>CM057351.1:281666415-284166415 GCA_030015575.1 Agapanthus africanus | reverse complement strand
CCTACCAGACCTACGGAGTGGCCGAGGTTCCTCAGTTTCTATTGCAACAGCCGGTTCAAACAAATCGTCATTTGTAGTTTGTGTCTCCAGAACCTCTTCTAGATCCACCATCTTGCCATCATCTTTATCTGTGAAAAACTCTTTTTCCAAGAACGTGGCATGCTAAGAAACAAACACCTTTTGTTCCTCCTTGTGGTAGAATAGATATCCATAAGAGTTCCTTAGATATCCCATAAAGTTACACATGACTGACCGTCTCTCGAGTTTGTCCAGATTCTGATTTTTAACATAGGCCGGGCAACCCCAAATCTTAATTCTCTTAAGAGATGGTCTCTTCCCATGCCATATCTCATATGGCGTGGTAGACACGGTTTTGGTTGGAACCCTGTTCAGTAGAAATGCTGCAGTCTGCAATGCATGCCCCCAAAATGAGACGGGTAACTCAGCATCACTCATCATGGAACAGACCATATCTAATAGGGTCCGATTCCGTCGTTCTGACACACCGTTGTGCTGTGGTGTGTAAGGAGGAGTGAGCTGAGAGAGAATCCCATTCTCTTTTAGGAAGTTTGCAAATTCTGTACTGAGATACTCACCACCTCGATCTGATCGAAGTATCTTGATACTCAAGCCGGTTTGTTTTCTACTTCTTGTTTATATTCAGTGAATTTCTCGAAAGCTTCGGATTTGTGTTTTAATAAAAATACATGACCGAATCTTGAGAAATCGTCAGTGAAAGTAATGAAGTAAGAAAAACCGCCTCTAGCCTGTGTAGACATTGGCCCACATACATCACTATGTATGAGTCCTAGGAGCTCGGTAGCTCTTTCTCCGTGTCCGGTAAACGGAGTTTTGGTCATTTTACCCTTGATACAAGACTGGCAAGTCGCATAAGATTTATATTCAAATGAGTTTAAATATCCATCTTTGTGTAACTTGTTTAGTCTTGTTTCGTTAATATGACCAAGTCTACAGTGCCAAAGAAAAGCTTCATTTAATTCAGAAAGTTTTCTTTTATTAGTGTGTTGTATACTGAAAACTGTGTGTTGATTTAGGACGTATATCCCGTTATTAAGCGTACCATACCCAACCAACATTTGATTCAGGTGAATGTTCATAACATTGTTCTGCAATACAAAATTATATCCTTCATTGTCTAACAAAGAAAAAGATATTATATTACAAAGCATACTTGGTACAAAATAACATGGGTTCAAAACCAATATACATCCAGATGGCAACCCCAAGTGATACTCTCCCACTGCGACTGTATGTACATTGGAACCATTTCCAACGCGGAGAGTATGGTCACCTGTCTTCAAAACCTTGCTATTTCTCAGCCCCTGCATAGAATTGCAAATGTGAGAACCTGAACCGGTATCTAATACCCAGGAAGCAGAGTTTATTGAAAAACAGTTTTCTGTCACAAACGCACCTGAAGCAGAAGCATCCCCATGCTTCTTCTTGAGATTTAAGTACTCCGTGCAGTTGCGCTTCCAATGTCCTGTCTTGTGGCAATGAAAACATTCCCTTTTCCCCGAGTCTCCAGCTTTGGACTTTTCCTTTCCCTTCACCTTTTTAACTCCACCCTTAGGATTGGTGGGCTTCTTTTTCTTTCCCTTGGCCTTAGCTTTTGGGCAAGAAGAGGAAGACTGTCCAACAGTCATAATAGGAGTTTTTACTGATTTCATAGTGCTCTCTGCACTCCTTAACATATTAAGGAGTTCAGGGAGTTCCTTCTCCATGTTGTGCATGTTGAAGTTCACTATGAATTGACCAAAGGTGGAGGGGAGGGACTGCAGAATAATATCCGTATATTGTTCATTGTCCATCGTCCATCCAAGGTCCTCAAGCTCTTCTATGAGAGCTATCATCATCAGAACATGGTCTCCTACTGGTGTGCCAGGGGCCATTCGCATCTGAAACAATTTCTTTGATGCTTCGTATCGTAATACGCGGGATTGCTCTCCATACAACTCCTTTGCATGGAGCAATATGGCGTGAATGTCCAAATTCTCGTGCTGCTTTTGATGTGTGTTATCCATCGATGCAAGCGCGAGGCATTTGGCCGTGGCACAGTCAGCGTCCCATGTCTTGCGGACTTCAATGTCCGCAACTGAGGATTTTGGACCTGGGACGGGCGGGGCTGAAGCCGTGAGGACATATGATACTTTATCATAAGTCAAGGCTATTTTCAGATTCCTCAGCCAGTCTTTATAATTGGTCCCATTCAGTTTGTTTTTATCTAGTAGAAACTTGAGTCCAGTCATGGGTATCTGCCATTAAGAGAGAGAAAAGAATACACTCAGCGAAAGCTCTTGCATAGATCAGATTGGTTATTATCTTGTCTAATCGATGTTTCCCACTGCTTTAATCGAGTTTTTCTTTCAAACCTTAAAAAGAAAAACTAGCCAGGATTAATTACAGTCTACAACTTTGCTAACCGTTCAGCCAGGCCAGTGGTGGTACTTGAGGGAGGTTCCCCGTGCTTTCACACGGACCTAATTAAAGTAAACCTCGTTTTCCCAGAGACGTAGCCCCGTTGACACCTTTCTAGACACCTAATGAGTTAGCTAATTGTAAACTGTAAAACTCTCCTAGGAGCAACTATTGCCCACAGTGGGATCGGGATCCAACCATCACATGGAAGGTATGCAATCTCATTGCAAATTTCAACTATTGAAATTCCCGATGTGGTTTTTACCCCTAGCACTCGTGACCTTGGCTAAGGTCAACAAATCACGAGCACTAGTCAAGCTCAACCCGTCATTTCATGATTAATCAGACCCGTTCACATGACCCTTGGCTAAGGTCAACAAAGTCATATGCCCGTCCTAATTAATCTGCATCACATGCATTGTAGGAAGACATCACTTAGCTACCGTACACTACGCCTTGGCTAAGGTCAACAAACGTAGCACGAATACTAAGTACTCTACTTCCTAAAATGATGGAGGGTTGCGGATAATTTTTAAGAAAATCTTTAACGCTTTGAACTTGATATCGTTGTAGAATCAAATGGTTTTCAAAAGGAGTGGCTTAAGCTCCGCAGTTTTGAAATGTAGCTTTTTCATAAAGAGCCGAGTGGTTTTCAAATCCGATTCTACAACATCTTTTTAGGTTTATTTTCTTTACATTAATCATATTAATGTAATCCCATCATTTAAGTCCTTAAGCCAATCACAGAAAAGAAACGAAAATAACACGTACGCTTATGCCATCCGCATTCGCCGCAATGTTCCGTTATACACCGTTAGGTTACTTAACTAACGGCATACCGGGACGGGACTAGCGCGGGTGTAAAACATAAGCAACGTCTACTATATATCATATATATAATATATCATTCGTCTCAGATATCACAGAACACAGGCAGCAGAAACATATATAATGTGGGATATACTAGGACGTCCGTATTTAGTATTTAGCCAATAATAGAAAATACGGATTCCACAGTCACGATGAATAGCCAAACCCACACCCTGGACCCCTACGAGAGCGGCAAGCGACCCTACCAATTATGGAGTTTAGGAGACCCGGTCTCGACTCCTCGAGATGGCCTCCCACTGAACCCCAGAACCCGGTCACCTGTGCTCCCCTCCTTGGGTCCATCCTAATGCGGAAAAGTAAATAATATACAATACTGGTGGCATCAACCTCAACCCGGAAGTGCCCCAAATAAAAGAATATTACATTACATTTGAATTTTATATGAATGAAAAACAAAACTCTCATCTCACATAAAACCCCCCGGCTATTCAATCGCGACAATCCTGCACATCATATCTCAGCAACACATAATATCATATATCATCAACGTATGTAAGTATGCGTATCCCGATTGTCGTTGATGTATAGCAACGAAACCGGCGATATCGACATACTACACTTACGGTCACAGAAAAGAAAGTGTAAAACTACAATATTTGGAATCCACATTCTCTTTAGATATCGTAAATGCGAAATATCACATACTTCGTATTTCATGCCTAACGATCTGAATTCCACATATTGTACCACATTCCAGATAAATAGACAGTATTAAAGTTTTCGATCGAATGATCAAATACACAAAATTCCCTAAAGCTCAACACTTGAGCGGAGTTCAAAAGTCCCGGAGTGTGTCACAGTAGTAGCGGTCCATCCATAGAAGGGTCAAGCCAACGCCTCACATGTGGCACCCCGTACTGCCTCAAACCCTAAGGTTCAAAAGGCAGTTCAAGACAGTCACATAATCGAGTTAAGGTTTGTTGTCTTCTAGAGGGTCCACCACAAAACTTGCACGTATTTCCGAAAGATTTAAACCCTGTGAAAAAGTGAGTAAATGATACTCGTTCGAACAATTCAATACTTTCTAAGTTACCCGGAAAAAAGCACGAAATTAAAATTCCGTTCGAATCACCGAGTCCAAAACCATCCCCAGAATATTCAACAAATGAATCACATTAAACATACCTAAAACAATATACAAGCAGGTATAAGAATTACTGTGTAAACAAGAAGCTATGAAAGGTATGGCCGCGGTTCCGCGGCGGCTTGTACGGCTCATAGCATCGTATTTCATAGTGTTTCTTATATTTTCCTGCTGTATTTTTTAAGTATTTTTAATTCTGAAAAAACCACAGTTTCAAAAATTGTCCAGAGAGGGTTCTAAAAAGCCGTATTTTGGTTCGATCGGAGTTTTAACTTCGCTAAAGTGTCTCCTAAAGTTCTAGGTTGGCTCTGATACCAATGTTAGGTTTACCTAACACCTCATGAAGGGTTTGGAAGCATCACATGTACCAAAAATTAAATTTTTAGGGTGCTAAGTAATCATACAAAGAATCATCACTAGAATTTTAGGGTTTCAAAACTTAAACAACATCACAAGCAATAAAGGCTAGGGTTTTGAGAGTAAAACCTTTGTAGCTCCCTACGCTAGACTCCTTGGCTACTTGGGGTTTGGAAAAGGTCCGCTTGAACTCTTCTAGGTCCACGATGATCCACCCGGAGTCCGCTTTGTCCAAGCTTGCAACTTCACATGATCAAGAAAGAAAATGGAAGCTAACACTCTCCACTAATGGGCAAGACTAGTGTAGAATGGTGTTGTGGTTCTTTTTCTCACTTCAAAATCCTATCTTGTTGAGTATTTTGCTCACTAGAGAAATCTAGAGAGCAAAAGAGGAAGGAGGAAGAAGATGATGGCTTTTGAAGAACAAGAGAAAAGATAATCTCTAATGAAAAAATAGAAAATATATGTATATATATTTTCCACTTCTCATCTCAAACCATGGTTAAATAATAAGGATATTATTGAATTTGAGTTAAAACACAAAAGGAAAGTTAATCCCTGGTTAAAAGGTGGGTGAGCATGGTTAGTTGAAGAAGAGTGTAGAATCTAAACCATGAATTATCCTTTTCTTTTTCTTTTTGTTTTAACACAAATAGAAATAATAATCCATATAAAAAACCAAGGTGTGAGTCTTATATTGCCACCATTTTCTATGTATATACAACCATGAAGGATGATGTATGTATGTATGTGTGCATGCACATCCATATGTGCATGAACAAGAATGAATGCATACATGCATGCATACAAGAAAGGATTTCTAGTGAGAAACTAATGGTTAAATGATAAATCAACACTTGATTTATCAATCCGGCCATATCACATACGACCCAACCAAAAACAAGCCGTCCGATTAATATACGGTATCTTATACGCGCATTTTAACCGGGTCCATGCGCATATCGCATACGCGCACCACAACGTTTCGCCTGGACTAGGTAACTCCATTGTGGGACTTTAAGACTCGTCAATACGCCGGCAGTGGGTGATGATCATATCAAGCACCCCCAAGCCGCAAGCGGTCAGCTAAACGTAACGGCCACCCGGGTATTGAGCGATCAGAAGAAAACAAGCGAACCTGCTACAACTCCCGTCGAGCCAACCGGCAACACTACCGTACAGTCCAGTCTCTTCGTCAGATATGCTGCATATCGAGTCTAGGGATGGTAACGTTGACCCCAATAACTCAATAAGTCGTGCCGATGAATGGTCTATAACAGATCGAGAAACTACCGATAACACTTATCAGTAAATCTCAGCTGCCCTGGCCAGGGACTTACTGATATAACCAGTCGAGCACAGCGCAGCATCAACTCCCAATACCAAGAGAGACGAAACCCCTCCTATCGCTCATCGCCTTCGTGTGTCTCGGGACTGTACCCAACGGCCACCTGTTTGCACGACTCAGTAGAGCCGTGGTAGGGTAGTAATCAAAGTACAGTAGGAGAACACACAAGACTCTATGACAATCTCGGGTCTACAGACTAACATGTACCAGTGTCACCTGAGAACTGCTATCCGAAGATAGATATAATTCCATATAGGAGTTCTCGGTGAGTCCGTCCAGTGTACCCAGTCACCACTGAGCACCCGTATACGATCTAGATGTCAAACATCGATGAATGTGAGAACATTCATCGCCCATCATATGGGTCTAGTATCATATACGCTAGTCTACTCTTGTATATCGATGCCTCGTCTCGATATACCTACGACTAGGGACATTTTAGGATATGCTTATAAACTACAGATGTTCCACTAGTATGATCTCCATCATAATCACAGTAGTCAAGCAGATATCCTCAAGGCTTTACCAGCATGTATGAATGAATAAAAGCATGATCAAATCAACATGTCAGATAAAGAAGAACCAGATAGCATACTATCATGTCGAGCAAGAATGTACACTGAATATATATATACATGTACAGATACATCCACTATCATATAATGGCCTCTAGGGCATACATATATCCAACAATTACTGCTTGTACCATCGGAAGATTTCACACCCTATTGAGGAATGCGACGCCTTTAAGATATGGTGGCAGGGGTATGTTGCTCACCGACAACATTTTAAGCGAATAAAACGCAGAACTCGTCGGGAGCAGAGAGATACAACCAACAGGCATAAAAGAACTACCGGAAACTGTTACACGGTCAACGCCGGAGGATCACAAGTTCTCACCTTTGGGAGCGACTCTGATGAGGAAATGGCTCAGGGCCCTCTCTTTAAAGAATCCGTCTTTGGGAAAGAGGAAGAACCGGAGGCCTGCGAGAACATCCAGCTGCGCAATCGCACGCTCCCGGAAAAGAACCTTGGACCCGCAACTAGAAAAGATAAGGGAAAGGAAAAGGTCGCCGAGGATATCGCCTTAGACGGCCAGGTCATGAAAGAGTTGACTGCTAACGACCCGCCCAAGAAGATTAAGGTGGACTACAATATCCTAGCGCACTTGAGGAAGCTACCTTCGCAGCTCAGCATTCTCGACGCCCTCTTATTATCAAAAGAAGCGAAAGATTCATTAATCAAGGCGCTACAAAAGCCCGAGCAATTCCAAGCCTTCCTTACCGAACAAAGAATGAAGGATGAACTGGAAGAAGTACACAAGGCTGATATCACTTTCGGCGACGAAGACCTCCTCCTCGGGACGTGCGACCACAACCGTCCCCTATATGTCTCTGGATACTGCCACGATATCAAGATAGGGAAAATCCTGGTGGATAATGGGTCCTCCGTCAATCTCCTTAATGTACGGATGTTGAAGGAAATCTGTATGAGCGTTCAGCACCTCGCTCGGGACAAAATTACCATCTCTGGTTTCGACTCCCAATCATCACGAACTCTTGGATCTGTGATATTGACACTAAGCTTTGGACTACTCGTCACGGACATTAAGTTTCACGTCATAGACGCCAAGACATGCTATAATGCTCTGCTCGGCCGACCTTGGTTACACGAGTACAATATCATCCCTTCTACATAACATCAGTGTATGAAGTATTTTAAAGATGGTCTTGAGTATACCGTAACAGGGGAGCTGAACCCGTTCTCCGTAAACGAAGTCCGCAAATACGAAGATGCAAAGTACTTTTTGCCAGATTTCGAGGATACATAGAGGTGTCGAAAACCGGAGGACAAAGCCGCCGCCACCATTCCTGTTTTCGGGAGCGATATCGAAGAAGAAGAAGAGATAGTTTACTCTGGGCCGTCTCAACGCAACGACCCGGGACCGTCCGCCCCCATATTGATCTTCGGAATCAATTCGGAAGATGAGGTTAATACTGTGTTCTCCAGTCGGCCGTCAGTACAAGAATTCCCTGGCGATGATCAGAGTTTGCGGATTACTATGGTTCCGCAGGAGCACTATAAAGATCTTGACGCACTTGAAGCTTACGATGTGCAAGACCTGTAGACGTTTTACGTCCCTCCTAGACGAAAAGGTGAAAAGGCGATCATGTTCTATCGATCCTCGGAAACAAGAGGAGAGAAAGAGATCTGGCACGGCGCGGATTCTACACTTGACAGGCTCCAACCCATCCGTTTGCCCAGATATTATACAAACGGACTAAAAAGGTTATTGAAGCGCCAAGTGATACCCTTAAAACAGACTATTCGACAAGCTCGATTCTATAACAGGATTTGGGATGTCCCCGGGACTCAGCGCAAGTTACTCAACAGGAAAATGGAAACGCTTGGGCTTGGATATGTAAGAGCCGGGAAACGGGAACGAGTCCACAGTAGCTACGCCATATATAACTTTGATGAAGAAGAGGACGCCCTGTCGGAAAACGCCAACCCCCTATCAAAACTAGATCTCGCGATCAAAGTGCCGAGTCCGTCATTTGAAGAGCGAATGGATAAGCTTATCAGGAGAGTGGGTCAAAAAGTTCGGGACGACAATAACCGCGAAATGGCCATCTACGAGAAAGCCAGGACACAACGTCTTCTTCAACAGGCTGCCAAAGACGAAAATACTCCTCCCTGTCAACCTGTTGTGCAAAAGGCCCGACGCAGAGGTAAAAACAGGTCGAAAAGCGAAAAAGGCGCTCGACAGCAACAAAGCGGGACTAAGGAGCCACGCAAGCGGAAATCGAGCGTTCCAGATTTGTCCCTTATGAAAAAGATGAGTCAGGCATATTCTTTTCCTCGGGATAAAACATGGAAGATACTTGATCTCTCTTTAAAATATCGAATGATTACACTTCCGGAATCTAGGCATCCTGAGCAAGTTAACGAGGTCTCTCATCCGGGCTATTGCTCTCATCACCGAGCCATAGGACACCCTATCGAAGACTGCTTCACCTTCAAGAATTGGGTCGAAGACCAATACCAGCAAGGCAGATTTGCTCTATCCGATAGCTAGAAGGTAACGCCGCCACAAAAGCACGAACCCAAAGCCACAAGAGCAGAACCAGATCCACATCGGTCTTGGAAGCGAGTTCATACTTGTCATATGATAACAATATCAAAAAGAGAGCCCGAGAATATGGGTGACTTTCCCTGGTGCTTCTAAAACAGCAATGACGAGATAATCTCAGAATTTCCACCAGCGCCGAAATAGCTGGAAGATGGCATACATACTACTGCAGATAACCTCAAGAAAATCGACTTAGGGATGACGAACGACCCACGAACGACATTCGTCAGCGAGCTACTATCTGAAGAAATGGTGGTTGCGTTAAAGGACGTGCTTATGCAGCATAGAGATTGCTTCGCATGGAACTATTCCGAAATACCGGGACTAGATCCAGAAATAGCTGTCCATAAATTGGCGATATCCCAGGACGTTAAGCTAGTCAAACAGGCGCTGAGAAGAATGCGACTCGAGCTTGAGATGAGCATCAATGCCGAAGTCAAGAAGCTGATCGATTCTGGGTTTATCCAAGAAGTTCAATATACTGACTGGATCGCCAACATCGTCCCGGTAATGAAGAAAAATAGGACAGTGCGCATATGCGTGGACTTCCGGGATCTCAATAAAGCTTGCCCGAAGGACGATTTCCCAGTACCGGTGACCGAGCTGATGATAGATAATACGTCCACTCACGAAGTTTTCTCCTTCATGGATGGCTTATCAGGGTACAACCAGATAAAGATGCACCGAGAAGACCAGAAGCACACCGCTTTCCGGACCCCTCTGGGAATATTCATCTACAAGGTGATGCCTTTCGGTCTAAAGAACGCCGATGCCACCTATCAAAGGGCCATGACGAAGATCTTCGATGACCTCATACATGAAATCGTCGAATGCTATATCGACGACCTCGTTGTGAAAAGCAAATCCTACGAGGAGCATCTCGAGCATCTGAAGACTGTATTTCAACGCCTTCGGCAATACAACTTGAAGATGAACCCTCTCAAATGCGCGTTCGGGGTGTCCTCAGGCAAATTCCTAGGATTCATTGTCCGGCACCGAGGCATTGAGATAGATCCGTCGAAGATCAAGGCGATCATGGAAATGCCACCGCCAAGGACTCTCAAACAATTGCGGTCCCTCCAAGGGAAACTCGCGTATATCCGGCGATTTATAGCCAACCTTTCAGGTAAGTGCCGCCCTTACAGTCACCTGATGAAGAAGGGAACCCCGTTCGTCTGGGATCACAAATGCCGACGCGCACTAGACGAGATCAAGCAGTACCTACAGAACCCGCCGGTGTTGGCTGCTCCGGTCAAGGGAAAACCTCTTATTCTTTATACCACAGCCCTCGAAGGTTCCTTAGGCGCATTATGGGCACAAGAGAACGATCAAGGGAAAGAAAGAGCACTCTACTATTTAAGTCGAGTTCTGCTGGGGGCAGAAAGCAACTACTCCCCCATTGAAAAACATTGCCTGGCGTTAATCTTTGCGATAACAAAGCTCAGGAACTATGCGTTGGCGCATGAAGTCCGTCTCATTTCGAAGGTGGACCCCCTTAAATATTTAATGTCGAAGGCCATATTGGCAGGTCGGCTCGCTAAATGGGCCCTGCTCTTGATGGAGTTCTCGATAACCTATCGACCTCTCAAGACAGTGAAAGGCCAGGCCATCGCCGACTTCCTCGCTGAGCATCCGATACCTGCTGATTCTCTTTTGAATTGTGTGCTACCAGACGAACATGCGTTTGACGCGATCGACGGCGGTGATACCCGATGGGAACTTTATTTCGATGGAGCATCTTCCATGAAGAAGCGTAAACAAAGCATCCCTATAATCAAATCGGGGGAGGCCTTATCTTCGTAACTCCACGAGGAGGGATAATGCGCTTCGCTTTCTCCTTAACAGAACCAAGGACGAACAATGAAGCCGAATACGAAGCTTTGATAACAGGCCTCGAAATCGCCATCGACATGTGAATTGAAAACCTCCTTATATACGGAGATTCCCAATTGGTCATCAGTCAAGTAAACGGCGATTACCAAACATGCAAGCCAAAACTGGTAAAGTATGGCGAGAGAGTACAGCGACTGCTAACTCAAATCCCCTCCTACACCTTGGAAAGCATACCGCGTGCCGAAAATAGCAAAGCGGATGCATTAGCCAAGCTTGCTAAAGAACTAGCCGACGAGAACCTCGATGACGTAAGAATCGTGGTACAAAGCCGTCGGGTTCTTGCTCGAGCAGAAATATCTCCGGAATCATCCGAGGAAAAGGAAGCGACCGAGCAGACGGCCATGCAGATAAAAGACCAAGAAACGGTTGAGGATTGGAGAGAAGTCTTTATAGACAACTTTAAATCCCGTCGAACGCCTGAAGATGCGTCCTCAAGACATCAGCTCATGAAACGAGCTCTGTCTTTCGCCTTCATCAACGATACTTTGTACAAGAGGTCATTCGATTCTCTGTGGTTGAGATGCCTGGGACCTGACGAAGTGAAAAGAGTCGTTCAAGAAGTCCACGACGGACTCTGCGGTTCTCACCAAGCAGGCCCGAAAATGAAGTTGAAGATTAAACGGATGGGCTACTATTGGCCCACGATGATCCAGGACTGCCTCGAATATGCGAAGCAATGCCACTCGTGCCAAATCCATGGGGACTTCATCCACCAGCATCCAAATCCTCTACATCCAACGGTGGCTAGCTGGCCGTTCGAAATGTGGGGAACTAACATAGTCGGCCCTATCGAACCAGCATCGTCCAGGGGACATCGTTTCATCCTGGCGACGACTGATTACTTCTCCAAATGGGCAGAAGCAGTACCGCTGAGGGAAGTGAAGACGGAGAATATCCTCCATTTCTTCAAGACGCACGTCATTTATCGGTTCGGAACTCCGCGACGGATCATCTACGATAATGGGCCAGCCTACAGGAACCACAAGATTAGTCGCTTCGCGCAGCAACACAACATAGACTGGAGATATTCCTCAGTTTATAATCCGCGAGCTAACGGTCTAGCTGAGGATTTCAACAAAACCTTGACAAAGATCGTGAAGAAGACGGTATCCCGAAACAAAAAGGACTGGCACGAGAGACTGCAAGAAGCTCTCTGGGCGTATCGGACTACGTTCAAAACGGCCACGAACACAACGCCATACGCGTTGGTATTCGGTACGGAAGCGGTACTCCCCCTCGAGATAGAGCTACCCTCTCTACGAGTGGCAGTCCACTACGAGCTGACGGACGAAGAAAACGCTCACCTTCGGCTTGAGGAGCTTGATGCCCTTGATGAAACCCGGCTCATAGCGCAACAAAATCTGGAGGCATATAAAGCAAAGATGATGCGCTCATATGAAAGATTGACCAGGCCAAGAGCATTCCGCCAAGGCGAACTCATGCTAGTGGTCAAAAGACCTATGATTCCCAATCGCGCCAAGCGGGGAAAATTCGAGCCGAACTATGAAGGCCCGTACATCATAGACAAGGTCTACCAGGGTGGAGCCTATCTACTCATGGACATGCATGGTGAAAGACCTTTTAGGACAATAAACGGTCGCTTCCTGAAGAAATACTACGCTTGACGGGTCAAGGCTTAGGTCAATGATAGATGACGACGACTATGTCCGCTCGCTATCTTCCTAAGCCCGAACTCTATAAGTAGTAACCGGCCTTCTTCAATGACGGACCGAAATGTCCTTAAACTAATGACGGACCGAAACGTCCTTAAACTAACAATGGACCGAAATGTCCTTAAACTAACAACGGACCGAAACGTCCTTAAACTAACAATGGACCACTATGTTCTAAAACTGGCTGTTGACCGAGATGTCGATAAACTACGGTGGATTGCAGTTTCTCAAAGCCAATATAGAAGAAAAGAAAGAAAGAAAAAAGATAAAAATAAAAAAGGCATGTCCATAAGCAAAGTGGGCACGGATGAAAACCCGAAAGGGCTCCGTGAGTAAAAACAACAGGACTACCGGCGAGTGTTTGTGAAAACCCGAAAGAGCGCAACCTCGTTAAAAGACACTTGCAGGGTCCTCATGACCTTGTAAGGAGAAACCACCCGCGTGAGATCCTTACGACTCACAAGGGAGCAACGCACTTAGGAGTCCTCACGATTCCTAAGGAGAAATTACACTTGCGAGATCCTCACGACTCGTAAGGAGAACTCTCTTATGGGATCCTCACGCCTCATAAGACTTGAAAGTCTTAAGTTACAGAAACCTGAACCTGTTCTTAAGCAACCCCCACAAACTTCGATATTGCCCTACAAGTGGTTCGATACTGACCTTTGTATACAATCCACGGGTGCAAATAAACATTTCCCTAACAAAGTCCCATCCGTGACCGGGGATATGATTGCACGGTGAACAACCCTTGTGAGTCCTCTCGACTTATAAGGAGAAAGCCCTTTTGTAAGATCCTTACGACTTACAAGAGAACATGCACTTAGGAATCCTCATGATTCCCAAGGAGAAAACACACCTACAAGATCCTCATGACTTGTAGGGAGAAATACCTTTGTGAGACCCTTACGGCTCATGAAGTCAAAAGCCTTAGTCGACAGGACCCTTAACCCTATTTACTAAGCCACCTTTGTTCAACATCGACAGAGGCAAATGACGATTCGCTCCTGGCAATATCCTAGTTGTAGCGGTGCTGATGCCGAAATCGGTGTTTAACCCCAAGCTTGCGGCAAAAAACTAGCGAGCCACACATGCATACGAAATAGCCGAAATGATGGGGCAACTTGCAATTAAAAACAGCAAGCAAAAATGTATGCATGAAAAATAGCCGAAATGATTGGGCAACCCGCAATAAAAAGCAGCGAGTAAAAATAAAATAAAATAAATAGCCGAAATGATTGGGCACCGCGAAAAATAGCCGAAATGATGGGGCAATCGCGACCTTCGCGATATAAAAGCTGAAATGATAGAGCATTGCGGAAAAAGAAATAAAATAAAAATGAAATTTACGCCCTACCGGTGATGTTACATCTATCCCTGTATACAATCCAGGGGCGCAAACAAAGAAGGGATCATACTCCTCCCCCAGGTTTCATCATAAGAAGAAGCCAAATCTCGACGGGCCGTAAGTGATCTAGAGATAATCTCAACACTCGTCTTGTGACAACGGACACAACTTAAAGCGAAGCGGAACAGCGGCAACTCCAAGTTCCATGGCTCGGCGATATACAGATCACCAAGAGTCAAACCCTCATTCCGTGAAATGCAGATACAATCAGAAAAATTCCTGGTTACATGAAACGCGGATAACGTCACTCTTTGACCCCGTGGAAAACGTCCAGAGCGGATCCTGGTCCTCGCAGAGCACGGCAGTGAACCCGTGTGAAGCATCCAGAGCGGAGCCTAGTCCTCACCGATCACGGCAGTGAACCCGTGTGAAGCATCTAGAGCAAAATTCCTAGTTACGTGGAACACGGATAACGTCACTCTTTGACCCCGTGGAAAACGTCCAGAGCGGATCCTGTTCCTCGCAGAGCACGGCAGTGAACCCGTGTAAAGAATCCAGAGCGGAGCCTGGTCCTCGCAGAGCACGGCAGTGAACTCGTGGGAAGCATCCAGAGCAAAATTCCTGGTTATGTGGAACGCGGATAACGTCACTCTTTGACCCCGTGGAAAAACGTCCAGAGCGGATCCTGGTCCTTGCAGAGCACGACAGTGAACCCGTGTGAACCATCCAGAGTGGAGCCTAGTCCTCGCCGAGCACGGCAGTGAACCCGTGTGAAGCATCTAGAGCAAAATTCATGGTCACGTGGAATGCGGATAACGTCACTCATTGACCCCGTGGAAAACGTCCAGAGTGGAGCCTAGTCCTCGCCGAATACGGCAGTGAACCCGTGTGAAGCATCTAGTGCAAAATTCCTGGTCACGTGGAACGCGGATAACGTCACTCTTTGACCTCGTGGAAAACGTCCAGAGCAGAGCCTTGTCCTTGCCGAACACGGCAGTGAACCAATGTGAAGCATCTAGTTCAAAATTCCTGGTCACGTAGAACGCGGATTATGTCACTTATGACCTCGTGGAAAACGTCTAGAGCGGATCCTGGTCCTCGCAGAGCACGGCAGTGAACCCATGTGAAGCATCCAGAGTGGAGCCTAGACCTCGCCGAGCACGGCTGTGAACCCGTGTGAAGCATCTAGAGCAAAATTCCTGGTTACGTGGAACGCGGATAACGTCACTCTCTGACCCCGTGGAAAACGTTCAGAGCGGATCCTGGTCCTCGCAGAACACGGCAGTGAACCCATGGGAAGCATCCAGAGCAAAATTCCTGGTCACGTGGAACGCGGATAACGTCACTCTATGACCTTGTGGAAAACGTCAAGAGCGGAGCCTAGTCCTCGCCGAACGCGGCAGTGAACCCATGGGAAGCATCTAGAGCAAAATTCCTGGTTACGTGGAACGCGGATAACGTCACTCTCTGACCCCGTGGAAAACGTCCAGAGCGGATCCTGTTCCTCGCAGAACACGGCAGTGAACCCATGGGAAGCATCCAGAGCAAAGTTCCTGGTCACGTGGAATGCGGATAACTTCACTCTTTGACCCCGTAGAAAACGTCCAGAACAGAGCCTAGTCCTCGCCGAACGTGGCAGTGAACCCGTGTGAAGCATCTAGAGCAAAATTCCTGGTTACGTGGAACGCGGATAACGTCACTCTTTGACCCCGTGGAAAACGTCCAGAGTGGATCCTGGTCCTCGCAGAGCACGGCAGTGAACTCGTGTGAAGCATCCAGAGCGGAGCCTGGTCCTTGCAGAACACGGCAGTGAACCCGTGGGAAGCATCCAGAGCAAAATTCCTGGTTACGTGGAACGCGGATAACGTCACTCTTTGACCCCGTAGAAAAACGTACAGAGCGGATCCTGGTCCTCGCAGAGCACGGCTGTGAACCCGTGTGAAGCATCCAGAGCGGAGCCTAGTCCTCGCCGAGCACGGCAGTGAACCCATGCGAAGCATCTAGAGCAAAATTCCTGGTCACGTGGAACGCAGATAACATCACTCTTTGACCCCGTGGAAAACGTCCAGAGCAGAGCCTAGTCCTCGCCGAACACGGCAGTGAACCCGTATGAAGCATCTAGTGCAAAATTCCTGGTCACGTGGAACGCGGATAACGTCACTCTTTGACCCCATGGAAAACGTCCAGAGCGGAGCCTAGTCCTCGCCGAACACGGCAGTGAACCCATGTGAAGCATCTAGTGCAAAATTCCTGGTCACGTGGAACGCGGATAATGTCACTCTTTAACCCCGTGGAAAACGTCCAGAGCGGAGCCTGGTCCTCGCAGAACACGGCAGTGAACCCGTGGGATGCATCCAGAGAAAAATTCTTAGTCACGTGGAACGCGGATAACGTCACTCTCTGACCCCGCGGAAAACGCCCAGAGCGGACCTGGTCCTCGCAGAGCACGGCAGTGAACCCGTGTGAAGCATCCAGAGCAAACACCGGACTGTGGAGTCCTTAAAATCCACGGACTATGATGTCCTTAACCTCGACCGTAATGTCTTAAAACTAACGATCAACCACCATGATTCTAGACTGATTTTACCTTGGTTAAATGGTACATCTCTTCACTCCTTTGATATTTGGCGTTGTAATTCCTCAACGTCTTCAAAGAGGTGACGGGTCCCAGTAACCACGCATTTCGCGGACTTTGGAGTCCTTAAATCCACGGACTATGAGGTCCTTAACCTTGACCGTGATGTCTTAAAACTAACATCGGACTGTGGAGTCCTTAAATCCACGGACTATGAGGTCCTTAACCTTGACCGTGATGTCTTAAAACTAACATCGGACTGTGGAGTCCTTAAATCCACGGACTATCAGGTCCTTAACCTTGACCGAGATGTCTTAAAACTAACATCGGACTGTGGAGTCCTTAAATCCACGGACTATGATGTCCTTAACCTTGACCGTGATGTCTTAAAACTAAAATCGGACTGTGGAGTCCTTAAATCCACGGACTATGAGGTCCTTAACCTTGACCGTGACGTCTTAAAACTAAAATCGGACTGTGGAGTCCCTAAACCCACGGACTATGATGTCCTTAACCTAGACCGCGATGTCTTTAAACTACGATACCCTGGAAACCATCCCAAACCAACCCCTGACCCCGTGAAATACGGATAAGGGTGACCGCACCCAGCACTTGCGGGTCCTCACGACCTGCAAGGAAGAAAACTCTCTTATGAGATCCTTACGACTCCCAAGGGTAAACCCGCTTAATAATCCTCACGATTCTTAAGAAGAACTTACATCTACGGGATCCTCTCGACCTGTAGGGAGAAAAAATCTTTATGAGACCCTCACGGCTCGTAAAGTTCAAAAGTCTTAGGAGGCAGATCTTAACCCTGAATCCTAAGCCATCGCTGTCCTGCAAGGAGACCAAGATAAATTGTCCGCAGAACACATTCAATAAAAAGGAGACACACCACTGAGAAGAAAAATATGTCTTTATTCATGAAACAAAATGGATACAGAGTACAATTCATGAAAGAACAAAAAGAAAATACTCTCGTTCAGGAGTATGTACAAAAAGAAAGGAAAAGATACAAGTTTTTCAAGCCGGCGGGCGATTTAGCAATTTTGCTAGCTCATCCTGCTTTTGCTGAGCCATACCTTCATGATTCAGGATCGCCAGAAGACGAGCCTCCGCCTGAGCCTGCTGGGTATGATACGAGGCGAGCCGGCCTTCAAGCTCTTTCTCAGTGGCCTTGTGAGCCTCAACGCTTTCACGAGTGAACACGGCAGCTTTATCAAGAGCCACCACCTCTTTGATAGACTCTTGAAGCACCCGCCAGAGTTCATACGCTTTGTTGGCCTTGGCGGTAAGATTAGCTTGAAGCTCGCTCAGCGCCTTAGAAGCCAGCTCCCTCTCCGAGAATTTACGGCCGAGCCTCTTCTCGCATGATGCCATGTTTGCCGCGCACCGTGCTATCAGCCCCCGCAACTCCACCTTTGCAGCCACGGCCTCCGAGGAAAGGCGGGAACACTCAAGGGCGTGCAATCAAGCCTCCACCTGCCGACAGAACTCCACCCAGACTCGCACCACCTCTTCGCTATGGTAGGTGGCAAGAAAAGGAAGAGAACCGTTAGCTTCAGCGGCAAATGCTTCAGCTGTGGTTGCGCTTCCAGCACGAAGCTCCTCGATCAAGGATGACAAGGAGACAAGGCTTAACTGGGCCAAGCGCTCTGAGGCTCGCAAAGCATAGGGGCCGGGCGGCATAGCGATACGCGATTCCAGCGCTATGGAGGCTGGCAGGGCTGTTCGGATTTGAAAAATGTCAGTAAAGCTCTTAAGCAAAAGAACAAATGGGACTATATTGAAATGTCACTTACCTATGGTCATGCAAGTAGGAGCTGAAGGTTCCTCTGGCCCTTCAACAACCTCCACCTCGTCATCGGCCTCCAAAACTGTGAGAGACATCAACGTCATTTCGCAGAATAGCAACAATGCTATAATAAAAAAATGGCGAACGACGCTAAACTTGCCCAGAGGAAAGGACGATGCGCTGAGGAGAGATCGCCTGTGGAGCTGCCATCTCCAGCAGACGATGAAACGATTGCCGGGGAGACAAATCAGCGATAGAAGCCGCCAACCCGCGCAATTCTGAGAAACCAAAAGAGTTTAGACGACAAAAAAATTGCTAATTTAAAATATTGAAGGTTACCTTCAACACTCCTTCCGTTCTGATTCGGAGGGATGGCGGCTTCAACGGCCTCCGCCACAACTTCCGGCTCCAGCAAAGGGAGGATGGTCCCGACTATCTCTCCTCCGGCCTCTGGGCCGCCCGCAGGAAGAGTAATTGGGGCAGCAACCCCCAAAGGAGCCTCTTCCAAAGGAGCAAGCGCTCCATGATCAGGAACCGCCACTAGAGGCGCCTTAAGAACCGCCACTAGAGGCTCTAAGGCGAGAGGAACAGCCTCGTCAGCCCCCTCCCCATCGAGCAAGGCTGCATCGGGAATGTCAACAGGCTCTAGCTGCAACAAGCCCATAGGGACCTCCCCCATCGCCGAGGACTCTGCACAATCCACACAAGAATAAGAATACATATATACGAGCATAAGCAATCTGAAAAACTGCAAAGAAGTATAAAAACATACCAATGCGCAGGGAAGCCCTCAATATGGCTCCTTCAAGCCGATGATCCTTCTCAAGGAGGCGTGCTCGTCGGGGTTCGAGGGTGGACTCATGGCCGCCGGTCCATAAGGAGAGCGCGTCCGCAGTATCCTCCAAAGCGGCCTGCTTCAGCGCCCTTTCACCCCACTCCTCCAAGGGGCCGATGAACCGCCGTCGGATCCATGAGGGGTCTTCATAGAAGATCACGGCAGGATAGGGCTTCTTCGGAACCCTTACGTTCTGAGACTCATCTTTAGAACGTCTTATGGCCTCAGCAAATTGTGCGGCCTCCTCGACAGCCGAGCCCGGGAAAAGAAGACCAGCGTCTGACTCTTGCACGACCAACGAATCATCTGGAAGTATGGGCTCAGACTCCGTTAAAGAATCAAGTAAGTCGGTGGCCACCCTCCTCCGCCTCTTAGATCCAGAACCGGCCGCCGAAGACGACCGTTTCTTTCCCCGTGGAGCCTTGGTGCGGCGGCGGCCCACGTCGCCTTCAACACCCTCATCCCTATTACTTTCGCTTGGTGCCACAACCGAGGATGACACCGCCATTGTCGATGCCAAGGGGGACGAGGCTGCCTCGGGTGGCGGCGCTGTTACCGGAGCCCGTTTACCCCGCGACCGAGTACCCAGGGGCATACCAGCTGTTGGAGTAAGATCCACCCCCGACTCCCCCGGAATGAGCGCGATGCCGGTATCCCTCAAAAGAAAGGGGACCGGGGCGCGCAGTCGCAGCGTAGCTCCCGTGGCCGGAACCTGAGCAGGGGCACCATGACCAAGAAGCACCCTTCTTTCCTTAAGAATAATTGGGTTGACTCGATGGAGATACCAACCCATGAACGATCCCACGCATCGGGGCATGTACTTAGCTTCAGGGACCATGAAGTGGGAGCCGGTGTTCAACCTCACGAAATGATGAGCGGCATCGCGAACGGCATCAAGTGAAGGGATCGGCGCAATTATGAAAGCCTCGAAAGGAACGCCCTGGTCGTATCCAAGCTGCCGAGCGAAGCGATGCGGGTTGTACCACATGAAAAGAGCTGCACTGTCCTGGTGAAATACCAAATAGCCTGGTCTAATTGCATACAAGTGCGCGGCCTCTCGGGGCCTCAAAGAAGGTACGTTGTCTTTTGACCGGTCCCAGAGTTGTTGAACTGGACCTGAGGGAGAAGATAAGACCCGATCATTAAAAACCAACCCGTCAGCAGTAGCGTAAGGAGAAATCAACGCCCTAATAGCCCCGAATTGAGTCGGGTCAGCGGAAGAAGCATCCACCAATCGCATAAGCCTCGGGAAGGTATAAGCGTCATAGAATGCGGGCCTTTGATGCATGGCAAAAGCACCCAAGATGTGCATTTCGATCCAAGACGTAAAATAGTGAAGCGAGAAATTTACCACATCTACGCCAGGGCTGGAAGTATTAGCTGCAGTGCCCAACCCGTGATAAAGATGCGCCAACGCCGGGATGCCGATGGCCAACCGCGTCCCCTCAGCGATACAATGAGCCGGGTAGATAACCAAGGCTCTCATAAAGCGGCGATGCATGGGGATGACAAACCAACTGAGCCAGACACTGACAAACCCCACAAAGAACGTCTTCTCATCCATGCCGGGAGCTGCAATGGATTCAAAAGACATCGGCGACATAATGGGAATGTAGTACTATGGTAGATCCGATTCAGTGGTCGGCAGCTTCTTCGGACCAAACCCAACGGGGTCTTTGATGTTTGCGAACTTCGGAGCTGTCTTCGACAGGACGTCCTCGTGAAGGAAGCAGGCAATGAAGCTCTTAAAAGTAACGTCCTGCTCCTTAGATTCGGTGAACAATCGGTCAAAGATACCTAGCGCTTTGATCAAGCTGGGACGCTTGTGACGGACGGCATTCTCATCAGACAAGCCGTCAACCGGTGCAGGCTCGGGCTCAAAGACGTACTCGTCGGGAGGCAGCAACTCCTCATACAGTGTACCCCTGATTGGCAATCCCGAGATTTCATAAAATTCTGCCAGAGAGATCGAGACCTCGCGGTCCCCTAAAAGAAAAGTGTTGGTAGGGAGATTCTACTGGTTCAAGAATGCCTTAACCCACCAGACATGCGGGGATTGGTAGTGGAAGAGCGACGCATACATCGCCTGGTAAAGCCCGACCTTCTGCAGCCGCGCACGATGGGCGGACAGGATGTAACGAGCCCAGAGGAGGTACCCCGTAGAGTGTCGAGGGGTGAGCCCTATCTTGTAGATTTGTCCCCATGGTTGGGCCTCACCCTGACAAATACGCCGTCCCAGAATATCTATAGCTGGGATCGGATGGTTCGAGATACCGGTTGTTGAAGGCTCGAGCCGTCCCGTTGGAGTCCAATTTGGCATCTCCACAGCGAAAACCGTCCTCGGAGGGTCCATCGGCAAGAACGGGAAAGTAGGCTCTGTCGGCACTTCACAGAGGAAACTCCGGCGACCTCGGATGATATGACTGTACCAAGTTCCCCATAGAAGTAAGCTGGTACAGTTTGGGTCATGAGCCCGGATCATCGCCATCACCTCCTCGTCGGATGGTGATTGAGGAAAAGCGGCCTCCGAACGAGTGAAGGGAAAGCACGGAACAGAAGCCATCGCACCTGAAATCAAATAAAGGAAACTGTCAAAAGCAAAGCCAGCAATATATGTGTGTGTGTGTGTGTGTGTGTGTGTGTGAGCATAACTATATATATATGAAGACAGTTGAAGAAAGAGACATCAGACTCTTTTTATGGGGCCACTGGCTACAAAACACATTGGCCCAACAGAATCAGGTTGACGGCTCGTTAATAATGAGGCTAAGCAATCATAATAAGACAAAGGGGATATCTTCATTAAATAGGCAGTAGGTTTCAAGTGGCCCTACACATCCCCCTAAAGGACAAATCTACCTTGGACTCTACAACAAATCAAACAGGATCAAGGGAATTAAATTTCCACAGAAGACATCATTGCAAGCTTCTTCTTCATTGATTACAGAAGGACAACCTAGGGCAAGAAAACCCTAAGAAGCCTCCATGGGAAGAACTGAGTTCTTCATGGGAATTAAATTCCTTATTAAGAGAAGGGAATTAAATTCCCAGAAACATTTTCTTTAAACGGAATTAAATTCCTAGGAAAGAGCAACGGATCTCATCATCTCCCTAAAGATCAAATGAACTCTGAGAGACCTACTGATTCGAAGATTAAGTGGTTTTCTATTTCTTTTTGTTTGTTGACGAATTTGAACAAAATGGGTTCATATTAAGAGGGTGAAACCCTTGATGTGGATTTAAAATCCAGAGAATTTTATGTATAAAAGTTCTTCGTTCGCTCGAGATGATTACCTGAGGAAGAGGAATCAGTCAACAGAGTTAAACTCTGGAAAATTTTTGGAACAGAGAACTAAGCTCTGGAAAAGAGAATTAAATTCTCGAAAGAAGGAAGTTCTCAAAGGAGGAAGATGAGCAAAGTGGAGGATCTTCTGAAAAGACATGGGCATTTATAGGATGGGATGGAAAATGTTTCATCTACCCTACTCCCAAAACAGATCCGACGGTCACAAAAGTGACAGCGTTGCACTCACGTGCAGACACGTGAGAACAACGCTGTGGGGGCATTTGTTCCCTGATTAAAAATCAGGAGAAGCTTCAGAAGAGGCATCACGTGCTCACACGTGACCGGTTGTCACGTGTTGGCACGTGACGTTTAAAGCAGCGGCAAAAAGCACATTCATCCCCTGATTAAAAGTCAAGAAGAAGCTCCAGAAGAGCATGTGTAGGCACGTGACCCCTGGTCACGTGCAAGGGGTCACGTGGCCACACGTGACCGGCTTTAAGAGCATTATTCTTTAACAGAATTAAAATTCTGAGGATGAATCTCTCAAATCTTTCCAAAATGAAGAAGGATTATCTAAAACCATTGGATTAAAAATCTAAAGGTGATTAAATAACACCAATTTATGGAAAAATCTTGGACTTGGAAATATTTCCCCCTAAATCTAACCGAAATAATAAAGGGATATCTTTGGATTTAAAATCCAATGGTGAATAAAATTCACCTAAAAATCTAAAGGCCCAGATTAATGATGAAGATAAATCAAATCTCTCAATAAATAAATCAAATCTCTCAATGAGAGGTTTACTTAGCAGATTGATTCTTTTCCTTCTCCTATAAATAGGAGCCAAGAAAAGAAGAGAGGGGACTTTTTTTTGGACTTTGGACATTTTCTTTTGATACACACAGAGAGAGAGATATAGAGCCTTTGATTCGTTGCAAAAGAAAAACCTTAGGTAAGAAAAGAAAAGGGAGGCTTCAAAGGAGAATTTAATTCTCAAAAGAGTTTAACTCTTATATAAAGAAAAGAACTTAGTTCTTTCTCTGGTGGAGGATCTGCAAAGTGCACATCTCCCCATGAATTGAGAATTTAATTCTCATTGGGTTGAGATCCTGCCATGCAGATCTAAAACACAGAGGAGGAACTGAGTTTTGAGAATTTAATTCTCACAGAATTATAGGAATTTAATTCCTTTGAGATAAAATTAGGGTTTAACCCTATGTCATAGGAATTTAATTCCTTCAAAATGAACGGAACTAGGATTTAACCCTAATTGAGAACATAATTCTCACAGGAATTTAATTCCCTTAAGAAAAGAAATTAGGGTTTAACCCTATCAAAGAATATAATTCTTCAAAATAAAACAGGAATTTAATTCCTCTAAAGTTTATTGTTAGGGTCGACCCTATGAAGAATTTAATTCTTAAAAGATGAACAAATCTGTAAAACACGCAAAGAACCAGAGTCACGTGTTACCACGTGACTCCCGCAAAGATCTATAAAAAGAGAACTTTGAGGCAATGCCTCACGTACCCCACGTGATCTTTAAAGCACACAGAGAAAAGATAAGGCAAAAGAAACAGAAAAGAGCTCTAGGACGCCCTCACGTGTCAACACGTGACCCCTAATGAACATTCTAACAGATCAAAGCGTGAGCCCCCATCACGTGCCCACACGTGATGGTTTTCAGAATTAAAAGTGTTAAACACCTATCTGTAGAACAAAATAAAGGGAAGCATGGCGCTCTCACGTGCTACCACGTGACCCCTTGGCTGAAGCTCTAACAGATAAATGCCCAAATTCTCATCACGTGACAGCACGTGATACTTCAAAGTATTCAATACTTTTAACTGAATAAAATAAGGGGAATCAGGGCGCTCTCACGTATCCGCACGTGACCCCTCTCTCCTTAGTGTTTAACACTAGTCTGGAGATTTTGTCCCCAGTGTTTAACACTAATTTGCTTAGTGTTCAACACTAATTTGAAAACTCTGTTCCCAGTGTTCAACACTGATTATGTATTTAGTGTTTAACACTAACTTGTTAATCTTATTCCCAGTGTTCAACACTGTTGGTCTCTAGTGTTTAACACTAGTTTTAGCCCAATTGGCTAAGTTTCTAGAGGCAAAACCTCTCCCTCAATGAGCCAACAGAGGGCCAATATTGGACTTAGCCCAAGCTGGCCATAAGTTCTCAATTCAAACTTAACTGGGCCAATGGGCTCGTAATATAATAATTTATCTTGGTTTCCAAATTGGACTACAGATCACTTAATCTACCTTGGTTTAAGGGTACATCTCTTCACTCCTTTGATACTTGACGTTGTAATTCCTCAACGTCTTCAAAGAGGTGATGGGTCCCGATGACCACACATTGATACGAACTGTGGGGTCCTTAAACTCATGGACTACGACGTCCTCAACCTTGACCGGAATGTTAAAACTAACAACGGACTATGACGTTCTTAACCTTGACCGCGATGTCTTAAAACTAACATCGGACTATGGGGTCCTTAAACCCACGGACTACGACGTCCTTAACCTTCACCGCAACGTCTTAAAACTAACATTGGACCGCAATGTCCTTAAACTACCTGTGGACCACTATGTCCCTAAACTGGAACAATAGAGCCCTCAAATGCTCTTTTGTCGGATCTAAACGATCCGGTTAAGTTGATCTTAGTCTAAAAAGTAGACTAACGTATCCTTAACAAACGTTTAAGTCGATCTTAGTCTCAAACGAGATTAACGTATCCTTAAACCCAAACCCCCAAACCCAAATCTAAGATAATACAGATTTGGACTAGTCCACGCCCTACGGGCGACGACATAACTCAGTCTCCGTATACAATCCACGGGAAACCAAACACAAATCAGACACACACAACACAAAGTGACCATCTGGAGAAGGAGAAAGTGGTTACCGCAATGCGGTAGCGTAATTAACTGCAGGGGCTTGCGCCTGCAGGGAAGAGCGTCCCCATAATCAAAAACCCCTCAAGCGAGGGCGAATCTGACAAAGTCTGCTACATCGACCGCATCTATTTAAACCTCCGATACATGGTGCCATAAATCAACTTGGCATTTTCGGAGAGGTAGACGGATAGCACCAATTAGCATCTGCCCTGAATTTCAGGAAAGACGTCGGTCTCGGCCGTCGTTCGGAAGGGAACAATCGCGACCGTGGAATCCACGTTTTTTACTGGCTTAATTTAAAACACGGAATTCCTAGTATATCCAATATTTCATGTGTTCTTCTGCTGGTGATATTCTGTGATGTGATCACTTGATATGTTGAGACGAATGCTTATATTATATATATGATATATAATAAATATTGTTGCTTTCATTTCTTCTGTGATGCTTAGGAAGCATAATTGATGGGACTTTATTAATGAGATTAATGAAATAAAAGAAACCTAAACATATTATAGAATCTTGTTTTAAAAACTGGTAGCTCTAGTTCTTTCTTTGCATAGCGGTATTCCTTGTAGAATATCCAACACCTTATTCGATAAGGAAAGAGCCGAGATCCTTTCACCGGGAGTGACCTCTTTAGCGAAACTAGCAGATGCTACAACCCACTCGGTTTTGTATTTTGATTGCTTTTCTAGTTCTTATTTTGCATAGTGGTATTTGTGAAATATCCAGCACTTCATTCGATAAGGAAAGAGCCGAGATCCCTTCACCGGGAGTGACCTCTTTAGCGAAACTAGTAAAAGCCTCAAAAACACTCCTTTTCAAATCACTCGTTTCTACAACGATATCAAGTTCATTACGCAAAAGGTTTTCTTAAAAACCTGTCGTAACCCTCCGTCATTTTAGGAAGTAGAGTACTTATTATTCGTGCTACGTTTATTGACCATAGTTAAGGCGTAGTGTGCAGTAGCTAAGTGGTGTCTTCTTACACAGCATATGATGCGATTAATTTGGACAGTCATGTGACTTTGTTGACCATAGTTAATGGTCATGTGGGTGGGTCTAATTAATCACGAAATGACGGGTAGAACTTGACTAGTGCTTATAATTTGTTGACCACGGTTAAGGTCATAAGTCACTAGGGGTAAAATATTATCGGGAATTTCAAGTGTTGAAATTTGCAATGAGATTGCATACATGAGATAGTTGGATCCCGATACCCGCTGCGAGTAAGAGTTACTCGTGGGAGAGTTTTACACATTATAATTAGCCGATCAAAGTAGGTGTCTAGAAAGGTGTTAACGGGGTTACGCCCGTGGAAAAACGAGATTTATTTTAATTAGGTCCGTGCGAAAGCACGAGGAACCTCCCTCAAAATACCAACACTGTCCTGGCCGAAAGATTGGGGAACTTGTAGGGTGTAATTAATCCCGGGTAGTCTTACCTTTTAGGGTTTGAAGGAAGATTTGATAAAAAACAGTGGGAGCCATCCTGATTAGATAAAATAATAACCAGTCTGATCTTGCAAGAGCATACGCTGAGTGTTTTCTTCTCTCTCTCTCCTGGTAGCGACCATAACATGCTTTAATCAAGATAATAATATGGATGCATTGACCGAACCTGCTTATTATACTAAACTGGGGAACGTTGGTTCCGCTCTATCTTATAATTGTTATAAGTCCGAGCAGCAAATAGGGGAATATCCGGATTCTTACGCGACCCAATCGAGGAATGAGCATGCTGATGCATATTCTTCGGGTATGTTCGTTACCGAGAACTGTTTCTCAGTATCCTCTACATTCTAGGTATGAGATACCAGATCAGGATCCCATATATGTAATCTGTTACATAGGCTACAGATATGTAGAGAACTGGGATTGGGTGATATGTCTCTAAGTGTTAGGGAATGGTGCAATTGTTGCAGCCAAGTCAGTTGGCAAATATCACCTTGTATTACCAAATGGTAAATATATTGATTCTGAACAAATATTATTACATGCCGAACCTGATATACAACATTACATCAGTTTCTTTATCAAGTTAAAGAAGAATATAATTTTGTATTACAGGATAATATTGTGAACATTTTCCTTAATCAAGAGTTGATTGGATCAGGCACGTCATGAAATTGCATATAAGTTCTAAATCAAACCACGGTTCAAAGTATATAAAACACACACAAGAGGAGTAGTTCATAAATGAACGAATTCTTCTTATGGAATTGTAGACTAGGTCATATCAATGCGACACAACTAGCTAAGTTACATAAGGATGAATATTTGAATCTGTTCAAATTTTCATCTTATGATACTTTCATGTCTTGTCTCAAAGGTAAAATGACCAATACTCCGTTTACTGAAAACAGAGAAAGAGTTACTGAACTTTTAGGACGGATACATGATGATGTATTCGGTCCCATGTCTATAAATGCCAAGGTTGGTTCTTTGTACTTCATTACATTCATCGACGATCTCTCAAGATTCGGACATGTGTTCCTGTTAAAACACGAGTCTGAAACTTTTGAGAAATTCAAGGAATATAAGCTTGAAATTGAGAACCATATGGGTAGAAGTATTAAAGTCCTTCGATGTGATCGAGGAGGCGAATACTTGGGTATGGAGTTCCTGGAGTTTCTAAAAGGAGAATGAGATTCTCTATCAGCCTACTCCTTTGTATACACCACAACACCATGGTGTATCGGGGCGAAGGTATCGCACCCTATGAGATATGGTGCGCTCTATGATGAGTACTGCTGAGTTTCCTGTTTTCTTTTGGTGTTATGCACTTGAGAAGCTGCATACCTATTAAATGGGGTTCCGTCCAAATCAGTGCCTACCACTCCATATGAGATATGGAATGGGAAGAGACCATGTCTTAAATGAGTTAAGATATGGGGTTGTTCATCCTATGTTGAAAGGAAAAATTCGGACAAACTCGAAGCAGGGTCAGTTCTGTATAAGTTTGTTGGATATCCCGAACATTCGCGAGGGCATATCTTCTACCACACTGAGGAGCAAAAGGTGTTTTGTTTCTCAGCATGCCACCTTTTTAGAAAAGGAATTTCTTATGAAGAAATTAGTGGTCATGAGGTAGAACTGGAAGGAATTCCAGCTGGACAAACTAACGGCTGATGATTTGGTGAAACCAAAGGATTCAATAGTCTCCAACGAACCTCATCCTCTTCACGAATCTGGTAAGGTTTCTCATCCACCTAAGAGATACTACGGCTTCCTCGGTGACGGTGGGAGCGAGGATTGCATCATGGTAGATGATGACCCAACCAGGTTCAGGCAGGCCATCACAAGTGGGGACTCTGTGAAATGGCTGGATGTTGTTCAATCAGAGATGGAATCCATGTACACCAACAAAGTATGGCTTTGAATGTTGCACCTGAAGGGGTAAAACCCATTGGGAGCAAATGGATCTTGAGAAGATTCTTGGTGTAGATGGAAAAGTTGAGACTTTCAAAGCTAAACTTGTAGTAAAAGGCTATCGTCAATAACCAGGTGTAGTTTATGATGAAACCTTTTCTCTGGGGGCAAGTCCATCAGGATTAGAGCACGCATCGTGGAGTTGGAACATCTGTTTTGATGTGGCAGTTAAAGAATTTAACTTCATCAAAAAGGTAGATGAACCTTGTATATACAAGAAGATTGTAGAGAGTAAGGTTGTCTTCCATGTATTGTACGCACGTAGATGACATACTCATGATAGGAAATGGTTTCCTATGCTACACTTGGTCTAGCTCCTCTTATCACGAGAATTCTCCATGAAATATCTGGATGATACCTACTACATCTTGTGGATTATGATCTATGGTGATAGATCTAAGTGGATGTTGGGAGTGTCCCAAATCCAGGTACATTAGCACCGTACTAAAGGGGTTTAGTATGGAAGATTCTAAGCATGGTGGTTCGCCCACTTACTCAGGAATCACTCTCTCCAAAAAGATGTCTTCCAAGACTGATTTAGAGAAAGCTCGCGTGCAAGGGATACCCTATGCTTCGGCAGTAGGCTCTATCATGTATGCGATGTTATGTACCGGACCAGATGTAGCTAACTCACTAGGTGTAGTGATCAGGAATCAATCGAATCTTGGGAGAATCACTTGACAGCTGCGAAGGACATTCTTAAGTACTTGAGAAGCACTAAAGAAATGTTCTTTGGGTTTGGTAACGGTGAACTCCAGTGGGAGTCCTTTACCAATTCCAGCTCCCAGAGTGATAAGGACGACTGAAAGTCAGTCTCGGGATTTTTCTTTACCCTAAGTAAAGGGACGATATGTTGGAAGTGTTCCAAGCTATATACCGTGGCAAACTAGACGACAAAGGCTGAATACATCGCTACCAACGATGCTACCAAAGTGGATGTCTAGATAATTCTTGTTCATGAGATGAATATGGTTCCTACCTTTGAGCGTCCAATAACTGCTATTGTGACAACAATGGAGTTGTGGCTTTATCCTAGGAACACCGGTCCCATCAGCAATCCAGAAATATTCTGAGGACAGTATCATCTGATCATAGAGATGGTTGATCTCCAAGAGATCGAGGTCAGGAGAGTTGACGCGAAGGATAACACGGCGGATCTACTCGCAGAGGCCTTTCCCTAGAGTGACTTTTATGGGGCGTTGAGTATGAGATACTACAACCAATGGCCTTAGTGCAAGTGGGAGATTGTTAGTTATATGGCCCTAGAGGCCATTATTATACATGTGATGTATATTATAGTGAATGCTTGGATATATATAGGGAGGACTTTCTTGCTCGACATGATAGTATGCTATCTGGTTGCTCTTTATCTTAACATGTATACTTATTGTCTCTCTATTACATGTTAATAAAGCCCTTAGGATGAGTACTTTACTACCAGGATTATGATGCAGATCATACTAGTGGGGCAGAGGTAGTCGGTAAGTACATCCTTCAAATGTTCGAAGTTGTGGGAGTATCGAGACGGAGCATCGATATTCCAGAGTAGATTAGCGTATACGCTTCTCGACCCATATGATGGGCGATGGATGATCACACATCCATTGGTGTTTGACATCAGAGAAGGTATACGGGTGCTCGGTGGAGACTGGGTATACTGAACGGACTCGCCGAGAACTCCTAGATGGTATTATACCTATCGTCAAATAGCAGTTCTCTGGTGACACTGGTACAGGTTAGTCTGTCGACCCGAGATCGTCAGAAAGTCTTGTGTGATTCCCACTGTGCTTTGATTTCCACCTTACCACGTTCAAGAGATCGTGCAAAACGGTGGATTTTGGGTATAGTCCTGAATCACATGGAGGCAATGAGCGATAGGAGGGGATTTCTTCTCTCCCGGTATTGGGGGTTGATATTGCGCTATGCTTGATTGGCCATAACAGGAAATCCCTGACTAGGGTTGCTAAGATCTACTGGTAAGTGTTATCAGTAGTTTCTCGAACCGTTATGGGCCTCTCATCGGCATTACTTATCAGGCTATTGGGGTCTGACGTTTACCACCCCCAGGCTGAGATATGCGACATATCAGACGAAGAGACCAGACTGTACGGTAGTGTTACTTATTAAACTCGCAGGAGTATGAGCAGGTTTGCTTTTTGATCTTCTGATCGCTCAATACCCGGGTGGTCGTTACATTTAGCAGACCGCTTGCGGCTTGTGAGTGACTGATATGATCACCACCTACTGCCGGCGTATTGACGAGTCTTTAGAGTCTTACACAGAGGTTTCCTGGCTCAATCGAAACGAAGTAAGAGCACATAAGTGATATGTGCGAGACCGAGATTAATACGCTTATATGATACCGTATTCTATTCTCGTGATATGTGATATCGGTCGGTTATATGTGATATAACCGGGCTGTCGAATCAAGTGTTGATTCGACAAGTTGATACATTTGATATTGGTCAGTTGTATGTGATATAGCCGGATTATTAAATCAAGTGTTGATTTAATAATTTAATGTATAATTATATATTTGATATATTATCTTACATTAACAAATATTAGCTCACTTAAGTATTCTTTTTCTCACTAGTGTACACTTAGTATATATGTTATATATATAAATGCACATCTTTTGTGTCATGCTTGATGCCACATGCTACATGGGTGTATGAGACTCACACCATGCTTATAATAATGTAAGGTTTTGTTTATTTAAAATAAATCAAATTAGTTGCAAATTGTCACATGGTTGAAGCTTGTAGAAGCTTGTGGAACCATTGACCAAGTCTACTAATTTTGTTTTACTTGAAGATATTTATTAACCCAACCATTATTGTTTAGCCATGGTTTAGTCTCTACATGAGTTAGTATATGATATTAACTCACCCATGGTTGCTATTCTCACCACTTGATTCATTCTTCACTTGATCTTTTCCATGGTTGCTTTTCTTCATCTCCTTCCTCTAGCTCTCTTGCAATTTGGGAAGTGAAGAAAATGAGTGAGAAAAATATTTATAAAGTGAGCAAAATTCCTACTTCATCATTCTCTACTAGATTAGACATTTAGTTTAGGATGTTTGCTTTACTAATTCCATATTAGTGAAGAGGTAGATTGAGTTGGTGTCTTCTCGACGTAGATCATCTTCGGCCTCGAAGACTTCAAGCAAACTTGTTCCTTTCATCTTGTGGAGCCTTTCTAGAGTCCGGATGTTCACTACTTGGAGTGAAGAGACTACTACACGGAGCTATTGAAGTGAAGGACCGATCTATAAAGGTTGTATTTCTTGTTCGCTTAGATGTAAAGATATTTACATTCATATTTCGTCTAATTCTCTAGTTAAGATTCTAGGTTAGGGTTCTTTAGCGCGCCAAATTTTTTAAAATGCCATGGTCGATACCTCCCGAAACCCAGCGACGACCTAAGGAACCCTGCATACTTCTCGTATAGTAATGTTGTGGGCCTCATCGCGTCTCCGCTCCAGTATCTTGGAAAGCGGGACGTGACAATATATATATATGAGAATACTGAAGAAAAAAGTCATAGGAAGGAATTTCTTCCTATGGTGCAATGAAAATCAATTATCTAACATTTTATTTGATGATCGACACCCATCGTCCTCATCTTTATCATCTAAGGTGTGGGTACACCAAATTTCATGTGATTCTACCACTTTTTCACCTTTGAATTAGCAATGTAAAAAGTTATATTGTCGGTAAACCATTAATTTTGCACGGACTAAATCAACGGTGAAAAAGTGATAGAATCACATGAAATTTGGTGTATTCACATCTTAAATGTTAAAGATGAAGATCATGGGTGCCGATCGTCGGAAAAAATTGTGGAGGATGTATTTTTCCGACGGCATACGAGAAAATTACCTCATATGGAATCTTTCCACCATTATATATATATATATATATTGAGGAAAGAGGCCCTATGAGTCTTTTTTGGTCAGGTTGCTTTAAAAAATACACCCTTGACCATTTTATTCAACTATCGGCATCGATTATCTTGATCTTCATCATCTAATAAGTCGATATACCAAATTTCTTATTATTCTAACACCTTTCCACCATTGATTTAGTGAGTGCAAAATTAACTGTTTACCGATAATAGAACTTTTTACATTGCTAAATCAACGGTGAAAAGTTGTTAGAATCACATGAAATTTGGTGTATCTGCTTATTAGACGATGAAGATCAAGATGGCCGGTGCCAATAGTCGAACTAAATGGTGGATGATATATTTTTTGACGCCGCCTGATGAAAAAAACCTTCTAGGGCTTCTTTATATATATATATATATATATATATATATATATATATATAATATAGTTTATGGTGCTAGGGTCGCAACATTTGCGGACCGCGGTGACAATATAGAATAAAAATTTCTAAATATAGCACCACAAACTATAAATCAAAATCATCCATAAACTAGCAATTGTAAAAGATTAAGAGAGCAACAACAAACTATTCAAGGGTTTTTATAAGCTCAACCTTTATAGCGTGTCCACACTCAAGTGGAAAACAAGCAAAGCTCTAAGGTGTAAGGATCGAGCTTGATCTATGACCACCTTACCGAAAATGATCCACTTCGAAAGTACCCCAACTCAAACTTCAACTTCATCAAAGAAAATTTCTTTATGAAGTAAGTTGCTCTCACAATTTGCTAAAAAGAAAGAGGAAGAAGATGTAGAAGAGAATCTCTCTCTTTTTCTTTTTTTTTGAGTAAGATGAGGATGGATGAAGATTTATGTCTCTTTCTTTTCTCTCTCTTTTATCATATAAAAGAGAAACGATTATAGACAAATAAAGATGGCTCAACACTTCTCTTCCTTTTTCTATTTCATATAAGAAGAAAATTATAGAGATCATCTCCTCATCAAGTGGTCCCCACTTGCTCATGCCTCTTTTGTCACTAAATGACTAAGATTAGTAAATGTATCATATACATATACTAAATACTAGAGAGAGAGAGAGAGTATAATACTAGTATCCATATCATATATACTTATTAAGTCAACATTTGACTTAATAATCCGGCTCAAAATAAACCAGCTAGTATTATCGGGCATCCGAATAATATACACGTATCACATACAGGTATTTAATCGAACTACCGCACATATCAACTATACGCACATCTACATAATTTCATCTAAGCGAGAAAACTTTCTGTATGGGACTCTAAACACTCAACAATGCGCTGGCAGTGAGTAACAAGATCATATCCAGTATAAATCACAAGTATGTCTGTGACGCTAGCTGCATGTAACGGCTACCTAGGTATATATCAAAAAGTAGGTCGACAAGAAAACTCATCCGAACCCAACAAGACCTATCAGTGACAATTACCATATAGTCCGGTCTCTTTTTCATAGAGTGTCATATATCAGGCTTGGGGTTGTGGAAACTGTAAGACCCCCAATAACCCAATAAGTCATGCTGATATTAAACTCATAACCTTCCGAGATACAAGTGATAATTCTTATCAGTTTATCTCAACCATCCTGGCCAAAGACTTCAGGTTATAGTCATATCATGCATAGTGCGACATCAACTCCCTATACCGGGAGAGACGAATCCCCTCTTGATCGCTCACTGTCTCCATGTGCTTCGGGACTATACTCAACTAAAACCTGAATGCGCAGCTCTTTAAAACCGCGGTTGGGTAGAAATCAGAGTATAGTGGGAACACACACAAGACTTTATGACGATCTTAGATCAAAAAACTACATGTACCATTGTCACCAGAGGACTGCTATCTAACAACAGATATAATACCATCTAAGAGTTCTCGGGGAGTCCATTCAGTATACTCATTCTCCAATAAGCACATATATACAATTTTCGGTGTCAAAAACCAATGGATGTGAAACCAACCATCGCCCTACTTGGGATCATGAAACATATATATTAGTTTACTCTGGAGTATTGATGCTCCGTCTCAATACTCACACGACTAGGAACATTTAAGGATATGATTATGAACTACCCAGGCTCCACTGGTATGATCTCAACATAATTTTGGCAGTCAAGCAAAAGATCTTAAGGGCTTTATCGTCAAAAAAAATCGTGGAGGGTGTATTTTTTCGACGCCATAGGAGAAAATTCCCTCCTATGGCCTGACAACTTTTTTCGATAATCGGCACCCATCACCTCCATCGTTATCATCTAAGATGTGGATACACCGAATTTCATGTGATTCTACAACCTTTTCACCGTTGATTTAGTGGGTGCAAAATTAACTGTTTACCGACAATAGAACTTTTTACATTGCTAAATTAACAGTGAAAACGTGGTAGAATTGTATGAAATTTTGTGTATCCACATCTTAGATGGTAAAAATGATAATGATGAGTGCCGATCGTCCAAAAAAATGATGGAGCATACAGTTTTTTTACGGCACCTAACGAATAAGCCTCATAGGGCATCTTTTCTCTATTATTCCATATATATATATATATATATATATATATATATATATAGAGAGAGAGAGAGAGAGAGGGGGGGGGGGATAATGGAGGAAAGGTGCCATAGGAGGGAATTTCCTCCTATGGCATCAAAAAAATACATCCTCCTCGATTTTTTTTTCGACGATCGACATCCGTTATCATCATCTTTATTATGTAAGATGTGGATACACCAAATTTCATGTGATTCAATCAGTTTTTTACCATTGATTTAATGGGTGCAAAATTAAGGATTTGCCGACAATAGAACTTTTTACATTACTAATTCAACATTGAAAGAGTGGTGGAATGATATGAAATTTGTGTATCCACATCTTATATGGTAAAGATGATGATGGGTACAGATCATCGAAGAAAATCATGGAGAATGTAGATATTTGACGTCACTTAACGAAAAAGCCTCCTGTCGTCTCTTTTCTTCGTTATTCTTATGTATGTATGTATGAATGTATAGACAGAGAGAGCATGAAGGGGGGAAGGGATAGGTGTCGTAGGAGGGAATTTTCTTATATGACGTCGAAAAATTATATCCTCCTTGATTTTTTTTCCGACGATCGGCATCCATCATTATGATCTGTCACCTAAGAAGTGGATACACCAAATTTTATATGATTCTACCATTTTTTCACCGTTGATTTAATGGGTGCAAAATTAACAGTTTATCGACAATAGAACATTTTACATTGCAAATTAAACGGTGAAAAAGTGGTAAAATTATATGAAATTTGGTGTGGATAAGATGATGACGATGGATGTCGATCATCGGAAAAAATCATGGAGGGTGTATTTTTTCGACGCCATTTAAGAAAATTCCCTTATATGGCCTCTATTCTTCATTATTCTCATACACATATGTATTTGTATATACATGTTTAGATTGGTGAGCACACATCTACATACACACATATGGAAATATTACCATGATTTTCAACTTTGTGCTCCATTAATCCAAGATTTAGACCTTTTGACTCACATATATATAAACTTTAGAATGACTATCAAAACAAATTGCGCGGGCCCGCGCGTGCTCTCTCTCTCTCTGTTTGAGAGACCTTAGGACGCTTTTCCGTCGGTTGGCGTTAAAAAACTACACCCTCCATCATTTTATTCGATAATCAGCACCCATTAACTTCATCGTTATCATGTAAGATGTGGATAAACCAAATTTCATATGAGTCCATCACTTTTTCACCGTTAAATTAGCAATGTAAAAAGTTCTATTATTGGTAAACCGTTGATTTTTCACCCACTAAATCAACGGGGAAAAAGTGATGACATCACATGAAATTTGGTGTATCCGCATCTTACATGATAAAGATAATGATGGATGGCAATTGTCGAAAAAATCACGAAGGTTGTTATTTTTCGACACCATAGGAGGAAATTCCCTCCTATGGCACCTTTCCTCGATTACCCTACACACACATGAGAATAATAAAGAAATTAAAGAGGCCCTAGAAGACTTTAGGAGGAAATTCCCTCCTATGGCATCTTTCCTCGATTACCCTACACACACATGAGAATAATGATGAAATTAAAGAGGCCCTAGGAGACTTTTTCGTCAGGTGGCATCAAAAGCCTACATCCTCCATCATTTTTTCCGACAATCGGCACATATCATCTTCATCTTTATCATCTAAAATATGGATATACAAAATTTCATATGAATTTACCATTTTTTTACCGTTGAATTAGTAACATGAAAAGTTCTATTGTCGATAAACCTTTAATTTTGCACCCACTAAGTCAACTGTGAAAATGTGTTGGAATCAAATGAAATTCAGTGTATCCATATTTTAGATGATAAAAATGGAAATGATGGGTGCCGATCGTCGGAAAAAATCATGGAGGATTTATTTTTTCTACGACATAGAAGGAAATTCCCTTCTATAGCACCTTCCCCCCTCCCTCCCTATCCACATCTTGGATGATAAGAATGGAATGGTGCCGATCATCGGGAAAAATCATAGAGAACTTATTTTTTCTACACCATAGGAGGAAATTCTCTCCTATCACAGAGAGAGACAGAGAGAGAGAGTAATTTAGGAAAGGTGCCGAGAAAATTTACTCCCATGGCGTCAAAAAAATACTCACAAAGAATTTTTTTATCGATGATCGGTATTCATTATCTTCATCTTTATAATCTAAGATGTGGATACACCAAATTTCATGTGATTCTACAATCTTCTCACCATTGAATTAGCAATGTAAAAAGTTCTATTATCGGTAAACTGTTAATTTTGCACTCATTAAATCAACAGTGAAAAGATTGTAGAATCACTTGAAATTTTGATTATCCACATCTTAAACGGTAAAGATGAAAATGATAAATGCCGATCGTCGAAAAAAATCTTGGAGAATATTTTTTCGGCACAATAAGAGGAAATTCTCTGTTGTGGCACATTTCCTCCATTATCTTTACACACACACGTATGTGCATACATACACATTCTCATAAACTCTTTTTTTTTGTTCGTTGATATGTAAGCTCAAATCTATACATACAACACACACCACACACAAGCACACAATACACATTCTCATAAGCTCAAAAAATGTTTAATGTGCGCACTCACACACATGATAAATACATTATGTGCGTGTGTGACTGTGTGCGCGAAGATGGATTTATATTGAAAATATCATGGTATGTGTCAGAATAGTAAGGAAATCAGATGGAATTACAGTTAAACATCGAAAAGCCATTAGCACTGGATTTGAAGATCTATCAAAGTGCACGTGGTCATTAATTACTCATCAATTAGGATTTGAACCATCAAAATGAATTCATTAAGCAGCTTAATGATCGATCAAAGTGCAAGTGGTCATTAATTTCTCTTTCCAGATATTCTGGAAAGAGAAAGAAGAGGAGGATATTTAGCCACCAACACAAAAGACCAAATTTTTGAAACAAATGTTTTTGTTTTTCCAAGAGTACTGTGTGACTGTTGCCGTCACTCATTCATGAATTGTCCCTTTTGAATTTTCTTATATTTTTTTTTTATGATTTTGAAGTGGCCCATGTAAACCTAAGCCCTGCAAACAACACATTGAAGCTTATTGCACAAACATGCACACAACATACACACACCCAAAGGATCCACGAGTTTGCCTAAAAAAGAGTTAAATTATGACAGCTTTCCGTTCTGGGGATCAATCCCGCACTCTCTTGAAAGGGAAATGTCATACAAACAGACACAACTTGTTAGCCATTGGGCCTGATCCGGCCCAATATCCGCTCATATGAATGGGTGCCCTATATATTCATATACAGGGGGCTAGAGTTTCATATGAGACATATGATAGACGATATAACATAGAGAGTTTTTTTAGAGGAAAAAACAACAGGAAGCCGTCGTCTCCTTTCTTCATTTCCTTCTGCTTTAGGTTGGCTTGTGGGGTGATCAAAAGAGATTCTTACTTTCTACCAAAATGTGGTTTCCCTTCGGCCGTTGCTTGGAGGCGTTAAAAATCAGATCTTCTACGTGACGTGAGCAAGATAATCGATCTAATCAATCAGATCAGGTATATCGTAAATGTTTAGGATAAATACATGTATTTCCGCTGAGTATGTTTGTATGTTATGTATCTAAATCATCTAAAGTGTAAATTGGTATCAGAGCTAGGCATGCCCATATTCTTAGATAACGTAGATATGTGATTTTAAAAATTTTGCAACTCAAAATTTGCGTTTTTTATCTTCACATTGATCAAAAAAATTTAAAATTATTTTATGATAGATCTATATTTTTAGGGTTATCCTTTTAATGAATTTTCATAGATCTGTCGATTTTGCATTATTTTGTCTCCACAGATTAGATATGTTATTATGACGTTTTGATATAGAGAACTTTAGTTTTGTTGATGTGAAATTACCCATGAAATAAATAGTGAGATAATTTTTTTACGAAAGATTGGATCTTTTCTTGTAGAAAGAAAAAAATTAAATTTTTTTTTCTCTCTTTTAGTCATTTAGTGAGCATGAATGGCGACAAGGCCGCAATTTTTTTTCAAACCCTAACCTTAAATATTTTTTGGTTAAAAGAAAACTTGTGGCAATTATGGGATTTTGGCTTGGAACCAAATATTTTTTGAATTTTTGGTTTGGAACCAATTTTTTTTTTTTTATGATTTTGGTTTGGAACCGAATATATTTTTTGGATTTTGATTTGGAACCAAATATTTTTTGAAGTTTGGTTGGAAACCAAATATATATATATTTTTGATTTTGGTAAAGGGCTAAATATTTTTTTAACAAAAAAAATATTTCTAAAATTTAAAAAGAATTCTGATTTTTTATTTTATTTTTTCAGATTTTCTGGAAAACTTCTGGAAATAACTTTTTTTTTAAAAAAAAGGGAGGGCCGGCTGGCCATGGCAGCCTGAGCTGGGCTAGGACCCAACCCAGCCGCCGAGCCGAGCTTGGTTTTATAATTTTAAAAAAATAAAGAAAATCCAGAAAAATTGCCGGAAATTACCGAAAAATAATAGAAAACTGAAAAAATTATTTTTAGTGTTTTCTTATTTTTGTTTAGATTTCTCTTTCAAGTTTTGGGTTAGTTAAGAGTTTTACTATTAACTCTAAGAGTTATATTTTTTTCGAGAATTTTGTTTACTCGTCAAAATTTTCAAATTTTTTACTCCTACATAAAATCTTGGAGATTTTATGGGTAGTTATTCCAGTGGGAGCGTCTGTGGCGCATGTTAATTTCACGAAAAAACAAAAACTCTAATAAAACGGAAAAGATTAGAACGCACAGTTTAATGAAAATAAAATTTGTTAAATTGATTATTGTATTTATAATGTGTATGGCATATTATATATATAAAGACACAAACTGCATTAATCTGACAAATTTTAAATGGAAGATTTGGAGAGGAGACGGGAATTTAGATTCAACTAGCTAATCTACTCCGTTTCTGAAAAATCTATGATCCGTTTTCAATCATTTTAACAAAATTGTAAATTTTATACTTTTGAAAGATGTGATTGGGGCCATAAGACTTTTTCTCTTTCTTTGGGGGTATAGATTTATTATTATTGTTATGATGGGTTGAAAACGAAGCGTTCTTTGCGAAAGAATGGTGCTCCATTATATGCCATAATTTTAACGCATCCATAATAAAGTTAAGATATTGATAGTCTCACCAAGGATGAGATGATAGATGACGATAACAAAATAAAAATATTAGTTTAATGTTACATGAACAAGATGAAAGACTTGGACGCTAGTGACAAGGTGACATCGATGCAGCAAGGCTATATGACGTACCACCATCGAGATAGAAGCGATGCAGTAGGGCTACATGACGCAACACTTTCGAGGTTGCAACAAGATAGCGGGACTACATGTGCAGCACCATCGAGATGCAGCGATTTTTGGAGGATTGGCGCATTTAGGATCGCTTTGCGCGTTGGACGTGATGAAGAGCAATTTCATTACTGATCATATGTTTTATTGCTGAGCACTCACAATTTATGCTGAGCTGTAGTTACGGGTATCTATGCGCCAAAAGATAAGATGTGTGAAGATTTTAGGGTAATCTATGTGTCGTGGCAACGTCATATTATTTCTTTGTTTTGACCTTATTTTCATATAATGAGTTGAACCAAATAATGTGGATACACTTAAGCCTTATATCTTCATCGATCCAGGATCTGAAGAGTGCTGCACCAGTTAGATGGTTGAGCGATAGCATGTAACAACTCCAATTTCAATGTACAGAAAATCATTTAAAAGTTAATATACAATTGAGGTATTTGCAATCTTGTGTACGCTTTAAGTATTTGTTTTATTTTAGAATAGCAAGAAAATACTTGTAGCACATTGGTAAAGCCTTGCACTGTAGTGACGTAGCTCTTGTGATCGAATCCTCTTAGCCATATTATGTTTTTATTTAAATTTCTTTTAATATTTTAGAAGCCCAAGGGTTTGCACGTGAACTACACGTAGAATGAAGAGTCACAGAATATTTAAACATGTACACGAGGTTAGTTGAAGCGACGGGGACACGTGGCGGTGATCCAAGCATCTACCCCCCTCCGCCCAGAAAATGACCGGCGAGATCTAGGAAAATGCCGGCACCGCCGGGCCCCCCGTGGGTAACGCTTCCCATATTTTGCCCCATGCACCTTTTCAGCTACCCTACTAACCCCATATGGTTTATTCTCTTTGCATTTATCTAGAGAGCAATAAAACACCATTTAAATCCAAATTTTAATGCATTCTTGCACCCCCTAAACTCTAATTTCCTCTATAAATACCACACCATATTTCACTCATCCTCACTCAGAAATTCCTTACCAAAACTCTCAAGAATTCTCAAGTCTTTTTAGTGTGCAAGTGGAGTTAGCGAAGGGTGAAGTTCCGGCAACGTTCTAAGGAGTTTCCGGGGACGAAACGACGCCCCGAAGCCTTCCTTAGTTTCCTTTCTCCTTTCACTTGTCCAAAAGCCAGTAAGTTCCCTTTCCCTCTCTCTTCTCCTATTATAAAAAGTTCTATTTCTAAAACCCGACGGAAGCGGAGTTAATCCGACTTCCGATTCGGTTTTCTATAAAACTCTACTTTTCTTAATCAATAAAATTTCATACTATCACATAATGTTTAACAAACATTAAAAAATACTTTAAAACAAGTTTCATCTCAAAATATTCTTTTATGCAATTTTTATTGTATTTTTACAGTAAAATACCGCAAACTTCATTTACGACATAAAACAACACAAAACTTGTATTACCTTTAGATAACTCATGAGGTAATGACCTATCTCATCGCAAAACACATGTTTGACATAGCACGATGATGTTTTGGGAATATATTCATGGGATAACATGACTTTACAAATAAATACCGTCAACATATAAAACCATTTCTTTAAAAAGATGTATTAAACAATTCCTTGCAATTGCGCCTTTACAACCCACTTTTGGGGACTCCGTTCGGGAAGGTGCAGGTTATCGCACATCCTCGGGCCTAGTAGAGCGAGATGCAGACCTCCGAAAAGTGCATTCGATCTCGATGGAATTTTAATGCATTTTTCTTTAGAAAATGAGATTTCTACAAGAAAATAAATAAAATTTATTTTTAAATATATATATATATATATATATATTATCAAAATATCTATTTTAAATATATTATATAAATATTCCAAGTTTTCCAAATCAAAAGAATCACCATTACATGAAAATACCATCCAAATACAAAACAATACCGATATTTCAATAAAATACTATATACTATGAAAACTAGGTTCTATTCACTAGAAATTTTCACATTTATAAAATATACATCTATGAAAACCCTAAATACGATAATTAAATACTTGAGGTGTATTTTGAAATTATACCAAAACTATTTTTACATAAACCCCCCTCAAGTTATGCTAAATTACAATAAGGAATATAGGTTTAAGCGGGACCAATACTCTTGAGCCTCAGGGAGCCGGATAATGTGGGTGCTTGCTTATTTAAGTTAGACAATCTAACAAACGGTATTATCAACACGGTAATTATCTTAGAAATAGACACAAATCCTGCCGTCCATGTGCAGCAGTTACCGATAATATCAAAACCAATTCAGGATTTCAAGTGTCTGACTCAGACTGAGTCTCAATATAATCAATCTGACTTGAATGTGATTCAAGTATAAAGTACAATACAATATGAATCCATGAATCCGTCTATTCAATCTATATCAATCTATATTGACTGAACCGAACTATGGATATACTCCGTCTACATGACTCGCCATTTATATCCATTCAATTTACTGATATCATGGTATTGGCAAGTAATCCATCTATATAACAAACAATACAATCAATACATAAGACATCGCGGGGTTTATAAGAGATAGAATGGTACGGAAGGTGTTAAAAATGGCACGAGACTGTAACCATAATACACCTAACTTGAATATCCATTGCTGTTGTACCATGGCTGAATAGTTCCTTGTGCTCCGTATACCTTAGTCTCCGGAATAGCGAGACTCCTCTCGTATAAACTGGCATTTTCTGTACCAAGCTACAAACAACAACGTTAACAATATAATCAAACATTATAAGATATATTCCCTTTCTGTCTATTTTATCTCTACTCACCTTTGGGACTTACCGAGCGATTGTTCGCAGACGACATTACTTTTCTTCCTTCCTTGGAATGTTGTCAGGTGTTTCGGACGCATTAGAGATCGAGCCCAGCCTGAAGATTTGGAGCAGTTTGCTTTTGACGCGGAGCTTTAGACACTTGTACATATTTATTTCATTTCAGTTATGACATTGTTTAGGCATTGCTTTCTACTTATGAATTTATATTTCAGTTGTACTTATAAAAGAATGTTTAATAAATAAAGTTGATGTTCATTTACATTCCTGTCTCTTGTGTACTTTACTTTATATTGCTTAGATACGCTTAGTATGTTTACTTCTGAGTAAATACGTAGCGGACCTCGCCTTGTCCTCTTTCCGTACACTGGGAAGCGGGGCGTGACAGGTTTTGTTGGTAGCCCATGCAGGTCAGATCTGTATGAATATGCAGGTCAGTTTTGCATGGACGTGCGGGTTAATTCTGCATGAAGTCTTAAGCAATATAACACAAGAACCAGCAACTAAAAATATTCTTTACATATTCCTTAAATCTTCCAATTTCATATATTTTGAATCTGTCCTAACCCAAATTTTTCTTTCAAGGTTATAGATTCCCCTTACAACACCAGTACCAATTTCAACAACACTCCACCATCTCTACCGCTTACACCTACCGTCGCTGCTCCAATCAATGAGTAGACGGTACTGCTTTAGGCGGTCCAGAGCCTCCTGGAAGGATAGCAGCAGCAGACTACTATGTTGATGAACCGCCCAGAAGCGGAAGCCCTGGGGGTAAAGCGATTCCGGGCTTTGCACCCCAAGCAATTCTCTGGAAAAGAGAGCCCTCTAGAAGCTAAGGAGTAGGCTCAGAGTATTGAAGATGGCCTGGCAGCGGCACAAGTGCCAGAGATCGCTTGGGTTCGAGTTGCGAAGCTGCAGCTCACTGACAATGCACGGGTCTGGTGGAAGGCGGAAGAAATCCGTCTTGACCAACCGATTGAATGGAGGACTTTTCGCGATATGTTTGACGCGAAATACTTCCCTGAGACTGCCCGATTCGACATGGAGAAGCAATTTATTCATCTACAACAGGGTTCGATGTGGACCAAGTCAGTAGATGAGTATGACGTTGAGTTTACCATGCTCAGTAGGTAAGATATGTCTCAATATTCGATTTCCTAATACACATATTACACAGCTAACACAAGACCTTAACAGGTTCGCGGCACATTTTATACCAACTGCTGAGATCAGATCCAGACGGTTTCAGCAAGGGTTAGATTCGGAAATCCAAGCTGCTTTAGCTACAGAAGATTTCCCAACCCACGAGATGGCCCTGAAAGCTGCCCGCCGATATGAGGCAGTGGTGAAAATGAGGGGCAGACCTCAATTTGCCGGGATGAAGCGCCCTGTCACTCAGATAGCAGGAGGAACCTCTTCAAGGCCATAATTTGTGCCCAGGAGACCGGGAGTACCAAACAATCGGCCCAATCCAGCCTTTTGCACATATTGCAGGAGAGATGGACATTTGGCGAAAGACTGCCAGCGTGCAAATCACCTTTGCTTAGTCTGCGGCTCAGCTACTCATTATATTAGGTCTTGTCCTCGGAGACATAACCCAAATGCTGCATCCAGGCCAGCAATCACTTACCAGCAGCGCCCAGCCATCCAGGCACCTGCTCCACGACTCGCACTACCTGCTCCACGACTCGCACTACCTGCTCCACATTCTCGTGGACTGACTGCACCTCCTCCTCATCTGTTGCACCATGCTCAATGGAACGTACCTCAAGGACCATGGAACGGACAAATGAATGCTCCTCCAGCAAGGAGGAATGTGCCGAAGCGACATGCTTTCACAATGACTGTAGAAGAGGCTGAAGCCACCGACCAAGTCATTACTGGTAACACTTCCCCATCAAGTTTTATTTTCCATCTATACCTATCCATATATTTTCCTTATACCTAAAACTATCCCACATGACTTAGGTACAATCTTAGTAGCCTCACTTCCTGCACTAGCACTCTTCCATACCGGAGCATCTCATTGCTTTATGTTGCAACGGTTCGTTCGAATTCATGCGATTCCAGTCAAACCCCTCGTATACAGCTGGAATGTCAATTCAGGGAATGACGTTCTAAAGGCAGTAATGGGATTCGATCTGTGTCCAGTGGTAGTCTGCATCAGAGAATTCTATGCTCACTTCAAGGTACTGGACATACCTAATTTCGATGTCGTCTTCGGTATGGATTGGCTCGGAACATTCTATGCTACCATTGACTGTCGTCAAAGGAGGGTATTATTCGAGATTCCAGAGCATCCGGTCTTCTATTTCAAAAGTGGAAACCGTACCCTAGAGCCAAGTACATACAAGGCGAAACCAAAGAAGGCAGTGATTGCAGCAATTCAAGCGGAAGAAGGATCAAAGCCAGAAATAGTTCGAGAGTTCGACAATGTGTTTCCTGAAGACATATCAGGTTTGCCTCCCAATCGAGCTCTTGAATTCAGCATTGATTTAGTACCTGGAGCACAACCGGTGATCAAAGCACCGTATCGATTAAGTCTGAAAGGTTTGAAAGAAGTCTGAACTCAGTTGGACGAATTATTGGCGAAGGGATGGATTCATCCTAGCACTTCAAGTTGGGGATCGCCAGTTCTGCTTGTAAAGAAGATGGAAGGTTCGTATCGAATGTGCATTGATTATAGAGTCCTGAACGATATAACTATACGGAACAAGTATCCACTCCCGCGCATCGACGATCTGTTCGATCAGCTAAGTGAATTTTGTGTTTTCTCTAAGCTAGATCTCCGTTCGAGTTATCATTAGGTGAAGGTCAAAGAATCTGATATCTATAAAACGGCATTCAGAACTCGCTATGGTGATTACGAATTTCTTGTGATGCCATTTGTAATGACCAACGCACCAGCGATATTCATGAACTTAATGAATCAAGTTTTCCGAGAATACCTAGACAGGTTTGTTGTCATCTTCATCGACGACATTCTGGTGTATTCTAAGAGTCGGAAGGAACATACCGAACACCTACGAATTGTCCTGGAAACTCTACGACAACATCAACTCTATGCCAAGTACAGAAAATGCGAGTTTTGGCTAGATCAAGTTGATTTTCTTGGACATATTGTATCAGGTGATGGAATCTCTGTAGATCCAGCTAAAGTTTCAGCAGTAAGCGAATGGTCGACACCGAAGTCAGTGAAGGACATTCAAAGTTTCATGGGTCTAGCTGGATATTACAGAAGGTTCATTGAAGGATTTTTGAAGATTGCAATACCCCTGACCAAGCTCATACGTAAAGATGAAGAATTCGTGTGGTCAGAAACATGCGAACAAGTTTTCGTAAAACTCAAGTCAAGATTGACATCAGCACCTATCCTTGTCATACCGGACCAATCTGGAGGTTTTGAAATGCATTGCGATACCTCCGGTAAGAGATTAGGATATGTTCTACGTCAGCAAGGTAAGGTTGTGGATTATGCTTCAAGACAGCTGAAGATTCATGAGCGCAATTATCCGACGCATGATTTGGAGTTGGCGGCCGTAATCTTCGCTCTTAAGATTTGGCGCCATTATTTTCTTGGTGAACAAGTGGACATATACACAGATCATAAGAGTCTGAAATATATGTTTACTCAGAAAGAGTTGAATATGCGGCAGAGAAGATGGTTAAAACTCATGGCGGATTTTGACATCAACCTGCAATATCACCCAGGGAAGGTGAATGTAGTACCTGATGTCCTTAGTCGCCAACCATTAGCATTGAATCTCACCGCACAGTGGAAGCTTCAACAAGACTTGCATCAAATGGAGATTAAAGTGGTCATGCCAGGTAATGCTTCAAGTTTGATGAATTTACAAGTTCAATCTACCATTGTCAATCAGATCAAAACAGCTCAAGCAAGTGGTGCTAAGTTGCAAAAGATCAGAAAACAAGTAGAAAGTGGACTTCGAACAGACTTCATCATACATGAAGACAGATCTTTGAGATACGGTAGTAGATTGTGTGTATCAAAAGGTTCTGTGCGAGAAGAGTTGATGAAAGAAGCTCACAGCTCTCCTTATTCAGTATACCCCAGAGGTACAAAGATATACAAAGATCTGCGTCAAAATTACTGGTGACATGGAATGAAGCATGAAGTAGCCATAAGCGTCGCTAAATGCTTGGTGTGTCTGCAAGTAAAGGCTGAATATCACAGGACAGCTGGTTTACTTCAACCGTTACCTATCCCAGAATGGAAGTGGGAACACATCACAATAGATTTCGTGACTTCACTTCCTCGCAGCACGAAGGGTAACAATGCGGTTTGGGTTATCATGGATCGACTCACAAAGTCGGCTCACTTTATTCCCTTTCTAATTGGCCAATCTACTGAGACACTAGCAAAGAAGTACATGGAGGTAAGAATCTAGGTAAGATTTAAATCTTCAAATATGTACTATCTCTGATACCCCTGAACTCATGCAGGAAATCGTGATATTACATGGAGTACCGGTTTGCATTGTCTCCGATCATAACACTAGATTTCGATCGCAATTTTGGCAAAGTCTGCAAGCTAGCTTGGGAATAAGTCTGAACTTCAGCATGAGCGAACTATTCAGATCTTAAAAGATATGCTAAGAGCGTGTATGCTATACTTCGGAGGATCGTGGGAAGATCACCTAAATCTTGTGGAGTTTTCATACAACAACAGCTACCAAGCAAGTATAGGAATGCCACCTTTTGCAGCACTATAAGGAAGGAAGTGTCGATCGCCATTAAGTTGGGACAATATCGGAGATAGAGAACTCCTTAGACCCGAGATGATAGTAGCAATTGTTGACGTAGTTCGTACTATCAGGGAATGATGCTCATAGCCCAAGATCGACAGAAGCACTGGGCTGATGCAAAGCGCCGTCACTTGGAGTTCCAACCGGGAGAACATGTATTTCTGAAGATATCTCCGAACCGTGGAGTGATTCATTTTGGAAGACGGGGTAAGCTTAGGTATATTAGACCGTTCGACATACTCGAACGAGTCAGTAAAGTGGTTTATCGCTTGGCACTTCCACCTTCATTAGAAGGAGTGCACAACGTATTCCACATATCTCAACTCAGAAGGTATGTGAATGACTCCAGCCATATTCTTGATCACTTCGAGCTCACTATACAGCCAGATTTATCTTGTGAACAACAACCTGTTGAGATCCTGGATAGAAAGGTGAAATCACTTCGGAACAAGGAAGTCAATTTGGTTCGAGTGATGTGTAGAAGGGACACACCAGGAGAATCAATATGGAAAAGGGAAGATGAGATGCGTGCAAGATATCCTCATTTATTTGTAAACTAGTCCTTAACATAAATTGTAAATTTCGAGGACGAAATTTTTGTAAGGAGGGTAAACTGTAACAACTCTAATTTCAATGTACAGAAAATCATTTAAAAGTTATTATACAATTGGGGTATTTGCAATCATGTGTACACTATAAGTATTTGTATTATTTTAGAACAGCAAGAAAGTACTTGTAGAACATTGGTAAAGCCTTGCACTACTGTGACGTAGCCCCTGTGATCGAATCCCCCAGCTACATTATAATTTTATTTAAATTTTTATTAATCTTTTAGAAGCCCAAGGGTTTGCACGTGCACTACACGTAAAATGAAGAGTCACAGAATATTTAAACATGTGCACGAGGCTAGTTGAGGCGACGGGGACACGTGGCGGCGATCCAAGCATCTACCGCAGGAAAATGACCGGCGAGATCAAGGAAAATGCCGGGCCCCCCATGGGTAATGCTTCCCATATTTTTCCCCCTGCACCTCTTCAGCTACCCCACTAACCCCACATTGTTTATTCTCTCTGCATTCATCCAGAGAGCAATAAAACACCATTTAAATCCAAATTTTAATGCATTCTTTCACCTCCTAAACCCTAATTTTCACTATAAATACCACACCAAATTTCACTCATCCTCACTCAGAAATTCCCTGCCAAAACTCTCAAGAATTCTCAAGTCCTTTTAGTATGCAAGTGGGGTTAGCGAAGGGTGAAGTTCCGGCGACGTTCCAAGGAGTTTCCGGCGACGAAACGACGCCCCAGCCTTCCTTAGTTTCCTCTCTCCCTTCTCTTGTCCAAAAGCCAGTAAGTTCCCTCTCTCCCTCTCTTCTCCTTTTATAAAAAGTTCTATTTCTAAAACCCGATGGAAGCGGAGTTAATCCGACTTCCGATTCGATTTTTCTATAAAACTCTACTTTTCTTAATCAATAAAATTCTATACTATCACATAATGTTTAACAAACATTAAAAAACACTTTAAAATAAGTTTCATCTAAAAATATTCTTTTATGCAATTTCATTGTATTTTTACGGTAAAATACCACATACTTCATTTACGACAAAAAACAACACAAAACTTGTATTACCTTTAGATAACTCACGAGGTAATGACCTACCTCATCGCAACACACATCTTTGACATAGAACGATGAAGTTTTGGGAATATATTCATGGGATAACACGACTTTACAAATAAATACCATTAACTTATAAAACCATTTCTTTAAAAAGATGTATTAAACAATTTCTTGCAATTGCGCCTCTACAACCACTTTTGGGGACCCCTTTCTAGATGGTGCAGGTTATCGCACATCCTCGGGCCTAGTAGAGTGAAATGCAGACCTCCGAAAGGAGCATTCGATCTCGATGGAATTTTAATGCATTTTTCTTTAGAAAATGAGATTTCTACAAGAAAATAAATAAAATTTATTTTTAAATATATATATATATATATTATCAAAATATCTATTTTAAATATATTATATAAATTTTTCAAGTTTTCCAAATCAAAAGAATCACCATTACATGAAAATACCATCCAAATACAAAACAATACCGATATTTCAATAAAATACCATAAACTATGAAAACTAGGTTCTACTCACTAGAAATTTTCACATTTATAAAATATACATCTATGAAAACCCTAAAGACAATAATTAAATACTTGAGGTGTATTTTGAAATTATATAAAAACTATTTTTACATAAAACCCCCTCAAGTTATGCTAAATTACAAAAGGACTTTAGTAAATATAGGTTTAAGCGGGACCAATACTCTTGAGCCTCAAGGAGCCGGAGAATGTGGGTGCTTGCCTATTTAAGGTAGACAATCTAATAAACGGTGTTATCAACACGGTAATTGTCTTGGAAAAAGACACAAATTCTGTCGTCCATGTGCAGCAGTCACCAATAACATCAAAACTAATTCAGGATTCAAGTGTCTGACTCAGGCTGAGTCTCAATCTAATCAATCTGACTTGAATGTGATTCAAGTATAAACTACAATACAATATGAATCCATGAATCCGTCTATTCAATCTATATTGACCGAACCGAACCATAGATATACTCCGTGTATATGACTCTCCATTTATATCCATTCCATTTACTGATATCATGGTATTGGCAAGTAATCCATCTATATAACAAACAATACAATCAATACAAAAAACATCGTGGGGTTTATAAGGGGTAGATTGGTATGGATGGTGTTAAAAGTGGCACGAGACTGTAACCATAATACACCTAACCTGAATATCCATTGCCGTTGTACCGTGGCTGAACGGTTCCTTGTGCTCCGTATATCTGAGTCTCCGGAATAGTGAGACTCCTCTCGTATAAACTGGAATTTTTTGTACCAAGCTACAAACAACAACGTTAATAATATAATCAAACATTATAAGATATATTCTCTTTCTGTCTATTTTATCTCTACTCATCTTGGGGACTTACCGAGCGATTGTTCGCTGACGACATTCCTTTTCCTCTTTCCTTGGAATGTTGTCAGGTGTTTCGGACGCATTAGAGGCCGAAGCCAGCCCTGAAGATTTGGAGCGGTTTGCTTTTGACCTGGAGCTTTAGACACTTGTACATATTTATTTCATTTCAATTATGCCATTGTTTAGGCATCGCCTTCTACTCATGTATTTACATTTCAGTTGTACTTGAAAAGAATGTTTAATAAATAAAGTTGCTGTTCATTTACATTCCTGTCTCTTGTGTACTTTACTTTATATTGCTTAGATACGCTTAGCATGTTTATTTCTGAGTAAATACGTAGCGGATCTCGCCATGTCCTTTTCCCGTATACTGGGAAGCGGGGCGTGACATAGCAATAGGTGGTTATATGTTTTTTCTACTCGATATATGAAGCATTTACTTATGCGGAAAGCAAATGTGTTGACATTTGCTAGTACGTTTGAGTAACTGAGGCTTAAGGTTTAATTTCCATGAGCGATGGAACCAAGAACGCTGCTGATATGTTGACGATATCAATAGTGCGCAAGGGCGGGTATCTTAGCGTAAGAAGAGTTCACTCGAGCTACGAAAACAGGAATAACGCGCCAACAACTTAAGTGATCTGACATGGAGAAATATGCTGGAAATAATGGATATAATAAGTCCAACGTTTGACTGTGGGAATTTGAATCGCTCCACTCATCACGGTACTGAGTGGAAATAGACTTTCTGCTTGGAGCAAAAAATTTTGTGGAAGCAAATCATGTGTCGAGAACATATGAATCTTGTAAGTTGATGTTTCTCACTCTACAGTATTTGTAGAGAGGCGGAATTCAAAAAAATCAAGATTTTAGCAAGCAACATCAACTAGATATTCAAGATCTACCATTAGCCCTAAACTAGCAAAAACAATATAGGATCTAATCTACTCGGATAGTGATTATACCTATGAGTTCGAGTCCTTCGGGTCTTCGAAATCCTCTTCCCTAGCTCCTAGTCCATCGAGATCAAGCTTGGACGTCGGGCTCCTCGTGTCAAAAATGATCCACCTGAAAGTTTGTGGTTCAATCTAAAGCTTCACTAATGAAGCAACTAAATAACGTAGTTTGTTAAGCTAGGGTATTTAGAAGATGTAGAGAGTGATATGATGAATTAATTGTCTCTTAATCTCTTGGATTCTCAACTTATGAGAGGGCAAGGGATGAAGAAGAAGAGGAAGGGCTAAAGAGGAAAGAGAATGCAAAGATAAGAATAAGAATAGAAAATGAAAGGAGTTAGCTATATATTTTCTTTTTCAAAAAAAAATTTACTATATAATATGATAGCCATACTTGTATAGTAAATATAAATAAATAAAGAAAATATATGGCCATGTCTCTCACCATTCTCCAAGACACCTCACCCCTTCCACCTCATTTTATTTTCTAATAAATAGAAAATCTAATAATGAGATGTCCTGTTCTAGAAGTATTATTGTATAAATACAAGAATACAAATCCATATATACATACCCGTATTCGTACTTGTTGGATATAGCGCGCTCAAGGAAATTATTGTAATTGCAGGGAGAAGATTATGATAATTGAGGGAGGACCCATACAGGTAGAACAGTCTTACTCGAAATAATAGTATACTATATAGTTTGTCTTTATCATTGATATACATATGTTTTACTTTTTATTACATGTCGCTATTACATAATGATGAATCCTATATGATTCTTGCCTGACTGCCAGTATTATGATGGCGATCATATACGTGAGAGCTGGGTAGTCTATAAGTACATCCTTAAATGTTCCTAGTCGAGGGAATATCGAGACTGGGCATCGATATTCCAGAGTAGACTAGTGTATACGTTTCTAGACCCCGACGAGGGGCGGTGATCGGTTTCACATGCTATTGGTATTGTGTCACCTAAGATAGTATATTGGTGCTTACTGGATATGAGTACACTAGACGGACTCACCGAGAACTTCTAGATGGAATTATATCTATCGTCAGATAGAAGTTCTCTAGTGGCATGAGTATAGATTAGTATTTTGACTTGAGATCATCATTTGTCTCGTGTGAGTTCTCACTGTACTTAGATTACTACCCTACCATGGCACAAAGGAGTCGCGTAAACAGGTTTTAGTTGGGTACAGTTCCGAGCCACATGGAGGCAGTGAGCGATTGTCGGGGATTTGTCTCTCCTGGTATTAGGAGTCGATATTGCACTATGTTCGATTGGCCATCACCATAAATCTGTGACCACGGTGGATGAGATTTATTGATAGGAGTTCAGTAGTTTCTCGATTGGTGATGAGCTTCACTCCGACCCGACTTATTGGGTTATTATGGGTCTAAAATTATCCACCCCTTAGACCCGATATGCGATACCCTTAGACAAAGAGACCGGACTGTATGGAGATTGTCATATTCAGGCTCAGTAGGGTATGTACGGACATGATTTTCAACCTTCTTTTCGACAAATACCTGGGTAGCCGTTACGTACATCTAGTGCCGTTGATGTGCTTGTGATTTTGGATTTATCCAGTAAATTACTGTCAGCGTATTTTTGAGTCATTAGAGTCATACACAGAGGGTTTTCCAGGTTCATGCGATATGATGTAGAGACCGTATATTGATACGTGCAAGGGTCTAATTAAATATGTGTACTTGCTACACAGATTTTAATCGGATGGTTGATAATACTAGCCGGCTTAGGATTAAGACGGATTATTAAATCAAGTTTTTATTTAATAATATATATATATATTCTAGTATTATTGTTAACTATTCATTTTCTCTCTTTTGGCTATTCGTATTATTTTACGGATACGCGTATATATATTTTGATACGTATATCGGGTTGTATTCCGTATTTATATGGAATAATTCTAGAAGGAGGACACCTCATTATTGATTTTCTTTTTAGAAAATCAATTGGAAATGAGGTGGAGGGTGAGGTGGCTTTGGGTATGGTTGTTAGAATGTAGAGAGGGATGAGCTTTATTTGTTTATGTTAAAATGGTTGTGATATTTTTATTTGACTGTAAAAAATATAAATGAAGCCATTCTCTCCTTCACTCAAGACTTAGCTCATTTGTGTTATGACTATCTCTTCATCCTCCTCCTCCTTTTTCTTGCATGCTCTCTTGAGCTTGAGCTTGAAAGTGAAAATGATAGCGGAAAATTCCTACATCCCCACTCTCCATTTCTAGTAAACTTGGAGCAACGGTTTCTTCATTAGGTGAAACTGAATCTTAGATCGGTTCTCTCGGATGGATCATATTCGGCAAGGACGGTCTCCTCTCAAACTTGTTCCCGACAACCTACGAGGAGCTTGGAGGGGTCTTCTACGATTGAGTGGACATTCATCGAAGGTTGTAATACCTAAACCTAGCATGCTTGTTTCTAGTTTAGTATTTTGGAACGATCGCTAGGGATTAGTTTCTAGCACTCCCCGTAAAATTTTTGTTTTTCGATTCCTTATTGGTCGTGGTTATAGCGGCAATGGCACTCAGAACTTTTAGTACTAAAATACGAATACCAAAAGAGATAGTAATTCATCAAATATAATACTAGATTATTAATAAATCAATACATGATTTATTAATCCGGCTTAATCCTAAACCCTATAGTATTAACCGTCCGAATATAAATCCGTGTAGCTAGTACACGTATTTGATCGGAACTCTGCACGTATAACTATACAGCCTCTATGTCATTTCGCATGAATCAGGGAAACCTTCTGTGTGGGATTCTAAAGACTCGACAGTATGCTGGCAGTGGGTTTAACCACAAGCACGTCGGTAACACTAGATGTACGTAATGGCTACCTAGATACCTGTCGAAAAGAAGGCCAACGAGTAAGTTCATCCGAACCCACACTGAGTCTATCCGTGACAATCTTTGTACAGTCTGGTCTGTTCGTCTGAGAGTATCACATGCTGTGTCTAGAGGGTGGATAACGTCAGACCTCTAATAATCCGACAAGTCATGTTGATATGGCTCTAGACTATCCGAGAAACTACTGATTTAAGTATCAGTAAATCTCATCTGCTCTGGCCAAGGATTTGTGGTGTTGGCCAACCGAACACGGCGCGATATTGACTCCCTATACCAGGAGAGACGAATCCCCAACAATCACTCACTGCTTCCATATGGCTCGAGACTGTACCCAACTAAAACCTGTTTACATGATTCAGTAGAGCCGTAGTAGGGTAATAATCAAAGCACAGTAGGAATTCACACAAGACAAATGACATTCTCAGATCGAAAAACTATATGTACTCATGTCACCAGAGAACTGCTATCTGACGATATGTATAGTTCCATCTCGCCAATTCTCGGCAAGTCTGTCCAGTATACACCCCCCAAGTAAGCACCAGTATACAATCTTAAGTGAAACACACCAATGGATGTGGGACAAACAACCGCCCCTCGTCAGGGTCTAAAAACGTATACACTAGTCTACTCTAGAATATCGATGCCCACACTACTATAATAAGGGGTTGCCCCTACGGCTACAGGAATCCGTAGGGGCAACTTTTTATTGTCCCTACGGATTAATTCGTAGGGCCTGATGGTTGCCCCTACGGTGTCCTACGGATTACTTTAAAAATATTAAAATTTAATCTTTTATTTGGCCCTACGGAGCCGCAAAAGAAGGCCCTACGGATTAATCCGTAGGGGCATCAATAGGTTATTTATTAAAAAAATAAAGCCCAGAAATTTCTTCATCGTTCCCAAAATTTCCCAACTCCATCTCGTCACTGATCTCCTGCGCGTGCCTCCTCGCCACCATACCCGCGCGCCTCCTCGTCGCTGGTACATCATCGTCGACTTCCTCGTCACCGGTACACCATCGCTCGCATCGTCGACTCTGTCTCGTCGACAGTAGAATCTCCGGCCTCCTCCACCTCGTCGACAGTAAAATCTTCGACCTAAGGTGAGTTAATTTCAATTTTTAACTTATAATTATTCTTTTATTTGTGTTATTTTTGATTTTAGGGTTACTACTAGGGCTCATAGTTAGGGTTCGGTCTAGGGTTTGGGCTAGGATTAGGGTTAATTAGGTAAGGTTAGGGTTCGGTTTAGGGTTAGGGTTAGGGTTCGGTTTAGGTTTAGGGTTAGGGTTAGGGTTAGGTTTCGGTTTAGGGTTAGGGTGAGGGTTAATTAGGTAGGGTTAGGGTTAATTAGGTAAAATTGGGTTGGTGATGATTAGGGTTAGGGTTAGGGTTAATTAGATTAATTAGGGTTAATTTTGGTTTGGGCTAGAGTTAATTTGGGTTGGGGTTTGGGTGATAATTAGGGTTAGGTTGATTTGGGTTAGGGTTTGGGCTAGAGATAACTTGGGTTAATTAGGTAAAATAGAGTATATTTGTGTTAGGGTGTTAATTAGGATTTATTTGGGTTAATTTTAGGTTGATTATGGTTTATTTGGGTTAGGGTGATGATTATGGTTAATTAGGTTAATTTGGGTTAATTAGGTTAATTTTGGGTTAATTAGGGATAATTTGAGTTAGGGTGATGATTAGGGTTTAATTTTGGTTTAATTAGGGATAATTTGGGTTAATTAGGGTTAGGGTTTTGGGTGCACTACTTCCTTCAATAGGATACTCGATGATAACGTAAATGCACAAGTTTACCGTAAACTTAACCCTTTATATAAGAACCTAGTTATTTCTCTGGTTGAGATTTGCAGAAGCAAATATCCCCACAAGTTGAGAATTTAATTCTCATCGGGGAGATTTTGTTCTGCAGATTCAAAACACAGGAGAAAAGAACTAAGTTAAAAAGAAATAACAGGAATATATGGGAATTTAATTCCTCCGAAAATTAGGGTTAGGATTTAGGGTGCATTAGTTTCTTCAGTAGGATACTCGATGATAACGTAAATGCACAAATTTACCGTAAACTTAACCCCTCATATAAGAACTTAGTTCTTTCTCTGGTTGAGATTTGCAGAAGCAAATCTCCCCACAAGTTGAGAATTTTATTCTCACCGGGGATATTTTATTCTGCAGATTCAAATCTTAGGGGAAAAGAACTAAGTTATAAAGAAATACAAGAACATATGGGAATTTAATTCCTCCAAAAATTAGGGTTAGGGTTTAGGGTGCATTAGTTCCTTCAGTAGGATACTCAATGATAACGTAAACGCACAACTTTACCGTAAACTTAACCCTTCATATAAAAACTTAGTTCTTCCTCTGGTTGAGATTTGCAGAAGCAAATCACTCCACGAGTTGAGAATTTAATTCTCATCGGGGAGATTTTGTTCTGCAGATTCAAAACTTAGGGGAAAATAACTAAGTTAAAAAGAAATAAGAGGAACATATGGGAATTTAATTCATCCAAAAATTAGGGTTAGGGTTTAGGGTGCACTTGTTCCTTCAGTAGCATACTCGATGATAACGTAAACGTACAACTTTAGCATAAACTTAACCCTTCATATAAGAACTTAGTTCTTCCTCTGGTTGAGATTTGCAGAAGCAAATCTCCCCACAATTGAGAATTTAATTCTCATCAGGGAGATTTTGTTCCGTAGATTCAAAAATTAAGGAAAAAGAACTAAGTTATAAAGAAATAACAGGAACATATGGGAATTTAATTCCTCCAAAATTAGGGTTTAACCCTAAATAAAGAACTTAGTTCTTCAAAAAAATGATGATTTATTCTTTTCAACCCTACATAAAGCACATACACACTAACAACCCTAAACTTAAGCGAAATCATAAATTGAAACACAGATACACAGAATACAACTCATACTTGGGTATCTTCAAATCTAACTTTGTTTATCAATAATTTATTCTTTTCAACGACAAACTTGTATCTACGGATTTTCTTCTTTGTCAGTAATCATCCCGTTCTTAGATTTCTCAATATAGTCATCATAACCTATAATTTATATGTTATACAGTCTAACACGGCCCATGAGTACATAAGAGTTAAGGACTGGATGTACGTGAATTGGAAATAACGTATGCAACCTAAGTTTGTCGCAGGAGTTGCCGCTTTCATTGAATTTGCACGCGCACATAATAAGATCGTGTTAGAGAAAATTCTCTGCCCGTGCGATAGATGTGGGAATAAGTACCGGTAGAAGGTAGAATTCGTAGAGCTTCATATCATTAAACATGGTTTTACAAGACTTTATACAACTTGGTTATATCACGGGGAAGGACAAGAAGAAGACGGTAATGCGGCAGAAGAAGAAGGAGAAGATGGTAATGCTGCAGAAGAAGAACACGATAACTTCTTTCCAGGAGAAGAAATGGAGGATATGGTAGAGGTTTCCCTAGGTGATAGTATTGCGACCGAAGATGACATTTCTTCCGGCCAAGGACCGCGTACGGATAAGTATGAAAAGTTCATGAATGATGCTAGAAGACCAATTTATGAGAATGCAAAGTATTCCACCCTATCATGGTTCGTCCAACTTTTCCAGATTAAGTGCCTAAATGGATGGAGCAATACGTCATTCACGATACTTATGAAGTTCTTGAAAGATTCTATGCCCCCGAGAAATAGCGTGCCCGACAGCTGGTACGGAGCCCAGAAGATGATGTCTGATTTGGGTCTGAAGTGTGAGAAAATTCAAGTATGTCCCAAAAATTGCGTGTTGTACCGGAAAGAGAATTCAGATTTGAAAGAGTGTTCAACATGCGGAGATGTCGGGTATAAGCCAAAAGATTCTGATAAGAAGCCCGATATACCTGTCAAGATAACATTCCAATAACACAGAGGCTGCAGAGGCTATTCAGGTGCAAGAAAACAGCCGAGGTAATGATTTGGCATCACCGTGCTCCTCCAAGTGAAGATGGAAAAATGAGTCATCCAAGAGATTCACCGGCATGGAAGGATTTCGATAGGAGGCATGAAATATTCTATAGTGATCCTCGCAATGTCAGGCTCGGACTCGCTAGTGATGGCTTCTGCCCATTCAACTATATGGCTGGAAGCCACAGCACATAGCCCGTTGTAATGATAGTTTATAATCTGTCGTCTTGGTTGGCTATGGATCAATCCTACTTTATGATGCCTCTTCTTATCGACGGACCAAACTCACCAGGAAACAATATCGACGTCTATCTCCGACCTCTGATCGATGAGCTTAAATCTTTATTCATTGATGGTGTAGAGACTTACGATGCAAACACAGATACAACCTTCACACTGCGTGCGGCTTTAATGTCGAAAATTAATGACTTTCCTGCGTATGGAATGCTATCAGGTTGGTCCGTACAAGGTTACAAAGTATGCCCTTATTGCCATCAATATACAACATCGAAATTCTTGAATTTTAGCAGGAAGGTTTGTTATTGCGGTCATCGGCGTTTCTTTCCACTAGACCATCCCTACAGGTTAGATGCTGCTCACTTTGATGGTCATCAGGAGTTTCTTGGGCCTCCAGCCTCATTTTCCGGAGAGGACATGACTGCTCAGTGGAATGGTTACAATAATGTGACCTTCGGGATAGATCTGGCAAAACATATCAAACCACCATACTGGAACAAGTTAAGCATCTTCTTCGAGCTTCCGTACTGGTCAACAAATTTAGTGCGTCATGGTCTGGACGTCATGCACATAGAGAAGGGAGTATCCGAGCACGTATTCAACTTGCTTCTTTGTAAAGACGGAAAATCAAAAGACAACCTCCGTGCTCGAATGGATCTTCAGGATTTGGAAACTAGAAGTGAATTGCATTCTAAACCGATAGCGGGTAAATCAGGCAAGTTTGTACTTCCCAATGCCGCTTATCATATGTCACAACCAGAGAAGAAAAGATTCCTGCAGGTGTTGCATGATTTGAAAGTTCCTACAGGCTTCTCAGGATCATTTAGCAAGAAGATAAAAATTGTGAAAGGCAAGTTCGATGGGCTGAAAAGTCACGATCACCATGTTATTATGGAGAACCTTCTCCCATTAGCCCTCAGGACTTCCCTTCCCGAATCGGTTGGTCAAGTAATCAATGACCTTTGTTGCTTTTTTAGAGAATTGTGTGCTAAAACCATGGATGTTGTGACGCTGGAGAATCTAGAAAATTCTATTTCATTGATACTTTACAAGCTTGAGCGTATTTTCCCACCGTCATTCTTCGATATCATAATACACCTGACGGTTCATCTTGCAACCGAGCCTAAGTTAGCCGGACCGGTACAATATCGATGGATGTATACCGTCGAAAGATACGTGGAATTTTTCGTTTCACGCAATTTATAAAATTATTGTTGTCCTATATGCCCGTATTTATTTATTTAACATATTTTTTTAGGTAGCTCTACACTCTAAAAAAGTATATACACGGTAGAAATCGACCAGAGGTTTCTATCATGCAAGGTTATTTTCTAGATGAAGCAACCACATTTTGTTCTCGCTATCTGGATGAGAACATTGAGACGAAGCTTAACCGGTCTCGGAGAATTCAGGACAGACCATATGGTAAAGCTGATTATAAGAGAGTAGACACTATATTTATCAACAAGATATATCGGTTTATCCTCCTCAATAGCGCATGTCTTGAAGAAATTAAAGAGTAAGTTTTTTTGGATTAAATTTTATATTTGTGTTTGTGTTTGTATGAAACGTTAGAATATTAATGTCATAATTTATTGTTGAGAACATAAATCATTTTAACGAGGTACGTGAGGGGCATCTTGATTGGAATGATGAAATATTGGAAAAATATCATCAGGATAATTTTTGCGATTGGGTTGCAGATCATGTAAGTTGTTCGAATAATATGTTATTGCTACCAGTCTTAATCTAAACTTATATCGTTATGTATTTGCCGTAAAAAAAATTTGTCAAATCCACAATCCGAACTTGTCTGCATCATTAGAGAGTGATTCAAGATGTTTAGCTCAGTTTCCTAGTATGGAGGTTGCATATTATAAAGAATTCGGTGTCCTTGGATACAAATTTGAAGTTAAGGACATAGAAATATCTCGAACCACTCAGAATAGTGGGATTGCGACGGTAGGATCGGATGGTGTGATTTATTATGGATACTTAAATTGCATACTTGGCATCCAATATTCTGGACGATCAGAACCGTTTTATATATTTCAATATACTTGGTACGATACACGAACCGATACGGATAAGTAGAGAAACAATCTCGGGACTTGAAAAGATGAATATGGATTGACTAGTTTGAACACACTTTGATTTTACGGTCAGGACGATCCTGATCGCCCTGAGAGCATGCTCGATCTTCACACTCTATACAATGGCCTGATGAAGAACATGCAATCAAAGATCTGATACAATAGGAACGAGCAGAAAATCAACTGCTATTCTCTATGGATGGTGACCCCCGAGGCAGAGAGAGAGGCTCTCCTACATACTCCGGCCTTTACGAGAGTCGACGCACATACATGGCCTCTCTTGTGCCAATATTCGACTTTCAGTGCAAACAGGTTTGTAATTTAAATATAATTCATTGTTTAGTATATAATTTATTTTTTGTGTTGCTTAATTAGAAAACTAAATCTAAATGTGTTGTGCAGAAACATGTCGATCAAAATAAAGAGAATAGAAAGTCGGCGAAGAGGGGTCGCCCCACCTATATAGGTGGCTCGAGGAACATTACTCGTGCTATGGAGGCATCGGTAAATTACAATAGATATATTTTGATATAATGTAATATTAAGAGTTATTTTATAATATATGTAAAATATTTGCGGATTGCAGAGAGCTCAGACCCTGGCGCAGGGTGGTACACTGAGCGTGCTGACCGCGTATCTTGCCGTCCATGGCACCTCGACAGATCTCGCCATGGGCGTTCTTCGATTCCCCGACACCGCTACCTAGGAGTATTGCGTAAGTGTTAATATTTATTCCAACAAGTTTGAAATTTTTGTTTTGAAAAGTTCAAATTTAAATGACATACTTATATTTTAATGGTTAATGTGGGTGTAGGAGCGGATGGTGGAGCAGGCAGAGTCATCAGGGATCGATTTTACTGGACAGCCTGATTCGATGCTGTTAACCCCAGTCCTAGACACCGCACACGGAAGGCACCATAAAGGTTGGGAGAGAGGCCAGGGACTGGGTCTTAGCAGGGCCCATATAAGGTTGGACTCCACTCCGGCGGTTACTTTCCCTACCCCCCGTGAGCGACGTCTAGAGTATGATGTTGTTGCCATGAGACCACCGTCAAGAAGTTGAAGGAGATGGTGCGTATACTACTTAATAGGAAAATATTATATCACATTATAGATAGTAACATATGCAAAATTAGTAGCCTGAGCTTATTTGGTTGTAGACTTAGCTTTGATTAATCATACTTACATAAAACTATCTAATTAAAATAAACTACGGCTTTCCAAACTAGATACCTAAACGAGGCCTAAGTCCCTAAGTATTCTTAGATCAGGGTTTCGCAATAACCTGATAATGATACGAACTCGACTAAAATCTAATACACCATTCTTACTCGTTTATTATACACAAAATTTAACAGATACGATAGGCTACTTTGGCTGCGGCTCGACATGCATCTCCTTCAGCTGTGGCTCCGCAAGCCACTACCCCGGCTGCAGTTGCGCAAACTACTCTTGCAGCTCTACAGTCCGCTCAGACTCCCGCACAGTCCACTCCTTCATTAGTCGATTTTTTGACGACTCAGGGCTGCACCGAGGATCAGATGCGCCAGATTTCGCCGATTATCAGAGGTGGAGGAGCTGGACCGAGCTAGGGTAGTTTTATTTATATTTTTGAGGATATATGTACTTATCTGATACATATTGTATAAATTTTGGACGATATTGGTAGTTGTTTGTTTGTTCACGATGATTTAGTTTGATATCGTATTCTGTTTGTTTATTTCTTTTATATATTATGCGTGAGATGTTGGCTATGAATATTTCTATATTTGGTTATATGATGTATATATTATTGTGCACAGGACGGGGAAAAAACAGGAAGCCCTTTTTTTTATATAAAAAAACCCTGATATTTTGTCCGTACGGATTAATCCGTAGGGCATCTGTTTCACCTACGGATTAACCCGTAGGTGCAAAGCTTGCCCCTACACAGTTCGCCGTAGGGACAAAATATCAGGATACCTGATATTTTGTCCCTATGGACTCAGTAACAGGGGGTAAAACTTGCCCCTACGCATTTATCCGTAGGGGCATTCATCCGGACCTACGGATGTATCTGTAGGGGCATTTAGTAGACCCTACGGATAATGCTGTAGGGGCAAGTAATTTATTTTATAAAACAATAAATTAAATAAATATTATGTCCCTACGGAGTAATCCGTAGGGGTACCTGTCTCTATGGAGTAAGGCGTAGGGGAAATTATTACTCTGTAGGGGCATGTTTAGGGTGAAGACTAGCACCTGCAGCCTTTGCACCTACGAGCTAATTTCGTGTCCCTACGGCTATATCCGTAGGGGCAGTGGTTTTCCCCTATGGATAAATCTGCATGAGCAACCTATTATTATAGTAGTACAAGTCTCGATACTTGTTCACACCAGAATATTTCATGTAATACCGCTAATTGTTTTGCACATTTCTATATAGGTAGGTGTTTTTAATCCGTGTTTACTAAATGATTACAGGTTCTCAGTCCAGAACAATGCAAATTACGCAAAATCTCTACAGTTATGACAAAATTCAGAACAACTATAAAAAAATAGATAAATCCAGATTTCGGTCATCCACACCTGTCAGGTGCCGCTTACCAGTGCAAGAGACAAGATTAAGCGATGGTCATTCGTGTCTAGGACAAGCACAGAGCAGGAGGGTAGCAGCACAAGGATCAAGGTGGCAACGCGGAGTTCGAAAGAGATCAAGGCTGAAAGACAAAAATAGTTGCCATTTTGGACTGTTGTGAATCTGAGAATATTTTTGAACGATTTTACAAATTTGAACCTGTTAAAAAGAAGAAGAAAGCAACACGAGAAAGCACAAAAAAAACAGCGCGCCAATTCATCAAGACGGCCATGGAAGGGCGAAAATTTGTCCATAATGGCGGCGGATACGCGGCCATACCAGAGTGTCTCGCAACGAATTTTCAGGGGTGTTTTTGTAATTGTATATAGGCTCAGAATATTGCCCTAGGGTTTCGTACACACTAGATTTGTGCCAAACCAAGAATGCTTTATTTTGCTTAGGATTAGTCGAGTTTAGTATAGATTTCTTCATCTTCATTTATTCTCCATTAAAATATAGTGAGAGCTTTTGAGTGGAAAATTAATGAAGATGAGAGTTTTTTACCATGTATATTTATTTTCTTTTAATTTTTAGTATAACTTTTGTTATTTGTTTGTTAAAATAGTTGTTGGTTTTATTGTTCTTCTTTTATTCTCTTCTAATCTTTATTTTTAAGCCATGATACTCAATGGATTGCTTAGGTGAGGGCCCTAATAGTTAGCTTGCTATTTTTGTTCTCATCTTATTCTTCTATTCTTTCTTCTCTTTTTCTTGTTTTATTTTCTTTTCTTATATGAGTAGTTTACTCTCTTGTTAAGGTTAAGGAAAGATGGTATGAGGGATGGAAAAATCCCTTGTGCTTTTCTTCACCAAACAACTTGAAATCGAACTTAGACTAAACAAACACAATCCTCTCCCTTAGGTGCACTATAAGTGACATATAATCGTGACCTAAGTCGAGAATTTCTTTAGGCGTACTACAACGTGAAATATAGTTGCGATCTAATTGGAGACTTGTTGTGTATGTTTAGCCTAAGGTTGGAAATAAGAGTATAGAACGGACGAACAAGGGGTACTAGGAATGGATTTAGCGTTGGAAAGCTTGTTTAAACTCGCAAATATCATTCCTATGTCCTCCTAATCTCCGTTACTTCCGATTATTCCAACATTATTTCAATGATGGCACAAGAAAAGTACAAGATTAATTCCTAACTCTACTAACCAACCCTAACCCTAATAAAATCTCTTGAACATAAAAATACAAACACTTAGGATAAAATTGAACAAACTTATACATTTTTACTTGACTCATCCAAAATAAGAACGAAGCACTAACCATCTCCCAGTGGAAGACCCGTACTCAACCGGCGAGCTACAAGCGAAACCGACTTGATTGCGGTAACTAGGAACATATAGAACGCATAACAAAAAGCTACCAATCAATAATCCCACGACTAGGGACAATTAAGGATTTGCTTATCGACTACCCAACTCCTATATGTATGATTGCCATCACAACGCTGGTAGTCAAGTAAGGATCTTATGGGCTTTATCAACATGTATTAGCGATATGAAATAACTAGTAAAACATATACACATGTTAAGATAAAGTCATGCCAAATAGCATACTATCATATCGAGCAAGGTTATCCTGTACATACATACCCCTAGCATCCTATACAATAAAGGCCTTTAGGGTAAACATAACCAACAATCTCCCACTTTTACTAAGGCCTATAATTGGTGTATCGAGTACCCAATGCCTGCACTAGGGCCAGTTGTTGGCGTATCGCATACCCAACATCTCGAATAGTCACTTGAACTGTGCTTGAGGGATGGCCTTGGTGAATGGATCCACCGTATTGTGCTTCATATCTACTCTCCGCACCTCGATCTCTCGACGATCTACGATCACCCTGATCAGGTGATATCGTCTTAAGATATATCTGGATTTCTGATAGGACCGTGGTTCCTTCGCCAATGCCATGGCTCCATTGTTATCGCAATACAAAAGTATTGGATTAGCAATGGATTGAACCACCTGAAGTTCAGAAATGAAGTTCCTCATCCAGACCGCCTCTTTTGCGGCATCATTAGCAGCAATATACTCAGCCTCCATTGTCGAGTTTGCTACGGTGTCCTGTTTGGAACTCTTCCAACATACCTCCCCTCTGTTGAAGGTAAACATATAGCCCGAGATGGATTTGGAGTCATCCTTGTCACTTTGGAAGTTAGAGTTTATAAAGGCCTCCACCTGGAGGTCTCGATTACCGTATACTAAGAACATTTCCTTAGTCCTTCTCAGATACTTAAGAATGTTCTTTACTGCTATCCAATGCTTCTCTCCTTGGTTGGACTAATACCGGCTTACGAAGCTAAGTGGATAAGCTACATCTGTACATAACATCGCATATATTATAGACCCTACCGCCGAAGTATAGGGTATAATGCTTTTGCGAGCCCTCTCCTCATCATTCTTGGGAGACATTTGTTTGGAGAGGGTGATTCCGTGATAAGGGGGTAAATTACCATGCTTGAAATCTTCAATACTAAACCTCTTCAGTATGGTGTCTATGTACCTGGACTATGAAAGTCCCTATATTCTTTTAGAACTGTCACGATAGATCTTAATCCCCAGAATGTATGAGGTATCACCAGGTCTTGTATGGAGAACTTCGGTGGCAAGAAGAGCCTAACCGATTGTAGTATAGGAATATCATTTCCTATTAGGACAATGTCATCCATGTACAAAACGAGGAATGCCACAGTTCTCCCTACAATTTTCTTATAAATGCAAGATTCATCTACATTTTTGATAAAATCAAATTCTTTGACCGTCTCATCAAAGCAGATGTTCCAACTTCGCGATGCCTGCTTTAATCTATAAATGGATTTAAGCAATTTGCACACTTTTTCGCTGCTCCCACTGTTTATGAAACCCTCCGGCTGATCCATATAAACACACTCTTCTAAACTTCCATTTAGAAAAGCGGTTTTAACGTCCATCGGCCAGATATCATAATCATGAAAGGTAGCAATGGCAAGTATGATCTGAATGGATTTAAGCATAACCACTGGTAAAAAATTTCCGTCATAGTCCAATCCTGGTCTTTGACGAAAACCTTTTGCAACAAGTCTAGCTTTATAGGTTTCTACCGGTCCATCTACACCAATCTTCTTTTTGAAAATCCATTTGCATCCAACGGGTTTACCACAGGAGGAGCAAGATCAAAATTTCATACTTTGTTAGTGTACATGGATTCCATCTCGGACCGCATAGCATCCAGCTACTTCACCGATTCCCTACTCGTGATAGCTTGCTGAAAACTAATAGGCTCATCATCATTGATGATACAATCCCCTTGATCCTCTTCTATGAGAAAACCATAGTATCTGTCGGGCGGATGAGAATGCTTATTAGATCTGCGGAGGGGTAGAGGTATGTTGGGCTCCATTGAAATCTCAGGTTCTACCAAGTCTTCAGTAGTTGTTTTTGGTTCTGGAATTTCTTTCAGTTCTATCTCACTCCCACTAATTTCTTTTTCAAGAAATTAAGTTTCCAGAAAGTGGGCGTGTCGAGAAACAAATACCTTTTGCACCTCAGCGAAATAGAAAAGATACCCCCTTGAATTCTATGGGTATCCCATATACTTGCACAATACTGGTCGTGCCTCGAGCTTGTTCGGATGCTACTTTTTGACAAGATGGACACCCTCATATCTTATGATACTTAAGACATGGTTTCTTCCTACCCTATATTTTATATGGAGTAGTGTTAGTTATATGTATGCCCTAAAGGCCATTACTGTACATAGGATGTATATTGTAGTGGATGCTGGGACGTATATAGGAAGGACTTTCTTGCTCGACATGATAGTATGCTATCTGGTTACACTTTACCTTAACGTGTATACTGATTGTCTCTCTGTTACATGTTGGTAAAGCCCTTAGGATGTGTACTTGACTACCTGGATTATGATGTGGATCATACTAGTGGGGACATGGTAGTCCATAAGTACATCCTTCAAAGTCCCTAGTCGTGGGTGTATCGAGACGGGGCATCGATATACCAGAGTAGACTAGCGTATACCTTCTCGACCCATACAGATGGGCGATGGATGATCCCATATCCATCGGTGTTTGACATCAGAGATGATATACGGGTGCTCAGTGGAGACTGGGTACACTGGACGGACTCGCCGAGAACTCCCAGATGGTATTATACCTCACGTCAGATGTCAGTTCTCTGGTGACACTGGTACAGAGTAGTCTGTTGACCCGAGATCGTCATAGAGTCTTGTGTGGTTCCCACTGTGCTTTGATTTCCATCTTACCACGTCCAAGAGGGCGTGCAAAACGGTGGTTTTTGGGTACAGTCCCGAGTCACATGGAGGCAATGAGCGATAGGAGGGGATTCGTCTCTCCCGGTATAGGGAGTTGATGTTGCGCTGTGTTCGATTGGCTATAACAGGAAATCCCTTGCCAGGGTTGCTGAGATTTACTGGTAAGTGTTACCAGTAGTTTCTCGATGTGTTATAGACCTCATATCGACACGACTTATCAAGCTATTGGGGTCTGACGTTTACCACCCCTAGGCGAGATATGCGACATATCAGACGATCAGACCGGACTGTACGGTAGTGTTACTGGTCGGATTCACAGGAGTATGAGCGGGCTTGCTCGTCGATCTTCTGATCGCTCAATACCCGGGTGGCCGTTACGTTTGGCAGACCGCTTGCGGCTTGTGGATGTTTGATATGATCATCATCCGCTGCCGGCGTATTGACGAGTCTTTAGAGTCCTACACAGAGGTTTCCTGGCTCAAGCAAAACGAAATAGGAGCGCATATAAGATATGTGCAGGAACGAGAATGATACCAGTATGTGATACTGTATTTGATTCTCGCGATGTGACATTGATCGGTTATATGCGGTATAGCCGGGTTATCGGATCAAGTGTTGATTCGATAAGTTGTTACTAATGATACTAGTCAGTTATATGCGATATGACCGGATCGTTAAATCAAGTGTTGATTTAATGATTTAATGCATAATTATATATTTGATATATTACTTTGCATTAACTAGTATCGGTTCACTTTAAATGGATTTTCTCACTCGCCTGTGCACATTGTATATGTGATATATTTTGTGCACTTGTTTGTATCATGTTTGATGATGCATACTTACTTGGTTTGTGTAAAGAATTAAACCATGGTTATTTAAATGGTTAGGGTTTTGGTTTTCCTTTTCTCATTTATTTATCTATTTATTCATTTTGGATAATAAATGGAAAAGAGAAAAGAATGGTGGCTTTTTTGTTGTTTAGTGGAAGCTTCATGAAACCTTGACCCTAACCATTCATTTAACCTAAGTTAATTCTCTACACTTTACCATGGTTACTTTTATGATAAGGATTATTATTCTTTTCTTTTCATAATAAACTTATCATATCATTTCTTCTTCTTCTTTCTTGAACTCAAGAAGAAACCTTCACTTCATCAATGGTGGATTGATGAAATGAGTGAGGAATCCAAAACTAAAGTCTACCCACTTCCTATTTCTTCATCCTCTACCTCTTGCCAAGCAGTAGAGTGTGTTTCCTTCACAAGTTTTCAAGACTTGGTGAAGGTGGAGCTTGATCTAGCGATGCCTCGACGTAGATCATCTTCGGCATGGACATCGACGACCTAGCTCGCCTATTCTCCGATGAAGCCGACGCTAGAGCCCGAATTTGATTTGGACAGCGGAGAAGACTTCATTGTGGAGCTATGGAGGTGGAGCACCGGATCTACAAAGGTTGTATTTCCGTATTCCCTTAGTTAAGTGTTAACTAGTTAGCTTTTTCGCCTAGTTTTCTAGCAAACGATCCGTAGTCGGGTCTCTCGGCACCTAAATTTTTTTTGAAATTGGCATGTTCGATACCTTGTGAGACCTCACTAGAGTGCCTAGGGACCTTTCAAGTAGTAGGCACCGACTTAGTTAGAACCTTATTCAATAGGTATGCAGCTGATTCAAGTGCAAAACCCAAGAAGGATAGCGGCAACTCAGCACTACTCATCATGGAACACACCATATCTAATAGGGTGTGATTTTGTCTTTCTGATACACTGTTGTGTTGTGGTATGTATGGAGGAGTAAGCTAAAAGAGAATTCCATTCTCTTTTAAATATTCAAGAAACTCGGCACTTAAGTATTCTCCACCCCGATCAGATCGAAGTGTCTTGATAGTTTTGCCTGTTTGTTTTTCCACTTCAATCTTATGCTCCTTGAATTTCTCAAAGCTCTCGGATTTATGTTTCATCAAGAATACATGCCCATACCACGAGAAATTATCGGTAAAAGTAATGAAGTAGGAATAACCACTTATTTCATGTGTAGACATCGGACCACACACGCCGCTGTGTATGAGTCCCAGGAGCTCAGTAGCTCTTTCTCCGTGTCCTATGAACGGAGTTTTGGTCATCTTTTCTTTGATACATGATTGACAAGTTGCATAAAATAGATATTCAAACGGATCTAAGTATCCATCTTTATGTAACTTAGTTAATCGTGTTTCATTGATATGACAAAGTCTACAATGCTATAAGAAATCTTGATTTAATTCTGGAGTCTTTCTTTTAAGTATGTTTTGGACATTGAAAACTTGATGTTGATTGAGAATGTATATTCCGTTATCTAGTCTACCCGACCCAATCAGTTCATAATTTAGGTGAATGCTTATGACATTGCTTTCAAGAGCAAAATTATATTCTTCATTAGATAACAAAGCCACTGATCTAATATTATACATCATACTGGATACACAAAATCAGTTATGCAAAACTAAAATATGTCAACTCATCAACCCGAGGTGATAATCTCCCACTGCAACAGCATCTACACTTGCTCCGTTACCAACCTTGAAGGTCATATCACCATTCTTCAAAACTTTACGGTTTCTTAGCACCTGTAAAGAATTACAGACTTGAGATCCTTGTCACGACCCGGTAACGGCATGTGACCGGCACTTGAATCACGTGAAGTCTATAGGACTCTACCGTAACCTAAGTAAGCCGAAAACCAGGAATCTAAACCTTTTAAGTAAATAGTGGAGGTTGTTGGAAAATGGTTATCAATGAAATCAAGTTCCTTTTTAAAATATAAGTACAATTTGATTGAAAACACAAGTAGGTTTTAGACTAAGGTTTAAAAACATTTTCGTCATTTAAAATTTTGGCAGCACCTCTTTGTAAATTTTGATAAAATCGATATATACACATAAATATAATACCATCATCCTCGTTCGGGAGCTATCTCATCGCCTAATCGGCGGAACACAACCACGCAGTAATATACGACGCCCAAGGCAAAGATCAACACAAGAAAAAGTAAAAAAAATACTAAAAGCATCATCAACTCAACTATATCCAAACTCGACATCTAAAAGAATAATATATAAGTCTCATTTCTAGGTCCACAAAAATATACAAGTTTTGTTCGATGAAGTTTTTTAACTAGATTATAAAAGAATACGCATATACAAGTGGCGGTTACGATCTGGAATGTAACTCACCTACCAAAGAAATCACCCAAAGAAGAAGAAGCATGCCAGCAAGTTGCTACTGATCTGAGCAGTTGGTCCTGCAAGAAACTATGAAACAACATGGGTGAGTTGACAACTCGTGAGTAGAAGATATCACCAGGTAGAAATCAAAATGCATAACGATATACCTAGGTCATACAGTACTACTATCATACTAAATGATAACAAATATGAATATGTATATTCATAAATATCACATCAGTAACTATAAGCGCGTCATATCGGATCTCGCACAACACACATGATCCCCATGATCAATCAATATATGGAAATATGCCATCCATAACATATATATATATATATATATATATATATATATATATATATATATATATATTATCAAGTAAGTGTCCATCATCGACACTCAAAATCCTTATATCAACTGAGTGTCCAGTATCGATACTCGAAATCAACCTAAATCCCATGTCCAGTATCGACACGTAAAACCCAGATATCGTAGGCACCGTCTCGTCAGATCGGTCCTCTTCCTATATTAATAGCCTCAGTCGGTATCCCCTGGATATCCGTCGTGCTCTAATCTATCTCCGGTATCAATCCACCTCGTTAGGCTCCCCATACCCCCTATGGACTTCCTGCCCCTCGGTGTAGTACCGGGTCCACTATGTATCCGTAATCGGTCTCTTGGACCCTTCTATGATTTTGAATAATACTCATATTGTTGGATATGCATGCCCTAGATGCCTGTATTGTATTGGATGCTAGGGATATGTATGTACAGGACAATCTTGTTCAGTTAGATATAGTATATTATTTGAGATGTCCCTGTCTTAACATGTGTATTTTTTTCTCTTGTTGCTTTATATTGTTTACACATATTGATAAAAACTCAATACAGTAGTATACTATTATGGTTTGACTTTATCTTAACATGTGCATATGTTATACTCAATATCACATATGGCGGATACATGTTGATAAAGCTTGTAGGATTTTGCTTGACTACCAGCGTTATGATGGCAATCATACTTGTGGGAGATGGGTAGTCCATAAGCACATCCTTAAAGGTCCCAAGTTGCAGGAATATCGAGACCGGGTATCGATATTTCAGAGTAGACTTGTGTATACATTTCTAGACCCCGACGAGGGGTGATGGTTTGTCCTATAGCCATTGGTGTGATCACCTAAAATTGTAAACAGGTGCTCATTGGGGGTGAGTATACTGGACGGACTCACCGAGAATCTCTAGATGGTATTATACATATCGTCAGATAGCAGTTCTTAGGTGACATGAGTGCAGGTTAGTGTTTAGACCTGAGATCATCATTTGTCTCGTATGAGTTCCCACTGTGGTTTGATCACTACCCTACTACGGCTCTACTGAATCATGCAAATAGGTTTTGGTTGGGTACAGTTCCGAGCCATATGGAGGCAATGGGTGATTGTTAGAGATTTGTCTTTGACAGTATTAGGAGTCAATATCACACTGTGTCCAGTTGGCTAGAACCATAAGATCTTGGCCAAGGCAGTTAAGATTTACTGATAGTTAGATTAGTAGTCTCTTGTCCTGAGCCAAATCTACATAACTTATCGGGTCAGTAGAAGTCTGAATTTTAACACCCCTAGACCCGGTATGCGATACTCTTAGAAAAAGAGACCGGACTGTACGGAGATTGTCACGGATAGGCTCAGTAGGGGTCCGGATGAGCTTGCTCGTCGACTTTCTTTTCAATAGGTACCTGGATAGCCGTTAAGTATAGCCAGTGCCACTGACGTGCTTGTGGTTAAACCCACTGCCAGTATACTGTTGAGTCTTTAGAGTCACACACAGAGGGTTTCTCTAATTCAGGAGAAACGATGTGGTAGCCGTATGTTTATACATGTAGGGTTTCGATCGAATGATAATACTAGCCGGATTATTAAATCAAGTATTGATTTAATATACATATTTCGATATGTATATTCTAGTGTTATCCAGATTTTCAATCGAATGGTTGATAATACTAGCATGTTTAGGATTAAGCCGGTTAGTTAAATCGGATATTGATTTAATGCTAGTATTATATTAGTAGTGTTATTCTATCTCTTGGGTATTCATATTTTGGTACGAATATAGGTATGTATATACGGTATAATGTATTCCATATTTATACGGAAAACATTTTAGAAGGCGGACACCTCTTTTTTGATTTATCCATGTATTCTTTTAAATGGAAATGAGGTGTAAAGATAGTGAGAGGAGAATGGTGTGAACCATGCTTCAATAGTGTTGACAAATGAATTGAATATTCATTTGTGCAAACTATTCAAGCATGGTTGTGATTTTATATTGAAAAAATGAGATATATAAAATGATGGTTCATTATTTTTCACATAAGTTTTGATCTCATTCTCACCATGAGCTTTTCTCTCCTCACTTGCCTTTCTTGAGTTCCTCTTCCTTTTTTTCATCTTCCTCCTTACCATCTCATTTGTTGAGAATCAAGAGAGGAAGAGAGATAGAAATACACTAGAAAACTCACTACATCTCCTTAGTAACCTAGATTAGAAAACTAGGTTACTAAGTTGCTTCATTGGTGAAGCTAAGTTTGGATCATAAACTCTCGGTGGATCATCTAAGATCAAGAAAGCCATCAAGCAAGATTGATCTAGGAGACCTCAAGGAGTTTAAGAAGAGGAGTGAAGACCCGAAGGATACGTGTCTTTAGGTATAACTTTCTAACAGAGTAGGTAGACTCCTCTAGTTTGCTAGTTTCGATATTTGGCTAGATTCTTGGATGTGTTCTCTATAGCCATAGTTTTAAAAAGTGAAGGTTTTTCATTCCGCAACGGCCGCAGCCAACGGCCAGGGCGCTAGAAATCCCAACACATAACATCAAAACAAGAAAACTCATGGTGGACGCCAAATCATCATATCAAGAGAAAACCGCATTTTAAAACATTCACAAGTTTTATAAAATCATATCCGCGGTTTCTCAAATCTCATAAAAACATGAATCCTATGAAAACACTACCGCATAAGAAGATGGAAATGATGGAACAAATTTAAAAGTACATAACAATGGTTTAATGCATGCAGATATGTGATGAACAATGATCTAAGGTACTGGCAGGAATATAGTATGATGCGAAATACATGGCAAGTTTTATATGTTTACAAGGCATAGCAATTACCAATGATGTGTGCGTGAAACATACGAGTCTGTGTACGTGCAACATGTAAATCATTGATAATTGCACAGTGTTCTACAAGTGTGTTCATATAAGCAATGTAAAGAAAGGAAATATATGGAACAACACGAGATGCTGGGTAATAAGCAGCAATCTATAATACTAACAGGGTATAATGTGATATGAGTGACATGGCAAGTTCAAGTTCTATATGTGTACGTGGTACAACAATTACCAATGATGTGTAGGTGTAGCATGCGGGTATGTGCAAGGGTAACAAGAAATCATCGGTAATGGTGCAAGTCTCATAACAAACAAAGCTAAGTAGAGGTAAAAGTATAACGTAGCATATCTCATAAGTAATCGAAGCGTGAGCGTATACAGAATAAGGAAATCGTGAACAAGTGTTAAAATATCTAAATACGTATGAGCTATATAGTTATAGTTTAAAATAGAACGAAATGTTGATTTGGAAATAAGGGGCTATAATGTTTTTGAAATAGATATCATTTGAAAATTCGTAGTGCACCATTAACATTATCATTTAAAAGTATATAACGAATCGTTAGTTTTCAAAATAGGTATGACTCTAAACATATCATAAATTCCCAATTTAGGATTTAGCAAGACTTGAGTCGAATGAATATCGGCCGTATTCGGCAATCTATTCTCATCATATCATGTACGGAACCTCCATCGTACGATGAAATCCAATCAATACAGTACGAATCTATAGTCGCGTACACCAACTCATATTATATCATATAATGTACGGACATCTAGTCATGTAAAGCACATAACAATAATCATATATATACTTACATCTCTCTCCCTCCCTCTCTCTCTCTCTCTCTATATATATATATATAGCTTAATGGCTATGAAATAAAGACTAAGTATATAACTATATACTAAGTATATGAATATACGCATATAGTGTTCTAGCATGACCTTATAGGCTAGGTATACGGTTATAATATATAGTATTCTAATTACTACGATTGCGGAGGTGCTATACGCCATCCACCGGACTTACTCATAGATATACATCTACTCACCGATATGCTTCTGGTTCTAGTCGAAGCCGACGACCGCCTTACCCTTCTTCGTCGTCTCGGAAGTCCCCGCGATTGTATCTACAATCGAAACCATATCGAATCACATAAATACCACATTGAAATCAAAACAACGAGCGAAGCGAACATAGGTTAGAACCTATGGCTAACGCGTGCCAGATATGACAAAATACCCCCGGCGTCGACGTACGAACGTCGAACGATCAAGTCATAACATAAAAATCCAAAAACAAAGTTTAAAAACCGTAAAATATCGTCAAAAAGCTAAGTAAAACAACTCCAGATTTTTACTCAGAGAATCTGAGACAATTTAGCATATAACATGGGCTTACATATCATGTATAACATCTACTGGACAACTATATCAAAATTTAGGCAAGAAAAAATTTGGTTTTACCGCAAATTGCGGTCTAACTTGGGAGTCAGGGTCTCGTGCTCTTGGTGGAGTCTCCAAGTGGTCTAAATAGGTCGATTCTATACGCAAAATATTTTGTAGAGATTCAAACTACTCCAGATTTCGTTTGAACATTGAAACTTCAAATAAACCCCTAGTTTTAGAAAACTTAACTAATGTTTGCAACTCTAAACACATGTAAAACTTGAAAAAGATGGATTTTTACCTTGGAGTGGGCATCAAAGAGGAGATTCAAATATTAGGAGGCTTCTTGAACTTGAGATGGCTATACTTGAATTCATGGAATGGCTTCCTCTTGATAGGGCTTGAGGAAGTGTGAGAGAGTGTTTTGAGTTGGGTTTTGAGAGTGTTTGTGTTTGTGAGAGTAAGAGTGGGGGAATTCCTTCTGGATAGGAAGAAGAAAAGAAAATAAGGGTGAAGAATGAGAGATGATGAAATGAGATATAGGAACGGGGTTAGATATTCACCCATGCTTCTCTCCCTCTCTCTCCTATATTATAATCAAGCCCATGCCTCTCACCATGTTTCCTTCTCTCCTCAAATTCATTTAAAAACAATTTTGCAATAAGGCAAATGAAAATATCAACACATAAAGTTTGCCATACCTAGATAATTATTGATTTAAAAAGAAAGCAATAGTTTAACCATAATAGTTTGCATAAGTAGCTCTACTAATACTAGTTTATGAAAATCGATTGAAACAAAAGTTATCACATTTATAAAACTCTTAATATCATAGCAACTTGCCATGCCACCCTAAGCATGGTTAAAAAGTGAAACTTGGTTTGGTGTAGCAAGTAGGAAAACATAAGTTTATTTTAACATTATAACTTGTATGGATATAATTATATGCTAATTTAAGAAAAATTCACTTAAATAAATGTTTTCATAATTATAAATTCATTTTAATTCCAATTACTTATAATTATACCAATCTATAAAAACTCAAATCCATATTGGTTATTATATCTATAAAACCCAAAATATTATTATTTAAATTCCAAAATAATATTTACTATTTTTCTGAAATTTTACAATATTTACTACTTAAATAAATTTGATCCCTGAGTTTAAATTTAAACCCCAAGTCTTAAAATATTTTAGTAAACCAGATCAACGGGGCTCCAAAGTCCCATACTAGCTATAGATACCATAGCGCAACTCGTGCACATGAAAACAAAGTGTGAAACTCAAATAACCGAAACTTTAACAAGTGCTATGAGAATTACACAAGTTATGATGAAATGCAATTTGTGAAATCGACCGTTTAAATCAAGTACATGACCAAGCATAAATATAATCAAGGCTATAATACCTATATAGCACGCACCCATATGAAATCATATAATTAGCTGAAAGATCTATGTATGAAAAATTCTTTTGAAATAGTCGTATGATGTGCATATCACGGCATAAGTAGCGGATGTCCATTTATGAAGATATATATATATATATATATATATATATATATATATATATATATATATATATATATATATATATATATATATATATATATATATATACACACACACCTATGTTTCGCTTAAGATATACGTCCCGCCTTTTGAAAATAATTTAGAAAGGTTTTCTTTTATAAAAATCCTGTGTCGCTCATAGACACGTAGAAAAATAATGAGACTATAGCTCCTTTGGACAACCTCTTCAGTATACATTGATATATGCAAAATGTTCAGGTATTGTCTCTCAGACCAGTCCTGCTCGGCTACTATATAACATAATATATCTCATAAAAACGTGATGCTCGAAAAAGAAACCAACTTCAATAAGTGTGCACAAAAACCAACCCATGTGTGACTGGTGAGCACGGAAATCGAAGTCAAAATCAAGTGTAGTGAGTGCATGAAAATGAAAACCGGGTGCAACGGGTGTGCACGAAAGTATCTATCAAGTGCAACGGGTGTGCACGATAATAACATCAAGTGCATCAAATACGCATGAAAACAACATCAAGTGCATTTAGGGTGCACTAAATCAAAATCAAGTGCATCTAATGTGCATGAAAGAAAATCAAGTGCATCAGGGTGCATGAAATCAACATCAAGTGCATCGGGGTGCACGAAAATATCAATATGTGCAGCGGGTGTGCACAAAACAATATCAAGTGCAATGGATGGGCACAAAAACATAAATCAAGTTCAATTGTTGTGCACACAGAAAAATATCTATCATGTACGAAAATATGAATCATGAAACTCAATCATCAAAACCAAGAGTCAAAACGATGAAAGCGTGATACTCGGATAACCAAGACAAAAATCGAAACAAATGACATTGAAATTCACTTCTTTCAATGTCGAAAGGTGCATGTGCATTCGGAGCTGGCAGAGAAAGAATTTCCACTTGCCTTCTTCCCATAGTCCAGCGTCCTCTGCCTCTAGGTCTTTGTTCTCTCTGCGGACCACCAAATCAATAGCCTCTTGGATCGACAGCCTGGTAAGGAGTAGCGATGGAAATGGTCCCGCTCTGACGATTTTCTAAACACTAAGTAACCTGGCCGTTCGCAATATAACACGTCAACGACGGTGGCCTCTGGCCCACCGAGTATGTGCCATACAACTGACTCTGGGCCCAATCTCCATCACCATAGTATCCTGGAAAGAATCTGCCACAGCCTATATCATCTCAGCGGGAAACTGGCACTTCTTAATCTATCCACTACCGTTCCAGAGCAGCCGCAATCTCATTAAGACTTTCCTCTGAAAGTGTGGCTGTATCCAATGCCTCTACATACGTATCAAATCTTTGGCACCTATGGAGAGGAACACCTACTCATTGAGATCTCATATGAATCTCTTAATCCACTTCTCTTTAGTAACGACCAGTAGGAATCATATCTCGATAGCCGCGTAAACTACAATTCATACTCGACTATAGTCATATCTGGAGTCTTACGCAAAGACTCGAAACTATGAACTTAGGAATTTCTAACATTCTGTGGAGGAAATATGGCTAAGTACACCCTTGAGAACTCGTCCCAAGTCATCGGAGGAAAACCTACTACTTGACCTCTCTCGATCGACTCACACCAGGTCTAAGCAAGACCTTTCAAACGGAAAGTAGCCAACTCAACTGATCTCGCATCGGAGCATATCAACGAACGATATATCCTAGCCACCCTATCCAAGAATGACTAAGGATCCTCTGTCACATCTATGCCTGTAAACACCAACGACTTCAGTGTCATGAACTCTGGAAGCGACATCTCGTCAATCACAGTAACGGTTGATACATCTATATGTATGATAGACAACATAACAATCTCCGGAATAGGCTATATGACAACAGGCCTCTTAGTGCAACTAGCCTCAAGCAATGACCCGACCATCTGGTGTGGATCCAGAACACTCGCCTCAAACTAGAAATCCTAACATAAAGAATAATCAACATGTTCCTGCATCACCGAGATAACACCCAGGTCAGTCCTCGTCCCTAACAAGCTCTCTCTGACCACATCTTTAGTAGCAGCCCTCTCGGCTCGCGTAGCTATGGTGACAGCAACCACAAATAAGTATCGATGATGATAGATTAGAAGAACGAATAGAAGAAAGGATCTCAAGATATACATCATAAGGTTACTTAAGTGGGGTATCGTATCGTAAATATGTCACGAAACATGCGTACGATATGTTACTCTTCTTGAGTTATCTACTCCAACATACCAAGGTCAACCTACATAACGAAAGTTCAGGCCTAATACCCCTAAAGTCAAGTCTAAGTTCCATATGGTTAAGCCTAGGTTCCGAAACATACGCCCTAGACTTCACATAGTCAAACTTAGACTCGAATAAAGGTTAAACATAACGCTATGATACTAATTTTGTCACGACCCGGAAATAGCACGTGACCGGCACTTGAATCACGTGAAGTCTATAGGACCCCACCATAACCCAAGTAATCCGAAAACCAAAAATCTAAACCATTTAAGTAAATAGTGTAGGTGAAGTGTTGGAAAATAGTTATCAATGAAATCAAGTTCCTTTTTAAAGCATAAGTACAGTTTGACTGAAAACACAAGTGGGTTTTAGACTAAGGTTTGAAAACATTTTTGTCATTTAAATTTTGGCAGCACCCCCTTTATAAATTTTGATAAAACCGATACATACACATAAGTATAATATCAGCGTCCCCAATCGGGAGTTATCTTATTGCCCAATCGGCGGAATCACAACCACACAGTAATATACGACGCCTAAGGTGAAGATCAACACCAGAAAAAGTAAAAGAAATGTTAAAAGCATCATCAACTCAACTATATCCAAACTCGACATCTAAAAGAATAATATACAAGTCTCGTCTCTACGTCCACAAAAATATACAAGTTTTGGTTGATAGAGTTTTTTAACTAGATCATAAAAGAATACGCATATACAAGTGGCAGTTACGATCTGGAATGTAACCCACCTACCAAAGCAATCACCCGAAGAAGAAAAAATGTGCCAGCAAGCCGCTACTGATCCGAGCGGTCGGTCATGCAAGAAATTATGGCACAACGGAGGTGGGTTGCCAACTCGTGAGTTGAAGATATCACCAGGTAGAAATCGAAATGTATAACGATCTACCTAGGTCATACAATACTACTATCATACTATGTGATAACGAATATGAATATGTATATGCATAAAGTAACTATAAGCGCATCATATCGGATCTCGCACAACATATATAATCCCCATGATCAATCAATATGTGGAAATATGCCATCCATAACACACACACACACACACACATATGTCATCAAGTGAGTGTCCATCATCGACACTCGAAATCCTCATATCAACTGAGTGTCCAGCATCGATACTCGAAATCATCATAAATCCCGTGTCCAACATCGACATGTAAAACCCAGATATCGTAGGCACCGTCTCGTCAGCCGGACCTCTCCCGATATCAATAACCTTGATCGGTATCCACCGGATATCTGTCGTGCTCTAATCTATCTCCAGTATCGATCCACCTCGATGGGCTCCCCCGTACTCTCTTACGAACATCCTACCCCTCGGTGTCGTACTAGGTCCACCATGTATCCATAATTTGTCTCTTGGCCCCTTCCTCAATTTCGGATAAAACTCATATCATCAAAACAAGAAAACTCATGGTGGACGCCAAATAATCATATCAAGAGAAACCGTATTTTAAAACATTCACAAGTTTTATAAAATTATATCTACGGTTTCACAGATCTCATAAAAATATGAATCCCATGAAAACACTGTCGCATAAGAACATCGCAATAATGGAACAAATTTAAAAGTACAAAACAATGGTATAATGTATGCAAATATGTGATGAGCAGTGATCTAAAGTACTGGTAGGAATATAGTATGATGCGAAATAACATGGCAAGTTTTATATATGTACGTGGCATAGAAATTACCAATTATGTGTGCGTGAAACATATGAGTTTGTGTACGTGCAACTTATAAATTATTTATAATTGTATAGTATTCTACAAGTGTGTTCATATAAGCAATATAAAGAAAGTATAATATACGGAACAGTATGCGATGCTGGGTAATAAACAATATACTATAATACTAACAGGGTATAGTGTGATACAAGTGACATGGCAAGTTCTATATGTGTACTCGGCATAGCAATTACCAATGATGTCTGGGTGGTGTAGCATGCGTGTATGTACAAGGTTAACATGAAATCATCGGTAATGGTGCGAGTGTCCTAGCAAACAAAGTTAAGTAGAGGTAAAGGTATAATGTAGCATGTTTCATAAGTAATCGAAGAGCGAGTATATACAGAATTAGGAAATCGTAACGTATACAAGCGTTAAAATATTTAACTATGTATGAGCCAAACAGTTATAGTTTAAAAAAGCACGAAATGTTATTTTTGAAATAAGGGGCTACGATGTTTTTGAAATAGATATCATTTGAAAATTCATAGCGCACCCTTTACGTTGTCATTTAAAAGTATGTATCGAATCGTTAGTTTTCAAAATAGGTATAGCTCTAAACATCTTATAAATTCCCAATTTGGGATTTAGCAAGACTCCTCAAGTTGAATGAATATCGGCCGTATTCGGTAATCTATCCTCATCACATCATGTACGGAACCTCCATCGTACGATGTCATCCAATCAATATAGTACGGATCTATAGTCCCGTACACCAACTCATACCATATCATATAATGTACGGACATCTAGTCATGTACAACACATAACAATAATCATATATATACTTATATATATATATATATATATATAGCCTAATGGCTATGAAATAGAGATTAAGTATATAACTATCTACTAAGTATACGAATATACGCATAAGGTGTTCTAGCATGACCCTATAGGCTAGGTATATGGTTATAATATATAGTATTCTAATTACTACGATTGCAGGGGTGCTATATGCCATCCTTTCGACTTCCACCGTAGATATACATCTACTCACCGATATGCGCCTCGCTCTAGTCGAAGCCCATCTTGGAAGTCCCCACGATCATACTTACAATCGAAACCATATCAAATCTCATAAACATTCATATTGAAATCGAAACAAAGAGCGAAGTGCACATAGGTTAGAACCTATAGCTAACGCGTGCCAAATATGACAAAATACCTCCGGCGTCGACGTACGAACATCGAACGACCAAGTCATAACATAGAAACCTAAAAACCAAGTTTAAAAACCGTAAGACATCGTCAAAAAGCTAAGTAAAACAACTCCAGATTTTTACTCAGGAAATCTGGGACAATTTAGCATATAAAATGGGCTTATATATCATGTATAACATCTACTAGACAAACCCGACAACTATATCAAAATTTGGGCCGCCAAAAAATTCGGTTTTACCGCAAATTGCGGTTTGGCTTGGGAGTTGGGTCTCGTGCTCTTGGAGGGGTCTCCTAGTGGTCTAAATAGATCGAATCTATACGCAAAATATTTTGCAGAAATCCCAAACTACTTTAGATTTCGTTTGAACACTAAAACTTCACTAAAACTTATAATTTTTGAAAACTTAACCAATGTTTGCAACTTTAAACACATGTAAAACTTGAAAATGATGGATTTTTACCTTGGAGTGGGAATCAAAGAGGTGGTTCAAATTGTAGGAGGCTTCTTGAACTTGAGATGGCTCTACTTGAATTCATAGAATGGCTTCCTCTTAATAAAGCTTGAGGAAGTATGAGAGAATGTTTTGAGTTGGATTTTGAGAGTATTTGTGTTTGTGAGAGTAAGAGTGGGGGAATTCCTTTTGGAGAGAAAGAAGAAGAAAATGAGGGTGAAGAATGAGAAATGATGAAATGAGATATAGGAATGGGGTTAAATATTCATCCATGCTTCTCCCCACCTCCTGCTCTCTCTCCTATATTATAATCAAGCCCATGCCTCTTACCATGTTTTCCTCTCTCCTCAAATTCATTTAAAAACAATTTTGGAAAAAGGCAAATATAAATATCAACACATAAAGTTTGCCATGGATAATTATTTATTTAAAAAGAAAACAATGGTTTAACCATAATAGTCTGCATAAGTACCTCTACTAATACTAGTTAATGAAAACCAATTGAAACAAAAAATATCACGTTTATAAAACTCTTAATATCATAGCAACTAGCCATGCCACCCTAAGCATGATTAAAAAGTAAAACTTGGTTTAGTATAGTAACTAGGAAAACACAAATTAGTTTTAACATTATAACTTGTATGAATATAATTATATGCTAATTTAAGAAAAGCCCACTAAAATAAATACTTTCATAATTATAAATTCATTTTAATTCCAATTACTTTCCAAAAATAGAGGTTTATATTTATACCAATCTAGAAAAACTCAAATCTATATTGGTTATCATATCCGTAAAACCCAAAATATTATTATTTAAATTCCAAAATAATATTTTCTATTTTTCTAAAATGTTACAATCCTGATCCGGTATCTAATCCTCAGGAAGTAGAGTTAATAGAGAAACAGTTTTCAATCACGAATACACCTGAAACTGAATCCATAACTTACTTCGTGTCTTGATTCTTGGTTTTCAAAGCCCTGCAATTTTCTTCCAATATCCCTTCTTATGACAATAGAAACACTCACCCTTTGTGGAAACCCCTTCCCCGGCTTTCTCTTTTCCCTGCACTTTCTTCACATCTCCTTTCGGTTTTGTGGGGGCCTTCTTCTTCTTCCTCTTGGTCTTGACCTTGAATTTAAAGGAAGAAGATTCCCCAACTATAAGAATGGGTGTTTCCTTAGTCTTTTTTAAGGCTCCCTTTGCAACCCTCAACATCTTGAGGAGCTCAGGAATTCTAACTTTCGTCCTTTACATATTGAAGCTCAATATGAATTAGGCATAGGTGGAGGAAAGGGACTGCAGAATCAAGTTAGTATACAACTCATTCTCCAATGTAGTTCCAAGGTCCACAAGCTATTTGATGACAGTAAACATCTTTAGGATGTGGTCCCCTACAGACGATCTGATAGCCAATTTCGCCTGAAATAACTTCTTCGAGGTTTCGTATCTTGCGATACGAGATTGCTCTCCATATAAATCTTTGGTATGGAAGAAGATGAAAGCAAGGTCCATCTTCTCGTGCTGCCTTTGATGTTCATTATTCATGGAGGCCAGCACGAGGCACTTGGATTTCGTGCAATTAAGATCCAAAGTCTTACGGACCTCAATATCCATGACTGAGGAATCTAGACCTGCGACATGGGGCTTTAGCTGTGAGGACATATGAAACCTTATCATAAGTAAGAGCCATGTGGACATTTCTCAGCCAGTCTTTATAATTTAGCCCAGTCAGTTTGTTTTTATCTAGTATTAGCTTAAGTCCCATCATGGTTGCTGTCTGGAGAGAGAGAAAAGAAACACTCAGCATGTGCTCTTACAAGTTTAGATTGGTTAATTAGTTTATCTAATCAAGATGGCTCCCATTGTTTTCTCGAATTCTCCTTCAGACCTTCAAAGGAAAATTAGTCGGAATTAATCGCTCCCTACAAGTTCGCATATCTTTCAACCAGGCCAGTGTTGGTACTTCGGAGGGAATTCCCCCATGCTTTCATACGGACCCAATTAAATAACCTCATTTTCCGAGTGGCATAACCCCATTAACACCTTTCTAGACACTTACTTGATTAGGTAATTGTAAAGTGAAAAACTCTCCTAGGGAGTAAGTATTACTCACAGTAGGATCGGGACCCAACTATCATCGTACGATAACTATGAAAGAAGCCAACCAAAATTACCACACTCTAAAAGGTATGCAAACACTAGCAAGTTTTCCTTATATTTGAAACTCCCGATGTGGTTTTTGCCTCAAGCGCTTATGACCTTAACGAAGACCAAAATATTATAAGTCGCAAGTTAAGTTCAACCCGCCATTGTCCTGATTAATCTCGACCTATCCGTACTAACCCTTGATGAAAGCCAAAATAGCTATACGACTGTCTTAGATTAATGCATCTCTCTATACAACAGACAAGTATCACCCAGCTACCAATCATTATTCCTTGACGAATGCCAAAATATATTGCTTGAATACTAGTTGATACTCATCCGAAATGACGGAGGGCTATGGCTGGTTTTTGAAAAAAACTCAAAAAAGTAATGAACTTGATATCGTTGAAGGAACTGGGTAGGTTTAATAACGAGTGGTTTGGGCTCCGCACTTAAAACGAGCAGTTTTGAAGAAAACCAAGTGTTTTAAAATTGTTCCAACAACATCATTTTTAGATTTGTTTCTTTGCATTATTCAGAATTAATGCGGTCCCATTATTTAAGCTTCTATCACACCAGAAAACAACGAAAATAGAATATATGTATATGCCATCCACATTCGCCATGGGGTCCGGGGACTTCACCGTTAGGTTACTTAACTTACGGCAGTGCATGGATAGGGCTAGTGCGGATGCAAAACATATACAACATTTATTGTGTGTGTGTGTGTAACCATTCGGCATAGGCATGATAAACATCACAAGCAGATATCAACATCACAGAAAATGGAAAGATGGATCAACTAGGAACTTCTGCATTTCATTGAGCCACCTATGAAACAAAATACTCCACGGTCGTGTGAATAACCGAGTGTGAATAACCCTAAACCCCTATGAGTACGGAAGGCTACCCGCTAATCCTAGAATTGGGTGACCCGGGTCTTGACTCCTCGACATGGCCACCCACTGAATTCTAGAACCCGGTAGCTTATGCACTCCTCCATGGGTCAATCATAATACATTAAATAATATATACAATTGGCGACTCCAACCACTTCCAGTATGTGCCCCAATGAAAAAATATTACAACAAATTATTACATGAATTACATAGAGCTCTCATCCTCACATCTATAATTCACATAGGGCTATTCACGAGACGATCCATCAATCCATTACCAACACAACAACACAAAATATGTGCAACCCTTTTTAATTGACGTATAGCGATTAGAAGACGTTTAACAACAAATATACACATCACAGAAGCACGTAACGAAAACAACAACATTAGAATTCTGCGCACAATTAGCAAACCCATCAAAATTTCCAAAACTGAAAATCCAGTGCACTAAAATCCCAAAAAAATTCTCATTTTAAGACAATCCAAGTGTAACATTTCAGAAAATAGAAAATAATATTTTTGAAATTTAAATAATAAAATAATAAATTTTGTGAATATTATACAAGTATGGAAATGAGTTTTAGTAAAATGGTATAATTATATACCTACATTTTGGAAAATAATTGGGAATTAAAATAAATTATTGTTTATGAAAGCATTTAAATGGATTTGGGCTTTTATAAATTAAAATATATTTATTTCCATACAAGTTAATGTTAAATTCAATTAATATTTCACTAATTATGTATTAAACCAAATTTATTTGTTAAACATGTTTTAGTGTGCATGACATATCATGTACATGTTAACACCTTATATTGTTTTATCATGGTTTATGTTTTTTTTAAAGAGAAAAAGAAAAGAGAAATGAAAAGAAAAGATAAAAGGAAAACAAAATAATAACGAGGGGGTAAAAGGAGACATCAAGTTACGGTGAGAGAGGGAGAGAGAGATGAGAGCATGACTACATCAACTATGAGTTGCTTTTGTTCACAACTCATCCCCTTCATCATTCTCCATCTCCTCCTCCTTCACCTCCATTACCTCCCACTACCACCATGAAACTATCCTCAAAACCATCCCAAAACACCACCTAGCCTTCACAAAAATTGTTCCCCAGCTCATTTCAAGCAACATGAAGTGAACAAGTTCTAGTTTTGAGCAACCTTGGCCATCGTAGAAATTTCTTTAGTTGCTATTCAAGATAAAACACTTGCCTTTTGTTAAGTTTTTAAGTTTCCTTGTCTTCACAACCAGTTTAGAGTTAATATAAACATATTTTATGAACTTAGAATTTTCTAGTGTGATCTTTAGTGGATAAAGCTTGTAGTGGAGGTATGGTAGAGGATGTAATGAGTGTCTACTAGCCTGGTAGTGGTGGTAGCCTTGATTAAAATTAGTTTAGAAGGTTCAAAGATGAACTTAGAATTTTCCGATATCGGTTTTGTAAGATTTGTAGTGATCAAATGAAATCTGTGATGACTCGGGGACTCTGAAACTTTAATAATAGATACAGTGAGATGTGCAGACACATAAGGAGCTACCCTAGAAGCCCAAGCCCCTACCTTCCATTCTTAGCCACCAATTTAATGGAATTGGCCGCAATTTGCGGCCTAATTTTGGAGATAGGGTCCGAAATTTGGTCTGTAGCTCAATTACATGATAACCAAGCTAATCTTATATGCAAAAAGTCTAATTTCACGTTAGGTAGAATCTGAAGTTGTTTTACTAAGTTTCTGTCAACGTTTTCCGATATTTTGAAACTTGGTTTTTGGATTTTCTTTTGGTGACTTGGTCGTTCGACATTCGTACGATGACGCCACAGCGTATTTTGTTGTTTTAGCACGCGTTGACCATAGGTTCTAACTTATGTGACTTTCGCTTGTCGTATCTGTTTTGGATATGGATTTCTTTAAAATTCGATTCGGGTTTTCATTAGATTTTGGTCATGGATTTCGATTGTAGTTACATTAGCGTGGACTTCCAAGGCGACGAAGGAGAGCAAGACGTTCATCGATTTCATCTAGAGCGAGGATAGTAGGTGAGTAGATGTATATCTACGGGGGAAGTCGGCTGGATGTCGTATAGCACCTGTTCCCCTCCGAACGGCGGCCGAGACGTGGGCGTCCCGCCTGAGGTTCGGGGCAGATGCTAATTGGTGCTATCCGTCCACCTCTCCGAAGATGCCAAGTTGATCTATGGCACCATGTATCGAAGGTTTAAACGGATGCGGCCGATATAGCAGACTTCGTCAGATTCCCCCTCGTTTGAGGGGTTTTTGATTGTGGGGATGCTCTTCCCTGCAGGCGCAAGCCCCTGCAGTTAATTACGCTACCGCATCGCGGTAACAGCTTTCTCCTTCTCCAGATGGTCACTTCGTGTCGTGTGTGTCTATCTTATGTTTTGTTTTTGGTTGCCCGTGGATTGTATACGGAGACTGAGTTATGTCGTCGCCCGTAGGGCGTGGACTAGTCCAAATCCGTGTTATCTTAGATTTGGGTTTGGGGGTTTGGTTTAAGGACACGTTAGCAATACTTGAGGCTAAGATCAACTCAAACGTTTGTTAAGGATACGTTAGTCTGATTTGAGACTAAGATCAACTTAACGGGATCGTTTAGATCCGATAAAAGAGCGTTTCGGCTCTATTGTTCCAGTTTAGGGACATAGTGGTCCATCGTATGTATGGCCGTCGGAACCCGTCACCTCTCTGACGACGTTGAAGGATTACAATGACAGATGTCAGAGGAGTTCAGAGATGTACCCTCGAACCAGAGTTAATTGGGGGGGATTCATAGCCCATTCTATTTGAAGGTTTAAGGATACGTTAGCCATCTTTGAGGCTAAGATCAACTTAAACGGGATCGTTTAGATCCGACAAAAGAGCATTTGGGGGCTCTATTGTTCCAGTTTAGGGACATGGTGGTCCATTGCTAGTTTAGGGACATTGCGGTCCACGGGTAGTTTAAGGACATTGCGGTCCACGGGTAGTTTAAGGACATTGCGGTCCATTATTAGTTTTAAGACATCTCGGTCAAGGTTAAGGACGTCATAGTCCATCGGTTTAAGGACTCCACAGTCCGGTATTTGCTCTGGATGCTTCACACGGGTTCACTGCCGTGCTTGGCGAGGACCAGGCTCCGCTCTGGGCATTTTCCGCGGGGTCAAAGAGTGACGTTATCCGCGTTCCACGTAACCAGGAATTTTGCACTAGATGCTTCACACGGGTTCACTGCCATGCTCGGCGAGGACTAGGCTCCGCTCTGGATGCTTCACACGGGTTCATTACCATGCTCTGCGAGGACCAGGATCCGCTCTGGACGTTTTTCACGGGGTCAAAGAGTGACGTTATCCGCGTTCCACGTAACCAGGAATTTTGCATTAGATGCTTCCCACGGGTTTAAGGACCCCACAGTCCATATCAATGTGTGGTCGTCGGGACCCATCACCTCTTTGAAGACATTGAGGGATTACAATGCCAAGTATCAAAGGAGTGAAGAGATGTACCCTAGAACCGGAGTGGATTAAATAGTCCTTGGCCCAATTTGGGATCAAGACCAATTAATTATGTTATGAGCCCATTAGCCCAGTTAATTACGAATTGAGGACTCGTGGCCTAGCTTGGGCTAAGTCCAATCATGTCTGGAATATTGGCTTCATGTTGGTCCATTGAAGGAGAGGCTTTGCCTCTATCCATTTAGCCAATTGGGCCAAAGCCTAGTGTTAAACACTACAGAGCAATCAGCGTTGAACACTGCGAACGAGATTGATAAGTTAGTGTTTAACACTAAAAGATAATTGGTGTTAAACACCAGCAACAAGGCTTTCAAATTATCATAAACACTAAAACAGATCAGTGTTAAACACCGGCAACGGAGATCTCAGATTAGTGTTAAACACTAAGGTCATCAGTGTTGAACACTGCAAATAAAGTTCTTTGATTAGTGTTGAACACTAAGGCCCAACAGTGTCTTAACACTGGATTCGGGAGTTCCAATTTAGTGTTAAACACTAAGGCAAGAGGGGGCACGTGGCAACACGTGAGAGCGCCCTCCCTTCATTTGTTCTTCTGAGACTATTGCATCTTTCAGAGCATCACGTGCCATCACGTGACGGGCATTCAAATGCTTACGTGTTAAAGCCTCTGTCAAGGGTCACGTGGGTCACGTGGGGCACTGCCTCAAAGGGGCTTTCTGTAGGTCTTTTGGGGGGGTCACGTGGTGACACGTGTCCCTGCCTCTATGTATGTTGTTTAGAGGATCTGTTAATTTTTTTCAGGAATTAAATTCCTCGTAGGGTTGAACCCTGACAATAATTTCGGAGGAATTAAATTCCTACTTCCTTTTGAAGATTTATATTCTGGAACAGAGTTGGACTCTGAATTTTCTGTAGGAATTAAATTCCTCATATATGTGAAGAACTGAATAGGGTTAAACCCTAATAAAAGCTTTTAAGGAATTAAACTCCCATTCTCTGTCAAATTATGATTAAGGGAATTAAATTCCCGCTGTTTCAACAGAACTAGGTTCTTAATTAGGGTTAAACCCTGTTTCTTTTTGTTCTGAAGGAATTAAATTCCCATGACACAGGGTGAAGCCCTAATTTTATTTTAAAGGAATTAAATTCCTATAGTTCTGTGAGAATTAAATTCTTGTGCTTCTGTTCCCTCTCTATGTTTTGGATCTGCATGGCAGGATCTCGACCCATTGAGAATTAAATTCTCAACTTCAAGGGGAGATGTGCACTTTGCAGATCCTCTATCAAAGAGAGAAGAAATATGTTCTTCTGTTTTATCTATCAGAGTTGAACTCTGTTGAGAATTAAATTCTCTTTTCTTTCAAGGAGCCTTCCCTTTCTTACCTAGGGTTGTCTTTTGCAGAAGATCCAAATTCCTCAAAGTATCAAGGCTCTCTCCCTTTTCTTCCCTCTGCGTATATGTCTTTTTTTGTATCTCTTGGTTCCTATTTATAGGAGAAGCAGCCGAGTCAATTAGTTTTTGACGTATCTTCATTGAGAGATTTGATTTGCATCCATCATTCCTTCTGGGCCTTTGGATTATTAGGTGAATTTTATTCACCATTGGATTTCAACTCCAGGGATTCCCCTTTGTTATTTCGGTTAGATTTAAAGGGGAAATCTTTCCAAACTCGAGATTTTCCCATAGATAGATGATATTTAATCATCTTTAAATCTTTAATTCGATTGGTTCCAGGTAATCGCTTTCCTTTGGAAAGATTTGAATCTCTTTCAGAATTTAATTTTGTTTTAGCAAAATGGGCTTTGAAAGCCGGTCACGTGTGACCACGTGACCCATGGTCACGTGTGGGCACGTGACCCTCTTTGGAATGAGCCCTCTTCTTCTTTTGCACTCTGCCTCTGCCGCTGCTTGGTCATCACGTGCCAACACGTGACCGTTGGTCACGTGTGCGCACGTGACCCTTGTCTGGAGCCTCTTTCCTTGATTTAGTCGGGAAGCTGAATCTGACTTAATGATGCTTTTAGGTGTCACGTGCCGACACGTGACCCAGGTCACGTGGGAGCACGTGACCCTTTCTGAAGCCTTTTCCGTGAGCCCTCTTGATTTTAAATCAGGAAACAAATGCCCCCACAGCGTTGTTCTCACATGTCAGCACGTGAGTGCAACGCTGTCACCTTTTGTGACCGTTGGATTCCTCTAGGGATCTGGGGAGATGAAACGTTTCCATCGCCTTCTATAAATACCGCTGTCTCTTCAGAAGGGCCTTCACTTTGTTCATCTTCTTCTTCTGAGAACTTTTCCCTTGAGAATTTAATTCCCGCTTCCAGAGCTTAGTTCTCTGTCTTGAAACAATCTTCAGAGTTTAACTCTGTTCAGGTGACACTTTTTCCTCAGGTAATGTTCTTGGACAAACAGCGAACTTCCACATTCCTTTGGATTTTAGATCCGAAACAAGGGTTTTTACCCATTTTTCTTCTTGTTTTTCCATAAGAACACGAAACCGCCTAACCTTCGAACTGTAGATCCCTTAGGGTTTGGATGATCTTTGGGGAGATGATGATGGCGTTTCAACTCCATGGAATTTAATTCCATCCAAAAATGTTTCTGGGAATTTAATTCCCTTTTCTTAATAAGGAATTTAATTCCAATGAAGAACTCGATTTCTTCACACGGAGGCTTCCTGGGGTCTCTTGGCCCGAAGTTGTTCTTCTGCAATTAATGAAATATGGGTTTTGTAATGATGTTTTATGACCTTTATTTCAGGTATCATGGATGCCCATCTGTATGGTCTTGACGAGATCATTTCCTATGGGAATATTCGTGCACTGGGCCGCAGTCAGAACCAGGAGTTCACCGATGCTCAGTGTGCCGAGATCATGAGCCGCTTTGACGAGTACAACCATCGGCTACTCCCCCGTCGCTCTTCCCTTCTGAGGCTGATCGTGTTGGCGATCCGGGAGGCACTTCCTCTCTTTTGCGCTGGCATACCGCTCAGGGCCTTGGATACTGCTGAGGATAAGGTACATTCAGTGTACCTGATGGGCTTGATCTCAAAGAGGAGGCGAGATCACCTTATTGATCTCTTGCACCAAGCTTTTCAGCAGTCCGCCATGCTTGCCGCCTATCGGAGGGTGGAGGATATTCGTGAGGACCCCGACGCTTGCGACCGTGAGAGGAAGCATACTCGGGAGGTTCGAAATGCTTGGAGAATCTTGGACAAAGTTAATTTTGAGTTTCTCAACCCATGCCCCGCGTCTGAAGTCTTACCGTTGTAGTTGTGTCCTCTTTATTTTGTATGAACTTCTCAAAGTATGAATGATAAGTTTTATTATGTTTTTCCCTGTTCGCATGCCTTTCTCTAGGATTTCATCATTTTTCTATTTTTGTTGTTGGTGCTTTTAATATGCAGGGTGCTACTCCATTTTTTTTGTGTACATCGGGTTTGGGCCTTACGTGTTCTGCGCGTGGGGTCCCTTGATGAGGATGTTCACAAAATCTTCTCATGCCATATTTTCAGTGCACAATATCAGATGCAGAAAAAAAGGGCCTTGGAAATAGTTCCCTCTCCTTGATTTTCGATGCCATTCCTTTTTTTGGGCCTTGGAAATAGCTTCACCATGCAAGATTTTCCGCGCACAGCACTTAATGCCCTTCTTTATATATGAGGCTATAGCTTTCTTTTCCCTTCACAAAGAGATTAATATTATTATTATTTTATCTTGGAGTAACTTGTCTTGAGAAACAAACGAGCGCCATGGCCTGCAATCGCCCTCATGCTCGTCGACAGCCATGGGAAGTTCCTATTGAGAGGATGGTCCCCCGCTTTGCTGCTCGGTTGGTGGATCCCCTCCTTACCGACAACGAATATGACTCAGCCATGGATGAACTCTCGATCCGTAGGGGGTCCCCCTACCGATGGGTTCCCTCTGGCTCCGGATGATTCTCACGGCTGTGCTTGCCGACATCCCTCCTCACCCGGCGGAGATGACCCTGGCGATGCTCGACGCGGCTGAAGAAAAGCTCGAGGGCTTTCATGAAGCGTGCCTGATTACTCAGGCTTTGAAGGATTACTCAATTCATCTGCTGAGCCAGATAAAGGCCCGGCGAGCTATCATGTCTGCTTTCGCGGACGAACACGGCGCCAATCGATGGGGAGCGACTCCTCGTGAGAACCGTCGCTTCGATGTGCTGGAGAAAGCAGAGAGAGATGGAGAATTTTGTCCTCTGCTTCATCAATCCCTGTGCCGTTGATCCCATGTTTGGTGACCTTTTCCGTTAGCGTAGAACATGTTTAAATTAGTCCCTCCTTTTTTACGCTTTACGCCGAACTTCCATGTAGGCTTGGTACTAGTATGTATGTTTCCGTTTGCATAAATAAATTTTGTGTTCCTTTTATGAAAACTTCCTTTAATTATCAATACTGTTGTCATGTCGCATGCACATTAAAGCTTCGAATTTTATTTCTTTTTCGGATGCTCATATGATCGCGAACACATGCCCGATAGGATAATCATCGGAAAGTTTCTAGTTGCTTTTCATACCAGGTTATGTGACGCGTTTTTAGATCGACTATTGCCGTCGACTGGAAGCCCATTTATATGGTCTTGAGCGTGTATGTCCCGTTTCCAAGGTTGCGGTCGCGGAAGTGAGCTTACATGACCTGATAGGATGACGCATGGCGAACATATTGTCGCGCGAGAAAAAGGGGTTCGGCCGTAAATTCTCGGAGAGGGAGCTGGCTTCTAAGGCGCTGAGCGAGCTTCAGGTGAGTCTTAGGCCAACAAAGCGTATGAACTCTGGCGGGTGTTTCAGGAGTCCATAAAAGAGGTGGTGGCTCTCGATAAAGCTGCCACGTTCACTCGTGAGAGGGTCGAGGCTCATAAAGCCACCGAGAAAGAGCTCGAAGCTCGGCTTGCTTCGTATCAAGCTCAGCAAGCTCAGGCGGACGCTCGTCTCTTGGAGATCTTGCGTCATGAAGCCGTGGTCCAACAAAAGCAGGATGAACTGACCAAGCTGCTGAATCGCCCGCCGGCTTGAAACATTTGTATCTTTTCCTTCCTTTTTGTACATACTCAGGGATGAAAGTATTTTCTTTTTGTTCTTTCATGAATTGTACTTTGTATCCATTTTGGTTTATGAATAAAAGATACATTTTTCTTCTCAATGGTGTGTCCCCTTTGTATTCTGCGGATATTCTATCTTGATCTCCTTGCAGGACAGCAATGGCTCAGGATTCAGGGTTAAGATCTGCTTCCTAAGATTTTTGCATTTCATGAGCCACGAGGGTCCCATAAAGAGTTTTTCTCCCTACAGGTCGAGAGGATCCCATAGGTGTAAGCTCTTCTTAAAAATCGTGAGGATTCTTAAGCAGGTTTTCCCTTGAGAGTCGTAAGGATCTCACAAGAGAGTTTTTCTTCCTTACAGGTCGTGAGGACCTGCAAGTGCTGGATGTGGTTCCCTTATCCGTGTTTCACGGGGTCAGGGGCTGCTCCAGGTATCGTAGTTTAAGGACGTCGCGGTCAAGGTTAAGGACCTCATAGTCCGTGGATTTAGGGACTCCACCGTCCGCTGTTAGTTTTAAGACATCACGGTCAAGGTTAAGGACCTCATAGTCCGTGGATTTAGGGACTCCACAGTCCGATGTTAGTTTTAAGACATCACGGTCAAGGTTAAGGACCTCATAGTCCGTGGATTTAGGGACTCCACAGTCCGATGTTAGTTTTAAGACATCACGGTCAAGGTTAAGGACCTCATAGTCCGTGGATTTAGGGACTCCACAGTCCGATGTTAGTTTTAAGACATCACGGTCAAGGTTAAAGACCTCATAGTCCGTGGATTTAGGGACTCCACAGTCCGATGTTTGGTTGCGGGGACCCGTCACCTCTTTGAAGACGTTGAGGAATTACAACGCCAGGTATCAAAGGAGTAAAGAGATGTACCCTTAAATCAAGGCAGAATCCGTAGGGAATCGGGGTGGTTGATCGTTAGTTTTAAGACATCACGGTCAAGGTTAAGGACGTCATAATCCGTAGATTTTAAGGACTCCACAGTCCGGTGTTTGCTCTGGATGCTTCACACGGGTTCACTGCCGTGCTTGGCGAGGACCAGGCTCCGCTCTGGGCATTTTCCGCGGGGTCAAAGAGTGACGTTATCCGCGTTCCATATAACCAGGAATTTTGCACTAGATGCTTCACACGGGTTCACTGCCGTGCTCGGCGAGGACTAGGCTCCGCTCTGGATGCTTCACACGGGTTCACTGCCGTGCTCTGCGAGGACCAGGATCCGCTCTGGACGTTTTCCATGGGGTCAAAGAGTGACATTATCCGCGTTCCACGTAACCAAGAATTTTGCACTAGATGCTTCACACGGGTTCACTGCCGTGCTCGGCGAGGACTAGGCTCCGCTCTGGATTCTTCACACGGGTTCACTGCCGTGCTCTGCGAGGACCAGGATCCGCTCTGGATGTTTTCCACGGGGTCAAAGAGTGACGTTATCCGCGTTCCACGTGACCAGGAATTTTGCACTAGATGCTTCACACGGTTTCACTGCCGCGTTAAGCGAGGACTAGGCTCCGCTCTGGATGCTTCGCACGGGTTCACTGCCGTGCTCTGCGAGGACCAGGATCCGCTCTGGACGTTTTCCACGGGGTCAAAGAGTGACGTTATCCGCGTTCCACGTGACCAGGAATTTTGCACTAGATGCTTCACACGGTTTCACTGCCGCGTTAGGCGAGGACTAGGCTCCGCTCTGGATGCTTCACACGGGTTCACTGCCATGCTCTGCGAGGACTAGGATCCACTCTGGACGTTTTACACGGGGTCAAAGAGTGACGTTATCCGCGTTCCACGTGACCAGGAATTTTGCACTAGATGCTTCACACGGTTTCACTGCCGTGTTAGGCGAGGGCTAGGCTCCGCTCTGGATGCTTCGCACGGGTTCACTGCCGTGCTCTGCGAGGACCAGGATCCGCTCTGGACGTTTTCCACGGGGTCAAAGAGTGACATTATCCGCGTTCCGCGTAACCAGGAATTTTGCTGATTGTATCCGCATTTCACGGGATGGAGGTTTGACTGTTGGTGATGTGTAAACCGCCGAGCCATGGAACCGGGAGTTGCCGCTATTCCGCTTAGCTTGAAGTTGTGTCCGTCGTTACGAGACGAGTGTTGGGATGATCTCTAGGTCGCTTGTGGCCCGTCGAGATTTAGCTTCTTTCTTTGGTGAAACCTGGGGGGGAGGTATGTTCCCTTTTTGTTTACGCCCTTGGATTGTGTACAGGGTGTGATGGAACATCACCTGTAAGGCATAAATTTTAGTTTTATTTTATTTCTTTTTCCGCGATGCTCTATCGTTTCAGCTTTTATATCGCGAAGGTCGCGATTGCCCCGTCATTTCGGCTATTTTTCGCGGTGCCCAATCATTTCGGCTATCTATTTATTTTCTGCTCGTTGCTTTTTATTGCGAGTTGCCCATCATTTTGGCTATTTTTCATGCCTTCATTTTTACTTGCTGCTTTTTATTGCAAGTTGCCCCATCATTTCGGCTATTTTTCATCCCTTCATTTTTACTTGCTGCTTTTTATTGCAAGTTGCCCCATCATTTCGGCTATTTTGTAGGCATGTGTGGCTTGCTAGCTTTTCGCTGCAAGCCTGGATTTTAGGCATCGATTTCGGCATCAGCACTGCTACAACTGGAATGTTTCCAGGAGCGAGTCATCATTTGCCTTTGTCGGTGATGAACAAAGGTGGCTCAGCAAACAGGGTTAAGGGTCCTGTCGACCGAGGCTTTTGACTTCATGAGCCGTAAGGGTCTCACAAAGGTATTTCTCCCTACGAGTCGTGAGGATCTTGCAGGTGTATTTTCTCCTTAGAGATCGTGAGGATTCCCAAGTGTGTGCTCCTCTGTAAGTCGTAAGGATCCTACAAGAGGGCTTTCTCCTTATGGATAGAGAGGACCTATAAGGGTTGGACTTTGCTGGGGAAATGTTTATTCGCGCCCGTGGATTGTATACAAGGGTTAGTATTGAGTCCCTTGTAGGGCAATATCGAAGGTTGTGGAGGATTTGCTTAAGAACAGGTTTAGGTTTCTGTAGCTTAAGACTTTCAAATCTTATGAGCCGTAAGGGTCCCATAAGAGAGTTCTCCTTACGAGTCGTGAGGATCTCGTAAGTGTATTTTCTCCTAAGGAATCGTGAGGATCCCTAAGTGTGTTGCTCCTTTCTGAGTCGTAAGGATCTCTCGCAGGTGGTTTCTCCTTACAAGGTCGAGAGGACCCTACAAGTGTCTTTTAACGAGGTTGCGCCCTTTCGGGTTTTCACAAACACTCGCCGGTAGTCCTGCTGTTTTTACTTACGGAGCCCTTTCGGGTTTTCATCCGTGCCCATTTTGCTTGTGGACACACCGTTTTTTATTCTTTTTCTCTCTCTTTTTTTTATCTCGTCAGCCTAAGGATGCTGCGGTAGTAGTTTAGGGACGTTTCGGTCCGTCGTTAGTTTAAAGACATTTCGGTCCATCGATAGCTTAAGGACGTTTGTTGCTTGCAAAGCCTGAGCTTAGGAAGATAGCGAGCGGACATAGTCGTCGTCATCTATCATTGACCCAGGCGGTGGCTCATTAAGCATAGTATTTTTTTAAGAAGCGGCCGTTTATTGGCCTGAAAGGCCTTTCACCGTGCATGTCCATGAGTAGATAGGCTCCACCCTGGTAGACCTTGTCTATGATGTACGGGCCTTCATAGTTTGGCTCAAATTTTCCCCGCTTGGCACGATTGGGGATCATAGGTCTTTTGACCACTAGTACGAGATCGCCTTGGCGGAATGTCCTCGGCCTGGTGAATCTTTCGTACGAGCGCGTCATCTTTTCTTTGTAGGCTTCCAGATATTGTTGCGCTATGAGCCGGGCTTCATCGAAGGCATCAAGCTCCTCAAGCCGAAGGTGAGCATTTTCTTCGTCCGTCAGCTCGTAGTGGACTGCCACTCGCAGGGAGGGTATCTCTATCTCGAGGGAGAGCACTGCTTCTGTCCCAAATACCAACGCGTACGGCGTTGTGTTCGTGGCTGTTTTGAACGTAGTTCGATAGACCCAAAGGGCTTCTTGCAGCCTCTCGTGCCAGTCTCTCTTATTCCTGGAAACGGTCTTTTTTATGATCTTCGTCAAGGTCTTATTGAAGGCCTCGGCCAGACCGTTAGCTCGTGGGTTGTAAACTGAAGAATATCTCCAGTCTATATTGTGCTGCTGTGCGAAGCGGCTAATCTTATGGCTTCGGTAGGCTGGCCCATTATCAGAGATAATCCGCCGTGGGGTTCCAAACCGATAGATGGCATGCGTCTTGAAGAAATGGAGGATATTCTCCGTCTTCACTTCCCTCAGTGGTACTGCTTCTGCCCATTTGGAGAAGTAATCAGTTGTCGCCAGGATAAAACGATGTCCCTGGGATGATGCTGGCTCGATGGGGCCGACTATGTCAGTCCCCCACATTTCGAATGTCCAGCTAGCCACCGTTGGGTGTAGTGGATTCGGATGTTGGTGGATAAAGTCTCCATGAATCTGGCACGAGTGGCATTGCTTCGCATACTCGAGGCAGTCCTGGATCATCGTGGGCCAGTAGTAACCCATCCGTTTAATTTTTAACTTCATCTTTGGGCCTGCTTGGTGAGAACCGCAAAGTCCGTCGTGAACTTCCTGAATGACTCTTTCTGCTTCGTCAGGCCCTAAGCATCTCAGCCATAGAGAATCAAACGATCTCTTGTATAGAGTATCGTTGACGAAAGCGAAAGATAGAGCTCGTTTCATGAGCTGATGTCTTGAGGACGCTTCTTTGGGCATTCGGTGGGACTTAAAGTAGTCTATGAAGACTTCCCTCCAGTCCTCGGCCTTCTCATGGTCTTTTATTTGTAGGGTCGTCTGCTCAGTCGCTCCCTTTTCTTTATATAATTCCGGAGGTATTTCTGCCGGGGCGACCACTCGACGGCTTTGTACCACGATTCTGACGTCATCGAGGTTCTCGTCAGCCAGTTCTTTAGCAAGTTTGGCCAACGCGTCTGCTTTGCTGTTTTCCGCGCGTGGTATGTTCTCCAAAGTATAGGAGGGAATTTGGGTCAATAGTTGTTGCACCTTTTCGCCGTACTTCACCAACTCCGGTTTGCACGTTTGGTAGTCACCATTTACTTGACTAACGACCAGTTGAGAATCCCCGTATATAATGAGGTCTTCAATTCCTATGTCGATGGCGATTTCGAGGCCTGCTATCAGAGCTTCGTATTCAGCTTCATTGTTTGTCCTTGGCACTGTTAAGGAGAAAGCAAAGCGCATTATCCCTCCTTGTGGAGTTGCAAAGACGAGGCCTACCCCAGATTTGATCATTGGGACACCTTGTTTCTGTTTCTTTACGGAGGACGCTCCATCGAAATAGAGTTCCCATCGGGTGCTTCCGCCGCTAATCGCATCAAATGCATGCTCGTCCGGCAAATCACAGTTCAGAGGAGAATCGGCCGGTATCGGATGCTCAGCGAGGAAATCGGCAATGGCCTGGCCTTTCACTGCCTTGAGAGGTTGATACGTTATCGCGAACTCCATCAAGAGCAGGGCCCACTTAGCGAGTCGTCCCGTCAATATGGCTTTCGACATCAAGTATTTAAGGGGATCCACCTTTGAAATGATACGGACTTCATGCGCCAACGTATAGTGCCTGAGCTTTGTTATCGCGAAGATTAACGCCAAGCAATGTTTTTCAATGGGAGAGTAGTTGCTTTCTGCCCCCAGTAGAACTCGACTTAAGTAGTAGAGTGCCCTTTCTTTCCCCTGATCGTTCTCCTGTGCCCATAATGCGCCCAAGGAACCTTCGAGGGCGGTCGTATAAAGAATGAGGGGTTTTCCCTTGACCGGCGCAGCCAACACCAGAGGGTTCTGCAGGTACTGCTTGATCTCGTCTAGTGCACCTTGACATTTGTGATCCCAAACGAATGGAGTTCCCTTTTTCATCAGGTGGCTGTAAGGACGGCATTTGCCTGAAAGATTAGCGATAAACCGCCGGATGTATGCGAGCTTCCCTTGGAGGGACCGCAACTGTTTGATGGTTCTTGGCGGAGGCATTTCCATGATTGCTTTAATCTTTGACAGATCTATTTCAATACCTCGGTGTCGAACAATGAATCCCAGAAATTTTCCCGAGGAGACTCCAAACGCGCATTTGAGGGGATTCATTTTCAAATTATATTGCCGAAGGCGTCGAAATACAGTCTCCAGATGCTTTAAATGATCATCATATGACATGCTCTTTACTACGAGGTCATCGATATAGCACTCGACGATGTCATGTATGAGGTCGTCGAAGATCTTTGTCATGGCCCTTTGATAGGTAGCGCCAGCGTTCTTTAGACCAAAGGGCATAACCCTGTAACAGAATATACCCAAAGGGGTCCGGAAAGCGGCGTGCTTCTGGTCTTCGGGATGCATCTTTATTTGATTGTATCCTGACGAACCGTCCATAAAGGAGAAGACCTCGTGAGTGGACGTGTTATCTATCATTAGCTCAGTTACTGGTACTGGGAAATCATCCTTTGGACAGGCTTTATTGAGGTCCCTGAAATCCACGCATATGCGTACCGTCCCATTCTTCTTCATTACCGGGACGATATTGGCGATCCAATCGGGGTATTGGACTTCTTGGATAAATCCCGAATCGATCAGCTTCTTGACTTCGGCGTTGATGCTCATCTCAAGCTCGAGTCGCATCCTTCTTAGCGCCTGCTTGACCGGCTTGATATCTGGGGATATTGCTAATTTATGCACAGCAATCTCCGGATCTAATCCTGGCATCTCGGAGTAGTTCCATGCGAAGCAGTCTTTATGCCGTAGGAGCACATTCTTTAACGCAGCCACCCTTTCTTCAGATAACAGCTCGCTGACAAATGTCGGTCGCGGGTCGTCTGCCGATCCCAACTCAATCTTCTTAAGGTTATCTGCAGTAGTATGTATACCATCTTCTAGTTCTTTCGGGGATGGCGGAAATTCTGAGATCACCTCATCACCGCTGTTCTCAAGGCACCGGGGAAGGTCATCCATGTTCTCGGACTCTTCTTTTAATATCGTAATCGTATAACAGGTGCGAATCCGCTCCCAGGACTGAGGTGGATCCGGTTCTGCTCTTGCGACTTTGGGTTCATGCTTTTATGGCGGCGTTACCCTCCCGCCGTCGGATAAAGCGAATCTGCCCTGTTGGTACTAGTCCTCGACCCAGTTCTTGAAGGTGAAGCAGTCTTCGGTAGGATGTCCTATGGCTCGGTGATAAGAGCAATAGCTCAGACGAGAAGCCTTGTTAGCTTGTTCAGGGTGTCTGGACTCTGGAAGCGCGATCAATTGATGTTTTAAAGCTAGTTTGAGTAACCTCTCCGTCTTGTCTCGGGGGAAGGAATACGCTCGACTCATCTTCTTTATGAGGGGCGACTCCGAGCCGTACAATACCCGATCACGCAACCCTCTAATCCTGCGTCGTTGTTGTCGGCTCCTCTTTCTGCTTCTTGATTTATTTCCGTCTCTGCGTCGGGCCTTTCGCACATCGGATTGACAAGGATGAGCATCTTTGTCTTTTGCAGCCTGTTGAAATAGACGTTGCGTCCTGGCCTTCTCGTAGATGGCCATTTCGCGGTTGTGGTATTCCCGAGCTTTCTGACCCACTTTCCTGATAGTCTTGCCCATTCGTTCTTCAAACGACGGACTCGGCGCTTCAATTGCGGGGTCTAGTTTTGATGAGGGGTTGGCATCTCCCGACAGGGCGTCCTCTTCTTCATCAAAGGTATATATGGCGTAGCTACTGTGGGCCCGTTCCCGTTTTCTGGCTCTCGCGTATCCAAGCCCGAGTGTTTCCATTTTCCCATTGGGCAATTTGCGTTGAGTCCCGGGGACATCCCAAATCCTATTGTAGAACCGAGCCTGCCGAACAGTCTGTTTTAAGGGTACTCCTTGGCGCTTCAATAGCTTCTTTAATCCATTTGTATAGTATCTAGGCAGACGGATGGGTTGGAGCCTGTCAAGTGTAGCATCCGCGCCATGCCAGATCTCTTTCTCTATTTTCGACTCTGAGGATCGGTAGAATAGGATCACCTTCTCACCCTTTTGCCTGGGAGGGACGTAAAATGTTTGCAGGTCCTGCACATGGTGAGCTTGAAGCGTGTCGAGATCCTTGTAGTGTTCTCGCGGTGCCATGGTGATTTGCAAACTATGGTCATCGCCAGGGGGTGCCTGTATAGACAGCCGATTGGAGAACACGGCATTAACTTCATCTTCTGAATCACTTCCGAAGACCAACATGGGGACGGGCGTCCCCAGGTTGCTGCGTTGAGATGGCCCTGCATAAACTATCTCTTCCTCTTCTTCGGTATCGCTCCCGAAAACAGGGATGGTGGCGGCGGTTTTGTTCTCCGGATTGCGACACCTCTCTGCATCCTCGAAATCTGGCAAAAAGTACTTCACATCTTCGTATTTGCGGACTTCGTTCACGGAGAATGGGTTCAACTCACCTATTACAGTATACTCGAAACCATCCTTAAAGTACTTCCTACACTGATGTTGCGTAGAAGGGATGATGTTGTACTCGTGTAGCCAAGGACGACCGAGCAAGGCGTTGTAGCAGGTCTTGGCGTCAATGACATGGAATTTGATGTCTGTGACGAGAAGTCCAAAGCGTAATGTTAGTATCACAGATCCGAGAGTCCGTGACGATTGTGAATCGAAACCGGAGATAGTAATTTTGCGAGGTGTTGCACACTCATGCAGATTTCCTTCAACACCCGAACATTAAGGAGATTGACGGAGGATCCATTATCCACCAGGATCTTGCCTATCTTGATATCATGGCAGTATCCGAAGACATATAGGGGACGGTTGTGGTCGCACGTCCCGAGGAGGAGGTCTTCATCACCGAAAGTGATGTTGGCCGTATGCACTTCCTCCAGTTCATCCTTCATCTTTTCAGTAGCGAGGAAGGCTTGGAATTGCTCAGGTTCTTGTAACGCCTTAATTAGTGAGTCTCGCTCTTCTTTTGATAATAGGAGGGCATCGAGAATGCTAAGCTGAGAAGGTAGCTTTCTTAGGTGCGCGAGGATGTTATAGTCCACCTTATCCTTCCTAGGAGGGTCTTTGGCAGCCAGCTCTCTCATGACTTGGTCATCTAAACTGATATCTTCAGTGGCATTTTCCTTTCCCTTATCTTTTCTACTCGCGGGCCCGAGATTCTTTTCTGGGAGTGTGCGATTGCGCAGCTGAATGTTCTCGCAGGTCTCCGGTTTCTCCTCTTTCCCCAAAACGGATTCTTTAAAGAGAGGGCCGAGAGCCATTTCTTCATCAGAGTCGCTCCCAATGGTGAGAACTTGTGACCCCCCGGCGTGAGCCATACAACAGTTGCCAGTAGTTTTGTTGTGCCCATCGATAGTACGTCTTCGCTCCCGACGGATCTTGCGTTTCATGCGCTTAACATGTTGCCGACGAGCAACATATCCTTGCCACCATATCTTAAAGGCGTCGCACTCCTCCGTGGGGTGTGAGATTTTCCGATGATATGCGCAATAATCAGGGTGCCTCTCCGCCCCATCATGTGTGTTTCCTTCCGAGGGTGGTAGCTTCATCCCCATTGACATGGCTTTGGCAAACCTTTTCCTCGTTTTGAATATCCTCTTGTCTACTTCGGATGCCTTTCGCTCTGGCAGAGGTAGTTCAACTCTTCCGTCCACTCGCCTGCATTTGGTTCCTTCTGACGCTGCCATCTCACGCTCCTGATCCGCTTTACTTTTTAGACGAATCTCGTCTAGAAAGGCATTGATCATTTCATTTGTCGGCCACACACGCTCTGGTTCAGGCTCTGCCTCCAGTTTCTTAGTGCCTGGAGTTTCCTCATCATCGGTGAACGAGTGGGAGATTACGTTACAACTCGCCACATATCCTTCGGATTCATTCGACGAGCTCTCTCCCTCATATCTCTCTTGAAAGATGTGGTTGAGGAACTCTTGCAGAGTGACAGGAGTTCACGCCTTTTGATTGTATTCTTCCAGCGCGTCGATTTGCTTCTGCAAGTTCGTGTGCTCGTTTCCAATCTTCACGGGCTTCTTGGATTTCTTCTTTTTCTTCGAAGATTTTGACGGTTGGGCGTGAGTATTTGGGCCCTCGTCGCGAGTCTTCGTAGTTGGGCGGTGCCTCAGCATCCCTTCGATAATTTGAGGTTCAAGAGGGTCCTTCCATTCGATCGCAGGGCACGCATGAAGGTCTCTCAGCATTCTTTTGGTTTTAGTTGATAGCACGACCTCCCATGGAGCTTCTTCAATAAAGGAGCAGGTTGCCCCCGGTGCATCTGCTTTCTTAGGAGTATGCGGTTGTGGTTGGTTCACCTTCCACTTTTCAGATAGTATAAACTTCCCCTGGAGGTATTGATCTTCAATCCATCCTTTGAAGACGAAGCAATCTTCAATCGGATGACTTACCGTTTGATGGTAAGGGCAATAGTTAGGGTTATTCACCTCGGTGGGTTGCGGCGGTCGCCTTGGATTTGGTAGGTTTATAAGTCTGTTGCGTACTGCCAGCTCGAATAACCGTTTCGTCTTGTCTCGTGGGAACGAGTAGGGACGTTTCATCTTCTCATTATAATACCGGCGTCTTTCTTCCAGTTGATCTGCCGGCTTCGGGGCGTTAGGTTGCTGTTGGGCATTCACAACAAAGGTTGCCCTTCCTTTACCCTTGTCATTCCGAGGTTCCGACTTCGGGGGAGGTGGTCTATGACCCATCTGGTCCATCTAAGCCAACTTGTCGATTAAAGCCTGGAATGCAGTTGGCTTAAAGAACATCATAAACTGAGAGATAGTTGCATGGGGGTCTAGGGTTCCCACGAACATGCCCACTGCGGGCGCCTCCTCAATGCGTTGCTCACATCTCGACCACAAATTCCGCCAGCGTATAGCATACTGGACCCAGGTTTCGCCTGGTTTCACCCTGGCGTTAATCAATGCAGTTATTGGAGTGCGTTCGCTGGCACTTGCGAATCGCTGAGTGAATAACAACTCCATTTCAGCGACGTTTTGATAGAATCGTTCGGGAGTTCCGAATACCATTCGAACGCTGTTTCTGATAAGCTGCCCACGAATTGGCGGAGTAACAGTTTATCATCACCGCCGGTGTTACCACAAAGGGCCCTGAACTGGGCGACATGTTGGTGGGGATTGCCGGTCCCCTTATACACGTGGAATTTTGGTATCGTATAGCCTTGCGGGTATTTGATTTGGTCGTACCAGCTTGGATGCGGCCAGCCCGTTTTTACGACTTGACCAGCTGCCTCAGTCGTATGATGAACCCGGATTTGCTGGGCTATATAGTCGACCAAATCAGCCTTAGAGATTGTCTCCTCCTTGGCCGTTGAGAGGGCTGGTGGTAGATTTGACGTTTCTCCTCGGTCGTCTTCAAGAACGATTGGGGGATCCTCGGCGGGTAAGTCCTGCTGGATCATCATTCCTATCATATCTTGGAAGATAAGGCCCATACATTGTATGTTGGCCGCTTGTTCAGCAGCCTCTTTGTCCTTTTTCTCCAGTATCCGGCGAAGGAATTCAGCGTCGGTTTCTTCCTCTTGTCGTGCTTCTGAAGACGTTTCTGGGCTTTCTTTTGGCCCGGTAAGTGCGGCCATAGCATTCATCATTTCCTGAAGCCTTTGTTGCTGCTCCTGAGCTTTCGTTACGGATCGGGTTAGCGGTCGGTGGCCCATAGAAGTGCGGCTTTCCTCCTTTCCAGAAGTCATGTAAACAGTGTGCACCACCATGCCCCCAGACTTCGGGCGTCTGGGCTCAGTGCTTTTAACCGTCGTTGCAGGTTGGGGGATCTTCTTTGGCCTCCTCTTTTTATGAGCCATGGAGGTTGAGGGGGCCGTTGAGGTGGGCGTCCAGACAGCCTTTTGAGGTTTAGCCTGGTGACCAGCTTCCGGTTGGGTTTTCAGCTTCTTGTGCTGGCGGGAGAAGTTTGGATCGATGATCGAGTCTCGGGCCTGTCGCCAAACCTTATAGATTTTGGAAGACAGCCGTTGAGGGGATCGGGGCTGTTCTGATTTTATTTCCACAACCTTTTTTAATGGGGGAGGAGACCTTTTTAGCACTGCAGTAGGAGAATTCCTTCGCACCTTATTTAGCATCTCAAAGCTGTTCCCAGTTGGAACAGCAGCATTAACTTCTGCCATCGGGATTGGTGGAGTTAGCCCCGAGGGGGAGTTGCCCCCAGCCCTCCTTACTCGGCGCCAGTGGCGACGTCGAGCGTGTCGAGTGGACGGCGTTGGGTCAGCGGTAAGAATGGTTTCGTCTTGCCCCCTGTGTAGGTGGGGGTCGTTGCTGGTGTTTGCCTGTCAAAGACCGACGTCCTTTGGGTAGCAGGAGCGGGAGCTGAAGCCGTTAATCTTGTAAAGACCGACTTTTTGGTCGGAGGGTCCGCCTTGGCGACTTCGGGGGTAGGAGCGGCCACTTTCTTAGAAGCAGCCTCCTTTGAGATTGTAGGCCCCGTGATGAGCTCGCAGGATTTCTGGCCCAATCTAGAGAAGACCGAGGCGTTGACGTTGGGCGACTCGTTGAGAGGAACCGAAGCGTTGACGTTGGGCGACTCGTTGAGAGGAGCCGCGGCAGGGGTAAGACGATCAAAGACCGACTTCTTGAGAGCTTCCTTTGTCAGCACCGGCGCCACGAAGCTTGTTGGTGGGAGTATAGTCCCAAAGAACAATCCGGTAGTAGCCTGAGTCACCTGGTCCACTGGCATTGTGAATAACGAAGCGGCTTGGGGTCCGTAGGCTATACCTCCTGGCGAGGCAAAGCGTTGGTCGCAATTGCAGTCTGAGCAGTTGGAGGGTTTCGCAGAAGTAGAAGCCATCGATCTTTTGATTTCTGCAATAAGCAAGACGCCAATTCTTAGTATCTTGAAACCTAAGGGCAACCATTAGCGAACCGCGATTGGTTCGCGAATCACGACACACGAAGTGTGGAGTGGAAAGAGGAAAAGGTCCCACCGGGCGTGCCAGAATCTGTTCCCCTCCGAACAGCGGCCGAGACGTGGGCGTCCCGCCTGAGGTTCGGGGCAGATGCTAATTGGTGCTATCCGTCCACCTCTCCGAAGATGCCAAGTTGATCTATGGCACCATGTATCAAAGGTTTAAACGGATGCGGCCGATGTAGCAGACTTCGTCAGATTCCCCCTCGTTTGAGGGGTTTTTGATTGTGGGGACGCTCTTCCCTGCAGGCGCAAGCCCCTGCAGTTAATTACGCTACCGCATCGCGGTAACAACTTTCTCCTTCTCCAGATGGTCACTTCGTGTCGTGTGTGTCTATCTTATGTTTTGTTTTTGGTTGCCCGTGGATTGTATACGGAGACTGAGTTAAGTCGTCGCCCGTAGGGCGTGGACTAGTCCAAACCCGTGTTATCTTAGATTTGGGTTTGGGGGTTTGGTTTAAGGACACGTTAGCCATACTTGAGGCTAAGATCAACTCAAACGTTTGTTAAGGATACGTTATTCTGATTTGAGACTAAGATCAACTTAACGGGATCGTTTAGACCCGACAAAAGAGCGTTTCGGCTCTATTGTTCCAGTTTAGGGACATAGTGGTCCATCGTATGTATGGCCGTCGGGACCCGTCACCTCTCTGACGACGTTGAAGGATTACAACGGCAGATGTCAGAGGAGTTCAGAGATGTACCCTCGAACCAGAGTTAATTGGGGGGGATTCATAGCCCATTCTATTTGAAGGTTTAAGGATACGTTATCCATCTTTGAGGCTAAGATCAACTTAAACGGGATCGTTTAGATCCGACAAAAGAGCATTTGGGGGCTCTATTGTTCCAGTTTAGGGACATGGTGGTCCATGGGTAGTTTAGGGACATTGCGGTCCACGGGTAGTTTAAGGACATTGCGGTCCATGGGTAGTTTAAGGACATTGCGGTCCACGGGTAGTTTAAGGACATTGCGGTCCATTGTTAGTTTTAAGACATCTCGGTCGAGGTTAAGGACATCATAGTCCATGGGTTTAAGGACTCCACAGTCCGGTATTTGCTCTGGATGCTTCACACGGGTTCACTGCCGTGCTTGGCGAGGACCAGGCTCCGCTCTGGGCGTTTTCTGCGGGGTCAAAGAGTGACGTTATCCGCGTTCCACGTAACCAGGAATTTTGCACTAGATGCTTCACACGGATTCACTGCCGTGCTCGGCGAGGACTAGGCTCCGCTCTGGATGCTTCACACGGGTTCATTGCCGTGCTCTGCGAGGACCAGGATTCTCTCTGGACGTTTTCCACGGGGTCAAAGAGTGACGTTATCCGCGTTCCACGTAACCAGGAATTTTGCATTAGATTCTTCCCACGGGTTTAAGGACCCCACAGTCCATATCAATGTGTGGTCGTCGGGACCCGTCACCTCTTTGAAGACATTGAGGGATTACAATGCCAAGTATCAAAGGAGTGAAGAGATGTACCCTAGAACCGGAGTGGATTAAATAGTCCTTGGCCCAATTTGGGATCAAGACCAATTAATTATGTTATGAGCCCATTAGCCCAGTTAATTACGAATTGAGGACTCGTGGCCTAGCTTGGGCTAAGTCCAATCATGTCTGGAATATTGGCTTCCTGTTGGTCCATTGAAGGAGAGGCTTTGCCTCTATCCATTTAGCCAATTGGGCCAAAGCCTAGTGTTAAACACTACAGAGCAATCAGTGTTGAACACTGCGAACGAGATTGACAAGTTAGTGTTTAACACTAAAAGATAATTGGTGTTAAACACCAGCAACAAGGCTTTCAAATTATCATAAACACTAAAACAGATCAGTGTTAAACACCGGCAACGGAGATCTCAGATTAGTGTTAAACACTAAGGTCATCAGTGTTGAACACTGCAAATAAAGTTCTTTGATTAGTGTTGAACACTAAGGCCCAACAGTGTCTTAACACTGGATTCGGGAGTTCCAATTTAGTGTTAAACACTAAGGCAAGAGGGGTCACGTGGCAACACGTGAGAGCGCCCTCCCTTCATTTGTTCTTCTGAGACTATTGCATCTTTCAGAGCATCACGTGCCATCACGTGACGGGCATTCAAATGCTTATGTGTTAAAGCCTCTGTCAAAGGTCACGTGGGTCACGTGGGGCACTGCCTCAAAGGGGCTTTCTGTAGGTCTTTTGGGGGGTCACGTGGTGACACGTGACCCTGCCTCTATGTATGTTGTTTAGAGGATCTGTTAATCTTTTCCAGGAATTAAATTCCTCGTAGGGTTGAACCCTGACAATAATTTCGGAGGAATTAAATTCCTACTTCCTTTTGAAGATTTATATTCTGGAACAGAGTTGGACTCTGAATTTTCTGTAGGAATTAAATTCCTCATATATGTGAAGAACTGAATAGGGTTAAACCCTAATAAAAGCTTTTAAGGAATTAAACTCCCATTCTCTGTCAAATTATGATTAAGGGAATTAAATTCCCGCTGTTTCAACAGAACTAGGTTCTTAATTAGGGTTAAACCCTGTTTCTTTTTGTTCTGAAGGAATTAAATTCCCATGACACAGGGTCAAGCCCTAATTTTATTTTAAAGGAATTAAATTCCTATAGTTCTGTGAGAATTAAATTCTCGTGCTTCCGTTCCCTCTCTATGTTTTGGATCTGCATGGCAAGATCACGACCCATTGAGAATTAAATTCTCAACTTCAAGGGGAGATGTGCACTTTGCAGATCCTCTATCAAAGAGAGAAGAAATATGTTCTTCTGTTTTATCTATCAGAGTTGAACTCTGTTGAGAATTAAATTCTCTTTTCTTTCAAAGAGCCTTCCCTTTCTTACCTAGGGTTGTCTTTTGCAGAAGATCCAAATTTCTCAAAGTATCAAGGCTCTCTCCCTTTTCTTCCCTCTGCGTATATGTCTTTTTTTGTATCTCTTGGTTCCTATTTATAGGAGAAGCAGCCGAGTCAATTAGTTTTTGGCGTATCTTCATTGAGAGATTTGATTTGCATCCATCATTCCTTCTGGGCCTTTAGATTATTAGGTGAATTTTATTCACCATTGGATTTCAACTCCAGGGATTCCCCTTTGTTATTTCGATTAGATTTAAAGGGGAAATCTTTCCAAACTCGAGATTTTCCCATAGATAGATGATATTTAATCATCTTTAAATCTTTAATTCGATTGGTTCCAGGTAATCGCTTTCCTTTGGAAAGATTTGAATCTCTTTCAGAATTTAATTCTGTTTTAGCAAAATGGGCTTTGAAAGCCGGTCACATGTGACCACGTGACCCATGGTCACGTGTGGGCACGTGACCCTCTTTGGAATGAGCCCTCTTCTTCTTTTGCACTCTGCCTCTGCCGCTGCTTGGTCATCACGTGCCAACACGTGACCGTTGGTCACGTGTGAGCACGTGACCCTTGTCTGGAGCCTCTTTCCTTGATTTAGTCGGGAAGCTGAATCTGACTTGATGATGCTTTTAGGTGTCACGTGCCGACACGTGACCCAGGTCACGTGGGAGCACGTGACCCTTTCTGAAGCCTTTTCCGTGAGCCCTCCTGATTTTAAATCAGGAAACAGCACCCCCGCAACCGTAGTACTAGGATACTATATATATATATATATATATATATATATATATATATATATATATATTATGTATACCTAGCTAATAGGGTCTACGGATACTATAAGCAATAGTAAGTATATTTGTAGAGAGGAATATCCTTAGTTCTAATTTTCTTAGTCTTGAGTCATATGTATTGTTAGATATTTATGCCCTCAAGGCAATTATCGCAATTGTGGGAAGGCAATTACTGAATTCGTGGAGGGGCCTATACCAAGAGTAGTCTTACTCACGATGATAGTATGCTATCTAGTTTGTCTTTATCTGTCGTGTAAATGCGCGATACTAGTTATCATGCATCGCAAAACCATGAGATAAAACCCAGAAGATCTTTGCTTGACTACCAGGATTGTGATAAGGATCATACCAGTGGGGCCTGATAGTTTATAAGCACATCCTTAAATGTCTCTAGTCGTAGGAGTATCGAGACACGGCTTCGATACTCCAGTTTAGATTAGTGTATACGTTTCATGACCCTGTATGGGGCGATGGCTGTTCCCATAGCCATTGGTTTTTGACACTGATGATTGTATACAGGTGCTCATTGAATGAGTTATACTGGACGGACTCGCCGAGAACTCCTAGTTGGTATTATTCCAATGTCAGATAGCAGTTGTCTGGTGATATCAGTACATGGTAGTCCCTAGACCTGAAATCTCCACAGTGTCTCATGTGTGTTCCCACTGCATTTTGATTACTACCCTACCACGGCTCTGCTGAGTCGTACAAACATGTTTTAATTGGGTACAATCCCGAAGCACATGGAGACAGTGAGCGGTCGAGGGAATTCGTCACTCCCGGTACTAGGAGTCGATATTGCACTATGCAGGACACAACTATAGCCAGAAGTCCATGGCCACGATAGTAGATATAAACTGGTAAGTGTTACCAATTGTATCTCTTTGGTTATGAGTCCTCTATCAGCACGACTTATCGGGTTATTGGGGATCTGACAGATTCCACTCCCCAGACCCGGTATGTGATACTCTTTGACGAAGAGACTGGACTGTACGGTGAATGTCACTTATAAACTTTGTTGGGTCCGGATGAGTTTGCTCGTCGACCTGCCTTTATCTTGCTCATACCTGAGTAGCCGTTACGTACAGCTAGTACCGCTGACGAGCTTGTGGGTTAACCCGAAAGGGGGTTGAATCTGAAAGTGTTTCAGATCCAATCGGATGCGATCCTGTATAACCTAATGCCAGCATATTGAAAGGTCTTTAGAGTCCCGCAATGAAAGTGTCTACCCAGGCAAAATGCGATGTGATGTACGTATAGGGATACGTACATGAGTTCGATAAAACATGTATATTGGATATACGTGTTTAATCGGACGATTGTTATACTAGCCGGTTTCACAGCTATAATACCAAATCAAGTGTTGATTTGATAACCGTATTAATGGTACGGTTTCTAGTATAGTGTGTATGATACACACACGCTTTACAATATGTGATACTGGGAAGATATTGATGGCATTTCGTATATGTGATACATGATGTGTACGTATATAGAATATATGTACTAATACTTATTTAATATATGTATATTTGATATATATATTAATTCCCACCATTATATATTAAGTATAAATAAATATACAAATAATTATATATATGTAAATGTATATATATCTTTTTATATATATATATATATATATGTTAATGTATATATATTATTTTATATTTAATATGTTTAATTAGATGGTGGGGCCAATCCTCTCTCTTATGTGTTGACACACACATGAGAAAGAGTGGAGGGTGAGGGCATGTGTCATAGTTAAATACATGACATGGGTGGAAAAAGTACACATGACATTTTTCATTTTTCCAAGCCATCACAAAATACATTTTCTTCTTCCTCTTAACATGAGCTCAAGTTCTCTCGGTTAATGGCAATAGTTGCCATGGTGAGGGAGTGCAAAATGTAGAGGGTACCCATTATTCGTATCGCCTTCCTCCACGCCTAGCAAGCCTCTGGAGGAAGTTCCTCCCACCGGTGATGGAGTTGGAGCTCGGGCAGCCCGCTTTCAACGCGGATCATCTACGGCGAGACAGTCGGCGTGCAGTCGCGTTCTGGAGCTCACGGAGTTTAGACGGGGTCTTTCGGGATTAACCGGACACGCTGCAAAGCTTGTAGCACCTCTGAACTTTACTTTATGCTCTTTAGTTTAGATAGAAACTAGTGTTTGGACGATCTTGGAATATGGTCGATCGCGCTCCAACAGAATTTTTTTTCGTCCGTCCCCGTTTCCACTGTGCCCACGTGCGGAGCGTGCCCATCCTTACAGTGGTATCAGAGTCAACCAAGCACTAGGACTAGTTTAAACGACGTTTTAGTTTCGATCGACAATTTTCCGATTCCGATTTCCGAGTTTTATCCCCTTCTCTGTCCGAATTTCAAAAGTGTTTTAAATTTTTTTTAAACAGTTGCAGAATGTTGTGTTTGATGTAAAATTGACATGGGAGAAAACTGGAGGATTTTTGCCTCAATTTGGCCGGCCACACCGGTTCCTCACCGACCGTTTTGTTGCTAAATGCCCCCAAATTTCTCTGGGGGCTTAAACTTGTAGAAATATGATTTTTGGTATTATTTGTTTTTTCCCAATATTGAGATTTGATCTCGTATTGCACTGTAAATTTATTGATCAAAACTGTAACTTCATAGTGTTTCCATATTCATGATGTTAAAGTGTTTAACTTAGTAGATACGATGATACATACTTGTTGATATGTATTTTTGATGTTCTATGTTAAGTTTGTTTGGTGTGGATTGGATCGTCACGAACTGAATAGCCTTGTGCGTATTTGGATGTTGCGATGTTATATGTTTCTTTTCATTCATGTTGTAGCCAAAATGTATATTCTTTTTTTTTTGGGATGAGCGCTCGACGTGTGGCCGTCGTTTCCGCTTATTGTATTATTATTTTTCGGGGCTCGATCAGGTTGCGATCGATGTCATCGTTATATTAATACAGGTATCAGGATTACCCCATAGAGAAGCACACTGGTAGTCGGGTTCTAGATTGCACCGGTGGCCATCTCAAGGAGCTGAGACTGGGCCGCTCGATTCTAGAATTGGTGGTTTGCTTGCCGCGCTTGTAGGGGGTTAGGATAGACCCACGGAGGAGTGCACTTGTCATTGGACTTGAGAAAGTGCTGGGTGGCCCCATCATGGTGATGATGTCGGGTTGCTTCGTTTCTTGGGTTAGCGAATGACTTGCCGCACTCGTAGGGGTCTACTTTTCACTACACGGGTTTTTCACATTACCGGGGTATTTCTTGTTTCATTTGTGGCTCGAACGAAACGCAGGATTCCTAAGTGATTCGACCATTCCAAACTCTGTTGTTTTTCCTCATGCTGTAATGTGATTATTTGCGTGTGATGGTATATTTATATATGTGATATAATATATATATATATATATATATATATATATATATATATATATTAATGCTATATACATTTTGCATCCGCGCTAGCCCCGCCCCCGCTCTGCCGATAGTTAAGTAACCTAACGGTGCATGACGGGGCCCCGTGGCGAATGCGGATGGTGTATATATGCATTATATTTTCCCTTTTCATACTTTTCTGTAATGTTTGTGTGAGAAGGATATTACTAGATAATGAGATTATCTAGATGATGGGATTGTATTAATTGCATTAATACAAAGTAAAATAAACCTATATGTTGTAGAAACCAAATTTTTTATAAAAAGGAAATTTTAGTCGATTCTTTTGCTTTGCATTGAGGCATTCGGTTAAGAATGTCCCGCGCCTCATTCGATGAGGAAAGAGCCTTGATTTTATTACTGGGAGTTTGCTCTTGGGCAAAAGTTTGTGTTACTAAAATTGTTTCTGTAGCCGTATTCTTTTGCTTTGCGTTGTGCTATTTAATTATGAATATCCCGCACCTCATTCGATGAGGAAAAGAATCTAGATCTCTTCACGGGGAGTTCACTCTTAAGCAAAGGTCTACGTGACTATAAAATTTCAAAACCACTCGGTTTCTACGATGAGATCAAGTTCATTACGTTGATGGTTTTCTTCAAAACCAGCCGTAGCCCTCTGTCATTTCAGGAAGTAGAGTACTTGGTATTCGTACTACGTTTGTTGACCTTCGTCAAAGCGTAGTGTACGGTAGCTAAGTGATGTCTTTCTACTAGCATATGATGCAATTAGCTAGGACAGTCGCATAGCCTTGTTGACCTTCATCAAGGGCTAGTGTGGGTAGGTCTAAATTAATCACGAAATGACGGGTAAAACTTGATTAGCGGCTTATGATTTGTTGACCTTCGTTAAAGTCATAAGGTGTTAGGGGTAAAAACCGATATCGAGAGTTTCAAGTGTTGAAACTTGCAATGAGATTGCATACCTTCTATGAAGTGGGGTGACTTGTTGACCTTCGTCAAGGTTACTACGCCATGATAGTTTGGGTCCCGATTCCTACTGTGAGTAATAGTTACTCCCGGGAGATTTTCTATACGAAATCCCGGCTAGTTCTCCTTTTAGGAGTTGAAGAAGAATTTGACAGAATAGTTGGAGCCATCTTGATTAGATAAATATACCAATCTAATCTAGGTTAGATTGCACGCAGAGTGTTTCTTTTCTATCTCTCTGGAAGCGACCCTTCACTGACCTTAAACTGAGACTCATTAACCAAATTGACCGACCTTTCTTCCAAATCGACAGCTTTGGAATGTCTGGATTGCCCTAATCCATGACATAGTCACATATTTCCTAACATATCATACTTCCCCTTCTGCTAACTCCAGAACTCTCTGTATTCGGTACAGAAATCCATATTGTTTGGAAGGCCATCGTATAGTTAGATACGAACTCGATGAAACTGTTTCAGTCTGAGGATGGCCACTGGTTCTGGATTAGATGAATTGTTCGTTTGTCTATCCTTCATACATTATCTCAAGCTCGAGAGCTCCTTACATATAAGGAGTGTATACCGGTTACGCTTATTGGATAGTCTTCTTCCAATCCCGAAGCTGGTGCTGAAGGAATGGAAAGAAGAAAACCAACTAGCATAAGTTCGGTATACAGGAAGGTAAGATGGAGAGTCATCAAAAGGGATTGAAGTGAGAAAAGAAAATTGCGACTACTGTCATGATCTTGGGCAATGAGAAAGGCAATACTGCGAATGCCCGATTAACCCCATCGAAACATTTTTGATGTTTCGTATTTCCCGTGAGTCTGTGTTTTGAGAATCTATTTCTCAACAAACTCTAACTCCTGGGTATATAGATACCGGATTAGAATCCCACATCTGTAGGATGTTACAGATGCCAAGAAGGAGCAGAGAATTGAGAATGGATGATTTTTTCCTTGATGTCGGTTTTCGGAGCAATTGTTGCTATTGAGGAAAATCATCAAGTTTTGCCTAAACAGCAAACTTTTGGTTTCTTTTAACCAAAAGAATGTTTTTCAATTAATAGCATACAAAAAATGAGTTAGTGAAATCTAGGGACTTATACATATTGATGTATGTCGTCCAATGTCCATATGGACATGGGGTTGGTACTAGGTGTTCCATATTGAGAATGTGATTCTCTCTCAGATTGCTCATCAGCGGGTACACTCCATGATGAGTAATGTTGAGTTGCCTTCTTCCATTTTGGGGATGCATTAGAATTAGATGCATATCAATGGATATTAGTTCCACTTAAACAAGTGCCTCTGTTTCTATATGAGATATAGAGTGGTGTTCATCTTAAAGTTGTAAAGATGTGGGGTTATCCGGTTTATGCTTAAAACCATTATCTGGATAAACTCAAGGAAAGTTTTGGAAATAACAGTCTGTGGGTTATCCCAAGATTTCACGAAGGATAGCGTCTACCATTTTTCAAGTTCAGAAGTGTTTTGTTCTTGACTCGCCACATCCTTGGTTAAGGATTTTTTTGCAAAAGAAATTAGTAGGAGCATGGTAGAACTGGAAGTGAATCCAGAACCACAAACGGTTACTGAAAGTTTAGTAGAACCTGATGATCCGATTGACCCTGACAGACCATAGCTGCTCTGTAGATCTAGTAGGTAACCTCAGCCACTCGAGAGACACTTCGGTTTTCTTGTAGACGGTGACTAGGAGATTTGCATCATTTATGATGACCCTACTAGTTATCAGCATGCCATACGAAGTGGTGATTTCTGATTGATGGCTGGATGCCAAGTTATCCAAGTTGGACTCCATGCACTACAACAAATTATAGACTTTGTTGTGTGCTCCTGAAACGGGTAAAACCAATATGGAGCAAGAAGATCTTTCGAGATCAGTGCAAATGGACAGATATTAAACCTAATAAGGCCAGACTTGTAGTTAACATGTATTCATCAAATACTCGATGTGGATTGTGATGATACTGTTACTTCAAAGTCTGTGTTGAAGTCCATACAGATAAAATCTGTCAACTGTTGTTTTCATGAATATGATATCTGGTATGAGTATGATTATAACGTCTTTCTAAATTAGATTTAGAAGGGTACGTGTATATGACTATACCAGAAAATTGTCTTAGTCAGTAAGAGCAGCGGAAAATGTGTAAATTGCTTAAGTCTATTTGTAGACTAAAGCAGGTATAGCGGAGGTGGATCATCTATTTTTGATGCAGCGGTCAAAGTGCTTGACTACATCAAAATAAGAGATGAACCAGATATTTGTAAGAAAGCTGTAGGGAGTACTGTCTGATTCTGCATACTGACGTGGATATCATACTCTTATTAGGAGGTGATATTTCTATACTACAATTCGGTCAAACGTTGGTAGTCACTTTTGTTTCTTTTTTGTGGATTATACATATGTCAATGATTCTAGTGACTAGGTCTATAGAGTTAGACCTGGTAGGGGTTTTGGGATTATCCAAATTTAGGTATAATGACAGCATTCTAAAATGGTTTAGAATGGAGGACTCCTAGTGAGGTAATGTACCCGTAGGTAATGGGGTCACTCTCTCTAAATGATGTCTTTCGGAACTGATAAAGAGAGAGACTCGCATGAATGACATTTGATATACTTCGGCAGTGAGGTCAATCATGCGATGTTATATATACCGAACCAGATATTTCTTTTACACTTGGTGTAGTAAGCTGACATTAATCTAATCCTGGAGAAACATAGAGAGAAGTGAAGAGCATATGAGATGTTCTTAGTGTATGGTAATGACAGCTTCTTCTTCCGAGAGGCAATTACCGATTCCAGCTTCCGTAGTGACAAGGGTGTCAGGGTGTCTATCGTGAGTCATTAGTTTACCCTCTTATGAGGAGCAGTGTATTGGAAGAGTTCCAATCGAGATAGTGGGGTAGTCAAGGCACTAGATGCTGATTGTGAATCATCAGAGGATACATCATATGTATTTGTTTGGATAAATACGTTCATTTGTGAACTAAGTCCCATCGGCTATCCAAACAATATTCTAGGGTAAGTATCGCTCATTTCGGGAGATAATTGATCTCCGCGAAGTTGAGATTAAGAGAGATACAGTTAGAAACATAATAGTGGGTCCACTCACTGAGGCTATTCCTCGAACACAGTTGGCGAAACTGTTTGTACAGAAGTTGGGTATGCAGTAGCACATGAGATGTGTGCCTGCGATACCGTAATAATTGGCCTTGAGTGCAAGTGGGAGATTGTTGGATATTTGTGCCCTCAAGGCAATTATCGTAATTGCAAATGCAATTACTGAATTCGAGGAGGGCCTATACTAAGAACAGTCTTAGTCAAGATGATAATATGCTATCTGGTTTATCTTTATCTGTTATAAGAATGTGCGATACTAGTTATCACGCATCGCAAATACATGAGATAAAGCCCAAAGGATCTTTGCTTGACTACCAGGATTGTGATAAGGATCATAATAGTGGGGCCTGGAAGTTTATAAGCACATCCTTAAATGTCTCTAGTCGTAGGAGTATCGAGACAGGGCATCGATACTCCAGTTTAGACTAGTGTATACATTTCATGACCATGTATGGGGTGATGGCTGTTCCCATAGCCATTTGTGTTTGACATTGATGATTGTATACAGGTGCTCATTGGATGAGTTACACTGGACGGACTCGCCGAGAACTCCTAGTTGGTATTATACCAATGTCAGATAGCAGTTCTCTGGTGACATGAGTACAGGGTAGTCCCTAGACCTGAAATCGTCATAGTGTCTCGTGTGTGTTCCCACTGTACTTTGATTCTACCATGACTCGGCTGAGTCGTTTAAACAGGTTTTAATTGGGTACAGTCCCGAAGAACATGGAGGCAGTGAGCGGTCGAGGGAATTCATCACTCCCGGTATTGGGAGTTGATATCGCACTGTGTAGGACACGATTATAGCCAGAAGTCTATGGACATGGCAGTAGAGATAAACTGGTAAGTGTTACCAGTTGTATCTCTCTGGTTATGAGATCTTTATCAGCATGACTTATTGGGTTATTGGGGGTCTGACAGATTCCACTCCCCAGACCCGGTATGTGATACTCCTCAACGAAGAGACCGGACTGTACGGTGAATGTCACATATGGACTTTGTTGGGTCCAGATGAGTTCGCTCGTCAACCTGTCTTTATCTTGCTCATACCTGGGTATCCGTTACGTACATCTAGTACCGCTGACGAACTTATGGGTTAACCCGAAAGGGGGTTGAATCTGAAAGTGTTTCAGATCCAATCGGATGCGATCATGTATAACCTACTACCAGCGTATTGAAAGGTCTTTAGAGTCCCACAATGAAAGTGCATGCCCAGGCAAAATGCGATGTGACGTACGTATAGGAATACGTACATGAGTTCGATAAAACATGTATATTGGATATACATATTCAATCGGACGACTGTTATACTAGCCGGTTTCACAGCCAGGATACCAAGTCAAGTATTGACTTGATAACCATATTAATGGTACGGTTTTTAGTATAGTGTATATGATACACGCACTTTCTACAGTATGTGATACTAGGAAGATATTGATGGCATTTCGTGTATGTGATACTTGATGTGTATGTGTATAGGATACATGTACTAATACTTATTTGATATATATATATATATATATATATATATATTTGATATATATATTAATTCACACCATTATATATTAAGTATAAATAAATATACAAATAGTTATATATATGTAAATGTATATGTATCTTTATATATATTTGTTAATGTATATATATATATATATATTATTTTATATTTAATATGTTTAATTAGGTGGTGGGGCCCACCCTCTTTCTTATATGTTGACACACACATGAGAGAGAGTAGAGGGTGAGGGCATGTGTCATGGTTAAATACATGACATGGGTGGAAAAATTACACATGATATTTTTTCATTTTTCCAAGCCATCACAAAATACGTCTTCTTCTTCCTCTTAACATGAGCTCAAGCTCTCTAGGTTAATGGAAATAGTTTCCATGGTGAGGGAGTGCAAAATGTAGAGGGTATCCATTGTTCGCATCGCCTTCTTCCACGCCTAGCAAGCCTCTGGAGGAAGTTCTTCCGACCGATGATGGAGTTGGAGCTCGGGCTGCTCGCTTTCAATGTGGATCATCTACGGCGAGGCAGTCGGCATGCAGACGCGTTCTAGAGCTCACAGAGTTTAGACGGGGTCTTCCGGGATTAGCCGGACACGCCGCAAAGGTTGTAGCACCTCTGAACTTTACTTTATACTCTTTAGTTTAACTAGAAACTAGTGTTTGGACAATCTTGGCGTTTCCAATGGAATTTTTGTTTTCCGTCTGTCCCCACTTTCGCTGCACACACGCGCAGAGCACGCCCGTCCTTACAATGTATATATGCTTTTACACATACACACACATAAATTTGAGGATAATTATGATACAACATAATGAGATGAGGATGTGATATTCTATGATAACACGAATCGATATGATTAGATATGATGATATAAGGCGATGTTATATGTTATGATAAGAGATAGCATGACATGATGCGATGTGACATATGATGATATGAGTTGATGATGTATGTGACTATAGATCCGTACTATTGATTTGATGATATCGTATGATAGATTATACCGTATGTGATATGATGAGGATAGATCACCGACTTATGTATATATCAACTCGGGAAATATTGTTTTTAAATAACTTAAGTAAATATTAGGATATATTTAGAGCCATACCTATCTTCAGAACTAACGAATCGTTATGCACTTTTAAATGATAACTTCAAGGGATGCAATGGAGTATCAAATGGTATCTTTTTCAAAAAACATCGTAGCCCATATTTTCAAAAACAATGATTTGTACTATTTTAAACTATAACTGTATGGCTTATACGTAGTTATGTATTTTATACCGTTCGTATTTACGTTTTCTTTATTCTGTTTACGCTCGCGCTACGATTTCTTATTTCTGCATACACTCGTATTATTTTCATTTACAACATATATACTACGTATCTTTATACGATTTCGTCTGTTAGGACACACGCACCATTACCGATGATGCGCATTTTGCACGTACACATACTTGTCGGCTCACACACATATCATCGGTAATTTCTATGCCACGTACACATTAGAAATCACTATGTCACTGTATCGCTTTTTAACCTGTAGAGTTTTAGTTATTGTTTAGTACCCAATACCACACATACTAGTTCAGCTATTATACTTCCTTATCTAGTTACATGACACGCTCATATGAACACACTTGCTATACTTTACAGTATTTTTCTGTGCCTATGCATATTGTTCCATCATTGTTACATGCTTATGAGATTCTATTTTCATGAGATTTCTGGATTTGAGAAACCGCAGATACATTTTATAAACTTATGATTGTTTTAAAAACGCAGTATCTATATGATATTTCGACATCCACTATGAGTTTTCTTGGTGCTGAGCTATGATGATTACCCGATTCGAGGAGTGAGAGCCACCGTCTGCGGGTACGTGGTAGACCCGGTACGGTACCCCGAGGCAAGAAGATTGTATAGAAAGGAATTGAGCCTGGTAGGGGAACACACCTACCGGTGACAGCACTGGACTCAGCAGATATCCGGAGGATACCGACCAGAGTGATATGAGACAGATGGATATGAGGGCCGATCCGATGAGATGGTGCCTGAGATATGAGGATTTACGTGTGATGCTGGACACGGGTTTTATGATGATTTCGAGCGTCGATGCTGGGCACTCAGGTTTTATGATGATTTGATGTGTCGTTAATGGACACACGTTGGATGATACATATATACATACATATAACACAGATAACATGATACCATAAATTACCACAGGCACGATATTATTATATTATTATACTTATGTATACACGATCACTTTAGATACCACACGATATGATATTATTATATTACAGTATGACCTAGGAGATCGTTATATATTCGATTTATACCTGCTGATATTTTCTACTCATGAGTTGGCAACTCACCCCCGTTGTGCCATAGTTTTCTTGCAGGATCGACCGCTCGGATCAGTAGCGGCTTGCTGGCACATCTTTTCTTCTGGGTGATTTTCATTGGTAGGTGGGTTACTCCTCGGATCGTAACTGCCATTGTATACATTTATTATTCATTTGTATCTAGTTAAAGGCTCCATCAACCAGATTATGTATATTTGGTAGACCTAGAGACCAGTTTGTATATTCTTTGGATTTAGAGTCGAAACTTGTATGTATGTGTGTGTGTGTGTGTGTATAGATATATATATCCTTTATATCTGGAGTTTGATGTGTTTTTGTTTTCTTTATTTTTTTTCTTTTCTGTGATTGATCTTCGCCTTGGGCGTCGTATATTCATATTGCGTGGTTGTGATTCCGCCAATTGGCGAAGAGCTAGCTCCCATTTGGGGATGCTATATTATTATTGATTATGTACTTGTTTTTATCAAAATTTACAAAGGAGGCGCTGCTCAAATTTCAAATAACGGAAACGTTTACAAATTATAGCATATAATTCACTTGCATTTTAAACGAACTTTATATATATTTTAAAAAGAAAGAACTTGATTTCATTATACTTTTATTTCAAAACTTCACATCCATTATTTTCCTAAAAAGGTTTAGATTTCTGGGCTTTCGGCTTACTTGGGTTACGGCGGGGTCCTATAGATTTTATGTGATTCAAGTGCCGGTCATATGCCAATTCTGGGTCATGACACCGATAGTCGAAATGAACTCGAAACTCTCCTGAATCTTCATGGGGTCGAAGAACCAAAAATTAATATACGCTTGGGGGGCTAGAGGGGTACCCGCTACCCGGGACCACCATGAGGTGGACCCAAAGGTTAGGGAGACCCGAGACCACCCTATAAGGGTGGTCTCGGGTCCCTATCCCCCAAGTCCACCCCATAGTGGTCTTAGGGGGTGGGCCCAACATTTGGTCCCTCACGGGGAACCACAAACTCTCAGGTGGATTATCTTTGACACGAGGATGCCAACGTCTAAGCTCGATCTCGACGGACTAGGAGCTAAGAAAGAAGATTTCGAAGACCAGAAGGACTCGAACTCATAGGTATAATCACTATCGAGTAGATTAGATCCTATGTTGTTTTTGCTAGTTTAAGGCTTATGGTAGATCTTGAGTAGCTAGTTAATGTTGGTTCCTAAAAACTTAATTTTTGTGAATTCCGCCTCTCTACAAACACTATAGAGTGAGCAACATCAATTTATATGGTATCAGAGCACAGTGGGAACTCACATGAGAAAAATGACGATCTCATGTCGACAGACTATATGTACTCATGTGACCAAAAAACTGCTATCTGATGATGGGTATATTACCATCTAGCTAGTTCTCGGTGGGTCCGTCTTGTGTACTCATCCCAGTGAGCACCTGTATACAATCTCAGGTGAAACACACCAATGGCTGTGGGGCCAACCACTGCCCCTCACCAGGGTCTAGAAACGCATATACTATTTACTTTGGAATATCGATACCCAATCTCGATACTTCCACCACTAGAGACATTTAAGTACGTGCTTATCGATTACCCAGCTTTCATAAGTATGCTTGCCATCACAACAATGGTAGTCAAGAAAGGATCCTACGGACTTTATCAACATGTATTAACGAAATGAAATAACTAATAAAACATATACGCATGTTAAGATAAAGTCAAACTAAATAGCATACTATCATATCGAGCAAGATTGTCCTGTACATACATACCCCTAACATCATATACAATAAAAGCCTCCAGGACATACATATCCAACAAATCTATTCTGCATCGGGGATACAGATAGCTATTCATAAATAATTTTCATGTCAGGGTACTAAGTGGAAGAAGTCTTTTTGCTGGGAACAGAAAATATTGTTGAAGCAAATCATATGTCAAGGACATATGATTCAATTCTACATCGAGGATGCAGATAGCTATTCATAAATTATATTCTCGTCAGTTATAGTTTCAGTTTCGGCTTAAGATATTTGGATAACTTAATGGGACAATCTGTCTTGTGAGTTTCTTATGGTTTTAAGGATTGACCCTTCTATAAATGTCATGGGTGGTATGATAGATTAGGTCAACAGATAGATGTGATGACATAACCACCTGGGGTGGATGACTTGGCATTTGAGTCAAAGTCAAAACTTCTACTTATGAGAGTTGCTTTAGAGGCAAAACTACCAAAGGAAAATCATTCGGATATCCATTGCAGATAATTCACTCCGATAAATATGGACTAATAAACATGAAGACACATAGTGGAGTTTCTTAATTCAATACCTTCATTAATAATTACTCGATAGGCTACTAATCTCACACGGAACTAAAGCGTTGATTTGTATCAAGCGTTGTATCAGTAAAGTGTAGAGTCAGCTCATGCAAACAGGGTTATGTGTATTCCTTTCGGAACAGTTCTGGGAACTGTAAGCAATCCATGAGTATTTTTTTTAGCAATTAAGGGAACTGAATGAAGGAAAAAGAGCCAGTCAGATAGCTGATGATACCGTTGTTGGCTATAGTGCCCTCAAATCAATTATTGGATCTCAGGCACGTGATTGCAATGATTGAGGGAGGACCTATATCGGTAGAACAGTCTTACTCAAGATGATAGTATGCTATCTGGTTTGTCTCTAGCATCATGTACATACTTCAGGTGACATTACAGATCACTATTACATTTTGATAGAGCCCATAGGATTTTTACTTGACTATCAGCAGTATGATGGCGATCATATACATGGGAGTTGGGTGGTCTATAAGCACATCCTTAAAGTGTCCCTAGTCGTGGGAGTTTCGAGGGCATCAATACTCTAATAGTAGACTAGTGTATACGGATCGAGACCCCGACGAGGGGCGGTGGCCGGTCTCATAAGCCATTGGTGTTGGTTGTTTCACCTAAGATGTATACAGGTGCTCATTGGGTTATGAGTACACCGGACAGACTCGCCGGGAACATACTAGTTGGTATTATACCTATTGTCAGATTGTAGTTCCCAGGTGACATGTGTAAAGGTTAGTCTATTGACCTGAGATCATCATTTGTCTCGTGTGAGTTCCCACTGTGCTTTGATTACTACCCTACCACGGCTCAGAGAAGTCGTACAAACAGGTTTTAATTGGGTACAGTCCCGAGCCACATGGAGGCAGTGAGCGGATCGTCAGGGGATTCGTCTCTCCCGGTATATTGTCCGGGGCAGCCGCGAGGAGTTTGGACAGAGATTGAAGACCGAAGGACACGGATCGATCGGTATAATCTCTTAAACTCACTTTACAGTTTACTAGTATAGGGTTAATGGTTCGATCCGGGAATCGGGTTCCGTTAGTGCCGGGTTTTTAAAGTTTTTGTTCCGCATTTGGCCACGGATTGATGGCCGGGACGCTGGCGTAACCTTACATGGTATCAGAGCCAACCCATTAACTGCATACTAGTTGTTTAGACGATATTAAAATATCGAAACCGAAACAACCCGAAACAATACCAATGATATTTTTTTTTTGGTGAAGGAAATTTCGTGGCTGTTGATTTATGAGTGCAGGGTATTTTTTTGCGGCTGTGGTTTTTTGGGGAGTGGAAAATTACTTTAGTTGAAAAACAAAAACAGCAAAACTTCTTTGGGGATGCTGTGACTTGATGGTGTGTGAGGTTTTGTTTTTATTTTTTTTCTTGAGCTAAAAACAAACACCAGAAAATCAACAAAGCCTATTTTTTCTTTCAAAACAATAGCCACTTCAAGAATTCAAGAGCCACTTGATTTTATTTTGTCTTGGCCAAAATTCTTGAGCACATTTTTTTCACCCCAATGACATTTAGTCTCTGAAATATTGGTTCAGTGGTATTGCTAGTTTAGCCCAGTTTTAATATGGATTTATCCAGTTGTTTGGGGCTATTCGGGATTATTTCAACGTCGATATTTCTAACATTGTTTAAAATTTTACAGTACTTACATTACTATCTGCAACCATGAATGTCATTTGATCGGTACAACTTGTCTAATTGCTATAGTTCTTTTAGACGAGTTTGCGAACGTGACATTCACGTTAATGTTCTGTGTTGTGCTATATTGTTGCGAATTTGTCGTAGTGGATAGCTTGGGTGCAATGATAGTACAGTTTTGTTTTATTTGTACATTTGATATTGCGGGACGAGCGTCCGACATGTGGACTGCCGTCACTGCCTGTTTGTATATTATTCTTTTGGGGTACAACCGGGTTGAGGTCAATATCACCGTTGTACATATTTTCTTTTCTGTACTAGGATTACCCTGCGGTGGAGTGCACGAATAGCCGGGTTCTGGAGGGCAACAGGTCCGCATCTCATGGCGTTGAGAAGGAGGGGGCCTCACTCTAGAATTGGCGGGCTATTCGCCACACTCGTAGGGGGTACAGGTTGACCCAAGGAGGGGTGCTCAAGTTACCGGATTCCGTGAAGTGCTGGGTGGCCCATTCACTTTGCTGAAGGGGGCTGCCTCGCTTCTGGTTTTTGCGGGTAACTTGCCGCGCTCGTAAAGGTCTAGGTTTTCATTACACTGGCTGTCCATACGATCAGGGGAACATCGGGTTTCACTTGCGGGTCAAAGGAAACCCGGAGCTCCCAGATTATCTGTATTGTTCTGTGATACTTATTGCTTATCTGTGATGTTACATTTATCATGCATGGAGCAATTATTATATATTGTTATATATATACTAGTAGATACTGTATATGTTTTACACCGACGCCAGTCCAGTCCCCACTCTGTCGTTAGTTAAGTAACCTAACGGGTGATGACGGGACCTAGTGGAGAATGCGGATGGTATATATGTACATCATATTTTCGTTCTTTTGTGGTGTGATTAAATAATGGGACTGCATTGATTCTGATTAATGTAAGGAAAACAAATCTATTCGATATTGTTGGAACAATTTTTAAAAAGTTGTTATTACAAGGGCGTTTTCTTTTGTTTTGCACAGTGGTATTCGGTTATGAATATCCAGCACCTCATTCGACGAGGCAAGGGCCGAGATCCCTTCATCGGGAGTGACCCCTTGGGCAGAGGTTTGCGTCAGGGTAATAACTTCACTATAGCCGATTACTTTTTGCTTTGCATCGCGGTATTCAGTGAGAATATCCTGCACCTCATTCCATAAGGAAAGAGCCGAGATCTCTTCACCGGGAGTGACCTCTTTAGCAAAGGTTTTCGCCACTATATATTTATAAAAAGCTATTCGGTTCCCTCAACGATATCAAGTTCATTACGTTAAAGGTTTTTCGCCAAAAACCATTCGTAACCCTCCGTCATTTTAGACGGGCAACACTTAGTATTCATGCTATATATGTTGGCCTTCGTCAAGATATAGTGTATGCTAGCTATTTGTTACTTTTCTGTTGCATAGATAGATGCGTTGGTTTGGGACAGTCTTACTACAATTTTGGTCTTCGTCAAGGGTATGTACGGATGGGTTCAAATTAACCTGGATAATGAAGAGTAGAACTTGACATGTGACTTATGATATGTTGGCCTTCGTTAAGATCATAAGAGCATAGGGTAGAAATCACATCGGGAGTTTTAAATATACATGAAACTTGCCAGGCATGCGCGTTGATTGATCGTCTAAGTTGTGATGAAATGTAAAGTGTTCACAATCAAAGATATTTATACCGCAATCAATTAACAGTGTCGATGTAGCACGTTAATGAATACGGATCGTCCACTGAGACGTGTGTTCTGCTCTCTATTGTTGTAAATCCCCGTTTCCATCTTAATAAAAGTTCCTATTTTCTAAATTCCAGTGATTTCCTTTCTTTTTCCCTTCGTATTTTAATTGGTTGTTTAAGCTTAATATTTAAACCTTATTTTTCCAACTCTTTTGAAATTATAGTCCAAACCCTAAAAGCCTAATTAAATTAATACCAAAACTAAAACAAGTAAAACATTTTAAATTTAAACCCCAACCTTACTTAAGCCCATTATTTAAAACCCTCAGCCCACTACAAAATTTATTTTCAAACCAATAAAATTTACCCAGCCCGTTTCTCCCCCTCAGCCCACTATATTTTTTGAGGAATTATTTTGTAGAAACGAGCCCGGCCCACAAATTTTGTTAAAGGAATTTTTTAAAAAAAACTCCTCAGCCCAACTTCTTGGCCCGCTTCCTCAACACCCGACCCGACCCGCTCATGTGCTTCTCTCCCCCAACGGCTCTCCCCCATTCCCGCTCGCGATCGCCTCCTCCGCCGCAGCTCGCGCCCACGCCCACGCCCCCATTCTTGCAACGTTTCACCCACGACATTCAACCCTCATTCATTCCTCATGCCCTCACCTCTCTCTTCTCCTTCATTTTAAGAAATCTCCTCATCTCTCTCCATTCACAAAAAACTCATCGAGTACCCAACTCCGCCGTTGTCCCCCAACTCCACCGCCGGCGACAACCCCTCGGCAACCCTCGCTCACTCCTCCTCCACCAACATAACTCCTCTACGACTCTATCCGACCCTGCACACCAACTCCCCTGCACACAGACCCATTACACCCGAACTCGGTCACCTTACACCCTCGACGTCGGTGAACTCCCCACCACATCGCCGACCACCCTACGACCTCCTCGTCATCAGCATCAACACCCACACTCCCCCTACACCTACACAACCGAGCCTCTCTCTCTCTCCCTCCAAAACTGCCAAACTTAAATCGATATCCCCACGCTGCGAATTCACTGTTGCTCTCTGCCGGAGCACCGTCGTCGACCCCAGCAAGTTCCAGGCCAACCACAGAGCACCACCTCCGCTTCCAGCAAGCACTTGACGGCTCCGGGCAACTCCGACGCAAATTTTGTATCTCGAGCCAAGCTCGCGTAATCCGTTTCACGGCGTACATCACGCGTTCGTGACGCCGCTGCTGCTGTGCGACCCCGAGACATTTCCAGGCAAGTGTTTACTTGCTACATGCTAATATAGTTGTGGTACAAACCTAAATCATATAGTTATAAATTTACCGATTTCCGATATATTATGCGACCTATGTGTTCGATGCTAGATCCCAATGAAAATAATTGTTTAATTTGACGGAAATAGATGTTTTCTGTTGGCCCTCATAATGGTAAATATCGTGTATAAATCTCACTAGAAAATACGATTGTTAGTGACTAAAATTGATACCCCCAAATATGCCTATAAAACTAGAATTTTCCCGTATCTGAAAATGAATAAAATCACTGTAAATTATGTACATACTAGAATGATACGTTCGAGGGCTTAAATCGAAGCCGATTCGACTAACTTTAACCCTATGTAAACTTCCAATGATTTCTATCCTTTAACTGCGATGATATCTAGATCGGAGTGCGACTCTGGACTGCAGTCCAGAGCGACTCTGATTATTGTGTACTGTCCCAAAATGTGTGTCACTGTGTTTCCTGAAGTCTTATGTTACGGAACTCTATGGTAGATTAAAGATAATTCTGTTAGCTAAACAAAACAAGTGGTTCCATTCCGTTTCATTGCCGTTTGCTATTTTAAACTGTAAATAAAAGGGCAGAACGTATAACTGTCCAGAACAGATTCAAAAGTGATATACTGATGTTAAGCTGTGTGTAACTTTCAACGTACATACGCAATTGAGGATCCGTCTATTGTGTTGAATACTCTACTGAAAACCCTATATTTCATTCAACTGTAGTATCACTAAAATATGAACCCAACTGGGTGCAATTCATGTCGCGAAACGAACGTTCAGTTCTGAAACTGAATTTCCATCCGCGAGCACTTAAAATGAAATAGCTGCATCTTGAAAACCGAAATCCCGATTGAACTGAAACTAATTTTGATGAATTGCTGACTGAGCGTTCTACTTATCCTACTTGTATCATTTTGCTGAATTCTTAACATATTAATGTATGCAATTTATGTAAGTTAATGACATGCATATTGATTCACCATACACTTAGCTTAATGATGGCATACATACATATATCATACCCATTTGCCATATACTTAGTGTTAGGATCAGTGGACATTGTATTATCGTGCATGATAGATGTTGGTTTAGGAGTGACGAGTACACCGATGGAAAGTGAATATTCGTGACAGTGATTGATACAGTGAACAGTGATAAAACCGTGCTATTGGTATACTTGTACACGACTAAATCAAGATCATAAATAGTGTAAACCTGGGGATAAAGGGGAAATCGAAGTGGAAAGAGAATCGTATTTAGCAGGACCGTGTTTTAGAGGATGATCATTCGAGCAGTGATATATATATTAGGTAGGATCTAGCGATCCGGCTGACAGGGTTATGTCCCGAGCATGTGGGCCGTTGTCTCGGGTATGTACGAGACTCCTGTTAAACATGATCCTCCTTCCACTTTACGATTTCAAACATGACCTAGAGACTGATAGGGACATAGAGCATATTCTGTATCATATAGTGACATAGTGATTACTCGCATTTTACTTTCACTAGTATTACCCTTTTTACCTGTTTCATCTTATTATATAATATTGTTATTGTGTCGCTCTGACGACCTGAGTATGCATGCTCAGATTCCGTGGAAGGACCAGCACAGGAGACGGATCTACCTTTCGAGTTCACGAAGATATAGTCTGGTGTACTTCCTATCTTTACTGCTTTTCATAAAAGTGATCGTGAGATTGAACTTGGTTAGTAATTGTTCTTGTTATCTGTAATTTGTGAACAATAGATTTTAATGTAATAAATTAGTGATGTGATTCCTTTACTATTGTGCTTTATTTACTGATTACCATGTAATGCTAGAAGCCGAAGTGTGACTACGGCAGGATGATTCCTTGACCGTAGGAGCATGGCTGGCCTAGTCATCCCTCGTTTTCCGTATTTTGGGAAGCGGGGCGTGACATGGTTTAGTTGGTATCAGAGCCGTGTTTAGTATCAAGGGATAACATTAACGATATTGTATTACGTTATTCTTGTTTCACTACTCTTGATTTTCATCCTTGAATCTGATCTTATCCTTTGAATCTTCCAGTGATATGACGTCCCCGAACGACCCCTCCTCGGACTCCAGCACTCAGGACTGCACGGAAAGAATACATAGTGCACTGACCTCTCTCGCGGAAGCTCAGGAAAGAAAGACAGATTTACTCGCTGAAGGACTCAGGGCGATTACCGCCGCAGGAGGACCTTCCGCACTCATTACCATTCCCGAGGGCGCTACCCCACCAGCTTATCAAGCTAGGGCTGGTACCGTATCAGACTTCCGACGGTTACATCCAGCTGCATTCACAGGGCTAGCTGAACCCCTTGAGACTGAGCAATGGCTGGTGAACATGGAGAACTTATTGACAGCCGCCAGGGTTCTAGAGGAAGATAGGGTGGACGTGATGAAGATACAATTGGAAGATGAAGCCCGTACATGGTGGTCGGTGGAAGAAAGCAGACTGGACGGGCCGATTGAATGGAGCAAGTTTAAGGAGTGCTTCCTAGATCATTATTTTCCTTCCACAGCCAAGGCGGAAATGGAGGAAAGGTTTATTCTTTTAAAGCAGAATAGACGCCCAGTGGACGTATATGCGGCAGAGTTCAACCGTCTGAGCCGCTTTGCTCCATACATGGTCAAATCAGAGGCCACCAGGGCCAGACGCTTCCTTCAGGGGTTAGATTTCGAGTTGCAGCAGTTGATTGCATCGTTGGATTTGCAGACTTTCGCACAGGTACTCAACGCGGCGAGAGTTCAGGAGCAATTGATTAACAAGTTCAGGAGACCCCCAGTAGTTCCAGCATGTACCCACGCGCCTTCTCGAGGAACCATACCGGTTCACAGGCCAGGAACGACACAAATGAAGCGCCCGTTCGTACCACAACATCGTCCCCAGAGACAGGGCGTAGTTTGCGGCTATTGCGGTAGAGGTGGGCATACCCAGAAGGACTGTCGCCGAGCCAAGGGGCAGTGCTTGATTTGCGGATCCAGTCAGCACAAGATTAACAGTTGTCCTGAGCGAGCAGAGATACAGGGAGGTTCTGGACCGCCACAGCAGAGGCGGCAGGAGCAGAGGTAATCCTTTACAGGTCGGGGTCAGGGAGGGGCTTTCACCTTGACCGCCGAGCAGGTAGAGGCGTCAGGAGACGTTGTTACAGGTACTCTACTTGTACATTCCTTGCCAGCTAGAGTACTATTTGATTCGGGAGCATTGCATTGTTTCTTGTCTGAGCATTTTACTGATACACACTCTATACCACATGAACCACTAACCAAGGGATGGGAAATTCATACGGGTAATGGCATTATCATATCTAGTCGAGAATGTAGATTATGCCCGGTTGTAGTGTGTGGCAGGGAATTCTATGCGAATTTCCTTCTCATTGGGAAAGGTAGTTATGACGCAATTCTCGGGATGGATTGGATGAGCACGTTCCATGCAGTTATCGATTGTCGGGCAAGGAATGTGATCTTCCGCATTTCCAATCACCCAGAGTTTATTTTCGAGGGCGGAAATGAATCTTTGGAGCCAGCTAAGTACAGAGCCAAGCCCAAGGAACTGACAGCTATGGAGATTGATAAGAACCCAGTCCCAGAAATTGTTCGGGACTTTCTGAACATATTTCCCGAAGATCTACCAGGTCTACCACCTCCTCGAATCTTGGAGTTCTCAATCGATTTGACTCCAGGTACAGCCCCAGTATCCAGAGCCCCATACAGAATGGCACCAGTCGAGTTGGCGGAATTGAAGAAGCAGGTTGAAGAACTATTGGAGAAGGGATTTATTCGGCCGAGCGCTTCACCGTGGGGTGCACCAGTTCTGTTAGTAAAGAAGAATGATGGATCACTGCGAATGTGTATAGATTATCGGGAGCTGAACAAGGTCACAATAAAGAACAAGTACCCAATCTCACGCATTGACGACCTATTCGATTAGCTAAGTGGAGCCAGGGTGTTCTCGAAGTTGGACCTCCGTTCTGGATATCATCAAATCAGAGTAGCGGCCGAGGATGTATGCAAGACGGCTTTCAGGACCCGATACAGACATTACGAGTTCCTTGTGATGCCGTTTGGTGTTACCAATGCCCCAGCAATATTTATGGACTTGATGAACAGGGTGTTCGCAAAGTACTTGGACACGTTTGTCGTTGTGTTTATCGACGACATACTTGTCTACTCGAAGACCCGGGAAGAGCATGCTGAACATTTGTGCACGGTCCTACAAATTTTTCGGGAAGAGAAGCTGTATGCAAAGCTAAGCAAGTGTGAATTCTGGCTCGACAAGATTCAGTTTTTAGGACATATCGTTTCGGGCGAAGGCATCTAGGTGGACCCGGCAAAGATAGAATCTGTCAGAGATTGGCCAACGCCGAAGTCAGTGGCCGAGATCAGGAGTTTTCTAGGATTGGCAGTTTATTATTGGAGATTCGTCCAAGATTTCTCAAGAATCGTTGAACCATTGACGAGGCTGACACGGAAGGATGTGTCGTTTACATGGACAGAGGAGTGCACTCAGGCATTTGACACACTGAAGCAGAAGTTAACCACAGCGCCTATTCTTACAGTACCAGATAATTCCGGTGGTTTGTTGATACACAGTGATGCCTCAGGGAAGGGATTAGGCTGTGTCCTAATGCAGCACGGCCGAGTGGTTGCTTACGCCTCTCGAAAACTGAGAAACCACGAGAAGAACTACCCTACGCACGATTTGGAGTTAGCTGCGGTAGTCTTTGCGTTGAAATTTTGGAGGCACTATCTATTGGGTGAGAAAGTGGAGGTGTACACTGATCACAAAAGTTGAAGTATGTTTTTACTCAGAAAGAACTAAATATGAGGCAGCGCCGATAGCTAGAGCTGATGGCAGATTATGACCTGGACCTTCAGTATCACCCGGGGAAGGTGAATGTTGTACCAGATGCGCTCAGTCGCAAGCCAGCGGTCATGATGTTGACCGATCAGAGGAGCATTATAGAGGACTTTCAGAGACTTGAACTTGAAGTCGTTACGCCGAACGCACTCAGTCAACTTTGGCAACTATAGGTGCAATCTTCTCTGGTGGATCGTATCAAGATTGCACAAGCAAATGATCCCCGATTGTAAAAGTTCAGAGAGCAAGTGGAAGCTGGACTGAGAACGGATTTGATTATACATGAAGATGGCTCTCTGGGATTCGGTAGAAGACTCTGCGTACCAAAGGGAGAGGTTCGAGAAGAAGTATTGGCTGAAGCACACAGTTCAGCTTATTCTGTGCATCTGGGAGGTACTAAAATGTATCAGGACCTAAAGCAGCACTTTTGGTGGAACGGAATGAAGCGGGAAATTGCGAGGTTCGTATCTAGGTGCTTGGTATGTCAGCAGGTGAAGGCGGAACATCAGAGGACAGCAGGATTGTTACAACCACTGCCGATACCTGAATGGAAGTGGGAGCACATTACCATGGATTTCATGATGGCCTTACCACGGAGCCCTAGGGGCAATAACGCCATTTTGGTTATCGTCGATCATCTCACGAAAGCTGCACACTTCCTACCTTTCTGAGCGGGACATTCGACAGAATCACTGGCAGAAAGATATATACAGGAGATTGTACGACTTCACGGTGTTCTAGTCAGCATTGTGTCAGACCGGGACACCAGATTCTTGCCACACTTTTGGAAGAGCCTACAGGAGAGTTTGGGAACCCGCCTTAATTTCAGCACAGCGTATCACCCGCAGACAGATGGACAATCCGAGCGTACAATTCAGACGCTCGAGGATATGTTGAGAGCCTGTATGTTGGACTTTCAGGGTTCCTGGGAGGACCATCTGCATCTAGTCGAGTTCTCTTACAACAATAGTTATCAGGCTAGTATTCAGATGGCTCCTTTTGAAGCACTATACGGACGGAAGTGTCGATCCCCAGTATGTTGGGATAATGTGGGAGAACGAAGATTACTAGGCCCCGAACTCATTGTTCAGACAGTCGACAAGGTCCAAATGATCAGACAGCGTATCAAGGCGGCTCAGGATCGACAGAAGAGTTGGGCAGATACCAGCAGGAGGGTACTAGAATTCGAAGTCGGAGATCACGTGTTCTTGAAGATTTCCCCTACTCGTGGAGTCATCAGGTTCGGAGGTCGGGGAAAACTCAGTCCCCGTTTTATCGGACCTTTTGAGGTGCTAGAGCGAGTAGGAGAGGTGGCCTATCGACTTGCCTTGCCTCCATCGCTAGCTGGTGTGCACAATAACTTCCACGTGTCACATTTGCGGCGTTATGCTCGGGATGAGAGCCATGTCCTGGACCATTCGGAGCTGGTTTTGGGTACTGATCTATCGTACGAGGAGCAGCCTACTACCATCCTCGACCGCAGAGAGAAAGTGCTGAAGAATAAGATCATTACTTTAGTCTGAGTGTCTTGGGGCGGTCGTTCCCCAGGAGAATCCACCTGGGAGCGGGAGGAAGATATCCGTGATCGTTATCCACATCTCTTTGTTTAGTACATTGTCTCCTTGTATCCTTGTTAAATTTCGAGGACGAAATTTTCTTAAGGGGGGGTATGATGTAAATCCCTGTTTCCATCTTAATAAAAGTTCCTATTTTCTAAATTCCAGTAATTTCCTTTCTTTTTCCCTTCGTATTTTAATTGGTTGTTTAAGCTTAATATTTAAACCTTATTTTTCCAACTCTTTTGAAATCATAGTCCAAACCCTAAAAGCCAAATTAAATTAATACCAAAACTAAAACAAGTAAAACATTTTAAATTTAAACCCTAACCTTACTTAAGCCCATTATTTAAAACCCTCAGCCCACTACAAAATTTATTTTCAAACCAATAAAATTTACCCAGCCATTTTCTCCCCCTCAGCCGACTATATTTTTTAAAGAATTATTTTGTAGAAACGAGCCTAGCCCATAAATTTTGTTAAAGGAATTTTTAAAAAAAAACTCCTCGGCCCAAGTTCTTGGCCTGCTTCCTCAACACCCGACCCGACCCGCTCCTGTGCTTCTCTCCCCCAACGGCTCTCCCCCATTCCCGCTCGCAATCGCCTCCTCCGCCGCAGCTCGCGCCCACGCCCATGCCCCCATTCTTGCAACGTTTCACCCACGACATTCAACCCTCATTCATTCCTCACGCCCTCATCTCTCTCTTCTCTTTCATTTTCAGAAATCTCCTCACTTCTCTCCATTCACCAAAAACTCACCGAGCACCCAACTCCGCCGTTGTCCCCCAACTCCACCGCCGGCGACAACCCCTCGGCAACCCTCGCTCACTCCTCCTTCACCAACATAACTCCTTTACGACTCTACCCGACCCTGCACACCAACTCCCCTGCACACAGACCCATTACACCCGAACTCGGTCACCTTACACCCTCGACGTCGGCAAACTCCCTACCACATCGCCGACCACCCTACGACCTCCTCGTCATCAGCATCAACACCCACACTCCCCCTACACCTACACAACCGAGCCTCTCTCTCTCTCCCTCCAAAACTGCCAAACTTAAATCGATATCCCCACGCTGCGAACTCACTGTTGCTCTCCGCCGGAGCACCGTCGTCGACCCTAGCAAGTCCCAGGCCAACCACAGAGCACCACCTCCGCTTCCAGCAAGCACTTGACGGCTCCGGGCAACTCCGACGCAAATTCCGTATCTCGAGCCAAGCTCGCGTAATCCGTTTCACGGCGTACATCACGCGTTCATGACGCCGCTGCTGCCGTGCGACCCCAAAACATTTCCAAGCAAGTGTTTACTTGCTACATGCTAATATAGTTGTGGTACAAACCTAAATCATATAGTTATAAATTTACCGATTTCCGATATATTATGCGACCTATGTGTTCGATGCTAGATCCCAATGAAAATAATTGTTTAATTTGACGGAAATAGATGCCCTCATAATGATAAATATCGTGTATAAATCTCACTGGAAAATACGATTGTTAGTGACTAAAATTGATACCCCCAAATATGCCGATAAAACTAGAATTTTCCCGTATCTGAAAATGAATAAAGTCACTGAAAATTATGTACATACTGGAATGATATGTTCGAGGGATTAAATCGAAGCCGACTCGACGAACTTTAACCCTATGTAAACTTCTAATGATTTCTGTCATGTAACTGCAATGATATCTAGATCGGAGTGCGACTCTGGACTGCAGTCCAGAGCGACTCTGATTATTGTGTACTGTCCCAAAATGTGTTTCACTGTGTTTCCTGAAGTCGTATGTTACAGAACTTTGCATTAGATTAAAGATAATTCTGTTAGCTAAACAAAACAAGTGGTTCCATTCCGTTTCATTGCCGTTTGCTATTTTAAACTGTAAATAAAAGGGCAGAACGTATAACTGTCCAGAACAGATTCAGAAGTGATATACTGATGTTAAGCTGTGTGTAACTTTCAACGTACAGACGCGATTGAGGATCCGTCTATTGTGTTGAATACTCTATTGAAAACCCTAGATTTCATTCAACTGTAGCATCGCTAAAATCTGAACCCAACTGGGTGTAATTTGTGTCGCGAAACGGACATTAAGTTCTGAAACTGAATTTCCATCCGCGAGCACTTAAAATGAAACAGCTGCATCTTGAAAACCAAAATCCCGATTGAACTGAAACTAATTTTGATGAATTTCTGACTGAGCGTTCTATTTATCCTACTTGTATCATTTTGCTGAATTCTTAACATATTAATGTATGCAATTTATGTAAGTTAATGACATGCATATTGATTCACCATACACTTAGCTTAATGATGGCATACATACATATATCATACCCATTTTCCATATACTTAGTGTTAGTGCGTGTTAGGATCAGTGGACATTGCATTATCGTGCGTGATAGAGCTTGGTTTAGGAGTGACGAGTACACCAATGGAAAGTGAATATTCGTGACAGTGATTGATATAGTGAATAGTGATAAAACAGTGCCATTGGTATACTTGTATACGACTAAATCAAGATCATAAATAGTGTAAACCTGGGGATAAAGGGGAAATCGAAGTAGAAAGAGAATCGTATTTAGCGGGACCGTGTTTTAGAGGATGATCATTCGAGCAGTGATATATATATTAGGTAGGATCTAGCGATCCGGCTGACAGGGTTATGTCCCGAGCATGTGGGCCGTTGTCTCGGGTATGTACGAGACTCCTGTTAAACATGATCCTCCTTCCACTTTACGATTTCAAACATGACCTAGAGACCGATAGGGACACAGAGCATATTCTGCATCATATAGTGACATAATGATTACTCGCATTGTACTTTCACTAGTATTACCCCTTTTACCTGTTTCATCTTATTATATAATATTGTTATTGTGTCGCTTTGACGACCTGAGTATGCATGCTCAGATTCCGTGGAAGGACCAGCACAGGAGACGGATCTACCTTTCGAGTTCATGGAGATATAGTCTGGTGTACTTCATATCTTTACTGCTTTTCATAAAAGTGATCGTGAGATTGAACTTGGTTAGTAATTGTTCTTGTTATCTGTAATTTATGAACAATGGATTTTAATGTAATAAATTAGTGATGTGATTTCTTTACTATTGTGCTTTATTTACTGATTACCATGTAATGCTAGAAGCCGAAGTGTGACTACGGCGGGATGATTCCTTGACCGTAGGAGCATGGCTGGCCTAGTCATCCCTCGTTTTCCGTATTTTGGGAAGCGGGGCGTGACAATTGTTTTAGATGAGTCGAAATGAAAAGATAAAAGAAAAATTGCAAGAAAATTGATTCAAGAATTTTGAAATTTAGCTTCAAGAAAAGTAAAGAACTAGATCTAAAGATCAAGAATCAATAAAGTTCTAAAAGATGTCCAAATCTAATGAACTATCAAGATTTTTAATGAAGCTCGTAGGAATCGATCCAATCGATAGTGATGACGAATACTTGTGATTACGTATTCTTATCCATTGATGATTTGTTGCTAGATCGATGACGATCAATGAGGATTAGGGGATCTCTTGAAGAAACTAGGGTTTCTCCATCATCATCCCTTGTCCTTTCATTGATTATCATTTAAACTCTAGCCTCTAGGAAATTCAATCATCGATCGTTGATCTCTAATTAAGAGCGAAAACATTCAATAAAGCATCTCGCTCAAAATTAGGTTGTCGATGATTCAATTTCCTAAAATTTACAAAATTCATAAGACTTACGAATTGTTCAAGAATTTAATCATCATCATCTATCGATTCTCTCGATTCCACCACGAGCAGAGTTTTTACTCAAACATCATAACGAAGAAAACAATCAAGAATTGAGATCTCATCATAATGCTCAAATATAAAGATAAGCAAGATAAAGAAATTTCACCTTTTATTATTCAACAATTTCGTTACAATTCGCTCAAGACTACAAGAATTGAGGAGAGAACTTGATCGTCGAATTAGCTTCGCATCGTCTCTGTGAGTCGCGGATCATCTTGGATCACTTACTCGGTTGAAGATCGGTGTCGCTCCAAAAAGGCTTGATGGCTTCTTGCTTGAATTGGCACTCGATAGATCTTGATTACGATCAAATTGTGTCACTCAATTTGATTTGAATTTTGATTTGGATCTACAATTTTTCGCTCTCAAATGTTTTCAACAACTTTTCCTTCCAAAATGAACAACTTTTCCCTCCAAAATGAACAACTTTTCCCTCCAAAATCAACAACCCAAACCCTAGATCTAGATCTCATTTTATAACCACCTCATTTGAATCTTCCCTCCAAAACTAGGTTGTTAGAAAAAGTCTTCTAGAAGAAGTTTGTTGGAAGGAATATTCTAGAATAAGGTTGTTACAAGGAGCCTTCTAGAAGAAGGTTGTTATAAGGAGGCTTCTAGAAGAAGGTTGTTGCAAGGAATATTCTAGAGTGAGTTTGTTATGCAGAACCTTCTGGAAGAAACCACGTAGTCTTTGAGAGTCTTCTAGAAACTAGGGTTGTTATAAGAAGCCATGCGGAGAATTTTGAACCAATGAAGAGCTACCATAGCCGCGGAACCGCGGCGGATAGGCTGACTTGGCCGCGGATCCACGGTCATGTAGGAAGCTTGCTGCAGGAAAAGTTCAGGGGTATTTTGTGTTGATATTTGGGTCTTCATGGAATGTCTGGAATCTTTTATTCTTTTCTTGTTTCACTGCCAGATCACAAGTCTTGGACTTTGTGTATTTTTATCAGCGCTTTAATGATTCCGGCTCTTTACCTGGAGAATTTCCTGCACACAATCTCGAGACAAGTGTTGCGATATACAAAGATCATGCGTGCAATAATAAATACTCAATTTCCCTCAAAATGCCGGTTATAATATATAACACATGTTATTTGGTATTTTACAGACAAATAGCTAATATGTGCTATATTCATACCGAACACCTTTAGATGATTGCAAATAGTAGGGAAATTGATGTGTTAAAAATGCAATATTTTCGACTGATCAAATTCCCTCAAACTTATTTTTGGTCGTCTCGAGCAAACTTGTTTTATTAAAAGGAGAAGGAGAAAATAAAGAAAAAAGAAAAAACTAACTAGCACACTTTTGTAGGCAACACGATTGCACTGAGCACGTGCAACAAGCCTTTAAACTTCTAGGTGTCCCTAGTAGGAGGAGTGTTGTCTTCTGGGGGTTTTCAGCGGATTGCACCCATAAAATCCCATAATAAAAGAAAGACCGTGAAAGTTACATATAAAGATAAGAATTATAAAAGAAAGACTTTGAAAATCAGAGTTTCCAACTATACTAGCTTTTCGGTTTTCATGAGCCCTATCTTAATAGTCATGAAAAGATATTAAAAATCACATCATCTCTCAATAAAACATCGTCTTTATTCTTCATTCCTATCTTTCTTCCAAATATCGATCATATAACCCTACGTATGTGTAAAAGACATCCCTACACTCGGAGAATTCAATTCAAGCTATCATACTCTTGTCCATCTGCCTCAGTACTTTTTAACTGATGAATATTGAGATTTGCTCACACATTTTCATGCGACCGTTAATACTTCTTGAGGTACTAACCGACCGATTACTCATGTGCTTGCTTATACGGTGTTTTAGTATTTTCCTCGTCTTGCACCACCTAAGGCTTAGCAGTGACTCCCAAACCAGTTGGTCTAAGGCACTATGTGATGAAGCACCCTCGCTATATTTTTTTATTGCTGCCTTGGCGATACAAAACCGGTGTTCATTTTTTTCTTAACACCATTTATTTTTTATTCATTTTTTTTATTTCCTTCATACTTTGGCTTTTAGACAAGAGCATTTCAAGGTATCATCTACTATCCCGAGTTTCAAGACGTGTGTAAGTGCGTATAGTAGGGTATCAACGTTCAAATGTTTGGCTTCCAGAATATGAACTATTTTTTAGACTTATTTTTATCCTCAGATTATTGACTTCTTTCATCTTACTAACCCTTGGGACAACGGCTCATAACTACTTATTACTAGTTCGTTTAAGAAAACTTCTATTTCTTTAGATTTTCTTAAATTTTTCTAATCTTTTGGATGTAATTTTTCACTATCTAATCTTTTATTATCTTATTTATGTACAATTTTTTTTATATATGTTTTGTGATATGTTTTGTGCTTATGCAAACTATGATGCAATGTGATACGTAAATAAGCACAAACCTCCCCCAAACTTGTTTTCAACAGTGTCCTCACTGTTACTATCTGCTAAACCTCAAAACCTTGTAAGCTTGGGAGGACATTTATTAATAGGGGCAAAATATATTAAAGTGAAAATCCTCCCCCAAACTTATTTTTGGCTCACAATATTGAGGACAACAGTTATTTTCAAGAGCCAAAAATACACCCCCCCCTCAAACATGAGTTAGACAATTTGAAGCATTTTAAGAGGGGGTGAGTCATTTGGTCAAAGTAAGACTTTACAAAGACCAAAAGTTAATACCAACCATTCAAACATTTTATCAGTGTAGCATATAGGTCGGTGGAAGAATGTGTTGTATCGAGTCAGGAAAAAAATGGGGAAGGGATAAGAGGTGGTCTGAAAAGGGTTTGAATTTTAAATTAGAGAAAAGAAAGAATGAGAATGAATGTGAATGATTAGGAAGGAGTGGTGGAGGTTCAACTTCTATACGATGAGGTTGATCAATCACAAAATCCGTATTGTTTAAAAATTCAAGTTCGTCGGCAAAAAGTTCTTCAAAACTTTTATCAATGCTATGATCGAACATTTTGCTGTCAAAAAGTTTTGTGCCAGATTTTACCATACTTGATTTGTCAAAATATGTGGAGGTGAAAAACTCATCTACCTCATTTTCAAAAATATCCAAATCAAGTTAGCTTTCTGGGATTGTCGAACTTGAACTGTCGGATTGTGATTCATCAACACTCACCATCATTTCAGCGACAGAAGAAGAACCAGAGAGAGTGGAAGATGAAATGGGTAAACCTATTGATGTGTCGAGTGTCGCTAAACCAGATGTGGGAGATGAAGACTGAATTTCGGTCTGATCTTCGGTCATACGATTATCATCAACTTCAAGACGTATTTGGGGTTCGGGAAGAATTAAAGGCTCAAGATGATGACCACAAGGAAGTGAAATTACCTGATGAATTGGTGGGACAGACTCATCCAAAATTTCGGGTTCATCAATCAATATATCCCCAACGTCAATCACCTCATTTAAGTGAAAGTTAAAATTCTCAAACACCTCATCAAAAGTATGGTTTTCAATCAGTTTTGGTTCAAGAGTGGAGGTGTAGAGATCACAAGGATTTAGCATGGTTTCACTTGAAATGGACCCTTCGCAGTTGGGTAAATCAAACATTGCATTATTATACAACTTGGCATTCATTCTATCGTCAATTAGTGGATATTTTGGTGTACTTGATGAATCTGTAAAACTGGAGTTGTGGATTTCAGTTTGGAAAGAGAATGTTTGATTAGGAAAGGTGTACAGCTCTCTCTCACCACCCAAATTCTCATTTTGTCCTATGCCCGAATTATATACTGAAAAATTTTGGGCTGGTTCGAAATTATTTGCTTGCATCCACTCTGTTGTTACCTTCTTAAATTGGTTCGTCAATTCCACATATTTCTATAATGTCTGCTCAAGACTGGACTTTGGTCGATAAGGAGTTTCAGGATAAGATTGAAATTCTTGTGGACAATTAAAACTCCCAAATGACTGATTAGAAGGACCATTTAGAGAAGGTGGAAAAATTGGATTGGATTGATAGGAACAAAATGGTTGTGAAAATTGGGTAGGAGTCGGGTCAACATTATGATAAGAAGAATTTTGATATTGGTTCGTCGGTTGGCTATTGGACATCATACATGCTACAAACCGATTATGAAATTCTTTTTTGGAAAGTGGAGGTGATGGTTAATATTGGTCCGGGTTGAAACTTTGGCCTTTAGCCCTAGCTATATGCTCAGCAATTGAAATTCATCTCGGGGTTTCCTCACTCGGGGTATCAACTAAAACAGGTGTAGAATTAGGATACGGTTGATATTGGTTCGGATTGAATCTTTGGCTTCTAGCCCTAGCTATATGCTTAGCAATGGACATACGTCTAGGGGCATCTTCACTCGGAGTATCAACTGAAACGGATGTAGAATTAGGATATGGTTGATAAGACCTGGACTGAGGTGGCCAACTGTTTCTACCCGCTTGTTCTATCCGATCTCTTAAGGACATGGAAGAGCCGGACGGTATACCGAAGGGATTACGAAAACAAGCAATATCTGGTTGTGGACAGCAAAGCTCGGCAAGAGTTTTTCTATTTGGGTCACCCATTATATAAAGAGAAGAGGGGGAAAAGGGTAAAAAGGATAAAGGGGGAATAATTGGTTTTTTTTTGAAAAAGGACGGATTTTTGAAAATTCACACAAACATGCACAAGCAACCCTATATCTAATGGTCAGCTAGGTCAAGTCTCGATAGATCTTGATTTCGATCAAATTGTGTCACTCAATTTGATTTGAATTTTGATTTGGATCTACAATTTTTCCCTCTCAAATGTTTTCAACAACTTTTCCTTCCAAAATGAACAACATTTCCCTCCAAAATGAACAACTTTTCCCTCCAAAATCAACAACCCAAACCCTAGATCTAGATCTCATTTTATAACCACCTCATTTGAATCTTCCCTCCAAACCTAGGTTGTTAGAAAGAGTCTTCTAGAAGAAGTTTGTTCGAGGGAATATTCTAGAATAAGGTTGTTACAAGGAGGCTTCTAGAAGAAGCTTGTTATAAGGAGGCTTCTAGAAGAGGGTTGTTGCAAGGAATATTATAGAGTGAGTTTGTTATGCAGAGCCTTCTGGAAGAAACCATGTGGTCTTTGAGAGTCTTCTAGAAACAAGGGTTGTTATAAGAAGCCATGTGGAGAATTTTGAACCAATGAAGAGCTACCATAGCCGCGGAACCGCAGCGGATAGGCTGACTTGGCCGCGAATCCGCGGCCATGTAGGAAGCTTGCTGCAGGAAAAGTTCAGGGGTATTTTGTGTTGATATTTGGGTCTTCATGGAATGTCTGATATCTTTTATTCTTTTCTTGTTTCACTGCCAGATCACAAGTCTTGGACTTGGTGTATTTTTATCAGCACTTTAATGATTCCGACTCTTTACCTGGAGAATTTCCTGCACACAATCTCGAGACAAGTGTTACGATATACAAAGATCATGCGTGCAATAATAAACACTCAATTTCCCTCAAAATGCCGGTTATAATATATAACACATGTTATTTGGTATTTTACAGACAAATAGCTAATATGTGCTATATTCATACCAAACACCTTTAGATGATTGCAAATAGTAGGGAAATTGATGTGTTAAAAATGCAATATTTTCGACTGATCACACATATCTTCTGGAGTGTGATAACTTGAGTGGGTTCCATCAGGTTATCATGCGATGATAGTTGGATCCCGATTCCCACTGATGAGTTGGTTTAATCCTCGGGTGATTTTAGATGAACCCGACTAATTCGGATGTTCTGGGTTCCATTTTGCATAATCGGTAGTCTAATGTATGCATAGTATGTACTTGACCGGACATATAATCCTTGCCGATTGGACTTAGTAGTAGGGTCTGGTTGTTGGGATGAATTGATGAGAATTTTCAGGTATTTATATGGGACGGCCCACAATACTTAGTGTTATGAGGAATCAGGTTTGTAGTCATATGGAAATACAAATGCCGACTGGGTCGGCAATATGGGTATGCATACATCCATATCTGCACGTGCTTTCTTGCATAATGGCAGGGCCATGACTCGGAGTAGAAAGAAGCAGGAGGTGTAGTTTTCTCACCATGGGGGTGGAATATGCGGCTACCTCAGTAGTGCCAAACGGACTGCTAGACTGAGGTGATTCCTCGGGAGTTTGCGCGTGATTTCACACGCAAAGGAAACAGGGTTTCTCTTTATCGTGACATCAGGTCAACGATAGTATACTCAAACGATCCCTTATATATGGGAAGTTGAAGCATTTATAGATCTGACGACACTTTATCAAGGAGTAAGTGGTATGAGAAAGTAGTATAAGCTATAAGGTTTTCGTTTAGGTCAGATGATCAGGGATCCGACGACGAAGGAAATAGCTTAGAAACGCTATATGCGTTTGGACTTTGTCCTAGGTGATTTATTGCATTTCAGATAGCTCGATAGACCTTACTCTTATGTTTTGGCATTATTATTATTGATGGCGACTTTTTATACATGCATATTTTGAGATTGAACATGTGTTTCTTTCTTTATGATTTGGGATGGATATATCAATATTTTTATTTGACTATTTCAGGCATGGAGTATAAGTGTACGGGGTACACGAAGTGTACGGGGTACACATTTACAAAGATACGTTAGCAGGTAGGAACTCTCCCTCACATGAGACATTTCCTTTATGTTAGGGAAGCATGCGAAGGTGAGACTGAGTGCCAAACGTCATCTGCTCGGAGCAGTGATTGTTTTTTTTGTTGTATGCTGGGTATGGTAACAGTGGGAGCACTTAATAGAGTCATCCTGAGCGGGTCAGGATGAGGTTGCCATGTGCTATAGACCGAGCGATCGAAGTGGTTATCTCATGGCCACTTTTACCTGTTACATATAGCTGATATAGGGGTCTGACTCGCCGTACGGGGTGCGAGCTTGTCTGGAGATCTCAGGCAACTCGTAGGACGGTATAGCCGGGCAAGTCAATCACAGAGTGATTGGACTTGTGTCCATACGGTATAACTTTAATGGCGCATACTCTTAGGGAGAGAATTTTATACCGTAGCACGTTGCCATACGACGTGCGCTTGGATCATGCACATAAGGAGGTTGAAGGATGGATCCCATCTCTCTCACTATGTGAGCCCTTATGACGATCACCTTCATGGAAGGACGGGCAGTCTATACCCTTAGCGAAACTGGGTTGTCCGGGTAGGCATGTTATGAGTGTCTGCTATTTTGGCTGTTGTTTCCTACTGCGATGACAATATATCGCACATACGGGGCAGTATTAGGAAAGCGGGTGAATAGCAGACCTATCTATCAGAGCCGAGAGAAGATCGATTAGAATGTCTCCTGATTGCATCACATGACCAACTTTTATTGAAGTCGTGGTGGAGAAGTTTAAGAGTGCGATGAATTGAAAGGTATACCTAGGCATTCGACCACGCTTCTGAGAGGGATAGAAGGTACTTGAGCAGATATGTTTGATCGGATCTGGGGTATGAGATTTCGCGAGCCTAACATATTTTTGGTTTATGTTATTTTCTTTTAGAGAGATTCTTGTGTCAGTGCTAGCGAATCTGGTTGCAAGGCAATCCGCTTGTAGGTTCTCAATGGTCCATGTCGCACCAATATGTTATGTATGGATAGGAATGAGGAAGAAAAGAAAATTCTCAGGGAGATAATTGGTTCAGGGAACTAGCTTAGGGAACTATGGACGACACCCACTCAAATGTGCGAGTGAGAGTATCTTGGCCATTGGGCCCGATCCGATCCAATATCCGCCGATATAAGTGGGTGCCATATATATTCATATATAAGAGCCTAAGATTTCATATGAGATATATGATAGACGATGCAACATAGAGAGTTTTTTTAGAGAGAAAAATAACCGAGGGTCGTCGTCTCCTTTTCTCATCATCTTCTACTTTTGGGTTAGGTTGCGGGGTGATCAAGAGAGAGATTCTCATTTTCTACCAAACTGTGGTTTCCCTCCGACCGTTGTTAAGAGGAGCTAAAGATCAGATTTTTTACGTGACTAGGTGAACGATCTAATCAATCGGATCAGGTATATCGTAAACCTTTAGGGTAAATACATGTATTTCAGCTGCGTATATTTGTATGTAATGTATCTACGTAAGCTAAAGTGTACATTACTACAAGACCCTCTTGGGAAAACTAACATTGGGGAAACTAACAGTGGGGTAATGCTCATTCGAGTTGAAGTACAAAATCACTAGAATTGTACCGAGCTCTGAATTCCTTTGGCTACTGACAAATCCATACATACAACACATCCAGGTACATATATAGCACATACAACCACACAACACACGCAAGCACACATATGACTCCTGAATTTATCCCAAAATTGTTAAATTATTATTCCTTTCGTCTCCCGCACTTTGATCCCTAGAAAAGAAGGAAACACGGTACCAACTGATCTAATTCGAATCAAAGTTAAAAATTACCACAACTGTACCCGATCTCTGGATCCCTTTGGCTTCTAACAACCCTTTAATACTCGACCCCCATCAATTTCATTTTAATGGGTGAGTGAGGTTGTGGCCATATGAAGATTGCGATGTTGCGTTTGTGTCGCAATTTCGTCCACACACATAAATTTCATGCATCACCTTCTCATCATTAATATGCTCCCACGCATCTGTCCTTAAGTAAAGTTTGCCTCTCCCTCATGCTCATCTCTCTCTCTCTCTCTCTCTCTCTCTCTCTCAACAAATGGAAACTCATGAATCAAAGCTCAACATCTTCTTCTTCCCCTACATCACCTCAGGCCACTTCTTCCCTCTGCTCAACATGGCTACTCTCTTTGCCAACTCTCACCCCACTTCCGTCTCATGCACCATCATCACAACCCCTTCTAACTCCCATCTCATAACTCCATCCCCTAGCCTCTCTCTCCTCACTCTTCCACTCGGCCCCTCGGATTCGCTTCCGGAGGGATGGGACTCCACTTCCTTCACTTCCTCTTTTGCTCAATTCCACTCCATCCAATCCTCGCTCACTCTCCTCTACGATCCCCTGCTTGCTCTCCTCAGAGAAAACAAGCCACATTGCCTTATATCCGACATGTTCTTGCCTTGGACTGTCGACGCGGCGGCCCAGCTCGGCATCCCGAGGATAGTATTCCAAGGGATGGGGTCCTTCTCTATGGCGATCATCGATTGCGTCAAGAAGTTTAGACCCCAAGACTCGGTTTCTGACGACGACGAGCCGTTTGTGGTCCCCGGGCTGCCCAAACCGGTGACGATGGCCCGGTCGCAGTTGCCTGAACCGCTTCGGGTCCGGACGAGTTTTAATTCTTTGATGGAGGAGATGGATGGAGCCGATGCGCGGAGCTATGGTGCGGTGGTCAATAGCTTTTGCGAGTTGGAAGGCGAGTTTGCAGGGCATTATTGTAATTCTCGTGGGAATCTGGCTTGGTTTGTTGGTCCTGCAGTTGCGGATTTTGATGATGAGACAAGAAGCAAGGGTCACGAGATTGAATGGTTGGACTCCAAGGAGCCTCGCTCGGTTCTTTACGTGTGTTTTGGTAGCCAGGTTCATCTTAATGAGCCACAGCTCGATGAGTTGGCTTGCGGTTTGACGAGCTCGAACCATTGCTTCATTTGGGTGTTGAGAAAAGATGATCCTGTGGTTTGGATAGAGAAAAGTACCGAAAACAAAAATGAAAAGGGTTTGATAATTAGAGGATGGGCCCCACAGGTACAAATACTGAGTCATGAGGCAGTCGGAGGATTCCTGACGCACTGCGGGTGGAATTCGATACTGGAAGGGGTTAGTGCTGGAAAGCCGATGGTGACATGGCCCTTTTTTGGAGATCAGCCGTTCAATGAGAAGCTAATTGTGGATGAATTGAAGATTGGAGCGCGAGTCGGTGCTGGAATCGGTAACAAAGAGCCGGTGAAGGGCAAAGATATATCAAAGGCGGTGTGTATGGTGATGGGAGAAGGGGAGGAGGCAATGGAGATGAAAAGAGAGGCGAAGGAGTTAAGGAAGAAAGCAAGAGGGGCAGTGAAGAAAGGAGGATCATCTTTGAAAGAGATCGACCGTTTCATTGAGGACTTGATGCGGTTGAATTAAAATTTAAAAGTATGTTAGATTGTGTGATAGTTATATATTTGCCTGTTTTGGATCATTTCTTGAGTGTCCTGGGATGTATGTTTTTATGAGATCCTATTGAGTCCCACAAGAGTTCTCCTCCAAATTAAATAGCCTAAAGTCTTCAAATACTTTGATTTTTAATATACATATACTTGAATACACTACTACAATATGGGGTTGCCCCTACGGATGATGAAATCCGTAGGGGCAGATTTTTCTTGCCCCTACGGACTAAGCCGTAGGGCCAAATGATTGTCCCTACGGTGCCCGACATTTTAATTTAAAAATATTAAATCTTAATTTGTTGTTTGGCCCTACGGAGCCGCAAACCAATAACCTACGGTTATGTCCGTAGGGGCATCTAAATGGGAATTTAATAAAAAAAAGGCACAGAAATGCCCTACGCCTCGATCTCTTTCCCTCTCGTTCCCAAAATTTTCTCTCGTTCCCGCGTCTCCAATTTTCTCTTCGTCGCCACCGCGCGCCCTCCGTTCTCAGCCCGCCACCGCCTTCCGTTCTCGGCCCACCACCGCCCTCGTTCTTCCTCGTCGAGTTCCTCGTCGCCGATTGCGTGCGTCGTCAACCGCCAAGCGTCTCCGTCGTCTCCTCCACTGTCTACAGGTAAGAAAATCTCCAATTAAACATAATTGTGATGATGTTAGGGCTAGTGTTCAGGGTTCGGGTAGGGATGAGGGTTAAGGTTAGGCATCGGGTTCAGTTTATGTTAGGATTAGGGTTAGGGTTAGGGTTAGGGTTAGGGTTGGGGCTCGGCTGGGGTTGGGGCTGGGGTTGGGGTTTAGCTGGGGCTGGGTCTGGGGTTAGGGTTAGGTTGGGGCTGGGGTTGGGGTTGGGGCGGGGCTGGGCTGGGCTGAGGCTGGGGTTAGGATTAGGTTGGGGTTGGGGTTTGCTGAATTTGGCAAACCTGAGAAGAATTTCCAGCAATTTTAGCCTAGTTTGATTACTATAATTATTGTTGATCGAGAAAATCTTGGGTCCTTAATCAAACATTGTTTGTTACTGTATGTCAACGAGTACTGATAAAAGAAAAAACCGATTTCAAGTGGAAATTAGGTATGTACAATGTTCTAATATAAAAATTAAGAAATCCCTTTTATTTAAATATAAAAGCATATGTTTCATGTTAACAATAGGAGTTTGGCTTCAAGCATGGTTAATTATATATGGATCTATGTTTATAATTATGAAAAAGAGTATCAACTTAGAACTATCATACTATCATGTTGATCTGCATGGTGATCTGATGAATGTGTCTAAATTTTATATAATCTCCTAGAAATACCTTGATGCCTTGTATCGATAAATTTCAGGTTAATTAGTTAATCAGGCATATGGATTGTTATATTATAGGTGAGCCGAATATCAAGAAATTGTAGAATTATTGGATTTATGAGTTTTGATAAACATTGATTTGATAAAAAAATGGTAATTTGTAATATCTTAGTTTTTCCCAAGTTAGGGCTTCAAGCCAAGGTTGTTCTCCTCGTCGCCACCGCCGGTTTCGTCGCCACTGCAGTTCTCGTCGCCACCGCGGTTCAGGTCGTCGCCACCGCCGTTCAGGTCGTCGCCCCAGCCCCAGCAGCCGTTCAGGTGAGTAAATCTCGAGGTAAGTTAAAGAATTTATTGGATTATTTTAGGCTTAGGGTTCATGGCGTGCGAGTTGGGGTTGGGCTGGGGTCGCGGTCGCGGTCGCGGTCGGGGTCGGGTTAGGGTTGGGGCAGGGGCTGGGCTCCGGGTTCGGGTTCGGGGTCGGGGTAGGGTTAGGGTCGGGGTCGGGGTCGGGGTCGGGGAAGGGTCAATTTATCAAATTTTTTATTGGGGGTGTGGCTGGGGCTGCGGGCTGGGGCTAGGGTTGGGCTGCGGCTAGGGCTAGGGTTGGGGCTGGGGCTGGGGCTGGGGCTGTGGCTAGGGCTGTGCGTCCTCCAGAGGGCGATCATAGGATCGGTGAAGTGAGGTGGCTGGATATGAGATACGATGGATTTCCATGTGTTCAATGGAATGCTGAGGGTCAGAGTCGGTTATTCATATATCTCCCCAAAAAGAATGAGTTTGTTATCAAAGGTGTATTGACTTCTACATCAAGGAATATCAATTATATGTCATCCAGTGACTAAGTCTGTTTCTGGCCCAACCATATTTATGAATCGTTTCTTCTTTTTCCTTCTTACGCATATTTACTAGTTCAGACTGTATGCACCTCTGCAATCAACGCCGAGAACTTGTACATTATAGGTTAATAGACATATGCTATGAAATCACGGTGCATATCGAATTCATGATATGTTATAGTCCCTCATTATTTTTACTGTGGTGAGAAAGCAGTCGCTGGTGGCCACAAGCCATAGAATTGGCAGTTGTCCTACCTGCGATAACATCTTACAAATCATCAGTAGACATCTCTGTTATATTAATCTTTTAATGTCTGCATGCATGCATGTTTATTTGCATATTTCCACTTGTTTGTGCCATAGTTTTTGTGTGCATGTGTGCGTGTGTGCCACAGTTATATTTACTTCTACATCAAGGAATATCAGTCGCATGGCAGGATTTAGTCCGGTTTTGGCCTAACCGCATTTATGAATTTGTCTTTTAGATGTTTTCCTGAGTGTCACATCGTTCTCACCCAAGTTTGTATGCCATGTTCATTATTCTTTCAATTCTTTTAACTTGAATATGCTAGTTATTGTTCCATTTACTATAAAGTTGCAACAAAGAGTCTCTGTTAGCACTTCCATGCACCCTTTACATGTTTTTATCATATCCACTCCTATCTATCCAGAAAGTCAACATCTTCTGGTATTTGTTTTCAAAAAGAAAAGATAAGAGAGGAAAAGATATTTGTCCGTCTCATATTTGAGCCATACTTTTGATTTTCTTGCAGATTCTGGGTTGATTTTCTGTGATAATTCATAAACATAGTAATATTTGTAATGTTTCTTCTTGTTAGTCTAGCTTTCCTCTTATGAATGCCAACACTGTTTTTGCCCTCCTTTTCTTCGTGGCACATGATATCTTGCACCTCTCCTCTCGAAAACTTATTTCTCTTTTATTTTATATATTTTTATTTTATTTTATCTTATTTGCTACGCTTTGTTTTGTTTTATTATATTTTTCCTCTGCTAATTATATTCTTCTAGATCATGTTTGCCTAATCTATCCGAGGCTTAGCATAATCTAGTTGCGATAAACAATTCCATCTTCTGCTACTATGGTGGCACTGGGAAACTTCCATTTAGAAATGACAGCACGTATTTTGTGGAAGTACTGTACATAAGTAAAACCACAACGGGCATGACAAATTTGTTGACCAGGTTCCGATTACTGTGTGAAAGTTGTTCGGATGAAATTCTAATTCTGGTGGAATTGAAACCGATAACCGGTTCATATGGTGATTTAGGCTGCTTCAGTGATATTTGTGCCTAATTGATGCCTCAAGCAGCGAATCAAATGATGTGGATCACAAACTAATTAAATAAATTTTGAATACCAATCTGGACTGGGATTTGAATACCAATCCTAGTTTGCTACATTTTTTTATATATAGTAGATGGTGATACTTCTTTAAGTAAAAACAACCCTACACTTAAGCGAAATCATAAATCGAAACACACATATATAGAATACAACTCATACATGGGTATCCTCAAATCTAACTTTCATTGAATTTGCACGCGCACTTAAAATAACAACCTTTATACTAAAAAATTATGTATGCCATTACTTAGTAGTTTATGGTTTTTAGACGCAAAAGCCATTTGAGAAATACTTTTCCAACCCACTATTAATCCATATTCTCAATATAGTCATTGAATTTGCACGTGCACATAATAAGAAGGAGAAGACAGTAATGTGGCAGAAGAAGAAGGAGAAGACAGTAATGTGGCAGAAAAAGAAAAAAATGACATTCCTTGTTCTCTGTTTCAGCATCAATCTTCTGATATGAACTAATGATGGCTTTCACATAGGCTTTTCCCTTTAGAGACTTCTTAGTGTCCAATGGAAAGCATACATCAGATTTGTGCAGGTCAGGTTCTTCTATGACTTTCAAGAGTCTCAACTGATTCTGTAAATTACACCCTAGTTGGATGGTACTTTTACCACTTCTCACTGCAGGTGCGCTCTCTAATATCCATTTTGAATGTAATATTATCGATATTCAAAATGGATATTAGAGAACGCACCTGCAGTGAGAAGTGGTAAAAGTATCACCCAACTAGGGTGTAATTTATAGAATCATTTGAGACTCTTAAAAGTCATAGAAGAACCCGACCTGCACAAATCTGATGTATGCTTTCCATTGGACACTAAGAAGTCTCTAAAGGGAAAAGCCTATGTGAAAGCCATCATTAGTTCATATCAGAAGATTGATGCTGAAACAGAGAACGAGGAATGTCATTTTTTTCTTCTTCTGCCACATTACTGTCTTCTCCTTCTGCCACATTACTGTCTTCTCCTTCTTATTATGTGCGCGTGCAAATTTAATGACTATATTGAGAATATGGATTAATAGTGGGTAGGAAAAGTATTTCTCAAATGGCTTTTGCGTCTTAAAACCATAAACTACTAAGTAATGGCATACATAATTTTTTTAGTATAAAGGTTGTTATTTTAAGTTTTCTCTTATAGAGATATGATCTAACTGCATCTATAAACTATAAGTGTGCAGAAAATTATGATAAGAAACCATAAGAAAGGGTCGTAGCCATGCATAACCTTGAATCTACATACCAAATCATGCAAAAGCATGCACTTATTGTCACCTTGCCTTGGAATATAAAATATCTTGGAAGACTATAAGCGAGCATTTAAATATTATCAAAGGGATCATGGATGATGATGATGAGCAATACTATGGACTCCATTTCTTCAGGATCCTGCTACCTGAAGAAATGGAGTCCATAGTATTGCTCATCATCATCATCCATGATCCCTTTGATAATATTTAAATGCTCGCTTATAGTCTTCCAAGATATTTTATATTCCAAGGTAAGGTGACAATAAGTGCATGCTTTTGCATGATTTGGTATGTAGATTCAAGGTTATGCATGGCTACGACCCTTTCTTATGGTTTCTTATCATAATTTTCTGCACACTTATAGTTTATAGATGCAGTTAGATCATATCTCTATAAGGGAAAACTTAAAATAACAACCTTTATACTAAAAAAATTATGTATGCCATTACTTAGTAGTTTATGGTTTTTAGACGCAAAAGCCATTTGAGAAATACTTTTCCTACCCACTATTAATCCATATTCTCAATATAGTCATTGAATTTGCACGCGCACATAATAAGAAGGAGAAGACAGTAATGTGGCAGAAGGAGAAGACAGTAATGTGGCAGAAGAAGAAAAAAATGACATTCCTCGTTCTATGTTTCAGTATCAATCTTCTGATATGAACTAATGATGGCTTTCACATAGGCTTTTCCCTTTAGAGACTTCTTAGTGTCCAATGGAAAGCATACATCAGATTTGTGCAGGTCAGGTTCTTCTATGACTTTCAAGAGTCTCAACTGATTCTGTAAATTACACCCTAGTTGGGTGATACTTTTACCACTTCTCACTGCAGGTGCGCTCTCTAATATCCATTTTGAATGTAATATTATAGATATCCATGCCTGTTTATGTCAAAATTACTTATATTGTCAATGTTTGATTGTCTAGTTGTTGGTGATGCGTCCATATCAGGGACAGAGGCCACTCCCGTTCCTCCAGGTATGTTTATATATTATATAGGGCATGTATATTGATTTAGAATGCTATATCATAAATATACACACATTCCTTTTGCTCTTAGTCGTCCAACTCATTATCATGGGCTGCTTGATGAGATTAGATTTGCGCCTGATGATCTACAAGAGCTTGTCCACTCCCTGTCATATGTGTAAGCAGCGCTATATGCGAGTTTACCTTGTTAGTATGTATGTACTGAAATTAATTAATATAATTCAAATTTTGATACATGCAAATACCAGAGGAGCACATCTTCTATCTCTGTAGGTAAGGCTTTGAATTTGTTGATTTTGGTATTTCTTGTCAATTTTATAGACCAGTATGTGCTAAATATAATGTTCTGACAGTTGCTAGGGGGAAGGCAACATTCGAGGCTGCTGACCCCGTTCAGTGAGCGACGTATCCAGCAGGAACTGGAGAGCTTGAAGGCCACCGTTCAGGAGTTGAATGAGATGCTGGTATGTATACTACTTAATAGTAAAATATAATGTCATATTATAGATATCAACATATCCAATATCAGTACATAGCCTGAGCTTATTTGGTTGTAGACTTATGTTTTATTAATCATACATGTACATATCTAATTAAAATAAACTACAGCTTTCCAAACTAGATATCCAAATGGGGTTTCGAAATAACTCGATAATGATAAGAATTCGAATGTGGGTGTAGGAGCGGGTGGTTGAGCAGGCCCAGGCCTCGGGGATCGATTTTACCGGACAGAACGATCCGAGGCTGCTGACCCCAGTTCTGGACGCCGCACACGGAGGGCACCACGGAGGTTGGGAGAGGCCGGGGATTGGGCCCTAGCAGGGCCCATATGAGGTTGGACTCCACCCCGGCGGTTACTTCCTCCGTCTCCAGTGACCGGCATGTCCATCATGAACTGGATAGCTTGAGGGCCAGCGTTCAGGAGTTGAAGGAGATGCTAGTATGTATACTACTTTATAGTAAAATATCATTTCATATTATATACATATCAACATATCCATAATTAGTACGTAGCTTGAGCTTATTTGGTTTTAGACTTAAGTTTGATTAATCATACATACATATGTAATTGAAATAAACAACGCTTTTCCAAACTAGATATCCAAACAGGGTTTCGAAATAACTTAATAATGATACGAATTCGAATAATAAACAGTTCTTACACGCTTCTTACACACGTTATATCCAGACGCGACAGGGTAGATCGGCCGAGCCTCCACACGCATCTCCTTCAGCTGCGGCTCCGCAAGCCACTACATCGGCTGCGGTTCCGCAGACAGCTCCTGTAGCTCCACCACCCACCCAGACTCCCGCAGCCGCGGCTCCGCAAGCGACTGCCTCGACGGCGGCTGCGCAGACCACATCGCCGGCTCCACATGCCGCTCAGACTCCCGCTCGCGACGAATTGCAGAGTTCATTGACCGAGGAGCAGGCGCGCGTTATTCTATCGTTATTCAGAGGTGGAGCTGGACCGAGCTAGGGTAGATTTTTGGTTCTTTTTTTTTGAAACATGTATTTATTTATATCATACACATTGTACTACATTTTGAAACGATATTGATATTGGTTTGTATTTATATCATATTCAGTTTTTGTATTTCTTTTGTATATTATATATATGCATGAGATGTGATTATGAATACTGCAATATATGATTTGATTGATGTATATATTATTGTGCACAGGGCGGGAAAAAATCAAGCAGCCCATTTTTAAAAAAAAATTACAGACAATATGTACCTACGGATTAATCCGTAGGCACTCATGTTACCCCTACGGATATGTCCGTAGGGGCTAAATATCAGCAGTAACTGATATTTCCCCCAGATCTCAGTGCCAGGGGGTTGGGAAAGCCCCTACGGCTATATCCGTAGGGGCCACTGACTCTCCCCTACGGCGTTATCCGTAGGGGCAAAATATCAGGAATCCTGAATTTGTGCCCCTACGGAAACGTACCTACGCATATATCCGTAGGGGGTAGTACAGGCCCCTACGGATATACCCGTAGGGCCAAGTAATTTATTAAAATAAATCGTAAATAATATAAAATCTTATACCCTACGGCTTAATCCGTAGGGGAAACTGGACCTACATACATATCCGTAGGGGCAAGAATTTAACCGTAGGGGCAAGTTCAGGGCCTCAACTTGCACCTGCGGCCTTTGCACCTACGGGATATTTTTTCGTCCCTATGTATATATCCGTAGGGGCAGTGGGTTGCCCCTACGGATTTATCCGTAGAGGCAACCCTTCTTTGTAGTAGTGATAGGGTGATCAATTTGAATAGATTGGATCTTTAAAATATATCATGGATCCAGAGTTCCCGTTTTTGAAAAAAGTGAACCGGTTTGCAATGGATAACACCCCCCTACACACACGGATACCGATCCTCTGCTCATTTCATTCAAACGAGCAGGATCTCTTCGATCCGACGGCCAGCATTAATGCAAAACATGGGAGCCTATGGTTGGTGGGATCCACTTGGAGATCCAACGGCTGGGAGGTGCAAAGAGCACCCTGCTCTTGATTTTTCAAGAGCGGAGGATCCTAATCCCCCCTCCACACATATATATGTGTGTTATATAAATCGTAAATTTAGGAAGAGAGAAAAATAATATTATTGATTGATCAAAAAACCAACGTACAATATGCCTCCATATATGGCCCACAAGATAAAATCCTAATACAAAAGGATAAATACTAAATGATATATATAAAGATATGATAAAGATATGCATATCTTAACAACCCCTGTCAAACTCATGGTGGATCATACACCGAGAGTCTAGACAAGAAATGCGAAAGTTGAGTACATGTTTGAGGCTTTGTAAAGATATCTGTAACTTGATTATAGGAATGAATGTAAGGAAGTGAATTCGACCTCGGTCGTACTCTTGGTGAATTATGTGACAATCCACCTCAATATGCTTAGTATGTTCATTAAAAACTAGATTTTCTGCAATACGAATAGCACTCTTGTTGTCACAATAAAACGGAACGCGAGAAGCAATGACGACACCCATATCGGCAAGTAAACTATGAAACCATTTAAGCTCCGCAGCAGTATCAGCCATTGCACGGTACCCAGCTTCAGTGCTGGAGAGAGAAATGGTATCTTGGTGCTTGCTGCACCAGGAAATCAAGAATGTGCCTAATAAGATACAGAACCCAGTGGTAGATCGACGAGTATCAGGGACATCAGCCCATCCAGCATCAGAGTATGCGCGTAAAGTAAGGTCAGAATCGGAAGGAAACAATAATGACCGAGTATGAGTGCCACAAAGGTATCGAAGAACCCGTATAAGAGCCGCATGGTGAAAAGATGCAGGAGTACTCATAAACTGACTGAGAACATGAACAGTATGTGCAATGTCTGGACTGGTAAGAAATATGTAGATAAGTGTACCAACCAACTCATGATACCGAGTGGGGTTCAGTATGATCACTCCATCTGCTTGACGAAGATTTAGATGAAGCTCTATCGACGTAGCTGTAGAAGTACTGGCAATTGTTAGTGATATGTATGCCCTAGAGGCCATTATTGTATATTATAATGGATGCTTGGACATATATATAAAGGACATTCTTACTCAACATGATAATATGTTATCTGGTTACTCTTTATCTGAACATGTGCATTTATTCTAGTTTACTATTTTATTGATACATGTTGATATAACCCTTAAGTTATTTGCTTGACTACCAAGAATATAATGTAGATCATACTAGTGGGGCCTGTGTAGTCCACAAACACATCCTTAATTGTTTCTAGTTAAGGAAGTATCGAGACAGGGTATCGATATTCGCGAGTAGACTAGTGTGTACATTTCTTGGCCCTGTGTGACGATGGTTGATCCCATAACCATTGGTGTTTGACACCAAAGACCGTACACAAGTGCTCATTAGAGAATGAGTAAACCGAACGGACTCGCAGAGAACTCATAGATGGTACCATACCTATCGTCAAATAGAAGTTCTCTGGTGACACTTGTACAGATTAGTCTGTACACCCGAGATTGTTATAGTATCTTGTGTGGTTCCCACTGTGCTTTGATTACCTCCCTACCATGGCTTTACTGAGTTGTGCAAATATGTGGTAGTTTGGTACAGCCCTGAGTCACATCGAGACAGTGAGCGAAAGGAGGGGTTTCGTCTATCCCGGTATTGGGAGTTGATGTTGTGCTATGCTCGATAGGCTATAACCGCAAGTCCCTGGTTAGGGCTGATGAGATTTACTGATAAGTGTTATCAGTAGTTTCTCGATTGGTTATAGGCCATACATCAGCATGACTTATCGAGTTATTGGAGTCTAACGATAACAACCCCCAGACACGGCACGCAACATATCAGACGAAGAGACCAGACTGTACGGTAAGTGTTTCTTATAGCCTTTACAGGGAGTTTGGACAAGTTTACTTGTTGATCTTCTATTCGTTTAATACCTGGGTAGCCGTTACGATGCAGATAATGCCGCTGTTTACTGCTGAAGACTGGAATGAGACGCGGAGAATTCTAGCTGGAATTTAGGGGCAGATACTATTTGGACATATCCATCCACTTCTCCGAAGATACCAAGTTGATTTATGGAACCGTATATCAGAGGTTTGGATAGATACGACCGATGTAGCAGAATTTATCAGATTCCCCCTCATTTGTGAGGGGTTTTTGATTGTGGAGACGCTCTTCCCTGCAGACGCATGCCCCTGCAGTTGATTACATTATCGTATTGTGATAACCACTTTCTCCTACTCCGGTATGTCATTTCGTGTCGTGTTATATTTTGTTTATTATGGTTGCCCGTGGCTTGTATACGGAGACTGGTTTATGTCGTCGCCTATAGGGCACAGATTAGTCCAAATCCGTATATTTTAGATTTGGGGTTTGAACTTAGATTGTATGTTCCGCCAGTTCAAAGAATATTTTATTTTTTTAAAGACCGTTAATCTGTTTTTAGATTAAGATCGACTTAAATATATATGAGCATTTGGGCTCAATTTATTTAACTAAGGATACGTTAGTCTTGTTTGAGACTAAGATCAACTTAGAAATATTTTAAGAATCATTAAATGTTATTAAGATCCAACAACAGAGCATTTGGGGTCAACTGCAAGAAAACTTCAGTGACTTAGCCAATTTGGGCTTAGTCTTAGGCTTTTTCCTTTATTCAGAAGTGCTAAGCATTTTATTGCTAGTCTGGTACTCACATGTGTATCACGTGGGGCGCTCAGACATAGGCGTAGCCCAATTGGTGCCAAGCACTTAGTCGTTTTGACTATATGTATAGTGCTAAGCACTTTGTACCGCGCTCACGTGAGGCGCTGAGTCTTCATTTTTAGGCGCTCACATAGGAAGCACATGAGGCGCTGGGTTTATGTTTTTTGGGCGCTCATGTGGGGAGCACGTGAGGCGGTGAATTTCTGTTTTAGAGATTTAATCTCTGTTAATGGAATTTTATCCATTAATGACCATCGAGATCTCTATATTTTTGAAGATCCGGGATCGGTTTTCTTGAAGAACTAAGTTCTTCTATTCTTTCTATAAGAACTAAGTTCTTTGTGTAGGGTTAAACCCTGTTTTTAGAGAAATTAAATTTCTGAAATATGTTTCTTTTCTCTCTTTTCCTTTTTATCTAGTTTTTCCCCTAGATTTTGAGTCGAAAGAATAAAATCTTCCCGATGAGAATTAAATTCTCAACTTGTGGGAGATTTATCTTACGGATCTCAGATTTAGAGAAAGAACTAAGTTCTTTTATGAATGGTTAAACCCTTATTTTTTACTTATACCAGGCAAAGGAGATATATTTTTATCTTTGCTTTACCTCGAATTTGGAAGACGCAGAAGCTTTTTTTTTTAACTAGAGCTGGGGTTCCTTCTATATGTCTCCTCCTCTTCTTTTTTTCCAAAGTCTTATGTCTTTTATATAGGGATTGTAAACTATTGATCAGTTTGAGAAAATCTCTCATTAAGAGATACCAATTGATTTAATTGGTCTCAAAGATTATTCGGGGAATTTATCCACCGTTGGATATTTGATCCAGTAAATTTCTGTTCAACGGATTTATTTTCTTGTTTTTCTAAGCAAGATTAGGGAAATATTCTCCCATATATAGAATTTAATTCTGTTGAACGGTGATTTTTAATCACCACTGGATCTTTGATCAAAGGGCTCTCTGTTTAACAGAACACATATTTCTTTGTTTAGAAATGCCAAGGAGATATTTTCCCCAAATAAAATTTAATTCTATCATTTGATAATTTTTTAATCACCATTGGATTTTTGATCCAATGGTTCTCTATTTAACAGAGAATATCTTTCCTTTTAGAAAGATCAGGGGAAATATTCTCTCAAAATAAAATTCAATTCTATATAGGATTCATCAGGGACTATTGAATCCTCTGGTTCTGCCAAATCATCAGCTGTAGTTTGTACTGCTGGAACTTCTTCCAGTTCTACCTCATTACCATTAATTTCTTTTACAAGAAATTCATTTTCTAAAAAGGTGACATGTTGAGAAACAAACACCTTTTGTTCCTCCGTATGGAAGAAGATATATCCATATGAATCCTTTGGATATCCCACAAACTTGCACAAAATGGATCTTGCCTCGTGCTTATTCGGATTTTGCTTTTTAACATAGACCGGACAACCCCATATCTTAACTCGTTTAAAAGGTGGTCTCTTCCCATTCCATATCTCATATGGAGTGGTAGGCACGGATTTGGTCGGAACCTTATTCAATAGGTATGCAGCTGTCTCAAGTGCATAACCCCAAAAGGAAATATGTAACTCGGCAACATTCATCATAGAGCGCGCTATATCTAATAAGGTGTGATACCTTCGCTCCGAAACTCCATTATGTTGTGGTGTATACGGAGGAGTAAGCTGAGAGATAATCCCATTCTTTTTTAAGTAGTCTCGGAATTCTGTGCTCAAGTATTCTCCTGCCCGATCAGATCGAAGGACTTTAATACTTTTACTCGTCTGGTTCTCAACTTCGTACTTATATTTTTTGAATTTCTCAAAAGCTTCAGATTTGTGTTTCAATAAGAACACATGTCCGAATCTTGAGAGATCATCGGTGACTGTAATAAAGTACGAGGAACCATTCCTGGCATGCGTAGTCATAGGACCGCATACATCACTATGTATCAGTCCCAAGAGTTCAGTAGCTCTTTCTCCGTGTCCAGTAAACGGAGTTTTGGTCATCTTACCTTTGAGACATGACTCGCAGGTTTCATAAGATGTAAATTCAAACTGATTCAAATATTCATTTTTATGCAACTTAGCTAGTCTTGTCGCATTGATATGACCAAGTCTACAATGCCACAAGAAGGATTCGTTCATTTCTGAACTTTTTCTCTTGTGTGTGTTCTGTTTATTTAGAACTGTGGTTTGAATTAGAACGTATATACCATTATACAACGTACCAAACCCAATCAACACTTGATTTAAGAAAATGTTCATAACATTATTATCTAGTACAAAATTATATCCTTATTTATCTAATAAAGAAATTGATATTATATTGCACATCATTTTTGGTACGAAATAACAATCGTTCAAAATCAATGTATTACCATTTAGTAATACAAGGTGATATTCGCCAACTGTTTTGGCTGCAACAATTGCACCATTCCCTACTACGCGAGTTTTATCACCTATTCCCAGTTCTCTACTTCTTCTTAACGTATGTAAAATATTACTTACATGGGATCCTGATCCGGTATCCAATACCCAGGACGTAGAGCATACTGAGAAACGGATTTCGGTTACGAAAATACCCGAAGAAAATGCATCATCATGCCCTTTCTTCGTTCGGGTTGCATGGGAATCATGATATTCCCATATTCCTCGCTCAGACTTATGACAATCATAAGATAGAGCGGAACCAACGTTCCCCAGCTCAGTATAATAAGTGGGTTCGGTCAATACATCCATATTATTATCTTGATTAAGGCATGTCATGGTCGCTACCTGGAGAGAGAGAGAGAGAAGAAAACACTTTAGCGTGCGCTCTTGCAAGATTAGATTGGTTATTATCTTATCTAATCTGGATGGCTCCTACTGTTTTTATCAAATCTTTCTTCAAACCCTAAAAGGTAAGATTAGCCGGGATTAATTTCACCCTACAAGTTCGCCAATCGGTCAGCTAGGTAGGTATTGGTACTCTAAGGGAGTCTCCCCATGCTTTCGCATGGAACTAATTAAATAACCTCATTTCTGCAGGGGCATGACCCCGTTAACACCTTTCTTAGACACCTACTGGATCAGCTAATTGTAAGTACAAAACTCTCTCAGGAGTAACTCTTACTCGCAGTGGGTATTGGGATCCAACTATCTCATAGAAGGTATGCAATCTCATTGCAAATTTCAACACTTGAAATTCCCAATATCTGTTTTTACCCTTAGCGACTTATGACCTTGGTTATGGTCAACAAATCATAAGCACTAGCTAAGTTCAACCCGTCATTTCGTGATTGAATTAAACCCACCCGTACGACCCTTGGCTATGGTCAACAAAGTCGTTCGACTACCCTAATCCAATCGCATCACATGAAGCAGATAAGCACTAATCAATTACCGCACACTACGCTTTGACTATGGTCAACAAACGCAGCACGAATACTAAATAACACTTATCTGAAATGACAGAGGGCTACGTCTGGTTTTGAATAAAACCTTTAACGTAATGAACTTGATATCGTTGTAGAATCTAGTGATTTGAAAATGAGTGGTTTAGGCTCCGCTTTTTAAATCGAGTAGTTTTCAAAACAAACTGAGTGGGTTATAGGATTTGCTAGCTTTTGCTAAAGAGGGCATTCCCAGTGAAGGGATCTCGGCTCTTTCCTCATCGAATGAGGTGCTGGATATCCATCATGGAATACCGCTATGCAAAGAAATAAGTATAGCAACCTTTTTGAAAAATTTGATTCTACAACATCTTTAGGTTTCTTTTCTTTCATTAATCTCATTAATGAAGTCCCATCATATATGTTTCTTAAACATCACAGAAGAAACGAAAATAGAACGTATGCTTATGCCATCCGCATTCGCCACGGGGCCCCGTCATGCACCGTTAGGTTACTTAACTAACGGCAGAGCGGGGGTTGGACTAGCGTGGATGCAAAACATAAGCAACGTTTATTATATATAGAATTCGTCTCACGCAGTTATATGATCACATCACAGAACTCAGGCAGCAGAAGTCAACATATGAAATATTAAATATATTAGGAGGTCTGTGTTTTAAATTCAGCCAGTAATAAAAACACGGATTCTACAGTCGTGATGAATAGCCAAACCCACATCTCTAGACCCCTATGAGAGCAGCAAGTGACCCTACCAATTCTAGAGTTAGGAGACCCAATCTCGACTCTTCGAGATGGTCTCCCACTAGACTCTAGAACCCGGTTACTTGTGCTCCCCGCCTTGGGTATATTCTAATGCGGAAAAGTAAATAATATACATCAATGGTGATATCATCCTCGACCCAGAAGTGTCCCAATAAAAGAATATTACATACATTTTTTACATGAATGAAAATAGAAAAACACTCATTTCACGCAAAAACCCCCGGCTATTCAATCACGGCGATCCAATATAACATATCACAGTAACACATAACATCACATGTCATCAACATAAGTAAATATGCGTATCCCGAATGTCGTTGACGTATAGCAACGAGATCGGGATATATCACATATTACACTTACTGTCGCAGAAAATAAATGAAACATATAATAATTAGAATCCGCATATCCTTAGACATCATAAATCCAGAATATCTCATATCTTGGATTTCATGCCTAACACTTTAAATCTTGCATTTATGTCTCGAATTGAAAACACTTTTCAATATCAAGTCAGGTAATTCAACAAGGTTCCCGATTAAATGATCGAATGCTCATCGGGAAATTTAGTAGATTGTCGCACCCTGATTTGTATGGTTTTTACGATCAAAGATAATATGTTACCACAATCAAGAACGGCGTTGCTTGGTAGCTGTTCATACCAGAATATTGCATTTTATACCGCCCATTCTTACGCTCGTTTGTTTATAGGCAGGTGCTTTTGATCAGTGTTTGCTACATATTTGCAGAATACTGGTTCTCAGATCTAAACAGTGAAATTCATAGAAAAGTACGACAAATTCCGGATTACTGCCAACCACAGATAAAACACGGGTCTCCGCTCTCTATCCGTATGTTGCCACACACCAGTTTAAGGGATAAAATAGCAAATCGATATCATTTTCATGCACAAAGCTCAATGTCAACACAAGATCCAACATATCTACGCGGAGCTCGAGGAAATCATGGCAAAAGATCCACATCACATCATCTTTTTGATCTACTGAAATTCTGGAAGAATTGTGAAGAGCTTCTGAGAAAAGTACTATACCACACTGAAGAGGACCACAAACCAGGGGATACGACAAAAGATGAAGGCCCAACTCCCTAATAAGGCCGCGGAACCGCGGCCATGTGGGCTCCGCACTTGGTCATCTTCTGGAGGCTTTTTTGTAACTTCCTATAGTGCCTGAATGTTGCCCTAGGTTCTCTGTTTACTGCCTATAAATAGCGCAGAACTTGCCAAGCCATATGTTCATTCTTATGCCCACTTTTTGTTAGTTTTTAGTTTACTTCTTCTTCTTCTTCATTCTTTCCTCTATGAAATTGTTGTGAGAGCTTTTGAGTGGATGTTAAATGAAGATGAGGGTTACTTTGTATCATTCTTTTTTTCTTAGCTTCCCCCTTGAGCTCTCTACCTTAACTTGATCTTACAACCTCTTAAGTGAGCTTGCAAGTTTAAGCTTTAGTCATTGATCTCAAGGGGTTGTATCATTTGTTCTCTCTTTTGTGCTTCATTCTCCATGAGTTCTTTACCTTTTCTTGATCTTGCAACCTCTTAATTGAGCTTGCAAGTTTAAGATTTGGTTATTGAACCCATGTCTTGTTTTGGGTTCTATGGTTCCTAGTTTCATTTCTTGCTCATTTACATTCATGCACTTAAATTCCATGCACTTTTAATTACTTGCTTGTAATATTTTCTTTTCTTTGTTTATCTTTTCTTTTGCTCTTTTTGGTTCATTTTGTGAATGGTTGTAATATGTTGCTGTTAAGAATAAATACAATATTGTAAGTTAAGGTTTCATTCCCCATTTTCTTTTCCCGTTATTTTCCTTTGAACTCCGCCCAAACGTTACGCAAGCGCTCCGTTAGGCACCCTACCCTACCAAGGTAACGGTGATTCCTAACCGCGACCGGTTGCGTTCGGTTTGGCCGGAGGCGAAAGCAAGAGACAAGAACGGACGGACAAGGGTCAATAAGCCGGATTCCACGAATACCGTGCTTAAGTACCCTAATCCACGTTGTTGCCGATTGCTCTAGCTTCAATTGGTCAAGACTTGGCTCAAAGGTTTTGAGTGCGGATTTCTTTAGCTTACACTTTCGTATCTTTTTCTTAACAAGTTTATACTTGCATATAAAACACATAGGTTAGATTTGAACAAACATATACACATTCTTTATTGACCCGTCTAAGACTCGAACGGACATACAAACATCTCCCTGTGGATCGACCCGTGCTCAACCGGCTAGCTGCATAGCGACACCGTCCTGATCGCGGTTATAACTTTAGAACTTTGAACATCCGACACGCCAAAAGCATGCGATCAGTAGCTAGCCGGTGAATACGGGTCGGTCCATAGGGATGTTGTAAATCTCCTAAATGTTCTTACGAGCTAATTCCAAAGGGTGTTGGATCTTTTAATTAAATCTAAAAACTAAGTTGAGTTATACTAGGATTAGAAAACTTGCTAGGATTAGGTTTAGGGAAAGTTTGGTAAATAAAGATTTACACCTCTTTCAATGCCCTAAATTAGATATCATATTAGGAGTTATGGTAATTATTAATAAAGGGGATTAGGATGATTGGGAAGATGTTTCTTCCTCTAGATCCTTGTCCGTCCTTTCTTAATCCTTACCCTAACCTCCATGGAAAACTTTCAAATCCGGTCTTTTATACTACGGATCACCGTTACCTCGTGGGTAGAGTGCCGTAGGGAGCGGAAGATGAAAGTATGCATGGAGTCCTAATTGTTCATAAGAGATTGGCAAAGAAAGAGATGAGAGATCTTCATCTTTCAAACCCTTCCCTATTCCTAACCCTAACAAGCGAAGAAACTACTCGCTCATTGAGGGATCTACGAAAGACATAATTTTTATTTTGTTTTGATTTAAGAGATAAAAGATCTACGGCAAATTAATAAAAATTCTAAACTAGATTAAACTACGGAAAGAGAAGAAATTACCTAGGGCAGAAATTAAAACTAAAACTAGGGCAGAAAAATAAACCTACTTACGAATTGATGCTCTCCAAACTTCAAAAGAAATCTGAAATTTATTGATGAAAAGAGGCATAACTAATACAATGAATTGGGTTCTATTTATAGGTCATAGAAACCCTAGGTTTTACAATTTCCGAACGTCTGCATTTACAAAAATACCCCTAGGAAGACTAGTAAGTGCCGCCACAAAAGATGGTAAAAATTTCCACTTCTCCGGGCTCTAGACGGCCGCGGAACCGCGGCCTCAGCAAGGGTTGGGCCACGGTTCCGCGGCCCAATGGTGGACTTGGAGTGTGCAATTTTCTGGACTGCTTTTTGGTGTTTTTATCTTCCTATTTCTTCAGTACTTTTCTCCAATTAGCTTCTAGGTTCCTTCCAGATCTCCCAGTGAATCGTAGTGGACTTTTACCCGTTCGCTTTGTAATCTTGGACCTTGTGTTGCCTTATGCTTTGTGAACTGATCTTTGTGTAGGCTTTATCAAAATCCTTCTGTTTGCTGGTCGTAGTCTCACTTTTGCGTCGTCTTTAATCTTTTTCACTGTTCTTGCTCCTAGAACCTGTAACCTGTACTATATAGCAGACATGGGTCAAAAGCACCTGTTTATTTGTAAAATGCATAAGAATGGGGAATATAATAATGCAAGAATATGATATGAACAAATACCCCCAAACTTATCTTTTGCTCGTCCTCGAGCAAACTTAGTTTTATTCACGACAAAAACCTAACCTCACTTTCGCAGGGAAACGCGATTGCACTGAGCTCGTGCAACAAGCCGTTAAACTTCTCGGTGTCCCTAGTAGGAGGAGTGTTGTCTCCTGAGGGTTTTCAGCGGATACTACCCACAAAATCCTATCAATTTGGCTTTTCGACTTTTGTTCTCCAATTAGGTTTTTTTTTAACAAGGAATTCTATTATCGTCAACTCGTAAATTATCCACCCATATTGTTCACACATCCTCATCATTTAACTTAAGATTATATATGTTCTATAGACTTACTTAGCTTTCGGCATCTCTTAAGTTTTCCTTCTAGGGTTCCATCTCCACTTAGGAATTTTTATCAACTCTACTAAAAATACAAGTTCTATTCTTCACTCCTTTCTCTCATCTAAACTCCAATCATATACCCCTATGTGTGTGTGTATATCACCCATACACTTGGAAATTCAAATCAAGCAATCATACTCTTGTCCGTTGTCCGAAGCACTTATTAATTGGTGAATTTTTAATTGAATTTTGCTTACACATCCTCATGCGACCGTCAATACTTCTTGAGGTACCAACGACTGATTACAAAATGCGTTTGCACTTTAAAGCGTAATTCCTAGTCTTGCAACACCCAAAGCATTAGCAGTGACTCCCAAACCAGTTGGTCTAAGGCACTAGGTGATGAAACACCCTCACTAAATATTTTTCTATTTTTTAGCCTTAAGTAATCACAAAACCAGTGTTCATTTTTTTCTTTCTTTATTCACACTTGTATTTTTTTTTCATTTTCTTCGTACTAAGGACTTTAGACAAGAGCATTTCAAGGTCTCCTCTACTATTCCAAGTTTCAAGGTGCGTGTTAGTGCAATTTGTAGGGTATACATTTTCAGAATCTAGACTTAAGCTAGGAATTATTTTTCAAACTTATACTCTAATAAAAATATCAATACTTTTCCTTTGTTTCGACTTAGCCCAAGAAGTGAACCCAAAATTTGCCTATTTCTAAATAAACCACAAAGGCATATACTTTCTACCGTTAAACCTTAAGAAAGGTTATTTTTAGGGTTTTTAATTTACTAAGTCTAAGATCTAGTTGTTCCTAACTAGTTAACCTATTTGTCAAACTCAAATCAAATAAGGCCAAAATTGAATACATTAATTTTTATAATTTTCAATTTTTATGGGTTTTTCTTCTTTTTTTTTCTTTTCAATTTTTCAATTTTTATGATTTTTATATAAAGATGCAATGCAGAAATTAAATATGCAAAAAGAAAAAGAAAAATATATACAAAAATATGCAATGCAAAAGATAACTATATACACCACCATCACCCCCAAACTTAAGCAAAGCAGTGCCCTCACTGCCCGGCCCCACGTCATGCTCTCGAGCGTGAATGTGATCGCTTTTCCCTAGCCAACAGGGTTTGAATACCCCTCTCAACCTCCGTCAGTCGACGGTCGTGCTTTCTTGCCGTCGCCCTAAACTCCTCCCTTAAAGCATCAATTCCCCTCACAGTTCTCCTCATTAAACGTGCATGCTCTTGAGGGGCTATCTCGCCCTCGCTCGATGTCGAGCTAGAGCTAGGGGTGTGAGCGGGGACATTTTCCGTCGGTTTGGTTCACGACCATATATTAGTCAATCTAGAGTAGGACGAAGAAACGCCCTCAACAAGTGGTCGAACCGGAATTTCTCCCATGGTGTAACGTTCGAATTCCTCGACGGGGAGGAAATAACGGCAAAGCTGGGTGACAAGCATAGGACAGGGGTAGTTTGTAGACCTTTTTCCCGCACCTATAGAATTAAGCAATACAATGCACATATCGAAACGTGGGTTCTTTTTCATAAGTGTGTGCACCATATGTAAGGAGGGGGTGAAAAAAGTTGTGTTGTGAGAGCTGCCAAAAATGTTATTTTATGACCATCGGCACACGGTCAAGACATTCGCAGAAAGGGATCGAGCTTGCATACCCTGTCGCGGCGCCCTCGAGCAATTGGTGCTCATCAGGGGAATGTAGTCCTCGAATTGGAGGGGGTGATCGTGCGCAGGTAAGCGAGGTATAAGTGTGACCTCGCTAATTAAATCCTTATCAATGTTTATTACGCGATCTCCCCAATTCAATTTAATATAACCTAAGTCAGCTAGACATCTATCCTTCATGGACTCATAAAAATGGGTAACTAAATCTGGTAAATCAAATGTAGAGGGGTGGTTGTAGATCAGAAAATTCCAACCCCTCCGCTCAATTTCGTTTGCGAAGTTGCTACCATAAATTTCGTGCGAGAAAACTGGAGAGAAATCCCTATCGAATTGCATTCTGTGTGACATTGTGATTCTACAGAATTTAAAATATGAAAACAGAGAGTAAATGAGCCGAGAGTACCTCCCCTGAAGTTTCAGGGGGCGATGAGGTGAAGCGGCGGCGGATCGGCGGCTGGAGCGCGGTCAGGCGACGGAAACACGGCAGTACGGAGAGATCTCTGCGGCAGAATTCTTGTGGCGGCGCTGGGCTTTAGGGAGATGAATTTAGGGTTTGTAGAAACAGAGAAAGGGGCTCGGGCTATTATATAGGGGGTGAAAGATGGAAATTTTAAGAAAAAACCCTCCAAAAGGAGGAATTAATCTGCAAATTTTTTTTATTTAATAATTCTGAAATTTTACAAAAAGGTATTTTACAGAAAGGGGCTCGGAAATTCTGAATTTGTTTTTTTTATGGTATTTTGTATTTATGTATTTACAAATGATACACATCCCCAAACTTATTTGAAATACAGTTTTGGAAAAATTGATGGAAATTCGGGGGTGAAAGTGGAGGAGATTTAATCGGTGTAGATCGGCTCCTGCAAAAACAGGAGCTCCTCCGATGGGTCCGCTATGAGAAACGATTTCAATCGATGTCCATTTATTTTGAATAAAGTACCGTCCTCCGGATTTTCAAGATTGACCGCACCGTGCGGATAAACGGTGCGAACTACAAATGGCCCTTTCCACCTAGAACGGAGCTTGCCGGGGTGATAATGTAACCGAGTGTCATAGAGTAAAACCTGTTGACCAGGTTGAAATATTTTTCGCAGAAGGTGTTTATCATGGAACACCTTAGTTCGGTTTTTAACAATTACGACATTATCATAAGCCTCATCCCGCAGCTCTTCTAGTTCATTTAACTGCAGCTTTCGATTGCTGCCCGCATCTCCTAATGATAAATTCAACTCTTTGATAGCCCAAAATGCCTTATGCTCAATCTCTACTGGGAGGTGGCAAGCCTTCCCGTAAACAAGCCAGTATGGAGACATACCAAGATCGGTCTTGTATGCAGTACGGAAAGCCCATAGTGCATCGATCAGTTTGAGTGACCAATCTTTACGGTTTTTAGAGACCGTTTTCTCCAAGATTTGCTTAATTTGCCGATTCGAGACCTCGGCTTGCCCACATGTTTGGGAATGGTATGGCGTTGACAGCTTGTTGGTGATAGAATATTTGCGCATTAAGGACTCAAAAGTCCTATTGCAAAAGTGAGAACCATTATCACTTATAATCGCTTGAGGGTGTCCAAACCGAGAAAAGATATGTTCTTTAAGAAATCGAACGACAATTTTGTTGACATTTGTTCGACTAGGCACGACCTCGACCCACTTTGACACGTAGTCAACAGCCAAAAGAATATACACATTCCCAAAAGAATTAGGAAATGGTCCCATGAAGTCTATTCCCCAAACATCAAAAACATCCACAACCAAAATTGGTTGGAGCGGCATTTCGTTTCTCCGCGATATCCGGCCCAAGTATTGGCACCAGGAGCATGTCTTGCAGTATTCATATGCATCCTTGAAGAGTCGTGGCCAATAGAAACCACACTGCAAGATTTTCTCGGCTGTCTTCTTTGGGCCGAAGTGCCCGCCACATGCTTGATCGTGGAAAAAAGACAACACATTCTTAAATTCGTTTTCCGGTACACACCGACGAATGATTTGGTCGGAACAGTATTTAAAAAGATAAGGTTCATCCCAGTAAAAATGCTTTTCTTGGGACAAGAATCGAAGTTTATCCTGTTTCGACCAATCTTTAGGTATCAAGCCGGTGGCCAAGTAGTTTACGATATCAGCGAACCATGGTTTGCGAGACACGATTAAGAGTTGCTCATCGGGAAAAACATCTGTGATTGGAATTTCAAGTGTAGGCGAAGAAGGAAGTCGTGAAAGGTGATCGGCCACTACGTTTTCACATCCTTTTTTGTCCCTTATGACAAGGTCAAACTCTTGTAGTAAAAGGATCCAACGTATTAGCCTCGATTTAGCATCCTTCTTCGCAAAAAGGTGGCGAAGAGCTGAATGGTCCGTATACACAATGACTGGAGAGCCGATTAAATAAGGCCAGAATTTTTCAAGTGCAAACACAACGGCTAAAAATTCTTTTTCTGTTGTTGTGTAGTTTAGTTGGGACTCATTTAATGTACGGCTAGCATAATAAATCACGTGCGGCATCTTATTAATGTGCTGTCCAAGAACAGCACCAATGGCAAAATCTGATGCGTCGCACATAATTTCGAAGGGATGCGTCCAGTCTGGAGATGAAAGAATGGGCGCAGAAATGAGAGATTGTTTCAACGACTCGAACGCGTCCATGCAAGTTGAGTCAAAATCAAATGTTGTGTCCTTGGCCAATAAGAGAGTCAAGGGTCTAGCAATCTTGCTAAAATCCTTGATGAACCGTCTATAAAAACCGGCGTGGCCAAGGAAAGCTCGGATGTCTTTGACGCATTTAGGAGAAGGAAGATTAGAAATGACCTCAATTTTGGCTTTGTCAACCTCTATGCCATTTTGCGAGATGACATGTCCTAAGACAATGCCTTCTCGTACCATAAAGTGGCACTTCTCCCAATTTAAAGTTAGGTTCTTATCCCTACAGCGGGTAAGAATTGCGTCAAGATGTAGTAAACACTCGTCGAAGGAGTCACCAAAAATGGAGAAATCATCCATAAAGATTTCCAAACACTTTTCAACCATGTCTTAAAAGATCCCCATCATACACCGCTGAAATGTAGCGGGTGCATTGCATAACCCAAAGGGCATGCGACGATAAGCAAAAGTGCCAAAAGGACAAGTAAATGTGGTCTTGTCTTGATCCTCTTTGGCAATGGGGACTTGGTTATAGCCGGAATAGCCATCTCAAAAGCAGTAGAACTCGTGCCCAGCTAATCATTCTAGCATTTGGTCAATGAAGGGCAAAGGAAAGTGGTCTTTCCTTGTCACGGTATTGAGTTTTCTATGGTCGATGCAAACTCGCCACCCAGTTTTGGTGCGAGTAGGAATTAACTCATTTGCCTCATTTGTAATGATCGTAATGCCCGATTTCTTTGGCATAACATGAATGGGGCTAACCCATTGGCTATCCGAGATAGGGTAAATGATACCACTATCAAGACATTTAACAATCTCCTTCTTGACAGCCTCTTTCATTATGGGGTTGAGGCGCCTTTGTGGATCCCTTACCGGCTTGGCATCATCCATCAAGTGTATATGATGTTCAACTATGAGGGGACTAGTCCCCTTGATGTCCGCCATAGACCAGCCAAAAGCTTGCCGATTATTTTGTAAGACCATTAAAAGGGCCTTCTCTTGCTCGAGAGGTAGAGAGGCCGATATGATAACGGGTAGGGTCTCATTCTCACCTAGGTAAGCATATTTAAGGTGCGACGGCAAAAGCTTTAGTTCGAGTTTAGGAGGTGAAACAATTGATGGTAACAATGGTGTAACTGTTTCAAACTCGAAGGACTCCATCAAAGGTTCAAATCGAGTGTATGCAACCGAGTCGGATGGTTCAACTAACTCATCCGAAAAAGCAAAAGACTCAAACTCGGGTGGTGAGTCTTCAAAATCGTCAACAAAGGTGAAACACTCATAATCGTTGTCCACCGTGAAAGCTGTGTCGGATTCTAGGAGGAACGCACTAGTGGCGTCAACACTGCTATGATCAAACATGAAATTTTCGAATTCACAGTCCTCCTCCGCGATCTCATTGATCGAGCAAACATCAAGTACGCTAGAATTAGGCTCGGCAGGCTGATTTCCCAACTTGAAAATGTTGAGTTCAATTGTCATATTGCCAAAAGATAGATTTATTGAACCATTACGACAATTTATCACCGCATTAGAAGTCGCAAGGAAAGGTCGACCAAGTATCACCGGAATTTGACTCCGGGGGTTAGCTACAGGTTGTGCATCCATAACAATAAAGTCAACGGGGAAAATGAAATCCCCTACTCTAATTAACACATCCTCCAATTCTCTCCTAGGATGGGTGATTGATCGGTCGGCCATTTGGAGAGTACAATGAGTGGGCTTAAGCTCTCCAACGCCTAATTTCTCGTACACAGAATAAGGTAGCAAATTGACACTAGCACCAAGATCTAATAGGGCTCTATTGATGTCCTTGTCCCCAATTGTTATCGAAATAGTAGGACAACCGGGGTCCTTGTGCTTTTGAGGTAAAGATTGGACAAGAGCATCACTAACAGCATTAGCCACGAAAACTTTCTTTGGTACTTGTGACTTCCTCTTTTTGGTGCATAAGTCCTTTAAGATTTTTGCATATGAAGGAACTTGTTGGATTGAATCCAAGAGAGGGATATTTATGCTAACCTGTTTGAACAACTCTACAATCTTCTCCATTTGTGGAGTTGGTTTATTGGATCTCAACTGGTTTGGAAAATGAACATTTTGAAAAGTTGTTGAGTCTAATTTTTGCGGATCAGATTGTGGAGTTGGAACGATTCCCTGTGTAGATGTGCTCGTGTTGTGAGAAGTAGTTCCGTTCGAGCTAGAAGAAGTAGAGCCGTGTGAAAGATGAAGAATAGGCCCTAACGAAGAAGAAGAAGGTGAAGAAGATGAAGAAGGACCACCGGCAGGGGTGTCATTGTTAATACCCACATTATTTTGCAACACTTTTCCGGATCTCAACGTGGTCACAACATTTACGTTATGATTCTGCTGTTCATATGCAACATGTGTGTGACCGGGATTTGGCAGTGGTTGAGATGGAAGATTTCCTTTTTCTCGCTCGCTCAACGCAGCATTGAGTTGTGCAATTTGTGTCTCAATAGATTTGATGCTTTGATCGTGTGAAGCACTGTTTTGCACCAAAAATTGAATAGAAGTTTCTAACCTTGCTGCGGATTGTGTAGATTGCTTTAGGAACGCATCTAGACTTCTTTCGAGCGAGTTAACCTTGTCATGATGAGGTGGAACAGAATTGTTTGGCGGGTAAGAATTGTTGGGCACAAAATTGTTCACTTGATTAGTGTAAGGTTGCTGTTGGAAAGGTTGCTGAAATTGAGTTTGTGGAGGTGCTTGTTGTTGTGGAGGAGGAGGCCTTTGAAAATTGTTGTTTCCTTGGAATTGTTGATTTTGGTTCCAAGCGAAATTTGGGTGACTCCTCCAACCCGGATTGTTTATCGAAGAGTATGGATCGTTTCTTTGTTGTTGCTGAAAGACAGCATTGACTTGATCATGTCCTTGAGTAGATGGATTGTAAGGACACTCTTCGGTGAGATGTGATGGATCCGAACAACAAGCACAAACAGTTCGTGGAGGCACAACAGGGGCAGGAGAAGGCGATGAGATTTTGGTCTCAATCGCTTCTAGCTTTTTCGTAAGTGCGGTCATCTCGGCCTTCATAGCAATCGACATATCTAATTGATGTATGCCTGCCCTAGACTGACCAATAGAAGAAGATGATGTGGTCTTGGTGCTCTCCCACTGAATTTTTTGTTCACTAAGATCCTCGAGAAACTGCCACGCTTCGTCACTAGATTTGGTTAGAAAGTGACCTTGAAAAATGGTTTCGAGCAACTGCTTCGTTGCCGGGTTCAATCTCTCATATAATGTTTGGCAAAGTTGCCAATTTTCGATCCCATGGCGAGGGCATTGAACAAGTAGGTCTTTGAATCTTTCAAAACACTTCCAAAATGGTTCGGAAGGAAGCTGAGAAAATTGTATAATCTCATTACGGATTCTAGCAATCTTGTGATGATGATAGAACTTTTTAAGAAAGGCTTTCACAAACTCTTCCCAATTCTTAATTGAATGCGACGATGTGCTGAATAGCCACTTCTCGGCTAAGTCACATAAGGTGAAAGGAATGACCCTTAGCCTTATAGCATCGTCGCTTAATTGGGTTGTTTTCATCATAGCGCAAACGTTTTGGAATTTGTTGATAAAGATATATGCATCATCGGATTCCAATCCGTGAAATTTTGGTAGCATATTGATGAAGTGGGATTTGATCTCGAAATTGTCCCCATTTGCTGGTGGGAGGGAAAGACAAGTAGGTAGGGCGGTGCGGATGGGGTAGAAAAGATCCTGGAGCGCAACTCGTTGGGGTGCTTCAACAGGCGGGTGGTTCGGGTTGCACCTAACGGAGGTGGAATCAGTCCCGTCGGGAAAGGTGTTGTTAGGATTGTATCCCGACATACCTTCGGAAGAAGAATTTGAAGGTGAAAGTGAAGAAGTGGACATGATTTCGACTTCGGAGTCGACAGGTTCGTCGGTCGGCACCAACGAAACACAGACTAATCGGGCGCTAGTGTCCCTAGTCCAACCGGACATACACTAAAGAGGTAGTGTAGTCAAAAAGGTGAAAGACAGAATGTGGAGGTACGAAAACGTCAATGAGATGAAGTGGTGTAATTGAGGTGCAAAGATTTCTTTAGCGACAAGTTGCAAGTTTTGAAAAGATTTTTCCTTTTTATGTGAGCTTTTTGCAAAAAGATTTTTGAAAAGAGACTTTTGACAAAAATGCGATCAACCAAAAATGCACAATCAGGCCTAGATCTAGGGTCACCTAGGTCAGGTAGACAGCTCCTAACTGTTCCAAAGGGCTAGAAATAGAACCTCAAACCGCCTCTTCACCGCCAATTGCGGCCAGGTAAGTGCCAGGTGAGTGGGAGGCTCCCCACTACAAGTAGTGGTCCTAATTAAGTAACCACTCGTCTTCGACACACTTGCCTAGGCACCGCAAAGTCAGGTTAGGATTAACGTCCGATGCCTATAACTAGTCCTCTGTCCTATTGAGCGCGACGTCCTTAGGGTGGAGTCTAATATTTTTTAATTAAGAATGGTCAATGCAAATGCCTTATGTGATTTCTGGGGTCCTGGGAAGGGTGATGAAATCTCCACCCAATCTGAATTGGTCAAAAGCCCCTTAAAGTCCGATTAAAATATGCAAAGCAGTAAATCACTTGCAATCAATTTTCTTTTAAGCGCGGCGCAAAGAATCCTGCAGAAAATCAATTATTGGAAGGGGGAAGATTTTTTGAGCGCAAAGAATCCTGCAGACGATTTGACAGAAGATATATGGGGATTTGCAGAGGGGAGAAAGAGAAAACAAACAGTGCAAATTTCGCGCGATGAAGCACCAGGGGGACCGCGGTTCCGCCGCAAATACCCACTTACGGCCGCGGTTCAGCGGTGGGATGGAGGGATCATGTCTCTGAAAAAATTCTGTAGCTCTGTTGTTCCAATCCTCTTCTGTTCTGATCTACCTTTTTCTGCTTCGCACTCTGGAATTTTCCAGATCCGTCGATCCTGCAAAGATTCACACAAGAAACCCTTCAAACAATAAAAGATGATAGACTTTTTATATTTTTTTTCTTCAGATTTTTATGGTTTTTATATTTTATATTAACCCGAAATTACAAAAAGGAAATTTTTACGCCATCCCCGGCAACGGCGCCATTTGATTTGTTTGGTTTTTACGATCAAAGATAATATGTTACCGCAATCAAGAACGGCGTTGCTTGGTAGCTAGCCGGTGTATACGGGTCGGTCCACAGGGATGTTGTAAATCTCCTAAATGTTCTTATGAGCTAATTCCAAAGGGTGTTGGATCTTTTAATTAAATCTAAAAACTAAGTTGAGTTATACTAGGATTAGAAAACTTGCTAGGATTAGGTTTAGGGAAGTTTGGTAAATAATGATTTACACCTCTTTCCATGCCCTAAATTAGATATCATATTAGGAGTTATGGTAATTATTAATAAAGGGGATTAGGATGATTGGGAAGATGTTTCTTCCTCTAGATCCTTGTCCGTCCTTTCTTAATCCTTACCCTAACCTCCATGTAAAACTTTCAAATCCGGTCTTTTATACTACGGATCACCGTTACCTCGTGGGTAGAGTGCTGTAGGGAGCGGAAGATGAAAGTATGCATGGAGTCCTAATTGTTCATAAGAGATTGGCAAAGAAAGAGATGAGAGATTTTCATCTCTCAAACCCTTCCCTATTCCTAACCCTAACAAGCGAAGAAACTACTCGCTCATTGAGAGATCTACGAAAGACAAAATTTTTATTTTGTTTTGATTTAAGAGATGAAAGATCTACTGCAAATTAATAAAAATTCTAAACTAGATTAAACTAGGGAAAGAGAAGAAATTACCTAGGGCAGAAATTAAAACTAAAACTAGGGCAGAAAAATAAACCTACTTACAAATTGATGCTCTCCAAACTTCAAAAGAAATCTGAAATTTATTGATGAAAAGAGGCATGACTAATACAATGAATTGGGTTCTATTTATAGGTCATAGAAACCCTAGGTTTTACAATTGCCGCACGTCTGCATTTACAAAAATACCCCTAGGAAGACTAGTCAGCGCCGCCACAAAAGATGGTAAAAATTTCCACTTCTCCGGGCTCTAGACGGCCGCGGAACCGCGGCCTCAGCAAGGGTTGGGCCGCGGTTCCGCGACCCAATGGTGGACTTGGAGTGTGCAATTTTCTGGACTGCTTTCTGGTGTTTTTATCTTCCTATTTCTTCAGTACTTTTCTCCAATTAGCTTCTAGGTTCCTTCCAGATCTCCCAGTGAATCGTAGTGGACTTTTATCCGTTCGCTTTGTAATCTTGGACCTTGCGTTGCCTTGTGCTTTGTGAACTGATCTTTGTGTAGGCTTTATCAAAATCCTTCTGTTTGCTGGTCGTAGTCTCGCTTTTGTGTCGTCTTTTATCTTTTTCACTGTTCTTGCTCCTAGAACCTGTAACCTGTACTATGTAGCAGACATGGGTCAAAAGCACCCGTTTATTTGTAAAATGCATAAGAATGGGGAATATAATAATGCAAGAATATGATATGAACATACCCCCGATGCCAACAATGAAGTGTACTTGGGCGGAACACCACGGCCGCGAGCACCCGAGTGGATGCTTTTGGCTACAGTGTTCTCCTATAGTCACTTGGTCGACGCAATGGGGCGTGGCTATCTAGTAGTATTTTCCAGCGACTATCCGCGTACAATACGAGATTGCGACGGAGTTTTGATCCGAATCAAAACTCCGTGGCAACCAATCAAATAAGACTAAAATGCGAGATTTACAAAACATAAACTAGTTTTCACAAAACTAATTAATGTGGATTCCAAATATTGTATCACATATCATATATATCTAGACGATATTAAATATTTCGATCGATATATCAAACACCCACAAATCACAGAGAGCTCAACAACCTGAGTCTCACTAAAAATACCCAGAAAGTGCAAAATCACACTACGGAACAGCACAAGAAAATGGAGTCCAAAACTCACCAAGCATGCTGCGGAACCGCGGCTAAACCCATGGCTATGCCGCGGTTGCACGGCCAATTGGTCGAGTTGTGCTCTCGTTTTTCTTGGGGCTCCATAAAAAACCATGCATGATTTTCTGAATATTTTTAATGTGGAAAAATTCAACTTTTTGAAAAATGGACAGAAACAAGTGATTTTTCTGGGTTTTGAAGTTCGATCGAACACTTTAACGTCGTTTAGACCAAATCTAATACTCTAGCTTGGCTCTGATACCATGTTGGTGAGGCAGCCACCTCATCCAATGGGGTCGCCGTGGCACCTACAGGTCCCTCAGCACCTACTTTTTACGCATGCCCTCTCGCGAGGACTACAACCCGCCGGAACACCTTCCAGTCTCGGGACACCCTGAGGGTAAGAGCTTATGCTTCGTCACACTGTCACACAGTGAGAACCCCTATAGGTCGACATCCAATGCCTAGTAGCTCTGATACCATGAAAGTATGTCTTAGCACCACTACTAGGTTTCAAAAGGCATCAAGTATGCAATTTAAAAAAAATTAGTGGGCTAAGCTATACAAACCAAGAATCAAACTAAAGAATTAGGGTTTATAAACATGTTTTACACTAAGTGAATAGAGAATACAATCTTTGTAGACCGGCCCTTCACTTATAAACCTCCAAGTAGTAGTCCCTTAGATCCAAGTAGTGGTCCCTCGAACTCTTCTTAAGCTCCACTTGGTGAAAGGAACGAGCATGCATAGTCGTCTTCGAGGCCGAAGTTGATCCACCTTGAAGAACCTCTAACTCAAGCTACCTCTTCACTAATTAAGGAATTAGTGAAGAAAACAACCTACACTAATGGGCTAGATGAGAGTATGAATTTTGCTCACTTTAGAATTCTTTTTCTCCTTTTCTTTTTCTTCTTAAGAAAAATCTAGAGGACGAAGATGATCAACTAAGGTGAAGAAATATCTCAGAGATATAATATGTAGAGAGTTAACCATAGGCTAAGGATAAATGGCTGGGTTTAAAAATATCGAGAATAAAACAAAAATTAGTGTAATGAGTCATGGCTTCTACATGCTTCTACAAGCATCTTAAGCCATGCTCATTTCCACTTCATTTTAATTTTATTTTAAAAATAAATCCCCAATATTATCCTAAGACATAGTGTGAGTCTCATATACCAATGTCCTATGTATCATCTAGCATGACACAATAGTGAATAATATATATATATATATATATATATATATATATATATATCCATGAGAAGAAATTCTTTTTAGTGAGCTAATATTAGTTAATATATATTAATATATCAAATATATAAATATATATCAAATTATTAAATCAACACTTGATTCAATAATCCGGTTATATCATATATAACCGTCTAATATAATTTATATGTATATTAATTTATCGAATCAACACTTGATTCAATAACCCAGTTATATCACATATAACCTCATCGATATCATATATTGTGAGATTAGAATACGGTATCACATACTCGTTGTCATGCCCCGCTTCCTAGAGTATGGTAAGAAGGCATGACGGGTCACACGACGTATTTACTCAGAAGTAAATACGTTAAGCATATATCGTGAAGATCAACGCCAGGCAGTGTTTTTCAATAGGGGAATAGTTGCTTTCAGCCCCCAGTAGAACTCGACTTAAGTAATAGAGAGCTCTCTCCTTCCCTTGATCGTTCTCTTGTGCCCATAATGCACCTAAGGCACCTTCGAGGGCGGTTGTATAAAGGATGAGATGTTTTCCTTTAACCGGAGCAGCTAACACTGGCGGATTCTGGAGGTACTGCTTGATTTCGTCCAGCGCGTCTTGGCATTTATGATCCCAGACGAACGGGGTTCCCTTCTTCATCAGGTGGTTGTAAGGACGGCACTTTCCTGAAAGGTTGGCTATAAATCGCCGTATATACGCGAGCTTCCCTTGGAGAGACCGCGGCTGTTTGAGAGTCCTTGGCGGAGGCATTTCCATGATCGTCTTGATCTTTGACGGATCTATCTCAATACCTCGGTGTCGGACGATGAATCCCAGGAATTTGCCCGAGGAAACTCCGAATGCACACTTGAGAGAGTTCATCTTCAAGTTGTATTGTCGAAGGCGTTGAAATACGGTCTTCAGATGTTCTGAATGCTCCTAGTATGATTTTCTTTTAACCACGAGGTCGTCGATATAACATTCGACAATTTCATGTATAAGATCATCGAAGATCTTCGTCATGGCCCTATGATAGGTGGCACCGGCGTTCTTTAGACCGAAGGGCATCACCTTGTAGCAGAATATACCCAAAGGGGTCCTGAAAGCGGTGTGCTTCTGATCTTCGGGATGCATCTTTATCTGATTATACCCTGATGAGCCGTCCATGAAGGAGGAAACCTCATGAGTGGACGTATTGTCTATCATCAACTCGGTGACCGGCACTGGGAAATCGTCCTTCGGGCAGGCTTTATTGAGATCCTGGAATTCCACGCATATTCGCACTGTCCTATTTTTCTTCATCACCGAGACAATGTTGGCGATCCATTCAGGGTATTGAACTTCCTGGATGAAGCCAGAGTCGATCAGCTTCTTGACCTCAGCATTGATACTCATCTCAAGCTCGAGTCGCATTCTTCTCAGTGCTTGTTTGACTGGATTGACGTCCGGGGATATCGCCAAGTTGTGCACGGCAATTTCTGGATCTAATCCCGACATTTCGGAATAGTTCCATGCGAAGCAATCTCTATGCTGTACAAGCAAGTCTTTTAACGCAGCCACCCTTTCTTCAAACAGCAGCTCACTAATGAATGTCGGTCGCGGGTCATTCGCCGTCCCCGACTCAATTTTCTTGAGGTTATCCGCAGTGGTATGTATTCCATCCTCCAGCTCTTTCGGTGCTGGTGGAAATTCTGAGATCACCTCATCGTCGCTGTTTTCGAAGCACCAGGGAAGGTCATCCATATTCTCGGGCTCTTCTTTTGATATTTTTTATCATGTGACAAGTACGAATTCGTTTCCAAGACCAATGTGTTGCTGGTTCTGCTCTCGTGGCTTTGAGTTCATGCTTCTGTGGCGGCGTTACCCTCCAGTTGTCAGACAGAGCGAATTTGCCAAGCTGATACTGATCTTCGACCCAATTCTTGAAGGTGAAGCAGTCTTCGAGAGGATGCCCTATTACTCGGTGATAAGAGCAATAGTTTGGGTGAGAAACTTCGCCTGCTTATTCGGGGTGCTTGGACTCCGGCAGTGTAAGCATCTGATATTTTATAGCGAGGTCAAGTATTCTTTTCGTCTTATCTTGAGGGAAAGAGTATGCTCGACCCATTTTCTTCATGAGGGATAGATCCGGACCGCTCGATTCCCGCTTGCGTGGCTTCTTAGTCCCGCTTTGTTGCTGTTGAGCGCCTTTTTCGCCTCTCGACTTATTTCTGCCTCTGCGTCGAACCTTTTTTATAACAGGTTGACAGGGAGCGGCATTTTCATCTTTCACAGCCTGTTGGAGGAGGCGTTGCGTTTTGGGTTTCTCGTAGATGGCCATTTCGTGGTTATGATTGTCTCGGACTTTTTGACCACCTTCCCTTATAAGCTTGTCCATTTGCTCTTCGAACGACGGACTGGGCACTTTTGCATCAGGAACTTTTACTGGTTCAGGATTAGCGTCCTCCCATTGAGCATCCGCTTCTTCATCGAAGTCATGCACGACGTAGCAACCGTGGAGTAGCTCTCGTTTTTGGACCGAATGTATCCAAGCCCGATTGTTTCCATTCTCCCATTAGGCAACTTGTGCTGAGTCCCGGGAACGTTCCAGACCCTGTCATAGAATTTGGTTTTTCGAGCGGTCTGTTTAAAGGATATCCCTTGGCGCTTTAGCAGCCTCTTCAAGCCTTCTGTATAATATCTGGGGAGACGGATCGGCTGAAGCCTGTCAAGCGTAGGATCCGCGCCGTGCCAGATTTATTTCTCCACTTTGGTTTCCTCAGAGCGGTAGAATAGAATTGCCTTTTCTCCTTTTCACCTGGGAGGGACATAGAACGTCCCCAGCTCCTCTACGCTGTAGATATTGAGCGCATCCAGTTCTTTATGATGTTTAAGTGGAACCATGGCGACTTGTAGACTTTGCTCTTCGTCAGCGGATGTTTGTATTGAAGGCCGAGCAGAGAATACAGTATGGACCTCATCTTCCGAGTCGCTACCAAAGATCAACGTAGGAGCGGATGGTCATGGCTTATTGTATTGGGGCGGACCCAAATAAACCATCTACTCTTCCTCCTCGGTATCACTCCCGAAGATAGGGATAGTGGCGTTAGCCTTGTTCTCCGGCTTGTGATACCTTTCTGTGTCTTCGAAATCCGGTAAGAAGTATTTGGCATCTTCGTATTTGCGGACCTCGTTCACGGAGAACGGGTTCAATTCTCCCGTCACAGTATACTCGAGACCATCCTTAAAATATTTCATACACTGATGCTGTGTAGAAGGGATGATATTATACTCGTGTAACCATGGTCGGCCGAGCAGAGCATTGTAGCACGTCTTGGCGTCTATGACGTAGAACTTAATGTCCGTGACGAGTAGCCCGAAGCGTAGCGTCAGTATCACAGACCCAAGAGTTCTTGATGATTGGGAGTCAAACCCGGAGATGGTGATCTTGTCCTGAGCAAGGTGCTGGACGCTCATGCAGATTTCCTTTAACACCCGCACATCGAGGAGATTAACGGAGGATCCATTGTCGACCAGGATTTTTCCTATCTTTATATCGTGGCAGTATCCTGAGACATAAAGGGGGCGATTGTGTTCGCACGTCCCAAGGAGAAGGTCTTCATCGCCAAAAGTGACATCGGCCGTGTACACTTCCTTTAATTCATCCTTCATCTTTTCTTCGGCCAGGAAAGCTTGGAATTGTTCCGGCTCCTGTAGTGCCTTGATTAACGAATCTCTCGCCTCTTTTGATAGTAAAAGGGCGTCAAGAATGCTGAGCTACGAGGGTAGCTTTCTCAGATGCGCTAAGACGTTGTAATCCACCTTATTTTTCTTTGGCGGGTATTTGGCAGTTAGCTCTTCCACAACTTGGTCATCCAGGGCGATATTCTCAGAGACCTTTTCTTTCTCTTTATCTTTTTTGTTTGAGGGTCCGAGATTCTTTTCGGGCAGCGTCCGATTACGCAGCCGGATATTTTCACAGACCTTCTGCTCTTCTCCTTTTCCCGAGATGGACTCTTTAAAGAGGGGGCTAAGAGCCAGCTCCTCGTCAGAATCGTTCCCGAATGTGAGCACTTGCGATCCCCCGGCGTTAACCATGCGACAATCTCCGGTAGTTTTGTTAAGCCGCTCGGTCGTACCTTTCTGCTCCCGGTGAGTTTTGCGCTTCTCCCGCTTAAAATGTTGTCGATGAGCAACATATCCTTGTCACCATCTATTGAAAGCTTTGCACTCTTCGGTGGGGTGCGAAACCTTCCGACGATATAAACAATAGGAGGGGTGCATTTCCGCTTCACCAGTAATGTTTCCTTCAGAGGATGGTAGCTTCATACCCATTGATATGGCCTTAGCAAACCTTTTCCTCGTCTTGAATTTGCTTCTATCCACGGCGGATGTACTTTGCTCCAGCGGGAGTGTCTTAGTTCTTTCGTCGAGTCGCTGACGCTTGGCCCTTTCAAATATAGCCGTCTCGTGTTCCCGATTAGCTCTACTTTTCAACAGAGCTTCGTTGAGGAATGCGTCAAATGTTTCTTCCGATGGCCCCAGAAATTCCGGTTTAGGATCTGCCCCCAGCTTTTCAGTGCAAGGAGTTTCCTCATCGTCTGTAAACGAATGGGAGATCATATGGCAGCTCGCCACGTATTCCTCGGATTCATCCGACGAGCTCTCCCCCTCATCTTCTTCTTGAAAGACGTAGTTGAGGAACTCTTAGAGTGTGATGGGAGTTCATGCTTTCTGGTTGTATTCTTCCAGTGTGTCAATTTGCTTTTGTAAGTCCGTGCGCTTGTCGCTAGGCTTCACGGGCTTCTTGGATTTCTTCTTTTTCTTCGCTGAAGATTTTGACGGCTGGCTGAGAATGCTTGGGCCACCACTATCGTTCTTTGGAGTTGGGCGCGGCTTCAACATCCCTTCAATGATCTGAGGTTCCAACGGGTTCTTCCACCTGATCGCTGGGCATGTTTGAAGATCGTTCAGCATCCTCTTTGTTTTGGCTGATAGCACGACCTCCCATGGAGCTTCTTCAACGAGAGAGTACGTTGCCCCCAGCGTATTCACCCTTTTAGAGGTGTGAGGTTGCGGCGGATTCACCTTCCATATGTCGGACAACGCGAACTTTCCCTGTTGGTACTGGTCTTCAATCCAATTTTTGAAGACGTAGCAATCTTCGATCGGATGATCCAGTACTCGGTGATAGGGACAATAATTGGGATCATGGACGTCGTTTCGCTGCGACGGACGTCTTGGATCCGGCAGGTTTATGAGTCGGTTGCGCAACGCCAGCTTGAATAATCTTCTCGTTTTATCTCGGGGAAACGAGTAAGGACGTCCTAGCCTCTCCTTAAGGGGTACGTGCAGACGCATATTATTTTTACGGACAGCCGGTTTCAAGTTGCTCGGCTGTTGTTGAGCATTAGCGACAACAATTGCTTTTCCTTTCCCCTTCTCATTTCGAGAGTCCGGCTTTGGAGGGGGAGGTCTATGGCCCATCTGATCCATTTGCGCTAGCTTGTCAATCAGGGCCTGGAAGGTAGTTGGCTTGAAGAACATCATAAATTGGGATATGGTCGCCTGCGGATTGAGGGTTCCCACAAACATACCCACTGCTGGCGCTTCTTCAATGCGTTGCTCGCATTTTGACCATAAGTTCCGCCACCGTATAGCATATTGGACCCATGTCTCGCCCGGCTTCACCCTGGCATTAATCATTGCCGTCATCGGGGTGCGTTCGCTGGCGCTTGCGAAACGCTGGGTAAACAGCAGTTCCATCTCCGCAAATGTCTTGATAGAGTCGTTTGGGAGCTCAGAGTACCACTCGAACGCTGTATCTGACAAGCTGCCGACGAACTGGCGAATCAACAATTTATCATCACCGCCGGTGTTGCCGCAAAGCGCCCTGAACTGGGCAACATGCTGGTGAGGATTGCCCGTCCCCTTATAGACATGGAATTTGGGTATTGTATAGCCCGGCGGGTACTTTATCTGATCGTACCAGCTCAGATATGGTCGTCCTGTTTTTACGACCTGACCGGCTGCTTCAGTCGCATGATGAACCCGTATCTGTTAGGCTATATATTCGTCCAAGTCAGCTTTGGAGATTGTCTCCTCCTTGGCTGTTGACAGAGACGGTGGAGGATTTGACATTTCTCCCCTGTCATCTTCAAGGACGATCGGAGGAACTTCTTCAGAAGGAGGATCTTGTTGAATCATCATACCCACCATGTTCTGGAACAGGACGGTCATTCACTTTATGTTGGCTGCTTGTTCCGCAACCTCTTTATCCTTTTTCTCCAATATCCTGCGAAGGAATTCAGCGTCAGTTTCTTGCTCCTGGCATTGATCCGAGGACGCTTCGGGACTTTCTTTTGGCCCAGTGAGTGTGGCCATCGCATTCATCATTTCTTGAAGCTTCTGCTGTTACTCCTGAGCTTTGGTCACTGACCGTGTAAGCGGTCTATGACCTGTAGATGCACGGCTGTCCTCCTTCCCCGATGCCATGTAGACGGTATGGACTACAATGCCTCCGGACTTAGGGCGTTTGGGCCCGCCGCCCTTGACATTTGTCGCGGGCGTAGGAATTTTCTCCGGCCTCCTTCTCTTATGGTCCGTTGAAGTTGAGGGGGCCATTGCAGCAGGCACCCTGGTGGTGGTCGTCCTTTGCTGTTTGTCCGGACGGTTCTTTTCTTCTTGCACTTTCGCCCTTTTCTGCTGACGAGAGCGACCTTGGTCAATTACGGAGTCTTGAACCCTCCGCCAGACTTTATAAATTTTGGAGGATAGCCGCTGAGGGGGCTGCTCCAGCTTCGTTTCTGGGACCCTCTCCGCAGGTGGAGGAGATCTTTTTAGCATAGCAGTTGGAGAGTTCTTACGTACCCTCCTAAGTGGTTCAAAGCTGTTTCCAGTTGGAACAGCAGCATTAACTTCCACCACTGGAGCAGGTGGAGTAAGCCCTGAGGGGGAGTTTCCCCCGGCCTTCCTTACTCGGCGCCAGTGGCGACGTCGAGCATGACGAGCCGTTGGGGCTGGCTCGGCGATAGAGACAGCTTCTTCTTGCCCCCTGTCTGAATGAGGTGCTGCTGGTGTCAGCCTTTTAAAGACTGATGTTGTTCTTTGAGTAGCGATATTCAATCTGTCAAAGACAGATCCTCGAGCAGGGGCAGGAGCCAGAATAGTCAGCCTTGAAAAGACTGACTCTTTAACAGGAGAAGACGCCTTGACGACTTCAGGAATACAGGTGGCTATCTTCTTCGGGACAGCCACTTTAGGGTTCATAAGCTTCTTGGCAGGCCCATCAAAGCTCTGATCCAGCCTGGCAAAGACAGAGGCTGCTGGTTTGATATTGGACGACCCGTTGAAAGGGGTCGTTGTAGCAGTGAGCCGGTCGAAAACCGACTTCTTGTTCGCTCATGGTGCGGGTACTGGCATGATGAAGCTTGCAGGCGGGATCATGGTCCCGAAAAATTGGCCGGTGGTGGCCTGGGTCACCTGTTCTACCGGCATGGCAAGGATGGAGGCCGCTTGAGGCCCATAAGATACACCTCCAGGTGAGGTGGAGCGTTGGTTGCATTGGCACTTTGAACAGCTTGAGCAGTTGGAGGCCATTGATGCTTGTTTTCTACACCAGGCAAAAGACCAAATCTTAGTAACTTGCAACCCAAAGGCAACCATTAACAAACCGCGATTCGTTCGCGAAGACGACACACGAAGTGTGGAGTGGAAAGAGGAAAAGGTCCCACCGCCAGAATCTGTTCCCCTCCGAATGACGGCGCGACGGAGACGCGATGCCTGAGATTCGGGGCAGATGCTATTTGGTTTTATCCGTCTACCTCTCCGAAGATGCCAAGTTGATTTATGGCACCGTGTATCGGAGGTTTAGACGGATGCTGCCGATGTAGCAGACTTCGTCAGATTCCCCCTCGCTAGAGGGGTTTTTGATTGTGGGGACGCTCTTCCATGCAGGCGCAAGCCCCTGCAGTTAATTACGCTACCGCATCGCGGTAACCACTTTCTCCTTCTCCAGAATTTCACTTTGTGTCGTATGTGTTTGTTTTGTTTGTGGTTGCCCGTGGATTGTATACGGAGACTAATTTATGTCGTCGCCCATAGGACGTGGATTAGTCCAAATCCGTATTTTCTTAGATTTAGCTTTGGGGTTTTGGTTTAAGGATACGTTAGCCCTATTTAAGGCTAAGATCAACTTAAACTTTTGTTAAGGATACGTTAGCCTAATCTCCAGACTAATATCAACTTAACGGGATCATTTGGATCCGACAAGGGAGCAATTGGCTCTATTGTTTAGTTTAATGACGTTGCGGTCGATTTCCAGTTTAGGGACATGGTGGTCCATGTTCCAGTTTAGGGACGTAGGGGTCCAACATTCCCATCTAGGGACGAATATTAGTTTAAGGACGTTTCGGTCCACGAGTTTAGGGACCCCGCAGTCCGTATCTATGTGTGGTTGTCGGGACCCGTCACCTCTCTGACGTCGTTGAATGATTACAACGATAGGTGTTAGAGGAGTTCGGAGATGTACCCTTGAACCAGATGTAAATTAATTTAGGAGAGCAGTCTTGCTCAGTCAATTTAATTTGAGGACTTACGACCATGATTGGGCTAAGTCCAGTTGAGAATATGTTCAAAGTTTTTATTTATCTTTGGCCTATTAGGCATGTGCTAGGGCTTTGCCCCTTTTTAATAATGCACTGCATTTTATTCTGGCCTGCTAGGCCTTTTTGACTTGGACTCTGTCCCTTTATAAATGATGCAGAGCATCTGTTTGGGCTCTGCCCTTCTTTAAAATAATGCATTGCATTTAATTTGGCCTGTTAGGCCTTTTTTAATTGGGTTTGGCCCTTCTGTAAATAATGCAGCGCATTAATTGTCTGACAGTGGTCATGTGGCCTGTCAGGTGATTTGAGATAATTAATGAGCGCAAGCACATGTGGAGGTGACACGTGTCATGCTCTGGTGAGCGCAAGCGCAGTTAGCGCAGTGCGCTGCGCCAGTGCGCTGCGCTGCTGACACGTGGCGCGCTCTGGTGAATTGCACCAATTTCAGAGAGCAATGCTCTATTTTAAAAGCGCATAGCGCAAGTTGTTCTGGAGCTGACATGTGGCGCTCTCTGGTGGCTTGCGCCAACCCAACAGCGCAACAGTGCAGATTTTCAAGTGCAAGGCACTGTTTCAATAACTTGATCCAATTTTGGATTCAAGAAAAGAATCTTTAAGATTCCAGAACCAATGGTTCATAAAAAAGTTCAAGGCACTGTTATTATTTAGTTTTTATTGAAAATCATTGATCTTGTTCTTAGATCAATGATCTATTCAGAAGAAGTTCTTCTTGAATAAAGGTTTTTACCTTTTTTATTCTTGAGTTCTTCTCACAATCCTTCAAAGTTCTCTCTATTTTGTTTTTTTCTGAAGTTCTTGATGTTCTCAATGTTGATTTCCTTTTGAATTAGGGTCTAGGGGTCTTTATATAGTGCCTATAAATTTGTTAAGTTTGTTAAAGAGATCATTCTCTAAGTGATTTGGGGAATTTTGCCCACCGTTGGATCTTCGATCCAAGGGCTTCTATTTTACAGAAAACAATCTTCTTGTTTTAACAAGAACAGAAGGATCTTACTAGAATTTAAATTCTGTTTGGCGCAAACGCCCCAGCGCTTGACACGTGTCACGCAGCGCAGAGCGCAGCGCAACTGCGCTGCCACGTGTTGCACAGCGCAGAGCGGAGCGCAACTGCGCGAGCGCAACTGCGCGAGCGCAACTGCGCTGACACGTGTCGCGCAGCGCACAGCGCAACGCAACTGCGTTTGTGCCACTGCGCTGACACGTGTCGCGCAGCGCAGATCGCAACGCAACTGCGCTTGCGCCACTGCGCTTGCGCCACTGCGCTGACACGTGTCGCGCAGCGCAGATCGCAACGCAACTGCGCTTGCGCCACTGCGCTGACACGTGTCGCGCAGCGCAGATCGCAATGCAACTTGCGCTTGCACCACTGCGCTGACACGTGTCGCGCAGCGCAGTGCTTGCGCAACTGAAGCATTGCTTCCTTTGATTTTGTTTTAAATAGAGCCTTGCTCTGATTGGGCGAGCTGCCTCGGGCGCTGCGCTGAAGTATCAAATTCTGACACGTGGCACGTCGCGCGCAGCGTACGGGATTTGAAGCGTTGCTTCAATTTTTGAATTTTTGAAATTCAAACAGAGCTTTTCTCTGATTGGGGGAAACAGTACCTAAAAAAGTTTTCATGACGAGTATTGTTAGCACAGCTTTTACCCAACAATTACCAAAGAAACACAAGTACCCTGGCTGTCCTACAATCTCTATTTCTGTTGGGGGTAAAAATATCAATCGTGCTCTCCTCGACCTTGGCGCTCGTGTAAACCTGCTTCCTTACTCTATGTATAAGCAATTAGGTATCGGAGAGTTAAAACCGTCATACTGCACTCTACAGATGGCAGATCGATCTATAACCCAACCTAGGGGTAAGTTAGAGGGTGTGTTGATAAAAGTCGGGGAATTTATATTCCCTGTAGACTTCATTTTTCTAGATACACAGCCTGTAGCAAACCCACGGAACCAAATTCCGGTGATTTTAGGTCGACCCTTTTTGGCGACTTCCAATGCTGTAATCAATTGTTGAAATGGTTCTATGAACCTATCCTTCAGGAAGATGTCAATTGAGCTTAACATTTACAAGTTGGGAAGTGAACCCTCCGAACCTTCTGCTCAATTATGTTCTGTCGAATTAATGGATGTCGACAATAGCGAATTTGAACAGCTCCATGAAACTGATCTAGACTCCATTAACACGTTGTTTGACCCCGCTATTTGTTATATACATACGGACTCATCTATCGAGCTGTCCGGGTTAACATCTAACGCTGATTATGAACCTTTTATGGGGTCTGAGTATCATCCCGTTCTTTCCAATGAGATTATTCTTCGGGGTATCGATGAAAGCTTTGGAAAAAAATTCGCTGATGAACTCGCATTTTTAGAAAACATAGGAGTTGTGATGAATCAACCCCAAACCAAAGAAGTTGAACTATCACCCCGACTTCTTAACAATAACGAGAATGCGAGTAATCCATCATTATCATTGTGTCGTCTCTCCAAATCGAGACGCAAACCTTTTCCATACCACCACTTATCTCTTCCCCACTTCTTCTTGGCTATATATAACATGTTCTTCTACCAACCGGTTCATTACATTGACAAAATATTTGAATGGTTAGTGTTAAATTTTGGTCTTTGTAAATCTTTATATTGACCAATAACTTTACCCCCCTCTGATAATTTTAAAAGCATAATATTGTTTAAATCTGGTTTGGGGGGTATATTTTTGGCTCTTGAAAATAAAATTTGTACACAAAATTGTGAGCCAAAAATAAGTTTGGGGGAGGATTTCACGTTCATTTATTTCTTGTACCCCGTTAATAACTTTTCCTCCCAAATCTACAGGTTTTTAAGATTTAAAAGATGACAACAATGAGGACACTGCTGTAAACAGCTTTGGGGGAGGTTTGTGCTTATTTACGCATTACTTTGCATTATACCCATTGCATAAGCACAAAAATTTTAAAAAATTCTTTTATAATGAATGGATAGAAAGTGAAAAATTACATTTAAAAGATTGGAAGAATTTAAGAAAACCAAGAAAATTAGATGTTTTCTTAAACGAAACTAGTAATAAGTAGTTATGAGCCGTTGTCCCAAGGGTTAGTAAGATAAAGGAAGTCACTAATCTGAGGATAAACATAAGTCTGAAAAATAGTTCCTATTCTGAAGGCCAAACATTTGAACATTGATACCCTACTATATGCACTTACACACATCTTGAAACTCGGAATAGTAGAGGATACCTTGAAATGCTCTTGTCTAAAAGCCAAAGTACGAAGAAAATAAATTTAATAGAAGCATAAAAGTATAAAATGGTGAAGAGAAATGAACACTGGTTTTGTAATCACCAAGGCAATATAAAAAAATATAGCGATGGTGCTTCATCACCTAGTGCCTTAGACCAACTGGTTTGGGAGTCACTGCTAAGCCTTAGGTGTAGCAAGACGAGAAAATTGCTAATTACGCCTAATATGTGAGCACATTTAGTAATCGGTCGGTTAGTACCTCAAGAAGTATTAATGGTCGCATGAAAAATGCGTGAGCAATTCCATCTAAAATATTCACCGACTAAAAAGTACTGAGATAGATGGACAAGAGTATGATAGCTTGAATTGAATTCTCCGAGTGTAGGAATATCTTTTACACATACGTAGGGATATATGATCGGTGTTTGGAAAATAGGTAGGGAGGAAGACTAAAGACGATGTTTTATTGAGGGATGATGTAATTTCTAACATCTTTTCATGACTATTAAGATAGGGCTCATGACAACCGAAAAGCTAGTGTAGTTGAAAACTCTGATTTTCAAGTTTCTTTCTTTTACAATTCTTATCTTTATATATAACTTTCACAGTCTTTCTTTTATTATAGGATTTTATGACTGCAATCCGCTGAAAACCCTCAGGAGACAACACTCCTCCTACTAGGGACACCTAGAGGTTTAAAGGCTTGTTGCACGTGCTCAGTGCAATCGTGTTGCCTACGAGAGTGTGCTAGTTAGTTTTTCTATTTTTCTTTTCTCCTTCTCTTGAACAAATAAAGTTTGCTCGGGACGATCAAAGTCAAGTTTGGGGGTATTTGTTCAGTCAAAAATAGTGCATTTTTAACATGGCAATTTCCTTACTTCTCTTAATCATATAAAGGTATTTGTGATAAATATAACACATATCAGAAGTTCATCTACAAAATATCATTTACCATGTGTTATACATTATAATCAACATTATGAAGGAAATTGTATGTTTAATATTTTTACGCATAATATTTTGTATCTCACATTCTTCATTAAGATCTTGTCCAAGATTAGCTCAGGTCAGATATCGGAAATCAGGAATCTGCCGATAAAATACAGGAAGTCGAAGAATTAAATTCTGGCAGAGACTCAGAAAAGATTAGAAGATTCCAGATATCATAAGAAGACCCAAAGACCAGCAGAAGAAAACACCTGAAGTTTCAACCAATTAAACTACCAATTGCCGCGGAACCGCAACCGAGTCAGGCCGAGCTGCCGCGGATCCACGGCCGATTCAGGGGCTTCGGGGTCGGGAACTCTCTGGAAACTTCTTATCAACATCCTAGCTTACTGGGGAAGCCTCGTTGTAACAACCTTGTTCTGAAAATTTCTCTATAACAACCTATTTTGTTGAGAAAGCTTAAAGAGGGGGCTATAAAAAGGACCAAGGTCATGAAGAGAGAGGTTTCCAATTAGTTGCCAATTTAGATCCCAAATTTCATCCAAGACTTCATCTCATTCAACACAAATCCAAGATCCAAAATCAAGAATCATCGAGAAGTTCATCAAGCAACATCATTCAAGATCCTTTATACGAAGCGGATCATCATCAACGAGCAAGTGATCCACGACAGGTCCAAGATACATGGTGATCGAGCGACGTGAAAATCGACGGAAAATTACCTCTTCAAGGGAGTGATCGAGAGCAATTCTTCTTATAAATTTCGGATTGAAGAAGTTGTAATTTGAAGTTGAATAATAAAGGTGATAATTAGTTTCAATTTCATTTTCTTTAATTTCCGCATTATGAGTTCTTTTTCTAATCTTTCATCGATTTCCATGATGCGCGAGTAAATCTCCGCTTGATAGGATTCATAGGATTAGGGTAGATCGATGGATGATAGAATTCTATACTTTTCTTTAGTCTTATGAAGTTTACAAACTTTCGCAAAAGAATCGTTAACATCCTCATTGGGTACGATATCAAATTATTGATTATCTTGACCACAATGTGAGTTAAGATTGACGATCTTGTTGTGAAGGGCTAGAAAATAAATGGGATCAATGAAAGGACAAGGGACTATAGTAAAGAAACCCTAGTTCATCCAAGAAACCCTAATCCGCATTCATCACCATCAATCTAGCGTTAAACTATCAATAGAAAAGATGAGTCACCTTTATTCGTCATCCATGGCTACTAAATCCGATTGAATCCTACAAGCCTTCATCATATTTTCTTGATAATTAGATCTTGATATTCTCTTGATTTCCTTTCTTGAAAACGATTTCTTGATTTTCTTGAAAATATTAATTCAACCAAATCTTAAACAATTTCTTGAATTTCTTTACTAGTTCTTTCGACTCAACTAAAGCAAGAATTTACGAATTTCTCGAATCCCAGAGGACGACCCGTGCTCACTAACGCTCGCTACACGCGGCACCGTTATTGATTGCGGTTACTAGTAAACTACCTATTCTTTTTGAACGAATCACCTAACTCTAGAATTGGTAGGGCTGCTTGTCGCTCTCGTATGGGTCTAGGGATGTGGGCTTTCCTATTCATCACGACCGTAGAATCCGTGTTTTTCATTACTGGCTAAATCTAAAACACGGACCTTCTAGTATATCCTATATTTCATATGTTTGCTTCTGCTGTTTTCTATGGTATGATGTGATCATATAACCGCGTGAGACGAATGCTACTTATATATATGATATACTAGTAGAAACTATATATGTTTTGCATATGCGCTAGTTCTGACCACGCCTTGCCGTAAGTTAATTAACCTTACGGTGAAGACCCGGGTCCCTATGGCGAATGCGGATGGCATATATGTGTGTTTTATTTTTGTTTCTTCTGTGATATTTAGGAAACATAAATGATAGGACGTCATTAATGAGATTAATGAAAAGAAAAAAAACCTAAAAGATGTTGTAGAATCAAATTTTTTAAAAAGGTAGCTCTAATTCTTGGTTTGCATAGCGGTATTCCGTTATGAATATCCAACACCTCATTCGATGATGAAAGAGCCTAGATTCCTTCACCGAGAATGACCTTTTTAGAAAAACTGGCATATGCTACAACCTACTCGGTTTGTTTTGAAAACTACTCGATTTTAAAGCGGAGCTTAAACCACACTCCTTTTCATATCACCTGATTCTACAACGATATCAAATTCATTACGCTAAAGGTTTTCTTCAAAACCAGTCATAGCCCTCCGACATTTCAGATAAGTACAATTTAGTATTCGTGCTGTGTTTGTTGACCTTGTCATGGCGTAGTGTGCGGTAGTTGATTAGTACTTATCTGTCGCATATTGATGCGATTGGATTAGGGTAGTCGTACGGCCTTGTTGACCTTGTCAAGGGTCGTGCAGGTGGGTTTAATTCAATCACGAAATGACGGGTTGAACTTGACTTGCAATTTATGGTTTGTTGACCTTATCAAGTTCATAAGCCGCATGGGATAAAAACATATATTAGGAATTTCAAGTGTTGAAATTTGTAATGTCCTTCCATATGATAGTTGGATCCCGATACCCACTGCGAGTAAGAGTTATTCCTGGGAGAGTTTTCCACTTTACAATTAAATAATTCAGTAAGTGTCTATGAAAGGTGTTAACGGGGTTATGCCCCTACGGAAACGAGATTTTTTAATTAGTTCCATGTGAAAGCACGGAGAGACTCCCTCAGAGTACCAACACCTGCTTGGCTGACCGATTGGCGAACTTGTATGGTGTAATTAATCCCGGCTAATCTTACCTTTTAGGGTTTGAAGGAAGATTTGATAAAAACAATGGGAGCCATCCTGATTAGATAAAATAATAACCAATATAATCTTGTAAGAGCGCATGCTAAAATGTTTTCTTCTCTCTCTCTAGGTAGCGACCATGTCACGCCTTAATCAAGAAAATAATATGGATGTATTGACCAAACCCGTATATTATACTGGGCTGGGGAACGTTAGCTCCGCCCTATCTTATGACAACTGTCATAAGTCTGGGCAAGGGATAGGGGAATGCAAGGATTCCCATGCAACCCGAATGAAGAAAGAGCATTTTGATGCATCTTCTTCGGGTGTGTTAGTTATTGAGAACTTTTTCTCAGTCTGCTCTACGTCTTGGGTATTAGATACCGGATCATGATCCCACATTTGTAATATGTTACAAGGGTTAAAGAGAAATAGAGAACCGGGAAAGGGTGATATGTCTCTCAGAGTAGGGAACAGAGAAATTGTTGCTGCCGAAACTGTCGGCGAATATCACCTAGTATTATTAAATAGTAATACATTGATTTCGAACGACTATTATTTCGTATCGTCGATGATGTGCAATATAATATCCGTTTATTTATTAGATAAAGAAGGATATAACTTTGGATTAGAGAAAAATGTTATGAACATTTTCCTAAATCAAGTGTTGATTGGGTTTGGTACATTATGTAACGGTATATACGTTCTAAATCAAAATACAGTTCTAAATATACAGAACACACACAAGAGGAAAAGTTCAGAAATGAACGAGGCCTTCTTGTGGCATTGTAGACTTGATTATATTAATGCAACAAGACTAGCCAAGCTGCATAAAGATGGATATTTGAAGACGTTCGAATTTACATCTTATGAAACTTGTCAGTCACGTCTCAAAGGCAAGATGACCAAAACTCCGTTTACAGGACACAGAGAAAGAGCTATTGAACTCTTGGGACTAATACATAGTGATGTATGTGATCCTATTTCTACACATACTAGGAATGGTTCCTCGTACTTTATTACATTCACCGATGATCTCTCAAGATCCAGACATGTGTTTCTGTTGAAATACAAATCTGAAGCTTTTGAGAAATTCAAGGAATATAAAAGCGAAGTAGAGAACCAAACGGGTAAAAATATTAAAATCCTTCGATCTGATCGAGGAAGAGAATACTTAAGAATGGAATTCCGAGATTATCTAAAAGAGAATGGGATTCTCTCTCTGCTTACTCCTCCGTATACACCACATCACAATGGAGTATCGGAGTGGAAGAATCACACCCTATTAGATATGGTGCGCTCTATGATGAGTACTGCTGAGTTACCTATTTTCTTTTGGAGTTATACACTTGAGACAGCTGCATACCTATTGAATCAAGTTCCATCAAAATCCATGCCTAAAACACCAGATGAGATATGGAGTGGAAAGAGACCATATCTTAAATGAGTTAAGATATGGGGTTATCCGGCCTATGTTAAAAAACAAAATCCGGACAAACTCGAAGCACGATCAGTTCTTTGCAAGTTTGTGGGATATCCAAAGAATTCACATGGATATCTATTCTACCACAGTGAGGAACAAAAAGGTATTTGTTGCTCAACATGCCACCTTTTTAGAAAAGGAATTTCTTGTAAAATAAATTAGTGGTAATGGGGTAGAGCTGGAAGAAGTTCCAGAAACACAAACTACAACTGATGATTTGGTACAACCGGAGAATTCAATAGTCCCAGACGAACCTCAGCCACTCCGCAAATCTAGTAGGGTTACTCATCCACTTGAGAGATACTACGGTTTTCTCGTAGACGATGGGAGCGAGGATTTCATCATGGAAGATGATGACCCAACTAGTTTCGAGCAAGCCATCATAAGTGGGGACTCTGTGAAATGGCTGGATGCTATGCGATCTGAGATGGAATCCATGTACACCAACAAAGTATGGACTTTGGAAGTTACTCTTAAAGGGGTAAAACCTATTGGGAGCAAGTGGATATTTAAGAAGAAAATTGGTGTAGATAGAAAGGTTGAGACCTTCAAAGATAGACTTGTAGCAAAAGGTTTTCGTCGACGACCATGTGTCAACTATGATGAGACCTTTTCTCCAGTAGCTATGCTTAAGTCCATCAGGATCCTACTTGCCATTGCTGCATACTATGACTACGAAATCTGGCAGATAGACGTCAAGACCGTTTTTCTAAATGGTGATTTAGAAGAGAGCGTGTATATGACACATCCAGATGGCTTCATAAATAGTGAGAGCAGCGGAAAGGTGTGCAAGATGCTTAAATCAATCTATGGATTAAAGCAGGTATCGTGGAGCTGGAACATCTGTTTTGATGTAGCAATCAAAGAGTTTGACTTAATAAAAAACGTAGATGAACCTTGTATATATAAAAAGCTTGTAGAGAGTAAGGTTGTCTTCCTTGTATTGTACGTGGATGACATACTCTTGATAGAAAATGTTGTTCCTATGCTGCAATTTGTCAAACTCTTCCCATCACAAAAGTTCTCCATGAAAGATCTGGGTGATACCTCCTACATCCTGGGGATAAAGATCTATAGACATAGATCTAAAAGGATGCTGAGATTGTCCTTATCCAGGTACATAGACACAATACTAAAGAGCTTTAGTATGGAAGATTCTAAGCGTGGTAATTTACCCGCTTGTTCAGGAATCACTCTCTTCAAAGAGATGTCTCCTAAGACTGATTTGGAGAGGGCTCGCATGCACGTGATACCCTATGCTTCTGCAGTTGGGTCTATCATGTACGCGATGTTATGTACCAGACTGGATGTTGCTTACACACTTAGTGTAGTAATTAGGTATCAATCAGACCTAGGGGAGAGGTACTGGACAGCTGTGAAGAACATTCTTAAGTACTTGAGAAGGACTAAAGAAATGCTCTTGGTGTATGGTAACGGAGAACTCCATGTGGATTCCTTTACCGATTCGAGCTTCCAGAGTGATAAGGATGATAGTAAGTCTGTCTCGGATTTTGTCTTCACCCTCAATAGAGAAGCGGTATGTTGTAAGAGTTCCCAGTAAGATACCGTAGCAGACTCGACGATGGAGGCTGAATACATCGCTGGTAATGATGCTGCCAAAGAAGTTGTATGAATGAAGAAGTTCATTGCTGAACATGGTGTGGTTCCATCCATTGAGGATCCAATACCCTTGTATTGTGATAACAATAGAGCTGTGGCTTTTGCCAAGGAACCCCGGTTCCATCAGCGACCCAGACATATTCTGATGCGGTATCACCTAATCCGGGAGATAATTGATCGCCAGGAGATCGAGGTCAGGAGAGTAGATATGAAGGACAACACGGCGGATCCACTCATGAAGGCCTTCCCTCAGACGCAGTTTGAGAGACTTTTTTGGATGTTGGGTATGTGATACTACAACAACTGGTCTTAGTGCAAGTGGGAGATTGTTAGGAATATGTATGCCTTAGAGGTCATTATTGTATGATATAGTGGATGCTTGGACATATATATAGAGGAATTTCTTGCTCGACATGATAGTATGCTATCTGGTTGCTTTTTATCTTAACATGTACACTCATATTAGTATACCGTCTCTCTGATACATGTTGATAAAGCCCTTAGGATGTAGGCTTGACTACCAGGACTATGATGCAGATCATACTAGTGGGGCTTGTGTAGTCTGCAAGTACAACTTTTAACAGTTACTAGTTGAGGGAGTATCGAGACAGGGCATCGATATTCCAGAGTAGACTAGTGTGTACGTTTCTTGACCCTGTATAGGGCGATGGTTGATCCAAAACCATTGGTGTTTGACATCAAAGATTGTGCACAGATGCTTATTGGAGAATGGGTACACCAAACAGGACTCGCCGAGAACTCCTAGATGATACCATACCTATCGTCAGATAGCCGTTCTCTGGTGACACTTGTACAGATTAGTCTGTAGACCCGAGATAGTCATAAAGTCTTGTGTGGTTCCCACTGTGCTTTGATTTACTCCCTACCACGGTTCAAAGGAGTCGTGCAAACAGGTCGATTTTGGGTACAGTCCCGAGTCATATGGAGGCAATGAGCGATAGGAGGGGTTTCGTCTCTCCCGGTATTGGGAGTTGATGTTGCGCTATGCCCGATTGGCTATAACAAGTCCCTGGCCAGGGCTGATGAGATTTACTGGTAAGTGTTATCAGTAGTTTCTCAAACGGTTATTGGCCACACATTGGCATGACTTATCAAGTTACTAAAGTCTGACGATTCCACCCCCAGACTCGATATGCGACATATTAGACGAAGAGATGTATTGAATACGAGTATGTGATACCGTATTCCAATCTAGCGATATTTGATATCAGTTATGTTATATGTGATATAACCGGATTTTTGAATCAAATTTTGATTCAATGATTTGATATATGTATATGTTGTTTATATATATATATATTTGATATGAGCCGGATTATATATGATATAACCGGATTATTAAATCAAGTGTTGATTTAATAATTTGATATATATATATATATGTTATATATATATATATATATATTAACGAATATTGAATATAAGCCGGTTATATATGATATGACAGCATTATTGAATAAAGTGTTAATTTAATAATGTGATATGCATATATGATGTTATTCGGTTATATATGTTATAACCGGATTATTAAATCAAGTGTTGATTTAATAATTTGATATATATTTATATATTTGATATATACATATATTAACTAATATCAAGCTCACTTAAGATTTTCTTCTCTTTATATATGTGTGTGTGTGTGTGTGTGTGTGTGTGTGTGTGTATGATATATATATATATATATATATATATTTATATATGTATTTATATATGTATCATGGTTGATGATACATAGAACTAGGATGTATGAGAATCACATATGAGGTTTGAGATGAGTAGATAAAGGTTTGATTTATGAATAAAAGAAAAAAGGAAAATGGGTCATTTCATAAGATGCATGTGGAAGTTTTGAGAAGCCATGACTCGCCATTTATTCTTTGTTTTATTCATAGATATTTTCCTATCTCATCTAATCACGCACCTTTTGGTTCACTCTCTCTCAATCCAAGTTCATCTTTTTCTTCATTCTCTCCTCTCTCTAGATTTTTCTTGAGTTGACAAAAGAAAAGAAAAGAAGAAACATTTGTGAGCAAAATTCCCACTTCATCAACCTACACTATCCCAGCCCTTTAGTATAGGTTATTTGCTTCACTAATACCTTGATTAGTGAATAGTGAGCTTGAGTTAGAGAGACTTAAAGGTGTATTATCTTCGGCTTCGAAGACAACAAGCAAGCTCATTCCTTTCATCAAGTGGAGTCAAGGAAAGAAGAGTTCTAGGGACTGCTACTTGGAGGTTTAGAAGTGAAGGACCGGTCTACAAAGGTTGTAAACCCTCTTCACTTAGTGTAGAAATTGTTTGCTTTACTCTTAAACCCTAATTCTCTAGTTCGATTCTAGATTAGTATAACTTAGATCTCTAGATTTTTTTAAAATTGTATACTTGTTGCTCTTTGAAACCCAGTAGAGGTGCTAAGACATACTTTCAATTGAAACATTTGTCTTTTAGATTTTCTGTGTACATGTAAATGAAAACTGATTTCCCAATTAATTCTGACTCGAGAGTATGTATTTACCGGATTTGGATCTCACATCTGTACGGTGTTACAGATGCTGAGAAGGAGTAGAATATGGGAAATAGGCGATCTGATCCTTAATATCGGAATTTTTTGTAATTGGTGATATTGGATTGAATCGCCTGACTTTTCCTAATGGCAAATATTTGGTTTCGAATAACCGTTGTTATGCACCAATTTTTAAAATGAAATATCTGTATCCTTATTTTATAAAGTGATATATAAATTTTGAAATTGTGTTCCAAACATTTAGCTTTATCAGTTGAGGATATGGTAAGGTGCATTGAATAATGGTGTAAGATATTCTCAACCAAAATACAGTTTTCAACTTACAAAATACGGAATTTGAGTTAGTATACTCTTGGGACTTATACATGAAAATGTATGTTGTCCTGTGTCCTTCTGGACAAGGGGTTGGTACTCTTATTTCATTCAGATTTATCTATGAGTTCTCTGATTTCAGACATTCATTCATTTTAATGAAAAGTCCAAATTTTTTTTGAGAAGTTTATAGGTATAAGAATAAAGTAGAGAACCATATGTTGGAAGTATCAGGATTCTTAGTAGTTATCGAAGATATATATACTTATGCTAGGTATTCCATTATAGTAATATTGAGAACTTGATTCTCTCTCTGATTACTCATCCGCGGGTTCGCTCCTTGATGAGTAATGTTGTATTGGTATTTTTCCATTTAGGTGATATGCACTGGAAACGGCTGCATGATATTTGAATCCGGTTCCATCTAGATTAGTGCTTTTGAATCTATATGGACATAGATTGGTTACATATCTTGAGGTTATAAAGATATTGAGTTATCCGATTCCCGTTTAAATGCAGAATCCGGACAAACTCAAGGCACCTTTCGATAATGGTTGTTTGTGGATTATCCCAAGCATTCGCTAGGGTTTTGCTTCTACCATTTTCAAGATTAATAATTACATTGTTCTTGACTCGCCACCTTTTTATAAAAGGATTTTTTTTTGCAAAACAAACTAGTCGGTGTATGGTAGAACAGGAAGTATTCCAGAACCACAAACGGTTACCGAAAATTTAGTAGAACCTAAAGATTCAATTGGAATTGATAATCCATTAGCTACTCCACAGATTTTAGTAGGTGAACTCAGCCGCCCGAGAGATACTTCGGTTTTCTTAGAGACGACGACGGGGAGGTCAGCATCATGGTTATGATGGCCTTACTAGTTATCTGTAGGTCATAGGAAGTGATAAATTCCAAGTGACCAGATACTTTTTATCCAAATTGGACTCCACGCACTTCAGCATATTAGATTTTGGACTTTTGCTGGGTGCGCCTGAAGGGGTAAAACCCATTAGGAGTAAGTAGATCTTTCGGGATCTATGCAGGTGTAAAGGTATTAACTTAATAAGGCTAGACTTGTTGTAAATATTTTCATCAAATACCCGTTGTGGATTGTGATGGGACTTTTACTTCAGTTTCTACGCTAAAATCCATATGGATATGACTTGACACTGCTGCTGCTCTAGATTATGATATCTGGAAAGAGGATGACTATAACGTCTTTCCAAATGGGAATTTGGAAGTGCACGTATATATGACTCTGCCGGAGGGTTATCTTAGTCAGTGGGAGCAGTGGAAGGTGTGAAAGTTGCTTATGTCTATTCGTAGACTAAAGCATATATAGCGGAGATGGATCATCTATTTTGATGTGACAATCAAGGTGAATGACTTCATCAAAACAACAAATGAACCTAGTAAGAAGGGTGAAGGGAGTACTGTCCTGGGTTTTGGATGACATACTCCAGATAGGAAGTGATGTTCCTATACTATAATCGGTCAAACTTTGGTTGTCACACATTGTTTTTCCTACGTTGGATATAGATAATATTTCAGGGATTCTGGTGACTTGATCTATGGTTTTAGATCTAGATTTGGGAAGTTTCCCAATTGGATACTTAGACTGCATTCTAAAAGTATTTTAGAATGGATGACTCCCGGCGTGGTGGTGTACCCGCAGGTGATGGAGTCACCCTCTCTAAAGAGATATCTTCTAAATTGATGAGAAGAGGGACCGGCATGAATGACATATCATTTGCTTAGGCAATTGAGTCAATCATGCAATGTCTTGTACAAAATCAGATATTGCTTATACACTTGTTGTAGTAAGCAGATATTAATCTAATTCTGGAGATGCAAAGGGAAGTAGTTATGAACATTAGAGGATGTTCTTGGTATATGATAATGACAGCCTCCTGTGGGAGGCGGTTATCGGTTTAGACTTCCAAGGTGACATGGATGATAGAGATGCTATCAGAGTTTTGCCTCTTCAGAGGATTAGAATATTGGATAGGGTTCCAATAAGGATACTGAGATAGGTATAGTTCAGGATGCTGGTTATGACTCAACGGAGGATACAGCCCAAGAAGTTTATAGGATAAAGTTGTTCATTATGAACTTGGTCCCATCATGTATCCAGACAAATTCTTGTGGCGGGGTATCACTTAGTTCGGGAGATTGTTCATCTCCATGAAGTTGAGATATAAAGAGAGGAAGTTGAAACATTATAGCGGATCCACTCACTGAGGCTATTTCTCAAACACGAATATTCCTCAAACGAGATTTAAGAAACTGATTATTAGAGAAATTAGGTATTCGATAGCATACGGGATGTGGGTATGCGATACTACAAAAATTAGCCTTATGTGCAAGTGGGAGATTGTTGGATATTGTGCTCTCAAGGTAATTATTGTAATTGCAGGCGCACGATTATGATAATTGAGGGAGGACCTATACAGGTAGAACAATCTTACTCGAAATGATAGTATACTATCTAGTTTGTCTTTAGTATTGATGTGTACACGTTTTACTTGATATTACGTGTCGCTAATACATAATGATGAAGACTGTAGGATTTTTTCTTGACTACTTTCATTATGATGGTGATCATATATGTGAGAGCTGGATAGTCTATAAGCACATCCTTAAATGTCCCTAGTCTTAGGAGTATCGAGACTGTGCATTGATATTCTGGAGTAGACTAGTGTATACGTTTCGAGACCCCAATGAGGGGCGGTGGCCGGTCTCACAAGCCATTGGTGTTATGTCACCTAAGATAGTATACAGGTGCTCACGTGAGGTGAGTACACTGGACGGACTCGCTGAGAACTTCTAGATGGTATTATATCTACCGTCAGATGGAAGTTCTTGAGTGGCATTAGAACATGTTAGTCTTTTGACCTGAGATCGTTATTTGTCTCATGTGAGTTCCCACTGTACTTTGATTACTACCCTACCATGGCTCAAATGAGTCATGCAAATAGGTTTTAGTTGGGTACAGTCCCAAGCCACATGGAGGCAGTGAAAGATTATCGGGGATTCATTTCTCCTGATATTAGGAGTCGATGTCGTGCTATGTTCAGTTGGCTATCATCCTAAATCCGTGGCCACGGTAGATGGGATTTAAAGATATGAGTTCAGTAGTTTCTCGGTTAGTGATGAGCTTGACTCCGACATGACTTATCGGGTTATTAAGAGTCTGACGTTTCCACCCCTAAACCCGGTATGCGATACTCTTAGACGAAGAGACCAGGCTGTACGGAGATTGTCACATTCAGGCTAAGTAGGGTACGGACGGACTTGATTGTCGGCTTCCCTTTCAACAGATACATGGGTAGCCGTTACGTACAACTAATGTCGCTGACGTACTTGTGGTTTTTGGATTTATCCAGTAAATCACTGCCAGCGTATTGTCGAGTCTTCAGAGTCCCACACAGAGGGTTTTCCCAGTTCAGGCGATATGATGTAGATGACATATGTTGGTGCATACAGGGTGTCCGATTAAATACATGTATAGGCTACACGAACTTTAATCGAACGGCTAATAATAATAGTGGCTTAGGATTAAGCCGGATTATTAAATCAGCTTTTGATTTTATAATTTTTATATATATTTTTAATATGTATATTATAGTATTATTGTTCACTATTCATTTTCTCTCTCTTGGCTATTCGTATTTTTTGTACGAATACGCGTATATGTATTTCAATACGTATACCGGGTTGTATTCCGTATTTATATGGAATTTGTTCTAGAAGACGGACACTTCATTTCTCATTTTTTATTTTATAAAAAATAAAAAATGAGGTGGAGGATGAGGTGTTTTGTAGCATGGTAGAGAGGTATGAGTTGATTATTATATAGTATTTTCATTTGTGAATACTATTCTTGGATGGTTGCTAAATAATCAAGCTATTCTCTTTTCTATGCTTGCTAGTTTTTCCTTCACAAAAATACTTAGCCATTTTCCATGGTTTCTTCTTCTTCACCTCCTCCTCCTCCTCCTCCTTCTAGGTAGCTCACTTGAGCTTAGAAAAGAGAGAAAAAGATAGTGAGAATGTTCCTACATCCCCACTCTCCATTCATAACAAGCTTAGAGTGTCGGTCAATTCACTAGGTGAAGCCGGAGCTTGGGTCGGTTTCCCTCTGGTGGATCTTCTTCTTCAGCAAGGGCAGTTGCCACTCAAGCACGATCCGAACAGCATACAAGGAGATTGGAGGGGTCTTCCACGATTGGGTGGATACGCGTCGAAGGTAGTATTCATATTTTTGCATGCTTGGTTTGCTAGTTTAAGAGTTTGGATCGATTTTAGGTTTGGAGTTCCTTCGTGTTTACTTGAAATTTTTGATCGCCATCCACGCTTCCGCTGCGCCGCGGGCACTATGGAACCCTACACTTCGCTGAATTTGGGAGAACATCCATATGACCTCTATGCCGTATATATTGCCATCAAAGTCTAGAGCTAGGATTTTACCGTCACTCCACTCTTGTTTGATTGTTGCGTCCCCACCAAACTGGAATGAGGGGGAACGTCGAGGTTGTCTCTAGATTGTATATGTATCGTATAGGCTTGGAGCTAGGATTTTGCCATTACTCCATCTTTGCTTTGACCATTAGGTATTTTTGATGACGTTACGTCTGCATCCTGCTGGAGTGAGAAGAACGTCGAAGTGATCTCTAGGCTACAGATGTAGCTATCGAAATCTGGAGCTATTTTGATGAAGCATGATGGGAAAATATGGTTCCCTTTTTTCATTTGTGCCTATGGATTGTATACAAGAGTCAATATGGACCTACTTGCTGGGCAGAAAAAATTTATTTTATTATATATTTATTTATTTATTTCCGCGATGCTCTATCTTTTAAGCTTTTATATCGCGAAAGTCGCGATTGCCCAATCATTTTGGCTATTTTTTGCAGTGCCCAATCATTTCGGCTATGTCTTTTTTTTTTTACTCGCTTTTTTTATTGCGAGTTGCCCAAAAATTTCGGCTGTTTCAAATGAATATATGTTTTTTTTCTCGCTGATTTTTATTGCGTGTTGCCCCATCATTTCGGCTATTTTTATATGCATATTCTTCCTTACTCGCTGATTTTATTGCTAGTTGGGAATTTGGAATTTGGAATCTGATACCAATCTTGGCATCAATATCGCAACAACTAGAATATTGTCATGAGCGAATCATCATTTGTCACGGGAGGACTGATACCTGTTTAGTCATCATTATCGCTACAACTGGGATATTGCCAGGAGCGAATCATCATTTTCCTTTGTCGATTTGAACAAAAGTGGCTTAACAAACAGGGTTACGATCTTGTCGACTAAGGCTTTTTGACTTTATAAGCCGTAATGATCTCATAAAGGTATTTCTCCTTATGAGTCGTGAGGATATCATAAGTATGTTTTCTTTTTAGGAATCATGGGGATTCCTAAGTGATATTTTCTCTTGTAAGTCGTAAGGATCTTACAAGACTATTTTCTCCTTATAAGTCGAGAGGACTTACAAGTGGTTGTTCACCATATGAGGATATTTCTCGCCGTCAGTGGGACTTGGTTGGGAATTTATTTGTTGGATATAGTGCCCTCAAGGTAATTATTGTAATTGCAAGTAGACGATTATGCTAATATAACGAGGATCTATATAGGTAGAGCAGTTTTACTCGAGATGATAGTATGCTATCTGGTTTGTCTTTATTATTATGTGTATACGTTTTGATAAAACCTGTAAGATTATTGCTTGACTACCAGTATTATGATGCCGATTATATATGTGGGAGCTGGGTGGTCCACAAGCATATCCTTAAATGCCCCTAGTGTAAGTCGATGTTGCACACTCCATGTGGTTTGTGGGAAGGCGGAATTTACAAAAACGATTTTTAAGTCAAGCAACATCGACTAAACAACTAGGATTTTTCAGAAACCCTAACTAGCTAAACACAAGGAAGTTCTAAACTACTATGATAGAGTTTTATACCTCTTAGATACAAGTCCTTCGGGTCTTTTTCTCCTCCTCTTGAGTTCCTAGAAGGTGCGGATCAAGCTCGGTCGTCGGCCTCCTCGTGTCGAAGACGATCCACCCGAGAGTCTATGGTTCAAGCTCCAATCTCAAGAATGAGGTAACTAAAGTACCTAGTTTGCAAATCTAGGTAGCTTAGGAGATGTAGAGAGTTAATTAGATTGATTTATCTCAAAGAACCATAGGATTCACAACACATGTGAGGGTTAGGATTTGAAGAAGAAGGAGGAGAGCAAATGGAGAGAGAATGAAAAAGATAAAATGAACAAGTGTTTTGGCAAGTGAAGAATGGCTCATTCTTTTTCTCACAATCAAGCATGCAATATTTTCAATAGAAAATTATAGCCATGCTTGAATGGTAAGTGCAAACCAGTAAACTAAAGAATTAGCTATGCTTCACCCATGCAACAAATATCTCCATTTTCCACCTCGTTAATCTATTTTCCAATAAATAGATATGTGCAAAATGAGGTGTCTCCTTCAAGAAGCATCTCTTGTAAAAATTACAAGAATGCCCTCACCATATATACATACTCGTATTCGTACTACAAAAAATATGAATACAAAGAGATAAAGATAATCCAATAATATAATACTAGAATACGGTTTAATTCTAAGCCCACTAGTATTATACGTCCGAACAACATCCGTGTAGCCAGTACACGTATATGATCGGAATCCTGCATGTAAAACCATACGGCCTCTACATCGTTTTGCATGAACCAGGGAAACCCTCTGTGTGGGACTCTAAAGACTCAACAGTACGCTAGCAGTGGGTTTAACCACAAGTCCATCAGCGACACTAGCTGTACGTAACGGCTACCCAGGTACCTGTTGAAAAGAAGGCCGACGAGCGAACTCATCCGAACCCCTATTAAGCCTATCCATGAAAATCTCCATACAGTCCGGTCTGTTTGTCTAAGAGTATCGCATATTAGGCCTAGGGGGTGGTAAACGTCAGACCCCTAATAGCACAATAAGTCATGTCAGTGTAGAGCCCAATACACCCTGAGAAACTACTGGAGTACCTATCAGTAAATCGCACTTGCCCTGGCTAGGGACTTTGTGTATTTGCTAACCGAACACAACGCGATATCAACTCCCAATACCGGGAGAGACGAATCCCTTCTACTCCTTACTGCCTCTAAGTGCTTCGGGACTGCACCCAACCACTTTCTGTTTGCACGACTCATTTGAGCCGTGGTAGGGTAGTAATCTAAGTACAGTGGGAAAACATTCGAGATGAACAGTGGTGTCAAGTCAACGGACTAACCTATACTCATGTTACCCGGGAACTGCTAACTGACGTTAGCTATAATACTAACCAGAAGTTCCCAGCAAGTCTGTCCAGTGTAACTCATAACCCAATGAGCACCTGTATACTATCTCTCGTACCGCATACCAAGGGCTGCAGGACAGGCCACCTTCCCTGACGGGGATAAGAAGCGTATACACTAGTCTACTCTGGAGTATCGATACCATATCTCGATAATCCTATGACTAGAGATAAGCTTAAGGATGCGCTTATAGACCACCCATCTCCCACTAGTGTGACCGCCATCACAACGCTGGTAGTTAAGCAAAGATCCTAAGGACTCTATCAATATGTATTAGCGATATGCTAAAAGAATCATATACACATATTACGATAGAATAAAACAAGATAGCATAATATCATATTGAGCAAGGCTGTTATTATATCTGTGTATATCTCAAGCTTCCAAAATGTAATATACAATCCAGTACTATACAATAATGGCCTCTAGTGCATATATCACTAACACCTAGTCAAAGGAGTATCGAGATTGGGCATCGATACTCCAGAGTAGACTAGTGTATACTTTTCGAGACCCCGACGAGGGGCGGTGGACGGTCTCATAAGCCATTGGTGTTGAGTCTCCTAAAATAGTATACAGGTGCTCACTAGAGATGAGTACACCGGACGGACTCGCCGAGAACTTCTAGATGGTATTATACCTATCGTCAGATGGAAGTTCTCTTGTGGCATGAGTACAGGTTAGTCCTTTGACCTGAGATTTTCATTTGTCTTATATGAGTTCCTACTGTACTTAGATTACTACCTTACCACAGCTCTAAGTGCTGGGAACCTAGTCACACTAGCAAGCTAATTTTCATAGATGGCAACATGGATTTCAAAAATTTTCTAGTTTGCCGAAATTCCCAAACCAAGAATCAAACTAAATAGATAGAACTTGTATACAAAAACCTAGTGAGCTAAAATAATCTACTAAGTGTAGAATACTCACATCCTCAAGCTTTCTTCAAGTTCTCCAGATCGCGGTTGCAAGCCGGTCCTTTTTTGCCGAAGATGATCCATCTGAGGGAAACGTTGCAGGCTCCAGCTTCGCATAGCGAAGCAGCCGACGCTCTAAGGTCGCTAGTAATGGAGAGTGGGGATGTAGGAATTTTTCACTATCTTTTTCTCTCATTTCTTATGCTCAAGTGAGCAACCAAAAAAGAAGGAGGAGGAGGTGAGGAAAACAAAAGCCAGAGAAACTCAAGAAAGAAGATGAGCTAAGTGTAGAAGAGATCTCAAGCATGAAGAGTCAAGAAAATATGGATGAATCAAAAGTGAATGAAATGTATAAAGAATAATGGCTCCTCATTTTTCAACCATGCAAAAAATATCTCACACATTTTACAATAAACAATCAAAGGCCATACTTCTCTACATACCTCCAACCATACTCATGCCCCCTCACCCTCCACCTCATTTCCAAATGATTTTCTAAAAAGAATATCATATAATGGGGTGTGCATCTTCTAGAAGATATTCCGTATAAATACAGAATACAACCCGGTATACATATCGAAATACATATACGCGTATTCGTATACAAATACGAATAGCCAAGAGAGAAAATGAATAGTGAACAATAAAACTAGAATACATATACTATATATATATATATATATATATATATATATATAAATAATTAAATCAAAACTTGATTTAATAATCTGGCTTAATCCTAAGCCGCCAGTATTATCAACTGTTCGATTAAAGTCTATGTAGCCTTTACATATATTTAATCGGACACATGTATGTACCAACATACTTCATCTACATCATATCTTCTGAACCAGAAAAACCCTCTGTGTGGGACTCTAAAGACTCGTCAATACGCTGGCAGTGGGTTCAGCCACAAGCACGTCAGCAACACTAGCTGTACGTAACGGCTACCCAAGTATTGAGCGAAAGGAAGGCCAACAAGAAAACTCATCCGAACCCCTACTAAGCATGTCTGTGACAATCTCTGTACAGTCCGGTCTGTTCGTCTAAGAGTATCGCATATCGGGTTTAGGGGGTGGATAAAGTCAGACCCTTAATAACGCGATATTTCGTGTCGGTGTGAAGCCCATCACCCACTGAGAAACTACTGATCCAAATCAGTAATTCTCGTCCACCTTGGCCAAGGATTTCTGGTGATGGCCATACGTGCACTGTGCGACATCAACCTCCAATACTGGGAGAGACGAATCCCCGACGATCCGCTCACTGCCTCCATGTGGCTCGGGACTATACCCAACTAAAACCTGTTTGCACGACTCCTTTGAGCCGTGGTAGGGTAGTAATCAAAGCACAGTGGGAACTCACATGAGACAAATGACGATCTCAAGTGAACAGACTAACCTGTACTCATGTCACCTGAGAACTGCTATCTGACAATAGGTATAATACCTTCTAGCATGTTCCCGGGGAGTCTGTCCAGTGTTACTCATAACCCAATGAGCACCTATATACTATCTTAGGTGGCTAACTGACACCAATGGCTTGTGAGACCGGCTACCGCCCCTCATCGGGCTCTCGAAAAGTATAAACTAGTCTACTCCGGGGTATTGATGCCTAGTCTCGATACTCCCTCGACTAGGGACATTTAAGGATGTGCTTATAGACCACCTATCTCCCACGTATATGATTGCCATCATAATGATGGTAGTTAAGCAAGAATCCTATGGGCTTTATCAATATGTAATAGTGATCTATAATGCCACATAATGCATGTAAATGATGATAGAGATAAACCAGATAGCATACTATCATCTTGAGTAAGAATGTTCTACACGTATAGGTCCTCCCTCAATCATCATAATCACTTGCCTGCAATTACAATAATTTCCTTGAGGGTACTATAGCCAACACTAAGGAGTCTTGCAAACAGGTTTTAGTTGAGTACAGTCCCAAGCCACATGGAGGCGGTGAACAATCATCAGGGATTCTTCTTTCCCGGTAGTAAGAGTCGATGTCGCACCGTATTAGGTCAGTCATCACCAGAAATCCTTGGTCAAGGTGGATGAGAGTTACCGATGTGATATCAGTAATTTCTCAGTGTGAGATGAGCTTCAGACCGGCATGACTTATCGGGTTACTAAGGGTCTAATGTTATCCACCCCTATGTTAGTTATATGTATGCCCTAGAGGCCATTACTGTACATAAGATGTATATTGTAGTGGATGCTGGGACATATATAGGGAGGACTTTCTTGCTCGACATGATAGTATGCTATCTGGTTACTCTTTACCTTAACGTGTATACTGATTGTCTCTCTGTTATATGTTGGTAAAGCCCTTAGGATGTGTACTTGACTACCTGGACTATGATGCGGATCATACTAGTGGGGACATGGTAGTCTATAAGTACATCCTTCAAGGTCCCTAGTCGTGGGTGTATCGAGACGGGGCATCGATATACCAGAGTAGACTAGCGTATACCTTCTCGACCCATACAGATGGGCGATGGATGATCCCATATCCATTGGTGTTTGACATCAGAGATGATATACGGGTGCTCAGTAGAGACTGGGTACACTGGACGGACTCGCCGAGAACTCCCAGATGGTATTATACCTTACGTCAGATGGCAGTTCTCTGGTGACACTGGTACAGAGTAGTCTGTTGACCCGAGATCGTCATAGAGTCTTGTGTGGTTCCCACTGTGCTTTGATTTCCATCTTACCACGTCCAAGAGGGCGTGCAAAACGGTGGTTTTTGGGTACAGTCCCGAGTCACATGGAGGCAATGAGCGATAGGAGGCGATTCGTCTCTCCCGGTATAGGGAGTTGATGTTGCGCTGTGTTCGATTGGCTATAACCGGAAATCCCTGGCCAGGGTTGCTGAGATTTACTGGTAAGTGTTACCAGTAGTTTCTCGAACTGTTATAGACCTCATATCGACACGACTTATCGAGCTATTGGGGTCTGACGTTTACCACCCCTAGGCGAGATATGCGACATATCAGACGACGAGACCGGACTGTACGGTAGTGTTACTGGTTGGATTCACTGGAGTGTGAGCGGGCTTGCTCGTCGATCTTCTGATCACTCAATACCCGGGTGACCGTTACGTTTAGCAGACCGCTTGCGGCTTGTGGGTGTTTGATATGATCATCACCTGCTGCCGGCGTATTGACGAGTCTTTAGAGTCCTACACAGAGGTTTCCTGGCTCAAGCGAAACGAAATAGGAGCGCATATGAGATATGTGCGGGACCGAGAATAATGCATGTATGTGATACCGTATTCTATTCTCGCGATGAATGTATCGATTGGTTGTATGCGATATAACCTAGTTATCGAATCAAGTATTGATTCGATAAGCCGATACATTGAATACTAGTCGGTTGTGTGCGACATGACCGGATCATTGAATCAAGTGTTGATTTAATGATTTAATGCATAATTATATATTTGATATATTACTTTGCACTAACTAGTATTGGTTCACTTTAAATGGATTTTCTCACTTGGTTTGTGCACATTGTATATGTGATATACTTATGTACACAAGTTTGTATCATGTTTGATGATGCATGCTAACTTGGGTTTGTGTAAAGACTAAACCATGGTTATATGAATGGTTAGGGTTTTGTTTTCTTTTTGATTTATCTTATTTAGTTATTCATTTTGAAAATGATAAGCATAAAGGGAAAATGGTGGCTTAATTTGTTTTCTAGTTGAAGCTTCTTGAACATTTGACCAAAGTGACCATTTTGTCTCATGCTTAACCCTAACCACTCCATTTAACCCTAGTCTATTCTCTACACCTAACCAAGGTTAGGATATGATAAGTATTCATTTTATTATTCATTTTAGATATACTTATGATATTCTATCTTCATCTTCTTCATCTTCTTCAATGAAGAAACCTTCACTTCATCAATGGTGATTGATGAAAATGAGTGAGAAATCCAATTCTAAAGTCTACCCACTTCCTATTTCTTCATCCTCTACCTCTTGCCAAGTAGTAGAGTGTGTTTCCTTCACAAGTTTTCATGGCTTGGTGAAGGTGGGGCTTGATCTAGTGATGCTTCGATGTAGATCATCTTCGGCACGTCGTCGATGACCTAGCCCGTCCATTCTCCGATGAAGCCGACGCTAGAGCCCGGGGTTCGACTTGGACAGCGAGGAGACTTCATTGCGGAGCTATGGAGGTGGAGAAACGGATCTACAAAGGTTGTATGCTCGTTTACTTTTAGTTAAGATGTTAACTAGCTCGTTTAGTCGCCTAAAATTCTAGCCAACGATCTTGTTAGGGTTTCTCGGCACCGTTAAAATTTCAAATTGGCATGGTTGATGCCTTGTGAGACCTCCTTGGTGTGCCTAGGAACCCTACAGTGGTATCAGAGCCTAGCTAGAGCCTTAGGCGAAGTCTAGACGGATTTTGAAGTCCGATCGACCCGAAACCCCAACCCTAAATTGCTCTCTGGACAATTTCTGAAATCTGGTCTTTTTCAAAATTAAAAATATGCAGAAAACACATCAGGAATATCTAAGAGTTACTGTGAAATTCGACAGCCCAATTCCACTAAGTCGCCGCGGTTCCGCGGCATGAGCAAGCCTTATGCGGCGGTTCCGCGGCCGTACGGCCACATTATATAAAGAAGTTTGCACAGTAATTCTTAGTTTCCAGTGGTGCTTTTCCTGGGAATTTTTAATATTTTTTCAAGAGTTGAATTTTCTGGGTTGTTTTGGAGACTCGGTGATTCGATCGGATTATCAAATTTCGTCTTAGTGTATTTCCGGATGATTTTAGAATATGTTAAAAAGTTCGACCGGATATAAATAACCAATTTTTCCCCTGTCGGGAAATTTCCAAGTGTTGGATTTTTCTATGGTTTAAAGACGTTCTGAGTAGTGCAAGTAACGCGATGGTCCCTCTAGAAGACAACAAACCTTAACTCGATTATGTGACCGTCTTGAACTGCCCTTTGAACCTTCGGGTTTGGGGCAGTACGGCGTGCCACATGTGAGGCATTGATTTGACCCTTCTACGGCTGGACCGTTGGTACTGAGGCACGAACTGAATGTTTTTAGACTTGTTTCATGTGTTGATCAGTATCGGGAAAACTTGGGTGTTTGACTGTTCGATCGGAAAGTTTAACATTTTCTATTTATCTGGAATGTGATACAACAATTGGAATTCACAAGAAGTTATGAGATAACTGAATGAATGTTATAAACATAGCAGTTTAGTCTCACTTGATCCATTGCCACGGAATTTTGATGTGATCAAAAGTCCGTCGCAATCACGTAGCGTACGCGGATACTCGCCGGATAAACTTAATAGACAGCTTCACTCCATAGCCCCGACCAAGTGACTGTAGGAGAACCCCGTCGCCGAAAGCATCCGTTCGGGTGCTCCCGGTAGCGGTGTTCCGCCTTGGTGCACTTCGTCGACGGTATCAGGGGTGCAGCCGCCTACTAAAGTTTGCGACGAGCATTCGATCAGGATGTCGGGAATCTTGTTGAATTGCCCGACTTGGTATTGAAAAGAGTTTTCGATTTTGAGACTAAAATGCGGGGTTTATAATTGTTAGGCATTTGATGTCTAAGGAATTCATTTGGTTAGGCATGCGATGTCTAAAGAGGTTGCGGATTCCAACTGTTGTAGTTTTACACTTTCTTTTCTGTGACCGTAAGTGTAATATGTGATATCGCCGGTTTCGTTGCTATATGCCAACGACAATTGGGATGCGCATATTTACTTACGTTGATGACATATGATGTTATGTGTTGCTGGATATGTTATATTGGATCGTCGTGTTCGAATAGCCGGGGTTTTTTTTTATGTGAGATGAGTGTTTTTCATTTTCATTCATGTAAAAACTTGTATGTAATATTCTTTTGATTTGGGGCGCTTCCAGGTAGCGGAAGTTGTCACCGTTGATGTATATTATTTACTTTTCCGCACTAGGATAGACCCAAGGAGGAGGGCACAAGTAACCGGGTTCTGGAGTCCAGTGGGAGACCAACTCGAGGAGTCGAGTCCGGGTCTCCTAACTCTAGAATTGGTAGGGTTGCTTGCCGCTCTCGTAGGGGTCTAGGGGTGTGGGTTTGGCTATTCATCGCGATCGTGGAATCCGTGTTTTATACTGGCTCGTATTGAAAACACGGACGTCCTAGTATATCCAATATTTCATATGATTCTTCTGCTGCGATATCTGTGATGTGATCATGTGATGTTCTGTGATAGATACAGTATATAGTATATATGATATATTATATAGACGTTACTTATGTTTTACACCCGCGCTAGCCCTGCCCTGCTCTGCCGTTAGTTACCTAACCTTTACGGTGCACGAGGGGACATCGAGGCGAATGCGGATGGCATAAGCGTACGTCGTATTTATCTGTGATGTTTAAGTACTTAAATGATGGGACTTCATTAATATGATTAATGAAATAAAAGAAACCTAAGATGTTGTAGAATCGAATTTCAAAATAAAACAGGTAGCTACAGTTCTTGCTTTGCACAGCGGTATATATGATATATCCTGCACCTTATTCGATAAGGAAAGGACCGAGATCCCTTCACCGGGAGTGACTCCTTTAGCAATAACTGGCAGATGCTACACACTCGGTTTGTCTTTTGATTGCTTTTAAGAGTTTTTTGCTTTGCACAGCGATATATATGATATATCCCGCACCTCATTCGACGAGGAAAGGACCGACGATCCCTTCACCGGGAGTGACTCCTTTAGCAAAACTAGAAAAGCCTCAAAAACACTCCATTTCAAAATTCATTCGATCCTACAACGATATCAAGTTCATTACGCAATAGGTTTTCAGAAAAACCTGTCGTAGCCCTCCGTCATTTCAGATAAGTCCTACTTAGTATTCGTGCTACGTTTGTTGACCTCCGTCAAGGCGTAGTGTGCGGTAGCTAACTAGTATTTATCTGCTTATGCATATGATGCAGATTGGATTAGGGTAGTCGTGCGGCCTTGTTGACCTCCGTCAAGGGTCGTGCGGGTGGGTTTAATTCGATCAAGAAATGACGGGTTGAACTTGACTAGTAGCCTATGGTTTGTTGACCTCCGTCAAGGTCATAAGACGCTAGGGGCAAAATATTATCGGGAATTTCAAGTGTTGAAATTTGCAATGAGATTGCATACCTTCTATGAGATAGTTGGATCCCGATACCCGCTGCGAGTAATTGTTACTCCTGGGAGAGTTTTACACATTACAATTAGCCGATCAAGTAGGTATCTAGAAAGGTGTCAACGGGGTTACGCCTCTGGGAAAACGAGGTTTACATTAATTAGGTTCGTGCGAAAGCACGGGGGACCTCCCTCAAAGTACCGACACTGGCCTGGCTGAAAGATTGGCGAACTTGTAACGTGTAATTAATCCCGGCTAGTCTTTCCTTTTAGGGTTTGAAGGAAGATTTGATAAAAAGCAGTGGGAGCCATCCTGATTAGATAAAATAATAACCAATCTATTCTTGCAAGAGCGCACGCTGAGTGTTTTCTTCTCTCTCTCTCCAGGTAGCGACCATATCACGCCTTAATCAAGATAATAAAACGGATTATTGACCGAACCCGCTTGTTATACTGAGCTGGGGAACGTTGGTCCCGCTCCAACTTGTAATTGTTATAAGACAGAGCAGGAAATTGGGGAATACCAGATTTTCCGTGCCGCCCAAACGAAGAGAGTGCATGTTGATGCATCATCTTCGGGTGTGTTCATTACAAAGAACTGTTTCTCAATATTCTTTACGTCCTGGGTATATGATACCAGATCAGGATCCCAGATATGTAATCTGTTACATAGGGCTACAGAAAGGTAAAGAACTGAGAACGGGTGATAAGTTTCATGAGGCAGAAAACGGGGCAAGAGTTGCAGCCAAGTCTGTCGGTCACTGTCACCCTGTATTACCAATACATTGATTCTGAACGAATGTTATTAGATACCGAACCTGATATACAAAATCATATCAGTCTCTTTATTAGTAAAGAAATGATAAAATTTTGTATTGTTGGATAATGTTTTGAACATTTGCTATATCAAAAGTTGATCGGTTCAGGCACATTATCTAAAAGCATTGTTGTTCTAAATCAAACTACAGTTCTTAGTATATTAAACACACACAAGAGGAAGAGTTCAGAAATGGACAAATCCTTCTTGAGGTATTGTAGACTAGGTCATATCAATGCGACCCGACTAGCTTGAGTTACATAAAGATGCATATTTAAATCAGTTTGAATTTACATCTTGTGAAACTCGCCAGTCATATCACAAAGATAAGATGACCACAGCTCTGTTCACTGGAAACAGAGAAAGAGTTAGTGAACTTTTGGGACTGATACATGATGATGTATGTAAGGTCTCCTGTCTACACATGCCAGGGCTGGTTCTTTATACTTCATTACGTTCTCTGATGATCTCTTTAGATTCAGACATATGTTCTTGTTGAAACACAAGTCCGAACCTTTTGAGATATTCACAGAATATAAGTTAGAAGTAGAGAACCAATACGGGTATAAGTATTATGTCCTATGATGAGATCAGGGAGGAGAATACTTGTGCATGGAATTTCTGGACTATTCTAAAGGAGAATGAGATTCTCTCTCAGCATTACTCCTCTGCATACACCATAACACGATGGTATATCGTGGCGGAGCAGATACACCTTATTTGATATGGTGTGCTCTATGATGAGTACTACTGAGTTACCTATTTCCTTTTGGGAGTTATGCACTTGAGAAGCTGCATACCTATTGAATAGGGTTCAAATCAAATCAGTTGCCTACCACTTCATATGTGATATGGAAAGGGAAGAGCCTATATCTTAAATTGGTTAAGATTTGGGGTTGTCCGGCCTATGTCTAAAAGCAAAATCCGGCCAAGCTTGAAGCAAGGTCTGTTATGTAGAACTGGAAATGTTCCAGCTATACAAACTGCAGCTGATGATTTGACAGAACCAAAGGATTCAGTAGATTCCAACGAACCTCAGCCTCTCCGCCGATCTAGCAGGGTTCCTCACCCACCTGAGAGATACTTCGGTTTCTCTATGACAGTGGGAGAGAGGATTGCATCATGAGATGATGACCCAACTAGTTTCGAGCTGGCCATCAGGAGTGAGACTCTGTAAGAATGGATGGATGCTTAGCGATCTGAGACGGAATCCTTATACACCTACAAAGTATGGACTTTGGCTGCTATATCTGAAGGGTTAAATCCCCATCAGGAGCAAGTATATCTTGAGAAGATTACTTGGTGTAGATGGAAAAGTTGAGACTTTCAAAGCTAGACTTGTTAAAAGTTTGCATCATTTACCAAGTAGGATTATGATGAAACCTTTTTCAAGTAGCTATGCTTAAGTCCATCCAGATCCTACTTGCCACGGCTACATACCATGACTACGATATCTGGTGGTTGGGTGTCATGACAGCTCTTCTAAAATGATGTTTTGGAAGAGAGCGTCTATAAGTACACAGCCAGAGGGCTTCGTAGACAGTGGGAGCAGCGGAAACGTGTGCATGATGTTTTATGTGATGAAGCAGGCATCGCGGAGTTGGAACATCTGTTTTGATGGATTAGTCAAAGAGTTTGACATCATCAAAATGGTAGATGAACCTTGTATAAACAAAAAGGTAGTAGGGAGTATGCTGGAGATCCTCGTAGAGTACGTGGATGACATACTCTTGATAGGGAAGGAGTTTCCTATGCTATGATCGGTCAATCTCCGCTTATCACAAGGATTCTCCAGATAGGATCAAAGTGATACCTCCTCCATCCTGAGCTTTCATCTATGAGATAGATGTTATTTGGGTGTTAGTATACTCACTAGCTGTAGTGAGATGGTATCAATTGGTCCTGGGGAGAATCACTGGAAGGGTTCCAGGGTGATAAAGACGACTGAGTGTTAGTCGCAGGCATTGTCTTTACCCTCAGTAAAGGGACGGTATGTTGGAAGAGTTCCAAGCTAGATGCCGTGACATACTAGACGATTAAAGGCTGAATATATCGCTACTTTAGATGCTACCAAAGAGGATGTTTGGGTGTATATTAGTTCATGAGATGAACTACGTTCCTACCATTGTGAGACAATGGAGTTGTGGCTCATGCCAAGGAACGCTGGTCCCATCAGTGATCCAGACATATTCTAAGGTAGTATCACCTGATCATGGAGATGGCTAATCTCCAAGGTGATCGAGGTTAGGAGAGTAGACTCAGAAGACAACACGGCGGATCCACTCACGAAGGCCTATTCCCAGAGAGAGACTTTTATGGGATGGTTGAGTATGAGATACTTCGACCACTGCTACAGATGGCCCTAGTGCAAGTGAGAGATTGTTAGTTATATGTATGCCCTAGAGGCCATTACTGTACATAGTATGTATATTGTAGTGGATGCTGGGACATATATAGGGAGGACTTTCTTGCTCGACATGATAGTATGCTATCTGGTTACTCTTTACCTTAATGTGTATACTGATTGTCTCTCTGTTATATGTTGGTAAAGCCCTTAGGATGTGTACTTGACTACCTGGACTATGATGCGGATCATACTAGTGGGGACATGGTAGTCTATAAGTACATCCTTCAAGGTCCCTAGTCGTGGGTGTATCGAGACGGGGCATCGATATACCAGAGTAGACTAGCGTATACCTTCTCGACCCATACAGATGGGCGATGGATGATCCCATATCCATTGGTGTTTGACATCAGAGATGATATACGGGTGCTCAGTAGAGACTGGGTACACTGGACGGACTCGCCGAGAACTCCCAGATGGTATTATACCTTACGTCAGATGGCAATTCTCTGGTGACACTGGTACAGAGTAGTCTGTTGACCCGAGATCGTCATAGAGTCTTGTGTGGTTCCCACTGTGCTTTGATTTCCATCTTACCACGTCCAAGAGGGCGTGCAAAACGGTGGTTTTCGGGTACAGTCCCGAGTCACATGGAGGCAATGAGCGATAGGAGGGGATTCGTCTCTCCCGGTATAGGGAGTTGATGTTGTGCTGTGTTCGATTGGCTATAACCGGAAATCCCTGGCCAGGGTTGCTGAGATTTACTGGTAAGTGTTACCAGTAGTTTCTTGAACTGTTATAGACCTCATATCGACACGACTTATCGATCTATTGGGTTCTGACGTTTACCACCCCTAGGCGAGATATGCGACATATCAGACGACGAGACCGGACTGTACGGTAGTGTTACTGGTTGGATTCACTGGAGTGTGAGCGGGCTTGCTCGTCGATCTTCTGATCGCTCAATACCCGGGTGGCCGTTACGTTTAGCAGACCGCTTGCGGCTTGTGGGTGTTTGATATGATCATCACCTGCTGCCGGCGTATTGACGAGTCTTTAGAGTCCTACACAGAGGTTTCCTGGCTCAAGCGAAACGAAATAGGAGCGCATATGAGATATGTGCGGGACCGAGAATAATGCGTGTATGTGATACCGTATTCTATTCTCGCGATGAATGTATCGATTGGTTGTATGCGATATAACCTAGTTATCGAATCAAGTATTGATTCGATAAGCCGATACATTGAATACTAGTCGGTTGTGTGCGACATGACCGGATCATTGAATCAAGTGTTGATTTAATGATTTAATGCATAATTATATATTTGATATATTACTTTGCACTAACTAGTATTGGTTCACTTTAAATGGATTTTCTCACTTGGTTTGTGCACATTGTATATGTGATATACTTATGTACACAAGTTTGTATCATGTTTGATGATGCATGCTAACTTGGGTTTGTGTAAAGACTAAACCATGGTTATATGAATGGTTAGGGTTTTGTTTTCTTTTTGATTTATCTTATTTAGTTATTCATTTTGAAAATGATAAGCATAAAGGGAAAATGGTGGCTTAATTTGTTTTCTAGTTGAAGCTTCTTGAACATTTGACCAAAGTGACCATTTTGTCTCATGCTTAACCCTAACCACTCCATTTAACCCTAGTCTATTCTCTACACCTAACCAAGGTTAGGATATGATAAGTATTCATTTTATTATTCATTTTAGATATACTTATGATATTCTATCTTCATCTTCTTCATCTTTTTCAATGAAGAAACCTTCACTTCATCAATGGTGATTGATGAAAATGAGTGAGAAATCCAATTCTAAAGTCTACCCACTTCCTATTTCTTCATCCTCTACCTCTTGCCAAGTAGTAGAGTGTGTTTCCTTCACAAGTTTTCATGGCTTGGTGAAGGTGGAGCTTGATCTAGTGATGCTTCGACGTAGATCATCTTCGGCACGTCGTCGATGACCTAGCCCGTCCATTCTCCGATGAAGCCGACGCTAGAGCCCGGGGTTCGACTTGGACAGCGAGAAGACTTCATTGCTGAGCTATGGAGGTGGAGAAACGGATCTACAAAGGTTGTATGTTCGTTTACTTTTAGTTAAGATGTTAACTAGCTCGTTTAGTCGCCTAAAATTCTAGCCAACGATCTTGTTAGGGTTTCTCGGCACCGTTAAAATTTCAAATTGGCATGGTTGATGCCTTGTGAGACCTCCTTGGTGTGCCTAGGAACCCTACACCCTAGACCCGGTATGTGATTATCCAGACGAAGAGACCGAACTGTACGGAGATTGTCACAGACAGGATCAGTAGAGGTATGGATGGGTTTGCTCATCGGCCTTCCTTTCGCTTAATACCTGGGTAGCTATTACGTACAGCTGGTGCCATGATTTGTCTCAAAAACTATCTATTACCGCAATCAAGAACGGCGTCGCTTTGCAGCTAGACGGTGAGTACGGGTCGGTCCATAGGGATGTTGTCAATTTCCCAATCGCTCAAACGAGTTAATTCCGATGGGTGTTCGGATTGATTTATTAAATCTAAAAACTAAATGTATCTATACTAAGATTATCTAGACCTAAATCTTGCTAGGGTTAGGTTTAGGAATGGTTTGGAAATGTAAATAAATCTCAACGCTTTCTATACCCAAATGAAGATCGATGAGGAGTTATGGTAATTATCAATAAAGGGGATTAGATCCATTCGGGAAGGTGTTCCTTCCTCTAGGTTCTTGTCCTTCCTTTAGAGATCCTTACCCTAACCTCCGTGGAAAACACGCGCAACCGGGCCTTTATACTACGGTATCACCGCTACCTCGAGGGATAGGGTGCCGCAGAGCGCGGTGTGTGCGTGTATGCATGGAGTCCTATTGATTGTATGTGATGGATAAGAAAGGGATGAGAGATCTCATCTCTCAAAAGCCTTCCCCAAAGCTAACATCTAAGGCAAGGAATTAAAATCTAAACTAGAGAAATTAAATAAAACTACTTACAGATGGCTCTCTCCAAACATCAACACAGGGTTGTCAGATCTGAATTCATGAAATGAAAAGAGGCACCGATGCTCTGCAAAAGAATTCTAAAATTTATTAATGAAGGGAGGCATAGGGAGGCATCCGAGAATACAATGATTTGGGTTCTATTTATAGGACATAGAAACCCTAGGTTACAATTGATTCGCACGTCTGCTTTTACAAAAATGCCCTCTAAGAAAAGACCTAGTGAAAGATCCGTGCCGCCAGAATTAAGGTAAAAAATCTTCAACTCCGGGCTTCATATGGCCGCGGAACCGTGGCATTGGTGGGGTAGGGCCGCGGTTCCACGGCCCATTGGTCGACTTGGAATGTGTGTTTTTCTGGGCTTTTTCTCTGCTGTTTGGGCTTCTTATTTATTTGGTTCTTTTATCAATTGGGCTTCTACGTTGGTTCCAGATCTCCAATGAACAATTTATAGTGGACTTTTAACCCTTCTCTTTGTAATCTTGGACCTTGCGTTGCCTTGTTAATTGTGAACTGTTCTTCGTCTAGGCTTGACTAGGATCCTTCTACTTGTTGGTCAAAAATCCCTCTTTTGTATCATCTTTTGTCTTTTTCATTGTTTTCGCTCCAAGAACCTGTAACCTGTACTATGTAGCAGACATGCGTCAAAAGCACCTGTTTTTATTGTAAAATGCATAAGAATGGGGAATATAAAATACAATATTATGATATGAACAAATACCCCCAAACTTATCTTTTGCTCGTCCTCGAGCAAACTTATTTTTTTATTCTCTACAAAAACCTAATCTCACTTTCGCAGGGAAACGCGATTGCATTGAGCTCATGCAACAAGCCGTTAAACCTCTAGGTGTCCCTAGTAGGAGGAGTGTTGTCTCCTGAGAGTTTTCAGCGAATACTACCCACAAAATCCTATCAATTTGGCTTTTTCGACTTTAATTCTTTAATTAGGGTTTCTAACAAGGAACTCTATTATCTTCTACTTGCAAATTATCCACCCATATTCTTCACACTTTCTCATCATCTAACTTAAGATTATATATGTTCTATAGACTTACTTAGCTTTCGGCATCTCTTAAGTTTTCCTTCTAGGGTTCCATCTCCACTTAGGAATTTCTATCAACTCTACTAAAGATACAAGTTCTATTCTTCACTCCTTTCTCTCATCTAAACTCCAATCACATATCCCCACGTGTGTGTATAAATCACCCCTACACTTGGAAATTCAAATCAAGCAATCATACCCTTATCCATTGTCCAAAGTACTTATTAGTAGGTGAATTTTTAATCGAATTTTTTCTTACACATCCTTTATGAGACCGTTACTAGTTCTTGAGGTACCAACGACCGATTACAAGATGCGTTAGAACTTTAAAGCATACTTCCTAGTCTTGCAACACCCAAGACTTTAGCAGTGACTCCCAAACCAGTTGGTCTAAGGCACTAGGTGATGAAGCACCCTCGCTAAATATTTTTCTATTTTTTTAGCCTTAAGTAATCACAAAAACCAGTGTTCATTTTTTTTTTCTTTATTCACACTTGTATTTTTTTTTTCCATTTTCTTCGTACTAAGGATTTTAGACAAGAGCATTTCAAGGTCTCTTCTACTATTTCAAGTTTCAAGGTGCGTGATTGTGCAAATTGTAGGGTATACATTTTCAGAATCTAGATTTAAGTTAGGAATTATTTTTCAAACTTATACTCTAGTAAAAATATCAATACTTTTCCTTTGTTTTAACTTAGCCCAAAAAGTGAAATCAAAATTTGCCTATTTCTAAATAAACTACAAAGACATACACTTTCTACCGTTAAACTCTAAAGAAGGTTAGTTTTAGGGTTTTTAATTTACTAAGTCTAAGATCTTGTTGTTCCTAGCTAGTTAACCTATCTGTCAAACTCGAGTCAAATAAGCCAAAATTGAATATAATAATTTTTATAATTTTTGAAATTTTTCAAATTTTTATGGGTTTTTAAAAATAAGTATGCAAATGCAAAAAATATGTACAAATGAATGGGAAAAAAGAAGACTTACCGAGCATACCCCCAAACTTAAACTTGACAGTGTCCTCACTGTCATGCTACACCAAGAGGGTCAAAATGCTGGCACTCCCCTGTTTATTTATTTATAAATTTTTTTATATTTTTTAATGTTTTGAATTTTTTTTATAGAAAAAGAAAACAAAAAATATATATACATATATACAACAAGGTTCCCCCCAAACTTAAGCTTGGCCTTACACAAGCCAAAAGTTAGCACCAACCATTCAAAAATCTTATCGTGGTAATGGTCGAGTTGGTGAAAGAATGGAGTGGAAAGAAAAGAGATGAGAAGCACACGAGACCGTGTGGAGGTAGAAACGAGATACGGTCTCGGTGGGGGAGAAGAATGGCGGAAAAGAGAAAGAAGTGGAGTACGATCTTGAGGGTGTAAATCGAGTGAATAAATTAGCGTAATTTGTGATGACCGATGTGTTAAAAGCGATTGTGCTAACCTATCAACCCGCCGAGAAATGGGGTCAAATCCCTCAAGATTCGCAAGAAAGCATGGGTACGCCGAACTTGGTATTGGAGATGAAAGCGTAACGGTCTCTTGTACGGTCGGAACGATAGAAAGGACGAAAGGGAGTGAATTAGGGATAGTGTTATTCTCACCTAAGTAATCTGTCGCGAACTTGAAGGATTTCATCAATGGTTCGAAACAACTGTAAGCAACCGAGTCTGATGGTTCGACTAACTCATCTGAAAATGTAAAGGACTCAAACTCGGGCGGTGAGTCATCAACATCGTCCGAAAAAGTGAAACACTCGTAAGTGTCATCGGCTGTGAGAACTATGTCAGATTCAAAGGAAAAGTTTTCAAGCTCACAGTCGTCAAGCGTGATCTTGTACGTGGTCGGAACGATAGAAAGGAGGGAGGGTGATATAACAGTTAAAAATTCAGGAGGATGAATTGGAAAATCCGACACATCAAACAAAAATGGTTCAACCTCAATATTATCTTCACTACTCTCCTCAATACTATCCTCATAATTCTCCTCAATATTTATCTCATCCATGCCATTATCATCAAAATCAAGACGCATATGAAGTTCGGGAGAAACATTTAATGACTCGGGATGATGAATTGGACATAAAATTTCAATCAAATCGACGGGTTCATCATCCAAAATATTCCCGACGTCTATATCCTCAATCAAGTGAAAATCAATATTTTCTGACACCTCATCAAAAGCATGGATATTTATCGATTTAGGTTCTAGAGTGGAGGTGTAAAGATCGAAAGGATTAGGTGTGGTTTCACTCGAAAGGGGTTCTTCACAATCTGGCAAATCAAGCACTACAAAATCACACAACTCGTTTTTATTTTCAACTGGTGAACTATTTGGGACAATCGATGGAAAACCGGAGTTGTGGGCTGGAATTGGGTATGGGTAGGTTTGATTTGGAAATCCTCTCAAATTCTCACTCTGTCCAACCGCCTCCTCATATATTGGAAAATTTGGAGCTAGTTGGAAACCAGCTACCGGTTCACTCAGTTGCATAAGGGCGGCCATGGACGCTTCCACATTCCTAGTCATTTTGTTTGTTGCTGCAATATAAGATGCCAACGACTGTTCCAAACTAGACATGGGTGGTGAAGGGGTTTCGGTAAAAGATTCGAAATTGTTTGGATACGTGAAACTCCCAAAAGGCTGTGTAGAAACAGGATCTAGTGAAGGTGGGAAAGTCGGGTAGGACTGGTAGGAAGTGGATGGTTGGACAGGATTAGGATCAACATGTGGATAAAAAGGTGGATGGACTTGTTGATTCCTAAAACTAGATGAGGGGAGAGGGGTGAAAGATCGGCTACGAGATTGAGCGATATGCTCAGCAATGGACATCGGTTTAGGAGTAACAGTAGGACTTGAAAAAGTGGTATCAACATATGAAGGTGGTAAAGGTGGACATGGTTGACACAAAGTAGGTTGCAAAGTTGAACTGTTTCTCCTAGACGCTTCTATTTGATCTTTCAAAGATATTTTGGGCACGGAGGGATCTTCCTTAAATCGACCGAAACAATTGACGTACGAGGCAAAATTAGATTCGGGATACCAAAGTTTGGCAAGAGATTTATGATGTGGGGTACCCATAATAGAAGAAAGAGAAGAAAAAGAAGATTGGGGTGCACGGATTTCTTAGCGACAAAAGTTGCAAGTCTTTTTTTTTAAATTTTTTTTCCTTTTTCTCTTTATTTAGAACTGTTTGCAAAAAGATTTTCGAGAAAAGAGCTAAGACACACTTTCGATCAACCAAAAATGCACAATCAGGCCTAGATCTAGGGTCACCTAGGTCAGCTAGACAGCTCCTAACTGTTCCAAAGGACTAGAAATAGGACCTCAAACCGCCTTTTCACCACCAATTGCGGCCAGGTAAGTGCCAGGTAAGTGGGAGGCTCCCCGCTACTATTGGATATATGTATGCCCTAGAGGCCATTATGTGATAATGGATGTATTGATACATGTGTATGTGTGTGTGTATATATATATATATTCAGTGTACATTCTTGCTCGACATGATAGTATGCTATCCGCTTCTTCTTTATCTGACATGTTGATTTGATCATGTTTTTATTCATTCATACATGTTGATAAAGCCCTAAGGATATTGGCTTGACTACTGTGATTATGATGGAGATCATACTAGTGGGACATCAGTAGTTTATAAGTATATCCTAGAATGTCCCTAGTCGCAGGTGTATCGAGACGGGGCATCGATATACCAGAGTAGACTAGCGTATATGATACTAGACCCATATGATGGGCGATGGATATTCCCACATTCATCGATGTTTGACATCAAGATCATATACGGGTGCTCAGTGGTGACTGGGTACACTGGACGGACTCACCGAGAACTCCTATATGGAATTATATCTATCGTCGGATAGCAGTTCTCAGGTGACACTGGTACAGGTTAGTCTGTAGACCCGAGATCATCATAGAGTCTTGTGTGCTCTCCCACTGTACTTTGATTACCACCCTACCACGGCTCTACTGAGTCGTGCAAACAGGTGGCCGTTGGGTACAGTCTCGAGACACACGAAGGCGATGAGCGATAGGAGGGGTTTCGTCTCTCCCGGTATTGGGAGTTGATGTTGTGCTGTGCTCGACTGGTTCTATCAGTAAGTCCCTGGCCAGGGCTGCTGAGATTTACTGATAAGTGTTATCAGTAGTTTCTCGATCTATTATAAACCATTCACCGGCACGACTTATTGAGTTATTAGGGTCGACGTGACCATCCCTAGGCTCGATATGCAGCATATCCGACGAAGAGACCGGACTGTACGATAGTGTTGCCGGTTGGCTCGACGGGAGCTATAGCAGGTTCGCTTGTTTTCTTCTGATCGCTCAATACCCGGGTGGCCGTTACGTTTAGCTGACCGCTTGCGGCTTAGGGATGCTTGATATGATCATCACCCACTGCCGGCGTATTGACGAGTCTTAGAGTCCCACAAAGGAGTTACCTAGTCCAGGCGAAACGTTGTGGTGCGCGTATGCGATATGCGCATGGACCCGGTTAAAATGCGCGTATGAGATACCATATATTAATCGGGCGGCTTGCTTTTGGTCGGGTCGTATGTGATATGACCGGATTGATAAATCAAGTGTTGATTTATCATTTAACCATTAGCTTCTCACTAGAAATCCTTTCTTGTCCTTTTTGGATGTATGCATGCATGTATGCATTCATTCTTGTTCATGCACATATGGATGTGCATGCACACATGCATACATACATCATTCTATCATGGTTGTATATACATAGAAAAAGGTGGCAATATAAGACTCACACCTTGGTTATTTATATGGATAATTATTTCTATTTGTTTTAAAACAAAATGAAAAAGGAAAAGATAATTCATGATTTGTTTCTACACTCTTCTTTGACCTAACCATGCTCACCTACTTTTAACCATGGATTAAACTTTCCTTTTATGTTTTAACTCAAATTAAATAATATCTTTATCATTTAACCATGGTTTGAGATGAGAAGAGGAAAATATATATACATATATTTTCTATTTTCTTTCATGAGATTATCTTTTCTCTTCTTCTTAAAAAACCACCATCTTCTTCAACCTTGCTCTTTTGCTCTCTAGATCTTTCAAGTGAGAAAAATACTCAACAAGATAGGATTTTGAAGTGGGAAAAAGAACCACAACACTATTCTACACAAGTCTTGCCCACTTGTTTAGAGTGTTAGCTTCATTTCTTTCTCTTGATAAAGTGAAGTTGCAAGCTTGGACAAAAGAGCTTCGGGTGGATCGTCGTGGACGTTAGAAGACCTCAAGCTAATCGTTTTCCAACTCTCAAGTGGCCAAGGAGTCTATAATAGGGAGCTACAAAGGTTGTACTCTCAAAACCCTAGCCTTTGTTACTTGTGATGTAGTTTAAAGTTATGAAACCCTAATTTTCTAGGATTGATTCTTTGTGTGTTCACTTAGCACTCTAAAAACTTAATCTTTGTGACATGTGATGCTTTCAAACCTTTCATAGGGTGCTAGGTAAACCTAACAATGGTATCAGAGCCGACCTAGAATATTAGACGACACTTTAGCGAAGTAAAAACTCCGATCGAACCGAAATACGGATTTTCGGGACACTCTCTAGACATTTTTTGAAAACTGTTATTTTTCAGAATTAAAAATATGTAAAAATATCAGCAGGGAAATCTAAGACAAACTGTAAAATATGAAGCTGTGAACAGTAAACCCTAGCGCGGAACCGCGGCAAAAGCTTGCTTAGGCCGCGGTTCCGCGGCCGTACAGATGCCTCACTGCCTCGTTTTTGTACAGTGTTTTACTACCTGCTTGTGTATATTTTTGGGTATTTTTAAATCTGGTTTAAGTGTTATTTGTTCTGGAGATTGTTTTGGGTTCAATGATTCGATCGGAATTTTAACTTCATGTGTTTTCCGGATAATTAGAAAGTATTGAATTGTTCAAACGAGTGTCGTTTGCTCACTTTTTCACGGGGTTTAAATCTTTCGGAAATATGTGCAAGTTTTTTTTTTGTGGTGGACCCTCTAGAAGAGAACAAACCTTAACTCGATTATGTGACCGTCTTGAACTGCCTTTTGAACCTTAGGGTTTGAGGCAGTACGGCGTGCCACATGTGAGGCGTTGGCTTGACCCTTCTACGGCTGGACCGCTACTACTGTGTCACACTCCGGGTTTTTTGAACTCCGCTCAAGTGTTGAGCTTTAGCGAATTTTTGGGTATTTGATTATTCGTTCGAAGAATTTAATACTGTCTATTTATCTGGAATGTAATACAATATGTGGAATTCATATAATTAGGCATGAAATGCGAGGTATGTGATATCTCGGATTTATGATGTCTAAAGAGAATGCGGATTCCAAATATTGTAGTTTTACACTTTCTTTTCTGTGACCGTAAGTGTAGTATGTCGATATCGCCGGTTTCGTTGCTATACATCAACGACAATCGGAGTACGCATACTTACTTACGTTGATGATATATGATATTATGTGTTGCTGAGATATGATGTGCAGGATTGTCGCGATCGAATAGCCGGGGGGTTTTATGTGAGATGAGAGTTTTATATTTTCATTCATGTAAATTCAAATGTAATGTAATATTCTTTTATTTGGGGCACTTCCGGGTTGAGGTTGATGTCACCAGTGTTGTATATTATTTACTTTTCCGCATTATGATAGACCCAAGGAGTGGAGCACAAGTGACCGGGTTCTGGGGTTCAGTGGGAGGCCATCTCGAGGAGTCGAGACCGGGTCTCCTAAACTCCAGGATTGGTAGGGTCGCTTGCCGCTCTCGTAGGGGTCTAGGGGTGTGGGCTTGGCTATTCATCGCGACTGTGGAATCCGTATTTTCTATTGTTGGCTAAATACTAAATACGGACGTCCTAGTATATCTCACATTATATATATGTTTCTGCTGCCTGTGTTCTGTGATATCTGAGACGAATGATATATTATATATGAGATATATAGTAGACGTTGCTTATGTTTTACACCCGCGCTAGTCCCGTCCCGGTATGCCGTTAGTTAAGTAACATAACGGTGCATAACGGAACATTGCGGCGAATGCGGATGGCATAAGCGTACGTGTTATTTTCGTTTCTTTTCTGTGATTGGCTTAAGGACTTAAATGATGGGACTACATTAATATGATTAATGTAAAGAAAATAAACCTAAAAAGATGTTGTAGAATCAGATTTGAAAACCACTCGGCTCTTTATGAAAAAGCTATATTTCAAAACTGCGGAGTACAAGCCACTCCTTTTGAAAACCATTTGATTCTACGACGATATCAAGTTCAAAGCGTTAAAGATTTTCTTAAAAATCATTCGCAACCCTCCGTCATTTTAGGAAGTAGAGTACTTAGTATTCGTGCTACGTTTGTTGACCTTAGCCAAGGCGTAGTGTACGGTAGCTAAGTGATGTCTTCCTACAATGCATATGATGCAGATTAATTAGGACGGGTATATGACTTTGTTGACCTTAGCCAAGGGTCATGTAAACGGGTCTGATTAATCAAGAACTGACGGGCTGAACTTGACTAGTACTTATGATTTGTTGACCATAGCCAAGGTCATAGGTACTAGGGGTAAAAATTATATCGGGAATTTCAAGTGTTGAGATTTGCAATGAGATTGCATACCTTCCATATGATGGTTGGATCCCGATCCCACTGTGGGCAATAGTTGCTCCCATAAGAGTTTTGCAGTTTACAATTAGCTAACTCATTAGGTGTCTAGAAAGGTGTTAACGGGGCTACGCCTCTGGGAAAACGAGGTTTACTTTAATTAGGTCCGTGCGAAAGCACGGGGAACCTCCCTCAAGTACCGACACTGGCCTGGCTGAACGGTTAGTGAAGTTGTAGACTGTAATTAATCCTGGCTAGTTTTATTTTTAAGGTTTGAAAGAAAAACTTGATTAAAGCAGTGGGAGACATCGATTAGACAAGATAATAACCAATCTGATCTATGCAAGAGCTTTCGATGAGTGTATTCTTTTCTCTCTCTTAATGGCAGATACCAATGACTGGACTCAAGCTTTTACTAGATAAAAACAAACTGAATGGGACCAATTATAAAGACTGGCTGAGGAATCTGAAAATAGCCTTGACTTATGATAAAGTATCATATGTCCTCACGGCTTCAGCCCCGCCCACCCCAGGTCCAGAATCCTCAGTTGCGGACATTGAAGTCCGCAAGACATGGGATGCTGACTGTGCCACGGCCAAATGCCTCGTGCTTGCATCGATGGACAATACACATCAAAAACAGTACGAGAATATGGACATTCATGACATATTCCTCCATACAAAGGAGTTGTATGGAGAGCAATCCCGCGTATTACGATACGAAGCATCAAAGAAATTGTTTCAGATGCGAATGGCCCCTGGCACATCAGTAGGAGACCATGTTCTGAAGATGATAGCTCTTATAGAAGAGCTTGAGGACCTTGGATGGACGATGGACAATGAACAATATATGGATATTATTCTGCAGTCCCTCCCCTCCACCTTTGCTCAGTTCATAGTTAACTTCAACATGCACAACATGGAGAAGGAACTACCTGAACTCCTTAATATGTTAAGGGGTGCAGAGAGCACACTGAAATCAGTGAAAACTCCCGTTATGACTGTTGGACAATCTTCTTCTTCTCGCCCAAAGGCCAAGGCCAAGGGAAAGAAAAAGAAGAAGCCCACCAATCCTGAGGGTGGAGTTAAAAAGGTGAAGGGAAAGGAAAAGTCCAAAACTGGAGACTCAGGGAAAGGTGAATGTTTTCATTGCCACAAAGCAGGACATTTGAAGCGCAACTGTACAGAGTACTTAAATCTCAAGAAGAAGCATGGGGATGCTTCCTCTTCAGGTGTGTTTGTGAAAGAAAACTGTTTTTCAATAAACTCTGCTTCCTGGGTATTAGATACCGGTTCAGGTTCTCACATTTATAATTCTATGCAGGGGCTGAGAAATAGCAAAGTTTTGAAGACAGGTGACCATACTCTCCGCGTTGGAAATGGTTCCAATGTACATACAGTCGCAGTGGGAGAGTATCACTTGGGGTTGCCATCTGGGTGTATATTGGTTTTGAACCCATGTTATTTTGTACCAAGTATGCTATGTAATATAATATCTGTTTCTTTGTTAGACAACGAAGGATATAATTTTGTACTGCAGAACAATGTTATGAACATTCACCTAAATCAAATGTTGGTTGGGTATGGTACACTTAATAACGGGATATACGTCCTAAATCAACACACAATTTTCAGTATACAACACACTAATAAAAGAAAACTTTCAGAATTAAATGAAGCTTTTCTTTGGCACTGTAGACTTGGTCATATTAACAAAACAAGACTAAACAAGTTACACAAAGATGGATATTTAAACTCTTTTGAATATAAATCTTATGCGACTTGCCAGTCTTGTATCAAGGGTAAAATGACCAAAACTCCATTTACTGGACACGGAGAAAGAGCTACTGAGTTCCTAGGCCCATACATAGTGATGTATGCGGGCCAATGTCTACACAGGCTAGAGGCGGTTTTTCATACTTCATTACGTTCACTGACGATTTCTCACGATTCGGTCATGTATTTTTATTAAAGCACAAGTCCGAAGCTTTCGAGAAATTCATTGAATATAAATAAGAAGTAGAAAAACAAACCGGCTTGAGTATCAAGATGCTTCGATCAGATCGAGGTGGGGAGTACCTCAGTATAGAATTTGCAAACTTCCTAAAAGAGAATGTGATTCTCTCTCAACTCACTCCTCCTTACACACCACAGCACAACGGTGTGTCTGAACGACGGAATCGGACCCTATTAGATACGGTCCGTTCCATGATGAGTGATGCTGAGTTACCTGTCTCATTTTGGGGGCATGCATTGTAAACTGCAGCGTTTCTTTTGAACAGGGTTCCAACCAAAACCGTATCTACCACGCCATATGAGATATGGCATGGGAAGAGACCATCTCTTAAGAGAATTAAGATTTGGGGTTGCCCGGCCTATGTTAAAAAGCAGAATCCGGACAAACTCGAGATACGGTCGGTCATGTGTAACTTTGTGGGATATCCAAAGAACTCATATGGATATCTATTCTACCACAAGGAGAAACAAAAGGTGTTTCTCAGCATGCCACATTCTTGGAAAAAGAGTTTTCACAGATAAAGATGATGGCAATGTGGTAGATCTAGAAGAGGTTCTAGAGACACAAACTACAAATGACGACTTGGTTGAACCGGCTGCTGCAATAGAAACTGAGGAACCTCGGCCACTCCATAGGTCTGGTAGGACTTCTCGCCCACCGGAGAGGTACTACGGTTTCCTCATTGATGGTGACGGAGAAGACTACATCATGGATGATGATGATCCTACCAGTTTTCAGCAAGCTATGACGAGTGGTGACTCTGTGAAGTGGCTGGATGCCATGAGATCCGAAATGGAGTCTATAAACACCAAAAAAGTTTGGACTTTGGACGTTGTACCCCCTGGGGTAAAACCTGTGGGATGCAAATGGATCTTTAAAAGAAAGATTGGTGTAGATGGGCAGGTAGAGACCTATAAGGCAAGACTTGTGGCGACGGGTTTTCGTCAAAGACCAGGTTTGGACTATGACGAAACTTTTTCGTCCGTAGCCATGCTTAAATCCATTCGGATCCTACTTGCTATTGCTGCTCACTACAACTATGAAATCTGGCAGATGGACGTTAAAACAACATTTCTAAATGGAGATTTAGAAGAATGCGTTTATATGGATAAGCCAGAGGGCTTCATTCACAGTGGGAGCAGCGGGAAAGCATGTAGATTGCTTAAATCCATATATGGGTTAAAGCAGGCATCACGGAGTTGGAACATCTGTTTCGATGATGTCATCAAAGAGTTTGATTTCATCAAAAATCCAGATGAACCTTGTGTTTATAAGAAGGTTGTAGGGAGAGCTGTCACTTTCCTCGTATTGTACGTGGACGACATCCTTCTGATAGGAAATGATATTCCAATGCTACAGTCGGTCAAATCATTCTTATCACTAAGGTTCTCCATGAAGGACCTGGGTGATGCCACATACATCCTAGGCATAAGGATCTATAGGGATAGATCCAAAAAGTTATTGGGATTGTCCCAAACCAGGTACATCAACACCATCCTAAAAAGGTTTAGTATGGAAGACTCCAAGCGGGGTGCCTTACCCGCTTGCCATGGGGTCACTCTCTCCAAGGATTCTTGTCCAAAGACCGATGAAGAGAGAGCTCGCATAAGCATTATACTCTATGCTTCGGCAGTAGGATCTATAATGTATGCGATGTTATGTACACGCCCAGATGTAGCTTATGCACTTAGTGTTGTAAGCAGGTATCAATCCAACCAATGGGAGAATCACTGGATAGCTGTGAAGAACATTCTTAAGTACTTGCGAAGGACTAAAGAATTGTTCTTGGTGTATGGTAATGGAGATCTCCAAATGGAGGCCTTTACCGATTCGAGCATCCAGAGTGATAAGGATGACAACAAATCTATCTCTGGGTTTGTATTTACTCTCAACGGAGGGGCGGTAAGTTGGAAGAGTTCCAAACAGGATACCGTTGCAGACACTACGATGGAAGCTGAGTACATTGCTGCGAATGATGCCGCCAAGGAAGCCGTCTGGATGAGGAAGTTCTTCTCGGAGCTAGGAGTAGTTCCAACCATTATTGATCCAATACCCTTGTATTGTGATAATAATGGGGCTATGGCGTTTAGCCAAGGAGCCCAGGTCCCATCAGCGATCCAGACACATCCCGAGGCGCTTTCATTTGATCCGGGAGATTGTAGATCGCCGCGAGATCGAGATTAAGAGAGTAGACACAAAGAATAACGCCGCGGATCCACTCACCAAGGCCCTCCCTAAGCCGCAACATGAGCGACTTTTTGAGACGTTGGGTATGAGATACGCCAATAACTGGCCTTAGTGCAAGTTGGAGATTGTTGGATATATGTATGCCCTAGAGGCCATTATGTGATAGTGGATGTATTCATACATGTATATATATATTCAGTGTACATTCTTGCTCGACATGATAATATGCTATTTGGTTCTTCTTTATCTGACATGTTGATTTGATCATGTTTTTATTCATTCATACATGTTGATAAAGCCCTAAGGATATTGGCTTGACTACTGTGATTATGATGGAGATCATACTAGTGGGACATCAGTAGTTTATAAGCATATCCTAGAATGTCCCTAGTCGCAGGTGTATCGAGACGGGGCATCGATATACCAGAGTAGACTAGCGTATATGATACTAGACCCATATGATGGGCGATGGATGTTCCTACATTCATCGATGTTTGACATCAAGATCATATACGGGTGCTCAGTGGTGACTGGGTACACTGGACGGACTCACCGAGAACTCCTATATGGAATTATATCTATCGTCGGATAGCAGTTCTCAGGTGACACTGGTACAGGTTAGTCTGTAGACCCGAGATCGTCATAGAGTCTTGTGTGCTCTCCCACTGTACTTTGATTACCACCCTACCACGGCTCTACTGAGTTGTGCAAACAGGTGGCCGTTGGGTACAGTCCCGAGACACATGAAGGCGATGAGCGATAGGAGGGGTTTCGTCTCTCCCGGTATTGGGAGTTGATGCTGCGCTGTGCTCGACTGGTTATATCAGTAAGTCCCTGGCCAGGGCTACTGAGATTTACTAATAACTGTTATCAGTAGTTTCTCGATCTGTTATAAACCATTCACCGGCACGATTTATTGAGTTATTGGGGTCGACGTGACCATCCCTAGGATCGATATGCAGCATATCTGACGAAGAGACCGGACTGTACGGTAGTGTTGCCGGTTGGCTCGACGGGAGTTGTAGCAGGTTCGCTTGTTTTCTTCTGATCGCTCAATACTCGGGTGGCAGTTACGTTTAGCTGACCGCTTGCGGCTTGGGGGTGCTTGATATGATCATCACCCACTGCCGGCGTATTGACGAGTCTTAGAGTCCTATAAAGGAGTTACCTAGTCCAGGCAAAACGTTGTGGTGCGCGTATGCGATATGCGCATGGACCCGGTTAAAATGCGCGTATGAGATACCGTATATTAATTGGGCGGCTTGCTTTTAGTCGGGTCATATGTGATATGACCGGATTGATAAATCAAGTGTTGATTTATCATTTAACCATTAGCTTCTCACTAGAAATCCTTTCTTGTCCTTTTTGGATGTATGCATGCATGTATGCATTCATTCTTGTTCATGTACATATGGATGTGCATGCACACATGCATACATACATCATTCTATCATGGTTGTATATACATAGAAAATGGTGGCAATATAAGACTCACACCTTGGTTATTTATATGGATAATTATTTCTATTTGTTTTAAAACAAAATGAAAAAGGAAAGGATAATTCATGGTTTGTTTCTATACTCTTCTTTGACCTAACCATGCTCACCTACTTTTAACCATGGATTAAACTTTCCTTTTATGTTTTAACTCAAATTAAATAATATCTTTATCATTTAACCATGGTTTGAGATGAGAAGAGGAAAATATATATACATATATTTTCTATTTTCTTTCATGAGATTATCTTTTCTCTTCTTCTTAAAAAGCCATCATCTTCTTCAACCTTGCTCTTTTGCTCTCTAGATCTTTCAAGTGAGCAAAATACTCAACAAGATAGGATTTTGAAATGTGAAAAAGAACCACAACACCATTCTACACATGTCTTGCCCACTTGTTTAGAGTGTTTGCTTCATTTCTTTCTCTTAATAAAGTGAAGTTGCAAGCTTGGACAAAGGAGTTTCGGGTGGATCGTCGTGGACGTTAGAAGACCTCAAGCTAATCGTTTTCCAACTCTCAAGTGGCCAAGGAGTCTATAATAGGGAGCTACAAAGGTTGTACTCTCAAAACCCTAGCCTTTGTTACTTGTGATGTGGTTTAAAGTTATGAAACCCTAATTTTCTAGGATTGATTCTTTGTGTGTTCACTTAGCACTCTAAAAACTTAATCTTTGTGACATGTGATGCTTCCAAACCTTTCATAGGGTGCTAGGTAAACCTAACAGCTACAAGTAGCGGTCCTAATTAAGTAACCACTTGCCTTAGACACACTTCCCTAGACACCGCAAAGTCAGGTTAGGATTAACGGCCGATGCCTATAACTACTCCTCTGTCCTATTGAGCTCGAAGTCCTTAGGGTTGAGTCTAGTATTTTTTTTAATTTAGAATGGTCAATGCAAATGCCTTATGTGATTTCTGGGGTCCTGGGAAGGGTGATGAAATCCCCACCCAATCTGAATTGGTCAAAAGCCCCTTAAAATCCGATTAAAGATATGCAAAATAGTAAATCACTTGCAATCAAAGATTTTTTTGTTATTGCAATTTGAGAAAAGATATGCAAAACAGAAAATATTTCTTGCAATCAATTTTTATTTTAAACGCGCGCAAAGAATCCTGCACAAGATTTGTTATTTGGAAGGGGGAAGATTTTTAAGCGCAAAGAAATCCTGCAGGCAAATTTACAGAAGATATATCAAGATTTACAGAGGAGAAAGAGGGAAACTTATAGAGCAATTTTCAGGAACTGAAGACACTATGCAGCCGCGTTTCCGCGGTCTTAACGTGGATCCCACCGCGTTTCCATGGTGAAAGAGAAGGGTCGCGTCCCTAGGAATTTTTGCACGTGCCGAATCGTCAACAAGGCCGCGGTTCCGCGGTCTAAGCCAGGTTGCGGCTGCGGAAAGGCGGCGCGGTGGGGGGTTCGATGCTCCAAATTTTTTCTGCTGTTCTGTTCTTCAAATCTCCCTCTGTTCTGATCTGTTATTTTCTGTTTCGCTTTCTGTAGATTTCCAGATTCGTCTTTCAATTGTAGATCCTGCAAAATTCAAATAACAAAGTACCCTTTCCAAAAATAACAGATGATATATTTTTATATTTTTTTGGATTTTTCAGATTTTTATGATTTTATTAATTTAGATTAACCCGAAATTGCAAAAAGGAAATACTACGCCATCCCCGGCAACGGCGCCATTTGATTTGTCTCAAAAACTATCTATTACCGCAATCAAGAACGGCGTCGCTTTGCAGCTAGACGGTGAGTACGGGTCGGTCCACAGGGATGTTGTGAATTTCCCAATCGCTCAAACGAGTTAATTCCGATGGGTGTTCGGATTGATTTATTAAATCTAAAAACTAAATCTATCTATACTAAGATTATCTAGATCTAAATCTTGCTAGGGTTAGGTTTAGGAATGGTTTGGAAATGTAAATAAATCCCAACGCTTTCTATACCCAAATGAAGATCGATGAGGATTTATGGTAATTATCAATAAAGGGGATTAGATCCATTCGAGAAGGTGTTCCTTCCTCTAGGTTCTTTTCCTTCCTTTAGAGATTCTTACACTAATCTCCATGGAAAACACGTGCAACCGGGCCTTTATACTACGGTATCACCACTACCTCGAGGGATAGGGTGCCGCAGAGCGCGGTGTGTGCGTGTATGCATGGAGTCCTATTGATTGTATGTGATAGGTAAGAAAGGGATGAGAGATCTCATCTCTCAAAAGCCTTCTCCAAAGCTAACAACTATGGCAAGGAATTAAAATCTAAACTAAAGTAATTAAATAAAACTACTTACAGATGGCTCTCTCCAAACATCAACATAAGGTTGTCAGATCTGAATTCATGAAATGAAAAGCGGCACCGATGCTCTCCAAAAGAATTCTAAAATTTATTAATGAAGGGAGGCATCCGAAAATACAATGATTTGGGTTCTATTTATAGGACATAGAAACCCTAGGTTACAATTGATTCGCACGTCTGCTTTTACAAAAAAGCCCTCTAAGAAAAGACCAAGTCAAAGATCCGCGCCGCCAGAATTAAGGTAAAAAATCTTCAACTCCGGGCTTCATATGGCCGCGGAACCGCGACATGGGTGGGGGTAGGGCCGCGGTTCCGCGGCCCATTGGTCGACTTGGAGTTTGTGTTTTTCTGGGCTTTTTCTCTGCTTGGGTTTCTTATTTATTTGGTTCTTTTATCAATTGGGCTTCTACGTTGATTCCAGATCTCCAGTGAACAATTTACAGTGGACTTTTAACCGTTCGCTTTGTAATCTTGGACCTTGCGTTTCCTTGTTAATTATGAACTGTCCTTCGTCTAGGCTTGATTAGGATCCTTCTACTTGTTGGTCAAAAATCCCTCTTTTGTATCATCTTTTGTCTTTTTACTGTTTTCGCTCCAAGAACCTGTAACTTGTACTATGTAGCAGACATGCGTCAAAAGCACCTGTTTTTATTGTAAAATGCATAAGAATGGGGAATATAAAATACAATATTATGATATGAACATTCCACTGACGTGCTTGTGGTTAAACCCACTACCAGCATAATGACGAGTCTTTAGAGTCCCACACAGAGGGTTTTCCCAATTCAGGCAAAATGATATAGTGGCCGTATATTGATACGTGCAGGGTTTCTATTAGGTATGTGTGCGAGCCACGCAGAGTTCAATCGGGCGGATGATAATACTAGCCGGCTTAGGATTAAGCCGAATTATTAAATCAAGTTTTGATTTAATAATTTACATATATATATCGATATGTATATTCTAGTAATATGTTCATTGTATTTTTCTATCTCTTGGGTATTCGTATTTTGATATGAATACAGACATGTATTTATAGGGACGAATTCTTGTATTTATACAAGAATACTTCTAGAAGAAAGAAAACTCATTTTAAGGTTTTTCTTTTTAAAAAATGAGATGGAAAAGAGAAATGGTGCAGGGTGTGGGAAAATGAATTTATAATTCATTTGCAAATACTATTCAAGCATGGTTGTAGTTTTAAAATGAAAAAATTCTTTTTACAAAAGTGCTGAAGCATGCTTAAATTGGAGAAGTATTTTATTCATTCCCCAATCTTGTTTCTCTATCTTCCATAGCTCCTCCTTCTTCTTCTTCCTCTACTTTCTCTTGTGATGAGATTCAAGAGGATTAAAAGAAAGAAAAATCATTAGAACACTCACACACATCTCTAAGAATCCTATATTAGCATCCTAGGAAATTTAATTACTTCATGAATGAAGTTGAAGCTTGAACTTGTTTCCCTCAGGTGGATCATCTTCGGCAAAGGAAGATCAGTTTGCAAGCATGATCCGGAACTCTTGAGAGCATGCAAGAGTCCAACCCAATTGGAGAAAATGAAGATGCTACAAAGTGTCACACCCCGCTTCCCTGTGTACGGTAAGGAGGCGCGATTGGGCATGCTACGTATTTACTCAGAAGTAAATACGCTAAGCATAATTAAGCAATATAAAGTAAAATGTACACAAGATACATGAATATAAATGAACAACAACTTTTATTTATTTAACAATTCTTTACAAGTACAACTGGAAATGTAAATACAGGAATAGAAAGCAATGCCTTAACAATGGCATAATTGAAATGAAAAGTATATACAAGTGCTTAAAGCTCTGGGTCGATGGAAAATTGCTCCAAGTCCTCAGCACTGGACTCGATCTCTAGTGAGTCGGATCCACCTGACAATATTCCAAAGAAAGAAGAAAATGAATGTCGTCAGCGAACAATCGCTCGGTAAGGCCCAAAGAAAGAGAGAAGTAGAATAGACAGAAAAGAGAACATAACTGTCTAATGTTATCATTTGTTCTATTATCACAGTTGTTTGTAGTTTGGTACAGAATATGCCAGTTTATACGAGAGGAGTCCCACTATTCCAGAGTCTAAGGTATACGGAGCACAAGGAACTGTTAAGCCACGGTACAACAGCAATGGATATTCAGGTTAGGTGTATTAAAGTGACCGTCTCATACCACTTCTAAACCCCTTTAAAAACCATGATATCATATAAACAGAATGGATATAAATGGATATTCATGTAATCAGAGTATATCCATGGTTCGGTTCAAGTCATGTTCATGTTGATATGGATTGTATTCTGGTATTCATGGATTCATGTTGTATTGTAGTTATACTTGAATTGAATTCAAGTTAGATTGATTTCATATTAGACGGAGACTCTATCTGAGTCAGACACTTTAAGAGAAGTTGAAGTCCTGAATTAGTTTTGATGTTATCGGTAACTGCTGCACATGGACGACAGGATTTGTGTCTTTTTCCAAGACAATTACCGTGTTGATAACACCGTTTTTAGGTTGTCTATCTTAAATAGGCAAGCACCCATATTCTCCGGCTCCCTTAGGCTCAAGAGAACTGGTCCCGCTTAAACCTATGTTTACTAGGATCCATATTGTGAATTAATATAACTTGAGGGGGTTTTATGAAAAATAGTTTTGATATATTTTCAAAATACACCTCAAGTATTTAATTATCGTCTTTAGGGATTTCATAATTTTAATTTTTTATAAAGTGAAATATTCATGTGGATATAACCTAGATTTCATTGTATATGGTATTTTAGTGTAATATTGGATTTGAATTAAATTGTGACGGTAGTTTTATGAAATTGTGATTCCTTTGATTTAGAAAACATGGAATTTATATATTGTATACTTAGAGTAGATATTTTGATAGTATTTATATATATTTATAAAAATAAAACTTATTTATTAAATAGAAATCACATTTTTCTTAAAAATTGCATTAAAAATTCCATCGAGATCGAATGCTCCTTGCGGAGGTCTGCATCTCGCCCTACTAGGCCCGAGGACGTGTGATAACCCGCACCATCCTGATCGGGGTTCCCTAAAATGGGTTGTAGAGGCGTATTTGCAAGGAATTAAGTAATACACTTTTAAAGAAAACGATTTTGAATGTTTATGGTATTTAAGTGTAAACTCGTATTTTCCCACAAACTAATATTCCACAAATCATCGTGATAAGTCAAGAATGTGTGTTGTGATGAGGTAGGTCATTACCTCGTGAGTTTTCTAAAGGTATTATGGATAATATGAATAAACAATGTCGTATGTAAACATGATGGTATTTTACCGTAGAAGTGGAGAAGTTGCTATACATATTATTTTGAGATGAAACTTGTTCTATTATGTTTATTTATGATTTCTAAACAGTATATGTAGGATTGGTAGGTTGTTATTAAGAAAATTTTTGATTTGTAAAGAAAAGGAAATCGGAAGTCGGAATAACTCCGCTTCCGACAAGGTCTGAAATTAGACTTCGGTTTAATAAGAGTAGAAGAGGGAAATTGTGACTTTGTAACGTTTTGAAAATCGTTTCGGTGAAATTTCGGAAAATCGATAAAATAAGGAGGTTTTCTGTAAAGAGTCAAAATACAAATATCTTAATTTTAAAATTAAATATACATATTCTAGCTATGTAATTGCTAGTATTTGGTGTTTATTGAACCAGTGGTGAAATTTCAAATTTTCTTAAAAATTTTCCGAAATTAATTATTTTAATATTATTTTAAGCCGTCACTAATACATTTAATTAGGGAAAATTACAAATTGGAATGAGTTGAAACAAATTTTTTGCATCATAACACATTAAAAAAAAATTAACATGTGATATTTGAAATGAAATGAAGTTGTTAAATGGTGTTAGAAAATATCGAAGAAAAATGCTTAAATAGTGAATTTAGTGTAAATGGATGTTTGGGGTATAGTATTTATCATTTTCCATCACCCCACACCCATACCCACACTCACACACACCCATTTTTCCTTTCCCTTAGCTGAATTCAGCAGCCCCCCTCAATTTTCCCGACTTGTTTTGCAAAAGAAAAGAAAAGAAAAGAAAAGGAAATGATAGAAGTAAAAATGTGGACTTTGACTTTTTCCCACTTTCTCCACCTCACTCTCTCTCCTCTCTCACCCCTCCCCACACTCCTGGCCGAAAATTCTGGCCCTAAAACAGCAGCCCCTCCCCCCAAAATCTCACCCCATTTTGCATCAAAAAAATCCACAAAAACCACCTCAAATCCATATAACTTCAAAGCAAACTCAAAATCCAAGCCCTACCCATTTTACCTTAGCCTATCTACTATGGATCTTGGGAAAAAGTTGGGATTTTGGAGGCTTAATTCCATGTTGATCTTATGGTTTGAAGGTGTAATCTCAACCTTTTGTTAAATTGTTGTTTGGTTGCTTTACTCAAAAGTTATTTAGTAAATATCATGGTTCCAATTTCAAGTTAAGAAATTCAAGTGAGGGTTTTGTGTTGGAGTTAGGGTTGTGATCAATTGTGCATGGTTATGTGATATGGGATAGCATCTTGAAGACTCGTTAAAACTAATCTAGTTGCTAATTACAAGTTGTTACTTGAAAATGTCCAAATTTAAGCTTTTTAACAAACTAGGTTTTTGTAAACTATGAATTTGATTAAGAGAAAAATGTGATTAGGTTTTTCATGACTTTATTAACATTTTAAATTGTAGTTCAATGCTTTAGATCATGCAAATCCAAGCTAGATTGTAGTTTGTGCATTTTTGCTATAAAATTGTTAAAATTGGCTATGTATGCAAACTAGATTTTTTGAGATTGATATTAAGAGTTAAGTTTAAAATCTAATTAACATTGGTATGACTTAATTAAGATATTTAGTGAGCTTTATGGCCATTAGTTTTGTTAAAACGTCGAGTTTGGTACTAAAACGGGTAATTTTTGCTTGCTAGATTTTCGGAAAAATGACTTTTAAAGTGAGTTTGGGGTTTTGTGAATTTTAACGTATTTTATATTATAATTAGTGTTCGTGAATGCGCAAATGTGTGTTCGGGTTTTTCTCGATGGTTTGACGTTTGTACATCGACATCGAGGGTTGGTTTGGCTATTCTTGCATGCGTAGGCGATAGGTTTTGACCTATGCGTGATACGCGTGCCGATTTGGTTTTCGTATGCCGTTTCGATTTCGAATTTGGTTTTAATGCGATACGGTGCGTTATGGTATGTAGGTACCCCATGTGGACTTCGAGACGACAAGCAAGCGCGTGGCGACGTCGGCACCGGCGAGCGAGGACCAGGTGAGTAGATTTATATCTACGGGGAGAAGTCGGGTGGATGGCGTATAGCACCCCCGCAGTTCGTGGTGATGTATACGAATATGTATACACACATATATTGATTATATATTGTTTGAGATTATTAATGTTAAAGATGGATATGTGGTGTGTTGGATAGGTTTAGTGTTGCGAGACCCTAGAGTAGAGGTTGCACCACACACACACACACACCCATACTTGCATACCTTCTTCTTTCATTGTGCTTATACGGGAATATGTATTTATGTGTTCACATGGGTTTGGGACTATGTGTTCACATACTGGATTTGAGGATAATATTTGGGGATTTGAGGTGAGTCGATGAGATTGATTTGAGACCGTGAGATCGGTGATATGACAGGGTTCGTATTTGATATACGACCTAATGTTTTAGCGGGTCCTTTGACGTAATTTTCACACACGTGCATGCATACTTAGTTGGTATCAGTATTGTACTAGACAGTGATCAGTACCCGGATTAGGTTCTTTGATAAAGAAGATACCAGATGAATAATGTGATGAACATGATATTGACCCGTACCCAGATTTAGGGATGCCGTACTACGGATTTACGTACGAGCTATATATTGATGATAGATCCGCACTCTTGACTTGGAAATATCAGATTATAGATATGGTATCGGATGTGATATTATCGAGGCGGGATCACCGACTAATATATATGTTTATATATATATATCGACTCAGATGTTAGGCGGTTTCCTTACCTTTAATTCAGCTTGTTAGTTCAGCCGTATAGTTTAGTGTAGTTGTCAGACTAGATTAGATTCCTACCTATTTCAAAAACTAACGGATCGCGGGTATTTTTAAAGACAGGTCAAGGGATTCTACGGATATTTCAAAGGACTTATCTTTTCTTAAAAACACCGTAGCCCTTATTTTCAAAACACCGCGATTCGGGTTATATTCAAATGGCACCACCGTAGAACTCATATTTATATTAAAATATAGATTTGTTATCTTGTGTCTAGTATTTAGCTCCCGCTCATTAATGTTGTTCGCTCCGCACCGCATACTTATATTGTGATTCCTATTTGCATTGTTGATATCATGTTGTTAGGACACCAGCACCATTACCGATGATGCATATGTACCACGTACACTTACTTACCGGCTCACACACATCTTCATAGGTAATTGCCATGCCACGTACACTTTAGAAATACTATTGCATTGACATAGGTTGTTAGCTAATAATTTAGACATGATATCAGTGTACTTGCCTTATATGCTAGATTAGACATTGTAGTTATTACTTGTTACTTCATGCATGTTATTATTCATTGTTATGCCGCATTCATGGATTTGTATGCCTATATTCACTGTTTACATGCTATTGAGGATTCGGATTCGGATTTCCATGAGATTTTCTGGATTTGGGGGAAAACCGCAAAACTTATATAAACTTCTTTTCACTCTTTAAAATAAAAAGTGCGGTTTTCCCATGATGTATGAGTCGTCCACCATGAGTTTGCTGATGGATTTCGAGACCCGAGTTCGAAGAGTAGAGGAACCGTTTCAGGTACATGGTGGACCCGGTGCGGTACCCCGGGGCAAGAGGATCGCAGATGATGGCGTTGAGCCTGGCAGGGGAGCACTACCGACCGGTGATATTACCCGACGCGTCGGATATCCGGAGGATACCGTCGTGGTCTTGAGATGGATGGTAGGGGCCGGTCTGGACCGACGACGCCCTAGATATTGAGATTGAGACATTGAGATTTCGAGATATTGAGGTATTGAGATTTGATGATCAGGCCAGTCCGGATAGCCGGAGCCTGAGATTTTGAGACATTGAGATTTATGTTTTGTGTCGATACTAGACACTGTTTATGCTGATTTCATTATGATACCTCATTTTAAAAATACAAAGGAAATCTCACTAAATTATGAAAGCAGTTTCTTTAGTACATATATTCTGTTTTCATGCATTCATACATCATCCATATAATATATTGTTACCTGAGTCACTGACACGGGCACATGGGAGTACACTTGGGTTAGATATTTACCCTAGCCATTGTTATAGGCTGCTGGTTATATATTTGAGGATATATTATGATCGTTGACCTAGGATTGCGTTGTTCATGCGATTTCTGTGCGTAGATATTTTTCTACACACGAGTTGGCAACTCACCCCCGTTGTGCCACAATTTCTTGCAGGTTTTGCCGTACAGGTTTCTTTACGGCTTTGTTGGCACTGCTTCTTTCGGATGACTTGCTAGTAGGTGGGTTTATTTGTATCGTACCCATCATTATACATTGTATATTATTATTCAGTTGTATCTAGAAGTTCCATCAACCAAACATGTATTTATTGAGATATAGACCAGAAATGTTATTCTTTCGACCTTAGAGTCGTGCGTTATATTTTTGTGGAATTCTTGTTGTTTGAGTTTCCTTTTGAGTTTTGATCCTCGCCCTTGGCGTTGTATATTATATTGCTTGTGTGGTTGTGACCGTCGATTGACGAAGAGCTAGCTCCCGCTTGGGGATGCCTTTTATTGATTTCGTATACTATTCATGTTGTATCCCGTTTGGGGGCCAGTATTTACAAAGGAGACTCTGCCGTAATTTTCAGGAAATATTTGATGTTTTTAAAAACGCATAATTCGGCTTATGCTATTAAAACTACTTGATTTAAATTGGTTTTCCTTCACTCTACTACTTTTCTTGGTTTGGATTTCTGGGTTTTCGGCTTACTTAGATTACGTACGCCTCGAGACGTTCGTAGTTTAAGTGCCGGTCATGTTCCGTACTTTCGGGACGTGACAAAGTTGGTATCAAAGCGTTAGGTTTTACCTTCGGAGCGTAGGATGACCCTTGGTTGATAGAATAGGTGACTAAAGTAGAGTGACGTACCGTGGGTATGTTCTGAGGAGTACTTACGATACGCTACTCCACTTAAGAAGCCTTAGGATGCACATTTCTTTGTTCAGTATTATATTCATTCCTGATCTAGCCTCATCGGTACCAGTCATGGTTTTGCTACCACGATTACGGGCAGGGAGAGCTACGGCTAGAGTTGCGGTCAGCTCGAGCTCCTTATGAACGAGGATTGACCAGGGCGTGATTCCAGGGACATACGATTGCATTGAGAGGCGTCGTCTGATTGTGTTTTCGTGCCATGAGCGTTTGACAGATCGCTTTTACGAGATTTCTCGGACGTGTCGATCAGCACCAGAGGATTGAGCCAATGATAGAGGCCAGCCAGATTTTGATGACCGTTGGCGTATTGCTTTTTCATGATAATTGAGGCACTGTTCAGCGTGCAGAAGAGTGAGCCAGTTGTTGCTGCGAACGATGAGATATCGCCCCAGATGTTGGAGCTATTGCAGTACGAGTTGTACTAAGAGATGATAGAAGGTCGCTAGTCACCCGGGGATGAATGACTAGGACATATGGTTCGTTCGCTACCCCGATGCGAGGTCATCATATGGATTGATTCCAGCTAGAGACGACTTCACGCGGAGACGTTGAGAGTCGACAGTGACGATCGAATGTCAGAAACCTATTATTCCAACTTTAAAGTATTCGGAAAGACATGCAGGCAATTCTATGGACCCTCTAGAAGAATGAAACCGTAACTTGACTTAATGACCGTGTGAAAGCCTTTGAACCTTAGGGTTTGCGGCAGTTCTGCGGCGCCATTAGTGAGGCTTGGGTTTGCCCTTCTACGGCTGGACCACCGATGTTGTGGTACGTACTCGATACTGTTAAACTGAACCCAAGATGTTGAGCTCTTGGGGGATTATGAGGTTTTGACGAATCGATCGGATGGTTCGACTTCATTCGGATGCTAGGTGGTGAGATGCATTTCTTGGGAGACTCCAGATACGAGGATAGCCGTAGGAGCTCAGTCCATGCAGCCACGACGAGACGAGTCCGAAGCAGTCGACATTAGAAAAAGTCGAGTAAGAGGTTCGTGCGAGGTCTTGATAAGACGACGTTCCACTCCACCGACATTAGAGATGCGATACGCATGCCGAGGCATTGTACTTGGATATACCTTCCAGAAGGAGTCGCGATGAGTATGCAGCCGTTCCGGAACAAGAAATAGATATAGTAAAGGACGATGACTTCCGGAAAGTTCGGCAAAGACGAGATTTGGGAGGGACCTCGACAGGACCTTTCTGGAATAAATTACGAGAAGACTTGGGCCTAGGAGTGGTCATGTTACGCACACCGGCAGGCCAGAGTTTAGGATCGTCGATGAGACATGCTATGAGTGACCACGACAGTTGGCCGGAGATTCTTGGAGGATGTGCTTGAGCGGGACTATTCCGCCATACTTGATTTTGGGTATTTTGGACGATCTATTCGCATAATTGATTTTGACGATTGAGTTTCATGATATTTGTTTTCATGCACCATGGTTGCACCTACTGAGTATTTACGATTTTTGCACAGTCGTTGCACTTGAGATAGATTTCGTGCCTTGGTTTCTCATGCTTGTGATTATATGGATTTCATACAGTTGAGTTGATTTGTGCGTATATAAGCATACGATTTGGTTTTTGCACTCGGTATAGTTCCCATATGCTTGCAGTGCAGTGATACGCATTTTGTGCACTACAGTTGCACTGGGCTTCGATTTCGATGGTGATGTTCGATATTTGTTTTGTGCCCTTGCGCACCTGATTGGATTTTGCACATGTTCGGTGCTTGATATTGGATTTCATGATTTCGTGCATGATAGATGCACCTACCTTGGATTTTCGCGCATGTTGAGCGCATGTTTTGAGATGCGATTTTGGTGCACACCAGATGCACTAAACCGAGATTCTTCGTGCGTGTCAGATGCACCTGTCCTTGCTATCAGGCACACACGTTGCCTATGACAAATGTTGTGTGCAAACCCGATGCAATTAGATGTTGTTTTTGTGCATATGTATAGCACATTCATGGATTTCAATTTCCGTGCGCACCAGACGCACATGGCATTCATATATATATGTGGGACTGATTTATGTTGAAGTAGTATATTTTATGATGTTTGCTATTTGGTTTAGTACTGAGCATAACTAGTCACAGGACACTACCTGAGTATATTTTTGCATGCATTGATAGTTATCGAAGGGATTTCCAAAGAAGAGCTATAGTCTCAGTACTTACCTACGTGTCTGACAGGACACGAAATGTTTAAAACAAGGAACCCTTCTAAATTGTTTCCAAAACGGCGGAACGTACATTTTAAACAAAAAGTATATATGTATATGGTTATTTTCTTATGATAGACGTCCGCCACTGTGCAGTGTTATGCGCATTGCACAGCGACTTTAAAAGATTTGGCATGCATTTCCTTCAGATATTTACATATATAGATTTGATATTTACGTGTATAGTTTCGAGTTATATCATATTGGTTTTGTATTGGATTTGACATTTGTGTCTTTACCATGACTCCGATGATTGCGAGATGCTTGACGGAGTTTTGATATTGAGTTATATGCTCATTTTTCATGCGAATGCGCTGCGCAACGATTTGTTTTATGTATTTGCGATTTCGGAGACCCAACGACTTGATGGTTTTGCTTAGATGTTTTAGTATTTGGGGGGAGTTTTAATTTAAATTCGGGGACCGAATTTTTTTAAGGTGGGAAGATTGTAACGTTTTGAAAATCTCGTTTCGGTGAAATTTCGGAAAATCGGTAAAATAAGGGGTTTTTCTGTAAAAAGCCAAAATACAAATATCTTTATTTTAAAATTAAATATACATATTCTAGCTATGTAATTGCTAGTATTTGGTGTTTATTGAGCCACTGGTGAAATTTCAAATTTTCTGAAAATTTTTCCGAAATTCATTATTTTAATATTATTTTAAGCCGTCACTAATACATTTAATTAGGGAAAATTACAAATTGGAATGAGTTGAAAAAAATTTTGTGCATCATAACACATTAAACAAAATTTTAACATGTGGTTTTTGAAATGAAATGAAGTTGTTAAATGGTGTTAGAAAATATCGAAGAAAAAGGCTTAAATAGTGAATTGAGTTTAAATGGATGTTTGGGGTATAGTATTTATCATTTTCCATCACCCCACACGCATACCCACACTCATACACTCCTATTTTTCCTTTCCCTTGGCTGAATTCAGCAGCCCCCCCTCAATTTTCCCCACTTGTTTTGCAAAAGAAAAGAAAAGAAAAGAAAAGGAAATGATAGAAGTAAAAAGGTGGACTTTGACTTTTTCCCACTTTCTCCACCTCAATCTCACTCCTCCCTCACCCCTCCCCACACTCCTGGCCGAAAATTCTGGCCCTAAAACAGAAGCCCCTCCCCCCAAAATCTCACCCCATTTTGCATCCAAAAAATCCACAAAAAACCACCTCAAATCCATATAATTTCAAGGCAAACTCAAAATCCAAGCCCTACCCATTTTACCTTAGCCTATATACTATGGATCTTGGGGAAAAGTTGGGATTTTGGAGGCTTAATTCCATGTTGATCTCATGGTTTGAAGGTATAATCTCAACCCTTTATTAAATTGTTGTTTGGTTGCTTTAATCAAAAGTTATTTAGTAAATATCATGGTTCCAGTTTCAAGTTAAGAAATTCAAGTGAGGGTTTTATGTTGGAGTTAGGGTTGTGATCAATTGTGCATAGTTATGTGATGTGGGATAGCATCTTGAAGACTCGTTAAAACTAATTTAGTTGCTAATTACAAGTTGTTACTTGAAAATGTCCAAATTTAAGCTTTTTAACAAACTAGGTTTTTGTAAACTATGAATTTGATTAAGAGAAAAATGTGATTAGGTTTTTCATGACTTTATTAAAATTTTAAATTGTAGTTCAATACTTTAGATCATGCAAATCCAAGCTAGATTGTAGTTTGTGCATTTTTGCTATAAAATTGTTAAAATTGGCTATGTATGCAAACTAGATTTTTTGAGATTGATATTAAGAGTTAAGTTTAAAATCTAATTAACATTGGTATGACTTAATTAAGATGTTTAGTGAGCTTTATGGCCATTAGTTTTGTTAAAACGTCGAGTTTGGTACTAAAACGAGTAATTTTTGCTTGCTAGATTTTCGGAAAAATGACTTTTAAAGTGAGTTTGGGGTTTTTGTGAATTTTAACCTATTTTATATTATAATTAGTGTTCGTGAATGCACAAATGAGTGTGTTTGGGTTTTTCTCAAAGGTTTGACGTTTGTACATTGACATCGAGGGTTGGTTTGGCTATTCTTGCATGCGTAGGCGATAGGTTTTGACCTATGCGTGATACGCGTGCCGATTTGGTTTTCGTATGCCGTTTCGATTTCGAATTTGGTTTTAATACGATACGGTGCGTTATGGTATGTAGGTACCCCATGTGGACTTCGAGACGACAAGTAAGGGCGTGGCGACGTCGGCACCGGCGAGCGAGGACCAGATGAGTAGATTTATATCTACGGGGAGATGTCGGGTGGATGGCGTATAGCACCCCCGCAGTTCGTGGTGATGTATACGAATACGTATACACACATATATTGATTATATATTGTTTGAGATTATTAATTTTAAAGATGGATATGTGGTGTGTTGGATGGGTTTAGTGTTGCGAGACCCTAGAGTAGAGGTTGCACCACACATACACACACACCCATACTTGCATACCTTCTTCTTTCATTGTGCTTATACGGGAATATGTATTTATGTGTTCACATGGGTATGGAACTATGTGTTCACATACTGGATTTGAGGATAGTATTTGGGGATTTGAGGTGAGTCGATGAGATTGATTTGGGACCGTGAGATCGGTGATATGACAGGGTTCGTATTTGATATACGACCTGATGTTTTAGCGGGTCCTTTGACGTAGTTTTCACACACGTGCATGCATACTTAGTTGGTATCAATATTATACTAGACAGAGATCAGTACCCGGATTAGGATCTTTGATAAAGAAGATACCAGATGAATAATGTGATGAACATGATATTGACCCGTACCCAGATTTGGGGATGCCGTACGACGGATTTACGTACGAGCTATATATTGATGATAGATCCGCACTCTTGACTTGGGAATATCTGATTATACATATGGTATCGGCTGTGATATTATCGAGGCGGGATCACCGACTAATATATATATTTATATATATATATCGACTCAGATGTTAGGCGGTTTACTTACCCTTAATTCAGCTTGTTAGTTCAGCCGTATAGTTTAGTGTAGCTGTCAGACTAGATTAGATTCCTACCTATTTCAAAAACTAACGGATCGCGAATATTTTTAAAGACAGGTCAAGGGATTCTACGGATATTTCAAAGGACTTATCTTTTCCTAAAAACACCGTAGCCCTTATTTTCAAAACACCGCGATTCGGGTTATATTCAAATGGCACCACCGTAGAACTCATATTTATATTAAAATATAGATTTGTTATCTTGTGTCTAGTATTTAGCTCACGCTCATTATTGTTGTTTGCTCCGCACCGCATACTTATATTGTGATTCCTATTTGCATTGTTGATATCATGCTGTTAGGACACCAGCACCATTACCGATGATGCGTATGTACCACGTACACTTACCTGCCGGCTCACACACATATTCATCGATAATTGCCATGCCACGTACACTTTAGAAATACTATTGCATTAACATAGGTTGTTAGCTAATAATTTAGACATGATATTAGTGTACTTGCCTTATATGCTAGATTAGACATTGTAGTTATTACTTGTTACTTCATGCATGTTATTATTCATTGTTATGCCGCATTCATGGATTTTTATGCCTATATTCACAGTTTACATGCTATTGAGGATTTGGATTTGGATTTCCATGAGATTTTCTGGATTTGGGGTAAAACCGCAAAACTTATATAAACTTCTTTTCTCTTTTTAAAATAAAAAGTGAGGTTTTTCCATGATGTATGAGCCATCCACCATGAGTTTGCTGATGGATTTCGAGACCCGAGTTCGAGGAGTGGAGGAACCGTTTCGGGTACATGGTGGACCCGGTGCGGTACCCCGGGGCAAGAGGATCGCAGATGATGGCGTTGAGCCTGGCAGGGGAGCACTACCGACCGGTGATATTACCCGACGCGTCGGATATCCGGAGGATACCGTCATGGCCTTGAGATGGATGGTAGGGGCCGGTCTAGACCGACGGCGCCCTAGATATTGAGATTGAGACATTGAGATTTCGAGATATTGAGGTACCGAGATTTGATGATACAGGCCAGTCCAGATAGCCGGAGCCTGAGATTTTAAGACATTGAGATTTATGTTTTGTGTCGATGCTAGACACTGTTTATGCTGATTTCTTTATGATACCTCATTTTAAAAATACAAAGAAAATCTCACTAAATTATGAAAGCAGTTTCTTTAGTACATGTATTCCGTTTTCATGCATTCATACATCATCCATATGATATATTGTTACCTGAGTCACTGACACGGGCACATGGGAGTACACTTGGGTTCGATATTTACCCTAGCCATTGTTATAGGCTGCTGGTTATATATTTGAGGATATATTATGATCGTTGACCTAGGATTGCGTTGTTCATGCGATTTCTGTGCGTAGATGTTTTTCTACTCACGAGTTGGCAACTCACCCCCGTTGTGCCACAGTTTCTTGCAGGTTTTGCCGTACAGGTTTCTTTACGGCTTTGCTGACACTGCTTCTTTCGGGTGACTTGCTAGTAGGTGGGTTTATTTGTATCGTACCCATCATTATACATTGTATATTATTATTCAGTTGTATCTAGAAGTTCCATCAACCAAACATGTATTTATTGAGATAGAGACCAGAGATGTTATTCTTTCGACCTTAGAGTCGCGCGTTATATTTCTGTGGAATTCTTGTTGTTTGAGTTTCCTTTTGAGTTTTGATCCTCGCCCTTGGCGTTGTATATTATATTGCTTGTGTGGTTGTGACCGTCGATTGACGAAGAGCTAACTCCGCTTGGGGATGCCTTTTATTGATTTCGTATACTATTCATGTTGTATCCTGTTTGGGGGCCAGTATTTACAAAGGAGACTCTGCCGAAATTTTCAGGAAATATTTGATGTTTTTAAAAACGCATAATTTGGCTTATGCTATTAAAACTACTTGATTTAAATTGGTTTTCCTTCACTCTAATACTTTTCTTGGTTTGGATTTCTGGGTTTTCGACTTACTTAGATTACGTACGCCTCGAGACGTTCGTAGTTTAAGTGTCGATCATGTTCCGTACTTTCGGGACGTGACAGACTTACAGGTTAAAATTAGAAAGAAGAGGTAGGGGGAGATTTTGGGATCGTCAGGGAGTCGTTTCGTCGCCGGAATTTTCCCGAAACGTCGCCGGAACTTCGACCTTTGTTAACTCCACTTGTACAACTTTTGAACTTAGAATTTTTAGAGAGTTTTGGCACTAGATTTCTGAATGAGAGGGGTAAAATTTAGTGTAGTATTTATAGGGAAAATTAGGGTTTAGGGTAATGAATTTGAGAATTAAAAATTTGCATTAAAATGGATTTAAGAGAGGAATTATCACTCTCTGGATGAATGCAGAGAAATCGAACAACATGGGGATAGCGGCCAAGGGGTGCTAGGGTTAAAATATGGAGGCATTCCCTACGAACAAGTCCGGCGGTGCCGGCCCCCCCTTTGCGTCTCGCCGGCCAAAACCGATGGGTTGGGGTTGGGATTTATGCCACGTGTCGCTGTCTGTTGGTATATTATTTCCCACATGTTTGTTTACTTTGTGACTTTTCATTTTACATGTAGTGCACGTGTAAACCTTTGGTCTTCTAAAAGATTAAAAGAAAAATCAATTAAAAATATATGTGGCTGGAAGGATTCGATCACATGAGCTATGTCACAGTAGTGCAAGGCTTTACCAATGAGCTACAAGTGCTTTCTTGCTGTTAAAAAACAATTCAAATACTTATAGTGTACACAAGATTGCAAATACTCCATTTGTACATTAACTTTTAATCAAATTTTCTGTACACTGAAACAGAGTTGTTACACAAAGGTTGTGATTTCTATCTTGTTAGTATTCTAGTTTAGGTGTTTGGTTTAGATTCTTGGGAGTAATTTTTTAGTGCTATGAAAATTTTTGTTTTCGGATTCCGCATTGGCCGCAGGTTAGCGACGAGGGCACTAAATCCTTTTCAATGGCATCAGAGCCACCCAAACACCATAAACTAGAGAGTTACGACTTCCGAATTTCGCCGGTTTTTGCTTCGCAAAAACATCCGTAAAACCAATAAGCAATTCCATGTTGCATTGATATTTTGACTCACCTCGGGCTGTCGGTTTGGATAGAGAAGCCGTGGGGAGGTGTGCCGGGACCTCGAGGACGTCTTGGAGGGACTTAGGGAGGGCCCACACCCCGAGACCACCCAAATGGTGGCCTTAAGGGTGTGGGGACCCGAAACTACCTGAGAAGGCAGTTTCGGCTCTTCCTACCCCTTTGGCCACCTTAGGGTGGCCTAGGGGGTAGGTATCTGCCTAGGTGCCACCAGGTCGATGTTAATTTCATACCGGGGTCCTTCGCAAAGTTTCGGCTCAATCCAAGCTCATTTCAGACTCCCGGAGAGGGTTTTAGCATCGAATTTCTTGTCGGTTTTTAGCGCACTTGATTTTCGGTGTTTTGGAAAATTGAAGTGTTGGCTATTTGTGCGTGTTATTCGATTGTTGTAGGCTTAGTGATGGTTGTGTGTATCATAAAGTTTGGTAAAACGCCGTCTAATTGCAATATGTATCATTTAGACGGGGTTATGAAATTAATACTCGCAAATTTGCATGTTCTGTAGTGGTTATTGCTTAGTGGTTATGGTTTTGTTGGATTTGTCGTGATGGATAGCCCAGAGCGTGTAGTATTAGATATAATTCTCTGTGATAATGTATATTCATATTGCGTGGCGAGCGTCCGACATGTGGATTGTCGTCACTGCGGCTTGTATTATTCTTTGGGCGCGTCTAGGTTGCGGACGTAGTCACCGTTGCATATTCAGTTTTTCCATTACATGCACTAGGATTACCCCTCGGCGGAGTGCACGAGTAGCCGGGTTCTAGAGGGCAACGGGCCTCCATCTCAGGGTGTTGAGACTGGGGTGCCTTACTCTAGAATTGGCGGGTTATTCGCCGCACTCGTAGGGGGTATAAGATTGACCCGTGGAGGGGTGCCCAAGTCACCAAGTTTTGGAAGTGCTGGGTGGCCTATTTACTTTATTGATTAGGGTTGCGTCGTTTCTGGGATTTGCGATGGCTTGCCGCACTCGTAGGGGTCTATGTTCCGATGCTACAGGCTATCCACAAGTTTGGTTGCGAAAAGGTGTGTATGTATGTTTTGAGTAACCGCAATCAAGATAGTGTCGTAAATAGCTGGCCGCGATGAGTTCGTGTCATCCGCAGGGAAACGTGAATTTCTTTTCTTATTTTAGACAAGTTGATAAAAGAGAGGAGAGATTATTGTCGTTTTTAAATTAAGATGGGTAGTGAATTTATAAAAGAAAGGCTTGTATGGTTTATAGGACTTAGTAGTTTATAGAAGAAGGTTTAGAAATTATTCTTTTTAAATTTTAATTGTTCAAAACTATAGAGATAGCGATGAATATGGATTAGGGTTCTTGGAGGGAATTAGGGTTTCCCACTACTACCCCTTATCCTTCCATTGTTCTTTATTTATCTTAAACCCTTAACAAAAAATGTATTAATGAATCTCAAATTATGGTTGTGACTATCAATAATTGATAGCGCATCCGATATGAGGGTTAACATTTATTTTTCTATGGTTTATAAACATTAGATTTTCAAAATAAGTTAAAAGATATTTTTCATCCATTATTCTACCATATCCTACAAACCCTAACAAGTAAGAAATTACTCGCTCATGTTTATTAGCGTAGTAAAAGAGAGGTGGAAGATGAATAAAACCATATTAGATGTGCAGAAAATAATGCTTAATGTAAAGTAGAAAATTAATGCTGAAAGGTAATGTGTAAAATTAAATGCGTAAAGTAAATGCGAAAATGATTAAAACAAGACTACATTTATTAATCAACTATTGCATTACAAAATTTCTCCTTCAAAAGGTAGATTACAAGAATCCTAGTTTTGCTTGTAGATCTCTCTCGTCAATTGAGGTAGATGAATAGATTACTAGATTAGATTCGATGAGATCATTTTTTTGAATGCATAACTCTCGGTCTATTATATTGTCTCTGAAACTAGAAATCCTATATTCCATATGGGAGTAGGTGATATTACGATCATATCCCTAAAATTCCACATCCAACGGCCTATATTAGACCGCGGTTCCGCCGCCCTTGCACACGTTTGACCGCAGATTCGCCGCCTCCTAGTGGGTCTGAGACTTGGGATTTTTTCTGGCTTTTTCTCTCGATATTTGGAGATTCTCTTGATATATAGATTCTAAAAATATTTCTCTTAGTCTCTGTCGTTGCTAGATTCTTTCATTTGCTTCTAATATTTGGCAGATTCGGTTTGATATTCCAATTTGACTTGAATCTCCTACTTAGATTTCAGACCTGAGATAATACCTGCACAATATCATAAATCAAATTGTTAATAGCATTTGGTATTTTTGAGATCTTATTCCAACCATTTATATGATATAATATCTTAAGAATATTGATTAGGAATATTTGATATGTATATTTTAATTACTAATATTTCATTTAAATATTATATGGATATATTTTCCCTAATTATATTAATTATAAATGAAGAAACATATGATAATAATATTTTTACAAATAAACCCACATATGTTCATACTTTACATTTAACACCTTTTATTAGTTAATAATAGTAGAGAAAATGTCCAAACAAATGTGCAATATATTTGACTAATCAAATACCCCCAAACTTATCTTTGATCGTCCCAAGCAAACTATTTATTAAAAGGAAAAAGAAAAACCCAGCACACTTTCGTAGGCAACACGATTGCACTTAGCTCGTGCAACAAGCCGTTAAATCTCTAGGTGTCCATAGTAGGAGGAGTGTTGTCTTCTGAGGGTTTTCGATTGATTACAACCACAAAATCCCAAAATAAAAGAAAGAAGATAAAAATTACATGTAAAAATAAGGAACATATAAAAGAAAAAACTTGAAAATAAGTGTTTCAAACTACACTAGCTTTTTAGTTGTCATGAGCCCTATCTTAATGGTCTTGAAAAGATGTCAGAAATCACATCATCTCTCAATAAAACATCGTCTTTAGTTTTCCTCCCTACCCTTCTTCCAAATATCGATCATATACCCATACGTGTGTATAAATGAGATCTCTACACTTGGAGAATTCAATTCAAACTATCATACCCTTTATCAATATATCTTAGTACTTTTTAGTCGGTGATATTTTATATGAATTTACCCACACATTCTTCATGCGACCATTAATACTTCTTAAGGTACTAACCAACTGATTACTGAATGTGCTCACCATTTCAGGCGTAATTACCAATATCCTAATTTTGCAACACCTAAGGTTTAGCAGTGACTTTCAAACTAGTTGGTCTAAAGCACTAGGTGATAAGGCACCTCGCTATATTTTTTTTATGCTGCCTTAAGTAATTACAAAACCAGTGTTCATTTTTATTTTTAAATTTTTTATGCACCACTTATATTTTTTTAATTTTTTTCTTCATACTAAGGATTCTAGGCAAGAGTATTTCAAGGTATTCTCTACTATCCCAAGTTTCAAAATATGTGTAAGTACGTATAGTAGGGTATCAACGTTTAGCAGGTTGGACTCAAGAATTGGGACTAATTTTCAGACTTATTTCTATTCAAAGATTAGTAATTTCTTCATCTTACTAACTCCTGGGATAACGGCTCATGACTACATATTACTAGCTTTGTTTTAAATCGTCTAATTTCTTACTTTTCTTAAATCTCTTCCTTTTTTCATATGGAATTTTCACTTTCTAACTTTTATTTTCAAAATTTATTATGCAATTCAATATTTATATATGATGCGTGAATACATACAAACCATCCATACAAACTATCCCCCAAACTTGTTTGCAGCAGTGTCCTCACTTATATTGTCCTGTAAGCTCAAAACCTGAAGACTGGGAGGAACAGTTCAATAAGATGGTATAAAGAAGTGGTCAAGAGTGAAAGACAGTAAATTCCTCTCCCAAACTTATTCTTGGCTCACAATCATGCAGAAATTTATTTTCTTTCAAGAGCCATTTAAAAATAATTTTTCTTCTTCCCCCCAAAAGTTGACTAAAATAGTGTTTTCATTATTAAGCATTGGAATTTAACATAAGAGAGGGGTAAATATTTTTGGTCTACAAAAATATTTACAAAGATCAAAAGTCAACACCAACTATTCAAATATTTTATCAATATAACACCATGGTTGTTAGAAGAATGCAAAACGGATGTACGTGAAGAAGAATACTCGAGACTGTATAAGAATGGAGTTTGTATCATATCTCAAGTAGAAGAAACAGAAATAAAAGTATCGAGAAGAAATTAAGTGGGGGGACGATGAGAAATGTATTCGAAAGGTTTTACGTCTCAGTTGGTAAAGACGAAAAAGTGATGGTGAATGAAAACGAGTATTTGAAAGATAAGGAATATGTAGAATAGTCGTATTCTCATATGTGCTAAAAAGAAGGGGCGGCAGTTCAACTTCTTCGGACTCAAATAGAGTCGCACGAATTTCCAGTAGAGGTTGATTCATCACAACATCGAAGTCCTTAAAGAACGCGGGTTCTTCGGCGAAAATATTTTCGAAATTTTCATCGATGATGATCTCATCCGAAAGAAAAGAATTAGTGGAATAGGCAGATTCACTAGGAAGACTGAAAGTTTCAAGGTCAATATTTTTTGTGACTGGTTTCAAAACACTTGATTCGTCAGAAATTATAGAGGTAGGAGACTCGAAAAGCTCATCTACCTTATTCGTATAATAAATAGCTGGACCAAACAACAGCGCACTAGTGGCGTCAAGATCATTATCGTGGATCAAAAGCTCTTCCAATTCGCAACTGTCGAAATTTATCTTGTTGTCAGAACATACATTAATTATATGAGCAGACGGTTCGGATGGTTAACTTCCTACCCTGAAAATGTTTAGCTCAATTGTCATCTTCCCAAAGGATAGGTTCATGGAACCGTTACGACAATTGATTACTGCATTAGAAGTTTCTAGAAAAGGGCGACCAAGAATCACTGGGATTTGGTTCTGTGGGTTCGCCACAGGCTGTGTATCTAAAACTATAAAGTCCACAGGGAATATAAATTTCCCGACTTTGATCAACACGCCATCTAGCTCACCCCTAGGGTAGGTGATAAATCGATCGGCTATCTGGAGAGTGCAGTGTGAAGATTTTAACTCTCCTATGCCTAATTTCTCATAAACAGAATACGGGAGCAAGTTAACACTAGAGCCTAGATTAAGTAGAACGCGATTGATGTTCTTACCCCCAATAGTTATAGATATTATAGGACAACCGGGGTCCTTATGTTTCTTGGGCAAATGTTGGGTAAGAGCATCACTCACATTGCTCGCTAAGAAAACCTTTTTAGGCACTTAAGTTTTCCTTTTCCAAGTGCACAAGTATTTAAGAATTTTCGCATAGGACAGAACTTGTTGGATAGCATCTAAGAGAGAAATATTTATGTTAACTTGCTTAAACATTTCCACAATCTTCTCCATTTGTGCATTTGGTTTGTTAGGCCTCAACCAGTTTGGAAAAGGAGCTTTAACAACAGGGTTTGAGTCCAACACTTGTGGAGAAGTTTGTGGGGATGGAATAGATCCCAAAATTGGAATTGGGATGGTCTTAGATGGTAGTTCATTCATGAAAGTGGACTGAGGGTTCGAGCCCAGTGAAGAACGGAGAATGGGCTCGGAAGAAGATTTCAGATTAAACGAAATAGGAGTAGAAGTAGTAGCCAGGGTATCATCTGAATCATCAACTTGTTCGCCAAAATGGTTGTTCAACACCCTTCCCGATCTCAACGTTGTTATGGCACTCACGTTATGATTTTGCTGGTTAAGGATAACATTTGCGCTTTCTGAGTGGCCGGGATTTGGTAGAGATTGAGATGGAAGTCTCCATTTCTCTCTCTCACTCATCGTGACATTTAACTGTGCAATTTGTGTTTCGATTGATTTTATACTTTCACCGTGGGAAACAGTGTGTTGCGCTAGCGTTTGGGTAGAAGTCGTTAAATTGGCTGCCGTTTGTACGGATTGTTTAATAAACGTTTCTAAACTTCTTTCGAGTGCATAGATTTTATCGGTACCGGCCGTTGGAATATTAGTCTGTGGTTGGAAATGATTATTATAAGGGGCATAGTTATTGTCCGGATTTTGGAAAGATTGCGGTTGAAATGGCAGTTGAATTTGTTATGGTGGTTGTTGTTGCTGTGGGGGAAGCCTTTGATAGTTAGTTTGGCTTGGGAACTGATTTTGAGTTTGAGTTTGGTTTTGTTTCCAAGCAAAATTAGGATGATTCCTCCATCCCTGATTATATGTGGATGAATAAGGGTCGTTTCTAGGTTGTTGCTGAAAAGCAACATTGGTTTGTTCATGACCTTGAGACGGAGGATTCAAAAGACATTCTTTCGTTAAATGCGACCAGTCAAAACAACAACCACACACGGTTTTGGGAAGCATAAATTAGTCTAGAGAGGCTAAAGAGAATTTGCTTTCCATAGCTTCGAGTTTCTTTTGCATCGCGACTATTTTGGCTTTCATTGCGATGGAAGTGTCGAGCTGATGGATACCTGCCCTAGATGAAGACGCTGTTGTTGGTCTAGTGCTCTCCCACTGTAATGTTTGTTCGGAGAGATCTTCCAGAAATTGCTATACTTCGCCGTCGTCTTTTGACATGAAATGACATTGACAAATGGTTTCTAGCATTTGTTTTGTAGCTTGATTAATACCCTCATACATAATTCGGCAAAGTTGACATCTGTCGATTCCATGATAAGGACATTGAACAAGGAGATCTTTAAACCGTTCAAAGCATTTACAAAAGGGTTCGTTGGGAAGTTGGGAAAACTGGTTAATCTCGCTCCGAATATGGGAAGTCTTGTGATGAGGATAAAATTTCTTAAGTAATGCTTTAACGAATTCATCCCCTTTAGCGATAGAATGTGCGGCGGCGCTATAAAGCCACTTTTCTGCGAGATCGCATAAGGTAAAGGGAGAAGACGTAATCGTAGAGCATCCCCTGAAAGTTGGGTGATGCTCATCATTGCATATACGTTTTCGAATCTGGTTATAAAAACGTATGCATTTTCAGATTCAAGCCCGTAAAATTTGGGCAACAAGTTGATGAAGTGGGGCTTAATTTCAAAATTATCCCCATTGGCTGGTAGAAGACACAGACATGTAGGAAGTGGTCTGCGTACGAGATAGCATCGGTCTTGAAGAGCGATGCGTGGTGGATTCTGAGTTTGCGCACCTACGGGTGGCGGCAAGGTGGTATTGTTAAAACCCGATCTCGGAAGATGTAGTAGGTGGAAGAGAAATAGAAGATGAAGAAGTATCGACTTCAGAGTCGACAGCAAAAACGCGGACTAGACGGGCACTAGAATCCCGTGTCCAGCTGATCATGCACTAAGCGGGTTTAGTGCACGTGGCACCGTGTGCTATGTGTGAGAACGATTTTAAGAAGCTTGTTTTGAAAAAAATGTCGGACGTGAGGGGTGACTCAACCAATCACAAAATGAACAATCAATCTCTAGAGTTAGGGTCATCTAGGCCAAGTCACTAGACCGCTCCTAAACTTCCAAAGGACAAGACGTAGGATCAACCCTCTGCTACCTCCTTATCAATCTTGCGGCCAGGTAAGTGGGAGGTATCCGCTATACGAATCACCGAAATAGCGGGATTAATTAACCACTTTTCTTAGTCACATTTGCCTCGACACCACAAGAGAAATGCGGATAAGTACTAGATTATCCACGACCCTCTTTTGTCCTAATTGAGCGCGACAGTCCTTAGAGGCTTAGTCTAGATATTTTTTTTATTAATGTAGGGTGATGGTATGCTTGTTTGTGATTTGTAGGGCCTAGGGAGGGTGATGAAATCCCCACCTAATATGATTTTGGGTTTATTGCCCCTTAATGTCCGGTTTAAGTATGCAAAACAAGGCTAAATCAAAACACGCAAAAAGATTTTTTTAGCGGCACTGTTTGCAAAGAATCCTGCAGGTAAAATCGGCTTATTGGAGGTTTAGAGGAGAGAGGAAGGCAATAAGAGAATACCAGAGAAGTTTGGAGACTCGGTTCCCCAAAATGACCGCGCTTCCGCCGCCAAAGTCACCCAAGGGCCTCAATTCCCTTGGAAAACACGCACAAAATTGTTAACAACATAAAATGCGGTTTTGGTTCTCTTTTATTTTATGTTGCTGGTTTTTATAACAAATCAACCCCAAATAACAAGGAAAATAATTACGAACGTTTCCCCGGCAACGACGCCATTTGATTGGTTGCGAAAAGGTGTGTATGTATGTTTTAAATAACCGCAATCAAAACCGTGTCGCAAATAGCTAGCCGTGATGAGTACGGGTCGTCCGCACGGAAACATGAATTTCTTTTCTTGTTTTAGACGAGTTGATAAAAGAGAGGAGGGATTATTGTCGTTTTTTAATTAAGATGGGTAGTAAATTTATAAAAGAAAGGCCTGTAGGGTTTATAGGACTTAGTAGTTAATGGATGAAGTTTTTGAAATGATTCTTTTTATCTTTTAATTGTTTAAAACTAGAAAGATGGCGATGAATGCGGATTAGGGTTCTTGGAGGGGATTAGGGTTTCCCACTACAACCCCTTGTCCTTCCATTGATCTCTATTTATCTCAAGATCTTAACAAATCGAGTATTAACGAATCTCAAATCGAGACCGTGGCGATCATTAATTGATAGCGCGCCCGATAAGAGGGTTAACATTTATTTTGCTATGATTTATAAACATTAGATTTTAAAAATAAATTAAAAGATGTTTTTCATCCATTATTCTACCTTATCCTACAAGTCCTAGCAAACAAGAAATTACTCGCTCATGATTATTAGCATAGTAAAAGAGAGGTGGAAGATGAATGAAACCATATTAGAATTGCAGAAAATAATGCTGAATGTAATGCAGAAAAATAATGTGTAAAAGTAAATGCGAAAAGAATTAAAACAAAAGACTATCTTTATTAATCAATTATTGCATTACAAAATTTTTCCTTCAAAAGGTAGATTACAAGAACCCTAGTTTTGCTCGTAGATCTCTCTCTTCAATTGAGGTAGATGAATAGATTACTAGATTAGATTCGATGAGATCATTTTTTTGAATGCACGGCTCTCGGCCCTTTGTATAGTCTCTGAAACTAGAAACTCTAAATTCCATATGAAAGTAGGTGATATTACGATTATATCCCTGAAATTCCACATCCAACGGCCCATATCAGACCGCGGTTCCGCCGCCCTTGCCCATGTTTGACCGCAGATCCGCCGCCTCCTAGTGGGGTCTAGGATTTGTGATTTTTTCGGGGTTTCTCTCTCGATATTTGGAGATTCTCTTGATATATAGATGCTGAAAATATTGCTCTTAGTCTCTCCCGTTGCTAGATTCTTCGATTTGCTTCTAATATTTGGCAGATTTGATTTGATATTCCGATTTGAATTGGATCTCCTACTTAGATTTCAGACCTGAGCTAATACCTACACAATATCTCAAATCAAATTGTTAGTAGCATTTGGTATTTTTGAGATCTTATTATATGATATAATATCTTAAGAATATTGATTAGAAATATTTGATATGATGTGCATATTTTAATTACTAATATTTCATTTAAATATTATATCCATATATTTTACCTAATTATAATAATTATAAATGAAGAAACATATGATAATAATTTTTTACAAATAAACCCACATATGTTCTTACTTTACATTTAACACCTTTTATTAGTTAATAATAGTATGAGAAATGTCCATACAAATATGCAATATATTTGACTAATCACCACACGACCGGGAAAATTACATTTCATATTTGGCTCCGTTGAAATGTACTTTTCCTAGATTATCCGCATTTCCATACTGTTTTTGCTTCTGCCGTGATGCTTCTGTGATGTTACTTGATATCATGCGTGAGAAGAATATTGCTAAATAAATTATGTATATCTATTAGACACTATATATATTTTGCAGCCGCGCTAGTTCTGTCCCCGTCCTGCCGTAAGTTAAGTAATCTTATGGTGAAGACCCGGGACCCTGTGGCGAATACAGATGGCATATATGTGCGTGCTAATTTTTGTTTCTTTTCTAGCATAATATGATTAATTGATGGGACTGCATTAATTCTGATTAATGTAAGGAAAATAAATCTAAATGATGTTGTAGGAACCAATTTTTAAAACTACTCGGTTTACTTCAAAACCATAGTCGTATTCTTCTGTTTTGCACAGAGGTATTCGGTTAGGAATATCCTGCACCTCATTCGATAAGGAAAGAGCCTTGATCCCTTCACGGGGAGTACGCTCTTAAGTAAAAGTTTATGTTACTAGTTTAAAAGCGGAGCCTAAACCTCTCCTTTTCAAAACTGCTCGAGTTCCTCCAACGATATCAAGTTCATTACGTTAATGGTTTTTCGCCAAAAACCAGCATTAGCCCTCCATCATTTCAGATTAGTATTGCTTAGTATTCGTGTTGCGTATGTTGACCTAGTCAAGGCGTAGTGTTCGGTAGCTCTGTAGTACTTTTCTACTGCATGGTGATGCGATTGATTAGGACAGTCATACGGTCATTTTGACCTAGTCAAAGGCTCGTACGGGTGGGTCTAATCAATCCAGGATAATGACGGGTTGAACTTGACTTGCGACTTATGATATGTTGACCTAGTAAATGTTATAAGTCGTTTGGGACAAAAACCATATCGGGAGTTTCAAATATAGGGGAAACTTTCCACGAATGCGCATACCTTCTAGAGTGTGTAGACTTGAGTGGCTTCCATGAATTTATCACGCGATGATAGTTGGTTCTCGATTCCCACCGATGAGTTGGTATTACTCCTAGGGTTATCCCGACTGATTCTTCTTTTAAGGTTTGAAGAAGAATTCGAGAAAACAGTGGGAGCCATCCAGATTAGATAAAGTGATTAACCAATCTAATCTAGATTAAAGTGCACGCTGAGTGTTTCTTTTCTCTCTCTAGTTTGCGACCATGACTTATCTTAAACTATAACTTAACACCTAGTTGACTGACCTTTTTACCATCCGATTTTGGATTGTCATGATTTACGACAAAATCGCATATATCCATGCTGCTCGTACTTTCCCTTTGCTTTTCTGTTAAACACTGTGTATCACTAAGGAGATCCATATTGTTTGGAAAGTCCATCTTGTATAGTTACATACGAATTCAAAGAAACTTGTTTCAGCTCGAGGATGGAGAAATTGAATAATATTATTCGGTTGTCTTTTATCTTTACCTTCTCTCAGGTTGTATAGGCTCCTAGTATTAGGAGAGTACACCTAATACGCTTATTTGATAGTCTTCTTCCAAACCTTAGGCTGGTGTCAAATGGTAGGGAAAGAAGAAAACCAATTTGCTTAAATGTAGTGTACAGAAGGTAAGAAGTAAAGACATATAAAAGGATTGGAGTGAGGGTAAGGAAATTTGTGACTACTGTCATGAATCTGGATAATGGAAGAGACATTACGAGGAATACCTGGCCACTCCCTCGAAACATTTTCATATTACAGTTTTCCTGTGCAGTGTCAATTGAAAGCTGCTTTTCTAATTAGATTCTGACTCTAGGATTTGTATTTACCAGACTTGATTCTCACATCTGTATTGCATTACAGATACCGAGTGGGAGTGGAAAATTTAGAAATTGGGTGATTAAATCCTCAATATCAGAATTCTTTGTAATTGGTGATATGTGAGGAAGTCACCTGGGTTTTTCCTAACGGCAAATATTTGGTTTTGAATAACTGTTGTTATGCACCAATTTTTAAAATTAAATATCTATATCTTTATTTTATAAAGTGAGATATAAATTTTGAAAATTGTTTTATAAAAATTTACCTTTATCAGTTGAGGATAAGCTAAAGTGCATTGATTAACGGTATAGACATTCTTAACCAAAATACAGTTTTTAATTTACAACATACGAAATTTAAGTTAGTATACTTTAGGGACTTATACATGAAAATGTATGTTGTCCGGTGTCCTTCGAGACAGGGGGTTAGTAATCCTCATTCGGTTTACTTATGAGTTCTTTGATTTTAGACACTCATTAGTTGTAATGCAAGGTCTAAAGATTATGAGAACTTTATAGGAATAAGAATAAAAGAGAGAACTGTATGTTGGAAGTATCAGGATTCTTCGAAGTGATCGAAAATATACATACTTATGCTAGGCATTCCATCATAGTAATATTTAAGAACTTACTTCTCTCTCAGCTTACTAATCCGTGCGTTCGCTCCTTGATGAGTAATGTTGCATGGCCTTTTTCCATATGGGATATGCACTGGATATAGTTGCATACAATTGAATATGGTTCCATCTAAATTAGTGCCTTTGTTTCTATGTGGACATAGAATGGTTGCATATCTTGAAGATGTTAAGATATGGAATTATCCGGTTTCTATTTAAAAGCCGAATCCGGACAAACTAAAGGCACGTTTCTGTAATGGAAGTTTGTGGGTTATTCTAGTCTTTTAGCAATGGTTTAACATTCTACCATTTGAAAAATCAAAGGTTATTTTGTTCTTGACTCACCACCTTTTGTAAAAGGAATCTTTTTTATAAAAAAACAAGTGGGAGTATGGTAGAACTGGAAGTTATTTCAGAACCACAAAAGGTTACAGAAAATTTAGTAGAACATGGAGATTCAATTGGATTCGATAATCCATTTGCCGCTCTACAGATTTAGTGGGTAAGCTCAGCCACCCGAGAGGTGCTTCGGTTTCCTCAAAGACGGTGACAGGGAGGTTTTGATAACCCAAGCCTGTCGCTACTACTGTCCTTGAATATGAGATCTGGCAGGTGGATGATTATAACGTCATTCTAAATTGAATTTAGAAGTGCACGTGTGTATGACTCTACCAGAGAGTTGTTGTAGTCAGTGGGAGCAACAAAAGCGTGGTGGTCAAGTTGCTTACGTCTATTTCTAAACTAAAGCAGGGAGAGCGGAATTGGTCATCTAGTTTGATATGAAAGTCAAAGATTTTGACTTCATCAAAACAAAAGATGGACCGGGTAAGAAGGTAGTAGGGAGTGATGTCATGGTATTTGGATGACATGCTCCTGATAGGAAGTGATGTTCCTATATTACGATCAGTCAAACTTTGGTCATCACAAGGTGTTTCTCCACATAAGATATTGAAAATATGTCACAAGGTGTTTCTGCTACATTCATATTACTCTCATTGGATTTTATATATATACATGTGCTTTCATTAGTTGTTATGATCTCGCCTGCTAGGACACATGCACCATTACCGATGATGCGCATGTTATACTTACATAGATCTGCCGGCTAACACACATTCATCATCGGTAATTGCTATGCCACTTACACAGTAGAACTGCTATATCATGGTATTATTCTTAACTATAAAGTGCATTCATTGTTCAATATTATCACATGACATGCTCGAATGATATACTTGATATGCTCACATTACTGTTCTATATTTACATATATCGAACTTTATGGTTACATGAATTGAGATGCTGTTTTCATGAGATCTCTGGATTTGAGAACCGGGGTTATATTTCAAAAGAAATTATGTATTGTTTTAAAAACGCGGTTTCTCGTGATATGATATTTCGTGTCCACCATGAGTTTTCTATGTTCTGAGTTATGAGCATACCCGATTCGAGGAGTTGGCGGAACCGTCTGCGGGTACATGGTGGAATCGGGAAGGTATCCCGGGCCAAGAAGATCGTAGAGTAGACGATGAGCCTGGCAGTGGATGTGCTACCTACCGGTGATAGTTTGGACTTGGCGGTTGTCCGAAGGATGCCGACCGGAGTCGTGAGATTGATATGAGGGCCGATTTGAGGATGTGGCGCCTGAGATATGAGGATTTACATGTCGATGTTGGAAACTCAGGTTCCATGATATTTATATGTCGTTGATGGACACACGTTGATTTATTTTCATACATTCAGGCATATGATGCAGATGATTGGTTTTTATATGCTGTCATTGGCATTGATTTTATTGTTGATACACATGCATACATGGTCACCTTAGATACCATAGTATTACCTTCATGTTACAGTAGGAACTAGAGATCGTTGTTTATTCGATTTCTACCTGCTGATATTTTCTACTCACGAGTTGGCAAGTCATCCCGTTGTGCCACAGTTTCTTGCAGGTTTGACCGCACAGGTTTTCGTTGCAGATTTGCTGGCACACTGCTTTTCTTACGGGTGACTGCTTTGGTAGGTTGGGTTCACTTGCATCGTGACCACCGTTGCACTTGTACATTTATTTTAGTTGTATCTAGTTAAAAGCTCTATCAACCAGACCTTGTATATTCGTAGTCTTAAAACCTTTATTGTATATTCTTTCAGACATAGAATTACGAACATGTATTTATTCTTGTTTCTGGTTTCTTTGTTTTATTTCTGTGTTTTTATCCTCGCATTCGGCGTTGTATATTTATTTCATTGCTTGGTTGTTTCCGCTAATTGGCAAAGAGCTAGCTCTCGCTTGGGGATGCCTATTATTATTACTGCTTGTTTTGTTTTGGGGTTAAAATATACAAAGATGGCGCTGCCCAAATTTCAAACGGCGAAAAATGTTTTCAAGATAAATAAAAAATATTGTATTTCATATGATATTATTTATGTTTTAAAGAAAGAACCTGATTTCTTTAAATCTTTATTTCAAAACTTCACCTCTACTATTTTTCCTTAAAAAAGGTTTTAGATTTCTGGGCTTTTGGCTTACTTGAATTAGGTGGGGTCCTATAGACTTCACATAATTCAAGTGCCAGTCACATGTCTTTTCCCGGATCGTGACAGTAGCTACGTGCAATGCATGTGTGCACCCTTTCAAATGAAATAAGCGGGCATGTGCGCACCTATATACGTGCCCCTTGTGCCAAAAGTATCATTTAATCACTTAAAAAAAGTATAATTAAATAATGGACCCCTGTTGATCAAAATATCAATAAACCAAGTGATTTTAGTCTCAAAGATGACTAAAAATCCTTTAAAATATTTCTAATTTGATCTTAATCTCATACAAGACTAACGCATCCTTAGTCAAAATAAATTGAGCCCAAATGCTCATAGATTTAAGTTGACCTTAATCTCAGATTAGATTAACGGTCCTTAAATAAAGCAAAATATCCCCTAAACTGACAGAACATACAATCTAAGTTCAAAACCCAAATTCATTAATATACGGATTTGGACTAATCTGCGCCCTTCGGGCAACGACATAAACTAGTCTCCGTACACAATCAACAGGACACCAAAATAAATAAATTACGACACGACATGAAGTGAACAATTGGAGAAGAAGAAAGTGGTTATCGCAATGCGATAACGTAATTAACTGCAGGGGCTTACGCCTGCAGGGAATAACGTCCCCATAATCAAAAACCCCTCATAAACGAGCGGGAATCTGATAAAGTCTGCTTTAACGGTTGCATCTGTCCAAACCTTCGATATACGGGGCCATAAATCAACTTGGTATTTTCGGAGAGGTGGATGGATATGTCCAAATAGTATTTGTGTAACATTTCAGAAAAATAAAATATTATTTTTGGGATTTTTTATATTTAAATAAAAATTATATTGAATATTTTAATAAGGCGGTAAAATTAAATACCGATAAATTTAGGGAAAATTTAGAAAATTATAGAAATTACTAAAAAAGAGGGTGCTTTGTGTAATTTATGCAAATTATGAATTTTTATGATTAATTATATGCACTTTTAATGCTAATCGCGGTTAAATATCGCTAATAGTGCATTAAGCTTGTTTTGTGCAAAACATGCACCATATCATTTTTTTTACATTGTGTTGCATTTTCCTACATGGCCTTCTCTTCATTTTCATTCATGGTTTTGGTTTTATGTGAGAAGAGAGAAGAAAAGGAAAAGAAAATAGAAAAGAAAACAAGAAAAAGAAAAGTCAAGAGGTATGGGCATGAGAGAGAAAGGTGAGGGGTTTTTTTTGACCAAGTGCCATTGCAATCATTCATCATTTTCATCATCTTTCTTGTTCCTCTCTCACCATGGCAGCACCTTATCTCCCTCTTCTCTTCAACCTCATAACATCATCAAAAACAACCCAAAACCCCATCCCCACTTCACAAAAAACATGCACAAGCCTTCTAGCTACACTTTGGACAAAGAAAAATGGGATTTTGATGCTCTAGGAGATTCTTGAGTCCTAAATGAGGTAATTCTTTCACTTTAAGTGTAGTAGTTCAACTCTTTCAGCAACCTTGCATGTTTAGATGTGTTAAAGTGGGATTTAGTGCACTTTGGAAATTACTAGAGAGGGTTAGGGTTTAATTTGAGTTGTATGATGAACTTTTGAGTATTTTGTAACCTTAAACCCCGCATGGTGTTATAAACCCAGACCAAACACTAACACAAAACCTGAAACCAAAAATACGGAAAAACAAAAACTTGTTATGCCGGTTTTGTGGACTTTTAGGGTGTGCAGTGAAATCTGGGATGACCTAGGATAATTACGAGTTAAGCAAACAACTTAAGTGACCTAATTAGAGCACTACGAGACCACCCAGACAAAACGAACCAATTCCAACACCCTAGGGCCGAGGTCACCGGAAATTAGGGGTAGGGCCGGCCACTTGGTTGACTCTGGGGTCCAGGTTGCTTCTGTAAGCCATATACCCTATATACATGACCCCAGTATTGTTTGCTTACCTTGTTTTCACCATATACAAAATCTGGGACCATTTTATTGGGTTGCTGCTTTGAATTCTTTAATGTTTATGAATCTAAGTTTTGGTATTTGGTTTTGTATCGATCACTTGGCATTTGTACGCCTATATCGAGGGTTATTTGGTTGAATTGCGAGATGCAGACCATATGTTTTGACCTATGGGTGATTCGTGCGACATTTTTGGGTTTAGCGTGTCGTTTTGGCTTTGATTTGGATTTTAATACGATGCGATACGTTATGATGTGTAGGTGCCCTCATGAGGACTTCGAGACGACAAGCAAGCGCGTGGCGACATCGGCATCGGCAAGCGAAGGTCAAGGTGTGTAGATTTATATCTACGGAGGAAGTCTGGTGGATGGCGTATAGCACCCTCGCAAAATTGTGAGAAACGATGTGATGTGATATAGATATACTTTTACATATTAGTGTGCGATATGAACCTTAGCAAGAAAAGCTTTAGGAGATTAGGGGTTAGTGTTAGCGAGAATTGAAGAAAGGACTTTAGTCGATTTCTTAGTCACGAAACTCTAGAGTAAAGATTTGCATACACGCACATACACATACTCGCATACATTTACTTCCTTGTGCGTATTGGGGACATATATATATTGGTATTCATATGCTTGGATGATGAGGATGTTATATGATACTTGGGAATGCGTCGATATGATCGGGCATGATGCCGCGAGATATTTAATGTGTGACCGAGATATGTCATGATGTTATAGCGGATTGTTGGACAACGATACCATGTGGATGATGATATATATATGATAGTTGACATATGATCGAGATATGATATGAGATATCTTATGATAGTTATAATGGATCACGTGGGCGATGTATACTTCTATATGATAATATGTGTTGATGACATCGGATTGTATAAGACTTTAGATCAGTAGCCAGATCATGATATTGTTGATGATGTTGGTAGTGTACTCAACTTAGATAAGTACCCCTGCTCACGTTATGTGATGATGTGGATACCAGATGAATAATGAGATAAATGTGATATTTGATCCGTACCCAGATTTGGGATGTCATACGATAGATTTACCGTACGAGATATGGTTAAGAGGATAGATCCACATTCTTGACTCGAGGATGTCATATTATTTATTGTATCGTACGTGATACCATTGAGGCGAGATCATCGACTACTAGATATATATATATAAATTGACTCAGACTTAGGTGGTTTCCCTTACCCTTTTGACCGGGCTCGAGTCATACTCATTTTCAAAAGTGGAGAATCGTGAGTATTTTAAATACCAAACTGTATGACTCGTATATTGGGTAGATATATTTTTCAGTGTTGCTGTTACTACATCACCTTCTGTATATTCATGATGTTTCATCGCATTGCATGCTTGTACATATGTTATCTGTAATTATCATGAAACCCTGCTGTCAGGACACCAGCACCATTACCGATGATGCGTATGTTCCACGTACACCGGCTTGCCGGCTCACACACATCATCATCGGTAATTGCCATGTCACGTACACTTTAGAATATACTATTCATTGACATAGCTTGCTAGTTGATAGTTGCGATATGTTATAGCTTTTATATGCTAGATTAAATATTGCATTAATTGCAAGATATCAGATGCATTCATATATTCATTGGTCATGCAGTATTATAGAGATTTATGCAGATATTCACTATTTACTTACTCTTGATTTTGGATTTCGGATTTTCATGAGATTTCGGGATTTGGGGGAAAACCGCAGGAATATATATAAACTTCTCTCTCTCTCTCTCCCTTTTTAAAATGTAAGTTGCGCTTTTCTCGTGATGTATGAGTCATCCACTATGAGTTTTGATGACAGCTGTTGGATTTCGAGACCCGTTTCGAAGAGTAGTATGAACCGTCTCGGGTATATGGTGGACCCGGTATGGTATCCCGGGATGAGAGTGATTTCATAGAGGATGATGAGCCTGGCAAGGGTAGACTGCCTACCGGTGATTTTACCTGGGGCGGCGGATATCCGGAGGATGTCGTCCGTGGTCGTGTGATTTGATGATATGGGCCGATTCGGACTGACGGAGCCCTAGATATTGAGATATTGGGATTTGAGACACTGAGATTTTTAGATTTGAGATATTGAGATACTGAGATTTATGTTTGGTGTCGATGCTTGACATTGATTTCTCTGTTGATTACATGATGTATTCTGTTTCCATTCGTCATGCATTCATACATCATATATCTGATATGTTGCTATCTGAGGCACTGACACGAGCATGTAGTATTACACGTATACATAGATGGACCAGGATATTATTTGAGGATATTACTTGATATGACCTAGGATAGTGTCATACATGCGATTTCTACTCGTAGATGTTTTCTACTCACGAGTTGGCAACTCACCCCCGTTGTGCCACAGTTCCTTGCAGATTTTACCGTACAGGCTTTATGGCGGCTTTGCTGGCACATTGTTCCTTCTGGGTGATTGTTTTGGTAGGTGGGTTCTTTTGCATCAGGACCACCATTGTATAATTTTTATTTCAGTTGTATCTTGTAAAACTCCATCAACCAAACTTGTATATTTAATAGAGATAGATGACCTGTGTATATTCTTTCGACCTTAGAGTCGCGCGCTGTATTATTATGGTTTTCCTCTGGGTTTCTTGATGATGTTGGATTTTTATCCTGATTTTGATCCTCGCCTTTCGGCGTTGTATATTATACTGCATTGTGTGGTTTTATCCGTCGTTTGACGAAGAGCTAGCTCCCGCTTGGGGATGCCTTTATTCATTATACATGCTTTATCAGGTTTTGTACCCGTTTGGGGTCTGAATTTACAAAGGAAACCCTGCCGAAATTTTCAGAAAAGAATAGAGATTTTAAAAATACATATTTCGGCTTATGTTGTTAAACTTCTTGCTTTAAAATTGGTTTTTCCTTCACTCTACTGCTTTACTTGGTTTGGATTTCTGAGTTTTGGCTTACTTAGATTACGTATGGCTCGAGACGTTTCGTAGTTTAAGTGCCGGTCATATTCCGTACCTTTTGGGTCGTGACAAACTTGGTATCAAAGCGTTAGGTTTTACCTTCGGAGTATAGGATGACCCTTGGTTGATGGAGTAGATGACTCAAGTAGAGTGACTTACCGTATGTATGTTCCGCGGCATACTTACGATACGATACTCCGCTTAAGAACCTTTAGGATGTACAATTCTTTGCACAGTATTATATTCATTCCTATGATCTATCCTCATCAGTACCAGTTATTGTTTTGTTACCGCGATTGTACGGGCACAGAGAGCTACGGCTAGAGTTGCGGTCAGCACGAGCTCGTCACGGACGAGGACTGACCAAGGCGTGATTCCAGGGACATACGATTGCATAGACGTATCGTTTATTTACATTTTTGCGCCATTAGCGTTGATGGATCGCTGTTACGAGATTTCTCGGACGTGCAAATCAGCACCAGAGAATTGGGCCACTGATAGAAGCCAGCCAGGAGGTGATGACCGTTAAAGCACCGAGTATACTTGATGATTGAGGCACTGTTTAGCGTGCAGACGAATGAAACAGTTGTTGCTGCGAATGAGGAGATATCGCCCCAGATGTTTGGAGCTAATGCCGCACGAGTTATACTTCGAGATAAGATAGAAGATCTCTAGTCACCAGAGATAAAAGATTAGGACATGTGATTCATTGCCTACCCAATGCGAGGTCATCAGATTGATTGATTGCAGCTAGAGACGACTTCACGCTGATACGTTGAGAGTCGATATAGACGATCGAATATTAGGAACCTATTTTCCAAGTTTAAAGTATTCGGAAAACAATGAAAGTAATTCTACGGTCCCTCTAGAAGAATGAAACCCTAACTCGACATAATGACCATGTGAAAGCCTTTGAACCTTAGGGTTTGCGGCAGTTCCACGGTGCCATTAATGAGGCTTGGGTTTGCCCTTATACGGTTGGTCCATAGGTGCCGTGGCATGCACTTGATACTATTTAACTGTTCCCAAGATGTTGAGCTCTTGGGAGATTATGGAGCCTTGACGAATGGATCGAAAAGTTCGACATCATTCGGATATCATGTTATGGGATACATTACTTGGGAGACTCCAGATACGAGTATAGCCATTAGAGCGCAGTCCATACAGCCATGAGGAGACGAGTCCGAATCAGTCGACATTGGAGGAAAGTGGAGTAAGAGGTTCGTATGAGATCGTGATGAGAGGACGTTCCACTCCGCTGACATCAGAGATGTGATACGCAAGCAGAGGCGTTGACTATGGGTATATCTTCCAGGAGGAGTCGTGATGAGTATGCAGCCATTCCGGAATAAGAAATAGATATAGTAAAGATGATGACTTCCGGGAAGTTCGGCAGAAACGAGATTAGGGAGTGACCTTGACAGGACCTTTATGGAAATACTATACGAGAAGACTTGGACCCAGGATCAGTCATATTGCACACGCCCAGCAGGCCAGAGTTCAGCATCGTCGACAAGACATGTTATGAGTGACCATAAGAGTTGGCCAAAGATCTTTAGAGAACGTGCCAGAGCGGACTACTTCCATTATCGTTTCCATATTGGACCGTTTAGCCGGGGAGCTATGTACTTAGCAATTCATAGTGAGAGACAAGAGCCTAAGGGCACCAGACGACAGGCCATGATCAGGAGGCAAGTAGATATCTTGCTCTGCTAGCATTGGATGCACCGACACCTTCTTGACCTTGAAGGAAGGACATATCGACGGCAGTATTTATGATTTGTGATTTCGTGAGTTGACTATCACGTATCAGTCACTTTGGATTTCGGTATTTTGGGTGATTTATTGCATGATTGAGTTTTGATGACCGAGTTTCATGATATTTGCTTTTGTGCACCATGGTTGCACCTATTGGGTATTTACGTTTTTGTGCATAGTTATTGCACTTGAGATATGTTTTTATACACCGTCATATTGATTTATGATTTGTGCGTATTTATTGCACTTGATTTTGATTTTGAGCCTTGGCTGAACGTGTTTATGATTTCATGGATTTCATACAGTTGGGTTGATTTTGTGCATATGGTACGCACACGATTTGGTTTTTACACTCGGTATAGCTTACATGTTCTTGCAGTGCATTAGTACGTGTTTTGTGCATGCAGTTGCACGCGTTTTTGGATTTTATACACCTTGGTACACTCGGTGTTGTTTTTATACGCATTTGAGTTATTGATGCATCTCCGTGCGCTGGATACACTGGATTTGGTATTTTGTGCACTAGATGCACTGTATTGGTATTTTGTGCACTGGATGCACCGTATGTGATGTTTCGTGCACTTGATGCACCAGATTTGTATTTTTGTGCATTGTCGCACTAGACTTGCATTTCGTGCGTTTATTGCACTTGGGCGTTTTGGATGCCTTGGTTTATATTTTTAATCGTGTATGTGTGATGCACTTGATTTCGATTTTCATTCATGCCTGTTGGATACACTTGATTTAGATTTTATCCGTGCATATTGGATGCGATTTCATTCGTGCGGGAAAGATGCACTTGATTTGGAATTTCGCGCATGTTGAGCGCATGATATGAGGTTTGGTTTTGTGCACACCGGGTGCACTCGGTTGGGGTTTTCATTTATGCATGTTCGTTGTACTGGATTGAGATTTTGTGCACCCCAATTGCACTCGACTTCGATTTGATGTCATTCGAGATGTTGATTTTGATTTCATGCCTAGGGTATGTATGAGATTTGACTTGTGCTTTCAGTGTAGTTTCCATGCACTTTTAGTATTTTGATTCGATTTTGGGCACGCTGATGCACATGGCTGTGAGATTTTATACCGTGGTATACCTGATTGGATTGAGATTTATTATATACCGTCGATTTCGATTATGATATTTGATAGTGTTTCCGTGCACTTTGTGCACTTGATTGGGATTCTTGCGCATATTTGGCGCGCGTGATGCGATTTTGGTGCACGCCAGATGCACTAAATCGATATTCTTCGTGCATATCAGATGCACCTGACTTTGCTGTCAGGCACACACGTTGCCTCCGACAGGTGTTTCATGCACAACCGTTGCACTTAGATATTGTTTCTGTGCACATGTATGGTACATTCATGGATTTTGATTTCCGTGCGCAACAGACGCAAGTAGCTTTCATATGCATGTTTTGAGATTGATTTCTTATGGAGCAGTATGTTTTATGATATTTGCTACTTGTTTTTGTACTGAGCAGGACTAGTCAGAAGACAGTACCTGGATATATTTTGCATGCATTGAAAGTTATCGAAGGGATTTCCAAACAGGGAGCTATAGTCTCAGTATTTACCGACGTGTCTGATATGACACGAAACGTTTAAAACAAGGGAACCCTTCTAAATTATTTTCAAAACGGCGGGACGTAAATATTAAAAAAAGGATATATATATATATATATATATATGTATGTATGTATGTATGTATGTATGTATATATGTATGTATGTATGTATGTATGTATAGTTATTTTCTTATATTAGATGTCCGCCACTGTGCAGTGATATGCGCATTGCACGGCGACTTAAAAGGGTTGGCATGCATTTCTTTCAGATAATTACATGTATAGTTATGATATTTACTTGCATTGTTGATTTAGATCATGTTGGTTTTGTTTTAGGCTTGGACATTGATGTCTTCGCCATAACTCCGATAATTGCGGGATGCTTGACGGAGTTTTGATTTTGAGTTATCTTCTCATTGTTCATGAGCATGCATTGCGCTACGATGCGTCTTATGTATTGATGATTTCGGAGCCCCGACGACTTGGGCTTTTTGCTGAAATATTTTAGTATTTGAAGGGTTTAAATTTAAATTCGAGAACCGAATTTCTTTAAGGGGGGAAGATTGTAACATTTCAGGAAAATAAAATATTATTTTTTGGAATTTTTATAATTAAATAATAATTATATTGAATATTTTATTAAGGCGGTAAAATTAAATACCGATAAATTTGGGGAAAATTTGGAAAATTATAGAAATTACTAAAAAGATGGTGCTTTGTGTAATTTATGCAAATTATGAATTTTTATGATTAATTATATGCACTTTTAATGCTAATCGCAGTTAAATATCGCTAATCGCGCATTAAGCCTGTTTTGTGCAAAATATACACCATATCATTTTTTTTACATTGTTTTACATTTTCCTACATGGCCTTCTCTTCATTTTCATTCATGGTTTTGGTTTTATGTGAGAAGAGAAGAGAAAAGGAAAAGAAAATAGAAAAGAAAACAAGAAAAAGAAAAGTCAAGAGGTATGGGCAAGAGAGAGAAAGGTGAGGGGTTTTCTTTGACCAAGTGTCATTGCAATAATTCATCATCTTCATCATCTTTCTTCTTCCTTCCACACCATAGCAGTACCTCATCTCCCCCTCATCTTCAGCCCTCATAACATCATCAAAAAAAACCCAAAACCCTTCCCCACTTCACAAAAAACATGCACAAGCCTCCTAGCTACACTTTAGACAAAGAAAAATGGGATTTTGATGCTCTAGGGGATTCTTGAATCCAAAATGAGGTAATTCATTCACTTTAAGTGTAGTAGTTCAACTCTTTTAGCAACCTTGCATGTTTAGATGTGTTAAAGTGGGATTTAGTGCACTTTAGAAATTACTAGAGAGGGTTAGGGTTTAATTTGAGTTGTGTGATGAACATGAGTGTATTTTGTAACCTTAAAACCCCCCATGGTGTTATAAACCCAGACCAAACACTAATACAAAACCTGAAACCAAAAATACGGAAAAACAGAAACTTTTTATGTCGGTTTTGTGGACTTTTAGGGTGTGCAGGGAAATCTGGGATGACCTGGGATAATTACGAGTTAAGCAAACAACTTTAGTGACCTAATTAGAACACTACGAGACAACCCAGACAAAACGAACCAATTCCAACACCCTAGGGCCGAGGTCGCCGGAAATTAGGGGGTAGGGGCCGGCCACTTGGTTGACTCTGGGGTCCAGGTTGCTTCTGTAGGCCATATACCCTATATACATGACCCCAGTATTGTTTGCTTACCTTGTTTTCACCTTAAACAAAATCTGGGACCATTTTATTGGCTTTCTGCTTTGAATTCTTTAATGTTTATGAATCTAAGTTTTGGTATTTGGTTTTGTATTGATCACTTGGCGTTTGTACGCCTATATCGAGGGTTATTTGGTTGAATTGCGAGATGTAGACCATAGGTTTTGACCAATGGGTGATTCGTGAGACATTTTTTGGTTTAGCGTGTCGTTTTGGCTTTGATTTGGATTTTAATACGATGCGATACGTTATGATGTGTAGGTGCCCTCATGAGGACTTCGAGACGACAAGCAAGCGCGTGGCGACATCGGCATCGGCAAGCGAAGGTCAAGGTGAGTAGATTTATATCTACGAGGGAAGTCGGGTGGATTGTGTATTGTACCCCCGCAAAATTGTGAGAAACGATATGATGTGATATAGATATACTTTTACATATTAGTGTGTGATATGAATCTTAGTAAGAAAAGCTTTAGGAGATTAGGGGTTAGTGTTAGCGAGAATTGAAGAAAGGATTTTAGTCGATTTCTTAGTCACGAAACCCTAGATTCAAGATTTGCATACACACACATACACATACTCGCATACATTTACTTCCTTGTGCGTATTGGGGACATATATATATTGGTATTCATATGCTTGGATGATGAGGATGTTATATGATACTTGGGAATGAGTCGATATGATCGGGCATGATGCCGCGAAATATTTAATGTGTGACCGAGATATGTCATGATGTTATAGCGGATCGTTGGACGACGATACCATGTGGATGATGATATATATATGATAGTTGACATATGATCGAGATATGAGATGAGATATGCTATGATAGTTATAATGGATCACTTGGGCGATGTATACTTTTATATGATAATATGTGTTGATGACATCGGATTGTATGAGACTTTAGATCAGTAGCCAGATCATGATATTGTTGATGATGTTGGTAGTGTACTCGACTATGATCAGTACCCCTGCTTACGTTATGTGATGATGTGGATACCAGATTAATAATGAGATAAATGTGATATTTGATCCGTACCCAGATTTGGGATGCCGTACGATAGATTTACCGTACGAGATATGATTATGAGGATAGATCCGCACTCTTGACTCGAGGATGTCATATTATTTATTGTATCATACGTGATACCATTGAGGCGAGATCATCGACTACTAGATATATATATAGATCGACTCAGACGTAGGTGGATTCCCTTACCCTTTTGACTGGGCTCGAGTCATACTCATTTTCAAAAGTGGAGAATCGTGAGTATTTTAAATACCAAACTGTATGACTCGTATATTGGGTAGGTATATTTTTCAGTGTTGCTGTTACTATATCACCTTCTGTATATTCATGATGTTTCATCGCATTTCATGCTTGTACATATGTTATCTGCAATTATTATGAAACACTGCTGTAAGGACACCATCACCATTACCGATGATGCGTTTGTTCCACTTACACCTGCTTGTCGGCTCACACACATCATCATCGGTAATTTCCATGTCACGTACACTTTAGAAAATACTATTCATTGACATAGCTTGCTAGTTGATAGTTGCGATATGTTATAGCCTTTATATGCTAGTTTAACGATTGCATTAATTGCATGATATCAGATGCATTCATATATTCATTGGTCATGCAGTATTATGGTGATTTATGGCAATATTCACTATTTACTTACTCTTGATTTTGGATTTCGGATTTTCATGAGATTTCGGGATTTGGGGGAAAACCGCAGGAATATATATAAACTTCTCTCTCTCTCTCTCTTTTTAAATGCAAGTTGCGGTTTTCTCGTTTTATATGAGTCGTCCACCATGAGTTTTCATGATTGCTGTTGGATTTCCAGACCCGTTTCGAGAAGTAGTATGAACCGTCTCGGGTACATGGTGGACCCGGTATGGTACCCCGGGGCGAGAGTGATTTCAGGGAGGATGATGAGCCCGGCAGGGGCAGACTGCCTACCGGTGATTTTTCCCGGCGCGGCAGATATCCGGAGGATACCGTCCGTGGTCGTGTGATTTGATGATATGGGCCGATCCGGACTGACGGAGCCCTAGATATTGAGATATTGGGATTTGAGACACTGAGATTTTTAGATTTCAGATATTGAGATACTAAGATTTATGTTTGGTGTCGATGCTTGACACTGATTTCTCTGTTGATTACATGATGTATTCTGTTTCCATTCGTCATGCATTCATACATCACATATCTGATATGTTGCTATCTGAGGCACTGACACGAGCATGTAGTATTACACGTATACATAGATGGACCAGGATATTATTTGAGGATATTACTTGATATGATCTAGGATAGCGTAATACATGCGATTTCTACTCGTAGATGTTTTCTACTCACGAGTTGGCAACTCACCCCCGTTGTGCCACAGTTCCTTGCAGGTTTTTACCGTACAGGTTTCATGGCGGTTTTGCTGGCACATTGTTCCTTCCGGGTGATTACTTTTGTAGGTGGGTTCTTTTGCATCAGGACCACCATTGTATAATTGTTATTTCAGTTGTATCTAGTAAAACTCCATCAACCGGACTTGTATATTTGATAGAGATAGATGACCTGTGTATATTCTTTCGACCATAGAGTCGCGCGCTGTATTATTATTGTTTTCCTCTGGGTTTCTTAAAGATGTTGGATTTTTATCTTGAGTTTGATCCTCGCCTTTCGGCGTTGTATATTATACTGCATTGTGTGGTTTTGTCCGTCGATTGACGAAGAGCTAGCTCCCGCTTGGGGATGCCATTATTCATTATACATGTTTTATCAGGTTTTGTACCCGTTTAGGGTCTGAATTTACAAAGGAAACCCTACCGAAATTTTCAGAAAAGAATAGAGATTTTAAAAATACATATTTCGGCTTATGTTGTTAAACTTCTTGCTTTAAAATTGGTTTTTCCTTCACTCTACTGCTTTACATGGTTTGGATTTCTGGGTTTGGGCTTACTCAGATTACGTACGCCTCGAGACGTTTCGTAGTTTACGTGCCGGTCATGTTCCGTACCTTTCGGGTCGTGACAATCTGCCCCCAAATTCAAGCAAGACATTCAATCCCAGTTCATTTCTATTTTCGGCGGTAAACAGATTCTGGCACGCCAGGTAGGACCTCTTCCTCTGTCTGTAAGTCGATGTACTTCACCCCAGAACTTGTGGGGAGGCGGAATTTTCGAAAACGATCATGTTTAAAGAACGAACATCGACTAACCGCTTGAATCGAAGCTAAACTATAAATAACCAAACACTAAGTGTTTCTAAAATACGGTGTTTCGGGATTATACCTAATGAATCAACTCCTTCGTCTTTACGAACTCCTTGTTCTTCTCGGCCTTCTCTAGGTAGTAGACGATCCACCCGAGAGCAAAACTCCAAGCTTCGCCTCTAAACTTGAGGCAACTAACCTTCTTGGATTGCTAATCGAAGAAGATAGATCGATATAGAGTGATGGTTATGGATTGTTAAGTCTTACTAACCCTTGTACTCAACTCATGAGAAGGGAGGATTAGTCTTGAAGAGGGAGAGCTAGAGGAGAGAGAAGATGAAAATGAAATGAGCATTCTTATGAGAATAGTGAATCAAGAAGATATATATCTATCATTTCTTTTTACTAGAAAATAATAAATAATTAATTTAGCAACCATGATAGAATATATCTTGTGATGATTCATTAGAATGACAAAATACTTTTATGAATCATCAAGGTGACTCATTTTTACACTCATTTCATTTTACACCTTAACCTCCTTAGTCACCATCTTCTAGAAGCTTCCCGCAAAATTATGAGAACGCCCCTCCAATCCGTAAAAATACGGAAAAACTTTAGACTGTAAAAATCCAATAACCGGATACCAGTAACTGGCTTAAACCAAAGCCAACTGGTAAAAACTGTCGGAAAGTCGTACGTGCGTAAACGCACGTATGTGTCCGAACCCTTGTCGTAAAACCATACGACCTCTATATCCTTTTGCCTGGAATAGGAAACTCTCTGTGTGGGACTCTAGAGACTCGACTACTACGCTGGCAGTGAGTTTAACCACAGACCGCAAGCGGCACTAGCTGTACGTAACGGTCCCCAGGTAGTTGTCGATAAGAAGGCCGATGAGAAAACCCATCTGAACTCCTACTGAGTCTAATGTGACAATCTCCATATAGTCCGGTCCGTTTGTCCAAGACTATCGCATATCCTGCCTAGGGGGCGGCAAGCGTCAGTCCCCTAATGGCTGTATAAGTCGTGTCGGAGGGAAGCCCATTACACCCTGAGAAACTACTGGAACCTACCAGCAAATCTCGCTTGCCCTGGCCAGGGACTTTGCGTAATGGCTCTCTGACACAGCGCGATATCTACTCCCAATACCGGGAGGGACGAATCCTGTCTAACCGCCACTGCCTCCAAGTGCTCGGGACTGCACCCAACTGCTACCTGTTTGCACGACTCATTTGAGCCGTGCTAGGGTAGCAATCTAAGAACAGTGGGACACACTCGAGGCGAAGTAGCAGTGTCAAGTCTGCGGACTATGCTGTACTCATGTCACCTGGGAACTGTTCACTGACGACTGGTATAAAACCAACCAATAGTTCCCTGTGAGTCCTGTCCGGTATACCCGTAACCTAACAAGCACCTGCATACTATCTCCAGTACGACGTACTGACGGCTGTGGGACAGACCATCTCCCCAACTGGGATGAGAAGCGTACACACTAGTCTACTCCGGAGTATCGATGCTCTGTCTCGATAATCCAACGACTAGGGACCTGAATAAGGATGTGCTTGTAGACTACCCAGCCCCCACTAGTGTGACTGCCATCACAACGCTGGTAGTCAAGCAAGATCCTAAGAGCTCTATCAATACGTATACTCACATATTAAAATAGAAAAACCAAGTAGCATACTACCATGTTTAGCAAGACTGTTATATACATGTGAATATCCCAAGCTTCCATTAAGTAATATACAAACTAGTATGATACAGTAATGGCCTTCTAGGGCATAAACACTAACAATCTCCCACTTGCACTAGGGCCATGTACTGGCATATCGAAGACCAATGATCTCGAGTAGCCTCTCGAACTGAATCTGAGGTAGGGCTTTCGTGAATGGATCAGCAATGTTCTCTTCTGAAGCAACTCTCCGAACCTCGATCTCCTGACGATCAATGATCTCCCTGATCAGGTGATACCGCCTCAAGATGTGTCTGGACTTCTGATGGGACCTTGGTTCCTTTGCTAAAGCTATAGCTCCGTTGTTGTCGCAATACAAAGGTATTGGATCAACTATGGTAGGAACCACCTGAAGTTCTGTTAGGAACTTCTTCATCCAGACTGCTTCTTTTGCGGCATCGCAAGCAGCTATATACTCCGCTTCCATCGTCGAGTCAGCAACGGTGTCCTGCTTGGAGCTCTTCTAGCACACCGCCCCTCCATTGAGGGTAAAGACGTAACCCGACATGGACTTGGAATCGTCCTTATCACTCTGGAAGCCGGAATCAGCAAAGCCCTCTAACTTGAGGTCTTTTCCGCCGTAAACCAAGAACATCTCCTTAGTCCTCCTCAGGTACTTGAGAATGTTCTTTACTTCTATCCAGTGTTTCTCCCCTGGATCTGACTGATACCGGCTTACCACGCTCAGTGCGTAAGCTACATCTGGTCTGGTACACAACATCGCATACATTATAGAGCCTACCGCAAAAGCGTAGGGTATAACTGACATGCGTTCCCTTTCCAAATCAGTCTTGGGAGACATCTCTTTGGAGAGGGTGATTTCGTGACAAGCCGGTAAATTACCGCGCTTAGAATCTTCCATACTGAATCTTTTCAGTATAGTGTCGATATACCTGGACTGCGAAAGTCCCAACATCCTCTTGGATCTATCACGATAGATCCGGATCCCCAGAATGTAAGAGGCATCACCCAGGTCTTTCATGGAGAACCTGTGTGACAAGAATCCTTTGACAGATTGTAGCAAAGGAATGTCATTTCCTATCAATAGAATGTCATCCACGTACAAGACGAGGAATACAACACTTCTGGCTACAACTTTACTATATATGCACGGTTCATCTGGATTTTTGATAAAGTCATATTCTTTGACTGTCTCATCAAAACAGATGTTCCAACTCCGCGATGCCTGCTTTAGTCCATAAATAGACTTAAGCAGCTTGCATACTTTCCCGCTGCTCCCACTCTGATTGAAACCCTCTGGCTGATCCATATAGACGCTTTCTTCTAAATTTCCATTCAGAAAAGCCGTCTTTACGTCCATCTGCCAGATTTCATAATCATGGAAGGCAGCAATTGCAAGAAGGATACGAATGGATTTAAGCATAGCCACTGGAGAAAAAGTTTCGTCATAGTCCAAACCAGGTCTTTGACGAAAACCCTTTGCAACAAGTCTAGCTTTATAGGTTTCTACCTGCCCATCTACACCAATCTTTTTCTTGAAGATCCATTTGCATCCTATGGGTTTTACCCCACCTGGAGTAAAGTCCAAAGTCCATACTTTGTTGGTGTACATGGACTCCATTTCGCTTCGCATTGCATCTAGCCATCGTACCGAGTCGCCGCTCTGGATGGCCTGCTGGAAGCTAGTAGGTTCATCATCATCTATGATGCAATCCTCTCTATCCCCATCTATGAGAAAACCGTAGTATCTCTCAGGCGGATGAGACGGCCTACTACTTCTGCGGAGGGGTGCGGGAATGTCCTGTTCTTCTTGAACCTCTGGTTCTACCAAACTTTCAGTAACAGCTTGTGGTTCTGGAATTTCTTCCAGTTCTATTGCGCTCCCACTCTTCTGATTTTCTAAAAATTCAGTTTCTAAGAAGTGGGCATGACGAGAAACAAAAACCTTTTGTTCCTCTGCGTAATAGAAATAATATCCCTTGGAGTTCTTTGGATATCCCACAAGCTTACACTTTACTGAGCGTGCCTCGAGCTTGTCCGAATACTGCTTTTTTACAAAAGCTGGACACCCCCATGTCCTAAAATGTTTTAGACAGGGTTTCTTCCCACTCCACATCTGATATGGTGTGGTAGGCACAGTCTTGGTTGGAACCTGGTTTAAGAGATATGCCGCTGATTCTAGCGCATAACCCCAGAAAGATCGCGGTAACTCAGCATTACTCATCATGGATCGTACCATATCTAATAGGGTTCGATTCCGTCTCTCCGATACACCGTTGTGCTGTGGAGTGTATGGAGGAGTAAGCTGAGAGAGAATTCCTTTCTCTTTTAGGTAACCTAGGAACTCGGCACTTAAGTATTCTCCACCTCGATCAGATCTCAGTGTCTTAATATTTTTGCCTGTTTGGTTTTCCGCTTCACTCTTGTATTCCAGGAATTTCTCAAAGTCTTCGGATTTATGCTTCATTAAGAAGACATGTCCAAACCTAGAGAAATCATCTGTAAAAGTAATGAAGTAGGAATAACCACCTCTTGCATGTGTAGACATTGGACCACATACATCGCTGTGTATGAGTCCTAAGAGCTCGCTCGCTCTTACTCCTTGTCCAGTAAATGGAGTCTTTGTCATCTTTCCTTTGAGACAAGATTGACAAGTGTCATAAGATTGATATTCGAACGAGTCCAAATATCCTTCTCTATGCAACTTAGTCAACCTTCTCTCATTGATGTGACCCAGTCTACAATGCCATAAGAAAGCTTTATTCAAATCTGGAGACTTTCTTTTTAGTGTGTTCTGGACATTGAAAATTTGGAGTTGGTTTAAAACATATATGCCGTTATTTAGAGTACCGGACCCAATCAAACTATGATTAAGGTGGATGTTGACAACATCTCTTACAAACGTGAAATCATAACCTTTATTTGATAACAAGGAAACTGATATGATATTACACGTTAAGCTGGGTACAAAATAACAGTTATGTAAAACCAAGATGTGTCCACTCGTCAATCCTAGGTGATAATCCCCGACGGACGCAGCTCCCACGCTAGCTCCGTTAGCAACCCTGAGGATCATATCACCTTCCTTCAGCACTCTACGGTTTCTCAGTGCCTGCAATGAATTGCAAATATGAGATCCTGATCCGGTATCCAATACCCAGGAAGTAGAGTTGATTGACAAACAATTCTCAATTACAAACACACCTGAAGTCGAAGCCACAGCTTGCTTCGGTTCCTGGTTCTTGGCGTTCCACGCCTTACAATCCTTCTTCCAGTGCCCTTTCCTGTGACAATGGAAACAATCATCCTGGCCAACTACAGGTGCTGCAAACTTTTTCTTTCCCTTCCCTCCCACCTTACTAACACCTCCTCTAGGTCTGGGTGCGGCCTTCTTCTTCCTTCCTTTGACTTTAGCCTTGGACCCGGAAGAAGATGCACCGCCAACAAACATAGCGGGTGTTTCCCTTGAATTCTTCAAGGTGCCCTCTGCACTCCTTAACATGTTCAGGAGTTCCGGAAGTTCAACTTCTTTTCTTTGAAGATTGAAGTTCAGGATAAACTGGGCGTAGGTGTGAGGAAGGGACTGGAGAATAAGGTCTGTATAGAGCTCATTATCCAAAGTCGTCCCAAGGTCTGCGAGCTCTTCTATATAGCCGATCATCTTTAGGACATGTTCTCCTACCGATGACCCGACAGCCAACCTCGCTCGAAAAAAGTTCTTTGAGGTCTCGTATCTTGCTATACGAGATTGCTCTCCATAAAGTTCTTTTGTATGGAGAAATATGCCATCAAGGCCCATATCCTCGTGCCTCCTCTGATGTTCATTGTTCATCGAGGCAAGCACGATGCACTTGGCTTTCGCGCAATCTAAATCCCAGGTTTTGCGGATTTCCTTATCCGCATTGCTGGATTTGGGACCAGGGACAGCAGGTGCCGTAGCGGTGAGGACGTGCCCCAATTTGTCATAGGTCAAAGCCATTTTGACATTCCGCAGCCAATCTTTATAGTTTGGCCCTGTCAGTATATTTTTCTCTAAAAGTAACTTAAGTCCAGTCATTTTCAGGGTCGCTGCAATTAGGAGAGAGAGAAGAAAACTCTTTAGCATGATGCTCTTGCAAGTTTAGAGTGGTTTTTAGTTTATCTAAACTGGATGGCTCCCACTGTTTCTCGAATCCTTCCTCAAACCATAAAAGAAGAATTAGCCAGGACTATTCTCACCGTACAATACTTGCTTAACCGTTCAGCCAGGCTGGTGTCGGTACTTCGAGGGAGGTTTTCCAACGCTTTCGCGAAGTTCCTTAATTATATAACCTCTTTTCTCTGGGGGCGTAACCCCGCTGACACTTTTTTGGACACCTACTAGGTTTATAGCATTGATCGTTAAGTGACGAATATCCTGATAAGTAGCATATACTCACAGTAGGATCGGGATCCAAATATCATCGTCTGATAATGTTGTAGGAATGCTACCAACATTCATCAAACTCAAAATGGTATGCATCTCTTTGCAAATTTCAGTTTCTTTAGAAATTCCCGATATAGATTTTTGCCCCATGCTCTTATGATCTTGACTAAGGGCCAACAAATCATAAGTCACATGTCAAGTTCTGCCCATCATTATCCTGTTGATTTGAACCCATTCGTATACTCTTGACTAAGAGCCAAACAAAGTAATACGACTGTCCCAAACCAACTCATCTATCTATGCAACAAATGAATACCCCAGCAGCTACCAATCACTATGTCTTGGCTAAGGGCCAAACAAACATAGCTTGAATACTACTGACCATTCATAAGAAATGACGGAGGGCTACGACTGGTTTTGGCGAAACCGTGAACGTAGTGAACTTGATATAACCGAAGGAACCTGATAGCTTTTAAAAGGAGTGGTTAAAGCTCCGCATTTAAAAATATCTGTTTCTAAAAATTAACCGAGTGGTTTCTTTTAAATTGTTCCAACGATTTAAACTTGGTTTATTTTCTTTGCATTATAGATAATGCGTCCCATCATTAACCTATCATTGCAGAAAACAACGAAAATATGACGTCCTCTTATGCCATCCGCATTCGCCACTGGGTCCCGTCATTACTCGTTAGGTTACTTAACTAACGACAGAGCGGGGACTGGGCTAGCGCGGGTGTAAAACATAAGTGACGTCTAAATAGCTATCATATATATAGATATTTTACATTCGTCTGACGCAATGATATACATTCCAGAACACAGATAAACTTTATTGGATTTGCAAGCAATCTGTATTTCTTTTGAGCCTGCAAGAAAAGACAGATTACACAGTTGTGATGAATAGCCGTTACCCCACCCTCGACCCCTACGGGTACGGCAAACTACCCACCCGGCAGTCTGTGTACCCCACCTTGGGTCAGTCCTAGGAGCAAAAACAGTAAAATGAAATAATACAACGGTGGCTACGACCGCAACCTGGAAGTGCCCCGCAAAAATAATATTACAACAAATTACATTTACAACAAATGAATTAAACAATAACCCATTGCAAACCCCGGCTATACACCACAACAGTCCAATACAGTTTATATGCACAAACAGATATAACCATTTCAGAAATGTGCAACCCCCTGCCAACCGACATACTAGCAGTTGGGGGAGGTTTACGAACACATTAAACAATCACAGATATAATCCAATATGCAAATACTGTACAATTTCGATCGATTAAACAACATCAATATTGCTCCAAAATCTGCTCTGTTAAACAGTAACCTGAGCAAATATTAAATATTCCAGAAAATCCCAAATATTGCACAGAAGCAACAGAAGAAAAATCGGCCCCTGATTCGCCAACTCGGCGGCGGAACCGCGGCGGCTCAGTAGGGTGAGGCCGCGGTTCCGCGGCGGTTTAGACGAATCAGGTGACTGTTTTTCTTGGGTGTTCTAGTGTGGTCATTTCTAGCTCTCTGAACATCCCTGAAAAATTTTTGGACATCATTTTAAAATCGACAGAAACTTGACAGTTTTGGGGTTTTCCGGCTTCGTTTTTCCGTTCGAAATTCGTACAAATTTGCAATAAAGTTATTTATTGTTTAGCGAGGCTCTGATACCACTGTAAGTCGATGTACTTCACCCCAGAACTTGTGGGGAGGCGGAATTTTCGAAAACGATCATGTTTAAAGAACGAACATCGACTAACCGCTTGAATCGAAGCTAAACTATAAATAACCAAACACTAAGTGTTTCTAAAATACGGTGTTTCGGGATTATACCTAATGAATCAACTCCTTCGTCTTTACGAACTCCTTGTTCTTCTCGGCCTTCTCTAGGTAGTAGACGATCCACCCGAGAGCAAAACTCCAAGCTTCGCCTCTAAACTTGAGGCAACTAACCTTCTTGGATTGCTAATCGAAGAAGATAGATCGATATAGAGTGATGGTTATGGATTGTTAAGTCTTACTAACCCTTGTACTCAACTCATGAGAAGGGAGGATTAGTCTTGAAGAGGGAGAGCTAGAGGAGAGAGAAGATGAAAATGAAAATGAGCATTCTTATGAGAATAGTGAATCAAGAAGATATATATCTATCATTTCTTTTTACTAGAAAATAATAAATAATTAATTTAGCAACCATGATAGAATATATCTTGTGATGATTCATTAGAATGACAAAATACTTTTATGAATCATCAAGGTGACTCATTTTTACACTCATTTCATTTTACACCTTAACCTCCTTAGTCACCATCTTCTAGAAGCTTCCCGCAAAATTATGAGAACGCCCCTCCAATCCGTAAAAATACGGAAAAACTTTAGACTGTAAAAATCCAATAACCGGATACCAGTAACTGGCTTAAACCAAAGCCAACTGGTAAAAACTGTCGGAAAGTCGTACGTGCGTAAACGCACGTATGTGTCCGAACCCTTGTCGTAAAACCATACGACCTCTATATCCTTTTGCCTGGAATAGGAAACTCTCTGTGTGGGACTCTAGAGACTCGACTACTACGCTGGCAGTGAGTTTAACCACAGACCGCAAGCGGCACTAGCTGTACGTAACGGTCCCCAGGTAGTTGTCGATAAGAAGGCCGATGAGAAAACCCATCTGAACTCCTACTGAGTCTAATGTGACAATCTCCATACAGTCCGGTCCGTTTGTCCAAGACTATCGCATATCCTGCCTAGGGGGCGGCAAGCGTCAGTCCCCTAATGGCTGTATAAGTCGTGTCGGAGGGAAGCCCATTACACCCTGAGAAACTACTGGAACCTACCAGCAAATCTCGCTTGCCCTGGCCAGGGACTTTGCGTAATGGCTCTCTGACACAGCGCGATATCTACTCCCAATACCGGGAGGGACGAATCCTGTCTAACCGCCACTGCCTCCAAGTGCTCGGGACTGCACCCAACTGCTACCTGTTTGCACGACTCATTTGAGCCGTGCTAGGGTAGAAATCTAAGAACAGTGGGACACACTCGAGGCGAAGTAGCAGTGTCAAGTCTGCGGACTATGCTGTACTCATGTCACCTGGGAACTGTTCACTGACGACTGGTATAAAACCAACCAATAGTTCCCTGTGAGTCCTGTCCGGTGTACCCGTAACCTAACAAGCACCTGCATACTATCTCCAGTACGACGTACTGACGGCTGTGGGACAGACCATCTCCCCAACTGGGATGAGAAGCGTACACACTAGTCTACTCCGGAGTATCGATGCTCTGTCTCGATAATCCAACGACTAGGGACCTGAATAAGGATGTGCTTGTAGACTACCCAGCCCCCACTAGTGTGACTGCCATCACAACGCTGGTAGTCAAGCAAGATCCTAAGAGCTCTATCAATACGTATACTCACATATTAAAATAGAAAAACCAAGTAGCATACTACCATGTTTAGCAAGACTGTTATATACATGTGAATATCCCAAGCTTCCATTAAGTAATATACAAACTAGTATGATACAGTAATGGCCTTCTAGGGCATAAACACTAACACTGTCCACTTCACACTTCGTGTGTCGTGATCGCGAACAAAATCGTGGTTCTCCATATTCATGGTTGCCCCTGGATTCGAGATACTAAAACTTGGTGTCTAGCTCCTGTGCAAGAATCAATGGTGTAAGTCTATGTCTCACACCCCGCGGGTTCGCGGGGAGGCGGAATACACAAAAAACGATTTTTCAAGACTTTGCAACATCGACCAAACAACCATGATCTTTCAGAAACCCTAACTAGCTATACTACAAAGAGGTTCTAACTACTCGGTAAAAGTTTTATACCTCTAAAGTTCAAGTCCTTCGGGTCTTCTTCTCCTCTTCTTAAGCTCCTATATGGCTTGAATCAAACTCGGTCGTCGGCCTCCTCGTGTTGATGACGATCTACCCAAGAGTCTATGGTTCAAGCTTCAACCTCAAGAATGAGATAACTAAGGTATCTAGTTTGCTAATCTAGATAGCTTAAGAGATGTAGATAGATGATTAGAGTATTTTATCTCAAAAACCCTAAGATTCACAACACATATGAGCGTTGGGGCTTGAGGAAGAAGGAAGAGAGAAAAAATGGAGGGAGAAAGTGCAAACACAAATGAGCTAGGTCAAGAGGCAAGTGAGGAATGGCTAAGTCATTCACAATAATCAAGCATGGAATATTTTCAATAGAAAATTAGCAACCATGCTTGAATAGTAAAGTCAAATGCAATAAACAAATGAATTAGCCATACTTCAACCATGCCACAAATATCTCCATTTTCCACCTCATTAATCTATTTACAAAAATAGATAAATCTAATAATGAGGTGTCCCCTTCTAAAAGCATCTCTTATGAAATTACAAGAATGACCTCACCGTATATACATACCTGTATTCGTACTGCAAAAAATACGAATACAATAAGATAATAATAATCCAATAATATAATACTAGAATCTAGCTTAAACCAAAGCCCACTAATATTATCCATCCAAACAACATTCGTGCAGCCCGTACACGTATATGATCGGAACCCCGCACGTAAAACCATACGGCCTCTATATCATTTCGCCTGAACCAAAGAAACCCTCTATGTAGGACTCTAAAGACTCAACAGTACGCTGGCAGTGGGTTTAACCATAAGTCCGTCAGTGGCACTTGCTGTACATAACGGCTACCCAGTTACCTATCGACAAGAAGGCTGATGAGCGAACTCATCCAAACCTCTACTGAGCCTATCCGTGACAATCTACGTGCAGTCTGGTCTGTTCGTCTAAGAGCATCACATGAAAGGTCTAGAGGGTTGGAAAACATCAGACCCCTAATAACCTGAAAAGTCATGCCTGTGTCGCTCAAGACCATTCGAGAATCTACTGGTCCAACTACCAGTAATTCTCAATCCACCCTGGCCAGGGACTTATGGTGTTGGCCAACCGATCACAGCGCGACATCGACTCCCTATACCGGGAGAGACGAATCCCCAACTGTCGCTCACTGCCTCCATGTGGATTGGGACTGTACCCAACTAAAACCTGTTTGCACGACTCAGTAGAGCCGTGGTAGGGTAGTAAACAAAGAACAGTGGAAACTCACATGAGACAAATAACGACCTCGGGTCGACAGACTATCTGAACTCATGTCACCAGAGAACCGCTATCTGATGCTAGGTATAATACCATAGAGCCAGTTCTTGGTGAGTCCGTCAAGAGTACTCACCCCCAGTGAGCACCTGTATACAATCTTAAGTGCAGTTCACCAATGGCTGCGGGACCAATCCATCGCCCTTCGTCAGGGTCTAAATATGTATTCACTAGTCTACTCTCCGGAGTATCAATGCCCAGTCTCGATACTCCCACTACTAGGGACATTTTGAAGATTTGCTTATCGACTACCTATCTCCCACAAGTATGATTTCCATCATAACACTGGTAGTCAAGAAAGGATCCTATGGGCTTTATCAACATGTATACAAGATATGAAATACTAAGTAAAACACATCACATGTTAAAATAAAGACAAACAAAATAGCGTACTATCATATCGAGCAAGATTGTCATGTACATATATATTCCTAGCATCCTATACAATGAAGGCCTCTAGGGCATACATATCCAACAATCTCCCACTTGCACTAAGGCCAGTAATTGGCGTATTAAATACCCAACGTCTACACTAGAGCCTGTTGCTGGCATACCGCATACCCAACATCTCGAACAGTCTCTCGAACTGGACTTGAGGGATGGCCTTGGTGAATGGATCTTCCGTGTTGTCCTTTGTATCTACTCTCCACACCTCAATCTTCTGACGATCCACGATCTCCCTGATCAGGTGATACCACCTTAAGATATGTCTGGATTTCTGATGCAGCCGTGGTTCCTTTGCCAAAGCCATAGCTCCATTGTTATCGCAATACAAAGGTATTGGATTAGCAATGGATTGAACCACCTGAAGTTTAGAAATGATCTTCCTCATCCATACAGCCTCTTTTGCAGCATCATTAGCAGCGATGTACTCAGCCTCCATCATCAAGTCTGCAACGGTGTCCTATTTGGAACTCTTCCAACAGACCGTGCCTCCATTGAGGGTAAACACATAACCCGAGATAGATTTAGAGTGATCCATGTCACTTTGGAAGCTAGAGTCAGTTAAAGGCTCAATCTAGAGGTCCCCATTACCGTACACCAAGAACATCTCCTTAGTCCTTCTCATGTACTTAAGAATGTTCTTTACTGCTATCCAATGTTTCACACCTGGGTTGGACTGATACCTGCTTACGACGCTAAGTGTGTAAGCTACATCTGGTCCGGTACATAATATTGCATACATTATCGACCCCACCACCGAATCGAGGGTACTATGCTCATGCGAGCCCTCTCTTCATCAGTCTTGGGAGACATTTCTTTGGAGAGGGTGATTACGTGACAAGCGAGCAAATTGCCGCGCTTAGAATCTTCCATGCTAAACCTCTTTAGTACGGTGTACCTCGACTGTGAAAGTCCCAACATTCTTTTAGATCTGTCACGATAGATCTTAATCCCAGAATGTACGAGGCATCACCCAGGTCATTCATAGAGAACTTCTGTTATAAGAATAGCTTAGCCGATTGTAGCATAGGAATATCATTTCCTATCAGGAGAATGTCATCTATGTATAAAACGAAGAATACCACAGTTCTCCCTATAATCTTTTAATAAATACAAGATTCATCTACATTTTTGATAAAGTCAAATTTCTTGACCGTCTCATCAAAGCAGATGTTCCAACTCTGCGATGCCTGCTTTAATCTATAAATGGATTTAAGCAACTTGCATACCTTTCCGCTGCTCTCACTGTTTATGAAACCCTCTGGTTGATCCATGTAAACACACACTTCTAAATTTCCATTTAGAAAATCGATTTTAACATCCATCTGCCAGATGTCATAGTCATGGAAGGCAACAATGGCAAGTAGGATTTGAATGGATTTAAGCATAGCCACTAGTGAAAAAGTTTCGTCATAGTCCAATCCCGGTCTTTAACGAAAACCTTTAGCAACAAGTCTAGCTTTGTAGGTTTCTACCTGACCATCTATACCAATCTTCCTTTTAAAAATCCATTTGCATCCTACGGATTTTACCCCAGTAGGAGCAAAATCCAAAGTCCATACTTGGTTCGTGTAAATGGATTCCATCTCGGATAGCATAGCATCCAACCACTTCATCGAGTCTCTACTCGTGATGGCTTGATGAAAACTAGTCGTCTCATCATTGTCGATGATGCAATCTTCTCGACCCCCATTTATGAGAAAACCGTAGTATCTTTCGGGCGGATGGGACTGCCTACTAGATCTGCGAAGTGATGTAGGTACGTCCGGTTCCATTGAAATCTTTGGTTCTACTAAGTTTTCAGTAATATTTCGTGGTTTTAGAATTTCTTCCAGCTCTATTGCACTCCCACATATCTCTTTTTCAAGAAATTGAGTATCCATAAAGCAGGCATGATGAGAAACAAAGACCTTTTGTTCCTCAGCGTAATAGAAATAATACCCCTTAGAATTCTTGGGGTATCCCACAAACTTACACAATACAGAACGTGCCTTAAGCTTGTCAGGATGAACTTTTTTAACAAAAACAGGACAACCCCAAATCGTTAGATACTTAAGGCAGGGTTTCTTCCCACTTCACATTTTATATGGAGTGGTAGGCACAGACTTAGTTGGAACCTTATTCAATATGTATGCAGCAGTTTCTAGTGCATAACTCTAGAAGGAGGGAAGCAACTCAGCATTACTCATTATGGAACGCACCATATCAAGTAAGGTGTTATTCGGTCTTTCTGATACACCGTTGTGTTGTGGAGTGTATGGAGGGGTAAGCTGAGAGAGTATTCCATTCTCTTTTAGATACTCCAGGAACTCGGCACTTAAGTATTCACCACCCCGATCAGATCGGAGCATCTTGATACTTTTTCCGGTTTACTTTTCCTCTTCATTCTTATACTCTTAGAATTTCTCAAAGGCCTCGGATTTATGTTTCATAAAGAATACATGTCCATACCTTGAGAAATCATCTGTGAAAGTAATGAAGTAGGAATAGCCACTTTTTGCATGTGTAGACATTGGCCCACACACGTCGTTGTGTATGAATCCGAGGAGGTCAGTAGCTCTTTCTCTGTGTCCAGTGAACAGAGTTTTTATCATCTTTCCTCTGATACCTGATTGACAAGTTGCATATGATTGATACTCAAACGGATCTAAGTATCCTTCTTTATGTAACTTAGTCAGTCGTGTTTCATTGATATAACCAAGCCTACAATGCCATAAGAAAGCTTGGTTTGATTCTGAAGCATTTCCTTTTAGTGTGTTTTGGACGTTGAAAACATAATGTTGATTGAGAATGTATATTGCGTTATTAAGTGTACCCTACCCAATCATTTCATGATTTAGGTGAATGTTTATGATATTGCTTTCAAGTCCAAATTATATCTTTCATTTGATAACAAAGATACTGATATAATATTACATATCATACTGGGTACCATAAAACAGTTACGCAATAACAAAATATGTCCACTAGCCAATCCTAGGTGATATTCTCCTACTGCAACAGTATCCACACTGGTTCCGTTGCCAACCCTGAGGGTTATATCATATTTTCTCAAAACTCTACGGCTTCTCCGCGCCTGCAATGAATTACAGATGTGAGATCCTGATCCGGTATCCTATACTCAGGAAGTACAGTTTCTAGAGAAACAGTTTTCAATCACGAACGCACCTGAAGATGAAGCCACAACTTTCTTCGTGTCCTGATTCTTGGCATTTAGGGCTCGATAGTCCTTCTTCCAATGTCTCTTTTTCCGACAATAGAAGCATTCTTCCTTTGTAGATGCCCCCCATTCTTTTCCTTTCCCTTTCCCTGCACCTTCTGCACACCTCCCCTCGGTTTGGTGGGGGCCTTCTTCTTCTTCCCCTTGGCCTTAACCTTGGATTTAGTAGAAGAATATTCCCCAATAAACAGAGAGGGTGTTTCCATAGTTTTCTTCAACGTGCCCTTTGCCACCCTCGGCATGTTGAGGAGCTCAGGAAGTGAAACTTCCATCTTTTCCATATTGAAATTCATTATGAATTGGGCATTGGTTGAGGAAAGGGACTGCAGAATCAATTCGGTATACAACTCATTCTCCAACGTAGTTCCCAGGTCCGCGAGCTCTTCTATGAGAGAAATCATCTTTAGGACATGGTCCCCAACAGATGATCCGATAGCCAATATCGCTTCAAACAATTTCTTCGAGGTCTCATATTTTGCGATACAAGCTTGCTCTCCATATAAATCTTTGGTATGGAGGAAGATGGAAGCAATGTCCATCTTCTCGTGCCGCCTTTGATGTTCATTAACCATGGAGGCCAGCACGATGCACTTGGATTTCGCACAATCAAGATCCCAGGTCTCATGGACCTCAATGTCTACGACCAAGGATTCTAGACCGGGAACAGGGGGAGCTTTCGCCGTGAGGACGTATGTGACCTTATCATATGTAAGGGCCATATGGACATTCCTCAGCCAGACTTTATAATTTGGCCCAATGAGTTTATTTTTATCTAGTATTAGCTTAATTCCCATCATGGTCGCTGCAATTAGGAGAAAGAGAAAAGAAACACTCAGCATATGCTCTTGCAAGTTTAGATTGGTTATTAGTTTATCTAAACAGGATGGCTCCCACTGTTTCCTTACATTCTTCTTCAAACCCTAATAGAAGAATTAGTCAGAATTAATCGCACCTCACAATTCTTGCTTAACCTTTCGGCCAGGCTAGTGTCGGTACTTTGAGGGAGGTTTTCCAATGCATTCGCGAAGTTTCTTAATTACATAACTTCTTTTCCCTGGAGGCGTAGCCCCGCTAACACCGTTCTAGGCACCTACTTAGTTTATAGCATTGATTGTAAAATGAAAAATAATCTCGAAGAGTAGTGGTTACTCACAGTAGGATCGGGACCCAAATATCATTGTGCGATGATTTTGAAGGAAGCCTGCCAAAAACACCATACTCCAGAAGGTTTGCAACACTAGCAAGTTTCCCGTATATTTGAAACTCCCGATGTGATTTTTTCCCAGAACGCTTATAACCTTGACGAAGGTCAAAACATCATTAGTCGCAAGTTAAGTTCAACCCGTCATTGTCCAGATTAATTTAGACCCATTGGTACAAGCCCTTGACGAAGGTCAAAACAGCTGTACGCCTGTCTTAGATTAATGCATCTATCTATGCTACAGATAAGTACCCACTAGCTACCAAACAATATGCCTTGGCGAAGGTCAAAACACATATCATGAATACTAGTAGATACCTATCTAAAATGACGGAGGGCTACGGCTGGTTTTGGTGAAAACCGTTAACGTAATGAACTTGATATAGTCGAAGGAACCGAATAGCTTTTGAAAAGGAGTGGTTTAAGCTCCGCTTTTAAAATTGCTTTTTGAAGAAAACCGAGTGGTTTTGTAATTGTTCCAACGACATTATATTTTAGTTTTATTACTTTGCATTAATCAATATTAATGCGGTCGCATCAATTAACCTTATCATTGCAGAAAAGAAACGAAAATAGAACGTACGCTTATGTCGTCTGCATTCGTCATGGGGCCCGTCATGCACCGTTAGGTTACTTAACTAACAGCAGAGCAGGGGTTAGACTAGCGCGGTTGCAAAACATAAGCAAAGTTAATTATATAATTATAATATATATATATATATAGCCATTTGTCTCACGCAATGATAGTCATTCGAGATCACAGATCACAGTATCACAGATGAATATATTGGATATACTAGGATTTCCGTGTTTCGTTTTAGCCTAGAACGAAAAACGGATTCCACAGTCGTGATGAATAGCCAAACCCATACCCTAGACCCATACGGGTGTGGAAAACTATCCGCCAAATTCCCGAAGTGAAGCAACCTTCCTCAATGAAATGAGTAGGCCACTCGGCACTTCAAGAACCCGGTTGTTTGTACACCCATCCTTGGGTCTTTCCTAGGTGCAAGAAAAATAAATAAAATTATACAACGGTGGCTACAACCTCTACCCGGATGTGCCCCGCAAAAGAATATTACATTAATTTTACAAATATACATGAATGAAAAAAGGACACTCTTCTCACATCCCCCGGCTATTCATTAACGACGATCCAATACTTTATATATAAAAACCATCAAGAAGATACTGATATGTGCAACCCCCACTAATCAACATATAGCAATTAGCAAACGTTTAGCAACACATATACAATCACAAAACACAGATTAGCAAAAACATAGAATTCCGATCGAAAATAATAATTTGTTACCCCATGACAAGCCAGTACACAAACAAATCTGGGTAGAAATCAAATATCCTAAAAATTATATTTCTAAATATTAGAAACACATGAAAAATTGAGAGCGAATCGACCATGACACGGCCGTGAATTTATGGCTAACAGACCTATTTGGCCACGATTCCACGACCTAGTTGGTGGATTAGCGTCTCGAAATTTTTCCTTGTTCTTACAAAAGCCTGTATGTATTTTTAAGGCCACTGAAATAATTTTTTTGAACGGTTTTAAAAATCGACAGCAAGCATATATATGGAAATGTGATTTCGGGTATTTTTCCGTCGATCGAAGTTCTAACTACTTGCTAAATAGCTAGTTAAGATTTAAGTAGCTATGATACCAGTGTAAGTCGATGCCGTACGCCCCGCGGGTTCGCGGGGAAGCGGAATACACAAAAAATTATTTTTCAAGACTTTGGAATATCGACCAAACAACCAAGATCTTTCAGAAACCCTAACTAGATATATTACAAAAAGGTTCTAACTACTCGGTAAGAGTTTTATACCTCTAGAGTTCATGTGCTTCGGGTCTTCTTCTCCTCTTCTTAAGCTCCTAGATGGCTTGAATCAAACTCGGTTGCCGGCCTCCTGGTGTCGAAGATGATCCACCCGAGAGTCTATGGTTCAAGCTTCAACCTCAAGAATGAGGTAACTAAGGTATCTAGTTTGCTAATCTAGATAGCTTAGGAGATGTAGATAGATGATTAGAGTATTTTATCTCAAGAACCCTAGGATTCACAACACATGTGAGGGTTAGGGCTTGAGGAAGAAGGAGGAGAGGAAAAATGGAGAGAGAAAGGTCAAACAAAAATGAGCTAGGTCAAGAGGCTAGTGAGGAATGGCCAAGTCATTCACAATAATCAAGCATGGAATATTTTCAATAGAAAATTAGCAACCATGCTTGAATAGTAAAGTCATATGCAATAAACAAATGAATTAGCTGTACTTCAACCATACCACAAATATCTCTATTTTCCACCTCATTAATCTATTTCCAAAAATAGATAAATCTAATAATGAGGCGTCCCCTTCTAGAAGCATCTCTTGTGAAATTACAAGAATGCCCTCACCATATATACATACCCGTATTCATACTGCAAAAAATACGAATACGATGAGATAATAATAATCCAATAATATAATACAAGAATCTGGCTTAAACCAAAGCCCACTAGTATTATCCGTCCGAACAATAACCGTGCAGCCAGTACACGTATATGATCGGAACCCTGCACGTAAAACCATACGGCCTCTACATCATTTCGCCTGAACCAGGAAAACGCTCTATGTGGGACTCTAAAGACTCGACAGTACGCTGGCACTATGTTTAACCACAAGTCCGTCAGTGGCACTAGCTGTACATAACGACTACCCATGTACCTATCGAAAAGAAGGCTGACGAGTGAACTCATCCAAACCTATACTGAGCCTGTCCGTGACAATCTCCTTACAGTCCGGTCTGTTCTTCTGAGAGTATAGCATGCATGGTCTAGGGGTTAGAAAACATCAGACCCCTAATAACCTGACAAGTCATGACGGTGTGGCTCAAGACCATCCGAGAATCTAATGGTCCAACTACCATTAATTCTCAATCCGCCCTGACCAGGGACTTATGATGTTGGCCAACCGATCATAGCGCGACATCGACTCCCTATACCGGGAGAGTCGAATCCCCAACGGTCGCTCACTGCCTCCATGTGGCTTGGGACTGTACCCAACTAAAACCTATTTTCACGAATCAGTAGAGCCGTGGTAGGGTAGTAATCAAAGCACAGTGGGAACTTACACGAGACAAATGACGACCTCAAGTCGACAGACTATCTGCACTCATGTCACTAGAGAACTGCTATCTGACGCTAGGTATAATACCATCTAGCCAGTTCTCGGCGAGTCTGTCCAGTGTACTCACCCCCAGTAAGCACCTGTATACAATCTTAGGTGCACCTCATCAATGGCCGCATGACCAATCCATCGCCCCTCATTAGGGTCTAGATATATATACACTAGTCTACTCCGGAGTATCGATGCCCAGTCTCGATACTCCCACGACTAGGGACATTTTAAGGTTGTGCTTATCGACTACCCAGCTCCCACAAGTATGATTGCCATCACAATCCTGGTAGTCAAGCAAAGATCCTATGGGCTTTATCAACATGTATACAAGTTATGAAATACTAAGTAAAACACATCATATGTTAAGATAAAGAAAAACCAAATAGTTTACTATCATATCGAGCAAGATTTTCATGTACATACATATCCCTAGTATTCTATACAAGGAAGGACTCTAGGGCATACATATCCAACAAATAGCTTCTCACTGCACTGCTTGCAGCAACAACTCCCTCTCTACCCCAGCTGAAGGAGTGACATACGGGCCTAACGCGGCCTCCATTTTCTTAATGCCGGTGGGGCAGGTCACACAGGCCACTACCAGACTCTTCTTTGGGACCATGCTCCCGCCTAGGAATTTCGGTGTCTCAATGCCATAAGAAGAATCTCTTAGAAGGTCGGTCTTTGATCGGCTGGCAACCGTCACGGCACCTATCAGCAAACCGTCTAGATCTGACGTCTCAGTCTTCAGCAGGCTAAAGAAGAACTCGAGCGGGCCCGTAAAGAAGCCCATGATACCAGAGAGAGCTACCTCAAAACGACTAGCTCTCCCTACTCTCGTAAAGTGCTTCACCTCCAAAACGGTCGGTCTTCGAAAGATTGGCCAACTCCTCTCCAACTCCAACAAGGACGTCGGTCTTCAACAGGATGACACCAACCGAAACTCCCTAGCAATGCAGGGGCATGATGAAGACACCTCCAAAATTGAGGCAATTCCCACTCCACGACAGGCTCGACGTCGCTACTGGCGTCGAGTGAGAGATGATGGGGGCAACTCCTGCTCTTGGCTCACCCCACCAATCCCTATGGTGGAGGTCAACGTTGTTGTTCCAACTGGGAACAGCTTTGACCTACTTAGGATGGTCTCCCCAACGGCCGTATTGAAGAAATCACCTCCACCGGCAGAGGCCCCAATACAAAAACAGCAAGAGAAGCTTCATCAGCGGCTCTCCTTGCAAATCCATAAAGTCTGGTGAAAGGTACAAGACACTGTGCTTGAAAAAGCTACTCTCATTGACCTAAGAAATCTAAAGGCCAACAAGAAAAACACCGCTCCTCCGCCATACAATGGGGGACTTCTCTTAAACAGGTGCCTGTCACAACAGCTCCTTCAAATCCAATCTCTCATAAAAGAACGAGATTGGAGAAAACTATACCGCCGGCGGGAAAATCCAATGTCGAAAGATCTAAATGCCCGGAGTCTTGGGCATAACGATGCATACAATCTACATGGCCATCGGAAAAGAAGAAAGCCATGTCTCGGTGAGTCACCGACCGCAAACTCGGTCGCTGACAATGGCTCAGGAGCAATAGCAAAAGCTCCAGGAAATGCTGACCAAAATGGCAGCACTCACCGGACCAAAAGAAATTTCGGACAAAGAAGCTGAACAGCGCTAAGAGAAAGAGTCCGATACAGAGTTCATGCAATGAGTGCTGGAGAGAAAATACAAAGAAACTGCGGAGAAAGCTGCTAACATGAAGCAGATGTCTCTGTTATGCCAAGACATGGTTAGAAAGATGATCCAACCAGAACCACCGGCTGAAGATCCGCCGCTGATTATCGAGGATGACAGAGGAGAAGCATTAAATCCTCCCTCGGCCGTATCAGCGGCCTAGGAGGAAGCAATCTCCAAAGCGGCCCTGGATAACTACATTGCTCAGCAAATCAGAGCTCATCAGGCCAATGAAGCAGCCAACTAACTCGTTAAAACCAGGCGACCATATCCAGTCTGTTATGACCAAATCAAGTACCCCCGGGATATACAATCCCAAGTTCCATGTTTACAAAGGAATGAGAAATCTCCACTAGCACGTCGCACAATTTAGAGCTCAGTGCGGTAATACTAGAGGCGACGACAAACTGTTGCTTCGCCAATTCATCGGAAGCTTGTCAGAGACAACTTTCGAATGGTAATTGGAGCACCCAAATGACTCCGTGAAGACCTTCTCCGAAATGGAACTGCTGTTCATGCAACGGTTCGCCGGCGCAAGTGAACACACTCTGATCACAGAACTGATCAATGTCAGGGTAAAACCGAGAGAAACGTGGGTCCAATACGCGATCCGGTGGCGAAAACTGTGGTCTAAGTTTGAACAATGAATTGAAGAGTCTCCAGCCGTGGGCATGTTCATCAGGACCCTCGATCCTCAATCGACAGTATCCCAGTTCATGACATTCTTCAAACCCACAACCTTTCAAGCACTGATAGACAATCTATCCCAAATAGATCAGATGGGTCATAGCCCCTCCTCCTCAAATAAGGACCCTCGAAATAATAAGGGTAAAGGGAAAATGACATTCATTGCCAATACACAACAACAACCGAGCAGTCCAAAACCGGCTGCTCGCCAAAACAACACACGCATACGCCCGTCCTTAGAAGAAAGGTTGGGACGTGAATACTTGTTTCCTCACGATAAAATGAAAAGATTGTTCGAGCTGGCGATGTGAAATAATCTCATCACATTGCAAGACCCATGGCGCCCAGCACAACTCGGTGATGTCAACAACCCTAACTACTGCTCCTATCATAAGATAGTGAGCCACCTAATTGAAAATTGCTACATTTTCAAAAATTGGGACGAGGACCAGTATCAGTAGGGGAAGTTCGCTCTATCTGATAACTGGAGGGTAAACCCGCCCCAAAACCATACTCCGAAAAGGTGGATGCGCAAGGGGTATCATGCTCACTTATGGAAGAAGCTCCATAGGAAGTAGTCATTTCAGCGAAAACTAAAAGAATGCTAATGGATCTAGAAGCATGTCCGGCAATCAAGTGGAAAAACCCGCTTGAACCCTAAATTATTGAAGGGATGATGAAACCACGTCCCACACTGAAAGTTTTTGACAAGGGAAAAAGCCCATAAGTCAAGCCGTCAAAGTCTTCTAAGAAAAAAAGAAAACTAAGAAACCTGTGCAACCTGCCGAGTATGAAGACAAGCGCATAGAGCTTCAGAAATATATAGACGCACTGAAAGAATATAACCAGAAGGCTCGGACACCAATCACACTTGAAGAATTCCTTATGAATATTCTTGAGGACGGAGAATGATGAGGGAAATGACTCATCAGAAGAAGCGGAAGACTATGTAGCATGTTGCCACATGGTCTCCCATTTGGCGTTATATGACGAAGAAGCTCTCTCAGCTTCAGAAAATGATGTGGAAGAACTGGGGGCAGAACGGTGCTAAATTCCCCGAATCTGCCAAAAGAAGACCCGGTCGAGAAACTTTTAAATGAAGCATTTCAAAAGAGCAAAGAAGACCGAGAACACGAAACAGCCATATATGAAAAGGCTAAGCATCAGAGTCTGAATAAAGAAGCTGATGTGAGAATGAGTCATAAAGCGCTCTAACCAAACCAAAGCACACCTGCAACAAATAAAAGCAGGATCAAAAATGAGAAGCAGTTTGTCAAAGTCCTACCAATAGGGATAAAACTGCCACTGCTCGTGATGTACACTCCCGGAGTCCCATACATCGACAAAGGAGAGTCACATCCAAAATACTGCCTATATCACCGAAGGGTCGCCCACCCCATCGAAGAGTGCAATGCCTTCAAGAAGTGGTGGCAAGGATATGTTGCCCATCGAAAACACTTCAAGAAGGAGAAATGCGAAGCTCATGCTCGTCAACATGAGAATAGCAAGACGAACACACATAAAGAAACAACCGGCAACTGTCATATGGTTGGTACCAGTTCGGAAAGGGGAAAACACCAAGTTCTCACGTTCGGGAGCAATTCTGAGGGCAAAACACCCCTCGATTCTCTCTTTGAAACTTCCCCCTCGGAAAAAGAAGAGGAGGAGAAGAACTGCAAGAATATTCAGCTGCATAACCGTACGCTGCCTGAAAAAAATCTCGGACCTACAAAGAAAGGTTCGAACAAAAAATACAAAGGGTAAGGGAAAATGCCCGAGAAAATCGCCCTTGATGAACAAGCAGTCAAAGAGCTCGCCGCAAGGGACCCGCCTAAGAAAAACAAGGTGGATTAGAACGTCCTAGCACATCTGAGAAAAATATTCTCGCAGCTAAGAATATTGGATGCTCTCCTCCTGTCCAAAGAGACACGAGATTCCCTAATCAATGCATTACAAGAGCCCGATCAGTTCCAAGCTTTCCTCGCAAAAGAGTGTTAGTGATATATGTCTTAGAGGCCATTATTGTATAGTACTGGATTGTATATTACATTTTGGAAGCTTGGGATGTACATAGATATAATAACAGTCTTGCTCAATATGATAGTATGTTGTATGCTTTGATTCTATCTTAACATGTGTATATGCTTCTATTAACGTATCATTAATACATGTTGATAGAGCCCTTAGGATCTTTGCTTGACTACCAATGTTGTGATGGCAGTCACACTAGTGGGGGCTGGGTAGTCTATAAGTACATCCTTAAACTCGTCCGTAGTCATAGGATTATCGAGACTAGGCATCGATACTCTAGAGTAGACTAGTGTATACGCTTCTTATCCCCATCAGAAGGGTGGCCTATCTCACAGCCATTGGTATATGATACCAAAGATAGTATACAAGTGCTCATTAGGATATGAGTTACACTGGATAGACTCGCTGGGAACTACTGGTTGGTATTATACTTATTGTCAATTAGCAGTTCCCCGGTGATATTGGTTCAGGTTAGTCCTTTAACTTGACATCACTATTCGTCTCGAGTGTGTTCCCACTGTACTTAGATTACTACGCTACCATGGCTCAAATGAGTCATGCAAACAGGTAGTAGTTGGGTACAGTCCCGAAGCACTTGGAGACAGTAGGGGTTAGAAGGGATTCGACTCTCCCGGTATTGGGAGTTGATATCGTGCTATGTACGGTTGGCCAATACACAAAGTCTCTGGCCAGGGCAAGTGAGATTTACTGGTAGGTACACCAGTAGTTTCTCAGGGTTTATTGGGCTCCACACTGACAAGACTTATTGCGCTATTAGGGGTCTGATGTTTACCACTCCCCTAGGCCCGATATGTGATACTCTAAGATGAACAGACCGGACTATACGGTGATTGTCACCTATAGGCTCAGTAGGGTTTTCGGACGAGTTATCGTGTTGATTTTCCTATCGACAGATACCTGGGTAGCTGTTACATACAACTAGTGCCACAGACATACTTTTGGTTAAACTCACTGCCAGCGTATTGTCAAAGCCTTTAGAGTCCCATATAGAGGGTTTCCCGGTTTAGGCGAAACGGTGTAGTTTGCATATTGTTTTATGTACGGGTGTTTGATTGAACACGTGTATTTATACACGTGCTTTAATTGGAAGATTTAGTAGTACTAGCAGATTTGAAAGACATCCAGTTTTGATGCTAGTATTATATTGCTCTCTTTTGGGTATTAGTATTTTAACACGAATACGGTATTTATACGAATACTTGTATTTGTATAAATACGGGTATTTGTGCTTTGATACATATACATGTGTTTCTTTCTAAATATGAATACGCATATTTTGTATTTTCGATAAAAATACGGTATTCGAATTTTGGTAAAAACACGTATTTATACGGGTATGAGTATACTTGTTTATATACATGCATTTGTATTTATTTATAAGTGTATGTGTATGTATACTAGTGAGGTGGCTACACTCTCCTACTTATCACTTCTCATTTAATGAAGAAGTGTGTGGAATTGTGACTCACCCTAGTGAGTCACTATCCCACCCACTCTTTTGTTTGTAGGATGTAAAGATAAGTATGGATAGTGAGAGATATTTGTGAGACATGGTTGATATTTTCAACAAGTGTGATATTTTCACAAGTAGCAGTCTCCTTTTTCTTCTTCCTCTTTTGCTCACTTGAGTTTTGAGGATTAAAAGAGAGCATCTTATTTCATAAACTATATCACTCTAAGTATCTTGTCCTAGCAAGACTTGATCTTTAGTTGCTTCGGTCAAAGCTATCGCTTGAATCGACATCCTCGGGAGGATCGTCTTTGATGCGGAAGATCGACTTCGAGAGCACATTCCATCAAACGAAGGAGCTTGTGGAGTCAACCTTTCAAGACCCGAAGGACTGTCTGCAAAGGTTGTAATTCTAACCTAGTAGCTAAAGCTCTAGTTAGAATTACTTAGTTTAGTGTTTGGGCTTGTATCCTTGGGTTTTTAAGTGTATTGTGCTCAAGATTTTAAAGTTTTTGATTCCGCAAATCCGTAGTAATCACGGAAAGGAGTACATATGCACTTACAATGGTATCAGAGCCTATCCAAACACTTAACTAACTGAATAGACAGGGTATAGAGTTTCAAAACCAAAATAACTCCATATCAGTAAAACCTAAATCCAAGTTACTGTCGAATTTTTCATAGCCTCTAAAAAATTTTAAACAATTGCAGAGTGATCTTTATGATGTAACTAGAACACCAGAGAAAAACGAGACCATAATTCAAAAATTGAACGCTATATTTCCTCAAATTCCCGTTTCCGGTGGTTTTACTGTAGCATCTGGTCTCATGCTTCTTGTGGTGGTTTGTACTCTTGGATTTAGGATTTAAGCTATTGTTTGATTTTGCCCAAATTTCATCTAGTGTTATCTTTATGCTTAGGCAATACGGAGTATTTCTAAGTCGAAATTTTAACGTCTTTTATTCGCTTTAAGTTCGTATATGTGTTTCTAAATGTCGACTAATTGCTATACGTCGATTAGCAGGGGTTGCACATATCTAGTATCTTGTTATTTCGGTTTGTGGATGTGAAGTATTGGATCGTTTTGATTGAATAGCCGGGGAATGTGAGAAGAGTGTTCTTTTCTTTAATTCATGTATTTGTAAACTGATGTAAAATTCTTTTGCAGGGCGCATCCGGGTTGAGGTTGTAGTGATTGATCTTATTTCTCGTTGTCGGTTTAGAAAGTAGAATAGAAATCACAACCAAAAATATTTGACCGCAATCAATAACGGTGTCGGATGTAGCGCGTTAGTAAGTGCGGATCGTCCACAGGGATTGCGCGATTCGTTTGTATTTTGTTTTGTTTGAATCGAAAATTTAATAGAAAAGAAAACCAAAATGATTCAAGATTTATATCGGTGAATTTCAAGAATCAACTAGTCTAATCAAGAATCAAGAAAACGATAAACATCAAGAATCAAGTAATGATAGAATTCCAATCAATTTAGGTTTCAAGATTTGAAGTAAAGCTCGTAGGAATCGATTCGATCGTAGATGTGAAGAAGATTCGAAATTACCGTTTCTTATCCATTAACAAATTGATGCTAAATCGATGTAGATTCATCGAGGATCAAGGATCTTGCGAAGAATTAGGGTTCCCCATCCTATCCTTTGTCCTTTCGATGAATCACATTCACTAGATAGCTTCTAGGAAATCGAATGATCGATTGTTGATCTCTAGATTGTGCGAAAAGAATCAAGAATGCATTTCACATCGATCTAGATCATCGATCATTCAATTTTCAAGAATTTACAATTGTTATAAGACTTAAGAAAACGTTTAAAGATTCGTCAACATCATCATTCTACAATCGTTTCGATTCCTCCACGAGCGGATTTTTATTCAAGCATCATCACGAAGAATACATTCAAGAATTGAATACGAATCATAATGCTCAAATTGAAATGTAAGCAAGTTTAAAGAATCTTCACCTTTATTATATCAACAAATTGTTACAACTCTCAAGAACTACAAGAGGATGGAACTTTGATCGTCGAATCTAGCGTCGCTCGGCTCCTTGAGTCGTGGATCGGCTTGGATCGCGTGCTCCGTTGAAGTCCAGCTTCGCTTCTAAAGGATCGTTGAAGACTTGCTTTGCTTGCACTCAAAGGATCTTGAATTTTGAGTTCTTGATTTGGATTAGGGTTAGGGTTTGGAGGTGGTAGGTGTTGGGTTGAAAATGAAGAACAACCACAACAATTGAATTGAGCAACTAAAGAACAACTAATGAACCACCTTGAACAACCTTTTTCAAGTGAGCCTCGCGGTCTTTTTATAGGTTTCCCAAAACCCTAGGTCTAGGATTTGAATTTTGAATTTCCCTCCAAAAGTTAGTTATAGGGAGAGGCTTCTAGAAGTAGTTAGTTAGGGCTTAGCTTCTACCCTAAGCTAGGAGGTTGGGAAGAAGGTTCTAGGCTCTAATGTAGTTTAGGTGAAGCTTGTTGTGGAAGCTAAGAATGTTTAGTTTTAGAACTCAAGGCTTGCTGATCTGGCAGAATGTTCAGGATCTTTCTGGAATTTGCAGTGTATTGCTAAGGTGTACACACTGAGGGAAGCATAACAGAGCAAAGCAAAGATGATGATGTGGCATAGCCGCCGCGGTTCCGCGGCGCAAAGCGGCTCCGGACGCGGAACTGCGGCCATGTGGCTGAGCTAGGGCTTCATACTTCATGGTATGTTTGCTTCTGTACTTTGATGTATTTTCTGATATGTTGAATTCCTGAATTCCTTCTAGATAATTGCCAGATTCCAAATCCATGAGTTGGCGTCTTTTTAACAGTCTTCGTTTTGTAAATTTGACCGATCTTTTGTAATGTCCTGCACAGACTTCGAAACACAAGTTGCGCAATATAGGAATGATGTCGTGCTATGAAATATAGTCAATTTCCTTTGAAATGCCGGTTTTAAAGTCTAACACATGTAATCTGATATTTTATGACTGTTTTTCTAATATGTGCTATATGAATACCGAACACTTCTAGATGAGTGCAAATGATAAGGAAATTGCCGGTTTAAAGATGCAGTATTTTTGACTGATCATGTAGCCACCGTTGTATTATTTCATTTACTTTTTCTTGCACCAAGGATAGACCCAAGGTGGGGTGCACAAACCACCGGGTTCTTGAAGTGTCGAGTGGCCTGCTCATTTCATTGAGGGAGGTTGCATCACTTCGGGGATTTAGAGGGTAGTTTGCCGCACCCGTAGGGGTCTAGGATGAGGATTTGGCTATTCATCACGACCATCGAATCCGTTTTTCGTTCCAGGCTAAAACGAAACACGGAAATCCTAGTATATCCAATATATTCATCTGTGTTGCTTATACTGTGATCTGGAATGGCTATTATTGTGTGAGACGAATGACTATATATACAGATTATGTATAATGAACGTTGCTTATGTTTTGTACTAGCGCTAGCCCTGCCCCCGCTCTGCCGTTATTTAAGTAACATAATGGTGGATGACAGGGCCCCATGGTGAATGCAGATGGTATAAGCGTACGTTCTATTTTTGTTTCATTCTGCAATGATAGGGTTAAATGATGGGACAACATTAGTATTGATTAATACAAAGAAAACAAACCAAAAGCTTAAATCGTTGGAACAATTTAAAAACAACTCGGTTTTCTTCAAAAATAACTTTTAACAATGGAGCCTACACTACTCCTTTTAAAAGCTAGCATGGTTCCTTCGACTATATCAAGTTTGTTACGTTCACGGTTTTCGCCAAAACAAGTCGTAGCCCTCCGTCATTTCAGATGGGTATTCACTAGTATTCAAGCTATGTATTTTGACCTTCGCCAAGGCATAGTGATTGGTAGTTATTTGGTATTCATCTGTTGCATAGATAAATGCGTTAATCTAGGACAGGCGTATAGTTATTTTGGCCTTCGTCAAGGGTTTATACGAATGGGTTTAAATTAAGCTGGACAATGACGGGTAGAACTTGACTTGCGTATTATAATATTTTAGCCTTCGTCAAGGTCATAAGCGCCTGGGGCAAAAATCCACATCGGGAATTTCAAAGGAAAAGGAAACTTTCTAGTTTTGCATACCATCTTCAGTGTGATGATTTTGGTAGGATTCCTTCAAATTTATCACACAATGATAGTTGGATCCCAATCCCACCGTGAGTATTGTTACTCCTCGAGAAAGTTTCACATTACGATCAATGCTATAAACCAAGAAGATGTCTAGAACGGTGTTAGTGGGGCTACACTTCCAGGGAAAAGAGGTTATTTAATTAAGAAACTTTGCGAAAACGTTGTAAAACCTCTCTCGAAGTACCGACACTAGCCTGACCAAAAGATTAAGCAAGAATTGTAGAGTGCGATTAATCCCGACTAATTCTTCTTTTATGATTTGAAGGAGGATTCGAGAAAATAATGGGAGCCATCCTATTTAGATAAACTAATAACCAATCTAAACTTGCAAGAGCATTATACTGAGTGTTTCTTCTCTCTCTCTCCTAATTGCAGTAACCAAGATGACCGGGCTTAAGTTACTACGAGATAAAAATATATTGACGGGGCCAAACTATAAATTGGCTAAGGAATATCCAGATGGCCATTACATATGAAAAGCTAGGCTGCCTCCTTACTACTAAAGGCCCTACCGTCCCAGGTCCAGATTCCACCATCGTGGATAAAGAGATCCGTAAGACATGAGAACTAGACAGTGCGAAAGCCAAGTGTCTCGTGCTGGCCTCTATGGATAATGAACACTAGAGGCGGCACGAGAATGTGGACCTTGCTTCCATATTCCTCCATACCTGTAACATTTCAGAAAAATAAAAAATTATTTTTGGAATTTAAATAAATAAAATAATAAATTTCATGAATATTATAAAGATATAGAAAAAAATTTTTACTGAGGTAGTATGGTTATATACTTATAGTTTGAAAAATAATTGGAAAATTAATATAAATTATTGATTTTGAAAGAAATTATGTGATTAGGATATTTTATAAATTATTATATAATTAATTGTATATAAGTTAATCTTAAACTTGATTAATATTTCACTAATTATGCTTTAATCTTGCTTATGTATATGACACACAACAAGTCATGTTGTAAACTACTTGTTACATTTTTACGAACCATGGCCTAAATTCTTCATTTTGCATATGAGTATGGTATTTTGTTTTTTGTTTTAAAAGAAAAGAAAAGAAAAAAAAGAGATAAGATATTTAAAGAGAGAGGGGATAAGATGTGATTGTATTTATGATAGAGGGGGGGGAGGTTTCTTCTCACCACCATGGCTCCTTCACCCTTTTTACTCATCTTCATCTCATCTTCCTCATAGCTTCATCTCCTTCATCATCTACCTCCTCTACCTCACACAAACACCTTAAAAACTTAGCCAAAACCTTATAACCTCTTCACAAAAAATGATCTCTAGCTCACTACAAGCATGATGGTAGGAGCAAGTCAAGACTTTGAGCACTTTGGGCAACTCAAGAATATTCTTGAGTTGCCAAATGAGATAAATCTTATATCTTTAGTTAAGTTTTTAGATTTTCTAACATCCTAGTGTAGTTTAGAATTAAACTAATAAGGTTTAGTGAAGTTAGAATTTTCCAAGTTGAGGTTAGGGGATAATTGGTGTTGTGAAAGTGTAATTGAGGTGTAGTGAGTATCTTTCAGGACCTTAGTGATGTTTACTGTCCTGGACCAGAGACTTGAAACCATACTCGAACTTAGAATTTCCTGATGTTGGTTTCTTTGATTTTTGAGGACTAAATGGAATCTGGAGCAACTTGGGATAATTGTAAGAAAAACAAACAACTATATTGACGTAGTTAGACCACTAGAAGATCACCACAGAAAAACGAAACGAAAACTCCAAATTGGGGTCGGCGACACCGGATGAAATAACATTCTCGTCGGGCCAAATTTTGGGTTCTGATGTTGGGTTTTGGCATGTAGTTCATACTCCTCATAACCTAACCCCTGTATTGTTTGTTTTGTACTAATCTACCTGTACAAAAATTTTGGAGCATTTTTAGTTGGTTTTGTCAAGGTTTTTCCGATTTCTAAAACTTGGTTTTTGGTATTTGAATTTGGAATTGGTCGTTGGACGTTTGTATATCAACAACAAGGGTTATTTGGTTGTTTTTGCATGCACAGGCTATAGGTTCTAACCTATGAGCACTTCTATTGGATATGTATGCCCTAGAGGCCATTATTGTATATGTATACATGTGGATGCTTGGACATATATATGTACATGACAGTGTTGCTCGATATGATAGTATGCTATCTGGTTTGTCTTTATATTAACATGTGCATATGTTTACTTGCTATTACGTATCATTCATACATGTTGATAAAGCCCGTAGGATCATTGCTAGACTACCTGCATTTTGATGGCGATCATACTTGTGGGAGCTGGGTAGTCGGTACGCACACCTTTAAAAGGTCCCTAGTCATGGGAGTATCGAGACTGGGTATCGATATTCCGGAGTAGACTAGTGTATACATTTCTAGACCCTGACGAGGGGCGATGGTATGGTCCCGCAACCATTGGACTTTCGCACCTAAGATCGTATGCAGGTGCTCACTGGGTGTGAATACACCGAACGGACTTGCCAAGAACTTCTAGATGGTACTATACCTATCGTCAGATGGAAGTTCTTAGGTGACATGAGTACAAGTTAGTCTTTAAAACTGAGATCTTCATTTGTTTCGTGTGAGTTACCACTGTGCTTTGATCAGTACCCTACCACGGCTATACTGAGTCGTTCAAACAGGTTTTGGTTGGGTACAGTCTCGAGCCATGTGGAAATGTGAGAGATTGTTGGGTATTCGTCTCTCCCAGTATAGGGAGTCGATATCGCACTATATTCGATTGGTCAGGACCATAAGACCTTGGCCAAGGCAGTTGGGATTTACTGATAGGCTGATCAGTAGTTTCCCGGATTGGTCCTGAGCCACATCGGCACGAATTATCAGGTTATTAGGGTCTGAGGTTTACCACCCCCTAGACCGGGTATGCGATTCTCTCTGACAAAGAGACCGTACTGTACGGAGATTGTCACAGATAGGCTCAGTAGGGATCCGGATGAGTTTGCTCGTCGGCCTTTCTTTTAGACAGGTACCCGGGTAGCCGTTACATACATCTAGTGCTGCTGACGTGCTTGTGGTTATGGATTTATCCAGTAACTCGCTGTCGGCGTACTGTCGTGTCTTTAGAGTCCCACACATAGGGTTTCCCTGGTTCAGGCGAAATGATGTAGTAGCCGTATTGGATACGAGCAGGGTTCCGATCGATTGATGTACTTTGTACCCGGACATTCGATAAGACAGTTGATAATACTAGCCGGCTCGGGATTGAGCCGGATTATTAAATCAGGTATTGATTTAATATTTGCATATATGTATTTCGATATTTATATTCTAGTATTATGTTCTTCGTGTTAGTCTTTTTCCATTTATTTGATAAATGGAAATGAGGTGTAAATTGAAGGAGAAGGGGGTATGGTGAGAGCCATGGCTTCAATAGTTGACAAATGAATTATTAATTCATTTGTGGCATCTATTGAAGCATGGTTGACATATAATATTGATGGATATTATTTTACAAAACCATTGCCATCTATTTTATCTCACATGCTTGCTCATTTTTCATTTGTGCTCACCATTTTGCTTCACCTCCTTCTCCTTTTCTTGAGCTTTACCATCTTCATCATCTTCCTCCTCTCTACACTGTCATGTATTGAGAAACAAGAGAGGTGGCAAGATAGAGATAGAAAGTCACTTAGAACCTCACACTATATCCTAGACTTCTTGGATTAGCAACCCATGTTCTCAAGTTGCTCCACTTGATATTTAGTGTGGATCTAGAGACATGGATCACATCTCTCGAATGGATCATCTACGATAAAGGAGGACCAAAGATCAAGATCGATCGCGGAGAACCGATGGAGCCAACAAAGAAGAGCAAGCGCGATCATGGTGGCCACTTGGAGCGAACGATGAGGAAAGAACACCGAAGGACTTAGATCGTTTGGCGAGACTTATTTTCATAGTAGTTAGCTCTCTTAGTTTAGCTAGTTAGGTTTATGGAAAGATCTGGTTTAATGGGTTATTCTAGCGGCGTTTTTACTTTGGTAGAAAAAATTTTGTTCCGCAAACGGCCACGGATGATGTCTGGGGCGTTAGGGTAACCCAACAACTTCTCGCGTCGTGTCGGTTTTCGAATATGATTTTGATGCGACTGTAGGTACCTTCACGTGGACTTCGGGACGACAAGGGAAAGCAAGGCGTCATCGACTTCGGAAAGCGAGGATCGTAGGTAAGTAGATGTATATCTATGGGGGAAGTCGGGTGGATGGCGTATAGCACCCCCGCAACCGTAGAATAGGTTTTGTGTGTGTGTGTGTGTTGATGCAAGACTTGGTTACTTAGCAGATAGGGTATTGAGGAGACCTTAAGTTAGATTAGGTATAATCACAGGAAGATCTACCCTAGTGTTAATTCCTTAGTTGTGAGCCGTTAGTTTTATTTCGTTGCACACACAAACTTGCTATGATATGTGGTATATGTGTGTGTGTATGGACATGTTGATATATTTATATATATATATAGTATACATGTACGTGTAAGATGAGGATATGATGTATTATATAGTTTGAGTCGATACGATCGAGCAGGATGTCGAGAGATAATTGATATATGAATTGGGATGAGAAATCGTTTATGATGTGATATATTAAAGAATCGTTGGGCGTTATATACTTTCATGCGATAACATGTGACGTGATGATATAATAGATTGTACGTGACCTTAGATCCTACCATGATTTTGATATTGTACGATGGATGATATCGTACGAATTATTGTATATATGATATTTGACCCGTACCCTCGATTCTGAGGATGTCGTACGACGGATTTTACCGTATGAGATATATTTATATGATGATTGATCTGCACTCTTGACTTGAGGATTCCGTACGATGGATTATAGCGTACGTTATGCTATGAGGCTGGATCGCCGACTACTAGATATATCGACTTGGAAAATATTATAGATCTCTTATCACCTTCGACTAGCTTCTTAGTTTAGTCTCTTAGTTGCTTAGGTAGATTTTGATTAGACCCGAGTCATACTTATTTTCAAATCTAACGAATCGTAGGTATTTTCAAAAGGCAGCCTGAGGGATACTACGGACTTTTAAAAAGATATCACTTTTCTCAAAAACACCGTAACCCTTACTTTACCAAAACAACGATTCCTGCTATTTCTAATGCTACTACTGTATGACTCGTATATAGATATGTATATTTTATAATGTTGTGTTTACTGATCATTTTTCCGCTATATTCATGTTGTTCTCATTTCATTGCATATATACATGTGTTTCTTTAGTTGTTATGATCTCGTCTGTTAGGACACATGCACCATTACCGATGATGCGTATGTTGCACATACACTTGCTTGCCGACTCACACACATCATCATCGGTAATTGCCATGTCATGCACACATTAGAAAATGTTACTTCACTTGTATAACCTGATAGCTTGTAGTTAATAGTACTGTTTAGCATACATGATCTCACATGCTAGTTTAGACATTGCATTTCTTACTTAGATGCCACATGCATTTGTGTACCTACATTATGGTTATGTACTGCAGTTGGGCTCTATGCCAATATTAATTGTTTATTATTAGCTGATGATTTTGAGATTCCGATTTCATAAGATTTCTGGATTTAGTGTCACGCCCCGCTTCCCAGAGTACGCAAGATGAGGCACGTGACATAGCCAACCATGCTACCTGTGGGTAGGAATTATCCATCCACAGTCACATTACGGTTGTGGAGATATCAAGAAATTATAATAAACTAATCCAATACATGTCCAAATCCATAATAACAAGAATCAATAAACAATAAGTGCGGAAGCAAATGATCCAATACAATGAATAAACAGTACGTCCCATAATGCGGGCTCACATCTGGAAATGAAATGAAATAAATAAACTAAACCCTAAGGAACTCACAGTTCAGCCTGCTGGCTGAAGTACTCCTGCTCGGTCGTCGACAGTGGTACGGAATCTGGGCCATGCAAAACCCAGACGTCAGCGCGTCATGACTTCAAGTATATAATATAAACATGGTAATAAGCAATGCAAGTATGAACATGAATAAAGCAGTACTAAAAAATAACAGAGCAGGGTAATGTGAAATGGTGACTAAACTGTCCTATCAGGTTTCTACTCTATAGTCTTTGAAATCAATTGATGAATCGTCGATGTAACTCAATAGTATCCCGTGCATGCCCGGGACCACGGTCAAGGTCCTCGGGGCTGAATCCGAGACGTGCCGCTAAGCAGTAATAGGTAGTAGGATGGATGAGTGATGTCAGCATCATCACTCCCGGACTGGCCAAGCCCGTAAGACTGATCAGAACAAGTATCGAACTGTTGAGTTACAAGTCGGTTTCACCTTTGATTTCCCCATACCCCCAAGTTATGTATGTCAGGTCAGGTATTCAATAGTCAAGGACTAATGCCAACACAAAATCAGGTGAAAATAGGTCTGTCTGGATAGACAGCAGGAATGGTCAGGTTTGTCGGCATTAGGCATGGAATCAGGTAACAGGTCAGGTCACGTTTTTAACAGGTTGAGTCGATATGTGTAGGGTGTCATGTGTATCAAGATCGGTCAATATGTAATGCAATCAAATGTATGCTGATAACAGGTATAGTAACGAATAAGGGACAACAGCAGGAACAGCAAATAACAATATTATTCCATGTAAACACAGTGATGCTTTGTATTCTCTTATTAACAGGTTCAAGAACCCTTGGGGTGCAATAATCACAGTGTAGCACAATATTAATAACAGCAGGCAATAAAGATATAAGTGTGCAACTATTATCCTCTAAATATTAAAATAATTAGCAGGTAGTTGTTATTAAGGTTAGGTGGCAAAATACGATTTAGGTGGCAGTATTATAATGTACATCATATTTCGTCCAATGAGATAAGTAGCAATACTAGTTAATGTAGCAAGTTTGTGAGTCAAACATTTAATTAGTTTAAGGTAGCATGTAGCAAGAAGTCTTGCCTCGACGGTTTCGCAAACCGGAAAACACGGATGGGATGTCGGCAGAAAACACGAGACGGGTGCACGGGCCACGGATCGAGTCCCAACAGCGAACAACGGGACCACACGGACCAGGGTACTTCGCTGGAGCGTCGGGTCCAAAAGACGGCACGGTCGGAAACCGGCAAAAGTCAAAAGTAACGGAGTTAGCAAACGCGATATACATGAGCAAATGACCAGCGGGGTTTTGTACCAATGGAAAGTAGAGGGATGCTTACAGGGAGACACCAGGGGCAACCACGACGGCTCGACGGCGATGGGGCGCCGGCGGCGATGAACAGTGGCCGCGACAAGGGCTGACTTGGAGGGATCGGGTGATGCAGCGATGATGGGGAGGTACTGGCCTGGTCTGGGTTGCAGGAGGAAGAGGAGGTGGCTGTCGGTGTTCTTGCGACGACGAGGGGATCGCCGGCGACCCTTTTCCGGCGAACCAGAGGGTAGGTGATGGGGTTATGGGCTCGGGTTGGTGGTGGTCCGGCGAGGGGAGGAGGAAAGCGACGACGAGGTCGGGACGAGGAGGAAGAGAGGGAGTCGTGGGCGTCGTCGGTGACTGGAGGCGGCGTCGACGGCGAGATCTGCGGTGGTTGGTGGCGTCGGGGTTGGGTGCAGGCACGGAAAAGAACGGAGGAAGGCTGCGGTCGATGCCGTGGAGGTGAGGATGGTGACGGGGAGGTCACGTGGAGGTCGGCGGTGAGATCGCGACGAGGTTAGGGTTAGGGTTAGGGGTTCTCGTGGTGGGTTCTCTCGTGGTGGAGAGGAAGAGGGAGGCGGCTGCATGATAAAATAGAGGAAGAGAGAGAGATTGGAGAGAGAGAGAGAAGGATTTGATGAGGAGAGAGATAGAGAGAGTTTGTTAGAGAGGGAGAGAGAAAGAGAATGGAGAGAGACGGAGAGAGATAGAGAGGGAAAGGGGGGCCCACGAGGGATTTAAATCCCTCGTGATTGGCTGCCCAAGAGAAAGGAACCTTTTTAAAATAAAGATTTTGAAAGGATTTGAATAATTTAACTGTTAAGGAATATATATTCGTATATATTTAGTTTTATGATATTAAATTAAATGAGCCTTTTTGGCGCTAAATGAAACATTTCCAAATCGCGCCCGGGTTGCGCCCAAATGTTCCAAATTCAAATTATAGGATTTTAAGCGAGTTCCAAATTTTGAAAAAAGGTGTTTAATGATTAAAATGCATGCCCCCAAGTCGGACACTTGCACGCGCGCGTAGCCGTCCAAACTTGCCCGTTTAGCCGAACGGGAAGAAATCTCGACACGCGGACGCTACCACGCGACTAGTGGCGACGAGTAGGCCATCATGGATATTTTTAATTTCATTTTAGGAGTTAAAATTTGTTATGTGCCAAAATGACTTAACCGGTTAAAATTTAGCAATAAACACCAGATAATCAGGATAATTGGAATGAGCAAGATATAACCCTCAACTAGTAATATAAATAGTATTATTGGGCTCGGGTGTTACATCTAGGAAACCGCATGTGAAATTTAAAACATATGCTCCTTTTAAAAGAAAAATTGCGGTTTTCCTTGATATGATGTGTGGCGTCCACCATGAGATTTCTCAGTTCTGTAGCATATATGATATATGATTACCCGATTCGAGAAGCGAAGAGACACCGTCTGTGGGTATATGGTGGACCCGGTGCGGTACCCCCGGGGAAAGATGGCCGTGTAGAGATTGAGACATTGAGCCCGGCAGGGGAGTACTACCGACCGGTGATAGTTTAGCACAGCAGATATCTAGAGGATACCAACCATAGTAGTGAGATCGAATGATATGGGTCGATCCGGACAGACGGAGCCCGAGATATGAGTATTATGTGTCGCTGACAGATACGGCTTTCATGATGTTTTCGAGTGTCGATACTGGGAACTCAGGTTTTTATCATGATTCTAGTGTGTCGTTGCTGGGCACACATTGATTAATGCATTTACACTCATGTAAATATTTATATATGTCTTATTACCACTTTATGACCCAGACATGAGTACCTTGGTTTACACTTATGCTTATGCTATTACCCTTGTTATTACTCGACGTCGTTATATTATTATTATAGTTTTGTATGACCTAGGAGATAGTCATACATTCGGTTTCTACTCGGTGATATTTTCTACTCATGAGTTGGCAATTCACCCCCGTTGTGCCACAGTTTTCTTGCTAGTTGACCGCACAGATTCCGTTGCGGCTTGCTGGCACACCACTTCCTTCCGGGTGATTGCTATGGTAAGTGGGGTTCACTTGCATCGTGACCACCATTGCACTTTTATATTTTATTCAGTTGTATCTAGTTAAAAGCTCCATCAACCAGACTACATATATTTAGTAGACTTAGAAAACGCTGTTGTATATTCTTTCGGACCTTGAGTCGCAGTTGTGTATTTATTCTTCATTTTCGGTTTTCATTGATAATGTTTTGGTTTCTTTACTCTATTTCTCTATTTTGATCCTCGCGTTGTATATCTATACTGCTTGCGTGGTTGTTTCCACCAATTGGCGAAGAGCTAGCTCCCGCTTGGAGATGCCTATATCTATTATCGGTGTGTATTGTTTTCGGGTTAAAATTTACAAAGGCGGTGCTGCCCAAATTTCGAATGACAAAAAGGTTTCAAGTTAAATATAATATGGTGTTTTCGTATATTATTACTTATGTATATAAAGAATAAATTTGATTTCAGTGTACCTTTATTTCAAAACTGCATCTCCACTATTTTCCCAAAAAGGTATAGATTTCTGAGCTTTTGGATTACTTGAATTAGGTGGGTTCCTATAGACTTCACATGATTCAAGTGCCAGTCACGTACCTATTTCGGGTTATGACAAAATTAATATCAGAGCATTAGGTTTAACCTTGGTTCGAGTCTAGATTTGACTATGCGGAGTCTAGGGCGTATATATATTTCGGAACCTAGGCTTGACCTTACGGAACTTAAACTTGGCCGAGCGGGTATTAGACCCGAACTTTCGTCGCGTAGGTAGACCTTGGTTGATGGAGTATGTATTTTAAGTAGGGTGACGTACCGTGTGTATGTTCCGTGGCATACTTACGATACGCTACTTCGCTTAAGTTTCCTTAGGATGTACATTTCTTATGCATTTTATTTCTATTCATTCCTATGATCTATCCTCATCGATATCGGATCGTGGTTTTCGTTACCTTGGTTACACGAGCAGAGAGAGCTACGGCTAGATATGCGGTCAGCACGAGCTCTTCATGGACGAGGACTGACCAGGATGTATTCCGGTGACATACAAACGCACTAATTTATTGTTTATTAAGATTTCTTGTTGACATGAGCGTTCGAGATCTACACCAGATGATCGGGCCATTACTGGAGGCTAGCCAGATTGCGAAGATTACTAAGGTACCGTTTACTCCAGATGATTGAGGAGTCGTCTACCGTGCGGACAGATGAGCTAGCTGTTGCTGAGTTGATAAGATATCGTCCCCAGACCATTGAAGCTAATGCAGCATGAATTTATACACGGAGATGTGACAGAATGTAGCTAGTCCATCTTGAATAGAGTGACTGAGATGATTCGTTTGATCTGATACGCTGACGCAGGCTCAGTTAATTTGAAGAATTCTAATTTGAAGGATCTTACACAGATTTAGAGTAAATCGATCTAGAAAGGACATTGTTCATTGGATGCTCCGATGTAAGATCAGTAAGTTGACCAGCTTCGGATAGAAGGAGCTCGCCCAGATGCGTTGTGAGTTGATCGAGAACAGATGAATGGAGCATATTACCCCGACAATTTGGACGAGTTCCCGATGACGTAATTGGCTAGATACCATCTACAGGATATTAGAGATGCCGAGTTCGTAGCTTCAGAAAGGAGACTCTAGATATAACTACAGCCAATTAGAGCGCCGTCTACACAGCTATGAAGAAATGATTCCGAATTGGTCTATACCGAAGGGAAGCGGAGTAAGAGATTCGTACGAGATCTTGACGAGATAACGTTCCACTCCGTTAACATCAGAGATTTGATACGCATGCAGAGGCGTTTAATGCAACCATAATTCCAGAGAAAGTCATGAAGAGAATGCAGCTGTCCTTGAACAAGAAATGGATTAAGTAAAGAGTGCCAACTTCCAAGCAGTCCTGCAGAGATAAGATTTGGGAGAGACCCCGACAGGATCTTTCTGGAATACTATACAAGAAGACTTGGACCAGGATCGAGAGTATCGCACACGCTCAGTGGGCCAGAGATTGCCATCGTTGACATGATACGTTACTAGTGACCATGTTAATTGGTCAGGAGATCTTCAGAGAGGCGCCAGAATGGAAATTTTTCCGTCATTACTCCGAAATTAGGCTTTCGAACCGAGGAGTCATGTAACTGGCAAACCGCAGAGAGAAACAAGGACCTAAGAGAAGAGGAGGCCAGACCGTGGGCAAGAGGCAAGTAGATATTCTTTCTCTGCCAGCCTTGGATACACCGACACCTTTTGACATCGAAGGAGGGCCATCTTGATGGCAGTTATTATTAAATTGGGCCTTGGAGATTTAGATATCACGTTTTTATCGTTCTGATTTCGGTATTTTGACGGTTTATTTTATAATTTGTATTTCATGTATCAGTTGTACTGATGTTTGTTTTTGTGCATACCCATTGCACTTGATTCGTATTTTATGTATCAGTTGTACTGATGTTCATTTTTGTGTATACCCATTGCACTTGATTTTGATTTTTACAAATTCTGAGATATTTGAATTTGGTTTCATGCATATAGTATGCACATGATTTTGGATTTATGCATTCGATGTAGATTACACCCACTTTCGTTACTTGATATGAGTTTTGTGCACGCAGTTGCACATGTTTATGAGTTTAAATACCGTGGTATACTTGATTTGATTTGGTGTATATCATATACCGTCGATTTCGATTTTGATACCCGATATTTATTTTTGTGCACCTTGTGCACTTGAGATTTTTGCGCACGCTTAGCGCACTTGATATGATTTTGTGTACACCAGATGCGCTTAATCGAGATTCTTCGTGGACATTAGATGCACCCGGTTTGGTTATCAGGCACACCCGTTGCACTTCACAGATGCTCTCGTGCACACCCGTTGCACTTAGTTTTGTTTCTGTGTATATTCGTGGCACCTGTATTTGATTTTGATTTCCGTGCGCAACAGACGCACGTGGCACTTTTGTATATGCTATTTGAGTTTGATTTTTTTCAAGCATCATGTTTACACGACATATACTATACTATATAGTAGCCGAGCAGGACTGATCTCAGAACAGTACCTGAGTACTTTTGCATGCATAAAAGTTTACCAAGAGATTTTCAAAAAGAGAGCTATAGTCTTACTATTTCTTACGAGTCTGTGAGTGACACGAACTTTGACAAAAGAAATTTTTTTGAGATATTTCAAAATGGCGGAACGCATATGTTGAACCAAGGATATGTATATGTATTTATATAGCTATTTTCTTTATAATGCACGTCCGCTACTTGTGCCGTGATACGCGCATCGCACGTTGATTTGAAAGGGGATTTTACTTGCACTTTTATATAGTTGTTTTGACGATTACTATGTATATGTTATAATCCAAATTATATCGTACTTGATTTTCGTAATGGATTTTGGCACTAGAATTTTTGCATTAATTCCCATGATGGCGTGATGCTGGACGGAGTTTTGATTCTGAGTTTTGCACTCGTTTATATGCGCATGCATTGCGTTATAATAGGTTTTATGTATTCGTGATTTCGGAGCCCTGGCGACTGGATTGTTTTGCTGAAATGTTTTAATATTTGGGGAAGTTTAAATTTAAATTCGAGAACCGAATTTATTTAAGGGGGAAGATTGTAAAATTTCAGAAAAATAAAATATTATTTTTGGAATTTAAATAAATAAAATAACAAATTTCGTGAATATTATAAATATATAGAAATTGTTTTTACTGAGGTAGTATGGTTATATACTTATAGTTTGAAAAATAATTGGAAAATTAATATAAATTATTGATTTTGAAAGAAATTATGTGATTTGGATATTTTATAAATTATTATACAATTAATTGTATATAAGTTAATGTTAAACTTGATTAATATTTCACTAATTATGTTTTAATCCTGCCTATGTATATGACATGCAACAAATCATGTTGCAAACTACTTGTTACATTTTTACGAACCGTGACCTAAATTCTTCATTTTGCATATGAGTATGGTTTTTTGTTTTAATTTTAAAATAAAACAAAAGAAAAAAAAGAGATAAGATATTTAGAGAGAGAAGGGGGGACAAGATATGATTGTATTTATGATAGAGAGGGGGGTCTTCTCACCACCATAGCTCCTTCACCGTTTTTCCTCATCTTCATCTCATCTACTTCATAGCATCATCTCTCGCATCATCTACCTCTTCTACCTCACACAAACACCTCAAAAACTTAGCCAAAACCTTATAACCTTTTCATAAAAAATGATCGCTAGCTCACTACAAGCATGATGGTAGGAGCAAGTCAAGACTTTGAGCACTTTAGGAAACTCAAGAATATTCTTAAGTTGCCAAATGAGCTAAATTCTATAACTTTATTTAAGTTTTTAGATTTTCTAACATCCTGGTGTAGTTTAGAATTAAACTAATGAGGTTTAATGAAGTTAGAATTTTCCAAGTTGAGGTTAGGGGATAATTGGTGTTGTGAAAGTGTAATTGAGGTGTAGTGAGTGTCTTTCGGGACCTCGGTGATATTTACTAGCCTGGACTAGAAACTTGAAACCATACTCGAACTTAGAATTTCCCAATGTCGGTTACTTTGATTCTTGAGGACTATATGGAATCTGGAGCAGCTTAGGATAATTGTAAGAAAAACAAACAACTACATTGACCTAGTTAGACCACTAGAAGACCACCACAGAAAAACGAGACGAAAACTCCAAGTTTGGGTCGGCGACATCGAGTGAAATAGCATTCTCGTCGGGCCAAATTTTGGGTTCTGATGTTGGGTTTTGGCCTGTAGCTCATATTCCTCATAACCTAGTCCCCGTATTGTTTGCATTGTCCCAATCTAGCTATACAAAAATATGGGAGCATTTTTAGTTGGTTTTGACAAGGTTTTTCCAATTTCTAAAACTTGGTTTTTGGTATTTGAATTTGGAATTGGTCGTTGGACGTTTATACGTCAACAACGAGGGTTATTTGGTTGTTTTTGCATGCGTGGGCTATAGGTTCTAACCTATGAGCATTTTGCATGTCGTGTCGGTTTTCGAATTTGATTTTGATGCGATACGATGTATTTTGAACTGTAAGTACCTTCAAGTGGACTTCGGAACGACAAGGGAGAGCAAGACGTCATCGACTTCGACAAGCGAGGATCATAGGTAGATAGATGTATATTTACGGGGAAAGTCTGGTGGATGCCATATAGCACCCTCGCAACCGTAGAATAGGTTATATATATATATATATATATATATATATATATCTATGTGTTGATGCAAGACTTGGTTACTTAGCAGGTAGGGTATCTAGGAGACATTAGGTTAGATTAGGTATAATCATAGGAAGATCTATCCTAGTGTCAATTCCTTAGTTGTGAGCCGTTAGTTTTATTTCGTTGCACACACACACACACACTTGCTATGATATGTGGTATATGTATATGTGTGTGTGTGTGTGTGTGTGTGGACATGTTGATATATATATATATATATATATATATATATATATATATATATATATATAGTATACATGTACGTGTAAGATGAGGATATGATGTATTATATGGTTTGAGTCGATACGATCGAGCAGGATGTCAAAAGATAATTGATATATGAATTGGGATGAGACATCGTTTATGATGCAATATATTAAAGGATCATTGGGCGTTATATACTTTCATGCGATAACATGTGACGTGATCATACAATAGATTGTACGTGACCTTAGATCCGTACCATGATTTTGATATTGTACGATGGATGATACCGTACGAATTATTGTATATATGATATTTGGCCCGTACCCTCCATTCTGAGGATGTCGTACGACGGATTTTACAGTACGAGATATATTTATATAATGATTGATCCGCACTCTTGACTCGAGGATGCCGTACGATGGATTATACCGTACGTAATGCTATGAGGCTGGATTGCCGACTATTAGATATATCGACTCGGAAAATATTATAGATCTCTTATCACCTTCGACTAGGTTCTTTGTTTAGTCTCTCAGTTGCTTAGGTAGATTTTGATTAGACCCGAGTCATACTTATTTTCAAATCTAACGAATCATAGGTATTTTCAAAAGGCAACCCGAGAGATACTATGAACTTTTAAAAAGATATCTCTTTTCTCAAAAACATCGTAGCCCCTACTTTTCTAAAACAACGATTCGTGTTATTTCTAATAATACTACTGTATGGCTCGTATATAGATATGTATATTTTATAATGTTGTGTTTACTTTTAATTTTTCCGCTATATTCATGTTTTTCTCATTTCATTGCATATATACATGTTTTTCTTTAGCTATTATGATCTCGTCCGTTAGGACACATGCACCGTTACTGATGATGCGTATGTTGCACATAGACTTGCTTGCCGGCTCACACACATCATCATCGGTAATTGCCATGTCACGCACACATTTGAAAACGTTACTTCACTTGTATAACCTGATAGCTTGTAGTTAAGAGTACTGTTTAGCATACACGATCTCACATGCTAGTTTAGACATTGCATTTCTTACTTAGATGTCACATGCATTTGTCTACCTACATTCTAGTTATGTACTGCAGTTGGGCTCTATGCTGTATTCTTTTTTCATTATTAGCTCATGATTTTGAGATTCCTATTTTCATGAGATTTCTGGATTTAGGAAACCACATGTGAAATTAAAAACTTATGCTCTATTTAAAAGAAAATTTACGGTTTTCCGTGATATGATGTATGGCGTCCACCATGAGATTTCTCGGTTCTAGAGCATATATGATATATGATTACCCGATTCAAGGGACGAAGAGACACCGTCTGCGGGTATATGGTGGACCCGGTGCGGTACCCCGGAACAAGAAGGCCGTATAAAGATTGAGACGTTGAGCCCGGCAGGGGAGCACTACCGACCGGTGATAGTTTAGTACGGTAGATATCCAGAGGATACCGACCGTAGTCGTGAGATCAGATGATATGGGCCGTTCCGGACAGACGGAGCCCGAGATATGAGTATTATGTGTGGCATACAGACACGGCTTTCATGATGTTTTCGAGTGTCGATGCTAGGCACTCAGGTTTTTATCATGATTCTAGTGTTTCGTTGCTAGGCACACATCGATTGATGCATTTACACTCATGCATATATTTACAGATGTCTTGTTACCACTTTGTGACCCTGACATGAGTACCTTGGTTTACACTTATGCTTATGTTGTTACCCTTGTTTTTACTCGACGTCATTATATTATTATTATAGTTTTGTATGACCTAGGAGATAGTCATACATTAGGTTTCTACACCGTGATGTTTTCTACTCATGAGTTGGCAATTCACCCCCGTTGTGCCACAGTTTTCTTGCAGGTTGACGGCACAGATTCCGTTGCGGCTTGCTGGCACACCACTTCCTTCTGGGTGATTGCTGTGGTAGGTGGGGTTCACTTGCATCGTGACCACCATTGCACTTATATATTTTTTTCAGTTGTATCTAGTTAAAAGCTCCATCAACCAGACTATGTATATTTAGTAGACTTAGAAAACGCTGTTGTATATTCTTTCGGACCTTGAGTCAGAGTTTTGTATTTACTTTTCATTTTCGGTTTTCATTGATGATGTTTTGGTTTCTTTACTCTATTTCTCTGTTTTGATTCTCGCCTTCGGCGTTGTATATCTATATTGCTTGCGTGGTTGTTTCCGCCAATTGGCGGAGAGATAGATCCCGCTTGGGGATGTCTATATCTATTATCGTTGTGTATTGTTTTCGGGTTAAAATTTATAAAGAAGGTGCTGCCCAAATTTCGAATGACAAAAAGGTTTCAAGTTAAATACAATATGGTGTTTTCGTATATTATTACTTATGTATATAAAGAATAAACTTTATTTCAGTGTATCTTTATTTCAAAACTGTACATTCACTATTTTCCCTAAAATGTTTAGATTTCTGGGCATTTGGCTTACTTGAATTAGATGGGGTCCTATAGACTTCACATGATTCAAGTGCCAGTCACGTGCCTTTTTCGGGTCGTGACAATACCAAATTTTTTTATGCAGAGTAGTATCGTATCGCAAGATATGGGACCTCAAAGAAATTGTTTCAGACGAGCTTGGCTGTCGGCCATCTGTTGGGAACCACATCCTTAAGATGATCAGTTACATTAAAGAGCTCGCAGACCTTGGGACCACGTTGGAGAACGAGTTGTATACGGACTTGATTCTACAATCCCTCCTCTCTACCTATGCCCGGTTTATATTGAATTTCAATATACAAGACAAGGAAGTTACACTTCCAGAGCTTCTTAACATGTTAAGGAGTGCAGAGGGCGTCCTGAAGAAATCCAAGGAGGCACCCAGTCTACTTGTTAGGGAACATTCTTTCTCTAGATCTAAGGCGAAAGCTAAGAGGAAGAAGAAGAAGGCCCCCACCAAACCAAAAAACGGTGTCGGTAAGGTACAGGGAAAGGGCAAGACAAAAGTTGGAGGGCCGACGGTAGGGAAAGAGGAATGCTTCTATTGTCGTAGGAAAGGTCACTAGAAGAAAGACTGCAGGGCTTGGAAAGCTAGGAACCAGGATTCGAAAAAAGTTGTGGCTTCGGTTTCAGGTGTGTTTATTATTGAAAATAGTCTGTCAATCAACTTTACTTCCTAGATATTAGATACCGGTTCAGGATCTCATATCTATAATTCATTGCAGGCACTGAGAAGCCATACAGTTTTGAAGACAGGTTATATGACCCTCAGGGTTGCTAACGGGGCGAGCGTGGATGTTGTTTTCATAGGAGAATATCACCTAGGCTTGATAAGTGGAAACATTTTGATTTTGCATAACTATTTTTGTGTACCAAATTTGACATGTAATATCATCTCTGTTTCTGTAATATCTAAAGAAGGTTATGATTTTATATTTGTAAGAGATATTGTAAACATTCACCTTAATCATGATTTGATTGTGTCTAGTACACTAGATAACGGTATATACATATTAAATCAACACCAAGTTTTCAACGTCCAGAACACACTCAAAAGAAAGACTCCAGAATTAAATAAAACTTTCTTATGGCATTGTAGACTAGGTCACATCAATGAAACACGGTTAACGAAGTTATATAGAGAGTGATATTTGGATCCATTTGAATATCTGTCTTATGCAACTTGTCAATCATGTCCAAAAGGAAAGATGACAAAGACACTGTTCACTGGACACGAAGTAAAAGCGAGCTCTTGGGACTCATACACAGCGACGTGTGTGGTCCAATGTCTACAAATGCAAGAAATGGTCATTCCTACTTCATTACTTTTACGGATGATTTCTCAAGGTATGGACATGTATTCTTGATGAAACATAAATCTGAGGCCTTTGAGAAATTCCAGGAATACAAGTATGAAGTGGAAAAACAAAAAGGTAAAAATATCAAGACACTTCGATCTGATCGGGATGGTGAATACTTAAGTGCCGAGTTCCTGGGTTATTTAAAAGAGAATGGAATTCTCTCTCAGCTTACTCCTCTATACACACCTCAACATAACGGTATATCGGAAAGGCGGAACCACACCTTATTGGATATTGTAATGTTTTAAAAATTGTTTAGAATAATTATAGATTAATTACCGGGATAACATGCGTTTTTCAATAAAACCTAGTTAATAATTATTTCCACATAGGTATAAATATACTGTTGGTTGTATGTATGCCCTAGAGGCCAGTATTGTACAGATGTTGTATATTATATTGGATGCTTGGACATATATAGAGATGACTTTCTTGCTCGATATGATAGTATGCTATCTGGTTACTCTTTATCTTAACATGTACACTAGTCTCTTTATACTGTCTTGTAGTTACATGTTGGTAAAGCCCTTAGGATGTGTACTTGACTACCTGGACTATGATGCAGATCATACTAGTGGGGACATGGTAGTCCATAAGTACATCCTTCAAGGTCCCTAGTCGTGGGTGTATCGAGACGGGGCATCGATATACCAGAGTAGACTAGCGTATATGCTTCTCGACCCATGTGATGGGCGATGGATGATCCCATATCCATTGGTGTTTGACATCAGAGATGGTATACGGGTGCTCATTGGAGACTGGGTACACTGGACGGACTCGCCGAGAACTCCCAGATGGTATTATACCTCACGTCAGATGGCAGTTCTCAGGTGACACTTGTGCAGGTTAGTCTGTAGACCCGAGATCGTCATAGAGTCTTGTGTGATTCCCACTGTGCTTTGATCTCCACCTTACCACGTCCATGAGGGCGTGCAAAACGGTGGTCTTTGGGTATAGTCCCGAGTCACATGGAGGCAATGAGCGATAGGAGGGGTTTCGTCTCTCCCGGTATTGGGGGTTGATGTTGCGCTGTGCTCGATTGGCCGTAACAGGGAAGTCCCTGGCCAGGGCTGATCAGAGATTTGCTGGTAAGTGTTACCAGTAGTTTCTCGACCCGTTATGAGCCTCACATCGGCACGACTTATCGAGTATTGGGGTCTGACGTTTACCACCCCTAGACTTGATATACGACGTATCAGACGAACAGACCGGACTGTACGGTAAGTGTTACTGGTTGGATTCACAGGAGTGTGAGCGGGCTAGCTCGTCGATCTTCTGATCGCTCAATAACCGGGTGGCCGTTACGTTTAGCAGACCGCTTGCGGCTTGTGGGTGCTTGATATGATCATCATCTGCTACCGGCGTATTGACGAGTCTTTAGAGTCCTACACAGAGGTTTCCTGGCTCAAGCGAAACGAAATAGGAGCGCATATGAGATATGTGCAGGACCGAGAATAATGCGTGTATGTGATACCGTGTTTCATTCTCGCGATATATGTTTCGATTGGTGATATTCGATATGACCTAGTTATCGAATCATAGATTCGATAAATCGATACATTGGATTCTAGTCGGTTATGTGCGACATGACCGGATCATTGAATCAAATGTTGATTTAATGATTTAATGTATAATTATATATTTGATATATTACTTTGCATTAACTAGTATTGGTTCACTTTAAATGGATATTCTCACTTGATGTGCAAATTGTATATGTGATATATTTTTGTGCACCTGTTTGTATCATGTTTGATGATGCATGCTCATTTGGTTAAGTGTATAGAATTAAACTTAGGTTAAGAAAGTGATTAGGGTTTTTATTTATCCATTCTTTTATTTATTCATTTTTGGAAAAAGAATGGGATAAGAATACAAAATGGTTGCTTTCATTCTTGAACATTGTTGAAGCTTCATGAAGCTTTGACTTTGTGACCATTTTGTCTTCACACTAAACCCTAACCATTCTTCTAACCTTAGTTAACTCTCTACACTTAACTATGGTTCTCTTTATGATAAGTATTGATTTAATTTAATTTTATCTCAACACTTATCATATTCTTTCTTCTTCATCATCTTCATCTTCAAGGAGAAAGCTTGATGCCATCAATGGCAACTTGATTTCTAAAGTGAGAAATCCAATTCTAAAGTGAACCCACCTCCTATTTCTTCACCCTCTACCTCTTGCCAAGTTGTTTTGGGTGTTTTCTTCACAAGTTTCACAACTTTGTGAAGTCGGAGCTTGAACTTGTGATGCCTCGACGTAGATCGTCTTTGACACGAAGCCGACGACCTATTCCGCTCGCTTTCCCGATGAAACCGATGAACGAGTCTAAGATTGGAAAAGGACAGCGAGAGGAGCACTACGTGGAGCTAAGGAAGTGGATATCCGGATCTACAAAAGTTGTAGAATCTAACTTTTAGTTAAGTAGTTAACTAGATTATCTTTTCGCCTAAACATCTAGTCTAAGATCCGTAGTCTAGGGTTTCTCGGCACCATTTTTTTTAAATTGGCATGTTTGATGCCTTGTGAGACCTCACTAGAGTGCCTAGGAACCTTTCATATACTAGTTCACTTATGTAATTACTTATTAATTATGTATTTAATTAGTTATTTATTTAATTATTTGTTTATTTAAATTATTTCTTTCTTTATTTCTTTATTAAAAAATTATATTTTAAATACACTTATACACCAATCTAGTGTTAACAACAGGTTAGTATAGGTTAAAGTAAGTTTATGCAACCATGACACATTTTACAAATGGTTAAGTCATTTTAACATGGATGGTTCTAGATTATTGAGAAAAAAAATTAAAAAAGAAAATAAGAGACATGGTGCATTAAATGTGAGGTGAGGGGTGTGCCATGGCTTGGGCTCTCTCTCTCTCTCTCTCACTCTTTAGATATTTCTTCATCTCTTCTTCTCTTCTTCTCTCTTCTTTGAACAAAAACCCTTCTCTACCTCACTTAAACCCTACCCAAATCTCTATAAATATTTCATTAAACCTTTCCAAAATCCTAATCTAAACCACTTCAAGAGTTTCTTTCAAGCAAGTTTTCATTTTGGTGGTAATTCCTATCAAGTTAGGGTCTTCTTCATCTCTTGGTAAGGTATGAGTCTAGTTTACTTCATGTTTTGCTAATCTCTTGTCATAATTGTTCTTAATTAGGTTTTAGGGTAGTGATTAAAGCAAATCATAAGTTTCAAGAGAGGGTTAAGTCAAGTTTAGGGTTTTAATAACTTCTAGGGAAATCATGACTCATATTAGGATAGTTAAGAGTAGTTTAGTTTCTAATAGTCTTGTTAAACCACCATGTTTGTACTAAAATACCTTAATGTTTCAAATTAGTGTTAATTACCGTTTTTAGTTAAAGATTAGGGTTCTTACGAATCTGCCATCAACCCAGAAGTTTTTTTGAGAAGTTGCAATTACTGTAAGATAGTTATAAGCTTAGGAATATACCCTCGAAGCTCGAGCCCTTACCCCTACCTTGAGGCCGCAGATTTAACATTTTTGGCCACAAATTGTGGCCAGGTGAGGGAGCTAGGTTGTTGGGTTTTGTGGGGTCGACTACACTAATTAGGACTCAGATGTATGCAGCTTTCTCTAGTTGTACCCCTATCAAAATCTGGGACCATTTTACTTTAAATTAAACGTTTTGTTAATGTACGATACGAACGTTTTGATTCTAGTTTTGGCGTTTTCTTTGGAAAACAGCCTTCAGGAGTGGTCTTAGACGTTGTCGCACACGTTTAGCGCATCGAGTGTACACATGTTTAACTTGTAAGAGTTAGTTATTTCGTATAGTATTTTATTTCTCGTTATATCGGATGTCTAGCCTTATGCGTTAAGTTTGTGCAATTCTAGGAACGGTTGCGGAGACGTCGGACGCGACTAGGAAGGGAAAGGCGGTGGTCAGATTCGATTAGTCGAGGCGTTCCGGTGAGTAGATTTAACATCTATGTGGGTATCGTTTGGATGGCGTAAAGCGCCCGATAGTTAGAATCTAATTACAAATCTTGTATTCATATGCTTATACCATAACCATATTGCATACGCATCATCATGCACATTAATATTATCACCCTAGGACACTTGCACCATTACCAATGGTTCATGCCATACGTGCACTATCCTGTATGTATACACACACCATTGGTAATTGCTATGTCACGTACACTATAGAATTTACTTGATAACTTGCATGCTTGCATTTGCATCATTATGACATATAAATCTTCAAGTCATTCATCTAGTTGCATCATATTGATATCATGGACATTCGCCATCATCGATATATTCATGTATAATGATTTTCTTGGAGATTTCTGTTTCCATGAAATTTCTGGATTTGGGGAACCGCAAGTGAATTTTATAAACTTATGATCACTTTAAAAGGGAAATGTGGTTTCTCGTGATATGATGTGTGACGTCCACCATGAGTTTTATCGGTTCTGGAGTTATGTATATACTTGATTTGAGGAGAGAGGAGGCACCGTCTGCGGGTACATGGTGGACCAGGTGAGGTATCCCAGGACAAGAAGGCCGTATAGAGAGACATTGAGCTTGGCAGGGGAACAATACCTACCGGTGATTGTTGGCCCGGCGGATATCCAGAGGATACCGACCGAAGTCGTGTGATTCAGATAGATTGAGGTCCGATCTGAGTGACGGCACCCGAGATATCAAGATATTGAGTGTCGATGCTTGACACAGGATTATGATGTTTCTATTGTTGATACTTTGGTTTTACCATACCCAAAATATATTTAAGATAAAACTCAGTTTTATCATAGCAGATGTACCCAGATTTCATAGTTGATCACTTATTCATGTCACATTTATACTAGTACATCGCATCATAGTTCATACTTAAGATATGACGCATTTATGTTCATGCTTGCGATTGTCTCATATGATGTTATTTACTACTCATGAGTTGGCAACTCACCCCCGTTGTGCCACAGTGTCTTGCAGGACCGACCCGTCAGCATAGTCACGACGGACGCACTACTACTTCTTCTGCTATCCCTTTTGCTTCGACTTTTAGGCGCGATACTTGTAGATAGGTTGTGAGGATATTCTTTTGTCTTCCACCATGTATATTTACTTTTGTATCTAGTACACTCTATCTACCAGTTGTATATTTGACCTAGAGGCGAGACTGTGAGACTTGTATTGTATTGATATCTGGTGTCGAGCTCGTGTGAGTCGACTTTTATGTTTTCTTATAGGCGATGTTTTCGATTACTTACCCCTTTATTGTTTTCACACTATGATGATATACTCTTGCTTGTGTTGTGTTCCTCCAATTTGGCAAAGAGCTAGCTCCCGCTTGGGGATGCCTACTATGGTTGATTATATATAGTCATGTTATGTATCAATTTTGGGATCAGTTTTTACAAAGGAAATTCTGTCGAAATTTTCATAAAACTTGAGCCTTCAAAAGATTTTTGATACAACTCTTGCATGTTTAGATTACCCTTTTTTAACAAGTATTTTATCACTCTATTTTATTTCACGGTTTAGATTTATGGGGTTTTGGCTTACTTGAATTACGTTACGCCTTTAGACGTGGCGTGATTTGAGTGCCGGTCATGTTCCACCTTTGGGTCATGACAGATATGGTGTGTTCCATGATGAGTAATGCTGAGTTACCGCGATCCTTCTGGGGTTATGCACTAGAATCTGCTGCGTATCTTTTGAACAAAATTTCGACTATGTCAGTGCCTACCACACCATATGAAATTTAGAGTAGGAAGAAACCGTATCTTAAATATATTAAGATATGGGGATGTCCAGCTTTTGTTAAAAAGCAGCATGCGGACAAGCTCGAGGCACGATCAGTACTGTGTAAGTTTGTGGGATACTCAAGGAACTCAAGGGGGTATCTTTTCTATTACACAGAGAAACAAAAGGTTTTTGTTTCTCAGCACGCCCACTTTCTGGAGAATCAATTTCTTGAAAAAGAAATAAGTAGGAGCGCAATAGAAACGGAAGAAATTCCAGAACCACAATCTGTTACTGAAACCATGGTTGAACCAAAAGTTTCAAAAGAACCGGACGTCCCTGCTCTACTCCGCGGATCTAGTAGGCAGTCTCATCCGCCCGAGAGATACTACGGTTTTCTCGTAGATGTGGATAGAGAGGATTGCAGCATCGATGATGATGATCCAACTAGTTTCTAGCAGGCCATTACGAGCAGAGACTCAGTAAAGTGGCTAGATGCAATGCGAACCGAGATGGAATCCATGTACACCAACAAAATTTGGACTTTAGACATTGCACCTCAAGGGGTAAAACCCGTAGGCTGCAAATGGATCTTCAGAATGAAAATTGGTGCAGATGGCCAGGTTGAAACCTATAATGCTAGACTTGTAGTAAAAGGTTTTCGTCAAAGACCTGGCTTGGACTATGATGAAACCTTTTCTCCAGTGGCTATGCTTAAATTCATTCGGATCCTACTTGCCATTGCTGCTTTCCATGATTATGAAATTTGGCAAATGGACGTATAGACCGCTTTTCTGAATGGAAATTTGGAAGAGTGTATTTATATAGATCAGCCAGAGGGTTTCATAGAGAATGGGAGCAGTGGAAGAGTGTGCAAATTGCTTTAATCCATTTGTGCATTAAAGCAGGCATCACGGAGTTGAACATCTGCTTTGATGATACGGTCAAAAAATTTGACTTTATAAAAAATCCAGATGAACCATGCATTTATAATAAGATTGTAGCGAGAACTGCAGTATTTTTCATCTTGTAGATGGATGTCATTCTCTTAATAGAAAATAACATTCTCTTAATAGAAAATGACATTCCTATGCTACAATTAGTCAAAAGATTCTTGTCACAAAAATTCTCCATGAAAGGCCTGGGTGATGCCTCCTACATTCTGGGGATCCAGATCTATCTTGATAGATCTAAGAGGATGTTGGGACTTTCATAGTCTAGGTATATTGACACCATACTGAAAAGATTTGGTATGGAAGATTCCAAGCACAGTGACCTACCCAATTGTTAATGGATCACCCTCTTCAAAGAGATGTCTCCCAAGACTGATTTAGAAAGGAATCGCATGAGTATTATACCCTACGCTTCTGCGGTAAAATATATAATGTATGTGATGTTGTCTACCAGACCAGACGTTGCTTACGCATTGAGCATGGTAAGAAGGTATTAGTCAAACCCTGGAGAGAAGCGCTGAATAGCACTAAAAAACATTCTTAAGTACGTGAGAAGGACTAATGAAATGTTCTTGGTGTAGGCAATAAAGACCTCCAAATCGAGGCCTTCGCCGACTCCAGCTTCCAGAGTGACAAGGATGACTCCAAATCCATGTCGGGTTATGTCTTCACCCTCAATGGAGGGGTGGTCTGTTGTAAGAGCTCCAAACAGGATACCGCTACTGACTCGACGATGGAGGCAAAGTATATCGCTGCTTGTGATGCCGCGAAAGAAGCAGTCTGAATGAGAAAATTCATAACAGAACTTCAGGTGGTTACGTCCATTGTTGATCCAATACCTTTGTATTGTGACAACAACAGGGTTATAGGTTTAGCGAAGGAACCAAGGTCCCATCAGAAGCCTAGACATATCATGAGACGGTATCACCTGATCAGGGAGATCATGGATCGCCGGGAGATTGAGGTGTGAAGAGTAGATACAGAGAACAACACTGCATATCCACTCACAAAGGACATCCCTCAGACGCGGTTCGAGAGGCTATTTGAGATAATAAGTCTGCGATACGCTAATACATGGCCTTAGTGCAAGTGGGAGATTGTTAGTGATATATGCCCTAGAGGCCATTATTGTATAGTACTGGATAGTATATTACATTTTGGAAGCTTGGAATGTACACAGATATAATAACAGTCTTGCTCAATATGATAGTATGTTGTCTGGTTTGATTCTATCTTAACATGTGTATATGCTTCTTTTAACGTATCGCTAATACATATTGATAGAGCCCTTAGTATATTTGCTTGACTACCGGCGTTGTGATAGCAGTCACACTAGTGGGAGATGGGTAGCCTATAAGCACATCTTTAAACTTATCCCTAGTTGTAGGATTATCAAGACTGGACATCGATATTCTAGAGTAGACTAGTGTATACGCTTCTTATCCCCGTCAGGGAAGGTGGCATGTCCGGCAGCCATTGGTATATGGTACCAAAGATAGTATACAAGTGTTCATTGGGTTATAAGTTACACTGGACGTACTCGCTGGGAACTACTGGTTAGTATTATACATATCGATAGTTAGCAGTTCCCCGGTGACATGGGACAGGTTAGTCCATTGACTTGACATCACTATTCGTCTCGAGTATGATTCCACTGTACTTAAATTACTACTCTACCATGGTTCAAATGAATCGTGCAAACAGATAGTAGTTGGGTGCAGTCCCGAAACACTTAGCGGCAGTAAGGGTTAGAAGGGATTCGTCTCTCCCGGTATTAGGAGTTGATATCGCGCTGTGTACGGTTGGCCAATACACAAAGTCCCTAGTCAGAGCAAGTGAGATTACTGGTGTTAGTGTTTATGCCCTAGAAGGCCATTACTGTATCATACTAGTTTGTATATTACTTAATGGAAGCTTGGGATATTCACATGTATATAACAGTCTTGCTAAACATGGTAGTATGCTACTTGGTTTTTCTATCTTAATATGTGAGTGTACGTATTGATAGAGCTCTTGGGATCTTGCTTGTCTACCAGCGTTGTGATGGCAGTCACACTAGTGGGGGCTGGGTAGTCTACAAGCACATCCTTATTCAGGTCCCTGGTCGTGGATTGTCGAGACAGAGCATCGATACTCCAGAGTAGACTAGTGTGTACGCTTCTCATCCCAGTTGGGGAGATGGTCTGTCCCACAGCCGTCAGTACGTCGTACTGGAGATAGTATGCAGGTGCTCGTTAGGTTACGGGTACACCGGACAGGACTCACAGGGAACTGTTGGTTGGTTTGATACCAGTCGTCAGTGAACAGTTCCCAGGTGACATGAGTACAGCGTAGTCCGCAGACTTGACACTGCTACTTCGCCTCGAGTGTGTCCCACTGTTCTTAGATTGCTACCCTACCACGGCTCAAAGGAGTCGTGCAAACAGGTAGCAGTTGGGTGCAGTCCCGAGCACTTGGAGGCAGTGGGGGTTAGACAGGATTCGTCCCTCCCGGTATTGGGAGTAGATATCGTGCTGTGTCAGAGAGCCATTACGCAAAGTCCCTGGCCAGGGCAAGCGAGATTTGCTGGTAGGTTCCAGTAGTTTCTCAGGGTGTAATGGGCTTCCCTCCGACACGACTTATACCGCTATTAGGGGACTGACGCTTGCCGCCCCCCTAGGCCCGATATGCGATAGTCTTGGACGAACGGACCGGACTGTATGGAGATTGTCACATCAGACTCAGTAGGAGTTCGGATGGGTTTTCTCATCGGCCTTCTTATCGACAACTACCTGGGGACCGTTACGTACAGCTAGTGCCGCTTGCGGTCTGTGGTTAAACCCACTGCCAGCATAGTAGTCGAGTCTCTAGAGTCCCACACAGAGAGTTTCCTACTCCAGGCGAAACGATATAGAGGTTGTATGGTTTTGCGACAAAGGGTTCGGACGCATACGTGCGTTTACGCACGTACGACTTTCGGACAGTTTTTACCAGTCGGCTTTGGTTTAAGCCAGTTACTGGTATCCGGTTATTGGATTTTACAGTCTAAAAGTTTTTCCGTATTTTTGCGGATTGGAGGGGCATTCTCGTAAATGTACGAGAAGCTTCTAGAAGATGTGACTAAGGAGGTTAAGGTGACATAAGCTTTGGATAAGATTAGTGAGTCATGAGGGTGATTCATCATGGTCATTAATGCATCATAAATGCTATATGACTCATGTTAATGAATCACCTCTTTTCATTTATGAAGCATGCTTATTCATTTCTATTATTCATTATTCTAAAATAAGAATGCTTCATAATATATTATGATACACTCAATCTCATCTCATTCACTCATCTCACATTCTCTCTCCTCAAGCTCTCATCTTCAAACCCTAATCCTTAATCCTCATGTGTTGAGATCAAAGGATTAGTTAGACTTAAACATCCATTACCTTCACTCTATATCATCCTTTCTTCTTTGATTAGCAATCAAAGTAGATTAGTTACCTCAAGTTAGAGGTGTAGCTTGGTGTTTTGCTCTCGGGTGGATCGTCTACTACCTAGAGAAGGTCGAGGAGAACAAAGGAGGACACAAAGACGAAGGACCGGTTTCATAAGGTATAATCCCTAAACACAATTGATAAGAAACTCTTTGTGTACGGTTATTTATAGTTTAGCTTCGATTCAAGCGGTTAGTCGATGTTCGTTCTTTAAACATGATCGTTTTTGAAAATTCCGCCTCCCCACAAGTACTGGGGTGTACTACATCGACTTACAACTGGTAGGTACACCAGTAGTTTCTCAGAGTGTATTGGGCTCCACACCGATATAACTTATTGTGCTATTAGGGGTTTGACGTTTACCACCTCTTAAGCCCGATATGTGATACTCTTAGACGAACAGACAAGATTGTACGGAAAATGTCACCTATAGGCTTAGTAAGGTTTTGGACGAGTTATCGTGTCGATCTTCCCTTCAACAGATACCTAAGTAACCATTACGCACAGCTAGTGCCACTGACATGCATGTGATTAAACTCACTGACAGCGTATTGTCGAGTCTTCAGAGTCCCACATAAAGGGTTTCCCGGTTCAGGCGAAACGGTTTAGTTTGCGTATGGTTTTACGTATGGGTGTTCGATTGTACACGTGTATTTATACGCGTGCTTTAATTGGACAGTTTAGTAGTACTAGCTGGTTTGAAAGACAGTCAGTTTTGAAGCTAGTATTATATTGCTCTCTTTTGGGTTTTTATATTTTAACACGAATACGTGTATTTGTATAAATACGGGTATTTATGCTTTGATAAAATTACATGCATTTCTTTCTAAATATGAATACGCGTATTTTGTATTTTCGGTACAAATACAGTATTCGTATTTTGGTAGAAATACGGTATACATATTTATACGGGTATAAGTATACTTGTTTATATACATGCATTTGTATTTATTTATAAGTGTATGTGTATGTATACTAGTGAGGTGGCTACACTCTCTTACATATCTCTTCTCATTTAATGAAGAAGTGTGTGGGCTTGTGACTCACCCTAGTGAGTCATTAGCCCATTCACTCCTTTGTTTATGGGATATAAAGATAAGTATGGAGAGTGGAAGATATTTGTGAGACATGGTTGATATTTTCAACAAGTGAGATATTTTCTCAAGTAGCCATCTCCTTCTTCTTCCTCTTTTGCTCACTTGAGTTTTGAGGATTAAAAGAGAGCATATTGTTTCATAAACTACATCACTCTAAGTATCTTGTCCTAGCAAAACTTGATCTTTAGTTGTTTCGGTCGAAGATATCGCTTGAATCGACATCCTCGGGTGGATCGTCTTTGACGTGGAAGATCGACTTCGAGAGATTTTTCCATCAACCTAAGGAGCTTATGGGGTTAACCTTTCAAGACCCGAAAGACTGTCTACAAAGGTTGTAATTCTAACCTAGTAGCTAAAGCTCTAGTTAGAATTGTTTAGTTTATTGTTTGGGCTTGTATCCTAGGGTTTTTAAGTGTATTGTGCTTAAAATTTTAAAGTTTTTGATTCCTCAAAGTCGTAGTAATCACGATGAGGAGCACATATGCACTTACAAAGAGAAGATGAAAGATGAACTAGCAGAGATCCACACGGCTGATATCACATTCGGCGATGAAGTTCTACTCCTTGGTACGTGCGAACATAATCGGCCGCTCTATGTCACCAGATACTGCCACGATACCAAGATAGGGAAAATTCTTTTCGACAACATATCCTCTGTTAATCTTCTCAACGTGAGAGTGCTGAAGGAAATCTGTATGAATGTTCAGCACCTTGCGCAAGACAAAATTACCATCTCTGGGTTCGACTCAAAGTCGTTATGGACTCTAGGGATCGTAATACTGACGCTAGTCACTGACATCAATTTTCAGGTCATTGACACCAAAACATGCTACAACGCCCTATTCAGCAGGCTATGGTTACACGAGTACAACATCGTCCCTTCTACATAGCATCAGTGTATAAAGTATTTCAAGGATGGCTCGGAGTACACCGTCACGAGAGAACTAAATCCATTCTTGGTGAATAAAGTGCAAAAGTATGAAAATGCGAAGTACTTTCTGCCGGACTTCGAGGATACTAAAAGGTGCCACAAGCCGGAGAATAAACAAAACTCCATGGCCACCATCCCGATCTTTGGAAGCGACACCAAGGAAGACGAACAAATAGTTTACTCGGGGCAACCTCAAAGGAAAAACAATAAGCCCAGACCATATATTCCTATTTTGGTCTTTGGCAGCGACTTCGAGGACGAAGCCAGTGCAGTGTTCTCCGTCCGCCCTTCAATCTCTTGCCAAAGCGGACAAGAGTCTGCAAATCATGATGGCTCCACCTCGACACTACAGGGAACTTAATACGCTCGATACATACAGCGTACAAGAACTGCAAAACCTTATAGTACCTCCTAGGCGAAGAGGTGAAAAGGTGATCCTCTTCAACAAATCTATGGAGACCACGGTAGAAAAAGAAGTCCGGCATGGTGTCGACCCCACTTTTGACAGGTTCCATCCCATCCGTATGCCAAGATATTATACGGAGAGATTAAAGAAACTGTTAAAGTATCAAGGCGTACCTCTCGAACAAACGGTTTGGTAGACCCAATTCTACAAAAAGATTTGGGATGTTCCCAAGACTCAGCGAAAGAAGCCCAACGGGAAGATGGAAAAAACTGGGCTCGGATATGTTTGGTCCAAGAAACGGGAGCAAGTTTACAGCTGCCATGTCATAAACTGCTCAAGTGAAGTAGAAATCACTTTTCCAGATAGCCTTGATGTCGATTTAGAGCAACATCTCACTCTGAGAGCGTTAAGTCCATCGCTCGAAGAGCAAATCAACAAGGTAATAAAAGAATCTTGTCAAGCGAGCCGAGACAACCATAGCCGCGCAATGGACATATATGAAAAGGCCAAGATGGAGCCGCTCAATAAACAATCAGTGGGAGAAGCTGACTGTAATGCCCTTCATCTATAGCCCGTTGAGTACTTTCTCGAAGAGAGAAAATCCCGAAGCGGAGATAAATATAAGGCGAAGAACGCAAATAACATTCAAGGACGACAAAACAGGCCCAAAACGCCGTTCAATCGAGAAAACCTCGGTTGGAGCCCGTACTTTATAAAGAAGATGGGCTGGGAATATTCGTTCCCTCAAGACAAGACATGGAAAAAATTCAACCTTGTCATGAAGCACCAAATAATTACGCTTCCAATATCTCGGTACCCCGAACAAGTAAACGGGTTCCATCACCCGGATTATTGCTCCTATCACCGATCAATAGGTGACCCCCTTGAGGACTACTTCATGTTCAAGGACTGGGTAAAAGACCAATACCAGCAAGGAGGGTTTATATTATCCGACAGTTGGAAGATAAGCCCACCACAAAAGCACGCCAAAGAAGACCTATATCGTCAGGAAGGGACCAGGTCGACCGTGAAAATGGAAGCGGACTCGTACCAGTCATATGCTAACTCTCTCAAAAGAGGAAGAGGACAAGGACATGATTGACCTCTTTAGGTGCTTCGCAAATGAAGATGATGAGGAGGAGATATCAGAATTTCCACCAGCGCCAAAAGAGCTGGAGGACGGGATACACACCACGGCGGACAACCTAAGGAAAATCAACTTAGGAACGGAGAACAACCTGAGGCCGATGCTTGTCGGTGATCTACTATCTGAAAAACAGATAGCCATGTTAAAATACGTGCTCATGCAGTGCCAAGACTGCTTTTTATGGAACTATTCCGAAATGCCGAGTCCAGATCCAAAAGTAGCGATACATAAAACGGCCATATCGCCAGACATTAAACAAATCAAACAGGCACCAAGAAGGATGCAGCTCGAACTTGAAATGAGTATCAATGCTGAAATCAAGAAACTAATTGACTCCGGCTTCATCGAAGAGGTTCAATATCCCGACTGGATGGATAATATTGTTCCAGTGATGAAGAAAAATAGGACAGTCCACGTCTTCGTGGACTTTCGGGAAATCAATAAAGCATTCCCGAAAGATGACTTCCCAGTACCCGTTACAGAACTGATGATCGATAACACATCCACCCATGAGGTTTTCTCCTTCATGGATAGATCTTCAAGATACAACTAAACAAAAAATGGATCCTGAGGACTAGAAGCATACCGCGTTCCGGACACCATTAGGCGTATTCTACTACAAGGTGATGTCCTTCGCCTTGAAGAATACCGGTGCTACCAACCAAAGGGCCATGACAAAGATTTTCGATGACCTCATACACGAGATCGTCGAATGCTACATCGACGACCTTGTTGTGAAGAGCAAATCTCATGAGGAACATTGGGAACATCTAAAAATAGTGTTCCAATGTCTTCGGAAGTATAGTCTGAAGATGAACCCTCTAAAATGCGGATTTGGAGTTTCCTCGAGCGAATTCCTAGGATTCATCATACGCCACCAAGGCATCGAAATCGATCCCTCAAAAATCAAAGCGATTATGGAAATGTCGTTGCTAAGAACCCTCAAACAACTACGGTCTCTCCAAGAAAAGCTCGCATATATCCTGCGGTTCATAGCTAAGCTCTCCAGAAAATATCGTCTCTACAGCCATCTGATAAAGAAGGGGACCCCGTTTGTCTGGGATCAGAAGTGCCAAAACGCACTAGACGAAATCAAACAATACGTGCAAAATCCGTCGGTATTAGCCGCTCCGGTTAAGAGAAAACCCCTTATCCAATATACAACGGCCCTTAAGGGTTCTCTAAGCGCATTGTGGGCACAAAAGAACGATCAAGGAAAAGAGAAAGCTCTGTAAGTCGAGTTCTCCTGGGGGCAGAAAGCAACTACTCCCCCATTGAAAAACACTGCTTGGTGCTAATCTTCGCAATAACGAAGCTCAAACATTATACCTTGACACATAAGGTCTACCTCATATCAAAAGTGGATCCTCTCAAATATCTGATGTTGAAAGTCATACTGACAGGAAGGCTTTCCAAATGGGCCCTCTTGCTGATGGAGTTCTCAATAAAGTATTGACCCCTCAAAACGGTGATAGGACAAGCCATTGCTGACTTTCTGGCAAAACATCCAATACCGGCTGACTCCCCTTTAAATTGTGAGTTGCTGGATGAACACGTGTTTGACGCAATCAAAGAAGAGAAAGAAGAAAATGATTCCCAATGGGAACTTTACTTCGATGGAGCATCTTTCGTGAAGCGGCGAAAGAATAACACTCCTATAATCAAAACCGGGATGGGTCGTATATTCGTGACCCCGCAAGGAGGAATATTGCATTACGCCCTCACCTTGACAGAACCCAGGACTAATAATGATGTGGAATATGAAGCTTTGATAGCCAGTCTTGAGTGTAAGTGCACGGCGGCGCCTTGGCCGTCAATCCGACGCCGGAATACGGAAGCGATGCTTTTCTTTAAACTTTATAAAATCGGCACCACCGCACACTATAAACCCGGATCGTGCCATTAAACTAGTCCTAGCTAACTAAGAGATGGGGTAGAGAGATATACCGAGCGATCCATGTCCTTCGGTCTTCTCGTCGTCGTCCCGATCTCCCCGCGGAATTTCCGGTCTCCACCACGTCGCCGGAAGGGCACCACGTCGCCGGCTTCTTTTACGGGCTCCCGCCTCCGGACCGAGGCAACTCGGGCACAAAGCTGGCGAGTCGACGTGCCCAAGATTTGCTGTAGAATATAGTGTAGAAGCTATGTCTCATTTGGGGTGTTGGAAGTTGCCTTTGGTGGAGGAAATGAACTTGTGGAATTTTGTGATGAACTTGGGGATTTTTGCAAGCATGAGAGAACCAAAAATCCCCCACAAAAAATATGGGCAGCCCCCTCCCTCTATGTGGCTGGCCATGGAAAGAGAGAATGAGAGAAAAGAGTATATGAAAAGAAAATGAGAGTCTCTCATAATCCAAGAGAGAGAAAAGGTGTGATGATGATCAAGAATCATCACAACCAAAATCACACTCAACCATCATAATCCATCATCATCACCATGAAAAAAGATAAGCAATCATGAACCATCATGATCCTAGAAATCAATGGAGGCTAAGTCATCATGATACAACAAGATGCAAATAACACCCTCCACAAATGCTTATTTGCACAAATGCAAATAAGCCCTCCTCCACCAATCTTCAGCCAATGAAAGATACAAAGAAATATGGCTGAAACGGAAAACAAACTGGCAACTCCAAAAAACTGATCCCGTAATAAATTACAGGAAAACCCCGCTACTGTATATACATACCCGCATTTGTATTCCGACCGAAATACAAATGCAATGAGACAAAGTCTACACTGTACAATATTAGGATCCGGCTTAAACCAAAGCCAGCTAGTATTAACCGTCTGATCCTGATCCGTGCAATGCCGCACGTATCTGATCGAACCCTGCCATATCTCCATACGGCCTTTACAGCGTTTCGCCCGAAAACTTGAGTAATGGTGTGTGGTGGACTCTAAAGACTCGTCAATACTATGGCTGTGGATTTAACCACTAGCACGTCAGAGGTATTAGCCATACATGACGGGCTACCAGCTATCGACCAAAAGGGACGTCGATGAGCGAACTCATCCTGACACCCTACTGAGCCTGTCAGTGACAATATCCGTACAGTCCGGTCCGTTCGTCTATGAGCATCGCATGGCGGGCCTAGGGGGTTGGTAAAAGTCAGACCCTTAAAAGCGGTACAAGTCGTGTCTGAGTGAAGCCCAGAACACCCTGAGATACTACTGGAATACCTACCAGTAAATCTCCTGCCTTGGCCAAGGACTTCGTGTAATGGCTCTCCTAAACACAGCGCGACCTCACCCCCAATACCGGGAGAGACGAACCCCTGCAGATCCGCTCACTGCCTCCATGTGTCTCGGGACTGTACCCAACTAAAACCTGTTTGCACGTCTCCTTTGAGCGTGGTAGGGTAGTAATCAAAGTACAGTGGGAACTCACACGAGACAAATGACGATCTCAGGTCGATGAACTAACCTGTACACATGTCACCAGGGAACTGCTATCTGACGTCAGGTATAAGACCAACTAGCATGTTCCCGGCGAGTCCTGTCGGTGTACTCATAACCCAATGAGCACATGTATACATCTTAAGTGAACCAACTGACACCAGTGGCTTGTGAAACCGACCACCGCCCCTCGTCGGGGTCTCGACTGTATACACTAGTCTACTCTAGAGTATCGATGCCCTGTCTCGAAACTCCCACGACTAGGGACCTTTTAAGGATGTGCTTATAGACTACCAGCTCCCACGTATATGATCGCCCTCATACTGCCGGTAGTCAAGCAAGAATCCTAGGGGCTCTATCAACGTGCAATAGTGACCTGTAGGGTCACCTAAAGCAGTACACGATGATAAAGATAAACCAGATAGCATACTATCATCTTGAGTAAGACTGTTCTACTGGGACAGGTCCTCCCTCAATCATTGCAATCACATGCCTGTGATCCAATAATTGACTCTGAGGGCACTATCTCCAACATTGAGATCGCTATCGACATAGGAATCATGGATCTCTTCATATATGGAGATTCCCAGTTGATCGTTAGTCAAGTAAACGGCGATTATCAAACATACAAGCCAGAGATGATAAAGTATGGCGAAAGAGTGCAACAACTGCTGACGTAAATTCCTTCCTATACCCTGGAAAGCATACCGCGAGCGGAAAACAACAAAGTGGATGCGTTAGCCAAATTGGCTAAAGAATTGGCCGATGAAGACCTCGATGACATATGGATCATTGTACAAAGCCACAGGTTCCTCGCGCCAACAGATATATCTTCGGAAGACCTAATGGAACTACCCGAAGGAAAAGAAATGACCGAATAACTAGCCTTCAAATAGAGGACGAAGAAAAGGTCCGGACAGGAGGGAAGTCTTCATAGACTATTTTAACTCCCAACGAACGCCTGAAGACGCGTCGTCGAAACATCAGCTCATGAAACGAGTTTTGTCATTCGCCTTAATCAATGATACTCTATATAAGAGATCATTCGACTTCCTATGGCTAAGGTTCCTGGGGCCGAAGGAAACAAAGAAAGTCGTCCAAGAAGTGCATGACGGACTTTGTGCCTTCCATCAAGCTGGGCAAAAAATGAAGCTAAAGCTAAAAGGAATGGGTTACTATTGGCCCATGATGATTTAGGACAGTCTCGAATATGCGAAGCAGTGTCGCTCATGCTAAATTCTCGAAGACTTCATACATCAGCACCCTAATCCGCTGCACCCGACAGTTGCCAGCTGGCCGTTTGAAATGTGGGGAATGGATATAATCGGCCCCATCGAACCAACATCATCCAAAGGACACCGGTTTATACTGGAAACAACCGACTACTTCTCTAGTGGGCCGAAGCAGTACCGTTAAGGGAGGTGAAGACAGAGAATATCCTCCGCTTCTTAAAAAACCATGTCATTTATCGGTTCGGAAATCCACGATGGATTATCTCGGATAATGGACCGGCTTACTGAAGCCACAAAATAAGTCGCTTCGCACAGCAACACAAAATAGACTGGCGATATTCCTCAGTCTATAACCCTCGGGCCAACGGTCTAGCTGAAGCCTTCAACAAGACCTTGACCAAGATTATAAAAAAGACGGTGTTCAGAAAGAAAAAAAAAGGACTTGCACAAAAAGCTTCATGCAGCTCTTTGGGCGTACCGAACAATGTTCAAGATGGCTACAAATACAACACCATATGCACGAGTGTTTGGCGCGGAAGAAAATACTCATCTTAGGCTCGAGGAGCTCGACGCTTTCGACGAAACCCGCCTTATAGCTCAGCAAAATCTGGAATCTTATAAGGCAAGGATGATGCGGTCATATGAAAGACTAACCATGCCGAGAACATTCCGCCAAGGCAAACTCGTGTTGGTTGTTAAAAGACCAATGATTTCCAATCGTGCAAAATGGGGGAAGTTCGAGCCAAATTATGAAGGCACGTACATCATAGACAAAGTCTACCAAGGTGGAGCCTTCCTTCTTATGGATATGCATGGCGAAAAACCATTCCGGCCAATAGACGGCCGATTCCTCAAAATGCACTGAGCTTGAAGTGTCATGACTCAGGTCAATGATAGATGACGACACTTATGTCCGCTCGCTATCTTCCTTTGTCAGAACTCTGAAAGTAGTACCTAAAAAAAACTCCATCGCCCCAAACACGACGATAATGGACCGAGACGTCCCTAAACTTGCGTGTTCCCTCCAAACATGGGAATAATGGACCGAGAAGTTCTTAAACTAATATTGGACCGAAAATTTCTTAAACTAATATTGGACCGAAACGTCCTCAAACTAAAAACTCGCCCTAAAATACAGCGATAATGGACCGTCATGTCCTTAAACTAACACGTTTAGCCCTACGGTGGATCCCCATTTTGATCACCGTATACAATCCACGGGCATAAACAATTCATAGCTCTCTCGCATCCTACATGATGCGATCCTTCAAAAAAGATCAGGGCCCATAGCTAATGATGCGTTACCTTACGGGCCGCCTAAAAAATGGTATGTCCATAAGTGAAATGGGCGCGGTTGAAAACTCGAAAGGGCGCCATGAGTAAAACCCGAGAGGGCGCAAACTCATGAAAAGAAAGGAAAAGACACGCTTGCAAAGTCCTCACGACTTTGTAAAGAGAAAACACCTACGTGAGATCCTTACGACTCACAAAGGAGCGACACACTTAGAAATCCACACGATTTCTAAGCAGAAAATACACTTACGAGATCCTCACGGCCCGTAAGGAGAATATACCCTATATAAAACCCTCAAGATTTATAGAATTCAAAAGCCTTAAGTTATAAATATCTGAACCTGTTCTTAAGCTACCAAAACCCTACAAAACTTTTCTGCCCTACAAGTGGTCCAATATCAACTCTTGTATACAATCGACGGGCGTAAATAAACATATTCCCAACCAAGTCCCACCAACGGCGAGAAACATCCTCACATGGTGAACAACCACTTGTAAGCCCTCTTGACTTACAAAGAGAAAATACTCTTGTAAGATTCTTACCACTTACAAGAGAAAACACACGTAGAAATCACCACGATTCCTAAGAAGAAAAAACACCAGTGAGATCCTCACGATTCATAGGGAGAAATACCTTTAAGAGACCCTTACGGCTTGTAAAGTCAAAAGTCTTAGTCAACAAAATCCTAACCCTGTTCACTAAGCCACCTTTGTCCAAATCAACAAAGGCAAATGATGATTCGATCTTGGCAACATTCCAGTTTTGGCGATACCGATGCCAAGATTGGTATCAGATTCCAAATGGTTAATTCTCAATAAAAAACAGCGAGTAAAAAAACAACATAGCCGAAATGATTAGGCACCATGAAAAATAGCAGAAATGATTGAGTAATCGCGACTTTCGCGATATAAAAGCTGAAAAGATAGAGCATCACGGAAACAAATAAAAATATAAATATAATAAAATAAAAAATTCTACCCTGCAAGTAGGTCCATACCGATACTTGTATACAATCCATGGGCACAAATGAAAGAAAGGGAACCATATTTTCCCACCATGCTTCTTCAAAAGAAGTTCCAGATCTCGACAAGAAAATCTACAGCCTAGAGATCATTTCGACATTCTTCCTCATTCCAGCAGGGTGCGGACGCAATGGCCAAATAATAGTGGGGTGACGGCAAAATCCTAGCTCCAGACCTCGATTGCGATACATACAGCATAGAGATCACACAGATGTCTACCATACTTCAGCGAAGAAACGGTGCGACAGTAAAGCGAAAATGAAGTGATAGCATATTCCTAGCTTCGGGTTTTAATGGCAATACATACAAAACCTAAAGTCCATTGGAGATCATCCCATCCCAGAAGGGTGTGGTTATGACTCATCGGGGATTCAAATTAAGCCTAACCTCAAGTAAAAAGTGCCACGGCAAATACCTAACATTTGATCTTCCGACGGAAATACAAATATTACAACCTAAAGAAGATTACTTGAGGACATCTTGTCCAACCTCAGAAGAGATCAGAGACACGACAGTCGCGGTGCTACTCGAGCAGCAACCTAAGAGACTTCATATCGAGAAATACATTAGCTAACGCGACAGTACGATGGACTTAAACCTAATACCATAAACCTAACGGACCTATGTCATAAAGGATTGGAGGTTATCTATATCAAACATTAGGGAGAGTTTACCAGTAAACCTAAGGGGGGTAAACTAAAAACACTCCAAAATGAGTGAATAAACTAGAAACTCCGAAATGAGTGAATAAACTAGAAACTCAAAAATGAGTGAATAAACTATTTCATGCCAGCTCAGGACAATTAAGAGACAGAAAGGTGCAAATAAAGAAAATGCCTTTCATTTATACTTAAAAAAAGAAGGGGGAACTATATACTGATTTCCCGATCCGAAGGTATGGAACGTGACTGGCACTTAAATTACGAAACATTCAGAGGCGTAACATAATCTAAATAAACCAAATCCCAGAAATCTAAACCATTTAAAGAAAATAGAATGAAGGAAAACTTATTTAAAAGTTAACATATAAAATCACTTTGAAAGTCGTAGTAAGCATTTTAAAAGCATCAAGTTTTTCCATCAATTTCGAAAGAGTTTCCTTTGTAAATACTGGCCCCAAACAGGTACAAAACAGGAATATACATAAGTAATGAATAAAGCATCCCCAAACGGGAGCTAGCACTTCTCCAATTGGCGCAAACAACCACGCAAGCAATATAATATACAACGCCGAAAGGCGAGGATGAAAACTCAGAAAGAAAACCAACATTCTCAAGAAAACCAGAGAGGAACCATAATAATACAACCACGCGACTCTAAGGTCGAAAGAATAAACAACTGATTTTCTAAGTCTATCAAATATGCAAGGTCTGGTTGATGGAGCTTACTAGATACAACTGAAATAATTAAAAGTACAACGGTGGTCACGATGCAAGTGAACCCATCCACCAAAGCAATCACCCGGAAGAAAGTAGTGTGCCAGCGAAGCCGCCATGGAACCTGTACAGCAAAACCTGCAAGAAACTGTGGCACAACAGGGGTGAGTTGCCAACTCGTGAGTAGAAGACATCACCGAGAAGAAATCGCATATTTGACACTCTCCTAGGTCATACAATAAAAATACTCAATACTACAATAAGGGTAACAGTATATCATAAGTGTGATATCAAAGTACTCGTGTCTGTGTCATGAGTAATAATATATCGATGCGTGACATGTAAGAATGCACCATCCAACGTGTGTCCAATAACGACACACAAATCATGATAAAACCCGAGTGCCTAGCACCGACACTCAAAACATCATGAAGTCTGTGTCCAACAGCAACACAAAATCCTCAAATCTCGGGCTCCGTCAGTCCGGATCGGCCCATGGGCTCTGTCTGTCCGGATCGGCCCATCACATCAAATCTCACGACTACGTCGGTATCCTCTGGATATCCGCCGCAACCGACATCACCAGTAGGTAATCTGCCCCTGCCAGGCTCATCGTCTACAACTCGAGCTTCTTGTCCTGGGGTACCTTACCGGGCCCACCATGTACCCGAGACGGTTCATCCAACTTCTCGAATCGGGTCTCGAAAACCAACAGAAATCAGGAAAACTCATGGTGGACAACATATACATCATATCACGAGAAAACCGCAACTTGCATTTTAAAAAGATAATGAGTTTGTAAAAGTCATGCGGTTTTCCCCCAAATCCAGAAATCTCATGAAATAACCGAAATCTCAAAATTACGAGTCAGCAAGAGAGTAATGAATCCCGGCATAAAGCACCTCAACAGGGTATGAACAATATAAGTATGAATGCATCAACATCTAAATATGGAGTGCAATATCTAAACGAGCATACTAATAATGTAACAACTACCACCTAGTAAATTATACCAATGAAGTAATGTTTTCTAATGTGTACATGACATGAAAATTACCGATGATGATGTGTGTGAGCCGGCAAGCAAGTGTACGTGGAGCATACGCATCATCGGTAATGGTGTCGGTGTCCTGACAGACGGGGTTCATAATAACTAAAGAAAACATATGTATAAACATGCAATGCGATAAGAACAACATGAATATACAGAGAATGATGTACTAACCCCAACATTGAAGAATATACATTTCTATATACAAGTCATACAATTTTGGTATTTGAAATAGCACGAATCGTGGTTTTAGAAAAATAGGGGCTACGGGGTTTTTGAGAAAAGATACGTCTTTTGAAAAATCGGTAATATCCCTCGGCATATCTTTAAAAATATTCACGATTCGTTAGTTTTGAAAATAAATATGACACGAGCCTAGTCTAACATCTACCTAATCAACTAAAGGAATAAACTAAGAGACTAGTCGAATGGGTAAGAAATCCACCTAAATTCCGAGTCGATATACCTAGTAGTCAGCGATCCAGCCTTATAGCGTCACGTATTGTATAATGAATAGTACGATATTCTCGAGTCAAGAGTGCGGATCAATCATCATATGAACCTCGTACGGTAATATCCATCGTACGTCATCCTCAAAATCGAGGGTACGGGTCAAATATCATATATACATCATCATCAAAACGGTATCATCATCGCACAATATCGTGATCAGGGGTACTGTTCTAAAGTCTTGTACTTTCTAAGATCATCAAACACATATTATCGTATATATAAATACACGTCGCCCAACGATCCATTATAAAATCATGGCGTATAACATATCACGACTCAATCACATATCACAATCTCACGGCATCATGCCCGATCATATCGACTCACCTCCAAGTATCATATACTATCCTCATATCACGTGTATATGTATGTGTGTGTGTATAACTACACTCATACATATATATACACACACATATAAACACCAAATCAAGTGTGCGTGTGTGTGCGTGTGTGTGTATGTGTATGAGTACATGTAACCTGTGATTTCGCCACCAAGGTAATTATCCTCTGGGTAGTCTTGTTAGATCAACCAAAACTAACCTAGAGTCTTCTAAATACCCAACTCATCAAGTATCCAATATCATATCCAAGCTCAAGAATATGGTAACAACCCTATTCTACATTTGCGGGGGTGCGATACGCCATCCACCCGACTTCCCCCGTAGATATGCATCTACTCACCTCGATCCTTGCTTGCTGAAATCGATGATGCCTTGCTCTCCTTGGTCGTCCTGAAGTCCACTTGCAGGTGCCTACATATAAACAAATAGTATCGTAAACGAGAATTGCGTACGAAAACTAAAATGGCACATGAAACACACATAGGTTAAAACCTATGGTCTATGCATGCAAGAATAACCAAACAACTCCCGATATCAACGTACAAACGTCAAATGACCGAGACAGAACACAATACCAAAACTAAAGTCATTAAAAGTCGCAAAACCAAAACAGCAACTCAAGAAAACACTCTCAGATTTGCCTCAGGTGAGAATTTGGAAAAGTTGCATATAGGGTAAGTCTAATTAGATGATGATTGAACCATGAACCAAACATGAACTCACTTGCTCACACCTAGGCCGCAATTTGCGGCTTTCAAGATTAAATCTGCGACCAAACAGTGGATTTGGGGTCCCGGGTCTCAGAGTTAGCTTCCTAGGTGCCTGCTTGTATCACTGTAATTGCTAAATGATTTTTAGGGTCCCCGAGTTATAGCAGATCTTCATAACACATCATAAATTCCACAATTTCTGATATCGAGGATTTCTAAGTTCATGTCTTGGGGGTTTCTATACTTGTTTTGGTCCAGGTTTTAACACTAAAGGGGTTGTAGTTACCAATTACACCTCAATACACAATCACAAACCAAATCATGCCCTAAGCCTCATCTTGGAAATTTCCAAGATCACTAAACTACACTTGTCCGACTCTAAGCTGCTATAGGAGGTGAGGAAAAAATTAACTTAACCAATAGTGTAGGATTTACCTCATGAAAGCAACTAGAGAAAATTCTAGGGTTGCCCAAATGCTCAAAGTCCCATTTTTTTATTCCACCATAGGGTTTGTAGTGAGGTTTAGAATGATTTTTGTGAAGGTAGCATGGGTTTTTAGTGAGGATTTAAAGATGATTTGGGGTGGTAGAGGAGACGATGAAGGATGAAGGAGGAGGAGTAAACAAAATGTATAGGAGGAAATGAGGAGATGAGTTAATAACCATGGTGTGTAGAAGCTTCTCCATTTCTCTCTCACTCTCTCATGTCACAAGGTCCCCACCCTCTCTCTCTCTCCCCAACAAAATATCTTTTCCATTTTCTTTTCTCATTTAAAATAAAACCAAGCCATGAGTAAAATAAATGTAACAATTAGTTTTTTTTTTGCAACATGATTTGTTGCATGCCACATGCACATAATCAAGATTAAATGCAAAATTAGTGAATCGTTAATCAATTTTAATAATAACACCTATAAATATTTATAAAATACCAAAATCAACTTAACACCTTCCAAATCAATATTTCTTATTAATTTATATTTATTTTTTTTCAAACTATCGATATATAGTTATACTATTTTATTTAAAAACAATTCTCCCATTTTTAATAATATTCAAAATATTTATTATTTTAATTATCTAAATTCCCAAAAATAATATTTTATTTTATGAAATGTTACAATCTTCCCCCTTAAATAAATTCGATCCCCGAATTTAAATTTAAAACTCCCCCAAATACTAAAACCTTTCAGCAAAACAATCAAGTCGTCGGGGCTCCGAAATCATAAAAACTTAAAACACATCTTAGCGCAATGCTTGCGCATGAAAAATGAGTATAGAACTAAAAATCAAAACTCCATCAAGTATCACACAATCATCAGAGTTATAGTGAAAATATATATGTCAAAATCCAATACGAAAGCCAACATGATATACTCAAAACTATAACATGTACATAGTACGCATCGTTGTAAACTCGTCAAAACATCTGAAAAGAAATGCATGCCAAACCTTTTTCAAATCGTCGTGCGATGCACGTATCGCGGCACAAGTTGCGGATGTTTGTTGTAAGAAATATAACTATATATATCCTTTGTTTAGTATACACGTCCTGCCTTTTGAAAACAATTTAGAAGGGTTTCCTTTATAATGTTTCGTGTTATCATGGACACATAAGAAAATATTGAGACTATAGCTCCCTTTTGTAAATCTCTTTGGTAATTATCGATGCATGCAAAAACACTTAGGTACTGTTCTCAGAACAGTCCTGCTCGGTTACTAAACCAAATACTAAATATCATAAAAACATGATGCTCAACAGAAAATCATCCCAAAAATGTAAACAAGAATACCACGTGCGTCTGGTGCGCACAGAAGTCGAAATCAATGCACGTGCCATACATGTGCACAGAAACAAAATCTAAGTGCAACGGGTGTGCACGAAAACATCTATCAAGGGCAACGGGTGTGCCTGCCAACAATATCAGGTACATCTGATATACACGAAGAATCCCGATTTAGTGCATCTGGTGTGCACAAAATCGCATCAAGTGCGCCAAGTGTGCGCAAAAACCGCAGCGAAGTGCATATGGTGCACAAAAACAAATATCGAACATCTCAATCGAAATCGACGGTATACAACATACATCAATCCAACTCAAGTATACCGTAGCATAAACACTCGTAACCATGTGCATCAGTGTGCACAAAACCAATCAAGTTGCTAAAAGTTCATGAAAACTATGCCGAAAGCATAAGTCAAATCATATGTATGTCAATACGTATGAAATCCAAATCAAATGTCTCGGATGGCATAAAATCGAAATCGAGTGCAATGAATGTGCACAAAACAAAAAAAAATTAGCATAACTGATACATGGAAATGCGAAACATGTGCAACTGTGGTGCACGTAGGAATTATCAATCACAAAAAACGCAATCCTCACAATACCAGAATCTAAAACAACGAAAAAGTCAAATCCGAAACACCAAATCACAAATTATAAATGACTGTCGTTGATGTGTCTTTCCTTCAAAGTCGAGAAGGCATCCGTGCATCCAAAGCTAGCAGAGCAAGATATCAACTTGCCTCCTGTTCATGGTCTGGCGCCTTATGCCCTTCGGCTCTCATCTCTCACTGCGGATTGCCAGTTATATAACTCCTCGGCTCAACGTCCTAATATGGAATGATGATGGAAACAGTTCCGCTCCGGCACATCCTCTGAAGATCTCCTGGCCAATTATCAAGGTCACTCATAACATGTCTCATCAATGATGCCAAACTCTGGCCCACTGAGTGTGCGTGATATGAACGATCCTGGGTCCAAGTCTTCTCGTGCAGTATTCTAGAAAGATTCTGTCGGGGTCTCTCCCAAATCTCGTCTCTGCCGAACTGCCCGGAAGTTATCACCCTTTACTTAATCCATTTCATGTTCCGAAACAGCTGCATACTCATCATGAATTCTTCTGAAAGATATATCCATATTCAACGCCTCTGCATGCGTATCACATCTCTGATATCAACGGAGTGGAACGTCATCTCGTCAAAATCTCGTACGAACCTCTTACTCCACTTTTATCTATTGTGGACAGATTCGGAATCGTCTCTTCGTAGCTGTATGAAATGCACTACAAACGGCTATACTCATATCTAGAATCTCCCTTCCGAAACTACGAACTCGACAGCTCAATATCTTGTGGTGGGTATCTGGCCAACCGCACCCTTGGAAACTCTTCCAAATCGTCGGAGGAATACCCTTCATTCGTCCGTTTTCGATTGACTCTCAACGTGCCTATGTGAAGTCCTCTCTAGCTGAAATTAATCAATCTGATGACCTCGCATCGGGATATGCAAACGAACCACATGTCCTAGTCATTCATCCATGGGTGACTAGCAATCTTCTATCATATCCCTAAGTATAAACTCATGCTGCAATAGCTTCAAACATCTAGGGCGATATCTTGTCAGTCGCAGCAACAGCTGGCTCATCCGTCCGCACGCTAGACAATACCTCAATTCTCAAGAATAGACGATACATTAACGGCCATCTCATTCTAGCCAGCCTCTAACAGTGGCCCAATCCTCTGGTGCTGATCTGAACGTTTGAGAAATATTAGTAAAAAAAATCCATCAAACCAATCATGTCATGAAAAACATAATAAAACGACATATCTATACAATCGTGTGTCACCGGAATTACGCCCTGGTCAGTCCTCGTCCAAGACGAGCTCATGCTGACCACACCTCTAGCCGCAGCTCTCTCTGCTCGTGTAACCGTGGTAACAGAAACCACAATCCGACATCGATGAGGATAGATCATAGGAATGAATAGAATTACAGTGCCTAAGAAATATACACCCTAAGGCTTCTTAAGCGGAGTAGCGTATCGTAAGTATACCGCGGAACATACACACGGTACACCACTCTACTTAAATCACCTGCTCCATCAACCAAGGTCAACTTGCGCGACGAAAGTTCGGGTCTAATACCCCCTCGGCCAAGTCTAAGTTCCGTAAGGTCAAGCCTAGGTTCCAAATATATATATATATATATATATATATATATATATATATATATATATATATATATATATATATATGCCCTAGACTCCACATAGTCAAACCTAGACTCGAACCAAGGTTAAACCTAGCGCTCTGATACCAAATTTGTCACGAACCGAAGGTACGGAATGTGACTGGCACTTAAATTACGAAACATCCAGAGGCGTAACGTAATCTAAGTAAGCCAAAGCCCAGAAATCTAAACCATTTAAAGAAAATAGAGTGAAGGAAAACTTATTTAAAAGTTAACATATAAAATCACTTTGAAAGTCATGTAAGCATTTTAAAAGTATCAAGTTTTTCCAAAAATTTCGGCAGCGTTTATTTTGTAAATACTGGCCATAAATAGGTACAAAACAGGAATATACATAAGTAATGAATAAAGTATCCCCAAACGGGAGCTAGCTCTTCACCAATTGGTGGAAACAACCACGCAAGCAATATAATATACAATGCCGAAGGGCGAAGATCAAAACTCAGAAAGAAAACCAACATCCTCAAGAAAACTAGAGAAGAACCATAATAATACAAGCGCGCGACTCTAAGGTCGAAAGAATAAACAAATGGTTTTCTAAGTCTATCAAATATACAAGGTCTGGTTGATAGAGCATACTAGATACAACTGAAATAATTAAAAGTACAACGGTGGTCACGATGCAAGTGAACCTAACCACCAAAGAAATCACCCAGAAGGAAGAGTGTGCCAGAGAAGTCGCCATAGAACCTGTACGAAAAAACCTGCAAGAAACTGTAGCACAACGGGGGTGATTTGCCAACTCGTGAGTAAAAGACATCACCGAGAAGAAATCGCATGTTTATCGCTTTCTTAGGTCATAAAATAAAAATACTCAATACTACAACAAGGGTAACAGTATATCATAAGTGTGATATCAAAGTACTCGTGTCCTTGCCATGAGTAATAATATATCGATGCATGACATGTAAGAATGCACCATCCAACGTGTGTCCAGCAACGACATACAAATCATGATAAAACCCAAGTGCCCAGCACCGACACTCAAAACATCATGAAGTCCGTGTCCAACAGCGACACATAATCCTCAAATCTCGGGCTCCGTCAATCCGGATCGGCCCATGGGTTCCGTCGGTCCGGATCGGCCCATCACATCAAATCTCATGACTATGTCGGTATCCTCCGGATATCCGCCGCGCGCGACATCAACGGTAGGTAGTCTGCCTCTGCCAGGATCATCGTCTACAACTCGAGCTTCTTGCCCGATGATACCTTACCAGGTCCACCATGTACCCGAGATGGTTCATCCAACTCCTCTAATCGGGTCTCGAAAACCAACAGAAATCAGGAAAACTCATGGTGGATAACACATATATCATATCACGAGAAAACCGCAACTTGCATTTTAAAAAGATAATGAGTTTGTAAAAGTCTTGCGGTTTTCCCCCAAATCCAGAAATCTCATGAAATATCCGAAATCTCAAAATTACGAATCAGCAAGAGAGTAATGAATCTCGGCATAAAGCACCTCAACAGGGTATGAACAGCATAAGTATGAATGCATGCAACATCTAAATATGGAGTGCAATATCTAAACGAGCATACTAATAATGTAACAACTACCACCTAGCAAATTATACTAATGAAGTAATATTTTCTATTGTGTACGTGACAAGGAAATTACCGATGATGATGTGTGTGAGCCGGCAAGCAAGTGTACGTGGAGAATACGCATCATCGGTAATGGTGCCGGTGTCCTGACAGACGGGGTTCATAATAACTAAAGAAAACACATGTATAAACATGCAATGCGATGAGAACAACATGAATATATGGAGAATGATGTAGTAACCGCAACATTGAAGAATATACATTTCTATATACGAGTCATACAGTTTTGGTATTTGAAATAGCACGAATCGTGGTTTTAGAAAAATAGGGGCTACGGGACTTTTGAGAAAAGATACGTCGTTTGAAAAATCGGTAGTATCCCCCGGCCTGTCTTTAAAAATACTCACGATTTGTTAGTTTTGAAAATAAGTATGACTCGAGCCTAGTCTAATATCTACCTAATTAACTAAAGGACTAAACTAAGAGACTAGTCGAATGGGTAAGAAATCCACCTAAATTCCGAGTCGATATACCTAGAAGTTAGCGATCCAGCCTCATAGGGTCACGTATTGTATAATACATAGTACGATATTCTCGAGTCAAGAGTGTGGATCAATCATCATATGAACCTCGTACGGTAATATCCATCGTACGCATCCTCAAAATCGAGGGTACGGGTCAAATATCATATATACATCATCATCAATACTGTATCATCATCGCACAATATCGTGATCAGGGGTATTGTTCTAAAGTCTCGTACATTCTAAGATCATCAAACACATATTATCATATATATAAATACACGTCGCCCAACGATCCATTATAAAATCATGTCGTATAAAATATCGCGACTCAATCACATATCACAATCTCACGACATCATGTCCGATCATATAGACTCACCTCCAAGTATCATATACTATCCTCATATCACGTGTATATGTATGTGTGTGTGTATAAACCTACACTCATACATGTGTGTGTGTGTACACACACACACACACATACACACCAAATCAAGTGTGCGTGTGTGTGTGTGACTACATGTAACCTGTGATTTCTCTTCTAAGATAATCATCCTTTGGGTAGTCTTGCTAGATCAACCTAAACTAACCTAGAGTCTTCTAAATACCCTACTCACCAAGTATCCAGTATCACATCCAAGTTTAAGAATATGGTAACAACCCTATTCTACGTTTGCGGGGGTGCTATACGCCATCCACCCGACTTCCTCCGTAGATATGCATCTACTCACCTCGATCCTTACTTGCTGAAATCGATGATGCCTTACTCTCCTTGGTCGTCCTGAAGTCCACTTGTAGGTGCCTACATATAAACACATAGTATCGTAAACAAGAATTGCGTACGAAAACCAAAACGGCACACGAAACACACATAGGTTAAAACCTATGGTCTACGCATGCAAGAATAACCAAACAACTCCCGATATCAACGTATAAACGTCAAGTGACCGAGACAGAACACAATACCAAAACTAAAGTCATTAAAAGTCGCAAAACCAAAACAGCAACTCAAGAAAATGCTCCCAGATTTGCCTCAGGTGAGAATTTGGAAAAGTTGCATTAGGGTAGGTCTAATTAGATGATGATTGAACCATGAACCAAACACGAACTCACTTGCTCACACCCAGGCCGCAATTTGCGGCTTTCAAGATTAAATCTGCAGCCAAACAGTGGATTTGGGGTCTCGGGTCACAAGGTTAGCTTCCTAGGTGCCTGCTTGTATCACTGTAATTGCTAAATGATTTTGAGGGTCCCCGGGTTATAGAAAATCTTCATAACACATTACAAATTCCACAATTATCGAGGATTTCTAAGTTCATGCCTTGGGGGTTTCTATACTTATTTTGGTCCAGGTTTTAACACTAAAAGGGTTGTAGTTACCAATTACACCTCAGTACACATTCACAAACCAAATCATGCCCTACGCCTCATCTTGGAAATTTCCAAGATCACTAAACTACACTTGATCGACTCTAAGCTACTATAGGAGGTGAGGAAAAAAATTAACTTAACTAAAAGTGTAGGGTTTACGTCATGAAAGCAACTAGGGAAAATTTTGTGGTTGCCCAAATGCTAAAAGTCCTATTTTTTATTCCACCATGGGGTTTGTAGTGAGGTTTAGAATGATTTTTATGAAGGGGGCATGGGTTTTTAGTGAGGATTTAGAGATGATTTGGGGTGGTAGAGGAGATGATGAAGGATGAAGGAGGAGGAGTAAACAAAATGAATGGGAGGAAATGAGGAGATGAGTTAATAACCATGGTGTGTAGAAGCTTCTCCATTTCTCTCTTACTCTCTCATGTCACAAGGTCCCCACCCTCTCTCTCTATCCAACAAAATATCTTTTCCATTTTCTTTTCTTTTATTTTCTCATTTAAAACAAAACCAAGCCATAAGTAAAATAAATGTAACAATTAGTTTTTTTTGCAACATGATTTGTTGCATACCACATGCACATAATCAAGATTAAATGCAAAATTAGTGAATCGTTAATCAATTTTAATAATAACACGTATAAATATTTATAAAATACCCAAATCAACTTAACACCTTCCAAATCAATATTTCTAATAAATATATATATATATATATATATATATATATATATATATATATATATATATTTATTTATTTATTTATTTCAAACTATCGGTATATAGTTATACCATTTTATTTAAAAACAATTCTCCCATTTTAATAATATTCAAAATATTTATTATTTTAATTATCTAAATTCCCAAAGATAATATTTTAATTTCTGAAATGTTATAACTGCCAGCTAAGGACGACTACAGAGGAAACAAAAGACAAATTTAAAAGCAAGTGCTACTGCATCACTTAGGGTCTACAGTGGCAGAATGCTAAATTTCGGACATGGATTCTCAAACTTAAAGGCAAGTTTGAGTAAAGCACTTCTACCTTCATTGAACATCTTCTTGTGTATCTTTGTTGGATATGTATGCCCTAGAGCCCATTATTGTATATGTATACAAGTAGATGCATGGACATATGTATGTACAGGATAATCTTGCTCGATATGATAGTATGCTATTTGGTTTATCTTTATGTTAACATGTGCATATGTTTTACTTGTTATTGCGTATCATTAATACATGTTGATAAAGCCTGTAGGAACATTTCTTAACTACCAGCGTTGTGATGGCAATCATATTTGTGCGAGCTTGGTAGTCCATAAGCACATCCTTAAATGTCCCAAGTCATGGGAGTATAGAGACAGGAGATCGATACTCCGCAGTAGACTGGTGTATACGTTTAGAGACCCCGACGAGGGGCAATGGTTGTTAAATATGCATGCCCTAGAGGCCATTATTGTATATGTATACAAGTGGATGCTAGGGATATGTATGTACAGGACTTTCTTGCATAGTTATATAGTATATTATTTGAGTTGTCTTTATCAGGATATGTGTATTTGTTTCTATTTCTGTTTTATCGCGCTTGCACATATTGATAAAGACTTGATACAGTAGTATACTATTATGGTTTGACTTTATCTTAACATGTGCATATGTTATACTCGTATTACATATTGCGGTTACATATTGATAAAGCCCGTAGGATCTTGCTTGACTACCAGCGTTATGATGGCGATCATACTTGTGGGAGATGGGTGGTCCATAAGCACATCCTTAAAAGGTCCCTAGTCGTGTGAGTATCGAGACTGGGCATCGATATTCCAGAGTAGACTAGCGTATACGTTTCTAGACCCCAACGAGGGGCGATGGTTGGTCCTGTAGCCATTGGTCTGATGCATCTAAGATCATATACAGGTGCTCACTAGGTGAGAGTACACTGGACGGACTAACCGAGAACTTCTAGATGGTACTATACCTATCGTCAGATGGAAATTCTTAGGTGACATTTGTACAGGTTAGTCTTCAGACCTGAGATCGTCATTTGTCTCGTGTGAGTTCCCATTGTGCATTGATCACTACCCTACCATGGCTCTACTGAGTCGTGCAAACAGGTTTTGGTTGAGTACAGTCACGAGCTATATGGAGGCAGTGAGTGATTGTTGGGGATTCGTCTCTCCCGGTATTGGGATTCAATATCGCACTGTGTTCGATTGGTCAGAACCATAAGACCTTGGCCAAGGCAGTTAGGATTTACTGATTGATTGATCAGTAGTTTCTCGGATTGGTCCTGAGCCGCATTAGCACGAATTATCGGATTATTAGGATCTGACGTTTACCACCCTGTAGACCCGGTATGCGATACTCTTAGACGAAGAGACCGGACTGTACATAGATTGTCACAAATAGGCTCAGTAGGAGTTCGTACGAGTTTGCTCGTCGGCCTTCCTTTTTCGACAGGTACCTGGGTAGCCATTACGTGCAGCTAGTACCACTGACATGCTTATGGTTAAACCCACAGCCAGCGTACTGTCGAGTCTTTAGAGTCCCACATAGAGGTTTTCCCTGCTTCGGGCGAAACGATGTAGAGGCCGTATGGTTTTACGACAGGGTTCGATCACATACGTGTACTTATGGACGTATGATGTTCGGGCGGATAATACTAGCGCGCTTTGGTTTAAGCCGGATCCTAGTATTATATTCTTGGATTATTTTGTCTCTTTGTATTCATATTTTTCAGAATACGGATATGGGTATGTATATAAGGTGAGGGGTGTTCTTTTAATTGTGCAAGACACTTCTAGAAGAAGATACCTCATTATTGTTTTAACCATTTAGGTTAAATGGTTAATGAGATAGAGGTATAAGGTATGCGGTATTCATTTATCATTAAATGAAGCATGGCAACTTTGTGACTCATGTAGTGACTCATGGTTTACTATTGAGGCAAGGTGGCTTCAAGATATTTTGGTGAATTATTGATGATTGATATTATTCACATGAGTTATCAATTCTTCATTCTATGCTTATCACAAACACTCTCTCATCTCCTCCAAGATTCATCTTCTTTTACCTCAAAACCCTAAAAGTCTCATGGGTTGAGAAACCTAGGGTTAGTGAGACAAATCAATCCATCATCACTCTCTACTTCATCTAGGCTACTTAGATTAGCATACTAAGTACCCTAGTTACCTCGTTTTAGAGGTAGAATCTCAAAGTACACACTCTCGGATGGATCATCTTTGACGCGAGGAGGCCGTCGATAAAGCGCGATCCGTACATCCTTTGAGGAGCTAAAGGAGAGGAGTGAAGACCCGAAGGACTTGATTTTTTAGGTATAAACATCGATCATAAAAGATAGCTTCTATTGTTGATAGTTAGGTTTATGGAAGATCTGGGTATTAGGTTTTTCTAGCGCCAGTTTAAACCCGTATAAAATATTTTGTTCCGCAACGGCCATGGATGATGGCCAGGGCATTAGTGTAACCCAACATGGTATCAGAGCCAGCCCATAAACCTTATACTAGCAGTTTTAAACGATATTAAAGTAACAAAACCGAAACAACTCCGAAATACGAAATCCTAAAACCAAGTTTCTGTCGAATTTTAAAAGTCTTCAAAAAAATTTAAACAATTTCAGAAGACTACTCTTATGATAACTAGAACACCAGAGAAAAATGTGGCAATAATTCTTAAACTTGGCCAGCGAGATCATGATTTGGACCGTCCTGGCCGGTTTTCCTGTAGTGGGTGATGCTCATTTTTTATTACAGTTCTATAACACTTGGATTTAGGGTTTCAGGATATGTTTGTATTTGCCCAGATTGCATATTTTGTTATCTTTGGTATTGGGGCAATACGGAGTATTTCGAAGTCGTTATTTTAACGCCGTTTATAAGTTTTCAGTACATACATTACTATATGCGACCGTGAATGTCATTAGAGCAGTATAACTCGTCTAACTGCTATATGTTCTATTAGACGGGTTTGCGAACATAACATCATGTTGATGTTCTGTGTTTGTGCTGAGGTTGTGGTTAGATTGTCATGGTGGATAGCTTACAGTGCAATGGTAGCAGTACAGTTAAGATTCATTTGTATATTTGTTATTGCAGGGCGAGCGTCCGACATGTGGACAGTCGTTACTACAATGTTGTATATTATTTGATTGGGGCACAACCAGTTTAAGGTCGATGTCACCATTGTACATATTATTTTTCTTTTCTGTACTAAGTTTACCCAACGGAGGAGTGCTCGAATAGCCGGGTTCTAGAGGACAACAAGCCTGCATCTTATGGCGTTGAGACAGAAGGGGCTTCACTCTAGAATTGGCAGGCTATTCGCCGTACTCGTAGGGGGTATAGTATGACGCACAGAGGGCGCCCAAGTTACCGGATTCCGTGAAGTGCTGGGTAGCCCATTCACTTTGTTGATTGGGGTTGCCTCACTTTTGGGATTGGCGGGTAACTTTCCGCGCTCGTAGGGCTCCAGGTTTTCATTGCATGGGCTATCCACACGACAGGGAACGTCGGGTCTCATTTGCGGCTCAAATGAAACCCGAGGCTCTAAGATAATCCACCATTCAATGTTGCTTGCAGAGATTCTTTGATGTTGCTTATATCATGCCTGGGACGAATGTTATATATATTTATATATATATACTAGTAGATATTGTATATGTTTTGCACCCACTCTAGTCCAGCCCCCGCTCTGCCGTTAGTTCAGTAACATAACGGTGCATGACGGGGCCCCGTGGTAAATGCGGATGGCATATACGTATATTGTATTTTCGTTCTTTTCTGGTGTGATAGGTTTAATTGATGGGACCGCATTAAATTTGATTAATACAAGAAAAGAAACCTAAAAGATATTGTTGGAACAAATTTTGAAAAACTATAGTTATATTCTTATGCTTTGCATAGTGGTATTCAGTCGTGATTATCCAGCACCTCATTCGAGGAGGAAAGAGCCGAGATCCCGGGAGTGACCTCTTGAGCAAAAGTTTATACTAAAGATTACTCGATTTTTTCAAAAACCACAAGTTTTCAAAAGCGGAGCCTAAACCACTCTTTTTCAAAACTGCTCAGGTTCCTTCAATGATATCAAGTTCATTACGTTAAATGGTTTTTCGCCAAAAACCCAGCCGTAGCCCTCCGTAATTTCTTACAAGTATCACCTAGTATTCATGCTATATATGTTGGCCTACGTCAAGGCATAGCGAATGGTAGCTGGATAATGCTTGTTTGCTGCATGGATATGCGATTATTTAAGACAGTCATACAGTTATTTTGGCCTACGTCAAGGACATATACGGGTGGGTCTAAGTTAATCCAGGATAATGACGGGTTGAACTTGACTAACAACTTATGATATGTTGGCCTACGTCAAGGTCATAAGTGTCAGGGGAAAAAACCACATCGAGAGTTTCAAATATACAGGAAACTTGCTAGTGTTGCATACCTTCTGGAGTGTGGTGATTAGAGTGGCTTCCATCTAGGTTATCACATGATGATAGTTGGATCCCGATCCCACTAATAAGTAGGATTACTCTTGGGAGATATTTCACTTAACAATCAATACTATAAACCAAGTAGGTGTCTAGAATGGTGTTAGCGGGGCTACGCCTCCAAGGAAAAGAGCTTATATAATTAAGGAATTTCGCGAAAGAGTTGGAAAACCTCCCTCGAAGTACGAACACTAGCCTAGCCGAAAGGTTAAGCAAGTTTTGTAACGTGCGATTATTCTTGACTAGTTCTCCTTTTAAGGTTTGATGGAGAATTCGAGGAAACAGTGAGAGCCATCCTGATTAGATAAACTAATAACGAATCTGATCTTGTAAGAGCGCACGCTAAGTGTTTCTTTTCTCTCTCTCCAGGTAGCAACCATTTCACGTCCTAATCAAGATAATAAAATGTATCGCTTGACCGATCCGAATTCTTTTTGGGGGCTGGGGAACATCGGTTCGGCTCTGACTTATGACAATAATCATGAGCATGAGCAGAGAAAAGAGGATTGCATGAATTCCTTGAAGACCCCAACGAAGAAGAAGCATACTATTGCATCTCCTTCAGGTGTTCTTGTTATTGAGAACTGTTTTTTGGTTAGTCCTACCTCCTGGGTACTAGATACCGGATCAGGATCTCATATCTGTAATTTATTGTAGGGACTGAGAAAAAGTAGAATAGTTGGACCTAGTGATATGTCCCTCAAAGTAGGGAACGGAGCACAAGTTGATGCTGCTGCCGTCGGTAAATATCACCTAGTGTTTCCAAATGGAAATACTATGATTTTGAACAATCGATACTATGTACCTTCCATGGTTTGCAACATCATATCAGTTTCCTTACATGATAAAGATGGATATAACTTTGTTCTTGATAGAAATATCATGAACATCTACCTTGATAAGGTATTTGTTGCAGAAGGTACACTGTATAATGGTATCTATGTTCTAAATCAAAACGCAGTTTTCAATATACAAAACACACACAAGAGGAAGGGTTCAGAAGAGAACGAATCCTACTTGTGGCATTGTAGACTTGGTCATATCGGAGAGAAAAAACTAAGTAAGTTGCATAAAGATGAATATTTGAATACGTTCGAATTTTCATCTTATGAAACTTGTCAGTCATGTCGTAAAGGAAAGATAACCAAATCTCCATTCACTGGACATGGAGAAAGAGCAGCAGAGCTCTTGGGACTCATACACAGTGATGCGTGTAGTCCGATGTCTATACATGCAAGGGGTGGGTTCTCAAACTTCATCACATTCACTGACGATCTCTCTAGGTTCGGATATGTATATCTTATGAAACACAAATTTGAAACTTTTGAGAAATTCAAAGAATTCAAAAACGAAGTAGAGAACCAGACTGGCAAAAGTATCAAGATCATCCGATCTGATAGAGGAGGGGAGTACTTAAGTACGGAATTCTGGGACTTTCTAAAAGAGAATGGTATTCTCTCATAGCTTACTCCTCCGTATACACCACAGCACAATGGTGTATCAGAGCGGAGGAACCGTACTCTATTGGACATGGTTCGCTCCATGATGAGTAATGCTGAGTTACCTCTTTCATTCTCGGGGTTTGCTCTTGAATCGGCTGCATTCATATTGAATAGAGCACCGACCAAATCAGTGCCTACCACCCCATATGAAATATGGAGTGGGAAGAGACCAAGTCTTAATTACAATAAGAGATGGGGATGTCATTCCCTTGTTAAAAAGCAGAATCCTGGTAAACTTTTGGAAAGATCTGTATTGTGTATGTTTGTGGGATACCCTAAGCATTCACGGGGGTATTTTTCTACCACACTGAGGAACAGAAGGTGTTTGTTGCTCGTCACGCCACCTTTTTAGAATGGAAATTTCTTGCAAAAGAAATTAGTGGGAGCACGGTATAACTAGAAGAAATTTCTGAACCACAAACTGTAACAGAAGATTTGGTAGAACCCCTAGATTCAGTAGTACCCGACGAACTTCAGCCACTCCACAAATCTAGTAGGATTTCTCATCTGCCCGAGAGATACTACGGTTTTCTCATAGATGGGAATCGAGAAGATTGCATCTTTGAAGAAGATGATCCTACTAGTTTCTGGAAGGCCATTATCAGTAGGGACTCTGATAAATGGCCAGATGCAATGCGATCCAAAATGGAGTCCATGTACACCAATAAAGTATGGACCTTGGATATTGCTCCACCTGGGGTAAAACCAGTTGGATGCAAATGGATCTACAAAAGGAAGTTTGGTGTAAATGGGCAGGTGGAAACCTATAAGGTTAGACTTGTTGCAAAAGGTTTTCGTCAAAGACCAGAAGTGGACTATGATGAAACCTTTTCTCCGGTGGCTATGCTCAAATCCATTCAGATCCTACTTGACATTGCTGCCTTCCATGACTATGAAATCAGGCAGATGGACGTAAAAATGGCTTTTCTAAACGGAAGTTTGGAAGAGTGTATTTATATGGATCAGCCAGAAGGTTTTGTAGACAGTGGGAGCAGCGAGAAGGTGTGCAAGTTGCTTAAATCTATATATGGATTAAAACAGGGATCGCGGAGCTGGAACATCTGTTTCGATGAAAAAGTCAAGGAATTTGACTTCATCAAGAACGAGGATGGGCCTTGTATATAAAAGAAGGTGGTAGGATGAACTGTCGTATTCCTAGTCTTGTATGTGGAAGACATTCTCTAGATAGGAAATGATATTCTTATGCTACAATCGGTCGAGTTGTTCTTGCCACAAAGGTTCTCCATGAAGGAGATGGGTGATGCCTCGTATATTCTGGGGATTAAAATCTTAAAAAAAAATAGATCTAAGAGATTATTGGGACTTTTGCAATCCAGGTATATAGAGACCATACTAAAGAGATTTAGTATGGAAGTTTCCAAGCACGGTAACATACCCGCACTGCACGAAATTATCCTCTCCAAAGAGATATCTCCCAAGACTGATGAGGAGAGGGTTCGCATGATCATTAAACCCTACGCTTCGGCCGTAAGATCTATAATGTATGCGATGTTGTATGCCAGACCAGATGTAGCATATGCGCTTAGCGTGGTGAGCCGGTATCAGTCAAACCCGGGTTAGAATCATTAGACGGCTAAAAAGAACATTCTCAAATACCTGAGAAGGACTAAGGAGATGTTCTTAGTATACGGTAATAGAGACCTTAAGGTCGAGTCCTTTACCGATTCCAGCTTTCAGAGTGATAAGGATGACAGCAAGTATGTCTCGGGTTTTGTGTTTACCCTCCAAACAGGACACCATCGAAGACTCGACGATGGAGGCTGAATACATTGCTGCGAACGATGCCACAAAAGAAACGGTCTGGATGAAGAAGTTCATTACTGAACTTCATGTAGTTCCATCCATTATTGATCAAATAACTTTATATTGAGATAACAATAGAGCTATAGCTTTAGCGAAGAAACCACGGTCACATCAGAAATCTAAACACATCTTAAGGCGGTATCACCTGATCAGGGAGATCATAGATCGCAAGGAGATCGAGGTCCGGAGAGTGGATATAAAAGACAACACGACGGATCCATTTACAAAGGCTTTCCCTCAAGAGCAGTTCGAGCAACTTTTTGAGATGTTGGGTATGTGGTACGCTAATAGCTGGCCTTAGAGCAGACGTTGGGTATTCGTTATACCAATTACTGGCCTTTAGTGCAAGTGGGAGATTGTTGTATATGTATGCCCTAGAGGCCATTATTGTATATGTATACATGTAGATGCTGGGGATATGTATGTACAGGACTTTCTTGCTCGGTTATATAGTACATTATTTGAGTTGTCTTTATTAGGATATGTGTATTTGTTTCTATTGCTGTTTTATCTCGCTTGCACATATTGATAAAGACTTGATACAGTAGTATACTATTATGGTTTGACTTTATCTTAACATATGCATATGTTATACTCGTTATTAAATATTGCGGTTACATGTTGATAAAGCCCGTAGGATCTTGCTTGACTACCAGCATTATGAAGGCGATCATACTTGTGGGAGCTGGGTAGTCCATAAGCACATCCTTAAAAGGTCCTTAGTCGTGTGAGTATCGAGACTGGGCATCGATATTCCGGAGTAGACTAGTGTATACGTTTCTAGACCCCAACGAGGGACGATGGTTGGTCCCGCAGCCATTGGTCTGATGCACCTAAGATCGTATACAGGTGCTCTCTGGGTATGAGTACACTGGACGGACTCACCGAGAACTTCTAGATGGTACCATACCTATCGTTAGATGGAAATTCTCAGGTGACATGTGTACAGGTTGGTCTTCGGACATGAGATCGTCATTTGTCTCGTGTGAGTTCCCACTTTGCTTTGATTACTACCTTACCATGGCTTTACTGAGTTGTACAAACAGGTTTTAGTTGGGCACAGTCCCGAGCTATATGGAGGCGGTGAGCGATTGTCTGGGATTCGTCTATCCCGGTATAGAGAGTCAATGTCGTGCTGTGTTCGATTGGCCAACACCATAAGTTCTAGGCCATGGCGGATTGAGAATTACTGATAGGTAGATCAGTAGATTCTCGGACGATCTTGAGCCTCATCGGCATGATTTTTCAGGTTTTTAGGGATCTGACGTTTTCTACCCCTTAGACCTGGCATGCGATACTCTCAGACGAATAGACTGGACTGTACGAAGATTGTCACAGATTGGCCCAGTTGGAGTTCGGATGAGTTTTCTCGTCGGCCTTCTTTTCAATAGGTAACTGGGTAGCCGTTACGTACAGCTAGTGCTGCTGACGTGCTTGTGGCTAAACTCACTGCCAGCGTACTGTTGAGTCTTTAGAGTCCCACACAGAGGGTTTTCCTGGTTCAGGAAAATCGATGTAGAGGCCATATTATTTTTCGTGCAGGGTTTCGATCATATACGTGTACTGGCTACATGTATTTTGTTCAGACAGATAATACTAGCGGGTTTAGGATTAAGCCGCATTCTAGTTTTATACTATTGGATTATTTTATCTCTTGGAATTCGTATGTTTTGTAGTACAAATATGGGTATGTATATACGGTGGGGCTATTCTAGTAATTTTACTAAAATGTTTCTAGAAGAAGACACCTCATTTTGTTTTAAATCTATTTATTTAAATAGATAATGAGGTGGAGAGATGAGGTGTATTGAAGCATAGTTGAAGCATGGCTACTTGATTTTATTTATTCGTTTGTTCTAACTATTCAAGCATGGTTTCAATATTCTATGAGAAATATTGCATGCTTGATATTTTTCCATGACTTAGCCATTCTTTACTTGCTAGTTTTCATTATACACTTGGATTTCTCTTTCCTCCTTTGCTCTCTTTTTCCCAAAACCATAACCCTCTCATGAGTTGAGAATCCATGGTTTTGTGAGATAATACAATCCAATTAACACTCTACATATTCTAAGCTACCTAGATTAGAACACTAGGTACTTTAATTACCTTAAGTTTGAGGTTGGAGTTTGAACTATAGACTCTCAGGTGGATCGTTTTCGATACGAGGAGGCCGATGACCAAGCTCGGTCCCAACGGACAAGGAGCTCAAGAAGTGGAAAAGAAGACCCGAAGGACTTGGTTCATATAGGTATAATCACTTTCACAATAGATTAGTACCTATGAAAGTTTTGTTATTTAAGGCTTACGATAGATCTTGGGATTAGTCGGTGTTGCAAGTATTACAAATCGTTTTTTTGAAAATCTTGCCTCTCTACGAACCCAGTAGAGTGTGCAAAACCGCCTAACATGGTATCATATCCACTCCAAAAGCCTTAGATAGCTCATAGCGATGTTAGAAATCCGTCGTTTTTGTCGCGCACGAACTGCCAACAAAAATAGTTCCAAAAATTGATGTTTTGAGATGTTTGCATACCCTACAGGCTCACGGTTTGAACCAAGAAGCTGCAGGGTGAAGCATGGGCACCCCGAGGATACCCCAAGAGGACCGAAGGCCGGGCCTACCCCCCAAGACACCACAAGGCGGCCTAGGGGCGGAGACCCGAGAGCACCCTAAAAGGGTGCTCTCGGGTCTGCCTCCCATTGGGGGCTACCTCATGGTAGCCCTCGGAGGGTACCCCTTTAGGTCCCCCTAGTCGACAGTTAATTTTGGCCCCTTCGCCTTCGCGAAGATTCAGACGGGTTTCAAGTTCGTTTCAACTCCCGGATTGGCTTGAAATGATTGTTTTTGGAACTTTAGCTCATTGAATTTTCAAGTTATGGAAAATTGGTTTCGTTTGCTAATTGTGCGCGGAATTATAATGTCGTGGTTTTATTTACTTGCTTCTGTGATGCGTACATGTGTTTTTTGATGTTTTCTAATGGCTATACGTCGATTAGAAGGGGTTGCACGCATCTTGTTTATCTGTGGTGTTGCTTGTGATATCTTTGACGGATTGTCGTGATGGATAGCCTGGAGTGCAATGTTTGTAGTACAATTTTGATTCATTTGTATATTCATTATTGCAGGGCGAGCGTCTGACATGTGGACTATCGTTTCTGCCTGGTTATATATTCTTTTATTAGGGCACGGCCGGGTTGAGGTCAATGTCACTACTGTATATATTTTTCTTTTCTGTACTAAGATTACCCCGTGGCGGAGTGCTTGAGTAGCCAGGTTCTAGAGGGAAATGGGCCTCCATCTCATGGTGTTGAGACCGGAGTTCCTTATTATAGAATTGGCGGTCTATTTGCCGCACTCGTAGGGGGTTATAGGATGACCTGCGGAGGAGCGCTCAAGTTACCGGATTCCATGAAGTGTTGGATGGCCTATTCACCTTGTTGACTGGGGTTGCCTCTCTTTAAGAATTGGCAGGTAACTTGCTGCGCTCCTAGGGATCTTGGTTATACATTGCACAGGCTATCTACACGACCGGAGAACGTCGGGTTTCATTTGCAGCTCGAATGAAACTCGGGCTCTAAGTTTATCCGCTTTTCTATATTGCTTATCGCTTATCTGTGATGTTACTTATATCATGCCTGGGATGAATGTTATATATATGTGTGTGTGTGTGTGTGTATGTGTGTTTATATATTAGTAGATGTTGTATATGTTTTGCATCCACGCTAGTCTTGCCCCCGCTCTACCGTTAGTTAAGTAACCTGACGCGCCCCGTGGCGAATGCGGATGGCATATACGTACATTGTATTTTCATTCTCTTGTGTAATAGGTTTTAATTGATATGACCGTATTAATTTTGATTAATGTAAAGAAAATAAACCTAAAAATGTTGTCAGAACAAATTTCGAAAAACTATAGTCATATTCTTTCACTTTTCGTAGTGGTATTCGTTTAGGAATATCTAGCACCTCATTCTAGGAGGAAAGAGCCTAGATCCCTTCACGGGGAGGGACTGCTTGAGCAAAAGTTTATGTTGCTATAGATTACTCGGTTTTCTTCAAAAACCACTAGTTTTCAAAAGTGGAGCCTAACCCACTCCTTTTGAAAGCTATTCGTTTCCTTCAACAATATCAAGTTCAATACGTTCACGGTTTTCGCCAAAAACCCTCCGTAGCCCTCCGTCATTTTGGATAAATAGCACATAGTATTCATGCGGTATTTGTTGGCCAAAATCAAGGTATTGTGAATGGTAGATAGATGCATTGGATTTGGAATGTCATACCTCCATATTGGCCAAAGTCAAGGGTGTGTACGGGTGGGTCTAAATCAATCTGGACAATGACGGGTAGAATTTGACTTGCGTGTTATGATTTGTTGGCCAAAGTCAAGATCATAAGCGCATGGGGCAAAAACCACATCGGGAGTTTCAAAGATACAGGAAACTTGCTATGTTGCATACCTTCTGTAGTATGGTGACTAGAGTGGCTTCCATCTAGGTTATCACGCAATGATAGTTGGATCTCGATCCCACTGATGAGTAGGATTACTCTTGGGACATATTTTTCACTTCACAATTAGCTAACCTATTAGGTGTCTAGAAAAGTGTTAATGTGGCTACGCCTCTTCGGAAACAAGATTTATTCTAATTAGGTCCGTGCTAGAGCATGGGAAACCTCCCTCGGAGTACCAACACCCACCTGGCTGAACGGTTAGCAAACTTGTAAGGTGTTAATGATCCCAGCTAGTTCTCCTTTTAAGGTTTGAAGGAGAATTTGAGGAAACAGTGGGAGCCATCCTGTTTAGATAAAATAATAACCAATCTAAACTTGTAAGAGCACACGCTGGGTGTTTTCTTTTCTCTTTTTCCAGGTAGCAACCATGTCACGTCTTAATCAAGATAATAAAATGTATGACTTGATCGACTCGGATTCTTATTCAAGGCTGGGGAACGTCGTTTCGGCTCTAACTTGTAACGAATGTCATGAGCTTAAGCAAGAGAAAGAGGATTGCATGAATTCCTTGATGACCCTAACGAAGAAGAAGCATACTATTGCGTCTCTTTCAGGTGTTCTTGTTATTGAGAACTGTTTTTCGGTCAGTCCTACCTCCTGGGTACTAGATACCGGATCAAGATATCATATCCGTAATTTATTGTTGAGACTGAGAAAAAGTAGGATGGTTAGACCTGGTGATATGTCCCTTAGAGTAGGGAATGGAGGACAAGTTGATGCAGCTGCCGTCGGTAAATATCACCTAGTATTGCCAGGTGGCAATACTATAATTTTGAACAACTGTTACTATGTACCTTGCATGGTTTATAACATCATATCAATTTCTTTACTTGAAAAAGATGGATATAACCTTGTTCTAGATAGAAATATCATGAACATTTAATCAGGTATTGGTTGTAGAAGGTACGCTGTGTAATCATATCTACGTTTTAAATCAAAACACAATTTTCAATATACAAAACACACGCAAGAAGAAGAGTTCAGATATGAACGAAACCTACTTGTGGCATTGTAGACTTGTTCATATCAATGAGAAAAGACTAGCCAAGTTGTATAAAGATGGATTTATGAATTCATTCAAATTTTCATCTTATGAAACTTACCATTCCTGTCTCAAAGGAAAGATGTCCAAATCTTCATTCACTGGACACGGAGAAAGAGCAACAGAGCTCTTGGGACTCATACACAGAAATGTATGTGGTCCAATGTTTATACATGCAAGGGGTAGGTTTTCATACTTCATAACATTCACTGACGATCTCTCTAGATTAGGATATGTGTATCTTTTAAATCACAAATCTGAAGCTTCTGAGAAATTCAAAAATACAGAAACGAAGTAGAGAACCAGACTGGCAAAAGTATCAAGATCCTCCGATCTGATAGAGGAGGGGAGTACTTAAGTATTGAATTCCTAGAATACCTAAAAGAAAATGGAATTCTCTCTCAGCTTACTCCTCTCTATACACCATAGCACAACGGTGTATCGAAGCAGAGGAATCATACCCTATTGGATATGGTTCACTCCATGATGAGTAGTGTTGAGTTGCCTCTTTCATTCTGGGGGTTTGCTCTTGAATCAACCGCATTCTTATTGAATAGAGTTCCAACCAAATCAGTGCCTACCACCCCATATGAAATATGGAGTAAGAAGAGACCATATCTTAATTACATTAAGATATGGGGATTTCCTACTTTTGTTAAAAGCAGAACCTAGGTAAACTCGAGGCAAGATCCGTATTGTGCAAGTTTGTGTGGGATACCCCAAGAATTCAAAGGGATATCTTGTCTGCCACACCGAGGAACATAAGATGTTTGTCTCTTGCCACTTAGTCTTCTTAGAAAGACAATTTCTTGCAAAAGAAATTAGTGGGAGTATGGTAGAACTGGAAGAAATTCTGGAACCACAAATTGAAGCAGAAAATTTAGTAGAATCTCTAGATTCAAAAGTACCCGACGAACCTTAGCCACTCCGCAGATCTAGTAGGATTTCTTATTCGCCTGAGACATACTACATTTTTCTCATAGACGGGGATCAAGAGTATTGCATCTTGGAAGAACATGATCCTACTAGTTTCAAGCAGGCCATTACCAGTAGGGACTTTGTTAAATGGCTGGATGCTATGCAATCCAAAATGGAGTCCATGTACACCAATAAAGTTTGGATCTTGGATATTGCTCCTCCTGGGGTAAAACCAGTTGGATGTAAATGGATCTTCAAAAGGAAGAATAGTGTAGATGGACAGGTGGAAACCTATAAGGCTAGATTTGTTGCAAAAGGTTTTCTTCAAAAACCAGGCATGGACTATGACGAAACCTTTTCTCTAGTGGCTATGCTCAAATCCATTCGGATCCTACTTGCCATTGCTGCCTTCCATGACTAAGAAATCTGGCAGATGGACGTAAAAACAGTTTTTTTAAACGGAAGTTTGGAAGAATGCGTTTATATGGATCAGCCAGAAAGATTTGTAAACAGTAGGAACAGCGAGAAAGTATGTAAGTTGCTTAAATCCATTTATGGATTAAAGCACGCATCGTGGAGCTAGAACATCTGTTTTGATGAAACAGTCAAGGAATTTGACTTCATCAAAAACGAGGATGAGCCTTGTATATATAAAAAGATTATAGGATGAACTGTCGTATTCCTAGTCTTGTACGTGGACGACATTCACTTGATAGGAAATGACATTCCTATGCAACAATCGGTCAAGTTGTTCTTATCACAATGGTTCTCCATGAAAGACCTGGGTGATGCCCCCTATATTCTGGGGATTAAGATCTATAGAGATAGATCCAAGAGATTTTTAGGACATTCACGGTCCAGATACATAGAGTCTGTACTAAATAGATTTAGTATGGAAGATTCCAAGCGCGATAATATACCCGCATTGCACGGAATCACCCTTTCCAAAGAGATGTCTCCCAAGACTGATGAGGAGAGGGTTCGCATGAGCATTATACCCTACTCTTCGGCTGTAGGATCTAAAATGTATGCGATGCTATGTACCAGACCAGATGTAGCTTACGCGCTTAGCATGGTGAGTCGGTATCAGTCGAACCCAGGAGAGAGCCACTAGATAGCAGTAAAGAACATTCTTAAGTACTTGAGAAGGACTAAGGAACTGTTCTTGGTGTATGGTAGTGGGACCTCTAGGTGGAGTCCTTTACCGACTCGAGCTTTCAATGTGATAAGGATGACAGCAAATCTGTCTCGGGTTTTGTGTTTTACCCATAACGGAGGGGCAGTCTGTTGAAAAATTTCCAAACATGACACCGTTGCAGACTCGACGATGGAGGCTGAATACATTGCTGCAAATGATGCTACAAAAGAATCTGTCTGGATTAAGAAGTTCATTACTGAACTTGAGGTGGTTCCGTCCATTGTTGATCCAATACCTTTGTATTGCGACAACAATGGGGCTATGGCTTTAGGAAAGGAACCACGGTCCCATCAGAAATCCAGACACATCTTGAAGGGGGTATCCCCTGATCAGGGAGATCGTTGATTGCCGGGAGATCAAGATGCGGAGAGTGGGCACAAAACAAAACACGGCGGATCCATTCACCAAGGCCCTTCCTTAAACACAATTCGAGAGACTATTTAAGATGTCGGGTATGCGATACGCCAACAACTGGCCCCAGTGCAGATGTTGGGTACTCGATACGCCAATATATGGTTTTAGTGCAAGTGGAAGATTGTTGGATATGTATGCCCCAGAGGCCATTATTGTATATGTATACAAGTGGATGCTTGTACATATGTATATACAGGACAATCTTACTCGATATGATAGTATGCTGTTTGGTTTGCCTTTATCCTAACATGTGCATATGTTTTACTTGTTATTGCGTACCATTAATACATGTTGATAAAGCCCGTAGGATTATTGCTTGACTACCAGCATTATGATGGCAATCATGCTTGTGGGAGCTGGGTAGTCGATAAGCATATCCTTAAATGTCCCTAGTCGTAGGAGTATCGAGACAGGACATCGATACTCCGGAGTATATTAGTTTATACGTTTCGAGACTCCGATGAGGGGCAATAGTTGGTCCCACGGCCATTAGTCTTTGGCACCTAATATCGTATACAGGTGCTCACTGGGGGTGAGTACACTGGACAGACTCGTCGAGGACTGGCTAGATGGTATTATACCAATCGTCAAATAGCAGTTCTTTAGTGACATAAGTGCTGATAGTCTATCGACCTAAGGTCTTCATTTGTCTCGTGTGAGTTCCCATTGTGCTTTGATTACTACCCTACTATGGCTCTACTGAGTCATACAAACAGGTTTTAGTTGGGCACGGTCCCGAGCCACATGGAGGCAGTGAGCGATTATCAGAGATTCGTCTCTCCCGGTATAGGGAGTCGATGTTGAGCTGTGTTCAATTGGCCAACACCATAAGTCCCTGGACGTGGATGATTGAGAATTACCGATAGGTAGATCGGTAGATTCTTGGATGGTGTTGAGCCACATCGGCACGACTTGTCAGGTTATTAGGGGTCTGACGTTTTCTACCCCTTAGACCCAGCATGCGATACTCTCAGTCGAACGGACCGGACTGTACGGAGATTTTCACGAATAGGCTCAGTAGGAGTTCGAATGAGTTTTCTCGTCAGCCTTCTTTTCAACAGGTACTTGGGTAGCCATTACGTACAGCTAGTGCTGCTGACGTGCTTGTGGTTAAACCCACTGCCAGCGTACTGTTGAGTCATTAGAGTCCCACACGGAGGGTTTCCCTGGTTCAGGAAAATCGATGTAGAGGCCGTATGATTTTTCATGCAGGGTTTCGATCATATACGTGTACTAGCTACATATATTTTGTTCGGACGGATAACACTAGCTGGCTTAGGATTAAGCTGCATTCTAGTTTTATACTGTTGGATTATTTTATCTCTTGGAATTCGTATTTTTTGTAGTAAAAATACGGCAATGTATATACGGTGGGGGTATTCTAGTAATTTCACTAGAATACTTCTAGAAGAAAACACCTCATTTTGTTTTAAATCTATTTATTTAAATAGATAATAAGGTGGAGGGATAAGGTGTATTGAAGCATGTTTGAAGCATGGCTACTTGATATTATTTATTTATTTGTTCTAACTATTCAATTATGGTTTCAATATTCTATGAGAAATATTGCATGCTTGATATTTTTCCATGACTTAGCCATTCTTCACTTGCTAGTTTTCATTATACACTTGGCTTTCTCTTTCCTCCTTTGCTCTCTTCTTCTTCCCAAAACCATAACTTGTCAGGTTATTAGGGGTATGATGTTTTCTACCCCTTAAACTCGGCATGCGATACTCTCAGACGAACAGACTAGACTGTACGGAGATTATCACGGATAGGCTCAGTAGAAGTTCGAATGAGTTTGCTCGGCGGCCTTCTTTTCGACAGGTACCTGGGTATCCATTACGTACAGTTAGTGCCGCTGACATGCTAGTGGTTAAACCCACTGACAACATACTGTCTAGTCTTTAGAGTCCTACACAGTGGGTTTCCCTGGTTCAGGAAAATCGATATAGAGGCCGTATGGTTTTACGTGCATGGTTTTGATCATTTACGTGTACTGGCTACATATATTTTGTTCGGACGGATAATACTAGCGGGCTTAGGATTAGGCCGCATTCTGGTATTATACTATTGTATTATTTTATCTCTTTCTATTCGTATTTTTTGTAGTACGAATACGGGTATGTGTATATGGTGGGGGTATTCTAGTAATTTCACTAGAATGCTTCTAGAAGAAGACATCTCATTTTATTTTAAATCTATTTATTTAAATAGATAATGAGGTGGAGGGATGAGGTGTATTGAAGCATGGTTGAAGCAAGGCTGCTTGATTTTATTTATTCATTTGTTCTAACTATTCAAGCATGGTTTCAATATTATATGAGAAATATTGCATGCTTGATATTTTTCTAAGACTTAGCCATTCTTCACTTTCTAGTTTTCATTATACACTTGGCTTTCACTTTCCTCCGTTGCTCTCTTCTTCCTCCCAAAACCATAACCCTCTCATGAGTTGAGAATCCATGGTTTTGTGAGATAATACAATCCAATTAACACTCAACATCTTCTAAGCTACCTATATTAGCAAACTAGTATTTTAGTTACCTCAAGTTTGAGCTTGGAGCTTGAACTATAGACTCTCGGGTGGATTATCTTCGATACGAGGAGGCCGATGACCAAGCTCGATCCCGACGTACAATGAGCTCAAGAAGAGGAAAAGAAGACCTGAAGGACATGGTTCATATAGGTATAATCACTTTCATAGTAGATTAATACCTATGAAAGTTTTGTTATTTAAGGCTTACGGTAGATCTTGGGATTAGTCGGTATTGCAAGTCTTAAAAATCGTTTTTGAAAATTCCGCCTCTCTACAATCCCAGAAAAGTGTGCGACACCGCCTAACAATCTTCTCCCGGATGCAAGCTTCAAGATCACCGCTGATGTCTTCCATCCTCTAGTACGAGGGTATTATCACTTTCTGTTGGAAGACACGATGCAAAATAGTGACGAGATCATCTCTCCGTTTCTTCGAAATCCGATCCATCAGATATACTTAATGCACCTTGTCTCCAGCGTCATTGAGTGCCTAGAGCGGCATAGCCCTAGCAAGCTCATGTAGAGATTCCTAGATTGATCCAACAACAATCTTCAAAAGGGCAGAACGGTGGGGAGCAATCAGCCATTGTGATCATGGAAGCGACACATCACATCATCACATTGGGTCGTAGTATACTCCTGGTCTTGAAGGCAACTTTAAATGCGAATCTCTTCATAGGAAAGAATCTTCTCGATATCATACAAATGACCAGCCATAGTACCTAAAAAAAGGTAAGATGGCCGCCAAGATTGGGGTTCCTAGTATCAGAAGCCAAGAAACCACAATAGGTCGAGATTGATACATTAAAAGTTGGACTTTGCGCACATCTTGGCATTCTACTAAGTTAGAGGATGTGCGCGTCTCATGAAAATCTAAAAGATTTTCAAAGTAAGGATACTTAATCCAAAAGGGGGCGCATTACTAAGGAAGCAAAGGCCTCAAGTTCGATGTGCACACTTTACCTTGATGGAAAAAGTCTGGCTAGACAAAGCAAAAGCGATGAATCAAAGGCTTCAAACAAGAAGCAAAATCTTCGGACAAGTGCGTAAGCACTAAATAATCAAGTATGCAAAGAGAATGGTTCTCAAAGTGCACAAGCAAAGGTAAGAAAGTAAGGCACTTCAAAGAAGAAGATGCAACCCTTTTTATAGGAGGTCGAAAGTCAGTTCACCTTCAGCAAATCTCAAGGCGAATCCGACGGCTCAAAATCCGACATTGATTGCACCCACATATAGGACATATGCGCACGATCGATAGGGGCATTTGTTTGCACCTGTTCAAGTGCGCACAGACATGCATGCTCACCTGATGAACTTAGTTCAATTGACTTGCGCACCTGATAAACTGGATTCAATTAACTTGCGCACCGACATGCATGCACACCTGATGAACTGGATTCAAATGATTTGCACACCCGTATACATGCGCACATATGTAAATGCGCATGCATGACATGAGCGCACATGCAAGTTGCGTATATCAAGGGAAAGAAATTTGTTGGAGATGAAATATTTATCAGATAACAACATGCGTTCAAATAAACATTTAAGTCCATAGGAAAAAGATCCCTAAATATGGGATCAAAAATACAAGGGTTTACAAAAAAATAAACTAAGTTCTCTAAAGCCCTCTCAACCTTCTCCACCATCTCGAAATGGAGATCTTCACGAAGAGTCGCTCCCCATCGATCAGTGACATGCCCATCGGCAAAAGCAAGGCCCGCTGAGCCCGTATCTGGTTCAGCAAATGAATGGAGCGATCCCTCAGAGGCTTGGAAATCAAATAGGCCTCATGAAAGCAGAGCATCACCAGAGTCATCTCCGTTGGATGAGGAGAAATATCATCAAGCACGGCCAAGATGGTCATCCGAAGCCAAATAGAGCTGACGGAGAGAGGAGATCCCCTACGGGTCAGGAGCTCATGCATCACGGCATCTCATTGATCATCCGTGAGAGCGGGATTCACCAAGCGTGCAGCAAAACGAGGAATAATTTCCTCGATAGGCACCTACCACGGCTGCCGAGGAGCATGTGGGCGATTGCAAGCTATGGCTTTCTCTGCTAAAATGGTTCTCTATAAAAGTGATGTTGGAGATGAACATGTCTTCAGATTATATAGAGAAGCATTCAAGTCTCGGCATAGAAAATTTGGCAAGTCATTAAATTGGGAACAATTCCAAAGTTTTGACCAAAGAAAGTGTCAAAAACGAGGTGGATAGCACTGAAAACTATGGGTCATCAGTCTGCACACTTACATTTATGTGCGCACTTGATGGAAATATCATTTAAAGCGCGTGCGCACAAGCTAGGCACAGGCACGCACAATGCAAGTACGCATTTGATAAGTGCACATATGATAGGTGCGCACATGCACGTGCAACGCACGAGCGCAATGAGCACTTAATAAAACAAAAAACGCAAATACATCCGCATTCCTTAAAAACATACGCTTATTGAAAAAAGAAGTAAATAAGGAAACAAATCTTTAACTAACAGTAAAATATCCTGTTGGTTAAATAGCTTAACTAAAAGATCTGTGGATCAAAGATCCAATGGTGCGCATGTCACCCTTAATTGATATAAATTAATTAAATCTTTTTAAATCAATCTAAAAATCAGATTGAGATCAAAACAAAACAAAAAAAATTCAACAAACCCTAATTTCTTCTCTCATATAAATAGGAGCCTCATATGAAGAAATACGGACGGAAAAATCCTTCTATAAGCTTGAAAAATCTCAAAACTTCTCCTCCATTAGCAAAATTGCGCAAGGTAGAAGAAATATAGAGAAAAACTTCTCTTTTCTTTAAAAAGCTTTGGCTTTTTATACAGAAGCCTTTGCTTATTCTCGAATCAATTGATTCGACAAAAAAAAAGATCAAATGATCTTAGGGTTTGTCTCTCGTTCATAAATTTCATACTTTTGCGAGGGATCGATGCCAAGACCCAATGGAAAAAAAATAATAAAAGATGAGCACTACAAAGAAAATGGATGAAGACCAAGGTTTTCACTTCTCAGCAAATAAAAGAAGAAAAAGAAGACAGAAGCCATTACTTCTTAGCAAAGCCTATGCCTTCTAATTAAAACAGATGCGCACCCAAATTAGTGTGCACCTAATGATAAAAATCGTTGTCTTTGGAAATAATAATGCCTATAAAGGCATGCGCATCACGTGAAAATCACGTGTGCGCACTTAATAAAATCTGCCTATAAAGGCATGTGCATCACGTGAAAATCACGTGTGCGCACTTAATAAAATGTGCCTATGAAGATGATCAGTCGAAAATAATGTATTTTTAACACGTCAATTTCCCTATCATTTGCACTTATCTAGAAGTGTTCGGTTTGCATATTACACATATTAGCAAAATAGCTGTAAAAGACCAGATCACATGTGTTATACTCTAAAACCGGAATTTTTAGGGAAATTGACTGTTTTTCGTGGCATCGCATCATCCTTGTATAGCGCAACACTTGTTTCGAAGTCTGTGCAGGAAATTCCAGGAGAAAGGCCAAATCTGTGAAAATAATACGCCAACTCAAAGATTTGAAATCTGGCAATGATCTAGAAGGTATTCAGGGAATAAACATATCAAAAAGTACACCAGAAGACAGAACAAGAAAATACATGAAGTTTCAAGCCCTAGCCCTCCTATTGAGCCGCGGATCCACGGCCGGAGCCGGCTTGCGCCGCGGATCCACGGTTGATGTGACACGTCACCACTTCAGCTTTACTTCAGAACTCCTCTCTTGAGTCCTACAACTCATTCCAGCCACTGAATTTCCAGAGAACTCCAGAAAGTTCTTCAGTACAGAAAGGGATCCTTGTGCAAGCTAATGATGTCCAAGCTTCTTAAGCAAGCTTCCCCTTAACTACCTTAAAGCCTAGAACCTTCTCCCTAACCTCCTAACTTAAGGTGGAAGCTACACCCTAACTAACCAGTTCTAGAGGCTTCTACCTAACTAACTAGCTTATAAGGGAAGCTAACCTAATCCAAGCTTCTTAAGGAAGCTAATCATTCTTAAGCCTATAAAAGGGACCCTAGGCTTCACTTTCAAAGGTTGTTCATTCTATCACTTCTTCTCCTCTCTTCATCTTCCACCTACAAGTTGAGTGACACAACTTGTAAACCCTAATTCAAATTGCAAAGCCAAATTCAAGATCCCGAGTACCATTCAAGCGAGAAGCCTTCAACCTTTTAGGAGCGGAGCCGATCTTCAACCGAGCAAGTGATCCAAGCCGATCCGCGATTCAAGGAGACGAGCGAAGCCAAATCGACGATCGAGTTCTTTCCTCTTGTAGTTCTTGAGTGAATTGTAACGGAATTGTTGATAAATAAAAGGTGAAATTCTTTAATCTTGCTTTCTTTAAATTCTTGCATCATGATTCGATCTCAATTTGTGATTATGGTTCTTGTTGTGATGTTTGAGTAAAACTCCGCTCGTAAAGGAGTCGAGACGATCAATAGAATGATGATGTAACAAATCTTGAAACAATTCTTAAGTCCTACGAGTTTGTAAACTCTTGTAAATTGAAGAATCGACGACCTAGTTTCGGTGCGATGCTTTCTTGATTGTGATCGCTCGAAATTAGGGATCCACGATAGATTCTTGAATTTACTAGAGGCTAGAATGTGAATGGCATCGACGAAGGAACAAGGGATAAATGTTGAAACCCTAGTTTCACAAGAAATCCCTAATTCTCGTTGATCATCATCGATTTAGTATCAATTCATCGATGGATAAGAATACGTAATCGCTAGATTTCATCACATCTATAGATCCGATCGATTCCTACGAGCCTCACTTCGATTCTTGATAATTGGTTTGGAAATCATCACATCTCAATTCTTGATTTTAATGTTTTCTTAGATCTAGATTTTTCTAATTCTTGAAATTCAATTTACAAATCATGAATTGTTTCTTTTCTTTTCTTTAAATTTTCGACTCATCTAATTCAAAACACGAACGATTACACTTTTCCTGTGGACGATCCGCACTTACTAACGCGCTACATTTGACACCGTTATTGATTGCGGTCAAATATTTTTGGTTGTGATTTCTTTACAATTTTTCTACATACACACCGGAAAACATTCAATCAAATAGCGTCGTTGCCGGGGATAGTGCGCTAATTGTTCGTTTTTGAAATTTGAGTTGAAAAGTTTATTCCATCTATATTTTTAGATCTAAATTCGCATAAACCCTAAACGTGTTGTTGTGATTTGTTGCGAGGAAATGTGGAATTTGTGGAGCTTGAGAAAAAAAATTCAGAGCATTCCAAAGAGCTCTTGAGGTGAACAGGAGCTTGTGCACAAATTTCTGTGCAGTGATCCCAAGATCCCACCGCGAAAGCGCGGCAATAGGCGACTCCTGCGGCTGAACCGCGGCGGCCCTGTAGGAACACTGTACCAAAGTTCTCTGGTAATTTCTCAACTTTCTTATCTCCTTCCATGTCTGCTCCAAATAATAATTTGCTGCAGATTTCTTTGCAAATAAATCGCAGCGCCGCAAAAAGCAAAATAAATTGTGCGTGTTTTTTATTTTTGGTTGTTTGCATATTAATACGGAAATTAAGGGGCACGGCCAAATCCAGATTAGGTGGGGAGTTCATTACCCTTCCTAAGCCCCAAAAATCACAAACTTGCATCCGCATTTACCCTCATTAACTAAAAAATATCTAGAGATAACTCTAAGAACCGTCGCGCTCACTTAGGACAAGAGAAGGCCGTGGGTAATTCATTGCTTATCCGCGTTTCTTTTGTGGTGTCTAAGGCAAGTGTGTCAAAGGCTAGTGGTTACTTAATTAGGCCCACTACTTACGTAGTGGAGAACCTCACACTTACCTGGCCACAAGAGAGACAAAGAGGCAGTGGAGGATTGATCCTGCGACTTGTCTTTTGGCGGTTAGGAGCGGTCTAGAGCTTTGACCTAGGTGACCACTAGATTTTAAGGTTGCTTGTTGCATTTGTTGTGATTGCATCATTTTTATAAAAAAAATCTGTATCTTTTTCAAAACAAACACCAACACTTCATTCATTTCCCTAATTATATTCATGCTGCCGCTTGTACTAAACCCTTTTAGTGCAAGATAGGCTGGACACGGGATTCTAGTGCCCGTTTAGTACGCGTTCCCCCGATCGACTCCGAAGTCGGTATTTCTATATTTACCTCTCCTTTACCCACCATCACACCCACATCGATGGATCCCTCTCCATCGAACTTCTTTACCACTAATCTGCCGCCGTCCGTTGGTGCGCAGAATCCACCCCGCATCACTCTCCAAGAGAGGTGCTATCTTATGCGAGGTCCTCTTTCGACCTGCTTATCCATTCTACCAGCCAATGGGGATAATTTTGAGATCAAACCCCAATACATCAACCTTCTACCCAAATATCACGGTCTCGAGACTGAAGACGCATATGTCTTTATCACCAAATTTGAAAATGTATGCGCAATGATGGGTACTTCACAGCTTTCTGTGGATGCTATGCGTCTTCTTCTTCTTCCATTTACCTTGTGCGATATAGCCGAGAAGTGGTTGTATAACACTACCGCACATTCCATTACCAATTGGGAAGAATTCGTTGCGGCATTCCTTAAGAAATTCTACCCTAATCAAAAGACAGCTCGAGTCCGTAGCGAAATAAATCAATTCACCCAGCTTCCAAATGAACCATTTTCAAAATGTCTTGACCGCTTCAAGGATCTGTCGGTTCAATGCCCAAATCACGGAATCCCAAGATGGGAACTGTGCCGAATCATATATGAGGGCAGTAACCCTACCACTAAACAGAGCCTTGAAAACACGTGTCAAGAAAATTTCATGACCAAAGATGATGGGGAAGCTTGGAAATACTTAGAAGATTTCGCTGAAAACCTTTACAGTGGGAGAGTCCATCGTTTAGGGGTGGCAATAACCAGTCGGATGTTTCCATAGGAGTTAGAGCTGAAATTTCAGCTTTACACAAGAAATTCGACGCTATGGAAAACAAATTTTTAGCTGTCGCCCTAAATCAAATGTCACTCTCCAAAACTGTATGTGGATGCTGTTCTGATCCTTCTCACTTAACGAAAGAATGTCCGTTTCAAGGTCATGAGCATACCAATACCGCATTTTAAAGACCTAGAAACGATCCTTATTCTTCCACATATAATCAGGGTTGGAGAAATCACCCTAATTTTGCTTGGAACCAACAACAAAATCAAAACACGGTTCCAAATCAAAACAGTTTCCAAAGGGCTCCTCCACCACAACAGCAACCACTTCCATTGAGTCAGCACCCCTTCCAAGCACAAAACTTTCAAAATCCGGTCAACACACCTGCACCGTCTGATCCTTTGCAGTTGACCGGGACTGATGAATCCTCTTCATTCATGAATTTTCTTTGGACAATAAAGTCTTTCGTCGATAAATTGAGAAAAACTCTGCGTCCCAAAGCGAGACTATTAAATCGATGGAAGAAGAAATTGCACGATTAAAAGCTGAAATGAGTGCAAGAGAGAAAGGGAAACTTCCAGCTCAACCCCTACCCAATCCTGGCTATTCACATCATGTGAATTCAATCACGTTGAGATCTGGAAGAGTGCTTGACGATCACGTTGGGGAAGAGATTGATGACACAGAAAAATCTACCGATGATACCCCAGCTGAGACTTTTCCTTCCACTTCTACTTCTAATTCTAACCCCAGTTCGTCTACCCCACCATTTTCTTCCGAGCCTATTCTCCGTTTCCCACAAGGCTCGACACCTCAGCCCATCTCTTCTATTCCCCCGAAAACGATCCCCACTCCTATTCTTAAATCGTTCCCACCCACACGATCTTCTCCAGTGTTGGACCCCGATCTTATTGATCAAGCTCCTTACCCGAATCGGTTAAGGGGAAACAGACCAAGTCCACAAATGGAGAAGATCACGGAAATCTTGAAACAGGTTAACATCAACATCCCTCTTCTAGATGCAATCCAACAAGTCCCCGCTTATGCGAAAACTCTTAAAGACTCGTGCACTAGAAAGAGGAAGACTCAAGTGCCCAAGAAGATATTCATGGCAAAAACAGTAGACACGGCCTTTCCCCAACAATTACCGAGGAAACGTAAGGATCCTGGATATCCTACGATTTCCATTTCTATCGGGGAGAAACACATCAACCGTACTCTACTTGACCTTGGCGCAAGTGTTAACCTGCTTCCTTTCTCGGTCTACGAGCAGTTAGGGATCGGAGAGTTGAAACCAGCCCATTGCACTCTCCAGATGGCTGACCGATCAATCACCAAACCTAGGGGTGAACTGGAGGATGTGTTAATAAAAATCGGGGAATTTGTATTCCCTGTGGACTTTATTGTAATTGATACACAGCCTGTAGCGAACCCACGGAATCTAATTCCGGTGATTTTAGGTCGCCCCTTTTTGGCCACTTCCAATGCTATCATCAACTGTCGTAATGGTTCTATGACCCTATCTTTCGGGAATAGGTCAATTGAGCTAAACATTTACAAGTTGGGAAGTGTACCCTCCGAACCTACTGCTCAGATCTGTTCTGTCGAATTAATGGATGTCGACAGCAGCGAATTTGACGATCCTCGTGATACTAATCTTGACTCTTTTCATACGTTGTTGTTTAACCCAACTATGTATCATACACATACGGACTCTTCCACCGAGTTGTCCGGGTCAACAACTAACACTGACTATGAACCGTTTTTAGAGTCTGAAGATCACCCCGCGCTTTGTGATGACATTATTCTTCGGGGTATTGATGAAACTTTTGAGGAGATCTTCGCTGATGAACTCGTATTTCTGAACAACACGGGTGTTGAGATGAATCCACATCAAAACAATGAAATTGAACCTCCACCCCTTCTTCTGAACTGTAAAAAGAATGCGAGTAATCCATCACATTCACTGCATCGTCTCTCCAAAATGAGACGCACACACATTCTATTCCACCACTTACCCTTTCCCCACTTCTTCTTCCACCAACCTGAGCACTACATTGATAAAATTTTTGAATGGTTGGTGTTAAATTTCGGTCTTTGCAAAGCTTGGCATCGACCAAAAATTTTTACCCCCTCTTGTGATTTTCAAAGCTTAACATTGTTTAACTCAAGTTTGGAGGGGTTATAATCTGGCTCTTGAAAAGAAAATTTTTACACAAAATGATGAGCCAAGAATAAGTTTGGGGGAGGATCTTCACTTAAATATTTTGCCCCCACTAATAAATTTCCTCCCAAACTTACAGGTTTTTGAGATTTAGCAGATGGCAACAGTGAGGACACTGTTGAAAACAAGTTTGGGGGAGATTTGTGCTTATTTTCGCATCATTTGCATATACTTTGCATAAGCACAAAACATTTTTGAAAACCTATAAAAAAATTTAAAAAATAAAAAAATATTTTTTGTACATAAATAAGATAATAAAAGATTAGATAGTGAAAAATTACATCCATGAGATTAGAAAAATTTAAGAAAACCAAGAAAATTAGAAGTTTTCTTAAACGAACTAGTAATAAGTAGTTATGAGCCGTTGTCCCAAGGGTTAGTAAGATGAAGGAAGTCACTAATCTGAGGATAAAATAAGTCTGAAAAATAGTTCCTATTCTGAAAGCCAAACATTTTGAACATGGACACCCTACTATTCGCACTTACACACGTCTTGAAGCTCGGGATAGTAGAGGATACCTTGAAATGTTCTTGTCTAAAAGCCGATGTATGAAGGAAATAAAAAAAAATTGAATAAAATATAAAATGGTGAAAAAAATGAACACTGGTTTTGTTATCGCCAAGGCAGCAATAAAAAAATATAGCGAGGGTGCCTCTTCACCTAGTGCCCTAAGGCCAACTGGTCTGGGAGTCACTGCTAAGCCTTAGGTGATGCAAGACGAGGAAAAACACCAAATAAGCAAGTACATGAGTAATCGGTCGGTTAGTACCTCAAGAAGTATTAACGGTCGCATGAAAATGTGTGAGTAAATCTAAATATTCATTAATTAAAAAGTACTGAGGTGGATGGACAAGAGTATGATAGCTTGAATTGAATTCTCCGGGTGTAGGGATGTATGTTACACACACGTAGGGTTATATGATCGATGTTTGGAGGAAAGATAGGAATGAAGAATAAAGACGATGTTTTATTGAGGGATGATGTGATTTCTGACATTTTTTCATCACTATTAAGATAGGGCTCATGACAACCGAAAAGCTAGCTTTATTGGAAACCCTAATTTTCAAGGCTTTTCTTTTACAATTCTTTTCTTTAAATGTAATATTCACAGTCTTCCTTTTATTATTGGATTTTTTGGGTGCAATCCGCTGAAAACCCTCAGGAGACAACACTCCTCCTACTAGGGACACCTAGAGGTTTAAAGGCTTGTTGCACGTGCTCAGTGCAATCGTGTTGCCTACGAAAGTGTGCTAGTTAGTTTTTTTTCCTTTATTTTCTCCTTCTCTTTTTAATAAAACAGTTCGCTCGAGACGACCGAAAATAAGTTTGGGGGAATTTAATCAGTTAAAAATAATGTATTTTTAACACATCAATTTTCCTATCATTTGCACTCATCTAGAAGTGTTCGGTTTGCATATTACACATATTAGCAAAAGAGCTGTAAAAGACCAGATCACATGTGTTATACTCTAAAACCGGAATTTTTAGGGAAATTGACTGTTTTTCATGGCATCGCATCATCCTTGTATAGAGCAACACTTGTTTCGAAGTCTGTGTAAGAAATTCCAGGAGAAAGGCCAAATCTGTGAAAATAATACGCCAACTCAAAGATTTGAAATCTGGCAATGATCTAGAAGGTATTCAGGGAATAAACATATCAGAAAGTACACCTGAAGACAGAAGAAGAAAATACATGAAGTTTCAAGCCCTAGCCCTCCTATTGAGCCGCAGATCCGCGGCCGGAGCCGGCTTGCGTCGTGGATCCGCGGTTGATGTGACACGTCACCACTTCAGAACTCCTCTCTTGAGTCCTACAACTCATTCCAGCAACTGAATTTCCAGAGAACTCCAGAAAGTTCTTCAGTACAGAAAGGGCTCCTTGTGCAAGCTAATGATATCCAAGCTTCTTAAGCAAGCTTCCCCTTAACTACCTTAAAGCCTAGAACCTTCTCCCTAACCTCCTAGCTTAAGGTGGAAGCTACACCCTAACTAACTAGTTCTAGAGGTTTCTACCTAACTAACTAGCTTACAAGGGAAGCTAACCTAATCCAAGCTTCTTAAGGAAGCTAATCATTCTTAAGCCTATAAAAGGGACCCTAGGCTTCACTTTCAAAGGTTGTTCATTCTATCACTTCTTCTCCTCTCTTCATCTTCCACCTACAAGTTGAGTGACACAACTTCTAAACCCTAATTCAAATTCCAAAGCCAAATTCAAGATCCCGAGCACCATTCAAGCGAGAAGCCTTCAACATTTTAGGAGCGGAGCCGATCTTCAACCGAGCAAGTGATCCAAGCCGATCCGCGACTCAAGGAGACGAGCGAAGCCAAATCGACGATCGAGTTCTTTTCTCTTGTAGTTCTTGAGTGAATTGTAACGGAATTGTTGATAAATAAAATGTGAAATTCTTTAATCTTGCTTTCTTTAAATTCTTGCATCATGATTCGATCTCAATTTGTGATTGTGGTTCTTGTTGTGATGTTTGAGTAAAACTCCGCTCGTAAAGGAGTCGAGACGATCAATAGAATGATGATGTAACAAATCTTGAAACAATTCTTAAGTCCTACGAGTTTGTAAACTCTTGTAAATTGAAAAATCGATGACCTAGTTTCGGTGCGATGCTTTCTTGATTGTGATCGCTCGAAATTAGGGATCTACAATCGATTCTTGAATTTACTAGAGGCTAGAATGTGAATGACATCGACGAAGGAACAAGGGATAAATGATGAAACCCTAGTTTCACAAGAAATCCCTAATTCTCGTTGATCATCATCGATGTAGTATCAATTCATCGATGGATAAGAATACGTAATCGCTAGATTTCATCACATCTATAGATCCGATCGATTCCTACGAGCCTCACTTCGATTCTTGATATTTGGTTTGGAAATCATCACATCTCAATTCTTGATTTTAATGTTTTCTTAGATCTAGATTTTTCTAATTCTTGAAATTCAATTTATAAATCATGAATTGTTTCTTTTCTTTTCTTTAAATTTTTGACTCATCTAATTCGAAACACGAACGATTACACTTTCCCTGTGGACGATCCGCACTTACTAACGCGCTACATTCGACACCGTTATTGATTGCGGTCAAATATTTTTTGTTGTGATTTCTTTACAATTTTTCTACATACACACCGGAAAACATTCAATCAAGTCCCCTTCACCTGCTTCCACACCTTATATATATATGAGGAAAGTTGTCTCAGGGAGCGAACCAGTTTCTGCTCTCTTAGGATCTCCATGGGCTGCGGAGATTTCTTCAATATTGCGGTAGGAGAATTTTTTCTGACCCCTCGCAACAGTTTAAAGCTATTCCCAGTTGGAACAACAACACTCACCATTGGGGTTGAAACAGGACCATATGGAGAACCGCCCCCAGCTCATTTTGTATGATGCCGATATCGACGTCGACCGTTTCTTACGGCCGGGATTTGATCAGCTTCTGGATTTTGCCGAGCCTGCCCCCTGTTTCCTTTGAGAGCTTGAATATTCTGCCCCCTGCGTCGACCTTGGTCCTTGGCATGTGCCAGTTGTTTGAGGATTGATTCCATCGGCAAAGCTGCATTTTGGGGAACCAGCCTGTGGAAGACAGACTTCCTCTGGGCTTCCTCCATCGGCGTTGAGGCACCGAGGGTGGGAGGTGGGATTATCGATCCAAAGAGAAGCCCGTTGATTTCTTGAAGAGCCGGATTGCAGAGATTTGTGGCTGCAAGTGGCCCATACTTAACTCCACCGGATATGACAAAGCCTGGGTTGCTAGGGTAGGAGCAAACGCCATTCTTCATAGAGAAGAAACATCGGCTTCAGTATCCAATCATCCAAGGGCAACCACAAACACATATACCGCGATTATTTGATCGCGGAAAAAACACGACACACGAAGTGTGGATTGGAAAGAAGAAAAGGTCCCACCGGGCGTGCCAGAATCTGTTTATCGCCGAAAACAGAGACGAAACCGCATAAATCGTCTTGCCTGAATTTGGGGGCAGATGTTATTTGGTTTTATCTGTGTACCTCTCCGAAGATGCCAAGTTGATTTATGGCGCCGTGTATCGAAGATTTAGACAGATGCGGCCGTTGTAGCAGACTTCGTCAGATTCCCCCTCGTTGTGATGGGTTTTTGATTGTGGGGACGCTCTTCCCTGCAGGTGCAAACCTCTGCAGTTAATTACGTTACCGCGTAGCGATAACCTCTTTCTCCTGCTCCATAAGGTCACTTCGTGTCATGTGTATTTGTTTTATTTTTGGTTTCCCGTGGATTGTATACGGAGACTAATTTGTGTTGTCGCCTGTAGGGCGTGGATTGGTCCAAATTCGTATTTTCTTAGATTTAGGTTTGGTTTGATTTAATGATCATTAACCTTGTTTGAGATTAAGATCGACTAAAATATTTGTTAAGGATACGTTAATCCGATGTTTGACTAAGATCTACTTAACGGGGGTTCAGGATCATTTTTGATCTAACGAAAGAGCATTTGGGCTCTATCGTTTTAGTTTAAGAACGTTACGGTCCATAGCTAGTTTAAGGACATTACGGTCCATAGCTAGTTTAAGGACATTACGGTTCGTATTGGGATGTGTCTGTCCATTTGAGAGTACACTAAAGAGTTGTTTGTTATCGGGACCCACCACCTCTCTGAAGACGCTGAAGAATTACAACGACATTTATCAGAGGTGTGAGGAGATGTACTCTTAGAAGATCGATAGTCGTGTTTGGGACTAAGACCAATTTGGGAAAATTGTGAGCACATGGGCTCGGCTGATCTGAATTAGGGACTTTTGGTCAACTTGGACTCAGCTCACTCAGTCTTTGAATAAAGTGTTACTTGTTTTGGCTCAGTCCCTTTTCTGTGCAAACAGTGCTGAGCATTGATATGGGCTCTGACGCTCACCCTCTTTTTTTGTTTTTTATGGAGTATTAAACACTCTTTATGGCGCCCACGTACGGAACACGTGAGGCTCTTGTCACTGAGCGCCAACCACTGAGTGCTAGGCACTACTTGTTGAGCAGTGTCCACGTGAGGGGCACGTGAGGCGCTTGGCGCAACCACTGAGTGCTTAAGCACTCTTTATTAAGCAGCACCCACGTGAGGGGCACGTGGGGCGCTTGGCGCTGGGCACCAACCACTGAGTGCTAAGCACTCTTTATTAAGCAGCGCCCACATGAGTGGAACGTGAGGCGCTGGGCGCCAACCACTGGGTGATAATCACTCTTTATTAAGCAGCGCCCACGTGAGGGGCATGTGAGGCGCTCGGCGCTGTTTCTTCCTTTGTGCATTTTTCTAAAGAGTTCGATTCTTTGTTCTCCCCTGGATCTTCAATCCCTGGGTGTAGGAGGGGATTAAGGTTTCGGTTTCTACCCAAATCTCAAGCCAAAGGTCTCCCCAAATTGAACATGGCCAATTTTTAGAAGAGACATTGGGGTAGGACGCTCCCAGAGTCTCGATACTCCATAGGTCGTCTTATGTATTTTGTTCTCCCCTGGATCTTCGATCCCCAAGAACAAATTCATCCCTACGAGAATTAAATTCTCATTTGAGGGAGACTTGTCTCATGGATCTCAGATCCAGGAAAAGAACTATGTTTTTTTATGAGGGTTAAACCCTTAGATATACAGATGAGATGCTCTGATATCTATTCTCTTTATTTACCTTGAAGAATGTTCTTCTTCCTTCTTCTCTCTTGAAGCTTTCTTTTTAGCTTGCTCCTCTTTTTGAACTTGAATTTTATAGGGGGTTCCTCTGTACAAGGCTTGAAGTCTTGGGGCCTTTATATAGTGGAGGCAAGTTTGTTGATTTAGTTAAAGAAATTTCTCATTAAGAGATCCTTAATTGATTTGGAGATTTTCTCCACCGTTGGATATTTGATCCAAGGACTTCTGTTTTACAGAAAATATTTTTCTTTTTTTTAACAAGATTGGGAAAATATTTTCCATACAGAGCTTATTTTGTAGCTTCGCGATTTTGTAATCACCATTGGATGTTTAATCCAACGGTGCTCTGTTTTAAAGAGCGTAATCTTTCTTGTTTAGAAAGATTGAGGAAATATTTTCCCATACAGAGCTTATTCTGTACCTTGGTGATTTTTAATCTTCCTTGGATTTTTAATACAACGGTGCTCTGTTTTACAGAGAGTAATCTTTCTCGTTCAGAAAGATTTGAGTAATATTTCCTCAACAGAATTTAATTCTGTATTTTGATGATTTATCATCTCCGTTGGATCTTTGATCCAACGGCAGAGAACTTTTAGTTCTGACGCTGGCACCCTTGTACGGGGCACGTGAGGCGCTGCCTCAAAGTTTTTAACTCTTGGCACTGGCGCTCTCGTGCAAGGCACGTGAGGTGCTGCCTCTTTTCAAATTTTGAACAGAGCCTTACTTTTCTATTATTGGGGTGAAACACTCGACATGATATTATGCTATCGGTTGCCTTTATCTTAACATGTACAATTAGTATTATAATACTGTCTCTCTGATACATATTGATAAATCCCTCAGAGTGTTGGCTTGACTACCAGGACTATGATGTGGATCATACTACTGGGACCTGGGTCGTCCACAAGTACATCATTTAATTGTTCCTAATTAAGGGTATATCGAGACAGGGCATTGATATTCTAGAGTAGACTAGTGTGTACGTTTCTTGACCCTGTGTGGGGACGATGGTTGATCCAAGAGCCATTGGTGTTTGAGATCAAAGATTGTACACAGGTGCTGTTCATATCAGATTTTTGCATTTTTATACCGTCCATTCTTAATCACATTGCATATAGGTAGGTACTTTTAATCCGTGTTTGCTAAATAATTGCAGGTTATAGGTTCTCAGCTCTTTACAGTGAAATTCATGAAAAGTCGCAACAAATGCGGGACAACGACCAACAACGGATGAATACTGATCTCCGCTAATTATTCGTATGATACCGCCTACCAGTTCAAGGGACAAAATGGCAAATCGTTGGTCACTTCAAAGCACAAAGCACAAGGGCAGCACAAGATCCAAGACTTCAATGCGGAGTTCAAGGCAAAAGTCCACATCATTTTGCACTGTTGAATATCTGAAAGAGAACTGAAGAGATTCTGAAAAACCAAGAATACAAAACAGAAGATAAAAGCAACATGGAGAAGCCCTAAAAAAATGGTCCCCTAAATCCACCAAATGGCCGCGAAATCGCGGCCAAATAGGCACTTCTGCCGCGGTTCTGCGGCCGCGTCTGAACAGTGTCGGTGGCAGTTGGTTCCGCGTTGACTTGACTCTTTTGGGGTAGTTTTGTAATCTCATGTTTAGCTCAGAATGTAACCTAGGATTTCACCTTCCTAACTGTAAATAGAAGAGCTCAAAGCCAAATAAGAGGTGCTTTTTTTTTAATTTAGATTTTAGAATTAAATTCTGTTCTTTCTCTATGAAAAATTGTAGCGAGTTTATGAGCGTTGATTAATAAAAAATAAATAAAAAGAGAGTTATTTTATTTATCTTGCATGTTTATTTATCTTTGCAATTTTTTATTTGTTAATCTAGTCGCTTATCTTATTATTGTTTTTCTTTTGTTTTTCTTCTTCTATTTTATTTATCTTTAAACAACGATGATGCTTGAATAAGATCATTGACAAGGTGAGGTCTCAAATAGTTAGTTGCAATTTCTTCTTAACCTCATTTCTTTCTACCTTCCTTTCTGTTTTATTCTTTTTAATGGGTAAGTAATCTTTCACTTGTTAGGGCAGGAGAAGGAAAGTTTGAGAGAAGGAAATCTCTCTCACTCTTTTCTTTGCCCAACAGCTTAATTCGGACTCCCTTTAATTGAACCACAATCCGCTCACTACGGCACCCTATCCTACATGATAGCGGTGATTCCATAGTTAGACCGGTTGTGGTTGAATTAACCGAAGGCTAGGGCTAAGAGCCAAGAACGGACGGACAAGAACCATAAGGAAGAAACTAAGCATGGAAGCCTAGCTTATACTTGTAAGTTCCTTCCTAGTCATGCTAATCCCCGTTGTTACCGATTATCTAAACACCGATATTAAGAAGGGCATTGAAAGAAGTGAGAAATTCCTAACTCTAACTAACCTAATCCTAACCCTAACAAGTTCTTTATCATCTTTTATCTCATTAGTAGATCTTAAAGAAAAACTCAAAATATTTGGATTTAACTCGTTAAAACATAAAGAAAAAGATTCCATCTCCCTGTGGATCGACCCGTACTCAACCGGCTAGCTACCAAGCAAAACCGTCTTGATTGCGGTAATTAAAAATTAAGCACGCAGAAAAATGTAACAATCAGGTGCTCATTAGAGAATGGGTACACCGAACATGACTCGCCGAGAACTCCTAGATGGTACTATACCTATCGTCAGATAGCGGTTCTCTGGTGACACAGGTACATGTTAGTCTGTAGACCCAAGATCGTCATAGAGTCTTGTGTGGTTCCCATTGTGCTTTGATTTCCTCCCTACCACGGCTCAAAGGTGTCGTGCAAACAGGTGGATTTTGGGTACAGTCCCGAGTCACATGGAGGTAATGAGCGATAGGAGGGGTTTCGTCTCTCTCGATATAGGGAGTTGATGTTGCGCTATACTCGATTGGCTATAACAGAAAGTCCCCGGCCAGGGCTGTAGATGAGATTTACTGGTAAGTGTTATCAGTAGTTTCTCGTACCGTTATAGGCCACTCATCGGCATGACTTATCAAGTTATTGGGGTCTGACGATTCCACCCCCAGACTCGATATGTGACATATCAGACAAGAGACCGGACTGTACGGTAAGTGTTACTTATAGGCTTTATGGGAGTTTGACAAGCTTTCTTGTTGATCTTCTATTTGCTCAATACCTGGGTAGCCGTTACGTCCAGCTAGTACCGTTGACGGTTTGTGGGTGACTGATGTGATCATCACCTACTGCTAGCGTATTGACAAGTCATTAGAGTCTCATATAGAAGTTTCCTGATTTAAGAGAAACAAAGTAGGGCACATATGCTGATATGCGCGAGGGCCTGATTAAATACGAGTATGAGATATCGTATTGTAATCTGACGGCTATTTGTTATCAGTTAGGTTATATGTGATATAACCGGATTATTGAATCAAGTGTTGATTTAATAATATGATATATATTTATATTTGATATAATTATATATTAACTAATATTATAACTCACTAACTATTCTTCATAATATATTTATATATATATATATATATATATATATATATATATATATTATATGAAGCATGGCATGGATTTTCTATTTTTAGAAAATAGAAAAAAGAGGTGGAAAAATGAGGAGACTTTTGTGGCATGGTGTAAAGCATGGCTTGATGAATTTTTTATTCATCATCCTACACTATTGAAGTATGGTTACAATTCTATATTGATGGATATTGGATGCTTCAATAAGTGAGTGGGTCAAGCCATTCTTCATATGACTTGGTTCATTTTTCATTTTGAGAGCTCGTGTGATGAGTTCCTCTCTAGCTCTCTCCATTTTCCTCACCTCCACTTCTAAGCTCAATCCCTCACATGAGTTGTAAACTCTTGAGCTTGTGGGAACCCTAGTGAGCAAACAAAACCCCTACTTCACCATCCTACACTAGATTAGCACTTTAGTGTAGTTTGTTTACTTCACTAAAGAGTTTAGTGAAGAGGTAGCTTGAATTAGCGGAGTTCGGGTGGATCATTTTCGGCACAAAAGTCATTGAAGCAAGATCGTTCAACCTTCAAGTGGAGCCTAGTGGAGTCGTAGGGACTACAACCCAGAGCTTTAGAAGAGAAGGACACGGTCTACAAAGGTTGTAGTCATCCATCTCTTAGTATAGTTTATGATATCATAGTTAAATCCTAATCATCTAGTTTAAGATCTTGGTTAGTGTTGATTAGCACCCCAAAATTTTTTTAAATGGCATGCTTGATACCAGTAAAACCCAGTGGTGATGCTAACAAACACTTTCACTTGTGGCCTAGACACATATGTAAGTCGATGTACAACACCCCACGACTTGCGGGGAGGCGGAAATAAGAAAAACGATCTTGTTCTTTGCTTAAACATCGACTAACCGCATGAATCGAAGCTAAACGATAACTAACATCAAAACATAGAAGTTCTAAACTACTATGTGAAGGGATTATACCTAAAGAACCGTGTCCTTCGTCTTTACAAACTCCACCTCCTCCTCAGCCTTCTCCAAGTAGTAGACGATCCACCACGAGAGCTAAACTCCATGCTTTGCCTCTAAACTTGAGGCAACTAGGTATCTTTAAGTGCTAATCAAAGTACCTAGATGAAATAGAGTATGGTTATGGATTAAGTAGTCTAACTAATCCTTGTACTCAACACATGAGAGGGGAGGATTAGGGTTTGAAGAGAGAGAGCTTGAGGAGAGAGAAGATGAACATAATAATGAGAAGAGAAAATGAGTTATCATAATATATATCAAGCATTTTCATTTATCAAGAAAAGAAAAGAAAATCATTTACAACCATGCTTGATAAATATCTTATGGTGATTCACCTCCATGAGTCATTAAGCAATTATGAAGCATTAATGACATGGATGGATCATCCATATGACTCACTAATCTCATTCAATGTATATGCCACCTAAACCTCCTTAGTCACCATCTTCTAGAAGCTTCTCGCGCAATTACGAGAACACCCCTCCTATCCGTGAAAACACGAAAAAAATTTAGACTGTATAAATCCAATAACCGGATACTAGTAACTGGCTTAAACCAAAGCCGACTAGTAAAAACTGTCCGAAAATCGTACGTGCGTAAACACACGTATGCGTTCAAACCCTTGTCGTAAAACCATACGACCTCTATATCGTTTCGCCTGGAGTAGGGAAACTCTCTGCGTGGGACTCTAGAGACTCGACTACTACGCTGGCAGTGGGTTTAACCACAGACCGCAAGCGGCACTAGCTGTACGTAACGGTCCCAAGGTAGATGTCGATAAGAAGGCCGATGAGGAAACCCATCCGAACTCCTACTGAGTCTGATGTGACAATCTCCGTACAGTCCGGTCTGTTCGTCTAAGACTATCGCATATCGGGCCTAGGGGGCGGCAAGCGTCAGTCCCCTAATAGCGGTATAAGTCGTGTCGGAGCGAAGCCCATTACACCCTGAGAAACTACTGGAACCTACCAGCAAATCTCGCTTGCCCTGACCAGGGACTTTGCGTAATGGCTCCCTGACACAGCGCGATATCAACCCCCAATACCGGGAGAGACGAATCCTGTCTAACCGCCACTGCCTCCAAGTGCTCGGGACTGCACCCAACTGCTACCTGTTTGCACGACTCATTTGAGCCATGGTAGGGTAGCAATCTAAGAACAGTGGGACACACTCGAGGCGAAGTAGCAGTGTCAAGTCTGCGGACTATGCTGTACTCATGTCACCTAGGAACTGTTCACTGACGACTGGTATAAAACCAACCAACAGTTCTCTGTGAGTCCTGTCCGGTGTACCCATAACCTAACGAGCACCTGCATACTATCTCCAGTACAACGTACTGACGGCTGTGGGACAGACCATCTCCCCAACTGGGATGAGAAGCGTACACACTAGTCTACTCCGAAGTATCGATGCCCTGTCTCGATAATCCAACGACTAGGGACTAGAATAAGGATGTGCTTGTAGATTACCCAGCCCCCACTAGTGTGACTGCCATCACAACGCTGGTGGTCAAGCAAGATCCTAAGAGCTCTATCAATACGTATACTCACATATTAAGATAGAAAAACCAAGTAGCATACTACCATGTTTAGCAAGACTGTTATATACATGTGAATATCCCAAGCTTCCATTAAGTAATATACAAACTAGTATGATACAATAATGTCCCCTAGGGCATATACACTAACAATCTCCCACTTGCACTAGGGCCATGTACTGGCATATCGAAGACCGATGATCTCGAGTAGCCTCTCGAACTGAATCTGAGGTAGGGCCTTTGTGAATGGATCAGCAATGTTCTCTTCAGAAGAAACTCTCCGAACCTCGATCTCCTGACGATCAATGATCTCCCTGATCAGGTGATACCGCCTTAAGATGTGTCTGGACTTCTGATGGGACCTCGGTTCCTTTGCTAAAGCTATAGCTCCGTTGTTGTCGCAATACAGAGGTATTGGATCAACTATGGTAGGAACCACCTGAAGTTCTGTTAGGAACTTCTTCATCCAGACTGCTTCTTTTGCGGCATCACAAGCAGCTATATACTCCGCTTCCATCGTCGAGTCAGCAACGGTGTCCTGCTTGGAGCTCTTCCAGCACACCGCCCCTCCATTGAGGGTAAAGACATAACCCGACATAGACTTGGAATCGTCCTTATCACTCTAGAAGCCGGAATCAGCAAAGGCCTCCAACCTGAGGTCTTTTCCGCCGTAAACCAAGAACATCTCCTTAGTTCTTCTCAGGTACTTGAGAATGTTCTTTACTGCTATCCAGTGCTTCTCCCCTGGGTCTGACTGATACCGGCTTACCACGCTCAGTAAGTAAGCTACATCTGGTCTGGTGCACAACATCGCATACATTATAGAGCCTACCGCAGAAGCGTAGGGTATAATAGATATGAGTTCCCTTTCCAAATCAGTCTTGGGAGACATCTCTTTGGAGAGGGTGATTCCGTGACATGCCGGTAGATTACCGCGCTTAGAATCTTCCATACTGAATCTTTTCAGTACAGTGTCGATATACCTGGACTATGAAAGTCCCAACATCCTCTTGGATCTATCACGATAAATCCGGATCCCCAGAATGTAAGAGGCATCACCCGGGTCTTTCATGGAGAACCTGTGTGACAAGAATCCTTTGACAGATTGTAGCATAGGAATGTCATTTCCTATCAATAGAATGACATCCACGTACAAGACGAGGAATACGACACTTCTGACTACAACTTTACTATATATGCACGGTTCATCTGGATTTTTGATAAAGTCATATTCTTTGATTGTCTCATCAAAACAGATGTTCCAACTCCGCGATGCCTGCTTTAGTCCATAAATGGACTTAAGCAGCTTGCATACTTTCCCGCTGCTCCCACTCTGATTGAAACCCTCTGGCTGATCCATATAGATGCACTCTTCTAAATTTCCATTCAGAAAAGCCGTCTTTACGTCCATCTGCCAGATTTCATAATCATGGAAGGCAGCAATAGCAAGAAGGACCCGAATGGATTTGAGCATAGCCACTGGAGAAAAAGTTTCGTCATAGTCCAAACCAGGTCTTTGACGAAAACCCTTTGCAACAAGTCTAGCCTTATAGGTTTCCACCTGTCCATCTACACCAATCTTTTTCTTGAAGATCCATTTGCATCCTATGGGTTTTACCCCATCTGGAGCAAAGTCCAAAGTCCATGCTTTGTTGGTGTATATGGACTCCATTTCGGTCCGCATTGCATCTAGCCATCGTACCTAGTCGCCGCTCTGGATGGCCTGCTGGAAGTCAGTAGGTTCATCATCATCTATGATGCAATCCTCTCTATCCCCATCTATGAGAAAACCGTAGTATCTCTCAGGCGGATGAGACGGCCTACTACTCCTACGGAGGGGTGCGGGAATGTCCTGTTCTTCTTGAACTACCGGTTCTACCAAACTTTCAGTAGCAGCTTGTGGTTCTGGAATTTCTTCCAGTTCTATTTCGCTCCCACTTATTTTTTTTCTAAAAACTGATGTTCTAGAAAATGGGCATTACGAGAAACAAAAACCTTTTGTTTCTCTGCGTAATAGAAATAATATCCCTTGGAGTTCTTTGGATATCCCACAAACATACATTTTACTGATCGTGCCTCGAGCTTGTCCACATGCTGCTTTTTAACAAAAGCTGGACATCCCCATATCTTTATATGTTGAAGATGGGGTTTCTTTCCAGTCCACATCTGATATGGAGTGATAGGCACAGTCTTGGTAGGAGCCCTGTTCAGAAGATATGCTGCTGATTCTAGCGCATAACCCCAAAAAGATCGCGGTAACTCGGCATTACTCATCATGGATCGTACCATATCCAATAGGGTTCGATTCCGTCTCTCCGATACACCGTTATGCTGTGGAGTGTATGGAGGAGTAAGCTGAGAGAGAATTCCTTTCTCTTTTAGGTAACCTAGGAACTCGGCACTCAAGTATTCACCACCTCGATCAGATCTAAGTGTCTTGATACTTTTACCGGTTTGGTTTTCTACTTCATTCTTATACTCTTGGAATTTCTCAAAAGCCTCGGATTTATGTTTCATCAGATAAATGAATCCGTATCTTGAGTAATCATCCGTGAAAGTAATGAAATAGGAAAAACCACCTCTTGCATGCGTAGACATTGGACCACATACATCGCTGTGTATGAGTCCTAAGAGCTCGCTCGCTCTTACTCCATGTCCAGTAAATGGAGTCTTTGTCATCTTTCCTTTGAGACAAGATTGACAGGTGTCATAAGTTTGATATTCGAATGAGTCCAAATATCCTTCTCTATGCAACTTAGTCAACCTTCTCTCATTGATGTGACCCAGTCTACAATGCCATAAGAAAGCTTTATTTAAATCTGGAGACTTTCTTTTTAGTGCGTTCTGGACATTGAAAATTTGGAGTTGGTTTAAAACATATATACCGTTATTTAGGGTACCGGACCCAATCAAACCATGATTAAGGTGGATGTTAACAACATCTCTTACAAACGTGAAATCATAACCTTTATTTGATAACAAGGAAACTGATATGATATTACACGTTAAGCTTGGTACAAAAAAACAGTTATGTAAAACCAAAATGTGTCCACTCGTCAATCCTAGGTGATAATCCCCGACGGATGCAGCTCCCATGCTAGCTCCGTTAGCAACCTTTAGGGTCATATCACCTTCCTTCAGCACTCTACGGTTTCTCAGTGCCTGCAATGAATTGCAAATATGAGATCCTGATCCGGTATCCAATACCCAGGAAGTAGAGTTAATTGACAGACAATTCTCAATTACAAACACACCTGAAGTCGAAGCCACAGCTTGCTTCGGTTCCTGGTTCTTGGCGTTCCACGCCTTGCAATCTTTCTTCCAGTGCCCTTTCCTGTGACAATGAAAGCACTCATCCTGGCCTACTACCGGTACCGCAAACTTTTTCTTTCCCTTCCCTCCCACCTTACTAACACCTCCTCTAGGTTTGGTGGCGGCCTTCTTCTTCCTTCCTTTGTCCCTAGCCTTGGACCCGGAAGAAGATGCACCGCTAACAAACATAGCTGGTGTTTCCCTTGCTTTCTACAAGGTGCCCTCTGCACTCCTTAACATGTTCAGGAGTTCCGGAAGTTCAATTTCTTTTCTTTGAATGTTGAAGTTCAGGATAAACTGGGCGTAGGTGGAAGGAAGGGACTGGAGAATAAGGTCTGTATAGAGCTCATTATCCAAAGTCGTCCCAAGGTCTGCGAGCTCTTCTATATAGCCGATCATCTTTAGGACATGTTCTCCTACCGATGACCCGACTGCCAACCTACCTCGAAACAAGTTCTTAGAGGTCTCGTATCTTGCTATACGAGATTGCTCTCCATAAAGTTCCTTTGTATGGAGAAATATGGCATCTAGTTCCATATCCTCGTGCCTCCTCTGATGTTCATTGTTCATCGAGGCAAGCACGATGCACTTGGCTTTCGCGCAATCGAAATCCCAGGTTTTGCTGATTTCCTTATCCGCATTACTGGATTTGGGACCAGGGACAGCAGGTGCCGTAGCGGTGAGGACGTACCCCAATTTGTCATAGGTCAAAGCCATTTTGACATTCCACAGCCAATCTTTATAGTTTGGCCCTGTCAGTATATTTTTCTCTAAAAGTAACTTAAGTCCAGTCATTTTCAGGGTCGCTGCAATTAGGAGAGAGAGAAGAAAACTCTTTAGCATGATGCTCTTGCAAGTTTAGAGTGGTTTTTAATTTATCTAAACCGGATGGCTCCCACTGTTTCTCGAATCCTTCCTCAAACCATAAAAGAAGAATTAGCCAGGACTATTCTCACTGTACAATTCTTGCTTAACTGTTCAGCCAGGCTAGTGTCGATACTTCGAGGGAGGTTTTCCAACGCTTTCGCGAAGTTCCTTAATTAAAGAACCACTTTTCTCTGGGGGCGTAACCCCGCTGACACCTTTCTTGGCACCTACTTGGTTTATAGCATTGATCGTTAAGTGACAAATATCCTGATAAGTAGCATATACTCACAGTAGGATCGGGATCCAAATATCATCGTATGATAATGTTGAAGGAATGATACCAACATTCATCAAACTCCAAATGGTATGCATCTCTTTGCAAATTTCAGTTTCTTTAGAAATTCCCGATATAAGTTTTTGCCCCATGCTCTTATGACCTTGGCTTTGGTCAAAATGTCATAAGTCACATGTCAAGTTCTACCCGTCATTTTCTTGTCAATTTGAACCCATCCGTATATACCCCTGACTTTGGTCAAATGATAATACGACTGTCCCAAACCAACTCATCTATCTTATGCAACAAATGAAAACCCAGCAGCTACCAAACACTATGCCTTGACTTTGGCCAAAATGCATAGCTTGAATATTACTGAATACCCAAATGAAATGACGGAGGGCTACGAATGGTTTTGGCGAAACCGTGAACGTAGTGAACTTGATATAACTGAAGGAACCTGATAGCTTTTAAAAGGAGTGGTTAAAGCTCCGCATTTAAAAATATCTGTTTTTAAAATTAACCGGGTGGTTTCTTTTAAATTGTTCCAATCGATTAAACTTTTGGTTTATTTTCTTTGCATTATAAATAATGCGTCCTATCATTAACCTATTATTGCAGAAAACAACGAAAATACAACGTCCTCTTATGTCATCCGCATTCGCCACGGGGTCCCGTCATCACCCGTTAGGTTACTTAACTAACGGCAGAGCGGGGGCTGGGCTAGCGCGGGTGTAAAACATAAGCGATGTTTAAATAGCTATCATATATAGATATTGTACATTCGTCAGACGCAATAATAGGCATTCCAGATCTCATATGAACTTTATTGGATTTGCAAGCAATCCGCGTTTGTTTAGAGCCTGCAACAAAAGACGGATTACACAGTTGTGATGAATAGTCATTACCCCACCCACGACCCCTACGGGTACGGCAAACTACCCGCCCGGCAGTTTGTGCACCCCACCTTGGATCTATCCTAGGAGCAAAAACAGTAAAATGAAATAATACAACGGTGGCTACAACCGTAACCTGGATGTGCCCCGCAAAATAATATTACAACAAATTACATTTACATCAAATGAATTAAATAATAACCCATCACATAACCCCGGCTAATCATCACAACAGTCCAATACAGTTCACATCCACAAACAGTAAAAACCATTACAGAAATATGCAACCCCCTGCCAACCGACATACTAGCAGTTAGGGGAGGTTTACGAACACATTATACAAACACAGATATAATCCAACAAGCAAATACCGTATAATTTCGATCGATTAAACACATTTAATTTTTCTCCAATACTTCTCTGTAAATATGAAACCTGAACAAACATTAAAAAATTCCAGAAAATACCACATATCACAGAGAACCCACACAGTAAAATTGGGATGATGAATCGGCAACTCGGCGGCGGAATCGCGGCGAATAGGTGTGATCCGCCGCGGTTCCGCGGCGCTTTAGCCGATTCATGAGCCCACTTTTCTTGGGTATTCTTATACTATCATTTAAGGCTTTCTGAAGGTCCCTGAAAAATTTTTGGACCTCATTTAAAAATCGACAGAAACTCATGATATCGGGGTTTTCCGGTTTTGTTTTTTCCATTCGAAATTCATACAATTTTGCAAGTGGGTTATTTATTGTTTAGCGAGGCTCTGATACCACTGTAAGTCGATGTACAACACCCCACGACTTGCAGGGAGGTGGAAATAAGAAAAATGATCTTGTTCTTTGCTTAAACATCGACTAACCGCATGAATCGAAGCTAAACGATAACTAACATCAAAACATAGAAGTTCTAAACTACTATGTGAAGGGATTATACCTAAAGAACCGTGTCCTTCGTCTTTACGAACTCCACCTCCTCCTCGGCCTTCTCCAAGTAGTAGACGATCCACCACGAGAGCTAAACTCCAAGCTTTGCCTCTAAACTTGAGGCAACTAGGTATCTTTAAGTGCTAATCAAAGTACCTAGATGAAATAGAGTATGATTATGGATTAAGTAGTCTAACTAATCCTTGTACTCAACACATGAGAGGGGAGGATTAGGGTTTGAAGAGAGAGCTTGAGGAGAGAGAAGATGAACATAATAATGAGAAGAGAAAATGAGTTATCATAATATATATCAAACATTTTCATTTATCAAGAAAAGAAAAGAAAATCATTTACAACCATGCTTGATAAATATCTTATGGTGATTCACTTCCATGAGTCATTAAGCAATTATGAAGCATTAATGACATGGATGAATCATCTATATGACTCACTAATCTCATTCAATGTATATGCCACCTAAACCTCCTTAGTCACCATCTTCTAGAAGCTTCTCGCGCAATTACGAGAACGCCCCTCCTATCCGTGAAAACACGGAAAAACTTTAGACTGTATAAATCCAATAACCGTATACTAGTAACTGGCTTAAACCAAAGCCGACTAGTAAAAACTGTCCGAAAGTCGTACGTGCGTAAACACACGTATGCGTTCAAACCCTTGTCGTAAAACCATACGACCTCTATATCGTTTCGCCTGGAGTAGGGAAACTCTCTGCGTGGGACTCTAGAGACTCGACTACTACGCTGGCAGTGGGTTTAACTACAAAATGCAAACGGCACTAGCTGTACGTAACGGTCCCCAGGTAGATGTCGATAAGAAGGCCGATGAGGAAACCCATCCGAACTCCTACTGAGTCTGATGTGACAATCTCCGTACAGTCTGGTCTATTCGTCTAAGACTATCGCATATCGGGCCTAGGGGGCGGCAAGCGTCAGTCCCCTAATAGCGGTATAAGTCGTGTCGGAGTGAAGCCCATTACACCCTGAGAAACTACTGGAACCTACCAGCAAATCTCGCTTGCCCTGGCCAGGGACTTTGCGTAATGGCTCTCTGACACAGCGCGATATCAACCCCCAATACCGGGAGAGACGAATCCTGTCTAACCGCCACTGCCTCCAAGTGCTCGGAACTGCACCCAACTGCTACCTGTTTGCACGACTCATTTGAGCCGTGGTAGGGTAGCAATCTAAGAACAGTGGGACACACTCGAGGCGAAGTAGCAGTGTCAAGTCTGCGGACTATGCTGTACTCATGTCACCTGGGAACTGTTCACTGACGACTGGTATAAAACCAACCAACAGTTCCCTGTGAGTCCTGTCCGGTGTACCTGTAACCTAACGAGCACCTGCATACTATCTCCAGTACGACGTACTGACGGATGTGGGACAGACCATCTCCCTAACTGGGATGAGAAGCGTACACACTAGTCTACTCCGGAGTATCGATGCCCTGTCTCGATAATCCAACGACTAGGGACCTGAATAAGGATGTGCTTGTAGACTACCCAGCCCCCACTAGTGTGACTGCCATCACAACGCCGGTGGTCAAGCAAGATCCTAAGAGCTCTATCAATACTATACTCACATATTAAGATAGAAAAACCAAGTAGCATACTACCATGTTTAGCAAGACTGTTATATACATGTGAATATCCCAAGCTTCCATTAAGTAATATACAAACTAGTATGATACAATAATGGCCCCTAGGGCATATACACTAACAACATATGCTACAGTTTTGCGGTGTTCTCCGCCTGTTTCTCCGTAGCTACGGCCGTACCACCAGTCACCGTGCTGTCGTCCAAACGATACAAGTTCTTCAATCGTTGTCCCTTCATGACCACTAAGGCATCCTTGACACCCTTTAGTACTCTGTCTTGACCAAACTTTCATCCTGCCGTATCCAATGCTCCAAGAGAAATCATGTTCTTCTTTACTTCCGGAACGTGATGCACATTCACAAGCGCTCGCGCTACCCCATCAATTATGCGGACTTTGAAATTCCATATACCAATGGCCTTGCACGCCATATTGTTCCCCATGAGAACACCACTACCATTGTACTCTTTATAGATGTCGAACAGCTCTTTCTTTGGACACATATGGTATGAACATCCGGAATAAAAAATCCAAGTATCAGAATCTTCCTTCCCGGTGTGTACGGTAAGCACATCATACAGATCTTCTTCTACTTCGATCGCAACACTGGTTTGATCCGAATCCTTTATGCTGCACTTTGTCACGACCCGGAAAAGGCACGTGACCTGCACTTGAATCACGTGAAGTCTATAGTACCCCACTATAATCCAAGTAAGCCAAAAATCCGGAATCTAAACCTTTTTAATAGAATAATGGGAGTGAAGTTTTGAAATAGTTACTAAATGAAATCATGTTTTTTATTTTAAAGTATAAGTAAAGTTTAATTGAAAATTTTCGTCGTTTAAAAATCGGGTAGCACATCCTTTGTAAATTTTGAATAAAACCACATACAAATATAAAATATAATAAGCGTCCCCAACGGGAGTTAGTTTCCACGCCTAAACGGCAGAGCAACCGCGTAGTTAATATACGACGCTCAAGACGAAGAATAGCAAGTGAAACATAAACACAACGAGGCCAATATCAAGTTGACTCCACACGCGTACGACACCTAAAATCATAGAAATCTAAGTATCGCTTCTAAGTCCAGAATATATAAGTTTTAGTCGATGGAGTTTTTAACTAGATCCAAAAGAATATACATATACAAGAGGTGGTTACGGTGAGACCGCGTAACCCACATACTAAATGCAATCACCCGAAATAAGAAGTGTGTTGGCAAACCGCTACTGATCCGAACAGTCGGTCCTGCAAAAAACTAAGACACAACGGGAGTGAGTTACCAACTCAGTGCATAAAAATATATCGTAAGGTAGAAATTGAAATGTATAACGATTTACCTAGGTTATAAAGCATAATACTATCATACTATGTGATAATGAAAAAATATATAAATATACATCACATCAGTATCTATAAGCGCATCATATCGGATCGCGCACAACAAACATGATCTACAAGATTGTCGTCATTTGGAAATATATCATCCATAATATCTATATCATCAAGTGAATGTCTATCATCGACACTCAAAATCATCATCTACCGAGTGTTCAAGACTATCACCGATCGGTATCCTCAACATATCCATCGTGATTCGTCATGTATCCGTAATCGGTTCCAGCCTCTTCCTCGATTCTTGGATACCGCCAAAACACCGTCAACCCGATATCCGTATCGACTTCGGCCCCTTCCTCGAACTACCGAATATCATCAAAACACCGTCCACCTAATATCCGTATCGGCTTCGGCCCCTTCCTCGAACTACCGGATATCATCATAAATACATGGAAAACTTAGGGTGGACGTATCATCATCATCATCATCATCAAATTCAGGAGAAAACCGCACTTTGAAAATATTCTCAAGGTTTATAAATTATACAACAGCTTCTTAAATCCATGGAAAAATATCAAGTTCCGAAGAACGAAATCCATAATTCATCTCAAGTTTATAAGAACATAAAGCATAAATCATATTTGCAACATTTGGTAACAATCATATACGAATACCCATAGCAATGGTATTCGTATACAAAAATCAGCAAGAATTTTGCATACTAGTATATCTAACTAGAACACGAAAAGTATAGCAGTTCTATTGTGTCATGGCAATACTAATGATGTGTAGTGTAACATACAAGTCTGTGATCGTGAAGTATGACAATCATTATTAGTTGTGCAAATGTTTTATACACGGATATATTAATCGACCACATATATAACGAAATCATAATAGACAGTATCCACATAAACAAGGATATGTTTTAGTAATACAATCCTACAGTGTCAGGGCAGTATCAATGATATGTAGTATAACATGCGAGTCAGTGATTTGTGCAACATAGCAATTATTGGTAGTTGTGCAGTGTTCTATCAGTTTATTCATATAAGCCTGGCAATTGTTAAATGGCAAACGAAATTAATTAGAACTATTCATATAAATGTAGCGTATATGATAAGTAATCGAAGCGCGAGCGTAAAATAATCGTACGTACACAAGCGTTAAAATATAGTTACTTACCTATGAGCTATACGGTTGTAATTTAAAATAGAACGAAACGTTGTTTTGGGAATAAGGAAGCTGCGGTATATTTAAAATAAATATTCATTTAAATTTAGCAGCGCATCCTTGACATCACCATTTAAAAGTAAGAAATAAATCGTTGGTTTCTAAATGAGTATAGAGCTCTTAACATATCATAAAGTCCTAAGCGGGATTTAGCAAGACTCCACGAATCAAATAGATATTGGTCGTATTCGGCAATTTATTCTCATCATATCAAATACGGAATCTTCCTCATACGATATCATCTAATTAATATAGTTCCGATTTATAGTCGCGTACGCCAACACATATCATATATAGTACGGAAATCTAACCGCGTATGACATATAACATTTATTATATAAATACATATATTTATACCCTACCAGTTATGAATTATAAACTAGTTACATAGCTATAGTCTAAGACTATGAATTATATGAATATAATCTATGAATGCTCTATATAGACAGTGTTCTACTTAGTTTAGTTGCAGGGGTGCTATACGTCATCCACCCGACTTCTTCCGTAAATATAGATCTACTCACCAACATCTAGAACTAGTCAAAACCTACGACTGCCTCGTCCTTCTTCGCCGTCTCGGAAATCCTCATAATCGAACCTACAATCAAAAGTATAACACAATCGCATAAAAATTTAAATCGAAATTGACACAACGAGCGAAGCGCACATATATTAGAACCTATGGCCAACGTATGCTAAATACGACCAATACCACCGGCGTCGACGTATAAACGTCGAACGAAGAAGTAAAGATATAGAAATACAAAAACTCAAGTTTAAAAACCGTAAAACATCGAAAATCTGTAAGATAAATGCTCCCAGATTTGGCTACCGGGAATCTAGGACAAAAAGAGCTATCAAAAGGGCTAATTTATCAAGTTTCTGAGCTACAGACCAAAAACCAGACCCTGACTTGGAAATTGGGCCGAAAATCTCGTCCTTTGATCGGCCATGGAGTAAAATTTGGGGCTCAGGCTTCTACCATGGTCTCAAGAGGGTCTAAACAGCTCAAAACAATAACTCTTTTAATTTTCAGAGTTCCCTAATTATTCCAGAATTCATTTGACCATAAAAAATTCAATGAAACTATAGTTTTCAAAACTTAAAACACTTTAAAATCAATAATCCATGCATCAAAATACAACCAACTATCCCCAAGTCAAGTTGTAGTACCAATTACCCCACTCTACTTCATTACTACTAGTAAACCACCACAAAACTCTTCCCTTCCAGGACTTAACCCCTCAAAAGACCGACTTTAAAATAGTGTGACTTTAACCAATAAACCCAAAGATAATATGACAAAACACAATAAATTTGAATAAAAATAAGATTTATACCTCTTTGGTGAAGATTGAGAGGGATCCAAGCTCTACAGAAGTCTATGAGGACATCTTTGGTAAGGTTGTGACGGTCTTGATTATTCTAAGTAAAGAAATTATCAAGAGCTATGGTGTTTTTGTGGTGGGAAGCTAGGATTTGGGTGAGGGTTTCGAGGATGGAGGTAATATCTAAGATGAAGATATTTTAGTAATGAGAGTAGGGGAGAGAAACAAGACATATTATATTAGATAATATGTTAGGATGTGGTAAGGGCATGATTCTAGTTATCATATTCCCTCTCTTTCTCTCAACAAAATAAAACATTAACTTATAATAAAGTCTCATATATTTTCCTGGAAGAAAATACCTGCCATTTTCAAAATATCTCACATTTTCAATTTCCTAAAACACACACACACACACACACACACAGATATCAATCCGAAAACCCAAAATCCACAATCGGTATTATTTTCGTAAAAACCCGTAATATCCATATTTAAATTATAAAATAATATTTATAATTTTCAAAATGTTACACACTTTTACTCTTCTTCTCTAATCACTGCTTATATTTATGACATTACTTCTTCAGATGCCCCGACTGTTTGTAAAACAAGCACGACCCGCTTTCTTTCCTGGATGATTTGGATTTCCCCCTTATACTCTTGGCTCTGTCTCTATTCTTCGTCTTCCCCTTTTACCGGCGAATAACCCCAATGACTCCTAAGATGAATTTGATTTTTTTCTTAATCTCATTATTTAGAAGTGTCGTTATAAGCTCCTTCATCTCGAGAGTCTCCTTCCCATATAGGATCGTTGTTACCAAATGTTCATACGAATTCGAAAGTGAAAATAGGAGCAATAGCGCTTGGTCATTCTCCTCTAACTTGACTTCCATTGAAGATCGCTCACCATCTTATTGAAGCAGTTTAGGTGGTCGTGAATAAGAGTCCATTTCTCCTTGCGTAATCCGTAAAGTTACTTTTTTAGGTACAGCTTATTTGACAACAACTTTGACATGTAGAAACTCTCTAGCTTCAACCACAAACTTGCCATAGAACTCTCCTTCATAACGTTATACATCATGTTATGTGCTAAACAGAGTTCTATCATGCATTGCGCTTTCAGATCCATTTATGCCCATACGTCATCTGTCATGGTGGTAGATTTACTACCCCTAAGTGTATTAAACAACCCTTATTTCAGCAGAAGTGTTTTTACCCTTCTCTGCCACATCGAGAAGTTTTGTTTCCCACTAAATTTCTCCACCTCAACCTTAGTGCTATTTACCTTATTACCTGTCATCTTTAATTCCAAAGAAAAAACTTTTCCCTCGGATCTTTACGATCTACTATCAATAGAATCACAATCTAAGAAGATAGGAAGCGGACACAAGCGTCGTCACCCACCGTAAACTTAAATTGCAAAACTATAGAACGTAGCTGTGATACCAATTGTTGATGAACCACAAGACCAATCGGCGATGCAGCGGAAAACCTTACGGATCTATAAACCTAAATTCCTTTATATACGAATAACAAAAAATACCAGATGCAAACCGCAGAAATAAATAACACAATAGATTGGGGGAAAAGGAGAGAACTTTATTAGAATTTGAGAAAAAGAACACCTTACAAATGATTACAAAAAACCCTCTACTTATGATCTCGAACGAGATCTCTTTCTTCTACAAATTCACCTTATGATCGTTTTGATCTTTTATGGAGCAGCCGTTTCGTCTTCCTTAAATTTTATGATCAAAATTATCTCTTAATTGTCACCTTGATCTCTTATGGAGTCGTCTCTTGTCTCTCTTGAACCTTATGATCAAGTTGATATTTCTATTTGATGAGAGCATCTACCTATTTATAGTATAGAATAAATTTTCTCCCACTTAGATTAGAATTAATATAAATCTCCTTTATCCATATCTAATGGAATAATATCTCTTATTTAAATCTAAATCTATATTTAAATAATAGATTTATCTAATAGAATAATTTCTCTTATATAAATTTATATTTAAATAGAAGATTTATCTTAATTCTATTTATGATAACTAACTATTTAAATTTAGGCTAATCTCATCAACAAGGATATCCAACTTGAGAGTACTTGTTTGGGATATCCGCTAAGATTGTCCAGCACAGACAACGGGACTCTCGAAAACCCTGCAAGGCATCACAAAATCCGAAACGGGTTATTTTTTTGGGCCTCAACAATGACTAAAGGCCTAATGATGCTGACGTGGCACCGTTATCCATGGGGTTTTCTGGAGTTTCCAAAATTAAGTTGCGCTTTCAGAAAAACCGTCAAACTTGATGTTTTTTTAATGGAATTAAGCCTTTTTATATAGAAAATACATAATATGGCTAAATATTTTCAAATTAACCTAACTTTATCTCTAAACACTCCTGTTACTCCTATTACTAATATGAGTCGTTAAAACTCCACTGGCTCAATCTTCTTCAACTAATTATTCAAATCTCAATTTAAAATAAAAAGACTCCAAATCAACATTTTGGCTATTCCTGAAGTTTAAATTAGAAATAAATCCATCACAATAATAATTGTAGTTGATTTCAAATGTTATTATGTTGCAAAATGAATTCTGATATTTTTTTATAAAAAAATTGAATGGAAACAAGATGAATATACTTCCATAATATAAAAAATGCTTATTTCATAGAAACCACTCTGTGGTTTACTCGAGTTTTTAAAACCACCCTATAATTTAAACCAATCATGAAAACTCCCCAAACTTTTATTTCGTTGTACAAGAACCCCATGTGGTTTGATTTGTAAAGTTTTTTAGCGATGAACAGCTCAACACCACATTTAACCAATTCTTGTAGTTTTATTCTAAATTATCCATCATAATCTCATTATATCAGTTATTTTTTCTCTAAATTTTGATTTAACTCAAATTGAGTCTTCTTTTCCAAATTCTCAAACATGAAGTTTTCTTCTCCAAATTCGACCAAACTGCCCACCAAACGGTACTATGAGTATGGTTTACCTTCAGTGCATCTAGAACATTCGTATTTTCATTAAAATAAGAGCTTAATTTAGTCAACTTTTGAAATAAATAACAGCAGGGGGTTTCTGTGTAGCGAAATAAAAGTTCGGCGGGTTTTCGTGTTGGGTTTAAATTATATGGTGGTTTTAGAAAACTCGAGTAAACAACATTGTGGTTTATGTGAAATAAGCCTATAAAAAAGCATGAGTATTAAATTTTTCTCAATATACAATGAATCTTAATATTCAATTAACTTTTCCCCTTTTGTTGGGAAATATTCGGCAATGAAAGAGAAGAAGAAAAAGCAGCAAGATCGAAAACTGTGGATATTATGCATTGAAAAAGAATAAGATTAATTTAAAATGTTTTGCATAAAATCAAATTATTTGACTTCTTTAAACACTTATGCCTAATTAATAACGAGACTATATGTAAACATGTTAATCATTTATAGCCGTTCATTCTATATGGACGGTTAGATATCATCATATGGACTCTTCATTAGAGACCGGCAATGGAGAGAATACGAATTCTTTTAGATTATGGCATGTTAATAAAATTAGATAGCTTAATTTTTTCTCTCTGAAGAGTGAATGAATTGATGTTATGGATAAACAGATTTCCAACTTTAACCCTAATAAATTTTTAGTCGGTTGTTGTTAAGGTTTCAAATAAAGTAACGAAATGTAATTATTAGAGTCAAACTAGTAAATTAGCATTTAGCATGAGTAGAATTTTGGATAGCTCTAATTTTATGGATTTTTTTTATCAAGATTTTTTTTTCCAATGGATTTGATCAATCCCTCAAAAGTGGTTGTTTGGATTCAAATTTTCACAGTAATCCAGAGGCTTTGAAAACCAAATAGGACTATTTCTAGAGATAATTTTTTTTAACTTAGAGCTCATTTTTTAATCCTAAGCTCTATCTTCCCCCTCTCTTTCTTTCTTCCTTTCTTCTTCTTCTAGAATTTTTTTTTTCTATTTTTGTATCTTCTATCAGTTTGATAAAAAAAATCTCACCTATTCTTTCCTTCTCTAACCATCTCCGACACCCTCTAACTTTCTACTCCTAGCTATTTTCTTGAATTAGAAATGAGATTTTGATATTGGTTGTATGATAAAATAAGTAATGACTTGTTTGTAAAAATAATCATGAGAGTAGGTTTTCAAAGTAGTTTGAAATCAGAAAAGAGAAAGATGAATTGTGGAATTAGAGAGAAAAGAAGGAATTTGAAAAATAATAGAATGGATTAAACTTTTTTGAAATCAATAGCTAGGTTGAAAATTGTGAGAATAAATATGATGATGTATTGTAAAAATTAAGAAGAAAATTGAAGAAGATGAAGATGATGTGTTGTAGGAAATTGGGGGATAAAAGAACGATAACAATGGGTCGTGAGAATTGGAATAAAAATTGAGAAATAAAATAGTAGATTATGAAATTGAAGAGAAATTAAGATGAAAAATAATGAGTTATAAAAATGAAAAAAAATAAGTTCGAAGAGAATATGTTATGAAATTGGTAAAATATTAAGTTGAAAGATGACAGGATATGAAATTGAAAAAAAATTGAGTTCGAAAGTAATTGGTTAAGAGATCTAAAAAAATTGATCAGGAGATAAAAATATCGTTTTGTCTACATTTTTAATTTCTATATATAATTAATAATACTTTATTATGAAAATTTATCTTTTACAATCCAAACAATTTTCGATATAAAAACCCTTCGGAATTTTTTATGCATTCTTCCTAGACAATTTTATCCTAAGGTCATGTTTAGATAGTTAAAGTCCATAGGAATGAGTTTAGAATTAAAGTGTGTTAGATTGCATTTCAAAAATAAAATTCCAATGTATTTTGGTAACATAATGCATGTTTGATGGTCAGGATAAGGATAACATTAAAGTGAGAGAGAAAGAAATTAATAAAGAGATTGAAGTGATATTGAGAGAGATAGATATAGAGAGAGAGAGAGTGAATGTTGGAAGAAAACTTGGGTCTTTACCAATTTTTAGAATCCAATTGATTACGGATCTTTTTGTCTTCTTCCATTAGATTTCTTCTTAAAAAATTACCGAAACACCCAATTTTCTTGGATTGTCCTAGTCCAATGAAAAAAAAGGAATTCAAACTTTTTTCTATTGGAATATGAGTATTCAAATACGACCTACATGAAATCCGACGAATTTTTACTCCAAGTATCCAAACATGGTCGGTGTGCATAATCAAAAAAGGACTTCGTTTCAAAGTGTGCATAACCAAAAAAGGACTTCATTTTTGAAACCGAGGGAGTGTTTTCTTTTTGCATATTTTTTATTGCGATGCTACAGTGCAAATTCCTACATTTTCTTTTTCTTTTTTCTTTAGCAGGAAATACATGTATGAGTAGGCAGCCCTCGAAATGCGTGTGCTTGCTAAGAAGGGTAGAAGGACCTAACAATCAAGATATGAAGGTGGCTAGCGATCTATCCAACAGCAGTAATGACCGTGATAAAAAACTGCATCATCGGTACGTCGTCGGTGAATATTACGGAGGAGAAACTAGGTTTAACTCGCTTTTTCAGTCTTCTTTAAGTTTCCCATCTCCCTATACATACTCTAAAAATATGATTTCTTAATATAACAAATACATAACAAGGCAAAATATTTTCAAATTAACCTTAATAACTTTATCTCTAAATACTCCCATTACTGATATGTTTAGAAGATGAGGTCCTGCCACGGCTGCCTGATAGGTCATCAATGCAAGTTTGGAGGTAGAATGAATAACTTAATGGGTTTAGCTTGTCTCCTTCTTTTGACTTCTTTGTGTTGAGTTGCTCTCTAATATATTGTAACTGGGTTTACCAGCAGTAAGGAAGGAAAAAAAAACTTTATCTCTAGACACTTCTATTACTAATATGACTTGTTAAAACTTAAATTTAAAATTCCAAGGCCTCAATCTTCTTCAATTATTTATTCAGATCTAAATTTAAAATAAAAATACTCTAAATTAACATTTTGGTTATTCCAACACTTTATTGTTACTCCCAAGAGAAAACTTTATTGTTACTCCTAAGAGAAATCTGTTAGTTATATGTATGCCCTAAAAGCCATTATTGTACATGTGATGTATATTATATTGGATACACGGACACACACACGGACACACACACACACAGGACTTTCTTGTTCGACATGATAGTATGCTATCTGGTTACTCTTTATCTTAACATGTTGCTATCTGGTTACTCTTTATCTTAACATGTTAACTGGTATTCTTTACTGTCTTACTCTCACATGTTGATAAAGCCCTTAGGATATGTACTTGACTACCAGGATTATGATGAGACCATACTAGTGGGGCCAGGGTGGTCCACAAGTACATCCTTTAATCAGTTCCTAAACGTGGGAATATCGAGATCATGGCATCGATATTCCAGTGTAGACTAGTGTGTACGTTTCTTGTTGTTTAGAGGGCGATGGTTGATCACACAACCATTGGTGTGTGATATCAAAGATTGTACACATGTGCTCATTGGAGAATGGGTACACCGAACAGGACTCGCCGAGAACTCCTATATGGTAGTATACCTATCGTCAGATAGCAGTCCTCTGATGACACTGGTACAGGTTAGTCTGTAGACCCGAGATTGTCATAGAGTCTTGTATGGCTCCCATTGTACTTTGATTTCCTCCCTACCACGGCTCAAAGGAGTCGTGCAAACAGGTGGATTTTGGGTACAGCCCCGAGTCACATGGAGGCAATGAGCGATAGGAGGGGTTTCGTCTCTCCCGGTATTGGGGGTTGATGTTGCGCTATGCTTGATTGGTTATAACTGAAAGTCCCCGGCCAGGGCTGCTGCTGAGATTTACTAATAAGAGTTATAAGTAGTTTCTCAAATCGTTATAGGCCAGACATCGGCATGACTTATCATATTACTGGGGACTGACGTTTACCACCCCTAAACATGATATGCGACATATCAGACGAAGAGACCGGACTGTACGGTAGTGTTACCGATAGGCTTCATGGAGTGTATAGATGAGCTTGCTTGTTGATATTCATATCGCTCAATACCCGGATAGCCGTTATCTCCAGCTAGTACCGCTGACGGCTTGTACGTGATTGATGTGATCATCACCTACTGCTGGCGTATTAACGAGTCTTTAGAGTCTCACACAGAAGTTTCCTGATTTGAGCAAAACGAAGTAGGGCACATATGTTGATATGTGCGTGGCCCGATTAAATATGAGTATGTGATACCGTATTTTAATCTGGAAGTTATCAATTATCGGTTCGGTTATATGTGATATAACCAGATTGTCGAATCAAGTGTTGATTTGATAATGTGATATACAGATGAATGATATTAGTCAGTCATATCTGATATAACCGGATTATTAAATAAAGTGTTGATTTAATAATATGATATATATTATATGTGATATAATTATATCTTAACTAATATCATTAGCTCACTAATTATTCTTCATTATATATAATAATAATAATAATAATAATAATAATAATAATGAAGCATGACATGCTTTTTATTTTTGAGAAAAAAGGTGGAAAATGAGAGTATGGTTGCAAGCATTGGCTTTATTCATAGTGTACTCATCTTGACTCACTATTCAAGTATGGTTGCAATTTTATATTGCAAAATTCCATACTTGAATGTGTGAGGGTCAAGAGTTTCTATTCATTCTAGTCTCATTCTCAACACTTAGCCATTTTGCTTGCTTTGCTCTCATGGTTGCTCTCTAACTTCTTCTTCTTCCTTAATCCCATGGTTCAAGTTTCAACCCTCATATATGATGTGAACCATGAAGATTGAAGACAAACTAGTGAGCAAATTAAACCCCTACTTCACCATCGCATATTAGATTAGCAATTTGATATAGAGTGTTGCCTTCACTAATGAGATTAGTGATGGATTAGCTTTAGCTTGTGGACCTCGGGTGGATTGTTTTTGGCGCGAAGATCACGAAGGAGGTTCGTTCAACTCGAAGAGAAACCTAGTAGAGTCGCGTGGACTTCAACCCGGAGCTATTGAAGAGAAGGACTCGAACTACAAAGGTTGTATGCTCTTTTCTTATCTTGAGTTAATCACATCACAAAGGCAAACCCTAATAATCTAGTAATGATATTGTTAGTCTAACTTAGCACCTAACAAAAATTAAAATGTGGCATGCTTGATACCTCTAGAAACTCATGGTGGTGTTAAGGTAGATTTTCATGGTATCACAGCCAAGCTAGAACATTAGGGTAATTTGTAGCGACGTTAGAAATCCGCCGTTTTTGTCGCGCAAAAACTGCCGAGAAAAAAAGTTTCGAAATTAATGTTTTGAGTTATTTGCACACCCCGCGGGCTCACGGTTTGAACCGAGAAGCCGCGAGGTGGAGCGTGCGCACCCCGGGGACACCCGGGGGAGGGCCCCGAACGTCTGGGCCTACTCCCCAAGACCACCACAAGGTGGTCTTGGCGGTGGGGACCCGAAACTGCCCCTCTTTAGGCAATTTCGGGTCTGCCTCACCCCCTGGCCACCTTGTGGTGGCTTCGGGGGTGGGGTACCCCCTATAGGCCCCCATTTGATACTTAATCTTGGGTGTTCGCCCCCTCGATGATTTAGGCGTGTTTCGAGTTCGTTTCGACTCCCGGATTGGCTTAAAACGATCGGTTTTGGAACTTTAGCTCACTGGATTTTTCGTGTTTTGGAAAAATTGGTTAAGTTTGCTAATTGCGTGTGGAATTCTAATGTCGTGGTTACTTTACAAGCTTTGTGATGTGTGTGATATAATTATTAGAATTCGGATTAATTAGTTTTATGAAAACTAGTTAGTATATTGTAAAACTAGCCGTTTAGTCTCAATTGATCGATTTCCATGAAGTTTTGATTTGGATCAAAACTCCGTCGCAATTGCGTATTGTACGTGATCACTAAGTCGGGAATCTTGTTGAATTATCCGACAACCAATTGAAAAGAGTTTTCAATTTGAGACTAAAATGCAAGTTTTATAAGTTATGCATGAAATCCGGAATATGAGATATTCCGGGTTTATGATGTCTAAGGAAATTGCGGATTCTAATTATTGTAGTTTTCTGTTTCTTTTTCTGCGACCGTAAGTGTTATATATGGGGTATCCCAATCACGTTGCTATATGTCAACGAGTTTTAGAGATACACATATTTGCTTACGTTGATAATATGTGATATCATGTGTTGTTGTTGATATGATTTATTGGATCGTCGTGGAAGAATAGCCGGGGGATTTTATGTGAGATGAGGGTTTTTATTTTCAGTCATGTAAAATTTGTATGTAATATTCTTTTATTGGGGCACTTCCGGGTTGAGGATGATGTCACCACTGTTGTATATTATTTACTTTTCCGCATTATGATAGACCCAAGACGGGGAGCACAAGTAACCGGGTTCTAGAGTCCAGTGGGAGACCATCTCAAGAAGTTGAGACCGGGTCTTTTAACTCTAGAATTGGTAGGCTTACTTGCTGCTCTCGTAGGGGTCTAGGGTGTAGGGTTGCTATGCACGCGCACAAGGGTCTACGAGGCATCAACCATGCCCGATTAAAATTTTAGCCGTGCCGAACAACCCGAAGCCGGATCTTTAAACTAGGGTTTAGGCGAAAACATGCATGTTAAACTCTTTAACACTAAGTGAGAGGGATTACAAACTTTGTAGATCCGGTCCTTCACTTCTTAAGCTCCGTGTTGAGGTCCCTTCACTGCGATCATCGTGTTCTGGACTCTCGAGAGGCTTCACGAAGAGAATGATGCAACCTTGCTTCCGATCTTCGATAACATAGATGATCTACCTTGAAGTTTCATTAACACAAGCTAACACTTACTAAATGAAGTGAACACACTCATCTAAATGGCAAGGATAAATGAGGATGATGAAGTAGGATTTTTGCTCTCATTTATAATCTTTTTCTCACTCACTTTCATCACAAAAGAAAGCTTTTTCATGAAGGAACTCAAGGAAGAAGAAGATGAATAAAGATGATAACTTAATCCTTTTGTGATGAACAATGAATTATTGTATTGGTTACAAATCTAACCAAGAGTTAAGCATGAAAGAATTAACCCTTGTAGAGAGTTAACTAGAGTTAATGGTTTGGATTGGGTTAACATAATATCTCACAAAAATATCAAGCAACCACAAAGTCAAAGCTTCATGAAGCTTCATGGAAGCTTCATGCAAAAGCTAACCCTAATCCAAACCCTAACCAAGTTTAAACCCTAATCCATTGTTAAATTTGTAACCCTAACATGTTACAATATTATATATCACATATACAATATATTTTGTAACAATAGAAAATAATACAATTAACATATATCGCATATATATCAATGTATTATCCCGTGAGAAAATGAATCTTTTAGTGAGCTAATATTAGTTAATGTAATTTAATATATCATATATATTATTATACATTAAATTATCGAATCAACACTTGATCCGATAATCCGGCTATTTCATAAATAACCGACTAATACGATGACCCGGCTATATCACATATACCCGGCCGATATCTCATATCGCTAGAATCCAATACGGTATCACATACCGCATTATCCTCGGTCCCGCACATATCACATATGTGCTCCTACTCCGTTTTGCCTGACCCAAGAAACCTCTGTGTAGGACTCTAAAGAATCGTCAATACGCCGGCAGTAGGTGATGATCATATCAAACACCCACAAGCTGCAAGCGGTCAGCTAAACGTAACAGCCACCCAGGTATTGAGCGCTCAGAAGATCAACAAGCAAGCCTGTACATTCTCCTGTGAATCCAATCAGTAACACTCCCGTACAGTCCGGTCTCGTCGTCCGATATGTCACATATCTCGCCTAGGGGTGGTAAACGTCAGACCCCAGTAGCTTGATAAGTCGTGTCGATATGAGGTCTATAACAGTTCGAGAAACTACTGATAACACTTACCAGTAAATCTCAGCAACCCTGGCCAGGGATTTCTGGTTATAGCCAATCGAACACAGCGCAACATCAACTCCCTATACCGGGAGAGACGAATCCCCTCCTATCGCTCATTGCCTCCATTTGATTCGGGACTGTACCCAAAAGCCACCTTTTTGCACGCCCTCTTGGACGTGGTATGATGGAAATCAAAGCACAGTGGGAATCACACAAGACTCTATGACGATCTCGGGTCAACAGACTACTCTGTACCAGTGTCACCGGAGAACTGCCATCTGACGTAAGGTATAATACCATCTGGGAGTTCTCGGCGAGTCCGTCCAGTGTACCCAGTCTCCACTGAGCACCCATACACCATTCTTGATGTCAAACACCGATGGATATGGGATCATCCATCGCCCATCATATAGGTGTTAGTGTATATGCCCTAGAGGCCATTACTGTATCATACTAGTATGTATATTACTTGATGGAAGCTTGGGATATTCACAGTTGTACAGACAATCTTGCTCAATATAGTAGTATGCTACTTGGTTTGTCTCTGCTTTAATGTGTATATGTGTGTTTATTTATTATATCACCTATACGCATTAGTAGAGCCCTTAGGATCTTTGCTTGATTACCGGCGTTGTGATGGCGATCACACTCGTGGGGGCTGGGTAATCTACAAGAACATCCTTATACACGTCCCTAGTCGTGGGAGTACCGAGATAGGGCATCAATACTCCGGAGTAGACTAGCGTATGCGCTTCTCATCCCAGCACGGGAGACGGTCTGTCCCACAGCCGTCAGTACGTCGTACTTGAGATAGTATGCGGGTGCTCGTTAGGTTACGAGTACACTGGACAGGACTCGTCGGGAACTGATGGTTGGTATTATACCTATCGTCAGTTATCAGTTCCCAGGTGACATGAGTACAGCTTAGTCCGCTGACTTGACACTGTCACTTCGCCTCGAGTGTGTTCCCACTGCTCTTTGATTACTACCCTACCACGGCTCTGCTGAGTCGTGCAAACAGGTAGTAGTTAGGAGCAGTCCCGAAGCACTTGGAGGCAGTGACGGTTAGACAGGATTCGTCTCTCCCGGTATTGGGGGTTGACATCGCGCTGTGTCTAGGAGAGCCATTACACGAGTAGTCCCTGGCCAGGGCAAGCGAGATATACTGGTAGGTTCCAGTGTTATCTCAGGGTGTTCTGGGCTTCACTCCGACACGACTTGTACCGCTATTAGGGGTCTGACGCTTGCCGCCCCCTAGGCCCGACATGTGATGTATCAGACGAACAGACCGGACTGTACGGAGAATGTCACATACAGACTCAGTAGGAGTTCGATGGGTTCACCTCATCAGTCTTCTTATCGGCATCTACCTGGGGACCGTTACGTACAGCTAGTGCCGCTTGCGGTCTGTGGTTAACCCCACTGCCAGCGTAGTGTCGAGTCTTTAGAGTCCCACACAGAGGGTATTCTCCTCTGGGCAAAACAGAGTAGAGGTCGCATGGTTTTGCGACAGGGTTCGTTCTCATCCGCGCACTTGTGCACTTTTGGAGTCCGGACGGATATTGCCAGTGGGCTCTGGTTTGAGCCGGATACTGGTATATGTTTTGGGGTTGCTTTTATCTCTCAGTATTCATGTTCCTTGGAACAAGAATGCAGGTGTGTATGCACAGTTATTTGAGGAGGAGGAAGATGATTTTCATTAGGGTTTCGGAACGGGTGCGTATGCACAGTTGACAGTCGTCTTTTTCCAAACCCTAATAGATTTATGAAATACCAATTAATAATAGTAATTAAATGAAATATTGTTATGGTTGATTTTGTTGACTTGTTGACCATGGTTAACTTGTTGACCATGGTTGAATGTTGACCACCATCATGCTTTGAAAGGATTCTCCTTGATTCATGCTTACACTCATTTATTGAAAGTATGATAGTGGTCATTCCAAATACAACCATCAACCATTTCATTTTGATTTATTATTATTAATTAGATAAATCATTTTCCTTTTCTCATGGTTGCAAGAGAAAAATAGCTCATTCTATCATTTGGTTTCTCTCTCTACACTTCATCTTCTTCCTCCTCTTGTTCAAGGAGAGCAAATCTCATGAGTTGAGAATCATCTCCTTGAAGATATAAGACCCCAAAGCACACTCTACTCACTCTAAGGTAGAAGGTCTAGCAAGCCGAATACCTTAGTTCTCTCAAGATCGAGAAAGGAGCCCAAGGATGAAGCCCTCAGGTGGATCTATCTTCGGCAAAAAGGAGACGATGAGGGGAAACCGTTCAAGCTACTACAAAGAGCAAGAAAGAAGAAGGACAACAAGAAGAGAAGGAGTTCAAGTTGAGGTATAACCACTTTGCCGAGTAGCTAACTCTCTTTAGCAAGTTTGCTAGTTTTAGTTTAGCAAAGATCCGGCTTTTACGGTCCATGTTACAAAGTTTAGAAAAATTTTGATTTACCGTTTCCGCAACCCCGAAAGTACCGGGAGAGGTAACGTGGACCTAACAGTGGTATCAGAGCCTAACTAAACTTAAACTATCTTGGTAGCGAAGTGTATGGAAGTTCGAAACCGAAAAATCGCAAAACCGGAAAAACTAAAACCCTAAGTTTCTGTTGAAATTTTTTCTGTTCTAAATGAAAAACTTTATACTTGTAAATTCGTCTCAGGGTTTTGTGTGAACACCCAAGAAAAACGATGCCCTAATTCATCCAAAGCGCCGCCCTTCCGCTGCACGAGGTAGGCATGTGCCGCGGAAGCGCCGCGGTTTGTTTTCCTCTCTGCATCGTTTTTCGTGCAGTGTTCTTCTGGTAGGATTTTGTGATTTTTCAGATATATTATATGTGCCCAGATTTTCCAGAACAGAAATTTACTTTTGGGGTCCTATAATTCCGTATTTTTTCGAACTTCGCTACACTTTGGATATGTTGGTTATATCTGTGATGTTTGCATGTATTGAACGTCGGCTAATCGCTATAAGTCGATTAGTCGGGGTTATACATGATCTGTGTTTGATATTGGAATGTGTATATGAATGTGTTGGACTGTCGCGGGTGAATAGCCGGGGTGGATGTGAGATGAGCTTTTGTTTTTCTTTCATTCATTGTAAATGTAAATTGATGTAATAATTATTATTTGTTTGGCCGCACAACCGGGTCGGGGTTGTAGCCGTCATTGTATAATTCTTTTTACTGTTTTTGCTCCTAGGATAGACCCATGGAGGGGGTGCACAAACTACCGGGTAGCTCGAAGTGCCGAGTGGCCTACTCATGGCATTGAGGGAGGTTGCTTCGCTTCGGGTACTTGGCGGGTAGTTTGCCGCACCCGTAGGGGTCTTGGGTGGGGTATTTGGCTATTCACCGCGACCGTGTTATCCGCTTTTCGTTCCAGGCTCGAAAGAATTGCGGATTGCTAGTATATCCAATGTATTCATCTGTGATCTGTAATGTCTATCATTGCTTTCTATTTAGGCGTTGCTTATGTTTTACAGCCGCGCTAGCCCAGCCCCCGCTCTGTCGTTAGTTAAGTAACCTAACGGGTGATGACGGGGCCCCGTGGCGAATGCGAATGGCATAAGCGTACGTCATATTTTGGTTGTTTTCTGCAATGGTAGGATTAAATGATGGGACGCATTAAAAGAACTAATGCAAGAAAATAAACCTTAAAGACGTTGTTGGAACATTTTTCAAAAAAGCTGTTATTGCAAGGACGTTCATTTTTGTTTTGCATCGCGGTATTCTATTATGAATGCCCAGCACCTCAGTCGACGAGGCAAGGGCCGAGATCCCTTCACCGGGAGTGACCCCTTGGACAAAAGTTTGCGTCAGGGTAATAACTTCACTATAGTCGATTATTCTTGCTTTGCATCGAGGTATTCAATTTGGAATATCCTGCACCTCAATCGACGAGGAAAGAGCCGAGATCCCTTCACAGGGAGTGACGTCTTTAGCAAAAAGTTTTCGCCACTATATTTTCAAAAAGGATTATCACGTTCCTTCAACGACATCAAGTTCATTACGTTAACGGGTTTTTCACCAAAAACCCAGCCGTAGCCCTCCGTCATTTCCTATAAGTACTACTCAGTATTCGAGCTACGTATTTTGGCATTGTCAAGGCGTAGTGATCGGTAGCTAAGTATTGCTTGTTTGCAGCCTTATTTTTCAGATTATTTAGGACAGTCGCATAGCTATGTTGGCATTGTCAAGAGTTATGCGGGTGGGTCTAAGTTAATCAAGATAATGACGGGCCGAACTTGACTAACAGTTCATGATATGTTGGCATTGTCAAGGTCATGAATCGTTAGGGGCAAAAATCACATCGGGAGTTTCAAAAGAACTGAAACTTGCAGATTTAGCATACCTTCTGGAGTGTGGTGACTAGAGTTGATTCCATCTAGGTTATCACACAATGACAGTTGGATCCCGATCCCACTGATGAGTTGGTTTACTCTCGGGAGATTATTTCACTTAACGATCAATGCTATAAACCTAGTAGGTGTCTAGAAAGGTGTTAGCGGGGTTACGCCCCCAGGGAAAAGAGGTTCTCTAATTAAGGAACTTCGCGAAAGCGTTGGAAAACCTCCCTCGAAGTACCGACACTAGCCTGGCTGAAAGGTTAAGCAAGTATTGTGACGTGAATTAAAACCCGGCTAGTTCTTCTTTTAAAAAGGTTTTAAGAAGAATTTGAGGAAACAGTAGGAGACATCCTGGTTAGATAAATTAATAAACCAATCTAATCTTGCAAGAGCATACGCTGAGTGTTTCTTTTCTCTCTCTCCAGGCAGCAACCTTTTCACGCCCTAATCAAGATAATAAAATGTATCGCTTGACCGAACCGAATTCTTATTCGGGACTGGGGAAAGTTGGTTCAGCTCTAACTTGTGACAACAGTCATGAGTATGAGAATGGGAAAGGGGAAAGTATGGATTTCCAGGATACCCAGTTGAAGAAGAAGCATGGTTTTGCATCTACTTCTGGTGTTCTTGTAATTGAGAACTGTTTTACGGTCAGCCCTACCTCCTGTGTACTTGATACCGGATCAGGATCTCATATCTGTAATTTATTGCAGGGACTGAGAAAAAGTAGGAAAGTTGCACCGGGTGATATGTCGCTCAGAGTAGCGAACGGAGCACAAGTTAATGCGGCAGCCGTCGGTGAATATCACCTAGTATTGCCAAATGGCAAGACTATGATTTTGAACAATTGCTACTATGTACCCTCCATGGTTTGCAACATCATATCAGTTTCTTTACTCGATAAAGATGGATATAACTTTGTTCTTGAAAAGAATATCATGAACATTTACCTTGATAAGGTACTGGTTGCAGAGGGTACACTGTGTAATGGTATCTACGTTCTAAATCAGAATACAGTTCTCAATATACAAAACACACGCAAGAGGAAGAATTCAGATACGAATGAATCCTACTTGTGGCATTGTAGACTAGGTCATATCGGAGAGAAAAGACTGAGTAAGTTGCATAAAGATGGACTCTTGAATACGTTCGAGTTTTCATCTTATGAAATTTGTCAGTCTTGTCTCAAAGGGAAGATGACCAAATCTCCGTTCACCGGACATGGAGAAAGAGCAAGAGAGCTTTTGGGACTCATACACAGTGATGTGTGTGGTCCGATGTCTATACTTGCAAGGGGTGGGTTCTCGTACTTCATCACATTCACTGACGATCTCTCTAGGTTCGGATATGTGTATCTGATGAAACACAAATCTGAAACTTTTGAGAAATTCAAGGAATTCAGAAACGAAGTAGAGAACCAGACAGGCAAAAGTATTAAGATCCTCCGGTCTGATAGAGGAGGGGAGTACTTAAGCACGGAATTCCGAGATTACTTAAAAGAGAATGGTATTCTCTCTCAGCTCACTCCTCCTTATACACCACAGCACAACGGTGTGTCGGAGAGAAGGAATCGTACCCTATTGGATATGGTTCGATCCATGATGAGTGATGCTGAGTTACCTTTTTCATTCTGGGGACTTGCGCTAGAGACAGCGGCATACTTGCTGAATCAGGTTCCGTCTAAATCTGTGCCTACGACTCCATATGAAATATGGAGTGGTAAGAAACCATATCTAGAAAGAATTAAGATATGGGGTTGTCCGGCCTATGTAAAAGTACAAAAACCAGACAAGCTTGAGGCACGGTCAGTTTTATGTAAATTTGTGGGATATCCTAGAAATTCTCTGGGATATCTGTTCTACCACACTGAGGAACAGAAGGTGTTCGTTGCTCGCCGCGCCACCTTTTTAGAGTGGCAATTTCTTGCAAAAGAAATAAGTGGGAGCACGGTAGAACTGGATGAAATATCTGATCCACAAAATCAAACTGAGGATTTAGCAGAACCAGAAAGTTCAGTGACCCCAAACGAACCTCAGCCACTCCGCAGATCTGGTAGGATTTCTCATCCGCCCGAGAGATACTACGGTTTTCTCATAGACGGGGATCGAGAGGATTGCATCTTGGAAGAAGATGACCCTACCAGTTTCAGGCAGGCCATTATCAGTAGGGACTCTGATAAGTGGCAGGAAGCAATGCAATCCGAAATGGAGTCCATGTACGCCAATAAAGTGTGGACCTTGGATATTGCTCCACCTGGGGTAAAACCCGTTGGATGCAAATGGATCTACAAAAGGAAACTTGGTGTAGATGGGCAGGTAGAAACCTATAAAGCTAGACTCGTTGCAAAAGGTTTTCGTCAAAGACCTGGTTTGGACTATGACGAGACTTTTTCTCCGGTGGCTATGCTCAAATCCATTCGGATCCTACTTGCCATTGCTGCCTTCCATGACTATGAAATCTGGCAGATGGATGTTAAAACGGCTTTCCTAAACGGTTGTTTGGAAGAGTGCGTTTACATGGATCAACCATAAGGTTTCGTAGACAGTGGGAGCAGCGGAAGGGTGTGCAAGTTGCTTAAATCCATTTATGGATTAAAGCAGGCATCGCGGAGCTGGAACATCTGTTTTGATGAGGCAATCAAGGAATTTGATTTCATCAAGAACGAAGATGAACCCTGTTTATATAAGAAGATTGTAGGACGAACTGTCGTATTCCTAGTCTTGTACGTGGACGACATTCTTTTGATAGGAAATGATATTCCTATGCTACAGTCGGTCAAGCTGTTTTTGTCACAAAGGTTCTCCATGAAGGACCTGGGTGATGCCTCGTACATTCTGGGGATCAAGATCTATAGAGATAGATCCAAGAAACTATTGGGACTTTCGCAGTCCAGGTACATAGAGACCGTACTAAAGAGATTTAGTATGGAGGGTTCCAAGCGCGGTAACATACCCGCATTGCACGGAATTACCCTCTCCAAGAAGATGTCTCCTAAGACTGACGAGGAGAGGGTTCGCATGAGCACTATACCCTACGCTTCGGCGGTAGGATTTATAATGTATGCGATGCTATGTACAAGACCAGATGTAGCTTACGCGTTGAGCGCGGTAAGCCGGTATCAGTCAGACCCAGGGGAGGACCACTGGACAGCAGTGAAGAACATTCTCAAGTACCTAAGAAGGACTAAGGAGATGTTCCTGGTTTACGGTAATGGAGACCTCAGGGTCGAGTCCTTTACCGATTCAAGCTTCCAAAGTGACAAAGATGACAGCAAGTCCGTCTCGGGTTTTGTGTTTACCCTCAACGGAGGGGCGGTATGTTGGAGGAGTTCCAAGCAGGATACCGTCGCAGACTCGACGATGGAGGCTGAATACATTGCTGCAAGCGATGCCGCAAAAGAGGCGGTCTGGATAAAGAAGTTCATTAGTGAACTTCAGGTGGTTCCGTCCATTGTTGACCCAATACCTTTGTATTGCGATAACAATGGGGCTATAGCTTTAGCGAAGGAACCAAGGTCCCATCAGAAATCCAGGCACATCTTAAGGCGGTATCACCTGATCAGGGAGATCATTGATCGACAGGAGATCGAGGTGCGGAGAGTGGACACAAAGGACAACACTGCAGACCCATTCACAAAGGCTTTACCCCAGACTCAGTTCGAGCGGCTGATCGAGATGATAGGTCTTCGATACGCCAGTACATGGCCTTAGTGCAAGTGGGAGATTGTTAGTGTATATGCCCTAGAGGCCATTACTGTATCATACTAGTATGTATATTACTTGATGGAGCTTGGGATATTCACAGTTGTACAGACAATCTTGCTCAATATAGTAGTATGCTACTTGGTTTGTCTCTGCTTTAATGTGTATATGTGTGTTTATTTATTTTATCACCTATACGCATTAGTAGAGCCCTTAGGATCTTTGCTTGATTACCGGCGTTGTGATGGCGATCACACTCGTGGGGGCTGGGTAATCTACAAGCACATCCTTATAGACGTCCCTAGTCATGGGAGTACCGAGATAGGGCATCAATACTCCGGAGTAGACTAGCGTATGCGCTTCTCATCCCAGCACGGGAGACGGTCTGTCCCACAGCCGTCAGTACGTCGTACTTGAGATAGTATGCGGGTGCTCGTTAGGTTACGAGTACACTGGACAGGACTCGTCGGGAACTGATGGTTGGTATTATACCTATCGTCAGTTATCAGTTCCCAGGTGACATGAGTACAGCTTAGTCCGCTGACTTGACACTGTCACTTCGCCTCGAGTGTGTTCCCACTGCTCTTTGATTACTACCCTACCACGGCTCTGCTGAGTCGTGCAAACAGGTAGTAGTTAGGAGCAGTCCCGAAGCACTTGGAGGCAGTGACGGTTAGACAGGATTCGTCTCTCCCGGTATTGGGGGTTGACATCGCGCTGTGTCTAGGAGAGCCATTACACGAGTAGTCCCTGGCCAGGGCAAGCGAGATATACTGGTAGGTTCCAGTGTTATCTCAGGGTGTTCTGGGCTTCACTCCGACACGACTTGTACCGCTATTAGGGGTCTGACGCTTGCCGCCCCCTAGGCCCGACATGTGATGTATCAGACGAACAGACCGGACTGTACGGAGAATGTCACATACAGACTCAGTAGGAGTTCGATGGGTTCACCTCATCAGTCTTCTTATCGGCATCCACCTGGGGACCGTTACGTACAGCTAGTGCCGCTTGCGGTCTGTGGTTAACCCCACTGCCAGCGTAGTGTCGAGTCTTTAGAGTCCCACACAGAGGGTATTCTCCTCTGGGCAAAACAGAGTAGAGGTCGCATGGTTTTGCGACAGGGTTCGTTCTCATCCGCGCACTTGTGCACTTTTGGAGTCCGGACGGATATTGCCAGTGGGCTCTGGTTTGAGCCGGATACTGGTATATGTTTTGGGGTTGCTTTTATCTCTCAGTATTCATGTTCCTTGGAACAAGAATGCAGGTGTGTATGCACAGTTATTTGAGGAGGAGGAAGATGATTTTCATTAGGGTTTCGGAACGGGTGCGTATGCACAGTTGACAGTCGTCTTTTTCCAAACCCTAATAGATTTATGAAATACCAATTAATAATAGTAATTAAATGAAATATTGTTATGGTTGATTTTGTTGACTTGTTGACCATGGTTGACTTGTTGACCATGGTTGAATGTTGACCACCATCATGCTTTAAAAGGATTCTCCTTGATTCATGCTTACACTCATTTATTGAAAGTATGATAGTGGTCATTCCAAATACAACCATCAACTATTTCATTTTGATTTATTATTATTAATTAGATAAATCATTTTCCTTTTGTCATGGTTGCAAGAGAAAAATAGCTCATTCTATCATTTGGTTTCTCTCTCTACACTTCATCTTCTTCCTCCTCTTGTTCAAGGAGAGCAAATCTCATGAGTTGAGAATCATCTCCTTGAAGATATAAGACCCCAAAGCACACTCTACTCACTCTAAGGTAGAAGGTCTAGCAAGCCGAATACCTTAGTTCTCTCAAGATCGAGAAAGGAGCCCAAGGATGAAGCCCTCAGGTGGATCTATCTTCGGCAAAAAGGAGACGATGAGGGGAAACCGTTCAAGCTACTACAAAGAGCAAGAAAGAAGAAGGACAACAAGAAGAGAAGGAGTTCAAGTTGAGGTATAACCACTTTGCCGAGTAGCTAACTCTCTTTAGCAAGTTTGCTAGTTTTAGTTTAGCAAAGATCCGGCTTTTACGGTCCATGTTACAAAGTTTAGAAAAATTTTGATTTACCGTTTCCGCAACCCCGAAAGTACAGGGAGAGGTAACGTGGACCTAACAATAGGTCAAGATGCGTATACGCTACTCTACTCTGGTGTATCGATGCCCTGTCTCGATACACCCTCGACTAGGAACAGTTATAGGATGTACTCGTCGACTACCGTGGCCCCACTAGTATGATCTCATCATAGTCCCAGTAGTCGAGTACATATCCTAAGGGCTTTATCAACATGTAACATAGAGACAATCAGAGTACATGTTAAGATAAAGTACAACCAGATAGCATACTATCATGTCGAGCAAGAAAGTCCTCCCTATATACGTCCAAGCATCCATTACAATATACATCGTATGTACAGTAATGGCCTCTAGGGCATACATATAACTAACAATCTCTCACTTGCACTAGGGCCATCTTTTGTGGTATCACATACCCAACAATTAGCTGTGGTTGAAGTATCTCATACTCAACTATCCCATAAAAGTCTCTACTGGGAAAAAGGCCTTTGTGAGTGGATCCGCGCTGTTGTCCTCTGTGTCTATTCTCCTAATCTCGATCTCCCTGGAGATCAACCATCTCCATGATCAGGTGATACTGCCTAAGAATTATATCTGGATTTCTGATGGGACGGTAGTTCCTTGGCTAAAGCCACAACTCCATTGTCACTCAATGGTAGGAACGAAGTTCATCTCATGAACTTATAGATATCCAGACTGCCTCTTTGGTAGCATCCTTGGTAACGATGTATCTTGCCTTTAATCTCTAGTAAGTCAAGGTATCTAGCTTGGAACTCTTCCAACATACCGTCCCTCCATCTGAGGGTAAAGACAATGCCTGCGACTGACATTCAGTCGTCCTTATCACCCTGGAACCTTTCCAGTGATTCTCCTCAGGATCGATTGATACCATCTCACTACAACTATTGAGTATCCTAACATCCAATTAGATCTATCTCATAGATCCAAAACCCAGGATATAGGAGGTATCACTTTGATCCTATATGGAGAATCCTTGTGATAAGCGGAGATTGACTGATCGTAGCATAGGAAACTCCTTCCCTATCAAGAGTATGTCATCCACGTACTCTACGAGGATCACCACCATACTCCTTACTACCTTTTTGTATATACAAGGTTCATCTACCATTTTGATGAAGTCAAACTCTTTGACTACCACATCAAAACAGATGTTCCAACTCCGCGATGCCTGCTTTATCAACATAAAACATCTTGCATACGTTTCCGCTGCTCCCACTATTTACGAAGCCCTCTGGCTGTGTACTTATAGACTCTCTTTTCCAAATCAACATTTAGAAAAGAAGTCATGACACCCAACCACCAGATATCGTAGTCATGGTATGTAGCCGTGGTAAGTAGGATCTGGATGGACTTAAGCATAGCTTTGAAAGTCTCAACTTTTCCATGTACACCTAGTAATCTTCTCAAGATATACCTGCTCCTGATGGGGATTTAACCTTTCAGATAAAGCAACCAAAGTCCATACTTTGTTGGTGTATAAGGATTCTATCTCAGATCGCTAAGCATCCAGCCATTCTTACAGAGTCCCACTCCTGATGGCCAACTCGAAATAAGTTGGGTCACCATCTCATGATGCAATCCTCGCTCCCACTGTCATAGAGAAACCGAAGTAACTCTTACGTGGGTGAGGAACCCTACTAGATCGGCGGAGAGGCTGAGGTTCGTTGGAAACTATTGAATCCTTTGGTTCTACCAAATCATCAGCTACAGTTTGTATAGATGGAACCTTTCCAGTTCTACATAACAGACCTTGCCTCGAGCTTGTCCGGATTTTTCTTTTAGACATAGGTCGGACAACCCCAAATCTTAACAAACTTAAGATATGGGCTCTTCCGTTTCCATATCACATATGAAGTGGTAGGCAACTGATTTGATTTGAACCCTATTCAATAGGTATGCAGCTTCTCAAGTGCATAACTCCTAAAAGGAAATAGGAAACTCAGTAGTACTCATCATAGAGCACACCATATCACATAGGGTGCTATTGCTCCGCCCCGATACACCGATGTGCTGTGGTGTATATGGAGGAGTAATGCTGAGAGAGAATCTCATTCTGCTTTAGAATGGTCCAGGAATTCCGTGCTCAAGTATTCTCCTCCTTGATCTTATCAAAGGACATAATACTTATACCCGTATTTTGGTTCTCTACTTCTAACTTACATTCTGTGAATATCTCAAAAGGTTCGGACTTGTGTTTCAATAGGAACATATGTCTGAATCTTGAGAGATCATCAGAGAATGTAATGAAGTACAAAGAACCGGTCTTGGCATGTGTAGACAGGAGACTTTCATACATCAGCATGTATCAATCCCAAGAGTTCACTAACTCTTTCTCTGTTTCCAATAAACGGAGCTGTGGTCATCTTATCTCTATGACATGACCGGCAAGTTTCACAAGATGTAAATTCAAACAGATTTAAATATGCATCTATATGTAACTTCAGCTAGTCGGGTCGCATTGATATGACCTAGTCTACAATGCCTCAAGAAAGATCCGTTCATTTCTGAACTCTTCCTCTTGTGTGTGTTCTGTATACTAAGAACTGTAGTTTGATTTAGAACTTCAATGCTTTTAGATAACGTGCCTGAACCGATCAACTCTTGATATAGGACATGTTCAAAACATTATCCAACAATACAAAATTATATCACTTCTTTACTAATAAAGAGACTGATATGATGTTGTATATCAGGTTCGGTATCTAATAACATTCGTTCAGAATCAATGTATTCTGGTAATACAGGGTGACAGTGACCAACAGACTTGGCTGCAACACTTGCACCATTTTCTGTCTCATGAAACTTATCACCCGTTCTCAGTTCTCTACCTTTCTTTAGGCCATGTAACAGATTACATATGCGGGATCCTGATCCGGTATCACATACCCAGGACGTAAAGGATACTGAGAAACAGTTCTCTGTAATGAACACACCCGAAGATGATGCATCAGCATGCACTTTCTTCGTTTGGGCGGCACGGGAAATCTGGTATTCCCCAATTTCCTGCTCTGTTTTATAACAATTATAAGTTGGAGCGGGACCAACGTTCCCCAGCTCAGTATAACAAGCGGGTTTGGTCAATATATCCGTTCTATTATCTTGATTAAGGCGTGATATGGTCGCTACCTGGAGAGAGAGAGAAGAAAACACTCAGCGTATGCTCTTGCAAGATTAGATTGGTTATCTAATATATCTAATCAGGATGTCTCCCACTGTTTTAATCAAATCTTCCTTCAAACCCTAAAAGGAAAGACTAGCCGGGATTAATTACACGCTACAAGTTCGCCAATCTTTCAGCCAGGCCAGTGTCGGTACTTTGAGGGAGGCCCCCGTGCTTTCGCACGAACCTAATTAAAGTAAACCTCGTTTTCTCAGGGGCGTAACCCCGTTAACACCTTTCTAGACACCTACTTGATCGGCTAATTGTAATGTGTAAAACTCTCCCAGGAGTAACTCTTACTCGCAGCGGGTATCGGGATCCAACTATCTCATAGAAGGTATGCAATCTCATTGCAAATTTCAACACTTGAAATTCCCAATAATATTTTACCCCTAGCGTGCTATGACCTTGACGCATGCCAAACAACCCATAGTCCGCTAGTCAAGTTCAACCCGTACATTTCTTGATTGAATTAAACCCACCCGCACGACCCTTGACGCATGCCAAACAACGCCGTACGAATACCCTAATCCAATCGCATCGTATGCTAGCAGATAAGCACTAGTTAGCTACCGTACACTACGCCTTGACGCATGCCAAACTACCGCAGCACGAATACTAACTAGTACTTATCTGAAATGACGGAGGGCTACGACAGGTTTTTATGAAAACCCTTTGCGTAATGAACTTGATATCGTTGTAGAATCGAGTGATTTTAAATGGGGTGTTTTTTAGGCTTTTCTAGTTTTGCTAAAGGGGTCACTCCCGGTGAAGGGATCGTCGGCTCTTTCCTCATCGAATAAGGTGCAGGGTATATCATATATACCACTATACAAAGCAAAAATTATAGAAACAATCAAAAGACAAACCGACTTTGTAGCATCTGCTAGTTTCACTAAAGAGGTCACTCCCGGTGAAGGGATCTCGGCTCTTTCCTTATCGAATAAGGTGCTGGATGTTCTACAAGGAACACCACTATGCAAAGCAAGAACTAGAGCTACCAGTTTTTAAACAAGTTTCTACAACATCTTTAGCTTTCTTTTATTTCATTAATCTCGTTAATGAAGTCCCATTTTTAATTATGCTTCACAAGCATCTCATTTGAAACGAAATCTGCAATATAACATATATCTCATATATATAATATAAACATTCGTCTCAGGCAATAATATGATCTCGTCACAGAACATTGCAGCAGAAAAACATATATGAAATATTGGATATACTAGGACGTCTGTGTTTTCAATACGAGCATGTATAAAACACGGATTCAACGGTCGCGATGAATAGCCAAACCCACATCCCTAGACCCCTACGAGAGCGGCAAGCAACACTGCCAATTCTAGGGTTAGGAGACCCGGTCTCGACTCCTCGAGATGGTCTCCCACTGGACCCTAGAACCCGGTTACTTGTGCTCCCCGCCTTGGGTCTACCTAATGCGGAAAAGTAAATAATATACAATGGTGACATCATCCTCAGCCCGGAAGTGCCCCAATAAAAGAATATTACATACAAATGAATTTTACATGAATGAAAAAGAAAACTCTCATCTCACATAAAAACCCCGGCTATTCAGAACGCGACGATCCAATATAACATATCACAGCAACACATAATATCTCATATCATCAACATAAGCAAGTATGCGTATCCCGATTGTCGTTGATGTATAGCAACGAAGCCGGCGATACACCACATACTACGCTTACGGTCACATAAAAGAAAGTGTAAAACTACAACAGTTGGAATCCACAACCTCTTTAGACATCGCATGCCTAACCAAATGAATTCCTTAGACATCGCATGCCTAACAATTATAAACCCCGCATTTTAGTCTCATTATCGAAAACTCTTTTCAATATCAAGTCGGGCAATTCAACAAGATTCCCGACAACCTGATCGAATGCTTGTCGCAAACTTTAGTAGACGGCCGCACCCCAAGATGCCGTCGACGAAGTGCACTAAGGCGGAACACCGCTGCCGCGAGCACCCGAACGGATGCTTTTGGCGACGGGGTTCTCCTACAGTCACTTGGTCGGGGCTATTGGGCATGGCTGTCTATTAAGTTTACCCGGCGAGTATCCGCGTACGCTACATGATTGCGACGGACTTTTGATCACATCAAAATTCCGTGGCAACCGATCATCTGAGACTGAACTGCTAGATTTATAACATTCAAATTAGTTATCTCATAACTACAGGTGGATTCCAATTATTGTATCACATTCCAGATAAATAGACAATGTTAAACTTTCCGATCGAATGATCAAACACCCAAGTTTTCCCAAATAGCTCAACACTTGAGCGGAGTTCAAAAATATCCATCACATGCCACAGTACCGATGGTCCAGTCGTAGAAGGGTCAAGCCAATGCCTCACATGTGGCACGCCGTACTGCCCCAAACCCTAAGGTTCAAAAAGCAGTTCAAGACGGTCACATAATCGAGTTAAGGTTTTTTATCTTCTAGAGGGTCCATCGCGTTACTTGCACGACTTAGAACGTTCTTAAACAACGGAAAAATCCAACTCTTCGAAATTTTCCGGGTCGAGAAAAAGTGAGTTATTGATATCCGGTCTAACTTTTTAACACGTTCTAAAATTATCCGGAAAAAAATAAACAAAGTTAAATAATCCGTTCGAATCAATGAGTCCCTAATACAACCTAGAAAACTCAACTCTTGAGTATAAATTAAAAGTACCCAAAAACATCAGGAAATTTAGTAGGAAAATTACTGTGCAAAAAGTAAAGTGAGACGTCACTATATGGCCGATTAAAATTGCTATGCACGCGCACATGGGTCTACCAGGCATCAACCATGCCCGATTAAAATTTTAGCCGTGCCGAACAACCCGAAGCCGGATCTTTAAACTAGGGTTTAGGCGAAAACATGCATGTTAAACTCTTTAACACTAAGTGAGAGGGATTACAACCTATGTAGATCCGGTTCTTCACTTCTTAAGCTCCGTGTTGAGGTCCCTTCGCTGTGATCATCGTGTTCTGGACACTCGAGAGGCTTCACGAAGAGAATGATGCAACCTTGCTTCCGATCTTCGATAACATAGATGATCTACCTTGAAGTTTCATTAACACAAGCTAACACGTACTAAATGATGTGAACACCCTCATCTAAATGGCAAGGATAAATGAGGATGATGAAGTAGGATTTTTGCTCTCATTTATAATCTTTTTCTCACTCACTTTCATCACAAAAGAAAGCTTTTTCATGAAGGAACTCAAGGAAGAAGAAGATGAATGAAGATGATAACTTAATCCTTTTGTGATGAACAATGAATTATTGTAGTGGTTACAAATCTAACCAAGGGTTAAGCATGAAAGAGTTAACCCTTGTAGAGAGTTAACTAGAGTTAATGGTTTGGATTGGGTTAACATAATATCTCACAAAAATATCAAGCAACCACAAAGTCAAAGCTTCATGAAGCTTCATGGAAGCTTCATGCAAAAGCTAACCCTAATCCAAACCCTAACCAAGTTTAAACCCTAATCCATTGTTAAATTTGTAACCCTAACATGTTACAATATTATATATCACATATACAATATATTTTGTAACAATAGAAAATAATACAATTAACATATATCGCATATATATATATCAATGTATTATCCCGTGAGAAAATGAATCTTTTAGTGAGCTAATATTAGTTAATGTAATTTAATATATCATATATATTATTATACATTAAATTATCGAATCAACACTTGATCCGATAATCCGGCTATTTCACAAATAACCGACTAATACGATGACCCGGCTATATCACATATACCGGCCGATATCTCATATCACGAGAATCCAATACGGTATCACATACCGCATTATCCTCGGTCCCGCACATATCACATATGTGCTCCTACTCCGTTTTGCCAGAGCCAAGAAACCTCTGTGTAGGACTCTAAAGAATCGTCAATACGCCGGCAGTAGGTGATGATCATATCAAACACCCACAAGCTGCAAGCGGTCAGCTAAACGTAACAGCCACCCAGGTATTGAGCGCTCAGAAGATCAACAAGCAAGCTTGTACATTCTCCTGTGAATCCAATCAGTAACACTCCCGTACAGTCCGGTCTCGTCGTCCGATATGTCGCATATCTCGCCTAGGGGTGGTAAACGTCAAACCCCAGTAGCTTGATAAGTCGTGTCGATATGAGGTCTATAACAGTTCGAGAAACTACTGATAACACTTACCAGTAAATCTCAGCAACCCTGTCCAGGGATTTCTGGTTATAGCCAATCGAACACAGCGCAACATCAACTCCCTATACCGGGAGAGACGAATCCCCTCCTATCGCTCATTGCCTCCATGTGATTCGGGACTGTACCCAAAAGCCACCTTTTTGCACGCCCTCTTGGACGTGGTATGATGGAAATCAAAGCACAGTGGGAATCACACAAGACTCTATGACGATCTCGGGTCAACAGACTACTCTGTACCAGTGTCACCGGAGAACTGCCATCTGACGTAAGGTATAATACCATCTGGGAGTTCTCGGCGAGTCCGTCCAGTGTACCCAGTCTCCACTGAAGACCCGTACACCATCCTTGATGTCAAACACCGATGGATATGGGATCATCCATCGCCCGTCATATGGGTCAAGATGCGTATACGCTAGTCTACTCTGGTGTATCAATGCCCTGTCTCGATACACCCTCGACTAGGAACAGTTATCGGATGTACTCGTCGACTACCGTGGTCCCACTAGTATGATCTCATCATAGCCCCAGTAGTCGAGTACATATCCTAAGGGCTTTATCAACATGTAACATAGAGACAATCAGAGTACATGTTAAGATAAAGTACAACCAGATAGTATACTATCATGTCGAGCAAGAAAGTCCTCCCTATATACGTCCAAGCATCCATTACAATATACATCGTATGTACAGTAATGGCCTCTAGGGCATACATATAACTAACATAGGGATGTGGATTTGGCTATTCATCATGACTGTGGAATCCGTGTTTTACATTATTTGCTAAATTTAAAACACGGACATCCTAGTATATCCAATATTTTATATGTTGCTTCTGCTGCTTGATTCTGTGATGTTGATCATATAACTGCGCGAGAAGAATGTAATATTATATTTATCATATATAATAAACGTTGCTTATGTTTTGCACCCGCGCTAGTCCAGCCCCCGCTCTGCCGGTAGTTAAGTAACCTAACGGTGCATGACGGGATCCCGTGGCGAATGCGGATGGCATAAGCGCACGTTCTATTTTCGTTTCATTTTTCTGTAATGTTTAGGTAACATTAACTGATGGGACTTCATTAATGAGATTAATGAAAAGAAAGAAACCAAAAGATGTTGTAGAATCAAATTTTCAAAAATGGTAGCTTTAGTTTTTGCTTTGCATAGTGGTATTCCTTGATGAATATCCAGCACCTCATAAAAAGTCGAGATCTCTTCACCGAGAGTGACCTCTTTTGTGAAACTAGCAAATGCTACAACTCACTCGGTTTTGTTTTTGATAGCTTCTCTCGTTCCTGCTTTGTATAGTGGTATTGCCGAATATCTTGCACCTCATTCGATGAGGAAAGAGCCGAGATCCCTTTACCGGGAGTGACCTGTTTAGTGAAACTAGCAAAAGCCTAAAAAACACCCCTTTTCAAAATCACCCGATTCTGCAACGACATCAAGTTCATTACGCAAAAGGTTTTCTTAAATACCTTTCGTAGCCCTCCGTCATTTCAGATAAGTAGTATTTAGTATTCGTGCTACGTTTGTTGGCTATCGTCAAGGTGTAGTGTGCGGTAGCTACTTACTGCTTATCTGCTGCATATGATGTGATTGAATTAGGCTAGTCGTACGACTTTGTTGGCTTTCGTCAAAGGTCGTGCGGGTGGGTTTAATTCAATCATGAAATGTACGGGTTGAACTTGACTAACGGACTATGGTTTGTTGGCTTTCGTCAAGGTCATAGGACGCTAGGGGCAAAATATTATCGGGAATTTCAAGTGTTGAAATTTGCAATGAGATTGCATACCTTCTATGAGATAGTTGGATCCCGATACCCACTGTGAGTTAGAGTTACTCCTGAGAGAGTTTTGCACTTTACAATTAGCTGATCAAGTAGGTGTCTAGAAAGGTGTCAATGGGGTTATACTTCTTGGAAAATGAGGTTTATTTTAATTAGGTCCGTGCGAAAGCACGGGGAACCTCCCTCAAAGTACCGACACTAGCCTGGCTGAAAGATTGGCGAACTTGTAGGGTATAATTAATCCCGGCTATTCTTACCTTTTAGGGTTTGAAGGAAGATTTGATAAAACCAGTGGGAGCCATCCTGATTAGATAAGATAATAACCAATCTAATCTTGTAAAAGCATACGCTAAGTGTTTTCTTCTCTCTCTCTCTCCAGGTAGCGACCATGTCATGCCTTAATCAAGATAATGATATGGATGTATTGACCGAACCCGCTTGTTATACTAAGCAGGGGAACGTTGGTTCCGCTCCCAATTATAATTGTTATAAGTCTGAGCATGAAATAGGGGAATATCCGGATTCCTATGCCACCCAAACGAAGAATAATCATGTTGATGCATTTTCTTCGGGTGTGTTAGTTACCAAGAATTGTTTCTCAGTACACTCTACGTCCTGGGTATTAGATACCGGATCAGGATCCCACATATGTAATATGTTACATGGGCTAAAAAAAGGTAGAGAACTGGGAAATGGTGATCATTCTCTAAAAGTAGGGAATGGTGCAAGTGTTGCAGCCAAAGCAGTTGGTGATTATCATCTTGTATTACCAAATGACAATACATTGATCTTGAACAACTGTTATTATGTACCCTCTATGATATTCAATTTAATATCAATTTCTTTATTAGATAAAGAATGATATAACTTTGTAGTAAAGAATAATGTTATGAATATTTACCTAAATCAAGTGTTGATTGGGTTTGGTACGTTACGTAACGGTTTATATGTTCTGAATCAAAACTCAGTTCTTAACGTACAAAACACACACAAGAGGAAGAGTTCAGAAATGAACGAATCCTTCTTATGGTATTATATACTAAGTCATAGGAATGCGACACGACTAGCCAAGTTACATAAGGATGGATATTTGAATCCGTTCGAATTTTCATCTTATGAAACTTGCCTGCCATGTCTCAAAGGCAAGATGACCAAAACTCCATTTACTGGATACGGAGAAAGAGTTACGGAACTCTTGGGACTGATACATAGTGATGTATGCGGTCCCATGTCTACACACACCAGGGATGGTTCCTCATATTTCATTACATTCACTGACGATCTCTCAAGATACGGATATGTGTTCCTGTTGAAACACAAGTCTGAAACTTCTGAGAAATTCAAAGAATATAACCATGAAGTCGAGAACCAGATGGGTAAAAGTATTAAAATCCTACGATCTAATCGGGGAAGAGAATACTTGGGCACGGAATTCCGTGACTATCTAAAAGAGAATGGGGTTCTCTCTTTAGCTTACTCCTCCGTATACACCACAGCACAACGGTGTATCGGAGCGGAGAAACCGCACCCTATTGAATATGGTGCGCTCTATGATGAGTATTGCTGAGTTACCTATTTCCTTTTGGGGATATGCGCTTGAGACAGCCATACACCTATTGAATATGGTCCCTACTAAATCAGTGCCTACCACTCCATATGAGATATGGAAGGGGAAAAGACCATGTCTTAATTATGTTAAGATATGGGGCTCTCCGGCCTATGTCAAAAGGCAGAATCCGGACAAACTCGATGTAGGGTCTGTTCTGTGCAAGTTTGTAGGATATCCCAAAAACTCACAAGGGTATATCTTCTACCATACTGAGGAACAAAAATTGTTTATTTGTCGGCATGCCACCTTTTCAGAAAAGGAATTTCTTGCGAAAGAAATTAATGGCCTTGAGGTAGAATTGGAAGAGGTTCCAGCATCATAGACTACAATAGAAGATTTGGTGGAACTAGAGGATTCGATAGTTCCTAACGAATCTCAGCCTCTCCGCCGATCTAGTCAGGTTCCTCATCCACCTGAGAGATACTACGATTTTCTCATTGATGGTGGGAGCGAGGATTGCATCATGGAGGATGATGACCCAACTAGCTTCGAGCAGGCCATCATGAGTGGGGACTCTGTGAAATGGCTGGATGCAATGCGATCTGAGATGGAATCCATGTACACCAACCAAGTATGGACTTTGGAAGTTGCTCCTGAAGGGGTAAAACCCATGATTCATGGTCGCATCTGCAAACGTTTTGGAAGATAGGTGTATATGGAAAAGTTGAGACTTTCAAAGCTAGACTTGTAGCAGAAGGTTTTCATCAACGACCTGGCATCGACTATGATGAAACCTTTTCTCCTGTCGCTATGCTTAAGTCTATCAGGATCCTACTTGCCAGTGCTGCATACCATGACTATGAAATCTGGCAGATGGACGTCAAGACCGCTTTTCTAAATGGTGATTTAGAAGAGAGCGTGTACATGACACAGCCAGAGGGCTTCGTAGACAGTGGGAGCAGCGGAAAAGTGTGTAAGCTGCTTAAATCCATCTACGGATTAAAGCAGGCGTCGCGGAGTTGGAACATCTGTTTTGATGAAACTATCAAAGAGTTCGACTTCATCAAAAATATAGATGAACCTTGTATATATAAGAAGGCAGTAGAGAGTAAGGTGGTCTTCCTCGTATTGTACGTGGATGACATACTCTTGATAGGAAATGATATTCCTATGCTACACTCGGTCAAGCTCTTCTTATCACTCAAGTTCTCCATGAAAGATCTTGGTGATGCCTCCTACATTCTGGGGATAAAGATCTATAGAGATAGATCTAAACGGATGTTGGGATTGTCCCAAATCCAGGTACATAGACATCATACTAAAGATGTTTAGTATGGAAGATTCCAAGCGAGGTAATATATCCGCTTGTTCAGGAATCACTCTCTCCAAAGAGATGTCTCCCAAGACAGATTTGGAGAGGCTCGCATGCAAGGGATACCCCATGCTTCGACAGTAGGCTCTATAATGTATGCGATGTTATATACCAGACCGGATGTAGCTTACTCACTAAGTATAGTGAGCAGGTATCAATCAGATCCTGGGGAAAATCACTGGACAACTGTGAAGAACATTCTTAAGTACTTGAGAAGGACAAAAGAAATGTTCTTGGTGTATGGTAACGGTGAACTCCAGACGGAGTCTTTTACCGATTCGAGTTTCTAGAGTGATAAGGACGACAGTAAATCGGTCTCGGGTTTTTTCTTTACCCTCAATAGAGGGGCGGTGTGTTGGAAAAGTTCCAAGTAAGACACCGTAGCAGACTCGACGATGGAGGCTGAATACATCGCTGCCAACGATGCTGCCAAAGAAGCTGTCTGGATGAAGAAGTTCATTGCCGAGCTTGGTGTGTGTCCATCCATTGAGCATCCAATACCTGTGTATTATGATAACAATAGAGCTGTGGCTTTGGCCAGGAACCCAGGTCCCATCAGAGATCCAGACATATTTTGAGGCGGTATCACCTGATCAGGGAGATAGTTGATCGCCGGGAGATCGAGATCAGGAGAGTTGACACGAAGGACAACGTAGTGGATCCACTGACAAAGGCCCTCCCCCAGATACAATTTGAGAGACTTTTTGGGATGTTGGGTATGAGATACTACAACGCGTGACCTTAGTTCAAGTGAGAGATTGTTAGTTATATGTATGCCATAGTGGACATTATTGTACATGTGATGTATATTATATTGGATGCTCGGACACACACACACAAATATATATATATATGACTTTCTTGCTCGACATGATAGTATGCTATGTGGTTACTCTTTATCTTAACATGTTGACTGGTATTCTTTACTATCTTGCTCTCACATGTTGATAAAGCCCTTAGCATATGTACTTGACTACCAGGATTATGATGAGACTATACTAGTGGGGACAGAGTGGTCCATAAGTACATCCTTTAATCAGTTTTCCTAGTCATGGGAATATCGAGACCAGGGCATCGATATTCCAGTGTAGACTAGTGTGTACCTTTCTTGTCCCTTAAAGGGCGATGGTTGATCCCACAACCATTGGTGTGTGACATCAAAGATTGTATACAGGTGCTCATTGGAGAATGAGTACACCGAACAGGACTCGCTAAGGACTCCTATGTGGTAGTATACCTATCGTCAGATAGCAGCCCTCTGGTGACACTGGTACAGGTTAGTCTGTAGACCTGAGATCGTCATAGAGTCTTGTGTGGCTCCCACTGTACTTTGATTTCCTCCCTACCACGGCTCAAAGGAGTCGTGCAAACAGGTGGATTTTGGGTACATTCCCGAGTCACATGGAGGCAATGAGCGATATGACCTATGCTCTATTGGCTATAACTGGAAGTCCCTGGCCAGGGCTGCTGCTGAGATTTACTAATAAGAGTTATCAGCGTTTCTCAAAACGTTACTAGGGACTGACGTTTACCACCCCTAGACATGATATGCGATATATCAAAGAAGAGACCGGTCTATACGGTAGTGTTACTGATAGACTTCATGGAGAGTATGGATGAGCTTGCTTGTTGATCTTCATATCGCTCAATACCCGGGTTGCCGTTACGTCAAGCTAGTACCGCTGACGGCTTGTAAATGATTGATGTGATCATCACCTACTGCTGGAATATTGAAGAGTCTTTAGAGTCCCACACAGAAGTTTCCTGGTTCGAGCAAAACAAAGTAGGGCACATATGTTGATATGTGCGTGGGCCTGATTAAATATGAGTATGTGATACCGTATTGTAATCTGGCAGTTATCTGTTATCGGTTCGGTTATATGTGATATAACCAGATTGTCGAATCAAGTGTTGATTTGATAATGTGATATACAGATGAATGATATTAGTTATTCATATGTGATATAACCGGATTATTAAATCAAGTGTTGATTTATTAATGTGATAAATATTATATGTGATATAATTATTTCTTAACTAATATCATTAGCTCACTAATTATTCTTCATTATTTATATATATATATATATATATATATATATATATATATATATATATATAATGAAGCATAGCATGATTTCTATTTTTGAGAAAAATAGAAAAGAGGTGGAAAATGAGAGTATGATTGCAAGCATGGGCTTTATTCATAGTTTATTCATCTTGACTCACTATTCAAGCCTGGTTGCAATTTTATATTGCAAAATTCCATGCTTGAATGAGTGGAGGTCAAGAGTTGCCATTCATATTAGTCTCATTCTCAATACTTAGCCATATTGCTTGCTTTGTTCCCATGGTTTCTCTCTTGCTTCTTCTTCTTCCTCAATCTCATGGTTCAAGCTTCAACCCTCATATATGATGTGAACCATGAAGCTTGAAGACAAACTAATGAACAAATTAAACCCCTACTTCACCATCGCACATTAGATTAACAATTTGATGTGGAGTGTTACCTTCACTAATGAGATTAGTGAAGGGTTAGCTTGAGCTTGTAGACTTCGGGTGGATCGTCTTTTGCGCGAAGATCACGAAGGAGGTTCGTTCAACTTGAAGAGGATCCTAGTAGAGTCGTGATCTGTCGAAAATATTGCATTCTTAAAACATCAATTTCCCTACTCTTTCTAATCATCTAAAGGTGTTTGGTATAAATATAGCACATATTAGCAATTCGTCTGCGAAATATCAAATAACATGTGTTATACATTATAACTGGCATTATAAGGGAAATTGTGTGTTTATTACTACATACATGATCTTTGTATATTTAAACAGTTGTCTTGAGATTGTGTGCAGGAAATTCTCCAGGTAAAAGAGCCGGAACTGTTAAAAGTGATGATAAAATACATCAAGTCCAAGACTTGTGATCTGGCAGTAAACAAGAAAGTATAAAAATATTCCAGACATCAGGAAAGTGCCATAAAGCCAACACAAATCAGCACTGGAAATTTCATGCAGCAACTCCACTATATGGCCGCGGATCCGCGGCCGAGTCAGGCCGATCCGCCGCGGATCCATGGCCGTTCTGTCTCATCGGCGGCAGAAAGTTTCAGACGTGGCACCCTATCAACGGCCAAACTTCTTCAAGACGCTTCAAATCTCCAGAAGTTTCCCTCTAACAGAAAGGCTTCTCATGCAAGCTAGCTAACTACCTTAATCTAGAAACTTCTCTACAACTACCTAGCTTCATATGTAAGCCTCATAACAACCAAGCTTCTAGGAGAAGATAAAGGAAAAACTATAAAAGGGGACCTAGGGCTTCATTACAAAGGTTGTTCATTAATTGAGTGGTTGAATATTGAGCCAAATTTGCACAAGTTGAGTGACACAACTTGTGATCCAGAACCCTAACCCAATCCAAAGCCAAATCAAGATCATTTTGAGAAGCGACTCAAGCAAGCAAATGAAGATCCTTTGAAGCAACGCCGATCATCATCCGAGTAAGAGATCCATGACGATCCGCGATTCAAGAAGATCGATGCGAAGCTAATTTCGGCGGATCTAGTTACCTCCTCAAATCTTGTAATCTTTGAGTGAATTGTACCTAATCGTCGATTAATAAAGGTGAAAATTATAAATGTTGCTTTTCTTTACATTCTTGCATTACGAAAAGTTATCGATTCTTGATTCTTTAATTTTCATGATGTATGAGTGAAATCTCCGCTTGTGGAGGATTCGAGAGAATCGGTAGATCTAGTGATGATAAGATCGTTTTACTAATCTTAAATCTTATGAGATTTGTGAACTTTAGGAAAAAGAATCATCAATGACCTAATTTGGATCGAGATCACATTCTTGCTAATTTCGTTGCAAACTAGGGATTAAACGATTGATGATTCTCTTTGCTAAAGGCTAGATCCGAAAGATGATCAATGAAAAGACAAGAGATAGAGAAGGAGAAACCCTAGTTTCTTCAATAGACCCCTAATCTTCATTCGTCACCATCGTTCTAGCTACAAATTATCAATAGATAAGATTAGTCATCTCTAGATTCATCATTAATACTAATTTGATCGAATCCTATAAGCTATTCTACAAATCTTGATAACTAAATTGATTTGGACATCTTCTTGATTCTTGATTCTAGATCTATTTCTTTTTGTTTCTTGAAATGAAATCTCACAAATCTTGAATCATTTTCTTTTGTATTTTCATTTCGACTCATCTAAGGCAAGATCAAACAAATTCACGCATCTCAGTGGACGATCCGTATTCATTAACGCACTACATCGACACCGTTAATTGATTGCGGTATAAATTTCTTTGGTTGTGAAACATTTTACTTAACACGTCAAAGACGATCAATCAAATGGCGCCGTTGCCGGAGATGTGTGCTATTTTGTTCGTTTTTGTTATTTGAGTTGAAAATTTATTATTCCATCAGAATTTTTAATTCAAGAATCGTTTCAAGTGCTTAACGATTAGTGTTTGAATTTTTGCGAGGGAATCTGGAATCATTGTAGCAGTGAGATCAAGATTCAGAGACTTTCTACAGATTCCAGAGGAGTACAAGAAGCTACAGAAAAAAGTTGAAACCCTAATACCTCCTTTACACCGCGGATCCACGGCCAATGAGGTGTTTTTGCGGCGGTTCCGCCGCCGTTTAGGTGGTTCACTGTTCCAAATTTCTGTGGTACACTCTCTGTTCTCTTCTCTACTCTCTGATCTTGTCCAATAATCAATTTCTTGCAGGATTCTTTGCAAAAATTCAGCGCCGCTAAAAAATAAATTTGTTGCGATTCTTGAAATTGCTTATTTGCATATTTTAATACGCAAATTAAGGGGCAAAGACCAAATTCAGATTAGGTGGAGAGTTTATTACCTTTCCTAAGTCCCGAAAATCACAAAACTAGCATCCGCATCACCCTTCAGTAACTAAAAATATCTAGGCAAGACTCTAAGGACCGTCGCGATCAATTAGGACAAAAGAATGTCGTGGGTAATCTATTGCTTATCTGCATTTCTTTTGTGATGCCTAAGGCAAGTGTGTCTAAGACAAGTGGTTACTTAATTAGGCCCGTTACTTACGTAGCGGAGAACCTCCTACTTACCTGGCCACATGAGGGATAAAGAGGCAGTAGAGAAACTATCCTGCGATTTGTCTTCTGGAAGTCTAGGAGCGGTCTAGAAACTTGACCTAGGTGACCATTAGATATAGAGTTGCTTGTGTATGTTTGTGTGAATTTTCATAAATCCGTCCTTTTTCAAAACAAACCAATTATTTTCTCCCATTTTTACCCTTTTCCCCATTTTCTCTTCTTATAATGGGTGACCCAAACAGACGAACTCTTGCTGAGCTTTGTTGTCCACAACCATATATTTCTTGTTTTCGTAATCGCTTTGGTATACCATCCGACTCTCCCATGTCTTTAAGAGATCGGATAGCGCAAGCGAATAGAAACAGTTGGTCACCACAATCCAGGTCTTATTAACCGTATTCCTAATTTTACATCCGTTTCAGTTGATACTCCGAGTGAGGATGCCCCTAGACGCATGTTCATTGCGGAGCATATAGCTAGGGCCAAAGGCCAAAGTTTCAATCCGGACCAATATCAACCATCACCTCCACTTTCTAAAGAAGAATTTCATAATCGGTTTGTGGCATATATGATGTCCAATAGCCAACCGACCAACCAATATCAATATTCTTCTTATCACAATGTTGACCCTACTCCTGCCTAATTTTCACAACCATTCAATTCCTATCAATCCAATCCGACTTTTCCACCTTCTCTAGACAGTCCTTCTAATCAGTCATTTAAGGGTTTTAATCGTCCACAAGAATTTCAATCTTATACTGAAACCCCTTATCGACCCAAGTCTAGTCTTGAGCAGACATTAGAAAAATATTTGGAAATGTCGAACCAAATTAGGAAGGAACTAGCAGAGTGGAGGAAAGAAACAAATGTCGAACCTGCCCAAAATTCTTCAGCGTATAATTCGGGCATAGGACAAAGTGAGAATTTGGGTAGTGAGAGAGAACTATACACCTTTCTTAATCAAACCTTCCCTTTCCAAACTGAAATCCACAACTCCAGTTTCATAGATTCATCAAGTACACCAATTGATCCACCAATTGATAAGTTGTGTGACTTTGAAGTGTTTGATTTACCCGACTGTGAAGGGTCCATTTCAAGTGCAACTTTGCCAAATCCTTGTGAGCTCTACACCTCCACTCTTGAACCAAAATTGATTGAAATCCATACTTTTGATTAGGTGTTTGAGAATTTTAACCTTCACTTGAATGAGGTGATTGACGTTGGGGATATATCGTTTGATGAACCCGAAATTTTGGATGAGTTTGTCCCATCAATTCATCAGGTCCTTTCACTTCCTTGTGGTCATCGTCTTGAGCCTTTAATTCTTCTCGAACCCCAAGTGCGTTTTGAAGTTGATGTTAATCATATAACCGAAGATCAGACCGAAATTCAGCCTCCATCTCCCACATCTGGTTCAGCAATACCCGACACACCAATTTGTTTACCCATTTCATCTTCTACTTACTCCGGTTCTTCTTCTGTGCCTGTAATGTTAGCGAGTGTTGATGAATCACAATCCGATAATTCAAGTTCAATAATACCAGAAAATCAACTTGATTTGAATACTTTTGAAAATGAGGTAGATGAGTTTTTCGAGTCTCCTACCTCCATAATTTTTGACAAATCAAGTATGATAAATTCTGGAACAAAACTTATTGACAGCAAAATGTTCGATCACACTATTGGTGAAAGTTTTGAAGAACTTTTTGCTGACGAGCTTGCATTCCTAAACAATACGGATTTTGTGATTAATCAACCTCCACCTATAGAAGTTGAACCTCCACCACTCCTTCTTCCTAATCATTCACATTCTCTCTGTCATTCATCCTCATTCTTTCATTTCTATAATTTAAAACTCAAACCCTTTCCAGACCACCACTTATCTCTTCCCCACTTTTTCCTGACTCAATACAACATGTTCTTCCACCGACCTATACGATACATTGATAAAATCTTTGAATGGTTGGTATTAATTTTTGGTCTTTGCAAAGTCCTATATTGACCAAATAACTTTACCCCCCTCTTATGATCTTAATATTGTTTAGCTCAAGTTGGGGGGGTTTATATTTTTGGTTCTTGAAAATAAAAGTTGTTCTCAAAATTGTGAGCCAAAAATAAGTTTGGGGGAGGATTTTCACGATCATATTTATTGCCCCAGTTAATAAATTTCCTCCCAAGTCTACAGGTTTTCAAGATTTAAGAAATGGCAACAGTGAGGACATTGTTATAAATAAGTTTGGGAGAGGTTTGTGCTTATTTACGCATCACTCTGTATTATACTTTGCATGAGCACAAAACATATAATAAAAGAAATAATAAAAAAAAATTGTACATAAATAAGATAATAAAAGATTAGATAGTGAAAAATTACATCTAAAGTATTAGAAAAGTTCAAGGAAACCTAGAAGGTTAGAAGTTTTCTTAAACGAAACTAGTAATAAATAGTTATGAGACATTGTCCCAAAGGTTAGTAAGATGAAAGAAGTCACTAATCTGAGGATAAAAATAAGTCTGAAAAATAGTTCCTATTCTGGAAGCCAAACATTTGAATGTTGATACCCTACTATACGCACTTACACACGTCTCGAAACTCGGGATAGTAGATGATACCTTGAAATGCTCTTTTCTAAAAGCCAAAGTACAAAGAAAATAATAAATGAAGCATAAAAGATAAAATGGTGTAGAAAAATGAACACTAGTTTTGTAAACACCAAGGCAGCATAAAAAAAATATAGCGAGGGTGTTTCATCACCCAGTGCCTTAGACCAACTGGTTTGGGAGTCACTGCTAAGTCTTAGATGTTGCAAGACGAGCAAAATACTAATACACCTAATCAGCAAGCACATGAGTAATCAGTCGGTTAGTACCTCAAGAAGTATTAACGGTCGCATGAAAAATGTGTGAGCAAATCCATCTAAATATTCACCGATTAAAAAGTACTGAGGTAGATGGACAAGAGTATGATAACTTGAATTGAATTCTCCGAGTGTAGGGATGTCTTTACACACACGTAGGGGTATATGATCAATGTTTGGAAGAAAGGTAGGAATGAAGAATAAAGACGATGTTTTATTGAGGGATGATGTGATTTCTAATATCTTTTCATGACTATTAAGATAGGGCTCATGACAACTGAAAAGTTAGTATAGTTGGAAACTCTAATTTTCAAAGTCTTTCTTTTACAATTCTTATCTTTACATGTAACTTTCACGGTCTTCCTTTTATTATTGGATTTTGTGGGTGCAATCCGCTGAAAACCCTCAGGAGACAACACTCCTCCTACTAGGGACACCTAGAGGTTTAAAAGCTTGTTGCACGTGCTCAGTGCAATCGTGTTGCCTACGAAAGTGTGCTAACTAATTTTCTTTTTCTTATATTTTCTCCTTCTCTTGAATAAAACAAGTTTGCTCGAGACGACCAAAATTAAGTTTGGGGGAATTTGATCAGTCGAAAATATTGCATTCTTAACACATCAATTTCCCTACTTTTTCTAATCATCTAAAGGTGTTTGGTATAAATATAGCACATATTAGCAATTCATCTGCGAAATATCAAATAACATGTGTTATACATTATAACCAGAATTATGAGGGAAATTGTGTGTTTATTACTACATACATGATCTTTGTATATTTAAACACTTGTCTCGAGATTGTGTGCAGGAAATTCTCCAGGTAAAAGAGCCGGAACTGCTAAAAGTGCTGATAAAATATATCAAGTCCAAGACTTGTGATCTGATAGTAAACAAGAAAGTATAAAAATATTCCAGACATCAGGAAAGTGCCATAAAGCCAACACAAATCAGCACTGGAAATTTCATGCAGCAACTCCACTATATGGCCGCGGATCCGCGGCCGAGTCAGGCCGATCCGCCGTGGATCCACGGCCGTTCTGACTCATCGGCGGCAGAAAGTTTCAGACGTGGCACCCTATCAACGGCCAAATTTCTTCAAGACGCTTCAAATCTCCAGAAGTTTCCCTCCAACAGAAAGACTTCTCATGCAAGCTAGCTAACTACCTTAATCTAGAAACTTCTCTACAAATACCTAACTTCCTATGCAAGCCTCATAACAACCAAGCTTCTAGGAGAAGATAAAGGAAAAACTATAAAAGGGGACCTAGGGCTTCATTACAAAGGTTGTTCATTAATTGAGTGGTTGAATATTGAGCCAAATTTGCACAAGTTGAGTGACACAACTTGTGATCCAAAACCCTAACCCAATCCAAATCCAAAGCCAAATCAAGATCATTTTGAGAAGCGACTCAAGCAAGCAAATGAAGATCCTTTGAAGCAACGCCGATTATCATCCGAGCAAGAGATCCACGACGATCCGCGACTCAAGAAGATCGATGCGAAGCTAATTTCGGCGGATCTAGTTACCTCCTCAAATCTTGTAATTTGAGTGAATTGTACCTAATCGTCGATTAATAAAGGTGAAAATTATAAATGTTGCTTTTCTTTACATTCTTGCATTACGAAAAGTTATCGATTCTTGATTCTTTAATTTTCATGATGTGTGAGTGAAATCTCCGCTTGTGGAGGATTCGAGAGAATCGGTAGATCTAGTGATGATAAGATCATTTTACTAATCGTAAGTCTTATGAGATTTGTGAACTTTAGGAAAAAGAATCAGCAATGACCTAATTTGGATCGAGATCACATTCTTGCTAATTTCGTTGCAAACTAGCTAGGGATTACGCTATCGCCCCTACTCTCTCTTAAGCTTGCCACGTTCACTCGTTCCCCGTTCATGCCCCGTCTCAAAGTACACACAGGCATATCTGTCCATACTCGTGAAACGATTGATGATTCTCTTTGCTAAAGGCTAGATCCGAATGATGATCAATAAAAAAACAAGGGATAGAGAAGGAGAAACCCTAGTTTCTTCAATAGATCCCTAATCTTCATTCGTCACCATCGTTCTAGCTACAAATTATCAATAGATAAGATTAGTCATCTCTAGATTCACCACTACTACTAATTTGATCGAATCCTATAAGCCATTCTACAAATCTTAATAACTAAATTGATTTGGACATCTTCTTGATTCTTGATTCTAAATCTATTTCTTTTTGTTTCTTGAAATGAAATCTCACAAATCTTGAATCATTTTCTTTTATATTTTCATTTCGAATCATCCAAGACAAGATCAAACAAATTCACGCATCTCAGTGGACGATCCGTATTCATTAACGCGCTACATCGACACCGTTAATTGATTGCGGTATAAATTTCTTTGGTTGTGAAACATTTTACTTAGCACGTCAAAGACGATCAATCAAGTCATGTGGACTTCAACCCGGAGCTATTGAAGAGAAGGACTCGAACTACAAAGGTTGTATGCTCTTTTCTTCCCTTGAGTTAATCACATCACAAAGGCAAACTCTAATAATCTAGTAATGATCTTGTTAGTCTAACTTAACACCTAACAAAAATTAAAATGTGGAATGCTTGATGCCTCTTGAATCTCATGGTGATGTTAAGGTAGACTTTCAAAATCTGGTTTAGATATATAAGCTGTAGCCTAATGCAAGCAGGGTTTGCATCTCAACATTATAGTTAGGTTATACTCACTTACAGGACTTTTAACGATGATTTTCATAGTTGAGATACGATACTCATGCAAATTTTTCCTCTTGTATCTTTGTGGATAGGTGTTGCTAACACAAAGAAGCCAGTCAGACTCATTAAACCTTGGCCCTAATTTCATTCCCAGTGTTTGCACTTGGCATCACCGAGCAACATCGACAACCTCCGTTTTGGCTCAATGCGTCTTGATAGTGACAAGATTTTTCGATTGTATTTATTGTTTGTTTGTTGCTTCTTGTGTTGCTCTCGACATTTTTGATATGGTGTTGGCACTTTCTCATCAGGTTATATTAATTGTGACAGATGACGACAATGTGTCCAATTTCTGTCCTATTAGTTAGCCTAATGATAACCTGCAAACATCTTGATCTATGTTTTTTTTGGCGATATTTATTTGATGTATGGCATGTTCACTGTGTATTTGTACATAAGTTTTTTTTAATACAATTTTGAGTCGGGCATATTGCCCTACTTCTCTTTCAATCCCCCCCCCCCCCCCCCCCCCGCCCAATTAGTGGCATAAAGACCTTAAAATTAACAAAGCTTGTTAATTAACAATCCTTGTACAATCAAGCTGACCTATAGCTACAACAGGTGGTTGAGCCTTGTGTTACTTCTTGTAAGTCAATGTTGACCCTTTGGGGGATTGGATGTTTGTTCTGCAATCATTTTCGTTATTGATCTCGTATCACCTCAAGCAGGTAGAATGAAAATCTGTCTCACTCGATAATTTAATGCAAATAACTGGTTTTTTAGGGATTGAGAGGACGATGACAATTTTAATTTTGATTTGATGTGAACATTCTTCCGAATGCAATCAAATTATTTTGTAGGCTGTGAAAAGCAAATTTGATCGGTCCCGAACAATGTCGGGTCAGGGCCAGGCACACTTTGAGCTGAACATTTAATTAACAATATACTACTACTTAATCATCTGATGCCACTGTTTTCACGACTTGTATATATATTGAAATTTTTTGCATGAGCCATGCAAGTGGATGTAAGATAATTCTATTTAATATAAATATTGTAATTTTAAAATGAAATCTTAAATAAGTCCCTTGAAATATAGCAAAGATGTCTTGGATATTAATTTGTGTGTGGTGTTTTTTCTTCAGTTGGCCGGGGTTGAGGATGGTGAGATTTGAATTCAATCAAGCCTTAAAATATTTGGCTAAATTGCACTAAAACCCTCCAATGTTTTCACCCCTTCCGCACTTAAATATCTCAATGTTTTTTATTCTAGTATTTAAATACCCTAGAGTTTCCTCCGTTAGTTTTCCTGTAACAAAGTTAACGGCGGGCACGAATTTACAATTCTACCCTTAAGTAAAAAATCCCCAACTCTAGTGAGTTGTATACTATAATTGAAAATATTTTCGTGAGTTGAAATATAGGTAGCACCTCTTTTGTAAATTTTGATCCAAACCAATACATAACAATAATATAGGCATCCCCAAGCGAGAGCTAGCTCTTCGTCCATTTGGCGGAATCACAACCACACAAATAAGAATATACGACGCCCAAGAGAAAGATCAATCACGGAAAAAGAATAGAGAAAACCAAAACACTATCAAATCCAATATAGAAATATATATATACAAGTCTCGATTCGAAATACAAAGAATATACAAACTGGTCTCTAGGTCTACCAAATATATATAGTCTGGTTGATTGAGTTTTTTACTAGATACAAATGAATAATAAATGCATACAAGGGTGGTTACGCTCTGAACTGTAATCCACCTACCAAATGCAAATCATCCAGAAAGGAACAATGTGCCAATAAGCCGCTGCTGAATCCGAGCGGTCGATTCTGTAAGAAAACTATGGCACAACGATGGTAAGTTGCCAACTCGTGAGTAGAAAATATTATCAGGTAGAAATCGAATATATGCCGATCTCCTAAGTCATACAGTAATATAATAGCATAATGCAGTGTGGTGACAAGGGTGATTGTGTATACATAAGTATAATAATACTACTACTAATAATAATATCATGCATGTGATAATATATGATACTATGTCATCTGTGTCATATATAAGTATATATATGTATTATCCAACGTGTGTCCATCAACGACACATCAAATCATCATAAAACCTGAGTACCAAGTATCGACACTCAAAATTATCATAAAACCCGTGTCCAACACCGACACGTAAATCCTCATATCTCAGACACCGTCTCATTAGATCGGCCCTCATGTCTATTGTCTCATATCACTCTGGTCGGTATCCTCCAGATATCCACCGAGTCTAGTACTGTCAACAGTAGGTAGTGTTCTCCTGCCTGGTTCAACGTCTCTCTATACGATCTTCTTGCCCCGGGATACCGTACCGAGTCCATCATGTACCCGCAGACAGTGCCTTCTCTTTTCTCGAATCGGGTATACACATAACTCAGAACCGAGAAAACCCATGGTGGACGCAAAACATCATATCAAGAGAAACGGCATTTTTAAAACAGCTATAAGTTTTCAAAATGTATTTACGGTTTCTTAAATCCAGAAATCTCATGAAAACTGAATATCATAAGCATGTAATAATAATGAAACAATAAGTACATGCACAGAACAAATCTGTAATGCTTAACCAGTGTGTTTATATTGTTGGATATATGTATGCCCTAGAGGCCATTATTTGATAGTGGATGTATCGGTATGTGTATATATATATTCAGAGGACATTCTTGCTCGACATGATAGTATACTATCTGCTTGCACTTTATCTTGACATGTTCACTTGATCATGCATATTACTCATTTGGTACATGTTGATAAAGCCCTTAGGATATTTGCTTGACTACTGGGATTATGATGCAGATCATACTAGTGGGACCTGTGTAGTTTATAATCATATCCTTAAAATGTTCCTAGTCGTGGGTGTATCGAGACGGGGCATCGATATTTCAGAGTAGACCAGCGTATAAGTTTCTTGACCTATATGATGGGCGATGGATGATCCCATATTCATTGGTGTTTGACATCAAAGATTGTATACGGGTGCTCAGTGGAGACTGGGTACACTGAACGGACTCGTCGAGAACTCCTATATGGTATTATATCTATCGTCGGATAGCAGTTCTCAGGTGACACTGGTACAAATTAGTCTGTAGACCCGAGATCGTGATAGAGTCTTGTGTGTGCTCCCACTGTACTTTGATTTCCACCCTACCACGGCTCTACTAAGTCGTGCAAACAGGTGGCTTTTGGGTACAGTCCCGAGGCACATGGAGGCAATAAGTAATAGGAGTGGTTTCGTCTCTCCCGGTATTGGGGGTTGATGTTGCGCTATACTCGATTCGCTATAACAGGAAGTCCCTGGCCAAGTTTGATGAGATTTACTGATAAGTGTTATCAGTAGTTTCTCGATCCATTATAGGGCATATACAGACATGACTTATTGAGTTATTGGAGTCGAAGATACCATCCCTAGACTCAATATGCAACATATCTGACGAAGAGACCGGACTGTACGGTAAGTGTTGCCAGTTGGCTCGACGGAAGTTTTGACAGGTTCGCTTGTTTTTCTTCTGTTCGCTCAATACCAGGGAGACGTTACATACAGCTAGTGCCGCTGACGGTTTGTGGGTATGTGATATGATCACCGCCTACTGCTAGCGTATTGACGAGTCTTAGAGTCCCACAGAAGGGTTTCCTAGGCAAAACGATGATGGGTGCATATGGGGATATGCGCGGGAGCTTGATTAAATGCGCGTATATGATACCGTATTTTAATCTGGCGTTTTCTATTGGTCGGGTCGTATGTGATATGACCGTATTATTAAATCAAGTATTGATTTAATATCAATGACCATTAGCTCATTTATTAAACCCTTTTCTTTTATATGTATGCATGAATGTATGTATGTATATATTGATATGAATGCACACATGCATGCATACATGAGTCATGGTTGATGATACATTGGAGATGGCTATGCAAGACTCACATGGAAACTATTTATATATTTTTGATTATTGAGAAAAGGAAATTGGGAATTAAATCATGGTTGGATTTCTTCTACACTCTTCATTAGTTGACCAAAGTCATAACCATGGTTTCATTTCCTATTATCTCTTAACTCAATATCAAAAATATCTAGATATTTATCAGCCATGGTTAAGGATGAGTAGGACTCTCTCATATATTTCTATTATTCTCATTATTATTGAGATAACTCTCACATGAGCTCAAGCTAAGCCATTCCCCTTCTTCTTCCTCCTCTAAACTCTCTAGCTCTTCAAAAGTGAGTGAAGAAAATTAAAAGGAAAGGTTTTTAAGTGAGATCATAACCCACATCACCAATCTATATTAGTCTAGCCCACTAGTGCAGACTGTTTGCTTCACTTCCACCAAGATCAAGTGAAGCATGGAGCTTGTGCCGACGGAATCCGTGGTGGATTGTCGTGGACATCGAAGGACTCATGCGAACCTGTTCAAATTCTAAGTTGATCCAAGGAGTCAAGGAGGAGAGGTCTACAAATGTTGTATTTCTCCCCTCTTAGTGTTAGACACTTGCTTGTATGTGATACTTGGTTTTTGTTACCCTAATACTCTATTTCGATTCTAAGTTAGGTTTGGTTAGCTCCCTAAAATTTTTAATGTAGCATGTTTGATACTTGTCAAAACCAAGTGAGAGTACTAAGCAAACCCAGCAGTGGTATCAGAGCTAAGCTAGAGAATTAGACGATGTTAATAGAATTACGAAACCGAAATAACTCCGAAACCTCGAAACAAAATCCCTTGTTTCTGTCGATTTTTTAAGTTTTCTGAATTTTTTTAAACAGGTGCAGAATGTTACATGTGATGTAATATGAACACAACAAAAAAACGAAACAAATCCGCCGGATTTTGACCGGCCAAACACACAAATAAACCGGCCCCACCGGTTTTGTAGTAGGGTTTTGGTTTCGTTTTCCTCTGGTGTTCCAGTCTCTGGGGTTTGGTGTTTCAGGTATTGTTTGATTTTGCTAAAGATTGCATGTGATGTTATCTTTCTGTAGTTGAAATTCGGAGTGTTTCGTAGTCGTATTTCAACATCGTTTAAGGTAACCTAGATGACGTTAAAAAGTTCGAACGAATATCAAACACCACCTCAAGTTTGCTCTCTGGAAATTTTTCAAAAGTTGGAATTTTTGGGTTTGAAAATGTTCAGAAAATTGTGCAGGGTATTGTGTGGACCGCTAAGAAAAACGAAGCCCTAACTCGACCTAAGGAACGCGAAACCACAGCCGAAAGGTGCTTTTTGTGGCGGTTACGTGGCGTAGTTGGTGAGGTTTGGGACGTGCTTTGTTGTGCTGGTCTGTATGTGCTTGTGGCACTGTCTGGAAATTTTTTGAATCTAACCCAAGTATTGAGTCCTCTGAGAATTTTGGGTGGTTGATCGACAGATCAAAAAGTTTGATATCGTCTAGTTTTTATGAATGTGATACAATAGTTGGGATTTACACTAATTAGTTTTGTGAAAATTGATTAGTTGTTTGTAAATTTAACATTTCGGTCTCGGTAGGAATCGGAAATCTTGTTGAATTACCCGATTTCTTTTGAAAAGGTGTTTTCATAGATGAGACCCAAATGTAAGATTTAAAATGTTAGGCATGAAATCCGAAATATGAGATATTCCGGGTTTATGATGTCTAAGGGATGTGTCGATTCCAAATGTTGTAATTTGACATTTCTTTTCTGCGACCGTAAGTGTAGTATGTGGTGTATCGCTGGTTTCGTTGCTATACGTCAACGACAATTGGGATACGCATACTTGCTTACGTTGATGACATGTGATGTTATGTGTTGCTATGATATGATGTATGGGATCGTCGTGATTGAATGGCCGGGGGTTTTATGTGAGATGCGAGTTTTTCTTTTCATTCATGTAAAATTCATTGTATGCAATATTCTTTTATTTGGGCACTTCCGGATTGAGGATGATGTCACCATTGATGCATATTATTTACTTTTCCGCATTAGGATAGACCCAAGGTGGGGAGCACAGGTGACCGGGTTCTAGAGTCCAGTGGGAGGCCATCTCGAGGAGTCGAGACCGGGTCTCCTAATTCTAGAATTGGTAGGGTCACTTGCCGCTCTCGTAGGGGTCTAGGGGTTTGGGCTTGGCTATTCATCGTGACCGTGGAATCCGTATTTTCTATTGTTGGCCGAATACAAAATACAGACCTCCTAGTATATCCTATATTTTCATATATGTGTTTCTGCTGCTGATATTCTGTGATGTGATCACTTTATATGTTGAGATGAATGGTATATTATATATATATGATATATAATAAACGTTGCTTATGTTTTGCATCCGCGCTAGTCCTGCCCCCGCTCTGCCGTTAGTTAAGTAATCTAACGGTGCATGACGGGACCCCGTGGCGAATGCGGATGGCATATCCGTACGTTCTATTTTCGTTTATTTTCTGTGATGGCTTGGGGACTTAAATGATGGGACTACATTAATAAGATTAATTTAAAGAAAAATAAACCTAAAAGATATTGTAGAATCGGATTTGAAACTCACTCGGCCTTTTTTTTATAATGAAAAAGCAAGTTTCAAAATGCGGAGCTTAAGCCACTTCTTTTAAAAACTATTTGATTCTACAACGAAATCAAGTTCAAAGCGTTAAATGTTTTCTTAAAAACCGTCTGCAACCCTCCGTCATTTTAGAAAGTAGAGTACTTAGTATTCGTGCTATGTATTTTGACTATAGTTAAGGCGTAGTGTACGGTATCTAAGTGATGTCTTCCTATAAAGCATATGATGCGATTAGTTAGGACATTCATATGATTATGTTGACTATAGTTAAGGGTCATATGAGTGGGTCTAATTAACCACGAAATGACGGGTAGAACTTGACTGGCACTTATGATATGTTGACCATAGTTAAGGTCACAAGTGCTAGGGGTAAAAACCATATCGGGAGTTTCAAAAGTTGAAATTTGCAATGAGATTGCATGCCTTCTGTATGATAGTTGGATCCCGATCTCACTGTGAGTAAGAGTTACTCCTAAGAGAGTTTTGCACTTTATAATTAGTTAACCCATTAGGTGTCTAGAAAGGTGTCAACGGGGTTATGCCTCTGGGAAAATGAGGTTTATTTTAATTAGGTCCGTGCGAAAGCACGGGGAACCTCTCTCAAAGTACCGACACTGGCTTGGCTGAACGGTTAGCGAAATTGTAGAATGTAATTAATCCGGGCTAATTTTTCTTTTAAGGTTTGAAGGAAAATTTGATAAAAGCCGTGGGAGACATCGATTAGATAAGATAATAACCAATCTAATCTTTGCAAGAGCTTTCGCTGAGTGTATTCTTTTCTCTCTCCTAATGGCAGATACCCATGACTGGACTTAATTTTCTGTTAGAGAAAAATAAACTGACAGGACCCAACTATAAAGACTGGCTAAGGAACATAAACATTGCCCTTACATATGATAAGGTATTATATGTCCTCACTGCCTCAGCCCCTCCCAGCCCAGGCCCTGAATCTTCTATTGCGGATAGGGAGATCCGCAAAATATGAGATATTGACTGTGCCACTGCCAAATGTCCCACGCTTGTATCGATGGACAATACACATCAAAAGCAGCATAAGCAGATGGATGTTCAATCCATCTTTCTCCATACAAAGGAGTTGTATGGGGAGCAATCTCATACCCTTCGATACGAAGCGTCTCGAAAGTTGTTTCAGATGCGGATGGCTCTTGGCACTCCAGTAGGTGAACATGTTTTGAAGATGATAGCTCTTATTGAAGAGCTTGAGGGCTTCAGTTGGACAATGGAGAACGAACAGTATATTGATATTGTTCTACAGTCTCTTCCCCCTGTCTTTGCTCCATTCATAGTGAACTTCAACATGCACAACATGGAGAAGTCACTACCCGAACTTCTCAATATGTTGAGAAGTGCGGAGAGCACGCTCAAGGCGAAGACTCCCTCACTGATTATTGGTCAATCTTACTCTTCCGTCCCAAAAGCCAAGGTTAAGGGAAGGAATAAGAAGAAACCCACCAAACCGAGAGGTGGAATCAAAAAGGCATAAGAGAGAGACAAATCCAAAGCTGAGAAGTCGGGAAAAAGGAGAATGTTTCTATTGCAAGAAGTCGGGACACTGGAAACGAAACTGTATTGAGTACATTGCTGATCTCAAGAAAAAGAAGCATGGTGATGCTTCCGCTTCAGGTGTGTTTGTGACTTAAAACTGTTTTTCTATAAACTCTGCTTCCTGGGTATTGGATACCAGTTTGGGTTCTCACATCTGCAATTGTGTGCAGGGACTGAGAAATAGCAGAGTTTTGAAGACCGGTGATCACACTCTCCAAGTTGGATATGGTTCCAATATACATACAGTATCAGTGGGAGAGTATCACCTGGGGTTGCCATCGGGTTGTACATTGGTTTTGAACTCATGTTATTATGTACATAGTATGCTTTGTAATATAATATCCGTTTCTTTATTAGACAGTGAAGGATATCATTTTGTATTGCAGAATAATGTTATGAACATTAAACTGAATCAAGAGTTGATTGGGTATGGTACACTTAATAACGGGATATACGTCATAAATCAACACACAGTTTTCAACATACAACACACAAATAAAAGAAAATTTTCAGATATAAATGAAGCTTTTCTTTGGCATTGTAGACTTGGTCATATTAACGAAATAAGACTAAACAAGCTTCATAAAGATGGATATTTAAATCCTTTTGAATATAAATCTTATGCGACTTGTCAGTCTTGTATCAAAGGTAAGATGAACAAAACTCCGTTTACTGGACACGGAGAAAGAGGTACAGAACTCTTGGGCCTCATACATAGTGATGTATGTGGGCCAATGTCTACACATGCGAGAGGCGGTTTTTCTTACTACATAACTTTTACTGATGATTTCTCAAGATTCAATCATGTATTTTTATTAAAGTATAATTCTGAAGCTTTCAAGAAATTCAAAGAGTATAAACTTGAACTAGAAAAACAAACCGGTTTTAGCATCAAGAAACTTCGATCAGATCGAGGTGGAGAGTATCCGAGTACAGAGTTTTCGGACTTCCTAAAAGAGAATGGGATTCTCTTTCAGCTCACTCACCCTTACACGCCACAGCACAACGGTGTGTCAGAGCGGCGGAATCGTACCCTATTAGATATGATGCGATCCATGATGAGTGTTGCTGAGTTACCTCTCTCCTTTTGGGGGCATGCATTGGAGACTGCAGCATATCTGTTGAACATGGTTCCAACCAAGACCGTGTCTACCACTCCATATGAGATATGGTATGGGAAGAGACCATCTCTTAAACGAGTTAAGATTTGGGGTTGTTTGGCTTTTGTCAAAAAGCAGAATCCAGACAAACCCGAGACACGATCGGTTAAGTGTATATTTGTGGGATATCCAAAACATTCATTTGGATATTTTTCTACCACAAGGAGGAACAAAGAGTGTTTGTTTCTCAGTATACCACATTTTTAGAAAATGAAATTTTTTCAAATAATACTGATGGAAATGCGGTAGAACTAGAAGAAATTCTAGAGACACGAGTTACAAATGACGACTTAGTTGAACCTGATGTTGTAACAGAAACTTATGAACCTTGGCCACTCCGTAGATCTAATAGGACTTCTCGCCGACCGGAGAGATACTACGGTTTCCTCATTGACGGTGATAGAGAAGATTGCATCATGGATGATGATGACCCAACTAGTTTTCAGCAAGCTATCACGAGCGGTGACTCTGTGAAGTGGCTGGATGCCATGAGATCCGAAATAGAGTCTATGTACACTAACAAAGTATGGACTTTGGAAGTTGTACCCTCTGGGGTAAAACCCGTAGGGTGCAAATGGATCTTTAAGAGAAATATCCATATAGATGGGAAGGTAGAGACCTATAAGGCAAGGCTTGTGGCGAAATGATTTCGTCAAAGGCCAGGACTGGACTATGATGAAACTTTTTCTCCTGTAGCCATGCTTAAATCCATTCGGATCCTACTTGCTATTGCTGCTCACTACGACTATGAAATCTGGCAGAGGACGTTAAAACTGCATTTCTAAATGGTGATTTAGAAGAGTGCGTTTATATGGATCAGCCAGAGGGCTTTGTTGATAGTGGGAGCAGCAGGAAAGCATGTAGGTTGCTTAAATCCATTTATGGATTAAAGCAGGCATCATGGAGTTGGAACATCTGTTTTGATGATGCGATCAAAGAGTTTGATTTCGTCAAAAATCGAGATGAACCTTATATTTATAAGAAGATTGTAGGGAGTACTGTCATATACCTCGTATTGTGCGTGGATGACATTCTTCTGATAGGAAACGATGTTCCTATGCTACAATCAGTCAAACTGTTCTTATCACAAATGTTCTCCATGAAGGACCTGGGTGATGCCTCTTACATATTGGGCATTAAGATCTATATAGATAGATCTAAAAGGTTGTTGGGATTGTCCCAAACCAGGTACATTAACACCATCCTAAAGAGGTTTAGTATGGAAGACTCTAAGTGGGGTGCCTTACCCGCTTGTCATGGAGTCACTCTCTCCAAGGACTTTTGCCCAAAGACTAATGAAGAGAGAGCTTGCATGAGCGTTATACCCTACACTTCATCCGTAGGATCTATAATGTATAATGTTATGTCCTCGTCCTGATGTAGCTTATGCACTGGGTGTAGTAAGCAGGTATCAATCCAACCCATAGGAGAATCACTGGACAGCTGTGAAGAACATTCTTAAGTACTTGCGAAGGACTAAAGAAATTTTCTTGGTGTATGGTAACGGGGATCTCCAAATGGAGGCCTTTACCGATTCGAGCTTCCAAAGTGATAAGGATGATAACAAATCTATCTCAGGGTTTGTATTTACCCTCAATGGAGGGGCAGCATGTTGGAAGAGTTCCAAACCGGATATCGTTGCAGACTCCACGATGGAAACTGGGTATATTGCTGCAAATGATGCTGCCAAGGAAGCCGTCTAGATGAGGAAGTTCATCTCAGAGCTAGGAGTAGTTCCAACCATTATTGATCCAATACCATTATATTGTGGTAATAATGGGGATATGGCGTTGGCCGAAGAGCCCAGGTCCCATCAACGGTCCAGACACATCCAGAGGCAATATCATTTGATCCGGGAGATAGTTGATTGCCGCGAGATCGAGATTCAAAGAGTAGATACAAAGAATAACAGCGCGGATCCAATCACCAAAGCCTTCCCTCAGCCGCAGCATGAGCGACTTTTTGAGATGTTGGGTATGAGATACGCCAATAATTGGCCTTAGTGCAAGTGGGAGATTGTTGGATATATGTATGCCCTAGAGGCCATTATTTGATAGTGGATGTATCGATATGTGTGTGTCTATATATATATATATATATATATATATATATATATATATATATATATATATATTCAGAGGACATTCTTGCTCGACATGATAGTATGCTATCAGATTGCACTTTATCTTGACATGTTCACTTGAGCATGCATATTACTCATTTGGTACATGTTAAAAAAGCCCTTAGGATATTTGCTTGACTATAAGGATTATGATGCAGATCATACTAGTGGGACGTGTGTAGTTATAAGCATATCTTTAAAATGTTCCTAGTCGTGGGTGTATCGAGACGGGGCATCGATATTCCAGAGTAGACTAGCGTATACGTTTCTTGACCCATATGATGGGCGATGGATGATGCCATATCCATTGGTGTTTAACATCAAAGATTGTAACGGGTGCTCAGTGAAGACTGGGTACACTGAACGGACTCGCTGAGAACTCCTATATGGTATTATATCTATCGCCGGATAGCAGTTCTCAGGTGACACTGATACAGGTTGGTCTGTAGACCCGAGATCGTGATAGAGTTTTGTGTGTGCTCCTACTGTACTTTGATTTTCACCCTACCACGGCTCTACTGAGTCGTGCAAACAGGTGGCTTTTGGGTACAGTCCCGAGGCACATGGATGCAATGAGCGATAGGAGGGGTTTCTTCTCTCCCGGTATTGGGGGTTGATGTTGCGCTATGCTCGATTGGCTATAATAGGAAGTCCCTGGCCAGGGCTGATGAGATTTACTGATAAGTGTTATCAGTAGTTTCTCGATCCGTTACAGGTCATATACAGGCATGACTTATTGAGTTATTGAGATCGACGATACCATTCCTAGACTCGATATACAGCATATCTGACGAAGAGACCGGAATGTAGGGTAAGTGTTGTCAGTTGGCTCGACGGAAGTTTTGATAGGTTCGCTTGTTTTTCTTCTGTTCGCTCAATACCGGGGAGCCGTTACGTACAGCTAGTGCCGCTGACGGTTGTGGGTATGTGATATGATCACTGCCTACTGCTAGCATATTGACGAGTCTTAGAGTCCCACAGAAGGGTTTCCTAGCTCAGGCAAAACGATGAGGGGTGCATATGGGGATATGCGCGGGAGCTTGATTAAATGCGCGTATATGATACCGTATTTTAATCTTGCGTTTTCTATTAGTCGGGTCGTATGTGATATGACCGGATTATTAAATCAAGTATTGATTTAATATCAATGACCATTAGCTCATTTATTAAACCCTTTTCTTTTATATGTATGCATGAATGTATGTATGTATATATTGATATGAATGCACACATGCATGCATGCATGTGTCATGGTTGATGATACATTAGAGATGGCTATGCAAGAGTCACATGGAAACTATTTATATATTTTTGATTATTGAGAAAAGGAAATTGGGAATTAAATCATGGTTGGATTTCTTCTACACTCTTCTTTAGTTGAACAAACTCATAACCATGGTTTCATTTCATATTATCTCTTAACTCAATATTAAAAATATCTAGATATTTATTAGCCATGGTTAAGGGTGAGTGGGACTCTCTCATATATTTCTATTATTCCCATTATTATTTAGATAACTCTCACATGAGCTCAAGCTAAGCCATTCTCCTTCTTCTTCCTCCTCCAAGCTCTTTAGCTCTTCAAAAGTGAGTGAAGAAGATTAAAAGAAAAGGTTTTTAAGTGAGATTATAACCTACATCACTAATCTATATTAGTCTAGCCCACTAGTGTAGGTTGTCTGCTTCATTTCCACCAAGATCAAGTGAAGCTTGGAGCTTGTGCCATGGGACTCCGTGGTGGATCGTCATGGACTTCGAAGGACTCAAGCGAACCCGTTCAAATTCCAAGTTGATCCAAGGAGTCAAAGAGGAGAGATCTACAAAGGTTGTATTTCTCCCTTCTTAGTGTTAGACACTTGCTTATATGTGATACTTGCTTTTTGTTACCCTAATACTCTAGTTTGATTTTATGTTAGTTTGGTTAGCTCCCTAAAATTTTTAATGTAGCATGTTTGATGCTTGTCAAAACCTAGTGAGGGTGCTAAGCAAGCCCAGCATATATGAGCGTGGTGTTTAATTAGGTAAGAAAATGCGATAATAGAAATAGTAAGTGTGGTATGGGTTACTAAATAATAACAAAAATACTACCGATTATAAGGTTATACGGTGAAGTAGATGTTCCCCTCCGAAAGGCGGCCAAGACATGGACGTCTTGCCTGAGATTCGGGGCAGATGCTATATGGTTTTATCCGTCCACCTCTCCGAAGATGCCAAGTTGATTTATGGTACCGTGTATCGAAGGTTTAAACGGATTCGGCCGATGTTGCAGACTTCGTCAGATTCCCCTGCAGGCGGAAGCCCCTGCAGTTAATTACGCTACCGCATCGCGGTAACAACTTTCTCCTTCTCCAGATGGCCACTTCATGTCGTGGGTGTTTGTTTTGTTTGTAGTTGCCCGTGGATTGTATACGGAGACTAATTTATGTTGTCGCCCGTAGGACGTGGATTAGTCCAAATCCGTATTTTCTTAGATTTGGGTTTGGGGTTTTGGTTTAAGGATACGTTAGCCGTATTTGAGGCTGAGATCAATTTAAACGTTTGTTAAGGATACGTTAGTCCAGTTTGAGACTAAGATCAACTTAACGGGATCGTTTAGATCCGACAAAAGAGCGTTTGAGCTCTATTGTTCCAGTTTAGGGACATAGTGGTCCATTGCCAGTTTAAGGACATGGTGGTCCATTGCCAGTTTAAGCACATGGTGGTCCAATACCAGTTTAAGGACATAGTGGTCTACAAAATGTATGGCTGTCAGGACCCATCATCTCTCTGAAGACGTTGAAGGATTACAACGACAAATATCAGAGGAGTTCAGAGATGTACCCTTGAACCAATGAGTTGGTTGAAAGAGCAGATGTGCTCAGTTCAAGATGATTTGAGGACTTATGGCCAGTTTGGGCCAAGTCCAATTATGTTTGAAATATTGGCCCTTTGGACCATTAGACATTTGTCTGGGTTCAGCCCCTCATCATTCAGCAGTGCTAAACAGAGGTTTAGGGGCTCTGACAACATTTTGTCCTTGATTTCCTCAATTTTGAGATTCATTTAGAGGAGGGACTTTTGCCTCTGGAGAACTAGCCAATTTGGCTAAAAGTAATGTTAAACACTAGAAAACAATGGTGTTAAACAGTGGAGGTAGAACTCTTAAATTAGTGTTAAACACTAAAAGACGATCAGTGTTAAACACTGGAAATATAATCTTAAATTTAGTGTTAAACACTAGAAACAATCAGCGTTGAACACTGAAAATATAATCCCCAAATTAGTGTTAAACACTAAAGAAAGAGGGGTCACGTGAGAGCGCCCAAAAGTGGGACCAGATCCCTTTTCTTCGTTCTGCAATTAAGTGTTAAACACTTTTTATTTTTATTTTTGGGCATCACGTGTTGGCACGTGATGGAGATCTGTGCGCTGATTGTTAAAGCGTCTGCTAAGGGGTCACTTGGTAACACGTGAGAGCGCCCAGAGCTTAGATTTCCTTTGCTTTTCTTTCTGTGCTTTGGAGGTCACGTGGGAGCACGTGAGGCGTTGCCTCAGAGATTGTTTCTTTTCATTTTGGAGGATTTGTTCAGGGGTCACGTGGGGACACGTGAGGGCGCCCAAAAATTGTTCTGCCTTTGCTTTTGTTTTCTTTATTTTAGAAGTCACGTGGGAGCACGTAAGGCATTCCTCCAAGCTAATTCCTTCTCATTTTTGGGGATCTTTTCAGGGGTCACGTGGGGACACGTGACCTTAGTTCTTTTCATGAACAAAGATCTTTTAAGTCTCCTTATTTTAAGAATTGAATTCTCTGTAGGGTTAAACCCTAATTATGATTTTGGAGGAATTAAATTCCTATGGTGCAAGAATTAAATTCTTAAGTAGGGTTAAACCCCAATTTCTTTTTAGAGGAATTAAATTCCCATATATGTAAAAGAATTAAATTCTTGGGTAGGGTTAAACCCTAATTCTGTCCATCTTGAAGGAATTAAATTCCTGTGAGCTTGGGAGAATTAAATTCTCATATAGGGTTAAACCCTAATTTGTTTTGGGAGAATTAAATTCTCAAAACTCAATTCCCCTTTTAAGTTTAGGATCTGCATGGCAGGATCTCGACCCAATGAGAATTAAATTCTCAACTTATGGGGAGATGTGCTCTGTGCAGATCTTCAACCAGAAGAAGAACTAAGTTCTTTTTTGTATAAGAGTTAAACTCTTGGATTTTGAGAATTAAATTCTCTGTTTGAAGTTTTGATTCCCTTTCTTTTCTCACCTAGGGTTTTCTTTGTTGAGAATTAAATTCTCCTTTCTTTTCTTCTCTCTTGAGAATTAAATTCTCCTCTCAAAAAGGTCGATCCCTTCTCTTCTCTTCTTGGCTCCCATTTATAGAAGAAAGAAAAGAATCAATTTGTTTTGTGAATCTTTCATTGAAAAATTTTAATTGATTTCATAATTAATATGATCCTTTAGATCACACAATGAATTTTATTCACCGTTGGATTTTAAATCCAAAGATATTCTGTTTGTTATTTTCGGTGAGATTTAGGGGAAATCTTTCCTTGTCTAAGATTTTTTTATAAATTGGTGATTTTTAATCACCCTTGGATCTTTAATCCAACGGTCCCCATAATTCTTTTCCATTTGGAATGATTTAGAAGCTTTTAGAATTTAATTTTATTAAACTGTAAGGCTTTCGAAGCCAGTCACGTGCTGACACGTGACCCTTGATCACGTGTGAGCCCGCGACCCCCAATTGAGTCCTCTTCTCAGCGTTCATTCACGCTTCAGTTTTAACCATCACGTGTCAACACGTGACCATTGGTCACGTGTGAGCACGTGATACCTCATTGAGGTAACTTCTGATTTTTAATCATGGAACATGTTTTAGAATTTAATTCTATTCATTATTATAGAGGCCTTAAGAGCCCATCACGTGTCTGCACGTGACCCATGGTCACGTGTGAGCACGTGATGCCCCATTAGGGTCTTTTCTGAGTTTTTATTATATCTTTTAACTCCTTCAGCGGGTTCTTAAAGGTCCATCACGTGTGGACACGTGATGCCTCATAACTTTTGATCCCGGATGAATTATGAGGCCCATAATATATCAAATCGAAGGGTTTTTCGATACGCTTTCAATACCATCAGAATTTAGCAGTTTCTCATTTGGGAGTTTGTCAAAATATAGCCCGAAAGATACTGGTTCCCATTTTCTTAAACGTATCGCCGCCATTTGATACCTTGGGCTCTTTTACGCAGAAATTTTTGGCGGGAACAAATGCCCCAACTACTTTGCCCACGTAAGTATATACATGGGTGAAGTAGTGTAGAGTAATGCATGGTAATAGAATTGATGGCTTAGGAGACAAGTTTAGGGTTCATGTAACCTAAAACTCTTTTCATCTTCATGAGCCGTAAGGGTCTCAAGAAGGTTTTTTATCCATACGGGTTGAGAGGATCCCGTAGGTGTATTTTCTCCTTAGGGGTCGTGAGGAATCCTAAGTGCGTTTTCCCTTGAGAGTCGTAAGGATCTCATAAGAGAATTTTCTCCCTTACAAGTCGAGAGGACTCATAAGTGATTGTTTCCCTCCTTGTCGATGTTTGACTTCGGGAGTGTGGCACATAGATAGTCCATCTTGACCTCTTTGTAGGGAAGTGATGGCTTAGGAGACAGGGTTAGGATCTGTCAGCTAAGACTTTTCAACTTTATGAGCCGTGAGGGTCTCATAAAGACTTTTCTCCCTACGAGTCGAGAGGATCCCGTAGGTGTATTTTATCCTTAGGAGTCGTGAGGACTCCTAAGTGTGTGTTTCCTCTTGAGAGTCGTAAGGATCTCACAAGAGAATTTTTTTCCGCTTACAAGTCGAGAGGACTTGTAAGTGGTTGTTTCCCTCTTTGTCGATGTTCGACTTCGGAGAGTGTGACCCGTGAATAGTATGCAAGAGTCCATTTTGGACCGACTTGCAAGGCCCAGTGCTTAGGAAACAGGTTTTTTTAATCCCCATTGCCTAAGGCTTTGCCTTACGAGTCGAGACGAATCGATAAGTTCTCGCAAGGATGTCCTAACGTCACAGTTAACCTCTGCTCTTTACGACAAAGGTCTGTTAGGGTTTGTGGTACTAGGGTTTTTCCAGTCGTACCGTCGCGTTGGCTGATGTATCTCTCGATAGCCAATCTTGCTGTTCGAGTAGCCTTGCGACTGTCGTGTCTCTGAACCCTTTGGGGGCTGGACAAGACGTCTTCAAGCAATCTTCTTAGGCAGTTTGACCGTCAAAAGAGAAAGCGTTAGGAATTTTCCATGCCGCTTTTTACTTGAGGTTAGGCTCATTTTGGAGAGCCCCGATGAGTCATAACCACTCCACGCTGGTGTGAGATGATCTCCGATAGTCTTTCAGGTTTTATATGAGTTACCGTCAAGACCCTGAAGCTAGGAATTTGGCCTTGCTTCGTTTGCTTTGGTGTGTCCGGATCCTGTTAGAGGAAGAATGCTGTGGTGACATCTCGTCTACTGTATCAAGACGAACGTCGAGGTGATGACCACTCCATGTGGGATGATCTCCGATTGTCTTTTAGGTTTTATATGAGTTACCATCAAGACCCTGAAGCTAGGAATTTGGCCTTTGCTTCGTTTGGCGGCATTGCGTCTGCTGTATCGAGACGAGTGTCGCAGTTGTCTCTAGGTTGTTGGTGAACCGTCAAGGTTTGGAACTAGGGATTTTGCCGTGGCTCCGTTGTTTGATTGTCGCGTCTGAACCCTGCTAGAGGAAGAACGCTGGGGTGACATCTCGTCTGCTGTATCGAGACGAACGTCGAGGTGGTGACCACTCCATGTGGGATGATCTCCGGTGGTCTTTCAGGCTTTATATGAGTTGCCATCAAGACCCTGAAGCTAGGAATTTGGCATTCGCTTCGTTTGCTGGCATTGCGTCTGCTGTATCGAGACGAATGTCGCGGTTGTCTCTAGGTTGCATGTGAACCGTCGGGGTTTGGAACTAGGGATTTTGTCGTGGCTCCGTTGTTTGATTGTCGCGTCTGAATCCTGCTGGAAGAAGAACGCTGTGGTGACATCTCATCTGCTGTATCGAGACGAACGTCGAGGCGGTGACCACTCCATGTGGGATGATCTCCGGTGGTCTTTCAGGCTTTATATGAGTTGCCGTCAAGACCCTGAAGCTAGGAATTTGGCTTTCGCTCCGTTTGCTTTGGCGCGTCCAAATCCAGTTGGAGGAAGGGTGCTATGGTGACATCTATTCTGCTGTATCGAGACGAACGTCGAGGTGGTGACCACTCCGCGCTGGTGTGGGATGATCTCCTATATGAGTTACCGTCAAGACCCTGAAGCTAGGAATTTGGCCTTCGCTTCGTTGGGTTTGACCGCGTCTGCTGTATCGAGACGAATGCTGAGGTGGAGCTGAGATTTTGCCGTCACTCCGCTTTATTTCGACCACGAGGTCTTTTGTTGACGTTGCTTCTGCATCCTGTTGGACCGCGAAGGAACGCCATTGTTGACATCTCGTCTGCTGTATCGAGACGAATGCTGAGGTAGAGCTAGGATTTTGTCGTCGCTCCGCTTTGTTTCGGCCATGAGGTCTTTTGTTGACGTTGCATCGGCATCTTGCTGGACTGCGAAGGAACGCCGTTGTTGACATCTCGTCTACTGTATCGAGACGAATGCTGAGGTGGAGCTGGGATTTTGCCGTCGCTCCGCTTTGTTTCGACCGTGAGGTCTTTTGTTGACGTTGCATCTGCATCGTGCTGGACTGCGAAGGAACGCCATTGTTGACATCTCGTCTGCTGTATCGAGACGAATGCTTAGGTGGAGATGGGATTTTGTCGTCGCTCCGCTTTGTTTCGACCGTGAGGTCTTTTGTTGACACTGCGTCTGCATCCTGCTAGACTGCGAAGGAGCGCCATTGTTGACATCTCGTCTGCTGTATTGAGACGAATGCTGAGGTGGAGCTGGGATTTTGCCGTCGCTCCGCTTGATGGTGTAACATCTGTGTTATGCTGGAATGAGGAAGCCCACCGTCATTGGTCTCCAGGCTGCAGATGTGTCCATTGAGATTTGGAAATAGGGACTTTGCTATGGTTCTGTTTCGTTGCGACTCTGAGGTCGATTGTTGACGTCACGTCTGCATCTGGTTGGAGTAAGAAGAAACGCCGTTGGTGATCTCTAAGTTGTCGATATTGACGTCGAGACCCTGAAGCTAGGGATCTTCCTTTACTTCGTTTGTTGACATTGTGTCTGCAATATTGCGACAAATATCGAGGTTGTCTCTAGGTTGTCTATGAACCGTCGAGATTTGGCTTCGCTTTCTAATGGAGCCTGGTGGGAAGGTATGGTTCCCTCTTTGTTTGTGCCCCTGGATTGTATACAGGGATTGATGTGATCTCACCTGTAGGGCAAAAAGTTTCATTCTTTCATCATTTTTTTAATTTTTCCGCAATGCTCTATCATTTCAGCTTTTTATATTGCGAAGACCGTGATTGCCCAATCATTTCGGCTATTTTTCGCGGTGCCCAATCATTTCGGCTATTTTTCTTTTTACTCGCTGTTTTTTATTGCGAGTTGCCGAATCATTTCGGCTATTTCGTATGCATACATTTTTACTTGCTGATTTTGTTTGCAAGTTGCCCCATCATTTCGGCTATTTCATATGCATGTGTGGCTCGCTGATTTTTTTTATCGCGAGTGTGGAATTTGGAATCTGATGCCAATCTTAGCATCAGCATCGCTACGACTGGAATATTGCCAGGAGCGAATCATCATTTGCCATGAAAGGACTTGGAATTTGAGACTGATTTAGGCATCACTACAACTGGGATATTGCCAGGAGCGAATCATCATTTGCCTCTGTCGATGTCGAACAAAGATGGCTTAGCAAACAGGGTTAGGATCCCGTCGATTAAGGCTTTTGACTTCATGAGCCGTAAGGGTCTCATAAAGGTGTTTCTCCCTACAAGTCGTGAGGATCTCGCAGGTGCGTTTTCTCCTTAGGAATCGTGAGGATTCCTATGTGTATGTTCTCTTATAAGTCGTAAGTATCTTACAAGAGTGTTTTCTTCTTATGAGTCGAGAGGACTCACAAGGGTTGTTCACCGTGCGAACATATCCCTAGTTACGAATGGGACTTGTTAGGGAAATGTTTATTCGCGCCCGTGGATTATATACAAGGGTCAGTATTGAGCCGCTTGTAGGGCAATATCGGAGGTTGTGGGGGTTGCTTAAGAACATGTTCATGTCTCTGTAACTTAAGACTTTCAAATCTTATGAGCCGTGAGGGTCCCATAAGAGAGTTCTCCTTACGAGTCATGAGGATCTCGCATGTGTAATTTCTACTTAGGAATCGTGAGGATTCCTAAGTGTATTTCTCCCTTGTGAGTCGTAAGGATCTCACGCAGGTGGTTTCTCCTCACAAGGTCGAGAGGACCCTGTAGGTGTCTTTTAACGAGGTTGCACCCTTTCGGGTTTTCACAAACACCCGCTGGTAGCCCTGCTGTTTTTACTCATGGAGCCCTTTCGGGTTTTCATCCGTGCCCCTTTGCTTATGGACATACCGTTTTCTTTTTTATTTTTTTTTTATTTTTCTCTCTTTTTTTTTATTTGAACGAGGTTGCGCCTTCACAAGACTCGCCGGTAGCCCTGCTGTTTTTACTCACGGAGCCCTTTCGTGTTTTCATCCGTGCCCATCTCGCTTGTGGACGTACCATTTTTTTTTTGTTTTTTGTTTTTATTTACGAGTCTGTGCCCTTTCGGGTTTTCACAAACATCGCCGGTAGTCCTGCTGTTTTTACTCACGGAGCCCTCTCAGGTTTTCATCCGTGCCCATTTTGCTTATGGACAAACCGTTTTTTTTTACCACGTCAACCTGAAGGTGCCGTGGGTTGGTATTAGTTTAACGACGTTTCGGTCAACAGCCAGTTTTAGGACATAGTGGTCCCTTGTTAGTTTAACGACGTTTCGGTCTTCAGCCAATTTTAGGACATAGTGGTCCATCGTTAGTTTAACGACGTTTCGGTCTACAGCCAGTTTTAGGACATAGTGGCCCATCGTTAGTTTAACGACGTTTCGGTCTATCGTTGCCATATTTGAGGCGAGTTTCTAGTTTACGGACTTTTTGGTCCATGGGGCTTTCTCTATGAAAGAGCACGATGCCCCCGGCATGTCCATCTTTTTCGGAGCATGTGGTTGTGGTGGGTTCACCTTCCATTTTTCGGACAGCGCGAACTTGCCCTGTTGGTACAGGTCTTCAACCCAGTTTTTGAAGACGTAGTAGTTATCGATCGGATGGCCCAATACTTGGTGGTAATGGCAGTAATTAGAATTGTTGACATCATTCAGTTGTAGTTGGTGTTTCAGCTCCGGTATAGTGATAAGCTCGTTGCACACTGCTAGTTCGAACAGTCTCCTTGTTTCATCCCGGGGGAATGAGTAAGGACGTTTCAACTTCTCATAGAGGGGTTGCCGCTTGTTGCTTTGACGAACAACCGGTCTAGGGTCACTCGATTGTTGTTGAGCGTTGGCGACTAAAGCCATTCTTCCCTTCCCTTTATCCTTTTTGTTCGATCCCCTGTTTGTGGGTCCGAGATTCTTTCCGGATAGCGTGCGATTGCACGGTTGAATGTTCTCGCAACTCCTCAATTCTTTTGTTTCAGAGATGGATTCCTTGAAGAGAGGACCGTGGGCTACTTTTTCGTCGGAGTCGCTCCCGAAGGTGAGAACTCGCGATCCCCCGGGATCAACCCTATGACAATTGCCGGCAATTCTTTTATGCTCATCTGTCACATTTTTCCGCTGTCTACGAGCTTCACGCTTTGTCCTGTTGAAGTGTTGCCTGTGAGCGACATACCCTTGCCACCAACACTTAAAGGAGTTGCATTCTTCAGTAGGATGTGCGATCTTCTGATGATATAAGCAGAAGTTAGGATGTACGTCCGCTTCATCAAGATGTATACCGCCAGGAGAATTTTCTCTGAAAGAGGGCAGCTTCATCCCCATTGATATGGCTTTGGCGAATCGTTTGCTTGTCTTGATCCTGCTTTCATTTGTGTCGGATGTACTTTGATCCGGTGGGAATGTTTCGACCCTTTCATCTAGTCGTCGACGTTTGGATTTCTCGAATATGGCCATCTCGCGCTCTCGATCATCTTTGCTTTTAAGACGGGCTTCGTTCAGGAATGCATCAATCATTTCGTCTGATGGTCCTAGAAGTTCTGGCTCAGGATCTGCCCACAGCTTCTCTGTGTAAGGAGCTTCTTCGTCATTTATTGACGAGTGAGAGATCACATGGCAGCTTGCCACATAATCTTCAGATTCATCCGACGAGTCTTCTCCATTGTCATCATCTCCGTCGTCAAGGACGTGGCTGAGAAATTCTTGGAGTGTGACTGGGGTCCGCGCCTTCTGATTATATTCTTCCAACGCGTCAATATGTTTTTGCATATCCGTGCGCTTGCCATCAAACTTCGCGGGCTTTTGGGTCTTCTCCTTCTTCTTCGAAGATTTTGATGGCTGGGTGCGAGCGCTTTGACCATCACCACCGGATTATGTAGTTGGGCGCGGTTTCAGCATTCCCTCGACGATCTCCGGCTCCAGTGGATTTTTCCATCTGATTGCCGGGCATGTGTGAAGATCTTTCAGCATTCTTTTCGTCTTGGCTGAAAGAGCGACCTCCCATGGAGCTTCTTTTATAAAAGAGCACGATGCCCCCGGCGTGTCCACCCTTTTAGGGGGTGCGGCTGTGGTGGGTTTACCTTCCACTTCTCGGACAGCGTAAACTTGCCTTGCAGGTATTGATCCTCAACCCATCCCTTAAAGACGAAGCAATCTTCGATTGGATGGCTTACCGCTTGGTGGTAAGGGCAGTAATTAGGATGGTTGACATTGCCTGGTTGCAACGGACGTTTTGGATTCGGCAGATTGATGATTCTGTTGCGCACTGCCAGCTTAAACGGTCTCCTTGTTTTATTCTGAGGAAACGAGTAAGGACGTCCCAGTCTCTCCTCGAGGGATGGGCGTGGACGCACGTTGTCTTGGCAAACAACGGCTTTAAGTTGCTCGGCTGTTGTTGAGTATTGGCAATGAAAGTTGCTTTCCCTTTGCCCTTTTCATTCCATGGCTCTGTCTTTGAAGAGGAAGGCCTATGGCCCATATGGTCCATTTGGGCCAGCTTGTCAATCAAGGCCTGGAAGGTGGTAGGTTTGAAGAACATCATGAATTGTGAGATGGTCATTTGCGGATCAAGAGTGCCCACGAACAAGCCTACCGCCGGTGCTTCTTCGATGCGTTGTTCACACTTCGACCATAAGTTCCACCACCGTATTGCGTATTGAACCCATGTTTCACTTGGCCTTACCCTGGCATTGATCAGTGCTGTTATCGGGGTGCGTTCACTAGCACTCGCGAATCTTTGTGTAAACAATAGCTCCATCTCCGCAAATGTTTTGACAGAGTCGTTAGGTAGCTCCGAATACCATTCAAAGGCCGTTTCTGTTAAGCTGCCGACGAATTGGTGAAGCAACAGTTTGCCATCGCCTCCAGTGTTGCCGCATAAGGCCCTGAATTGAGCGACATGCTGATGGGGATTCCCCGTTCCTTTATATACGTGGAACTTAGGGATCGTATATCCCGGCGGGTAACTGATTTGGTCATACCAGCTCGGATAGGGTCGTCCGGTTCTAGCAATTTGCCCAGCCGCCTCATTCGCCTGATGAACTCGTATCTGCTGAGCAATATAATCATCCAGGGAGACCTTGGAAATGGTTTCCTCCTTGGCTGCTGAAAGGGCCGGCGGTGGATTTGACGTTTCTCCTCTGTCATCTTCAAGGATAATCGGAGGATCTTCGGCTGGGGGATCCTTCCGGATCATCATACCCACCATGTCCTGGAACAGAAGGGCCATTCGTTTTATATTGGCTGCTTGTTCCGCGGCCTCTTTGTCCTTCTTTTCCAGTATTCTCCGAAGGAATCCGGCATCGGTTTCTTGCTCCTGGCGTTGATCCGAGGATGCTTCTGGGCTTTATTTTGGTCCGGTGAGTGCGGCCATCGCAGTCATCATTTCTTGGAGCTTCTGCTGCTGCTCTTGAGCTTTAGTCACCGATCGCGTAAGCAGTCTATGACCTGTGGATATACGGCTATCCTCTTTCCCGGACGCCATGTAGACGGTATATACCATCATGCCCCCAGACTTGGGGTGTTTGGGTTCAGTAGTCTTGCAGTTCATCGCAGACCCAGGGATTTTCTCCGGCCTTCTCCTCTTGTGAGCGGTCGAAGTTGAGGGGGCCATTGCAGTGGGCACCCAGACAGCTTTTCGTGGCTTAGCAGGATGGCTGACTTCCTTTTGGACCTTCAGTTTCTTGTGCTGGCGGGAGAAATTTGGATCGATCACCGACTCTCGGACTTGTCGCCAGATTTTGTAAACTTTGGAAGACAGCCGTTGAGGGGACTGCTTCGACTTTATTTCCGTGACAATCTCCACCGGTGGCGGAGATCTTTTCAGTACGGAAATGGGCGAATTCCTGCGTATTCTGTTCAGCAGCTCAAAACTGTTCCCGGTTGAAACAGCAGCATTAACTTCCACCGTTGGAGCTGGTGGCGTTAGCCCAGAGGAGGAGTTGCTCCCGGCCTTCCTTACTCGGCGCCAGTGGTGACGTCGAGCGTGCCGAGCTGATGGAGTTGGTTCGGTGATGGGGATGGCTTTGTCTTGCCCCCTGTCCAGGTGAGGGGCTGCTGCTGTCGTCAGCCTGTTGAATACTGATGTCCTTTGAGAAGCAATATCCAATCGGTTGAAAACAGTCTTCTGAGCAGGGACAGGAACCGTAGCGGGAGCCGAAACAGTCAATCTTGTAAAGACCGACCCTTTGGTAGGAGAAGTCGCCTTGACGACTTCAGGAACAAGGATGGCCATCCTCTTCGGAATAACCTTCTCTGGGATTGCAAGCTTCATTGTGGGCCCACAGGAATTTTGGCCCAGTCTGGCGAAGACCGAGGAGCTGGAGTTGGACGACCCATTGAGAGGGGCCGCAGTAGCTGTAAGCCGATCGAAGACCGACTTCTTAGGAGCATCCGGTGTTGGCACATGAGCGGTGAAGCTCATTGGCGGGAGCATGGTCCCGAAAAACAATCCTGTGGTGGCTTGAGTGACCTGTTCCATCGGCATTGTGAAATGGGAAACCGCCTGGGGCCCATAAGATATACCCCCAGTTGAAGCAGGACGTGGGTTGCAGTTGCATGTGGAACACTTTGAACAGGTGAACGCCATTGATCCTGTGCTTTCTGCACCAAGCAAAACGCCAAATCTTAGTACCTCGAAACCCACGGGCAACCATTAGCAAACCGCGATTCGTTCGCGAACACGACACATGAAGTGTGGAGTGGAAAGAGGAAAATGTCCCACCAGGCGTGCCAGAATCTATTCCCCTCTGAAAGGCGGCCAAGACATGGACGTCTTGCCTGAGATTTGGGGCAGATGCTATTTGGTTTTATCCGTCCACCTCTCCGAAGATGCCAAGTTGATTTATGGCACCGTGTATCGAAGGTTTAAACGGATGCGGCCGATGTAGCAGACTTCGTCAGATTCCCCCTCGTTTGAGGGGTTTTTGATTGTGGGGACGCTCTTCCCTGCAGGCGTAAGCCCCTGCAGTTAATTACGCTACCGCATCGCGGTAACAACTTTCTCCTTCAACAGATGGTCACTGCGTGTCGTGGGTGTTTGTTTTGTTTGTGGTTGCTCGTGGATTGTATACGGAGACTAATTTATGTTGTCGCCCGTAGGACGTGGATTAGTCCAAATCCGTATTTTCTTAGATTTGGGTTTGCGGTTTTAGTTTAAGGATACGTTAGCCGTATTTGAGGCTAAGATCAACTTAAACGTTTGTTAAGGATACGTTAGTCCAGTTTGAGACTAAGATCAACTTAACGGGATCATTTAGATCCGACAAAAGAGCGTTCGGGCTCTATTGTTCCAGTTTAGGGACATAGTGGTCCTTTGCCAGTTTAAGGACATGGTGGTCCAATACCAGTTTAAGGACATAGTGGTCCATAAAATGTATTGCTGTCGGGACCCATCACCTCTCTGAAGACGTTGAAGGATTACAACAACAAATATCAGAGGAGTTCAGAGATGTACCCTTGAAACAATGAGTTGGTTAAAAGAGCAGATGTGCTCAGTTCAAGATGATTTGAGGATTTATGGCCAGTTTGAGCTAAGTCCAATTATGTTTGAAATATTGGCCCTTTGGACCATTAGACATTTGTCTGGGTTCAGCCCCTCATCATTCAGCAGTGCTAAACAGAGGTTTGGGGGCTCTGACAACATTTTGTTCTTGATTTCCTCAATTTTGAGATTCATTTGGAGGAGGGACTTTTGCCTCTGGAGAACTAGCCAATTTGGCTAAAAGTAGTGTTAAACACTAGAGAACAACGGTGTTAAACAGTGGAGGTAGAACTCTCAAATTAGTGTTAAACACTAAAAGACGATCAGTGTTAAACACTGGAAATATAATCTTCAATTTAGTGTTAAACACTAGAAACAATCAGCGTTGAACACTGGAAATATAATCCCCAAATTAGTGTTAAACACTAAAGAAAGAGGGGTCACGTGTGGACACGTGAAAGCGCCCAAAAGTGGGACCAGATCCCTTTTCTTCGTTCTGCAATTAAGTGTTGAACACGTTTTATTTTTATTTTTGGGCATCACGTGTTGGCACGTGATGGAGATCTGTGCGCTGATTGTTAAAGCATCTGCTAAGGGGTCACGTGGTAACACGTGAGAGCGCCCAGAGCTTAGATTTCCTTTGCTTTTCTTTCTGTGCTTTGGAGGTCACGTGGGAGCATGTGAGGCGTTGCCTCAGAGCTTTTTTCTTTTCATTTTGGAGGATTTGTTCAGGGGTCACGTAGGGACACGTGAGGGCGCCTAGAAATGGTTCTGCCTTTGCTTTTGTTTTCTTTATTTTAAAAGTCACGTGGGAGCACGTGAGGCATTCCTCCAAGCTAATTCCTTCTCATTTTTGGGGATCTTTTCAGGGGTCACGTGGGGACACGTGACCTAAGTTCTTTTCATGAACAGAGATCTTTTAAGTCTCCTTATTTTAAGAATTGAATTCTCTGTAGGGTTAAAACCTAATTATGATTTTGGAGGAATTAAATTCCTATGGTGCAAGAATTAAATTCTTAAGTAGGGTTAAAGCCCAATTTCTTTTTAGAGGAATTAAATTCCCATATATGTAAAAGAATTAAATTCTTGAGCAGGGTTAAACCCTAATTCTGTCCATCTTGAAGGAATTAAATTCCTGTGAGTTTGGGAGAATTAAATTCTCATATAGGGTTAAACCCTAATTTGTTTTGGGAGAATTAAATTCTCAAAACTCAATTCCCCTTCTAAGTTTATGATCTGCATGGCAGGATCTCGACCCGATGAGAATTAAATTCTCAACTTATGGGAAGATGTGCTCTGTGCAGATCTTCAACCAGAAGAAGAACTAAGTTCTTTTTTGTATAAGAGTTAAACTCTTGGATTTTGAGAATTAAATTCTCTGTTTGAAGTTTTGATTCCCTTTCTTTTCTCACCTAGGGTTTTCTTTGTTGAGAATTAAATTCTCCTTTCTTTTCTTCTCTCTTGAGAATTAAATTCTTCTCTCTCTGTTCTTCTCTCAAAAAGGTCGATCCCTTCTCTTCTCTTCTTGGCTCCTATTTATAGAAGAAAGAAAAGAATCAATTTGTTTTGTGAATCTTTCATTGAAAGATTTTAATTGATTTCATAATTAATATGATCATTTAGATCACACAATGAATTTTATTCACCGTTGGATTTTAAATCCAAAGATATTCCGTTTGTTATTTTCGGTGAGATTTAGGGGAAATCTTTCCTTGTCTAAGATTTTTTTATAAATTGGTGATTTTTAATCACCCTTGGATCTTTAATCCAACGGTCCCCATAATTCTTTTCCATTTTGAATGATTTAGAAGCTTTTAGAATTTAATTTTATTAAACCGTAAGGCTTTCGAAACCAGTCACGTGCTGACACGTGACCCTTGGTCACGTGTGAGCACGCGACCCCCAATTGAGTTCTCTTCTCTGCGTTCATTCACGCTTCAGTTTTAACCATCATGTGTCAACACGTGACCATTGGTCACGTGTGAGCACGTGATACCTCATTGAGGTAACTTCTGATTTTTAATCAGGGAACAGGTTTTAGAATTTAATTCTATTCATTATTTTAAAGGCCTTAAGAGCCCATCACGTGTCTGCACGTGACCCATGGTCACGTGTGAGCACGTGATGCCCCATTGGGGTCTTTTCTGAGTTTTTATTATATCTTTTAACTCCTCCAGCGGGTTCTTAAAGGTCCATCACGTGTGGACACGTGATGCCTCATAACTTTTGATCCCGGATGAATTATGAGGCCCATAATATATCAAATCGAAGGGTTTTTCGATACGCTTTCAATACCATCAGAATTTATCTGTTTCTCATTTGGGAGTTTGTCAAAATACAGCCCGGAAGATACCGGTTCCCATTTTCTTAAGCGTATCGCCGCCATTTGATACCTTGGGCTCTTTTGCGCAGAAATTTTTGGCGGGAACAGTAGCGATTTCTAATGTGTACATGGCATGGAAATTATCGATGATGGGTGTGTGAGACGACGAGTATGTGTACGTGCAACATGCGCATCATCGATAATGGTGCGTGTGTCCTAGCAGACGAAGTCCTACAAAGATAAAGACAAGTAACGTAGAATGTATGTCGCAAAAGAAAATAATACGAGCGTAAACAGAATAAAGGAAAGCGTAAACAGAATAAGGGAAAGCGTAGACATGAACAATATAAAATACGTAATTACATATGAACCATACGGTTATAGTTTAAAATAGTACGAGTTGTTGTTTTTGAAAATGGGGGCTACGGTGTTTTTGAGAAAAAGATACCATTTGAAAATTCATAGCATCCCTTGCGGTTATCATTTACAAGTGCATAACGATTCATTAGTTTTAAAAATAGGTATGGTTCTAAATATATCCTAATATCTACTTATGTGATTTAAAACAATATTTTGTCGAGTCGATATATATATATATATATATATATATATATATATATATATATATATATATATAAGTCGGCGATCCATCCTCATAGTATCACGTTTGGTATAATCTATCATACGGTATCATCAAATCAAGAGTACGGGTCTATCATCGCGTTCATCATATCATCTCATCGCGTCATATATCGTCACATGTCATATCATCTCGTATCGCATCATGAATATGTACGGTCTCTTATCATCATATAATATATCATATCATATCATATCATATAACATAGTCTCGTGACATCATGTCCAATCATATCGACTCGTATCATATCCTCATCTCATGTTGTTATATCGAAATTATCCTCAAATTTACATATACATACATTCATACATACATACATGCATACATTCATATGTGTGTGTGTGTGTGTGTGACAACATATATACAAATGGCTCAAAGCTAAGAGAATAAGAACCAAGGATATTCCTCCCAACGAGTATGCTTACTGTTGCTTATAGTATCCTAGAACCCTATTAGCTAAGTATACATATCTAATACTTATATATATAACTATATACCTAGTATCATAATACTACGGTTGCGGGGGTGCTATACGCCATCCACCTGACTTCCCCCGTAGATATACATCTACTCACCTACTATGCCTTGATCTAGCCGAAGTCGATGAACGCCTTGCTTTCCTTCGTTGTCCCGGAAGTCCACGTGAATATACCTACAAATCAATGTATATTGTATCGAAATCAAAATCAAAATCAATCTGAAAACCGATACGGTAAGCGAAACACACATAGGTTAGAACCTATGGTCCACGCATGAAAGAACAATAAAACAACCCCCGACGTTGACGTACGAACGTCAAACGACCGAATCAAAACTCAATATCAAAAACTACATTTTCAAAAGTCGCAAAACACAATTAGAAACCTAGTAAAACACTCCCAAATTTTTCTTAAAGTGAAATTAGACCTTTCTGCACATTGGACTGGCTTAGAAATCTAGTGATTGGGTTATGGACCAAACCTGGGACCCTAACTCCCCTAAGTGGCCGCAATTTGCGGCCAAAATTAATTTTTTGGCGGCCAAGTTTGGGTGGTTTGGGCTCGGGTTTCTGGGGTAGCTTCCTATGTGTCTGCACATCTCACTGCGTCTGCAAATAAATTTTTAAAGTTCTCGAGTCATCTCAGATTCTAATTGATCACCACAATTCAACAAAAAACCGATATCGGAAAATTCTAAGTTCATCAAATCCAAGAATTTCTCCACTATATCACTCTCACTTATCACTAATGGTCTTGTATACATTCCCTAACCCTCTACTAATCACTACTACAAGTTCTATTCACTAATTCTCACCCTAGAATTTTCCAAGATCATAAAACCTAAACTTTTTAACTCTAAACTAATACATTAGGTTAGGAAACCTAAAAACTTGAAGAAAAGTGAAAGTTTACCTCATGGAGCAACTCAAGAAAATTCCTAGTTGGCTAAGGAAGCTCAAAACTCCAACTTGAACCCACCATGATACTTGTAATGAGCTTAGGAACAATTTTTGTTAAAGTTATATAAGGTTTTGATGGAATTTTGGAAGGGTTTTGGTGATGGTAGTGAAGATGGAGGAGATGAAAAAGAATGGGGAGAAAAGAAAGGAGAAGATGAAGAAGGAAATGAGTGAAGGGTGCTCATGGTTGTAGAAACTATGCTCTCTCTCTCTCTCTCTCTCTCTCTCTCAAGCCTGTACTCCCCTATGCTCTCATGTCCCCCCATTTCTTTTTCTTCTTCTTCTTCTTCTTCTTCTTCTTCTTATTTTCCTTTTAAAACAAATTAAAATCAAAAGTAAAAATGAAACCATACATGAAACACAATGCAATGTGTCGTGGCACATTAACACATGATTAACAAAACAAGCTTTGTTTATTGCATAATTAAGAAAATATTAATTAATTTTAACACTAAACTTGTATGGAAATAATTATATACTAATTTATAAAAAGCCCAATTTAAATAAACGTTTTCATAAAGATAATTCATCTTAAATTCCAATTATTTTCTAAAAATATAAGTATATAATTATATCATTCCATTAAAGCAAAATTCCATACTTTTATATTATTCATAATATTTATTATTTTATTATTTAAATTCCAAAAATAATATTTTATTTTTTCTGAAATGTTACAATCTTCTCCATTAAATAAATTCGGTCCCCGAATTTAAATTTAAACCCCCCAAATATTAAAACATTTCATTAAATCAATCAAATCAATGTGACTCCGAAATCATGAATACGCAAGAATAACACAGCGCATCGTGTGCGCAGGAGTGCAAAACTCAAAAATCGAAACTCCGTCAAGCGTCATGCAATCGTGGGAGTTATGATGAATATGCTAGTTTTGAAATCTACTGTTAAAATTAAATATAATATAATCAAGACTAATATATATATATATATATATATATATATATATATATATATATATCCTTGTGAAATCGTCTAAATAATTGAATAAAAATGCATGCAAAATCCTTTTCAAATTGCCATGTGATGCGTACATCACGACACAAGTAGCGGACGTTCATTTGTGAATAAATAGATATATATTTATATACGTTTTACTTAAGATATACGTCTCACCCCCTTTGAAAATGATTTAGAAGGGTTTTCTTTGTAAAAGTTTGTGTCACTCATGGATACGTAGGAAAATAGTGTGACTATAGCTCCTTTTTGAAAACCTCTTCGTAAATGTCGATACATGCAAAAATATTCAGGTACTGTTCTCAGACCAGTCCTGCTCGGCTACTATATAATATAGTATATATCATAAAAACGTGATGCTCGAAAGAACATACCAAGCTCAATAGGTGCATATGGAAATACCACATGCATCTGATGCACACAGAAATCAAATTCAAATCCAAGTGCCACGAAATCAAAAACTAAGTGCAACGGGTATACACGAATGTGTCTATCAAGTGCAACGGGTATGCACGACAATTAGAAAACCTCTGTCCTATCCATTAGACAATGGACGCTTTCACTCCAGTCACTAGCCCCGCCTTCGACAACCCCCTCCTTGCGGTTAAGGTAACGACTTCGGGCATGGCCAGCTCCCATAGTGTGACGAGCGGTGTGTATAAGGCCCGGGAACGAATTCACCGCCGTATGGCTGACTAGCGATTACTAGCGATTCCGGCTTCATGCAGGCGAGTTGCAGCCTGCAATCTCGGTTCCTTCTTCCATAAACCGAGCCCGGAGAAGGAAGAGATAAGAGGGCCCTATGGAGAATGTGGTCAGAAATCCATAATAGAGTCCGACCACAACGACCGAATTTATTATCTTCATGCATAAGGATAAGTGCATCTAGAGTGCACGAAAATCTCAACCAAGTGCAACTAATATGCACGAAAAATCTCGATTAAGTGCATCTGGTGTGCACAAAATCATATCAAGTGAGCCAAGTGTGCGCAAAAATCTAAATCAAGTGCGCCAGGTCCGCACAGAAGCATCTAGTGCAATAGGGTGCACGGAAATGAATATCAAGTGCACAAGGTGCACGAAAATATAAATCTCGTGCAATGGGGTGCACGAAAATGAATATCAAGTGCACAAGGTGCAAGAAAACATAAATCTCATGCAACGGGTGCACGAAAACGAATATCAAGTATATGAATCAAGATCTACAGTATACAACATACACGAAATCAAAATCAAGTATACCGAGGTGTATGAAATCATAAATATGTTCGTCTGCATGCACAAAACCTATATCAATGCACTGAAAGTGCATGTGAACTACACCGAGTGCATAAGTCAAAATCAAGTGTATACAATATGCACGAAATCAAAATCAAGTTTATCGGAGTGCACGGAATCAAGATCGACTGTATTGGGATACACAGAATTATAAATATGTGCAACAAGTGCACAAAATTGATATCAAGTGCAATAGATATACACAAAACATAAATCAAATGTAACGGGTGTATAAAACAAAACTCAAGTGCAACTACGGTGCACGAAAATATCAATCATGAAACTAAACCATCAAAACGCAAAAGCCTAAAACGATATAAGCATGATACTCAGATCACTAAACACAAATAAAAAATAAATGACATTGAGATACACCTCTTTCAATGTCGAAAGATGCCGGTACACCTAAAGCCGGCGAAGCAAGAAAATCTACTTTCCTCCTGCCCATGGTCTGGCGTCCTCTGCCCCTGGGTCCTTCTTTTTCTCTGTGGATCACCAATTCCACAATCTCTCGGCTCGACGGCTCGGTTAGGAGTAATAACGGAAACAGTCTCGCTCTGACACTTCTCTGAACATCTCCTGGCCAATTAACATGGCCACTCGTAATGTAGCACGTCAATAATGGCGGCCTCTGGCCCTCTGAGTGCATTCCATACAACCGATCCTAGGTCTAAATCTTTACCGCTGAAGTAATCCGGAAAGAACCTGCCATGGTCTCTTCCAATATCATCTTTGCTGGACTGCCCGGAGGTTGGCACTCTTTACTTAATCTGTTTCTCATTCCGGGACAGCTGCATTCTTATCATAACTTTCCTCTAGAAATGTGGCTGCATTCAACGCCTCTGCATATGTAGCAAATCTCTGACATCAATGGAGAGGAACAACAACTCGTTAAGATCTCGCACGAACCTCTTACTTCACTCTTCTTCATTATCGTCCTAATCGGAATCATATCTTGATGGCTGCATATTGCAATTCATTCTCGGTTACAGTCAATCCGGAGTCTCTCGTAAGGACTCAAAGCTACGAATTCGGTATCTTCAACACTCTGTGGAAGACAGCTGGACAATTAATTCCTCTGGAACTCGTCCAAGTCATCGGAGGAATACGCTTTGCTCGTCCTTTCTTGATCGACTTACACCAGGTCTAGGAAAAACCGTTCGAACTGGAATTATTCAACTTAACTGATCTTGCGTCGGGGCATCCAAACAAACGAATTATTCTAGTCACTTTATCTAAGAATGACTAGGGATCTTCTGTCACATTCCTGCATGTAAACTCATGTGGCTTCATCCTCATAAACCCTGGAGGCAACATCCCGTCAATCTCAGCAACAGTCGGTTCATATGTCTGCACGATAAACGACAAAACGATCTCTGGAGTAGGCTGTACATCAACAGTCTTCTAAATCTGGCTGGCCCCAAGCGATGGCCTAATCATCCAGTGCAGATCCCGAGCGCTCATGTCAAACGAGAAATCCTAGCATAAATGAGAAATCAATCTGTTTCTGTGTCACCAGTATAAAATCATGGTCAGTCTTCGTCCCTGACGAGCTCACTCTGAACACATCTCTAGCCTCAGCCCCTTCAGCTCGGGTAGCCAAGGTAATAGGAACCACAATCAAATATTGGTAAGGATAGATCATAAGAACGAATAGAAATACAGGAGCTGGCTCTTCGCCCATTTGGCAGAATCACAACCACACAAATAAGAATATACGACGCCCAAGGCGAAGATGAATCACAGAAAAAGAATAGAGAAAACCAAAACACTATCAAATCCAATATAAGAATATATATACAAGTCTCGATTCGAAATACAAAGAATATACAAACCGGTCTCTAGGTCTACCAAATATACATAGTCTGGTTGATGGAGCTTTTTACTAGATACAAATGAATAATAAATGCATACAAGGGTGGTTACGCTCTGAACTGTAACCCACCTACCAAATGCAAATCATCCAGAAAGGAGTAACGTGCCAGCAAACTGCTACTGAATCCGAGCGGTCGATCCTACAAGAAAACCGTGGCATAAGGGGGTGAGTTTCCAACTCATGAGTAGAAGACATCATCAGGTAGAAATCGAATGTATGACGATCTCCTAGGTCACACATTAATATAATAGCATAATACCGTGTGGTGACAAGGGTGATTATGTATACATAAGTATAATAATAATAATACTAATAATAATACCGTGTCTGTGATAATATATGATACTATGTCATCTGTGTCATATATAAGTATATATATGTATCATCCAACGTGTACTCATCAACGACACATCAAATCATCATAAAACCTGAGTGCTAAGTATCGATACTCGAAATCATCATAAAACCCGTGTCCAATATCGATACGTAAATCCTCATATCTCAGGCGCCGTCTCATCGGATCAGCCCTCATGTCCATCTGTCTCATATCACTCCGGTCGGTATCCTCCGGATATCCACCGAGTCCAGTACTGTCACCGGTAGGTAGTGTTCTCTTGCTGGGCTTAACGTCTCTCTATACGATCTTCTTGCCCCGAGATACCGTACCGGGTCCACCATGTACCCGCAGACGGTGCCCCCTCTCTCCTCGAATCGGGTATATACATAACTCAGAACCGAGAAAACCCATGGTGGACGCCAAATATCATATCAAGAGAAACCGCGTTTTTAAAACAGTCATAAGTTTTCAAAATGTATTTGTGGTTTCTTAAATCCAGAAATCTCATGAAAACCGAATCTCATAAGCATGAAACAATAATGAAATAATAAGTACAGGCACAGAACAAATCTGTAATGCATAGCCAGTGTGTTTATTTGAGCATGGCGTTTAACAAGGTAAGAAAATGCGATAATTGAACTAGTAAATGTGTTACGGGTTACTAAATAATAATAAAAATGCTACCGGTTATAAGGTTATACGATGAAGTAGCGATTTCTAATGTGTACGTGGCATGGAAATTACCGATGATGAGTGTGTGAGCCGGCTAGTATGTGTACGTACAACATGCGCATCATCGGTAATGGTGCGTGTGTCCTAGCAGATGAAGTCCTACAAAGATAAGGACAAGGAACATAGAATGTATGTCGCAAAAGAAAATAATACAAGCGTAAACAGAATAAGGGAAAGCATAAACATGAACAATATAAAATACGTAACTACATATGAACCATACGGTTATAGTTTAAAATAGTATGAATTGTTGTTTTTGAAAATGGGGGCTATGGTGTTTTTGAGAAAAAGATATCATTTGAAAATCCGTAGTGTCCCTTGCGGTAGTCATTTAAAAGTGCATAGCGATTCGTTAGTTTTGAAAATAGGTATGGTTCTAAATATATCCTAATATCTACTTAAGTGATTTAAAACAATATTTTCTCGAGTCGATATATATATATATATATATATATATATATATATATATATATATATATATATATAAGTCAGCGATCCATCCTCATAGTATCATGTTCGGTATAATCTATAGTACGGTATCATCAAATTAAGAGTACGGATCTATCATCACATGCATCATATCATCTCATCGCGTCATATATCGTCACATGTCATATCATCTCGTATCGCATCATGAATATGTACCATCTCATATCATCATATAATATATCATATCATATCATATCATATAATATAGCCTCGTGACATCATGTCCAATCATATCGACTCGTGTCATCATAATGTATCATATCCTCATCTCATGATGTTATATTGAAATTATCCTCAAATTTACATGTGTGTGTGTGTGTAATAGCATATATACAAATGGCTCAAGGCTAAGAGAATAAGAACTAATGATATTCCTCCGAACGAGTATTCTTACTATTGCTTATAGTATCTTAGAACCCTATTAGCTAAGTATACATATCTAATACTTATATATATAACTATATACCTAGTATCCTAATATTACGGTTGCGGGGGTGCTATACGCCATCCACTCGATTTCCTCCGTAGATATACATCTACTCACTTACTATGCCATGCTCTATCCGAAGTCGATGAACGCCTTGCTTTTCTTCGTCGTCCCGGAAGTCCACGCGAATGTACCTACAAATCAATGCATATCGTATTGAAATCAAAATCAATCCGAAAATCGATACGGCAAGCGAAACACACATAGGTTAGAACCTATGGTCCACGCATGCAAGAACAACAAAACAACCCCCAACGTTGAAGTGCGAACGTCAAACGACCGAGTCAAAACTCAATATCAAAACCAAGTTTTCAAAAGTCACAAAACACAATAAAAAACCTAGTAAAACACTCCTAGATTTTTATTAAACTAAAATTAGACCTTTCTACACATTGGATTAGCCTAGACATCTAGTGATTGGGCCATGGACCAAACCTGGGACCCTAACTTCCTTAAGTGGCCGCAATTTGCGACCAAAAGTAATTTTTTGGCGGCCAAGTTGGGGTGGTTTGGGCTTGGGCTTCTGGGGTTGCTTCCTATGTGTGTGCACTCACTTTGTCTGCAAATAAATTTTCAGAGTTCTCGAGTCATCTTAGATTCTAATTGATCACCGCAGTTCAACAAAAAACCTATATCAAAAAATTCTAAGTTCGTCGAATCCGAGAATTTCTCTACTATATCACTCTCACTTATCACTAATGGTCTTGCATACACTCCCTAACTCTTTACTAATCACTACTACAAGTTCTATCCACTAATTCTCACCTTAGAATTTTCCAAGATCACAAAACCTAAACTTTTTAACTCTAAACTAATACATGAGGTTAGGAAACCTAAAAACTTGAAGAAAGGTGAAAGGTTTACCTCATGGAGCAACTCAAGAAAATTCCTAATTGGCCAAGGAAGCTCAAAACTCCAACTTGATCCCATCATGATGCTTGTAATGAGCTTAGGAACAATTTTTGTGAAAATTATATGAGGTTTTGATGGAATTTTGGGAGGGTTTTGGTGATGGTAGTGAAGATGGAGGAGGCGATGAATAAGAAAGGGGAGAAGAGAAAGGAGAAGATGAAAAATGAAATGAGTGAAGGGTGCTCATGGTTGTAGAAACCATGCTCTCTCTCTCTCAAGCCCATACTCCCCCATGCTCTCATATCCCCCCATTTATCTTTTTTCTTGTTCTTCTTTTTTCCCCCTTTTAAAAAAAATTAAAAACAAAAGTAAATATGAAACCATACATGAAACACAATGCAATGTGTCATGGCACATTAATACATGGTTAACAAAACAAGCTTGGTTTAATGCACAATTAAGAAAATATTAATTAATTTTAACACTAAACTTGTATGGAAATCATTATATACTAATTTATAAAAATCCCAATTTAATTAAATGTTTTCATAAAGATAATTCATCTTAAATTCCAATTATTTTCTAAAAATATAGGTATATAATTATACCATTCCATTAAAACTAAATTCCATACTTTAATAATATTCATAAGATTTATTTTTTTATTATTTAAATTCCAAAAATAATATTTTATATTTTCTGAAATGTTACACTTTATTAATAATTTTCTTTTTCTACAGCATGGTTCATAAATTACAGATTGTCATTAATCATGGTGGTAGCTTTGTAAGAGCACCAATATTTCAATATATTGGAGGGAGGGTGAGGAAAATCTTAGTGGATGCAGATGATATAAGTCGGCATCATGTCGATGGGTATATTAGAGATTTGGGATGCAAGTCAGAATATCATTTTCATTTCAAAGAAGCCCAAAAATCACTCGACAGGGGTCTACAACTTATTTTGCCTGAGAACATTGTTGCGGATTTGCTTAAGGGTCCTAAAGGAAACAAGATCGAGTTATATGTTGAACATTTTGGGGAAATACTTGATTCTATTGCTATGGATGGGTCTGAGAATATAGATGCTACTCTAGTTGAACAAGTGGTTATTAACCAAGATGAATTACCATGTATCATTCAAGTTGAAAGTTTACATAGAGAAGTTGAAGTGCTAGAGACCGAGGTTCATTTAGCACTTGAAGCTGAAGTACAAGAGACAAATCAAGGGGTGGAAAATGATGTAAATATAGCTCGATCACATAAGGGTGGGGATATGATTTTATTTGGTGACCTAGATGAAGACAATGACTCTGATGAAGATTGGCTACCTTAAGATGATGGATATGAAGAGGATGTACAAGAAAGAGAGACCGATAATGGTAATGGGTGTTAGGAATGTGTATGCCCTAGAGACCATTATTGTATATTATAGTGGATGCTTGGATACACACACACACACACACATATATATATTACTCGACATGATAGTATGCTATCTGGTTGCTCTTTATCTTAACATGTGCACTTGTTTTAGTTTACTATCTCATTGATACATGTTGATAAAACCCTTAGAATGTTGGCTTGATTACCAGGACTATGATGCAGATCATATTAGTGGGGCTTGTGTAGCCTACAAGCACATCCTTAACAGTTTCTAGTCGAGACAGGGCATCGATATTCCAGAGTAGACTAGTGTGTATGTTTCTTGACCCTGTATGGGGCGATGGTTGATCCCATAACCATTGGTGTTTGACATCAAATATTGTACACATGTGCTCATTGGAGAATGAGTACACCGAACACGACTCACCTAGAACCCCTAGATGGTACCATACCTATCGTCAGATAGAAGTTCTATGGTGACACTTGTACAGGTTAGTCTGTAGACCCGAGATCGTCATAGTGTCTTGTGTGGTTCCCACTGTACTTTGATTTCCTCCCAACCACGGCTCAAATGAGTCATGCAAATAAGTGGTTTTTGGGTACAGTTCCGAGTCATATTGAGGTAGTGAGCAATATGAGGGGTTTCGTCTCTCCCGGCATTGGAAGTTAATATTGCGCTATGCTCGATTGGCTATAACAAAAAGTCCCTAGTAAAGGCTGATGAGATTTACTGATAAGTGTTATTAGTAGTATTTCGAAAGGTTATAGGCCAAACATCGGCATGACTTATCAAGTTATTACGGTCTGACCATTCCACCCCCCAAACTCGATATGCGACATATCAGACAAAGGGACCAGACTGTACGGTAAGTGTTGCTTATAGGCTATACGGGAGTTTGGACAAGTTTGCTTGTTGATCTTCTATTCGTTCAATACCTGGGTAGCCGTTACGTCCAGCTAGCACCGCTGACGGCTTGTGGGTATCTGATGTGATCATTACCTACTGCTGGCGTATTGACGAATCTTTAAAGTCCCACATAGAGGTTTCCTAGTTCAAGCGAAATGAAGTAGGGCACATATAGAGATATGTGCGGGAGCTTGATTAAATATGAGTATATGATACCGTATTCTAATCTAGCATTTTTTGACATTAGCCGGGTTATATATGATATAACCGGATTATTGGATCAAGTGTTGATTCAATGATTTAATTTATATGTATATATTTATATATTTGATATTAGCCGGATTATATATGATATAACCGGATTATTGAATCAAGTGTTGATTTAATAATTTGATATATATATATATATATATATATATATATATATATATATATATTAACTAATATTAAATATTAGCCCGGTTATATATGAAATAACCGGATTATTGAATCAAGAGTCGATTTAATGATTTGATATATACATATGTATGTATGTATACATACATATGTATGTATGTATATATGTATGTATGTATTTGATGTTAGCCGGGTTATAGATGATATGACCGGATTATTGAATCAAGTATTGATTTAATAATTTGATACACACACACACATATACATATATATACATATTTACATATATATTAACTAATATTAAGCTCACTTAAGATGTTCTTCTCTTTATATATATATATGTGTGTGTGTGTGTGTGTGTGTGTGTGTGTGCGTGCTCGCGCGCGCGCATATTGTATCATGGTTGATGATATATAGAATTAAGACGTGTGAGAATATATATATATATATAGAGAGAGAGAGAGAGAATAATGGAGAAAAGAGGCCATAGGAGGAAATTTCCTCCTATGGCGTGGGAAAAATACAACCTCGATCAATTTTTTCGACGATCGGCCCTCTTCATCTTCATCATCATCATCTAAGATGTGGGTACACCAAATTTCATGTGATTCTATAACTTTTTCACCGTTGATTTAGCAATGTAAAATGTTCTATTGTTGGTAAACCGTTAATTTTGAACCCACTAAATCAACGGTGAAAAAGTTGTGGAATCACATGAAATTTGGTGTACGCACATCTTAGATGATAACGATGATGATGATGAGTGCCGATCGTCGGAAAAAATGACGGAGGTTCTATTTTTTCCATGCCATACGAGGAAATCCCCTCCTATGGCCTCTTTCCTCCATTAATCTCATATATATATATATATATATATATATATATATATATATATCTGTGTGCTCGCGCGCGCGCATATTGTATCATGGTCGATGATATATAGAATTAAGACGTGTGAGAATCACATTCGGATAAAGATAATGATAATGTCTTATGAATTAAAACAAAGAAGAATGAGTCATTATTCTTGGATGCTTGGAGAAGCATGGAGAAGCCATGACTCATCTTCTTACTTTGTTTTATTCATAGATATGTATCATATTCTTTATCTCATCTTATCTCATGGTTCACTCGTACTTCCAAGTTCATCTTCTTCCTCTCCTCACTAGTTTTTTCTAGGGTTGAGAAAAAGAAAAAGAAAGAAAGATTTTTAATGAGCAAAATTCCTACTCATCAACCTACACTACTCTAGAAAATTAGTATAGATTGTTCTCTTCACTAATACATTGATTAGTGAAGTGTGAGCTTGTGTGTGAGTTGCCTCAAGGTGGATCATCTTCGACGACGAAGACTTCGAGCAAGCTCGTTCCATCCTTCAAGTGGAGTCAAAGAAGAGTTCTAGGACTACTACTCGGAGCATTTGAAATGAAGGACTAGACTACAAAGATTGTAGTTTCCCATCACTTATTTTAAAACTTGATTTGTTCATCTTTGAAACCTTAATTTTCTAGTTCGATTCTTGTTTAGTATATTTAAACCTGTAGTTTTTTAAAATTGCATACTTGATGCTCATAGAACCCTAGTAAATGTGCTAAGACATACTTTCATTGAGGATGATGATGCTGAAACTATTGAATTGGAAAACAGAGGGTTGCACAAGAGAATGACACTTATAATGAAGATGAAGAAGAATATGAATATGGTAGTTTAAGAAAGAAGTATTGTAGTCTAATTGTTCTTAGAAGTCATGATTCTATACCAACTAAAGTGGTAGGATCAGATTATGCACCAAGTGATGAGCTGTTAAGTCCAGAATGCTCTTCTGATGAAGATGGTAGTAGTGATTGGTATAAATCCTATTGTCGGTTCAGAGAATAAAAAGATTTAGAAAATCCTCATTTGGAGTTAGGTATGGAGTTTCCTAAGCCAAATGACTTCAGAGCTTTAGTTAGAACCGCTGCAGTGTTGAATGGATTTGATCTCATTTGGGGGGAAAATGAGGGTCAAAGAATCACGGTTTGGTGCAAAGAAGACGGTTGTAATTGGAGAATATATGGAAGATTTGATAGGGATATGTTAAAGTGGCAGATTGTGTTGGCTATAGTGCCCTCAAGCAAATTATTGTAATCGCAGGCAGGCGATTATGATGATTGAGAGAGGATCTATACGGGTAGAACATTCTTACTCGAGATGATAGTATGCTATCTAGTTCATCTTTATCATCATGTACATGTATTATGTGGTATTATAGATCACTATTATATATTAATAGAGCCCTTATGATTTATGCTTGACTACTAGGGTTATTGTGGCGTTCACACTTGTGAGAACTGGGTAGTCTATAAGCATATCCTTAAATGTCCCAAGTCATGGGAATATCGAGACTGGGCATCAATATTCCAGAGTAGACTAGTGTATACGTTTCTTGACCCCGACGAGGGGCGAAGACCGGTCTCACAGCCATTGAAATTAGTCACTAAGATAGTATACATGTGCTCATTAGGTTATGAGTTACACTGGACGCACTCGTCGAGAACATACTAGATGGTATTATACCTATTGTCAGGTGGCAGTTCTTGGTGACATCAGTACAGGTTAGTCTGTCGACCTGAGATCGTCATTTGTCTCGTATGAGTTCCTACTATGCTTTGATTACTACCCTACCACGACTCTACTGAGTCATGCAAACAAGTTTTAGTTGTATACAGTCCCGAGCCACATGGAGGTAGGAGCGGATCGTCGGGGATTCTTCTCTCCCGGTATTGGGGGTAGATGTCACGCAGTGCACGGGCGGCCATCATCAGAAATCCTTGGCCAAGGTGGACGAGATTTTTTGATCTGGATCAGTAGTTTCTCAGTGGGTAATGGGCTTCACACCAAAATGACTTATCGCGTTATTAGGGGTCTGACTTTATCCACCCCTAGACCCGATATGCGATACTCTTAGATGAACAGACCGGACTAGTTTGATTGTCGACCTTCCTTTCATTTAATACCTGGGTAGCCGTTACGTACAGCTAGTACTGCTGACATGCTTGTGGTTAAACCCATTACTAGCGTATTGCTGAGTTTTTAGAGTCTTACACAGAGGGTTTTCCAGCTCAGGAGAAACGATGTAGTGTACGTATTTTGATACGTACTTAGGTTCGATTAAAACACGTGTTTTTGTATACGTACTTTTAATCGGACATTTTGTTAATACTAGCCGGATTGAAAGATTGCCAGATTATCACATTTGGATAAAATGTGAGCCAGCATTATACATCTCTTTTAGTATCTCTCTTTTCGGTATTCGTATTTTGACAGAATATGGTATTTATACGAATACGGGTATACAATTTGTATAAATATGTGTATTTGTGTCTTAATATAAATACAAGTATTTGTATTTTAATATAAATATAAGTATTCGTATTTTATATGAATACGGGTGTATGTATTTTGATATGAATACGGGTGCTTGTATTTGTAGCATATACTTGTATTAGTGTATGTATGTTTGTATGTATATATATATATATATATATATATATATATATATATATATTTACACACAAACACACACACACACACATGTGTGTGTGTGTGTGCTCATGAGGTGGCATTCTCTTCTCTTATCTTTTCTTCAAGTTCTCTTTAGAATGTAGTAGACTTGTGACTCGCCATGGTGTGTCACAAATCCACTCATTATTCTAAAAGAGAATAGAAGAAAAAGATAGAGTGAGAGAATGAGTAACCATACTTGATTTTTTCATTCATCACCCTTAGCTTCTTCTTCCTTCTCTCTTGATTTTGAGAAGTATGAGAAAGGAAAAAGAAAAATAGAGAACACTTAGAGATTAGCCACTATTACATCGTAGTGATCAATTCTTAGCAACTATTGATTACTAGTTGCTTCACTTTGCTATTTAGTGTGAAACTAGAGTCTAGGTTTGGGTTCGTTTAGGTGGATCATCTTCGACGAGACAGACCGACTTCCAAGCTCGTTCCGATGATCTAGGAGCTAAAGAAATGGCATAGATGATGAAGGACATGACTACAAAGGTTTTAATTACTAACCGAGTAGTTAAACTTATACTTGTGTTTTCTAGTTTAGTATTTGGATTCGATTCTAGGTCGTCGAGTTCGTACTCTTGTTCAGAAAATTTTCGTTTTGTATTCCGCATTGACCGCTAGTTAGCCGCACGGGCACGAGCGTCTACTTACATGGTATCAGAGCCAAACCAAACACTAGAACTAGATTGGACGATGTTTTAGTTTCGAGACCGAAAATTTACCCGTATTTAGTTTCGAATTCCAAGTTTCTGTCCATTTGAAAACGGAACCTGAAAATATTTTTGTATTTCATTGGACTACTTTTTAAAAAAGAAACCTTAGGACAAAATTCGAGAAGAAACATAGAAGTATTAGCCGAGGTTTGGCCGAGATTTGCGGCCCCATTTTCTCTGTTTATCCCCAAATTTTGTCAGTTGCTTGGAATTGAAGAAACTAAAATTTTGGTATACATCTTTTTGCCCCAAATTTTGTTTTGTACTGTTTGTGCATACGAGCAATTCGGGACTGTTTTCGTTTGAAATTTTAACATCGTTTATGTTTGTGTCTTGGTATATGTGTTTGTAAACGTCGTCTAATTGCTATAGGTTGATTAGACGGGGTTGCAAACACTTGCTTGTGCTGTTATATATCTTGTGATGGATTAGTCGGATAGTCATTGTGGATAGCCACTCATTGTAGAATGTTTGTATATTTGTTTATTTGGGATGAGCGGCCGGATTGTGGCTGTTGTTACCGCTTGTTGTATGTTGTTTTATTGAAACATGACCGGGTTGAGGTCGTTGTGACCATTGTATATTCATTCATTCTTGTATTAGGATAACCCACGGAGAAGTGCATGAATTGCTGGGTTCTAGAGTGTGACTAGGTGGTCGTCTTACAGTAGCGATTTTAAGCTTCCTTGCTCTAAAAGTAGAGGGCTATTCGCCATACTTGTAGGGGTTTAAGATAGGCCCACGGTGGAGTGCTCAAGTTATCGGATTCCATGAAGTGGCGGGTGGCCCACTCATGTCATTGAGTGATGGTTGCATCACTTCTAGAATTGACGGGTAGCTTGACATACTCATAATGATCTTTGTTTTAGGTGATATTCGAGCTATCCACATGACCGGGGAACGTTGGTTTTCTTTTGCGGCTTAAACAAAACACGAGGTTCCTACTTTATCCCCTATTCCATCTTGTTTATCGCATGCCTGTGATATTTATTACCTGCCTGTGATGATATATATAAATGTTGTATATGTTTTGCACATGTGCTAGCCCTACCCATGCACCGTCGTAAGTCAAGTAATCTTATAGTGAAGTCCCTGGACCCCATAGCGAATGCGGATGGTATATACGTACATTCTATTTTGGTTGTTTCTGTGATACATAAGAACTTAATTGATGGGATCGTATTATAGGTTTAATGCAAAGGAAAACAAACCTAATTGATGTTGTCGGAATTTTTTTAAAAACTACTCGGTTTTCTTCAAAACCACTTGTTTTAGAAGAGGAGCCTAAACCAGTCCTTTTCAAAGCCACTCGAGTTTCTTCAACGATATCAAGTTCATTACGTTAAAGGTTTTTCGCCAAAAACCAGCCGTAGCCCTCCGTCATTTCAGATTAGTATTGCCTAGTATTCGTGCTATGAATTTTGACTTTGTTAAGGCGTAGTGTTCGGTAGCTATGTAATACTTTTCTGTTGCATAGTGATGCGATTATCCAGGATAGCCGCACGGTCATTTTGTCCTTGTCAAGGGCACGTGCGGTGGGTTTAGATTAATCCAAGATAATGACGAGTTGAACTTGACTTGCGACTTATGACATTTTGACCTTGTTAAGGTCATAAGATGCTTGGGGTAAAAACCACATCGGGTGTTTCAAACATAAAGGAAACTTGCCAGGTATGCGCATACCTTCTGGAGCGTGGTGACTTGAGTGGCTTCCATTAAGTTATCACATGATGATAGTTGGGTCCCGATTCTCACTGTGAGTAGGTATTACTCTTCGGGAGATTTTCACTTCATAATTAGCTAACCCATTAGGTGTATAGAAAGTGTTAACGAGGTTACGTCTCTGCAGAAACGGGGTTATTTTAGGTTCGTGCGAAAGCACGGGGAGCCTCCTTCGGAGTACCAACACTGTCCTGGATGAACGGTTAGTGAACTTGTAAGGTGTAAATAAATCCCGACTAGTTCTCCTTTTAGGGTTTGAAGGAGAATTTAAGGAAAGAGTGGGAGCCATTATGATTAGATAAAGTGATTATTTACCGCCGAAAACAGAGACGAACTGGGATTGAATATATTGTCTGAATTTTGGGGCAGATGCTATTTAGACATATCCATCTATCTCTCCAAAGATACCAAGTTGATTTATGGCATCATATATCAGAGGTTTGGACAGATGCGACCGTTATAGCAGACTTTATCAGATCCCCTCTCGTTTATAATGGATTTTTGATTGTGGGGACGCTCTTCCCTATAGGCGCAAGCCCCTGCAGTTAATTATGTTATCGCGTTGCGATAATCACTTTCTCCTACTCCAGTAGTTCACTTCGTGTCGTGTTTTATTTATTTTGGTTGCCTGTGGATTGTATACAGAGATTAGTTTATGTTGCCGCCCGTAGGGTGCGGATTAGTCTAAATCCGTATATTTATGAATTTGAGTTTTGAACTTAGGTTGTATGTTCCGTCAGTTCAGGGGATATTTTGCTTTATTTAAATATCGTTAATTTGATTTGAGATTAAGATCAACTTAAATATATGAGCATTTGCGCACAATTTATTTTTACTAAGGATGTGTTGTCTTGTATGAGACTAAGATCAACTTTGAAATATTTTAATGGATTTTTAGTCATCTTTGAGACTAAAATCACTTGGTTTATTGATATTTTGATCAACATGAGGTCCATCATTTAATTATACTTTGTTTAAGTGATTAAACGATGCTTTGTGGTATAAGAGTGCACGTATATAGGTGCGCACATGCCCATTTATTTCATTTAAAAGGGTGCGCATGTGCGTTGTACGTAGCAACACACTGTTTTATTGCAAGGATGTTGCGTTTGCATATATCACATGACGCGCATGTCATCATAGACTATTTTCATAAAGTGCGCACACGTGAGTGTCACGTGATGCGCATGTCCACATTGGCAGGTTTCATTAAGTGCGCACATGAGAGGGCCACGTGATGCACACACCTTTATGGGCATTTTTTATTAAGTGCGCACACGTAAGGGCCATATGATGCGCACGTCTTCTGATTGAATGTTTTCTGGTGTGTATGTAGAAAAATTGTAAAGAAATCACAACCAAAAATATTTGACCGCAATCAATAACGGTGTCGAATGTAGAGCGTTAGTAAGTGCGGATCGTCCACAGGGAAAGTGTAATCGTTCGTGTTTCGAATTAGATGAGTCAAAAATTTAAAGAAAAAAAAGAAACAATTCATGATTTGTAAATTGAATTTCAGGAATTAGAAAAATCTAGATCTAAGAAAACATTAAAATCAAGAATTGAGATGTGATGATTTCCAAACCAAATATCAAGAATCGAAGTGAGGCTCGTAGGAATCGATCGGATCTATAGATGTGATGAAATCTACCGATTACGTATTCTTATCCATCGATGAATTGATACTAGATCGATGATGATCAACGAGAATTAGGGATTTCTTGTGAAACTAGGGTTTCATCATTTATCCCTTGTTCCTTCGTCGATGTCATTCACATTCTAGTCTCTAGTAAATTCAAGAATCGATCGTGGATCCCTAATTTCGAGCGATCACAATCAAGAAAGCATCGCACCGAAACTAGGTCGTCGATTCTTCAATTTACAAGAGTTTACAAACTCGTAGGACTTAAGAATTGTTTCAAGATTTGTTACATTATCATTCTATTGATCGTCTCGACTCCTTTACGAGCGGAGTTTTACTCAAACATCACAACAAGAACCACAATCACAAATTGAGATCGAATCATGATGCAAGAATTTAAAGAAAGCAAGATTAAAGAATCTCACCTTTTATTTATCAACAATTCCGTTACAATTCACTCAAGAACTACAAGAGGAAAGAACTCGATCGTCGATTTGGCTTCGCTCATCTCCTTGAGTCGCGGATCGGCTTGGATCACTTGCTCGGTTGAAGATCGGCTCCGCTCCTAAAAGGTTGAAGGCTTCTCGCTTGAATGGTACTCGGGATCTTAAATTTGGTTTTGGAATTTGAATTAGGGTTTACAAGTTGTGTCACTCAACTTGTAGGTGGAAGATGAAGAGAGGAGAAGAAGTGATAGAATGAACAACCTTTGAAAGTGAAGCCTAGGGTCCCTTTTATAGGCTTAAGAATGATTAGCTTCCTTAAGAAGCTTGGATTAGGTTAGCTTCCCTTGTAAGCTAGTTAGTTAGGTAGAAGCCTCTAGAACTAGTTAGTTAGGGTGTAGCTTCCACCTTAAGCTAGGAGGTTAGGGAGAAGGTTCTAGGCTTTAAGGTAGTTAAGAGGAAGCTTGCTTAAGAAGCTTGGACATCATTAGCTTGCACAAGGAGCCCTTTCTGTACTAAAGAACTTTCTGGAGTTCTCTGGAAATTCAGTAGCTGGAATGAGTTGTAGGACTCAAGAGAGGAGTTCTGAAGTAAAGCTGAAGTGGTGACGTGTCATCAACCGCGGATCCGCGGCGCAAGCCGTCTCCGGCCGTGGATCCGCGGCTCAATAGGAGGGCTAGGGCTTGAAACTTCATGTATTTTCTTCTTCTGTCTTCAGGTGTACTTTTTTATATGTTTATTCCCTGAATACCTTCTAGATCATTGCCAGATTTCAAGTCTTTGAGTTGGCGTATTATTTTCACAGATTTGGCCTTTCTCCTGGAATTTCCTGCACAGACTTCGAAACAAGTGTTGCGCTATACAAGGATGATGCACTGCCATGAAAAATAGTCAATTTCCCTAAAAATTCCGGTTTTAGAGTATAACACATGTGATCTGGTCTTTTACAGCTGTTTTGCTAATATGTGTAATATGCAAACCGAACACTTCTATATGAGTGCAAATGATAGGGAAATTGACGTGTTAAAAATACATTATTTTCGACTGGTCAAATTCCCCCAAACTTATTTTCGGTCGTCTCGAGCGAACTGTTTTATTAAAAAGAGAAGGAGAAAATAAAGAAAGAAAAAAAACTAACTAGCACACTTTCGTAGGCAACACGATTGCACTGAGCATGTGCAACAAGTCTTTAAACCTCTAGGTGTCCCTAGTAGGAGGAGTGTTGTCTCCTGAGGGTTTTCAGCGGATTGCACCCACAAAATCCAATAATAAAAGGAAGACTGTGAATATTACATTTAAAGAAAAGAATTGTAAAATTAGGGTTTCCAACTAAGCTAGCTTTTCGGTTGTCATGAGCCCTATCTTAATAGTCATGAAAAAATGGCAGAAATCACATCATCCCTCAATAAAACATCGTCTTTATTCTTCATTCCTATCTTTCCTCCAAACATCGATCATATAACCTTACGTGTGTGTAATATACATCCCTACACCCGGAGAATTCAATTCAAGCTATCATACTCTTGTCCATCCACCTCAGTACTTTTTAATTAATGAATATTTAGATTTGCTAACACATTTTCATGCGACCGTTAATACTCCTTGAGATACTAACCGACCAATTACTCATGTGCTTGCTTATTTGGTGTTTTTGCTCGTCTTGCACCACCTAAGGCTTAGCAGTGACTCCCAGACCAGTTGGCCTTAGGGCACTAGGTGAAGAGGCACCCTCGCTATATTTTTTTATTGCTGCCTTGGCGATAACAAAACCAGTGTTCATTTTTTTCACCATTTTATATTTTATTCAATTTTTTTTTATTTCCTTCATACATCGGCTTTTAGACAAGAGCATTTCAAGGTATCCTCTACTATCCCGAGCTTCAAGACGTGTGTAAGTGCGAATAGTAGGGTGTCCACGTTCAAAATGTTTGGCTTTCAGAATAGGAACTATTTTTCAGACTTATTTTTATTCTCAGATTAGTGACTTCCTTCATCTTACTAACCCTTGGGACAACGGCTCATAACTACTTATTACTAGTTCGTTTAAGAAAACTTCTAATTTTCTTGGTTTTCTTAAATTTTTCTAATCTTATGGATGTAATTTTTCACTATCTAATCTTTTATTATCTTATTTATGTACAAAAAATATTTTTTTATTTTTGAATTTTTTTTAAAATTTTTATAGGTTTTCAAAAATGTTTTGTGCTTATGCAAAGTATATGCAAATGATGCGAAAATAAGCACAAACCTCCCCCAAACTTTTTTTCAACAGTGTCCTCACTGTTGCCATCTGCTAAATCTCAAAAACCTGTAAGCTTGGGAGAAAATTTATTAATGGGGGCAAAATATTTAAGTGAAGATCATCCCCCAAACTTATTCTTGGCACATCATTTTGTGTAAAAATTTTCTTTTCAAGAGCCAGATTATACCCCCCCCCCCAAATTTGAGTTAAACAATGTTAAGCTTTGAAAATCACAAGAGGGGGTAAAAAATTTGGTCGATGCCAAGCTTTACAAAGACCGAAAGTTAACACCAACCATTCGAAAATTTTATCAATGTAGTGCTCAGGTTGGTGAAAGAAGAAGTGGGGAAAGGGTAAGTGGTGGAATAGAATGTGTGTGCGTCTCATTTTGGAGAGACGATGCAGTGAATGTGATGGATTACTCGCATTCTTTTTACAGTTCAGAAGAAGGGGTGGAGGTTCAATTTCATTGTTTTGATGTGGATTCATCTCAACACCCGTATTGTTCAGAAATGCGAGTTCATCAGCGAAGATCTCCTCAAAAGTTTCATCAATACTCCGAAGAATAATGTCATCACAAAGCGCGGGGTGATCTTCAGACTCTAAAAACAGTTCATAGTCAGTGTTAGTTGTTGACCCGGACAACTCGGTGGAAGAGTCCGTATGTGTATGATACATAGTTGGGTCAAACAACAACGTATGAAAAGAGTCAAGATCGGTATCATGAGGATCATCAAATTCGCTGCTGTCGACATCCATTAATTCGACAGAACAGACCCGAGCAGTAGGTTCGGAGGGTACACTTCCCAACTTGTAAATGTTTAGCTCAATTGACCTATTCCCGAAAGATAGGGTCATAGAACCATTACGACAGTTGATGATAGCATTGGAAGTGGCCAAAAAGGGGCGACCTAAAATCACCGGAATTTGATTCCATGGGTTCGCTACAGGCTGTGTATCAATTACAATAAAGTCCACAGGGAATAAAAATTCCCCGATTTTTATTAACACATCCTCCAGTTCACCCCTAGGTTTGGTGATTGATCGGTCAGCCATCTGGAGAGTGCAATGGGCTGGTTTCAACTCTCCGATCCCTAACTGCTCGTAGACCGAGAAAGGAAGAAGGTTAACACTTGCGCCAAGGTCAAGTAGAGCACGGTTGATGTGTTTCTCCTCGATAGAAATGGAAATCGTAGGATATCCAGGATCCGTACGTTTCCTCGGTAATTGTTGGGGAAAGGTTGTGTCTACTGTTTTTGCCATGAATATCTTCTTGGGCACTTGAGTCTTCCTCTTTCTAGTGCACAAGTCTTTAAGAGTTTTTGCATAAGCGGGGACTTGTTGGATTGCATCTAGAAGAGGGATGTTGATGTTAACCTGTTTCAAGATTTCCGTGATCTTCTCCATTTGTGGACTTGGTCTGTTTCCCCTTAACCGATTCGGGTAAGGAGCTTGAGCAATAAGATCGGGGTCCAACACTGGAGAAGATCGTGTGGGTAGGAACGATCTAAAAATATGAGTGGGGATCGTTTTCGGTGGACTAGAAGAGATGGGCTGAGGTGTCGAGCCTTGTGGGAAACGGAGAATATGCTCGGAAGAAAATGGTGGGGTAGACGAACTGGGGTTAGAATTAGAAGTAGAAGTGGAAGGAAAAGTCTCAGCCGGGGTATCATCGGTAGATTTTTCTGTGTCATCAATCTCTTCCCAAACGTAATCGTCAAGCACTCTTCCAGATCTCAACATGATGTGAATAGCCAGGATTGGGTAAGGGTTGAGCTGGAAGTTTCCCTTTCTCTCATGCACTCATTTCAGCTTTTAATCGTGCAATTTCTTCTTCCATCGATTTAATAGTCTCTCTTTGGGACGTAGAGTTTTTCTCAATTTTATCGACGAAAGACTTTATTGTCCTAAGCAAATTCATGAATGAAGAGGATTCATCAGTCCCGGTCAACTGCAAAGGATTAGACGGTGCAGGTGTGTTGACCGGATTTTGAAAGTTTTGTGCTTGGAAGGGGTGCTGACTCAATGGAAGTGGTTGCTGTTGTGGTGGAGGAGCCCTTTGAAAACTATTTTGATTTGGAACCGTGTTTTGATTTTGTTGTTGGTTCCAAGCAAAATTAGGGTGATTCCTCCAACGCTGATTATATGTGGAAGAATAAGGATCGTTTCTAGGTCTTTGAAATGCGGCATTGGTATGCTCATGACCTTGAAACGGACATTCTTCCGTCAAGTGAGAAGGATCAGAACAGCATCCACATACAGTTTTGGAGAGTGACATTTGATTTAGGGCGGCAGCTAAAAATTTGTTTTCCATAGCGTCGAATTTCTTGTGTAAAGCTGAAATTTCAGCTCTAACTCCTATGGAAACATCCGACTGGCTATTGCCACCCCTAAACGATGGACTCTTCCACTGTAAAGATTTTTCAGCGAAATCTTCTAAGTATTTCCAAGCTTCCCCATCATCTTTGGTCATGAAATTTCCTTGACACATGTTTTCAAGGCTCTGTTTAGTGGTAGGGTTACTGCCCTCATATATGATTCGGCACAGTTCACATCTTGGGATTCCGTGATGTGGGCATTGAACCAACAGATCCTTGAAGCGGTCAAGACATTTTGAAAATGGTTCATTTGGAAGCTGGGTGAATTGATTTATTTCGCTACGGACTCGAGCTGTCTTGTGATTAGGGTAGAATTTCTTAAGGAATGCCGCAACGAATTCTTCCCAATTCGTAATGGAATGTGCGGTAGTGTTATACAGCCACTTCTCGGCTATATCGCACAAGGTAAATGGAAGAATACGAAGACGCATAGCATCCACAGAAAGCTGTGAAGTACCCATCATTGCGCATACATTTTCAAATTTGGTGATAAAGACATATGCGTCTTCAGTCTCGAGACTGTGATATTTGGGTAGAAGGTTGATGTATTGGGGTTTAATCTCAAAATTATCCCCGTTGGCTGGTGGAATGGATAAGCAGGTCGAAAGAGGACCTCGCATAGGATAGCACCTCTCTTGGAGAGAGATGCAGGGTGGATTCTGCGCACCAACGGACGGCGGCAGATTAGTGGTAAAGAAGTTCGATGGAGAAGGATCCATCGATGTGGGTGTGGTGGTGGGTAAAGGAGAGGTAAATGTAGAAATACCGACTTCGGAGTTGATCAGGGGAAAGCGGACTAAACGGGCACTAGAATCCCGTGTCCAGCCTATCTTGCACTAAAAAGGGTTTAGTACAAGTGGCAGCGTGAATATAATTAGGGAAATGAATGAAGTGTTGGTGTTTGTTTTGAAAAAGATACGGATTTTTTTTTTTAAAAAATGATGCAATCACAACAAATGCAACAAGCAACCCTAAAATCTAGTGGTCACCTAGGTCAAAGCTCTAGACCGCTCCTAACTGCCAAAAGACAAGTCGCAGGATCAATCCTCCACTGCCTCTTTGTCTCTCCTGTGGCCAGGTAAGTGCCAGGTAAGTGGGAGGTTCTCCACTACGTAAGTAGTGGCCCTAATTAAGTAACCACTAGCCTTCGACACACTTGCCTTAGACACCACAAAAGAAACGCGGATAAGCAATGAATTACCCACGCCCTTCTCTTGTCCTAAGTGAGCGCGATGGTCCTTAGAGTCATCTCTAGATATTTTTTAGTTAATGAGGGTAAATGCGGATGCAAGTTTGTGATTTTTGGGGCTTAGGAAGGGTAATGAACTCCCCACCTAATCTGGATTTGGCCGTGCCCCTTAATTTCCGTATTAATATACAAACAACCAAAAATCAAAAACACGCACAATTTATTTTGCTTTTTGCGGCGCTGCGATTTATTTGCAAAGAAACCTGCACCAAATTGTTATTTGGAGCAGACAGGGAAGGAGATAAGAAAGTTGAGAAATTACCAGAGAACTTTGGTACAGTGTTCCTATAGGGCCACCGCGGTTCAGCCGCAGGAGTCGCCTATTGCAGCGCTTTCGCGGTGGGATCTTGGGATCACTGCACAGAAATTTGTGCACAAGCTCCTGTTCACCTCAAGAGCTCTCTGGAATGCTCTGAAAAATTTTTCTCAAGCTCCACAAATTCCAGATTTTCTCGTAAAAAATCACAACAACACGTTTAGGGTTTGTGCGAATTTAGATCTAAAAATATAGATGGAATAAACTTTTCAACTCAAATTTCAAAAACGAACAATTAGCGCACTATCCCGGCAACGGCGCTATTTGATTGAATGTTTTCCGGTGTGTATGTAGAAAAATTGTAAAGAAATCACAACCAAAAATATTTGACTGCAATCAATAACGGTGTCGAATGTAGCGCGTTAGTAAGTGCGGATCGTCCACAGGGAAAGTGTAATCGTTCGTGTTTCGAATTAGATGAGTCGAAAATTTAAAGAAAAGAAAAGAAACAATTCATGATTTGTAAATTGAATTTCAAGAATTAGAAAAATCTAGATCTAAGAAAACATTAAAATCAAGAATTGAGATGTGATGATTTCCAAACCAAATATCAAGAATCGAAGTGAGGCTCGTAGGAATCGATCAGATCTATAGATATGATGAAATCTAGCGATTACGTATTCTTATCCATCGATGAATTGATACTAGATCGATGATGATCAACGAGAATTAGGGATTTCTTGTGAAACTAGGGTTTCATCATTTATCCCTTGTTCCTTCGTCGATGTCATTCACATTCTAGCCTCTAGTAAATTCAAGAATTGATCGTGGATCCCTAATTTCAAGCGATCACAATCAAGAAAGTATCGCACCGAAACTAGGTCGTCGGTTCTTCAATTTACAAGAGTTTACAAACTCATAGGACTTAAGAATTGTTTCAAGATTTGTTACATCATCATTCTATTGATCGTCTTGACTCCTTTACGAGCGGAGTTTTACTCAAACATCACAACAAGAACCATAATCACAAATTGAGATCGAATCATGATGCAAGAATTTAAAGAAAGCAAGATTAAAGAATTTCACCTTTTATTTATCAACAATTCCGTTACAATTCACTCAAGAACTACAAGAGGAAAGAACTCGATCGTCAATTTGGCTTCGCTCGTCTTCTTGAGTCGCGGATCGGTTTGGATCACTTGCTCGGTTGAAGATCGGCTCCGCTCCTAAAAGGTTGAAGGCTTCTCGCTTGAATGGTACTCGGGATCTTGAATTTGGCTTTGGAATTTGAATTAGGGTTTACAAGTTGTGTCACTCAACTTGTAGGTGGAAGATGAAGAGAGGAGAAGAAGTGATAGAATGAACAACCTTTGAAAGTGAAGCCTAGGGTCCCTTTTATAGGCTTAAGAATGATTAGCTTCCTTAAGAAGCTTGGATTAGGTTAGCTTCCGTTGTAAGATAGTTAGTTCGGTAGAAGCCTTTAGAACTGGTAAGTTAGGGTGTAGCTTCCACCTTAAGTTAGGAGGTTAGGGAGAAGGTTCTAGGCTTTAAGGTAGTTAAGGGGAAGCTTGCTTAAGAAGCTTGGACATCATTAGCTTGCACAAGGAGCCCTTTCTGTACTGAAGAACTTTTTGGAGTTCTCTGGAAATTCAGTAGCTGGAATGAGTTTTAGGACTCAAGAGAGGAGTTCTGAAGTAAAACCGAAGTGGTGACGTGTCACATCAACCGCGGATCCGCGGCGCAAGCCGGCTCCAGCCGCGGATCCGCGGCTCAATAGGAGGGCTAGGGCTTGAAACTTCATGTATTTTCTTCTTCTGTCTTCAGGTGTAATTTCTGATATGTTTATTCCCTGAATACCTTCTAGATCATTGCCAGATTTCAAATCTTTGAGTTGGCGTATTATTTTCACAGATTTGGCCTTTCTCCTGGAATTTCCTGCACAGACTTTGAAACAAGTGTTGCGCTATACAAGGATGATGTGATGCCATGAAAAACAGTCAATTTCCCTAAAAATTCCAGTTTTAGAGTATAACACATGTGATCTGGTCTTTTACAGCTGTTTTGCTAATATGTGTAATATGCAAACCGAACACTTCTAGATGAGCGCAAATGATAGGGACATTGACGTGTTAAAAATACATTATTTTCGACTGATCAGGACTCATCCCAAGACAGATCCTGATACAGCGGTTCCTCCCAAAAGCAAAGCGGCTTTTCACAAAAAAGAGAGGCCTAATAAAGCTCAAGTGCCCAAAGAAAACTCCAATGGCCAAAACTCCAAACACCCCAAGCCTGGGGACATGGAAGTTCACGTAGTCTATGTGATGAATTCCAAAGACGATGTTCGAGCTTCTACTGGTCATCGACCTCAAACTCGGTCCCTGACAAAAGTTCAACTGCAGCGTGAAAATCTGCAGGAGATGCTCTCTCAGGCGGCAGCAAACGCTAATTCATCGCCTAAGAAAAATCCCGAGGACACACCCGAAGAAAGAGTAGAGAAGGAGTCGGATATTGATTTCCTAAAGCGCGCTCTGAAAATGAGAGATGAAGAAGCGGCAGAAATGTCCACTAAAATGAACCAGATGGCCCTTCTGATTCAGAATATGGCTAGAATGATGGTTCAATCGGAACCACTGGCGGATGAACCGCCGGTGGTCGGTCTTAAAGATAAGGATGACATTTCAAATACTCTGCAAACCTCATAAACGGCTGAGGAGGAAATGATTCCTAAAAGAAAAGCTGGACACATATATCGCTCAGCAAGTCAAAACTCATTATGCCAGTGAAGCATCGAATAGGCCAATCAAGACTGGTCGACCGTATCCGGCGTACTATGATCAAATACAGTACCCGCCAGAATACATACTTCCGACTCTACATGTACAAAGGAACTGGGAATCCTCGCCAGCACGTTGCGCGATTTAAATCCATGTGAGGAAATACTGGAGGACATGACATACTACTCCTCTGACAGTTCGTCAGCGGTCTGGCGGGCATCACCTTCGTATGGTACGTGGAACTCCCAAATGATTTCGTGAAGAGCTTCAACAAAATGGATATTCTCTACTGTCAGAGATTCGCTAATGAGAACGAACAAACTACCGTGACGGCGCTGTTCAACGAAAGGGTTAGACCGAATGAGACTTGGGTTCAATATGTTACCCGATGGAGAAATCTCTGGTCAAATGCGAGCAACGCATCAATGAAGTTGTAGCCATGGGAATGCTCATAGACACGCTTGACCCAAATTCAAAGGCGTTCCCGACCTTCCAAGAACTCATGGATAAAATGGCTCGATTGGATCAAATGTGTCAAGACTCTTTCTCATCCGATGATGACGAATGAAAAGCGGAGGCAAGATGGCGTTTGTCGCCTACGCTCAACAAAAATAAGTGGCTCTGAAGCAACCTGTCGTCAAAATAGCGATGGCGTGGATACTCGCTCCCCCCCTCCGAGATATACACATGGGGCATATTTCTCACTGGCGGAAGAATATTTACGTGGGATGGTCTTTTCTTCTCAAGGAGCATATAGAATATCAAGGGACTTACAAGTGGGTTCTGCAATCAAGTGGAATAACCCACTTGAACCAAAAAACCATGGGAGGGATGTGAAACCCATGTCCCACTCCGAATCAGATGATGAGGAAAAAACCCCAAGTCAAATTCATTCTTCCAAGAAAGAGGAAGACTCGGCAGAGGGAATGACGTGATATCTCATTCCTTTGTATATGAAGAAGACACTCCATCAGAATTGGAAAGCGACATTGATAAGCAGGGGGCAGGTGCTGTTTAAAATGCCCAGTACTTTCTGCAAAACAACCCGATTGGCACGATCATAGATGAAGAATTCCAAGAAGGTAAAAATAGTCTAAGGCATGAAGTGTCCATGCAAATAAAGGACAAGCAACAGCGTCTAAACAAACAAGAGTTGGAAGGGGTGAGTTATGCAACTTCGCGACCGAATGAGAGTGTTAGACCGAAAAGTCCTTAAACTAGAAATTCGCCTCAAATATGGCGATCATGGACCGAAACGTCCCAAAACTAGTGTGTCGCCTCAAACAAGGCACATCGCTCCAAATACGACGATATCCTCTCTTGAGATCTATATTGCAATCGAAGTCCCAACGGCAAAGATTGCAACTCAAGTCCTACCAGCTACACAGCTACTCCAGCAATAAAGCCACCCCCAAGTCCCACCGGCAAACAGATGAGTCACCTGCGGAGAAACTATTTTCGAGAGTTTCATTGTTCAAAAAAACGGTATATCCACAAGCGAAACGGGCACGGATGAAAACCCGAAAAGGCACCGTGAGTAAAAACAGCAGGATTGCCGACGAGTTTGTGAAAACCCGGAAGGGCACAATCTCATTAAAAAAAATGGTATGTCCACAAGCAAAATGGGCACGGATGAAAACCCGAAAGGGCACCGTGAGTAAAAACAGCAGGACTGCCGGCGAGCTTGTGAAAACCCGGAAGGTCACAACCTCGTTAAAATAGATACACTTACGAGATCCTCACGACTCGTAAGGAGAATCCCCGTGTGAGACCCTCACGGCTCATAGGATTCAAAAGCCTTAAGTTACAGGGATCTGGACCTGTTCTTAAGCCGTCATATCCCCCAAATTGCCCTACAGACGGTCCATATTGACCCTTGTATACAATCCAGGGGCACGAATAAATATTTCTTTGCCAAGTTCTACAAATGGAAAGAAATGTCCCCATACGGCGAATAACACTTGTAGGTCCTCTCGACTTATAAGGAGAAAACACTCTTGGAGGATCCTTATGACTTACAAGAGAAAACACCACTTAGAAGTCCTCACGACTTCTAAAGAGAACATACACCTACGAGATCCTCACGACTCGTAGGGAGAAATACCTTTATGAGACCCTTACGGCTTGTAAAGTCAAAAAGTATTAGTCAACAGGATCCTAACCCTGTCTACTAAGCCACCTTTGTCCAAACCGACATAGGAAAATGATGAGTCGCTTCTGGCAATATCCCAGTTGTAGCGATATTGATGCCTAAACAGGTGTCAAACTCCAAGTCAACCTCTCCGAAAAATGTCGCCCCTACAGTCATCTAATGAAGAAGTGGAACCTATTCATTTAGGATCGTAAATACCAAAGCGCACTGGACGAAATCAAGCAATATCTGCAGAACCCGACGGTACTGACCGCTCCGGTCAAGGGAAAGCCCATCATCCTGTACACAATAGCCCTTGAAGGTTCTTTAGGTGCGTTACGGGCATAGGAAAACGACCAGGGGAAGGAGAGAGCTCTCTACTATTTGAGTCGAGCTCTCCTGGGGGCAGAAAACAACTACCCCCCCCCCAATCGAAAAGCATTGTCTGGTATTGATCTTCGCGGTAATGAAGCTCCGACATCATGAGGTTCATCTCATATCAAAGGTGGATCCTCTCAAATATTTAATGTCGAGAGCCATATTAATATGAAGGCTTGCTAAATGGGCCCTCCTCTTGATGGAGTTCTCGATAGTATATCGACCCCTCAAGGCAATAAAAGGACAGGCCATCGCCGACTTTCTCACTGAATATTCGATACCTGCCGACTCTCCTTTAAACTGCGAGTTGCCGGACAAACACGCATTTGACTCAATTGACAGGGAGAAAGAAGGAAATGATACCCGATGGGAACTCTACTTCAATGGAGCGTCCTTTTTGAAGAAGCGAAAGCAAAACACCCCCATGATTAAAGCCGGGGTGGGCCTTATCTTCGTGACTCCACAAGGAGGGATTATGCGTTTTGCCCTTTCCTTAACGGAGCCAAGAACAAATAATGAAGCTGAGTATGAAGCTTTGATAGCAGCTCTCGAGATTGCTGTCAACATGGGGATCGAAAACCTCCTCATATTTGGAGACTCCTAGCTGGTTGTTAGCCAAGTAAATGGCGACTACCAGACGTGCAAGCCAGAACTGATCAGGTATGGTGAAAGAGTGCAGCAATTGCTGACGCAAATCCTCTCTTACACCCTAGAAAGCATACCGCGTGCGGAAAATAGTAAGGCGGATGCGTTAGCCAAGCTCGCTAAAGAACTGGCCGACGAAAACCTTGATGACGTAAAGATCATTATGCAAAGTCGCCGGATTCTCGCACCAGCAGAAATATCTCCGAAGACGTCTAAAGGAGAGGAAGCAACCGACCAAGAGGCCTTCCAATTGGAAGACAAAGAAAAGGCTGAGGATTGGAGAGAAGTCTTCATAGACTACTCAAATCCCATCGAACGCCCAATAATGCATCGTCGAGACATCAGCTCATGAAGCGAGCTCTGTCTTTCGCCTTCGTCAATAATACTCTATATAAGAGATCGTTTGATTGTTTATGGTTAAGGTGCCTGGGACCAGAAGAAGCAAGGAGGGTCGTTCAAGAAACTCATGACGGACTCTGCGGTTCCCATCAAGCTGGGCCAAAGATGAAGCTGAAGATCAAAAGAATGGGTTACTATTGACCCACGATGATTCAGGACTGCCTTGGATATGCGATGCAGTGTCACTCGTACCAAATTCACGAGGACTTCATCCACCAGCATCCGAATCTGCTAACCCAATATTGGCTAGCTGGCCATTCGAAATGTGCGGAACCGATATAATCGGGCCCATCGAGCCAGCATCATCTAAGGGACATCGGTTCATACTAGCAATAACCGATTACTTCTCTAAATGGGAAGAAGCAATACTGTTAAGGGAAGTGAAGACAAAAAACATCCTCCATTTCTTCAGGATGCATGTCATCTACCGGTTCGGCACTCCGCGGAGGATCATCTCGGATAACGGGCCAGCCTACAGAAGCCATAAGATCAACCGCTTCACATAGCAGCATAAAATAGATTGGAGATATTCTTCAATTTATAATCCCCGAGCTAGCGGTCTAGCTGAGGCTTTCAACAAGACCTTGACAAAGATCATAAAGAAAACGGTATCCAGAAATAAAAAGGACTGGCACGAGAGATTGCATGAAGCTCTCTGGGCTTATCGGACTACGTTCAAGACGGCCACGAACACAACGCCATTTGCGTTAGTATTCGGCATGGAAGCGGTACTTCCCTTGGAGATAGAGCTACCCTCTTTACGAGCAACAGTTCGATACGAGCTGACGGATGACGAAAATGCCCATCTTCGGCTCGAGGAACTTTATGCTCTCGATGAAACTCGTCTCATGGCGCAGCAAAACCTAGAAGCTTACAAAGCAAGGATGACGCAATCATACGAAAGACAGACTAGGACGAGAACATTCTACCAAGGCGATCTCATATTAGTTGTAAAAAGACCTATGATCCCCAATCGTGCTAAACGGGAGAAATTCGAGCCGAACTATGAGGGCCCATACATCATAGACAAGGTCTACCAAGGTGGGGCCTACTTGCTCATGGATATACATGGCGAAAGACCCTTCTGACCAATAAATGGCCGGTTCCTTAAGAAATACTATGCTTGACAAGTCACATCTCAGATTAATGATGGATGACGACGCTCGTGTCCGCGCTCGCTATCTCCCTAAGTCCAAACTCTATAAATAATATCCAGCGAAACCTCGCCTCCAAAAACAATGGACCGTAATGTCCTTAAACTAACAACGGACCGCAACGTCCTTAAACTAGCTGTGGACCGAGATGTCCTTAAACTAACATTGAACCGTAATGTCCTTAAACTAACAACGGACCGCAACGTCCTTAAACTAGCTGTGGACCGAGATGTCCTTAAACTAACAACAGACCGAGATGTTTTTAAACTAACAACGGACCGAGATGTCCCTAAACTAACAACGTCGTCTCAAACACGGCGATAGTGGAGTGTAAGTCCACAAGTCCCAGCTGTGAGTACTGCGACTCAAATCCCACCGGCGAACAAATAGGCCACATGCGGCGAAACTATTCTCGAGAATTTCCTCGCCAAAAAAAAAGTACGTCCACAAGCGAAATGGGCACGGATAAAAACCCGAAAGGGCGCCGTGAGTACAAACAGCAGGACTGCCAGCGAGTTTGTGAAAACCCGAAAGGGCGCAATCTCGTTAAAATAAAAACACCTGCAAGGTCCTCTTGACCTTGTAAGGAGAAAATACCTGCGTGAGATCCTTACAACTCACAAGGGAGCAACACACTTAGGGATCCCCATGATTCCTAAGGAGAAATTACACTTACGAGATCCTCAAGACTCGTAAAGAGAATCCCCCTATGAGACACTCACGGCTCATAGGATTCAAAAGCCTTAAGCTACAGGGATGTGAACCTGTTCTTAAGCCATCACATCCCCCAGTTTGTCCTACAAGCAGTTCAATATTGACCCTTGTATACAATCTATGGGCACGAATAAACGATTCCCCCACTAAGTTCTACCAATGGCGCGAAATTTCTCCATGTGGTGAACGACACTTGTAAGTCCTCTCGACTTATAAGAAGAAAACACTCTTATAAGATTCTTAAGACTTATAAGAGAACACACACTTAAGAATCCTCACGATTCCTAAGGAGAAAATGCACCTACAAGATTATCATGACTCGCAGGGAGAAACGCGTTTATGAGACCCTTACGGCTCATGAAGTCAAAAGCCTTAGTCAACAGGATCCTAACCCTGTTTGCTAAGCCCTCTTTGTTCGAATCGACAAAGGTAAATGATGATTCACTCCTGGCAATGTCCCAGTGGTAGCGATGCTGATGCCTAAATCGGTATCAAATTCCAAGTCCTTTCACGGCAAATGATGATTCGCTCCTGGCAATATTCCAGTCGCAACTATGTTATGCTAAAGATTGGTATCAGGTCTTGAGTTCCATACTCACAGCAAAAAAACAGCGAGCCAAAAATGCATATGAAATAGCCGAAATGATAGGGCAACTTGCAACAAAAATCAGCAAGTAAAATATGTGCATACAAAAATAGCCGAAATGATTGGGCAACTCGCAATAAAAAAAAGCGAGTAAAGAAAAAGAAAAATAGCCGAAATGATTGGGCACCGCGAAAACTAACCGAAATGATTGGGCAATCGTGACTTTCGCGATATAAAAAGCTGAAATGAAAGAGCGTCGCCGAAAGAAATAAAATAAAATGAAACTTTTGCCCTGTAAGTGAGATCACATTGACCCCTGTATACAATCCATAGGCTCAAACAGAAAGGGAACCATATCGTCCTACCAGGCTTCGTCAAAAGGAAGCCAGATCTCGATGGCTACACCTATAGCCTAGAAATCAATAACGGCGTTCCTTCTCGTTCCAACCAGAAGAAGATACGACGTCAGCAAAACGGAGCCACGGCGAAGTCCCCTAGTTCCAAATCTCGACGGTTCATAGACAGCCTAGAGACTACCTCGGAGCCACGGCAAAGTCCCCTAGTTCCAAATATTGACGGTTCACGGACAACCTAAAGACAACCTCGGAGCCATGGCATAGTCCCTAGTTCCAGGTCTCGACGACTACATCTACAGTCTAGAGATCAACAACAGCGTTCTTCCTCCCTCCAGCAGGATACAGACACGACATCAACAAACGGAGTCATGGCAAAGTCCCTTAGTTCCAAATCTCGACGGTCCATAGATAACGCAGAGACAACCTCCACATTCGTCGCAATATTGCAGACACAATGTCAACCAATGAAGCAAAGGAAGATCCCTAGCTTCAGGTTCTTGCGGCAACTCAAATGAGACCTGAAAGACTATCGGAAACCATCCCACTCCAGCGCGGAGTGGTCATGACTCATCGAGGCTCCCAAAATGAGCCTAACCACAAGTAAAAAGTGACATGGAATATCCCTAACGCTTACTCTTTCGACGGTAATATTACCTGGAAGATTACTTGAAGACGTCTTGTCTAGCCCCCGAAGGGATCAGAGACACGACAGTCGCGGGGCTACCCGAACAGCAAGATTGCATATCGGGGAATATATCGGCCAACGCGATGGTGCGACGAGTAAAAAACCCTAGTAACACAAACCCTAACGGACTTTTATTAGCAGGAGTTATCTGTAATGTTAAGAAACCCTTGCGAGAACTTCTCGATTCTTCTCGACTCGTGAGAAAATTAGTGTACTTGCGAGAACTTCTCGATTCGTCTCGACTCGTAGGGAAAAACATTAAGCAATGGGGATAAGTGTAAGTCCATGTCACGCACCCCACGAACTTGCGAGGAGGCGGAATATATGAAAAACGATTATCAAAGCTTCGTAACACGGACTTGAGCGCATGAATCGTTTCTAAAACGTTACTAGCAAACTACGAAAGGTTTAACTACTCGGATTCGAAGTTATACCTCACGTTACTTGTCCTTCGGGTCTTCATCGCGGTCCTCCACTCCTCGTAGGCTCCTTGGAACATCGGCACCTCAACGGCCTCTTCGAGTCAAAGACGATCCACCCGAGAGCTCATACGCCAAGCTTTATCTCTAACTTGAGATAACTAGGTTGCTCAAAGTGCTAATCTAAGCTACCTAGGGGATATAGAGTAAGGTTATGGATGTATTAGTTTAGCTAACCCTTTATCTCAACACATGAGAGGTTAGGGTTAGGGTTTCAAGAATGAGAGAGCTTGAGGAGAGAGAAGGTGATGATAAGAATGAATTGAAATTGTTTCTCACTTCTAATATATTATGAAGCATAAAGAATTATCAAATGAATAAATCAAATGCATTATCATCATGCTTCATTGAATATGTGCAATGAATCATCGAGTCATTAAGCAATAAATGCTTCATTAACTCACTTGAATGATTCATCTCATGAGTCACAAAATCAATTAATGATAATGCCACCTTACCCTCCAAGTCATCATGCTTCTAGAAACTTCCCGGAAAATTACGAGAACGCCCCTCCAATCCGTGAAAACACAGAAAGACTTTAGACTGTATAAATCCAATAACCTGATACTAGAAACTGGCTTAAACCAAAGCCGACTAGTAAAAACTGTCCGAACGTCGTACGTGCGTAAACACACGTATGCGTCCGAACCCTTGTCGTAAAACCATACGACCTCTATATCGTTTCTCCTGGAGCAGGGAAACCCTCTGTGTGGGACTCTAAAGACTCGACACTACGCTGGCAGTGGGTTTAACTACAGACCGCAAGCGGCACTAGCTGTACGTAACGGTCCCCAGGTAGATGTCGATAAGAAGGCCGATGAGGAAAACCATCTGAACTCCTACTGAGTCTGATGTGACAATCTCCGTACAGTCCGGTCTATTCGTCTAAGACTATCGCATATCGAGCCTAGGGGGCGGCAAGCGTCGGTCCCCTAATAGTTGTATAAGTCGTGTCGGAGCGTAGCCCATTACACCCTGAGAAACTACTGGAACCTACCAGTAAATCTCGCTTGCCCTGGCCAGGGACTTTGCGTAATAGCTCTCTGACACAGCGCGATATCAACTCCCAATACCGGGAGAGACGAATCCTATCTAACCGCCACTGCCTCCAAGTGCTCGGGACTGCACCCAACTGCTACCTGTTTGCACGACTCCTTTGAGCCGTGGTAGGGTAGCAATCTAAGAACAGTGGGATACACTCGAGGCGAAGTAGCAGTGTCAAGTCTGCGGACTATGCTGTACTCATGTCACCTGGGAACTGTTAACTGACGACGGGTATAATACCAACCAATCAGTTCCCCTGCGAGTCATGTCCGGTGTACCCGTAACCTAACGAGCACCTGTATACTATCTCCAGTACGACGTACTGATGGCTATGGGATAGACCATCTCCCCAACTGGGATGAGAATCATACACACTAGTCTACGCTGGAGTATCGATGCCCTGTCTCGATAATCCTACGACTAGGGACAAGTATAGGATGTTGCTTATAGACTACCCAGCCCCCACTAGTGTGACTGCCATCACAACGCTGGTAATCAAGCAAAGATCCTATGGGCTCTACTAATATGTATAAGTGATACGTTATAAGAAACATATGCACATATTAAAGTAGACATAAACCAAGTAGCATACTATCATGTTTAGCAAGACTGTAAATACAACTGTGAATATCCGAAGCTTCCATTAAGTAATATACATACAAGTATGATACAATAATGGCCCCTAGGGCATATACACTAACAATCTCCCACTTGCACTAGGGCCATGAGCTGGCATATCGTAGACCTATCATCTCGAATAGCCTCTCGAACTGCGTCTGAGGAAGGGCCTTTGTGAATGGCTCAGCAATGTTATTCTCTGTCTCTACTCTTTTCACCTCGATCTCCCGGCGATCTACGATCTCCCGGATCAGGTGGTACCGCCTTAAGATGTGTCTGGACTTCTGATGGGACCTGGGTTCTTACGCTAAAGCTATAGCGCCGTTGTTGTCACAATATAGAGGTATTGGATCAACACTGGTAGGAACTACCTGAAGTTCTGTGAGGAACTTCTTCATCCAGACAGCTTCTTTTGCGGCATCGCAAGCAGCTATGTACTTCGCTTCCATCGTTGAGTCAGCAACGGTCTCCTGCTTGGAACTCTTCCAACAAACCGCCCCTCCATTGAGGGTAAAGATATAACCCGACATGGACTTGGAGTCATCTTTGTCACTCTGGAAGCCGGAGTCGGCAAAGGCCTCAATCTGGAGGTCTTTTCCGCCATACACTAAGAACATATCTTTAGTCCTCCTCAGGTACTTGAGAATGTTCTTTACTGCTCTCCAGTGATTCTCCCCTGGGTTTGCCTGATACCGGCTTACAACGCTCAATGCGTATGCTACATCTGGTCTGGTACATAACATCGCATACATTATAGAGCCTACCGCAGAAGCGTAAGGTATAATCGACATGCGATCCCTTTCCAAATCAGTCTTGAGAGACATCTCTTTGGAGAAGGTGATTCCGTGACAAGCCGGTAGATTACCGCGCTTAAAATCATCCATACTGAATCTCTTCACTATGGTGTCTATGTACCTGGACTGCGAAAGTCCCAACATCCGCTTTGATCTATCACGATAGATCCGGATCCCCAGAATGTAGGTGGCATCACCCAGGTCTTTCATGGAGAATTTATGTGACAAGAATCTTTTGACTGACTGTAGCATAGGAATATCATTTCCTATTAGGAGAATGTCATCCACGTACAAGACGAGGAATACTACACCTCTCCCTACAATCTTACTGTATATGCAAGGTTCATCTGGATTTTTGATAAAGTCGAATTCTTTGACAGCATCATCAAAATAGATGTTCCAACTCCGCGATGCCTGCTTTAGTCCATAAATGGACTTAAGCAGCTTGCATACTTTACCGCTGCTCCCACTCTGAATGAATCCCTCTAGCTGATCCATATAGACGCTCTCTTCCAAATTACCATTTAGAAAGGCCATCTTTACGTCCATCTGCCAGATTTCATAATCGTGGAAGGCAGCAATAGCAAGAAGGACCCGAATAGATTTAAGCATAGCCACTGGAGAAAAGGTTTCGTCATAGTCCAAACCAGGTCTTTGACGGAAACCCTTTGCAACAAGTCTAGCCTTATAGGTTTCAACCTGTCTATCTACACCAATCTTCTTTTTGAAGATCCATTTGCATCCTACGGGTTTTACCCCATCTGGAGCAATGTCCAAAGTCCATACTTTGTTAGTGTACATGGACTCCATTTCGGTCCGCATTGCATCCAGCCATTTTACTGAGTCACCGCTCTGAATGGCTTGCTGGAAGCTAGTAGGCTCATCATAGTCAATAGTGCAATCCTCTCTATCCTCGTCTATAAGAAAACCGTAGTATCTCTCGGGCGGATGAGATTGCCTACTACTCCTGCGGAGTGGCGTCAGGATGTCCGGTTCTTCTGAAACCTCTGGTTCTACCAAGCTTTCAGTAATAGTTTATGGTTCTGGAATTTCTTCCAGTTCTATTATGCTCCCACTTATCTGATTTTCTAAAAACTCAGTTTCCAAGAAGCGAGCATTATGAGAAACAAAAATCTTTTGTTCCTCTACGTAATAGAAATAATATCCTTTGGAGTTCTTTGGATATCCCACAAACTTACACTGTACTGATCGTGCCTCTAGCTTGTTCGCATGCTGCTTCTTTACAAAAGCTGGACATCCCCATATCTTAATATGTTTAAGATAGAGTTTCTTTCCACACCACATCCGATATGGTGAAGTAGGCACAGTTTTAGTTGGAACTCGGTTTAAAAGGTATGCAGCTGATTCTAGTGCATATCCCCAGAATGATCGTGGTAACTCAGCTTTACTTATCATGGAACGAACCATATCCAATAGGGTTCGATTCCTTCTTTCCGATACACCGTTGTGTTGTGGTGTGTATGGAGGAGTAAGCTGAGACAGAATTCCGTTCTCTTTTAAGTAACCTAGGAACTCGGCACTTAAGTATTCACCACCTCGATCAGATCTCAGTGTCTTGATACTTTTGCCTGTTTGTTTTTCCACTTCATTCTTGTATTCTTAGAATTTCTCAAAGGCCTCGGATTTATGTTTCATTAAGAAGACATATCCATACCTAGAGAAATCATCCGTAAAAGTAATGAAGTAGGAATAACCACCTCGCGCATGTATAAACATTAGACCGCACACATCACTGTGTATGAGTCTCAAGAGCTCGCTCGCTCTTATTCCGTGTCCAGTAAACGGAGTCTTTGTCATCTTTCCCATGAGACAAGATTCACAAGTAGCATAAGATTGATATTCGAACGAATTCAAATATCCTTCTCTATGTAACTTAGTTAATCGTGTTTCATTGATATGACCTAGTCTACAATGCCATAAGAAAGCCTGATTTATTTCTGGAGACTTTCTTTTCAGTGTGTTCTGGATATTGAAAACCTGAGCTTGACTTAATACGTATATACCGTTATCTAATATACCTGACCCAATCTGAACTTGATTTAGGTGGATGTTAACTACATCGCTTACGAATGTAAAATCATATCCCTCTCTTTAAAGTGAGGACACAGATATGATATTACAAGTCATACTAGGTATATATAAACAGTTACGTAAAATCAATATATGCCCACTTGTCAATCCTAGGCGATATTCTCCCACGGATTCAGCGTTCACTGTCATTCCGTTTGCAACTTTGTGAGACCAATCACCTACCTTTATAACTCTACGGTTTCTCAAAGCATGTAATGAATTACAGATATGAGATCCTGCTCCGGTATCAAGTACCCAGGAAGTAGAGTTAATTGACAAACAGTTCTCAATTACTAACACACTTGAGGCTGAAGCAACAACATGCTTCGTATCCTGGCTACTGGCTTCTAAAGCCCTGCAATCATTCTGCCAATGCCTAATCCCATAACAATAGGAACGTCCCTCTTTTACTACATTCAGTCCCGAAACTTTTGGCCTTCTCTTTCCTTCTACTTCCCTGGTTTCCTTCAGGGTAGAAGGTAGAGACTGTAGAATCAGGTCAGTATCTGACCCGTTCTTCGACGTGGTCTTCAGGTCCATGAGCTCATCAATATAGCTAGTCATTGTAAGGACGTTGTCCCCTACAGACGACCCGTCAGCTAACCTCGCTTGATTTAATTCGTTCGAGGTTTCATATCTTGTGGTATGAGATTGCTCTCCATATAAATCTTTGTTATGGAGAAAGATGGAAACTAAGTCCATCTTCTCGTGCTGCTTCTGGTATACACCATCAACTGAAGCTAACATGAGGCACTTAGCTTTCGCTTTATCTTTTTCCCTTGTCTGACGGATATCCATATCCGCGACAGTGGAAACTGGATCTGGGACGGCGGGATCTTGAGTAGTAATAGGGTGGTCCAGCTTGTCATAGGCAATGGATGTCTGGACAGACTTTTGCCAGTCATATAAGTCAGATTCAGTCAATTTGTTATCTAGATGTAATCTAGTCATGGTCACAAGGTCGCTGCAATTAAGAGAGAGAGAAGAAAACTTTTTAGCATGATGCTCTTGCAAGTTTAGAATGGTTTTTAATTTTATCTAAACAGGATGGCTCCCACTGTTTCTCGAATTCCTCCTCAAACCATAAAAGAAGAATTAGCCAGAACTATTCTCACCGTACAATTCTTTCTTAACCGTTCAGCCAGGTCAGTGTCGATACTTCGAGGGAGGTTTTCCAACGCTTTCGCGAAGTTCCTTAATTAAATAACCTCTTTTCTCTTGGGGCGCAGCCCCGCTGACACCTTTCTAGGCACCTACTTGGTTTATAGCATTGATCGTTAAGTGATGAATCTCCTGATAAGTAGCATGTACTTACAGTAGGATCGGGATCCAAAATATCATCGTATGATAATGTTGAAGGAATCCTACCAACATTCATCAAACTCCAAAGTGGTATGCATCTCTCTGCAAATTTCAGTTTCTTTTAGAAATTCCCGATGTGGATTTATGCCCCATTCTCTTATGACCTTGACTTTGGCCAAACAAATCATAAGCCACATGTCAAGTTCTACCCGTCATTATCCAGGTTAATTTGAACCCATCCGTACATACCCTTGACTTTAGCCAAACAAGGCAGTACGACTGTCCCAAACCAACGCATCTATCTATGCTACATATGAATATCCAACAGCTACCAAACATTGTGCCTTGACTTTGGCCAAACAAACACAGCTTGAATACTATTGACTATCCATAAGAAATGACGGATGGCTACAACTGGTTTTGGCAAAACCGTGAACGTAGTGAACTTGATATAATCGAAGGAACCTGATACTTTTTAAAAGGAGTGGTTAAAGCTCCGCAATTAAAAAATCTGATCTTTTAAAATAACCGAGTGGTTTCTTTTAAATTTGTTCCAACGATTAAACTTTGGTTTATTTTCTTTGCATTATAATAATGCGTCCCATCTTTATCCTATCATTGCAGAAAATAACGAAAATACCACGTCCTCTTATGCCATCCGCATTTGCCATGGGGTCCCGTCATCACCCGTTAGGTTACTTAACTAACGACAGAGCGGGGGCTGGGCTAGCGCGGGTGTAAAACATAAGTGACGTCTAATAGCTATCATATATAGATATTGTACATTCGTCAGACGCAATAATAAGCATTCCAGATCACTGATGGACTTTATTGGATTTACTAGCAATCCGTATTTTTTTGAGCCTGCAATAAAAGGCGGATTACACAGTTGTGATGAATAGCCATTACCCCACTCTAGACCCCTACGGGTACGGCAAACTACCCGCCAAGTACCCGAAGTGAAGCGGTCTCCCTCAACAAAGTGAGTAGGCCACTAAACACTTCAAAGTACCCGGTAGTTTGTGTACCCCGCCTTGGGTCTATCCTAGGAGCAAAAACAGTAAAAAGAAATAATACAACGGTGGCTACAACCGCAACCTGGATGCACCCCGCAAAAGAATATTACATCATATTACATTTACATTGAATGAATGAATATTAAACCCATCTCAAACCCCGGCTAATCATCACAACATTCCAATCAAGTCCATATACACAAACAGTAAACATTACAGAAATGTGCAACCCCCTGCCAACCGACATACTAGCAGTTAGGGGAGGTTTACGAACACATTAAACATTACAGATAATAACCCGATTAGCAATTATTTTAGAACATCGATCGACAACCTTTATCTGTGTCTACCCAAAAGCAAACTTGCACTGAAGTAACCTGGGTAGAAACAGAATATGCAGGAAACCAAAACCCCAGAAAACATGAATAACAGAGCAAATCCGAGTCAACTCGGAGTTGACTCGGCGGCGGATCCGCGGCACAAGCACTCTATTGCCGCGGATCCGCGGCCATAACACCGAGTTGGAACTTCGTATTTTTCCAGTATTCTTAAATTTCCCAGCTGTGAATTTTAAGGCATATCAAATAATTTTTCAGACATGTTTAAAATTAACAGAAACTTAGGGATCCCAGGGTTTCGTTTTCGTGTTTTCCGTCGATCGAACTTCTAATTAGTTGCTAACAAGCTATTAATGGTTTAGTTGGCTCTGATACCACTGTAAATCCATGTCACGCACCCCACGAACTTGCGTGGAGGCGGAATATATGAAAAACGATTATCAAAGCTTCGTAACACGGACTTGAGCGCATGAATCGTTTCTAAAACATTACTAGCAAACTACGAAAGGCTTAACTACTCGGATTCGAAGTTATACCTCACGTTACTTGTCCTTCGGGTCTTCATCGCGGTCCTCCACTCCTCGTAGGCTCCTTGGAACATCGGCACCTCAACGGCCTCCTCGAGTCAAAGACGATCCACCCGAGAGCACCTACGCCAAGCTTTATCTCTAACTTGAGATAACTAGGTTGCTCAAAGTGTTAATCTAAGCTACCTAGGGGATATAGAGTAAGGTTATGGATGTATTAGTTTAGCTAACCCTTGATCTCAACACATGAGAGGTTAGGGTTAGGGTTTCAAGAATGAGAGAGCTTGAGGAGAGAGAAGGTGATGATAAGAATGAATTGAAATTGTTTCTCACTTCTAATATATTATGAAGCATAAAGAATTATCAAATGAATAAATCAAATGCATTATCATCATGCTTCATTGAATATGTGCAATGAATCATCAAGTGAGTCATTAAGCAATAAATGCTTTATTAACTCACTTGAATGATTCATCTCATGAGTCACAAAATCAATTAATGCTAATGCCACCTTACCCTCCAAGTCACCATGCTTCTAGAAGCTTCCCGGAAAATTACGAGAACGCCCCTCCAATCCATGAAAACACAGAAAGACTTTAGACTGTATAAATCCAATAACCTGATACTAGAAACTGGCTTAAACCAAAGCCGATTAGTAAAAACTGTCCGAACGTCGTACGTGCGTAAACACGCGTATGCATCCGAACCCTTGTCGTAAAACCATACGACCTCTATATCGTTTCGCCTGGAGCAGGGAAACCCTCTGTATGGGACTCTAAAGACTCGACACTACGCTGGCAGTGGGTTTAATCACAGACCGCAAGCAGCACTAGCTGCACGTAACGGTCCCCAAATAGATGTCGATAAGAAGGCCGATGAGGAAAACCATCTGAACTCCTATTGAGCCTGATGTGACAATCTCCGTACAGTCCGGTCTGTTCGTCTAAGACTATCGCATATCGAACCTAGGGGCGGCAAGTGTCTGTCCCCTAATAGCTGTATAAGTCATGTCGGAGCGTAGCCCATTACACCCTGAGAAACTACTGGAACCTACCAGTAAATCTCGCTTGCCCTGGCCAGGGACTTTGCTTAATGGCTCTCTGACACAGCGCGATATCAACTCCCAATACCGGGAGAGACGAATCCTATCTAACCGCCACTGCCTCCAAGTGCTCGGGACTGCACCCAACTGCTACCTGTTTGCACGACTCCTTTGAGCCGTGGTAGGGTAGCAATCTAAGAACAGTGGGACACACTCGAGGCGAAGTAGCAGTGTCAATTCTGCGGACTATGCTGTACTCATGTCACCTGGGAACTGTTAACTGACGACGGGTATAATACCAACCAATCAGTTCCCCTGCGAGTCCTGTCCGGTGTACCCGTAACCTAACGAGCACCTGTATACTATCTCCAGTACGACGTACTGATGACTGTGGGACAGACCATCTCCCCAACTGGTTCTCCAGTACGACGTACTGATGGCTGTGGGACAGACCATCTCCCTAACTGGGATGAGAAGCGTACACACTAGTCTACGCTGGAGTATCGATGTCCTGTCTCGATAATCCTATGACTAGGGACAAGTATAGGATGTTGCTTATAAACTGCCCAGCCCCCACTAGTGTGACTGCCATCACAACGCTGGTAATCAAGCAAAGATCCTATGGGCTCTACTAATATGTATAAGTGATACGTTACAAGAAACATATGCACATATTAAAGTAGACATAAACCAAGTAGCATACTACCATTTTTAGCAAGACTGTATATACAACTGTGAATATCCGAAGCTTCCATTAAGTAATATACATACAAGTATGATACAATAATGGCCCCTAGGGCATATACACTAACAATAAGGACATATTTCCTAAGCACTGGGTCCCTGCAAGTCGGTCCAAGATGGACTATTGCATACTATTCACGGGCCACACTCTCCAAAGTCGAGTATCGACAAGGAGGGAAACAACCACTTACGAGTCCTCTCGACTTGTAAGGGGGAAAAATTCTCTTGTGAGATCCTTACGACTCTTATGAGAAAAAACACACTTAGGAATCATCATGACTCCTAAGGAGAAAATACATCTATGGGGTCGTCTAGACTCATAGGGAGAAAAGTGTTTATGAGACCCTCACGGCTCATAAGTTGAAAAGTCTTAGGTGGCAGATCTGAACATGTTTCCTAAGCCATCGCTGCCCTACAAGGAGATCAAGATGGACTATCTACGGGCCATATTTGCCAAGGTTACATGCCACTGAAATAAAGAAGATACTTAGGAGTCCTCAAGATTCGTTAAAGAGAGAGAGAGAGAGAGAAATCCAAGCGAGATTCTTGTGACTCAAACACCTTTGATAAAAGAAAGGGAAATTTTTCCATTCATACTTGAGAAAATTTATACATCAGAGATAACAACAAAACAGAAATATCATCAAAATGTTTACAATGGAAAGACACTGAATCCTGGGCATGGATTTAAGAATTCAGAAGCAAGGCCGAGTAAAATGCTTCTGGCTTCTCTGACCATTTTCTGATGCATTTTCTCATGAATGCAAGCGTCGGGATTCTCACTGATATCGTTCGTCCTCTGGTAAACAGAGATTATCGTTGTCTGTTGGAAGACCTGATGCAAAATATCGACAAGATTATCTCGCCGCCTTTTCGAGATCAAGCCCATCAGATATACTGAGTGCACCTTGTCTTCGGCACCATCAAGTGCCTCAAGCGGCATGGACTCGTTAAATTCGGGAAGTGCTTCCCAAATTGCCCCCACGATAATTTTCCAAAGAGCGGAACGATGGGGAAGTAGTCTACCATTGTATTCATCGAAGCGACGCATCACCTCAGCGCATTGGGCATTCGTAAACTCCTGGTTTTGACAGCGGCCTTGGACGCGAATGTCTTCAGAGGAGATATTCTCGTCAAGATCATCTAGATAAGCAGCCATAGTATCTGGAAAGAAAATTCAGTAAAAGACTAGCAATTAAATATCAAGATTCTTAGTGTCTAAAATAAAAATAGTAGTGACTGTCCATCATTGATAGGGCAGTCACTCATTAAGGATGGAATCCTAAGAGGCTCCTCATTTAATAAGAAGCCTCATCGGGCTAAGGACTTGAACTCCCTCGAGAGCAGTGCTCTGCAAACAGAAATCATATCTGTCAAATGTAATTAAGAGGGGAATAAAAATTCCCCAAAAATTTCTAAAGAGCTGTGCTTTGTAAAAGCAATGTTACAAGGTAAAACCCCAAGATCTTTAAAGATCTGAAGTACAAATCCTAGAGACTCTAAGAGTTCTTCATTAACGGGTTAAGAAACCCAAAAAAAGATTTTTTTAGATCTATGATCTAAGAAGAGCAAAGCTCTGTTTTCATTTAAAGAAACCCTAAAAAAACATCTTTAAGATCTATGATCTTAGAAGAGCAAAGCTCTGTTTAAAGGGTTCGAGCATAATCCTTACCAAATTTTTTGGACAAAGCTCTAACTCTAAAAGAGTTTGTTTGGGCAGAGATCTAAACTCTGAAAAAGAGAATTAAATTATCAGAAGAAGAAAGAAGAGAAGATGATGAACAACAGTCATCTCAAGGGCCAAAGGCCCGACTTATAGGCAAGGGATGCCGATCCAACTTCCAAGAAGATCCAACGGTGGAAAAGCTGCTACCGCTGCATCCACGTGTGAGCCACGTGAGCGCAACGATGGGGGGGGCATTTGTTTCCCCCCAATAATAGAAAAGTAAGGCTCTGTTCAAAATTTGAAAAGAGGCAGCGCCTCATGTACCTTGCACGAGGGCGCCAGCGCCAAGAGTTAAAAACTCTGAGGCAGCGCCTCACGTGCCTTGCATGAGGGAGCCAACGCCAAGAGTTAAAAACTCTGAGACAGCGCCTCACGTTCCCCACACAAGGGCGCCAGCGCCAGAATAAAAAGTTCTCTGCCGTTGGATCAAAGATCCAACGGAGATGATAAATCATCAAAATTTTGAGGAAATATTCCTCAAACCTTTCTGAACGAGAAAGATTACTCTCTGTAAAACATAGCACCGTTGGATTAAAAATCCACGGGTGATTAAAAATCACCAAGGTACAGAATAAGCTCCGTATGGGAAAATATTTTCCCAATCTTTCTAAACAAGAAAGATTACGCTTTGTAAAACAGAGCACCGTTGGATTAAAGATCCAATGGTGATTAAAAAATCACGAAGCTACAGAATAAGCTCTGTATGGAAAATATTTTCCCAATCTTGTTAAAAACAAGAAAAATATCTTCTGTAAAACAGAAGTCCTTAGATCAAAGATCCAATGGTGGATAAAATCCCCAAATCAATTAAGGATCTCTCATTGAGAGATTTCTTTAACTAAATCAACAAACTTGCCTCCACTATATAAAGGCCCCAAGACTTCAAGTCATGTACAGAGGAACCCCCCCCCCCCCCATAAACTTCAAGTTCAAAAAGAGGAGCAAGCTAAAAAGAAAGCTTCAAGAGAGAAGAAAGAAGAAGAACTTTCTTCAAGATAAATAAAGAAAATAGAGATCAGAGCATCTCATCTGCATATCTAAGGGTTTAACCCTCATAAAAGAACATAGTTCTTTCCCTGGATCTGAGATCCATGAGACAAGTCTCCCACAAATGAGAATTTAATTGTCGTAGGGATTAATTTGTTCTTGGGGACTGAAGATCCAGGGGAGAACAAAATACACAAGACGACCTACGGGGAATCGAGACTCTGGGAGCGTCCTACCCTAAAGTCTCTTCTAAAAATTGGCCATGTTCAATTTGGGGAGACCTTTGGCTCGAGATTTGGGTAGAAACCGAAACCCTAATCCCCTCCTACACCTAGGGATTGAAGATCCAGGGGAGAAAAAAGAATCGAACTCTTTAGAAAAATGCACAAGGGAAGAAACAGCGCCGAGCGCCTCACGTGCCTCTCACATGGGCGCTGCTTAATAAAGAGTACTTAGCACTCAGTGGTTGGCGTCCAGAGCCTCACGTGCCCTTCACGTGGGTGCTTCTTAATAAAAAGTGCTTAGCACTCAGTAGTTGGCGCCCAGCGCCAAGCGCCCCACGTGCCCCTCACGTGGGCGCTGCTTAATAAACAGTGCTTAAGCACTCAGTGGTTGGCGCCCAATGCCAAACGCCCTACGTGCCCCTCATGTGGACACTGCTCAATAAGTAGTGCCTAGCACTCAGTGGTTGGCGCTCAGCGCCAAGCACCTCACGTGTTCCGCACGTGGGCGACATAAAGAGTGTTTAACACTCCATAAAAAACAAAAAAAGAGGGTGAGCGTCAGAGCCCATATCAATGCTCAGCACTGTTTGCATAGAAAAGGGACTGAGCCCAAACAAGTGTTTAACACTTTATTCAAAGACTGAGTGGGCTGAGTCCAAGTTGACCAAAAGTCCCTAATTCAGATCAACTTAGCCCATGTTCTCACAATTTTCCCAAATTGGTCTTAGTCCCAAATACGACTATTGATCTTCCAACGGACATTGGTTCAAGAGTACATCTTCTCACACCTCTAATAAATGTCGTTGTAATTCTTCAGCGTCTTCAGAAAGGTGGTGGGTCCCGATAACCAACAACTCTTTAGTGTACTCTCAAATAGACAGACACATCCCAATACGGACCATAATTTCCTTAAACTAGCTATGGACCGTAATGTCCTTAAACTAGCTATGGACCGTAACGTCCTTAAACTAAAACGATCGAGCCCAAATGCTCTTTCGTTGGATCAAAAATGATCCTGAACCCCCGTTAAGTAGATCTTAGCCCAACATCGGATTAACGTATCCTTAACAAATATTTAAGTCGATCTTAATCTCAAACAAGGTTAACGATCCTTAAATCAAACCAAACCCAAATCTAAGAAGATACGGATTTAGACTAATCCATGCCCTACGGGAGACAACACAAATTAGTCTCCGTATACAATCCACGGGCAACCAAAAATAAAACAAACACACACGACATGAAGTGACCTTCTGGAGCAGGAGAAAGTGGTTATCGCTACGCGGTAACGTAATTAACTGTAGAGGCTTGTGCCTGCAGGGAAAAGCGTCCCCACAATCAAAAACCCCTCACAACGAGGGGGAATCTGATGAAATCTGCCACAACGGCCGCATCTGTCTAAACCTTCGATACACACGCCATAAATCAACTTGGCATCTTCGGAGAGGTAGACAGATAAAACCAAATAGCATCTACCCCCAAATTCAGGTAAGACGACCTACGCGATTTCGTCTCTATTTTCGGCTGTAAACATCGTGTAAGAAAGTCCTCCATATATATGTCCAATCATCCACTATATCATACAATAATGGCCTCCAGGGCATACATATCGCTAACAATCTCCCACTTGCATTAAGACCAGTTGTTGTAGTATCTCATACCCAACATCCCAAAAAGTCTCTCGAATAGCATATTGGGAGGGGCCTTCGTGAGTGGATCCGCTGTGTTATCCTTCGAGTCAACTCTCCCGACCTTGATCTCCCGGTGATATACTATTACCCTGATCAGGTGATACCGCCTAAGAATATGTCTGGATCACTGATAAGACCGAGGTTCCTTGGCCAAAGCTACAGCTCCATTGTTATCACAATACCCAGGTATTGGATGCTCAATAGATGGAACCTCACAAAGTTCATCTTATGAACTTCTTCATCCAGACAGCCTCTTTGGCAGCATCGTTGGCAGCGATGTATTCAACCTCCATCGTCGAGTCTGCTACAGTATCTAGCTTAGAACTCTTCCAACATACCGCCCCTCTATTCAGGGTGAAGACAAAACCCAAGACCGACTTACTGTCGTCCTTATCACTCTGGAAGCTCGAATCGGTAAAGGACTCCACCTAGAGTTCACCGTTACCATATACCAAGAACATCTCTTTAGTCATTCTCCAGTACTTAAGAATGTTCTTCACAGCTGTCCAGTATTTCTTCCCTGGATCTGATTGATACCTACTCACTACACCTAGTGAGTAAGTTACATCCGGTCTGGTACACAATATCGCATACATGATTGACCCGACTGCCGAAGCATAGGGTATCCCTTGCATGCGAGGCCTCTCCAAATCAGTCTTGGGAGACATCTTTTTGGAGAGAGTGATTCCTTAACAAGCGGATAAATTACCACGCTTAGAATCTTCCATACTAAACCTCTTTAGTATGGTGTCTTTGTACCTGGATTGGGACAATCCCAACATCCGTCTAGATCCATCTCCATAGATCTTTATCCCCAAGATGTAGGAGGCATCACCTAGATCTATCATGGAGAACTTGTGTGATAAGAAGAGCTTGATCGAGTGTAGCATAGGAACATTATTTCCTATCAAGAGTATGTTATCCATGTATAATACGAGGAAGATAACCTTACTCTCTACCACCTTCTTATATATACATGGTTTATCTACATTTTTGATGAATTCAAACTCTTTGACAGCTTCATCGAAACAGATGTTCCAGCTCCGTGTGCTTGCTTTAATCCGTAGACTGATTTGAGCAGCTTGTACATGCTTTCGCTGCTCCCACTGTCTACGAAGCCCTCTTGTTGTGTCTTGTACACACTCTATTCTAAATCACCATTTAGAAAAACTTCTTGACGTCCATCTGCCAGATTTCGTAGTCATGGTATGCAGCAACGGTAAGTAGGATCCTGATGGACTTAAACATAGACACTGGAGAAAAAGTTTCATCATAATCGACACCTGGTCATTGACGAAAACCTTTTGCTACAAGTCTTGCTTTGAAGGTCTCAACCTTTCCATCTACACCAATTATCTTCTCAAGATTCACTTGCTCTCGATGGGTTTTACCCTTTCAGGAGCAACTTCCAAAGTTCATACTTTGTTGGTGTACATGGATTCCATCTCGGATCGCATAGCATCCAGCCATTTCACAGAGTCTCCACTTGTGATGGCATGCTCGAAACTAGTTGGGTCATCATCTTCCATGATGCAATCCTCGCTCCCACCGTCTATGAAAAAACCGTAGTATCTCTCAGGTGGATGAGGAACCCTACTAGATCTGCGGGATGGCTGAGGTTCGTCGAGGACTATTGAATCTTCCGGTTCCACAAAATCGTCGGTTATAGTTTGTGTTGTTGAAACTTCTTCCAATTCTACCTCATTACCACTAATCTCTTTGACAAGAAATTCCTTTTCTAAAACGGTGGTATGTCGAGAAACAAACACCTTTTGTTCCTCGGTGTGGTAGAAGATATACCCACGCGAATGTTTGGGATATTCTACAAACTTGCACATAACTGACATTGCCTTGAGCTTGTCCGGAATTTCCTTTTTAACATAGGCCGGACAACCCCATATCTTAACTCATTTAAGAGATAGTCTTTTCCCATTCCATATCTCATATGAAGTGGTAGGCACAGATTTGGTCGGAATTCTATTCAATAGGAATGCTGCTGTCTCAAGTGCATAACCCCAAAAGGAAATGGCAACTCAGCATTACTCATCATAGAGCGCACCATATCTGATAGGGTGCGATTCCTCTGCTCCGAAACTCCATTTTTCTGTGGTGTATACAGAGGAGTAAGCTGAGAGAGAATCCCATTCTCTTTTAAGTAGTCTCTGAATTCCGTGCTCAGGTATTCTCCTCCCCGATCAGATCAAAGGATTTTAATACTTTTACCCGTCTGGTTCTCAACTTCGTACTTATATTCCTTGAATTTCTCAAAAAATTCAGATTTGTGTTTCATTAAGAACACATATCCGAATCTTGAGAGATCATCGGTGAATGTAATAAAGTACGAGGAACCATTCCTGGCATGTGTAGACATAGGACCGCATACATCACTATGTATCTGTCCAAGAGTTCAGTAGCTTTTTCTCCGTTTCCAGTAATAGGAGTTTTGGTCATCTAGCCTTTGAGACATGACTGGCAAGTTTCATAAGATGTAAATTCGAACGGATTCAAATATCCATCCTTATGCAACTTAGCCAGTCTTGTCGCATTGATATGACCTAGTCTACAATGCCACAAGAAGGTTTCGTTCATTTCTGAACTGTTCCTCTTGTGTGTGTTCTGTATACTTAGAACTGTTTCGTGATTTAAAACGTATATACCGTTATACAACGTACCATACCCAATCAACACTTGATTTAGGAAAACATTCACAATATTTTTGGTACGAAATAACAGTCGTTCAAAATCATTGTGTTACCACTTGGTAAGATAAGGTGATATTCGCCAACTGCTTTAGCTACAACAATTGCTTCATTCCGCACTTTTAAAGACATATCACCCTTTTCCAGTTCTCTACCTCTCTTTAGCCCATGTACAAATTACATACGTGGGATCCTGATACGGTATCCAATATCCAGGACATAGAGCAAACTGAGAACGGTTCTCGGTAACGAACACACCCGAAGAAGATGTATCAACATGTTTATTCTTCGTTTGGGTGGCGTTGGAATCCTGATATTCCCCTATTCCTTGCTCAGACTTATGACAATTATTAGAAAAAGCAGAACCTAGCCCAGTATAATAAGTGGGTTCGGTCAATACATCCATATTATTATCTTGATTAAGGCGTGTCATTGGTCGCTACTAGGAGAGAGAGAAGGGTAATCATTTTTACGTGCACTCTTTGCAAAATTAGATTGGTTATTATTTTATCTAATCAGGATGGCTCCCACTATTTTTATCAAATCTTCCTTCAAACTCTAAAAGGTAAGATTAGCCGGGATTAATTACACCCTACAAGTTCGCCTATTGTTCGGCCAGACAGGTATTGGTACTCCGAGGGTGTCTCCCCATGCTTTCGCATGGAACTAATTAAATAACCTCATTTCCATAGGGGCATCCCCCATTAACACCTTTCTTAGACACCTACTTGATCAGCTAATTGTAAAGTGGAAAACTCTCCCAGGAGTAACTCTTACTCACGGTGGGTATCGAGATCCAACTATCATATAGAATGTATGCAATCTCATTGCAAATTTCAACACTTGAAATTCCCAATAATTGTTTTTACCCCTAGCTTCCTATGACCTTGACGAAGGCCAGCAAACCATAGGCCGCTAGTCAAGTTCAACCCGTTCATTTCTTAATTGAATTAAACCCACCCGCATGACTCTTGACGCAGGCCAACAAAGTCGTACGACTACCCTAATCCAATCGCATCACATGCTGCAGATAAGAACTAATTAGCTACCGCACACTATGCCTTGACGCGGGCCAACAAACGCAGCACGAATACTAAATAGTACTTATCTGAAATGACGAAGGGCTGCGGCTGGTTTTTTAAGAAAACCTTTAACATAATGAACTTGATATCGTTGTAGAATCTAGTGATTTTGAAAATGAGTGGTTTAAGCTCCGCTTTTAAAATCGAGTAGTTTTCAAAAACAAACCGAATAAGTTTTACTAGCTTTTGCTAAAGAGGTCACTCCCGGTGAAGGGATCTCGGCTCTTTCATCATCGAATGAGGTGCTGGATATCCATCATGAAATACCGCTATGCAAGAAACTATGATAATAAACCGAGTGGGTTGTATCATTTGCTAGTTTTGCTAAAGAGACCACTCCCGATTAAGGGATCTCGGCTCTTTCCTCATCGAATAAGGTGTTGGATATTCATCAAGGAATACCACTATGCAAAGCAAGAACTAGAGCTACCTTTTTAAAAACTTTTGATTCTCCAACATCTTTAGGTTTCTTTTCTTTTCATTAATCTCATTAAGGAAGTCCCATCATTTAATGTTTCCCTAAACATCACAAAAAATGAAACGAAAATAGAACGTACGCTTATGCCATCCGTATTCGCCACGGGCCCCCGTCATGCACCGTTAGGTTACTTAACTAACGGCAGAGCGGGGGCTGCACAAGTGCGGGTGCAAAACATAAGCAAATTTTATTATATATATCATATATATAGCATTCGTCTCACGCGGTTATATGATCACATCACAGAACCAAGCAGCAGAAGTCAACATATGAAATATTGGATATACTAGGAGGTCCATGTTTTAAATTCAGCCAGTAATGAAAAACACGGATTCCACAGTCATGATGAATAGCCAAACCTACATCCCTAGACCCCTACGAAAGCGGCAAGCAACCCTACAAATTCTAGAGTTAGGAGACCCGGTCTCGACTCCTCGAGATGGTCTCCCACTGGACTCCAGAACCCGGTTACTTGTGCTCCCCATCTTGGGTCTATTCTAATGCGGAAAAGTAAATAATATATATCAATGGTGACATCATCCTCAATCCGGAAGTGTCCCAATAAAAGAATATTACATACAAATTTTACATGAATGAAAATACAAAACTCTCATCTCACGTAAAAACCCTGGCTATTCATTCACGACGATCCAATATAACATATCAGCAACACATAACATCACATGTCATCAACGTAAGTAAATACGCGTATCCCAAATTTCGTTGACATATAGCAACGAGATTTAGGATACCCCACATATTACACTTACGATCGCAGAAAAGAAATGAAAAGGTACAATAATTAGAATCCGCATTACCTTAGAAATCATAAACCCAGAATATCTCATATTCCGAATTTCATGCCTAACCCTATAAACCTTGCATTTTAGTCTCATATCGAAAACACTTTTTAATAACTTAGTCGGATAATTCAATAAGATTCCCGACTACCCGATTGAATACTCGTCAGGAAGTTTAGTAGATGGCCGCACCCCTGATGTCGTAGACCAAGTGCACTTAGGCGGAACACCGTGGCCGCGAGCATCCAAGTGGATGCTTTTAGCAACGGGATTCTCCTAAAGTCACTTGGTCGAGGCTATGGGGCGTAGCTACCTAGTAAAGTTATTTGGCGAGTATTCGCGTATGATACGCGATTGCGACGGAGTTTTGATCCGAATCGAAACTTCATGGCAATCAATCAATAGAGACTAACATGCTAGATTTACAAACAAACTAGTTTTCACAAAACTAATTTAATATGGATTCCAACTACTGTATCATATATCAAACTTAAACCCAAAACGATGTAAAAAAAATTACGACTACGAAACACTCCGTATTAGCCCCTTCACAAAATTAACATCACATGCAATTTTGTGCCAATCAAACATAACCTGAAACCCCAAATGCAAGTGAATAGAACACCACAAAAATTCTAACTTCTAATTGCTACAGTAAACGGGTGAGATCGGGGTTTTAGCAAATGTGGCCGGCCATAATATATTCAAAATTCCTCAAATTTTTCTGGTGTTCTAGACACTTCATAAGTAGCACTCTGCACTTGTTTAAAAAAATTTCAGAGGCTCTGGAAAATTCGACAGAGAACAGGGTTTCAGTGCGACTTTTTGGGAGTTGTTTCGGTTTCGTAATTTTAACTACATCGTACAATCTTCTAGCTTTGGCTCTGATACCATGAAAGTATTTGTTAGCACCACCACTTGGTTTTATTAGCATCAAGCATGCCATTTTAAAAAAATTCGGGATGCTAATCAACACTAACCAAGATCATAAACTAGATGATTATGGTTTAACTATGATGTTATAAACTATACTAAGAGATGGATGGCTACAACCTGTGTAGACCGTGTCCTTCTCTTCTAAACCTCCGAGTTGTAGTCCCTACGACTCCGCTAGGCTCCACTTGAAGGTTGAACGAACTTGCTTCAATGACCTTCGTGCCGAAAATGATCCACCCGAAATCCGCTAATCCAAGCTAGCTCTTCACTAAACTCTTTAGTGAAGTAAACACACTACACCAAAGTGCTAATCTAGTGTAGGATGGTGAAGTAAGGTTTTTTTTTGCTCACTAGGGTTCCCACAAGCTCAAGGGTTCACAACTCATGTGAGGGATTGAGCTTGGAGGTGGAAGTGGAGGTGAAGAAGATGGAGAGAGCTAGAGAGCAACTCATCACATGAGCTCTCAAAATGAAAAATTAACCAAGTCATGTGAAGAATGGCTTGACCCCCTCACTTATTGAAGCATCCAATATCCATCAATATAGAATTGTAACCATGCCTCAATAGTGTAGGATGATGAATAAAAAATTCATCAAGCCGTGCTTTACACCAAGCCACAAAAGTCTCCTCATTTTTCCACCTCTTTTTTCTTTTTTCTAAAAATAGAAAATCCATGCCATGCTTCATATAATATATATATATATATTATGAAGAATAATTAGTGAGCTATAATATTAGTTAATATATAATTATATCAAATATAAATATATATCATATTATTAAATCAACACTTGATTCAATAATTTGATTATATCACATATAACCGACTAATATCATATATCTGTATATCACATTATCAAATCAACACTTGATTCAATAATCTGGTTATATCATATATAACCTAACTGATAACAAATAGCCGCCAGATTACAATACGGTATCTCATACCCGTATTTAATCAGGCCCCTGCACATATCAGCATATGTGCCCTATTTCGTTTCGCTTGAACCAGGAAACTTCTATGTGGGACTCTAAAGACTCGTCAATATGCCAGCAGTATGTGATGATCACATCAGTTGCCCACAAACCGTCAGCGGTACTAACTGAACGTAACGGCTACCCAGGTATTGAGCAAATAGAAGATCAACAAACAAGCTTGTCCAAACTCCCATGAAGCCTACAGGTAACACTTACCATACAGTCCGGTCTCTTCGTCTGATATGTTGCATATCAAGTCTGGGAGTGGAATCGTCAAACCCCAATAACTTGATAAGTCATGCCGATGTATGGCCTATAACGGTATGAGAAACTACTAATAACACTTACCAGTAAATCTCATCTACAGCCCTGCCCAGGGACTTTCTATTATAGCCAATCGAGCATAGCGCAACATCAACTCCCTATATCGGGAGAGACGAAACCCTTCCTATCACTCATTGCCTCTATGTGACTCGGGACTGTACTAAAAATTCACCTATTTGCACGACTCCTTTGAGCCGTGGTAGGGAGGAAATCAAAGCACAGTGGGAACCACACAAGACTCTATGACGATCTCGGGTCTACAGACTAACATGTACCAGTGTCGCCAGAGAACTGCTATCTGACGATAGGTATAGTACCATCAAGGAGTTCTCGGCGAGTCTTGTTCAGTGTACCCATTCTCTAATGAGCACCTGTGTACAATCTTTGATGTCAAACACCAATGGCTATAGGATCAACCATCGCCCCCATACAGGGTCAAGAAACATACACACTAGTCTGCTCGGGAATATCGATGCCCTGTCTCGATATACCCTCGACTAGGAACAATTAAAGGATGTGCTTGTGGACTACCCAAGTCCAAGTAGTATGATCCGCATCATAGTCCTGGTAGTCAAGCCAACACCCTAAGGGCTTTATCAACATGTATCTGAGAGATAGTATTATAATACTAGTTGTACATGTTAAGATAAAGGCAACCAGATAGCATACTATCATATCGAGTAAGAAAGTCCTCCATATATATGTCTAGGCATCCACTATATCATACAATAATGGCCTCTAGGGCATACATATTACTAACAACATGAGTGAAAGGGGGCTTCATGAGTTGCACAGAAAGGAGTTGTTGAAAAATGTTACTTCATGCAACTTAGATTTCTGAAAATTTTATACGGTGTGGAAGCAATATAAGGTCGGCTTCAAGAAAGCTGTGCACAAGACTAAAGGACTCCTCGACTACATTCACTCAGACGGATAGGGGCCATCGCCGGTTGCATCAAAGAGAGGTGACATGTATAATGTCATCTTCATTGATGATTTCTCACGGAAAGTATGGGTTTACTTCCTCAAATACAAATCAGATGTGTTTTCCAGTTATAACGAGTGGAAAGAGGCTATGGAGAAGAAAAAGGAGGGACCAGTGAAGTATTTGAGGACAAATAATGGAAGTGAATACACCTCAAAGTAATTTCAGGATTTCTGTAAAGAAGAGAGTATACAGCGGCAGTGGACGGTTCCAGGACAGCCAGAGCAGAATAAGATAGCGGGGCGCATGAACAAGACACTATTAGAAAGAACCAGAAGTATGCAGTTCCAATCCAGACTTTCTGAGGACTTCTAGGCAGAGGCGGTGAGTCATGCATGCTATTTGGTCAACAGGTCTCCACCAACGGCCATAAATCTTCAGATCGCAGAAGAAATGTGGAGAGGAGAGCCAGTCAGTTACGATTATCTACGAGTGTTTGGGTGCCCTGCCTACTCGCTTATGAATAAAAGGATAGGACCAAGCTGGAATCAAAGTCAAAGAAGTGTGTTTTCTTAGGATTCAAACTTGGTGTTAAAGGCAACAAGTTATAGGATCAAGAAAACAAAAGGTCATTACCAGCCGAGATGTAATCTTCGATGAGGATTCCATGTTGAAAGACGTGGTTGGAGATAATAAAGAGACAGGTAGAGCATCAAGGAACAATGATTCGGTGGAGGTGGAGTTTGAAAGTGTTTACTAGCACCACGGTAAGGTCAAAACTGGCATCACACATGCAATTTAAAAAAAATTAGGTGCTAATCAACACTAAACAAGGATCAAACTAAACTATTAGGGTTTCTATGATGATATCATAAGATCTAGCTAAGAGATGGATAGCTACAACCTTTGTAGACCGTGTCCTTCTCTTCGAAAACTCCGGGTTGTAGTTCACGCGACTCCACTAGGCTCCACTTGAAGGTTGAACGAACTTTCTTCGATGACCTTCGTGCCGAAGATGATCCACCGAAGTCCGCTGATTCAAGCTACCTCTTCACTAAACTCTTTAGTGAAGTAAACACACTACACCAAAGCGCTAATCTAGTGTAGTATGGTGAAGTAGGGATGTTGTTTGCTCACTAGGGTTCTCACAAGCTCAAGGGTTCACAACTCATGTGAGGGATTGAGTTTGGAGGTGGAGGTGAAAATATGGAGAGAGCTAGAGAGCAAATCATCACATGAGCTCTCAAGTGAAGAAAAATCACTCAAGTCAAAAATGAAGTGTAGAATGGCTCATCAAAGCTCACCCATTATTGAAACATACAATTTTTAACACATAAAAATTGTAGTCATGCTTCAATAGTGCAAGCAAATGAATATAAAATAGAATAAGCCATACTATGTTCCATACCTCAAAAGTCTTCCAATTTTCCACCTCAATTTCTATTTTCAAAAAATAGAACCATGCTTCTTATATATATATATCACATATATATTAATATATATATAAAAAGATAAGCATATAATTAGTGAGCAATAATATTAGTCAATATACAATTATATCAAATATAAATATATATCATATTATTAAATCAACACTTGATTTAATAATCCGGTTATATCACATATAACCGACTAATATCATTTATCTGTATATCACATTATCAAATCAACACTTGATTCAATAATCCAGTTATATCACATATAACCTAACTAATAACAAATAGCCGCCAGATTACGATATGGTATCTCATACTCGTATTTAATCAGGCCCCCGCATATATCAGCATATGTGCCCTACTTCGTTTCGCTTGAACCAGGAAACTTCTATGTGGGACTCTAAAGACTCGTCAATATGCCAGCAATAGGTGATGATCACATCAATCACCTACAAGCCATCAGCGGTACTAGCTGGATGTAACCGCTACCCAGGTATAGAGCAATTAGAAGATCAACAAGCAAGCTTGTCCAAACTCCCATGAAGCCTATATGTAACACTTACCATACAGTCCGGTCTCTTCGTCTGATATGTCGTATATCAAGTCTGGGGTGGAATCGTAAAACTCCAATAACTTGATAAGTCATGCTGATGTAAGGCCTATAACGGTACGAGAAACTACGGATAACACTTACCGGTAAATCTCATCAATAGCCCTGGACAGGGACTTCCTGTTATAGACAATCGAGCATAGCGCAACATCAACTCTCTATACCGGGAGAGACGAAACCCCTCCTATCGCTCATTACCTCCATGTGACTCGGGACTGTACCCAAAATCCACCTGTTTGCATGACTCCTTTGAGCCGTGGTAGGGAGGAAATCAAAGCATAGTGGGAACCACACAAAACTCTATGACGATCTCGGGTCTACAGACTAACCTATACCAGTGTCACCAGAGAACTGCTATCTGATGATAGGTAAAGTACCATCTAGAAGTTCTCGGCGAGTCATGTTCGGTGTACTCATTCTCTAATGAGCACCTGTGTACAATCTTTGATGTCAAACACCAATGGATATGGGATCAACCATCGCCTTATATAGGGTCAAGAAACGTACACACTAGTCTACTCTGAAATATTGATGCTATGTCTCGATATTCCCTCGACTAGGAACAATTGAAGGATGTGCTTGTGGACTACCCAGGTCCCAGTAGTATGATCTGCATCATGGTCCTGGTAGTCAAGCCTACATCCTAAGGGCTTTATCAATATGTATATGAGAGACAGTATAATAATACCGGTGAACATGTTAAGATAAAGGCAACCAGATAGCATACTATCATGTCGAGCAAGAAAGTCCTCTATATATATGTCCAAGCATCCACTATATCATACAATAATGGCCTCTAGGGCATACATATCACTAACAATCTCCCACTTGCACTAAGGCCAGTTGTTATAGTATCTCATACCCAACATCCCAAAAAGTCTCTCGATTAGCATCTGTGGGAGGGCCTTGGTGAGTGGATCCGATGTGTTATCCTCTGTGTCAACTCTCTTGACATCGATCTCCCGACAATCTACTATCTCTCTGAAAGGGTGATACCGCCTAAGAATATGTCTGGATCTCTGATGGGACCGGGGTTCCTTGGCCAAAGCCACAGTTCCATTGTTATCACAACACACAGGTATTGGATGCTCAATGGAGGGAACCTCAATAAGTTCATCTTATGAACTTCTTCATCCAAACAGACTCTTTGGCAGCATCGTTGGTAGCGATGTATTCAGCCTTCATCGTCGAGTCTGCTACGGTATCTAGCTTGGAACTCTTCCAACATACCGTCCCTCCACTGAGGGTGAAGACAAAACCCGAGACTGACTTACTGTCGTCATTATCACTCTGGATGCTTGAATCGGTAAAGGACTCCACATGGAGTTCACCGTTACCATACACTAAGAACATCTCTTTAGTCCTTATCAAATACTTAAGAATGTTCTTCGCTGTTGTCCAGTATTTCTCTCCAGGATCTGATTGATACCTACTCATTATACCTAGTGAGTAAGCTACATCTGGTCTGGTACACAACATGGCATACATGATTGACCCGACTGCCGAAGTATAGGGTATCTCTTGCATGTGAGCCCTCTCCAAATCAGTCCTGGGAGGCATCTCTTTGAAGAGAGTGATTCCTTAACAAGCGGGTAAATTACCATACTTAGAATCTTCCATACTAAACATCTTTAGTATGGTGTATATGTACCTGGATTGGGACAATCCCAACATCCTTTTAGATCTATCTCTGTATATCTTTATCCCCAGGATGTAAGATGCATCACTTAGAACTTTCATAGAGAACTTGTGTGATAAGAAGAGCTTGACCGAGTGTAGCATAGGAACATCGTTTCCTATCAAGAGTATGTCATCCACGTATAATACGAGGAAGACAACCTTACTCTCTACAACCTTCTTATATATACATGGTCCATCTACATTCTTGATGAAGTCAAATTCTTTGATAGCTTCATCAAAACAGATGTTCCAGCTCCGTGATGCCTTCTTTAATCCATAGATTGATTTAAGCAGCTTGCACACGCTTTCGCTGCTCGCACTGTCTACGAAGCCCTCTGGCTGTGTCATATACACGCTCTCTTCTAAATCACCATTTAGAAAAGCGGTCTTAACGTGCAACTGCCAGATTTCTTAGTCATAATATGCAGCAACGGCAAGTAGGATCCTGATGGACTTAAGCATAGCTACTGGAGAAAAGGTTTCATCATAGTCGACACCTGGTCATTGACGAAATACTTTTGCTACAAGTCTAGCTTTGAAAGTATCAACTTTTCCATCTACACCAAATATCTTCTCAAGATCCACTTGCTCCCGATGGGTTTCACCCCTTCAGGAGCAACTTTCAAAGTCCATACTTTGTTGGTGTACATGGATTCCATCTCAGATCACATAGCATCCAGTCATTTTACAGAGTCTCCATTTGTGACGGCCTGCTCGAAACTAGTTGGGTCATCATCTTCCATGATACAATCATCGCTCCTACCGTCTATGAAAAAACCTTAGTATCTCTCAGATGGATGAGGAACTCTACTAGATCTGCGAAGTGGCTGAGGTTCGTCGGGGACTATTGAATCCTCCGGTTCCACCAATCGTCAGTAATAGTTTGTGTTGCTGGAACTTCATCTTGTTCTACCTCATTACCACTAATCTCTTTGACAAGAAATTCCTTTTCTAAAAAGGTGGCATGTCGAGAAACAAACACCTTTTGTTCCTCGGTGTGGTAGAAGATATACCCACGCGAATGCTTGGGATATCTTACAAACTTGCACAGAACTGACCTTGTCTTGAGCTTATCCGGATTTTGCTTTTTAACATAGGCTGGACAACCCCATATCTTAACTCGTTTAAGAGATGATCTCTTCCCATTCCATATCTCATATGGAGTGGTAGGCACGGATTTGGTCAAAACTCTATTCAATAGGGATGTAGTTGTCTCAAGTGTATAACCCCAAAAGGAAATAGGCAACTCAGCATTACTCATCATAGAGCGCACCATATCTGATAGGGTGTGATTCCTCCGCTCCGAAACTCCATTGTGTTGTGGTATATACGGAGAAGTAAGCTGAGAGAGAATCCCATTCTCTTTTAAGTAGTCTCTGAATTCCGTGCTCAGATATTCTCCTCCCCGATCAGATCGAAAGATATTAATACTTTTACCCGTCTGGTTCTCAACTTCGTACTTATATTCCTTGAATTTCTCAAAATATTCAAATTTGTGTTTCAACAGGAACATATGTCTGAATCTTGAGAGATCATCGGTGAATGTAATAAAGTATGAGGAACCATTCCCGGCATGTGTAGATATAGGACTGCATACATCACTATGTATTTGTCCCAAGAGTTCAGTAGCTCTTTCTCCGTGTCCAGTAAATGGAGTTTTTGGTCATCTTGCCTTTGAGACATTACAGGCAAGTTTCATAAGATATAAATTCGAACGGATTCAAATATCCATCCTTATGCATACAGAGTTATATGGCGCTCATAAGGTTATGGACACTGAAACACAATTACAGCCTATTGATGTGGAGGTGGACGGGCAGATTACGGAGACAAAAGTTAAGGACCAGCCCTAACAAGACCCAAAGGCAATAGAAGTAAGGAAATCAATACGTACTCATAAGACACCAGTCAGATACGGTTTCGAAGATTTTCTCGCATACGTTTTAGTCGTTGAAAGTGGAGATCCCGACTCTTATTAAGAATCCATTAGGCAAGAGGATAAGGATTGATAGATTATGGCGATAACAGAGGAGATGAAGTCACTTCGAAAGAATAATACATGGAAATTGACAGAGCTACTGAAAGGAAAAAGGGCTATTGCCTACAAGTGGGTATTCAGAAAAAAAAAAAGGAAGACGGGCAATACAAAGCACGTTTAGTTGCGAAGGGTTTTGCTTAGAAGGAGGGGATTGACTACAACGAGATTTTCTCGTCGGTAATCAAGCATACGTCTATTCGAGTGTTGTTGGCGAAGATAGCTAGTAAATGGATATGAAAATGACATTTCTGTAAGGGGAGTTGATTGATTCTGTATTTTGAAGAAGTGTTTTTTTAAAGTAACCGCAATCAATAACGGTGTCACTCGTAGCTAGCCGAGATGAGTACGAGTTGTCATCAGGGAAACGTCGAACCTTTATCTTTCTTTAAATGAGTTGATTGAAATACGGATGGTTTGTTCTAGATCTACGATATACGGATGTAGATTTTATAAAAAAGAGGCTTATGGGGTTTATATGAATTAGTAGTAATGGATGACTAATTAAAAATGACTCATTTTATCTTTTAATAGTTTATAACTAGATCGATAGTGATGAATGTCGATTAGGGTTCTTTTGGAAGAAACTAGGGTTTTCCCACTCCTAACCCTTGTCCTTGCATTGATCTCTAATCATGTCTAGCCCCTAACAAAACAAGTGTTAATCTAATCTCAAATCGTGGTCGAGACTATCAATAAATTGGTAACGCGCCCGATAAGGATGTTAACATTTATTTTGCTAAAATCTATAAACTTTAAAATGTATAAAAGGAGTTAAATGATTTTATCATCCATTGATCTACCCTAGCGTACGAACCTTAGCAAGTATAGAATTACTCACGCGTGTTTTGAGAAGAAGAAGAAAGGATAGAGAAGGAGATCATAATATAAATGCAGAAAGTAATGCAGAAATTAAATGCAGAAAGTAAAATGCAAAAAACTAAACTAAAGATCTATCTTTATTAATCAACTTTAACATGTACAAATCCTTTGAAATTAGAACATAAAGAACTCTCGTGTTGCTCTCGATCTTTATCGCGTAGGAAGTATATGTTTAGTCGATTGATCACGTCAATTTATCACGTCGATTCGTGGACCTGTCTTGGATCTCTTGATCTTGTTAGTGATTTCGGTGATGTAAAAGGTGATTTTAGTGATCTATTTCGAGATAATTTTCATCTGAAGCTCTCGGTCCTTTAAATAGCCCTAGAAGCAGAAACCCTAGATCCCATGTATTGTTATTTGATAATACGATCACACCCACAAAATCTCAGATCCTACGGCCATCAGAGGGCCATGAATCCGCAGCATATATTGGGATTTGGCCGCAGTTGGGCGGCAGTATGATAGGATCAGGCCTTCAAAATTCTGGTGCTGCCTTATGTTGACACGTGGAGATTGTTGTGATGCCTGGATTCTTTATATCTTTCTCCGAGTCTCTGCGTTTATGATTTTATTCAACTTTATCGGCAGATTTTATTCCCGACATCTCAAATATCTCGATCTCCAGACCTGAGCTCATATAATATCTTGATTCATAGTATAAATAATATTTGTTATTTATTTTGAGATATTATCCGAACCATTAGTATGATATGATATTTTAAGATTATTGATTAGGATTATTTGATATGATATGCATATTTAAATTATCAAAATATCATATAAATATTATATACATATATTTTCCTTCATAATCTTAATTATAATATATAAACATAGGATAAAGAGTATTTTGCAGATAAACCCACATGTGTTCCATAATTACAATAAACACCATTAAGTACTTAACAAAAGTAAGAAAAATGTTCCATCAAATGTGCAATATTTTCGACTGAACAAATACCCCCAAACTTAAGTTTGATCATCCCGAGCAAACTAGTTATTCAAGAGATGGAGAAAAAAAGGAAAAGAAAGACCTAGCACACTTTCGTAGGCAGCACAATTGCACTTAGCACGTGCAACAAGACTTTAAACGTGTAAGTGTTTCTAGTAGGAAGAGTGTTGTCTCCTGAGGGTTTTCAGCGGATTACACCCATAAAATCCTATAATAAAAGAAAGACGATGAAAGTTACATACAAAGATAAAGAACATATAAAAGAAAGAACTTGAAAAGAAGTGTTCCAAACTATATCAGCTTTTCAGTTGCCATGAGCCCTAACTTAATGGTCGTGAAAAGATGACGGCAATCACATCATCCCTCAATAAAATATCGCCTTTAGTTTTCCTCCTACCTTTCTTCCAAATATCGATCATATACCCCTACGTGTGTATAAAAGGCATCCCAACACTTAGGGTATTCAATTCAAACTATCATACTCTTGTCCATCTTTCTTAGTATTTTTTAGTCGGTGAATATTTCAGATAGAATTGCTCACACATTTTTCATGCGACCGTTAATATTTCTTGAGATACTAACCGACCGATTACTAAATATGCTAATTCATTTAGGCGTAATTAGCAATTTTCTCGTCTTGCAACACCTAAGCCTTAGCAGTGGCTCCCAAACCAGTTGGTCTAAGGCATTAGGTGATAAAGCACTCTCGCTATATTTTTTATGTTGCCTTAATCAATTACAAAACCAGTGTTCATTTTTCTTCACCATTTTATTTTTTTATCTTTCACTTTTTTTTCCATTGATCTTCATACTAAGGCTTTTAAACAAGAGCATTTCAAGGTATCCTCTACTATCCTAAGTTTCAAGATGTGTGTAAGTGCGTATAATAGGGTATCAACGTTCATATGTTTGGACTCAAGAATTGGGACTATTTTTCAGACTCAATTCTATCATCAGATTAATGATTCCCTCCATCTTACTAACTCTTGGGACAACAACTCATGATTATCTATTACTAGCTTCGTTATAAAACATCTAATTTTCTTGCTTTTCTTAAACTTTTCCTATCTTTCATATGTAATTTTTCACTTTCTAATTTTTTATTATCAAAAAAATATATGCTTTTATTCCGTATAATACAAAAGAAATGATGCGTGAATAAGCACAAACCTCCTCTAAAGCTATTTGCAGCAGTGTCCTCACTAATGTCATCTGTTAAGCTTAAAACCTGTAGACTTGGGAGGAAAAGTTAGTAATGGGGACAAGAATTAATGACAGTGAAATCATCCTCCAAACTTACTTTTGGCTCATAATTTTGTAAGAATTTATTTTCTTTCAAGAGCCAAAATATTTTCTCCCCCCCCCCCCTCCACCTTGAGTAAAATAGTATTAAGCATTTAAAATAATGAGGGGGGTAATGTTATTGGTCTATGCAAAGATTTATAAAGACCAAAAATCAACACCAACCATTCAAATATTTTATCGATATAACAATATAGTTGGTGGAGGATCATAGATGTGCAGAAGTGGGGACATAGGAGGCGGAATCGATCGGGTTTACGTCTCGGATGGTAGAGACGAAACAGTGATGGTGCACTACTCGTATTCTCGTTCTTGATAAGAAGAAGGGATGGCGGTTCGACTTCTTTGGGTGGGGGTTGATTCATCATAACTCTCATGATTTCTAGGAATATGAGTTCTTTAGCAAAAATATCTTCAAAACTTTCATCAAGATTCCAAATGATGATCTCATCGGAAAGGAAGTTATGAAACTCGGATAGCTCGACTAAATTATTCGACAAGTCAAAGGGATCGGACTTAGGTGTGGACTTGTCGACAGAAAAGTCTTCACGTGTATAATAAACAGTAGGATCAAACCCTAACGCACTAGTGGCGTCGAGATCAGAATCGTGAAGCTCCTCAAATTCGCAACTGTCGGAAGCTATCTTTTCGACAGAACAAACATGAGCATAGGGTTCTAATGGTTGACTTCCTAGCTTGTAGATGTTAAGATCAATTATCATCTTCCCAAAAGACAGGTTCATTGAACCGTTACGACAATTGATTATCGCGTTTGAAGTTGCTAGGAAAGGTCGACCTAGAATCACCGGAATTTGGTTCCGTGGGTTCGCTACAGCCTGTGTATCTATAACTATAAAGTCCACAGCGAATATAAATTCTCCGATTTTGATTAACACGTCCTCTAGCTCACCCCATGGTTGGTTGATAGATCGATCGGCCATCTGGAGAGTGTAATGCGCAGGTTTCAATTCTCCTATCCCTAATTGCTCATAAACAGAATATGGAAGTAAGTTAACACTGGCACCTAAATCGAGTAGAGCACGATTGATATTTTTACCCCCAATGGTTATAGATATTGTAGGACAACCGGGGTCCTTACGTTTCGTGGGCACCAATTAGGTAAGAGAAGTGCTCATATTACTCGCTAAGAAAACTTTTTTAGGTACTTGAGTTTTCCTCTTCCTAGTGCACAAGTCCTTTAAAATTTTCGCATAAGACGGAACTTGTTTGATAGCATTTGGGAGAGGGATATTTATGTTAACTTGCTTTAAAATGTCCACAATCTTCTCTATTTGAGGACTTGGTTTGTTGGCCCTCGACCTATGTGGAAAAGGAGCTTTATCAATAAGGGTTGGGTCCTACTTTTGAGGAGAAGTTTGTGGGGATGGAATGGATCCCAAAATTGGATTTGGGATGGTCGTAAATGGTAATTCCTTCAAGGAAGTGGGATGAGGGTTCGAGCCTAGTGGAAAACGAAGAATAGGCTCGGAAGAAAATGGTGAGCTAGACGAATTAGGGTTAGAAGGAGAAACCGGGGTTTCATTTGATTCAACGTCATCAACCTGTTCACCGACTTTATTGTTCAGCACACTTCCCAATCACAACGTGGTTACGGTACTCACATTATGATTTTGTGAGTGGCCAAGATTCGGCAGAGCTTGAGATGAAAGTTTCCCTTTCTCTCTCTCGCTCATCGCGGCATTCAACTGTGCAAGTTGAGCTTCTATCGATTTTATGCTTTCACCGTGGGAAGCAGTGTGCTGTACTAATGTTTGGATAGAAGATGTTAAATTAGCCATCGTTTGCGTGGAATGGTTAATAAACATTTCTAAGCTTCGTTCGAGTGCAAAGGATTTTTCGGTACCGGCCGTTGGGAAAGAATTATTATTAGGTGCAAAATTATTGGCCGGATTTTGAAAAGATTGCGGTTGAAAGGGGTACTGACTTTGTTGTGGTGGTTGTTGTTGCTGTGGAGGAGGCCTTTGATAGTTATTTTTGCTTGGGAACGGATTTTAGGTTTGAGTTTGGTTTTGGTTCTAAGCAAAATTAGGATGATTCATCCATCCCTGATTGTATGTGGAAGAATAAGGATCGTTTCTAGGTCGTTACTGAAAAGCAGCATTAGTTTGTTCTTTACCTTGAAACGGAGGATTCAAAAGACATTCTTCCATTAAATGTGATGGGTCAGAACAGCAATCACACACGGTTTTGGGGATCATAACTTGGTTTAGGGAGGCTAATAAGAATTTGTTTTCGATAGCGTCGAGTTTCTTTTGCATTGCGGCCATTTCGGCTTTTACTGCGATGGAAATATCGAGCTGATGAATACCTGCCTTAGATGAAGTTGGTCTAACGCTTTCCCACTGTAAGATTTGTTCGGCGAGATCTTCCAAAAATTTCCAAGCTTCATCATCGTCTTTAGACATGAAATAGCATTGACAAATGGTTTCAAGCATTTGTTTTATGGCAGGATTAACACCCTCATATATAATTCGGCAAAGTTGCCATCTATCAATTCCGTGATGGGGACATTGTAGAAGAAGATCCTTAAACCGCTCAAAGCATTTCCAGAATGGTTCGTTGGGAAGTTGGGTAAACTGGTTAATTTCGCTTCGAACACGGGCGGTTTTGTGATTTGGATAAAATTTCTTAAGGAATACTATAACGAATTCGTCCTATTTGGCGATAGAATGTGCGGCAGTGCTATAAAGACATTTTTCTGCTAGGTCGCACAAGGTAAGAGGGAGAAGACATAATCGCATAGCATCCCCTGAAAGTTGGGTTGTGCCCATCATTGTACATACGTTTTCAAATTTGGTAATAAAAACGTATGCGTCTTCGGATTCAAGTCCGTGAAATTTGGGCAAAAAGTTGATGAAGTGGGGTTTAATTTCAAAATTATCCCCATTGGCCGGTAGAAGAGACAGACAAGTAGGAAGGGGTCCACGCACAGAGTAGTATCTTTCTTGGAGAGAGATGCACGGTGGATTCTGCAAACCTACGGATGGTGGCAGGGTGGTATCGTGAAATCCCGATGGAGATCCGTCCATTTCGAGAGATGTGTTAGGTGGAGGGGAAATAGAAGATGAAGAAGTACCGACTTCGGAGTCGATAGCAAAGACGCGGACAAGACGGGCACTAGAATCCCGTGTCCATCCGATCATGCACTAAGCAGGTTTAGCGGACGTGGCAGCGTATGTAAGAACGATTTTTAGAAAAAGGTTTGTTTTGAAAAATTCGGACTTAAGACTTGACTCAACAAATCACAAAATGCACAATCAACCCTAGAACTAAGGTCACCTAAGTCAAGCACTAGATCACTTCTAGACTTCCAAAGGACAAGCCGCGGGATCAATCCTCTATCACCTCTTTATCACTCTTGTGGCCAGGTAAGTGCCAGGTAAGTGGGAGGTATCCACTATACGAATCACCGAAAATAACGGGCCTAATTAAGTAACCACTTTTCTTAGTCACACTTGCCTAAACACCACAAGATAGATGCGGATAAGCGATAGATTACCCACGACCCTCCTATGTCCTAATTGAGCACGACGGTCCTTAGAGACGTGGTCTAGATATTTTTTAATTAACGTAGAGTGAAAGTATGCTCGTTATATGATTTGTGGGGCCTAGGAAGGGTGATGAAATCCCCACCTAATCTGAATTTGGGTTATTGCCCTTAAAGTCTGGTTAAAATATGCACAAACAAACCAATATCAAAACACGCAAAAGACTTTTGAGCAGCGATATTTACAAAGAATCCTGCAGAAAATATCAGATTATTGGATTTTAGAGGAGAAAGAAGATACAGAGAAAGATACCTGAAAATTTTGGGGGCACAAATCCCCAAAGCCGCCGCGGTTCCGCGGCCACGTGCTTACAATTGCCGCGGTTCCGCCGCACTTTGGTGTGGTCTTTTTTTGGTTTTTCTGCACTGCACCCCTAAGTTCCTCTGGAATATGTGGAAAGTCTCTGAATCTCTATTTCCTCACTCCAGTGACTCCAGATTCACTCGCAAAAGTCGCACAATAATCGTTAAATACATAATATGCGATTTTGGTTCTCTTTTATAGTTGTCGAATTTTATAAGAAATCGACCCGAATAACAAGAAAAAAAATTACAGCCGTCTCCGCGGTAACGGCGCTATTTTATTGATTCTGTATTTTGAAGAAGTGTTTTCGTAAAGTAACCGCAATCAATAACGGTGTCGCTCGTAGCTAGTCGAGATGAGTACGGGTCATCCTCACGGAAACGTCAAATCTTTATCTTGCTTTAGACGAGTTGATTGAAATATGGATGGTTTGTTCTAGATCTACGATATACGGATGTAGATTTTATAAAAAAGAAGCTTGTAGGGTTCATATGACTTAGTAGTAATAGATGACTAATTAAAAATGACTCATTTTATCTTTTAATAGTTTAAAACTAGATCGATAGTGATGAATGTCGATTAGAGTTCTTTTGGAAGAAACTAGTATTTCCCCACTCCTAACCCTTATCCTTGCATTGATCTCTATTCATGTCTAGCCCCTAACAAAATAAGTGTTAATCTAATCTAAAATCGTGGTCGAGACTATCAATAAATTGGTAGCGCGTCCGATAAAGATATTAACATTTATTTTGCTAAAGTTTATTAACTTTAAAATGTATAAAAAGAGTTAAATGATTTTATCTTGTCTACGAACCCTAGCAAATGTAGAATTACTCACGCATGTTTTGAGAAGAAGAAGAAAGGATAGAGAAAGAGATCATAATGTAAATGCAGAAAGTAATGCAGAAATTAAATGCAGAAAGTAAAATGCAAAGAACTAAACTAAAGATCTACCTTTATTAATCAACTTTAACATGTACAAATCCTTTGGAATTAGAATACAAAAAACTCTCGTGTTGCTCTCGATCTTTATCTCGTAGGAAATAGATATTCAGTCGATTGATCACGTCAATTTATCACGTCGATTCATGGACCTGACTTGGATCTCTTGATCTTGTCAGTGATTTTGGTGATGTAAAAGTTGATTTTAATGATCTATTTTGAGATAATTTTCATCTGAAACTCTCGGTCCTTCAAATAGCCCTAAAAGCAGAAACCCTAGATCACATGTATTGTTATTTGATGATACAATCACACCCACAAAATCTCAGATCCTACGGCCATCATAGGGCCATGGATCCGCCGCATATATAGGGATTTAGCCGCGGTTGGGCAGCAGTATGGTGGGATCAGGTCTTCAAAATTCTGGTGCTGCCTCATGTTGACACGTGGAGATTGTTGTGATGCTTGGATTCTTTATATCTTCCTCTGAATCTCTGCGTTTATGATTTTATTCAACTTTATCGGCAGATTTTATTCCCGACATCTCGAATATCTCGATCTCCAGACCTGAGCTCATATAATATCTCAATTTATAGTATTAGTAATATTTGTTATTTATTTTGAGATATTATCCTAACCATTAGTATGATATGATAATTTAAGAATATTGATTAGGATTATTTAATATGATATGCATATTTAAATTATCAAAATATCATATAAATATTATATGCATATATTTTCCTTCATAATATTAATTATAATATATAAATATATGATAAAGAGTATTTTACAGATAAACCCACATATGTTCCATAATTACAATAAACACTTTTAAGTACTTAACAAAAGTAAGAAAAATGTTTCATCAAATCTGCAATATTTTCGACTGAACAAATACCTCCAAATTTAACTTTGATCGTCCCGGGCAAACTAGTTATTCAAGAGAAGGAGAAAAAAAAGGAAAAGAAATACCTAGCACACTTTCGTAGGCAACACGATTTCACTTAGCACGTGCAACAAGACTTTAAATCTCTAGGTGTTCCCAGTAGGAGGAGTGTTGTCTCCTGAGTGTTTTCAGCAGATTACACCTATAAAATCCCATAATAAAAGAAAGACGATGAAAGTTACATACAAAAATAAAGAACATATAAAAGAAAGAACTTGAAAAGAAGCGTTCCAAACTATATCATCTTTTCAGTTTCCATGAGCCCTATCTTAATGGCCGTGAAAAAATGTCGGAAATCACATCATCTCTCAATAAAATATCGCTTTAGTCTTCCTCCTACCTTTTTTCCAAATATCGATCATATACCCCTACGTGTGTGTAAAAGACATCCCAACATTTAGGATATTCAATTCAAGCTATCATACTCTTGTCCATCTTTCTCAGTACTTTTTAGTCGGTGAATATTTCAGATAAAATTGCTCACACATTCTTCATGCGACCGTTAATATTTCTTGAGGTACTAACCGACCGATTACTAAATGTGCTAATTCATTTAGGCGTAATTAGCAATTTTCTCGTCTTGCAACACCTAAGCCTTAGCAGTGGCTCCCAAACCAGTTGGTCTAAGGCATTAGGTGATAAAGCACTCTCGCTATATTTTTTATGTTGCCTTAATCAATTACAAAACCAGTGTTCATTTTTCTTCACCATTTTATTTTTTTATCTTTCACTTTTTTTTTCCATTGATCTTCATACTAAGGCTTTTAAACAAGAGCATTTCAAGGTATCCTCTACTATCCTAAGTTTCAAGATGTATGTAAGTGCGTATAATAGGGTATCAACGTTCATATGTTTGGACTCAAGAATTGGGACTATTTTTCAAACTCAATTCTATCATCAGATTAATGATTCCCTTCATCTTACTGACTCTTGGGACACCAACTCATGACTATCTATTACTAGCTTCGTTATAAAACATCTAATTTTCTTGCTTTTCTTAAACTTTTCCTATTTTTCATATGTAATTTTTCACTTTCTAATCTTTTATTATCAAAAAAATATGTGCTTTTATTCCGTATAATACAAAAGAAATGATGCGTGAAAAAAATGATGTTGTTTAGAGTTGAATTTGAGAATTTTTTTAAGGGTTTCCATGGATGAGTAGAGTTGACGTTTGTGGGAATAAATTACTTATGGGCTATAAGTGCCACGCACAGTAAACCACAAGGGTGTTTCGTGCAATCAACCATAATAACAAAAAGAAAAGGGTAAATTGTCAAAAAGCGCCCGACCAGCTCAGGAGTTGTCGTAAAACTCCTTATATTTTCAAAATTGTTGGGAAGGACCTACTGTTTAAATTTTTTGTGAAAAATCCCTTGTGTTGCATATCATTTATGCCTTTATTCCCTCTAACCGTTTAGCCGTTTAGCCGTTACATGCAACTATTTTGATATTGCAGGCCAGGAGTTTCTTACGAGAGCAAAAGGCCCAAGGGATTTTACACAAGTTTGAAGGGCGCCATGTTTTTTTTTAACAATTTACCCAAAAATAAAAGGATAAGGCAAAAGCCCAAACTCTTGAGTTAACAAAATACATACAGGCCTAACTAAAAAGGTCTTAGTTCTCACGAGTTAAAAGCCTATAGTTAGTAGCATCATTGTGGGGTTCAAACATTATTCCTGCAGAGCAGTGCAAGCTTGGAGCACAGCTTATCTTAATTTTATAAAGGCCTAAGCCCACTCATTTGGTAACTTGATGGATAAGGATTGTGAACAATCTTTTGTTAATTAATAGAGCCGTTATTAAACTAAGCTCAAGACTAATTAGAATATGCCATGTGTTTATGTTTTGTGGTTAGGAAATTAAGGGGTTGTGATCCCAATTTAGCTCAAACCTCCCTCTCAAACAACAATTTGACAGAAATCGCTTTTCCTAACAAACCCCACAACTCCAACAATGCAAGCCCTCCAATTGTTTTGATCACCATATGATTTTATCACAATTTTATACCAAGCATTTTGTATTTTCAAAGATTTTAAAATCCATATGAAGTTTGTTACAGTAGAATATTAGTTATTCTGGTCTCTTTTTCCATGATGGAGTAATTTTTTTTCTAACGATCATTTAGGATTATGTTTTGCTGATAACGCTATTTATGGTGCATTTGGGATTAGATTAATAATTAATCATAATTAATGCTTGATTTTCCATAGCTAACCCAATTTTAAGGGAAACTACGATAACTAATGGCAAAGATGATAATGAGTTTCTTATTAATTGTAAGGGAAAGGAATTGAGAAATTAAGGCAATATGATCAAAGCTACCTTGGAACAAGGTAGATAATAAATGAATATTTCATAAGCTGTAAAAGAAATTCTTTGTTTAGCTGCAACTTATTATTGAGGATTGAATATTAGATCTCTGTGAAATATCGGTAACTATATCTTTTATCGATCAAAACCTCTAATAGTTGAAACCGATTTTGAAGACAAAAACATATCGATGTTTACATTGGCGGATTTAAACAACAATATAATTTTTTTTGTTCTATGTTTATATATAGATATCTTTTTCCATAAAGAGGATAAATGGATAAATACTTGAGCAACTTCATGTTTTACTTGAATGGGTCGGATGATGCTCATAAATGAAAATTCCTCAGATCACGACACATGGCGAATGACGTGTCATCCGTGACAGCTCACTAGACTCCTAGGGGGCTACCGAGCCTTCCTCGGTTCGTCTTCGAGCTTACATTCCGCCTCTTACCCAAGAGCGACCTAGCCGCCAAACTGGCGTCCATTCTCCTGTGCTCGTCTCCGAGCTATTGCAGAGCTGAGCTTCCTCGGTCTCCCGGCTCATCTCCAAATCTCACGCCGAGCTAAATCTCCCCAGCTCTCCCGGACAAACGAGAACGCGAGGCCCTGGCGCTCCCGCAACGGCTCCACGTATCTCGCAAAAGCGAGATATCCGCCGCCCCACGTCCCGCGTCCCACGCTGGCGCATCACCCCAGTAATGGGCGTATCCCGCCATTAATGAGGGGATCCCGTCATTCACGCCGGCGTAACGTCAGGGACATAACCGAAGGCGAAAATCTCGCACCTGCTCGCTCCATGCGACAACTATAAAAACCACTCTCTCAGACGACTCACGTAAGGCAATTTTAATCCAATAAGCCGCTACTCTGCTCATTTTTCTCAGCTAACTTAATCGTCAGAGGGTCCTACGGTGGTCACCCATCCCGGGACTTCTTTGCAGATAGCTTGGCTTCACCTCAAAATCAACCCATTGAGATCCACACGCCCAACGAGACAACCTTCAAATCAAATTTCAGCCGTTCAACAGCGCTTGCTTCAGATCGACGGAGGACATCATCTGAAGCAGATCCGACCTCCATCAGTTGGCACCGTCTGTTGGAACAGCTTGTAAGTTTCTTCCCCCCATCAAAGTTGATCTTCTGTCTTCAACCTAATGGCGAGCGAGAACCATGGCGATCCCAGTACGAGTCATTGCCTTCTCCACAACGGAGGCGGGAGCGGCTCATCTCCTCCTCCCAATGCCATTGTCGCCTTATCCGTCCGAATCGAAAGACTCACGTCGATGGTGGACGTGCTTATTCGCTTCAGGCGACGGGCCTAGCCCCCCAGATCGCAGTTCCCCCTCCCAGGATCATGACGTCGGCAGAAGAGTGGATAACATTACTCCTCTCGATGTCCCCGAACACAGGCGTGCCGACTCCGACAACCGCGGCTCCCACGCAGCGACCGATTCAATAACTAGCTGGGTGCCGCACGGCTCTACGCCGCGATCCCGGGAAAGAGACCATTGCCGTGATGCCCATCGTGCTCCCACGCCACCCAAGGAGGTGTCGGTCAGCTCTCCCGCTTCCAGGAGTGACCGACGCCCACTCCCTCGCCGGGACCACGCAAACAACTCGCGTCAAAGCTGCTACAAAAGGACGTCGCCCGAGGATCTGAGAAACTTGATAGAGCGGAATCGAAGCTGGACTACCGTGCAAACCAGGAGCGGAAATGGTCACCACTCTAACTGTGCCGAATCCTCGGGGTACCACAACTGCCTCGAAGCCCTCGAAAAGAAAATCGAGGGCATACACCGGGATGGCCAGGCGTCCAGCGGAGGGGCCCGATACTCCGCTAATTCGCTGATAAAACCCTTTACAGAGGAATTACTGGCCGAGCATGTCTCGTCCAGGAACAGACTGCCCAAGGTGTCCCTCTTCAACGGGAAATCCGACCCAAAGGACCATCTAGACGCATTTACGGCAGGCATGAGCTTCCAGGATAACTCCGACGCTGCCCAATGCCGATCATTTCCTGCCACCCTCATCCGGGGTGGACGGGACTGGTTCCGAGGACTCACGCCACGCTCCATCTCTAGCTTTGATGAGCTGTCCACCCAGTTCCTCGGTCACTTCGTCGGAAACAGACGACAGAAGATGACTGTCGATTACCTCTTCACTATAAAGAGCAGGGACAAGGAATCTTTTAAAGTATACGTCACTCGCTTCTACAACGCTCTCCTCGAGGTCCCCGAGCACCGGGATGAAACTGTCATCACCGCACTAAGCTCGGGTCTTAGGCACAAAGAGTGGCTCCGCTCTTTTGCATTAGCGCAACCTAAGACCATGGCCGAGGTAAAAGTTTGGACCGAACGAGAGATTTAACTCGAGTTGGAAGTGAATGCCAACCTGCCCCGGGGCGACCAAGCCGACCAAAAGAAGAGGGGAAAAGAAGAGAAGAAGAGGGTCGACCGACCAAAGCCATACTCCCCGAAGTTCCAGGAGTACACTCCTCTTAATATCTCCCAACCCGAGCTGTTGGAGGAGGCGAAGGGCGAGAGATTCTTCAAGCTCCCGCCAGTCACCCATAGAGTGGCTAAGCATATCCGGGACCCGTATTGCGCCTTCCATAAGTCGTAGGGTCACCCGACCGAAAACTGCAAACAACTCCGTGACTATATCGAGAAGTTGATCCGCTCTGGCCACCTGGCGAAGTACTGCGGGACAAGCGACAAGCAGATCGGGAACAGGAGAACTATCCCCCTCCCGGGGAATTAACGATCAGGAAAATTATGGTCGTTACCTCGGAATCTGCCTGGGGTGCTGGCGAAAATCACCGCCTACTACCCGTCGAGGGTACTAGCGACCCACCCCAGAAGAAGTGCAGGACGGCCGAGCCCATCATCTTCACCGATGAAGACCTCCACGGTATATCCTTGCCTCACAACGACCCTCTCTCGTTATAACTACTCGGGTCCACCGTTATTAAGTACAGAGGATATTGGTCGATTCCGGGAGCTCGGCTGGCATCCTCTTCTACGAATGCTTCCAACGTATGGGGCTTGGACCGTCCGACCTAAGGCCCGCCTCCCACGCCCTCTCGAGGTTTACCGACCACTCTATCCCGGCTTATGAGTAGGCCACCCAGTTCCTCGGTCACTTCGTCGGAAACAGACGACGGAAGAGGACTGTTGATTACCTCTTCATCATAAAGAGCGGGGACAAGGAATCCTTTAAAGGATACGTCACTCGCATCTACAATGCTCTCCTCGAGCTCCCCGAGCACCGGGATGAAACTGTCATCACCGCACTAAGGTCGGGTCTTAGGCACGAAGAGTGGCTCCACTCTTTTGCATTAGTGCAACCTAAGACTATGGCTGAGGTAAAAGCTTGGACCGAACGAGAAATCCAACTCGATTCGGAGGTGAACGCCAACCTGCCCCGGGGAGACCAAGCCGACCAAAAGAAGAGGGGCAGAGAAGAGAAGAAAAAGGTCGACCGACCAAATCCATACTCCCCGAAGTTCCAGGAGTACACTCCTCTTAACATCTCCCAGACCGAGCTGTTGAAAGAGGCGAAGGGTGAGAGATTCTTCAAGCTCCTGCCAGTCACCCATAGAGCGGCTAAGTGTATCCGGAGCCCATACTGCGCCTTCCATAGGTCGCAGGATCACCCGACCGAAAACTGCAAACAACTCCGTGACTATATCGAGGAGTTGATACGCTCTGGCCACCTGGCGAAGTACCTGCGGGACAAACGACAAGCGGATCGGGAACAGGAGAACTAGACCCCTCCTGGGGAATTAACGATCGGGTAAATTATGGTCATTACCTCGGAATCTACCTGGGGTGCCGACGAAAATCACCGCCTACCACCCGTCGAGGGTACAGCGACCCACCCCAGAAGAAGTGCAGGACGGTCGAGCCCATCATCTTCACCGATGAAGACCTCCACGGTATATCCTTGCCTCACAATGACCCTCTCGTTATAACTGCCCGGGTCCACCGTTACGAGGTACAGAGGATATTGGTTGATTCCGGGAGCTCGGCTGACATCCTCTTCTACGACTGCTTCCAACGTATGGGGCTTGGACCGTCCGACCTAAGGCCTACCTCCCACGTCCTCTCGGGGTTTACCAACCACTCTATCCCGGCTGAGGGAGTGGTCACCCTCCTCCTCAACATTGGAGAAGAGGGACGTACGAGGACCATACATGTATAGTTCTTCGTCGCTAGGGTCCCCCCATCCTACAACATCTTCTTGGGCCGCCCGACATTGAACGCCCTCCGGGCCCAAATCTTGACCTATCACATCGCGATCAAATTTCCATTAGATCAAGGGGATAGGCCAGACCTACGGGAACCAGCAGATCGCTAAGATTTGCTTCACCTCGACGTCCCCCGCCGGAGAGCAAAGTGACAACTTTGAAAACACGGACGATTTCCAGGGGTCCTCGAAGTATTATGGGCATTGCGCACATCGAAGAAGATACCCATGGAAGAAACCCCTTCAGCCTCTGCTACGGTACCGAAGCAATGGTCCCGGCAGAGATCGGATTACCCAGTTACCAAGTCGAACATTTCGACGATGAAGCTAACACCTCGGCGCTAAGGATCAACTTAGACGTTTTATTGGAAAAACGTGATCGGGCGCAAATCCGAGCGGCCACCTATCAACAGCAAACTGCTCACTACTACAACGCATGAGTAAAGTATCGCGCCTTCAAGACGGGAGATTTGGTCTTACGAAGGAATGAGTTCGTAGATCAAGACCGGATACACAAGTTCTCCCTGAAGTGGGACGGCCCTTTCCTCGTCGCAGAGATGTTGCCCGGTGGGACATATCGCTTGTAAGACGCTAGGGGTCGTAGGTTTCTTCGGCCCTACAATGCAGAGAAGCTCAAATTGTACAAATGAATATGTTTCTTCTTTTCAAAGCGATGTAATTTTTTTCTATTATTATTAAGTCTCATGAATTAGAAGATACTTCTTTGTTATATTTTCTTCTTCCTCGGTTCCGAGATCCCTAGATTCGTTTTGAGAAAATATGTAAAAAATGCTAAGGGATAAAAGAAGACAAAACAGATCAGAAAAGAAGAATTTTATTTATTAAGAGGTATTATAGACTTCTCGGCCTTACAAAAAAATTACAGCAAAAGGGGCCGGGGATTGAGGAAGCATTGTTAATGATACTCCGACGAAATCTCCACCAGCCGAGCCTGAGATTCCTCGGCTACCTCGGAAGTGCCACCCACGGACAAAAATCAATGATTAGCCTCTTCTGGAAACACTCCAGAAGAAGACCCACTGATCGATCTCGTCTGCTCTTCGAGATCAGGCCGAGATGGTAAAGCGAGTGCAACTTCTCGATCGCCTCATCCCTCAACTACAGGGACAAGGAATTGTGCAAACTCGGGGTGTCACGCCCCGCTTCCCAGTATACGGGCAGAAGATGCGACGAGGCCGCTACGTATTTACTCTGAAGTAAACATGCTAAGCGTATCTAAGCAATATAAGTAAAATTCATAAGAGACAGGATGTAAATAAACATCAACTTTATTTATTAACATTCTTTTTACAATACATCTAAAAAGTAAATACATGGAATGGAAAGCAATGCCTAAACAGTGGCATAATAGAAATGGAAAATACAGAATGTAAATGTGTATAAGGAATCTAAAATTCTGGGTCGAAAGCTAGCTAGTTCAAGTCCTCGCTATAGGCTCGATCTCCTAAAGGTCCGATCCACCTGACAACATTCTAAAGAAGAAGAAAGAGAATATCGTCAGCGAACAAATTGCTCGGTAAGTCCTAAAGAGGAGGGAGAAGTAGAATAGACAGAGAGAGAGAGAGAGAGTATAACTATTATAATGTTGTTTGTTATGTTAACGTAGTTGTTTGTAACTTGGTATAGAAGAGGCCAGTGTATACGAGAGGAGTCCAACTTTCCCCGTGGACTAAGGTATAAGGAGCACAAGGAACCGTTCAGCCACGGTACAACGGCAATTGAATTCAGGTTGGGTGTATTATGGTTACAGTCCCGTGCCACTTTTAACACCTTTCGTACCAATCTATCCCTTTATAAACCCTGTGATGTCTTGATTGTACTGTTTATATTGTATTATCTTGTATTGTAAATTGTATAGATGGATGACTTGCCAAAACCATGATATCAGCAATGGAACGGATATAATGGATAAACATATAAATAGAATATATCCATGGTTCGGGTCAGTCAATATTGATTGAATAGATTGAACAGATTGAATATATAGATTCATGAATTCATGTTAAATTGTAGTTTGATACTTGAATCATATTCAAGTCAGAATGATTTTATTGAGACTCGGTATGAGTGAGACAATTAGAAAAGAAATAGAAGTCCTGAATTATGTTTTGGTGCTATCGGTAACTGCAGTATATGGACGGCAGGATTTGTGTCTTTTTCTGTAACACTCTAGTTCATTTATACCAATTCCAGTTCTCGTATTTCCTTAATTGTGGTATTTTCCTGATTTATCGTGTTTTGGGTGCGAATAGTATTTTACATTTTACATTGCATTCGACCCGACCCGCTTGCTTGAACCTGTTTGATTCATATTTATAGATTACCCTGACTTGTTATATAGACACGTGCATTTCATGTATACTGCATACTGGCATTTTACCATATAACATTTTAGGTCATGTAAAATAATTTAAAATTGCATTTCATAATCTGCATGATACCCCTAACCCCGTGGTAGCATCCGCGCATCTTGTTCTCGTCCAGTTCAGCGAAACGGATGTGTTTGGATGGCTACGCGCATGTACGTGCATCCGTTCTTAGGGGTATGCATTTTCGTTACCTGAGCATTCATTTTGAATTTTGAAAGTCGCAAATATTTTTCGTATTTTAAATCTGAAGTTTTAGACCCGACCCGGACGCGTTTTAAAATATTTTGGTATCCCGCCAAAATTCAATTTATTTAATTTTAAAATTTAGTTTAAGTATTTTCATACGATTTCTTTAACAAACTGAAAGCTCTTATCTAAAATTTTAAATCTAATTTCCTAACAAACTAACAACTCATTTTTCTCTCTCTCTCTCCTCTGCATATATATATTTATATATTTTTTATTTATTTAATTTTTCTTTCCTTATTTAATACATAGCCTCTTCTTCTTCTTTTTTCTTTCTTTTTCTTGATCTTGTTTCTTGATTCCGGTGATCACCGCCGGAGCTGTGCTCGTCGCTGACGATTCGAGTGATCCACTGAACGTACCTAACTTGCGTGATCACCCTCGTGCGTTGTTTGGAACAGTTCCGTGTACCGTGCACGCGTCGCGACATTTCGCCGACGAAGGACGTTCCGTACACATCCGTTCTTGTTCCGTCTAGGCAAGTTAATCTTGCTGCATGCTATATAATTCATTTTATACCTATTTAAATAAATATCATACCTATAGTTTAAATCTAGTACCCCATGTTTAATTTTATAACGTTTCGATATTCCGTTTGCATCCGTTTATATCATTTTAAATCTAGATCATGAAAACTTATCTTGTGATATACTAGTTTACATTATACTGCATCCATATCATTTAAAATATATATCGTCGTAATATTTCTTATTATTATCTTTAATTAGTTTATAATTTGCACTTTATAATATTATACATTTGAAAATATTATAGTTTACGCATGAAACGTCATCGCAAAGCGGATACGACAAATCTGGAATTTACTGTACACCTTACCTTATAAAATTCATTATAAATCATAGAAAAATCATTAGTATATGTTCTTTAGTTCTTTACGAAGCTAACTCAGAGTACTATAACTATATGAAATATTTACTTACAAAATAAATTATTTAAATAACGTAAAATACAAATTAATATGTCTCTAAACTGCTGTCCAGGAAAATTCCAGCAACAAAATTTCAACTTTGAATGTTCATAGATTTTTGTAGGGACAACCTGAGATACTTATACTTATAAAAATGAAAAGCTTATTGAATTATCTTTGTTTTGGTATAAGACACGCCCCTTTTGGAGAACGTTTGTTATTTTTAAGCTATTTTACAAATCAGGGTGACGCTGAATTTCTGAACGAAACTTTCTTGTGCATGGTTAATCAATACCACTTTTATAGTTATTAATCGCTTTGAATATGCTATCCATATTAATATTATTATATAAACATTTATATCAAATATTGCTTGGTTGTACATCCCACATTACCATTTTATAGTTTTATAACTTTTTGGATACCCGTTTGCATCCATCGCATTTAAGATACATATAATTGCATCAATAAATCACATTACTACATAATACTGTGATATTAACACTCCATGTTTAATAAATTGCATCCTAATTAATATTGAAACTATAAATGTAACCCTAATCGATAATTGTGCATCTGTATGCCTTAATCTGTACCTGATTGCATATCACATTACAATGTTCCATTTTATTGTGCTATTAGTACCCATGCTTGTTTTGTATACCCATGCTTATGCTAGCTGTTTGTGAGCACCCACATGTTATCTTTTACACCCTTGCCTGACTTATTACACACATATTACTTAACCCGACATGGTACCGTACACTACTTGACTTGACCTGATGTACCATAGCTTTACCTGTTACCTGATCTCGTGTCTAATGCCAACAAACCTGACATGTAGTCCTCACGGACCGTTCCCATTGTCTATCCAGACAAACCTGCTCTTACCTGATCTTGTGTTGGCATTAGTTCTTGGTCACTGAATACCTGACTTGACATACATAGCTTAGGGGTATGGGGAAATCAATGGTGAAACCTGACTTGTAACTCAACAGTTCGATACCTGTTCTGATCAGTCTTACGGGCTAGGCCAGCCCCGGAGTGATGATGCTGACATCACTCGTCTGTACCTGCTACCTTTTACTGCCTAGCGGCACGTCTCGGTTTCAGCCCGAGAGTCTGTAGACCATGGTCCCGGGCATGCACGGGATACTATTGAGTTACATCGATGTTTCATCAAATTGATTTCAAAGACTTGAGAGTAGATAACCAACTGACAGTTTAGTTTACTCACTGCACGCTACCTTTCACTGCCCTGATTTAGATTTCTTTACACCTGCTTTACTATTTATGATTATACTTGCATGTCTTGCTACCCTGTTTACATATTGTTGCTTGATGTTATGACGCGCTGACGTCTGGGTTTTGCATAGCCCAGATTCTTCTACCTTTGTTGCAGACTGATCAGGAGTATTGTCGCTGTTAGACCGAGCGGTGAAGTTCCTGTCGATATGTAGTTTTACTTTCCAGGTGTTTCATTATTGTATCTTTTACTTCCGCATATCATTATTTCTTAACTCATTCATTCTGGCTCATGGACATGTACTAGATAGTTTAGTTTACTTTCATGTTCTTGATATCTCTACAGCCGTAATATGACTGTGGAGGGATTTTTCCTATCCTCAGGTAGCATGGTTGGTTATGTCACGTGCCCATCTTAGCGTACTCTGGGAAGCGGGGCGTGACATGGTTTTTTTGGTATCAGAGCCATGGGATATAGGTTAATCGGGTTTGATTCTTTTGTAGTTGGGTATTGGACCCAATACACGAATCAGAATACTCGTGATTAGGAACATGTCATACCATCTTGATTATTGTGATTCGTAAATCATATCCTTCTTTTATCCTTCGCCTTGACGATATGCAAACCACTTTGCATCTCGACTTGAAACCCTTTTGGTTTTCTATTGTCTCTCCCTATTCTTGATTCTGATACTAGGATTTGGGCGACTTTAGTGGAGTTATGTAATTGTACCCATGAACTGCAGCATGGTTACAATGCGGTACTCTTTTTAAGTAACTTGGAGTCCAGGTCTTGATTCACTTCCTTATTCCATGATCGTTATACTATCTTGCTTCTCTCGGTTTCATTGCTTACCAGTTATTGTTTTATTACCAGCTTGAACCTTATTTACCGTACTTAATCCTTTTCAGTATCTTGATTTCGGATGAAGTCATCTTGGTATCCTACTTGTTCTTATCTTTCCGCATTGGAATTATTCAATTCTGGTGCACTCCTTGTTTGTTATGGTCTTGGGAATGGATTTTTTTCTTAGCACCTTCCACGCTCACAGTGATTGTAAAGCAAGGAAAGAGAACTTTCAGATTCCCAGACATCCGGAGTTTGTTTTGATTGAGGAAGTAGTTCGGTCGGGCCAGTCGAATTTAGGGCTAGGCCGACAAACAGTGTTCTTTCGTCAATGGCAGTGGATAAGGAAGAAGCGCCGGCTATATTCGAGAGTTTCATGGACGTGTTCGAAGACGTATCAGGTTTACCGCCGAAGTGAGACGTGGAGTTCGCAATTGAACTTGTTCCTGGTGTAGCGCCAATCTCCAAGGCGTATTACCCGATGGCACCAGTGGAGTTGGAAGAAAGTCAAGAAGCAGCTTACCGAATTGCTAGCGAAGGAGTAGATTCACAGCAGCAACTCACTTTGGAGAGCTCCAGTTCTTCTAGTAAAGAAGAAGATGGCACAGGGAAGACGTGCGTCGATTATCGAGAATTAAACTGGGTGACGATTATGAACAGGTACCCGATCCCTCGCATTGGCGAAGTGTTCGAGCAGCTTAGTGGCGCGAGGGTATTCTCGAAGCTGGATTTGCGGTCCGGATATCATCAGGTCCGAGTTAAATCAGAAGATATTTGTAAGACTGCGTTCTGAACTTGGTATGGACATTACAAGTATTTAGTGATGCCATTCGGAGTCACGAATGCACCGGGGATATTTATGGACTTGATGAACCGAATCCTTAACCGTTCTTGGACCAGTTTATAGTGGTGTTCGCTGAGGATATTCTGTTCTACTCGAGGAGCATTGAAGAGCATGCAGAACACTTGAAGATCGCACTGCAGACACTGAGGTAAGAAAGATTATATGCTAAGATGAGCAAGTGCAAGTTTTGGCTTGAAGAAGTAAAGTTTTGGGACATGTCGTAGCTGGAAATGGAATCGCCGTTTACCCAGGGAAGATTGCAGCAGTTCAAGACTGGCCGATTCCGAAGAACGTTGTAAAGATCAGAAGTTTCTTGGACTTGCAGGATACTACAGAAGGTTCGTGGGGAATGTTGCTCGTTTGGCTGAGCCTTGACCAAGCTTACGCGCAAGGAGGTACCGTTTGTACGGACGGATAAGTGTGCGTCAGCTTTTGAGGTGTTGAAGCAAAGGTTGATAACCGCTCTTGTTTAACCGTGCCAGACAGTTCCGGAGGATTGGTGATTCACAGCAAAGCATCTGGGAAAGGTTTGGGATGTGTTTTGATGCAGTATGGGAAGATTATAGGTTACGCATCGAGACAGTTGAAGACCCATGAGAAGGGCTACCCAACTCCTGACTTGGAGCTAGCAGCTGTGATGTTCGTTTTGAAGATTTGGAGACACTACTTACTGGGCGAAAGGGTCGAAGTATTCACCGATCACAAAATCCTGAAGTATGTGTTCACACAGAAAGAGCTTAATAAGAGACAGCATAGGTGGTTGGAGCTGATGGCTGACGACGACCTTGATCTTGAATACCATCCGGGGAAAGTTAATGTTGTGCCGAATGCACTTAGTTGGTGGCCAGCAATTCAGATGTTGACTGCAAAGAAGAAACCTATTGAAGACTTTCGGAGATTCGATTTGGAAGTTGTGCTACCGCATTCTTTGGGACAGTTGTTGCAGCTGCAAGTACAGTCGTCGTTGATCGAGAATATTAAAGCAGCGCAATTGCAGGACCCTAGATTGCAAAAGTTTCGAGAACAGGTTGAAGCTGGATTTCGAACAGACTTATTGATCCATGAAGATGGTTCGTTGCGATATGGTAGCCGCTTGTGTGTGCCAAAAGGAGATATTCGTGAAAAACTTATGAAGGAGGCGCACAGTTCAGCATAATCCGTACATCCAGGAGGCACGAAGATGTACCGAGATATACGACAGCATTTCTGGTGGGAAGGCGTGAAACGGGAGATTGCCCGCTTTGTGGCAAAGTGCTTGGTGTGTCAGCAAGTTAAAGCTGAACATCAAGAGTTGCTGGTTTATTGCAACCACTTCCGATTCCTCAGTGGAAGTGGGAACATATGACCATGGATTTCGTGACAGCTCTACTGCGGAGTCCAAAAGGCAACAATGCAGTTTGGGTGATTGTTGATCGATTGACCAGGGCAGCTCACTTCATACCGTTTCAAGTTGGTCAGTCAACGGAAGCGTCAGCAGAACGGTACATGCAGGAGATTGTGAGATTGCATGGAGTACCTGTGAGCATCGTGTCCGACCATGACACCCAATTGTTATCACACTTCTGGAGGAGCTTACAGGAAAGTTTGGGGAATCGATGGAAGTTTAGGACAGCTTATCATCCTCAAACAGATGGCCAGTCGGAGAGAACGATCCAAACTCTTGAAGACATGTTGAGAGCTTGCATGTTAGACTTCAAGGGTTCATAGGAGGATCATCTATACTTGGTGGAGTTTCGTACAATAGTTTTCAGTCGACTATTCAGATGGCTTCATTCGAAGCATTATATGGTCGCAAGTGTCATTCACCTGTTTGTTGGGACGATATTAGAGAACGAAAATTGTTGGGACCGGATTTGGTCGTGCAAACAGTTGAGAAGTTTAACACTATCCGGAATCATGTGAAGGCAGCACAAGACCGACATAAGAGTTGGGATGATACGTCAAGAGAACCTCTAGAGTTCGCTGTGGGTGATTTAGTATTCTTGAAGATGTCACCGACTAGAGGGGGATCCGTTACGGAAGTCGAGGAAAGTTTAGTCCTCGATTCGTTAGACCTTTTAAGATTTTGGAGCGTATTGGAGAAGTGGCGTATCGTTTGGTGTTACCGCAATCTTTGGAGAATGTTCATGACGTGTTTCTTGTATCTCAACCCCGTAGGTATGCTCGAGATGAAATACATGTATTGGATCTTTCGGAGCAGACTGTACGAGAAGATTTAACTTTTGAGGAGCGACCGATGTAAATTATGGATCGAAGAGAAAAGGTTCTTATGAACAAAGTTATCCCTCTTGTGCTTATTTCTTGGAGTAATCGCTTGCATGGAGAACCCACTTGGGAACGAGAAGATGAAATCCGACAGAAGTTTTCACATCTATTCTTGTAGTTTGTTGATTGTTTATCCTTTCTTATTCTTGGAATTTCGAGCACGAAATTCTTTTGTAGTCGGGTATAATGTAACACCCTAGTTCATTTATACCAATTCCAGTTCTCGTATTTCCTTAATTGTGGTATTTTCTTGATTTATCGCGTTTTGGGTGCGAATAGTATTTTACATTTTACATTGCATTCAACCCGACCCGCTTGCTTGAACCTGTTTGATTCATATTTATAGATTACCCTGATTTGTTACATAGACGCGTGCATCTCATGTATACTGCATACTGGCATTTTACCATATAACATTTTAGGTCATGTAAAATAATTTAAAATTGCATTTCATAACCTGCATGATACCACTAACCCCGTGGTAGCATCCGCGCATCTTGTTCTCGTCCCGTTCAGTGAAACAAATGTGTTTGGATGGCTACGCGCATGTACGTGCATCCGTTCTTAGGGGTATGCATTTTCGTTACCTGAGCATTCATTTTGAATTTTGAAAGTCGCACATATTTTTCGTATTTTAAATCTGAAGTTTTAGACCCGACCCGGGTGCGTTTTGAAATATTTTGGTATCCCGCCAAAATTCAATTTATTTAATTTTAAAATTTAGTTTAAATATTTTCATACGATTTCTTTAACAAACTGAAAGCTCTTATCTAAAATTTTAAATCTAATTTCCTAACAAACTAACAACTCCTTTCTCTCTCTCTCCTCTGCATATATATATTTATATATATTTTATTTATTTAATTTTTCTTTCCTTATTTAATACATAGCCTCTTCTTCTTCTTGTTTCTTCTTTCTTGATCTTATTTCTTGATTCCGGTGATCACCGTCGGAGCCGTGCTTGTCGCTAACGATTCGAGTGATCCACTGAACATACCTAACTTGCGTGATCACCCTCGTGCGTTGTTTGGAACCGTTCCGTGTACCGTGCACGCGTCGTGACATTTCGCCGCCGAAGGACGTTCCATACACATCCGTTCGTGTTCCGTCTAGGCAAGTTAATCTTGCTGCATGCTATATAATTCATTTTATACCTATTTAAATAAATACCATACCTATAGTTTAAATTAAGTACCCCATATTTAATTTTATAACGTTTCGATGCTCCGTTTGCATCCGTTTATATCATTTTAAATCTAGATCATGAAAACTTATCTTGTGACATACTAGTTTACATTATACTGCATCCATATCATTTAAAATATATATCGTCGTAATATTTTTTATTATTATCTTTAATTAGTTTATAATCTGCACTTTATAATGTTATACATTTGAAAATATTATAGTTTACGCATGAAACGTCATCGCAAAGCGGATACGACAAATCTGAAATTTACTGTACACCTTACCTTATAAAATTCATTATAAATCATAGAAAAATCATTAGTATATGTTCTTTAGTTCGTAGCGAAGCTAACTCAGAGTACTATAACTCTATGAAATATTTACTTACAAAATAAATTGTTTAAATAACTTAAAATACAAATTAATATATCTCTAAACTGCTGTCCAGGGAAATTCCAACAGCAAACTTTCAACTTTGAATGTTCATAGATTTTTGTAAGGACAACCTGAGATACTTATACTTATAAAAATGAAATGCTTATTGAATTATCTTTGTTTTGGTATAAGACACGTCCCTTTTGGAGAACGTTTGTTATTTTTAAGCTATTTTACAAATCAGGGTGACGCTGAATTTCTGAACGGAACTTTCTTGTGCATGGTTAATCAATACCACTTTTATAGTTATTAATCGCTTTGAATATGCTATCCATATTAATATTATTATATCAACATTTATATCAAATATTGCTTGGTTGTACATCCCACATTACCATTTTATAGTTTTATAACTTTTCGGATACCCGTTTGCATCCATCGCATTTAAGATACATATAATTGCATCCATAGATCACATTACTACATAATACTGTGATATTAACACTCCATGTTTAATAAATTGCCTCCTAATTAATATTGAAACTATAAATGTAACCCTAATCGATAACTGTGCATCTGTATGCCTTAATCTGTACCTGATTGCATATCACATTACAATGTTCCATTTTATTGTGCTATTAGTACCCATGCTTGTTTTGTATACCCATGCTTATGCTAGCTGTTTGTGAGCACCCACATATTATCTTTTACACCCTGGCCTGACTTGTTACACACATATTACTTAACCCGACATGGTACCGTACACTACTTGACTTGACCTGATGTACCATGGCTTGACCCGTTACTTGATCTCGTGTCTAATGCCAACAAACCTGACATGTAGTCCTCACGGACCGTTCCCGTTGTCTATCCAGACAAACCTGCTCTTACCTGATCTTGTGTTGGCATTAGTTCTTGGTCACTGAATACCTGACTTGACATACATAGCTTGGGAGTATGGGGAAATCAATGGTGAAACCTGACTTGTAACTCAACAGTTCGATACCTGTTCTGATCAGTCTTACGGGCTAGGCCAGTCCCGGAGTGATGATGCTGACATCACTCGTCTGTACCTGCTACCTTTTACTGCCTAGCGGCACGTCTCGGTTTCAGCCCGAGAGTCTGTAGACCGTGGTCCCGGACATGCACGGGATACTATTGAGTTACATCGATGATTCATCAAATTGATTTCAAAGACTTGAGAGTAGATAACTAACTGACCAGTTTAGTTTACTCACCGCACGCTACATTTCACTGCCCTGATTTAGATTGCTTTACACCTGCTTTACTATTTATGATTATACTTGCATGTCTTGCTACCCTGTTTACATATTGTTGCTTGATGTTATGACGCGCTGACGTCTGGGTTTTGCATGGCCCAGATCCTTCTACCTTTGTTGCAGACTGATCAGGAGTATTGCCGCTGTTAGACCGAGCAGTGAAGTTCCTGTCGGTATGTAGTTTTACTTTTCAGGTATTTCATTATTGTATCTTTTGCTTCCGCCTATCATTATTTCTTGACTCATTCATTCTGGCTCATGAACATGTACTAAATAGTTTAGTTTACTTTTCTATTCTTGATATCTCTACAGCCGTAATTTGACTATAGAGGGATTTTTCCTATCCTCAGGTAGCATGGTTGGCTATGTCACGTGCCCATCTTAGCGTACTCTGGGAAGCGGGGCGTGACATTTTCAAAGACAATTACCGTGTTGATAACACTGTTTGTTAAGTTGTCTACCTTAAATAGGCAATCACCCATATCTCTGGCTCCCTGAGGCTCAAGAGACTAGTCCCGCTTAAACCTATGTTTACTAGGGTCCTTATTGTAATTTAGTATAACTTGAGGGGGTTTTATGTAAAAATAGTTTTGTTATACTTTCAAAGTATACCTCAAGTACTTAATTATCGTGTTTAGAGTTTTCATAGATGTATCTTTTATCAATGTGACATTTCTAGTGAATAAAACCTAATTTCATAATATATGGTATTTATTTGTAATATTGAAATTGTATGGTATATTCTTGTAAATGGAATGTTTTTCTTGAATTTTGGAAATGTGGAATATTATAAATATTAGAAATAGATATTTTGATATTAATTACATATATATTTATTTATTAAAACTATAAGTTTTATTTATAATAAAAATCACATTTTCTAAAGAAAATTGTATTTTAAATCTTTCGAGATCATATACTCCTTGCGGAGATCTGCATCTCACTCTATTAGGCCCGAGAATGTGCGATAATCCGCACCATACCAAACGGGTTCCCCAAAATGGGTTGTAGAGGCGTAATTGCAAAGATTTGTTAAAATACACTTCTTGTAGAAAAATGTTTTATAAGTTGAAGGTAGTTATATGTAATGTCGTATTTCCTAAATCTATGTTCCCAAATTCCATCTTGCTATGTTAGATATGTATGTTGTGAGGAGATAGGTCATTACCTCGCGAGTTTTATAAAGGTATTATAGAGTTTATGTCGGAAACTAAAATTTATGGTATTTTAATGTAAAATTGCAATAAAAGATGCATATAACAATATTTTGTGATGAAACTTGTTAAAGATGTTTATTAATGTTTAATGAACAATATGTGATGATATGAAGGTATCTTGATTAAGAAAAATTATAGTTTTTAAAGAAAACCGAATCGGAAGTCGGACTAACTCCGCTTCCGTCGGGTTTTAGTTTTGAATGTTTTTAGAATAGAGAAAAGAAGAAGAAGTATGGACTTACTTATTGATTGACTAGAGGAGAGGAGGAAGAATAGGTGGGAGTTGCCGGTACATCGTTTCGTCGTCGGAATCTCCTCGGATCATCGCCCGAAGTTCGTCGGAGCTTCGCCCTTTGTTAACTCCACTTGCACACTAGAAGGCTTGAAAGTTTTGTATAGTTTTTGTAAGGAAATTTCAGTGTGAAGGGATGAAAAATGGAGTGGGTATTTATAGGACAAATTAGGGTTTAGGGTGTGATGAAAAATACATTTAAATTTGTATTAAAAAGGATTTAAATGGGGTATTTTAATTCTCTGGTTAATTGCAGAGAATGTAAACAGTGTAGGGGGAATGGGTTAGGCCAAAGGGCGCAGGGGGTTAAAGAAAATTAGGGTTTGGGCTTACTTCTACCGGCGGCCCGGCCGAGTCAAGCCTTTCGCCGGCCCGAGTCGAGCGAGTCGGGCCTCGTCTTGGTGCCACGTGTCCCTGACGCGGTCTATCCTCGTGGACACGTTTGTTTAGGCCGTGACACTTGGTTTTACGGGTTGTGAACATGTAGACTATTGAGCTTCTAAAAGATTAAAAGAATTTTAATTAAAAAAAATGTGGCTGATGGGATTTGAACTCTGGTGCTTTGGTTCAGCAGTGAAAGGTCTTACCAATGAGCTACAAGCCCTTTCTTGCTGTTCTAAAGCAAAACAAACTTATAACTTATACTCGGGCTCAAGTAACCCTTTCTGTATTTTTGAAAAAAAATTGTACAGAAAGTTTATGGTTGTTACATTCTACCCTCCTTAAAAAAAATCGTTCTCGAAATTTGTAAAAAGAAAGTGTAGCGGATTCAAGGAAAGTTTGGTGATAGAAGTACTTGATAGTGTATGAAAAATAACAAAGTGATACAAGGGTTTGAAAAGGTTGAAAAGAATTACCAGTGTTACCTTGGTTTGCATTCTCGGCTTCTACGGCTGCTAAGGTGAAAGCCTGACGCCGGAGGACATTCCTTCTAGCTGGAGGCACATTCCTCTACCTTGGGGCATGTTTTTACGCCCTCGAGGCATGTTTCTTAGTGCCTGATGGAATTGGCGAGTAGGCTGTGCAGGTGGTGGAACAGGGAATGCAAGATGAGGTGCAGGAGTCTGGATAGCTGGCCGCTGTAGGTGGTTGATGAGTGTGTGAGCTGGGTTGCGTCTATAAGGACAGTTTCCAATTCCGTGATTGGATGCGACACAAACTACACACAGGGCTTTGGCGCACCTACAGTCCTTCACTAAATGTCCATTCCTCTTGCAATAGAAGCAAAAATCTGGACTTGGCTGGTTATCTGTTACTTCCGATCTCCTCGGTTCAACAGTTAGCCTTGAAGAGGCTCATCCTGCCATCTGAGTGGCAGGATACTTCACTCCGGCAGATTGAGGTCTGCCCTTCTTCTTCACCACTGCCTCATATTTTCGGGCAGCTTTCAAAGCCATATCATGGGTTAGTAAATCCTCTGTAGCTAATGCAGCTTGGATTTCCGGGTCCAACCCTTGCTGAAATCTTCTAGCCCTGATTTCAGCAGTCGGTATGAGATGAGCCGCAAACCTGTTACAGTCTTGTGTTAGCTGTGTAGTATGTGATATATTGAAAATTGAACTATTGAGACATATCTTACCGACTGAGCATGGTAAACTCAGCATCATACTCATCTACTGATTTGGTCCATATTGAACCTTGTTGCAGATGGATGAACTGCTGCTCCATATCAAAGCGGGCAGTCTCAGGGAAGTACTTTTCATCAAACATGTCACGGAAATTCTTCCATTCGATAGGTTGATGAAGACGGCTTTCTTCCGCCTTCCACCAAACCCGTGCATTATCGGTGAGCTGCAGCTTTGCAACTCGAACCCAAGCGACCTCTGGCACTTGTGCTGCTGCCAAGTCATCTTCAATGCTTTGAGCCCATTCCTCAGCTTCTAGAGGGCTCTCTTTTCCTGAGAACTTCTTATGGTGCAAGGCCCTAAATTGCTTCACCCCAGGTGCTTCTGCCTCGGGACGGTTCATCAAGATAGTAGTCTGCTGCTGGTATCCCTCCAGGGGGCTACGGATCGCCTCAAGCAAAACCGTCTGCTCATTGATCGGAGCAGCTACGGCAGGTGTAATCGGTAGGGGGGTGGAGTGTTGTTGAAGTTGGTGCTAGTGTTATTTGGGGAATCCATAATCTTGAAAGAAAAATTTGGATTAGGACAGATTCAAAATATATGAAATGATAAGATTCAAGAAATATGAATTGTAAAGAATGTTTTCAATTGCTGGTTCTTGTGTTATATTGCTTAGATTGTCCACGCAGAGCTGGCCTGTATGTCCATACAGAGCTGACCTGTATGTCCACACAGAGCTGACCTGCATGGTTGGGTTCCATACAGAGCTGACCTGCATAGGCCACCAACAAAACCTGTCATGCCCCGCTTCCTAGTATACGGGCAGAAGACGCGACGAGGTCGCTAGGTATTTACTTTGAAGTAAACACGCAAAGCGTATCTAAGCAATATAAGTAAAATGCACAAGAGGCAGGATGTAAATAAACATTAACTTTATTTATTAACATTTTTTTTACAATACATCTGAAAAGTAAATACATGGAATGGAAAGCAATGCCTAAACAGTGGCATAACAGAAATGGAAAATACAGAATGTAAATGTGTACAAGGAATCTAAAGCACTGGGTCAAAAGCTAGCTGGTCCAAGTCCTCGCTGGTGGGCTTGATCTCTCGATCCACCTGACGACATTCTATAGAAGAAGAAAGAGAATGTCGTCAGCGAACAAATCGCTCGGTAAGTCCTAAAGAGGAGGGTGAAGTAAAATAGACAGAGAGAGAGAGTATAACTATTATAATGTTGTTTGTTATGTTAACGTAGTTGTTTGTAACTTGGTATAGAAGAGGCCAGTGTATACGAGAGGAGTCCAACTTTCCCCGTGGACTAAGGTATAAGGAGCACAAGGAACCGTTCAGCCACGGTACAACGGTAATTGAATTCAGGTTAGGTGTATTATGGTTACAGTCCCGTGCCACTTTTAACACCTTCCGTACCAATCTACCCCTTTATAAACCCCGCGATGTCTTGATTATATTATTTGTATTGTATTGTAAATTGTATAGATGGATGACTTGCCGAAATCATGATATCAGTAATGGAACAGATATAATGGATGAACATGTAAATGGAATATATCCATGGTTCGGGTCAGTCAATATAAATTGAACAAATTGAATATATAGATTCATGGATTCATGTTAAATTGTAGTTTGATACTTGAATCATATTCAAGTCAGATTGATTTTATTGAGACTCGGTCTGAGTCAGACAATTAGAAAAGAAATTGAAGTTCTGGATTATGTTTTGTTGCTATCGGTAACTGCTGCACATGGACGGCAGGATTTGCGTCTTTTTCAAAGACAATTACCGTGTTGATAACACCGTTTGTTAAGTTGTTTACCTTAAATACGCAAGCACCCATATCTCCGGCTCCCTGAGGCTCAAGACCGGACCCGCTTAAACCTATGTTTACTAGGGTCCTTATTGTAATTTAGTATAACTTGAGGGGATTTTATATAAAAATAGTTTTGTTATAATTTCAAATTATACCTCAAGTATTTAATTATCGTCTTTAGAGTTTTCATAGATGTATCTTTTATCAATGTGACATTTCTAGTGAATAAAACCTAATTTCATAATATATGGTATTTATTTGTAATATTGGAATTGCATGGTATATTCTTGTAAATGGAATGTTTTTCTTGAATTTTGGAAATGTGGAATATTATAAATATTAAAAATAGATATTTTGATATTAATTACATATATATATATATTTATTAAAAATATAAGTTTTATTTATAATAGAAATCATATTTTCTAAAGAAAAATGTATTTTAAATCTTTCGAGATCGTATGCTCCTTGCGGAGGTCTGCATCTCACTCTATTAGGCCCGAGAATGTGCGATAATCCGCACCATACCAAACGAGTTCCCCAAAAAGGGTTGTAGAGGCGCAACTGCAAAGATTTGTTAAAATACTCTTCTTGTAGAAAAATGTTTTATAAGTCAGAGGTAGTTATATGTAATGTCGTATTTTCCAAATCTATGTCCCCAAATTCTATCATGCTATGTTAGATATGTATGTTGTGAGGAGGTAGGTTATTATCTCGTGAGTTTTCTAAAAGTATAAAGGTATTATAGAGTTTATGTCGGAAACTAAAGTTTGTGGTATTTTAATATAAAATTACGATAAAAGATACATATAACAATATTTTGTGATGAAACTTGTTAAAGATATTTATTAATATTTAATGAACAATATGTGATGATATGAACGTATCTTGATTAAGAAAAATTGTAGTTTTTAAAGAAAACCGAATCGGAAGTCGAATAACTCCTCTTCCGTCCGGTTTTAATTTTGAATGTTTTTAAAATAGAGAAAAGAAGAAGAAGTAGGGACTTACTTGTTGATTGACTAGAGGAGAGGAGTAGGGAGAGGTGGGAGTTTCCGGTACGTCGTTTCGTCGTCGGAATCTTCTCGGATCGTCGCCGGAAGTTCGTCAGAGTTTCGTCCTTTGTTAACTCCAGTTGCACACTAGAAGGATTGAAAGTTTTGTATAGTTTTTGTAGGGAAATTTCAGTGTGAAGGGATGAAAAATGGAGTGGGTATTTATAGGACAAATTAGGATTTAAGGTGTGAATAAAAATGCATTTAAATTTGCATTAAAAAGGATTAAAATGGGGTATTTTAATTCTCTAGTTAATTGCAGAGAATTTAAATAGTTTAGGGGGAGTGGGGCAGGCCAAAGGGCGCAGGGGATTAAAGAAAATTAGGGTTTGGGCTCACTTCCACCGGCGGCGCCGGCCGAGTCAAGCCTTACGCCGGCCCGAGTCGGGCGAGTCGGGGCTCGTCTTGGTGCCACGTGTCCCTTACGCGGTCTAGCCTCATGGACACGTTTGTTTAGGCCGTGACAATTGGTTTTACGGATTGTGCACGTGTAGACTATTAAGCTTCTAAAATATTAAAAGAATTTTAATTAAAAAAAAGTGTGGCTGATGGGATTTGAACTCTGGTGCTTTGGTTCAGCAATGCAAGGTCTTACCAATGAGCTACAAGCTTTTTCTTGCTGTTCTAAAGCAAAACAAACTTATAACTTGTGCTCAGGGTCAAGTACCCCTTTCTGTATTTTTGAAAAAAAATTGTACAGAAAATTTAGGGTTATTACACGGGGACCTCCTCCAGATCGCATAAATAAGAACTTTGAGGAGTGGAGATCACCGGGGAAGAAGGCGTTCGAAATGGCCCTCCACGTGGTCTATCACCGCCTCGTACGTCTGTTCGGATCGGTCGAGGTTGTAAAGGTACATATCGTCCCGGGAAATTATTTCGGTTATGAGCACGCATCGACGCTCGGCCATCTTCATAAACACAAAGCCAGAAAGGAACCAACACGCCTTCGCTATTTATAGCCTCAACAAAAATCTTCCAACGGCCGAAATTTACGTGCGCAGCGACGCGAATCACAGTATATTTTCAAATTCCCAATACAGAGCTGCCACGTGGCAACCATGCCGATCCTCACGAACCCCTAAGCGGTCAATGGAAGATTGAACGACGCGAATCTCGGATTGTCACACCCCACCGGCACGCTTCTACCACGCGTCATCCACGACGGTCACTCTTCCTGATTTTACGGGTCATGGAAAATTGAACGACGCCCCACGAAGGCGAAGGGAAGTCTAAAAAGCCTTCATCTCGAGGCCACCGGGCATCTTCCCTGTCCGGTCCATCCCTAGCGGGTAGATTCCTACCCATCTACGCTAAAGATCAAAACCCTCATCACGAGGCCACCGAGCAGCTTCCCTGCCCGGTGCATCCCTGGCGGGTAAATTCCTACCTGTCATGTCCTGCTTCTTAAAATACAGAATACGAGGGGTGACAAGGTCATCCATGCTCCTACGGTCAAGGAAATATCCTGCCGTAGTCACACTTTGGTTTCCTGCATTACGTGGTAATCAGTAACATAGCATAGATAATGAGAAATGCAGTCACTAATTCTACCAAAACAGATATAAAACTAACCAGGTAGAGATCAAGGAAAAGATAGCGCTGACATCGTTGATCTAGATGTCCTTAGTATCCTCAAGATAAGAAAGGTCCCGATCCGAGCTGAGTCCATTTCTCACTCTGAGCATGTATACTCAAGTCGTCAGAGCGACACAATAGCACTATATACATATATAATGTGCAGTGATGAAAAACATAAAGCAGCAAATATAGAACAATGACGTGAGTATGAAATAACCGGTACAGGTAAGGATAAAGCAAGTGTATCAGATTAGTAATCAATGCAATACCCATGTCACTAAAACTATCAGTCTCTAAGTCTCACGGTCCAGGTCGCTAAACCTATCATCAGTCCAAGTGTGAGCGTCAACCATCGCAGTAGTATCCCCAGTCCAAGGGTAGGCCCCAGGGGCAAGGGAACACGGGCCCGAATCACGCTCGCTAATAATCAGTAATACCATCCATACGACTCCCGAAATCGCTATATATGCCAGCAGTGGGACTCCCAAGATTCCGTTGATCGAACTCACACTCAAACTACCCCACCCCCTACGGTCTACATCAAACACCGACCAGGAATCCAAATACTAATCGCTCCATGAAAAGTCTACGCGAGAACTAGAGATAGGGTCTCCATTAAGTATATCTCGACTGGTATCCAAGATAAATAGATAGTACTCGATGTCTTACCTATGAAACTAATATAACTGCTTCCATAACCGTCCCATACCAGTTATAGTTACACTTATATACCCCATAGATGTCGACGATGCAATAATTAACTGGTTCCGCTGATTGTGTACAAGTACGTGTCACTTCACTTATTCAATCACGTTTTTACACTAACGTACTTGCCACAATCCAATCACTAATATTGATCACCTGGTAAGGTAACACGGTCACTAGGATGTCGATGCAAATGAACACAATTTACACGGGTATATCAGTCATGCAACAGGATGGGAAAACAGTAAATGCACTGCTAAAAACATATGAGCAACCGGCGTCGGTTGGATTAGAAAAAGCATAAAAATCACACGTGTATAATTTGGTGAAACAATATAAGGCATATGAAGTATACTTGTTCATATAAGCATTAAATTGGTTTCAAGTCAAACGGGTTTCGGGTTTGCGAATTACGGTCATTCCATTTTAAGGGTTTATTGCTGGAAATCCAATTTCTGAACTGGGAATCTGTTTCGTAACACGTTTTACTCTTGGGGGTATAATTAAGCGACACTACAGTACGATAAAGTTTAGGTTTATCTGTTATATTTCCAATGCATCAGATTGTTTAACAAAAGTCATCTTTGTTTAGGAGTTATGATCATATTACTGATGAAGGGTGCAAGCTGAAATGACAAAAATATGTCGTACATGTCATCCGTTTAAAATATTATTTAAATACCAAATGATACTGGAATTTAGTGAAACTGGTACCATTGCAAAGATAAAATAATTGTCTACGCAGCGGTAATTGTCTCCACACACTTTCACAATTAAACATTACGGTTGCAGGTGTTTAAAAGCATGTCAAAGGTAAGTTCCTACTCTGAACTGCAGTCCAAGGTCAGGTAAGTTCTTTGTTTCGGATGTTCATAGAATATATCTAATAGTAAAGCTACACGTCGTTTTAAATATTATGCAGTACCCTTCGCAACGAACTCAGGCACGCTGCGATTGGATTTTTCTGAAATTAATTATAAATTTAGCGGTGTCAAATGTTCGGTAAAATACAAGTTTCGGTATAGATATTAGGGCATCACTTTAAGTGTGTAGACGACATCGATTTGCTACCAAATTCTTACAGAGTGTTTTTTAACGGTACTAGAGTCTAAACATCATGAGTTCTGCCATTTTATATTTTATTTTCTCATGAGATTTGTATCAAACACTTCGGCTATATATGTATACGATGTTTTCCAACGAATTTTTTAGTTTCTTTTATTCATCCACACGAAAATCATTTCCTCACATATCCTACTTGATTTAAACACGGATAGTAACCTTTAAGAGGCCCCAACGTTAAATTAACAAGATGATTAGCAGTAATTAATTGGATCTAGATAGCTCAAATGTAAACTATATATATATATATATATATATATATATATATATATATATATATATATATATATATATAGAGAGAGAGAGAGAGAGAGAGAGAATAATGGAGGAAAGATGCCATATGAGGAAATTTTCTCCTATAGCGTCGAAAGCACACACCCTCCATCGTGTTTTCCGACGATCGGAATGCATCATATTCATCGTTATCATCTAAGATATGGGTACACCGAATTTCATGTGATTCTACAACTTTTCACCGTTGAATTAGTGGGTTCAAAATTAACGGTTTACCGACAATAGAACTTTTTACATTGCTAAATCAACGGTGAAAAAGTTGTAGAATCACATGAAATTTGGTGTACCCATATCTTAGATGACAACGATAAAAATGATGCATTCCGATCGTCGAAAAACACGATGGAGAGTGTGTTTTTTCGACGCCATAGAAGGAAATTCCCTCCTATGGCCTCTTTCCTCCATTATTCTCATATGTGTGTGTGTGTGTGTGTGTGTGTGTGTGTGTGTGTAACTAGCATGTATAGCAAGTGTTTAACTTGCCTGAAGATGATCAGAGACACAACCGTGATGACGACGACGAAAGCAACGGCACGATCACGGCGCAATGACAACGACGCAAGTAACAGCAGCAGCAGCAACAACAACAACGAGCCTTGTCTCGGCTCTGGCCCGAGCTCGTGGCGTGGCCTTGATGATTGGTGACGGGGTGGCTGCGGCTGCGGTGGAAGCGAGATCGAGATGGCTGGTGGTGAAGGTGATGGTCTCGATGGAGGTTGTGCTCGGCGGTGGTCACGACGAGGGATGGAGCTGGGTTGTGAGATAGGGGATGCTTGGTGGAGTTAATGAAGTGGGGCTCGGTGCAGTAGGGGTTGCGGCGATGAGTCAGCGAAGGAGGCAGCGATGGTGATGATAGTGGTGGTGTTGTGTTGGTGACGAGGAGGAGATTGACGGCGTTGTTGGAGGCCGGCGGTATAGTTCCTCACGATCGGAGGAGGAGACAAGCTGCTGGGGTGAGGTAGGGGAGTGGTATCGAAGGGGCTCGGGCAGTGGTGCTCGTCGGAGAAGGTGCAATGGGCGGCTATGGGTGTTTGGGTGCGGGTTGGTGGAGGCGACAAGGTGGAGCGGTGGGGTTGAGTTGGGGCTACTGGTAGGCTCACGCTCGTTGGCGGAGATGAGAAGCTTGAGAAGTGGGGCTTCACGAGTGAAACGATCAAGAAGAGTGAGGAGGTTAGAGAGAGTGAAGAGATGCAGGAGAGGGGATCGCGGAGGGTGTTGAGGGGAGTGGACTTTGTCGTTGTGTCCGTTGAGGAGCGGGTCTCGTGGGTAGCATGAGGGAGGGGGGACGTTGAGGAGATGGAGGGGTTCGGCGAGGGGATCTCACGGGGTAGTTGAGAGAGTGGGCGCGGTCATCATGGAGGTAGGCGCGAGGATGTTGGGACGAGGAGGAACGGGTCGTGGGGGAAAGAGGCGGGAAAGAAGGCAAGGGAGAAGAAGAAGAAAGGAGTAGGGGTGTAACGGGTCGGGTCGGGTTCGGGTAGGGTAGAAGGAAAGGGTTTGGGCTTAGTTCAGGGAGTTGGACCCATGGCTGTGGGTTAGGTTTGGGAAAAATCTAATTTGGGTTAGGGTTTACAATTTAGAAATATTTGAGTTAATAAAAATTTTGTGATCTTTGTTTTAAAAAAAATACGGAAATTATTTAAAAGGAACTAGGTATTACACTACCCATCTACGCTAAGGATCGAAGCCCTCATCACGAGGCCACCGAGCAGCTTCTTTACCCGGTCCATCCCTGGCGGGTAGATTCCTATCCATCTAAGCCAAGGATCAAAGCCCTCATAACGAGGCCACCGAGCAGCTTCCCTGCCCGGTCCATCCCTAGCGGGTAGATTCTTACCCATCTACGCTAAGGATCGGAGCCCTCATAACGAGACCACCTAGCAGCTTCCCTGTCCGGTCCATCCATAGTGGGTAGATTCCTACCCATCTACTCTATGGATCAAAGCCCTCTTAAAGAGGCCACCGTGCAGGTTACTCTCCGACGGGTTGATTCCTACCCTACGAAGAGACGTGGTCATCAACCCGGATCTGAGAATGGACTAGTACCGACCCTCCAACACTTGGATATCTGTTGATTCATCCTAAATGAATGATCACCACCTCGACTCCGGGGAGTGGAAGGACACCAGTGGAAAGGCACCGACCTTCCTACACCTGGCGGTCAATCGACTTACACTCGACATGCGATAGTCATCTAAAAGGTCGATCATCGACCTACGACCTAACACTTGATTCGAAAAAAAAAGACTGGCAAGCTGAAGTACTCACGCAGAAAACACATAGTCATGCAGAGGAAAATAAGCCCAGCTTTATTTATATTCCAGAAATTTTTACAAGGTACTCTGGGCTCCTCAGCCTTACAAAAGGTGCCCGGAGGCTTACAAAATTTGAAAAATAAAAAGTAAAAACAAAAAACGCACAAGGCAAAAAGGCTTATGCTGCGGGCTCCGCCCGGGTCTCGCCTTACTTGGCACCGTCCTCAGGGGCCGGGGCTTCTACCTTCGCAACCTCCTCTCCCCCGATGGCTGCCCCGGCACCAGCCACTTGCGGCGTATCCACTGAGAGCAAGACTCTGGCACAGAGCTTACCGTCGGCAAACTCCGGCATCAACGCCTTGACGGTATCAAGAGCCTCATGCCAAATGATGCCCGAGGTTTCGGCGATGTCGGCGTAGAACTGGTCTGACGCCTTATGCTTCTCCACCGACTTCAAGGCTCGGAGCTCGGCAATCTTCACCGCCTCAAGTGCTGCCTTGGCCTTCCTCTTACTGGCATCCCTCGACTTCTTCATTGTGGCATAGCGCTTACCTAACTCCTCCAACATACCCTGAACAGCTTGGTTGGACGCGCTCAGAAGTCGTTGGGACTCCTGGCACTTAGAGACCGTTAACGCCTTGGCGGCCAACCGGGTTTCGAGGGCGGTTGTCTTCTCCTTCTCCTGCTGCAGCTCAAGACGCAGATCCTCCTCCCGCGAAGACGATTCCCCACCTTCCTCATGGCCGGGGCAATCTCCTCGGATTCCATATTTACGATGAAGGCGCAGTGTCGGAGAACCTGAGGAAAGCAGCAGAAACTGTTAAAAACATTCAAATTAAGAAAGAGCACTTAAGGGAATCTGTAAAGGAAACGGATACCGACCTGAAACGTCTCCTGAGCAATGGCGGCCACTTGAGCCTTCAAGGTCCCCCGGGGAATTTTGCCCCCGGCCGATTGCTCCATGTCGGAGAGCAAGCTGTCGGCAACGGAAAACCCCGATAGGACCACAAAGCAGACTTCCCCCTCCTGCACAGGAATCCCCTCAGAAATCTCAGTGGAAGACGGGCAGGAGATCGTCTTTTTCCTCTTGAAGGGAACCTCAACACCCTCCTCCTCCCCCTTCCCAGGGGTGCCGGGTCTCGCGCATGCTTCTAACTGCCCCCGCGGCGGCCATCTGGGGCTCGGGATGCTACGGAAGGCCTTGCCGGTGGAGATGGTCTCGGGGCCGAGCTTGGGCCGGCTCGGGACAAGCTCACGCCCCCCGGCCTTCTTCTGGGACGTAGCGGCTATGGCAGCTAAGATCTTGGATCGGTCCATTTGTCCTGCGAAAAGAGAATACATAAAAGAGTTAGTGATGCTAGAAGGGCAAAAGAAATCATTCAAGTCTAAACAGATCGTCCAAAGACCTAACTTACCCATGAAGCGTGTGGGGCTGAGCCGGGCCCAGCTAAGAACCTGCTCGGAAAGCAGGACGTCGGCCCGATGGATTGGCTCCCATATGGATACCTCCCCCGCCTCAGGCGAGGATGACTGCTTCGCCCTCGCGTAGTCGGCCCTGTGCCATTATGTAGGCACGGGCCAATCCTCGCCCTCGGGTAGTCCGATGAATACAAACTTCTCCTTCCATTCATGGATAGAAGAAGGAACGACTACCACACCCGACCCGGCCACCCTGCCCTTGTGTTTTTTGAAGGAAAAATACACCCAGCTCGGCTAGTTCTTGCTAGTTCCGGGGTGATTCTTATAGCAGAGAAGGGAAGTAAGAAAGGTCAAGCTGAAAGGGATGTCCTCAAATTTCAACCGGAACAGAAAACCAGAGGAGGATTCTCCATGAGTTCGGCGCTAGCTGGCCCGGGGAGAGATGGAAGCTACGAAGTACCCCACATACCTCGGTTGGAAAAAGCAGGCACATTCCCGCTCGGAATGCTTCCAAATACAGGACAATCTCTTTCCCCTGCGTACCTGGTCCGCCCGTTCGTCCTCTTTAGCCAAACGGAGCGAATAGTTATAGGGGATATGGAAACGGGCCTGAATCTCGGCAAGCTCGTCCACATCCCTCAAGATGGAGGGGGCATCGCGGGCGTCCCCGATGCGCACCTTAGAGGCCCTTGTCGCCGCCGGACGGCTAGCGATGCGGGTAGCCCTAGCTCTTTGGGGCGAGCCCGACACAGAGGAAGCAACAAGAGAACCCTCTTGACTGTCAGCAGCCAAAGAGGCGGAAGACTCTTTAGACTCGGCTCCAACAACTAGAACCTCATCGTCCGACTTAACCCTAATTACTTCTACAGACTTCTCAGAAGAAGACATCTAACCTGATTTAAAGGGATTGGTTCTCCGAGGAAAAAGCACAAGGGGTCCGATCTAACAGAGGGAGCACCGAGCAATCTTTAGCAACGAAGGGAAATTATGACGGAAAGTGTTGGCCCTAGGGGGTCCCCTCCTATTTATACATTGCAGAAAAGGCATCCAACGACCCAGATCAATTCCCACCAAAACGAAACGTCACGTCTGCCAGCCGTCAAGTCTCTACGTGTCGAACAACCATTGGGGACGTCCCTTTGATCGCAGGCGACAGCAACAGCCTGTCACGTCCGCCAACCCGCTTCAGACGCATGTCCTATGACCCAAAAGACGAACGAGCGAATCTATGCCCCCTCTTCAATGCGCGATCATTTTGCTGATCCGTTGATATCATCGGAGATACGCACGAAGATCCAAGCGCTGGGGGATACGCCACGTGGGTCCGGAAATCTGAACGATGCAACTGCCCAACACCACATCGCCCCGGAAAATCTGCACCGAGGATTCCCGGCAACAGACTGAGCGAGACAAACCAAGCAGGTCACTCTCGACCCGACCCATAAATAGGTCGGAATGAGAGTGGGGGGTTAATGACGCGTCACCCGCAACAGCTCACTAGACTCCTGGGGGGCTACCAAGGCAAAATCAGTGTGGAGCACTGATGACCTTCCTCGGTTCGTCTCCGAGCTTACACTCCTCCTCTTACCCAAGAGCGACCTAGCCGCCGAACTGGCGTCCATCCTCCTGTGCTCATCTCCGAGCTATTGCAGAGCTGAGCTTTCTCGGCCTCCCGGCTCGTCTCCGAGCCTCACGCCGAGCTAAGCCTCCCCAGCTCTCCCGGACAAACGAGAACGCGAGGCCCTAGCACTCCCGCAATGGCTCCGCGTATCTCGCCAAACCGAGATATTCGCCGCCCCACGTCCCGCGTCCTACGCTGGCGCATCCCCCCATTAATGGACGTATCCTTCCATTAATGGGGGGATCCCGCCATTCACGCTGACGTAACGTCACGGGCATAACCAAAGGCGAAAATCTCGCGCATGCTCTCTCCATGCGACCACTATAAAAACCCTCTCTCAGACGACTCAGCTAAAGCAATTTTAATCCAATAAGCCGCTATTTTGCTCATTTTCCTCGACTAACTTGATCGTCGGAGGGTCCTACGGTGGTCACCCACCCCGGGACTTCTTTGCAGATAGCTCGGTTTCACCTCAAAATCAACCCAATTAGATCCACACGCCCAAGGATACAACCTTCAAATCAAATCTCAGTCGTTCAACAGCGCTCGCTACAGATCGACGGAGAACAGCATCTCAAGGAGATCCGACCTCCATCAGGGTCCCTCACCTGCCACGTCTTCTTGATGATGGGAGGTATACGTGGATACTTGTATCCATCGTGCAATTAGTTTAGAGCTTTTGAGAAGAATAAGAGAGGAGGAGACCGCCACTCACAAGAATCTCTCAATTATACAAACCTTGACGCCGTATAATAGTATGTAGGGTAAACAAGATCTAATATAACAGACCCGGACTAACCCCGAATGGCTAATAGGGCCGACCTAGTTCGGGTTCCTCCTGGAAGATCGGTTCTTCTAGCCAATCCTTAGGCCAAACGCTATTAGATCGAATACATATATTGTTATCATATACAGGTTCAGGGTTTCATTCATTTTTTTCTGGGATGAGATCTCTTTTGGGAATCGAACCGTCGACTTATCGCTTTGGAAAGAAAATCTTTACCATAATCGCCATGCTCCTTTGGTAAGTATCATCGGATGTACATCTAGCAAACAATTCATTTTAAAAAAAAATTCTAATGGGCTTCTTAGGAATGGAACCGGTGACTTTCCATTTAAATTGTTCTTCTTTGATTCCTACATCACATTTGCGTATGCATCATATCATCATCCACAACTTCCCTCATAATCAGAGCCTGAACTTTGCATCAACCTCTATCGGGTCACATATGACTCGTATCATTAAGAACAACTGAATTAACCTTCCTTCAGTTTCGATAAATTATAAATTTACAAAAAAAGGCTGCAAAAAATTTACCAAATGACAAAACAAGAAGAAGAAGAAGGGAAATGGTCTCGTGGCTCAAATTGAATCAAGATCTCCACCGTCCGCCCCCTCACCCGCGTGCTACATTTTCAAATCCATCCATCCATTTCCAAGTTTTTACAATACTCGCCGCCTAAGCTTTCGGTAAACAAATGATTGAACGAGGGCTTTTTTTGAAAACGCAGCCCTCAAATATAAAAACCTCTCTCTCACAAGAACGTTATTAAAATCACCTACTCTCTCTTCTTTCTCTCTCTGGTCTCATTCCCTCCTCTCTCTCTCCTCTCTCTCTCTCTAAGAAAACAATAAAAGAAAAGGGGTTTCCGTCGCCGCCAATGGCCGCCGCCGCCGACCCATCCCCTTCCCGCCACCGCCGCCTCCCCTCGCCGGCGGAGAACCACACTGCCGCCGGCGCCACCTCCACCGCCAGCCGCCGCTCCCTCCACAACTTCTCCTTCCCCCCTACGCTCTCGTGGCGCAACCAGCGCGTCCTCCGCTGCGTCAACCTCACCGCCGCCGGAGACCACGCAGCCGGCGAGCACGCCCCGTCGCCGTCGGAACCCGATCCGAAGCCGAAGCCGAAGCCGAAGCGGGTCGAGGAGGAGGCCGAGTCCTCGCCCGCGAGGCCATGGAACCTGAGGACGAGGCGGGCGAATCCGAATCGGACCTTGAACCCGAACCCGAATCGGAGCTCGCCGGGGTCTCCTTCGCCGCCGTCGCCGAAGATGCTGCAGGTGGAGAAGCGCAATTCGGTAAAAATCGTGAGATCAGAGGGCGAGGAGGAGCGGGACAAAGGGGAAAGGTGCAAGTTTGCGATCTCGCTGAAGAGGGAGGAGATTGAAGAGGATTTCTTGCAGATGAAGGGATCCAAGCCTCCGAGGAGACCAAAGAAGCGAGCCAAGTATATTCAGAGGCAGCTCGACGTAAGGGGAATTTCTTACAAATTTATTTTTTTAAGCTGAATTTTGAATTTCTGTGGCTGATTTGAGAGAGAAAGGAGAGATTTTTTTGATCACTTTCTTCTTTGATTCATCAGAGCATTCTTGCTTCATTTGGGGGAAAAAACTCTCTTTTAGTTGATTTCTTTCAATTCTTCTTCATCAAAGCTCTTCCTTTATATACCCGTTCTTCTGATTCTTTTGTTTTAAGTTTATGCATAATAATTTGTGTAATTTTTCCTTTTCTGATTTTAGATGGTTTAAAAAAAAGGAGCAATTTTTGTTTAAAAACAAAACATGTGCAGTTTCTGTTATCTTTAATTTGAATTCTTCAAATCAAGTGAATGGGGGAAAAAAAATTAGTGCTGATTGCTATCATTTTGATTTTTTTGTGCAGTCCCTTTTTCCTTGCTTCTGGTTGTCTGAGATTACACCTGAATTATACAAAATTGATGTTGAGGTAAAACTTGTTTTTTCTCCCTCTTTTTAATCATTTGTTCTAATTTTGGGTGTTGTTTCAAGCTTGAGATCTAACACGCATTTTTCTAGCTTATTTTTTCAGAAAACTCGAGGCATGTCGACTCAAAGATATTCGAGGAATTTGCAAGATGCTGACTGCCCAATGTAATTTTCATGCCTTCGGTTAGTTTGGTGCTTGTATCGCATTGCATCCATATGCAATTTGTGAATTAATTATATAATAAATGTGTTTCAAAATTTTGTTTTCTTTTTAACCCATTGCAATTTGTTTCCTTGTTTTCATATTTGTATCTGTTTCTTTCCCTCCTTGTGTCTCTCTTAGATTTGAACTTTTTGTATACATGAAAATCAATTTGATATATCATTCTAATTATAGATATTTAGAACACTTTGATTCGATTGTTTAGAATAGCATTTCGTATTGAATCATTGGTTTTCTTTTATATAAATCTATATTATACATTGATACGTGTCTGTTTGTGCTAAATTAAATTTCGGCAAACAGTGTCGAAGTAAAGCCATGATAAGAGCCAGTCATTTACTCTTGTATAACATTTTTCTTCATGATAAAATTAAGTTATACTAAACAAGCATTTGGAAGATGCCGATTCTCAAAAGAAACTTGTTGCTTGTAAAATGAATTGGCACTAGTGTAACTTAAATAAACTCTATACGGTCTCCCTCAAGCTAATTATACTAGCCGTTGAACGATCTATCTAAGTTTATCATTTTGAAGCTTTAGTTATCTTCTTGGCAACTACCTACATATTCAGTCGTGTTTTATTTGCAATTTATAAGTTGCTTCATTCCTAATGGACTGGACTTTCAGATCGATGTATGCACAACGAATCATTTCTTCGGTATGGATTTCCTAATGTTCTTGATTTGGAGCTTTTACAGATTGCTATTGTTCAATTGGTACGTGTAAATGTTTTCATCTTAGGATATTGTCTTTCTCATTCATATGTTATCCGAAAAGTGCTGTTGGGGATGACTTGCCGATTCCTTTGGCTATTAATATAACCAATGTTTCGCTTTTTCATCGCTAGAGATAACAAAGCATTTGACTCTGTAAAACTACATTTGTCGAGTCACCGCTATTTTTGTATCCTAAGTTTAGTATCACTTGAGATACTTGGTTTTCTGAATCATGGTTCTTGTTGAGAGTTATGTTTTGCTCCGATACACGGTACTTCTTTCTACAATTTTTTTTGATGGTTTATGATGTTTCGATGTCTCTAAGCTGCTTCAGCGCTTCAAGAAGAATTATATCTTCCTTTTAAGGATTTGTGGTTCTAATTTTGCAGCATTCTGATGATTCTGATGATTCTCCAATGAAGTAAATAAATCCCTGGTAAAGAATTACCATTAAAGGGGATGTTGAATCCAAACTCATCTCCAGAAAAAGGAAGAAGGGGGATCCATGTATAGTGAGTTATTTATATGTTTTACCTTTTCTTTTTTATTCTTTATTTAGCTGGTTCTGGTCACTGAGAAATAGTCTTTTTAGGGTTTGAGAATGAGTTGTTGCCTTCAAAGTTTTGTATTTTCTCACTTATTAACTAATTATTATGTGGTAATTCACAGAAAGATACAGCTACTGTTTTCCTTTGCTTTCCTTCTTTTTTTTTCTTATGCAATTTCCTATCATAAAGAGACATTTCTAATGTCTTAAAAGTATTTTAGTTATTTGATTATGGTTTGCTTGTTTAATTCCTTAACAAAATAGCTTTAACTTTTGTTTGGCTTTAAGCTTTAACTCTGTGAAAATAATGCATTTAATTATCTGCCAACAATAGGGGCGTAATTTTTTTGAGATCGTATTTGTATGTTGGAACTATTTTTGTTTGATTGAAACAGTCTTTCATCAATAGCTTGTTAAGTATTTATGTGGGTTTTTTTTTGCTTTATTTATTGACTATGCCACACTTATTAGTGGAAATATGAGTTTTTTGTGTTTTTGGTTGGGATATATAATGGAGGAAAGAAGGCCCTAGTAGGTTTTTTCGCAAGTTTGCCTCAAAACACCACACATCCACCATTTTATTTGACGATCGGCATCATCCATCTTAATCTCCATCGTCTAATATGTCGATATACCAAAATTCATATGATTCTAACGATTTTTCACCGTTGAATTTAGTGGGTGCAAAATTAACGGTTTACCAACGATAGAACTTTTTACATTGCTAAATTAACGGTAAAGGTATTACAATCAAATGAAATTTGGTGTATGCATCTCAAGATGAACGGTGCCGATCGTCAAATAAAATGGTAGAGCGTGTAGTTTTTTGACGCCGCCTTGATGAGAAAAGCCCCTATGGCCTCTTTATTCCATTATTCTTGCTATATATATATATATGTATATATGTATATATATATATATATATATATATTCCAGATATAGCATTTGAATCCAGTGTTGTTGGTCACTGATCAGGCTATGCAAACTCCATAAGCATGCAGCAAATTTTACAGGGTAGGGATATTCCGCTGCTTCTGAAGTGTATACAATTAAAGTAAGGCTACATCATTGAAAGCAAAAAACCTGGGTTGTTTTGCTGTGAAAGTGTTGCAGCAAATTTTACCAGAAAAAATGTAACAAATAATTTGTAGTTGCAACAAATGTTTTATTTTAAATAATTTACCTTAAAAACACATAATAATGACTTGCTATTTTTAAAAATGATCTTAGACGCTGTATTTCTGTAATAAATTCTTGTCATGTGGCTGCCTAAATTGTTAATAATTGACCTTTTACCGCAAAAGGAGGGTGCAACATACCAAATGAAGAATTTGACATCAATTATTTGCAACAAATCAAATGTAACATTTTCTTTTGCAACCAACTAAATCTCTCTGGATGTTGCAAATATATTTTTACTTAAGGACTGATGCTGCTTTTTGGTTATTTTTATTAAGGGCTCTTTACTGAAAAGCCCCGGCATACTTCGCCAATCACTGAAAGCCCCTCCATACTTCGCATATTTACTTGAATGACCTCCATACATTTAAATTGCAATAAAAAGCCCCCTAACATGTTGAAAAGAGATTTTTTTGGCATATTCCATTATTTTGTTAGGAGGGTAACGGTGAGTATCGGGTTAGCATTTTAAAACCTTCACAACCCCTCTTCTTTTTCCAAAATTTCTAAATTTTCCCACAAATTGGCTTAGTTTCGATCCAAGATCTCACAAATTGGTCATAAAAACTGGCTTATCTTTCTCAATCTTTTTCATCAACGAGTTTGTCGAGTGCCATTGTCCTTTTAATTACAAGTATCAAGTTCGTGACAGCCTCATTTGAAAGCAGAGTGATTCTTTAGTTGCGCTAGATCCCAATCTTCAACTAAATGAGAATGCACGTTATTTTTATGAGAGACACCTACCTAAATATTTAGAAGATAAGAAAACGGCTCAAGTATAAGTTCCAGCTCCATATTCCTAACCAGACACTAAATTTTGATGGAAAACTTGCAAGAGGTTTTTTTAGTGCAATTTAAATATATTAGGGACTTTTAAGTAAATACAAAGTAAGGAGAGGCTTTCAGTAATTAGCAAAGCACAAGAAATTTTTTTCAGTAAAATGCCCTTTTATTTATTTATTTTTGCAATCGCCTATAACTATTTTGGGGGAGGGCCGTGGAAATTGCCCTCTATATATGATTGAAAACGTCATCAACGATTTGTATTTCTATTTTTTTTCTTTTTCTCTTCGTTTGTTTTTTGGGTAAATTGTCAAAAAAAAAACCAAGGGTTTTTTTCCACTGTCAAAAACCCCCGGCCTCGAAACAGTAATCAAAACCCTCCGTAAATGTTTAATATCTATATAGTGATATCTAACTAATTCATACAAACTATTTAGATATCACAGGAAATGGTTTAGATACGCATGCAACTGCTTAAATATGCAGCTGCTTAGATATAGCAGGAAACTACTGGATATCACAGGTAAGGGTTTTTTTGACAACTAAAAACTTCTTAAAGAAGGTTTTGACTACAGTTTCGAGGTCAGTATTTTGACAACCGAAAGAGTACTTGGTTTTTTTTGACAATTTACTCTTCTTCTATTTTTTTGAGAAAATAAAATAACTTGTTGTGAAGTAGATATTTAAAAGTTTATGCTATATGTTGGATTTCTCTACAAATATGTACTTGATGTGAGTATCTACCATATACACTTGCGTGAACACGCGCAAATCTCCATTAAAAGTTTAGTTCTACAAAGAGAATAAAGTGTTTGAATAATTTTCGCTTATGCAAACGAAGGTTTTGTAGAAGCGAGGTTTCGCAAAATTCGGGGTCCATTAATAGTATTGTCTTAAAACTATGGGTTCCTTGAAACTAGTTTTAAAAAAATATGACTTGAAACTTTTCCAAACTTTACTCTTTTTGGTCTAATTTGGCAATAAGGTTGGCTTCGTTTAACTTCAAACAAAATCGCGGTTCGCACTCATGCATGCAAACCGCATTTTAGTAAAAATAGGGACTCACAAAATTTAGAATCCTTCGCCAACTTAGTTTTTGAAACCAAGTTTTCATATATCTAATTTTAAAAATATAAAATAAATTAAGAAACTAAGAACAATTTCTAATTAACGGAAAATCATAATATATGAAGAACACATTTATATGTTATGAGAAAATAAAGGCGGAGTATATGAATAAATAATATTTTTAAGAGATCAATTTGGCGGTCGACAAGACGGAATCATGGTGTGTGTGAGAGAGAGAGAGAGAGACGAGAGAGAGAGAGAAGATTTTTCTCGCAAAACGAGGCTCAGTTTAACCCTATACATATAGGCAATTAAACACACAATTTAGATTCAGTTGCCTCTAAGCCTTCCTATAGTTGTCGTGGAGGCCCAAACAAATATCATGATATAAAGTGTGCAACTTCCGCCTCCAGGCCCATATGGTATTCTTGATTGGGCCTTTCTTAGAATAAAAACATATTTCAAAATTGGCACTTCCACTCTAGTCCCTAGAATAAAAACATATTTCAAAATCGCATATTTCTCGCATAGTTGACCATGCTAATGTTAATGCTAAAGAAGGGTACATGGAGCACGTGCAAAAGAAATCCCTCTATTTTTTTGCCATGTCAGCAATACTGATATATCAAAAATTGGTAATTTTGATTTATATTATACTTGAAATAAAAAATAAAATATAAAGTTTTTGAGGTTATTGTTATTATTCACTCATAACAAACTTTTCATAACTGAAAAATTTTAGGTTACATCATCTCTGTAACTCTCTTTATTCCCACGTTCCCATCTCTTCAACTAATTTCTTAAAAATCTTTTCAAATATTTGTGATGTCAAAATATACAAACATGCATCGTATGTGCCACATACTAGTTTGGATAATTTTATAGATGTACATTTGGAGTTAATGATGGAATTTAAATTTTTACTTCCAAAAGATAGGTATACTTTAGTTTACTTCCAAAATGCTTTTCTGTTAAATATTTAATTAAAAAATATCTTAACTCATATAAATATCTATGTAAATTATAAATGATGAGTTTCAAAAATGTTCCAAAATATTACAGGCTATTTTCTACTGTTCATCTTAATTACGAAGCTGTCATTTTCTACTATTCATCTTTATTACGAATCTGCAATTCAAAACATTATTCTAAAGCGGCATTCATCTCTGTAATTACGATTCCATCAATCTTACAGCCTTCTATACTAAAAACAGAGATGATTCTGAAAATTTGAATCCAAATTTGACGCAACTAACTTTGACCCCAAGTACAGGTTGGTTGTTTTTCCATATATACACTTATCAATCATTACAACATTTCTCTATTTCTGAATCATCACATAAGAATTGATTAGCTATGATTGACAAACAAATAATTTACGCAAATTGACATAAAGTACACGATCCACCAGAATTTTGGAGGAATCCAACAGGAACTATGAGCATCTCAACACTTTAGATTCCCAATTTTTATATTACGACCCTGTCCAATATTCAAACAGCCCTTTAAGCCCCCTCCTATCTAAAAATCTCAAAATATTAGTATACAACATCAGAAAGGTTCTAACAACATCCACCGTAAGAAGAGATATGACTGCTTAGCAAACGCTGCAAAATCTGGAAATCCAATACAGCCGATCACAATGACTTTTGATGATTGTGAAAATCAATCAAATGTCGTTGAAACTCCCATTGCAAAAGGGGGTTGGTGGTAAAAAAAAGGAAACAGTTGCAACAGAGCCAAAAACTTGCAATGCAGTCACTAATTAGTTTGGTCAGCATTGAATATACACTTGAACCTATCAAGTTTCCTGGACAATCGAGCGCTAACATCGTGAGTAACTTATTTATTCTACAACAATGTATATGTTTGATTGAGTAAAAACTTCAATGGCTATGCTAACATAACGGCCTTTTAAAAAATCTTTAATGGTTTAAGAAAATATATGATTATTTTGTGGCATTTAGTAACATAGTTCACGTAGATAATTTTGTTTAATAAATTTAAACAATTCAGGAGGTAATTCTCATAGCAAAGAGGAAAATTTTTACTGCAAACACTTTGCAATATGATTAAGAATTATAATGTTATGCCACATACTTATCCCATCAATTTACAAAATTGCAGATAACTTTAATAAGGGAGATGTGATTAGTGATGAGGATGTAGAGGAAGACGATAATATAAGTAAGTTTTATTAATTTTTCATGTAATCGTGGATATATATGACATTTGTTGCAATTTTAACATGTGTTTAACAATTTAGTGTTTCTCTTAGCAAAAAAGAAAAATATTTCTGCAAATACTTTGCAAATTGATTACTTCTTATAATATTATCTCACAAACCTGATCCAATCAATTTATAAAATTGTAGATAATGTTGAAAATGGAGATGTGATTAGTGATGAGAATGTAGAGGAAGACGGTAATATAGGTCAGTTTTATTACTTTTTCATGTATTGTGGATATATAAGACATTTGTTGCAATTTTAACATTTGTTTAACTTTTTAGTAATTCTCATAGCAAAAAAAAAAAAAAATTCTGCAAACGCTTTGCAAATTGATTATTTTTTATAATGTTATCTCATGAACCTCATCCAATCAATTTACAAATTTGCAGATAATGTTGAAAATGGAGATGTGATTAGTGATGAGAATGTAGAGGAAGACTATAATATGGATAAATTTTATTACTTTTTCATGTATTCGTGGATATAAGTCATTTGTTCCAGTTTTAACATTTGTATAATGATTTTGTAATTCTCATAGCAAAAACGAAAATTATTTCTACAAACACTTTGCAAATTGATTACTTTTTATATACCTATCTCACAATCTTGATCCAATAAAAAACTAAATTTGCAAATAATGTTGAAAATGGAGATGCGATTAGTGATGACGATGGAGAGGAAGACAATAATATAGGTAAGTTTTATTACTTTTCATGTATTCACATATATATAAGTCATTTGTTTCGGTTTTAACATCTTTTTATGATTTTGTAATTCTCATTGCAAAAAGGAAAATTATTTCTGCAAACACTTTGCAAATTGATTACTTTTTATATACCCATCTCAAGAACCTGATCCAATAAATAACCAAATTTGCAGATAATGTTGAAAATGGAGATGTGATTAGTGATGAGGATGCGAGAAAGTCGATTATATAGGTAATTTTTATTACTTATTCATGTATTCATGGATATATAAGTCATTTGTTTCAGTTTTAACATTTGTTTAATAATTTTAAATTTTGTTTGAGATTTTATGCTAATTACAATATAATTTTTGTTTAATAGGTTTTCCACCTGAGTACAACAGTCTCGGTAGTCCTGATGTAATATATGAATATTGTGGAGCTGTGATGTGGCAGGAAGAGCGTAACAACAAAAATGCGAAATCAAAAAAATGCACTCTTTCACTGTGTTGTGGTATGGATCAGGTGGAATTACCTGAAGTTAAGCAGCTTTCCCCTTATCCAGCAGAGCTTCTGTTGGATGATCAAAATGGCCAGAAGTTTAAAGAAAAAATCAGGGTGTACAATTCACTATTTGCCTTTTCTTCGTTGGGGGTAATATCGATCATAGCATAAACGCTGGCAATGCTCCATACTCCTTCAGATTGAATGGTCAAAATCATCATAGAATTGGTATTTTTTTACCAATTGAGGGTGAAAATCAACGTTTTTGCCAATTATACATCTATGATACGGAGAATAAGGTTAATAACAAAATTTCAATATTACAAATCCATCACCTTTTGGTGCGCAAAGTCCACCACCTCCTACACAAACGCCACCACGCACCGCGCTTCAAGACCGATGCTATCCCACTCGTGGACCCCTTCCTACGTGTCTGTCTCTTCCACCTGCCAATGAGAATAATTTCGAAATTAAACCTCACATCATCAACTTGTTGCCCAAATTTCACAGGCTTGAATTTGAGAATGCCTATGTTTTTATAACCAAATTTCAAAACATATGTGCAACGATGAGCACCATCCAACTGTCGGGGGATACTATGAGATTACATATTTTCCTCTTTGCCCTGTGCGATCTTTCGGAGAAATGGCTTTATAGCACCTTCTCACATTCCATCAACAGTTGGGATGCATTTGTTAAGGCATTCCCTAAAAAATTCTATCATAATCATAAAACTGCTCGAATTAGAAACGAGATCAACCAGTTTGCCCAGTTTCCCACCGAACCCTTTTGGAAATGCTTTAAAAGGTTCAAAGATCTCCTTGTCTAATCCTCTCATCACATATTCGAAAAATGACAACTTTGCCAAAATTATGTATGAGGGCGTTAATCTAGCGACAAAACAAATGTTAGAAACCATTTATCAATGTCATTTCATGTCTAAATCCGACGAGGAGGCGTGACAATTTCTCGAAGATCTTGCCGAGCAAACACTACAGTGGGAAAGCACAGGACCGACGTCGTCATCTTCATATTCATCTAGGACAGGCATCTATCAGCTCGATATTTCCATTGCAATGAAAGCTGAAATGGCCGCAATGCAAAAGAAGCTCAAAGCTATTGAAAACAAATTCTTTTCAGCCACCCTGAATCAAGTCTCTCTCCCCAAAACCGTGTGTGGTTGTTGTTTTGACCCATCAAGTTTGACTGAAGAGTGTCCTTTGAATCCTCCATCTCAAGGTCAAGAACAAACTAATGCTGCTTTTCAGCAACGACCTAGAAATGATTCTTATTCTTCCACATATAATCCGAGATAGAGGAATTATCCTAATTTTGGTTGGAACCAAAACCAAAACCAAAACCAGTTCTAAAATCAAAACAAATATCAAAGGCCTCCTCAACAATAACAACAACAAAAACAACCACCACCACAACAATTTCAGCAGCTCCTTCAACCACAACAATTCCAAAATCCGGCCAATAACCTTTCTGCTGCCGGTACCAATAAAATCTCTGCACTCGAAAGAAACTTAAAAGCCTTCATTAAACAATCCGCTCAAACTTCTGCGAGTCTTACCTCTTTTATTCTGTCTCTTGTGCAACACACTACTTCCCATAGTGTAGCATCAAATCTATAGAAGCACAATTGCACAGTTGAATGCGGCGATGGGTGAAGGAGAGAAAGAGAAGCTTCCATCTCAACCTGTACCAAATTCCAGCTACTCACACCATGCAAACATCATTCATGAACAATTAAATCATAATGTGAGTGCTGTAATGACGTTGAGATCCGGAAGAATGCTAAACAACAAGGTAGGCGAACCAGACTACGACAGTGATGAAACCCCGGCGGCCCCTTCTTCTTCGTCTTTTCCTGCTTCTTCTATTCCAATTTCTTCTTCGGAGCCCATTCTCCATTCTCCACCGGGCTCTAGTTCTCCTTTTAATGGACTCTATTCCCACTCCACTCAAATACCAATTGTGGGATCCATTCCACCTCCACAATCTCCTCCACAAATATTGAACCCAACCCTTTTAATTAAAGCACATTTTCCAAACTGGTTGAGACCCAACAAACCAAGTCCACAATGGAGAAGGTTGTGGAGTTGTTTAAATAAGTTAACATCAATATCCCTCTCTTAAATGCTATCCAACAGGTCTTGTCGTATGCAAAAGTTCTTAAAGAATTGTGCGCCAAGAAGAGGAAGAAACAATTTCCCAAAAAGGTTTTCTTAGCAAGCAATGTGAATGATGCACTTTCTAGTTCCCTACCCACAAAATGTAAAGACCCCGGGTGTCCTACAATTTCACTTACAATTGAGGACAAGAACATAAATCACGCGCTCTTGAACCTTGGCGCTAGTGTGAACTTACTTTCTTACTCTGTTTATGAGCAACTTGGTATAGGGGAGTTGAAACCCTCGAAATGTACACTTCAAATGGCTGATCGATCAATCACCCATCCTAGAGAAATATTATAGGACGTGTTGATAAAAATTGGGGAATTTATTTTCCTTGTTGATTTCATTGTTTTAGACACAAAGCATGTAGAAAACACCCGGAATCAAATTCCGGTGATTCTCGATCGACCATTTCTTGTAACTTCTAATGCGGTGATTAATTGTCGTGATGGCTCCATGTCCTTGTCTTTTGGAAAGAGAACAATTAATCTCAACATTTTTAAGTTGGGGTATCAACCTTCTGAGCCGGGTGCTCACCTTCTTGAAGTCTATTCCATTGATGAGATCGATGACGGTGAGTCCGAAAATTCTTTTGATAATCTAGACGCCGAGGATGTGTCTTTTGAGATTAAACCCTTGAATGAGAGCGAGATTTCTGAGAACCCGTTTTATGATTTTCTGGCACCCACAACACCGGATGTGTCGAGTTCTTTGAATCTTGAATGAGAACAATTTGACTTTGAATCTTTCACACTCTCTAGTGAGTCCGATTTCTCGATTGATATGAATATCGATTCTGATTTCTTTATTTCCGATGAAGTGCTCAATGATAGGGACTTCTATAATGATCAATTCGAAGATATTTTCTTTAACGAGCTCATGTTTCTCAACGAACTAGATGCAATGATGAATCAAGCACCGTCGGCATTTCATGCACTTTCTATTCCGACTGAAGATATGGATCCACCATTTTTCATCATTTTACAATTCTTCCATTCATTCCTTTTCTTACTTCCTCTCATTTTCATTCCCACTGTTTTTTCGCCTATACCAACTAAGACAGAGAGTTATTAGCCATCATTTTTTCTTATCACATGACGTAACTGACCCGTTGACTTCTCCCTTTCCCACATTTTCTATCCTAGTCATTCTTCCATTTGATATCATGTGCCTTTCTTCTTTTAGTCACACACATCTTTTCGTCTTCATCGACCGAAACGCAAATCCATTCTTCAAACCTTTCAATTGCACTTCGTATCTTTCCTCCACGCATTCTTCTACCAACCATGGTCTTATTATGATAAAATATTTGAATGGTTGATTTTAACTTTTGATCTTTGTAAAGCTTTGTATAGACTGATAATGTTCTCCACCATCTTATATTGAATTTCAATGCTTAGTAATGAAAACACTGTGTTACTCAAGTTTGGAGGGAAGAAAAATATTTTTAACATGGCTCTTGAAAGAAAAGAATTTTTTTTGCACGATTGTGAGCCAAGAACAAGTTTGGGAGAGGATTTCACTGCCATTAACTCTTGTCCCATTTATAAATCTTTGAGAACTTTTCCTCCTAGTCTTTAGGTTTAAGCTTAAAAGGCTATATCAGTGAGGACACTGCTGCAAATAAGTTTAGGGGAAGGTTTGTATGTATCCACGCATCATATGTAAATTTTGCATTGAACAATGTATCCACGCATCATATGCACAAAAAAAAACTAGAAGATTGTTGAAATGAAAGTTAGAAAGTGAAAAATATATATAAAAGAGAGGAATAGACTTAGAAAATGCAAGAAAATTAGATGTTTTAGAATGAAACTAGTAATACGTAGTCATGAGCTGTTGTCCCAAGGGTTAGTAAGATGAAAAGTCATTGATCTGCGGATAGAAATAAGTCTGAAAGATAGTCCGTATTCTTGAGTCCAAACTTCTAAACATTGATACCCCACTATATGCACGTATACAAATCTTGAAGCTTGGGATATCAGAGAATACCTTGAAATATTCTTGCCTGAAAACCTTAGTATGGAGGGGGAAAAAATATAAATTAACAAAATATAAATGATGCATAAAATAAAATTTTAAAAAGATGAACATTGGTTTTGTAATTATTTAAGACGGCATATAAAAAAATACATCGAGGGTTTCTTATCACCTAGTGCTTTAGACCAACTGGTTTGGGGGTCACTGCTAAGCCTTAGGTGTTGCAAGATTAGGATATTGCTAATTACGCCTTAATAAGTGAGCACATTCGATAATCACTTGGTTCGTGCCTCAAGAAATATTAACGGTCGCATGAAAAATATGTGAGAAATCCATCCAAAATATTCACCGACTAAAAAGTACTAAGGACTATGGACAAAGGGTATGATAGCTTGGATTAAATTCTCCAAGTGTAAGGATGACTTTTACACACACGTAGGGGTATATGATCGATGTTTGGAGGAGAAGTAAGGAGGAAGACTAAAGACAATGTCTTATTGAGAGAGGATGTGATTTCCAGTATCTTTTCCAGACCATTAAGATAAGGCTCATGACAACTGAAAAGCTAGTGTAGTTCGAAATTTTTATTTTCTTATTTTTCTTTTATATATTCTTATCTTTGTATGTAGTTTTCATTTTCCTATTTTTGTTTCCTAATTTTCTACAATTTTGGAATTTTGTCGGTAGTATTTGCTGAAAACCCTCAGAAGAAAACACTCCTCCTAGTAGGGACACCTAAAGCTTTAAAAGTTTATTGCACGAGCTAAGTGCAATTGTGTTGGCTACGAAAATGTGCTAGATTTTCTTTTTCTTTTAAAATAAAACAGTTTGCTTAGGACGATTAAAAGATAAGTTTGGGAGTATTTGATCAGTCATATTTATTACCCATTTTTCCGGTCATTTTTCCTATTTTTATTAATTACTAAATTGTATTATTTGTAATTTAAGAACATATGTGGGTTTATGTGTAAAAAGATTTTGTCATATATTTCTTAACTTATAATTAATATAATTAGGAGTAATATGTGCATATTATATTTAAATAAAATATTCATGTGATTCTTAATTATTAAGAAAAATAATTGCAACCATATCTTTTTAAATAAATTATATGTTTCTTAAATATTAAGTAATTTAATTGTGAGCAAAATTGGTTGGAATATTTTTTCTAATGGAATAAATGCTTTGATTTGAGATATTGTGCATGTATTAAAGTAACAAATCAGTTCAAGGCTGCAAACAGGATTAAGAGATCCAAATCAAATCAAGTTAGCAAATCAAATCAGCCAAGTTTAGGAGCAAATTGAATATTTTCGCAACTACAGAGATAAGACAATATTTTCAAGATTTTATCGTCAGAAAGAGTTCCTAAAATCACAAGAAGAAAGAGAAAAAAATTGAAGACGAGATCCCTGTTAGGAATATGTATGCCCTAGAGGCCATTATTGATGATATAGTGGATGCTTGGACATATATATAGAGGACTTTTTTGCTCAATATGATAGTATGCTATCAGGTTAGCTTTATCTTAACATGTAGACTGGTATTTATACTGTCTGTCTCTTACATGTTGATAAAGCCTTTAGGATATGTACTTGACTATCAGGATTATGATGAGATCATACTAGTGGGGCCAGGGTGGTCCAAAAGTACATCCTTTAATCAGTTCCTAGTCGTGGGAATATCGTGACTAGGGCATCGATATTCCAGAGTAGACTAGTGTGTACATTTCTTGTCCCTTGGAGGGCGATGGTTGATCCCACGACCATTGGTGTATGACATCAAAGATTGTACACAGATGCTCATTGGAGAATGGGTACACCGAACAGGACTCGCTGAGAACTCTCATGTGGTAGTATACCTACCGTCAGATAGCAGTTCTCTGGTGACACCGGTACAGATTAGTCTGTAAACCCGAAATCGTTATAGAGTCTTGTGCGGCTCCTACTGTGCTTTGATTTCCTCCCTACCACGCTCAAAGGAGACGTGCAAACAGGTGGATTTTGGGTACAGTCCCGAGTCGCATGGAGGTAATGAGCGATAGGAGGGGTTTCGTCTCTCCCGGTATTGGGGGTTGATGTCGCGCTATGCTCGATTGGCTATAACTGGAAGTCCCTGGCCAAGGCTGCTGACGAGATTTACTGATAAGTATTATCAGTAGTTTCTCGAACCGTTATAGGCCAGACATCGGCATAACTTATCACGTTTTTGGGGACTGACGTTTACCACTCCTAGACATGATATGCGACATATCAGACGAAAAGACCGGACTGTACAGTAGTGTTACTGATAGGCTTTATATAGAGTATGGACATGCTTGCTTGTTAATCTTCATATCGCTCAATACCCGGGTAGCCGTTACGTCCAGCTAGTACCGCTGACGGTTTGTAGGTGATTGATGTGATCATCACCTACTGCTAGCGTATTGACGAGTCTTTAGAGTCCCACACAGAAGTTCCATGGTTCAAGAGAAACGAAGTAGGACACATATGTGATATGTGTGTGGGCCCGATTAAATACGTGTATGTGATACCATATTGTAATCTGGCAGTTATCTATTATCAGTTGGGTTATATGTGAAATAACCAGATTGTCGAATCAAGTGTTGATTTGATAATGTGATATACAGATAAATGGTATTAGTCGGTTATATGTGATATAACCGGATTATTAAATCAAGTGTTGATTTAATAATGTGGTATATATTATATGTGATATAATTATATGTAACACCCGAGTTCATTTATACCAATTCCAGTTTCCGTATTTATTTATCCATGGTATTTTCTTGATTTAACGTATTTTTGGGTGCGAATGGTATTTTACAAATTACATTGCTTTCGACCCAACCCGCTTGCTTGAAACTTGTTTGATTCATATTTATGAATCACCCTGACTTGTTATGTAGACCTGTGCATTTTCAACTTTATCGCATACTGGCATTTATCTGGCATGGCATCTTTTACCATATAACATTTTAAGTCACGTAAAATATTTTAAAAATACATTTCATAGCCTGCATGATACCCCTAATCTCGTGGTAGTATCTGCGCATCTTGTTTTCGTCCCGTTCAGTGAAACGGACGTGTTTGGATGGCTATGCGCACGTACGTGCATCCGTTCTTAGGGGTATGCATTTTCGTTACACGAGTATTCGTTTTAAATTTTGGTTGTCGCACATATTTTTCATATTTTAAAACTAAATTTTAGACCCGACCCGGGCGTATTTTGGACTAGTTTTGTATTTACCCGAAAATCCAAATTTTAATTAATTATAACCTACGATTTAAAATTTAATAACTAACCAAAATATTTTAAAAACCCACGAATCTTTTTAAAAGAAAATTTAAATTTTTCCCAGCCAATCATTTCTTCTTTTCTCTCTCAGGTGGCCCCACGAGCTCTCTCTCAATTTCTCTCTCTTTCCCTTTCTCTCTCTCTTCCCTTTCTCTCTCCTCTCGCGTTTCTCTCACCTCTCGGAATCACTGTGCACTTCTCGACTCTGGTTACCTCCCTCCTCTTATCGTCACCTCCCTTCATTCTCTTCTTCTTCTTTTTCTTAAAACCCAACGCCCACGAGAAAACCCTAGCCTTTCTCGCCGTCGCCCACAGCCGATGACGCCACCCTCGACCCCGTCTCTCCTCCTAGCACCATCTCCATCGAAGCCAAGACCATCATCGACATCTCCCCTCATCGTCGAGCACCCAGCAGCCCCTCATCGGCTCCTAACCCCGCCGCCACTATCATTTCCAATCACCACCTCCTTCGATCCCATCTGGTCTTCATCACCACCATCTCCATCATCGCACCAAAACCTACATTTTTCTTCTTGTTCTCTTCACGTCGACCCGAGACCTATCTCCCTCACCCTTACCATCACCAGCAACCATCTTGCTGGCGCCTCATCCGTCTTGATTGTCTTTAACACCATCATCTTCCATGAGAACCATCAAACCCCTTCTTCCACCGATGTCTTCTTCCTTGTCTCTTTATCGAAACCCTAGCCACGACCCTTACACCCACATCTCCTCACACTCGTGCACCCATCTTTCTCAACTCCAAACCCATGCCTTCACCCTCCACCAACCGAGACAACCAACCTCGTCGCCATCGTCTTGTGGTCGGTGGGGCTCGAGTTTTACGTCAGCATCCTCTTGTTTTTGGGTAGCGATCAGCTGGAGCATGGAGGCTCGATCTTGATGCATAACAAGGTCATTTCAGTGTGGGGCTCCTTCAAGATGAAGTTGATTTTATGAGTCATGTTATGAAAGTTGTAAAGGGCTCCTTGGAATCTTATGCTGATATTGGTGGTTTGGATGCTCAAATCTAAGCAATAAAGATAGGCAGTTGAACTTCCCTTAACCCAAACTCGTATACAACCATCAAGCTTGGATCTTGCTTCCTTCGTGTTGTTTTCGTGACCGTCGTCTCCGAGATAGCCGGAGCCGTGACGACGTCGACATTCCGACGACCCAACGAGCGTACCTGACCCGTGTGACCCCTTCGTACGTTGCTTGGATCCATTCCGTGTACCGTGCGCGCGTCGCGACTTTTCCCGCCGACATGTGACGTTCCGTGCACCCGTTTCTTGATCTGTCGAGGCAAGTGAAATTTGCTACATGCTATCTATAATATTTTTATACCTATTAAACTGCATAGTAAACCTGTAGATTACATATAGCGCCATGATCAGTCGAAAATATTGCATTTCTAACACGACAATTTCCCTACCATTTGCACTCATCTAGAGGTGTTCGGTATTAGTATAGCACATATTAGCAAATTGACTGTAAAATACCAAATAACTTGGGTTCTATATTAAAACCGACATTTCTGAGGAAAATTGAGTGTTTATCATTGCATCGCATTATCTTTGTATAGCGCAACACTTATTTCGAGAATCTGTGCAGGAAATTCCAGGAACAGAGCCAAAACAGTTAACAGTGCTGAGATAAATACGCCAAGTCCAAGACTTGAGATCTGGCAGAAATTGAGAAAGCAAAATGATATTCAACACATCAGAAAAGCACCAAAATATCAGAACAAAGCAGCACAAGAAATTACATGCACAGAGGGCTCTAAAGAGCCGTGGATCCACGGCCAATAGCCCATTCCCGCCGCGGATCCGCGGCTTCATAGTGACATCATCGCTTCATTTTTTCACACGTGGCTTCCTGTAACGGTCTCAGCTTCCAGAAGACTCCAGAAACACCACGTGGCTTCATCCAGAAGGCTCGGCCTAACAACCTAGCTCTAGAATATTCCCTCCAACTAACTTCTTCTAGAAGCCTTTCTCTAACAAACTTTTGGAGGGAAATTTGAAATTTGAATTCTAGATCTAAGGTTGAGATGCTTATAAAAGGAAACTTAGATCTAGGGTTTTGGGTTGTTCATTAACCATTACACACACAAGTTGACTGACACAACTTGTGCATTCAAACCCTAATCCTAATCCAATCACCAAAGCCAAATTCAAGATCCCCGAGTACAATTCAAGCAAGAAGCCTTCAACCCTTTAGGAGCGAAGCCGATCTTCATCCGAGTAAGTGGTCCAAGACGATCCGCAACTCACGAAGACGAGTGAAGCCAAATCGACGATCGAGTTCTTTCCTCATTGTAGATCTTGAGAGAATTGTAACAAAATTGTTGATAAATAAAAGGTGAAATTCTTTATCTTGCTTTCTTTACATTCTTACATCATGATTAGATCTCGATTTGTGATTGTGTTCTTTGATATGATGTTTGAGTAAAACTCCGCTCGTGAAGGAGTCGAAAGAATCAATAGATGATGATGATTAGATCTTGAAACGATTCTTAATTGCTATAAGTTTTGTAAACTTTAGTAAATTGAAGAATCGACAACCTAGTTTCGAGCGATACTTTCTTGATTGTGTTCGCTCTTAATTAGTGATCCACGATCGATTCTTGAATTTACTAGAGGCTAGTTTTTGAATGAGATTCATCGAAAGGACAAAGAATGAGATGAAGAAACCCTAGTTTCTTCGAAAGATCCTTAAAGCTCGATTAATCGTCATCGATCTAGTATCAAATCATTAATGGATAAGAAAACGTAATCAATAGTTTTCATCACGTCTATAGATTCGATCGATTCCTACGAGCCTCACTTCGATTCTTGATTATTGGATTGGAAATCATCAATTCTTGATTCTTGATTTTACTGTTTTCTTGTTATTAGATCTAGATTTTAATAATTCTTGAAATTCACTTTTAAATCTTGAATTGAATTGTCTTTCCTCTTTTCTTTAATTTTCAATTCATCTAATTCAAATTCGAACGGATCTCACTTTCCCTGTGGACGATTCGCACTCGCTAACGCGCTACATCCGACACCGTTATTGATTGCAGTCAAAAATTTCTTTGATTGTGAAACATCATTTCTTAAACACGACACATCGGGAAATCGAATCAATCAAATGGCGCCGTTGCCGGGGATAGTGCGCTAATTCGTTTGTTTTTGAAATTTGAGTTGAAAAATTTATTCCATCAAAATTTTTAGATCTAAATTCGCACAAACACTAAACGATTTGTTGTGATTTGTTGCGAGGAAATCTGGAATCTGTGGATTGTGAGGAAAAATATTTTGAATTTTCCAGAGATCTCAAGAAGTGAACAGGAACAGTGTCTGAATTTTTTGTGCAGTGAACAGTTCAACACGCGGCTGAACCGCGGTCGAATAGCGCTCATTGTGGCGGTTCCGCGGCGGGAATAAAGCTTTGCTGCACGAAAATTTCTCGGTGAATTCTTGACTTTCTTATCTCTTCCTCAATCTGCTCTAATAACAACTTTGCTGCAGGTTTCTTTGCAAATAATTCGCAGCGCCGTAAAAAGCAATAAAAAGTGTGCTTGTTTTGATTCTTGGTTGTTTGCATATTAATACGGAAATTAAGGGGCAAAGACCAAATTCAGATTAGGTGGGGAGTTCATTACCCTTCCTAAGCCCCGAAAATCACAAAATTGCATCCGCATCACCCTCATTAATTAAAAGAAATTTAGACTTGACTCTAAGGACCGTCGCGCTCACTTAGGACAGGAGAAGGTCGTGGGTAATCTATTGCTTATCCGCGTTTCTTTTGTGGTGTCTAAGGCAAGTGTGTCTAAGGCAAGTGGTTACTTAATTAGGCCCACTACTTACGTAGTGGAGAACCTCCCACTTACCTGGCACTTACCTAGCCACAGGAGGGACAAAGAGGCAGTAGAGGATTGATCCTGCGACTTGCCTTTTGGTAGTTAGGAGCGGTCTAGAGACTTGACCTAGGTGACTACTAGACTTAGGGTTGCTTATTGCATTTGTGTGATTTGCATCATTTTTTCAAAAATCCGTATATTTTTCAAAACAAACACCACTTCATTCATTTCCCCTAATTATCTTAACGCTGTCACTTGTACTAAACCCTTTAGTGCAAGATAGGCTGGACACGGGATTCTAGTGCCCGTTTAGTCCGCGTTCCCCCGATCGACTCCGAAATTGGTATTTCTACATTTACTTCTTCTTTACCCACCACCACACCCACATCGATGGATGCTTCTCCATCGAACTTCTTTACCACTAATCTGCCGCCGTCCGCAGGTGCACAGAATCCATCTCGTATCTCTCTCCAAGAGAGGTGCTATCCTATGTGAGGTCCTCTTTCGACCCGTCTCTCCATTCCACCAGCCAACGGGGATAATTTTGAGATTAAACCCCAATACATCAACCTTCTACCCAAATATCACGGTCTCGAGTCTGAAGACGCATATATCTTTATTACAAAATGTGAAAATGTATGCGCAATGATGGGTACTTCACAGCTTTCTGTGGATGCTATGCGTCTTCGTCTTCTCCCATTCACTTTGTGCGATATAGCTGAGAAGTGGCTTTACAACACAACCGCACATTCCATTTCAAACTGGGAAGAATTTGTAAAAGCATTCCTAAAGAAATTCTACCCCAATCATAAAACAGCTCGAGTCCGCAGCGAAATAAATCAATTTACCCAGCTTCCAAATGAAACATTCTTGAAGTGTCTTGAACGCTTCAAGGATCTGTTAGTTCAATGTCCACATCACGGAATCCCTAGATGGGATCTGTGCCGAATCATATATGAGGGCATTAATCCTAACACAAAACAGACCCTTGAATCTATGTGTCAAGGCAACTTCATGACCAAAGATGATGGGGAAGCTTGGAAATACTTAGAAGATTTCGCTGAAAAATCTTTACAGTGGGAGAGTCAATCGTTTAGGGGTGGAAATAACCAATTGGAAGTTTCCCTAGGAGTTAGAGCTGACATTTCAGCTTTACATAAGAAACTCGAGACTATGGAAAACAAATTTTTAGCTGCCGCCCTAAATCAAATGTCACTCTCCAAAACTGTATGTGGATGTCATCCTGATCCTTCTCATTTGACGGAAGAATGTCTATTGAATTCTCCGTTTCAAGGTCATGAGCATACCAATGCTGCTTTTCAAAGACCTAGAAACGATCCATTTTCTTCTACTTATAATCAGGGTTGGAGGAATCACCCTAACTTTGCTTGGAACCAATCACAAACTCAAAACACGGTTCCAAATCAAAACAATTTCCAAAGGGTCCTTCCACCACAACAGCAACCTCTTCAATTGAGTCAGCACCCCGTCCAAGCACAAAACTTCCAAAATCCGGTCAACACACCTGCACCGTCTAGTCCTTTGGAGTTGACCGGGACTGATGAATCCTCTTCATTTGCACAATACATGAATTTGGTCCTAACAACTATCATGCAAGTGTCGGCTGAAATGAAGTCTTCTGTCGATGACATGAAAAGAAATACTGTCTCTCAAAATGAGACTATAAAATTGATGGAAGAAGAAATTGCACGATTAAAAGCCGAAATGAGTGCAAGAGAGAAAGGGAAACTTCCAGCTCAACCTTTGCCCAATCCTGGCTATTCACATCATGTGAATGCAATCACCACGTTGAGATCTGGAAGAGTGCTTGACAATCACGTTGGGGAAGAGATTGATAATACAGAAAAATCTATCAATAATACCCCGGCTGAGACATTTCCTTCCACTTCTACTTCTAATTCTGACCCCAGTTCGTCTACCCCACCATTTTCTTCCGAGCTTATTCTCCGTTTTCCCCAAGGCTCGACACCTCAGCCCAGCTCTTCTAGTCCACCGAAAATGATCCCTACTCCTATTCTTAGATCGTTTCCACCCACACGATCTTCTCTAATGTTGGACCCCGACCTTATTGCTCAAGCTCCTTACCCGAATCGGTTAAGGGGAAACAGACCAAGTCCACAAATGGAGAAGATCACTGAAATCTTGAAACAGGTTAACAACAACATCCCTCTTCTAGATGCAATCCAACAAGTCCCCGCTTATGCGAAAACTCTTAAGGACTTGTGCACTAGAAAGAGGAAGACTCAAGTGCCCAAGAAGATATTCATGGCAAAGACAGTAGACACGGCTTTCCCCCAACAATTACCGAGGAAACGTAAGGATCCTGGCTATCCTACTATTTCCATTTCTATCGAGGAGAAACACATCAACCGTGCTCTACTTGACCTTGGCGCAAGTGTTAACCTGCTTCCCTTCCCGGTTTACGAGCAGTTAGGGATCGGAGTGTTAAAGCCCTCGAGCATAACTCTCCAGATGGCTGACTGATCAATCACCAAACCTAGGGGTGAACTGGAGGATGTGTTAATAAAAATTAGGGAATTTGTATTCCCTGTAGACTTTATTGTAATTGATACACAGCCTGTAGCGAACCCACGGAATCAAATTCCGGTGATTTTAGGTCGCCCCTTTTTGGCCACTTCCAATGCTATCATCAACTGTAGAAATGGTTCTATGACCCTATCCTTCCGGAATAGGTCAATTGAACTGAACATTTACAGGTTGGGAAGTGTACCCTCCGAACCTACTGCTCAAGTATGTTCTGTCGACTTAATGGATGTCGACAGCAGCGAATTTGACGATCATCATGATACTGATCTTGACTCTTTTCATACGTTGTTGTTTGACCCAACTATGTATCATACACATACGGACTCTTCCACTGAGTTGTATGGGTCAACAACTAATACTGATTATGAACCGTTTTTGGAGTCAGAAGATCATCCCGAACTTTGTGATGACATTATTCTTCGGGGTATTGATAGAACTTTTGAGGAAATCTTCCCTGATGAACTCGCATTTTTGAATGACACGGGTGTTGAGATGAATCATCTCCAAAACAATGAAATTGAAACTCCACCCATTCTTCTGAACTGTAAGAAGAATGCGAGTAATCCATCATATTCACTGCATCTCTCTCCAAAATGAGACGCACACACATTCTATTCCACCACTTACCCTTTCCCCACTTCTTCTTCCACCAACCTGAGCACTACATTGATAAAATCTTCGAATGGTTGGTGTTAACTTTTGGTCTTTGCAAAACTTGGCATCGACCAATAATTTTTGACCCCCTCATGTGATTTTCAAAGCTTAACATTGTTTAACTCAATTTTGGGGGGGTTATCTGGTTCTTGAAAAGAAAATTTTTACACAAAATGATGAACCAAAAATAAGTTTGGGGGAGGATTTTCACTTAAATATTTTGCCCCCGTTAATAAATTTCCTCCCAGGCTTACAGGTTTTTCAAGATTTAGCGGATGTCAACAGTGAGGACACTGTTGAAAACAAGTTTGGGGGAGGTTTGTGCTTATTTTCGCATCATTTGCATCATACTTTGCATAAACACAAAACATTTGAAAACCTATAAAAATTTTTAAAAAAATTTAAAAATAAAAAAATTTTGTGTACATAAATAAGATAATAAAAGATTAGATAGTGAAAAATTACATCCAAAAGGTTGGAAAAATTTAAGAAAACCAAGAAAATTAGAAGTTTTCTTAAACGAATTAGTAATAAGTAGTTATGAGCTGTTGTCCCAAGGATTAGTAAGATGAAAGAAGTCACTAATCTGAGGATAAAAATATGTCTGAAAAATAGTTCCTATTCTGAAAGCCAAACATTTTGAACGTTGATACCCTGCTATTCGCACTTACACACGTCTTGAAGCTCGGGATAGTAGAGGATACCTTGAAATGCTCTTGTCTAAAAGCCAAAAGTATGAAGGAAATAAAAAAAAATAAAAATATAAAATGGTGAAGAAAAATGAACACTGGTTTTGTTATCGCCAAGGCAGCAATAAAAAAATATAACGAGGGTGCTTCTTCACCTAGTGCCTTAGACCAACTGGTCTGGGAGTCACTGCTAAGCCTTAGGTGGTGCAAGCCGAGGAAAATACACCTAATAAGCAAGCACATGAGTAATCGGTCGGTGTTCATACCAGAATATTGCATTTGTTACCACCCATTCTTACGCTCGTTTGTTTATAGGTAGGTACTGTTAATCCGTGTTTGCTACATATTTACAGACTACAGGTTCCTAGTCCAAAATAACGCAAATGATACAAAATCTCCACAGCTACGCCAAAATACAGAACATCTGTTGACAGCAGATAAAAGCCGGGTTCCGGTCATCCGCATCCGTCCAGTGCCGAGTACCAGTTCCAGAGACAAGACATATGACAGTGGTCATTCGTGTCTCGGACAAGCACAGAGCACGAGGGGGGCAGCACAAGAATCAATTGGTGCGCGGAGCTCGAGGGAGAAAAGATCAAAAGTATTATTTTTGATGCCATTTTGGACTATTGCTGATCTAAAGAAATCATGGAAGAATCTTGACATTTTGGACCTGTTAACAGAAGCAAATAGGAACACCAGAAACCCACAAGAAAACGACAAGCTAACCTCTCTATATGGCCGCGGTTCCGCGGCATTAGCGTGCTTAGGCCGCGGAACCGCGGCCATGTAGGCTCTTCGTCTGATGATTTTTTAGGGGTAGTTTGTACTTTATATATGGAGCCAGATTCTTGCCCTAGATTTCCAATTCCCTGCCTATAAATACCCCAGTTCTGAGCCAAACCAAGGGTGTGAAGTTCTTTAGCCTCTTTTAGTGTAGTTTAGTCTTCTTCTTCATTCTTTCCTCCATGAAAATTGTAGTGAGGGCTTTTTGAGTGGATGATGAAATGAAGATGAGGGTTTTTGTATCATTCTTTTGTTTTAGCTTCCCCTTGAGATCCTTACTTTCTCTTGATCTTTCAACCTCTTCATTGAGCTTGAAAGTTTAAGGGTTTGTTATTGATTTCAAGGGTTGTATCTTCTTATGGAATTAGTGCTTCATTTCACATGAGTTCTTTACCCTTCTCTTGATTTTGCAACCTCTTGATTGAGCTTGCAAGTTTAAGGGTTGGCTATTGATCCCATGCTTGTCTTGACTTCTATGTTCTTGCAATTATTTTCTTGCTTATTTCTTTCTTGCTTTTTATTACTTGCTTTACATTCATGCCTTACTTTCTTGCACTTTAAATTTCATGCCCTTACTTACATGTAATCTTTTCTTTTCTTTTGCTCTTTTTGGTTCTTTTTGTGAATGGTTGTAATTATTGTTGTTGTTAAGAATCAATACGATATTGTAAGTTAACGTTTCTTTGCTCATTTCCTTTTCCCGTTATTTTCCATTGAACTCCGCCCAAACGATACGCAAGCGCTCCCTTAGGCACCCTACCCTAACAAGATAACGGTGATTCCTAACCGCGACCGGTTGCGTTCGGTTTGGCCGGAGGCGAAAGCAAGAGACAAGAACGGAAGGACAAGGGTAAATGAGCTGGATTCCATGAATACCGCGCTTAAATCCCCTAATCCACGTTGTTGCCGATTGCTCTAGCTTCAATTGGTCAAGACTCGGCTCAAAGGTTTTGAGTACGGATTTCTTTAGCTTACATTTTCGTATCTTTTCTTAACAACTTTATACTTGCAAATAATACACATAGGTTAGATTGAACAAACATATTCAAATTCTTTATTGACTCATCTAAAACAAGAAAGGACATACAACCATCTCCCTGTGGATCGACCCGTACTCAATCGGCTAGCTGCAAAGCGACACCGTCCTGATCGCGGTAATAACTTTAGAACTTTGAACATCCGACACGCCAAAAGCATGCGACCAAATGGCGCCGTTGCCGGGGAGACGGTAGCGTATTTTCTTTCTTGTTATTCGGGTTAATATTCTTTTTGTGTATATTTATAAATAAATAAAAATCTTTTTGTTTTTTTTGATAATTTTTGTGAGCAAGTCTGCAGATTTTTGCGGATTTGCGAACTGTGATTGTGGGGAGTAAAGTGTACGTTCAAGGTTAAGGTGATTGCAAAGTACAGTGCCAAAGATCCGGGTAGTTTGACCCGCGCAATCGAAATTTTCAAGCTTACCGGATTTGATTCAACGGGGGTTTCCTAACTCAAAAACTTAACGGTACGTACTTTGCTAACACCTTCTTCTCAAATCCGACGCATCCAATATACTATTCTTTGCAGGATTCTTTGCAAGTTCGCTAGCAAATGCTAAAAATTGACTAACCCGTATTTGTTGCAGTGCCGCGCTTATAAAAAAACGATTGTTTGATTCTTTATAGAATTTTTATTGAATTGCGCATTGCATACATTAATACGGACTTAAGGGCAAGCGAACCCCACAACATACGGTAAAGGATTTCATCACCTTTTCCGTGGCCCACAAATCACGAACTTGAGCATAACGTTTACCCGCACAAACTTTAAAAGAAATTAGACTTTAAGCCTTAAGGACTTCGCGCTCATTAGGAGAAGTTAACCGTGTTTAGAACCTCGCTTAACGGTACATTGTTTACGGGGTGTCTAGGAAAGTGTTAACGGCGAAACCGCCAAAAGAGAAAGGGTTATTTAATTAAGGAACTTCGCGAAAGCGTTGGAAAACCTCCCCTTATCTCTGCACTTACCTGGCCTCGTGATCAGTGTATCTTAAGCCCGTTTCTCGACACAGTTTTACTTCGACAATCAGGTTCTGGAGCAGGTCTAGTTGACCTAGGTGAACCCTAGAACGATTAGATGTGTGGTATTTTTGTGTCGTGATTGTTTTTGGCCCAGATTCTTTTTGTGTGTTATTTCATTCTTTTGTTAATATCTAAAAAAAAATCACATTTTTTCCCCCTCATTTTCTCTTCCTTTCTTTCTTTCTTCTTTTCATATCATGGGTACTCCACCTAGAAAAACTCTTGCCGAACTTTGGTACCCACAACCAGACATTACTTCTTACGGTTCTTGCTCTGGCCGAACGTCGAACGATCCCTCCATGCCCAAAATCTCTTTGAAAGATCGGATAGACGCGTCTAGGACAAACACTTGCCCTCCGCAATCTACTTTGTATCAACCTTTTCAACCCCCACCATCTTATGTTAATACCCCTTTTGCAAGTCATCCTTTATCCATCGCTGAACATATTGAACAATCCTGTAGCCGATCTTTCACTCCTTTCACCACTACAAATTCTTGGGATCAACAATTCCATTCACCTTCTTATCCAAATGTTGATCCTGATCCTGTCCAGCCATTCAATTCCTACCAGTCCTACCCGACTTTTGCACCTTCCCTAGACATTGCTTCTGAACCGCCATTTGAGAGTTTTCAGTATCCAAACAACTTTGAATCTTTTACTGAAACCCATTCCCAACCCATGTCTAGTCTGGAACAGTCGTTGGAAGACTTTAGGGTAGCGTCATGCCAACAGATGATGGATTTGAATGCGTCCATGGCCACCCTCATACAACCTACTGACCCGGTAGCTAGTTTCCAACTAGCTCCTAATTTTCCAATGTATGATGAGGCGGTTGGACAGATTGAGAATTTGAGTGGAGAGAGTGAACTGTACCCCCTTCCAAATCAAACCTATCGGTTTCAAATTGAATCCCACAACTCCTGTGTTGAAAGGCTATCAAGTGTCCCAACTGAATTATCAATTGAAGATAGAATGTTTGATGAGTTGTGCGACTTTGCAGTGTTTGATTTACCCGATTGTGAAGGGACCTTGCCAAGTGAAACCACACCCAATCCTTTTGACCTCTACACCTCCATCTTAGAACCAGAATCGATCAAAATCCATGCTTTTGATGAGGTGTCTGAGAAAATTGACTTTCACTTGATTGAGGATATTGACGCTGGGAATATTTTGGATGATGAACCCGCAGATTTGGCTGAGTTTTTCTCTCCAAGTCATCATCCCGAGTCATTAAATGTTTTTCCCGAACTTCATATGCGTCTTGATATTGATGATAAATGCATGGATGAGCTAAATTTTGAGGAAAATATTGATGATAGTTTTAAGGATGAACCAGTTTTAATTGATGAGTCGGATTTTCCCATTCATCCTGTCCCTTTCATTGACTGTGTACATCCTCCTGAACCTTTAACCGATAACCTTCCTCAACCACTTACCTCTATCCTTCCCATCGTTCCGACCTGGCAAGACACCGTATCATTTTCACTTCCTGTGTCTGGTTTACCGAGTTCGGCGTACCCATGGTTTCTCACGAATCTTGAGGGATTTGACCCAATTTCGCGCCATATTGATAGATTAGTACAATCCATCTTTTCACATCGATCATTACAGATTGTACTAATTTATTCAATCCATTTCCACCCTCAAGTTCGTATTCCACTTCTTTCTCCCTTCCGCCATTCTTCTTCTCATATACCGAGACCGTATCCCACTTCTCTCTCCATACGGTCTCGCATATTCTCCATTTCTTACCTCTCCGTATTCTTTCACCAGCCACTGCTTCATCACGATAAGATCTTTGAATGGTTGGTGCTCACCTTCGGCCTGTGTAAGGCCTTGTATAGCTTGATACTGTTCTTTTCCTCCTATTCCTGAACTTCAACGCTTAACAGTGGGAACACTGTTTTACTTAAGTTTGGGGGGGGACCTTTTTGTATATATTTTTTGTTTTCCTTTTTTGTTTTGTATATAATTTGTTTCTAGGGAGCGCCGACAATTTTGACCCTCTTGGTGTAGCCTGGCAGTGAGGGCACTGTCAAGTTTAAGTTTGGGGGTGTGCTCGGTAAGCTTTCTTCCTTCGTATTCATTTGTATATTTTGCATTTGCATACCTTATTAAAAACCCACAAAAATCGAAAAAATTTCCAAAATAAAAAAACTTTGTCAAGTTAGCTAGTGGGAGAACTCAGATTCAACATTTCAACGGTTTTGTTTGATAAGATAAGAATAACTAAATCTTATTTTTAGATTTTGAAAACCTGAAAGATAACTCTCCTTTGAAGTGAACTATAGCTGATATACGTCTTTGCATCACACTACACGTGTCGTGAGTTTTGGAAATTAGACGACAAGTCTTTTATGTCTAAAAACTTTTAAATGGATAAATGATTTTCTGATGATCAAATAGGTTTGTTCTGAAATAAGTAATATCAAGAATAGTTTATGAAGTGAAGCGAAAATGAAGGAATGTTATTGATGCCTTAATTGGAACTAAGTCTGAAAAATAACCCATCTGGAACTTGATTGGAATGATTACACACCTAACCCACTAAACACGTCTTTTATCCAAAAAAATAATTGAACTGCCGGTTATATCTCCGTTCGCATTGAATCATCATGATTTTCATGCTAAATTGTCTTTTGTTTTTGGACCTAGGTAACTTGAGTAATTAAGTCCGCTGGGATGTTTCTACACCTAATGCTCTAAAGCCAACTAGTTTGGGTGCATTGGCCCAAAGCTCGTTAAGAAGCCTAGAAAGTCCAGTTTAAAACAAAGTCAAGCAAGTGTTCTCTCCGAGTTAAAATTCCTAACGGTTCTTTATGTGAGAATAATCTTGACAAAAGACAGGTTTTTATAAAAAAATATTTCTAGCGGAGATATGAAGGTTTTATTCTATGATAAAGACTATTGCACGTTCACAGAGGTGTGTATGAAATGAAAACAAGAAAAAGGTGGAGTGAAAAATAAGACCTAGTTTCCTGTTAGGGAAGATAGAAATTCTGAAGTTGAAACCTTACTGGAAAACGAAACTTGAAAAATGCTTAACTCTTTATAAAACTTATGTGATCCTTTTAAAAATTTTATCTGGGCTTTATTGTATGACATGATGACTTTATTCGACCCTTCTGGAACTTAACGACACTATTTGCACTGCACGTAAAGACATATAAAATCTTAAGTTAAATAAGAAGCGAGATGTGAAAAATAAAGGTTCGATAGTCTAGACTTAGGATAATAGAATTGTTATTTTCTGAAACAAAACTTTAGGGTTTGAATCATAGTTATTTCGCAAAACTAGCTTGACCGGATTTTGTGGGTAGTATCCGCTGAAAACCCTCAGGAGACAACACTCCTCCTACTAGGGACACCTAGAGGTTTAACGGCTTGTTGCACGTGCTCAGTGCAATCGCGTTCCCTGCGAAAGTGCGGTTAGGATTTTATTTTTGTGAATAATTGGTTTTGCTCGGGACGAGCAAAAGTTAAGTTTGGGGGTATTTGTTCATACCAGAATATTGCATTTGTTACCGCCCATTCTTACGCTCGTTTGTTTATAGGTAGGTACTGTTAATCCGTGTTTGCTACATATTTACAGACTACAGGTTCCTAGTCCAAAATAACGCAAATGATACAAAATCTCCACAGTTACGCCAAAATACAGAATATCTGTTGACAACAGATAAAAGCCGGGTTCCGGTCATCCGCATCCGTCCAGTGCCGAGTACCAGTTCCAGAGACAAGACATATGACAGTGGTCATTCGTGTCTCGGACAAGCACAGAGCACGAGGGGGGAAGCACAAGAATCAATTGGTGCGCGGAGCTCGAGGGAGAAAAGGTCAAAAGTATTATTTTTGATGCCATTTTGGACTATTGATGATCTGAAGAAATCATGGAAGAATCTTGACATTTTGGACCTGTTAAACAGAAGCAAATAGGAACACCAGAAACCCACAAGAAAACGACAAGCTAACCCCTCTATATGGCCGCGGTTCCGCGGCATTAGCGTGCTTAGGCCGCGGAACCGCGGCCATGTTGGCTCTTCGTCTGATGATTTTTTAGGGGTAGTTTGGACTTTATATATGGAGCCAGATTCTTGCCCTAGGTTTCCAATTCCCTGCCTATAAATACCCCAGTTCTGAGCCAAACCAAGGGTGTGAAGTTCCTTAGCCTCTTTTAGTGTAGTTTAGACTTCTTCTTCATTCTTTCCTCCATGAAAATTGTAGTGAGAGCTTTTTGAGTGGAGATGATGAAATGAAGATGAGGGTTTTTGTATCATTCTTTTGTTTTAGCTTCCCCTTGAGATCCTTGCTTTCTCTTGATCTTTCAACCTCTTCATTGAGCTTGAAAGTTTAAGGGTTTGTTATTGATTTCAAGGGTTGTATCTTCTTATGGAATTAGTCCTTCATTTCACATGAGTTCTTTACCCTTCTCTTGATCTTGCAACCTCTTGATTGAGCTTGCAAGTTTAAGGGTTGGCTATTGATCCCATGCTTGTCTTGAGTTCTATGTTCTTGCAATTATTTTCTTTCTTATTTCTTTCTTGCTTTTTATTACTTGCTTTACATTCATGCCTTACTTTCTTGCACTTTAAATTCCATGCCCTTACTTACTTGTAATCTTTTCTTTTCTTTTGCTTTTTTTGTGAATGGTTGTAATTATTGTTGTTGTTAAGAATCAATACGATATTGTAAGTTAATGTTTCTTTGCTCATTTCCTTTTCCCGTTATTTTCCATTGAACTCCGCTCAAACGATACGCAAGCGCTCCGTTAGGCACCCTATCCTAACAAGGTAACGGTGACTCCTAACCGCGACCGGTTGCGTTCGGTTTGGCCGGAGGCGAAAGCAAGAGACAAGAACGAAGGTAAATGAGCCGGATTCCACGAATACCGCGCTTAAATCCCCTAATCCACGTTGTTGCCGATTGCTCTAGCTTCAATTGGTCAAGACTCGGCTCAAAGGTTTTGAATACGGATTTCTTTAGCTTACATTTTCGTATCTTTTCTTAACAACTTTATACTTGCAAATAATACACATAGGTTAGATTGAACAAACATATTCAAATTCTTTATTGACTCGTCTAAAACAAGAAAGGATATACAACCATCTTCCTGTGGATCGACCCGTGCTCAACCGGCTAGCTGCAAAGCGACACCGTCCTGATCGCGGTAATAACTTTAGAACTTTGAACATCCGACACGCTAAAACCGTGCGACCAGTCGGTTAGTACCTCAAGAAGTATTAACGGTCGCATGAAAGTGTGTGAGCAAATTAATCTAAATATTCATTAATTAAAAAGTACTGAGGCAGATGGACAAGAGTATGATAGCTTGAATTGAATTCTCCGGGTGTAGGGATGTATATTACACACACGTAAGGTTATATGATTGATGTTTGGAAGAAAGATAGGAATGAAGAATAAAGACGATGTTTTATTGAGGGATGATGTGATTTCTGACATTTTTTCATGACTATTAGGATATGGCTCATGACAACCGAAAAGCAAGCATAGTTGGAAACCCTAATTTTCAAAGCTTTTTTTTTACAATTCTTATCTTTATATGTAATATTCACGGTCTTCCTTTTATTATTGGATTTTGTGGGTGCAATCCGCTGAAAACCCTCAGGAGACAACACTCCTCCTACTAGGGACACCTAGAGGTTTAAAGGCTTGTTTCACATGCTCAGTGCAATCGTGTTGCCTACGAAAGTGTGCTAGTTAGTTTTTCTCTTTCTTTATTTTCTCCTTCTCTTTTTAATAAAACAGTTCGCTCGAGACGACCGAAAATAAGTTTGGGGGAATTTGATCAGTCGAAAATATTGATTACAGTTGATGTAATCTAGATCTAATAACAAGAAAACAGTAAAATCAAGAATCAAGAATTAATGATTTCTAATCCAATAATCAAGAATCGAAGTGAGGCTCGTAGGAATCGATCGAATCTATAGACGTGATGAAAACTATTGATTACGTTTTCTTATCCATTAATGATTTGATACTAGATCGATGACGATTAATCGAGGTTTAAGGATCATTCGAAGAAACTAGGGTTTCTTCATCTCATCCTTTGTCCTTTCGATGAATCCCATTCAAAAACTAGCCTCTAGTAAATTCAAGAATCGAACGTGGATCACTAATTAAGAGCGAACACAATCAAGAAAGTATCGCTCGAAACTAGGTTGCCGATTCTTTAATTCACTAAAGTTTACAAAACTTATAGGAATTAAGAATCATTTCAAGATCTAATCATCATCATCTATTGATTCTTTCGACTCCTTCACGAGCGGAGTTTTACTCAAACATCATATCAAAGAACACAATCACAAATCGATATCTAATCATGATGCAAGAATGTAAAGAAAGCAAGATAAAGAATTTCACATTTTATTTATCAACAATTTTGTTACAATTCTCTGAGGAAAGAACTCGATCGTCGATTTGGCTTCGCTCGTCTTCGTAAGTCGCGGATCGTCTTGGACCACTTGCTCGGATGAAGATCGGCTTCGCTCCTAAAAGGTTGAAGGCTTCTTGCTTGAATTGTACTCGGGGATCTTGAATTTGGCTTTGGTGATTGGATTAGAGTTAGGGTTTGAATGCACAAGTTGTGTCACTCAAATTGTGTGTGTAATGGTTAATGAACAACCCAAAACCCTAGATCTAGGTTTCCTTTTATAAGCATCTCAACCTTAGATCTAGAATTCAAATTTCAAATTTCCCTCCAAAAGTTTGTTAGAGAAAGGCTTCTAGAAGAAGTTAGTTGGAGGGAATATTCTAGAGCTAGGTTGTTAGGCCGAGCCTTCTGGATGAAGCCACGTGGTGTTTCTGGAGTCTTCTGGAAGCTTAAAGAAAATTTCCTCCCAGGCTTACAGGTTTTTCGACATCAATTCTTGATTCTTGATTCTACAAGTTAGCGAGTGCGAATCATCAATTTTTATACCTATTAAACTGCATGGTAAACCTGCAGATTACATATAGCGCCACATATTCCATTTTCCTTTTCGATGTTCCATATATCATTTTAGATTTGGTTTTTGAATTATATCTTGTTGCATGTTAGAGTACAATATCGTGGTACCCACGTCTATGTTTAAATCACTTAATAATTATCTGCATAGCCCATAGCACCTTTAAATAGTTTCTACCCCGAACACCCGGTTGCATCCATTGAACATATTTTTATATATCATTGCATCCCTAGATCATTTAACCCATAATAACGAGATTTAATGATTCCATACTGGTTTAAGTGTATTTTACTTAATGTTGGAACCACAACCCTAACTCTAATCTATAACTGTGCATCCCCATGCTTTAATCTGTACCCTTGCATATATCATCACCATGTTTCATTTTTATTGTTTCACTAGTACCCCATGCTTGTTTGGTTTACCCATGCTTACGTTAGTTGATGATGAGCACCCACATGACATTCTGTGCACCCCTGACATGACTTGTTACACCTATTACTTGACCCGACATGGTACCGCGCACCTCTCGACACGACATGATACCTATATACTACCTGACTTGACCTGATGTACCATGGCTTTACCTGTTACCCGATCTTGTGACTAATGCCAACAAACCTAACCTGTTGTCCTTACGGACGTTTCCTGTTGTCTATCCAGACAAACCTATACCTGCCTGATCCTGTGTTGGCATTAGCTCTAGATTACTTAATACCTGACTTGAACACATATGACTTGGGGGTATGGGGAAATCAATGATGAAACTGACTTGTAACTCGACAGTTCTATACCTTTTCTGATCAGTCTTACGGGCTAGGCCAGCCCCGGAGTGATGCTACTGACATCACTCGTCATTACCTACCACCCTTTACTGCCTTGCGGCACGTCTCGGGTTCAGCCCGAGAGTCATAGACCGTGATTCCGGGCACGCACGGGATACTATTGAGTTACATCGATGATTCATCAAATTGATTTCAAAGACTTGAGAGTAGTTAACCCAATAGACCAGTTTAGATTACTCACTGCACACTACCTTTCACTACCCTGATTTATATTGCTGGTACACCTGCTTTACCTTTATGATCATACTTGCATGTCTTGCTACCCTGTTTATATAGTATTGCTTGATGTTATGACGCGCTGACGTCTGGGTTTTGCATGGCCCAGATCCTCTACTTTTGTTGCAGACTGATCAGGAGCATTGCCGCTGTTAGACCGAGCGGTGAGGATCCTGTTGGTATCCAGTTTTACTTTCCAGGTGTTTTATTTATTGGATGTTTTGCTTCCGCATATTATTATTTCTTGACTCATTTATTCTGGCTCATGGACATTTACTAGATAGTTCAGTTTACTTTCCTGTTCTTGATATCTCTACAGCCGTAATATGACTGTGGAGGGATTTTTCCTATCCACAGATAGCATGGTTGGCTATGTCACGTGCCCATCTTAGCATACTCTGCGAAGCGGGACGTGCAATTATATCTTAACTAATATCATTAGCTCACTAAATATTTTCTTATATGTATTAATATATCTATATATATATATATATGTATTAATATATCTATATATATATATATATCATATATATATATATATATGATATATATATGTGTGTGCCCGTGCGCGCGCGTGTAGCATGGCATGTTTTCTTTTTTTGAGAAAAATAGAAATGAGGTGGAAAATGAGAGCATGGTTGCAAGCATGGGCTTTATTTTTGTTTATTCATCTTGACTCACTATTCAAGCATGATTGCAATTTTATATTGCAAAATTCCATGCTTGAATGAGTGGGGGTTAAGAGTTTCCATTCATTCTTACTTCATTCAAAACACTTAGCCAATTTTTTTTTTGAGGAGCTCCCATGGTTGCTCTCTAGCTTCATCATCTTTCTCATTTGTCATGGTTCAAGTTTCAACCCTCACATATGATGTGAACCATGAAGCTTGAACACAATCTTGTGAGCAAAATCATATCCCCTACTTCACCATCCTACGCTTGACTAGCGGTCGAGTGTAGCGTGTTTTCTACGCTAAAGAGTTTAGTGTAGAGGTAGTTTGAATTGGAAGGACTTCACATGGATCATCTTCGGCACGAAGGTCATCAGAGGAAGCTCGTCCAAAGCCTCAAGTGGAGCCTAGTGGAGTCATGTGACTACTACACGGAGCATGTGAAGTGAAGGACTCGATCTACGAGGGTATAACCATCTTTCGCTTCTTTAGTTTTAGTAGATATCAAACCATAACCCTAATCACCTAGCTAAAGATCTTGTTAAGTCTAGCCTAACACCATAAAAATTTTGAATTTTGCATTGTAAGTCTATGCAGCACACCCCACGGCTCGCGGGGAGGCGGAATACTTTAAAAAACGATTTTTCTCATATCAGCAGAATTTGTTTTTCTTTGCAACATAGACTTATTCCATTTTTAGGATCTTGATTAAACCTTAGCTAACAAAAACAAGACTGCAAGAGGGTGTTAACTACTAGGTTAGAATGTTATACCCTCGTGTCAAGTCCTTCGGGTCTTTAAGTGGTTCCTTGCTCCTTGGTTCAAGCTTCTTCTTGATCTCCTTTCTTTGGCTTCTTCTTGGTTTCAAAAGAACTCGGTTGCCGGTCTTCTTTGCGTCGAAGATGGATCCACCCGAGGGCCTATGGTCAAGCTCCAACCTCAAAGAGATAACTTAGTGATCCAACTTGCTAGGGAAGATTACTAAGTAGAAGTAGAGAAGAAGTGTATTGGATTAATTAATCTCAAAGCTCATTGTTTCAAAACACATGTGAGTGTATGAGCTTGAGGGAGAAGGAGAGGAGAAAACCTAGGATTGAGAAACCTTTTATGAGAATGGGTAAAGAATGAGATGAGAGAATGGCTAAGTATTTTGCTAATAATTCAACCATGGAAATAAAATAGTCTCATAAAATGCAACCATGCTTGAATAGTAGCTCCAAATGAATAAACAATTACTAAGCCATGCTTGCAACCCATTCCTCAAATATCTCCTAATTTCCACCTCATTAATTCTTTATGGAAAAAGGATAAATCAATAATGAGGTGTCTCCTTCTAGAAACTCATTCTTATAGAATTACAAGAATTCCCTCACCGTACATACATACCCGTATTCGTATTCCGAAAAATATGGATACACAGAGACAAGTATAATCCAATAATATAATACTAGTATCCGGCTTAAACCAAAACCTACTAGTATTATCTGTCCGAACATCATTCGTGTAGCTAGTACACGTATGAGATCGAAACCCTGCCGTAAAACCATACGGCCTCTACATCATCTCGCCCGATCCAGGGAAAACCTCTGTGTGGGACTCTAAAGACTCGACAGTACGCTGGCAGTGGGTTTAACCGCAAGTTCGTCAGTGGCACTAGCTGTATTTAACGGCAACCCAGGTACATGTCGAAAAGGAGGCCGACGAGCGAACTCGTCCGAAACCCCTACTGAGGCTGTCCGTGACAATATCCGTGCAGTCCGGTCTGTTCGTCTGAGAGTATCGCATGTAAGGTCTAGGGGGTGGAAAATGTCAGACCCCTAATAACCGTACAAGTCGTGTCAGTGTGGCTCAAGACCATCCGAGAATCTACTGGTCCGCCCACCAGTAATTCTCAATCAGCCCTGGCCAGGGACTTATGGTAGTGACCAACCGATCACTGTGCGATATCGACTCCCTATATCGGGAGAGACGAATCCTTAACAGTCGCTCACTGCCTCCATGTGGCTCGGGACTGTACCCAACTAAAACCTGTTTGCACGACTCTTTTGAGATGTGGTAGGGTAGTAATCAAAGCACAGTGGGAACTCACACGAGACAAATGACGATCTCAAGTCGACAGACTATCTGCACGCATGTCACCTGAGAACTGCTATCTGATGCTAGGTATAATACTATATAGTCAGTTCTCGACGAGTCCTATCCGGTGTACTCACACCCAGTGAGCATCTGTATACAATCTTAGGTGCACATCACCAATAGCTGCGGGACCAATCCATCGCCCCTTGTCAGGGTCTAGATATGTTTACACTAGTCTACTCTGGAGTATCGATGCCCAGTCTCAATACTCCTGCGACCAGAGACATTTAAGGATATGCCTATTGACTACCCAGCTCCCACAAGTATGACTTCCATCACAACGCTGGTAGTCAGGCAAATATCCTACGGGCTTTATCAACATGTTCACAATATATGAAATACAAAGTATAATATATCACATGTTAAGATAAAGACAAATCAAATAGCGTACTATCATATCGAGCAAGATTTTCCTGTACATACATATCCCTAGCATCCTATACAATGAAGGCCTCTAGGGCATATATATTCAACAATCTCCCACTTGCACTAAGGCCTGTAATTGGCGCAATGAGTACCCACTGTCTGTACTAGATCCAGTTGCTGGAATACCGCATGCCCAACATCTCAAACAGCCTCTCGAACTGAACTTGAGGGATGGCCTTGGTGAATGGATCTGCCGTGTTGTCTTTTGTGTCCACTCTCCGCACATCGATCTCCCGTCGATCCACGATCTCCCTAATCAGGCGATACCGCCTCAAGATATGCTTGGATTTCTGATGGGACCTTAGCTCCTTCGCTAATGCTACAACCCTATTGTTATCATAATACAAAGGTATTGGATTGGCAATGGACGGAACCACCAGAAGTTTAGAGATGAACTTCTTCATCCAGACAGCTTCTTTTGCGGCATCGTTAGCAGCTATATACTCAGCCTCTATAGTTGAGTCTACGACGGTATCCTGTTTGGAACTCCTCCAACATACCGCCCCTCCATTGAGGGTAAACACAAAATCCAAAACGGATTTAGAGTCATCTTTGTCACTTTGGAAGCTGGAGTCGGTAAAAGCCTCGACCTTGAGGTCCCCATTACCGTAAACCAAGAACATCTCCTTAGTCCTTCTCAGGTACTTGAGAATGTTCTTTACTTCTATCCAATTCTTCTCACTTGGGTCAGACTGATACCTGCTTACCACACTAAGTGTGTAAGCTACATCTGGTCTGGTACATAACATCGCATACATTATTGATCCTACTGCCGAAGCGTAGGGTATAATGCCCATGCGAGCCCTCTCTTTATCAGTCTTTGGAGACATCTCTTTGGAGAGGGTGATCCCGTGACAAGCGGGTAAATTACCGCGCTTGGAATCTTCCATACTAAATCTCTTTAGTATAGTGTCAATGTACCTGGACTGTGAAAGTCCCAACATTCTTTTGGTCACGATAGATCTTAATTCCCAGAATGTAAGAGGTATCTCCCAAGTCTTTCATGGAGAATTTCTGTGACAAGAAAAGCTTTACTGATTGTAACATAGGGATATCATTCCCTATCAGCAGTATGTCGTCGACGTACAGAACGAGGAAGACTACCGCTCCTCCTACAATCTTCCTCTAAATGCATGGTTCATCTACATTTTTGATAAAGTCAAATTCTTTGACCGTCTCATCAAAGCAGATGTTCCAACTCCGCGATACTTTCTTTAATCCATAAATGAATTTAAGCAACTTGCACACCTTTCCGCTGCTCTCACTGTCTAAGAAACCTTCTGGTTGATCCATGTAAACACTTTCTTCTAAATGTCCATTTAGAAAAGCTGTTTTTACGTCCATCTGCCAGATTTCATAGTCATGGAAGGCAGCAATGGCAAGCAGGATCCGAATGGATTTAAGCATAGCTATTGGGGAAAAGGTTTCATCATAGTCCAATCCTGGTCTTTGACGAAAACCTTTTGCAACGAGTCTAGTTTTGTAGGTTTCCACTTTTCCAAATGCACCAATCTTCTTTTTGAAGATCCATTTGCATCCAACTGGTTTCACCCCCATGAGGAGAAACATCTAAAGTCCATATTTTATTGGTGTACATGGATTCCATTTCGGATCTCATAGCATCCAGCCACTTCACCGAGTCTTTACTCGTGATAGCTTGCTGAAAATTAGTAGGCTCATCATCATCGATAATGCAATCCTCTCGATCCCCATCTACAAGAAACCCATAGTATCTCTCAGGCAAATGAGAAAGCCTCCTAGATTTGTGGAGCGGCGTTGGTTCGTCGGGATCTATTGAAACCTGAGCTTCTACTAAGTCCTCGGCAGTAGTTTGAGGTTCTGGAATTTCTTCCAGTTCTACCATGCTCCCACTGATTTCTTTTGTAAGAAATTCGCTCTCTAAGAAGACAATGTGGCGAGCGACAAACACCTTTTGTTCTTCAGTGTGGTAGACTAGATATCCCCTTGAATGCTTGGGGCATCCCACAAACTTGCACAAAACTGATCGTGCCTCGAGCTTGTCCGGATTGCGCTTTTTAACAAATGCTGGACACCCCCATATCTTGATATACTTGAGATATGGTCTCTTCCTACTCCATATTTCATATGGAGTGGTAGGTACAGACTTAGTCGGAACTCTATTCAATAGGTATGCCGCTGATTCCAGCGCAAAACTCCAGAAGGAAAGTGGCAACTCAGCACTACTCATCATTGAACGCACCATGTCCAGTAGCGTGCGATTCCTCCTTTCTGATACACTATTATGCTGAGGTGTATACGGAGGAGTAAGCTGAGAGAGAATTCCATTCTCTTTTAAGCATTCAAGGAAACTGGTACTTAAGTATTCTCCACCTCGATCAGATCGAAGTGTCTTGATGCTTTTACCAGTCTGTTTCTCCACTTCATTTTTATACTCATTAAATTTCTCAAAGCCCTCGGATTTATATTTCATTAAAAACACATGTCCATACCTCGAGAAATCATCAGTAAAACTGATGAAGTATAAGTAACCGCTTCTTGCATATGTAGACATCGGACCACATACATCGCTGTGTATAAGTCCCAAGAGCTCCGTGGCTCTTTCTCCGTGTCCGGTGAACGGAGATTTGGTCATTTTCCCTTTGATACATGATTGACAAGTTGCATATGATGAATATTCAAACGGATCTAAATATCCATAACTTAGTCAACCTTGTTTTATTTATATGACCAAGTCTACAATGCTATAGGAAGGCTAGTTTTGAATCTGGAGCCTTTCTTTTGAGTGTGTTCTGAATATTGAAAACTTGAGATTGATTAAGTATGTATATGCCGTTTTCCAGTGTGCCAAACCCAATCATTTCTTAATTTAGGAGAATGTTCATGACATTTCTTTCAAGTGTAAAATTATATCCTTCATTAGATAACAAAGATACTGATATAATATTACATAGCATACTGGGAATACAAAAACAGCTGTACAACACCAAAATGTGTCCACTAGTTAACCCCAGGTGATAATCCCCCACTGCAATAGCATCCACGTTTGTTCCATTGCCTACCCGGAGGGTCATATCACCTGCTTTCAGTTCTCTACGGTTTCTCAGAGCCTGCAAAGAATTACAGATGTGAGAACCAGAACCGGTATCAAGTACCCATGATGTAGAGTTTACTGAAAAACGGTTTTCGATTACAAACACACCTGAAGCAGAAGCAGCAGCTTGCTTCGTGTCCTTGGCTTTAAGAGACATGCGATCCTTCTTCCAATGCCCCTGCTTGTGACAATAATAGCATTCATTCTTATCCGCCTTCACCCTTCCTGCCTTGTTCGTTCCCTGCACCTTCTTGACCCCCCTTTTCGGTTTGGTGGCTTTCATCTTCTTCTTCCCCTTGGCTTTCGCTTTGGATTTAGAAGAGAATGATTGATCAACATACAGAACGGGGGTCTTCTCCTTTTTCAAGAAGGTCTCTGCTACCCTCAACATGTTGAGGAGGTTTGGAAGATCAGCATCCATTTCGTGCATGTTGAAGTTCAGCACGAACCGAGAGAAGGTGTGGGGAAGGGACTGCAAAATCAAGTCAATGTATAAATCATTTTCTAGGATGCATCCCAGGTTTGCGAGTTTCTCAATGAGACAGATCATTTTTAGGACGTGCTCTCCTACTGGTGATCCTGGAGCTAACCTCATCTGGAATAGTTTCCTTGAGGTCTCGTACCTCGTGATACGAGAGTGCTCTCTATACAGTTCCTTGCAATGGAGAAATATGGATTTAATATCCATATTTTCGTGTTGTTTCTGGAGTTCATTATTCATGGACGCCAGCACGATACACTTGTAAGTCCACGTTGCCCACCCCGGTGCTTGCGGGAAGGCGGAAACGGTATAAAAATCGGATTTTTATCGAACTAGGCAACATGGACTGTCAAAAGGAGGATCTTTGCTAAACAAAAACTAACTACAAAGCTAACTAGTTTTAGCTACATGGAAGAAAGGTTATACCTAGGGCTTTATGTCCTTCTCTCCTTGCTCCTTTGGAGTGAAAGATGTGATCTTCTTGTCGCTTTCTCTAGTCGAAGAAGGATCCACCCGAAAGCCTCAACCTTTGTCTTCAACTTCAAGCTAGAAGTAACTAAGATGCTAGAAGTGCTAATCCTAGAACCTTAGAAGAGAGCAGAGAGTATCTTAGAATGGTTTATCTCAAGCTCAAGTGTTTCTCAACTCATGAGAGGGGAGAGCTAGAGAGAGAGGAAGAGGAGGAGAGAGAATCTATATGATAGAATGAGGAGAATAATGAACCATTCTCACATATATGTGTGAATTATGTAAATTAGATAATTAGCAAGATAATTGTCATGGTTAATCAAGACTTGACCATTATCATTTCACATTAAATGCAAATTGCAAGGATCAAAGAGCATCTTTTATATGGAATGATGATGACCAACATGTCAACCTAAGTCAACAAGTCAAGATAGTCAAATGGTCAACAACCCTAACCATGCACAATTATATTTAACTAACAATTAATCATAATACACACATAAGCATTAGGGTTAAGAAAATGACAATAGTCATCAACCCTAATCAAAGTCCTCTCCCTTTGTCTCAGTCAACTGTGCATACGTATCCGTGATCCGAAGAACACGAATACAAAGAGATAAAACCAATCCCAAATCATATACTAGGATCCGGCTTAAACAAAAGCCCGCTAGTATAAGCTGTCCGGACAGCAAACATGCAAAAGTGCGCGGATATGAACGAACCCTGTCGCAAAACCATGCGACCTCTACTCATTTTGCCTAAAGGCGAATAACTCTCTGTGTGGGACTCTAAAGACTCGACACTACGCTGGCAGTGGGTTTAACCACAGACCGCAAGCGGCACTGGCTGTACGTAACGGTCCCCAGGTAGATGCCGATAAGAAGACTGACGAGGTGAACCCATCTGAACTCCTACTGAGCCTGAATGTGACAGTCTCCGTACAGTCCGGTCTGTTCGTCTGATACATCGCATGGCGGGCCTAGGGGGGCGGTAAACGTCAGTCCCCTGATAGCGGTACAAGTCGTGTCGGAGTGTAGCCCAGAACACCCTGAGATAACACTGGAAACCTACCAGTATATCTCGCTTGCCCTGGCTAGGGACTACTTGTGTAATGGCTCTCCTGGACACAGCGCGATGTCAACCCCCAATACCGGGAGAGACGAATCCTGTCTAACCGTCACTGCCTCCAAGTGCTTCGGGACTGCACCCAACTACTACCTGTTTGCACGACTCCTTTGAGCCGTGGTAGGGTAGTAATCAAAGTACAGTGGGAACACACTCGAGGCGAAGTGACAGTGTCAAGTCAGCGGACTAAGCTGTACTCATGTCACCTGGGAACTGATAACTGACGATAGGTATAATACCAACCAACAGTTCCCGACGAATCCTGTCCAGTGTACTCGTAACCTAACGAGCACCCGCATACTATCTCAAGTACGACGTACTGACGGCCGTAGGACAGACCGTCTCCTACGCTGGGATGAGAAGCGCATACGCTAGTCTACTCCGGAGTATCGATGCCCTGTCTCGATAGTCCTACGACTAGGGACCTGTATAAGGATGTGCTTATGGATTACCCAGCCCCCACGAGTGTGAGCGCCATCACAACGCTGGTAATCAAGCAAAGATCCTAAGGGCTCTACTAATATGTATATGTGATATAATAAAAGAAACACATGTACACATTAAAGCAGAGACAAACCAAGTAGCATACTATCATTTCGAGCAAGATTGTCTATACAACTGTGAATATCCCAAGCTTCTATCAAGTAATATACATACTAGTATGATACAGTAATGGCCTCTAGGGCATATACACTGACAATCTCCCACTTGCACTAAGGCCATGTACTGGCGTATCGAAGACCTATCATCTCGATCAGCCGCTCGAACTGAGTTTGGGGTAAGGCCTTCGTGAATGGATCTGCAGTGTTATCTTCTGAAGCAACCCTCCGAACCTCGATCTCCTGGCGATCCACGATCTCCCTGATCAGGTGATACCGCCTCAAGATGTGTCTGGATTTCTGATGGGACCTGGGTTCCTTCGCTAAAGCTATAGCCCCGTTGTTGTCGCAATACAGAGGTATTGGATCAACAATGGACGGAACCACCTGAAGTTCTTTCAAGAACTTCCTCATCCAGATGGCTTCTTTTGCGGCATCAGATGCAGCGATGTATTCCTCTTCCATAGTCGAGTCAGCAACGGTTTCCTGTTTGGAGCTCTTCCAACATACTGCCCCTCCATTGAGGGTAAAGACAAAACCTGACATGGACTTGGAATCATCCTTGTCACTCTGGAAGCTGGAGTCAGCAAAGGCCTCAATCTGGAGGTCTTTTCCGCCATACACCAAGAACATCTCCTTAGTCCTTCTCAGGTACTTGAGAATGTTCTTTACCGCTATCCAGTGTTTCTCCCCAGGGTTTGACTGATACCTGCTTACCACACTCAGTGCATAAGCCACATCTGGTCTGGTACACAACATCGCATACATTATAGAGCCTACCGCAGAAGCGTAGGGTATAATAGACATGCGATCCCTCTCCAAATCAGTCTTGGGAGACATCTCTTTGGAGAGGGTGATCCCGTGACAAGCCGGTAGATTACCGCGCTTGGAATCTTCCATACTGAATCTTTTCAGTATGGTGTCGATGTACCTGGACTGTGAGAGTCCTAAAATCCTCTTGGATCTGTCACGGTAGATCCGGATCCCCAGAATGTATGAGGCATCACCCAGGTCTTTCATGGAGAACCTGTGTGACAAGAACCTTTTGACAGATTGTAGCATAGGAATGTCATTTCCTATTAAGAGAATGTCATCCACGTATAAAATGAGGAATACTATAGTTCTCGCTACAAATCTACAATAGATGCATGATTCATCTGGATTTTTGATAAAGCCAAATTCCTTGACCGTCTCATCAAAACAGATATTCCAACTCCGCGATGCCTGCTTTAGTCCATAAATGGACTTAAGCAACTTGCACACCTTTCCGCTGCTCTCACTCTGAATGAAACCCTCTGGCCGGTCCATATAGACACACTCCTCTAAATTTCCATTTAGAAAAGCGGTCTTTACGTCCATCTGCCAAATCTCATAATCGTGGAAGGCAGCAATGGCAAGAAGGATCCGAATGGATATCAGCATAGCTACTGGAGAAAAGGTTTCGTCATAGTCCAAACCAGGTCGCTGACGAAAACCCTTTGCAACCAGTCTAGCTTTATAGGTCTCAACCTGTCCATCTACACCAATCTTCCTTTTGAAGATCCACTTGCATCCTACGGGTTTTACCCCATCTGGAGCAATGTCCAACGTCCATACTTTGTTGGTGTACATGGACTCCATTTCGGTCCGCATTGCATCCAGCCATTTTACCGAGTCAACGCTCTGAATGGCTTGCTGGAATCTAGTAGGCTCATCACAATCTATGATGTAATCCTCTCTATCCCCGTCTATGAGAAAACCGTAGTATCTCTCGGGCGGATGAGATTGCCTACTACTCCTGCGGAGTGGCGTGGGAATGTCCTGATCTTTCGAACCCCCTGGTTCTACTAAGCTTTCGGTAATAGCTCGTGGTTCTGGAATTTCTTCCAGTTCTATTGTGCTCCCACTAATTTCCTTTTCCAAGAACTGGTGTTCTAGAAAGTGGGCATGACAAGAAACAAAAACCTTTTGTTCCTCTTCGCAATAGAAGAAATATCCCTTGGAGTTCTTTGGATATCCCACAAACTTGCACTGTACTGAGCGTGCCTCGAGCTTGTCCGCATGCTGCTTTTTGACAAAAGCTGGACATCCCCATGTCTTAATGTGATTAAGATAGGGTCTCTTCCCACACCACATCTGATATGGTGTAGTAGGCACAGTCTTAGTTGGAACTCGGTTCAAAAGGTATACAGCTGATTCTAGCGCATATCCCCAGAATGATTGCGGTAACTCAGCGTTACTCATCATGGACCGTACCATATCCAATAGGGTTCGGTTCCGTCTCTCCGATACACCGTTATGTTGCGGAGTGTATGGAGGAGTAAGCTGAGAGAGAATTCCATTCTCTTTTAAGTAACCCAGGAACTCGGCACTCAAGTATTCACCACCTCGATCAGATCTCAGTGCCTTGATACTTTTGCCTGTTTGTTTTTCTACTTCATTCTTATATTCCTGGAATTTTTCAAAAACCTCGGATTTGTGTTTCATTAAGAAGACATATTCGTTCCTTGAAAAGTCATCCGTAAAAGTAATGAAGTAAGAATAACCGGTTCGTGCATGCGTAGACATTGGACCGCACACGTCGCTGTGTACGAGTCCTAAGAGCTCGCTCGCTCTTACTCCGTGTCCAGTGAACGGAGTCTTTGTCATCTTTCCTTTGAGACATGATTGACAAGTTGCATACGATTGATAAATGAACGGATCCAAATATCCTTCTGTATGTAACTTATTCAACATTCTCTCATTGATGTGACCCAGTCTACAATGCCATAAGAAAGTTTTATTGATTTCTGGAGACTTTCTTTTGTGTGTATTCTGGACATTGAAAATCTATGGTTGGTTTAATACGTATATACCGTTGTTTAATGTACCTGACCCAATCAAAACTTGATTAAGGTGAATGTTCACAACATTACTTACAAATGCAAATTCATAACCTTCTTTAGACAATAAAGATACAGAAATGATATTACAAATTGCATTTGGTACAAAATAACAACTACGCAAAACCAAAATGTGTCCATCTGACAATCCCAGGTGATAGTCCCCCACGGCCTCAGCATCCATGTTAGCTCCGTTTGCAACTCTGAGGGTCATATCACCTGCCTTCAAAACCCTACGCTTTCTCAACGCCTGCAAAGAATTACAGATATGAGATCCTGATCCGGTATCTAATACTCAGGAAGTAGAGTTTATTGATAGACAGTTTTCAATAACATACACACCTGAAGCTGAAGCCGCAACTTGCTTCAGATCCTGGGTTCTGGCCTTCCAAGCCTTGCAATCCTGTTTCCAGTGTCCACTTTTGTGACAGTAGAAGCATTCTTCCTTTCCCACCAGCTTTCCCGCTACCTTTGTTGCCTTTCCCTTTCCCTTCGTATCCACTTTACTGACACGACCCCTTGGTTTGGCGGGGGCTTTCTTCTTCTTTCCCTTGGCTTTTGCCCTGGACCTAGAAGAGGAAGATCCTCCTACAAACAAAGTGGATGTCTCCCTACCTTTCTGTAGGGTGCCCTCAGCACTCCTCAATATGTTCAGAAGTTCGGAAAGTTCAACCTCCTTTCCTTGCATGTTGAAGTTTAGGACAAACTGGGCGTAAGTGGAAGGAAGGGACTGGAGAATCAAGTTAGTGTAGAGTTCATTCTCCAACGTGGTCCCAAGGTCCGCGAGCTCCTCTATGTAGCCAATCATCTTAAGCACGTGTTCCGCTACCGATGATCCGACGGCCAACCTTGCCGAAAACAACTTCTTCGACACTTCGTATCTGGCGATAAGAGACTGCTCTCCATACAGTTCTTTTGTATGAAGAAATATGGACTCTAGGTCCATATTCTCGTGCCTCCTCTGATGTTCGTTGTCCATCGAGGCAAGCACGAGGCATTTGGCCTTCGCGCAATCGATCTCCCATGTCTTACGGATTACTATATCCGCGACGCTGGAGGTGGGACCTGGGACAGGGGGAGCTTTGGTGGTAAGGATATACCCCAACTTGTCATAAGTGATTGCCATCTTGACATTCCTGAGCCAATCTTTGTAGATTGGCCCTGTCAGTATGTTTTTATCTAGTAATAACTTAAGTCCGGTCATGTTGATTGGTCGCTGCAATTAGGAGAGAGAAAAGAAACACTTTAGCATGATGCTCTTGCAAGTTTAGAGTGGTTTTTAGTTTGTCTAAACAGGATGGCTCCCACTGTCTCTCGAATCCCTCCTCAAACCATAAAGGAAGAATTAGTCGGGGTCAATCTCACCGTACAATACTTGCTTAACCGTTCAGCCAGGCCAGTGTCGGTACTTCGAGGGAGGTTTTCCAACGCTTTCGCGAAGTTCCTTAATTAAGTAACCTCTTTTCCCTGTGGGCATAGCCCCGCTAACACCTTTCTAGACACCTACTTGGTTTATAGCATTGATCGTTAAGTGAGAGATTTCCCGAGGAGTAGCATATACTCACAGTAGGATCGGGATCCAAATATCATCGCGTGATAAAACCGAAGGAATCCTACCAGAATCATCACACTCCAAATGGTATGCAGCGCTAGCAAGTTTCAGTACTTATGAAACTCCCGATGTGGATTTTTGCCCCATGCTCTTATGACCTTGACTTTGGCCAAAATATCATAAGTCACATGTCAAGTTCTACCCGTCATTCTCCTGGTTAATTTGGACCCACCCATACCTACCGTTGACTTTGGCCAAAATGGCAGTACGACTGTCCTAAACCAACGCATCTACCTATGCTGCACATGAATGCCCAATAGCTACCAATCACTATGCTTTGACTTTGGCCAACATACATAGCTTGAATACTTTTTGACCATTCATGTGGAATGACGGAGGGCTACGAATGGTTTTGGTGAAACCGTGAACGTAGTGAACTTGATATAATCGATGGAACGAGATAGCTTTTAAAAGGAGTGGTTCAAGCTCCGCATTTAAAAGTTTAGTTTTGAAAAGAACCGAGTGGTTTTCAAAGTGTTCCAATCGACTTTTACTTGGTTTATTTTCTTGCATTAAGTTTAATGCGTCCCATCAATTAATCCTACCATTGCAGAAAACAACCAAAATATGGTATACGCTTATGCCATCCGCATTCGCCACGGGGCCCCGTCATCACCCGTTAGGTTACTTAACTAACGACAGAGTGGGGGCTGGACTAGCGCGGATGCAAAACATAAGCAACACCTAAATAGTTATCATATATAGATATATAGCAATGATAGTCAATCCAGATCACAGATGAACGCTTTGGATATACTAGGAATCCGCGATTCGTTCGAGCCTGCAACGAAAAGCGGATTACACGGTCGCGATGAATAGCCAAAACCCCACCCAAGACCCCTACGGATGCGGCAAACTACCCGCCAAGTATCCGAAGCGAAGCAACCTCCCTCAACGACGTGAGTAGGCCACTCGGCACTTCGAGATACCTGGTAGTTTGTGCACCCCACCATGGGTCTATCATAGGAGCAAAAACAGTAAAAAGAAATTATACAATGACGGCTACAACCCCGACCTGGTTGTGCGGCCAAACAAATAATATTACATCAATTTACATATTACATGAATGAAAGAAAAAAGAAACTCTCATCTCACATCCACCCCGGCTATTCATCCGCGACAATCCACCGAGTTCATATACACAAACCAATAAGCATTACAGATCACAGATATGTATAACCCCCACTAATCGACGTATAGCGATTAGCAGACGTTAAATACATATAAACATCACAGATATAACCCAATAGTCAAAGTATAGGGAAGTTCGATCAAAAATACGGATTTATAGCCACCCCAAAAACAAATTTCTTTTCTGGAAAATCTGGGCAGAAATAAAATATCTTAAAAATCCCAAAACCATTACAGAAGAACACTGCACCAAACTCGGTCCAGAACCGAGTCAACTCGGCCGCGGTTCCGCGGCAAGAAGCATGTTCTTGCCGCGGAAACGCGGCGCTTTGAACGGTTCACTGGATCGTCTTTGGTGAGTTTCTTAACAAAACCCTGAGCCTATTTTTGAAGTATGATTTATTATTTTTAGAGCAGAAAAAACAACAACAGAAACTTAGGGTTTTGAAATTTTAGTTTTGCTATTTTTACCGATCGAACTTCTATACACTTTACTAAGTAGCTAGTTTATGTTTAGTTAGGCTCTGATACCACTGTAAGTCCACATTGCTCACCCCGGTGCTTGCGGGGAGGCGGAAATGGTATAAAAATCGGATTTTTATCGAACTAGGCAACATGGACTGTCAAAAGGAGGATCTTTGCTAAACAAAAACTAACTACAAAGCTAACTAGTTTTAGCTACATGGAAGAAAGGTTATACCTGGGGCTTTATGTCCTTCTCTCCTTGCTCCTTTGGAGTGAAAGATGTGATCTTCTTGTCGCCTTCTCTAGTCAAAGAAAGATCCACCCGAGAGCCTCAACCTTTGGCTTCAACTTCAAGCTAGAAGTAACTAAGATGCTAGAAATGCTAATCCTAGAACCTTAGAAGAGAGTAGAGAGTATCTTAGAATGGTTTATCTCAAGCTCAAGTGTTTCTCAACTCATGAGAGGGGAGAGCTAGAGAGAGAGGAAGAGGAGGAGAGAGAATCTATATGATAGAATGAGGAGAATAATGAATCATTCTCACATATATGTGTGAATTATGTAAATTAGATAATTAGCAAGATAATTGTCATGGTTAATCAAGACTTGACCATTATCATTTCACATTAAATGCAAATTGCAAGGATCAAAGAGAATCTTTTATATGGAATGATGATGGTCAACATGTCAACCTAAGTCAACAAGTCAAGATAGTCAAATGGTCAACAACCCTAGCCATGCACAATTATATTTAACTAATATCAATTAATCATAATACACACATAAGCATTAGGGTTAAGAAAATGACAATAGTCATCAACCCTAATCAAAGTCCTCTCCCTCTGTCTCAGTCAACTGTGCATACGCACCCGTATCCGTGATCCGAGGAACACGAATACAAAGAGATAAAACCAATCCCAAATCATATACTAGGATCCGGCTTAAACCAAAGCCCGCTAGTATAAGCTGTCCGGACAGCAAACGTAGACAAGTGCGCGGATGTGAACGAACCCTGTCGCAAAACCATGCGACCTCTACTCATTTTGCCTAAAGGCGAATAACTCTCTGTGTAGGACTCTAAAGACTCGACACTACGCTGGCAGTGGGTTTAACCACAGACCGCAAGCGGCACTGGCTGTACGTAACGGTCCCCAGGTAGATGCCGATAAGAAGACTGACGAGGTGAACCCATCTGAACTCCTACTGAGCCTGAATGTGACAGTCTTCGTACAGTCCGGTCTGTTTGTCTGATACATCGCATGGTGGGCCTAGGGGGCGGTAAACGTCAGTCACCTAATAGCGGTACAAGTCGTGTCGGAGTGTAGCCCAGAACACCCTGAATAACACTGGAAACCTGCCAGTATATCTCGCTTGCCCTGGCCAGGGACTACTTGTGTAATGGCTCTCCTGGACACAGCGCGATGTCAACCCCCAATACCGGGAGAGACGAATCCTGTCTAACCATCACTGCCTCCAAGTGCTTCGGGACTGCACCCAACTACTACCTGTTTGCACGACTCCTTTGAGCCGTGGTAGGGTAGTAATCAAAGTACAGTGGGAACACACTCGAGACGAAGTGACAGTGTCAAGTCAGCGGACTAAGCTGTACTCATGTCACCTGGGAACTGATAACTGACGATAGGTATAATACCAACCAACAGTTCCCGACGAGTCCCGTCCAGTGTACTCGTAACCTAACGAGCACCCGCATACTATCTCAAGTACGACGTACTGACGGCTGTGGGACATACCGTCTCCCACGCTGGGATGAGAAGCGCATACGCTAGTCTACTCCGGAGTATCGATGCCCTGTCTCGATAGTCCTACGACTAGGGACCTGTATAAGGATGTGCTTATGGATTACCCAGCCCCTACGAGTGTGAGCGCCATCACAACGCTGGTAATCAAGCAAAGATCCTAAGGGCTCTACTAATATGTATAGGTGATATAATAAAAGAAACACATGTACACATTAAAGCAGAGACAAACCAAGTAGCATACTACCATTTCGAGCAAGATTGTCTATACAACTGTGAATATCCCAAGCTTCCATCAAGTAATATACATACTAGTATGATACAGTAATGGTCTCTAGGGCATATACACTAACAACACTTAGCTTTCTCGCAGTCCAGATTCTAAGTCTTGCGGACCTCTTTGTCCGCTGGTCCTGGGATAGGGGGAGCAAGCGGTGGAGACATATGCAACTTTGTCATAAGTTAGTGCAATGTTGACGTTTCTCAGCCAATCCTTATAGTTTGGCCGAGTCAGTGTATTCTTTTCAAGTAATAGTTTTAGTTCTGTCATGGTAGCTGCCAGAGAGAGAAAAGAAACACTCAGCATATGCTCTTGCAAGTTTAGAATGGTTTATTAATTTATCTAAACAGGATGGCTCCCACTGTTTCCCCAAATCCTTTTTCAAACCCTAAAAGAAGAATTAGTCAGGATTAATCGCACGTCACAATACTTGCTTAACCTTTCAGCCAGGCTAGTGTTGGTACTTCGAGAGAGATTTTCCAACGCTTTCGCGAAGTTCCTTAATTATATAACCTCTTTTCCTTGGAGGCGTAACCCCACTAACACCTTTCTAGACACCTACTTGGTTTATAGCATTGATTGTTAAGTGAGAAAATCTCCCGAGAGTAATCCTACTCATCAGTGGGATCGGGATCCAACTATCATTGTATGATGACCTAGATGGAAGCCACTCTAGTCACCACACTCCAGAAGTTATGCTAAATCTGCAAGTTTCCTTTATATTTGAAACTCCCGATGTGATTTTTACCCCAAGCTCTTATGACCTTGACGTAGGCCAACAAATTATAAGATGCAAGTCAAGTTCTACCCGTCGTTGTCCTGATTAATTTAGACCCATCCGTACTCGCCCTTGACGTAGGCCAACAAGGATGTACGACTGTCCTCAACTAATGTATCTATCTATGCAACAAATAAACAACACATTGCTACCATACACTATGCCTTGACATAGGCCAATAAACATAGCATGAATACGATGTGTTGTTTATTTGAAACGACGGAGGGCTACGGCTGGTTTTTTGTGAAACCGTTAAGATAATGAACTTGATATAATTGAAGGAACCATGATAGCTTTTTAAAAGGAGTGGTTTAGGCTCCGCATTTAAAACTTGCTTTTTGAGGAGCTCCCATGGTTGCTCTCTAGCTTCATCATCTTTCTCATTTGTCATGGTTCAAGTTTCAACCCTCACATATGATGTGAACCATGAAGCTTGAACACAATCTTGTGAGCAAAATCATATCCCCTACTTCACCATCCTACGCTTGACTAGCGGTCGAGTGTAGCGTGTTTTCTACGCTAAAGAGTTTAGTGTAGAGGTAGTTTGAATTGGAAGGACTTCACATGGATCATCTTCGGCACGAAGGTCATCGGAGGAAGCTCGTCCAAAGCCTCAAGTGGAGCCTAGTGGAGTCATGTGACTACTACATGGAGCATGTGAAGTGAAGGACTCGATCTACGAGGGTATAACCATCTTTCGCTTCTTTAGTTTTAGTAGATATCAAACCATAACCCTAATCACCTAGCTAAAGATCTTGTTAAGTCTAGCCTAACACCATAAAAATTTTGAATTTTGCATTGTAAGTCTATGCAGCACACCCCACGGCTCGCGGGGAGGCGGAATACTTTAAAAAACGATTTTTCTCATATCAGCAGAATTTGTTTTTCTTTGCAACATAGACTTATTCCATTTTTAGGATCTTGATTAAACCTTAGCTAACAAAAACAAGACTGCAAGAGGGTGTTAACTACTAGGTTAGAATGTTATACCCTCGTGTCAAGTCCTTCGGGTCTTTAAGTGGTTCCTTGCTCCTTGGTTCAAGCTTCTTCTTGATCTCCTTTCTTTGGCTTCTTCTTGGTTTCAAAAGAACTCGGTTGCCGGTCTTCTTTGCGTCGAAGATGGATCCACCCGAGGGCCTATGGTCAAGCTCCAACCTCAAAGAGATAACTTAGTGATCCAACTTGCTAGGGAAGATTACTAAGTAGAAGTAGAGAAGAAGTGTATTGGATTAATTAATCTCAAAGCTCATTGTTTCACAACACATGTGAGTGTATGAGCTTGAGGGGGAAGGAGAGAAGAAAACCTAGGAGAGAGAAACCTTTTGTGAGAATGAGTAGAGAATGAGATGGGAGAATGGCTAAGTATTTTGCTAATAATTCAACCATGGAAATAAAATAGTCTCATAAAATACAACCATGCTTGAATAGTAGCTCCAAATGAATAAACAATTACTAAGCCATGCTTGCAACCCATTCCTCAAATATCTCGTAATTTCCACCTCATTAATCCTTTATGGAAAAAGGATAAATCAATAATGAGGTGTCTCCTTCTAGAAACTCATTCTTGTAGAATTACAAGAATGCCCTCACCGTACATACATAACCGTGTCCGTATTCCGAAAAATACGGATACACAGAGACAAGTATAATCCAATAATATAACATTAGTATCCGGCTTAAACCATAGCCTACTTATATTATCTGTCCGAACATCATTCGTGTAGCTAGTACACGTATGAGATCGAAACCCTGCCGTAAAACCATTCGGCCTCTACATCGTCTCGCCTGATCCAGGGAAAACCTCTGTGTGGGACTTTAAAGACTCGACAGTACGCTGGCAGTGGGTTTAACCACAAGTCCGTCAGTGGCACTAGCTGTATGTAACGGCAACCCAGGTACATGTCAAAAAGGAGGCCGACGAGCGAACTCGTCCGAAGCCCCTACTGAGCCTGTCCGTGACAATATCCGTGCAGTCCTGTCTGTTCGTCTGAGAGTATCGCATGTAAGGTCTAGGAGGTGGAAAATGTCAAACCCCTAATAACCGTACAAGTCGTGTCAGTATGGCTCAAGACCATCCGAGAATCTACTGGTCCACCCACCAGTAATTCTCAATCAGCCCTGGCCAGGGACTTATGGTAATGACCAACCGATCACTGTGTGATATCGACTCTCTATACCGGGAGAAACGAATCCTTGACAGTCGCTCACTGCCTCCATATGGCTCGGGACTGTACCCAACTAAAACCTGTTTGCACGACTCCTTTGAGCCGTGGTAGGGTAGTAATCAAAGCACAGTGGGAACTCACACGAGACAAATGACGAGCTCAAGTCGACAGACTATCTGCACACATGTCACCTGAGAACTGCTATCTGATGTTAGGTATAATACCATCTAGTCAGTTCTCGGCGAGTCCTGTCCGGTGTACTCACACCCAGTGAGTATCTGTATACAATCTTAGGTGCACATCACCAATGGCCGCGGGACCAATCCATCGCCCCTCGTCAGGGTCTAGATATGTATACACTAGTCTACTCTGGAGTATCGATGCCCAGTCTCAATACTCCTGCGACCAGGGATATTTAAGGATATGCCTATTGACCACTCAGCTCCCACAAGTATGACTGCCATCACAACGCTGGTAGTCAGACAAATATCCTACGGGCTTTATTAACATGTTCACAATATATGAAATACAAAGTATAATATATCACATGTTAAGATAAAAACAAACCAAATAGCGTACTATCATATCGAGTGAGATTGTCCTGTACATACATATCCCTAGCATCCTATACAATGAAGGCCTCTAGGGCATATATATCCAACAGGCATGCTTGATGCCTCTTGGACCCCTTATTGATGCTAGGGTAGACTTTCAATCCCAACAAAAGACGGCGGATCAGCGGCCTATATAGTGCAACTCGCGGTGGATCCGCTGCTTAATCGTGGCCGTTTGATTAAATTTTTCATGGACTTGATCGATATTTCATATGCGTCGAGATGAGCTCTAGGGTTTCAAGTTTCAGAGCCTATATAAAAGACCGAACAGTAATGAAGAAAATATATCTAGGGTTTTAAATTTTTTTAGCACTTTTCTTTTAGCCATTGAGAATTTGTAATGGAGATGCAAGTTTTTATTAATAAAATGTAGAGTAATTTTTCTTTATGTCACTTTTTATGGTTATTTTAATTCTTGCATTTAATTTCGCATTTAATTTCCGCACTTTATTTTTCTTGCTTTTAATTTTTAGTTAGTTAGATGTGTTTTCTATAATTTCTTCTTCCTTCGTATTGAATTTTAAGCAATGATGCTATCAAAAGAAACTCGTTGTTTTTTGTAAGGGATCTTAAAACCCGCTTTATAATTTATTTCTCAACCCTTTTCTTTTTGATTTTAATGGGTGGGTAATTTTCTAGCTTGTTAGGGTTTAGGAAAGGAGGGTTTGAGAGATAGAAAAATCTCTTACGCTTTACCTTAACCAAATTATGAATCTAAATTTTTTTCAAAGATAAACCATTTCTCTATCTTTTTGGGTGCCCCATCCTTCATAGTTGCGACCCAATTTTTGAGACAAGTTGTGGAAGCTTTGTTAGAGGCTTGAAATAATAGTAATAAATGGAAGGACAAGGATTAATGAAGGAAATCTCTAGTACCTCTTTAAATATTAATCCCCATTGTTTATTATTATCCCCGCATAAAGTCAACAAGTGGGTAAAGGTAAAGTATTTTTAATACATCTCTTAAATAATCCAAATCCTAAACCTAATGAGTTCTTTTATCATTAAGTTTTCAAATCTTTTTAAGAATAAAAACGACAAATCCAAATCTTTTTCTATTAACTCGTCTAAAACAAGATAAGTAATTCACTATCTCCTTATGAACGACTCGTACTCACTATCAGCTAGCTATTTACGACACCGTTATTGATTGCGATATTTAGGACACTTTGAAACTCAATTTTTCACACCAATCAACACCCTTGACTGCTTAATACACGGTTTAACTATTTGAATTATAAATAATGTTATATAGTTCAATATATTTTATATTTGTAACTTAACGCATGGATAAATCAGGAATAGAGTTATAATCATAGCTGAGGATTCCGGTGATGCTATTAATATTGTTTTAATGGACCGTGAGATTAGGTGAATAGTAAAGAAAACTGTAACGCAAATGCTGGCTCTGTTAAACAAGGTTTGTATATTATTTAACTCCATTTCTAAAATATTTGATATATAAAATAATTATTTATAGCGTACATGTGGTTTATTATATTTGGTTGGTTTTCGTTTCAGGCAAAGACTCCTTACCAGTTTCCTAGCGATATAAAGGAAATTTTAAGGAAATAGTTTTCAATTACTATATCTCTAAATGATGATAACTTAATATATGGTAAACAACCCTATATTGCTTGCGACATTTCAGATAAAATTGAGACAATGGAAAGCCGCTTTGCCAAGGATACGGTTGAAAATCTTCAGGAATAATATAGTTTTACTCAAATAAGAATGATTTTTGGCTTACAATAAATTTATAGTTATATTAAGATAGATTACACATATTCGTTCAGCCATGATTATTTTTCATTATTTTAAATTTAGGCTTCAGGGCCAAAGGACTATGATATACCATTAAGTGAAAAGTTGAAACGAACGCAGAACTCTCTACTCCAAAATATTGACTTACTTTTTGGGAAGCCAAATTTGGTATGTTCTATTTCTAATTAAATAATATTTTTTTAGTGTTTTACTTATGTATGCATATCATTTATTTAGTTAATAAAATGGTTTACAAATCATACTTTATATATTCTTAAGGAAATTGAGCATGTGAATAAAAAAGGTGAACGCCTGGCGCTGCGAAGTCCACAAACAAGATAAAGTCGGGGATTTACACGAACGTAGATGGTGACGAGAATACAACGGTCTAAGTTCTGGCCTATGCAAAGAAGATCAAGCAGGAACGTGCAAGTATAAAACATTTTTTATTATCATATAGTCATAATAAACTTTATCACAATATTTAACATAACTTTAATTTCTTGATTTAGAATGCTTGAAGTGATGTTCTAATGACTGTGGGCATAGCAATTAGTAAGACATTTTACAGATATTTCTGTTTTAGAGGCTGTGGACCAATAGTTGAAAGCATACACTTTTGGTGCATTTTGGAACTCTGCTTGTATATATATCATTCGACTATTGACATATTCCAAAGAGAAGTTGGTAGCTTATTTTTTCCCTTTATATATATATATATATATTGGTATTCATATTAATTGTGTAAATTATCAATCTCTCTTTTCTCAGCAAAAATTCATGATTCTACTCTGAATTTGGAATTCAGCAACTGCTGCATTTCAAAATTGTATCTATAAAATGCAGCCAACAAGGTACATGATTATACCTTCTGGTTCAAGATACTTTTATATTATCTTCTATTTCCTGTATTCAGTTTGTGCTCTCTAAATTATGTCACCAAAGGCGGCGGCTGGAAGGCATTCGTTTTGCTTATCCGGATGCAACACACGGGCAACACACTTGTTCTAATTAAATATTTGGATGAAGGGACATTTTGGAAATGCATTAAAGCTGGGAGGAGGCAATGCGTAGGTTTTGAAAAGTCAAGGGTGTTTTCTGCTATTGAGACGAAAGTAAGGGATATTTTCTGCAATTTAGCCTTTTGATTTTCTATTCTTGTCTTTTTGTCCGGCCTTTCATTTTCCCCTCCCCCCCCAACCGTCTTAGTGAATGCTTTGTTTAACGCAAAACCAAATGACCAATGAGCTATAGCTCAGTTAGTATGAACACTTCCCCTCTTAGGGAGAAGGGAGAGTGCGGGGCTCGAATTTAGGAACCCTAAGAGGGGAAGTGACCACAAATTAACGTTTTCGGGGCAAATTTGTGGATCCATATGTGTGTGATGTATGTGTGTGTGATGTGTGCATAGGTTAGGACTTACGGACCAGTGAATAAAGAAAAAATCTACACTAGATTTTAAGTATGCACGATTAGATAAGTGAACATAGAATTATGAGTAATACTTGATCTACCTGCTTGGAATCATACCACAATCTATCCAAGAGATAAAATGGTGGAACCCACAAAATCTAGATACTAGTGCCAAATAAGTAGGCTCATGATATTTTTCTCTCAGATAGATTATGGTAGAATTTCAAGCCCGACAGGTTAAGTATTTTTCTAGAATTATTAGAAAGAACATGCACAAAATAATTTATGTAAAACCATATATAAAATAAATAAATATTAAGTGAGTCATGTATAATTTTTCATTTCAAACTTCAGGATGCCTGCATGATTTCTTTTAGGAAGGAGGGAGAAAGAGCCGTCGGTGGAGAGACAAAAATAAAATATGAGGTAAATTTAGGTAAATTTTTCTGGGATCCGGAACCTCTACTGTTTCTTTTCCTGCTATTGAAATTCTATTGCTGAGAGAGGGGGTATAATAGGAGGCCCATGCTTGTATGGCGTCAAGAAGAGGATCCAACAACTGGGGCAGAGCAGGGTTCTTGGAAAAAATGGATAGCATGATCCTGATCCATTTATCCGGTTCTTAAAAGTTGATGCGACTTTTCTCAACTTTAAAAATTGTTGTTTATTTTTTGAGAAAAGGACGTCACTTGCCTTTTCTTTGGCAATTGGCCGTAAGTCCCATTCAAGCACTCATCATATTCACGCACACAACATCCAGGGGATCCACGACTTTAACCCGAAAACGTTAATTTGTGGTCATTTCCTTTCTTGAGTTCGAACCCTGCTCTCTCTCCAGGAAGAGAAGTGTCATACCGATCGAGCTATTGCACATTAACGCCTAGTTACAGTAGCTGAGAAAAAAAATCAAGGAGAAAAACATATAAAATTAACTACATCTAACAATATCCCAAAAAAAATATTGTTAAAACATTCTTAGCATACACTTTCAGTTGATCAACATATTGAAAATTCAATCCATAAAGTCAATCTTGTAATAAAAAGGAATACAAAAATCAAGTCATCACCAAAAAGCACAAAAAAAAATAATAGTTCCCAACCCGACAACAAACAAACCAACCAACAAGCAACCACGACACCTAATCCAACCTCAATGCACAAGCAAATGGATAATGGATCCTTTACAGGTCTTCATCCACCAACCTCACAACCTTATTGCTCAAAACCCAAGTAAAAGAATTTAAAAATAAAGAAATAAATTTTAAAACATAAGTATCAATAACACTCCATGCTCCTATTATTCCCACCACCAACACAACTGCATAGCAAGAATCCAATGAATCCTCTCTCTTTGGGAAACAACGGGACGGGGCTCATTCTGTTACCCCCGTTCCCACAAACCCCTTTGTTTTTCAAATTCTTACGTTGCGGTTGAGGTTTCGGTTTCGGTTTCGGTTTCGGGTTCATTGGATTTGGGTTTGCATTTGGATCCGACCCGGTCGAATAACTCCTCAAAAACTTAATCTGCATCATCCCACTCCCCCCACAATTAAGGCTTGCACTCCTCCCAAACATCCACAACGACTTTTTACCGCCATTTTTCTTACTAACGGGTACGGCTATTGGGTCCGGGTTCGGATCCGGATTCAGGTTTTTGAGGGGCATAGGTAGGATTTTACCGTCGGAGAAAAGCTCATCGGCGGAAGAAGCATATCGAGACTCGGATACTTTGAAGTCAAAGTCGGAGTCCGGAGAGTCGACGGGCTTTTGAGGAGGGTTATCGGATTCGGGTTGGATGAGGCATTGGGAGAATGAAAGCCTTGGGCTAGGGGGGCATTCGCTACTCATATTGGATTTGGAATAATTGGGTTGAGATATGAGATTGGTGGGTTGATATATTTATGAACACACACAATGTGTGAGTTTTCGATAGAGAGAAAGAGAGGAAGTTGAAAGGAATGTGAGAGAGAGAGATGAAGAGGTAGGAAACAGAAAGGTTTAATTGTATGGGGCCGTTGAGAACACGTAGAGAGAGACAAAGGAGATAATGATAGGAAATAATGCAGGAAAAGAGTGAAGGAGATCGTTATCAAGAGAGGGAGAGGGGCAAGTTTTTGACCCGACTCGGTAAGATGTTGGAAACTAATGGTAATGCGACCGAAGTTTCATCTTCTTTGTTTAGTTGTCTATGTTGATTACTGATGGCAATTTATGGCCCAAAAGAACAGGCCCAAAGCACAAGATAATGCCCATAAGAGCTACGTGCATTGTGCATATTGCACGTAGAGAGGGAATGACTTTGTCCTCTACGCAACCGAGAGGAGAGAGAGAAATAGGTTTGTAATTAGAGAAAGATTGCATTGTATTCGGATGAGATTGAGAGAGCAGAAATTATCTCTTATAACTTTTCATTGAATGTTGGAAACGATTGGCCGTCGGTTTGCATAATTAGATGTAAGTGTGCACCTAAGTTAGGTAATGTCTTGTGTCCTTTGCTTTTGCCTAGTTGTGCAAGAACAGACAAGTAATAAAAGAAGAAAAAACACATTAAGCAAAAGACATAAAATATTACCCAGGTTCGGTACATCCTTGCACCTAATCCTACAAACCGACGATGAATTGCTTCCACCATTCAACTAAGAATTACAAAAGATAGTTTCTGCCCTCTCGATCTCATCCAAATACAAGACACAATCTCTCTCTAAATACAAACCCCTCTCTCTCGGATTTTAAACCTGGGCGGGCAATTTAAAACTCTCTGCCTTTTTCTTGCAATTGCAGACCTCTTTCTTGACTCCCTGTGAATTTCTCAAAGCCACAGCAATCTTCAGGCTTTTATGTGGCTCTTTTTTATTGATTCATTAATTAATCTCTCTCTCTCTCTCTCTCTCACACACACACACACACACCCCTATATATATATATATATATATATATAGCTGATCGTATGAGGTCCGGCACAAACACCCAACAACCTCCGTGTTTTTCACCGATCTGCTCCGGCTACCGTGATCGACGCATGTTAGATAAGTTATGTATCAAATTTTACGAGATTTGGCCCATCAAGCGATTTTGTTTTTCATGCATCGTAAAGTCGTCAATTTTTCAGTCTATTTGATGGATTAGTTAGAGCTCTCCAAATCTCGTAAAATTTGATTATATAACCTATCTAACATGTATAGATTACGGTGGCTGAAACGGATCGGTGAAAAATACGGAGGTTATTGGGTGTTTGAAAATTGGACCTCAAAATAAGAAATGAGGCCGGATCTCATAAGATCGGCTAGGCCGGTTCTCATTTCTTATTTTGAGGCGAAATTTTTAAACACACAACTTGGGAACTGCCTAAAAGGCTTGTTTTAGATATAAGATTAGAAATTTAAACTAGAGATTAGTTTAAAATAGAGGTAAGTTTGAGAATTTAATTGATTAGATTAATTAAATCTTCTCCAAATATATTTCTACTCAAAACCCCATAACTGTCTCTTGCGCACGTATCGAGTTCCGACGTGCTGCACTTACACGCACTGTACACGTGTCTCTGAGTCTTGAGTTTTTGGGCTCTTGATCTCGGCTTCTGAATTTACAATCAATTTGAACAGTTTAGTTAATTGATGTACCAGATTGAATTAGAGAGTTTTGGTTTGACAAAACTATATACCTGCCAAGTAAGATAGGTGCTCCTGGATTCCCACCATAAATCTTTGTACTTGTTTTGAGGGGAAGTAACATTTCTGAAAGTTTAGAATCCATGTTTATTTGAATTTCACACAATTAGCATTGGGACTAGGAGGATAAAAAGAACTGACGAGTAAAAAAATCAAATCAAGGAAGAAAGCGCACAGGTGAGGAGAGAGGTATGGACCAGCGAGAACTGTTTGATTTACTGGAAAACGTCAGCGTCAACTTTACAAACCTTTTGAGGCAAAAAAGGAGAAGCAACAAAGTAAAGTTACAGACAATCTTATGATGCAAAGTTTTTGCCGGAATGCAATTTTGGGAATCTCATTTACTTTGGACAGGACCATACTTTTATTATTTATATCTTTTGTCCGGATGTATACGGTCGACACATGAAATAATTTTTGGGGGAGTGGTATGTACTGTTACTTAAATTTTCCATTAGGAAAAGGAATAAAGAAACATTTAACTAACATGTTTTTAACAAAAACACTTGGTTGAAATATTATTTTCATTGAAGCAAGTAAAAGAAATTAAAATAGTTCCAGAGTTTAATAGGATTTAACTACCTTACAAATTTAGATCATAAATAAGAAACCAGAAGACTAAAAGTAATATCTTTTGGAGAATTATTAATATAAACTGACAATAAAATGATACCAACCGTAATTTGGATTTCACCGCCTTTTAGAGCAAATTTCCGTCCTCAGGAGAAGTGTAACTTGATGTAAGGATAAGATGGTCTGCCCTTCTAGATCCTTCAGATTATTCGTCGTGACCGTATATTCAATTACGACAATGACATGAACTCGCTAGTTATTTACTCATGAACATTGGATATCAAAAGGAAAAATTTAGCAGAAAAGAGAAAGGCTTTGTAGAAGATGAGATTAAATGAAAGTTTTTTGTGCATTTTTTACAAAGAAAGTGATGGAGGTCTAGATCTCTTTCAGATGTTGCCCTCCGTCGATTTGTCGCGAGTGTTAATGAAGGGTTGAAATTGATTTTGAAGGTTGTCTCATTAGACGTATAGATCTCAATGGGTTGATTTTGAGGTGAAGCCGAGCTACCGGCAAAGAAGTCCCGAGATGGGTGACCACCGTAGGACCCTCCGACGATCGAGTTTGCCAAGAAAAATGAGCAGAGTAGCGGCTTGTTGGATTAAAATTGCCTTACCAGAGTCGTCTGCGAGAGGTTTTTTTTTACTGTGGTCGCATGAAGCGAGCTGGGGCGAGATCTTCACCGTCAGTTACGCCCCTGACGTTACGCCTACGTGAATGACGGGATCCCTCCATTAATGATGAGATACGCTCGTTAATGGGGGGGATACGACGGCGTGGAACGCGGGATGTTGGGTAGCGGATATCTCCCTTCTGGAGAGATACGCAGAGCCGTGGTGGAGACGCTTGGGCTCTGCGTTCTTAGTTGCTCGGCAGAACCGGGGAGGCTTAGCTCGGCGGGAGGCTCGGACGCGAGCGGGAGGCCGAGGAAGCTCGGTTCTGTGATAGCTCGGAGGCGAGCTGGGAGGGCTGAGGAAGCTCAGCGTGTAGGAGGGCTCGGAGGCGAGCCGATGGTTATTTGTAAAGCGAGCATAGGAGTGTTCTGGGAGGCCATCGAAGGTCGGGTAAATCCTCGGGGAAAAGGCCCGGGAATGCCTTCAATGTATCGTGCTTGCTCCTATCCCGTAAGCCCCAAGACACGTCATCTACCGCGTGTCATGATCTGGGGAATTCCCACTTATGAGTATCATCATTAGCCCCCCACTCTCGTTTCGACCTATTTATGGATCGGGTCGAGAGTGGTCTGATCGGTTTTCTGGGCGCAGCCTGTTGCCAAAAATCTATCGCGCAGATTTCCGGGATGACTCGGTGTAGGGCAGTTGCATCGTTCAAATTTATGAGCCCGCGTGGCGTATTCTAGATGCTTGGATCTCCGCGCGCATCTTTGATGACATCAGCGGATCAGGGAAAGGATCGTGCATTAAAGAGGGGGTGCCGATTCATTCGCGCGTCTGTTGAGATGCAGGCCACGTGTCCGACGCGGATTGGTGGATGCGACAGGCTGTTGTTGTCGCCTGCAGCCGAAGGGACGTTTCCAATGGTTGTTCGACATGTGGGGCTTCGACGGCTGGCAGACGCGATACTTTGTTTTGGCGGGAATTGATCAGGGCCGTCAGATACTTCCCCTTGAGTTGTATAAATAGGAAGGGGATCCCCCTAGGGTTAACACTTCTGCCATTATTTTCCTTCGTTGCGAGAGATTTCTCGGCGCTCCATCCTTTAGATCGGATCCTTTGTGCTCCTTCCTCGGAGAACTCCTTCCTTTGAATCAGGTTAGATGTCTTCTTCTGAGGAGTCTGAAGAAATAGTTACAGTCGAGTCTAGGGAGTCTTCCGTCTCTTTGGTTGCTGACAGCCAAGAGGGTTCTCTTGTTGCTTCCTCTGTGTCGGGCTCGCCCCATACAGTCAGGGCTACCCGCGTCGCTAGTCGCCCGGCGGCGACAAGGGCCTCTCAGGTGCGCATCAGGAACGCCCGCGATGCGCCCACCGTCTTAAGGGATCTGGACGAGCTTACCGAGATTCGGACTCGTTTCCATATCCCTTCTAACTATTCTCTCCGTTTGGTAAAAGGGGGTGAATGGGTGAACCAGGTGCAGGGGAAGGAGATTGCCCTGTATTTAGAAGCGTTCCGAGCGGGAATGCGTCTGTCATTTCCAACCGAGGTATGCGGGGTACTTCGTTGCTTCCATCTCTCCCCGGGCCAACTAGCACCGAACTCGTAGAGAATCATCCTCGGGTTTCTAGTCCGGTTGAAACTTGAGAACATCCCTTTCAGTTTGACTCTTCTTACTTCTTTTCTCTGCTATAAAAATCACCCCGGCATGAGCAAGAACAAGCTGAGCTGGGTGTATTTTTCCTTTAAAAAACGCAAGGGCGGGATGGCCGGGCTGGGAGTAGTAGTCGTTCCTTCTTCCATTCACGAATGGAAGGAGAAATTTGTATTCGTCGGGCCACCCGAGAGAGAGAATTGGCCTGTGCCTGTATAGTGGCACATGGCCAACTGCCCGCAGGCGAAGCAGTCATCCTCGCCTGAGGCAAGGGCGGTGTCCATGTGGGAGACGGTCCAGCGGGCCGACGTCTTGCTTTCCGAGTAGGTCCTTAGCTGGGCCGGGCTCAGCCCCACTCGCTTCATGGGTAAGTTAGGAGCTTAGACGATCTTTTTAAACTTGAATAATTTCCTTTGCCTTTCCTGCATCACTAACTTTTCTGTGTATTCTCCTTTTGCAGGACAAATGGACCGATCTAGGATCCTAGCTGCTATAGACGCTACATCCCAAAAGAAGGCCGGGGGCGTGACCATATCCCAAGCCGACCCGAGCTCGGCCCTGAGACCGTCACCATCGGCGAGGCCTTCCACATCGCCCTGAGCCCCCGATGACCGCCGCGGGGGTAGCCAGAAGCACGCGCGAGACCCGGAACCCCGGGCGAAAGAGGAGGAAGGAACAGAGGTTCCCCTCAAGAGGAAAAGGACGGTGTCATGTCCCGCTTCCTAAAATACGGAATACGGGAGGCGACTAGGTCAGCCATGCTCCTACGGTCAGGAACAATCCCGCCGTAGTCACACTTCGGTTTCTAGCATTACATGGTAATCAGTAAACACGACACAGAAGTAAAGGAAACACATCACTAGTTTATTATACCAACTTTCATTGTTCACAGTTTACAATAGTTTGAAAGAAAAAGAAACTACTAACCAAGTGCAAATATAAGGTTGATTTATGGAAAGCGGTAAAAGCACTGAAGGCACGACCGTCTAGATCTCTGCAAGCTCGAATGGTAGGTTTGACTCCTGAACCGGGTCCTCTCCAATCTCTGAGCATGCATACTCAGGTCGTCAGGATGACACAATATCAATATTATAATAATAACAAAGAGGCAAGAAAATAAAGTAATAACGGTGGAGACAATAAATGCAGATAATCGATATGTCAATAAACAATGCAATGTATGATCTGTATTCCTATCGGTCTCTAAGTCGCTTTTGAAATCGAGTTGTGGAAAGGAATGATCATGTTTAACGAGGGTCTCGTACATACCCGAGACTACGGCCCACTGTTGCCCCGGACATAGCTCTGTCAGCCGAACCGCTAGGTCCAAACCTAATCTATATATATATATATATATATATATGAGTCGTTGTTCGAATGATCATCCTCTAAAATCGATAGCCTCGCTAAACACAAGTTCCTTTCCACTTTGATTTCCCCTTTTTCCCAGGGTTCACTATCTAAAAGTATTGACTAGTTATGTACAAGTACGCACCAATAACACTGCTTTATTCACTATTTACTGTGTTATTCACTATCACGAATCATTCACTTCCTACCGGCGTACTCAACACAACTAAACCGATACCATTCACGTTCGACAATGTATTATACACTGAAAAATTAATAAAGACGCTCACTATCACTAGATGTATTGTAGTCGGGTAAAAATGTGAATTATGCCGCTAAACAAATCATATGCAATACAAGTCATTACGCGTCTTATGAACTTAAAAAAATCATATTAAATCGTATGTTCAGAATTAAGTAAAATGATACAAAAGCGGTAAAAAGTAAATTTAACCAGAAGTTCAACGAAATTGGTTCAAGTCAATCGGGTCTCGGGTTTATGAATTACGGTCATTTCTTTTTAAGTGTTCTTTGCTGGAAATTCAGTTCCTGAACTGGAAGTTCATTTCATAACACAGTTTTCACCCTATTGGGATCATAATTAGGCAACGTTACAGTTGGATAATATTTAGGTTTATCAGTTAGGTTTCCAACCCACTAGATGGATCGATAATATCCACTGTGTTCTGGGAGTTATACATTATTTAAGATCGGGATATACGTTCTGTCCCTGCTTGGGACTGCAGTATGTACTGATGATTTAAAATATGATTAAAATAGCAAACGATGGTAAAAATGAATAAAACCACCTCAAATAGTTAGCTAACAGATTAATCTTCGCAACGGTATAGGGTTCAGCATAATACCATTTTCACACAGAGATGTAAAAATATTTCAAATCAAGTATCGACAAGCAGTGCTGCTCTGGACTGCAGTCCAGAGCCGTATTCTCGAACAATTTCTGTCAGCGCTATAAAATAGAAACAAAATATAAATTATATAGGGTTCTAGGTTGTCGATTCGGATTCGATATGAGCCCTCGAACACAATATTCCGGTGTGTATTACTATTATTTTCACGAATTTCAGGTACGGAAAGTTTCAGATTTGACGGATCTAAATGGGGATGACATTTCACGGTGTTAGGGTCCGTATTTTCGACCCAACTCTTTACACAGTATTCATTATAACTAAGGTAATCCGTTACACCTAAGTTCCATCATTTTAAGAGGGTTTTTAGCTTAAGGTTTGCATCGAGCACCTATGATAAACATTTGATTTGCCACCGAAATGCTCGTTTGTTTCAACCAATAAATAATATTGATAGTACAATTTTATCATAACGTCATCACTAGCTTCTAGATTGGATAATATCTCAAACATTAGTATTAAGATTAAGATACAGCTCAATATTAAATCGCAATAGTAATTCTCGACATAATTCGTACGCAATCAGAAATAAACATAATATAGCATGTAAGTAAGTATTTGAACTTGCCTGCGACGATCGATGGTCACGACAATGACGATGATGGAAACGGATCGCACGGGCACGGTATGGAAACACAGCAACACCACTAAGGGTTTAGCCTCGGCTCAAGCTTGGATTTGAGGGCTCGGCAGTGACTAAGGGTCGGGTGATGCAACGGTGGCTGTGACGATGAGCACGGTGTGCCTTTGGCAAGGTCGTCGGTGGTCCAGAGACGGCTCCAACGAGGTGGGGAGCTCGGGCGAAAGTGGGGTTGTGCCGGGTCAAGTGATGGTTGCAGGCTCGGGGATCTCGTCGGAGGTGAAGTGGAGAGGAGAGAGAGGGAGAATAGAAGATGGCGGTGAGCGGGTGAGACCGATGATGGTGAGGTGGTGACAGCGAGGCCGGAGTTGCAGAGGAAAGGGTGGTGTTGGGTCGTCCAGAGCTTGGAGTCGGGGCTTGGGGTTGCGATGGCTGGAGTTGTAATGGTAGAGGGAGGTCGGGAGCTCTGGGAGGAGAGTGAAAGGGGTCGCCGATGGCGGTGATGAAGGTCGGAGCAGTGGGCGTCGGTGGAGATAGGGGAGGCTTGGTGATTACGGTGCAGTGGAGAGAGGGAGGCAGTAGGGTGTTAGCGAGCGTGGAGAGGTCGTGACGGAACCGGCGGTGAGTTGCGGTGGATGGAGCTTGGAGGTGGAGGCGAGGGCGTGGGTTCTCGTAGTGGTGGTGGGTTTGTTTGGGAAGAAGAGGTGACAAGTGGGGAAGAAGAGAGAGAGAGGGGGGGCGAGAGAGAGCGATCGAGAGGAGAGAGAAAGACTGTTCGAGAGGATAGAGAGTGAACGTGGTAAGAGAGAGTGTGTGTGAACGTGAGGGTTTTTAAAAAAAATAAAGGAAAAAAGGAGAGAGTAATGATGAATTAATATATATATATATATATATATATATATATATATATATATATATATATATATAATTATTAAGTTTTATTGGAATTTATTTGAAATTGATTAGGGGTAGGATGAGGATATATATATTTTTTTAATTTTGAAAGGGGAGAAAGTATCTGTTGGTTAAAATGGAGGGTTGTTGGGTTGTTGGGCTTGGGCTTAAGAAAATTTAGGAGGAAAAGAGTGGATTAAAGATAGACCTGGGCTTAGGGTTTTAAACATTAAGTTAGATAGCAAAAGAGTTAGGAAAAATTTGTTAGGGAAAAATATTTTTGGTGAAGCATATATATATGGAATAAATTAAATAGAAAATATAGAGAATTATTATTGAAGTACGGATAATAAATACAGAGGGACTGAGTATTACATACGGTCTCCTGCGTGCTGTCGACTAAGATCCCTGAGGGGATTCCCTTGCAGGAGGGGGATGTCTGCTTCGTGGTCCCCTCGGGGCTTTCCGACTCCGACAGCTTACTCACGGACATGGAGCAGTCGGCCGGGGGTAAGATTCCCCCGGGGACCCTGAAGGCCCAAGTAGCCACCATTGCTCAGGAGGCAGTTCAGATTGGTATCCGTTTAAGTATTATCTTAAGTACCCTTTCTTAATTTGAACACCTCTATATTCATCTGCTGCTTTCCTTAGGCCCTCCAACATTGCGTCCTTATCGTCAACATAGAATCCGAGGAGATTGCCCCGGCCATATAGAAGGCCGGGGAATCATCTTCGGAGGCGGAGGATCTACGCCTTCAGTTGTGGCAGGAGAAGGAGAAGACAGCTGTTAGTTATATGTATGCCCTAGAGACCATTATTATACATGTGATGTTTATTATAATGGATATTTGGACATATATAGGGAGGCCTTTCTTGCTCGACATGATAGTATGCTATCTGGTTGCTCTTTATCTTAACATGTATATTTATTGTCTCTCTATTACATGTTGATAAAGTCCTTAGGATAAGTACTTGACTATCAGGATTATGATGCAGATCATACTAATGGAGCAAGGGTGGTCGGTAAGTACATCTTTCAAATGTTCCTAGTCGTGGGAGTATCGAGACGGGGCATCGATATTCCAGAGAAGACTAGCGTATACGCTTCTTGACCCATATAATGGGCGATGAATGATCCCATATCCATTGGTGCTTGACATCAGAGAAGGTATACGGGTGCTCGGTGGAGACTGAGTACACTGAACGGACTCGCCGAGAACTCCTAGATGGTATTATACCTATCGTCAGATATCAGTTCTCTGATGACACTGGTACAGGTTAGTCTGTCGACCCGAGATCGTCATAGAGTCTTGTGTGATTCCTACTATACTTTGATTTTCACCTTACCATGTTCAAGAGATCGTGCAAAACGGTGGTTTTTGGGTACAGTCCCGAGTCTTATGGAGGCAATGAGCGATAGGAGGGTATTTCGTCTCTCCCGGTATTGGGGGTTGTTGTTGCGCTATGCTCGATTAGCTATAACAGGAAATCCCTGGCCAGGATTGCTGAGATTTACTGGTAAGTATTATCAGTAGTTTCTCGAATAGTTATGTGCCTCGCATCGGCATGACTTATCAGGCTATTGGGGTTTGACGTTTACCACCCCTAGGCTATGATATACGGCATATCTGACGAAAAGACCGGAATGTACGATAGTGTTACTTATTGGATTCGCAGGAGTATGAGCAGGCTTGCTTGTTGATCTTCTGATCGCTCAATACCCGGATAGCTGTTACGTCCAGCTAGTACCGCTGACGGCTTGTGGGTAACTGATATGATCATCACCTACTGCCGGCGTATTGACGAGTCTTTAGAGTCCTACACAGAGGTTTCCTGGCTCAAGCGAAACGAAGTAGGAGCGCATATGTGATATGTGCGGGACCGAGATTAATACGAGTATGTGATACTGTATTCTATTCTCGCGATATGTGATATCAGACGGTTATATGTGATATAGCCGGGTTATCAGATCAAGTGTTGATTCGATAAGTTGATACATATGATATTAGTCGGTTATATGTGATATAGCCGGATTATTAAATCAAGTGTTGATTTAATAATTTAATGTATAATTATATATTCGATATATTAATATACATTAACTAATATTAGCTCACTTAAGAATTCTTTTTCTCACTTGTGCATTTAGTATATTTGTGATATATATTAATGTATATTCTCTTTTGTGTCATGCTAGATGATACATGAGACATGGGTGTATAAGACTCACACCATGCTTAACATAATGAAGGGTTTTATTTATCTAAAGTAAATCAAAATTAAATGGAAATTAGTCACATGGTTGAACCTTGTGGAACCATTGATCAAGTCCACTAATTTTGTTCTACTTGAGATATTTATTAACCCAACCATTAAGATTAGCCATGGTTTAGTTTCTACATGAGTTAGTATATGATATTAACCCACCCATGGTTACCATTCTACACTTGACTTTTTCCATGGTTGGTCTTCTTCATCTCATTCCTCTAGCTCCTTTACAATTTGGAAGGTGAAGAAAATGAGTGAGAAAAATATTTCTAAAGTGAGCAAAATTCCTATTTCATCATTCTCTACTAGATTAGCCATTTAGTTTGGAGTGTTAGCTTCACTAATTCCATATTAGTGAAGAGGTAGCTTGAGTTGGTGTCTTCTCGACGTAGATCATCTTTGGCCTCAAAAACTTCAAGCAAGCTTGTTCCTTTCATCTTGTGGAGCCTTTCTAGAGTCCGGGAGTTCACTACTTGGAGTGAAGGGACCACTACACGGAGCTATTGAAGTGAATGACCGGTCTACAAAGGTTGTATTCCTTATTCACTTAGATGTAAAGATATTTACATTCTAGTTTCGTCTAATTCTCTAGTTAAGATTCTAGGTTAGGGTTCTTTAGCATGCCAAATTTTTGAAAACGGCATGGTCGATGCCTCCCGAAACCCAGTGGCGGTGCTGCGGAACCCTACAGTGGTATCAGAGCCATGCTAGAGAATTAGACGATATTTGTAGAATTGCGAAACCAAAATAACTCCGAAACACTCGAAACAAAAACCAAGTTTCTGTCGAAATTTTTAAGTCGTCTAAATTTTTTTAAGTAATTGCAGAATGTTTCATGAGATGTAACATGAACATCAGACGAAAACGAACCCCTTTCACCGGATTTGACCCGGCGACAAGTAGGATTTTGACCGGCCCCACCAGTTTTTAGACTTGTTCTAGCTTCGATTTCGTGTGGTGTTTCAGTCTCTGGGTTTTGGTGTTTCAGGTGTTGCTTGTTTTTATTGATATTGCATATGATGTTATATTTCTGTAAAGGCAATTCGCAGTGTTTCGCAGTCGTAATTCTAACATCGTTTTGGGTTATTTAGACGGCGTTAAAAAGTTCGAACGGTATCAATAACCCATTTTCTCTCTCGCTGGAAATTTTCCAAGAGCTGGATTTTATCAAGTTTAAAATCTTCAGAAAATCATGCAAGTGTTTTTTATGGACCCTCTAGAAGAATGAAACCCTAACTCGATTCTATGACCGTCAGAATCACTACCAAACCATTAGATTTGCGGTAGTTCCGCGGCGCCATAGGTGAGGCAAGGGTTGGCCCTTCTATGGTTGGTCCATAGGTGTTGTGGCGTGTTCTGGGTAATTTTTAAACCGTGCTCAAGTGTTGAGCTCTCTGGAAAATTTTGGGTGTTTGTTGATTCGATCGAAAAGTTTAACATCGTCTAGCAATCTGTGATTATGATACAAAACTTGGAATCCACAATATTTAGTTTTGTGAAAACTAATTTGAATTTTATAAATCTAGCAATTCAGTCTCATTTGATCGGTTGCCATGGGATTTTGATGTGGATCAAAACTCTGTCGCAATCACGAAACGTACGCGGATACTCGCCAGGTAGCCTTACTAGATAGCCACGCCCCATAGCCCCGACCAAGTGACTGTAGGAGAACCCCGTCGCCAAAAGCATCTGTTCGGGGGCTCGCGGCCGCGGTGTTCCGCCTAAGTGCACTTCGTCGATGGCATTGGGGGTGCGGGCGTCTACTAAAGTTTCCGACGAGCATTCGATCAGGTTGTCGGGAATCTTGTTGAATTACCCGACTGGTTATTGAAAAGTGTTTTCAATATCAAGACTAAAATGCGGGGTTTATAATTGTTAGGCATGCGATGTCTAAGGAATTCATTTGGTTAGGCATGAAATCCAAAATATGTGATACATCGGGTTTATGATGTCTAAGGTGGTTGCGAATTCCAATTGTTGTAGTTTTCACTTTTTTTTCTGCGACCGTAAGTGTAATATGTGGTGTATCGCCGGTTTCGTTGCTATATGCCCACGACAATTGGAATACGCAAATTTACTTACGTTGATGACATGTGATATTATGTGTTGCTGGGATATGTTATATTGGATCGTCGTGTTTTGAATAGCCGTTTTTTTATGTGAGATGAGATTTTTTCATTTTTATTCATGTAAAAACTTGTATGTAATATTCTTTTATTGGGGCACTTCCGGGTTGAGGATGATGTCACCATTGATGTATATTATTTACTTTTCCTCATTAGAATAGACTCAAGGCGGGGAGCACAAATAACCGGGTTCTAGAGTCCAGTAGGAGACCATCTCGAGAAGTCGAGACCTGATATCCTAACTCTAGAATTGGTAGGGTTGCTTGCCGCTCTCGTAAGGGTCTAGGGATGTGGGTTTGGCTATTCATCGTGACCGTAGAATCCGTGTATTTTACTGGCTTAATTTAAAATACGGAATTCCTAGAATATCCAATATTTCATATGTTATCTTCCGCTGCTGATATTCTGTGTGATCACTTGATATTCTGAGACGAATGCTTATATTATATATATGATATATAATAAATATTGCTGCTTTCGTTTCTTCTGTGATGCTTGGGAAGTATAAAAGATGGGACTTCATTACTGAGATTAATGAAATAAAAGAAATCTAAAGATATTGTAGAATCTTGTTATAAAAATTGGTAGCTCTAGTTCTTACTTTGCATAGTGGTATTCCTTGTAGAATATCCAGCACCTCATTCGATGAGGAAAGAGCCGAGATCCCTTCACCGGAAGTGACCTCTTTAGCGAAACTGGCAGATACTACAACCCACTCTGTTTTGTTTTGATTACTTTTTTAGTTCATGCTTTGCATGGTAGTATTTATGAAATATCCAGCACCTCATTCGATGAGAAAAGAGCCGAGATCCCTTGACCGGGAGTGACCTCTTTAGCAAAACTAGTAAAAGCCTAAAAAACACTCTTTTTTCAAAATAACTCGATTCTACAACGATATCAAGTTCATTACGGAAAGGGTTTTCTTAAAAACCCGTCGCAGCCCTCCATCATTTCAGATAAGTACTACTTAGTATTCGTGCTACGTTTGTTGGTTTGCGTCAAGGCGTAGTGTGCGGTAGCTATTTAGTGCTTATCTGCTGCATATGATGCGATTGGATTAGGGTAGTCGTGCGACTTTGTTGGCCTGCGTAAGGGGTCATGCGGGTGGGTTTAATTCAATCATGAAATGTACGGGTTGAACTTGACTAACGGACTATGGTTTGTTGGTCCGTGTCAAGGTCATAGGACGCTAGAGGCAAAATATTATCGGGAATTTCAAGTGTTGAAATTTGCAATGAGATTGCATACCTTCTATGAGATGGTTGGATCCCGATATCCACTGCGGGTAAGAGTTACTCTTAGGAGAGTTTTGCACATTACAACTAGCTGATCAAATTAGGTGTCTACAAAGGTGTTAACGGGGTTAAGCCCCTGGGTAAACGAGGTTTATTTTAGTTAGGTCCGTGCGAAAGCACGGGGAACCTCCCTCAAAGTACCGACACTGGCCTGGCTGAAAGATTGGCGAACTTGTAGGGTGTAATTAATCCCGGCTAGTCTTACCTTTTAGGGTTTGAAGGAAGATTTGATAAAAACAGTGGGAGCCATCCTGATTAGATAAAATAATAACCAATCTGAACTTGTAAAAGCATACACTTAGTGTTTTCTTCTTTCTCTCTCTCCCTGGTAGTGACCGTGACATGCCTTAATCAAGATAATAATTTGGATGTATTGACCGAACCTGCTTATTATACTGAGCTGGGGAATGTTGGTTCCGCTCTATCTTATAATTGTTATAAGTCCGAGCAGGAAATAGGGGAATATCCGGATTCCCATACCACCCATTCGAGGAATGAGCATATTGATGCATATTTTTCGGGTGTTTTCGTTACCAAGAACTGTTTCTCAGCATTCTCTATATCCTAGGTATGAGATACCGGATCAGGATCCCACATGTGCAATTTGTTACATGGGCTACAAAAAGTTAGAGAACTGGGATTGGGTGATATGTCTCTAAGTGTTAGAGAATTGTGCAATTGTTGCAGCCAAATCAGTTGGAAAATATCACCTTGTATTACCAATTGGTAAATACATTGATTCTGAACAAATGTTATTAGAACCGAACCTGATATACAACATTACATCAGATTCTTTATTAAGTTAAAGAAGGATATAATTTTGTATTACAGGATAATGTTGTGAACATTTTCCTTAATCAAGAGTTGATTGGATCAAGCACGTTATGTAATGACATATACGTTCTAAATCAAACCACAGTTCACAGTATATAGAACACACACAAGAGGAGTAGTTCAGAGATGAACGAATCCTTCTTGTGGTATTGTAGACTATGTCATATCAATGCGACACGACTAGCTAAGTTACATAATGATGAATATTTGAATCTGTTCGAATTTTCATCTTATGATACTTGCCAGTCTTGTCTCAAAGGTGCAATGACTAATACCCCGTTTACTGGAAACAGAGAAAGAGTTATTGAACTCTTGGGACAGATACATGGTGATGTATATAGTCCTATGTCTACAAATGCCAGGGTTGGTTCTTTGTACTTCATTACATTCATCGACGATCTCTCAAGATTCGAACATGTATTCCTGTTGAAACACGAGTCTGAAACTTTTGAGAAATTCAAGGAATATAAACTTGAAGTTAAGAACCAGACGGTAGAAGTATTACGTCCTTCGATGTGATTGAGGAGGACAATACTTGCGCATGGAGTTCTTGGAGTTTCTAAAAGGAGAATGAGATTCTTTCTCAGCTTACTTTTCGTATACACCACAACACAACGGTGTGTCGGGACGAAGGTATTGCACCTTATTAGATATGGTACGCTCTATGATGAGTACTGCTGAGTTGCCTATTTCCTTTTGGTGTTATGCACTTGAGAAGCTGCATACCTATTGAATGGGGTTCTAACCAATTCAGTGCCTACCACTCCATATGAAATATAGTATGGGAAGAGACCATGTCTTAAACGAGTTAAGATATGGGGTTGTCCAGCTTATGTTGAAAGGCAAAATTTGGACGAACTCGAGGCAAGGTCAGTTCTGTATAAGTTTGTTGGATATCTCGCACATTCGTGAGGGAATATCTTCTACCACGCTGAGGAGCAAAATGTGTTTTGTTTCTCAGCATGCCATCTTTTTAGAAAAGGAATTTCTTATGAAGAAATTAGTGGTCATGACGTAGAACTAGAAGAAGTTCCAGCTGGACAAACTAACAGCTGATGATTTAGTGGAACCAAAGGATTCAATAGTCACCAACGAATCTCAGCCTCTCCGCGAATCTGGCAGGGTTTCTCATCCATCTGAGAGATAGTACGGTTTTTTCGGTGACGGTGGGAGCGAGGATTGCATCATGGTAGATGATGACCTAACTAGGTTCAGGCAGGCCATCACGAGTGGGGACTCTGTGAAATGGCTGGATCAAAGATGGAATCCATATACACCAACAAAGTATGACTTTGAATGTTGCACCTGAAGGGGTAAAACCTATCGGGAGCAAGTAGATCTTGAGAGGATTCTTGGCGTAAATGGAAAAGTTGAGACTTTCAAAGCTAGACTTGAAGTAAAAGGTTTTCGTCAATAACCAGGTGTGGTTTATGATGAAACCTTTTTCTCCAGTGGCTATGGTTTAGTCCATCAGGATTAAAGCAGGTATCGCGGAGTTGGAACATCTGTTTTGAAGTGGCAGTCAAAGAGTTTGACTTCATCAAAAAGGGAGATGAACCTTGTATATACAAGAATGTTGTAGAGAGTAAGGTTGTCTTCCACGTATTGTACATAGATGACATACTCTTGATAGGAAATAGTTTCCTATGCTACACTCGGTCAAGCTTCTCTTATCACGAGAATTCTCCATAGAAGATCTGGATGATACCTATTATATCTTGTGGATTATGATCTATGATGATAGATCTAAGTGGATGTTGGGAGTGTCCCAAATCCTGGTACATTAACACCATACGAAAGGGGTTTAGTATTGTCACGTCCCGAAAGTACGGAACATGACCGACACTTAAACTACGAAACGTCTCGAGGCGTACGTAATCCAAGTAAGCCGAAAACCCAGAAATGCAAACCAAGAAAATAAGTAGAGTGAAGGAAAACCAATTTAAATCAAGTAGTTTTAATAGCATAAGCCGAATTATGCGGGTTTCTAAAAACATCAAAAATTTCCTGAAAATTTCGGCAGAGTCTCCTTTGTAAATACTGGCTCCCAAACGGGATACAACATGAATAGGATACGAAATCAATAAAAAGGCATCCCCAAGCGGGAGCTAGCTCTTCGTCAATCAACGGTCACAACCACACAAGCAATATAATATACAACGCCAAGGGCGAGGATCAAAACTCAAAAGGAACTCAAAACAACAAGAAAACCATAGAAATACAACGCGCGACTTTAAGGTCGAAAGAATAACATCACCGGTCTCTATCTCAAAAATAATACATGTTTGGTTGATAGAACTTCTAGATACAACAGAATAATGATATACAAGATATATAATGGCGGTACGATACAAGTAAACCCACATACTAGCAAATCACCCGAAGGAAACTATGCCCGAAAAGCCGTAAAGAAACCTGTACGGCAAACCTGCAAGAAACTGGGGCACAACGGGGGTGTGTTGCCAACTCGTGAATAGAAAAACATCTACGAAAAGAAATCACATAAATAACGCAATCCTAGGTCAATGATCATAATATATCCTCAAATATATGCATAACATGCAGCCTATAACAATGGCTAGGGTGATATCTAACCCGAGTGTAATCTCATATGCCCGTGTCAGTGCTTCAGGTAGCAATATATCATATGAATGAGGTATGAATGCATGAAAACAGAATACATATAAATGAAGAACTGTTTTCATAATTTAGTGAGATTTCCTTTGTATTTTTAAAATGAGGTATCATAATGAAATCAGCATAAAACAGTGCCTAGCATCGGCACAAAACGTAATCCCAATATCTCGATATCTCTGTATCACAGTCTCTGTACCTCAATATCTCGAAATCTCAATGTCTCAATCACAATAACTAGGGCGCCGTCAGTCCAGACCGGCCCCTACCATCCATCTCAAGACCGCGACGGTATCCTCCGGATATCCGACGCGTCGGGTAAAATCACCGGTAGGTAGTGCTCCCCTGCCAGGCTCACATCGTCATCATCACGCGCTTCTTGCCCCGGGGTACCTTACCGGGTCCACCATGTACCCGAAACGGTTCATCCGTCTCCTCGAATCGGGTCTCGAAATCCATCAGCAAACTCATGGTGGACGACTCATACATCATGGGAAAAACCGCACTTTTTATTTAAAAAGAGAGAAATCAGTTTATATAAGTTTTGCGGTTTTCCCCCCAAATCCAGAAAATCTCATGGAAATCCGAATCCAAATCATCAATAGCATGTAAAACCATGAATATAGGCATAACAATGAATAACAGTATGCATGAAGTGACAAGTAATAACTACAATGTTAAGATGGCATATAAGGCAGGTATACTAATATCATGTCAAATTACTAACTAACAAGCTGAGTCAAGCAATAATATTTTCTAAGGTGTACGTGACATGGCAATTACCGATGAAGATGTGTGTGAGCCGGCAAGTAAGTGTACGTGGTACATACGCATCATCGGTAATGGTGCTGGTGTCCTAACAATATGATATCAACATTGCAATAAGAAATTATAACATAAGTATGCGATGCGAAGCGAACCACAATAATAAGCGGGAGCTGTATACAAGACGCAACTGTAACTAACCTGCATTAATCTAATATAAGTCCTACAAATGGTGCCTTTTGAAATAACACGAATCATGGGATTTTGAAAATAGGGGCTACGGTATTTTTATGAAAAGATACGTCTTTTGAAATATCCGTAGGATCCCTTGGGCTTTCTTTTAAAGCACCCACGATTCGTTAGTTTTTGAAATAGGTAAGAATCAAATCTAATCTAACAACTAAACTAAACTAAAGGGCTAAGCTAACAAGCTGGACTACAGGTAAGGAAACCGCCCAACATCTGAGTCGATCCATATACATACCTGTATATATATTAGTCGGTGATCCCGCCTCAATAATATCATATCCGATACCATATCTACAATCAGACATCCCAAGTCGAGAGTGCGGATCAATCATCAAGATATAACTCGTACGTAAATCCGTCGTACGGCATCCCCAAATCTGGGTACGGGTCAATATCACATTCATCACATTGTTCATCTGGTATCCTCTTTATCAAAGATCATAATCCGGGATACTGATCTACGTCTAGTACAATACTGATACTGCCTAAGTAAGCATGGACGTGTGTGAAACACTACGTCAAGGACCCGCTACAACGTCATGTCGTATCTCAAATACGAACCCTGCTATATCACCGAATTCACAACCTCAATACAAATCTCATCGACTCATCTCAAACCCAAGTATCATCCTCAAATCCGTATGTGAACATATAACTATAAAGAATCCCATGAGCACATATAAATAGGAATGTATGCAAGTATGTATGTGTGTATGTGTAGTGCAACACTACCCTAGGGTTCGCAACACTAAATAATCCAACACACCAAAATCCATCCTAAACATCGTTATTAATCCCAAATAACATATAATTGTTGGTGTGTATACGCATCCGTATACACCACCACGGACTGCGGGGGTGCTATACGCCATCCACCCGACTTCTCCCCGTAGATATAAATCTACTCACCTGGTCCTCGCTCGCCGGTGCCGACGTCGCCACGCGCTTGCTTGTCGTCTCGAAGTCCACATGGGGTACCTACATATCATAACGCACCGTATCGCATTAAAATCCGACTCATGACCAAAACGACACACGAACCCTACATAGGTCAAAACCTATGGTTGCTTTCACAAATCAACCCCAAAACCCTCGACATCGGCGTACAAACGTCGATTGATCAAGAAAAACACCAAACATACCAATCCTTGTTTCAAAACTCGCTAACTGTATAAGAAATATGGTCAAATTCATCAAAACCACAAATTCACCTTAAAAGCCATTTTTCCGAAAATCTAGCAAGCAAAAATTACCCGTTTTAGTATAAAACTCGACGTTTAAACAAATCTAATGGCCATAATACTTATTAAATATCTTAAATAAGTCATAAAAACAATTTCCATAATTTAATCCCAATAAATTTCATTAACCCCAAAATCCTAGTTTACAATATACCCAAATTTTAACAATTTAGCAAAAATGCACAAATAACAATTTAGCTTGGATTTTCATAAACTAAAAGCATTAAACCACTCAATACAATATTTATAATGACATGAAAACTTAATTATATTTTAATCTAAGCATTTGCTAATTTTTCAAAAACTTTAGTTAGCAAACTAGCTTAATTAGGGCATTTATAAGAAATGGTTGTAATTAACAGCTAGACTAGCTTTCAACAAGGATTAACATGTTAATCCACATCACATATCCATGCACAATTGATCACAACCCAATTCCACAACAAAACCCTAACTTGAATTCCTTAATCATGCCATTAAACTCATCTAAAACCTAATTAATCACTTAATTAACTTAGATTAAAGCAATAATCAACAATTTAACTACATGGTTAAGATTATACCTCCACAATTTTTTGTAGATACCACTTGCCACTAGCCTCCCAACTTAGCTTCCATCCCCCAAGATCCATGCTAAATTGGCTAAAGAAAAATGGGTAGGGCTTTGATTTTGATTTTATGGGATTTTTGATGCATTTTTTGAATGGTTTTTGAGGTGGAATGAGAGGGAAAAATGGGGGAGATGGGGCTGCCATTTTTGGCCAGAAAATGAGGGAAGGATGAGGGAGTGTGGTGAGGGAATTATGGCCAAGTCAAGGAAAAATCCCCAAGTCAACAAAACCCATAGCTCATTTTTTATTAGTTTTCTTTTAATTTCTTGTTTCCTTTTTCATTTTCTTTTTTACTTGAAGTGGGAAAACAATTGGGGAGGGCTGCTGAATTCTGCATAAAAGAGGAGGGAAAATGGGGGTGTGTGAGTGTGGGGGTGTGTGTAGCAATTTCCAATTGAAGGAAATACCCCCTTATCTCAATTACATTAATTAACTTCATAATTTTAGCATTTTTCTTCGATATTTTCTAACATCGTTTGACAGTTCCATTTCATTTCAAAAACCACATGATAAAATTTTGTTTAATGTGTTATGATGCACAAAATTCGTTTCAACTAAATCCAGTTTGTAATTTTCCCTAATTAAATGTATTAGTAACGGCTTAAAATAATATTAAAATAATTAATTTCGGAAAAATTTTCAGAAAATTAGAAATTTTACCAGTGGCTCAATAAACACCAAATACTAGTAATTACATAGCTAGAATATGTATATTTAATTTTATATTAAAGATATTTACATTTTGACTTTTTACGGAAAACCCCCTAATTTTACCGATTTTCCGAAATTACACCGAAACGATTTTCAAAACGTTACAAGTATGGAGGATTCTAAGCATGGTGGTTTGCCCACTTACTCAAGAATCACTCTCTCCAAAAAGATGTCTCCCGAGACAGATTTGGAGAGAGCTCGCGTACAAGGGATACCCTATATTTCGGCAGTAGGCTCTATCATGTGTGCGATGTTATGTACCTAAATCACTAGGTGTAGTGATCAGGAATCAATCGTATCTTAGGTGAATCACTGGACAGCTGTGAAGGACATTCTTTAGTACTTGAGAAGCACTATAGAAATGTTCTTGGTGTTTGGTAACGGTTGACTCTAGTGAGAGTCCTTTACCAATTCAAGCTCCCAAAGTGATAAGAATGATTTAAATTCAGTCTCGGGCTTTGTCTTTACCCTCAATGGAGGGACGGTATGTTGGAAGTGTTCCAAGCTAAATACCGTGTCAAATTACACGATAAAGGCTGAATACATCGCTATCAATGATGCTACCAAAGTGGATGTCTGGATATTTCTTGTTCATGAGATGAATATGGTTCCTACCATTGAGCGTCCAATAACTGTTATTATGACAACAATGGAGTTGTGGTTTTGGCCTAGGAACGCCGGTCTCATTAGCGATTCGGACATATTCTGAGGACAATATCATCTGATCAGGGAGATGGTTGATCTCTAAGGAATCGAGGTAAGGAGAGTTGGCGCGAAGGATAACACAGCAGATCCACTCACAGAGGCCTTTCCCTAAAGAGAATTTTATGGGGCGTTGAGTATGAGATACTATAACAAATGGCCTTAGTGCAAGTGAGAGATTGTTAGTTATATGTATGCCCTAGAAGCCATTATTATACATATGATGTATATTATAGTGGATGCTTGGACATATATAGGGAGGACTTTCCTGCTCGACATGATAGTATGCTATCTGGTTGCTCTTTATCTTAACATGTATACTTATTGTCTTTCTATTACATGTTGATAACGCCCTTAAGATGAGTACTTGACTACCCGGATTATGATGCAGATCATACTAGTGGGGTAAGAGTAGTCGGTAAGTACATCCTTAAAATGTTCCTATTCGTAGGAGTATCGAGACGGGGCATCGATATTCCAGAGTAGACTAGCATATACACTTCTTGACCTATATGATGGGCAATAGATGATCCCACATCCATTGATGTTTGACATCAGAGATGGTATACGGGTGCTCAGTGAAGAATGGGTACACTGAACGGACTCGTCGATAACTCCTAGATGGTATTATACCTATCGTTAGATAGCAGTTCTCTGGTGACACTGGTACAGGTTAGTCTGTCGACCCGAGATCGTTATAGAGTCTTGTTTGATTCTCACCATGCTTTGATTTCCACCTTACCACGTTCAAGAGATCGTGCAAAACGGTGGTTTTTGGGTACAGTCCCGAGTCACATGGAGGCAATGAGAGATAGGAGGGGATTTTGTCTCTTCCGGTATTGGGGGTTGATGTTGCCCTATGCTCGATTGGCCATAACAGGAAATCCCTGGCCAGTGTTACTGAGATTTACTAGTAAGTGTTATTAGTAGTTTCTCGAATCGTTATGGGCCTCACATCGGTATGACTTATCAGGCTATTGAGGTCTGACATTTACCACCCCCAGGCTATGATATGCGACATATCTGACGAAGAGACCGGATTGTATGGTAGTGTTACTTATTGGATTCGTAGGAGTATGAGCAGGCTTGCTTGTTGATCTTCTAATTGCTTAATACCGGGTTAACCGTTACGTCTAGCTAGTACCGTTGACGGCTTGTGGGTGATTGATATGATCACCACCTACTGCCGGTGTATTGACGAGTCTTTAGAGTCCTACACAGAGGTTTTCTGGCTCAAGCAAAACGAAGTAGGAGTGCATATGTGATATATGCAGGACCGAGATTAATACGAGTATGTGATACCGTATTTTATTCTTGCGATATGTGATATCGGACGGTTATATATGATATAGCCGGATTATCAGATCAAGTGTTGATTCGATAAGTTGATACATATGATATTAGTCGGTTATATGTAATATAGTCGGATTATTAAATCAAGTGTTGATTTAATAATTTAATATAAAATTATATATCTGATACATAAACTTATATTAACTAATATTAGCTCACTTAAGATTTCTTTTTCGCACTTGTGCATTTAGTATATATATGATATATATTAATGTACATTCTCTTTTGTGTCATGCTAGATGATACATGAGACATGGATGTTTAAGACTTACACCATGCTTAACATAATGAAGGGTTTTATTTATCTAAAGTAATCAAAATTAAATGGAAATTAGTCATATGGTTGAAGCTTGTAGAACCATTGATCAAGTCCACTAATTTTGTTCTACTTAAGATATTTATTAACCTGACCATTAAGATTAGCCATGGTTTAGTCTTTACATGAGTTAGTATATGATATTAACTCACTCATGGTTGCCATTCTACACTTGACTTTTTCCATGGTTGGTTTTCTTCATGTCCTTCCTCTAGCTCTCTTGCAATTTGGGAGGTGAAGAAAATGAGTGAGAAAAATATTTCTAAAGTGAGCAAAATTCCTACTTCATCATCCTCTACTAGATTAGCCATTTAGTTTAGTGTGTTAGCTTCACTAATTTCATATTAGTGAAGAGATAGCTTGAGTTGGTATCTCCTCGACGTAGATCATCTTCGGCCCCGAAGACTTCAAACAAGCTTGTTCCTTTCTTCTTGTGGAGCCTTTCTAGTGTCCGGGAGTTCACTATTGGAACGAAGGGACTACTATATGGAGCTATTGAAATGAAGGACCGGTCTATAAAGGTTGTATTCCTTGTTCACTTAGATGTAAAGATATTTACATTCTAGTTTCGTCTAATTCTCTAGTTAAGGTTCTTTAGTGCGCCAAATTTTTTAAAACGGTATGGTCGATACCTCTTGAAACCCAGTGGCGGTGCCGTGGAACCCTACAACATCCGCCCTCGAAACCCGGTTGGCCACCGGGGAACTCATGATCTCCAAGTGCCAGGAGTCCCTCCGAGTCGTCGAGGTCAAGTTGGAGGAGTTGGGCAAGCACTACGCCATAATGAAGAAGGCGAGGGACGCCATCAAGAGGGAGACCGAGGCTGCGCTTGAGGCGGTGAAGATAGCCGAGCTCCGAGCTCGCAAGTCGGTGGACATGTACAAGGCCCCGGACCAGTTCTATGCCGACATCGGTGAAGCCTCTGCCATCATTTGGAATGAAGCTCTTGATGTCGTCAAGGAGTTAATACCGGAGTTTGCTGACGGTGAGCTCCGTGCTCGGGTCCCACTTTCGGTGGACACGCCGCAAGCGGCTTACGTCGGGGGAGGGGCGGTTACGGAAGTAGAAGCTCCGGTCCCTAAGGGCGGTGCCGAGCAAGGCGAGATCCGGACAGAGCCTGCAGCCTGAGCTTTTTGTTTTTCCCTTTATTTCTTCTCAAATTTTGTAAGCATCCGGGCACTTTTTGTAAGGCTGAGGAGCCCAGAATACCTTGTAAAGACTTTTGGAACATGAATAAAACTGGATTTATTTTCCTCTGCATGACAATGTGTTTCTTGCATGAGTACTTGAACTTGTCGGTCTTTTCCTCGATTCAAGTATTAGGCCGTAGGTCGATGACCGGCCTTTTAGATGACAATCGCATGTCGAGTGTAAGTCAATTAATCTCCAAGTGCAGGAAGGTCGGTGCCCTCCCGCCCCTGGAGTCGAGGTGGCGATCGTTCACTTAGAATACATCGGAAGATCCCTCAGTGTAGGAAGGTTGGTATCTGCCTATTCCTTATAGTCGGACCGACGACCATGTCTTTTAGCGTAAGTTGAACAATAGCCAAGTTAGAATTGGTCGGCGTTGACTGATTCCCCCTTAATGTAGTTCCTAGACCCTCGTCTTGGGATAGTAGGAATTTATCACTCGGAGGTTAGCCGAGCAGGGATATGCGCGGTTGCCCCTTGGTGTGGCTTCGATCCTTAGCATCGGTAAGTAGGAAGATACCCGCTAAGGTGTCATGACCCGAAGTTACGGAACGTGACTAGAACTTAAATTACGAAACGTCCCAAGGCGCAACGTAATCTAAGTAAGCCATGTAAGTCTACGGTAGCGCCCCAGCCGTCGATCCGAGGCCAAATGCGGAAACAAAAACTTTTTAGGAAACCGGTGCTATCATAGTCTTTCACCCGGATCGAACCATTAACCTATAACTAACAAACTAGAGAAAGGGTTAGAAAGGCTATACCGATCGATCCGTGTCCTTCGGTCTTTAGCCACCATCTCTTGCTCCTCGCGGCGTCTCCGATCTTCGGTCTCCTCGTCGGAAAGGGTACTACATCTTCGAATCCTTTTACGGGCTCCCGCTTCATCCGAAGCAACTCGGACACGAAGTTTGCTAGCCGACGTGTCCAAGGTGAAGTAGAGAATGTGTGTGATCACTTTGTCTCAAGCATCCATTGATTCTCAACACATGAGAGTGTATGGATGAAGGTTGAAGATGATGCCATTGGTGGAAATGGTGAGCTAGAAGAAAAAGAAGAAGAAGAGGCATTTTCTATTATTGTGTTGAGATGAAGAAATGAGAGCTAGCATAATAATACAAGAGCTAACCCCTCTCATATGGCTGCCTTCTCTCTCTACCTCTCATTTCAACACTCTAATCACTCAATTAACATGACATGTTCATAAGAACAGAGACCATGAGTCACCAAAATGAACATGCCACATTAATTGCACCTCATGATGAAATCCACTCACAATTTCCACCATTTGTAAACATTAACCCAAATGTTTACAACAATAGAATGATATGGCAATATCTAAAGCAAACTCGTGACGGATCACAAGAATACCCCTCACCTGTATATACATACCTGCATCCGCATTCCAACTGAATGCAAATGCGATGAGACAAAAGTAATCCAACAAATCTAACACTAGGATCCGGCTTAAACCAAAGCCCACTAGTATGATCCGTCCGATCATGATCCGTGTACTACTGCACGTATATGATCGAACCCTACCATAATACCATACGGCCTCTACAACATTTCGCCCGAAACATGAGAAACTGCGTGTGGGGGACTCTAAAGACTCGTCAATACTTTGGCTGTGGATTTAACCACTAGCACGTCAGTGGTACTAGCTGTACGTAACGGGCTACCAGGTATTGACCAAAAGGGAGGTCGATGAGCGAACTCATCCTGACACCCTACTGAGCCTGTCAGTGACAATATCCGTACAGTCCGATCCGTTCGTCTATGAGCATCGCATGTCAGGCCTAGGGGGTTGGTAAAAGTCAGACCCCCAAAAGCGGTACAAGTCGTGTCGGAGTGTAGCCCAGAACACCCAGAGATACTACTGGAATACCTACCAGTAAATCTCCTGCCTTGACCAAGGACTCGTGTAATGGCTCTTCTAGACACAGTGCGATCTCACCCCCAATACCGGGAGAGACGAAACCTCTGCCGATCCGCTCACTGCATCCATGTGGCTCGGGACTGTACCCAACTAAAACCTGTTTGCACGACTCTTTTGAGCCGTGGTAGGGTAGTAATCAAAGCACAGTGGGAACTCACACAAGAAAAATGACGATCTCAGGTCGATGAACTACCCTGTACACATGTCACCAGGGAACTGCTATCTGACGCTAGGTATAAAACCAACTAGCATGTTCCCGGCGAGTCCTGTCCGGTGTATTCATAACCCAATGAGCACCTGTATACGTCTTAGGTGAACCAACTGACACCAATGGCTTGTGAGACCAGCCACCGCCCCTCGTTGGGGTCTTGATCCGTATACACTAGTCTACTCTGGAGTATCGATGCCCTGTCTCGAAACTCTCTCGACTAGGGACCTTTTAAGGATGTGCTTATAGACCCCAGCTCCCATGTATATGATCGCCATCATACTGCTGGCCGTTAAGCAAGAATCCTAAGGGCTCTATCAACGTGCAATAGTGACCTGTAATGTCACCTAAAACATGTACATGATGATAAAGATAAACCAGATAGCATACTATCATCCTGAGTAAGACTGTCCTACCGGTATAGGTCCTCCCTCAATCATTGCAATCACGTGCCTGCGATCCAATAATTGACTTTGAGGGCACTATATCCAACAATCCAAAGCCCAGAAATCTAAACCATTTAAAGCAATAGAGTGAAGGAAAACTTAGTTAAAAAAAACGATTTTAACAAAATAAGTCGCACTAATCATTTTAAAAACATTACAATATTTCGGCAGAGTCTCCTTTGTAAATACTGACCCCCAAACGGGTAAAACACATGAAAATACATATAAATCAATAAAGGCATCCCCAAGCGGGAGCTAACTCTTCGCCAAAGACGGAATCACAACCACATGCAATATATATCATCGAATGCGGAATAAGCAAATAAAAGCACGAAAGTAAGAAAACATCCCGTCGGCTCAAGTGGGCATTGACACCAAAAACCACAATACAAGTCTCACAAGTCTCACCGTCTAGTCCAAATATACAAGGGTAGATGGAGTATACTAGATACAAATAAAATACACGGTGGGAGCAAGAGAAAATCCTCCAAACACCCACCTATGAGCAAGCTGCAAGCCGAAGTAAAGAAAGCAGAATAGGTGTACACCCGTCGCTACTATGCTGACGGGTTAGACCTGCAAGATACTGTGACACAACGGGGGTGAGTTGCCAAATCATGAGTAGTAAGTAACATCTAATAAGGCTATCGTAAGCATGCACGCAAATGCGTCACAACTTACATATCTCGATATGATGCGATGCACTAATATGTATGCAATATGAATGCATAATCCACGCGAAACTATTATATGTTTGGTACGAGAAAATCTGTATCCTTACTTAGAAAACTTGTAAAATAGCTAAGGTATCATCAATGAAATCATCAGAAAAACCGTGTCAAGCCTCGACACAAAATATGAATATATCAATGCCTCAATATCTCAATGTCTCGACATCTCAATGTCACAATATCTCAATGTCTCAATATCTCGGGCTCCGTCAGTTCGGATCGGCCTATATCATCAAATCTTAATATCTCGGGCTCCGTCAGTCCGGATCGGCCCAAATCATCAAATCTCATGACTACGGTCAGTATCCTCCAGATATCTGCCATGCCAGACAACACCGGCAGGTAGTCTGCCCCTGCCAGGCTCATCGTCATCCTCACAAAAACACTCTTGCTCCGGGGTACCGTACCGGGCCCACCATGTACCCGAAACGGTCATTCTACTTCTCGAATTGCGTCTCGAAAATCAACAGCAATCATGAAAACTCATGGTGTACGACACATACATCACGAGAAAACCGCAACTTGCATTTTAAAATGATAATAAGTTTTATTAAAATTCCTGCGGTTTTCCCCAAAATCCAGAAATCTCATAATACTGAAATTCTCGAGAAGAATCACAAGATATAAATATGCCGGTGATGATGGCAATCCATGTTACGGTAGTATATATACCATATGAAATACGGCCAGAAGCTATGCATGAATCATGATGCAATGAGGTATGTATACACGATTAACAATCCTACATATCCATTTAATGAGATGAATATGCAGGTATAAATATTCGGATCATATACGATGCAAATGCACAAATATCTATTCTTAGCAAGTTCTATAGTGTTCGTGACATAGCAATTATCAATGGCGTGGGTGTTCGCATAATTAGTGCACGTGCGGCAGGAACCAATGGTAATGGTGCAAGTGTCCTATGAGATGATATCATACACATACACACACATATAACGATGCGATGCAATGAGATGGCTAATTAGGAAACTACGCATATAATGCAAATATTGTATGTAAAACTAAACCATCGGGCTCCTCGCGCCATCCAGACGATTCCCCATAGATGTATACATCTACTTACCGGGACGTCTCGGCTAATCTGATCTGATCTCCGCCTTATCTTTCCACGACGCGTCCAACGCCTCTGCACCCGATCATAGAATTGCACACAAGCAATTAAAAGGATAAATATAAGAATAGTAGCGGAACAAGCGACACAAGTTAACCACGCGTCCTAATTAGACGCGCACGCACACGGTGCACAAAACGCGCTCGCAACAACGCCACAAACCGCAACCAGGGTTGCTATACGTGAAAACCACTAAGCCTAAAATCCAATCGTACCAATCACGCGTTCATAACACACTAAATATTATATGCAATCGGTTGTTTATGATCAAAACCACAACTTAATTAAAATCGATTTAATTCCAAAAACCTAGTAAGCATCCATTTGCCATTTTTGTTCGAATCTTGATATTTTAACAATTCTAGTGGTCGCAATTCTCACTAAATATCTTAATTAAGTCACACAAACCATTACAAAAAATTTATCTCATCCATTTATATTAATTTTAGAAACCTAGTTTGCAAAATTATCTAATTTGAAAAATTTTGAAGCAACAATTTACAAATTAACAACTAAACTAGATTTTGCATATCTTAAAATGTTAAACCACTCATCATAACCATACTCAAATAATAAAAACCCTAACTTGATCTCAAACCCCTTTCTTGAGTTTTCAAACTTGAATTTAAAACCATATTAATACCTGATTGAGTTTGATTTAAAGTAATTATACAACAATTTACCATTGTGATGGAGATCCTTTTCAGGCCTCCTTCAGATGTTGTCTTTCGTCGATCTCCTGGTGGATTTTGGAGATGATCTCCTGGTGCGTGTGGGCCTCAATGGGTTTGAGAAGATTGGTGATTTGAGGAGTTTAGCGCCGAGTACCTGCAAAGAAGTCCCGGGGTGGTTTGGTACCACCGAGGACCCTCCGACGATCAAGTTAGTGCTAGATCCGAGCAGAGTAACGGCTAAGTGGAATCAGAATAGCTTACTTGACCCCTCTGTGATGGGGGTTTATATAGTGGAGGCAGCACGCAGCAGCAGGCGTGAGAATCTCGCTGGCAGTTACGCTCCCGACGTCACGCCCGCGTAAGGAGCGGATCGCCCATTAATGGGGATCGTGGTGGCGTGGAATGTGGGATGTTGCTGGCGGGGAATCTGCGCATGGCGAGATTCACGGAGCGGCGATTACGTCTGTGAGCGGTGGAGTTGGTCGGAGAACCAAGGAAGACGGCCTCGGCCGGGAGCTCGAGACGAGCGAGGAGGCCGAGGAGTCCTGGTCTCGTGGCAGCTCGGGGCGAGCTATGGGGCCGAGGAGGCTTATTTGTAGGGGGCCCTGAGGAGGGCTAGCTTGTGCTTGCAGGTCGGGTACAGGTTTGGCCTGGCCGGCCCCTGTGGGCCCTTCCTTCTGAGTTATAGGGCACGTCATCTGCCACGTGTCCTGATCTTGGAGATCGCCAATATTGAGCATCATCATTAGCCCCCTACTCCTATCCCGACCAGCTAGCGGGTCGGGTCAGGAGTGGACTGCCGGGCCTCCCGAGATGAGCTCCCTCTTAAGGTTTCGTCGGAACGCGTCTCCGGACTGTCAGTTGTCTTTTCCGCTAGCGAATCAGGGCGAGATCTCTGCATTTAAGGAAGGTGCACCGGTTCGTGCATTCTGCCACTGTAGCGACGGTCCACGTGTCAAGCGTCGATTGGCCGATACGACGTATGCAGGCCTGCGGCGTCTGATGGGATGCGGCCCAGTGCAGGAACGACACGTGGAGCGATCGGAGCCGCTAGACATGAGGAGTTATTTTGGCGGGAGATGACGGGCGTCGTGGGATGAGGTCGCTTGCAGCAATAAATAGGGGTGGAGCCCGTCCTTGGGCCCCTACTCCTTCATATTTCCTGCTTCTAAGTCTCGGTTGCTCGGCGCTCGTCTTCTTCCTCTCGCTTTCATTTCCCGAGGATCCCTTTTCTCAAGGTTAGATGTCTTCCTTTGTAGAGTCAGTAGATGTTGTAGGAGTAGATTCTAGGGACCCTTTAGTTGTGTTTGAGTCCTCCCGGGGAGCAGGGGTCAGATCCTCTCCCCGGGATCGTGCGGTGAGGACAGCCCCCAGGGATAAGGCGGCAGATGTGGCCCCCAGCACCTCTTGTTGGGTGAGGCATGAGGACGAGCTCGCCAATGCTCGGGCTCGCTTCCACATCCCCTCGCGTTACACGCTCCGATTGGCCAAGGAGGGGGAGAGGGCGGACCAAGTACGGGGCAGGAAGATCGCCCTGTATTTGGAAGCTTTTTGGAGCGGAATGCTCTTGCTCTTCTTTCCCAAGGTCGTCGCAGCGCTGAACTTTTTCAGTTTGGCCCCTGGCCAGTTAGTGCCGAACTCGTGGAGGATCCTTCTTGGTTTCCTGATCCGCCTGAAGTTGTAGGTGATTCCCTTCAGTCTTTCCCTCCTCGATTCCTCTCTCGTTTTCAAAAATCACCCTGGTGGTCGAGCGGGCGATCCAAGGTGGGTCTATATCTCTTTTAGAAAGCGGCCAGGAGGCGCCGCCGGGACAGGGGTCATGGCTCCGCTCTCTTCCATTCATGATTGGAAGAAGAAATTTTTCTTCGTTTTCCCTCTCGCGGGCGAGGACTGGCCTGTGCCTACAAAGTGGTCGAGGGAGAAATGCTTGTCGGGGAACCAGTCCAATGAATTCGCTGCGGTGAGAGTGGCGTCGTGGGAGCCCATCCCCCGATCCGACGTGCTGCTATCTGAGAGGGTCCTGAGTTGGGCCGGGCTCAGTCCCGTTGAGTTCGTCGGTAAGTTAGGCTTGGTTTTTAGCCTACCTATTTCTTGTGCTGCTGACTTCTTTGCATTTGTTTCGTGCAGGACCCATGGACTTCGACTCACTCAAAGCCTCCATGCGCCAGTCGTGGAAAGTTACGAAGGCTGGGGGTGCCAGCTCTTCTCACGCGAAGCCTGCCCCGGCTCCTCCTTCTCCGGTGGTTGCGTCCCGCGAGCGTTCGGGGGTGGATCCTGTCCCGGGTCCCAACAGAGTGTCGGGCCGGAAGAGGGCCCTGGTTTTGGACGACCCGGTCCCGGAGGGGGAGATCGGATCTCCCCCGGAGCCGCTCAAAAGGAGCTCCCAGAGATCTTCCCGGGGCCGGTCCTCGCCGATCATGGTGGAAGAAGGGGGACTCCGGTTCGCAATGACATCAGGGCTATCCATTGCGGATAGCCTTCTGCATGAAATAGAGGCATCGGCCGGGGGTAGAGTCCCCGGGGGGACCTTCAGGGCTCAGCTGGCGTCCATCGCCCAGGAGTCCGTGCAGGTAAGTGTTTGGCTCTTCGTGAAATTCGGTGCCTCCTTCATCTTTTTGATCTCTTTCCTATCTCTCAGGATCTTCAGCACGTTGCCCTCGCCTTGCGCATAGAGGCTGAGGTAGTAGCCCCGGCAATGACGGCTGCGGGCCAGCTCGCCTCGCTGGAAGAGAGCTCCAAGCAGGAGCTGGAGGCGGTGACGGCGAGGGTTGCCGCTTTGGAGGGCGAGGTGGAGGACGGGAAGAAGGAGGTCGCCCGGTACCGCGAGCCTACCGTGACCGCCGAGGCCAAGCTTGGGGACGCTCAGGCGCTTGCCGGCAATCTGAAGAAGACGATGAAGACCCTCTGGAAGGAGCTTGGGGCGGTAGCCGAGGCGGTTAAGTCGGCCGACCTGAAGGCGGCGAAATGGGCCGAACTTTTGGCGGCGAAGGTGGTGGAGGAATACAAGAAGTTGAAGGACTTCTATGATGACCTGGCCGTGGCTACGACCCGCATCTGGCACGAAGCACTCGACGCCGTTAAGGCCCGGGTGCACCTCCGGGCCGAATACCCCCTCGTGGACGCCGATGAGCAGGGGGAAGAGATTCCTGACGAGGAAGCCGCCGAGGACCCTGCACATCATGTGGTGGTCGTCGAGGACCCCGAGGTTGCACCTGACCCCGAGGCTTAATGCCCCCGTCTTCCTCTTTTTATTTTTCGTTTCTGGAATTTGTACGCCTCCGGGAATTTTGTAAGGCCGGGGGGCCCAAAAATACCCTTTGTATAGCTTTTGCCTTTGGTAGTAATGAAAATTTCTGCTTTGGTTTCATTGGTTCGCACTTTATCTTTCGTTTGCGAAGGATGCTTTGTAAAATATCTCTGCTTGTGCCATTGTGTTTCCATGTCAGGTTGGCCATCCGTCTAGCGATCGTTCGTCAAGTTGATTTCGATCACTTGCCGAGCGTGCTAAGCGTTGGCGAGGAGGCATCCTCATGGGCCCCGAAGTAGAGGGGGGATCGTATAGACTTAGATGCCCTTTGGGGGGGGCCTCGGATCCTTTGCATGTAACGGGCAGAGGGTTGTTCGGCGGCCCCACGGCGGACTTTGGGTCCTTAGCGTTGGAGGGGTTGTAAGAAGCCCACTAAGGATGACCGGGCAGTGAAGCTGCATGGTTGCCTCTTGGCGAGGGCTTTGGTCTCTGGCGTCGTGGGTAGGCAACTACCAGCCTGGGATGGCCGAGCGGGGTAGCCACTCGGATGCCTCTTGCGAGGGCTTCAATCCCCGGCGTCATGGGTAGGGAGCTACCAGCCGGAGATGACCGAGCATCGTAGTTGCTCGGTTGCTTCTTGCGAGGGCTTTGATCCTTCAGGACGGGGACTGAGCAGGGTTACTGCCCGGTGCCTCTTGGTGAGGGCTTTTGTCCTGAAGGATAGCCGAGCGAGGGATCCTCAGGCTCGACAGCCTCTTGGAGGGTTTTCTGATCCCTGGCATTGCGGTAGGGAAGCTACCCATATGGGATAACTGAGCAGGGATGACCGGGCAGTGAAGCTGTGCGGCTGCCTCTTGGCGATGGCTTTGATCTTTGGTGTCGTGGGTAGGCAACTACCAGCCTGGGATGACCGAGCAACGTAGCCGCTCAGATGCCTCTCGCGAGGGCTTCAATCCCTGGCGTCATGGGTAGGGAGCTACCAGCCGAAGATGACCGAGCAGGGTAGCTAATCGGTTGCCTCTTGCGAGGGTTTTGATCCTTCAGGACGGGGACCGAGAAGGGTTACTGCCCAGTGCCTTTTGGCGAGGACATTGATCCCTGTCGGTTATGGTAGGAAGCTACCAGCCAGGGATAGCCGAGTAAGGACTCGACTGCCTCTGGGAGGACTTTGGTCCTTGGCGCAGGAGGGGCTGTAAGAAGCCTACCAAGGTCCCTCAGCTGGGTAGGGTTACTGCCCGGTGCCTCTTGGCGAGGGCTTTTGTCCTGAAGGATAGCTGAGCGAGGGATCCTCATGCTCGACCGCCTCTGGGAGGGCTTTCTGATCCCTAGCGTTGCGGTAGGGAAGCTACCCACCAGGGATAGCCGAGCAGGGAAGCTGCTGGGCTGCCTCTGGGAGGGCTTTCTGGCCCCTGACGTTGTGGTAGGGAAGCTACCCGCCAGGGGTAGCCGAGTAGGGAAGCTGCTGGGCTGCCTCTGAGGAGGGATTGGATCCTTAGCGTTGGAGGGGCCGTAGGAAGCCCGCTAAGGATAACCGAGCAGTGAATTTGCGCGGCTGCCTCTTGGCGAGGGCTTTTGATCCCTATCGTTGCGAGTGGGGAAGCCACCGGCCAGGGATAGCCGAGCAGGGTAGCCGCTCGGCAAATTTTCGTGAGGTTTCGTCCGACCATTCCGTTGCGGGCACGGGGAACAGGAACGGTCGCGGCGACCGTGCGCGTAGCATGCACATTGAATGTTGGGGGAGGCGAAGCGCTAGGATCATGTCATTTCGATTCCGCCACAGAAGGCTCGATGATCGCCGCGTGGCAGCGATCAGTTGGCGGAAGCAGGCGACTGTTGAGCTCTGTTGGGGCGCAGTGGGCTATATAAGGCTGAAGGAGCGCTGGTTCTTCCTTCCTTTGTATACAGATCGTTGAAAATACAGGACTTCCCCTTTACCATCCCCAAATTATTCACTTCGAAGATGTGTACCTTTATGACCAGAATTGCACTGAGGACACGGTGCAGCTGGTCTACGATAGCATCGAAGACCACTTCGGCGGTTGCTCCCTCGGCGCTCCTCCTTGTTGCAGCTGCTGATGTACTCCATCTGGAAGGCATCGCCGGGGCTTTACAACCCCTTGTCCGAGCAGCTCTATGATGAGGCCATGGGTAAGCTGCGGTCTCTGAGGCGCTTCGGTCTGATCTCCGCGAACCGACTGGCTCGCTCAGAGGCACTCGTCCATGAGTGCTACGAACTGAGGCTCGGGGTCGATGCGCGCGGTGGGAATCGAGGGCAGAGGCTGGATCTCGTGAGGTCTCGGCTAGCGGAGATCTTCACCGAGTATCATGAGCAGTGCTCTCTGCACCCCCTTCCCCCGCTGTTGTAATTTTTCTTTTTGCATGTATGGTTGAGGAGCCCATAATACCTTTTGAATAAATGAGATTTGTCTTTCCTTTTTGCAATGTTCCATTGATCTTTATTAAATTAACAACAGACCCTAGGAAGAGTTTACATCGCCCAGAAAGAAAAGTATATGCTAATAGATAACCTTATTAGCGCGGCCCGAGCACCCCGGAGGCTTGTTAGTCTCCGTGCTCGGCATCGGGCACGGGGCTTCCTAAGCGCTGGACTGGTCATCCGCCGAAACAAGCATGATCTGGCCGATGGTTAGCTCGGTGGGGGAGGGGGGTGGCGCTGTTCCTGCTCGCATTCGGCCTTCCGTTTGTCCCTCAAGTAGGAGGCGAGATGCCCTGATCGGATGAGCTCCTCGATGTAGTCCCGGAGTTGCTTACAATCCTCTGTTGAGTGGCCCAGCATCCGGTGGAAGGTGCAGTAAGGGCCTCGAGTTCTCTTCGAGGCCTGGCGCGGGATCGGAGGGAACTTGAAGAACCCCTCGCCCTGGGCCTCCTCTAGCAACACTGCGAGGAAGACGTTGAGCGGGGTGTACTCCTGGAACTTCGGGTGATAAGACTGCCGACGCTCCGGCTTGTCCTCCCGAGCCCTCTTCTTCTGGTCGGATCGCTCCGCTCGGGGGAGATTTGCGTTCCCCTCAGATTCCAGCTGAACCTCACGCTCGGTCCATGCCTTGACCTCGGCTATGGTCTTAGGCTGTGCCAACGCAAAGGAGCGCAACCATTCCTTGTGCCTCAGACCGGATCTGAGCGCCGTGATGACGGTCTCATCCCGGTGCTCGGGGACCTCGAGGAGGGCGTTGTAGAAGCGGGTGATGTAGGCCTTGAACGTCTCTTTGACCCCACTCTTAATCGTGAAGAGGTAGTCGACCGTACGCTTCTGCCGATGGTTCCCAACGAAGGAGCCGAGTAACTGAGTAGCCAGCTCGTCGAAGGTCAAGATTGAGCGCGGTTTGAGCCCTCAGAACCAGTCCCGACCTGCGTGGATGAGGATCGCCAGGAAGGCCCTGCACTGGGCGGCGGCAGAGTGGTCCAGGAAGCTCATCCCCACGGTGAAAGTGTCCAAATGGTCTTTCGGGTCGGTTTTCCCGTCGAACAGAGAGACTTTCGGGGGTTTGTTGCGCGAGGAGACGCGGACGGCGAGTAGTTCCTCGGTGAACAGCTTTATGAGCGATTCGGAGGCGTATTTAGCCCCGTCGCTCAAGGGGTGACCCTCCCGGCGTATGCCCTCGATCTTCTACTCGAGAGCGTCGAGTCGATCGTGGTATCCCGAGGATTCGGCCCCTTGGGATCCCTGGCCTCTGCTGCGGGAGACCTGCGTCTGGGAGCGGCCCCGGTTCCTCTCGATGAGATTCCTCAGATCCCCAGGCGAGGTGGCTCCCGAGTCGTCGCGGCGAGCCCCTTCTGTGCGACCCCGCCGAGGGAAGGGGTGCCGACCATGCCTGTGGACAGGCGTGGTGACCGACATCTCCTCAGGGGTGTAAGGGTCGTGAGGAGGCTCGAGGTGAGGCGTTCTGGCGGCGGACCTCGGTGTGGAGCTGTGGGGCGCCCAGCGGGCCTTAGGAAGTATTGGCCCGAGAGATCTATGGCCAGGAGTCATAGCCTGCTGGTGGTTAGCCGTCCCGACTGGGGTAGAGCCTCTTGGGGGTGGTGGAGCGGCGATCTGGGGCCCGGGCCCGGCCGCTTGGACGCGGATGAGCGCCTCCACGAGGGACTGTAGCCTATCTATCTGGCTGGCGAGGGCATTGATGATGGTCGCAGGGGGAGGTTCATCCGCGCCTCCGGTGAGGGGGAGGCGGCAGCTGGTACCTGGATCTTCGGGATGGTTGCTGGCCATACGGACGGAGATCGGAAGGCCAACTTTTTTTTTGTGGAGTTTGCGTTTCCCACAGACGGCGCCAACTGATGGAGGTACTTTTCAGGCTTTCTTCAGATGTTGTGTTCCGTCGATATCCCGGTGGATTTTGGAGATGATCTCCTTTTGCGTGTGGGTCTCAATGGATTTGAGGAGATTGGTGATTTGAGGAGTTTAGCACCGAGTACCTACAAAGAAGTCTCGGGGTGGTTTGGTACCACCGAGGACCCTCCGACGATCAAGTTAGTGCTAGATCTGAGCAGAGTAACGACTAAGTGGAATCAGAATGGCTTACTTGACCCCTCTATGATGAGGGTTTATATAGTGGCGGCAGCACGCAGCAGCAGGCGTGAGAATCTCGCCGACAGTTACGCTCCCGACGTCACACCCGCGTAAGGAGCGGATCGCCCATTAATGGGGATCGTGGTGGCGTGGAATGTGGGATGTTACTGGCAGAGAATCTGCACATGGCGAGATTCGCGGAGCGGCGGTTACGTCTGTGAGCGGTGGAGTTGGTCGGAGGACCGAGGAAGACAGCCTCGGCTGGGAGCTTGGGACGAGCGAGGAGGCCGAGGAGTCCTGGTCTCATGGCAGCTCGGGGCGAGCTATGGGGCCGAGGAGGCCGATTTTCAGGGGGCCCTGAGGAGGGCCAGCTTGTGCTTGCAGGTCGGGTACAGGTTTGGTCTGGCCGGCCCCTGTGGGCCCTTCTTTTTGAGTTCTGGGACACGTCATCTGCCACGTGTCCTGATCTTGGAGATCGCCAATATTGAGCATCATCACATTGGTTTAGGATTATACCTAAAAAATTATGAGATCTAACATGCAACTTTGCCTCCAAAGATGGTCTCTTACTCCAAGATTTAAGCTAATTTGGGTAATAGAAAAATGGGTGGGGATTTAATGAAGAATTTGTGAGACTTTTTGTTGATTTTTTTGATGGAAAAAGAATAATTTTTTGAAGAGAATTGGAGTGGAGAATAGGGGGCTACTGCTGGCCATAATTCAGCCAAGGAGAATAAGGGGGGAGAGTGTGTGTGAGGTGGTTGTAAGTGTATAGAAGCATCTCCAATTAATACACCTATTATGTCATTTCATAATTATTTTGTTTTAATTTATTTTTTAATTCATTTTATCCTAGAATTCTCTAGAATTTTGGAGACACATTTTAAAAAAAAAACAAGCATGTTACAAACTTGTTATATAATTGTCATGGTTTGCTAATAAAAGATTAACCCATTCCAATTTTTAATTATCACAAATTTAATGTATAAATTAAAGCTTATAATATTACTTAATTAATTAAGGAAAAATATTTAATTAAACTACCAATTTATAAGTGACTAAATAATTACCACAAACTAGCAAATAGATAGTTAAAATAGGTGTATTTAAGTCTGTAATGAAAATTAATTATATCTTTGTTTTTATGGAAAACACGTATTATTTTACCGATTATCGGAAAATTCATCTAAAGGATTATTTATTTATTTATTTATTCTTAAAACGTTACAACCTTCCCCCTTTAAAGAAATTCGGTCCCCGAATTTAAAATCTAACTACGCGTACCCTCGAAGAAATGGGAACATTTCTTCTGCATCTCGACCTCAGCTTCCTACGTGGCCTCTTCGCCGCTCGGGCCATTCCAAAGAACCATTACGGTCGGCAAGTTCTCGGACCTCGGTTTCTTCACCTGCCGATCTAAAATGACTATCGGCTACTCGGCTAAAGAAAGATCGCGCTCCAGCTGAAACATCTGATACTGTATTGTGTAAGAGGGGTCATGAAGGTACTTACGGAGCATTGATATATGAAACACGGGGTGAACATCTGAAAAGCTGGGTTGAAGAGTCAAACGATACGCAACTGCGTTGACACGCTCGAGAATCTCTAAGGGACACACATGTCTAAAATTAAGCCTTCCCTTCTTCTTGGATCTCAACACGCCCTTCATCGGAGAAACCTTTAAAAAAAACATGATCGCCAACATTAAACTTAAGTCTGTGCCGACGTCAGTCTACATAAGATTTCTGCCCGCTCTGGGCCACTCTCAACCTATCCTAAATCAACTGAATTCCTTCGGTCATCTCCTGCACAATCTGTGGCCCCCAAAAATACTACTCTCACTGCACTTTGTCCAACTTATGGGTGATCGACATCTCTCCCCATAAAACGCCTCAAAGTGTGCCATCTGAATCGCTTCCTGGAAGCTGTTATTATTGGAAAACTCTATCAAGGGCAAGTGGCGAACCCGACTGCCACCGAGAACTAGAATTCAAGCCCGGAGCATGTCCTTAAGAATCTGAATGGTCCTCTCTGATTGACCGTTGGTCCGCGGAAAGAAAACTACCCTGAAACTTAATTGGTGTCCAAAGCCCCCTGAAGTTTCTGCCATGGTCGGCTGGCGAACTGGCTGCCTCTGTCAGACACAATACAAGTCGGAACTCCTTGTAGTCGCACAATCTCATCAATATATATCTGAACATACTGAACGAATCTGAAAATGGTCTTGACTAGCAGAAATGAGCTGCTTTCCGTCAATCGGTCTACGATCTCCAAAATAGAGTCACACTCTTGACTGGTCCTAGGTAGACCCACAATAAGATCCATAGAAGTCTTTCCTATTTCCACTCCAGAATGGGCAAAGGTTGTAATTCTCCTGCTGACCCCTGATGCTCGGACTTGACTTGCTGACAAGTCAGCATCCCAAAACAAAATCTGTGATATCTCTCTTCTGTCATGATACATCATGGTGGAAACCGGATAAACACTATATATCGACTGGTATGCTTCCTCTAAAATCTCCTGTCTCAGTCTCTCAGAATTTGGCACATACAGTCGAGTCCCAAATCGTAGTACTCCCTAATCATCAATCATGAACTGTGAATCTCTGCCCTGTCAAACTTGCTCCATGATTTCTGACCAACAAACGTCATTGGACTATGCTTAACGGATATGGTTAATTAACTGTGGATGTGTACGGACACGGACAAGGACAAGTTGTCCCCCGGTCGATGTAAACTCGAACTGTACTAAACAAGAAAAGTTACCTGCAGGCCTCCGACTCAAAGCATCTACCCCTAACATTCTTCTTGCCCGAATGATAAAGAATCTCGCAGTCATAGTCTTCCATTGGTCCCATTCATCTACGCCGTCTCAAATTTAGATCTCGCTGCTGAAAGATGTACCTTAAGTTTCTTGTAATCCGTAAATATCTAGCACGACTCTCTGTATAGTAGTGTCTCCAAATCTTAAGTGTAGAATCACTGCAGCCATCTCTTAGTCATGAGTGGAATATTTCTACTCGCGCTTCTTCAGCTGCCGAGAAGCATCGGCATAACCAACAAAACCGCCTGATCTTGAAGGCAAAGATACAACTGGCGCCGTAGTCAAACGAGTCTTTATGATGAAATCTCTGCTAGAATACCTCAGTTCAATGAAAAGAAACTCCCTTCCTGGTCAACCCGGTCCACGTTTCACCTATATGCGAAAAATCCTGAAATATCTATAGTATCCGTCCAAACCCAAAATGCTGCGAACTTCCATCACTGATACCGGTCTGGGCCAGTGCTGAACGGCCTCGATCTTATTTGGTTCCATACATATACTATCTCTCGTAACTACGTGTCCCAAGAAGTCCACACTATCCAACCAAAAAACACACGTGGATAATTCAGCGAATAGCTGGCGCTCCCTCAAAGTCTGCAACAAAATCCTCAATTATTGCCCAGGCTCCACTCGGCTCCAAAAGTACACTAAGACGTTCTTAATGAACACTATGATAAACTGATCAAGAACGGCCTGGATATTCGGTTCATCCAATCCATAAACACTGCAGAGGCATTGGTGAGCTTGACCGACATCACCAAAATTCATAACGCCCGTAACGTGTGAAAAGAAATCTTCGGAATATATTCCTTTCGAACCCACAACTGGTAGTAGCCTGACCGCAGGTCAATCTTCGAAAAATTTCCCGCACAGTAATCCGATTCAACTGACGATAATCAATGTATCAACACAACTGCCATCTTTCTTCTCAACGAACAGGACAGGAGCTCCCCAAAGTGACGCACTCGGACGAACAAGCCTTTTATCCAACAATCCTTGCAACTGATCCTTCAGTCCTCTAAGCTCCGCCGGGTCCATCCGATATGGTGATATAGAAAAAGTCTCCGTGCCGGAAATCAAGTCAAAGAAGAACTCAACATCGCGCTCTGGCGACAAACCAAACAACTTGTTAGGAAAGACATCTTGAAATTCGCTCACAAACGGGACCTGGTCCTACGGGACCTCTGCGGCTCTAACATCACAAACATACGCTACGAATCCCTGACGTCCTTTTCTCAAGAACAGAGTAGCGAGAAGATAAGAAATAAAATTGGGAAGGGTGGCGCTACAGTCTCCCTGCATAACAAGAACTGGCTCACTCAGACAACTAAATCTGACTGCTTCCTCACGGCAGTCCACGGATGCATAACATGTGGCTAACCACCCCATACTTAGAAGAACTTCAAAGTCAAACATATCGGGAAGAATCAAATCGACAAAAGAATCCTTATCTCCGATACGAACGAATTACGAGCGAACAACATATCGAGTGACCAAAAGATTAGCCTGTCACAACGGCGTCTATCTAACCGCCTCTGAGCTGGCATACTGGTACAATTCCGCTTTGGTCCAGAAATGACCGAAGCTTCAGAAATACACTCCTCTAGCAGTAAGGTTGCATCCATCGAGGCTGCATAAGTGTCAAAATGCTGGGTTCCTATAGCAAGCAATAATTGTACGTCCAATCTCCATACGAACCTTTTTATCCGTTTCTCTTCAGTGTCCTCCGGGTAAGGAGCATATTGAACCACCAAAAAATCTGAATGTTGTACTCGGACACTGCCATCCCTGAAGTCTTACGCAAAGGCTCGAAACTACGAGCTCGGGCTTTTCGAACGCTCTCTGGAAGGAAACGAGCAAGAAATACAGCTGTGAACTCCTCCCAAGTCATAAGAAGTAGGTCTGCAGCTCGGCCTCTCTCAATTGACTCTCACCACGTCTGAGCAAGACTTCTACAGACGAAAACTCGCAAGCTCAACCCATATCTTGTCGGAACATCTCTGTGAATGACAAATCCTAGCCATCCCATCGAGGATTGTTTACGGATCCTTCACTGCATCTGTGCCGGTAAAAACAAACTGGAGGCCTCGGCCTAAAAAAACTCCTATAAGGATACAGAAATAAACTTGGTAACAACTGAAACAGCTGCCTGAGCAGCAGGTACAATCGCAGTCCCTGAAATAGGAGGGACATCATTGGCTCTCGGAGCTCGGCTAGCCTCAACTAACAATCCATCCATCTGTCACACGTCCTGAATACTCGACTCCAGCATAGCCATCCGTCCTGGAAAAAGGCGGACCACTCTGTCCCTGAGGGGTAGGCGTACCACCCCGATCGGTCCTCATCTCAAACGAGCCTACTCTAATCTCATTCCCGGCAGCAGCTCTTTAGCCCTCGTAGTCTCCGGCGGCATAGTGGCTGGAGCAAGAACAGGATCGATAGGAACATTGCAATTGAATCAAAGGATTTCCAGAATTAAAGAAGGAAATACAATCAAATATATATCCTAAGTTCACTTAGGCAGAGTGCCGTATCGTAAGCATGCCGCGGAACATACACACGTTATACCACTCTACTTAAGTCACCTACTCCATCTACCAAGGGTCTTCCTACACTTAGAAAGGTAAAACCTATGGCTCTGATACCAACTTTGTCATGACCTGAAGGTACAGAACGTGACTGGCACTTAAATTACGAAACGTCCCAAGGCGCAACGTAATCTAAGTAAGCCAAAACTCAGAAATCTAAACCATTTAAAACAATAGAGTGAAGGAAAACTTAGTTAAAGAAAACGATTTTAACAAAATAAGTCGCACTAATCATTTTAAAAACATTACAATATTTCCTAAATATTTCGGCAGAATCTCCTTTGTAAATACTGGCCCCCAGACGGGTAAAACACATGAAAATACATATAAATCAATAAAGGCATCCCCAAGCGGGAGCTAGCTCTTCGCCAAAGGCGGAATCACAACCACATGCAATATATATCATCGAGTGCAGAATAAGCAAATAAAAGCACGAAAGTAAGAAAACATCCTGTCGGCTTAAGTGAGCATGGACACCAAAAACTACAATACAAGTCTCACAAGTCTCACCGTCTACTCCAAATATACAAGGGTAGATGGAGTATACTAGATACAAATAAAATACATGGTGGGAGCAAGAGAAAATCCTCCAAAAACCCACCTATGAGCAAGCTGCAAGCCGAAACAAAGGAAGAAGAATAGGTGTACATCCGCCGCTACTGTGCTGACGGGTTAGACCTGCAAGATACTGTGGCACAACGGGGTGAGTTGCCAACTCATGAGTAATAAGTAACATCTGATAAGGCTATCGTATGTATGCACGCAAATGCGTCACAACCTACATATCTCGATATGATGCGATGCACTAATATGTATACAACATGAATGCATAATCCACGCGAAACTTTTATATGTTTGGTACAAGAAAATCTGTATCCTTACTTAGAAAACTTGTAAAATAGCTAAGGTATCATCAATGAAATCATCAGAAAAGCCGTGTCATGCCTCGACACAAAATATGAATATATCAATGCCTCAATATCTCAATGTCTCGACATCTCAATGTCACAATATCTCGATATCTCAATATCTCGGGCTCCGTCAGTCCGGATCGGCCCATATCATCAAATCTCAATATCTCGGGCTCCGTCAGTCCGGATCGGCCCAAATCATCAAATCCCACGACTACGGTCGGTATCCTCCGGATATCCGCCATGCCAGACATCATCGGTAGGTAGTCTGCCCCTACCAGGCTTATCGTCATCCCCACAAAAACACTCTCGCCCCGGGGTATCGTACCGGCCCACCATATTCCCAAAACGGTTCATCCTACTCCTCGAATTGGGTCTCGAAAACCAACAGCAATCATGAAAACTCATGGTGGACGACACATACATCACGAGAAAACCGCAACTTGCATTTTAAAATGATAATAAGTTTTATTAAAATTGTAACAACCCTAAATTTCCTATACAAATTTTTTCAAAATATTTTTTTCAAAATCCATAAAGGGGTATTTTAGCCTGAGCACAAGATATAAGTAATTATTTTGCTTTTTAATTTCAAGTTAAAAGAATGTAACAACTCTATTTTTAGTGTACAAAATTTGCTTAAGAATTAATGTATATTTGGAGTATTTACATTTGCTGTTATTACTTTAAGTAATTAATTAGCTCCATAATTACAAGAAGGAGCATGTAGCTCATTGGTAATACCTTGCACTGCTGAACCAAGCCACCAGAGTTCAAATCCCATACCCCACATTATTTTTAATATTGATTTTTTTAAAACCTTTAGAATACCAAGGGTTTACACGTGCATATCTCACAAAAACCCCACTACACCCAAAAATGTAACATTGCCAGAGGTTATATGAACCGTCGGGAGGGATTCCGGCCATCTGACTCGGCCGGGAATCGGCCAAATCGGCCTCGACTTGGCCGACTCGGTCCTCTGACCGAGTCACGGCCGAGTCGGCCGATTCCGGTGACGACCCCAACACAAAAAATGTGTCTTTTGGTCTCCCCTATACACCTGCAAAATTTTATCCTCAGACCATTTCCAGAGCTCTTTTAAAACCCTATTTACTCCACTTTTATTACATTTTTAATATATTTTAATACATTTTTTAAATTAAAACCTTTCATCTACCCTAATCATAGCCTAACCGTATAAATACCAACCCTACACACTACCCCCTCACCCCAAACTCTGAGCCAACTCTCAAGAATTTTCAAGAAACCTTGTGTACTTTGAAAACGAGCAAGAAACGAAGCTACGACGAATTTTCCGACGAACTTCCGACGACCATCTTAGGAGTTCCCGGCGACGAAACGACGCACCGGCGACTCCTCCCGATCCATCTCTCTCTTTGTTGTCCTAAACCCGTAAGTCCCACCTTCCCCCTTCTCTACTCTTTCTAAAAATACGGAATTACAAAACCAGACGGAATCGGAGCAAATCCGATTTCCGATTCGGTTTCTTTCTAAACTCTCTCTTTTCTTTAATACAATCATGTTAAACTATTACATGTTGACTATAAACACTAACTAATCATATTGAATAAGTTCCATATCAAAATAAATTGCTATTTCCATTTTACCGTACTTTTTCATTTAAATACCATATAGTTTCATTTCGACATTTTAACCATTAAAACCATACTATACCTTTAAGTAGATCACGAGGTAATGACCTACCTCCTCACATACTCATATGCAATATAGCACCATACCCTAGGGAACATAGAATACGGGAAATCGACATCTTTACAAATAAATACCATTTACTTAATAAAACTGTTTTCTAAAGGATTTAGTATTTATACAATCTTTGCAAAGCGCCGCTACAACCCATTTTGAGGAACCCGTTCGGGATGGTGCGGATTATCGCACATCCTCAGGCTTAGTAATGCGAGATTCAGACCTCCGCAAGGAGCATTCGGTCTCGAAAGATTTAAAATACGATATCTTAAGAAAATGAGATTTTTAGAATATAATAAATATATTAAAATTATTTTTGTATAAATATATGTATATTTATCATTAAAATACCTATTTTGTTATGATATAAATATTCCACCTTTTTCTAAAAAAATCACAAGAATCAATTTTACACTAAAATACCATGAATTCCATACAAAACCAATATTACAAATAAATACCATTTATTATGAATATAGGATATTTTCACTAGAAATATCACAATATAAAATCTACATTCATTACAACTTTAAAGATGATTAATAAATACTTGGGGTGTATTTTGAAAACTATACAAAAGTATTTTTACTTAAAACCCCTTCAAGTTCTATAATTTACCCTAAGGACCCTAGTAAATATAGGTTTAAGCGGGACCAATCTCTTAAGCCTCAGAGAGCCGGAGAAGTGGGTGCTTGCCTATCTAAGGTAGACAACTTAACAACGGTGTTATCAATACGGTAATCGTTTTTTAAAAAGACACAAATCATGCCGCCCATATGCAGCTGTTACCGATAACATCAAAACAATCAGGACTTCAATTTACTTTAAGTCTCATTATAATCTGACTTGAATATGATTCAAGTACAATCTACAATTTACAATATTACAATTCAACATGAATCCATTATTCCATATATTCAATATATCAACTTGACCGAACCGAACCATGGATATACATCCATTTACATGATTCTACAGTTATTCTATTTACATGATTATACAGTTACATTCGTTTACTGATATCATGGTTTTGGTCAGTCATCCAACTATACAATCTATACAATACAATACAACAATACAATCAAAACAATACGGGGTTTAAAGGGTAGATTGGTACGGAAGGTGTTAAAAGTGGCACAAGACAGTAAGATTAAGACACCTAACCTATATTCCGTTGCTGTTGTACCGTGGCTTAACGGTTCCTTGTACATTCCGTTTGCCCTGGTCTCTAGCATATAGAGACCCCTCTCGTATACACTGGTATTCTTCTGTACCAAGCTACAAACAACAGTATTAACACAACATTAAAACAATATGATACAAATTTAAAAGATACCTTCTTATTCTGTCTATTCTATTTCTCCCTTATCTTTGGGACTTACCGAGCGACCTGTTCGCTGACGACATTCTCTTTCTTTGTTCTTTGAATGTCGTCAGGTGATCTGGACACTTCAGAGATCAAGCCCACTGCTGAAGACTTGGACCAGTTCAGTGAAGGCCCCGAGCTCTAGTCATTGTACACTTTCCATTTCAGTACTTTTTCATTTCTGTTATGCCGTTGTTTAGGCATTGCTTTATTCCATGTATTTACTTTTATATGCATTGTACAAAAGAATGTAGATAAATAAAGTTGTTGTTTTTATTATATCTTGTCTCTTGTGCTTTATTTTTATATTACTTAGTTACGCTTAGCGTATTTACTTCACAGTAAATACGTAGCGGCCTCGTCATGTCCCCTTCCCCGTACACCGAGAAGCGGGGCATGACAAAAATTCTTGCGGTTTTCCCCAAGATCCAGAAATCTCATAATACTGAAATTCTCGAGAAGAATCACAAGATATAAATATGCCGGTGATGATGGCGATCTATGATACGGTGGTATATATACCATACAAAATACGGCCAGAAGCTATGCATGAATCATGATGCAATGAGGTATGTATACATGATTAACAATCCTATGTATCCATTTAATGAGATGAATATGCAAGTATAAATATTCGGATCATATACGATGCAAATGCACACATATCTATTCTTAGCAAGTTCTATAGTGTTCGTGATATAGCAATTACCAATGGCGTGGGTGTTCGCATAATTAGTGCACGTGCGGCAGGAACCAATGGTAATGGTGCAAGTGTCCTATGAGATGATATCACACACACACACACACACACACACACACATAACGATGCGATGCAATGAGATGGCTAACTAGGAAACTACGCATATAATGTAAATACTATAAGTAAAACTAAACCATCGGACGCCTCGTGCCATCCAGACGATCCCCCCATAGATGTATATATCTACTCACCGGGACGCCTCGGCTAATCTGATCCGATCTCCTCCTTATCTTTCTGCACCGCATCCAATGCCTCTGCACCCGATCCTAGAATTGCACATAAGCAATTAAAAGGATAAATATAAGAATAGTCGCGGAGCAAGCGACACAAGTTAACCGCGCGCCCTAATTAGACGCGCGCGCACACGGTGCACAAAACGCACTCACAACAACTCCACAAACCGCATGGGCCGCCAAACAAACCTGTCACGCCCCGCTTCCTGGTGTACGGGAAGGGGACACGGTGAGACCCGCTACGTATTTACTCAGAAGTAAACACGCTAAGCGTATCTAAGAAATAAAGTACACAAGAAGAGATGTAAAAGAACGACAACTTTTATTTATTTAACATTTTTTACAATACAACTGGAAATATAAATACAAATCGGGAATGCAATGCCTAAATAATGGCATAAACTGAATGAAAAGTAAGTACAAATAAAGTCAATGCTCAGGGTCTTCTGTGAACTGCTCTAAGTGCTCCTGGCTGGTCTCGAACTCCTCAGAGTCGGGTCCTCCTGACAACATTCCAAAGAAGAAGAGAAATAGGAATGTCGTCAGTGAACAATCGCTCGGTAAGTCCCCAAGAAAGAAGAAGAAGAATAGACAGAGAATAGAATAGGTGAAGTAGATAATGTTATATTTGTTATATTAATGTAGTTGTTGTAGCTTGGTACAGAGTATGCCAGTGTATATGAGAGGAGTCCAATTTACACCGTGGACTTTGGTAACCCGTAGTACAAAGCTCCGTCGATAATACCACGGAAAAACGACATGGATATAATTACGTATTTTAGTGACCACCTGTTTCCTGATTTAAAATCAGAAAAGCTTGGGGAAAAGGCTTCAGGAAAGGGTCACGTGCTTACACGTGACCAGCAGTCACGTGTTGGCACGTGACATCTAAAAGCATCGGCAAGGCAAATTCAGCTTCCCGACTACATCAAAGAAAAGGGCTTCAGAAAAGGTCACGTGCTCCCACGTGACCTGGGTCACGTGTTGGCACGTGACAATTAAAAGCGGCTTCAAAGGCAAACCGGTTCCCTGATCAAATCAAGGAAAAGGCTTCAGAAGAGGTCACGTGCTCCCACGTGACCAGGGTCACGTGTTGGCATGTGATACTCAAAGCAGCAGACTTGTTTTTCGGTTAAATCAAGAAAAAGAGTCCAGACGAGGGTCACATGCTCACACGTGACCAGGGGTCACGTGATGGCACGTGACGGTTAAGCAGCAACCAGAAGACAGAGCGCAAAAAGAAAGAAGAAGGATCGTTCCAAGGGGGTCACGTGCCCACACGTGACCAAGGGTCACGTGGCCACATGTGACCGACTTCAAAGCCCATTTGTTAACAGAATTAAATTCTGGGAAAAGACCTCTCAAATCTTTCCAAAAGCAACCGATTGAATTAAAGATTTAAAAGTGATTAAATATCATCTATCTATGGGAAAATCTTGAATTTGGGAAGATTACCCCGTAAAATCTAACCGAAATAACAAAGGAGAATCTCTGGATTTAAAATCCAATGGTGAATAAAATTCACCTAATAATCCAAAGGTCCAAAATGAATGATGGATACCAATCAAATCTCTCAATGAAAGATTCACCAAAACTAATTGATTCGGCCGCTTCTCCTATAAATAGGAGCCAAGAGACACACAGAGGGTTATATGCAGAGGGAAGAGAAGAGAGAGAGCCTTGATACTTTAGAGGAATTTGGATCTTCTGCAAAAGAAAACCCTAGGTAAGAAAGGGAAGGTTTCATTGAAAGAAAAGAGAATTTAATTCTCAACAGAGTTTAACTCTGATATAAAACAGAAGGACATATTTCTTCTCTCTTTGATGGAGGATCTGTAAAGTGCACAACTCCCCTTGAAGTTGAGAATTTAATTCTCAATGGGTTGAGATCCTTCCATGCAGATCCAAAGCATAGAGAGGGAATGGAAGCACGAGAATTTAATTCCCACAGAACTATAGGAATTTAATTCCTTCAGAACGAAAAGAATCAGGGTTTAACCCTAGTTAAGAACTTAGTTCTGTTGAAACAACAAGAATTTAATTCCCTTAATCTTATTCCCCAGAATAATTCTCTAACAGAGAGTAGGGGTTTAACTCCTTAAAACTTTTATTAGGGTTTAACCCTATTCAGTTCTTCACATATATGAGGAATTTAATTCCTACAGAAAATTTAGAGTTCGACTCTTCAAAAGGAACTAGGAATTTAATTCCTCTGAAATTATTGTCAGGGCTCAACCCTACGAGGGATTTAATTCCTGAAAGGGATTAACAGATCTTCTAAACAACTACAGAAAAGCAGGTCACGTGTCACCACGTGACCCCCCCAAAAGGTCTACAGAAAGCCCCTTTGAGGCAGTGCCTCACGTGACCCACGTGACCCTTGGTAGAGGCTCTAACATACTCCATTCAATCACCCATCACGTGATGACACGTGATGCTCCAAAAGATGCGATCTCCTCAGCAGAACAAACGAAGGGAGGGCGCCCTCACGTGCTACCACGTGACCCCTCTTGCCTCAATATATAACGCTAAATTGGAACCCCTGAATTTAGTGTTAAAACGTTGTTTGGCCTTAGTGTTCAACACTAAGCAAAGAACTTTATTTGCAGTGTTCAACACTGATTACCTTAGTGTTCAACACTAATTTGGGATTTCTGTTGCCAGTGTTTAACACTGGTCTGGTTTAGTGTTTAACACTAATTTGAAGGCCTTGTTATTGGTGTTGACACCAGCTATCTTCTAGTGTTAAACACTGACTTATCAATCTCATTCTCAGTGTTCAACACTGATTGGTCTTTAGTATTTAACACTAGGCATTGGCCCAATCGGCTAAATGGCCAGAGGCAAAGCCTCTCCTTCAAGGGACCAACAGGAAGGCCGATGTCCCAGACATGATTGGACTTAGCCCAAGCTGGCCATAAGTCCTTAATTCATAATTAACTGGGCTAATGGGCTCATAACGTAATTAATTGGTCTTGATCCCAAATTGGGCCAAAGACTATTTAATCCACTCCGGTTCCAGGGTACATCTCTTCACTCCTTTGATACTTGGCGTTGTAATCCCTCAACGTCTTCAAAGAGGTGACGGGTCCCGATGACCACACATTGATATGGACCGTGGGGTCCTTAAACCCATGGACTACGACGTCCTTAACCTTGACCGAGATGTCTTAAAACTAACAGTGGGGTCCTTAAACCCATGGACTACGACGTCCTTAACCTTGACCGAGATGTCTTAAAACTAACAATGGACTGTGGGGTCCTTAAACCCATGGACTACGACGTCCTTAACCTTGACCGAGATGTCTTAAAACTAACAATGGACTGTGGGGTCCTTAAACCCATGGACTACGACGTCCTTAACCTTGACCGAGATGTCTTAAAACTAACATTGGACCGCAATGTCCTTAAACTACCCATGGACCGCAATGTCCTTAAACTAGCAACGGACCATCATGTCCCTAAACTGAAACAATAAGAGCCACGCATGCTCTTTTGCCGGATTTAAACGATCCCGTTTAAGTTGATCTTAGCCTCAAATATGGCTAACGTATCCTTAAACCTTCAAACAGGCTGGACTAGGAATCCTTCCAATCAATTTTGGTTCAAGGGCACATCTCTGAACTCCTCTGACACCTGCCGTTGTAATCCTTCAACGTCGTCAGAGAGGTGACGGGTCCCGATGGCCATACATGCAATGTCGGATCTAAACGATCTCGTTAAGTTGATCTTAGTCTCAAACTAGACTAACGTATCCTTAACAAACGTTTAAGTTGATCTTAGCCTAAAAAATGGCTAACGTATCCTTAAACCAAACCCCCAAACCCAAATCTAAGATAATACGGGTTTGGACTAGTCCACGCCCTATGGGCGACGACATAACTCAGTCTCCGTATACAATCCACGGGCAACCAAAAACAAAACAAACATGATCAGTCGAAAATAATGTATTTTTAACACGGCAATTTCCCCATCTTTTGCACTCATTTAGAAGTGTTCGATATTCATATTTCACATATTAGCAAATCAGTTGTTAAATATCAGATTTCATGTGTTAGACGTTTAAACCGACACTTTAAGGGAAATTAACCGCATTTCATGGCATCGCATCATCTCTTTATTTGTGCAACACTTGTCTCGAGATTTGTGCAGGAAATTGCAGGAGCAAAGTCAAAAGAAGCTGATAAAAAAATACACCAACTCCATGTTTTCAGATCTGGTAGCAATACAGAAGGCCAAATGAAATTCCACACATCAAAACAAAGCCCAATTACTATAGAGAGAATTAACACAGAAGACCAAAGCCTGAGGCCCATAAAGAGCCGCGGATCCGCGGTATGAGCTTTCTTGGGCCGCGGATCCGCGGCGGATCTGCCACTTCAGCACCTCAGATTTGCATCGAAATTCTTCTAGAAGGGCCCACATTCATTTATGATATATCAAATTCCATAATTCTCGCGAAGCTACTGCCAGATCAGCAAAGAAGATTAAGCAAGGCTAATCTTAATTAAGCTCCTAACTAATCTCTTCCAGAAGCCCCCTCCTAACTAATCACATCTAGAAGCTTCTCCTCTAACTAACTTTTGGAGGGAAATTCAAATTTCCTCAACAAACTTTAGGAGGGAAACTTAGAATTTGAAATCCTAGATCTAGGGTTTAGATGTCTATAAATAGGAACCTAGACCTAGGGTTAAAGGCTAATCAATCTTTTAGGAATCAAAATTTTAGGGAATCAATCTTTAGTTAGCTAGATCTCCCATTTTCTAAATCTCTTTCTTCATCATCTTTTTCCACAAGTCTAGTGACAAGGCTTGTGCGAAACCCTAACCCTAATTCCACTCCAAATTCAAGATCTTGAGTACCAATCAAGCGAGAAGCCTTCAACCTTTTAGGAGCCGAGCCGATCTTCAATCGGGCAAGTGATCCAAGCCGATCCGCGACCCACGGAGACGAGCGTAGCCAAATCGACAATCGAGTTCTTCCTCTTGTAGTTCTTGAGCGAATGTAATGAAATTGTTGATATAAATAAAAGGTGAAATTCTTTAATCTTGCTTTCTTTTAAATTCTTGCATCATGATTAGATCTCAATTTGTAATTGTTGTTCTTGTTGTGATGTTTGAGTAAAACTCCGCTCGTAAAGGAGTCGAGACGATCAATAGAAAGATGATGTAACAAATCTTAATACGATTTTAAGTCCTATGAGTTTTGTAAACCCTAGCAAGTTCAAGAATCGATGACCTTGTTTCGTAGCGATGCTTTCTTGATTGTGATCGCTCGAAATTAGGGATCTACGATCGTTTCTTGAATTTACTAGAGGCTAGAATGTGAATGATATCGACGAAAGAACAAGGGATAAGATGAAATCCTAGTTTCACAAGAAATCCCTAATTCTCGATCGATCATCATCGATCTAGTATCAATTCATCGAAGGATAAGAATACGTAATTGTAAGATTACATCACATCTATAGATCCGATCGATTCCTACGAGCCTCATTTCGATTCTTGAGATTTGGTTTGGAAAAATCAACAAACTATCAATTCTTGATTCTATCTTTTTCTTGTTATTAGATCTAGATTTTTCTAATTCTTGAACTTCAATTCTTTAAATCATGAATTGTTTTGTTTTCTTTTCATTAAGTTTCGACTCATCTAATTCTAAAGACGACCGATTACACTGTCCCTGTGGACGATCCACACTCACTTACAATCTACATCCGACACCGTAGTTGATTGCGGTCAAATAATTTTTGGTTGTGATTTCTTTACAATTTCCCAATTACACAACGACAAGAATTTATTACAATCAAATGGCGCCGTTGCCGGGGATCATTTGATTTGATAAACACATCCAAGAAATTTCTTTACCATCAAATGGCGCCGTTGTCGGGGATAGTGCGCTAATTGTTCGTATTTTGAAATTTGAGTTGAAAATTTTATTCCATCTAAATTTTGTGATCTAAACTCGCACAAACTCTAATACGTGTGTTGTGATTTGATTGCGAGGAAATCTAGAATCATTGGAGCTGGAGAAATTTTTTTCTGAAAATTCCAGAGAGTTAAGGGGCTGAACAGTAGAAGCCTCAAGAAATTTTGTGCAGTGTTCCCACTGTTCGACCGCGGAAGGGCGGCATTAGGAGCCTATTGCGGCGGAACCGCCGCATCTTTGAGGGTTCTCTGAAAACTTTTTCTTTCAGGTGATTTCTTACCTTCTCCTCTCTCCTCTTTTCAGCTCCAAATAACATTTTGTGCAGGTTTCTTTGCAAATATTCGCAGCGCGCAAAAAGCAAAATAAAAATTTGTGCGTGTTTTGATTCTTGGTTGTTTGCATAATTAATACGAAATTTAAGGGGCACGACCAAATCCAAATTAGGTGGGGATTTCATTACCCTTCCTAGGCCCCGAAAACCACAAAACTTGCATCCGCATTGTCCCACATTAATTAAAAAATATCTAGAGATGACTCTAAGGACCGTTGCGCTCAATTAGGACAGAAGAAGGCCGTGGGTAATTCATTGCTTATCCGCGTTTTCTTGTGGTGTCTAAGGCGAGTGTGTCTAAGGCTAGTGGTTTTTAATTAGGCCCACTACTTACGTAGTGGAGTACCTTCCCACTTACCCGGCACTTATCCGGCCACAGGGGGACAAAGAGGCAGTGGAGGATTCTATCCCGCGACTTGTCTTTTGGCAGTTAGGAGCGGTCTAGAGCCGGACCTAGGTGACCACTAAAATTAGGGTTTTTGCTTGTTGCATTTGTTGTGTTGCATCATATTTTCAAAAATCCGTATCATTTTTCAAAACAAACACCAATCACATTCATTCATTCCCCTAATTATAAATTCACGCTGCCACTTGTACTAACCCTTTTTAGTGCAAGATAGGCTGGACACGGGTTTCTAATGCCCGTTAGTCCGCGTTTCCCTCATCGACCCAAAAGTCGGTATTTCTACATTTACCTTTCTTTACCTACCATCACACCCACATCGATGGATCCGTCTCCATCAAACTTCTTTTCCACTACTCTGCCGCCGTTCGTTGGTGCGCAGAATCCACCTCGCATCTCTCTCCAGGAGAGGGGCTATCCTACACGAGGCCCACTTTCCACCTGTCTTTCCATTCCACTAGCCAACGGGGAAAATTTTCAAATAAAACCCCAATACATCAACCTTCTACCAAAATTTCACGGTCTCGAGTCTGAAGACGCATACGTGTTTATCATGAAATTTGAAAATGTATGCGCAATGATGGGTACTTCACAGCTTTCTGTGGATGCTTTACGTCTTCGTCTTCTCCCATTCACCTTGTGCGATATAGCCGAGAAGTGGCTATATAATACTACCGCACATTCAAATTGGGAAGACTTCGTCAAAGCATTCCTTAAGAAATTTTACCCACATCAAAAAACAGCTCGAGTCCGTAGCGAAATCTATCAATTCACCCAGCTTCCAAATGAAACATTTTCAAAATGTCTTGAACGTTTCAAGGATCTGTTAGTCCAATGTCCACATCACGGCATCCCGAGATGGGAACTGTGCCGAATCATTTATGAGGGCATTACTCCTAACACAAGACAGACCCTTGAATCCATGTGTCAAGGCAACTTCATGACTAAAGATGATGGGGAAGCCTGGAATTTTCTAGAAAATTTCGCTGAAAAGACTTTACAGTGGGAGGGTGTGAGTCAATCGTCTAGGGATGGCAATGATATTTCCATAGGAATTAGAGCTGAAATTTCAGCTTTACACAAGAAATTTGACGCTATGGAAAACAAATTTTTAGCCGCCGCCCTAAGTCAAATATCACTCTCCAAAACTGTATGTGGATGCTGTTCTGATCCATCTCACTTGACGGAAGAATGTCCGTTTCAAGGTCATGAGCATACCAATGCCGCATTTCAAAGACCTAGAAACGATCCATCTTCCTCCACATATGATCAGGTTGGAGGAATCACCCAAATTTTGCTTGGAACCAATCACAATTTCAAAACACGGTTCCAACCCAAAACAATTTCCAAGGGGCCCCTCCACCACAACAGCACCCACCACTTCAATTGAGTCAGCACCCCTTCCAATCACAAAACATTCAACATCCGGCCAACACTTTTGCACCGTCTAGTCCTTTACAATTGACCGGTACAGATAATACCTCTGCACTAGCACAAACCTTGGATACTTTCATGAAACAATCCATCCAAGGGACGGCAAGTTTGCAATCTTCCGTCGAGAATGTGATGAAGATCATTATCTCTCAAAATGAGAACATCAAATCGATGGAAGAACAAATTGCACAACTAAAAGCCGAAATGCGTGCAAGAGAGAAAGGGAAACTTCCAGCTCAACCTTTACCTAATCCTAGCTATTCACATCATGTGGATGAGATCACGTTGAGATCTGGAAGAGTGCTTGACAATCACTTTGGGGAAGAGTTTGATGATACTAATAAATCAATCAATAACACCCCGGCTGAGACCTTTCCTTCCACACACACTTCTAATTCTGACCCCAGTTCTTCTACCCCACCATCTTCTTCCGAGCCTATTCTTCGTTTCCCAAAAGGCTCGCCACTTCAGCCCACCTCTTTTACTCCTCCACGGACGATCCCCACTTCTATTCTGGGATCGGTTCCACACCCATTTCCTTCTCCTATGATGGACCCAGCGCTTATTGCTAAGGCACCTTATCCTAATCGGTTAAGGGCTAACACTCCGAGTCCACATATGGAGAAGATTATGAACATTTTTAAGCAAATAAACACCAACATCCCTTTCCTAGATGCCATCCAACAAGTTCCGTCCTATGCAAAAACTCTTAAGAACTTGTGCACTAGGAAGAGGAAGACTCAAGTGCCCAAGAAGATTTTCATGGAAAAGACAATAGACACGGCTTTCCCCCAACAATTACCGAGGAAACGTAAGGATCCTGGATATCCTACTATTTCCATTTCTATCGGGGAGAAACACATTAATCGTGCTCTACTAGACCTTGGCGCTAGTGTTAACTTGCTTCCTTTCTCAGTCTACGAGCAACTAGGTATCGGAGAGTTGAAGCCAACCAATTGCACTCTCCAGATGGCTGACCGATCAATCACCAAACCTAGGGGTGAACTGGAGGATGTGTTAATAAAAATCGGGGAATTTATATTCCCTGTGGACTTTATTGTAATTGATACACAGCCTGTAGCGAACCCACGGAATCAAATTCCGGTGATTTTAGGTCGCCCCTTTTTGGCCACTTCCAATGCTATTATCAACTGTCGTAATGGTTCTATGACCCTATCTTTCGGGAATAGGTCAATAGAGCTGAACATTTACAAATTGGGAAGTGTACCCTCCGAACCTACTGCTCAGGTATGTTCTATCGACTTAATGGATGTCGACAGCAGCGAATTTGATGATCCTCTTTATACTGATCTTGACTCTTTTCATACGTTATTGTTTGACCCAACTATGTATCATACACATACGGACTCTTCCACCGAGATGTCCGGGTCAACAACTAACACTGATTATGAAATGCCTTTAGAGTCTGAAGATCATCCCGTACTTTGTGATGACATTATTCACCGGGGTATTGATGGAACTTTTGAGGAAATCTTCGCTGATGAACTCGCATTTTTGAATGACACGGGTGTTGAGATGAATCATCTTCCAATCAATGAAATTGAACCTCCACCCCTTCTTTTGAATTATAAGAAGAATGCGAGTAATCCATCACATACACTGCATCGTCTCTCCAAAATGAGACGCACACACATTCTATTCCACCACTTACCCTTTCCCCACTTCTTCTTCCACCAACCAGAGCACTGCATTGATAAAATTTTTGAATGGTTGGTGTTAACATTTGGTCTTTGCAAAGCTTGGCATCGACCACTGATTTTTGACCCCCACTTGTGATTTTAAAAGATTAACATTGCATAACTCAAGTTTGGGGGGGGATATTTTTTCTGGCTCTTGAAAAGAAAATTTTACAAAAATATGAGCCAAAAATAAGTTTCGGGGAGGTTCTTCACTTATATATTTTGCCCCCACTAATAAATTCCTCCCAAGCTTACAGGTTTTTGAGATTTAGCAGAAGGCAACAGTGAGGACACTGTTGAAAACAAGTTTGGGGGAGGTTTGTGCTTATTTTCGCATCATTTGCATATCATTTGCATAAGCACAAAACATTTTTGAAAACCTATAAAAATTTAAAAATTTTCAAAAAGATAAAAACATTTTTGTATATAAATAAGATAATAAAAGATTAGATAGTGAAAAATTACATCCATGAGATTAGAAAAATTTAAGAAAACTAAGAAAATTAGAAGTTTTCTTATACGAACTAGTAATAAGTAGTTATGAGCCGTTGTCCCAAGGGTTAGTAAGATGAAAGACGTCACTAATCTGAAGATAAAAATAAGTCTGAAAAATAGTTTCTATTCTGGAAGCCAAACATTTTGAACGTTGATACCCTGCTATTCGCACTTACACACGTCTTGAAGCCTGGGATAGTAGAGGATACCTTGAAATGCTCTTGTCTTAAAGCCGATGTATGAAGGAAATAAAAAAAAATGAATAAAAATATAAAGTGGTGAGAAAAATGGACACTGGTTTTGTTATCACCAAGGGCAATAAAAAATATATAGCGAGGGTGCTTCTTCACCTAGTGCCCTAAGGCCAACTGGTCTGGGAGTCACTGCTATGCCTGAGGTGGTGCAAGACGAGGAAAATACACCAAATAAGCAAGCACATGAGTAATCGGTCGGTTAGTACCTCAAGAAGTATTAACGGTCGCATGAAAGTGTGTGAGCAATCTCATCTAAATATTCATTAATTAAAAAGTACAGAGGCTGATGGGCAAGAGTATGATAGCTTGAATTGAATTCTCCGGGTGTAGGGATGTCCTTTATACACACGCAGGGTTATATGATCGATGTTTGGAAGAAAGATAGGAATGAAAAATAAGACGATGTTTTATTGAGGGAGGACGTGATTTCTGACATCTTTTCATAACCATTAAGATAGGGCTCATGACAACCGAAAAGCTAGCTTAGTTGGAAACCCTAATTTTCAAGGCCTTTCTTTTACAATTCTTTTCTTTAAATGTAATATTCATGATCTTCCTTTTATTATTGGATTTTGTGGGTGCAATCCGCTGAAAACCCTCAGGAGACAACACTCCTCCTACTAGGGACACCTAGAGGTTTAAAGGCTTGTTGCACGTGCTCAGTGCAATCGTGTTGCCTACGAAAGTGTGCTAGTTAGTTTTTCTCTTTCTTTATTTTCTCCTTCTCTTTTTAATAAAACATTCGCTCGAGACGATCGAAATTAAGTTTGGGGGTATTTGATCAGTCGAAAATAATGTATTTTTAACACGGCAATTTCCCCATCTTTTGCACTCATTTAGAAGTGTTCGGTATTCATATTTCACATTTTAGCAAATCAGTCGTTAAATATCAGATTTCATGTGTTAGACGTTTAAAACGACACTTTAAGGGAAATTAACCGCATTTCATGGCATAGCATCATCTCTTTATTTGCGCAACACTTGTCTCGAGATTTGTGCAGGAAATTGCAGGAGCAAAGTCAAAAGAAGCTGATAAAAAAATACACCAACTCCATGTTTTCAGATCTGGTAGCAATACAGAAGGCCAAATGAAATTCCACACATCAAAACAAAGCCCAATTACTATAGAGAGAATTAACACAGAAGACCAAAGCCTGAGGCCCATAAAGAGCCGCGGATCCGCGGCATGAGCCTTCTTGGGCCGCGTATCCGCGGCGGATCTGCCACTTCAGCACCTCAGATTTGCATCGAAATTCTTCTAGAAGGGCCCACATTCATTTATGATATATCAAATTCCATAATTCTCGCGAAGCTACTGCCAGATCAGCAAAGAAGATTAAGCAAGGCTAATCTTAATTAAGCTCCTAACTAACCTCTTCCAGAAGCCCCCTCCTAACTAATCACATCTAGAAGCTTCTCCTCTAACTAACTTTTGGAGGGAAATTTAAATTTCCTCAACAAACTTTAGGAGGGAAACTTAGAATTTGAAATCCTAGATCTAGGGTTTAGATGTCTATAAATAGAAACCTAGACCTAGGGTTAAAGGCTAATCAATCTTTTAGGAATCAAAATTTTAGGGAATCAATCTTTAGTTAGCTAGATCTCCCATTTTCTAAATCTCTTTCTTCATCATCTTTTTCCACAAGTCTAGTGACAAGGCTTGTGCGAAACCCTAACCCTAATTCCACTCCAAATTCAAGATCTTGAGTACCAATCAAGCGAGAAGCCTTCAACCTTTTAGGAGCCGAGCCGATCTTCAATCGGGCAAGTGATCCAAGCCGATCCGCGACCCACGGAGACGAGCGAAGCCAAATCGACAATCGAGTTCTTCCTCTTGTAGTTCTTGAGCGAATGTAATGAAATTGTTGATATAAATAAAAGGTGAAATTCTTTAATCTTGCTTTCTTTTAAATTCTTGCATCATGATTAGATCTCAATTTGTAATTGTTGTTCTTGTTGTGATGTTTGAGTAAAACTCCGCTCGTAAAGGAGTCGAGACGATCAATAGAAAGATGATGTAACAAATCTTAATACGATTTTTAAGTCCTACGAATTTTGTAAACCCTAGCAAGTTCAAGAATCGATGACCTAGTTTCGTAGCGATACTTTCTTGATTGTGATCGCTCGAGATTAGGGATCTACGATCGTTTCTTGAATTTACTAGAGGCTAGAATGTGAATGATATCGACGAAAGAACAAGGGATAAGATGAAACCCTAGTTTCACAAGAAATCCCTAATTCTCGATTGATCATCATCGATCTAGTATCAATTCATCGAAGGATAAGAATACGTAATTGTAAGATTACATCACATCTATAGATCCGATCGATTCCTACGAGCCTCATTTCGATTCTTGAGATTTGGTTTGGAAAAATCAACAAACTATCAATTCTTGATTCTATCTTTTTCTTGTTATTAGATCTAGATTTTTCTAATTCTTGAACTTCAATTCTTTAAATCATGAATTGTTTTGTTTTCTTTTCATTAAGTTTCGACTCATCTAATTCTAAAGACGAACGATTACACTGTCCCTGTGGACGATCCGCACTCACTTACAATCTACATCCGACACCGTAGTTGATTGAGGTCAAATAATTTTTGGTTGTGATTTCTTTACAATTTCCCAATTACACAACGACAAGAATTTATTACAATCAAAACACCCACGACACGAAGTGACCAGCTGGAGAAGGAGAAAGTTGTTACCGCGATACGGTAGCGTAATTAACTGCAGGGGCTTGCGCCTGCAGGGAAGAGCGTCCCCACAATAAAAAACCCCTCAAACGAGGGGGAATCTGACAAAGTCTGCTACATCGGACGCATCCGCTCAGACCTTCGATACACGGTGCCATAAATCAACTTGGCATCTTCGGAGAGGTGGACGGATAGCACCAATTAGCATCTGCCCCGAACCTCAGGCGAGACGTCCTGCGTCTCGGCCGTCGTTCGGAGGGGAACAGATTCTGGCACGCCCGGTGGGACCTTTTCCTCTTTCCACTCCACACTTCGTGTGTCGTAATTCGCGAACCAATCGCGGTTCTCTAATAGTTGCCCTTGGGTTTCGAGATACTAAGACTTGGCATCTTGCTCATTGCAGAAAGCAAAGGATCGATGGCTTCTACTTCTGTGAAATGCTCCAACTGCTCAGACTGCAATTGCGACCAACGCTCTGCCTCGCCAGGAGGTATAGCCTACGGACCCCAAGCTGCTTCGTTATTCACAATACCGGTGGACCAGGTGACTCAGGCCACTACCGGATTGTTCTTTGGGACTATGCTCCCACCGAAAAGCTTCGCCGCGCCGGTGCTGACAAAGGAAGCTCCCAAGAAGTCGGTCTTTGATCGTCTTACCCCTGCCGCGGCTCCTCTCAACGGGTCGCCCAACATCAGCGCCTCGGTCTTCTCTAGATTGGGCCAGAAATCCTGTGGACCCATCATGGGGCCTACAATCCCAGAGAAGGCCGCTTCTAAGAAAGTGACCGGTCCTGCTCCCGAAATCGCCAGGGCGGCTTCCCCGACCACAAAATCGGTCTTTACAAGATTGACGGCTCCAGCTCCCGCTTCTGCTACCCGAAGGGCATCGGTCTTCGACAGGCTAACACCAGCAGCGACCCCCCACCTACACAGGGGGCAAGACGAAGCCACTCTCACCACTGAACCAACGCCGTCCGCTCGACACGCTCGACGTCGCCATTGGCGCCGAGTAAGGAAGGCTGGGGGCAACTCCCCCTCTGGGCTAACTCCACCAGCCCCGACGGCAGAAGTTAACACTGTTGTTCCAACTGGGAACAGCTTTGAGATGCTAAATAAGGTGCAAAGGAATTCTCCTACTGCGGTGCTAAAGAAGTCTCCTCCTCCACTAAAAAAGGTTGCGGAAATAAAGCCAGAACAGCCCCGATCTCCTCAACGGCTGTCTTCCAAAATCTACAAGGTTTGACGGCAGGCCCGAGACTCGATGATTGATCCAAACTTCTCCCGCCAGCACAAGAAGCTGAAAATCCAACCGGAAGCCAGTCGCCAGGTTAAACCACGAAAAGCTGTCTGGATGCCCACTTCAACGGCCCCCTCAGCTCCCACTGCTCATAAAAGGAGGAAGCCAGAGAAGATCCCCCAGCCTGCAACGACAGCTAAAAGCACTGAGCCCAGACGACCTAAGTCTGGGGGCATGATGGTCCACACCGTATACATGGCGTCAGGAAAAGAATTCAGCCGTGCGTCTACAGGTCATAGACCGCTCACATGGTCGGTGACTAAAGATCAGGAGCAACAGCAAAAGCTCTAGGAAATGATGAATGCTATGGCCGCACTTACCGGGCCAAAAGAAAACCCAGAAACGTCCTCAGACGAACGCCAGGAGGAAGAAACCGACGCCGAATTCCTTCGCCGGATACTGGAGAAGAAGGACAAAGAGGCTGCCGAACAAGCAGCCAACATACAGCGTATGGGCCTCCTCTTCCAAGATATGATAGGAATGATGATCCAACAGGATCCACCCGCTGAGGATCCCCCGATCGTCCTTGAAGACGACAGGGGAGAAACGTCAAATCCACCACCGGCCCTCTCAACGGCCAAGGAGGAGACAATCTCTAAGGCTGACTTGGTCGACTATATAGCCCAGCAAATCCGGGTTCATCATACGACTGAGGCAGCTGGTCAAGTCGTAAAAACGGGGCGGCCATATCCGAGCTGGTACGATCAAATCAGATACCCGCCGGGTTACACAATTCCCAAGTTCCATGTTTACAAGGGGACCGGCAATCCCCACCAACATGTAGCCCAGTTCAGGGCCCTTTGCGGTAACACCGGCGGAGATGATAAACTATTGCTTCGCCAGTTCGTGGGCAGCTTATCAGAAACAGTGTTCGAATGGTATTCGGAACTCCCGAACGATTCTATCAAGACGTTCGCTGAAATGGAGTTGCTATTCACTCAGCGATTCGCAAGTGCCAGCGAACGCACTCCAATAACGGCACTGATTAACGCCAGGGTAAAACCAGGCAAAACTTGGGTCCAGTATGCTATACGATGGCGGAATTTATGGTCGAAATGCGAGCAACGCATTGAGGAAGCACCCGCAGTGGGCATGTTCGTGGGAACCTTAGACCCTCACGCAACTATCTCCCATTTTATGATGTTCTTTAAGCCAACCACATTCCAGGCTTTAATCGACAAGTTGGCTCAGATGGACCAAATGGGTCATAGACCGTCTCCCCCGAAGCCAGAACCTCGGAATGACAAGGGTAAAGGAAAGGCAATCTTCGTCGCGAATGCCCAGCAGCAAACTAGCGCCCCGAAGATGGCAGATCAATTGGAAGAAAGACGCCGGTATTATAATGAGAAGATGAAGCGTCCCTACTCGTTCCCACGAGACAAGACGAAACGGTTATTCGAGCTGGCAGTACGCAACAGACTTATAAACCTACCAAATCCAAGGCGACCGCCACAACCCGCTGAGGTGAATAACCCTAACTATTGCCCATACCATCAAACGGTAAGTCATCCGATTGAAGGTTGCTTCGTCTTCAAGGGATGGATTGAAGATCAATACCTCCAGGGGAAGTTTGCACTGTTCGAAAAGTGGAAGGTGAACCCACCACAGCCGCATACTCCTAAGAAAGCAGATACACCGGGGGCAACCTGTTCCTTTATTGAAGAAGCTCCATGGGAGGTCATGCTGTCAACTAAAACCAAAAGAATGCTGAGGGACCTTCATGCGTGACCTGCGGTCGAATGGAGTGACCCGCTTGAACCTCGAATTATCGAAGGGATGTTGAAGCCGCGCCCAGCTACGAAGACTCGTGGTGATGGCCCAAATACTCACGCCCAACCGTCCAAATCTTCGAAGAAAAAGAAGAAGAAATCCAAGAAGCCCGTAAAACCTGGAGACGAGCGCACGAACTTGCAGAAGCAAATCGACGCGCTGGAAGAGTACAATCAAAAGGCGCGAACTCCTGTCACGCTGCAAGAGTTCCTCAGCCACATCTTTCAAGAGGAAGATGATGGAGAGAGCTCGTCGGATGAATCCGAGGGATATGTGGAGAGTTGTAACGTAATCTCCCACTCGTTTACCGACGATGAGAAAACTCCTGGCACTAAGAAACTGGGAACAGAGCCTGAACCAGAGCGTGTGTGGCCAACAGATGAAATGATCAGCGCCTTTCTAGATGAGATTCGTCTAAAGAGTAAAGCAGATCAGGAGCGTGAGATGGCCGCATCGGAAGGAGCCAAATGCAGGCGATTGAACGAAAGAGCTGAAGTACTCCCGCCAGATCGAAAGGCATCCGAGGCAGACAAGAAGATATTCAAGACAAGAAAAAGGTTTGCCAAAGCCATGTCAATGGGAATGAAGCTACCACCCTCGGAAGAAAACACGCTCAATGGGACGAAGAGGCACCCTGATTATTGCGCATATCATCGGAAAATTTCACACCCCACGGAGGAGTGCGACGCCTTTAGGATATGGTGGCAAGGATATGCTGCTCATCAGCAACATTTTAAGCGCATGAAACACAAGACTCGTCGGGAACGAAGAAGTACTGTCAACGAGCACAACAGAACTATTGGTAGCTGCTACATGGTTAACGCCGGAGGGCCATAAGTTCTCACCTTTGGGAGCGACTCCGATGAAGAAATCGCTCTGGGCCCTCTCTTTAAAGAATCCGTTTTAGGGAAAGAGGAGAAATCGGAGGCCTGCGAGAACATTCAGCTGCGCAATCGCATACTCCCAGAAAAGAATCTCGGGCCCGCGAGTAGAAAAGATAAGGGAAAGGAAAAGGTCACTGAAGATATCACTTTAGATGACCAAGTCATGAAAGAGCTGGCTGCCAAAGACCCTCCTAGGAAGGGTAAGGTGGACTATAACATCCTAACGCACCTAAGGAAGCTACCTTCTCAGCTTATTATTCTCGATGCCCTCCTATTATCGAAAGAAGCGCGAGACTCACTAATTAAGGTGTTACAAGAACTTGAGCAATTCCAAGCCTTCCTCGCCACTGAAAGGATGAAGGATGAATTGGAGGAAGTGCATACGGCCGACATCACTTTCGGTGAAGAAGAACTCCTTCTCGGGGCGTGCGACCACAACCGTCCCCTATATGTCTCTGGATACTGCCATGATATCAAGATAGGCAAGATCCTAGTAGATAACGGATCCTCCGTCAATCTCCTTAATGTTCGGGTGTTGAAGGAAATTTGCATGAGTGTGCAACACCTCGCTCGTGACAAAATTACCATCTCCGGTTTCGATTCACAATCGTCACGGACTCTCGGATCTGTGATACTAACATTACACTTTGGACTGCTCGTCACAGACATCGAATTCCATATCATTGACGCCAAGACCTGCTACAACGCCTTGCTCGGTCGTCCTTGGCTACACGAGTACAACATCATCCCTTCTACACAACATCAGTGTATGAAGTACTTTAAGGATGGTTTCGAGTAGACCGTAACAGGTGATCTGAACCCATTTTCCGTGAACGAAGTCCGCAAATACGAAGATGTGAAGTACTTTTTGCCAGATTTCGAGGATACAGAAAGGTGTCGCAAGCCGGAGAACAAAGCCGCCGCCACCATCCCTGTCTTCGGGAGCGATACCGAAGAAGAAGAAGAGATAGTTTATGCTGGACCGTCTCAACGCAACAACCCGGGGACGTCCGCCCCCATGTTGATCTTCGGAAGTGACTCGGAAGATGAGGTTAATGCCGTGTTCTCCAGTCGGCCGTCAATACAAGCATCGCCTAGCGATGATCAGAGTTTGCAAATCACCATGGTGCCGCGAGAACACTACAAGGAGCTCGACACACTTCAAGTTTACGAGGTGCAGGACCTGCAAACGTTTTACGTCCCTCCTAGGCAAAGGGGTGAGAAGGTAATCCTATTCTACCGATCCTCAGAGTCGAAAATAGAGAAAGAGATCTGGCATGGCGCGGATGCTACACTCGACAGGCTCCAACCTATCCATTTGCCCAGATACTACACAAATGGACTAAAGAGGCTATTGAAGCGCCAAGGAGTACCCTTAAAACAGACTGTTCGACAAGCTCGGTTCTACAACAGGATTTAGGATGTCCCTGGAACTCAACGCAAATTGCCCAACGGGAAAATGGAAACACTTGGGCTTGGATATGTGAGAGCCGGAAAACGGGAACGGGCCCACAGTAGCTACACCATATATACCTTTGATGAAGAAGAGGACGTCCTGTCAGGAAATGCCAACCCCTCATCAAAACTAGATCCCACGATTGGAATGCCGAGTCCGTCATTTGAAGAACGAATGGACAAGCTTATCAGGAAAGCGGGTCAAAAAGCTCAAGACGACCATAGTCGCGAAATGGCCATCTACGAGAAAGCCAGGATGCAACGTCTGCTTCAACAGGCTGCAAAAGGCAAAGATGCTCATCCTTGTCAACCCGTTGTACGAAAGGCCCGACGCAGAGACGGAAATAAATCAAGAAGCGGAAAGAGGAGCCGACAACAACGACGCAGGATTAGAGAGTTACGTGATCGGGTATTGCGCGGCTCGGATTTGTCCCTCATGAAGAAGATGAGTCGAGCGTACTCCTTCCCCCGAGACAAGACGGAGAAGTTACTCAAGCTCGCTATAAAACATCAAATGATCGCACTTCCAGAATCTAGGCACCCTGAGCAAGCTAACAAGGCTTCTCATCTAAGCTATTGCTCTTATTACCGAGCCATAGGACATCCTACCGAAGACTGCTTCACCTTCAAGAACTGGGTCGAGGACCAGTACCAACAGGGCAGATTCACTTTATCCGACGGCTGGAGGGTAACACCGCCACAAAAGCACGAACCCAAAGCCGCAAAAGCAGAACCAGACCCACCTCAGTCCTGGAAGCGGATTCGCACCTGTTATACGATTACGATATTAAAAGAAGAGCCCGAGAACATGGATGACCTTCCCTGGTGCTTTGAGAACAGCGATGATGAGGTGGTCTCAGAATTTCCGCCAGCTCCAAAAGAACTGGAAGACGGCATACATACTACTGCATATAACCTCAAGAAGATTGAGTTGGGATCGGCAGATGACCCGCGACCGACATTTGTCAGCGAGCTGCTATCTGAAGAAAGGGTGACTGCGTTAAAGAACGTACTTCTACGGCATAAAGACTGCTTCGCGTGGAACTACTTCGAGATGCCAGGATTAGATCCGGAGATTGCCATGCATAAGTTAGAAATATCCCCAGATATCAAGCCAGTCAAGCAGGCGCCAAGAAGGATGCGACTCGAGCTTGAAATGAGCATCAACGCCGAAGTCAAGAAGCTGCTCGATTCTAGATTTATCCAAGAAGTCCAGTATCCCGACTGGATCGCCAATATCGTCTCGGTAATGAAGAAGAATGGGACGGTACGCATATGCGTGGATTTCAGGGATCTCAATAAAGCCTGTCGGAAGGACGATTTCCCAGTACCAGTAACCGAGCTAATGATAGATAACACGTCCACTCATGAGGTTTTCTCCTTTATGGACGGTTCGTCAGGATACAATCAGATAAAGATGCATCCCGAAGACCAGAAGCACACCGCTTTCCGGACCCCTTTGGGTATATTCTGCTACAAGGTTATGCCCTTTGGTCTAAAGAACGCCGGCGCTACCTATCAAAGGTCCATGACAAAAATCTTCGACGACCTCATACATGACATCGTCGAGTGCTACATCGATGACCTTGTAGTAAAGAGCATGTCATACGAAGAGCATTTAAAGCATCTGGAGACCGTATTTCAACGCCTTCGGCAATATAATTTGAAGATGAATCCCCTCAAATGCGCGTTTGGAGTCTCCTCGGGTAAATTCCTGGGATTCATCATCCGACATCGAGGTATCGAAATAGATCCATCTAAGATCAAGGCGATCATAGAAATGCCTCCGCCAAGAACCTTCAAACAGTTGCGGGCTCTCCAAGGGAAGCTCGCATACATCCGGCGATTTATCGCCAATCTTTCAGGCAAATGCCGTCCTTACAGCCACCTGATGAAGAAGGGAACTCCATTCGTTTGGGATCACAAATGCCAAGGTGCACTAGACGAGATCAAGCAGTACCTGCAGAACCCTCCGGTGTTGGCTGTGCCAGTCAAGGGAAAACCCCTCATTCTTTATACAACCGCCCTCGAAGGTTCCTTGGGCGCATTATGGGCACAAGAGAATGATCAAGGGAAAGAGAGAGCACTCTACTACTTAAGTCGGGTTTTGCTGGGGGCAGAAAACAACTACTCTCCCATTGAAAAACACTGCTTGGCGTTAATCTTCGCAATAACAAAACTCAGGCACTATGCGTTGGCGCACGAAGTCCGTCTCATCTCGAAGGTGGACCTTCTTAAATATTTGATGTCAAAGGATATACTGACGGGTCGACTCGCTAAATGGGCTCTACTCCTGATGGAGTTCTCAATAACGTATCGACCTCTTAATGCAGTGAAAGGCCAGGCCATTGCCGACTTCCTCGCTGAGCATCCAGTACCTACCGGTTCTTATCTGAACTGCGATCTGCCAGACGAACATGCATTCGACGCGATCGGCGGAGGTGATACCCGATGGGAACTCTATTTTGACAGGGCATCTTCCATGAAGAAGCGCAAACAATATACCCCCATAATCAAATCGGGAGTAGGCCTCATCTTCGTAACCCCACAAGGAGGGATAATGCGCTTTGCTTTCTCCTTAACGGAATCGAGGACGAACAATGAAGCCGAATACGAAGCTTTGATAGCGGGCCTCGAGATCGCCATTAACATGGGAATTGAAGACCTCTCTATATACGGGGATTCTCAATTGGTTGTTAGTCAAGTAAATGGTGACTACCAAACGTGCAAACCGGAGTTAGTGAAATACGACGAAAAGGTGCAACAACTATTGACCCAAATTCCCTCCTACACTTTGGAAAGTATACCACGTGCGGAAAATAGCAAAGCAGACGCGTTAGCTAAACTCGCTAAAGAGCTGGCTGACGAGAACCTCGATGACATCAGAATCGTGGTACAGAGTCGTCGGGTGCTCGCCCCAGCAGAAATATCTCCGGAATTATACGAAGAAAAGGGGGTGACTGAGCAGACGACTCTACAAATAAAAGACCATGAAAAGGCCGAGGACTGGAGGGAAGTCTTCATAGACTACTTTAAGTCCCACCGAATCCCCAAAGAAGTGTCCTCAAGACATCAGCTCATGAAACGAGCTCTATCTTTCGCTTTCGTCAATGATACTCTGTATAAGAGGTCGTTTGATTCTCTGTGGCTGAGATGCTTAGGACCTGACGAAGCAGAAAGAGTCGTTCAGGAAGTTCACGACGGACTCTGCGGTTCTCACCAAGCAGGCCCGAAAATGAAATTAAAGATCAAACGGACGGGTTATTATTGGCCCACGATGGTCCAAGACTGTCTCGAGTATGCGAAGCAATGCCACTCATGCCAGATTCATGGAGACTTTATCCACCAACATCCGAATCCACTACACCCAACGGTGGCTAGCTGGCCATTCGAAGTGTGGAGGACTAACATAGTCGGCCCCATCGAGCCAACATCATCCCGGGGACATCGTTTCATCCTGGCGACAACTGATTACTTCTCCAAATGGGCAGAAGCAGTACCGCTGAGAGAAGTGAAGACGGAGAATATCCTCCACTTCTTCAAGACACACGTCATCTATCGGTTTGGAACCCCATGGCGGATTATCTCCGATAATGGGCCAGCCTACAGAAGCCATAAGATTAGCCGCTTTGCGCAGCAACACAATATATACTGGAGATATTCTTCAGTGTACAATCCACGAGCTAACGGTCTGGCCGAGGCCTTCAATAAGACCTTGAAAAAGATCATAAAAAAGACGGTGTCCCGAAATAAGAAAGACTGGCACGAGAGGCTGCAAGAGGCCCTTTGGGCCTATCGAACTACATTCAAGCCGGCCACGAACACAACACCGTACGTGTTGGTAGTTGGGACGGAAGCAGTGCTCCCCCTCGAGATATAGCTATCCTCTCTACGAGTGGCGGTCCACTACGAGCTGAAGGATGAAGAAAATGCTCACCTTCGGCTCGAGGAGCTTGATGCCCTCGATGAAACCCGGCTCATAGCGCAACAAAATCTAGAGGCCTACAAAGCAAAGATGACGCGCTCACACGAAAGATTAACCAGGCCGAGGACATTCCGCCAAGGCGAACTCGTACTCGTAGTCAAAAGACCTATGATCCCCAATCGTGCCAAGCGGGGAAAATTTGAGCCGAACTATGAAGGCCCGTACATTATAGACAAGGTCTACCCGGGTGGAGCCTATCTACTCATGGACATGCACGGTGAAAGGCCTTTCAGGCCAATAAACGGCCGCTTCCTAAAGAAATACTACGCTTAATGAGCCACAGCCTAGGTCAATGATAGATGACGACGACTATGTCCGCTCGCTATCTTCCTAAGCTCAGACTTTATAAGCAGTAGCCGGCCTTCCCCTGAATGGACCGAAACATCCTTAAACTAACGATGGACCGAAACGTCCTTAAACTAACGATGGACCGAAACGTCCGTAAACTAATGATGGACCGAAATGTCCTTAAACTAACGACGGACCGAAACGTCCCTAAACTACTACCGCAGCATCCTTAGGCTGACGAGATGAATAAAAAAAAGGGGAGAAAAAGAAAAATATATAAAAAAAAATGATAAGAAAACGGTATGGCCATAAGCAAAATTGGCACAGATGAAAACCCAAAAGGGCTCCGTGAGTAAAAACAGCAGGACTACCGGCAAGTGTTTGTGAAAACCCGAAAGAGCGCAACCTCGTTAAAAGACACTTATAGGGTCCTCTCGACTTTGTAAGGAGAAACCACCCGCGTGAGATCCTTACGACTCACAAAGGAGCAACACACTTAGGGATCCCCACGATTCCTAAGGAGAAAATACACTTGCGAGATCCTCACGACTCGTAAGGAGAATTCTCTTATGGGACCCTCACGGCTCATGAGATTTGAAAGTCTTAAGTTACAGAAACCTAAACCTGTTCTTAAGCAAATCCCCCACAACCTTCGATATTGCCCTATAAATGGCTCAATACTGACCCTTGTATACAATCCACGGGCGGGAATAAACATTTCCCCAGCAAAGTCCCACCCGTGACTAGGGATATGTCCATATGATGAGCAACCCTTGTAGGTCCTCTCGACCCATAAAGAGAAAGCCCTCTTGTAGGATCCTTACGACTTGCAGAGGAACATACACTTAGGAATCCTCACAATCCCTAGGGAGAAAATACACCTACAAGATCCTCACGACTTGTAGGGAGAAATACCTTTGTGAGACCCTTACGGCTCATGAAGTCAAAAGCCTTGGTCGACAGGACCCTTAACCCTGTTTACTAAGCCACCTTTGTTCAACATCGACAGAGGCAAATGATGATTCGCTCCTGGCAACATCCCAGTTGTAGCGGTGCTGATGCTGAAATCGGTGTCAAAAATCCAAGCTTGCGGCGAAAAAGCTAGCAAGCCACGCATGCATACGAAATAACCGAAATGATGGGGAAACTTGCAATAAAAAGTAGCAAGTAAAAATATATGCATAAAAAATAGCCGAAATGATGGGGCAACTCGCAATAAAAAGCAGCGAGTAGAAAATAAATAAATAGCCGAAATGATTGGGCACCGCGAAAAATAGCCGAAATGATGGGGCAATCGCGACTTTCGCGATATAAAAGCTGAAACGATAGAGCATCGCGGAAAAAGAAATAAAATAAAAATAAAATTTATGCCCTACAGGTGATGTTCCATCACACCCTGTACACAATCCAAGGGCGTAAACAAAAAGGGAACATACCTTCCCCTCAGGTTTCACCAAAGAAGGAAGCTAAATCTCGACGGACCACAAGCGACCTAGAGATCATCCCAACACTCGTCTCGTAACGACGGACACAACTTCAAGCTAAGCGGAACAGCGGCAACTCCCGGTTCCATGGCTCGGTGTTAGTTGTATGTATGCCCTAGAGACCAGTATTATACAGATGATGTATATTATATTGGATGCTTGGACATATATAGAGATGACTTTCTTGCTCGATATGATAGTATGCTATCTGGTTACTCTTTATCTTAACATGTATACTAGTCTCTTTAAACTGTTTTATATTTACATGTTGGTAAAGCCCTTAGGATGTGTACTTGACTGCCTGGACTATGATGCAGATCATACTAGTGGGGACATGGTAGTCCATAAGTACATCCTTCAAGGTCCCTAGTCGTGGGTGTATCGAGACGGGGCATCGATATACCAGTGTAGACTAGCGTATACGCTTCTCGACCCATGAGATGGGCGATGGATGATCCCATATCCATTGGTGTTTGACATCAGAGATGGTATATGGGTGCTCAGTGGAGATTGGGTACACTGGACGGACTCGCCGAGAACTCCCAGATGGTATTATACCTCACGTCAGATGGCAGTTCTCAGGTGACACTTATGCAGGTTAGTCTGTAGACCCGAGATCGTCATAGAGTCTTGTGTGATTCCCACTGTGCTTTGATCTCCACCTTACCACGTCCATGAGGGCGTGCAAAACGGTGGTTTTTGGGTACAGTCCCGAGTCACATGGAGGCAATGAGCGATAGGAGGGGTTTCGTCTCTCCCGGTATTGGGGGTTGATGTTGCGCTGTGCTCGATTGGCCGTAACAGGGAAGTCCCTGGCCAGGGCTGATCAGAGATTTGCTGGTAAGTGTTACCAGTAGTTTCTCGACCCGTTATGAGCCTCACATCGGCACGACTTATCGGTTACTGGGGTCTGACGTTTACCACCCCTAGACTTGATATGCGACATATCAGACGAACAGACCGGACTGTACGGTAAGTGTTACTGGTTGGATTCACAGGAGTGTGAGCGGGCTAGCTCGTCGATCTTCTGATCGCTCAATACCCGGATGGCTGTTACGTTTAGCAGACCGCTTGTGGCTTGTAGGTGATTGATATGATCATCATCTGCTGCCGGCGTATTGACGAGTCTTTAGAGTCCTACACAGAGGTTTCCTGGCTCAAGCGAAACGAAATAGGGGCGCATATGAGATATGTGCGGGACCGAGAATGATGCGTGTATGTGATACCGTATTTCATTCTCGAGATAAATGTATCGATTGGTTATATGCGATATAACCTAGATATCGATTCAAGGATTGATTCGATAAGCCGATACATAGGATACTAGTCGGTTATATGCGATATGACCGGATCGTTAAATCAAGTGTTGATTTAATGATTTAATATATAATTATATATTTGATATATTACTTTGCATTAACTAGTATTGGTACACTTTAAATGGATTTTCTCACTTGATGTGCAAGATGTATATGTGATATACTTTTGTGCACATGTTTGTATCATGTTTGATGATACTTACTCATTTGGTTAAGTGTAAAGAATTAAACCTTGGTTAAGTAAATGGTTAGGGTTTTTATTTATTCATTCATTTATATTTTTAATTTGGATTAAAAATAAATTGCAAAAGCAAACAAAATGGTTGCTTTCATTCTTGAAGCTTGTTGAAGCTTCATGAAGCTTTGACCAAAGTGACCATTTTATCTTCATGCTTAACCCTAACCATTCATCTAACCTTAGTCAATTCTCTACACCTAACCATGGTTCATATTATAATAAGTATTCATTTCTTTTGCATTTTAATTAACTTATCATAATCATAATCATCTTCTTCTTCTTCTTGAGTTCAAGAAAAAGCTTGCCACCATTAATGGCATGTTGAGCAAAAGTGTGAGAAATCCAATTCTAAAGTGAACCCATCTCATATTTCTTCACCCTCTACCTCTTGCCAAGTAGTATAGGATGTTTTCTTTACAAGTTTCACAACTTGGTGAAGTTGGAGCTTGATCTTGTGCAACCTCGACGTAGATCATCTTCGGCATCGTAGCCGACGACTAGTCCGCTCATTTCTCCAATGAAGCCGATGCGAGAGTCCGAGATCCGACATGGACAGCGAGGGGATGTCTACATGGAGCTAAGGAAGTGGAGAACCGGATCTACAAAGGTTGTAGCTTCTCACTTTTAGTTAAGTCGTTAACTAGTTTAATGTTTCGCCTAAAATTCTAGTCGACGATCCGTATTAGGGTTTCTCAGCACTCATAAAACTTGAAATTGGCATGGTTGATACCTTGTGAGACCTCTATGGGGTGCCTAGGAAACTACAGTGGTATCAGAGCCTAGCTAGAGCCTTAGGCGATGCTTAGACGATGTTTGAAACCCGATCGAACCCGAAACCCTATTTTTTTCACGCTCTCTGGACTTTTTCTATAAACTGGGTTTTTTCCAGATTAAAAATGCTTAAAAAATTCAGCAGGGAATTCTAAGAATTACGGTGCAAAATTTACCTCATGAAGCCTCTATAGCGCGGCGGAACCGCGGCATAAGCCTGGCTTATGCGGCGGTTCCGCGGCCCCTTGATACGATCTGCCTCCAAACTTTGCACAGTAATTCCTATTTAATGATGCTGAGTTTTATGGGAATTTTTAATTTGATTCAATAGTTGAGTGTTCTGGGGTTGCATTGGGAATCGTAGATTCGATCGGATTATCAAGCTTTGTCTATGTGTTTTTCCGGATAATTTTGGAATATGTTAAAAAGTTCGACCGGATGTAAATACCCAATCTTTCCCCTGCCGGAAAATTTCCAAGTGTTGGATTTTTCTGTGGTTTAAGGACGTTCTGAGTAGTGCAAGTAACGTGATGGTCCCTCTAGAAGACAACAAACCTTAACTCGATTATGTGACCGTCTTGAACTACCCTTTGAACCTTCGGGTTTGGGGCAGTACGGCGTGCCACATGTGAGGCGTTGGCTTGACCCTTCTACGGCTGGACCGTTGGTACTGAGGCATGAAGTGAATGTCTTTGAACCTATTTCATGTGTTGAACGGTTTCGGGAAAACTTGGGTGTTCGAATGTTTGATCGGAAAGTTTAATATTTTCTATTTATCCGGAATGAGATACAATAAGTGGAATTCACAAACAGTTATGAGATAACTGAATGAATGTTATAAATCTAGCGGTTTAGTCTCACTTGATATTGAAAAGAGTTTTCGGTAATGAGACTAAAATGCGGGGTTTATAATTGTTAGGCATGTGATGTCTAAGTATTTCATTTGATTAGGCATGCGATATCTAAAGTGGTTGCGGATTCCAATTGTTGTAGTTTTACACTTTCTTTTCTGTGACCGTAAGTGTAGTATGTTGATATCGCCGGTTTCGTTGCTATACGTCAACGACAATTGGGGTATGCATACTTACGTTGATGACATGTGATGTTATGTGTTGCTGGATATGTTATATTGGATCGTCGTGTTCGAATAGCCGGGGGGTTTTTATGAGAGATGAGTGTTTTTCATTTTCATTTTCATTCATGTAAAAACTTGTATGTAATATTCTTTTATTTGGGGCACTTCCAGGTTGCGGAAGTTGTCACCTTTTGTATATTATTTACTTTTCCGCATTAGGATAGACCCAAGGAGGGGAGCACAAGTAACCGGGTTCTAGGGTCCAGTGGGAGACCATCTCGAGTAGTCGAGTCCGGGTCTCCTAACCCTAGAATTGGCAGGGTTGCTTGCCGCTCTCGTAGGGGTCTAGGGGTGTGGGATTGGCTATTCATCACGACCGTGGAATCCGTGTTTTATACTGGCTCGTATTGAAAACACGGACGTCCTAGTATATCCAATATTTCATACGAAATTTTCTGCTGCGATATCTGTGATATGATCATTTGATATGTTATGATGGATATAGTATATAGTATGTATGATATATTATATAGACGTTACTTATGTTTTGCACCCGCACTAGCCCTGCCCTGCTCTGTCGTTAGTTACCTAACCTAACGGTGCACGAGGGGACATCAAGGCGAATGCGGATGGCATAAGTGTACGTCGTATTTATCTGTGATGTTTAGGTACTTAAATGATGGGACTTCATTAATGTGATTAATGAAAGAAAAGAAACCTAAGATGTTGTGGAATCGAATTTCAAAATAACACAGGTAGCTACAGTTCTTGCTTTGCACAGAGATATATATGATATATCCCGCACCTCATTCGACGAAGAAAGGACCGAGATCCCTTCACCGGGAGTGACTCCTTTAGCAATAACTGGCTGATGCTACACACTCGGTTTGTCTTTTGATTGCTTCTATAGTTTCTGCTTTGCACAGAGATATATATGATATATCCCGCACCTCATTCGACGAGGAAAGGGCCGACGATCCCTTCACCGGGAGTGACCCCTTTAGCAAAACTAGAAAAGCCTCAAAATCACTCCATTTCAAAACTTCATTTGATTCTACAACGATATCAAGTTCACTACGCAATAGGTTTTCAGAAAAACCTGTCGTAGCCCTCCGTCATTTCAGATAAGTAGTAGTTAGTATTCGTGGTACGTTTGTTGGCCTGCGTCAAGGCGTAGTGTGCGGTAGCTAACTAATATTTATCTGCTTATGCATATGATGCAAATTGGATTAGGGTAGTCGTGCGACTTTGTTGGCCTGCGTCAAGGGTCGTGCGGGTGGGTTTAATTCAATCAGGAAATGACGGGTTGAACTTGACTAGCGCACTATGGTTTGTTGGCCTGCGTCAAGGTCATAGGACGCTAGGGGCAAAATATTATCGGGAATTTCAAGTGTTGAAATTTGCAATGAGATTGCATACCTTCTATGAGATAGTTGGATCCCGATACCCACTGCGAGTAAGAGTTACTCCTGGGAGAGTTTTGCACATTACAATTAGCCGATCAAGTAGGTGTCTAGAAAGGTGTCAACGGGGTTACGCCTCTGGGAAAACGAGGTTTACTTTAATTAGGTCCGTGCGAAAGCACGGGGAACCTCCCTCAAAGTACCGACACTGGCCTGGCTGAAAGATTGGCGAAGTTGTAGGGTGTAATTAATCCCGGCTAGTCTTTCCTTTTAGGGTTTGAAGGAAGATTTGATAAAAAACCAGTGGGAGCCATCCTGATTAGATAAGATAATAACCAATCTGATCTTGCACGAGCATACGCTAAAGTGTTTTCTTCTCTCTCTCTCCAGGTAGCGACCATGTCATGCCCTAAGAAAGATAATAATATGGATGTATTGACCGAACCCGCATGTTATACTATGCTGGGGAACGTTGGTTCCGTTCTTTCTTATAAGAGTTATAAGACTGAACAGGATATAGGGGAATACCAGGATTCTCATGCCACCCGATTGAAGAAAGTACATGGTGATGCATTTTCTTCGGGTGTGTTCGTTACAGAGAACTGTTTCTCCATTTGCTCCACGTCCTGGGTATTAGATACCGGGTCAGGATCCCATATATGTAATCAATTACATGGGCTCAGGAAAGGTAGAGAACTTGGAGAAGGTGATAAAGACATTAAAGTTGGAAATGGTGCAATTGTTGCAGCTAAGACTGTCGGGGAATATCACCTTGCATTACCAACTGGTAATACATTGGTTCTGAACGAATGCTATTACATGCCGAACCTGATATGCAACATTATATCGGTTTCTTTATTGAGTAAAGAGGGATATAATTTTGTATTACAGGACAATGTTATGAACATTTTCCGTAACCAAAAGTTGGTTGGATCAGGCACGTTGTGCAATGGCATTTATGTTCTAAATCAATCAACAGTTTTGAGCATAACAAACACACACAGGAGGAAGAGTTCTGAACTGAACGAATCCTTCTTGTGGCATTGTAGACTGGGTCACATCAATACGACACGACTGGCTAAGTTGCATAAGGATGGATATTTAAATCCGTTTGAATTTTCATCTTATGACACTTGCCAGTCATGTCTCAAAGGCAAGATGACCAAAACTCCGTTTACGGGACACGGAGAAAGAGTTACTGAACTCTTGGGACTGATACATAGTGATGTATGCGGTCCTATGTCTACACATGCCAGGAATGGTTCTTCGTTCTTCATTACATTCACTGACGATCTCTCTAGATTCGGATATGTGTTCTTGATGAAACACAAATCAGAAGCTTTTGAGAAATTTAGAGAATATAAACAAGAAGTCGAAAACCAAACCGGAAAAAGTATTAAAATCCTTCGATCTGATCGAGGAGGTGAATACTTGAGCAATGAATTCCTAGACTTCCTAAAAGAGAATGGGATTCTCTCTCAGCTGACTCCTCCATATACACCACAGCACAACGGTGTATCAGAACGGAGGAACCGCACCCTGTTAGATATGGTGCGCTCTATGATGAGCACAGCTGAGTTACCTATTTCCTTCTTGGGATATGCACTGGAAACAGCTGCAGACCTATTGAATATGGTTCCCACCAGATCCGTGCCAACCACTCCATATGAGATATGGAAAGGAAAGAGACCATGTCTTAATTATGTTAAGATATGGGGTTGTCCGGCATATGTAAAAACGCAAAATCCGGACAAACTCGCGGCAAGGTCCATTCTGTGTAAGTTTATTGGATATCCCAAACATTCGCGCGGGTATATCTTCTACCACACCGAGGAACAAAAAGTGTTTGTTTCTCGACATGCCACCTTTTTAGAAAAGGAATTTCTTGAAAAAGAGATTAGTGGCAAGGAGGTAGAACTGGAAGAGGTTCCAGCAATACAAACTACGACAGAAGATTTGGCTGAACCAGAGGATTCAGTAGCTCCCAATGAACCTCAGCATGTCCGCCGATCTAGTAGGGTTCCTCGCCAACCTGAGAGATACTACGGTTTTCTCATGGATGGTGGAAGCGAGGATTGCATCATGGAGGATGATGACCCAACTAGCTTCGAGCAGGCCATCACGAGTAGGGACTCAGTGAAATGGCTGGATGCTATGCGGTCCGAGATGGAATCCATGTACACCAACAAAGTATGGACTTTGGAAGTTGCTCCTGAAGGGGTAAAACCCATTGGGAGCAAGTGGATCTTCAAGAAAAAACTTGGTGTAGATGGGAAAGTAGAGACTTTCAAAGCTAGACTTGTTGCAAAAGGCTTTCGTCAATGACCAGGTGTGGACTATGACGAAACCTTTTCTCCAGTGGCTATGCTTAAATCCATCCGGATCATGCTTGCCATAGCTGCATATCATGATTACGAAATCTGGCAAATGGATGTTAAGACCGCCTTTCTAAACGGTGATTTAGAAGAGTGCGTGTACATGACTCAGCCACAGGGCTTCATAGATAGTGGGAGCAGCGGGAAGGTGTGCAAGCTGCTTAAATCCATTTATGGATTAAAGCAAGCATCGCGGAGTTGGAACATCTGCTTTGACGTCGTTATCAAAGAGTTTGATTTCGTCAAAAACCCAGATGAACCTTGTATCTACAAGAAGGTAGCAGAGAGTAAGGTTGTCTTCCTCGTATTGTACGTGGACGACATACTCTTGATAGGAAATGATATCCCTATGCTGCAATCGGTCAAGCTCTTCTTATCACAAAGATTCTCAATGAAAGATCTTGGTGATGCCTCCTGCATATTGGGAATTAGGATCTATAGAGATAGATCCAAACGGATATTGGGATTGTCCCAATCCAGGTACATTAACACCATACTAAATAGGTTTAGTATGGAAGAATCCAAGCGTGGGAATTTACCCACGATCTCTGGAGTCACTCTCTCCAAAGAGATGTCTCCCAAGATTGATTTGGAGAGAGCTCGCATGCAAGGGATACCCTATGCTTCGGCTGTAGGCTCTATCATGTATGCGATGCTATGTACCAGACCCGATGTAGCATACTCACTAAGTGTAGTGAGCAGGTATCAAGCTGATCCTGGAGAGAGTCACTGGATAGCTGTGAAGAGCATTCTCAAGTACTTACGAAAGACTAAAGAGATGCTCTTGGTGTATGGTAACGGAGAACTCCAAGTGGAGTCCTTTACCGATTCGAGCTTCCAGAGTGATAAGGACGACTCTAAGTCGCAGTCGGGATTTGTCTTTACCCTTTACGAAGGGGCGGTTAGCTGGAAGAGTTCCAAGCAGGAAACCGTGGCAGACTCGACGATGGAGGCTGAATACCTCGCTGCCAACGATACTGCCAAAGAGGCTGTCTGGATCAAGAAGTTCATTACTGAACTTGGAGTGGTTCCATCCATTGAGCATCCAATACCTTTGTATTGCGATAACAATGGAGCGGTGGCTTTGGCCAAGGAACCCAGGTCCCATCAGCGATCCAGGCATATTCTGAGGCGGTATCACCTTATCCGGGAGATAGTTGATCGCCAGGAGATCGAGGTCAGGAGGGTTGACACGAAGAACAACACGGTGGATCCACTCACGAAGGCCATACCCCAGATACAGTTTGAGAGACTCTTCGGGTTGCTCGGTATGCGATACTACAGCAGCTGGCCCTAGTGCAAGTGGGAGATTGTTAGTTGTATGTATGCCCTAGAGGCCAGTATTGTACAGATGATGTATATTATATTGGATGCTTGGACATATATAGAGATGACTTTCTTGCTCGATATGATAGTATGCTATCTGGTTACTCTTTATCTTAACATGTATACTAGTCTCTTTAAACTGTTTTATAGTTACATGTTGGTAAAGCCCTTAGGATGTGTACTTGACTGCCTGGACTATGATGCAGATTATACTAGTAGGGACATGGTAGTCCATAAGTACATCCTTCAAGGTCCCTAGTCGTGGGTGTATCGAGACGGGGCATCGATATACCAGTGTAGACTAGCGTATACGCTTCTCGACCCATGAGATGGGTGATGGATGATCTCATAGAAATCGGTGTCTAAAATCCAAGCTTGCGGCGAAAAAGCTAGCAAGCCACGCATGCATACGAAATAGCCGAAATGATGGGGAAACTTGCAATAAAAAGTAGCAAGTAAAAATATATGCATAAAAAACAGCCGAAATGATGGGGCAACTCGCAATAAAAAGCAGCGAGTAGAAAATAAATAAATAGCCGAAATGATTGGGCACCGCGAAAAATAGCCGAAATGATGGGGCAATCGCGACTTTCGCGATATAAAAGCTGAAACGATAGAGCATCGCGGAAAAAGAAATAAAATAAAAATAAAATTTATGCCCTACAGGTGATGTTCCATCACACCCTGTACACAATCCAAGGGCGTAAACAAAAAGGGAACATACCTTCCCCCCAGGTTTCACCAAAGAAGGAAGCTAAATCTCGACGGACCACAAGCGACCTAGAGATCATCCCAACACTCGTCTCGTAACGACGGACACAACTTCAAGCTAAGCGGAACAGCGGCAACTCCCGGTTCCATGGCTCGGTGTTAGTTGTATGTATGCCCTAGAGACCAGTATTATACAGATGATGTATATTATATTGGATGCTTGGACATATATAGAGATGACTTTCTTGCTCGATATGATAGTATGCTATCTGGTTACTCTTTATCTTAACATGTATACTAGTCTCTTTAAACTGTTTTATATTTACATGTTGGTAAAGCCCTTAGGATGTGTACTTGACTGCCTGGACTATGATGCAGATCATACTAGTGGGGACATGGTAGTCCATAAGTACATCCTTCAAGGTCCCTAGTCGTGGGTGTATCGAGACGGGGCATCGATATACCAGTGTAGACTAGCGTATACGCTTCTCGACCCATGAGATGGGCGATGGATGATCCCATATCCATTGGTGTTTGACATCAGAGATGGTATACGGGTGCTCAGTGGAGATTGGGTACACTGGACGGACTCGCCGAGAACTCCCAGATGGTATTATACCTCACGTCAGATGGCAGTTCTCAGGTGACACTTGTGCAGGTTAGTCTGTAGACCCGAGATCGTCATAGAGTCTTGTGTGATTCCCACTGTGCTTTGATCTCCACCTTACCACGTCCATGAGGGCGTGCAAAACGGTGGTTTTTGGGTACAGTCCCGAGTCACATGGAGGCAATGAGCGATAGGAGGGGTTTCGTCTCTCCCGGTATTGGGGGTTGATGTTGCGCTGTGCTCGATTGGCCGTAACAGGGAAGTCCCTAGCCAGGGCTGATCAGAGATTTGCTGGTAAGTGTTACCAGTAGTTTCTCGACCCGTTATGAGCCTCACATCGGCACGACTTATCGGTTACTGGGGTCTGACGTTTACCACCCCTAGACTTGATATGCGACATATCAGACGAACAGACCGGACTGTACGGTAAGTGTTACTGGTTGGATTCACAGGAGTGTGAGCGGGCTAGCTCGTCGATCTTCTGATCGCTCAATACCCGGATGGCCGTTACGTTTAGCAGACCGCTTGTGGCTTGTGGGTGATTGATATGATCATCATCTGCTGCCGGCGTATTGACGAGTCTTTAGAGTCCTACACAGAGGTTTCCTGGCTCAAGCGAAACGAAATAGGGGCGCATATGAGATATGTGCGGGACCGAGAATGATGCGTGTATGTGATACCGTATTTCATTCTCGAGATAAATGTATCGATTGGTTATATGCGATATAACCTAGATATCGAGTCAAGGATTGATTCGATAAGCCGATACATAGGATACTAGTCGGTTATATGCGATATGACCGGATCGTTAAATCAAGTGTTGATTTAATGATTTAATGTATAATTATATATTTGATATATTACTTTGCATTAACTAGTATTGGTACACTTTAAATGGATTTTCTCACTTGATGTGCAAGATGTATATGTGATATACTTTTGTGCACATGTTTGTATCATGTTTGATGATACTTGCTCATTTGGTTAAGTGTAAAGAATTAAACCTTGGTTAAGTAAATGGTTAGGGTTTTTATTTATTCATTCATTTATATTTTTAATTTGGATTAAAAATAAATTGCAAAAGCAAACAAAATGGTTGCTTTCATTCTTGAAGCTTGTTGAAGCTTCATGAAGTTTTGACCAAAGTGACCATTTTGTCTTCATGCTTAACCCTAACCATTCATCTAACCTTAGTCAATTCTCTACACCTAACCATGGTTCATATTATAATAAGTATTCATTTCTTTTGCATTTTAATTAACTTATCATAATCATAATCATCTTCTTCTTCTTCTTGAGTTCAAGAAAAAGCTTGCCACCATTAATGGCATGTTAAGCAAAAGTGTGAGAAATCCAATTCTAAAGTGAACCCACCTCCTATTTCTTCACCCTCTACCTCTTGCCAAGTAGTATAGGGTGTTTTCTTCACAAGTTTCACAACTTGGTGAAGTTGGAGCTTGATCTTGTGCAACCTCGACGTAGATCATCTTCGGCATCGTAGCCGACGACTAGTCCGCTCATTTCTCCAATGAAGCCGATGCGAGAGTCCGAGATCCGACATGGACAGCGAGGGGATGTCTACATGGAGCTAAGGAAGTGGAGAACCGGATCTACAAAGGTTGTAGCTTCTCACTTTTAGTTAAGTCGTTAACTAGTTTAATGTTTCGGCTAAAATTCTAGTCGATGATCCGTATTAGGGTTTCTCGGCACTCATAAAACTTGAAATTGGCATGGTTGATGCCTTGTGAGACCTCTATAGGGTGCCTAGGAAACCTACACTCGGTGGTATACGTGTCGCCAACAGTCAAACCTCCATCCCGTGAAATGCGGATATAATCAGCAAAATTCCTGGTTACGTGGAACGCGAATAACGTCACTCTTTGACCCCGTGGAAAACGTCCAGAGCGGAGCCTAGTCCTCGCCGAGCACGGCAGTGAACCCGTGTGAAGCATCTAGTACAAAATTCCTGGTTACGTGGAACGCGGATAACGTCATTCTTTGACCCCGTGGAAAACGTCCAGAGCGGATCCTGGTCCTTGCAGAGGACGGCAGTGAACCCGTGTGAAGCATCCAGAGCGGAGCCTAGTCCTCGCCGAGCATGGCAGTGAACCTGTGTGAAGCATCTAGTGCAAAATTCCTGGTTACATGGAACGCGGATAACGTCACTCTTTGACCCCGCGGAAAACATCCAGAGCGGAGCCTAGTCCTCGACGAGCACGGCAATGAACCCGTGTGAAGCATCTAGTGCAAAATTCCTGGTTACGTGGAATGCGGATAACGTCACTCTTTGACCCCGTGGAAAACGTCCAGAGCGGATCCTGGTCCTCGCAGAGCACGGCAGTGAACCCGTGTGAAGCATCCAGAGCGGAGCCTAGTCCTCGCCGAGCATGGCAGTGAACCCATGTGAAGCATCTAGTGCAAAATTCCTGGTTACGTAGAACGCAGATAACGTCACTCTTTGACCCCGCGGAAAACGTCCAGAGCGGAGCCTAGTCCTCGCCGAACACGGCAGTGAACCCGTGTGAAGCATCTAGTGCAAAATTCCTGGTTACGTGGAACGCGGATAACGTCACTCTTTGACCCAGCGGAAAACGCCCAGAGCGGAGCCTGGTCCTCGCCAAGCACGACAGTGAACCCGTGTGAAGCATCCAGAGCAAATACCGGACTGTGGAGTCCTTAAAATCCACGGACTATGATGTCCTTAACCTCGACCGCGATGTCTTAAAACTAACGATCAACTACCCCGACTCCCTATGGATTCTGCCTTGGTTTAAGGGTACATCTCTTCACTCTTATGATATCTGGCGTTGTAATTCCTCAACGTCTTCAAAGAAGTGACGGGTCCCTGCAACCAAACATTGGACTGTAGAGTCCCTAAATCCACGGACTATGAGGTCCTTAACCTTGACCGTGATGTCTTAAAACTAACATCGGACTGTGGAGTCCCTAAACCTACGGACTATGAGGTCCTTAACCTTGACCGTGATGTCTTAAAACTAACATCGGACTGTGGAGTCCTTAAATCCACGGACTATGAGGTCCTTAACCTTGACCGCAACGTCTTTAAACTACGATACCTGGAGAAACCCCTGACTCCGTAAAACACGGACAAGGGTGACCACATCCAGCACTTGCAGGCCCTCACGACCTGTAAGGAAGAAAACTCTCTCGTGAGATCCTTACGACTCTCAAGGGAAAACCCGCTTAAGAATCTTCACGATTCTTAAGAAGGACTTACACCTATGGGATCCTCTCGACCTGTAGGGAGAAAAACTTTTTATGAGACCCTCATGGCTCATAAAATGCAAAAGTCTTAGGAAGCAGATCTTAACCTTGAATCCTAAGCCATCGCAGTCCTGCAAGGAGATCAAGATAGAATATCCGCAGAATACATTCAATAAAAAAGGGACACACCATTGAAAAGAAAAATGTATCTTTTATTCGTAAACCAAAATGGATACAAAGTACAATTCATGAAAGAACAAAAAGAAAATACTATCATCCATGAGTATGTACAAAAAAGGAAGGAAAAGGTACAAATGTTTCAAGCCGGCGGGCGATTCAGCAGCTTGGTCAGCTCATCCTGCTTTTGTTGGGCCACAGCCTCATGATTTAAGATTGCCAAAAGACGGGCCTCCGCCTGAGCCTGCTGGGCCTGATACGAAGCGAGCCGGCCTTCAAGCTCTTTCTCGGTGGCTTTATGAGCCTCGACCCTCTCACGAGTGAACGTGGCAGCTTTATCAAGAGTCATCACCTCCCTGATAGAATCTTGAAGCACCCGCTAGAGTTCATACGCTTTGTCGGCCTTGGCGGTAAGATTAGCTTGAAGCTCGCACAGCGCCTTGGAAGCCAACTCCCTCTCTGAAAATTTACGACGAGCTCTTTTCTCGCACAACAATATGTTCGCCACGTATCGCCCTATCAAGCCACGTAAACTCACTTTCGTGACTGCAACCTTGGAAACAAGACATTTACAAGACCGTATAAATAGGCTTTCGGTCGACAGCAATAATCGATCTAAAATGCGCTCACATCACCTAACGTGAAAAGCAACAAGAAAGATTTCCAACGTATTTCAAGCATGCATTCGCAATCATATGAGTGTTCAAAAAAATAATAATAGCATTTGCAATCGTATGAACATTCATAATGCCCAAAAAGGGGCTGATACGCATGAAAGTGATGAGAGCATCTGCAATTAAAGAAAGTTCTCAGAAGAAGAATACAAAGTTTATTTATGCAAGCGGAAACATACATTCTAGTTCCAAGCCTACAGGGAAGTGCGGCATAAAACATAAAAAAGGAGGGACTAATTTAAAAATGCTATGCTAATGGAAAAAGGTCACCAAACACGGGATCAACGGCACAATGGTTAACAAACAAAGAACAAAATTCTCCATCTCTCTCTCCGCTCTCTCTAGCATATCAAAGCGACGGTTCTCGCGAGGAGTCGCCCCCCATCGATTGGCGCCATGTTCATCTGCAAAAGAAGACATAACAGCTCGTCGGGCTCTTATTTCGCTCAAAAGATGAACTGAGCGATCTTTCAAACCCTGAGTAATCAAACAGGCCTCGTGAAAACCCTCGAGCTTCTTTTCAGCCGCGTCAAGCATCGCCAGGGTCATCTCCGCTGGGTGAGGAGGGATGTCGGCAAGCACGGCCGTGAGAATCATCCGGAGCCAGAGGGAACCCATCGGGAGGGGAGACCCCCTACGGATCGAGAGTTCATGCATGGCTAAGTCGCATTCATTGTCGGTAAGGAGGGGATCCACCAACCGAGCAGCAAAGCGGGGGATCACCTCCTCAATAGGAACTTCCCATGGCTGTCGACGAGCATGAGGGTGATTGCAGGCCATGGCGCTCGTTTATTTCTCAAGACAAGTTACACCAAAATAAAAAAAATATAATATAAATCTCTCTGTGAAGGGAAAAGAAAGCTATAGCCTCATATATAAAGAAGTGCATTAAGTGCTGTGCGCAGAAAATCTTGCATGGTAAAGCTATTTCCAAGGCCCAAAAAAGGAAAGGCATCGAAAATCAAGGAGATGGAACTATTTCCAAGGCCCTTTCTCTGCATCTGATATTGTGCACTGAAAATATGGCATGGGAAAATTCTGTGAACAGCCCCATCAAGGGACCCCACGTGAAGAACACGTGAGGCCTAAACCTGATGTACACTAAAAAAATGGAGTAGCACCCTGCATATTGAAAGCACCAACAACAACAGTAGCAAAATGATAAAATCCCAGAGAAAAGCATGCAAACATGGAAAGACATAATAAAACTTGTCACTGAATCTTTCAAGAAGTTCATACAAGATAAAGAGGACATGTTTACAATGGTAAAACTTCAGACGCGGGGCATGGGTTGAGAAACTCAAAATTAACTTTGTCCAAGATTCTCCAAGCATTTCGAACCTCCTGAGTATACTTCCTCTCGCGGTCGCAAGCGTCGGGGTCCTCACGAATATCCTCCACCCTCCGATAGGCGGCAAGTATGGCGGACTGCTGAAAGGCTTGGTGCAAGAGATCAATAAGGTGATCTCGCCTCCTCTTTGAGATCACGCCCATCAGGTACACCGAATGTACCTTATCCTCAGCAGTGTCCAAGGCCCTGAGCGGTATGCCAGTGCAAAAGAGAGGAAGTGCCTCCCGGATCGCCAACACGATCAGCCTCAGAAGAGAAGAGCGACGGGGGAGTAGCCGATGGTTGTACTCGTCAAAGCGGCTCATGATCTCGGCACACTGAGCATCGGTGAACTCCTGGTTCAGACTGCGGCCCAGTGCACGAATATTCCCATAGGAAATGATCTCGTCAAGACCATACAGATGGGCATCCGTGATACCTGAAATAAAGGTCATAAGAATCATTAGAAAGCTCCTATTGCACTAATTGCAGAAGGAAAACCTCGGGTCGAGAGCCCCCAAGAAGCCTCCGTGTGAAAAAACTGAGTTCTTCATTGGAATTAAATTCCTTATTAAGAGAAGGGAATTAAATTCCCAGAAACATTTTTGGATGGAATTAAATTCCATGGAGTTGAACCTCCATCATCATCTCCCTGAAGATCATCTAAACCCTAAGAGATCTACAGTTTGAAGGTTAGGCGGTTTTCTGTTCTCATGGAAAAACTTGAAGAAAAGAAAAATGGGTTCTTTGTTGGAAAAGGATAAAAATCCTTGTTTTGGATTTAAAATCCGAAGGAATGTGAAAGTTTACTGTTTGTCCAAGAACATTACCTGAGGAAAAGGGTCACTTGAACAGAGTTAAACTCTGAAGATTGTTTCAAGACAGAGAACTAAGCTCTGGAAGCGAGAATTAAATTCTCAAGGGAAAAAGTTCTCAAAATAAGAAGATGAGCAAAGTGAAGGCTCTTCTGAAGAGACATGGGTATTTATAGGAAGTGATGGAAACGTTTCATCTCCCCAAATCCCTAAAGGAATCTAACGGTCACGAAAGGTAACAGCGTTGCACTCACGTGCGGACACGTGAGAACAACGCTGTGGGGGCATTTGTTTCCTGATTTAAAATCAGAAAAGCTTAGGGAAAAGGCTTCAGGAAAGGGTCACGTGCTTACACGTGACCAGCAGTCACGTGTTGGCACGTGACATCTAAAAGCATCGGCAAGGCAAATTCAGCTTCCCGACTACATCAAATAAAAGGGCTTCAGAAAGGGTCACGTGCTCCCACGTGACCTGGGTCACGTGTTGGCACGTGACAATTAAAAGCGGCTTCAAAGGCAAACCGGTTCCCTGATCAAATCAAGGAAAAGGCTTCAGAAGAGGTCACGTGCTCCCACGTGACCAGGGTCACGTGTTGGTACGTGATACTCAAAGCAGCAGACTTGTTTTCCGGTTAAATCAAGAAAAAGAGTCCAGACAAGGGTCACGTGCTCACACGTGACCAGGGGTCACGTGATGGCACGTGACGGTTAAGCAGCAACCAGAAGACAGAGCGCAAAAAGAAAGAAGAAGGCTCGTTCCAAGGGGGTCACGTGCCCACACGTGACCAAGGGTCACGTGGCCACACGTGACCGACTTCAAAGCCCATTTGTTAACAGAATTAAATTCTGGGAAAAGACCTCTCAAATCTTTCCAAAAGCAACCGATTGAATTAAAGATTTAAAAGTGATTAAATATTATCTATCTATGGGAAAATCTTGAATTTGGGAAGATTTCCCCGTAAAATCTAACCGAAATAACAAAGGAGAATCTCCGGATTTAAAATCCAATGGTGAATAAAATTCACCTAATAATCCAAAGGTCCAAAATGAATGATGGATACCAATCAAATCTCTCAATGAAAGATTCACCAAAACCAATTGATTCGGCCGCTTCTCCTATAAATAGGAGCCAAGAGACACACAAAGGGATATATGCAGAGGGAAGAGAAGAGAGAGCCTTGATACTTTAGAGGAATTTGGATCTTCTGCAAAAGAAAACCCTAGGTAAGAAAGGGAAGGTTTCATTGAAAGAAAAGAGAATTTAATTCTCAACAGAGTTTAACTCTGATATAAAACAGAAGGACATATTTCTTCTCTCTTTGATGGAGGATCTGTAAAGTGCACATCTTCCCTTGAAGTTGAGAATTTAATTCTCAATGGGTTGAGATCCTGCCATGCAGATCCAAAGCATAGAGAAGGAATGGAAGCACGAGAATTTAATTCTCACAGAACTATAGGAATTTAATTCCTTCAAAATAAAATTAGGGTTTGATCCTGTGTTATGGGAATTTAATTCCTTCAGAACGAAAAGAATCAGGGTTTAACCCTAGTTAAGAACTTAGTTCTGTTGAAACAACAAGAATTTAATTCCCTTAATCTTATTCCCCAGAATAATTCTCTAACAGAGAGTGGGGGTTTAACTCCTTAAAGCTTTTATTAGGGTTTAACCCTATTCAGTTCTTCACATATATGAGGAATTTAATTCCTACAGAAAATTTAGAGTTCGACTCTTCAAAAGGAACTAGGAATTTAATTCCTCTGAAATTATTGTCAGGGTTCAACCCTACGAGGGATTTAATTCCTGAAAGGGATTAACAGATCTTCTAAACAACTACAGAAAAGTAGGGTCACGTGTCACCACGTGACCCCCCCAAATGGTCTACAGAAAGCCCCTTTGAGGCAGTGCCTCACGTGACCCACGTGACCCTTGGTAGAGGCTCTAACATACTCCATTCAAACACCCGTCATGTGATGACACGTGATGCTCCAAAAGATGCGATCTCCTCAGCAGAACAAACGAAGGGAGGGCACCCTCACGTGCTACCATGTGACCCCTCTTGCCTCAACATATAACGCTAAATTGGAACCCCTGAATTCAGTGTTAAAACGTTGTTTGGCCTTAGTGTTCAACACTAAGCAAAGAACTTTATTTGCAGTGTTCAACACTGGTTACCTTAGTGTTCAACACTAATTTGGGATTTCTGTTGCCAGTGTTTAACACTGGTCTGGTTTAGTGTTTAACACTAATTTGAAGGCCTTGTTATTGGTGTTGACACCAGCTATCTTCTAGTGTTAAACACTGACTTATCAATCTCATTCTCAGTGTTCAACACTGATTGGTCTTTAGTGTTTAACACTAGGCATTGGCCCAATCGGCTAAATGGCCAGAGGCAAAGCCTCTCCTTCAAGGGACCAACAGGAGGGCCGATGTCCCAGACATGATTGGACTTAGCCCAAGCTGGCCATAAGTCCTCAATTCATAATTAACTAGGCTAATGGGCTCATAACATAATTAATTGGTCTTGATCCCAAATTGGGCCAAAGACTATTTAATCCACTCCGGTTCCAGGGTACATCTCTTCACTCCTTTGATACTTGGCATTGTAATCCCTCAACGTCTTCAAAGAGGTGACGGGTCCCGATGACCACACATTGATATGGACTGTGGGGTCCTTAAACCCATGGACTACGACGTCCTTAACCTTGATCGAGATGTCTTAAAACTAACAATGGACTGTGGGGTCCTTAAACCCATGGACTACGACGTCCTTAACCTTGACCGAGATGTCTTAAAACTAACAATGGACTGTGGGGTCCCTAAACCCATGGACTACGACGTCCTTAACCTTGACCGAGATGTCTTAAAACTAACAATGGATTGTGGGGTCCTTAAACTACCCATGGACCACAATGTCCTTAAACTAGCAACGGACCATCATGTCCCTAAACTGAAACAATAAGAGCCACGCATGCTCTTTTGCCGGATTTAAACGATCCCGTTTAAGTTGATCTTAGCCTCAAATATGGCTAACGTATCCTTAAACCTTCAAACAGACTGGACTAGGAATCCCTCCAATCAATTTGGTTCAAGGGCACATCTCTGAACTCCTCTGACACCTGCCATTGTAATCCTTCAGCGTCGTCAGAGAGGTGACGGGTCCCGATGGCCATACATGCAATGTCGGATCTAAACGATCTCGTTAAGTTGATCTTAGTCTCAAACTAGACTAACGTATCCTTAACAATCGTTTAAGTTGATCTTAGCCTCAAAAATGGCTAACGTATCCTTAAACCAAACCCCCAAACCCAAATCTAAGATAATACGGATTTGGACTAGTCCACGCCCTACGGGCGACGACATAACTCAGTCTCCGTATACAATCCACGGGCAACCAAAAACAAAACAAACACCCACGACATGAAGTGACCAGCTGGAGAAGGAGAAAGTTGTTACCGCGATGCGGTAGCGTAATTAACTGCAGGGGCTTGCGCCTGCAGGGAAGAGCGTCCCCACAATCAAAAACCCCTCAAACGAGGGGGGATCTGACGAAGTCTGCTACATCGGACGCATCCGTTCAGACCTTCGATACACGGTGCCATAAATCAACTTGGCATCTTCGGAGAGGTGGACGGATAGCACCAATTAGCATCTGCCCCGAACCTCAGGCAAGACGTCCCGCGTCTCGGCCGCCGTTCGGAGGGGAACACTACCTCGTGCCACCGTTAATATGTTCCGTACTAGTTTATTCCTTTATAAACCCCATAATGTTTATTGTATTGATTGTATTGTATTGTTTTGTAGTAAATGGAAGACTTGCCGAAACCATGATATCAATAAATGGAATGGATATAAATGGATAATCATGTGGTCAGAGTATATCCATGGCTCGGTTCAGTCTTGTTCATGTTGTTATAAATTGTATTCTGGTATTCGTGGATTCATGTTGTATTGCAGTTATACTTGAATCAAATTCATGATAGATTGTATTCAGATTTGACCATGACTCAAACTGAGTCAGACTCTTTGAAAAGAAATTGAAGTCCTGAATTAGTTTTGATGTTATCGGTAACTGCTGCATATGGACGGCAGGATTTATGTCTTTTTCCAAGACAATTATAGTGTTGATAACACCGTTTTTAGGTTGTTTATCTTAGATAGGCAAGCACCCAATTTTCTCCGGCTCCCCGAGGCTCAAGAGAATTAGTCCCGCTTAAATCTATATTTACTAGGGTCCTATTGTAAATTAATATAACTTGAAAGGGTTTTATGAAAAATAGTTTTGATACATTTTCAAAATACATCTGAAGTATTTAATTATCATTTTTAGGGTTTTCATAATTGTAATTTTTATAAAATGAAATATTCTAGTGAATATAACCTAGTGTTCATTGTATATGGTATTTTAATGAAATATTGGAATTTGTATTAAATTGTAATGGTAGTTTTATGAAATTATGATTCTTTTGCTTTAGAAAACATGGAATATTCATATATTATATTTAAAATAGATGTTTTGATAATAGTTATATATATATATATTTAATAAAAATAAAGTTTATTTATTTTGTAGAAATCTCATTTTTTTTAAAAACTGCATAAAAATTCCATCGAGATCGAATGCTTTTTGCGGAGGTCTGCATCTCGCTCTATTAGGTCCGAGAATGTACAATAACCCTAACCCGCACCATCCCGATCGGGGTTCCCCAAAATGGGTTGTAGAGGCGCAATTGCACCGAATTAAATAACACGCTTTTTAAAGAAAACGGTTTCTGAATGTTTAAGATATTTATTCGTAAAATCGTATTTTTCCATAAACTAGAATCCCAAAATTCATCGTGCTATATCAAAAATGTGTGTTTTGATGAGATAGGTCATTATCTCGTGAGTTTTCTAAAGATAATATAAAAGAATATGTTGAATTGTGTTGAATGTAAAGTATATGATATTTAACCGTAAAAATGCGATAAAAGTTGCATAATAGATTCTTTTGAGATGAAACTTGTTCTAATGTGTTTGTTAATAATTACTAAACAATCTATTATAAATTTGTAGATTTTTTATTAAGAAAATAATTAGATTTTTAAAGAAAAGAGAATCGGAAACCGAAATAACTCCGCTTCCGACGAGTTTTGAAAAGGAGAAGTTTTAGAATAGCAAAAGAGGAGGGGAGAGGGGACTTACAGATTGTAAAACAAGAGGAGAGAGAGGGGAAGCTATTGGAACCGTCGGGGGGTCGTTTCGTCGCCGAATTCTTCTCGAAACTTCGTCGGAACCTTACCCTTTGCTAACTCCACTTGCACAAGTTGGGACTTGGAATTTTTTAGAGAGTTTTTTTAATGGAATTCTGAATGAGGAGAGGTGAAATGGAGTGTAGTATTTATATGAAAAATTAGGATTTAGGGTAATGAATTTGAGAATTAAAATGTGCATTAAAATAGATTAAAGAGGTGATTTTAATCTCTCTGTAAATGTGCAAAGAAATCAAACAGATTGGAGGTAGTGGGGTAGGCCAAAAGGTGCCAGGAGAAAAAATTTAGATCATTCCCGACGGGGGGGGAGGGGGCGGCACCGCCGGTCCAAATAGAATCTTGGTCGGTCGATTTATGGTGTTGGGGTGTGGGATTTATGCCACGTGTCAGGGTCTATTATCATTTTCCATGTGTTTGTTTTCTTTATGACTTTTCATTTTACGTGTAGTGCACGTGTAAACTGTTGGGCTTCTAAAAGACTAAATGAAAAATCAATTAAAAATATATGTGGCCGGCGGGATTCGATCACAGGGACTACGTCACAGCAGTGCAGGGTTTTACTAATGAGCTACAAGTTGTTTCTTACTGTTCAAAAGCAAATTTAATTTATAACTTGTACTCAGGCTAAGGTGTTCCTTTCTGTATTTTAGAAAAATTTTGTACAGAAAGTTTAGGGTTGTTACACTCTTGATGAGGGCTTTTTAGACTTCTCTTCACCTTCATGGGGCGTCGTTCAATCTCCCTTGACCCGAAAAATCTGGAATAGTGACCGTCATAGACAACACGTGGCAAAAACGCACAGGCAAGGCGCGACGTTCCGTGGTTTGCGTCGTTCCAACTTCTATTGACCGCTTAAGGGATCATGAGGATTGGCATGGTCGCCACGTGGCAGCCTGTATTAAGAAATTTGAAAATATCCCGTGATTCGCGTTGCTGCGTGCGCAAATTTCGGCCTTTAGGGATTCTGTTGGGGCTATAAATAGCGAAGGCATGTTGGTTTCTTTTAGCCTTGCGTTTCTGAAAATGGCCAAGCTTATCTACTCCATCAAATAGATCATCTCTCGTGACGACGTGTACCTATATGATCAGGGATGCACCGAGGAGACGTACCACACGGTGATCGAGCGCGTGGAGGACCACTTCGGTCGTTTACTTCCCCGGCAGTCACCCTTTCTCCAATTGCTCATGTATGCGATTTGGAGGATGTCCCCAGGGCTGCATAATGTCGTGTCTCCACAGCTGCTGGACGAGGCGCTTGGCAAGCTGCATACGCTCCATCACCACGGCCTAATTTCGAAAAGCCGGCGGGACCGATCGGTGGCTCTTCTTAAGGAGGGTTTCTAGAAGAGGCGGATCTCGGACTCTCGCCCGGCGGGAGGGAGCTCCGGTGTTTGCGTGGCATCTCGGGTTCGCAGACAACATAAAAGGGAGCGGGCTGAAGAAGCTAGGGCTCGGCTGGTGGAGATCTCCTCGGAGTACTATCAGCAGTGCTTTCTCAACCTCTTACCCCCTTTGTTGTAATTTATTTAAGGCTGAGGAGCCCATGGTACCTTTTAACGAATAAGGTTCTTCTTTTCTGATGTGTTTTGTCTCTTTTTTCTTTTAGTACATTTTACATACTCTCTCAGAAATGAATCTAGAGATCTCAAAACCGAGAAAAAGAACAAAATTTGCGGAAGAAGTCCCTTTTAATTCAGGAGAGTTAAGAAAAATTACATAGCTTTGAAAAGAAGAAAATACATTCATTTGTATAGTTTGAGTTTTTTAGCGTTGTAGGGCCAAAGAAACTTGCGTCCCTCGGCGTCTTGTAAGCGATAGACTCCACCGGGCAGTACTTCGGAGACGAGAAAAGGGCCGTCCCACTTTGGAGAAAACTTGTGCAGTTTGCCCTGATCTACGAATTCATTCCGCCTTAAGTCCAAATCTCCTGTCTTGAAGGCGTGATCCTTAACTCGTGCATTGTAGTAGCAAGCAGTTTATTGTTAGTAAGCGGCCGCTTTGATCTGTGCTCAGTCTCGCTTCTCTAGAAAGGTGTCTAAATTGGTCCGGAGCGCCGAGGTATTGGCTTCGTCATCGAAGTGTTCGACTCTGTAACTGGGCAGTCCGATCTCCGCTGGGACCATTGCCTTGGTACCATAGCAGAGGCTGAAGGGGGTTTCTCCCGTGGGCATTTTCTTCGATATGCGTAAGGCCTATAGTACCCGCGGTAGTTCCTCGACCCAGCCGCCTCGCCTTCCTTCCAAACGAGCTTGAAGACCTCGGAGGACGTCTCGGTTAGCAATCTCGGCCTGTCCGTTGCATTAAGGATGCACGACAGTGACAAACTTCATTAGTATGTGGTATTCGTTGCAGAACTCTTTGACTTTATCGTTTTTGAAATTCATCCCGTGGTCGGTAATGATGCACCTTGGGATTCCGAATCGAGAGATTACGTTGTTTTGCAGGAACTTTATGGTAGTGGCAGCGTCCGATTTTCTGATAGGGACGGCCTCAATCCACTTCGTGAAATAGTCTACCGCGACGAGGATGTACTTGTGTTCGCCCATACCAGTGGGGAGTTGGTCCACCATGTCCATCCCCCACTGGGCAAATGGTCAAGAGGAGGTGAGGATCGTTAGCTCGGTAGCCGGAATACAGGGTATGCTACTGTAGAGTTGGCAACTTTTGCATCTTTTGACGAGCTTCTAAGCGTCTTGGTGTATCGTCGGCCAATAATATCCTTGGAGCAGCATCTTCTGGACCAAGGTATGGGCCCCTTGATGCGCTCCACTGACCCCATCGTGTATCTCACGCAGGACATAGTCGGTTTCGTGAAGGTCGACGCACCGGAGCAGAGGCTGTGTGTATGACTTCTTGTAAAGGTTTCCAGTGCTCCAGATGAAATGGCGGGCTTTGGCTCGAAGGCGACTCACTTCCCCTCGGTCTTCCGGAAGTGTACGATCCTTTAGGAACTCCACAAGGGGCTTCCTCCAATCCCGGGCTTCCTCCTGAGCAGTGTATACTTGAAGCGTTACATCTGTGTCTTCCATGCTAGGCCGTGGCAAGACTTCGAAGAGGATATTCCTCTTATTGTTGCAGTATAGGAAGAGGCAAGTTTCCTCAGGGCGTCGGCTTGGACGTTCAGGTGCCGGGGAATCTGTTCTACTTGGACTTCGTCAAAATTTCTTTGTAGTCTTTTCACCTCGGCCAAGTACTTCACCATTAGCAGCTTTCTGGCCTCGAAGCGTCCGGTCACTTGGCCGATGACTAGGGAGGAGTCACTCCGAATCCGGATCGTCTTTAGACCCACCCCAGAAGCGATTTGCAACCCGGCTAGCAAGGCCTCGTATTCCGCGGCGTTGTTTGACGCTCTGAACCCGAGCTTCAAAGAGTACTCCATCTTTGCCTCGTTCGGGCCTCAAATGATAAGTCCAGCACCGCTCCCTTCATCGGTAGAGGATCCATCTACGTAGAAGACCCAATCGGGGACGGAGTCGGGTATTTCCTTGACCGAGGGTCGAGAATCGGGGACGATGCTGCTTCCTTGGTGGGAATAGTGCACTCGACCACGAAGTCTGCCAGGACTTATGCTTTGATGGCTTTGCTGAGGCGGTATTTGATGTCAAATTGGGATAACTCCCACCTCCATTTCTCTAGACGACCAGACAACTCGGGGGAGGCGAGAATAGTCCCTATAGGCCGCTCGGTGAGGATGAGGATTGTGTGTGCCTGGAAGTAGTGCCGTAGCTTCCTTGAGGCGACGATAAGCGCCAAGACAAAATTTTCTATGGCTGGGTATCTTCTTTCTACGTCTTTGAAGATATGGCTTACGTAGTAAACCGGCTTCTATACTCCTTTGACTTCTCGGACGAGCACCGAGCCAGCAGCATGATCGGAGACCGCAAGGTACAATAATAGCTCGTTTCCTTCGATTGGTCGGGTGAGCAGTGGGGGAGTTTCCAGGTGTGTTTTGAGCTGCTCGAAAGAATTTTGACATCCTTCCGACCATTCGAACTTTGGGATCTTTCTCAGGGCTTTAAAGAATGGGAGACACTTTTCTTCGGATCTCGACATGAAGCGACTCAGAGTGGCCGCTCTCCCCGTGAGTCGCATGATCTCAACGTTGCTCTTTGGTGTGGCCATGTTGAGAATGGTGCTGATCTTTTCCGGGTAAGCTTCGATTCCTCGGTGGGTAACCATGAACCCGAGGAATTTCCCGCTAGTGACTCCGAACGTGCACTTGGCTGGATTCAGCTTCATTTTGTACTTGCGGAGGATGTCGAATGTCTCGCCAAGATCTTTGGTGTGCTCGTCCGATGAGGTTGATTTCACGAGCATGTCATCAACGTAAACCTCCATGTTCTTCCCGATCTGCGGTTTGAACATTTTGTTAACTAGGCGCTGATATGTAGCCCCAGCATTTTTGTGGCCGAAGGGCATCACTTTGTAGCAGTATACCCCCTGGTCCATGGTAAACGTGGTAAGTTCTTCATCCACCGGGGTCATACGGATATGGTTGTAGCCTGAGAAAGCGTCCATAAAGCTGAGCAATTCGTGGCCTGCTGAGCTGTCTACTAGCTGGTCTATCCGAGAGAGGGGATAGTTGTCTTTCGGGCAGGCCATGTTCAGGTTTGTGAAGTCGACGCACATGCACCACTTCCCGTTCTCCTTTTTAACCATGACTACATTCGCCATCCAATCCGAGTAGTCAATATTTTGAATGAAGTTGGCTATGAGCAATCTATCGACCTCGTCCTCAATCGCCTTTTGCTTGATCGGCGTGAAACTTTGCTTCTTTTGTCTGATGAGTCAGGCTTTCGGGTCGACCCCAAGCTTGTGCGAGATTACTTTGGGGTCGATCCCGGGCATGTCAGCAGGCGCCCAAGCGAACACGTCTGAGTTCCCTCGGAGAAAGCGGATCAAGTTTTTGCATCGGGCTCCTGTTAAAAGGGATCCGATCTTGATAGTTCGTCCCTCATTCCCCTCGACGAGGGGGACTTTTGTAAGCGCCTCCACCGGGGCTCCTCAGATTTCTTTTCTGTTCGTCGCGAGTGTCCAAGAACCCCTGGAAATCATTTGCGTCTTCGAGGTCGTCGCTCTGCTCTCCGGTAGTGGATGTCGCAGTGAAGTAAATCTTGGCGATTCGCTGGTACCCATAGGCCCGGCCTATCCCCCTTGATCTAATGGAAATTTGATCGCAAGGTGGTAAGTTGATATTTGAGCCCGGAGGGTGTTTAATGTCAGGCGTCCCAGGAAGATGTTGTAGGACGAGGGGATCCTAGCGACGATGAATTCCACCGGTACGGTCCTCGTATTGCCCGCTTTCCCAATGTTGAGGAGGAGGGTGATCACTCTCTCGGCCGAGATGGAGTGGTTGGTAAATCCTAATAGGACGTAGGAGGTTGGCCGTAGGTCGGACGGCCCCAGCCCCATATGCTGGAAGCAGTCATAGAAGAGGATATCTGCTGAGCTTCCGGAATCGACCAATATCCTCTGGACCTCGTAACGGTGGACCCGTGCCGTAATCACGAGAGGGTCGTTGTGAGGCAAGGATATACCATGGAGGTCTTCATAGGTGAAGATGATGGGTTCGGCGGTCCTGCATTTCTTCCGGGGCGGGTCGCTTGTTCTCTTGACGGGTAGGAAATGGTGAGTCTCAGATGATCCCCTAGCTTCCGAGGTAACGACCGTGATTTGATCGATCGTTAATTTCCCGGGAGAGGGCTGGTTCTCCTGCTCCCGGTCTGCCTGCCGCTTGTCTCGCAAATACTTCGCCAGGTGGCCAGAGTGGATTAACTCCTCGATATGGTCACGGAGTTGTTTTCAGTTTTCGGTAGGATGGCCCTGCGACCTATGGAAGGCGCCAGACGGGCCCCGGATATGCTTAGCCACTCTATGGGAGACTGATGGGAGCTTAAAGAATTTCTCACCTTTGGCCTCCTCCAACAGCTCTGTCTGGGAGATATTGAGAGGTGTGTACTCCTGAAACTTCGGGGAGTACGGTTTTGGTACGTCGACCTTCTTCTCTTCTCTACCCCTCTTTTTTTGGTTGGCTTGGTCGCCCCGGGACAGGTTGGCATTTACCTTCGACTTGAGTTGGATCTCTCGTTCGGTCCAAGCTTTTACTTCGGGCATGGTCTTAGGTTGCACTAATGCAAAAGAGCGGAGCCACTCTTTGTGCCTAAGACCCGACCTTCGGACAATGATGACAGTTTCATCCCGGTGCTCGGGAAGCTCGAGAAGAGCGTTGTAGAAGCGAGTGGCGTATCCCTTAAAGGATTCCTTGTCCCCTCTCTTTATGGTGAAGAGGTAATCGACAGTCCGCTTCTGTCATCTATTTCTGACGAAGTGACCGGGGAACTGGGCGGCCGGCTCATCAAAGATAGAGATGGAGCATGGCATGAGTCCTCGGAACCAGTCTCGTCTAGCCCGGATGAGGGTGGCGGGAAATGCTTGGCATTGGGCACCGTCGGAGTTATCTTGGAAGCTCATGCCCGCCGTAAATGCGTCCAGATGGTCCTTCGGGTCAGACTTCCCGTCGAAGAGGGCCACCTTAGGCGGCTTGTTCCTGGACGAGACGTGTACAGCGAGCAACTCCTCAGTGAAGGGCTTCGTAAGTGAGTCGGCGGCGTACCTGGCCCCTTCACCGGATGGATGACCCTCCCGATGTATACCCTCGATTTTCTTTTCGAGGGCATCGAGGCGGTCATGATACCTCGAGGATTCGGCGCAGTCAGAGTGGTGGCCCTTCCCGCTTGTGGTCTACGCCAGGCTTCGACTCCGATTCCGTTCTATCCAATTCCTTAGGTCCCTTGGCGAGGTCCTTCTTGAGTCTTCGCAGAGAGTGTCGGTCGCGCGATCCCGTCGAGAGAGAGGGTGTCGGTCATGCCTGGGAGCAGGCGAGCTGACCGATACCTCCTCGGGAGGGACAGGAACGCAACGGTCTTTCACGAGACCGTGGCGTAGAGCCGTGTGGCGCCCAACGGGCCATTGAATCGGTCGCCGGAGTGAGCACGGCGTTGTTTGGTGGTACCGACGTAGGCGGTGTCATCTTCCCCTCTGCGGAGGTCGTGATCCTTGGGAGGGAGAACGGCGACCTTGGGGGCTGGACCCGCCGTTTGGACACGGAAAAGGGCGTCCACTATGGACGCGAGCTTGTCGATCCTTGCTGAGAAGGCGTGGATGGCGTTCGGAGGGGGAGTAGATCCGTCCGCGCCTCCGTTGTGGGGAAGGCGGCGGCTTGTGCTGGGATCGTCACGGTTTTCGCTCGCCATGAAGTCGAGAGCGGAAGATCAACTTTTGATGGATGGAAAATTTGGGTTCCCACAGACGGCGCCAATTGATGGAGGTCTAGATCTCCTTTAGATGTTGTCCTCCGTCGATCTGTCGCGAGTGTTGATGAAGGGTTGAGATTGATATTGAAGGTTGTCTCTTTGAACGTGTGGATCTCAAAGGGTTGATTTTGAGGTGAAGCCGAGCTATCTGCAAAAAAGTCCCGGGATGGGTGACCACCGTAGGACTCTCCGATGATCAAGTTAGCCGATAAAAATGTGCAGACTAGCGGCTTTGTTGGATTAAAATTGCCTTACCTGAGTCATCTTGGAGAGGGTTTTTTATAGTGGTCGCATGGAGTGAGCTGGCGTGAGATCTTCGCCGTCAGTTATGTCCCTGACGTTATACCTACGTGAATGACAGGATCCCTCCATTAATGACGAGATACGCTTTTTAATAAGGGGATACGACGGCGTGGAACACGGGATGTTGGGTGACGGATATCTCGCTTCTGGCGAGATACGCGGAGCTGTGGCGAAAGCGCTTGTGCTCTGCATTTTTTGTTGCTCGGCAGAACCGGGAAGGCTTAGCTCGGCGGGAGGCTCAGAGGCGAGCGGGATGCCGAGGAAGCTCGGTTCTGTGATAGCTCGGAGGCGAGCCGAGAGGGCTGAGGAAGCTCAGCGTGTAGGAGGGCTCAGAGACGAGCCGATAGTTATTTGTAAAGCGAGCATAGGAGTGTTCTGGGAGGCCATTGAAGGTCGGGTAAATACTCGGGCCGAAGGCTCGGGCAATGTCTTCAATGTATTGTGCTTGCTCCTGTCCCGTAAGCTCTGGGACACATCATTTACCACATGTCATGATCTGCGGAATTCCCACTTATGAGTATCATCTGAAGGGACGGAATATTTAAGGAATTGGAGGGGACACGATCCCAAAATCGTGTTGTACATTATACACTTAAATTCGCCACTTAAATTCGCTGATTGGAAGGATCCCTTAAATAATAATAATAATAATGATAATAATAATAAATAATGCACATTTTATTAAATACATACCACATATATGAAAACAATATGTGCAGCAAAGAATCTGTATGAGATTTTGAGTTGATCTTTAAAAAAAAATCTAATTGACAGGACTTTTTCCGCACCCGCAAATGGGCTGCTGGCTCTCTTGACCCCTAACCCATTTTCCGGACAGCAGAACCCCCGAGTAACTATTCTTAAGGTATCAAAATCCAAACTGGGCCAATTACGGTGTTTGAAATCAGCATAATATATACAAGAATGCCATTGTATCAAGACTTCTTGACAGTGCAAGTGTCATTATAATCGAGCAGTAAAGTCACTTGCAATCGAGCAAGAGATACAGAGTTCAAATACGGCTTGCATGAGTTTACGACCAATAAAAAGGAACACGAAAACTAAAAAAGACTTATAAGTATCCATAGAAGGCCCCGGAACGAATTCATCGTCTAAAAGGTAAATAAACCACTCTCATAAAGATAAGAATTACTACTTTGTTTATTCATGTGCATGCATAAGAGATTACGGCTCACGAGCATTGTCAACTAGTTTATTAGCATCCATGCATGACATGGTATCTGCATATATCGATTATCTTAGCTGTCCAAGTCCATTCCGCCCATGCATCGATTTACGATATCTTTTGATTTAGCGTCAGAATCATCCAGCAATACTTTTTCTGCCGATGTGGTAGAATCCACATCATCTACAAGAACATTTATTGGCAACAAGGTGGGATAGAAGGTGCAATTTCCTATCTAGTGGATATCATGTCCGCTTTTTAGCCAACAAGAATCCATAGAGCCTATATGGATTCCACCGTCCTGAAGAAAAAAGTATTTTTCTTTCTTGATTGGATGTCCCTGGCCCCTGCACGGTTTGGGTAAAATGCAGGCTAAATCAGATGTGTAACTTTAATATTAAATAACTTTAATTAATTTTCTATAATGGCCCGCTGGCTTCAGACATGCCCGTGGTAATTTCAGGTTGTATGAAAAGGGAACTTAACGTTAATTTTTGAGTATTCACTTGATCATAAGTTTCATGTTTAATATTATTTTTGTCGGTTATATAGAATTTGCGTATGAAGGTGAGCATATAACCAAAATTGAATAAGTATTAAAGTATGAAAAGTATTAAATAATATTGTTTGTGTGCTTTCTAATGTAAATTGCAAAATGAAGTTTGATGGGGTTTGAAGTGTAAATTAAATTTCATACCAATGGGGCCCATTTTTGCATGGGTTGTTGTTCTTGGGTGCCTCAAGATGGTTTGGAAAACGCTCCAAAATGCGCCACGCGTTCCAACTCAAAATTCATACGTAGTTGTTTCTTGATATTTAGGTTGAATAAGAACCCCAAATATTCAACTCAAAATAAAATATTTTTCATCTAATTTTTCTTCATCTTCCCCTGTCCCTCTATCTAACTCTCTCAACTGCTCTCCATCTGATTTCTCAACTTCGATCCCTGCAAATTCTAGATCGCCCTCTCTCACTTGTAAGTTAATTTATTTTTTTTTAAAAATAAAATAAAAACCTTAGTTGTAACCTTAATGTCTTATAACTATTTCCAGATCGATGGAGCGAGGATCTTGCTCTACAACAAAGGGCAAAGAGACGAGTCAATATTCGACGAGTGTGAGCATGGTTATAACACCGTTTCTTCTATTAGTGAGTATCATAGCATGGTAAATCTTTGTTTTTCTACTGAAATAGAGTGGTATAATTATTTCAAAACGAAAGGATTTAATATTAGAAGATTAGATGTTAGAACAGACCCGATAAATAAAAATAATTTAGCATTCCGGCGATTTAAGTGCTCCCATGCTGGACATCGTCTTCCAAAACATATGGATAGGGAAGACAATCAACGAAAAGAGCGTGCTTTAACTCGTTGTGATTGTCCTGCAAAACTAGAAATTAAATATCAACCAGAGACGGATAAATGGTTTGTATACGACTTTCAAGATGAGCATAATCATTTGTTAGCCGATTCTAGAGAAGTTCCATTTATATGATCACACAAAAAAATGGACAATGGGCAAAAACACTGTATTAAGAAATTAGTTGATGTATAAGTTAGAAAAAACAAAATAATTGATCTGAAAGAGAACAAACACAATGGGAAAAATCTAGTCTGCAAGGCCTTTGAGAGAAAAATCTTTGGAAGCCCGTTAGATGAAGGCCACGTGTAAAAAACCCCAATCACGAATCCTAAAGAATTATCATCGCTGCTTAACACCCCTTCCGTGAAAAAAACCCCAAAGCCTTCTCCGTTTTCCTCTCTCTCTCTTCAAGCCTCTCAGGTGAAAAAATACCCAAACCCTTACGTGTCCTTTCGTCTTCGATCTCATCGCCTTTGGGCTTGCCGTCGCCGCTGAACAACGGAGGAGCACGGTGATCACCTCGATCGATCTCAGATCTGAGCAGCTCGTCGTCTTCATTGTCTTCATCTTCGATCTTATAGCCTTTGGGCTCGCCGTTTGGGAGATGATTAGGGCAGGCTTTCTTCTCCTCCGCAAGGTGTTGGGTTCTACAGTACACATCTTTTGGTAGTTTTTTGTCTTGATATTCTATTAATTAAAGTTCTCAACATAATTTATATAAATTCTCTGTTAGGTAATTATCCCAATTATGAACAAATCGATGATTATATAAATTCTCAACATAAATTATAAAAATTCTCTGCAAGTTAATTCCTTTTCTATTTTGAAAAGTCATATTTAACTTAAGTAATTTGAATTATATTAGGAATGGCTTCAAGCAATGGATCTGAAGATCAGTACATATATGATATTTCAGATGAGGTTCAGAACATGTCCCAAATCGATATTACAAATGAAATGATGATCCCAGAACCAACATCTAGATCATTACTGGAGTCGGATATAAGCATGGTATTTCATTCTGAAATAGAAGCCTATGAGTTTTATAACAAGTATGCTAAGATAAAGGGATTTAGTATTCGAAAGGATTATCTTGATAGAAGAAAAGATGGAAGTATACAAAGTCGAACTTTGATGTGTAATAGAGAAGGAACTCGTGGAATTCATTCTAAACATATAACAAAGAAGGCACGTCCAATTGAAAGAACAAATTGTTTAGCACAGATATAGTTTAAAGTGGATCGTGATAGTGTATGGAATGTCAGTAAGGTTATTGACAAGCATAATCATCAATTTGCTAGTCTAAATAAAGTTTTTATGCTAAAATCACACAGAATGATCGCGTCTGCTCAATATAATTTGATAGAACAACTTGATAAGGCTGGAATTGGTTCTTCTGAAGGTTTTGAATTTATAGAAGTCGGATGCGAAGGTGCCGACAAAGTTGGTTTCCTATCAAAGGATTATTCTAACTACCTTTATACAACAAGAATGAGAGATCTTGCTACTAAAGATGCACAATATTTATTAGAGATATTAAAAGAGAAGCAGAAGGAGGATCCTGCATTCTTGTATGCATTACAGCTTGACAAAGAAGGTCAGATAGCTAACTTCTTTTGGGCAGATGGTCGATCGATTGCTGATTATAATTATTTTGGTGATGTATTATCCTTTGATACTACATTTCAAGCAAATAGATATGAATTGCCATTCGCACTGTTTCTTGGTATAAATCACCATAAGCAAACTGTGATATTTTGTGTGGTATTAATATTTGATGAAACTACTGAATCTTTTGTGTGGCTGTTTAAGATATTTTGTATTGCAATGTCGGGAAAGCAACTGAAGACTATCTTTACCCAATGTGCTGCAATGTCAAAAACTATTAGTATGGTACTTCCAGATACATGTCACCGTCTTTATTATATCAGAATGCTGCAAAACAGATGATTACTCGTTACAGCCTTATTGAGCACTCTTGGTTAAATGATCTGTATGCACTTAAGGAGAAATGGGCATTAGTATTCCGTCGTGAGTTTTTTTGTGCTACAATGACAACAACTCAACGTAGCGAAAGCATGAATAGACGCTTCAAGAAATATTTTAATAGACGGTTATTTCTTTCATAGTTCATTGAACAATATCAAAGAGCGTTAATTCGATTTCGTAAGAAGAAACTTTATGAATATAATAAATCCAGACAAACCGAACCAGTTTTATATGTTCGTGACATGCCTATGTTGATTGAAGCAAGTAAGTCATATATAAGAATAATATATGCAGATTTTGAGGAAGAGTTCAAGAGTCAACTTACATGTGTATGTGAGCTTATCAATGTTGATGGTTCAGTATGCACCTATAAAGTGTCTCCTCCAAAAGCTCGGATTTCTGGAATAGTTGAAATTAACACTGTAAATGTTACAGTCAAGTGTAGTTGTATGAAGTTTGAGTCAATTGGAATTCTATGCATGCATGCATTCAAAGTTCTCAACTATAATAATATTTTACATCTTCCAACTCAATATACATTAAAGAGATGGACTAAATTTGCAAGGGATGGACCAATGAAGAATAGTCTACTTATGGAATTAGATTCCGATGGTGAAGAAATTCTTCAAACAAGATATAAAAGGCTTTGTCATAAATCAGTAAGTATAGCAATTAAAGGTGAAAATTCTAAAGAGGTGACTGAAATGTTGGACCAAGAGCTTGAAATATTATCTTTGAGAGTAAAGAAAATGTTACATTCATCTAGTAATTTTTTTTCCGAAGGAACAAATGAAAGTATAGCTATCGATAAAGAGCAAACTAATTCGTTTGCTCCTGAAATAAGGGAATGTGCTATAAACAATCAAATTACCATAAAGTCTCCTTCTGTTCGAAAGAAAGCAGGTATACGAGGTTCTGCCGGAAGAAAGAAGAGTATCCTTGAAAAGAAGCGAAGAAAAAATGGTGGTTCAATAAGCCAAAGAAATTATTGTTCTGCGTGTAACACATTTTCTTCATCACAATCAAGCAATAACACATTTCCTTCATCACAATCAAGCATATTGCCTTCCCAGGTAAAAGTTTATACATTTTTGTTGAAATATCATAGTTTCTTATTATTATATTTTTACTTTATTTAAACTTATAATAATATAAGAGGCTACTATGGCATCTCACTTGGTCTTCAACCTGTCAATGGGTTCATAATGTTCAAATACTCCAAGTTTATGGAATACTCCTAGTCCAAAGGTTAATAAAAATTACAATCCTTTCATTTATTTTATTATGAAGATACTTTAATGCTAACTAATAGGCTTACGTAATTTTTTGGTATTCAACTTCAGGTTATTCCAAGTATCCATGTCCCACAACTTCCAAATATACAAGTATCTCAATCTCCTCTATCTCAGATTATAGTATGATACCTAATTATATTTCAATAAGTGCATTGTATACTTTTATTGATCAGTTTAATAATATATTTCTATATTTTGAACAATTTTAGTTTCAAGACATGTCAAATATAAATATGTCAATGACTCCTATGATCCATGTTAGTTCAGTCTTACCAGAACATCATTCTCGTAATCCAGATTTTGATAATCAGACAGGTGCCGTGTGTACATATATAAGCATTTTTTTTTCTTTTAATTGTAATTATATATAATTGAGCTTATTTGCTTTCATAGTTTTTGTGCCATGTTCGCAGCTAAATGGTGTCCCCAGATGACAAATACTCAAGAAAGCAGGTTCTTCTAAAGAAGTAGTTTGGATTGGGAACCTAGCGCTCGACGACTTCAGGGGCAAAGCTGAATGCATGCCCTTTTGGGATTTGGTTTCATTTTGTTTCTATGCTCCTATGTTTCATGTTAGTTCTTCTAAATAAGCCGTTTGGATTTGGTTTCATTTTGTTGCTATATTTGAGTCTGTGAGATGTCATGACCTTTTGGGATGCTTTATGTTTATGTATGTGTTGAACTTGTCTTTGGTAGCCATATATGTTTTGAACTTGTCTTTGCTTGTACGCTTTTGGCCTTAATGACCATTCTATGTAACCATTAAAAACTGGTTAATGAATTATGGTGGCTACTTATCCACCTTTTCTTTCCATCCAAAAGCAAATTAAATAGCTGTTTATCGCCATATGAAACTTATAGGTACACCTTGCTCTAATCTTAGCTGCGGCGTTTATGCTTGAAGTGTTGTCGTGGTTGAAAGGGTCAAAGAAATCTGCTGTGTCTTCGGCTTTTTAAATGTGATTTTTGAAGTTTTTCATTTTCGGTTTTTGGGTTCAAAGGCAAATCTTGTACTCTTGGTAATAGCATATGATATTGAGCTATCTATCATAAAAAAAATTCTGTTTACCACTGAGGTAGCAAATACAAGAAAAGAACCAAATGGAAAGGCGTAGTTCATCAATTAATTGCCCATGATTCACATTGTCCTGCAGGTTTTTTCACGCGAAAGATAACGGGCAAAAAATAAAATAAAATAACAGCGAGATATGGTTTATCTGAATACCAAACTAATTCATAAGCTTGAAACAAATATACCGCATGTTTAAATAAATCTACAAGTTGTGCAACAAGGCTACCTGCAACACAAATCATGAAAGGGATGTACTAAGTGCACTTTCAAACCGAGGCAGTGATAGATATTTATAATGAAAAAGTACACTTCGTATTGGTTCAGCCACTCCAATCTCCATATAATTAACATACCAACGAGAAGTTTTAACATTTACATTATAAAGTTAGAAGGGCTATTGATGAAAGCGATGTTGGTAACCCAATCTCGGTACTGATGTGCCACTCTGATAGCTAATCAAGATCTGTCAGAGCACCCAACAAGGAAATAAATGGAAGGGCTGTCGGAGTAGTTCGACGAGTAAATTATAAGGAGATAGCAATATAATCACAAGCATGCAATACATATGGTATACAATGTTCTGTCCCCATTGTACTATAGAAGGTAAAGGATAATAAAATACCTGCCATTGCTGGTCGAGAAACATCGAAGCCCAACTTATCAACGTCATGCAAAAGATCCTTATATAGATTTGACTCCTCAAGTGTGATATCTCTTTCTACCAATACTAACTCGAGCTGAACTTTAAGGGCATGATTCTCCTTAGATAAGTTGGAAAAGTCAGGTTCAAAAGCGACTGCTTTACTGCTTCTACAAGCCTCTTAGAAAGCAAAATTGCTCGTTATATAGGCATTAACATACGCTTACCATATACTACTAACAATTATATCCTTACATTTCGAAAATACTCGTTATAAGCCTTCTGTGCTTCTTCCAGTGAATCACATTTGTGATGCACACAACCACTAAATTTATCAACTTGTTCTTTGCATTCTGACCATGTTGTGTATATTCCTATCTTTCGGCCTTTGAATACTACATAATATTTTGGCATTTTATCTATCAAAAGCAGTAAACAAAGACAAATCAAATTTTTAGCATGTTCAAGAATAAAATTGAAGACATATGATTCTAAACTTCATGCTTAAAGCAGTGGGACTACACAAAAGCTAAGGTGTTGAGCAGCTGATGAGAAGCTTAAAATGTTGAAAAAAGAGAAGCTTGAAATATTTTCTTAATGGTGAATAGTAAAACTAATTCTTCATGGTGAACAACTAGCATAAACATGAAAGGCCGTCAACTAGGAAAAAAATATCTAAAATCAGCCAAGAAATTATTTGAATATATTCTTCAAACCAGGATAAATATACCATGACATACATCCAAAGAAGACATCTCTATCATATCTTAAATTAACTCTTCAATGCAAATTTTGCACCAAAAACAACAACATCAACAACCCCTACAGGTTAGAACTAAATGAGACTCAAACAAAGAATTTATGTTGATTGTTAATAACTGAGATAATTTTCTGACAATAGATAGAAATTAATGTCCATGTAAATAACTTATCAAATTATTATTGTTTAAATAAACATCATCGATAATCTAAAATACTACAGTCTAATTTACATATTACATGGCCATATTTCACCGAAGCAAAAAATATTTAATCTACATCTTTTGTAAAGAATTACCAAAAGGTGTGTACTGTAGAACCCAACACCTTGCGGAGGAGAAGAAAGGCTGCCCTAATCACCCCCAAACGATGAGCCCAAAGGCTATAAGATCGAAGATGAAGACAATGAAGACGACGAGCTCCTCCGTTGCTCAGATCTGAGATCGATCAAGATGATCACCATGCTCCTCCGCTGTTCAGCGGTGACGGCGAGTCCAAAGGCGATGAGATCGAAGACGAAAGGACACGCAAGGGTTTGGGTATTTTTTCACTGATGAGACTTGAAGAGAAAGAGAGAGAGAGAGGGGGGAAAGGGAAGAAGGCTTTGGGGTTTTTTTCAAGGATGCGACAGCGCTAAGCAGAGATGATATTTCTTTAGGATTCGTGATTGGGCTTTATATGTGGCCTTCATCCAACGGGCTTCCAGAGATTTTTCTCTCAAAGACCTTGCAGACTAGATTTTTCCAACACAATGAGTATGAAAATATAGGATGCACACCTGGGGACTTGTACAATCATTGCTATCGTGAAATTGTTAAGAAAATAGAAAAGGGTGATGCCCAAGCCGTATTAAACAGAATGAATGCTTGTCACGAGCAGAATAATGGATTTTTCTATCGTCTCGATACGGACGATGATAGTCGATTGATTCGATTATTTTGGACGGACGAGCAATCCCGATTAGACTAACAGTATTTCGGCGATGCTATTCTATTTGATTCTACCTATCATACAAATAGATACAATATACCTTTTATTCCAATTATTGGTGTTAATAATCATCGTTGCATGACCTTTTTTGGATGTGGAGTTGTCTGTCATGAAACTATGGATTCATATGTGTGGTTGCTACAAGTGTTTCTTATGTGTATGCATCAACGGAAATTAAAAACTGTTGTAACAGATGGGGACCTAAAAGCATCAGCTAGAAGGAAGAGAAATTTAAAAAAAATAGCTTAAAGCCTTGGACGGTCGAAGCCTTTAATGTAAATAGTCCATTTATTTGGACAGTGGTGATGATACTCATAAGTAGGAATTCCCCAGATCATGACATTTAGCGGATGACGTGTCATCCACGTAAGCTCGCTAGATTCTTGAGGGCTATGGAGCTGGAATAAATATGATGCATTGGGGATATTCCTCGGCGCCTCGCCTCCGAGATTGCACCCGACCTTTTAGAAGACCTCCCGGAGTACGTTCCCTCTTTGGTTGACCGCCGGCCAATAGCTCGTCTTCGAGCTATTAGATAGCTAAGACTCCTCAGCTCACTTGCTTGTCTCCGAGCTATCCTATATCCGAGACTTCTGAGTGTCCCTATTTGGCCGAGAGCACGGAGCTTGAGCGACTCCGTAACGGCTCCGTGTATCTTGCCACGACGAGATCTCCGCCGCTCCACGTCCTGCATCCTACGCTAGCGTATCTCGCCATTAATGGGCGCATCCCGCCATCAACGCGAACGTGACGCGGGAACGTAACGGACGGAGAGATTCTCGCATCGGCTCGCTCCATGCAACCGCTATATAAACCCCTCTTTCAGATGACTCAGGTAGGTGAAACTCAATCCAACACGCCGCTATTCTGCCTCAATATTCCTCGGAACTTACTTGATCGTCCGAGGGTCCTTGGGTGGTTTCCCACCCCGGAACTTCCCTTACAGGTAGCTCGGCGTCAACAACATTCAACGACCCATTGAGATCCACACATTCAATCATAATATCCAATCTCAACCGTTCAGCCCCACTGGCCGCAAGATCGACAAAGAACAGCATCTGAGGGAGATTCCGACCTCCATCAGTTAGGGCCATCTGTGGAAAGAGTTTCTAGCTTTTCCACCCAAAAAGTTGATCCTTCGCTTTCGATTCAATGACCAGTGATAACAGCAACGATCCTAGCACGAGCCGTCCTGTCCTCCACAATGGAGGTGGGGGCGGTTCCACTCCACCTCCCAACATCATTGACGCTTTATCAACGTGGATCGATAAGATCTCGGCGATGGTGGCCGGCCACGCCCGCCAAACCTCTGTGTCAACCCCCCGGAATGACGGCGTGCGTGAGACGACAGAAGGGCACGTTAGCGGCTTTGACCTCGGTCACCGCCCATCTTGGAGACACCGGACACCGGCTTGCCGATTCCGACAGTCATGACCCACATACGAGGAATGATTCCATGACCCGTTGGGCGCCGGACAGTTCGACACCGAGATCTTAGGGGAGACAGGGCAATCGCTTCAATGCCCGCCGCACTCTCTCGCCCCCTGAAGAGACGTCGATCAGGTCGCCTGATTTCAGGCAAGACTGACGTCAATACATTCATGGAGGCTATCCTCGAAGGGTCCACCTCAAAGATTTGAGAAACGTGATAGAGCAAAGCCGAAACCACTCCATCGCACAAGTCTGGAGCAGAGATGGCAGGCACTTCGAATGTGGAGAATTCTTGGGCTACCAACAGCGAATCGAGGTCGAAAAGAAAATTGAAGACATGCGACATGATACCTGTTCGGTCGGAGGAGTAGTGAAGTACTCCGCTGATTCGCTCATGATGCCCTTTACAGAGCAGCTACTAGGTGAGCGGGTCTCGTCCTGGAACAAACCGACCAAAATGGCCCTTTTCGATGGGATGTCTAACCCGAAGGACCACTTGGACGCGTTTACGGCGGGCATGAGCTTCCAAGACAACTCAAATGCAGCTCATTGCCGAGCCTTCCCCACCACCCTCATATAGGCCGGCCGGGATTGGTTCTGTGGGCTTACGCCATGCTCGATCTCGACCTTTGACGAGCTGGCCACTCAATTTCTCGGTCATTTCGTCAGTAACAGACGACAGAAAAAGACGGTCGACTACCTGTTTACCATCAAGAGCAAGAACAGAGAATCCTTCAAGGGTTACGTCACTCGCTTTTATAACGCCCTCTTAGAAGTCCACGAACACCACGACGAAATGGTTATCACCGCCTTGAGGTTGGGTCTTAGGCACAAAGAGTGGCTCCGTTCTTTTGCATTGGCGCAACCTAAGACCATGGCCGAAGTAAAAGTCTGGATTGAGTGGGAAATCTAACTCGAGTCGGAGGTGAACGCCAACCTATCCCGCGGTGACCGAACGGACCGAAAAAGACAGGACAGAGAAGAGAAAAAGAAACCGACCATCCAAAACCTTATTCTCCGAAGTTTCATGAGTACACTCCCCTGAACATTTCCCAGACTGGGCTACTAGAGGAGACTAAGGGCGAGTGGTTCTTTAAACTCCCGCCGGCTACTCAGAGGCCGGGCAAGCGACTCGGCGGCCCGTACTGCGCCTACCATAAGTCACAGGGACACTCGACCAAGAGCTGCAAACAACTCTGTGACTATATTGAGAAACTGATTCGCTCCGGTCACCTGGCGAAATACCTGCGAGACAAGCGGCAGGCAGATCGGGAGCAAATGGACCAACCCCCTCCCGGGGAGTTGATAGTCGGGCTGATCATGGTCTTCTCAGTAGGTTCAACTTCGGGCAGCGGGGGCCCCCGCCGCCTCCGGCCGGTCATGACCTTGAGTGATCCGCCGCATAAGAAGTGCAAAAAGGGCGATCCGATCACCTGTTAGTTATATGTATGCCCTAGAGGCCATTATTGTACATGTGATGTATATTATAGTGGATGCTTGGACATATATAGAGAGGACTTTCTTACTCTACATGATAGTATGCTATCTGGTTGCTCTTTATCTTAACATGTATACTTGTCTCTTGATACTGTCTCATGGTTAGATGTTGGTATAGCCCTTAGGATGTGAACTTGACTACCAGGATTATGATGCAGATCATACTAGTGGGGCCATGGTAGTCTATAAGTTCATCCTTTAATGTTCCTAGTCGTGACTGTATCGAGACAGGGCATCGATATACTAGAGTAGACTAGCGTATACGCTTCTCGACCCATGAGATGGGCGATAGATGACACCATATCCATTGGTGTTTGAAATCAGAGATGGTATACGGGTACTCAGTGGAGACTGGGTGCACTAGACGGACTCGCCGAAAACTCCTAGATGGTATTATACCTGACGTCAGATAGCAGTTCTCTGGTAATACTGGTACAGGTTAGTCTGTAGACCCGAGATCGTCAAAGAATCTTATGTGATTCCTACCGTGCTTTGATTTCTACCTTACCACGTTTAAGAGGACATGCAAAACGGTGGTTTTTGGGTACAGTCCCGAGTCACATGGAGGTAATGAGCGATAGGAGGGGATTTCGTCTCTCCCGGTATTGGGGGTAGATGTCGTGCTGTGCTCGATTGGTTATAACTGGAAGTCCCTGGCCAGGGCTGATTTGGAGATTTACTGGTAAGTGTTATCAGTAGTTTCTCGACCCGTTATGAGCCTCGTATCGACATGACTTATCGAGTTATTGGGGTCTGACGTTTACCACCCCTAGACTAGATATGCGACATCTTAGATGAAGAGACCGGACTGTACGGTAGTGTTACTGACAGACTTTACAGGAGCTAGAGCGGGCTTGTTTGTTGATTTTCTGATCGCTCAATACCCGGATAGCCGTTACGTCCAGCTAGTACCGCTGACGGCTTATGGGTGCTTGATATGATCCTCACCTACTGCCGGCGTATTGACGAGTCTTTAGAGTCATACACAGAGGTTTTACCGGCTCAGGCAAAACGAAGTAGGAGCACATATGTGATATGTGCGGGACCGAGATTAATACGAGTATGTGATACCGTATTTTATTCTCGCGATTTATTTGTATCGGTCGGTTGTATGTGATATAACCGGGTTATTGAATCAAGTGTTGATTCGATAAATTGATACATAAAATATTAGTCGGTTATATGAGATATAGCCGGATTATTAAATCAATGGTTGATTTGATAATTTAGTGTATAATTGTATATGTGATATACTAGTTTACATTAACTAATATTAGCTCACTTAAGCTTTTATTTTTCTCACATGTGCACACTTAATATATATGTGATATATATTAATTGTGTTTCATTTATGTGTCATGGTTGATGATACATGCAACATGGGTGTATGAGACTTATATCATGATAAAGATAATGTAGGGTTTATTTATTTATTGTAATTCAATTATTAGTTGGAAATTTGTCACATGGCATGAAGCTTTGAGATCTATTGACTTAGTTCACTAGTTTTGTCTTACACTAGATATTTGTTAACCCAACCATTATCTAAACCCATGGTTAAGTCTCCACATGAGTAATATTAGATATTTTCTCACCCATGATTGCCATCACTCTCACAACATTATCTCTCTTCATCTTCTTCTTCAAGCTCAAGAGCTCTCTAGCTTTTGAGCAAGTCAGAAATATTAGTGAGAAAATCAATTCTAAAGTGAGCAAAAATCCTCCTTCACCATCCTCTACTAGATTAGCACTTTAGTATAGGGTGTTAGCTTCACTAATCTCTCACTAGTGAAGTAGTAGTTTGGGTTAGTGTCTCCTTGACGTAGATCATCTTTGGCCTCGAAGACTTCAAGTAAGTTCGTTCCTTTCTTCTTGTGAAGCCATGCTAGAGTCCAGAAGATCACTACTTGGAGCGAAGGGACTACTACACGGAGCTATTGAAGTGAAGGACCGGTCTACAAAGTTTGTATTCCTAGTTCACTTAGTTGTAAAATAGTTTACTATTTGTTTCGTATGATTCTCTAGTTAAACATTCTAGTTTAGGGTTCTTTAAAACGGCAAAAATTTGAAAATGGCATGGACGATGCCTCCCGAAACCTTGATGTCGTTCATAGGAACCCTACATCACCAACGAAGATCTCCATATTACATAGATTAGTACTGCAGGATAGGAGATCGATGGCAAGTAGACGTCCACAGTGGCCCTCCAGATGACCTATCACGGCCTCATACGTTGCCTCGGAACTGTCACGACCCGGAAAAGGAACGTGACTGGCACTTGAATCATGTGAAGTCTATAGGACCCCACCTAATTCAAGTAAATTAAAAGCCCAGAAATCTAAACCTTTTTAGGGGATAATAGTGGAGGTACAGTTTTGAAAGAATGGTACGATGAAATCAAGTTCTTTCCTTAAAATATATAAGTAATAATATATGAAAACAGAATCTTGTATTTAACTTGAAAACGTTTTCGTTATTTAAAATTTGGGCAGCACCTCCTTTGAAATTTTTAACCCAAAAACAAATTCAAGCAATAATATATAAGGCAACCCCAAGTGGGAGTTATCTCTTCGCCAAATGGCAGAAACAACCACGCAATAATGTAAATATACAACGCCGAAAGGCGATGATCAAAACACAGAAAGAAAGCATGAAAACTAAAGTATCACCAAGAAAATCCCAACAATAAGGAATACAAGGGCGCGACTCTAGGGCCGAAAGAATATACAAAATATACAAGTCTGGTTGATGGAGCTTTTAACTAGATACAACTGAAATGAAATATACAAGTAAATAATGGTGGTCATGAGGCAATGTGTCCCACCTACCAAAGCAATCACCCGGAAGAACAATGTTGTGCTAGCGAAGCCGCTACGGAACTTGTATGGCCAAACCTGCAAGAAACTGTGGCACAACGGGGGTGAGTTGCCAATTCGTGAGTAGAAAATATCATCGAGAAGAAATTGCATGTATGACAATCTCCTTGGTCATACAGTACTATAATATTAAAATAATAATGATACGATAACACCGAGTAGCAGTAAAGGTAGTACTATAAGCATATGCGAAATGTCAGAACTCGTGTCCGTGTCACAAGGTAACTATATGTCATGTATAGTATGTATGAATGCATCATCAAATGGGTGTGTCCAGTATCGACACACAAAATCATCAGAAAATATGAGTGCCCAACATCGACACTCGAAACATCATGAAAACCGTGTCCATCAGCGACACATCATCCTCGTATCTCGGGCTCCGTCGGTCCGGATCAGCCCAAATCATCTGATCACACGACTACAGTCGGTATCCTCCGGATCTCCGCCGCGTTAAATATCACCGGTAGGTAGTGCTCCCCTGCCAGGCTCATCGTCTACATCTCGAGCTTCTCTCCCCGGGGTATCTTATCGGGTCCACCATGTACCCGCAGACGGATCATCCTACTCCTCGAATCGAGTCTCGAAAACTAACTCAGAACCGAGAAAACATCATGGTGGACGCTACTTATCATATCAAGGAAAACCGCTGTTCTCCGCCGAAAGACCGGGAAGACTGACGTCTTTCCTGAATTTAGGGGCAAATGCTATTTGGTTTTATCCGTGCACCTCTCCGAAGATGCCAAGTTGATTTATGGCACCGTATATTGGAGGTTTAGACGGATGCGGCCGTTGTAGCAGACTTCGTCAGATTCCCTCTCGTTTGAGGGGTTTTTGATTGTAGGGATGCTCTTCCCTGCAGGCGCAAGCCCCTGCAATTAATTACGCTACCGCATCGCGGTAACAACTTTCTCCTTCTTCAGATGGTCACTTCATGTCGTGTGTGTTTGTTTTATTTTTGGTTGCCCGTGGATTGTATACGGAGACTAATTTATGTTGACGCCCGTAGGGCGTGGATTAGTCTAAATCCGTATTTCCTTAGATTTGGGTTTTGGTTTGGGTTCAAGGATCGTTAATCTCATTTGAGACTAAGATCAACTTAAACGTTTGTTAAACATACGTTAGTCTAATTTTAGACTAAAATCTACTTAACAGTTTGTTAAGGATACGTTAGTCTAATTTTAGATTAAGATTTACTTAACAGGATCATTTAGATCCAACAAAAGAGCATTTGGGCTCTATTGTTTTAGTTTAGGGACTTTGCGGTCCAGTTTAAAGATATCATAGTCTATAAAGTTTAAGGACATCATAGTCCATGAGTTTAAGGACCCCACGGTCCGTGGTAGTTTAGAAACATTACAGTCTGTAAAGTTTAAGGACACATAGTCCATGAGTTTAAGGACCCCACAGTCCGTGAAATGTCTGGTTGTCAGGACCCGTCACCTTTCTGAAGACGTTGAAGGATTACAACAACAAATATCAGAGGAGTGAAGAGATGTACCCTTGAACCAATATTGGTTGGGAGATCTGTAGTCCAATTTGGGACTAAGATCAAAGATTTATGAGCATATGGGCTCAATTAATCTGAGTTAGGGTTCTGTGGCCAATTTGGGCTCGGCCCATTTAGTTAAAATGTTGAACATTTAACAATGCTGAGCGTTGATTTGGGTTCTGACAGCCTTTTTGTTTTTTATTGAGTGCTGAGCACTTATCATAGCTCTGGGGATTTATTTAAAGAATAATTTATGTTCCCTTAACGCACACGTGAGGAGCACGTGGTGTGCTTGGCGCTAAGCGCCAGTCAATGAGCGCAGAGCGCCTCTGTTAAGTAGCACACACGTGAGGAGCACATGGCGCGCTTGGCGTTGTGCGCCAGACTTGGAGCGCTGAGGCGCTTCTTTAAATTTGGAACGCTAAGGCTCTGCAGCGCTGTGCGCTAGATTTTGGTGCGCTGAAGCGCTTCTTTTAATTGGAGCGCTAAGGTTCTGCAGCGCTGTGCGCAAGATTTGGAGCGCTAAAGCACTTCGTTTAATTGGAGCGCTATGGCTCTTTTTATGCAACTCTGCTCTCTGAGAATTAAATTCTCTCTTATAAGAGACTTTGTCTCATGGATCTAAGAACAAAGTTCTTATTTTGTAGGAGATATTTCAATCTCTTATGTTTTTGGTGAAAGGCTTTGCTTTTATGGATCTGTGATCCTAAGAGAATTGAACTATTCTTCCCCCTTTTATAATGAAATATTATGATCACTTTGTGAAAGACATTTTCCTTATAGATCTATGATCTAGCATAAGAACTAAGTTCTTTTTCTGATGAGATACTTTGATCTCTTTATTTTACCTTGAAGAAATTCTTCTTCTGCCCAGAGCTTGCTCTTCTCTTTGAACTTTCTCAAAGTTTAGGGGGGGTCCTTCCTATGAGACTTGATGTTTTCAGACCTTTATATAGGGTAGGCTGATTTGTTGAATCGGTTGAAGAGATCTTTTCTCTAATTGATTTGGGGATTTCCCACCGTTGGATCTTTGATCCTAGCGCTTCTGTTTTACAGAAGGAAATTTTCTTGTTTTTAATAAGATTGGGAAATCTTTTTCCATACAGAATTTATTCTGTTTTTTGGTGATTTTTAATCACCATTGGATCATTGATCCAACGGTGCTCTGATTTTCAGAGCATAATCTTTCCTGTTTGGAAAGATTTTGAGGAATGTTTCCTTAACAGAATTTTATTCTAGTCAATTGATGATTTTTAATCATGTTCGTTGGATCTTTGATCCAAGGGCCGAGAATATTTTGTTCTATCGCTAGCGCTCACGTGCTTTGCACATGGTGCGCTGCTTAGAGTGCAGAGCTCTGTTTCCCCCAATCAGAGCAAAGCTCTGTTTGAATTTCAAAAATTCAAAAATTGAAGCAACGTTTCAAATCCCGTGCGCTGCGCGCGACGCGTCACGTGTCAGAATTTGATACTTCAGCGCAGCGCCCGAGGCAGCGCGCCCAATCAGAGCAAGGCTCTATTTAAAACAAAAATTAAAGGAAGCAACGCTTCAGTTGCGCAAGCGCTGCGCTGCACGACATGTGTCAGCGCAGTTGCGCAAGCGCAGTTGCGCAAGCGCTGCGCTGTGCGACACGGGTCAGCGCAGTTGCGCAAGCGCAGTTGAGCTGTGCGCTGCGCGACACGTGTCTACGCAGTTGCGCAAACGCAGTTGTGCTACGTTGTGGGCTGCGCAACACGTGTCAGCGCAGTTGCGCTGCGCTCTGCGCTGCATGACACGTGTCAAGCGCTGGGGCGTTTGCACCAAACAGAATTAAAATTCTAGTAAGATCTTTCTGTTCTTGTTAAAACAAGAAGATTGTCTTCTGTAGAACAGAAGCCCTTGGATCAATGATCCAACGGTGGGGAAAATTCCCCAAATCACTCAGAGAATGATCTCTTTAACAAATTTAACAAATTTATGGGCACTATATAAAGGCCCCTAGACCCCAATTCAAAGGGGATCGACATCAAGAACTTCAAAACAGAGAGAACTTTGAAGAATTTTGAAAAGAACTCAAGAAAAAGGTAAAACCCTTTATAAAATAGAAGAATTTCTTCTGAATAGATCATTGATCTAAGAACAAGATCAATGATCTTCAATAAAATAAATAAATAATAACAGTGCCTTACACTTTTTATGAACCATTGGTTCTGGAATTTCAGAAAAATTCTTTTCTTGAATCCAAAATTGAATCAAGTTATTGAAATAGTGCCTTGCACTTTTTTATGAACCAATCGGTTCTGGAATTTCAGGAAAATTCTTTTCTTGAATCCAAAATTGGATCAAGTTATTGAAATAGTGCATTGCACTTGCAAAACTGCACTGTTGCGCTCCTGGGTTGGCGCAAGCCACTAGAGAGCGCCACGTATCAGCGGCGCAACAACACAGCGCATTGACGCAGCGCACTACGCTGTTGCGCTCGCGCTCACCAGAGCGTGACACGTGTCACCTCCACATGCGCTTGCGCTCAATGATTGGCGCAAAGCGCCTGACAAGCCAATATCAGACAATTAATGCACTGCATTATTTACTGAAGAGCCAAGCCCAATTAAAAAAGGCCTAACAGGCCAAATAAAATGCAATGCATTAAAAGGGCGGAGCCTAAATAAGAACAGATGCTCTGCATCATTTATAAAAGGGCAGGGCCCAAACAAAACAGTTGCTCTGCAGGCCAAAACAAAATACAGTGCATTATTAAACAGGGGCAAAGCCCTAGCACTGGCCTAATAGGCCAAAGATCAAGAAAAACGTTGAATATTCTTAACTGGACTTAGCCCAATCATGGCCGTAAGTCCTCAAATTAAATTGACTGAGCACGGCTGCTCTCCTAAATCAATTTACATCCGGTTCGAGGGTACATCTCCGAACTCCTCTGACACCTATCGTTGTAATCCTTCAACGACATCAGAGAATCAACGGGTCTCGACAACCACACATCAACACGGACTGTGGGGTCCTTAAACCCACGGACTCATGCGTCCTTAAACTAACGGACCAATGCGTCCTTAAACACACCCATATGGACTGTGGGGTCCCTAAACCCATGGACTTATGCGTCCTTAAACTACCTATGGACCACCATGTCCCTAAACTGGCAATGGACCACCATGTCCCTAAACTGGCAATGGACCGCAATGTCCTTAAACTACCTATGGACCACTACGTCCCTAAACTGGAACAATAGACCCCCCCTAAACGGTCTTTTGTCGGATCGAAACGATCCCGTTTAAGTTGATTTTAGCCTCAAGTCTGGCTAACGTATCCTTAAACATTCAATCAGACTACATATTCCTTAATTAACTTTGGTTCAAGGGTACATCTCCGAACTCCTCTGACACCTATCGTTGTAATCCTTCAACGTCGTCAGAGAGGTGATGGGTCCCGACGGCCATATATTAAACGGACCATTACGTCCTTAAACTGGAACAATAGAGCCCCAAATGCTCTTTCCGTTAAGTCGATCTTAGTCTCAAACAGGACTAACGTATCCTTAACGAACGTTTAAGTTGATCTTAGCTTCAATACGGCTAACGTATCCTTAAACTAAAAACACCAAACCCAAATCTAAGTAAATAAGGATTTGGACTAATCCACGTCCTACGGGCGACGACATAACTTAGTCTCCGTATACAATCCACGGGCAACCACAAACAAAACAAACACACACGACACGAAGTGAACATCTGGAGAAGGAGAAAGTGGCTACCGCGATGCGGTAGCGTAATTAACTGCAGGGGCTTGCGCCTGCACGGAAGAGCGTCCCCACAATCAAAACCCCCTCAAACGAGGGGGAATCTGACGAAGTCTGCTACATCGGCCGCATCCGTCTAAACCTCCGATACACGGTGCCATAAATCAACTTGGCATCTTCGGAGAGGTAGACGGATAAAACCATATAGCATCTGCCCCGAATCTCAGGCCTAGACGCCTAGGTCGCGTCTCTGTATTCGGAGGGGAACAGATTCTGGCACGCCCGGTGGGACCTTTTCCTCTTTCCACTCCACACTTCGTGTGTCGTCTTCGTGAACGAATCGCGGTTTGTTAATGGTTGCCTTTGGGTTGCAAGTTACTAAGATTTGGTCTTTTTCCTGGCGCAGAAATCAAGCATCAATGCCTTCCAATTGCTCGAACTGCTCGAAGTGCCAATGCAACCGATGCTCCACCTCACCTGGAGGTGTAACATATGGGCCTCAAGCGGCCTCCGTCCTTACTATGCCTGTGGAGCAAGTGACTCGGGCCACCACAGGCCTATTTTTCGGGACCATGATCCCTCCTGCAAGCTTCACCATGCCAATACCCGTACCGGAAGCTTCAAAGAAGTCGGTCTTCGATCGACTTGCTACTTCCACGGCCCCTCTCAACGGGTCGTCCAACTCCTCGGTCTTCACCAAACTGATCCTGAACTCCAAAGGTCCCGCCAAAAAGCCCGTGATACCTGAGAAGGCCATCCCAAAGAAGACGGCTGCTCCCGAAGTCGCCAAAGCGGCTTCTCCTGTCAAGGAGTCAGTCTTTTCAAGGCTGACTATTCCGGCTCCTGCCCCTGCTCGAGGATCTGTCTTTGACAGATTGAATATTTCCACTGAAAGGACAACCTCAGTCTTTAAGAGGCTGGCACCAGCAGCGCCTCATTCAGACAGGGGGCAAGATGAAGCTGTCCCTATCGCCGAGCCAGTCCTAACGGCTCGTCATGCTCGACGTCGCCACTGGCACCGAGTAAGGAAGGCTGGGGGCAACTCCCCCTCGGGGCTAACTCCACCCGCTCCAATGGTGGAAGTTGATGCTGCTGTTCCAACTGGGAACAACTTTGAACCGTTAAGGAGGGTACGCAAGAACTCTCCAACTGCTATGCTGAAAAGATCTCCTCCACCTGCGGAGAGGGTTCTGGAAACGAAGCTGGAGCAGCCCCCTCAGCGGCTATCCTCCAAAATTTATAAAGTCTGGCGGAGGGTTCAAGACTCCGTAATTGACCAAGGTCACTCTCGTCAGCTGAAAAGGGAGAAAGTGCAAGAAGAAAAGAACCGTTCGGACAAACAGCAAAGGACGACCACCACCAGGGTGCCTGCTGCAACGGCCCCCTCAACTTTTACAGCCCACAAGAGAAGGAGGCCGGAGAAAATTCCCACACCCGCGGCAAATGCCAAGGACGGCGAGCCCAAGCGCCCTAAGTCTGGGGTCATGGTGGTTCATACCATCTACATGGCGTCTGGTAAAGAAGACAGCCGTGCATCTACAGGTCATCGACCGCTTACACGGTCAGTGACCAAAGCTCAGGAGCAACAGCAAAAGCTCCAGGAGATGATGAACGCAATGGCCGCACTCACTGGGCCAAAAGAAAGCCCTGAAGCGTCCTCGGATGAACTCCAGGAGCAAGAAACTGACGCTGAATTCCTTCGTCGGATATTGGAGAAGAAGGATAAAGAGGCTGTTGAACAAGCAGCCAACATAAAGCGAATGGCCCTCCTGTTCCAGGACATGGTGGGAATGATGATCCAACAAGATTCTCCAGCTGAAGATCCCCCGATCATCCTTGAAGACGATAGGGGAGAAACGTCAAATCCTCCACCGGCTCTGTCAACAGCCAAGGAGGAGACAATCTCCAAAGCTGACTTGGACGAATATATAGCCCAACAGATACGGGTTCATCATGCGACTGAAGCAGCCGGTCAGGTCGTAAAAACATGACGACCATATCCGAGCTGGTACGATCAGATAAAGTACCCGCCGGGCTATACAATACCCAAATTCCATGTCTATAAGGGGACGGGCAATCCCCACCAGCATGTTGCCCAGTTCAGAGCGCTTTGCGGCAACACCGGCGGTGATGAAAAACTTTTGCTTCGCCAGTTCGTCGGCAGCTTGTCAGATACAGCATTCGAGTGGTATTCTGAGCTCCCAAACGACTCTATCAAGACATTTGCGGAGATAGAACTGCTGTTTACTCAGTGTTTCGCAAGCGCCAGCGAACGCACCCCGATGACGGCATTGATTAATGCCAGGGTGAAGCCAGGCGAGACATGGGTCCAATATACTATAAGGTGGCGGAACTTATGGTCAAAATGCGAGCAATGCATTGAAGAAGCTCCTGCAGTGGGTATGTTTGTGGGAACCCTTGATCCACAAGCAACCATCTCGCAATTTATGATGTTCTTCAAGCCGACTACCTCCCAGGCCCTGATCGACAAGCTAGCGCAAATGGATCAGATGGGCCATAGACCTCCTCTTCCGAAGCGGGACTCCCAAAATGAGAAGGGGAAGGGGAAAGCGATCGTTGTCGCTAATGCTGAACAACAGCCGAGCAACTCGAAACCGGTTGTCCGTCAAAATAATATGCGTCCGCACGTACCCCTTGAGGAGAGGCTAGGACGTCCTTACTCGTTTCCCCGAGATAAAGCGAGAAGATTATTCGAGCTGGCGTTGCGCTACCGACTCATAAATCTGCCGGATCCAAAACGTCCGTCGCAACCAAATGATGTCAATGAGCCCAACTACTGTCCCTATCACCGAGTACTGGGTCATCCGATCGAAGATTGCTACGTCTTCAAAAATTGGATTGAAGACCAGTACCAACAGGGCAAGTTCGCGTTGTCCGACAGATGGAAGGTGAATCCGCCGCAGCCCCACACATCTAAGAGGATGAATACGCCGGGGGAAACATGCTCTCTCGTTGAAGAAGCTCCTTGGGAGGTTTTACTATCAGCCAAGACAAAGAGGATGCTAAACGATCTTCAAACATGCCCAGCGATTAGGTGGAAGAACCCGTTGGAACCTCAGATCATTGAAGAAATGTTGAAGCCACGTCCAACTCAAAAGACTGATGGTGGTGGCCCAAGAGCTCACAACCAGCCGTCAGAATCTTCGAAGAAGAAGAAGAAGAAATCCAAGAAGCCTGTGAAGCTTGGCGACAAGCGCATGGACTTACAAAAAAAAATTGACGTGCTGTAGGAATATAACCAGAAAGCACGGACTCCCATCACACTCCAAGAGTTTCTCAACCACGTCTTTCAAGAGGAAGATGAGGGGGAGAGTTCGTCGGATGAATCTGAGAAATACGTGGCGAGCTGCCATATGATCTCCAATTCGTTTACAGACGATGAGAAAACTCCTTGCACTGAAAAGCTGGGGGCAAATCCTAAACCGGAATTTCTGGGGCCATCGGATGAAACAATTGACGCATTCCTCAATGAAGCTCTGTTGAAAAGTAAAGCTGATCGGGAACGCGAGGCGGTCATATTTGAAAGGGCCAAGCGCCAGCGACTTAACGAAAGAGCTGATACACTCCCGCTGGAGCAAAATACATCCACTACGGATAAAAGAAAATTCAAGACGAGGAAAAGGTTTGCTAAGGCCATATCAATAGGCATGAAGCTACCATCCTCTGAAGGAAGCATTACTGGTGAAGTGGAAATGCACCCCTCCTACTGCTTGTATCATCGGAAGATTTCGCACCCCACCGAGGAGTGCAAAGCTTTCGATAGATGGTGGCAAGGATATGTTGCTCATCGACAACATTTTAAGCGGGAGAAGTGTAAAACTCGTCGGGAGCGGAAAAATAAGACCGAGGGGATTAACAGAACTACCGGCGATTGTCGCATGGTTAACGCTGGGGGATCGCAATTGCTCACATTCGGGAGCGATTCTGACGAGGAAATGGCTCTTAGCCCCCTCTTTAAAGAGTCCACCTCGGGAAAAGAAGAAGAGCCGAAGGTCTACGAAAATATTCGGCTGCGTAATCGGACGCTGCCCGAAAAGAATCTCGGACCCTCAAACAAAAAAGATAAAGGGAAAGAAAATGTCTCCGAAGATATCGTCTTAGATGACCAATTCATAGAAGAGCTAACTGCCAAGGACCCGCCACAGAGAAATAAGGTGGATTACAACGTCTTAGCGCATCTGAGGAAGCTACCCTCGCAGCTCAGCATCCTTGACGCCCTTTTACTATCAAAAGAAGCAAGGGATTCATTAATCAAGGCACTACAGGAGCCGAAACAGTTCCAAGCTTTCCCGGCCGAAGAAAAGATGAAGGATGAATTGGAGGAAGTGCACACGGCCGATGTCACTTTTGGCGATGAAGACCTTCTCCTTGGGATGTGCGAACACAATCGCCCCCTTTATGTCTCAGGATACTGCCACGATATAAAGATAGGCAAAATCCTGGTCGACAATGGATCCTCCGTTAATCTCCTCAATGTGTGGGTGTTAAAAGAAATCTGCATGAGCGTCCAGCACCTTGCTTGGGACAAGATCACCATCTCCGGGTTCGACTCCCAATCATCAAGAACTCTTGGGTCTGTGATACTGACGCTACACTTTGGGCTACTCGTCACGGTCATTAAGTTCCACGTCATAGACGCCAAGACATGCTACAATGCTTTGCTCGGCCGACCATGGTTACACGAGTACAACATCATCCCTTCTACACAACATCAGTGTATGAAGTATTTTAAGGATGGTCTCGAGTATACCGTGACGGGAGAACTGAACCCGTTCTATGTGAATGAGGTCCACAAATATGAAGATGCCAAATACTTTTTACCGGATTTCGAAGACACGGAAAGGTGTCACAAGCCGGAGAATAAGGCTAACGCCACCATCCCTGTCTTCGGCAGTGATACCGAGGAGGAAGAGGAGATAGTTTATTCGGGTCCGCCCCAATACAACAAGATGGGACCATCTGCTCCTACGTTGATCTTTGGTAGCGACTCGAAAGATGAGGTCCATGCTGTATTCTCTGATCGACCTTCAATACAAACGTCCGCTGATGAAGAGCAAAGTCTGCAAGTCGCCATGGTGCCGCTTAAACACCATAAAGAACTGGATGCACTTGATATATACAGTGTAGAGGAGCTGCGGACGTTCTATGTCCCTCCAAGGCGAGAAGGAGAAAAGGCAATTCTATTCTACCGCTCTGAAGAAACCAAAGTGGAGAAAGAAATCTGGCACGGCGCGGATCCTACGCTTGACAGGCTTCAGCCCATCCGTCTCCCCAGATATTATACAGAAGGCTTGAAAAGGCTATTGAAGCGCCACGGGATATCCTTCAAACAGACCGCTCGAAAAGCCAAATTCTATGACAGGGTCTGGAACGTCCCCGGGACTCAGCACAAGTTGCCTAGTGGAAGGATGGAAACAATCAGGCTTGGATACATTCGATCCAAGAAACGAGAGCTACTCCACGGTTGCTACGTTGTGCATGACTTTGATGAAGAAGCGGATGATCAATGGGAAGATGCTAATCCTGAACCAGTAAAAGTTCCTGATGCAAAAGTGCCCAGTCCGTCGTTCGAAGAGCAAATGGACAAGCTTATAAGGGAAGCTGGTCAAAAAGTCCGAGACGACCATAACCGTGAAATGGCTATCTATGAGAAAGCCAAAACGCAACGCCTCCTCCAACAGGCTGTGAAAGATGAAAGTGCCGCTCCCTGTCAACCTGTTATAAAAAAGGTTCGACGCAGAGGCAGAAATAAGTCGAGAGGCGAAAAAGGCGATCAACAGCAACGAAGCGGGACTAAGAAGCCATGCAAATGGGAATCGAGCGGTCCAGATCTATCCCTCATGAAGAAAATGAGTCGAGCATACTCTTTTCATCGGGACAAGACGAAGAAGATACTTGACCGAGCTATAAAACATCAGATGCTTACACTGCTGGAGTCCAAGCACCCCGAACAAGCAGGAGAAGTTTCTCACCCAAACTATTGCTCTTATCACCGAGTAATAGGGCATCCTCTCGAAGACTGCTTCACCTTCAAGAATTGGGTCGAAGATCAGTATCAGCTTGGCAAGTTCGCTCTGTCTGACATCTGGAGGGTAACGCCGCCATAGAAGCACGAACTCAAAGCCATGAGAGCAGAGCCAGCTCCACATTGGTCTTGGAAACAAATTCGTACTTGTCATATGATAACAATATCAAGAGAAGAGCCCGAGAACATGGATGAACTTCCCTGGTGCTTCGAAAACAGCAACGATGAGGTGATCTCAGAATTTCCACCAGCACCGAAAGAGCTGGAGGACGGAATACATACCACTGCAGATAACCTTAAGAAAATCGAGTTGGGGACGGCGAATGACCCGCGACCGACATTCATTAGTGAGCTGCTGTCTGAAGAAAGGGTGGCTTCATTAAAAGACCTGCTTATGCAGCATAAAGATTGCTTCGCATGGAACTATTCCGAAATGCCAGGACTAGATCTAGAAATTGCTGTGCATAAATTGGAGATATCCCCGGACGTTAAACCAATCAAACAAGCACCGAGAAGAATACGGCTCGAGCTTGAGATGAGCATCAACGCCGAGGTCAAGAAGCTGATCGACTCCGGCTTTATCCAGGAGGTTCAATATCCTGAATGGATCACCAACATCGTCCCGGTGATGAAGAAAAATGGGACGGTGCGCATATGCGTGGACTTCTGGGATCTCAATAAAGCCTGCCCGAAGGACAATTTCCCAGTGCCAGTCACCGAACTGATGATAGACAATATGTCCACTCATGAGGTTTTCTCCTTCATGGACGGCTCATCAGGGTATAATCAGATAATGATGCATCCCGAAGACCAGAAGTATACCGCCTTCAGGACTCCTTTAGGTATATTCTGCTACAAGGTGATGCTCTTCGGTCTAAAGAACGCCGGTGCCACCTATCAGAGGGCCATGACGAAGATCTTCGATGACCTTATACACGAAATCGTCGAATGTTATATCGACGACCTTGTGGTGAAAAGCAAATCGTATGAGGATCATCTCGAGCATCTAAAGACCGTATTTCAACGCCTTCGGCAATATAACTTGAAGATGAACCCTCTCAAGTGTGCATTCGGAGTTTCCTCGGGCAAATTCCTGGGATTCATCATCCGGCACCGAGGTATCGAGATAGATCCGTCAAAGATCAAGGCGATCATGGAAATGCCTCCGCCAAAGACTCTCAAACAACTGCGGTCTCTCCAAGGTAAGCTCGCGTATATACGGCGATTTATAGCCAACCTTTCAGGCTAGTGCCGTCCTTACAGCCACCTGATGAAGAAGGGAACCCCGTTCGTCTGGGATAAAAAATGCCAAGGCGCGCTAGACGAAATCAAGCAATACTTGCAAAACCCGCCAGTGCTGGCTGCTCCAGTCAAGGGAAAGCCTCTCATCCTTTATACAATTGCCCTCGAAGGTGCCTTAGGTGCATTATGGGCACAAGAGAACGATCAAGGGAAGGAGAGAGCTCTCTATTACTTGAGTCGAGTTCTACTGGGGGAAGAAAGCAACTATCCCCCTATTGAAAAACACTGTCTGGCGTTGATCTTCGCGATAACAAAGCTCAGGCACTATGCGTTGGCGCATGAGGTCCGTCTCATTTCGAAGGTGGACCCTCTTAAATATTTGATGTCGAAGGCCATATTGACGGGGCGACTCGCTAAATGGGCCCTGCTCTTGATGGAGTTCTCGATAACGTATCAACCTCTTAAGGCAGTGAAAGGCCAGGCCATCGCCGACTTCCTCGCTGAGCATCCGATACCCGCCGATTCTCCTCTGAATTGCGATCTTCCAGACGAACATGCGTTTGATGCGATTGACGGTGGTGATACCCGTTGGGAGCTTTATTTCGATGGAGCATCTTCCGTGAAGAAGCGCAAACAAAGTACCCCTATAATCAAATCGGGGGTATGACTCATCTTTGTAACTCCACAAGGAGGGATAATGCGCTTTGCTTTCTCCCTAACAGAGCTGAGGACAGACAATGAAGCCGAATACGAAGCTTTGATAGCAGGCCTCGAGATCACCATCTGTTAGTTATATGTATGCCCTAGAGGCCATTACTGTACATACGATGTATATTGTAATGGATGCTTGGACATATATAGGGAGGACTTTCTTGCTCGACATGATAGTATGCTATCTGGTTGTACTTTATCTTAACATGTACTCTGATTGTCTCTATGTTACATGTTGATAAAGCCCTTAGGATATGTACTCGACTACTGGGACTATGATGAGATCATACTAGTGGGGCCACGGTAGTCGACGAGTACATCCTATAACTGTTCCTAGTCGAGGGTGTATCGAGACAGGGCATCGATGCACCAGAGTAGACTAGCATATACGCATCTTGACCCATATGATGGGTGATGGATGATCCCATATCCATCGGTGTTTGACATCAAGGATGGTGTACGGGTGCTCAGTAGAGACTGGGTACACTGGACGGACTCGCCGAGAACTCCCAGATAGTATTATACCTCACGTCAGATGGCAGTTCTCCGGTGATACTGGTACAGAGTAGTCTGTTGACCCGAGATCGTCATAGAGTCTTGTGTGATCCCACTGTGCTTTGATTTCCATCATACCACGTCCAAGAGGGCGTGCAAAAAGGTGGCTTTTGGGTACAGTCCCGAATCGCATGGAGGCAATGAGCGATAGGAGGGAATTCGTCTATCCCGGTATAGGGAGTTGATGTTGTGCTGTGTTCGATTGGCTATAACCGGAAATCCCTGGCCAGGGTTGCTGAGATTTACTGGTAAGTGTTATCAGTAGTTTCTCGAACTGTTATAGACCTCATATCGACACGACTTATCGAGCTACTGGGGTCTGACGTTTACCACCCCTAGGCGAGATATGCGACATATCAGACGACGAGACCGGACTGTACGGGAGTGGTACTGTTTGGATTCACAGGAGAATGTACAGGCTTGCTTTTTGATCTTCTGAGCGCTCAATACCTGGGTAGCTGTTACGTTTAGCTGACCGCTTGCAGCTTGTGGGTGTTTGATATGATCATCACCTACTGCCGGCGTATTGACGATTCTTTAGAGTCCTACACAGAGGTTTCTTGGCTCAGGCAAAACGGAGTAGGAGCACATATGTGATATGTGCGGGACCGAGGATAATGCGATATGAGATACCGTATTCTATTCGCACGATATTTGATATCAGCCGGGTCATCGGATCAAGTGTTGATTCGATGAATCGGTACGGATAAATATTAGTCGGTTATATGCGATATAGCCGGATTGTCGGATCAAGTGTTGATTCGATAATTTAATGTATAATAATATATATGATATATTAAATTACATTAACTAATATTAGCTCACTAAAAGATTCTTTTTCTCACTCGGGTAATGCATTGATATATATGCGATATATGTTAAATGTATTATTTTATTTTGTTACAATAAATATTGTATATGTGATATATAATATTGTAACATGTTATAATTATTAATGCAACATGTTTAGAGGAGTTTAAACAAGATTAGGGTTTGATTTGGGTTAATGATTTCTAGATGTTTCTAGATGGTTTTACTTTGTCTTTGTTAAGATATTATGATAGATATTTCTTTGTGACTCACCCTTTAACCCAACCCAAACCCTAACCCTAGTAAACTCTCTACAATGGTTAATACAACCATGGTTGCATAAATGATTATGATAACTTTTATTATTCATCACAAAATGATATTCATTATTCTTCTTCATCTTCTTCCTTCTTATTTCTTCATGGAAAAAGCTTACTAGCTTTTCCAAGTGATGAATAAATGTGAGAAAAAGATAAATAAAGAGAGCAAAAATCCTACTTCATCATCCTCATCTTCCCTTGCCCTTTAGATGAGAGTGTTCACTCAATTTTAGTGAGTGTTAGTGTAAGTCGATGTAGTACACCCCAGTACTTGTGGGGAGGCGGAATTTACAAAAACAATCAAGTTTAAACAACGAACATCGACTAACCGCTTGAATCGAAGCTAAACTCTAAAAAACCGTATTCTATGAGTTCCTTTTCATAAGAGATTAGGGATTATACCTAATGAACCGGTCCTTCTTCTTTACGTCCTCCTTCGTTCTCCTCGACCTTCTCTAGGTAGTAGACGATCCACCCGAGAGCAAAACTCCAAGCTAAACCTCTAACTTGAGGTAACTAATCAACTTTGATTGCTAATCAAAGATGATAGAATGATAAAGAGTGAAGGTTATGGATTGTTTAGTCTAACTAATCCTTTGATCTCAACACATGAGGATTAAGGATTAGGGTTAGAAGATGAGAGCTTGAGGAGAGAGAATGTGTGATATGATAATGAGAGAAGAGAGAGAGTGTATCATAATATTATGAAGCATTCTTATTTTCAATAAATCAATAAAGGAAATGAATAAGCATGCTTCACAAAATATCTTGTGATGATTCATTAACATGAGTCATTAAGCAATAAATGTGCATTAATGAAGTGAATGAATCACCACTATGACTCACTCTCTTTCCAAAACAAACCTCCTTAGTCACATCTTCTAGAAGCTTCTCGAGTAATTACGAGAACGCCCCCCCGATCCGTAAAAATACGGAAAAACTTTAGACTGTAAAAATCCAATAACCGGATACCAGTAACTGGCTTAAACCAAAGCCGACTGATAAAATCTGTCCGAAAGTCGTACGCGCGTAAACGCACGTATGCGTCCGAACCCTTTGTCGCAAAACCATGCAACCTCTATATCGTTTCGCCTGGAGTAGGAAACTCTCTGTGTGGGACTCTAGAGACTCGACTACTACGCTGGCAGTGGGTTTAACCACAGACCGCAAGCGGCACTAGCTGTACGTAACGGTCCCCAGGTAGTTGTCGATAAGAAGGCCGATGAGTAAACCCATCCGAACTCCTACTGAGTCTGATGTGACAATCTCCATACAGTCCGGTCCGTTCGTCCATGACTATCGCATATCGGGCCTAGGGGGGCGGCAAGCGTCAGTCCCCTAATAGCGGTATAAGTCGTGTCGGAGTGAAGCCCATTACACCCTGAGAAACTACTGGAACCTACCAGCAAATCTCGCTTGCCCTGGCCAGGGACTTTGCGTAATGGCTCTCTGACACAGCACGATATCTACTCCCAATACCGGGAGGGACGAATCCTGTCTAACCGCCACTGCCTCCAAGTGCTCGGGACTGCACCCAACTGCTACCTGTTTGCACGACTCCATAGAGCCGTGGTAGGGTAGCAATCTAAGAACAGTGGGACACACTCGAGGCGAAGTAGCAGTGTCAAGTCTGCGAACTACGCTGTACTCATGTCACCTGGGAACTGTTCACTGACGACTGGTATCAAACCAACCAACAGTTCCCTGTGAGTCCTGTCCGGTGTACCCGTAACCTAACGAGCACCTGTATACTATCTCCAGTACGACGTACTGATGGCTGTGGGACAGACCATCTCCCCAACTGGGATGAGAAGCGTACACACTAGTCTACTCCGGAGTATCGATGCTCTGTCTCGATAATCCAACGACCAGGGACCTGAATAAGGATGTGCTTGTAGACTACCCAGCCCCCACTAGTGTGACTGCCATCACAACGCTGGTAGACAAGCAAGATCCTAAGAGCTCTATCAATACGTATACTCACATATTAAGATAGAAAAACCAAGTAGCATACTACCATGTTTAGCAAGACTGTTATATACATGTGAATATCCCAAGCTTCCATTAAGTAATATACAAGCTAGTATGATACAGTAATGGCCTTCTAGGGCATAAACACTAACAATCTCCCACTTGCACTAGGGCCATGTACTGGCATATCGTAGACCAATGATCTCGAGTAGCCTCTCGAACTGAATCTGAGGAAGGGCCTTCGTGAATGGATCAGCAATGTTCTCTTCTGAAGCAACTCTCCGAACCTCGATCTCCTGACGATCAATGATCTCCCTGATCAGGTGATACCGCCTTAAGATGTGTCTGGACTTCTGATGGGACCTTGGTTCCTTCGCTAAAGCTATAGCTCCGTTGTTGTCGCAATACAGAGGTATTGGATCAACTATGGTAGGAACCACCTGAAGTTCTGTTAGGAACTTCTTCATCCAGACTGCTTCTTTTGCGGCATCGCAAGCAGCTATATACTCCGCTTCCATCGTCGAGTCAGCAACGGTGTCCTGCTTGGAGCTCTTCCAGCACACCGCCCCTCCATTGAGGGTAAAGACATAACCCGACATGGACTTGGAATCGTCCTTATCACTCTGGAAGCCGGAATCAGCAAAGGCCTCCAACCTGAGGTCTTTTCCGTCGTAAACCAAGAACATCTCCTTAGTCCTCCTCAGGTACTTGAGAATGTTCTTTACTGCTATCCAGTGTTTCTCCCCTGGGTCTGACTGATACCGGCTTACCACGCTTAGTGCGTAAGCTACATCTGGTCTGGTACACAACATCGCATACATTATAGAGCCTACCGCAGAAGCGTAGGGTATAATAGACATGCGTTCCCTTTCCAAATCAGTCTTGGGAGACATCTCTTTGGAGAGGGTGATTCCGTGACAAGCCGGTAGATTACCGCGCTTAGAATCTTCCATACTGAATCTTTTCAGTACAGTGTCGATATACCTGGACTGCGAAAGTCCCAACATCCTCTTGGATCTATCACGATAGATCCGGATCCCCAGAATGTAAGAGGCATCACCCAGGTCTTTCATGGAGAACCTGTGTGACAAGAATCCTTTGACAGATTGTAGCATAGGAATGTCATTTCCTATCAATAGAATGTCATCCACGTACAAGACGAGGAATACGACACTTCTGGCCACAACTTTACTATATATGCACGGTTCATCTGGATTTTTGATAAAGTCATATTCTTTGACTGTCTCATCAAAACAGATGTTCCAACTCCGCGATGCCTGCTTTAGTCCGTAAATAGACTTAAGCAGCTTGCATACTTTCCCGCTGCTCCCACTCTGATTGAAACCCTCTGGCTGATCCATATAGACGCTCTCTTCTAAATTTCCATTCAGAAAAGCCGTCTTTACGTCCATCTGCCAGATTTCATAATCATGGAAGGCAGCAATAGCAAGAAGGACCCGAATGGATTTGAGCATAGCCACTGGAGAAAAAGTTTCGTCATAGTCCAAACCAGGTCTTTGACGAAAACCCTTTGCAACAAGTCTAGCCTTATAGGTTTCCACCTGTCCATCTACACCAATCTTTTTCTTGAAGATCCATTTGCATCCTATGGGTTTTACCCCATCTGGAGCAAAGTCCAAAGTCCATACTTTGTTGGTGTACATGGACTCCATCTCGGTCCGCATTGCATCTAGCCATCGTACCGAGTCGCCGCTCTGGATGGCTTGCTGGAAGTCAGTAGGTTCATCATCATCTATGATGCAATCCTCTCTATCCCCGTCTATGAGAAAACCGTAGTATCTCTCAGGCGGACGAGACGGCCTACTACTCCTGCGGAGGGGTGCGGGAATGTTCTGTTCTTCTTGAACCTCTGGTTCTACCAAACTTTCAGCAACAGCTTGTGGTTCTGGAATTTCTTCCAGTTCTACTTCGCTCCCACTCTTCTGATTTTCTAAAAATTCAGTTTCTAAGAAGTGGGCATGACGAGAAACAAAAACCTTTTGTTCCTCTGCGTAATAGAAATAATATCCCTTGGAGTTCTTTGGATATCCCACAAGCTTACACAGTACTGAGCGTGCCTCGAGCTTGTCCACATGCTGCTTTTTTACAAAAGCTGGACACCCCCATGTCCTAAAATGTTTTAGACAGGGTTTCTTCCCACTCCACATCTGATATGGTGTGGTAGGCACAGTCTTGGTTGGAACCTGGTTCAAAAGATATGCCGCTGATTCTAGCGCATAACCCCAGAAAGATCGCGGTAACTCAGCATTACTCATCATGGATCGTACCATATCCAATAGGGTTCGATTCCGTCTCTCCGATACACCGTTGTGCTGTGGAGTGTATGGAGGAGTAAGCTGAGAGAGAATTCCTTTCTCTTTTAGGTAACCTAGGAACTCGGCACTTAAGTATTCTCCACCTCGATCAGATCTTAGTGTCTTAATACTTTTGCCTGTTTGGTTTTCCGCTTCATTCTTGAATTCCAGGAATTTCTCAAAGGCCTCTGATTTATGCTTCATTAAGAAAACATATCCATACCTAGAGAAATCATCTGTAAAAGTAATGAAGTAGGAATAACCACCTCTCGCATGTGTAGACATTGGACCGCATACATCACTGTGTATGAGTCCTAAGAGCTCGCTCGCTCTTACTCCTTGTCCAGTGAATGGAGTCTTTGTCATCTTTCCTTTGAGACAAGATTGACAAGTGTCATAAGTTTGATATTCGAACGTGTCCAAATATCCTTCTCTATGCAACTTAGTCAACCTTCTCTCATTGATGTGACCCAGTCTACAATGCCATAAGAAAGCTTTATTTAAATCTGGAGACTTTCTTTTTAGTGTGTTCTGGACATTGAAAATTTGGAGTTGGTTTAACACATATATGCCGTTATTTAGAGTACCTGACCCAATCAAACCATGATTAAGGTGGATGTTGACAACATCTCTTACAAACGTGAAATCATAACCTTTATTTGATAACAAGGAAACTGATATGATATTACACGTTAAGCTGGGTACAAAATAACAGTTATGTAAAACCAAAATGTGTCCACTCGTCAATCCTAGGTGATAATCCCCGACGGACGCAGCTCCCACGCTAGCTCCGTTAGCAACCCTGAGGATCATATCACCTTCCTTCAGCACTCTACGGTTTCTCAGTGCCTGCAATGAATTGCAAATATGAGATCCTGATCCGGTATCCAATACCCAGGAAGTAGAGTTGATTGACAGACAATTCTCAATTACAAACACACCTGAAGTCGAAGCCACAGCTTGCTTCGGTTCCTGGTTCTTGGCGTTCCACGCCTTGCAATCCTTCTTCCAGTGCCCTTTCCTGTGACAATGGAAGCACTCATCCAGGCCAACTACCGGTGCTGCAATCTTTTTCTTTCCCTTCTTTCCCACCTTACTAACACCTCCTCTAGGTCTGGGTGCGGCCTTCTTCTTCCTTCCTTTGGCCCTAGCCTTGGACCCGGAAGAAGATGAACCGCCAACAAACATAGCAGGTGTTTCCCTTGCCTTCTGCAAGGTGCCCTCTGCACTCCTTAACATGTTCAGGAGTTCCGCAAGTTCAACTTCTTTTCCTTGAAGATTGAAGTTGAGGATAAACTGGGCGTAGGTGGGAGGAAGGGACTGGAGAACAAGGTCTGTATAGAGCTCATTATCCAAAGTCGTCCCAAGGTCTGCGAGCTCTTCTATATAGCCAATCATCTGTAGGACATGTTCACCTACCGATGATCCGACAGCCAACCTCGCTCGAAATAATTTCTTAGAGGTCTCGTATCTTGCTATACGAGATTGCTCTCCATAAAGTTCCTTTGTATGGAGAAATATGCCATCTAAGGACATATCCTCGTGCCTCCTCTGATGTTCATTATTCATCGAGGCAAGCACGATGCACTTGGCTCTCGCGCAATCTAAATCCCAGGTTTTGCGGATTTCCTTATCCGCATTACTGGATTTGGGACCAGGGACAGCAGGTGCCGTAGCGGTGAGGATGTACCCCAATTTGTCGTAGGTCAAAGCCATCTTGACATTCCGCAGCCAATCTTTATAGTTTGGCCCTGTCAGTATATTTTTCTCTAAAAGTAACTTAAGTCCAGTCATTTTCAGGGTCGCTGCAATTAGGAGAGAGAGAAGAAAACTCTTTAGCATGATGCTCTTGCAAGTTTAGAGTGGTTTTTAATTTATCTAAACTGGATGGCTCCCACTGTTTCTCAAATCCTTCCTCAAACCATAAAAGAAGAATTAGCCAAGACTATTCTCACCGTACAATACTTGCTTAACCGTTCAGCCAGGCCGGTGTCGATACTTCGAGGGAGGTTTTCCAACGCTTTCGCGAAGTTCCTTAATTAAAGAACCTCTTTTCTCTGGGGGCGTAACCCCGCTGACACTTTTCTGGACACCTACTAGGTTTATAGCATTGATCGTTAAGCGACGAATATCCTGATAAGTAGCATATACTCACAGTAGGATCGGGATCCAAATATCATCGTATGATAATGTTGAAGGAATCCTACCAACATTCATCAAACTCCAAATGGTATGCATCTCTTTGCAAATTTCAGTTTCTTTAGAAATTCCCGATATAAGTTTTTGCCCCATGCTCTTATGACCTTGACTAAGGGCCAACAAATCATAAGTCACATGTCAAGTTCTGCCCATCATTATCCTGTTGATTTGAACCCATCCGTATACTCTTGACTAAGGGCCAACAAAGTAATACGACTGTCCCAAACCAACTCATCTATCTATGCAACAAATGAATACCCCAGCAGCTACCAATCACTATGTCTTGACTAAGGGCCAAACAAACATAGCTTGAATACTACTGACCATTCATAAGAAATGACGGAGGGCTACGACTGGTTTTGGCGAAACCGTGAACGTAGTGAACTTGATATAACCGAAGGAACCTGATAGCTTTTAAAAGGAGTGGTTAAATCTCCGCATTTAAAATTATCTGTTTTAAAAATAACCGAGTGGTTTCTTTTAAATTGTTCCAACGATTTAAACTTTGGTTTGTTTTACTTTGCATTACAGATAATGCGTCCCATCATTAACCTATCATTGCAGAAAACAACGAAAATACAACGTCCTCTTATGCCATCCGCATTCGCCACGGGGTCCCGTCATCACCCGTTAGGTTACTTAACTAACGACAGAGCGGGGGCTGGGCTAGCGCGGGTGTAAAACATAAGTGGCGTCTAAATAGCTATCATAATATAGATATTTTACATTCGTCTGACGCAATGATATTCATTCCAGAACACAGATAAACAATATTGGATTTGCAAGCAATCTGTATTTCTTTTGAGCCTGCAAGAAAAGACAGATTACACAGTTGTGATGAATAGCCGTTTACCCCACCCTCGACCCCTACGGGTACGGCAAACTACCCACCCGGCAGTCTGTGTACCCCACCTTGGGTCAGTCCTAGGAGCAAAAACAGTAAAATGAAATAATACAACGGTGGCTACGACCGCAACCTGGAAGTGCCCCGCGAAAATAATATTACAACAAATTACATTTACAACAAATGAATTAAACGAAAACCCATTGCGAACCCCGGCTATACACCACAACAGTCCAATACAGTTTATATGCACAAACAGATATAACCATTTCAGAAATGTGCAACCCCCTGCCAACCGACATACTAGCAGTTTGGGGAGGTTTACGAACACATCAAACAATCAAAGATATAATCCAATACGCAAATACTGTACAATTCGATCGAATAAACAACTTCAATATTGCTCCAAAATCTGCTCTGTTAAACAGTAACCTGAGCAATAATTAAATATTCCAGAAAACCCCAAATTACACAGAGAAGCAACAGAAGAAAAATCGGCCGCTGACTCGCCAACTCGGCGGCGGAAGCGCGGCAACTCAGTGGCTGAGGCCGCGGTTCCGCGGCGAGTTGGTCGATTCAGTCGACTGTTTTTCTTGGGTGTTCTTCTGGTGTCATGTCAAGCACTCTGAGCTCACCTGAAAAATTTTCTGACATCGTTTTAAATTCGACAGAAACTTACATTTTTTAGGGTTTTCCGGCTTCGTTTTTCCGTTCGAAATTCGTACAAATTTGCGATTAAGTTATTTAGTGTTTAGCGAGGCTCTGATACCACTGTAAGTCGATGTAGTACACCCCAGTACTTGTGGGGAGGCGGAATTTACAAAAACAATCAAGTTTAAACAACGAACATCGACTAACCGCTTGAATCGAAGCTAAACTCTAAAAAACCGTATTCTATGAGTTCCTTTTCATAAGAGATTAGGGATTATACCTAATGAACCGGTCCTTCTTCTTTACGTCCTCCTTCGTTCTCCTCGACCTTCTCTAGGTAGTAGACGATCCACCCGAGAGCAAAACTCCAAGCTAAACCTCTAACTTGAGGTAACTAATCAACTTTGATTGCTAATCAAAGATGATAGAATGATAAAGAGTGAAGGTTATGGATTGTTTAGTCTAACTAATCCTTTGATCTCAACACATGAGGATTAAGGATTAGGGTTAGAAGATGAGAGCTTGAGGAGAGAGAATGTGTGATATGATAATGAGAGAAGAGAGAGAGTGTATCATAATATTATGAAGCATTCTTATTTTCAATAAATCAATAAAGGAAATGAATAAGCATGCTTCACAAAATATCTTGTGATGATTCATTAACATGAGTCATTAAGCAATAAATGTGCATTAATGAAGTGAATGAATCACCACTATGACTCACTCTCTTTCCAAAACAAACCTCCTTAGTCACATCTTCTAGAAGCTTCTCGAGTAATTACGAGAACGCCCCCCCGATCCGTAAAAATACGGAAAAACTTTAGACTGTAAAAATCCAATAACCGGATACCAGTAACTGGCTTAAACCAAAGCCGACTGATAAAATCTGTCCGAAAGTCGTACGCGCGTAAACGCACGTATGCGTCCGAACCCTTTGTCGCAAAACCATGCAACCTCTATATCGTTTCGCCTGGAGTAGGAAACTCTCTGTGTGGGACTCTAGAGACTCGACTACTACGCTGGCAGTGGGTTTAACCACAGACCGCAAGCGGCACTAGCTGTACGTAACGGTCCCCAGGTAGTTGTCGATAAGAAGGCCGATGAGTAAACCCATCCGAACTCCTACTGAGTCTGATGTGACAATCTCCATATAGTCCGGTCCGTTCGTCCATGACTATCGCATATCGGGCCTAGGGGGGCGGCAAGCGTCAGTCCCCTAATAGCGGTATAAGTCGTGTCGGAGTGAAGCCCATTACACCCTGAGAAACTACTGGAACCTACCAGCAAATCTCGCTTGCCCTGGCCAGGGACTTTGCGTAATGGCTCTCTGACACAGCACGATATCTACTCCCAATACCGGGAGGAACGAATCCTGTCTAACCGCCACTGCCTCCAAGTGCTCGGGACTGCACCCAACTGCTACCTGTTTGCACGACTCCATAGAGCCGTGGTAGGGTAGCAATCTAAGAACAGTGGGACACACTCGAGGCGAAGTAGCAGTGTCAAGTCTGCGGACTACGCTGTACTCATGTCACCTGGGAACTGTTCACTGACGACTGGTATCAAACCAACCAATAGTTCCCTGTGAGTCCTGTCCGGTGTACCCGTAACCTAACGAGCACCTGTATACTATCTCCAGTACGACGTACTGATGGCTGTGGGACAGACCATCTCCCCAACTGGGATGAGAAGCGTACACACTAGTCTACTCCGGAGTATCGATGCTCTGTCTCGATAATCCAACGACCAGGGACCTGAATAAGGATGTGCTTGTAGACTACCCAGCCCCCACTAGTGTGACTGCCATCACAACGCTGGTAGACAAGCAAGATCCTAAGAGCTCTATCAATACGTATACTCACATATTAAGATAGAAAAACCAAGTAGCATACTACCATGTTTAGCAAGACTGTTATATACATGTGAATATCCCAAGCTTCCATTAAGTAATATACAAGCTAGTATGATACAGTAATGGCCTTCTAGGGCATAAACACTAACAGTTAGCTTGTGTTAATGAAACTTCAAGGTAGATCATCTTTGTATCGAAGATCGGAATCAAGACTGCATCTTTCTCTTCGTGGAACCTCTCGAGAGTCCGGAACCCGATGATCGCAGCGAAGGGACCACAACACGGAGCTTATGAAGTGAAGGACCGGATCTACAAAGGTTGTAATCCCTCTCACTTAGTGTTAAAGTGTTTAGCATGTTTGTTTTCGCCTAATCTCTAGTTTAAAGATCCAGCTTCGGGTTGTTCGGCACGACTAATTTTTTAATCGGGCATGGTTGATGCCTCGTAGAACCTTGTGCGTGTGCATAGCAACCCTACAGTGGTATCAGAGCCAAGCTAGAGCTTTAGGCGAAGTCTAGACGAAGTTTAAAGTCCGATCGAACCCGAAAACCCCGATAAAACCCATTCTCTGGAAATTTTTCAAAAATATGATTTTTGTGAATTAAAAATTCTCAGAAATATAAGCAAGGAAATATAGAAATTACTGTGAAGTACGGACCCTTGATTCGATCACGTGACCGCGGAACCGCGGTCAAACCAAGCAAATGACCGCGGATCCGCGGCGGAACAGTGTCGTTGGGGCCCGCAACTTCAGAGTAATAATTCTGGGTTCTTTTGCAGTCTTCTGGGAATTTCTATTTTACTCAAGTGTTCAGTTTTCTGGGTTGTATTGGCGACTAGTTGTTTCGATCGGATATTTTAACTTTGTTTAGTTTGTCCGGATAATTTTTAGAAACTGTTAAAAAGTTCGAACGGACATCGATAACTCACTTTTTCCCCTGTTGGAAATTTTTTCAAAAGTTGGATTTTTCCTCGTGTTTAAGAACGTTCTAAGTCATGCAAGTAACGCGGTGGACCCTCTAGAAGACAACAAACCTTAACTCGATTATGTGACCGTCTTGAACTGCTTTTTGAACCTTAGGGTTTGGGGCAGTACGGCGTGCCACATGTGAGGCGTTGGCTTGACCCTTCTACGGCTGGACCATTGGGACTGTGGCATGTGATGGATGTTTTTAAACTGATTTCAAGTGTTGAGATATATTGGGAAAATCTTGGGTGTTTGATTGTTCGATCGGAAAGTTTAACATTTTCTGTTTTATCTGGAATGTGATACAATATTTGGAATCCACATATAGTTATGAGATAACTAATTTGAATATTATAAATCTAGCAGTTCAGTCTCAAATGATCGGTTGCCACGGAATTTTGATGTGATCAAAAGTCCGTCGCAATCACGTAGCGTACGCGGATACTCGCCGGATAAACTTAATAGACAGCTACACCTCTTAGCCCCGACCAAGTGACTGTAGGAGAACCCCGTCGCCGAAAGCATCCGTTCGGGTGCTCGCGGCAGCGGTGTTCCGCCTTAGTGCACTTCGTCGACGGCATCTGGGGGTGCGGCCGTCTACTAAAGTTTGCGACGAGCATTCGATCAGGACGTCGGGAATCTTGTTGAATTGCCCGACTTGATATTGAAAAGAGTTTTCGATAATGAGACTAAAATGCGGGGTTTATAATTGCTAGGCATGCGATGTCTAAGGAATTCATTTGGTTAGGCATGCGATGTCCAAGAAGGTTGCGGATTCCAACTGTTGTAGTTTTACACTTTCTTTTCTGTGACCGTAAGCGTAGTATGTGGTGTATCGCCGGCTTCGTTGCTATACATCAACGACAATCGGGATACGCATACTTGCTTACGTTGATGATATGTAATATTATGTGTTGATGTGATATGTTATTTTGGATCGTCGCATTCTGAATAGCCGGGGGTTTTATCTGAGAAGAGAGTTTTTCTTTTTCATTCATGTAAAAACTTGTATGTAATATTCTTTTATTGGGGCACTTTAGGTTGCGGAAGATGTCACCATTGTATATTATTTACTTTTCCGCATTAGGTAGACCCAAGGCGGGGAGCACAAGTAACCGGGTTCTAGGGTCCAATGGGAGACTATCTCGAGGAGTCGAGACCGGGTCTCCTAACCCTAGAATTGGCTGTGTTACTTGCCGCTCTCTTAGGGGTCTAGGGATGTGGGTTTGGCTATTCATCGCGACCGTGGAATCCGTGTTTTATACAGGCTCGTATTGAAAACACGGACATCCTAGTATATCCAATATTTCATATATGTTCTTCTGCTGCAATGTTCTGTGATGAGATCATATTACTGCCTGAGATGAATGTTTATATTATATATATGAGATATATGTTATATTGCAGATTTCGTTTCAAAAGGAGATGCTTGTGAAGCATAATAAAATGGGACTTCATTAATGAGATTAATGAAACTAAAAGAAACCTAAGATGTTGTGGAATCGAATTTTCAAAAACAGGTAGCTACAGTTCTTGCTTTGCATCGCGGTGTTCCTAGTAGAACATCCTGCACCTTATTCGATAAGGAAAAGACCGAGATCCCTTCACCGGGAGTGACTCCTTTAGCAATGACTGGCAGATGCTACACCCCTGGGTTTGTCTTTTGATTGCTTCTATAGTTCTTGCTTTGCATAGTGATATTTGTGAAATATCCCGCACCTTATTCGATGAGGAAAGGGCCGACGATCCCTTCACCGGGAGTGACCCCTTTAGCAAAACTGGAAAAACCTCAAAAACACTCCATTTAAAATCACTCGATTCTACGACGATATCAAGTTCATTACGCAATAGGTTTTCTTAAAAACCTGACGTTACCCTCCGTCATTTTAGGAAGTAGAGTACTTAGTATTCGTGCTGTGTTTGTTGACCATAGTTAAGGCACAGTGTACGGTAGCTAAGTTATGTCTTCCTATATAGCATATGATGCGATTAGTTAGGACAGTCATATGACTTTGTTGACCTTAGTTAAGGGTCATGTGGGTGGGTCTAATTAATCAAGAAATAACGGGTAGAACTTGACTAGTGCTTATGATTCGTTGACCATAGTTAAGGTCATAAGTCACTAGGGGCAAAATATTATCGGGAATTTCAAGCGTTGAAATTTGCAATGAGATTGCATACCTTCTATGAGATAGTTGGATCCCGATACCCGCTGCGAGTAAGAGTTACTCCTGGGAGAGTTTTATACATTACAATTAGCCGATCAAGTAGGTGTCTAGAAAGGTGTTAACGGGGTTACGCCTCTGGGAAAACGAGGTTTACTTTAATTAGGTTCGTGCGAAAGCACGGGGGACCTCCCTCAAAGTACCGACACTGGCCTGGCTGAAAGATTGTATAACTTGTAGCGTGTAATTAATCCCGGCTAGTCTTTCCTTTTAGGGTTTGAAGGAAGATTTGATTAAAACAGTGGGAGACATCCTGATTAGATATATTAGATAACCAATCTAATCTTGCAAGAGCATACGCTGAGTGTTTTCTTCTCTCTCTCTCCAGGTAGCGACCATATCACACCTTAATCAAGATAATAATACGGATATATTGACCGAACCCGCTTGTTATACTGAGCTGGGGAACGTTGGTCCCACTCCAACTTATAATTGTTATAAGACAGAGCAGGAAATTGGGGAATACCAGATTTCCCGTGCCGCCCAAACGAAGAAAGTGCATATTGATGCATCATCTTCGGGCGTGTTCATTACAGAGAACTGTTTCTCAGTATCTTTTACGTCCTGGGTATGTGATACCGAATCAGGATCCCGCATATGTAATCTGTTACATGGGCTACAGATAGGTAGAGAACTGAGAACGGGTGATAAGTTTCATGAGATAGAAAACGGTGCAAGTGTTGCAGCCAAGTCTGTTGGTCACTGTCACCCTGTATTACCAGAATATATTGATTCTGAACAAATGTTATTAGATACCGAACCTGATATACAAAATCAAATCAGTCTCTTTATTAGTAAAGAAAGGATATAATTTTGTATTGTTGGATAATGTTTTGAACATTTCCTATATCAAGAGTTGATCGGTTCAGGCACGTTATCTAAAAGCATTGTCGTTCTAAATCAAACTACAGTTCTTAGTATACGGAACACACACAAGAGGAAGAGTTCAGAAATGAACGAATCCTTCTTGAGGTATTGTAGACTAGGTCATATCAATGCGACCCGACTAGCTAAGTTACATATAGATGCATATTTAAATTAGTTTGAATTTACATCTTGTGAAACTTGCCGGTCATGTAACAAAGATAAGATGACCACAACTCTGTCTATTGGAAACAGAGAAAGAGTTAGTGAACTCTTGGGATTGATACATGTTGATGTATGTAAGGTCCCCTGTCTACACATGCCAAGATCGGTTCTTTCTACTTCATTACATTCTCTGATAATCTCTCAAGATTCAGACATATGTTTCTGTTGAAACACAGGTCCGAAGCTTTTGAGATATTCACAGAATATAAATTAGAAGTAGAGAACCAAAAATGGGTATAAGTATTATGTCCTTTGATATGATCAAGGAGGAGAATACTTGAGTACGGAATTCCTGGACTATTCTAAAGGAGAATGAGATTCTCTCTCAGCATTACTTCTCCGTATACACCACAGCACGTCGGTGTATCGGGGCGGAGCAATAGCACCCTATTTGTTATGGTGTGCTCTATGATGAGTACTACTGAGTTTCCTATTTCCTTTTGGGAGTTATGCACTTGAGAAGCTGCATACCTATTGAATAGGGTTCAAATATAATCAGTTGCCTACTACTTCATATGTGATATGGAAAGGGAAGAGCCCATATCTTAAGTTGGTTAAGATTTGGGTTGTCCGGCCTATGTCTAAAAGCAAAATCCGGACAAGCTCGAGGCAAGGTCTGTTATGTACAACTGGAAAGGTTCCAGCTATACAAAATGCAGCTGATGATTTGGTAGAACCAAAGGATTCAATAGTTTCCAACGAACCTCAGCCTCTCCGCCGATCTAGTAGGGTTCCTCACCCACCTGAGAGATACTTCGGTTTCTCTATGACAGTGGGAGCGAGGATTGCATCATGAGATGATGACCCAACTAGTTTCGAGCTGGCCATCAGGAGTGGGACTCTGTAAGAATGGCTGGATGCTTATCGATCTGAGATGGAATCCTTATACACCAACAAAGTATGGACTTTGGTTGCTTTATCTGAAGGGTTAAATCCCCATCAGGAGCGAGTATATCTTGAGAAGATTACTTGGTGTACATGGAAAAGTTGAGACTTTCAAAGCTATGCTTAAGTCCATCCAGATCCTACTTGCCACTGCTACATTCCATGACTACGATATCTGGTGGTTGGGTGTCATGACTGCTTTTCTAAATGATGTTTTAGAAGAGAGCGTCTATAAGTACACAGCTAGAGGGCTTCGTAGACAGTGGGAGCAGCGGAAACGTGTGCAAGATGTTTTATATGATAAAATAGGCATCGCGGAGTTGGAACATCTGTTTTGATGTGGTAGTCAAAGAGTTTGACTTCATCAAAATGGTAGATGAACCTTGTATATACAAAAAGGTAGTAAAGAGTATGGTGGTGATCCTCGTAGAGTACGTGGATGACATACTCTTGATAGGGAAGGAGTTTCCTATGCTACGCTCGGTCAATCTCCGCTTATCACAAGGATTCTCCATATAGGATCGAAGTTGATACCTCCTAAATCCTGGGTTTTGGATCTATGAGATAGATCTAATTGGATGTTAGGATACTCACTAGTTGTAGTGAGATGGTATCAATCGATCCTGAGGAGAATCACTGGAAAGGTTCCAGGGTGATAAGGACGACTGAATGTCAGTCGCAGGCATTGTCTTTACCCTCAGTGGAGGGACGGTATGTTGGAAGAGTTCTAAGCTAGATACCGTGACATACTAGACGATTAAAGGCAAGATAAATCATTACCAAGGATGCTACCAAAAGAGGCAGTCTGGATATTTATAAGTTCATGCGATGAACTTCGTTCCTACCATTGTGAGACAATGGAGTTGTGGCTTATGCCAAGGAACGCCCGTCCCATCAGAAATCCAGATATAATTCTTAGGCAGTATCACCTGATCATGGAGATGGTTGATCTCCAGGGAGATCGAGGTTAGGAGAGTAGACACAGAGGACAACAACGCGGATCCACTCACAAAGGCCTTTTTACCAGTAGAGACTTTTTATGGGACGGTTGAGTATGGGATACTTCACCACAGCTAATTGTTGGGTATGTGATACCACAACAGATGGCCCTAGTGCAAGTGGGAGATTGTTAGTTATATGTATGCCCTAGAGGCCATTACTGTACATACGATGTATATTGTAATGGATGCTTGGACATATATAGGGAGGACTTTCTTGCTCGACATGATAGTATGCTATCTGGTTGTACTTTATCTTAACATGTACTCTAATTGTCTCTATGTTACATGTTGATAAAGCCCTTAGGATATGTACTCGACTACTGGGACTATGATGAGATCATACTAGTGGGGCCACGGTAGTCGACGAGTACATCCTATAACTGTTCCTAGTCGAGGGTGTATCGAGACAGGGCATCGATGCACCAGAGTAGACTAGCGTATACGCATCTTGACCTATATGATGGGCGATGGATGATCCCATATCCATCGGTGTTTGACATCAAGGATGGTGTACGGGTGCTCAGTAGAGACTGGGTACACTGGACGGACTCGCCGAGAACTCCCAGATGGTATTATACCTCACGTCAGATGGCAGTTCTCCGGTGACACTGGTACAGAGTAGTCTGTTGACCCGAGATCGTCATAGAGTCTTGTGTGATTCCCACTGTGCTTTGATTTCCATCATACCACGTCCAAGAGGGCGTGCAAAAAGGTGGCTTTTGGGTACAGTCCCGAATCGCATGGAGGCAATGAGCGATAGGAGGGAATTCGTCTATCCCGGTATAGGGAGTTGATGTTGTGCTGTGTTCGATTGGCTATAACCGGAAATCCCTGACCAGGGTTGCTGAGATTTACTGGTAAGTGTTATCAGTAGTTTCTCGAACTGTTATAGACCTCATATCGACATGACTTATCGAGATACTGGGGTCTGACGTTTACCACCCCTAGGCGAGAAATGCGACATATCAGACGACGAGACCGGACTGTACGAGAGTGTTACTGTTTGGATTCACAGGAGAATGTACAGGCTTGCTTGTTGATCTTCTGAGCGCTCAATACCTGGGTAGCTGTTACGTTTAGCTGACCGCTTGCAGCTTGTGGGTGTTTGATATGATCATCACCTACTGCCGGCGTATTGACGATTCTTTAGAGTCCTACACAGAGGTTTCTTGGCTCAGGCAAAACGGAGTAGGAGCACATATGTGATATGTGCGGGACCGAGGATAATGCGATATGAGATACCGTATTCTATTCTCGCGATATTTGATATCAGCCGGGTCATCGGATCAAGTGTTGATTCGATGAATCGGTACGGATAAATATTAGTCGGTTATATGCGATATAGCCGGATTGTCGGATCAAGTGTTGATTCGATAATTTAATGTATAATAATATATATGATATATTAAATTACATTAACTAATATTAGCTCACTAAAAGATTCTTTTTCTCACTCGGGTAATGCATTGATATATATACGATATATGTTAAATGTATTATTTTATTTTGTTACAATAAATATTGTATATGTGATATATAATATTGTAACATGTTATAATTATTAATGCAACATGTTTAGAGGAGTTTAAACAAGATTAGGGTTTGATTTGGGTTAATGATTTCTAGATGTTTCTAGATGGTTTTACTTTGTCTTTGTTAAGATATTATGATAGATATTTCTTTGTGACTCACCCTTTAACCCAACCCAAACCCTAACCCTAGTAAACTCTCTACAATGGTTACTACAACCATGGTTGCATAAATGATTATGATAACTTTTATTATTCATCACAAAATGATATTCATTATTCTTCTTCATCTTCTTCCTTCTTATTTCTTCATGGAAAAAGCTTACCAGCTTTTTCCAAGTGATGAATAAATGTGAGAAAAAGATAAATAAAGAGAGCAAAAATCCTACTTCATCATCCTCATCTTCCCTTGCCCTTTAGATGAGAGTGTTCACTCAATTTTAGTGAGTGTTAGCTTGTGTTAATGAAACTTCAAGGTAGATCATCTTTGTATCGAAGATCGGAAGCAAGATTGCATCTTTCTCTTCGTGGAACCTCTCGAGAGTCCGGAACCCGATGATCGCAGCGAAGGGACCACAACAAGGAGCTTATGAAGTGAAGGACCGGATCTACAAAGGTTGTAATCCCTCTCACTTAGTGTTAAAGTGTTTAGCATGTTAGTTTTCGCCTAATCTCTAGTTTAAAGATCCGGCTTCGGGTTGTTCGGCACGGCTAATTTTTTAATCGGGCATGGTTGATGCCTCGTAGAACCTTGTGCGCGTGCATAGCAACCCTACACCATCGACATGGGAATTGAAAACCTCCTCATATACGGAGATTCCCAACTGGTCGTTAGTCAAGTAAACGGCGACTACCAAACGTGCAAACCAGAGTTGGTGAAGTACGATGAAAAGGTGCAGCAACTGTTGACCCAAATCCCTTCCTATACTTTGGAAAACATACCGCGCGCGGAAAACAGCAAACCGGACGCGTTGGCCAAGCTCGCTAAGGAACTGGCTGATGAGAACCTCGATGACGTAAGAATCGTGGTACAAAGCCGTCGGGTACTTGCCCTAGCGGAAATATCTCCGGAATCATCCGAAGAAAAGGAGCGACTGAGCAGACGACCCTGCAAATAAAAGATCGGGAAAATACCGAGGATTGGAGAGAAGTCTTTATAGACTACTTCAAATACCGTCGAGCGCCCGAAGATGCGTCCTCAAGACATCAGCTTATGAAACGAGCTTTGTCTTTCGCCTTCGTCAATGATACTCTGTACAAGAGGTCATTTGATTCTCTGTGGTTGAGATGTCTGGGACCTGACGAAGCGAAAAGAGTCATTCAGGAAGTTCACGACGGACTCTGCGGTTCTCACCAAGCAGGCCCAAAGATGAAGTTGAAGATCAAACGGATGGGCTATTACTGGCCCACGATGATTCAAGACTGCCTTGAGTATGCGAAGCAGTGCCACTCATGCCAAATTCATGGGGACTTCATCCACCAGCATCCAAATTCACTCCATCCAACGGTGGCTAGCTGGCCATTCGAAATGTGGGGAACTGACATAGTCGGCCCCATCGAACCAGCATCGTCCAGGGGACATCGTTTCATCCTGGCGACGACTGACTACTTCTCCAAATGGGCAGAAGCAGTACCGTTAAGAGAAGTGAAGACGGAGAATATCATCCATTTCTTCAAGACGCACGTCATATATCGGTTTGGAACTCCGCGACGGATCATCTCCGATAACGGGCCGGCTTACAGAAGCCACAAGATCAGTCACTTCGCGCAACAACACAATATAGACTGGAGATATTCCTCGGTTTATAATCCGCGAGCTAATGGTCTAGCCGAGGCCTTCAACAAGACCTTGACAAAGATCATGAAGAAAGCGGTGTCCCGAAATAAGAAGGACTGGCATGAGAGGCTGCAAGAGGCTCTTTGGGCGTATCGAACTACGTTCAAGACAGCCACGAACACAACGCCGTACGCGTTGGTATTCGGTACAGAAGCAGTACTCCCCCTCGAGATAGAGTTACCCTCTCTACGAGTGGCAGTCCACTACGAGCTGACGGACGAAGAAAATGCTCACCTTCGGCTTGAGGAACTTGATGCCCTTGATGAATCCCGACTCATAGCGCAACAAAATCTGGAGGCCTATAAAGCAAAGATGACGCGCTCATATGAAAGATTGACCCGGCCGAGGACATTCCGCCAAGGCGAACTCGTGCTAGTGGTCAAAAGGCCTATGATCCCCAATCGCGCTAAGCGGGGAATATTCGAGCCAAACTATGAATGCCCGTACATCATAGACAAGGTCTACCAGGGTGGAGCCTATTTACTCAGGGATATGCACGGTGAAAGGCCTTTCCGGCCAATAAATGGTCGATTCCTAAAGAAATACTACGCTTAGCGAGTTACTGCCTAGGTCAATGATAGATGACGACGACTATGCCCGCTCGCTATCTCCCTAAGCTCAAACTTTATAAGCAGTAGCCAGCCTTCTCTTGGACGGACCGAAACATCCTTAAACTAATGGCGGACCGAAACGTCCTTAAACTAAGGAAGGACCAAAACGTCTTTAAACTACTACCGCAGCATCCTTAGGCTAACGGGATGAATAAAAAAAATATATAAAAAATATATTAAAAAATATAATAAAAGGTATGTCCATAAGCAAAATGGGCATGGATGAAAACCCGAAAGGGCTCCGTGAGTAAAAACAGCAGGGCTACCGGCAAGTGTTCGTGAAAACCCGAAAGGGCGCGCCCTCGTAAAAAAAAATAAGAAAAGAATAAAAATAATAATAATAATAAAAAACGGTATGTCCGTAAGCAAAATGGGCACGGATGAAAACCCGAAAGGGCTCCGTGAGTAAAAACAGCAGGACTACCGGCGAGTCTTGTGAAAACCTGAAAGGGCGCAGCCTCGTTAAAGGACACTTACAGGGTCCTCTCGACCTTGTAAGGAGAAACCACCAGCGTGAGATCCTTACGACTCATAAGGGAGAAACACACTTAGGGACCCCCAAGATTCCTAAGGAGAAAATACACTTGCGAGATCCTCACGACTCGTAATGAGAACTCTCTTATGGGACCCTCACGGCTCATAAGATTTGAAAGTCTTAAGTTACAGAGACATAAACCTGTGCTTAAGCAACCTCCACAACCTTCGATTTTTCCCTACAAGTGGTTCAATACTGACCCTTGTATACAATCCACGGGCGCGAATAAACATTTTCCTAACTAAGTCCCAATCATGACTGGGGATATGTACGCATGATGAACAACCCTTATAAGTCCTCTCGACTTACAAGGAGAAAACCCTCTTGTAGGATCCTTACGACTTGCAGAGGAACATACACATAGGAATCCTCACGATTCCTAAGGAGAAAATACACCTACAAGATCCTCACGACTTGTAGGGAGAAATACCTTTGTGAGACCCTTACAGCTCATGAAGTTAAAAGCCTTAGTCGACAGGACCTTAACCCTGTTCGCTAAGCCACCTTTGTTCGACATCGACAGAGGCAAATGATGATTCGCTCCTAGCAATATCCCAGTTGTAGCGGTGCTGATGCCGAAATCAGTGTCTAATTTCAGGTTTACGGTGAAAAGCCAGCAAGCCGCACATGCATACAAAATAGCCGAAATGATGGGGCAACTTGCAATAAAAAGCAGCAAGTAAAAACGTATGCATACAAAATAGCCGAAATGATTGGACAACTCGCAATAAAAAGCAGTGAGTAAAGATAAAATAAACAGCCGAAATGATTGGGCACCGCGAAAAATAGCCGAAATGATTGGGCAATCGCGACCTTCGCGATATAAAAGCTGAAATGATAGAGCATCGCGGAAATAAAACAATAATAAAAAAATATGATGAAACTTTTGCCCTACAGTGAGATCACGTCGATCCCTGTATACAATCCAAGGGCACAAACAAAGAGGGAATCGTACCTTCCCAACAGGCTCCGCCAGAAAGCAAAGCCCAAATCTCGACGGTTCACCAACAGCTTAGAGACAACCGCGACGTTCGTCTCGATACAGCAGACGCAGTGCCAGCAAACGAAGCGAAGATCAAATTCCTAGCTTCACGGTTTTGACGGTAACTTATATAAAACCTGAAAGACCGCCACAGATCAGTTCAACTTCCAGGGAAACCAGTGTCCCTGGTAAATACCTCAAATCAGGGAAACTAGCGTCCTTGATGAGAGCCTCCTGATTCGCATAGGCCCGCAGAGAAACCAGTGTCTCCGCGAGAAATTCCCGATTCGTTTCAACCCCGAAGAAACCAGTGTCTTCGGCAAAATCCTTTGACTCAGGGAAACCAGTGTCCTTGACGAGAAAATCCTGATTCGCGTCGACCCGCAGAGAAACTAGCGTCTTTGCAGGAATACATCGATTCGTTTCAACCCCAGGGAAACCAGTGTCCTTGGCAAATACCTCAATTCAGGAAAACTAGCGTCCTTGATGAGAGCCTCTTGATTCGCATCGGCCCGCAGAGAAACCAGTGTCTCCGCGAGAAATTCCCGATTTGTTTCAACCCCGAAGAAACCAGTGTCTTCGGCAAAATCCTTCGACTCAGGGAAACCAGTGTCCTTGACGAGAAAACCCTGATTCGCGTCGACCCGCAGAGAAACTAGCGTCTTTGCAGGAACACCTCGACTCGTTTCAACCCCAGGGAAACCAGTGTCCTAGGCAAACTCCTCAACTCAGGGAAACTAGTGTCCTTGATGAGAGCCTCCTGATTCGCATCAGCCCGCAGAGAAACCAGTATCTCCGTGAGAAATTCCCGATTCGTTTCAACCTCGAAGAAACCAGTGTCTTCGGCAAAATCCTTCGACTCAGGGAAACCAGTGTCCTTGACGAGAAAATCCTGATTCGCGTCGACCCGTAGAGAAACTAGCGTCTTTACAGGAACACCTCGACTCGTTTCAACCCCAGGGAAACCAGTGTCCTTGGCAAACTCCTCAACTCAGGGAAACTAGCGTCCTTGATGAGAGCCTCCTGATTCGCATCGGCCCGCAGAGAAACCAGTGTCTCCGCGAGAAATTCATGATTCGTTTCAACCCCGAAGAAACCAGTGTCTTCGGCAAAATCCTTCGACTCAGGGAAACCGGTGTCCTTGACGAGAAAATCCTGATTCGCGTTGACCCACAGAGAAACTAGCGTCTTTGCAGGAACACCTCGACTCATTTCAACCCCAGGGAAACCAGTGTCCTTGGCAAACTCCTCAACTCAGGGAAACTAGCGTCCTTGATGAGAGCCTCCTGATTCGCATCGGCCCGCAGAGAAACCAGTGTCTCCGCGAGAAATTCCCGATTCGTTTCAACCCCGAAGAAACCAGTGTCTTCGGCAAAATCCTTCGACTCAGGGAAACCAGTGTCCTTGACGAGAAAATCCTGATTCGCGTCGACCCGCAGAGAAACTAGCATCTTTGCAGGAATACATCGATTCGTTTCAACCCTAGGGAAACCAGTGTCCTTGGCAAATACCTCAATTCAGGGAAACTAGCGTCCTTGATGAGAGCCTCCTGATTCGCATCGGCCCGCAGAGAAACCAGTGTCTCCGCGAGAAATTCCCGATTCGTTTCAACCTCGAAGAAACCAGTGTCTTCGGCAAAATCCTTCGACTCAAGGAAACCGGTGTCCTTGACGAGAAAATCCTGATCCGCGTCGACCCGCAGAGAAACTAGCGTCTTTGCAGGATTACATCGATTCATTTCAACCCCAGGGAAACCAGTGTCCCTGGCAAATACCTCAATTCAGGGAAACTAGCGTCCTTGATGAGAGCCTCCTGATTTGCGTCGGCCCGCAGAGAAACTAGCATCTCCGTAGGAATACTCCGATTCGTTTCAACCCCGAAGAAACCAGCGTCTTCGGCATAATCCTTCGACTCAGGGAAACCAGCGTCCTTGACGAGAAAATCCTGATTCGCGTTGACCCGCAGAGAAACTAGCGTCTTTGCAGGAACACATCGATTCGTTTCAACCCCAAGGAAACCAGTGTCCCTGGTAAATACCTCAATTTAGGGAAACTAGCGTCCTTGATGAGAGCCTCCTGATTCGCGTCGGCTCGCAGAGAAACCAGTGTCTCCGCGAGAAATTCCCGATTCGTCTCAACTTGCAAGATAAAGCCTTAGGCAGCAGGGATTAAAAAACTTGTTCCCTGAGCACTGGGACCCTGCAAGTCGGTCTAAAACGGTCTCTCGCATACTATTCACGGGTCTCACTCTCCAAAGTCGAATCTTGACAAGGAGGGAAACAACCGCTTACGGGTCCTCTCAACTCGTAAGAGGGAAAATTCTCTTATAGGATCCTTACGACTTATAAGAGAAAACGCACTTAGGAATCCTCACGATTCCTAAGGAGAAAATACACCTACGAGATCCTCTCGATCCGTAGGGAGAAAATTCTCTATGAGACCCTCACGGCTCATAGAGTTGAAAAGTCTTAGGCGGCAGATCTGAACCTGCGGCCTAAGCCATCGCTATTTCTTGGAAAAACTAAGATGCTTACTCTATTATCTGTCAACCGTGTTTATTAAGACAACATGTTGATAATAAGAGAAAGGGAGAAAGCAAAAGAGCATACAAGACATTGCAAAAGAAAAAAGTGTGTATCTTTATTTATTAATTCGATCAAGTACAAGGTGAATCGCACAAAAGAATAAAGAATGAGTACATCTTATTCGAAAAAGAAAATTTTTACAAGTGTATTGATACAAAGGCAGCTACTGGGAAGGAAGCGTCTTAAATATCCCTATCAGTTGTTCGCGCACTTCCTTCCATGCCTTTTCCTGATCGGCTACCACCGCCAATCCTGCCTCCACTTGAGCCTGTTGCTGCAGGAGAGATGCAAGCTGCTCCCCAATGGCCTGCTGAGCTGCTTCGCGGCCTTGGGCATTACGCTCGGCAGCGTCGAGTTTCTGCTTCAAGTTCAGCCCATTTGAGATGCGTTCCAGGAGACCCTCGAAGATAGCCTTCACCTGGGCAGCGTTCGCCTCAACTTCGGCACGTAGGAGAACAGTCTCGCTTGAAGACTCTTGACATTCCTTCAGCCTTAAAGCTGCTTCTTGTTCCAAATGGCGGAAGTAGGAAGCGCTTTGCTCGATCCATGCTTCCCGTTGAGTACTCACGGCCAAAACCTCAGGGGCAGGACGCATCGACTCCAGCTGATGCAAGCGGGCCTCGATTTCCCTGCAGTGATTAACCCAAGATTCGACGACGCCTTCGTTATGAAAATTTACAAGCGCCGCCAACATTGGGTTAACCTCCACAGCGAAATCTGCGGCAGATGGGAGAGCATCTGCGTCAAGCTCTTGTATCTGCTCAACATGCCCAAACTCATCACGGCACCCTTTGAAGACGGACGTTTCAAGAAGGGGCCTGCCGGCATTAGGATGCGAGACTCAAGAGGGACCGGGATCGGAACGACAGCTAAAAAAAAATACGATTAGATGACGGTTCAAGAAATAAAAAAAGTCATCGACGCGATAGTTTACTATACCAGCTGCAGCAGGTGGCAAGGCCGGAAGAGCCGGTGGCGCGACCGATCTCTCATCCCCTCCTTCGATTTGTAGTACTACAATCAGGACGGGGGAAAGTAAGAAATAGTTCCATTACAAAAAAGAAAGAAAGACATCAGTTGGAAACTATACTCACCAGCGCCACCGGAGGAAGAAGCGAGTCCAGATGGGAAGGAGAAGTGTGGGAGCAACACTTGATAGAGATGGTCAAAAAGCACTCCTGGAAAGACGCAATAGTACGACATTAGTACATAAATTATGCGGCTGAAAGATGAAACTAATGGGTTGCAAATCCATACCTTCCAACATCTTTGATGGTACAAGGGAAGGCTGAGAGGTGACCACCGCCAAGGCAGTGGTTGACGGCGCTCCCTCGAGCAATGGAGCATCGGCACTGGCCGCACCTGCGTCAAAAACAAGGATAAACTTGTCAGAAAGGATTACAAAATAAAAAAAGGGGGACAATAGCTCGAAATTTACCCGATGAGCCGCCAGCCGAAACGGAGGCGTCTCCCTCCTCCATTGATACGAGTCCACCTCCCGTGGCCTCATCACCGGACTCTACGGGGACCGTCGTCGTGCTCGCGAGGCCAGGAGACGGCGGAGGACCGTGAGCGGGGAGAGCAATGATCGGAGCATTGCCAGAATCTTAAGAAAGAGCGGACGGCTCATCCTCAGGAATCATGCCCGCCTCACCCGCTACTCCCTCGGGCTCGGCGGTCGCCATTGTCTCATCCGCCGTCACCATGGGGTCGCCGGCCTCAGGCGCCTCGTCCGCCGCTGCCCCAGGCTCAGTTATAGCGGTCGTCTCATTTGCCGCCACCTCAGGCTCGGCATCAATGACCTTCTCTGGTGCAGCTCCCTCAGCCCCCAGCTTAGGCTCAGCAACCCCGGCGACGTTGCCCACCGTCAGCTCGGGTTCGGCCGGTGCCTCTTCCTCTGTCCCCTTAGGTTCGACGGTCTCCACCTCCCCTTCGGTTGGACTCGGCTCTGCAGGACAAGATATATAAGAACCGACATGTTTATAATTCTTACAACAAAATTTTGAAAGATACATTACCTGAGGTGGACTTATCGTAAGCCTCCCTATTTGCGCGCACCGCCTGTCTGTGAGCTGTAGACAAAGCGACCGGGGGCTCTTCCAAGGGAGTATCAGCACGAGGGACAGTGCTTGGGCCCGCTCCCACAGCCAAAGCAGCCCTGCGTGCCTTCGCCTCGCGCCTCAGCCGCTTCCTCTCCTCCCGGGCCATCGCGACGGACCTCTTCGACGCTTCCTTCATCAAGGTGTCGTCTTCCTCGTTTAGAGTTGCCTCCAGAGCCTTCAAGGCATCTCTCATCGGCTCTTCAAGTCGGGTCTCTCGCGGTAGCCCCGAAGAGGCCGAAACATCAATGGCTGGCCCGGGAAGAGTCTCTACGTCACTGTGCAGGACCGGCATTGTGGTTCCTGTGATAAGAAAAAGAAAGGGTCAGATCGACCATAACAAAAGGAGAATAAAGACTTAATGAATCGAAACGTACTGAGGCCTAAGAATGCCCTGAGTCGTTCTTCCTCTTGAAAAGTCTTGAGGGAAGCATCGATGGCTTCTTCAGTGGTGATGCCTGTTTGAAGAAAAAGAAAAGAAAAGCATTAGTCAAAGACAAAGATAAAAGTACAATGCAATAAAAAAGGCGACTAGTAATTACCCGATTGTGCAAGCCTGGCTAGCCATGCGTCGCGCCTTGCCAATCTCTCTGAAGCTGCGATGGCGGCCGCCAGATCAGTGTCATCTGGTGGCATAACCAATCCTCTATTGGTCCCGTACTCGCCTAAGCCCTCGCTATAGGGAGCGTGAGGTTCTTGACCGAATGCAACGTCAGCGGAGAAGAGCGACTTCTTCTTCCTCTTCTGCCCACCAGCCCTGGGTGCACCCGGGATCAACTTGCGCTTTGCAGGCACCTTGGGGTGGCGGGTCCCGATGTCCGCGCCCACACCAGACTCCGGCGAAGACACAACTACCGTCTCTACTGGAGCAGAGGGCGCCGGTGGCGCATCCGCAGTATCAGGAAGCGGAAATCCGCGTGGAGGACTCTGCACACGCGGTGGTCCGGCTCTAGCATCTTTCAGCGGAGGAACTACCGGGGTCCTTGGCACCAGAGGAGTTTTGCGGTCGCTGCCGGGAGGCACACCCTTACGGTCAACCAGCAATCGCTTTTCTTCCTTTATAACGGCGCCCGTCGAATGATTGTACCATTCTGTATATGCATTGAGGAGTCGTGGGGCGCAAGCCGGCTCGCTGATAAAAAAATGAGAACCCGTATTCAGACGCATGAAGTGATGCAGCGCGCTCTCCATCCTTTCTTCAGTAACAGCAGGTTCCAGTAAGAAAGCCTCCAATGGTACCCCTTGATTGTAGCTCAGTTGTTGGGCGAAACGATGCGGGTTGTATCTCATGAAAATCGCCGCACCGTTGTGCCTAAACACCAGGAAGCCCGGTCTGATAGAATATAGATGGAGGTCTCCCGGGCCGTCAAAACTGAGGCCCCATCTTTGAAAGTGTCTTGCAATGGCCACACTATGGTGGTAGATGCCTTTCCAATAGTCAGCACTTTGTCAATGAAAGACATCCCGTCTCCAATGGTGTGGGGGCGCAGGAGCTAACCCCTGGCATTCTATGGCGATGGAGTCACAATTGAGGCGCCGATCAATTGTATAATTCGGGGGAAGCTGCACCTGTCATAGAACAAGGGTCTTTTGTGCATACCGAAGACGCCCAATATATGTAGCTCGAGCCATGATACGAAGTAGTGTATCGGGAAGATCACGTGCAGTACCCCAGGCTCATTAGCATCCGCCGCTTGACTAAGGCCGTGATACAGGTGTGCCAAGCCGGCGATCCCAACGGCCACTTTTACCCCAATGGTCATCCGGTGAGCTGGGTAAAAGACAGAGGACTGCATATGGCGAGAATGCATCGGGAGCGCAAACCAACTCAGCCATAGCCCAAGAAATCCTAAGAAGAAAGCTTCCTCGTCCATCCCAGGGGCTACAACCTCCGCAAAAGAAATAACCGGAGAGTTAGGAAGGAAAAAGCCCTTTTGATCTACCTCCTTCGCTGGTAGGTTGTCCAAACCTAAACCGAAAGGGTCATCAAGAGTAGCGAACTTAGCAGCTTCTGCCGAGAGAACGTTTGGGTGAAGGAATCGAGCGATGAAATCCTCGAAGTTAACTCCGCGGCTCCCACGTTCGATAAAAATGGCCTCATAGATGTTCAACACTTTGATCAAACTTGGAAATTGATGTTGAACAGCATTCTCCGGAGTGAGGCCCCTTATTGCCGGCTTAGCACCGAAGACATATTCGTCTGTAGGAAGCAACTCCTCATAGTGCTCCCCTATAACCGGTAAGCCGGAGACCTTTGTGAATTCCTCCAAAGAAATCGACACTTCCCGGTCCATTGCGAGGAAAGTGTGAGTAGGGATGTTCCACTGCTCCAGAAAGGCCTTAAACCACCAGGTGGGAAGCGTGGGATATTGGAAAAGGGAAACATAAACTGCAGTGTACAACCCTAGTCTTATCAACTGCGACTTCTTCGCTGACAAAATGTAGCGAGCCCATGGCAGATAGCCAATCGGATGGCGGGGGATCAGACCTATGTTATATGATTGCCCCCAAGGTCGCGCCTCGCCTTGACAAATACGGCGTCCCAGGATATCCAAAACCATAGGAGGCTGAACCAGAATTGCATCTATAGCAGGATGAAGAAAGCCCTTTGAAGTCCAATCGACCATCTCCACGGCATACTGCACCGGGGGTGGGCTGGCATAGTGGATCGCCGTAATAGGCTCTGATGGTACTGCGCACGAAAAGCTCTGTCGACCCATGATAATTTGGTTGTACCACGACCCCCAAAGGTGAAGATTCTTATATTCCGGGTCGTGGTCCCTGATCATTGCTAGGACCTCACGGTCTACGGGTGCTTCGGGGAATCCTTCCTCCGAACGAACAAACGGGAATGAGGTATCGAAAGACATGTTTCCTGCGGAGGGACAAAATTAGCCGTCAGTGTTGTAATTCCAACGCTTGGCGCTTTAATAAAATTAATTTAATTAAAAATTAATTAAAATTAAATTAAAATTAATTACACCACACTGCAATACAGTAGGCAGGGGACCAAATGGGGACCCACAAAATCTGGATGACAGTGCATCAGTTAATAAGACAGCCCCATCATTGGATGAGACTGTCAATTAATGAAGAGACCCTAAGAGAATATCCTCATTAATGGGAAATCCCTAGAGACAAGGAGAAAATCTCCTCTTTCAGAGCAAAGCTCTGTCACAGAGTGACATTTGTCAAACTCTGGTCTCAAGAGAATAAAATTTCCTTAAAAAGAGCTTAGCTCTATAATAATAATGGAGAGATCCATCAAAAGAAAATTTTAACTCCTAAAGATTAAAAATTTGGGGTCTTAAAAAATCCATGAAGATTTATAAAAAAGTTCTCCATTTTTGGATCAAAAAAGATCTACATTTGATCTGTGAGCAAAGCTCTGTTCATGGGTTAAAACCCATGAACAAGATCTCTGTAGATCTATAGATTTTTGAGAGCAAGGCTCTGTTGATAAAACCCCAAAAGGGTTTTCTTTAGATCAAAGATCTATGAGAGCAAGGCTTTATTAATTAAATTTAATTTAATTTTATCTAAGATAATTCTAAGTTATGAACTTTGAAGTTCTTGGGAAGAAACGAGAGCAAAGCTCTAAAATTCTTAAGAAAGAGCAAGGCTATAAAAATCAAGATTCTTGAAAATGGTAAAACATTTACTAAGGACCAAGGGTCCTATTTATAGGCGCCTGCGCCCCTTCAGCCCACCCGTTGATCCAACGACTAAGATCTTGCCACCGCTGCACTCACGTGTGTGCCACGTGAGCGCAACGGGGGGGGGGGGGCATTTGTTTCCCCAAATCAGAGCAAAGCTCTGTTTGAATTTCAAAAATTCAAAAATTGAAGCAACGCTTCAAATCCCGTGCACTGCGCGCGACTCGCCACGTGTCAGAATTTGATACTTCAGCGCAGCGCCCGAGGCAGCGCGCCCAATCAGAGCAAGGCTCTATTTAAAACAAAAATTAAAGGAAGCAACGCTTCAGTTGCGCAAGCGCTGCGCTGCACGACATGTGTCAGCGCAGTTGCGCAAGTGCAGTTGCGCAAGCGCTGTGCTGCGCGACATGGGTCAGCGCAGTTGCGCTGTGCGCTGCGCGACACGTGTCTGCGCAGTTGCGCAAACGCAGTTATGCTACGCTGTGGGCTGCGCGACACGTGTCAGCGCAGTTGCGCTTGCGCAGTTGCGCTGCGCTCTGCGCTGCGTGACACGTGTCAAGCGCTGGGGCGTTTGCGCCAAACAGAATTAAAATTCTAGTAAGATCTTTCTGTTCTTGTTAAAACAAGAAGATTGTCTTCTGTAGAACAGAAGCCTTTGGATCAAAGATCCAACGGTGGGGAAAATTCCCCAAATCACTCAGAGAATGATCTCTTTAACAAATTTAACAAATTTATGGGCACTATATAAAGGCCCCTAGACCCCAATTCAAAGGGGATCGACATCAAGAACTTCAAAACAGAGAGAACTTTGAAGAATTTTGAAAAGAACTCAAGAAAAAGGTAAAACCTTTTATAAAATAGAAGAATTTCTTCTGAATAGATCATTGATCTAAGAACAAGATCAATGATCTTCAATAAAAAAAATAAATAATAACAGTGCCTTGCACTTTTTATGAACCATTGGTTCTGGAATTTCAGAAAAATTCTTTTCTTGAATCCAAAATTGAATCAAGTTATTGAAATAGTGCCTTGCACTTTTTTATGAACCAATCGGTTCTGGAATTTCAGGAAAATTCTTTTCTTGAATCCAAAATTGGATCAAGTTATTGAAATAGTGCCTTGCACTTGCAAAACTGCACTGTTGCGCTCCTGGGTTGGCACAAGCTACCAGAGAGCACCACGTGTCAGCGGCGCAACAGCACAGCGCACTGATGCAGCGCACTGTGCTGTTGCGCTCGCGCTCACCAGAGCGTGACACGTGTCACCTCCACATGCGCTTGCGCTCAATGATTGGCGCAAAGCGCCTGACAAGCCAATATTAGACAATTAATGCACTGCATTATTTACTGAAGGGCCAAGCCCAATTAAAAAAGGCCTAACAGGCCAAATAAAATGCAATGCATTAAAAGGGCAGAGCCCAAATAAGAACAGATGCTCTGCATCATTTATAAAAGGGCAGAGCCCAAACAAAACAGATGCTCTGCAGGCCAAAACAAAATACAGTGCATTATTAAACAGGGGCAAAGCCCTAGCACAGGTCTAATAGGACAAAGATCAAGAAAAACGTTGAATATTCTCAACTGGACTTAGCCCAATCATGGCCGTAAGTTCTCAAATTAAATTGACTGAGCACGGCTGCTCTTCTAAATCAATTTACATCCGGTTCGAGGGTACATCTCCGAACTCCTCTGAAACCTATCGTTGTAATCCTTCAACGACGTCAGAGAGGTGACGGGTCCCGACAACCACACATCAACACGGACTGTGGAGTCCTTAAACCCACGGACTTATGCGTCCTTAAACTAACGGACCAATGCGTCCTTAAACACACCCATATGGACTGTGGGGTCCCTAAACCCATGGACTTATGCGTCCTTAAACTACCTATGGACCACCATGTCCCTAAACTGGCAATGGACCACCATGTACCTAAACTGGCAATAGACCGCAATGTCCCTAAACTACTTATGGACCACTACGTCCCTAAACTGGAACTATAGACCCCCCCTTAAACGGTCTTTTGTCGGATCTAAACGATCCCGTTTAAGTTGATCTTAGCCTCAAGTCTGGGTAACGTATCCTTAAACATTCAATCAGACTACATATTCCTTAATCAACTTTGGTTCAAGGGTACATCTCCGAACTCCTCTGACACATATCGTTGTAATCCTTCAACATCTTCAGAGAGGTGACGGGTCCCGACGGCCATATATTAAACGGACCATTACGTCCTTAAACTGGAACAATAGAGCCCCAATTGTTCTTTCCGTTAAGTCGATCTTAGTCTCAAACATGACTAACGTATCCTTAACGAACGTTTAAGTTGATCTTAGCTTCAATACGGCTAACGTATCCTTAAACTAAAAACACCAAACCCAAATCTAAGTAAATACGGATTTGGACTAATCCACGTCCTACGGGCGACGGCATAACTTAGTCTCCGTATACAATCCACGGGCAACCACAAACAAAACAAACACACACGACACGAAGTAAACATCTGGAGAAGGAGAAAGTGGCTACCGCGATGCGGTAGCGTAATTAACTGCAGGGGCTTGCGCCTGTAGGGATGAGCATCCCCACAATCAAAAACCACTCAAACGAGGGGGAATCTGACGAAGTTTGCTAAATCGGCCGCATCCGTCTAAACCTCCGATACACGGTGCCATAAATCAACTTGGCATCTTCGGAGAGGTAGACGGATAAAACCATATAGCATCTGCCCCGAATCTCAGGCCTAGACGCCCAGGTCGCGTCTCTGTATTCGGAGGGGAACACGCTCTTAGAGCTAGCGCTTACGTGTTTTGCATGTGGTGCGCTGCTTAGAGTGCATCGCTCTTAGCACTAGCGCTCACGTACTTTGCACGTGGTGCGCTGCTTAGAGTGCAGTGCTCTTAGCGCTAGCGCTCATGTGCTTTGCACGCGAGCGCTAGCTCTCATGTGCTTTGCACGCGAGCGCTAGCTCTCCTGTGCTTTGCACGCGAGCGCTAGCTCTCATGTGCTTTGCACGCGAGCGCTAGCGCTCCTGTGCTTTGCACGCGAACGCTAGCGCTCATGTGCTTTGCATGCGAGCGCTGCCTCAGAGTCTTTGACTCTTAGGGCTGGCGCGGCTATGAAGCACTGCTTCATTTCAAATTTCAAAATTTGAACAGAGTTTTGCTCTGATTGAGGAAACAAATGCCCCCCCACCGTTGCGCTCACGTGGCCTACACGTGAGTGCAGCGGTGGCGGCATATATGCCATTGGATCAACTCAGAAGTTGAAACGACTCTCAGTGCCTATAAATAGGGACTTTGGCCTTTGAGATGATCTCTGTTCATCTTCTTTCTTGTTTTCTGAGAATTAATTCTCTTTCAGAGAATAGCTCTTTGTCTTAAGAACTTTCTTAGGGACAAAACTCTATCAAAAATTTAGGTAAAGATTAAATCTTTAAAGGGATTAGTTAATAATCTAGGGTTTCACTCATTAACAGAGCCCTGCTCTTTTCAGATCATAGATCTAAGAAAACTTTTTTTAGGGTTTCGTTAACAGAGCTTTGCTCTCATATATCTAAAGAGATCTTTCTCAGGGTCTCTCAACACATTTTTAAAGAAGAACTATTAGAGTTCATCTTGCAGATCTTAAAAATCTCAGAGTTTTTAACTCAATAAAGCTTTGCTTCTTAAAGTTTTTGATGGATTATTCCATCTTCAGAGCGTAGCTCTTCAAAATTTTGGGGGGAATTTTTATTCCTTCATCATTAATTATGACAGATGTCATATCTGTTGAAGAGCACTGCTCTCAAGGGAGATTTACTCCTTGGCCCGAGGGGCCTTCATTAAATGAGAATCCTTTTAGGATTTCCTCATTTAATGACATGTCTCATCAAATGATGAGGTTGTTTTATTAATGATGAGCCACCATATAGATTGTGTGGGGCCCCTTTGGTCCCCTTTCACTGCATTGCAGTGTGGTACGAAATTAAAGTACCAAGTGCCAAAACTTGAGCTGTAGCATTGACAGCTAATTTTTTTGCTCCTTTTTGCGCAGGTACTATGTCTTTCGACATTTCTTTCCCGTTCGTTCGTTCGGAAAGTGGATTCCCTGAAGCACCTGTTGATCGGGAAGTGTTTGCACTGATCAAAGATCATGACCCGGAGCGAAAGAATCTTCATCTGTGGGGCAGATGGTACAGTCAAATCATCAGGGGCCGACGGAGCTTTTCTTGTATGGCACCTTCGGAGCCTATTTCGGCGATTCCTTATGCTAACGCGCCTCCGGTGAACTATGCTATGGAGGAGGTCAACTGGACCTTAGAGGGCCTCCTTCAGCCTGCTATGGCTGTGATACCCGTACAGCCGCCGATGTCTTTGGATACTCTAGGGCGGCGCATATGTCAGGGCGAGTCGTGCCCTTGGGGGCAGCCATACATGATAGGCTGTTCAGTTGATAAAACCGCACACTTGTATTACATTTTTCCTACCATTTTCATATTAAAAAAGGACTATATTATAATATATTATACATATGAGGGTTTATGTGTAAAAACATTATTTTCCATGTGTTAATATATGTTAATTATCATTTGGTAGGAAAATGTATGCAAATAATATTATTGATCTAATCCTAGTAGAACAAAGTCTACTAAAATCTTATTTGAGTTGTTGTGCAGAATATTTCCAAGTTGTTATGAAGGATTTAACAAACTAATCAATTTGTTGAAGAAAACTTGCCAAATTAAGAAGCAAAACTTGGAGACCAAGTCTGGAAGCAACCGAGAGAAGATTTCTGAATTCTAAAGATGCCTAGGATTGCCAAATGTCAAAATCAGAGAGCCAAAGAAAATTGATCAAAACATCTCATCCATTGAGCGCGGATCCGCGGCCAAACCCACCCTTGGGCCGCGGATCCGCCGCACTTTTGTGGAATTGGAAGGCAAGATTTTCTGGTGTGAATCCAAGATATATTTTACCAAGTTTTCAACAATAAGATTCTGGCTTTGCACTATAAAAAGGCACCGAGAGCCTCTTGGAAAAAATCATCAAGCCGAAGAGATCACAAAGTCCAAGACGGCTCACGCATCCAGGCTGATCATCAACTGTTCGTCTACCTCCTTGGAAGAGATCGAGAAGCAAACTAGTCTTTGTAATCATTTTCTAAGGAATCAAAGTGTAGATTTTCAAGTTGATTAATAAAGGTAGTTGTTTTATTTAATTCTTTTTGCATTTTACATTATGTTTTCCCTCTCTTTCTTTTCATCTTCTTCTCCCAACATGCGCGAGTAATTCTCCGCTTGTTAGGGTTCGTAGGATTAGGGTAGGCTAATGGACGATGAAAATAACTAAACCCTTTTTAAGTCCTATAAAGTTTAGGAACTTTATCAAAAGAATCATTAACATCCTAATCGGGCGTGCTAGCAATTCTTTGCTAGTTCCGACTGCGATTAGAGATTAGATTAATGATTGTTTTGGTAAAGGCTAGATATGAACGGAGTTCCGTGTCGAGATAAGGGTTAAGAGTGGGATTCCTTTTCCCTCCAGAAACCCTAATCTACACGCATCACCGTCGTTCTTGTTCTAAATCTATTAATGGATAAAAATGGTAACTTTTAATTAATCGTCCATAACTACTAAATCCTAACGAACCCTACAAGCCCTCTTATTATATTATCTACATCTTTAAAATAATCTAGATCTATATTTTACATTCTTGTTTAACATAGATCTAGAAACCATTCTATAAAATTCTTTATCTCTCCTCTCCTTCTCAACACATCTAAAGTAAAAGTAAAAGGTTCCACGTTTCCCAGAGGACGACCCGTACTCATCTCGGTCTAGCTACACGCGACACCGTTATTGATTGCGGTTAAACTACAAACACACTTTTTCGTATCAATCAAATGGCGCCGTTGCCGGGGATCGAACCCGGGTCACCCGCGTGACAGGCGGGAATACTCACCACTATACTACAACGACCGTGATGGACGACACTCCATCTAATTATAACACCACGCTGCCACCGCCCGCAGGTGAGCAGAATCCACCGCGCATCTCTCTCCAAGAGAGATGCTATCCTATTCGTGGTCCTCTTCCTACTTGTCTATCTCTTCCACCACCTAACGGGGATAATTTCGAAATTAAACCCCACTACATCAATCTGCTGCCTAAATTTCACGGGCTTGAGTCGGAAGACGCGTACGTTTTCATCACCAAATTCGAAAACGTATGCGCAATGATGGGTACTTCACAATTGACCTTAGATGCTATGCGCTTACGTCTTCTCCCATTCACACTGTGCGACTTGGCAGAAAAATGGCTTTATAATACTGCCGCACACTCTATCGCTAATTGGGATGAATTCGTCGTAGCATTTCTTAAGAAGTTTTACCCAAATCATAAGACTGCACGTGTTAGGAGCGAGATCAACCAGTTCACCCAGCTTCCCAATGAACCATTTTGGAAGTGCTTTGAACGTTTCAAAGATCTGCTTGTCCAATGTCCTCATCATGGAATCAATAGATGGGATTTATGTCGGATTATATATGAGGGCATTAATTCAGCGACAAAGCAGGTGCTTGAAACAATGTGTCAATGCAATTTCATGTCTAAAATGACGGTGAAACTTGGAAGTATCTGGAAGACCTCGCTGAACACACTTTGCAGTGGGAAAGTGTAAGACCACCTTCAACTAAGGGAGGTATTCATCAGCTCGACGTTTCTATCGCAGTAAAAGTCGAAATGGCAGCAATTCAGAAGAAACTCGATGCTATTGAAAACAAGTTCTCAACATTCTCCCTAAATCAGGTCACGCTTCCTAAGACTGTCTGTGGTTGCTGTTCGGATCTTTCACACTTAACGGAAGAATGTCCTATGAATGCATCGTTTCAAGCGAATGCTGCTTTTCAGCAGCGACCTAGAAATGATCCTTATTCTTCCACATATAATCAAGGATGGAGGAATCATCCTAACTTTGCTTGGAATCAAAACCAACAAAGTAATTATCAAAGACCTCCTCCACAGCAACCACAACCACAGAATCAGCCCCCCTTTCAATCACAAAATTTCCAAAATCCGGCCAACATTTCTACACCACAAGTGGCCGGTACTGACAACTCGCTTGCACAAACTTTGGATATGTTCATGAAACAATCCATGCAAAATTCGGCTGAGATAAGGTCTTCTATTGATACCCTAACGAAAAACTCCTCCTCCCATGGTGAGAGTATTAAATCAATAGAAAACCAAATCGCACAGTTAAACGCCGTAATGAGTGCGAGAGAGAAAGGGAAACTCCCATCTCAACCCCTACCGAATCCTGGCCATTCACAAAGTCATAATGTGAATGCCATTACTACGTTGAGATCGGGGAGAATGCTGAATAACCAAGTGGGTGAGCAAATTGATGATAGTGACACATTTGATACCCCTTCTTCTTCTTCTTATTCCCCTAATTCGTCTAGTCTCCCACCTTCATCCGAGCCTATTCTCCGTTTTCCCCAAGGCTCGAACATTTCGCCAAATCTATCTAAGTCGATTCCCACTCCAATTTTGGGATCGAATCCATCCCCACAGTCTTCTCCACAAATGTTGGACCCAAAACTTATTGATCAAGCACCTTATCCAAACAGGTTAAGGGGCAACAGACCAAGTCCACAAATGGAGAAGATCGTGGAAATTTTTAAGCAAGTTAACATAAACATTCCTCTCCTAGATGCTATTCAGCAAGTTCCGTCATATGCGAAAATCCTAAAGGACTTGTGCACTAGGAAGAGAAAAGTTCAAGTACCTAAAAAAGTTTTCCTTGCGAGTAATGTGAGCACAGCTTTTACACAACAACTTCCCAAGAAACGAAAGGACCCCGGAAGTCCTACAATTTCAATCTCTATTGGGGGTAAAAATATCAACCGTGCTCTACTCGATCTAGGTGCTAGTGTTAACTTGCTTCCGTATTCTGTTTATGAGCAATTAGGGATCGGAGAGTTAAAACCTGCGCATTGCACTCTTCAGATGGCCGATCGATCTATCACCCAACCAAGGGGTGAGCTAGATGATGTGTTAATCAAAGTCGGGGAATTCATATTCCCTGTAGACTTTATCGTTATAGATACACAACCTGTAGCAAACCCACGCAATCAAATTCCGGTGATACTCGGTCGACCCTTTTTGGCCACTTCCAACGCAGTAATTAATTGTAGAAACGGCTCTATGACCCTATCCTTTGGAAAGAATTCAATTGAGCTTAATATTTACAAGTTGGGAAGTGAACCCTCCGAACCTTATGCTCATGTGTGTTCTGTCGAATTAATAGATGTCGACAGCAGCGAATTTGATCAACCTCATGATACAGACTCTTTTCATATGTTGTTGTTTGACCCAACCATTTATTCTTCCACCGAGTTGTCCGGGTCAACATCTAATGAGGAATTTTATATTGAGTCTGACGATCACCCCATTTTTTCTGATGACATTATTTTTCGGGGTATCGATGAAAGCTTTGAGGAAATTTTCGCTGATGAACTCGCATTTTTACAAGACACGGGTGTTGAGATGAATCAACTCCAAGATGAAGAAATTGGACCTCCACCCCCTCTTTTGGACAATCATGATAATGCGAGTAATCCATCATCACTATCACTGTGCCGTCTCTCCAAATTGAGACGCAATCCTTTTCCATTACACCTCTTGTCACCTCCCCACTTCTTCACAACAAAAGGGGACATGTTCTTCCACCAACCATGGTACTTCATTGATAAAATTTTTGAATGGTTGGTGTTGACCTTCGGTTTTTGCAAAGCTTGGCATTGACCAATAACCTTGACCCCCTCATGTGATTTTAAAAGATTAAAATTGTTTAACTCAAGTTTGGGGGAGGGGTGGTATATTTTGGCTCTTGAAAGAAAATGATTTTTACAAAATTGTGAGCCTAAAATAAGTTTGGGGGAGGATTTTCACTTTCATATATTCTTGCCCCCATTAATAATTTCCTCCCAAGTCTACAGGTTTTTTTGAGCTTAACGGATGACATCAGTGAGGACACTGCTGTAAACAGGTTTGGGGGAGGTTTGTGCTTATTTACACATCAATTTGCATCATACTTTGCATAAGCACAACGTTTTCAAAAATTTTAAAAAAAAAAAATCTTTTATAACAAAAGAGTAGAAAGTGAAAAATTACATCCAAAAGATAGGAATAGTTTAAGAAAACCAAGAAAATTAGAAGTTTCTTAAACGAACTAGTAATAAGTAGTTATGAGCTGTTGTCCCAAGGGTTAGTAAGATGAAGGAAGTCACTAATCTGAGGATAAAAATAAGTCTGAAAAATAGTTTCTATTCTGGAAGCCAAACATTTGAATGTTGATACCCTACTATATGCACTTACACACGTCTTGAAACTCGGGATAGTAGAGGATACCTTGAAATGCTCTTGTCTAAAAGCCAAAGTATGAAGGAAGTGAAAAAAATGAAGAAAATATAAAAATGGTGAAAAAAAAAAATAAACACTGGTTTTGTTATCGCCAAGGCAGCAATAAAAAAATATAGCGAGGGTGCTTCTTCACCTAGTGCCCTAAGGCCAACTGGTCTGGGAGTCACTGCTAAGCCTTAGGTGGTGCAAGACGAGGAAAATATTATCACCGAATCAGCAAGCACATGAGTAATCGGTCGGTTAGTACCTCAAGAAGTATTAACGGTCGCATGAAAATGTGTGAGCAAATTTAAATATTCATCAAGTTAAAAGTACTAAGGTAGATGGACAAGAGTATGATAGCTTGAATTGAATTCTCCGAGTGTAGGGATGTTCTTTACACACACGTGGGGTTATATGATCAATGTTTGGATGAAAGGTAGAAATGAAGAATAAAGGCGATGTTTTATTGAGGGATGATGTGATTTCTAACATTTTTTCATGACTATTAAGATAGGGCTCATGACAACTGAAAAGCTAGTATAGTTGGAAACTCTTATTTTCAAAGTCTTTCTTTTATGGTTCTTATCTTTATATGTAAATTTCACCATCTCTCTTTTATTATAGGATTTTGTGGGTGTAATCCGCTGAAAACCCTCAGGAGACAACACTCCTCCTACTAGGGACACCTAGAGGTTTAACGGCTTGTTGCACGTGCTCAGTGCAATCGTGTCTGCCTACGAAAGTGTGCTTAGTTTTCTCCTTTCTTTTTCTCCTCTTAAATAAACTAGTTTGCTCGGGACGATCAAAGATAAGTTTGGGGGTATTTGTTCAGTTGATAAAACCGCACACTTGTATTACATTTTTCCTACCATTTTCATATTAAAAAAGGACTATATTATAATATATTATACATATGAGGGTTTATGTGTAAAAACATTATTTTCCATGTGTTAATATATGTTAATTATCATTTGGTAGGAAAATGTATGCAAATAATATTATTGATCTAATCCTAGTAGAACAAAGTCTACTAAAATCTTATTTGAGTTGTTGTGCAGAATATTTCCAAGTTGTTATGAAGGATTTAACAAACAAATCAATTTGTTGAAGAAAACTTGCCAAATTAAGAAGCAAAACTTGGAGACCAAGTCTGGAAGCAATCGAGAGAAGATTTCTGAATTCTAAAGATGCCTAGGATTGCCAAATGTCAAAATCAGAGAGCCAAAGAAAATTGATCAAAACATCTCATCCATTGAGCGCGGATCCGCGGCCAAACCCACCCTTGGGCCGCGGATCCGCCGCACTTTTGTGGAATTGGAAGGCAAGATTTTCTGGTGTGAATCCAAGATATATTTTACCAAGTTTTCAACAATAAGATTCTGGCTTTGCACTATAAAAAGGCACCGAGAGCCTCTTGGAAAAAATCATCAAGCCGAAGAGATCACAAAGTCCAAGACGGCTCACGCATCCAGGCTGATCATCAACTGTTCGTCTACCTCCTTGGAAGAGATCGAGAAGCAAACTAGTCTTTGTAATCATTTTCTAAGGAATCAAAGTGTAGATTTTCAAGTTGATTAATAAAGGTAGTTGTTTTATTTAATTCTTTTTGCATTTTACATTATGTTTTCCCTCTCTTTCTTTTCATCTTCTTCTCCCAACATGCGCGAGTAATTCTCCGCTTGTTAGGGTTCGTAGGATTAGGGTAGGCTAATGGACGATGAAAATAACTAAACCCTTTTTAAGTCCTATAAAGTTTAGGAACTTTATCAAAAGAATCATTAACATCCTAATCGGGCGTGCTAGCAATTCTTTGCTAGTTCCGACTGCGATTAGAGATTAGATTAATGATTGTTTTGGTAAAGGCTAGATATGAACGGAGTTCCGTGTCGAGATAAGGTTTAAGAGTGGGATTCCTTTTCCCTCCAGAAACCCTAATCTACACGCATCACCGTCGTTCTAGTTCTAAATCTATTAATGGATAAAAATGGTAACTTTTAATTAATCGTCCATAACTACTAAATCCTAACGAACCCTACAAGCCCTCTTATTATATTATCTACATCTTTAAAATAATCTAGATCTATATTTTACATTCTTGTTTAACATAGATCTAGAAACCATTCTATAAAATTCTTTATCTCTCCTCTCTTTCTCAACACATCTAAAGTAAAAGTAAAAGGTTCCACGTTTCCCAGAGGACGACCCGTACTCATCTCGGTCTAGCTACACGCGACACCATTATTGATTGCGGTTAAACTACAAACACACTTTTTCGTATCAATCATAGGCCTAACTCCTCGCCATCCAGCCGGGTATTTGCAGTAGGCCCGCTATATCTTGTCGGCCAAGAAGTCACAGATGCTGAACCTCGGGTTGTATCCCGCGATTTACGCTTCTCTCTTTCAATATTCCGCGCCTCCTGCATGGTAGGTCAAGGCTTTTCTGGAGCAATGGAATATTCCGACCCACACCTTCCTTCTGTCGGACTGAGAAGTCTCAATATCTCTGGAAGAGTTTGCAGAGGTCTCTGGATTACCCGTTAGGGGAGAACATTACAAGGAGCTGCTTCCTCCGGACGAGTACATCTTTGCCACCAAATCAGTGGTAATGGGTCTCACCCCAGAGAACGCCATTCAACACCAATTCCCAAGCTTGATCAAGGTGTTGAATATCTATGAAAGTCTATTTCTGGAGTCCGGAGGGCATGGAGTCAGCTACTCAGACTTCGTCGCTCGCTTTCTTTATCCGAAAGCCTTATCGAAACAAGTTGCGCTGTTCGCCAAGCTTGATGATCTGTTTGGCTTTGGTTTGGATAACCAACCCATGGCGGAGGCGGACTTAAAAATTTTCTTTATTCCGGCTGCTCCTATCGTTCCCTTCGCGGAACTTGCTGCTCCGTACATTGACGAAGAGACATTCGTGCTGGGGTTCATTGGCTTATGGCTGAACTGGTCAATGCTTCCATTGCACTCTCATTATATGAGGCCATCATTCTTTTACCCAGCCTATCGTATGGTTGCGGGAATACAAGTGGCTATTGGAATTGCTGGGTTAGCACACCTGTACCATGGTCTCAGCTTAGCGGCGGACACCACTCAGCCAGGGGTACAGCCCGTCACTTTCTCGCTGCATTATTTTATGTCATGGATCGAGCTGCACATACATGGCGCTTTTGATGTCCATAAACAACGTCTATTCTATGACAGTTAAAACTTCCCTCGGATTATGCGCCTAGTTGACGCGTCCGTTGTAAATCCGATAAGCGGGAGGCTAGAGGTGTGCTCCTTCGTCCGCATACGGTTGGAGATAGCATGACCTTTGTCGATTAGGTTTTAACCATTGGCAAAGAGTCCACAAAAATGGTGCAGCCACTACGGGACACTTTTAAAGACGGGGCCTCTACCTTGAAAGCTCGGGAGATTCTTCATCTATACTCCATCAGGCCGGGCTTTCTCGTGTATAGACATAACTATTCGGCGTTGTTCATGTGGTAAATCCCGCACCGTTTCGCCCAGCAATCAAGTTATAATCATGGTGTCCCACTCGAAGCCTTCCTAGTTGAGCCAGCTGCCACAGAAGAAGGTATTCGAAATGCATTGCACCATTTTATGCGATTGAACACCGGCTCCAATTTCTTTATCAATGAGCCGAGTTGCGTCCCGTGAATCTTGAACGCATATGTGTCGTGGTATCAACATTCGATGGGTGTCGTTATTAGGGAAGAAAAGCGATTACTGCTTGATGCAAGGGTACCACCCCGGCTGGTAATCCAGCTGTTCCCTTGAAGCGATGGACCATGTCCGTCCTCCTTTGAGGGAAGCTGCTGTGGTTGTGGTACCACGTGTTATGCCTGAGCTGCCCCTACCCCGCGTTCCTGTAGAAGCGGTGGCTGTGGCGTCTCCCGAGTCTGGCATGGGTACTTGTAATTCTACGGTAGCGTCCCGGCCGTCAATCCGAGGCCAAACGCGGAAACAAAAACTTTTTATGAAACTGGCGCTAACGCAGACTTTTATCCGGATCGTACCATTAACACTAAACTAGCTACCTACTAAAATGATAGAATGGCTATACCGATCGATCCGTGTCCTTCGGTCTTTAGCCACCATCTTTAGCTCCCCGCGGCATCTCTGATCTCGCTCGATCTCCGGTCTCTTCATCGAATGGGCACCGCGTCAAGAAGTCTTTTTACGGGCTCCCGCTTCAAACCGAAGCAACTCAGACATGAAGTTTGCTAGCCGACATGTCCAAGGTGATGTAGAGAATGTGTGTGATAACTTTATCTCAATCATCCATGGATTCTTAACTCATGAGATTGTATGGATGGAGGTTGAAGATGAAGCCATTGGAGAGGAAGAGGTGAGCTCAAAAAGAAAGAAGAAGTGGCTTATGTTATGTATGTTATTTTGTGAGAGAGAGATAGATATATATCAAAAAACCAAAGCCCCAACACATACATGGCATCCCCTCTCTCTCCAAAATACCCCCACTCATCATAATTACCCACAAAATTAATCCATGTCCCATTAAATGGCCACAAGAACCAAGACCATGAGTCACCATGTGCATGTGGCATGAATTGATGTGTATGGACAAAACTTGCACTCACATTTTCCTCCACTAAACATTTAAACCAAAATATTTAATCCAACAAAAAGATATGGCATCAACTAAAGTAAACTCGTGACGGATCACAAAAACACCCCTCACCTATATATACATACCTGCATCCGCATTCCGACTGAATGCGAATACAATGAGACTAAAGTAATCCAACAAATCTAAGACTAGGATCCAGCTTAAACCAAAGCCCACTAGTATGATCCGTCCGATCATGATTCGTGCACGAGTGCACGTATATGATCGAACCCTGCCATAATACCATACGGCCTCTACAACGTTTCGCCCGAACTTAGGAAACTTTCTGTGGGGGACTCTAAAGATTCGTCAATACGCTGGCAGTGGATTTAACCACAAGCACGTCAGTGGTACTAGCTGTACGTAACGGCTACCCTTGTATTGACCAAAAAGGAAGCTGATGAGCGAACTCATCCAAAAACCCTACTGAGCCTGTCAGTGACAATATCCGTACAGTCCGGTCCGTTCGTCTATAAGGATCACATGTCGGGCCTAGGGGGCTGGTAAACGTCAGACCCCCAAAAGCGGTACAAGTCATGTCGGAGTATAGCCCGGACACCCTGAGAAACTACTAGAATACCTACCAGTAAATCTCACTTGCCTTGGCCAAGGACTTCGTGTAATGGCTCTTCTAGACACAGCGCGATCTCACCCCCAATACCGGGAGAGATGAATCCCCTGCCGGTCTACTTACTCCCTCCATGTGGCTCGGGACTGTACCCAACTAAAACCTGTTTGCACGACTCTTTTGAGCCATGGTAGGGTAGTAATCAAAGCACAGGAAACTCATACGAGACAAATGACGATCTCAGGTCGATAGACTAACCTGTATACATGTCACCAGGGAACTGCTATCTGACGACAGGTATAATACCAACTAGCATATTCCCGGCGAGTCCTGTCCGATGTACTCATAACCCAATGAGCATCTGTATACATCTTAGGTGAACCAACTGACACCAATGGCTTGTGAGACCGGTCCTTTTTCTTTTTGGACACCGTCTTTTTCACGATCTTCGTCAAGGTCTTGTTAAAAGCCTCAGCCAGACCGTTAGCTCGGGGATTATAGACCGAAGAGTATCTCCAATCTATATTGTGTTGCTGCGCAAAGCGGCTGATTTTTTGACTTCTGTAGGCCGGCCAGTTATCGGAGATAATCCGTCGCGGAGTGCCGAACCGATAGATGGAGTGTGTCTTGAAGAAATGGAGGATATTCTCCGTCTTCACTTCTCTTAGTGGTACTGCTTCTGCCCACTTGGAGAAGTAATCAGTTGTCGCCAATATGAACCGATGTCCTCTGGACGATGCTGGTTCAATGGGTCCGATTATGTCAGTGCCCCACATTTCAAACAACCAGCTAGCCACCATTGGATGTAGCGGATTTGGATGCTGGTGGATAAAGTCCCCGTGAATCTGGCACGAGTGGCACTGCTTCGCGTATTCGAGGCAGTCTTAGATCATTGTGGGCCAATAATAGCATATCCTTTTGATCTTCAGTTTCATCTTCGGCCCGGCTTGGTGAGAACCGCAGAGTCCATCGTGAGTTTCTTGGACAACTCTCCTTACTTCTTCAGGTCCCAGGCATCTTAGCCATAGAGAATCAAATAATCTCTTATATAGAGTGTTATTGACGAAGGCGAAGGATAGAGCTCGTTTCATGAGCTGATGTCTTGATGACGCATCTTCAGGTGTTCGACGGGATTTGAAGTAGTCTATAAAGACTTCTCTCCAATCCTTAGCCTTTTCCTGGTCTTTTATTTGTAAGGTCGTTTGCTTGGTCGTTTCCTTTTCTTCGGACGACTCCGGAGATATTTCCGCTGGTGCAAGAACCCGACGGCTTTGCACAACGATCATCAAGTCATCAAGATTTTCGTCAGCCAGTTCTTTAGCGAGTTTGGCTAATGCATCTGCCTTGCTATTTTCCGTTTGCGGTATGCTTTCTAGGGCGTAGGAAGGGATTTGAGTCAGCAGTTGTTGCACTCTCTCACCGTACTTTACCAACTCTGGTTTGCACGTTTGATAGTCTCCATTTACTTGACTAACGACCAGCTGGGAGTCTCCGTATATGAGGAGGTTTTCGATTCCCATGTCAATAGCGATCTCATGACATGCTATTAAAGCTTCATATTCGGCTTCATTGTTTGTTCTCGGCTCTGTTAGAGAGAAAGCAAAGCGCATTATCCCTCCTTGTGGAGTCACGAAGATGAGGCCTACCTCAGATTTGATTATGGAGTGTTATGCTCTTGCTTCTTCATGGAAGATGCTCCATCGAAGTAGAGTTCCCATCGGGTATCACTCCCTTCTTTCTCCCTATCAATCGTGTCAAACGCGTGCTCGTCTGGCAGTTCACAATTTAGGGGTGAATCGGCAGGTATCGGATGCTCGGCGAGGAAGTCGGCGATGGCCTGACCTTTCACTGCCTTGATGGGACAATAAGTAATCGAGAACTCCATCAAGAGGAGGGCCCATTTAGCGAGCCGCCCTGTTAGTATGGCTCTTGACATCAAATATTTGAGAGGATCCACTTTTGATATGAGGTGGACCTCATGCGCCAATGCGTAGTGTCTGAGCTTCGTTATCGCGAAGATTAACGCCAGACAGTGTTTTCGATGGAAGAGTAGTTGTTTTCTGCCCCCAGGAGAACTCGACTCAAATAGTAGAGGGCTATCTCTTTCTCTTGGTCGTTTTCTTGTGCCCATAGCGCGTCTAAAGAACCTTTAAGGGCTGTTGTATACAGGATGAAAGGCTTTCCTTTGACTGGAGCGGTCAATACCGGCGGATTCTGCAGGTATTGCTTGATTTTGTCCAGTGCAGTTTGGAATTTGCAATCCTAGATGAACGGAGTCCCTTTATTCATTAGATGACTGTAAGGACGACACTTTTCGGAGAGATTAGTTATGAACCGCCGGATATACGCGAGCTTCCCTTGGAGAGACCGCAGTTGCTTGAGAGTTCTCGGCATGGGCATTTCCAAAATCGCCTTGATCTTTGACGGGTCTATTTCGATGCCTCGATGTCATACGATGAATCCTAGGAATTTTCCGGAGGAAACTCCGAACGCGCATTTCAGAGGGTTCGTCTTGAGGTTGTATTTCCGAAGACGTTGGAACACTATCTTCAAATGCTCCCAATGCTCCTCGTGCGATTTGTTTTTCACCACGAGGTCGTCAATATAGCATTCGACGATTTCATGTATGACGTTGTCAAAAATCTTCGTCATTGCCCTCTGATAGGTAGCGCCGGCGTTCTTCAGACCGAAAGGCATCACTTTGTAGCAGAATATGCCTAGCGGGGTCCGGAAAGCGGTATGCTTTCGGTCTTCGGGGTGCATCTTTATTTGATTGTACCCTGATGAGCCGTCTATGAAGGAGAAGACTTTGTGAGTGGACGTGTCATCTATCATCAGCTCGGTGACCGGTACAGGAAAGTTATCCTTTGGACAGGCTTTGTTAAAGTCCCGAAAGTCCACGCAAATGCGAACCGTCCCATTTTTCTTCATCACTGGGACGATGTTGGCGATCCAGTCAGGGTACTGTACCTCTTGGATGAAGGCGGAGTCGATTAGTTTCTTGACCTCGGCATTGATGCTCATTTCAAGTTCGAGCCGCATTCTTCTAGGCGCTTGTTTGATCGGCTTGACGTCCGGAGATATCGCCAATTTGTGCACGGCGATTTTTGGATTTAGTCCCCGCATCTCGGAGTAGTCCCATGCGAAGCAGTCTTTATACTGCATGACCACGTCTTTGAGCGTACCACCTTTTCTTCAGACAACTGTTCACTGACGAACGTTGGCTATGGGTCGTTTGCCATCCCCAAGTCGAATTTCCTGAGGTTATCTGCAGTAGTATGTATTCCATCATCCAGTTCTTTTGGCGCCGGTGGAAATTCTGAGATCAACTCATCTTCATCATTTTCGAAGCACCAGGACGGGTCATCCATGTGCTCGTGCACTCCTTCTTCTGATAGCGTTACCACGTGACAGGTGCGAGATTGCTTCCAAGACCGATGTTGATCTGGTTCTACTCTCGCCACATACGTTGCCTTTGGCACATGTTTTTGCGGTGGGGCCACTCTCCAACTGTTGGATAGAGCGAACCTGCCGAGTTGATATTGGTCTTCGATCCAGTTTTTGAATATGAAGCAGTCTTCGAGAGGATGTCCCATCGCTCGGTGATAAGAGCAATAATCTGGGTAAGATACCTTGTCTGCATGTTTGGGGTGCTTGGACTCCGGGAGGGTAATCATTTGATGTTTCATGACAAGATCGAATATCTTCCTTGTCTTGTCTTAGGGAAAAGAATATGCTCGACCCATTTTCTTTATAAGAGACAGATCTCGGCTGCTCAATTTTCGATCGCGAGGCATCTTGGACCCGCTTTGCTGTTGTCGAACATTTTTCCGTTCTTCAGTTTATTTTTGCCTCCGCGTCGAGTCTTCCATATGACAGGCTGGCGACGAAGGGCATCGTCATTTTTCGTAACCTGCTAAAGGAGGCACTGCGTTCTGGCTTTCTCATAGATGGCCATTTCGCGGCTATAGTCATCTCGGACCTTTTGACCCGCTTCCCTTATTAGGTTGTTCATCTGTTCTTCGAACGACGGACTAGGCACTTTCATAGCGGGAACTCGTTTTGGTTCAGGATTAGCGTCTTCTAACAGCGCATCTCCTTTTTCATCGAAGTCATGTATGACGCAGCAGCCATGGAATCACTCCCGTTTCTTGGATTGAACATATCCAAGTCCGATTGTTTCTATTCTCCCATTAGGCAACTTTCGCTGAGTTCCAGGGACGTTCCAGATCCTATTGTAGAACTGAGCTTGTCGAGCAGTCTGTTTGAAGGGTACGCCTTAGCACCTCAACAGCCTTTTTAATTCTTCTGTGTAGTATCTGGGCAGACGGATGGGCTGGAACCTGTCAAGCGTAGAATCGGCACCATGCCAGATCTCTTTCTCCACTTTGGTTTCCGTGGATCGATAAAAGAGGATCTCCTTTTCATCTCTTCACCTGGGAGGGATGTAGAACGTCTGCAGTTCTTGCACACTATAGGTATCAAGTGCGTCGAGCTCTTTGTAGTGCTGCCGCGGAACCATAGCGATTTGTAAACTCCGTTCATCTCCAATGAAGACTTGCACTGATGGACGAGCCGAGAATACTGCGTTGACCTCGTCTTCAGAGTCACTGCCAAGGACCAGAATAGGGGTAGACGGTCCCGGTTTGTTGTATCGGGGAGGTCCTGAATAGACTATCTGTTCTTCCTCCTCGGTATCGCTCCCGAAGACCGAAATAGCGGTGATAGCTTTTTGCTTATTCTCCGGTTTATGGCATCTTTCTGTGTCTTCGAAGTCTGGCAAGTATTTTGCATCTTCGTACTTTCGGACTTCATTCACGGAGAATGGGTTCAGTTCTCCTGTCACGGTGTACTCAAGACCATCTTTGAAATACTTCATACACTGATGTTGTGTAGAAGGGATGATGTTGTACTCGTGTAACCAAGGCCTGCCGAGCAAAGCGTTGTAGCAAGTCTTGGTGTCAATGACGTGGAACTTGATATCAGTGACGAGAAGCCCAAAGCGTAACGTCAGTATCACAGACCCGAGCGTCCGTGATGACTGGGAGTCGAACCCGGAGATAGTGATTTTATCCCGAGCGAGGTGTTGAATGCTCATGCGGATTTCTTTTAGCACCCTTACATTTAGGAGGTTGACAGAGGACCCGATGTCAACTTGGATCTTCCCTATCTTAATATCATGGCAATACCCAGAGATATATAGGGGACGGTTGTGCTCGCATGTTCCGAGGAGGAGATCTTCATCGCCGAAAGTGATGTCGGCTGTGTGAATTTCTTCCAGTTCGTCCTTCATCTTTTCTTCGGCGAGGAAAGCTTGAAACTGGCCAGGCTCTTGTAATGCCTTGATCAGAGAATCTCTCGACTCTTTGGATAGCAGAAGGGCGTCGAGAATGCTTAGCTGCGAGGGTATCTTCCTCAGGTGTGCCAGAACGTAGTAATCCACCTTGTTTTTCTTGGGCGGGTCCTTGGCTGCCAGCTCTTTGACGACTTGGTCATCGAGGGTGATATCCTCAGGGACCTTTTCTTTCCCCTTATCCTTTTTGTTCGATCCCTTGTTCGCGGGTTCGAGATTATTTTCAGGGAGCATGCGATTGCGCAGCTGAATGTTCTCGCAGGTCTTCATCTTTTCTGTTTCAGAGATGGATTCCTTGAAGAGAGGGCCGAGGGCTATTTCTTCATCAGAATCACTCCCGAAGGTGAGAACTTGCGATCCTCCGGAATTAACCATGTGACATTCACCGGCAGTTCTTTTAGGCTCATTTGTCGTGCTTCTTTGTTCCGGACGAGTTTTACGCTTCATCCGCTTGAAATGCTGCCGGTGAGCAACGTATCCCTGCCACCAATTTTTAAAGGTGTTGCATTCTTCAGTAGGGTGTGTGGTCCTCCAATGGTACAAGCAGTAGTTTGGATGTGCACCCTCTTCGTTAAGGTGTATCCTATTAGGAGTGTTTCTTTCGAAGGGTGGCAGCTTCATTCCCATCGATATGGCTTTGGCGAACCTTTTCCTTGTCTTGAACCTGCTTTTGCTGGCGGCAGAAGTGCTCCTATCCAATTGGGGTATTTCAATCCTTTTGTTCAGTCGCCGACGTTTTGCTTTCTCGTATACGGCGATTTCACGCTCCTTATCAGCTTTGCTTTTCAGAAGAGCTTCGTTCAAGAATACGTCAATCATCTCGTCTGACAGTCTTAGGAGTTCCGGTTCGGGATCTTCCCCCAGTTTCTCTGTATCAGGAGCTTCTTCACCATCTACTGACGAGTGAGAGATCACGTGGCAACTTGCCACATAATCTTCAGGTTTGTCTAACGAGTCTTCTCCTTCATCTTCATCGCCATCTCTATCTTTAAGGATGTGGTTGAGAAACTCTTGGAGTGTGACCGGGGTTCGCGTCTTCTGGTTATATTCCTCCAGCGCGTCAATATGTTTTTGCAGGTCCGTGCACTTGTCATCAGGCTTCACAAGCTTTTTGGTCTTCTTCTTCTTCTTCGAAGACTTTGACGGCTGGGCCTGAGCGTTTTGATTAACGCTACCAATTCTTGGAGTTAGGCGCGGCTTCAGCATTCCTTCAATGATCTCGGGCTCCAGCGGACTTTTCCACCTGATTACCGGGCAAGTTTGGAGATCCTTCAGCATTCTTTTCGTCTTGGCTGAAAGAGCGACATCCCATGGAGCTTCTTCTATAAAAGAGCATGATGCCCCGGTGTGTTCCCTATTTTAAAAGCGTGCGGCTGAGGCGGGCTTACTTTCCAATTCTCGGATAGTGCGAATTTGCCCTGTTGGTATTGGTCCTCAATCCAGCCTTTGAAGACGAAGCAATCTTCGATTGGATGGCCTACCACTTGGTGATAGGGGCAATAATTGGGATTATTGGCATCACCGGGCTGTAATGGGCATTTGGATCCGGAAAGGTGATGAGCCTGTTGCGCACCGCCGGCTCCAACAGTCTCCTCGTTTTATCCCGGGGAAACGAATAAGAGCGCTTCAGTTTCTCATTGAAAAATCGTCGTCTATCATCTTGGCGATCAGTTGGTTTTGGACCACTGGGCTGCTGCTGAGCATTGGCAACGAAGGTCGCTTTCTCTTTCCTTTTTTCATTTCGAGATTCCAACTTCGAAGAAGATGGTCTATGACCCATCTGATCCATTTGGGCCAGCTTGTCAATCAAGGCCTGGAAAGTAGTTGGCTTGAAGAACATCATGAACTGGGATATGGTCGCCTGCGGATCAAGAGTACCCACGAACATGCCTACCGCAGGAGCTTCTTCGATGTGTTGTTCGCATTTCGACCATAGGTTCCGCCACCGGATTGCGTATTAAACCCATGTTTCTCCCGGCTTAACCCTGGCATTGATCAATGCCGTGATTGGGGTGCGTTCGCTAGCACTTGAGAATCTCTACGTAAACAGTAACTCCATTTCTGCAAATGTCTTGACAGAGTCATTCGGGAGTTCGGAATACCACTCGAATGCTGTCTCCGATAAGCTGCCAACGAATTGGCGAAGCAGTAGCTTATCGTCACCTCCGGTGTTGGCGCACAGAGCCCTGAATTGGGCAACGTGCTGATGCGGATTCCCCGGCCCCTTATATACATAGAATTTAGGGATCGTATATCCCGGCGGGTACTTTATTTGGTCGTACCAACCCGGATAGGGTCGTCCAGTCTTAACAATTTGACCGGCCGTTTCGTTCGCCTGATGAGCTCGTATCTGCTGAGCGATATAGTCATCCAGGGCGGCTTTGGAGACTGTCTCCTCCTTGGCTGCTGAACAAGCTGGAAGAGGGTTTGATGTCTCCCATCTGTCGTCTTCAAGGATAATCGGGGGGTCTTCAGCTGGAGGATCCGGTTGTAACATCATCCCGATCATGTCTTAGAATAAAAGTGCCATTCGTTTTATGTTGGCCGCTTGTTCCATTGCCTCTTTGTCCTTCTTTTCAAGAATTCTGCGGAGGAACTCAGCATCGGTTTCCTGTTCATGACGCTGCTCTGACGATGTCTACGGGCTTTCTTTTGGCCCAGTGAGTGCGGCTATCTGTGTTAACATTTCCTGGAGCTTCTGTTGTTGCTCTTGAGCCTTTGTTACAGATCTGGTGAGTGGTCGATGGCCCATAGAGATACAGTTATCCTTTTTTCTGGATGCCATATAAACAGTGTGCACCACCATGCCCCCAGACTTGGGGCGTTTAGATTCAGTGTTCTTAAGATTCTTCGCGGACATGGAGACTTTCTCCGGCCTCCTTCTTTTGTAGGTGGTCGGAGTTGAGGGAACTGTTGCAGCGGGCACCCAAAGAGATGACATCTCCTGTGGTATGATAGGGTAGTCCTTCTCTTGCCGAACTTTCATCTTCTTCAGTTGGCGGGAGTAGTCTGGGTTGATCACCGAGTCTTGGACCTGTCGCCAAACTTTATGAATTTTAGAGGACAGCCGCTGAGGGGGCTGCTCTGGCTTCACCTTTGTAGCATTCTGCATAGGTGGAGGAGATCTTTTTAGCGCGGCCTTCGGAGAGTTCTTGCGTACCCTCCTAAGTGGTTCAAAGATGTTCCCAGTTGGAACAACAGCATCAATTTCCAGCATCGGAGCTGGCGGAGTCTGTCCAGAAGGAGAGCTGTCCCCAGCCTTCCTTACTCGGCGCCAGTGACGACGGCGAGCATGTCGTGCTGATGGGACCGGCTCAGTTATGGGGGTGGTTTCGTCATGCCCCCTGGTCTGGCGGAGGGTTGCTGCCAGCGTTAGCCTCTTGAAGACTGACGTCCGTTGAGTGGGGATGGCCAATCTATCGAAGGCAGATTTTTGCGCAGGAGGAGCAGTTTTGATGACTTCGCTTGGAACGGGAGCTGAAACGGTCAGTCTTGCAAAGAACGATGATCGCACACTTTTGGCGTGTCGTGTTTTGAAGTTCTAAAGTTTAACCGCGATCAGGACGGTGTCGCTTTGCAGCTAGCCGCGATGAGCACGGGTCGATCCACAGGGAGACAGAATGTTTTAAGTTCTTATTTTAACGAGTTAATGCGCGAGGCGGATTGTTCGTATCTATCCTATGTGTATATATGCAACGTATAAGCTTGTTAGGAAAAGATAGGTTAGTGTAAGTTAAAGAAATCCGTATTCAAGTCCTTTGAGCCGAAATTAACAAATGAAGCCAGAGCAATCGAAAACAACGTGGATTAGGGTGCTTAAGCATGGTATTAGTGAAATCCGGCTTATTGACCCTTGTCCGTCCGTTCTTGTCTCTTGCTTTCGCCTCCGGCCAATCCGAACACAACCGGTCGCGGTTAGGAAACACCGATACCTTGGTAGGGTAGGGTGCCTAACGGAGCGCTTGCGTAAGGTTTGGGCGGAGTTTCAAATGGAAAATACGGGAAAAGGATATGAGAAACGAAAGCATTAACTTACAAAATCGTATTCTTTTCCTAACAACACATATTCACAAACCATTCACAACAACAAACCAAAAGAGCAAAAGAAAAGAGAAAAGAAAAGAAAAGAAAAACAAGCAAGTAAGTAAATTGCATGGAATTTAAATTGCAAGTAAGAAAAGAGCGTGATAATAAAGAGCAAGAATGTAAAGCAAGTAAGAAAAATGCAAGAAAGTAAAATACTAGGAACCAAAGAACATATTGCAAGACATGGGTTCAATAACCCAAACTTAAACTTGCAAGCTCAATAAAGAGGTTGCAAGATCAAGAGAGGGCAAAGAACTCATGGTGAAATGAAGGCACAAAAGAGAGCTTTATTAAACTTGATGAATGATACAACCCTTGAAATCAATAACCAACCCTTAAACTTGCAAGCTCAATGAAGAGGTTACAAGATCAAGAGAAGGTTAAAAACTCAAGGGGAAGCTATTTACAAGAACTAAAGAAACAAAAAGAGTTACAGAGTATAGAACAAAACTTGGCAAATGTGAGACCCTTCAACCCCTGCCCACTGCTTGCTTTTATAGGCATAAAAACTGAATAAACAAACAATAAAAAAATGATGAAAAGGCAGCAAGGGAGGGCCCACACAAAACTGGGGACTATTGGAGCTCTAGGGGCCGGCCACCTCGGTTTTTGCAAGGAAGTGCTCGGCCAAAATCCGAGCACTTGGGCTCGTATTTGTAGTGCGCACTTATGTTGTCCCCCACATCACTCTGGTGTAGTTTGTTTTCTCAGTAAAGGCTTTGGATGCACTCAGGGTTATTGGAGGGAACATGAACTTTTGATCACATCGCAACTTTATGCATTGAATGCACATCACACTCATGCGCACTTGCTTCTAGCCATCATGAGTGTGTGCCATCGCAGCCCCCTAGGTCCATGGTCCAAGCTCCAAGAGTTAGTGTGTACACATGTTATGTGTTGGACCAAAATACTGTGCACACACTTGTTTGTAAAATAACTCTTGGGATATCGGTCGGTTTGCGGTTCTGGTTGCAGTGTCAGCTCACAAATGATATATCCGTGATTTTGAATGTATTTCCAGTATTTTGTCACGGATACCTGTAATCTGTATTACTGAGCAAACACCGGTTAATAGTACCGATATATACAAAAAATAGATAACGAATGAGTAGTATTAAAATGCAATATTCTTGTCTGAACAAATAACCCCCAAACTTATCTTTTGCTCGTCCCGGGAAAAACAAAATCCTAGCCTCACTTTCGCAGGGAACGCGATTGGACTGAGCGCGTGCAAGAAGCCGTTAAACCTCTACGTGTCCCTAGTAGGAGGAGTGTTGTCTCCTGAGGGTTTTCAACGGATACTACCCACAAAATCCCGTCAAGTTAGTTTCATAAGTTAACATCGATTCTACTCCTACAGTTTAGTATCTAGGTTAGAAATTCTATTATCCTAAGTTAGAAATATCCAACCCTTATGTTTCACGCATCCTCTCTATTTAACCTTAGATCCTATACGTTCCAAAAAAGTTTAAAAAGATATTGGTATCTCCTGAGTTTTCCTTCTAAAAGTGTGGTCACAAATCAGGGATTTTTATCAGTTTTACTGAAAACATAAGTCTTATTCTTCATTTTTATCTTTTATCCAAACATCGATTGTATATTCCTACGTGTGTGTAAATTTGCACCCCTACACTCAAGAATTCAATTCAAGCTATAGTACCCTTGCCCTAATACCTAATACTACTTCTTTTCATTTATGATGGCGGTGTTGCTCACACACCTTTCATGCGACTATTAATGCTTCTTAAGGCACTAAAGGCCGATTACTGAATGTGTGAGCTTAAAGCGTAAATAGCAATTTTCACGTCTTGACTTTATTTATTTATTTATTTTTCTTTTCTTTATTTTTCTTTTTCAAGACCGGATATATTTTTTAATGATGCTCTTTTGGCGGTTAGCTTTAAATACCGTTTTTTCTTTCAAACTAGGCTTTCAGGCAAGAGTATTTCTAGGTATCCTCTACTATCCCAAGTTTCAAGATGTGTGTATGTGCAGTTTGTAGGGTATATACTTTCTAAATTTGGACTTAAGAGTAGAAAATATTTTTCAGACTTATCCTTCAGTAAAGCTTCAATACTTTCCCTTTATCTCGACTTATCTCAAGAACTGAACTCAAGATTACCTATTTCTCAAAAAAACTGTAAGGACGTATAATTACCAAGGTTAAACAAAATGAGGGTTGTTTTTAGGGTTTTCAATTTCTAAGCTTAGGATTTAGTTATTTCTAACGTATCAACTGAACTTTAGGAATAAAAATCTAAGTTACCCTATTAGCTAACTTGACGACAAAGTTTTTATATTTTTGGAAATTTTTTCGATTTTTATGGGTTTTTTAAATAAGTATGCAAATGAAAAATTTACAAATGAATGCGAAGATAGAAAGCTTACCGAGCACACCCCCAAACTTAAATTTGACAGTGCCCTCACTGTCAGGCTACACCAAGAGGGTCAAAATTGTCGGCGATTCCAAAAACAAATTATATACAAAACAAAAAAGGAAACCACAAAAAATATATACACCAAAAGGATCCCCCCAAACTTAAGTGAAACAGTGTTTCCACTGTTTAGGCGTTAAAGTTCAGGATTAGGGGGGAAAGAGAACAATATCAATCTATACAAGGCCTTACACAGGCCAAAAGTTAACACCAACAATTCAAAAATTCTATCTCTGTAATATTCAGGTTGGTGAAAGAAGGTGAAGAGGAAACAAATGGAGAATACGTGAGACCGTATGAAGATAGAAGCGGGATACGGTCTCGGTATATGAGTAGAAGAATGGCGGAAGGGAAAAAGAAATGGTGCACGAACTTGAGAGTGAAAATGGAGTGAATAAATTAGCCGAATTTGTGATGACCGATGTGTAAAAAGCGATTGTGCTAATCTAGCAACCCGTCGAGAGATTGTGTCAAATCCCTTAAGATTCGTAAGAAAACATGGGTACGCCGAACTTGGTAAACCAAACATAAGAATTGAAATTGATACGGTGTCTTGCAAGGTAGGAATGATAGAAAGGATGGAGGGGAGTGATTGAGAAAGGTTATCGGTTAAAAGTTCTGTAGGGTATACACAGTCAATGAAAGGGTCATGATGAATTGGAAAATCCGACCCATCAAGAAAAACTGGGTCATCCTCAAAAGTATCCTCAAAATTTTCCTCAAAGTTAAGCTCATCCATGCATTTATCATCAAAATCCAGACGCATATGCAGTTCGGGAAAAACAGTTAAAGACTCGGGATGATGAATTGGAGAGAAAAACTCATCCAAAGCTACGGGTTCATCATCCAAAATATTCCCAGCGTCAATATCCTCAATCAAGTGAAAATCAATTTTCTCAGATACCTCAACAAAAGCATGGATTTCAATCAATTTAGGTTCTAAGATGGAGGTGCAGAAGTCAAAAGGTTTAGGTGTGGTTTCACTCGAAAGGGACCCTTCACAATCGGGTAAATCAAACACTACAATGGTGCACAACTCATTAAACATTCTATCTTCAATAGGTAAATCCTTTGGGACACTTGATAGACATTCAAAACTAGAGTTGCGGGATTCAATTGGGGATCGGTAGGTTTGATTTGGAAGGGTGTACAGCTCACTCTCTCCACTCAAATTCTCAGCCTGTCCTACCGCCTCATCATACATTGGTTCAATAACCCAAACTTATTGCAAGCTCAATAAAGAGGTTGCAAGATCAAGAGAGGGCAAAGAACTCATGGTGAAATGAAGGCACAAAAGAGAGGTTTATTAAACTTCAAGAATGATACAACTCTTGAAATCAATAACCAACCCTTAAACTTGCAAGCTCAATGAAGATGTTGCAAGATCAAGATAAGGTTAAGAACTCAAGGGGAAGCTATTTACAAGAACTAAAGAAACAAAAAGAGTTACAAAGTATAGAACAAAACTTGGCAAATGTGAGACCCTTCAACCCTTGCCCACTGCCTGCTTTTATAGGCACAAAAACTGAATAAACAAATAATAAAAAAAATGATGAAAAGGCAGCAAGGGAGGGCCCACACAAAACTGGGGACTATTGGAGCTCTGGGGGCCGGCCACCTCGGTTTTTGCAAGGAAGTGCTCGGCCAAAATCCGAGCACTTGAGCTCGTATTTGTAGTGTGCACTTATGTTGTCCCCCACATCACTCTGGTGTAGTTTGTTTTCTCAGTAAAGGCTTTGGATGCACTCAGGGTTATTGGAGGGAACATGAACTTTTGATCACATCACAACTTTATGCATTGAATGCACATCACACTCATGCCCACTTGCTTCTATCCATCATGAGTGTGTGCCATGGTATCCCCCTAGGTCCATGGTCCAAGCTCCAAGAGTTAGTGTGTACACATGTTATGTGTTCGACCAAAATATTGTGCACACACTTGTTTGCAAAATAACTCTTGGGATATCGGTCGGTTTGCGGTTCTGATTGCAGTGTCAGCTCACAAATGATATAGCCGTGATTTTGAATGTATTTCCAGTATTTTATCACGGATACCTGTAATCTGTATTGCTGAGCAAACACCGGTTAATAGTACCGATATATACAAAAAATAGATAACGAATGAGCGGTATTAAAATGCAATATTCTGGTCTGAACAACCGACTCCTTAGTAGGAGAAGTTGCTCTGATAACTTCAGGAACAGGAATGACTATCTGCTTTGGGATGGCCGCTTCAGGTATCGCGGGCTCCTTCATAGGCCCACTTGAGCTTTGGCCCAGTCTGTTGAAAACTGGGGCACTGGACTTGGACGGCCCGTTAAGAGGGGCCGCGGTAGTCTTAAGACGATCAAAGACCGACTTCTTCGGAGCTTCTTGCGACGACAATGGGGCGTTGAAGCCCATTGGTGGGAGCATGGTCCCAAAGAACAGCCCTATGGTGGCTTGTGTCACCTGGTCCACCGGCATCGTAAAAAGGCAGGCCGCTTGAGGCCCGTAGATCACTCCACCGGCGAGGACGGAGTGGGAGTTGTTGCAATTAGTGCAGTTTGAAGCCATTGATCTTCTGTTTTTATGCACGGAGCAAGATACCAAATCTTAGTACTTCACATCCAAAGGAAACCATGTCAAACCGCGACTTGTTCGCGAAACACGACACACGAAGTGTGGAGTGGAAAGAGGAAAAGGTCCCACCGGGCGTGCCAGAATCTGTTCTCCGCCGAAAGACCGGGAAGACTGACATCTTGCCTGAATTTGGGGGCAGATACTATTTGGTTTTATCCGTCCACCTCTCCGAACATGCCAAGTTGATTTATGGCACCGTATATCAGAGGTTTAGACAGATGCGACCATTGTAGCAGACTTCGTCAGATTCCCCCTCGTTTGAGGGGTTTTTGATTGTGGGGACGCTCTTCCCTGCAGGCACAAGCCCCTGCAGTTAATTACGCTACCGCATCGCGGTAACAACTTTCTCCTTCTCCAGATGGTCACTTCGTGTCGTGTGTTTGTTTTTTTATTTTTGGTTTCCCGTGGATTGTACACGGAGACTAATTTATGTTGTTGCCCATAGAGCGTGGATTAGTCCAAATCCTTATTTTCTTAGATTTGGATTTTGGTTTGGGTTTAAGGATCGTTAATCTTATTTGAGACTAAGATCAACTTAAACGTTTGTTAAGGATACGTTAGTCTAATTTTAGACTAAGATCTACTTAACAGGATCATTTAGATCCAACAAAAGAGCATTTGGGCTCCATTATTTTATTTTAGGGACTTTGCGGTCCAGTTTAAATACATCATAGTCTGTAAAGTTTAAGGACATCATAGTCCATGAGTTTAAGGACCCCAGAATCCGTGGTAGTTTAGAGACATCATGGTTTGTAAAGTTTAAGGACATCATAGTCCGTGAGTTTAAGGACCCCACAGTCCGTGAAATGTCTGGTTGTCGGGACCCGTCACCTCTCTGAAGACGTTGAAGGATTACAACGACAAATATCAGAGGAGTGAAGAGATGTAGCCTTGAACCAATATTGGTTAGGAGATCTGTAGTCCAATTTGGGACTAAGATCAAAGATTTAAAAGCATATGGGCTCAATTAATCTGAGGTAGGGTTCTGTGGCCAATTTGGGCTCGGCCCATTTAGTTAAAATGTTGAACATTTAATAATACTGAGCGTTGATTTGGGTTCTGACAGCCTTTTTGTCTTTTATTGAGTGCTGAGCACTTATTATAGCTCTGGGGATTTATTTAAAGAACAGTTTATGTTCCTTTAGCGCACACGTGAGGAGCACGTGGTGCGCTTGGCGCTGAGCGTCATTCAATGAGTGCAGAGCGCCTCTGTTAAATAGCGCACACGTGAGGAGCATGTGGCGCGCTTGGCGTTGTACGCCAAACTTGGAGCGCTGAGATGCTTCTTTAAATTTGGAGCGCTAAGGCTCTGCAGTGCTGTGCGCTAGATTTTGGAGTGCTGAAGCGCTAGATTTTGGAGCGCTGAAGCGCTTCTTTTAACTGGAGCGCTAAGGCTCTGCAGCGTTGTGCGCTAGATTTGGAGAGCTGAAGCACTTCGTTTAATTGGAGCGCTAGGGCTCTTTTTATGCAACTCTGCTCTCTGAGAATTAAATTCTCTCTTATAAGAGACTTTGTCTCATGGATCTAATAACAAAGTTCTTATTTTATAGGAGATATTTCAATCTCTTATGTTTTTGGTGAAAGGCTTTGCCTTTATGGATCTGTGATCCTAAGAGAATTGAATTATTCTCCCCCTTTTTTATAATGAGATGTTATGATCTCTTTATGAAAGACATTTTTCTTATAGATCTATGATCTAGCAAAAGAACTAAGTTCTTTTTCTGATGAGATGCTTTGATCTCTTTAATTTACCTTGAAGAAATTCTTCTTCTGCCGAGAGCTTGCTCTTCTCTTTAAACTTTCTCAAAATTTGTTGGGGGGGGGGGGGTTCCTCCCTATGAGACTTAAAGTCTTAGGGCCTTTATATAGGGTAGGCTGATTTGTTGAATCGGTTGAAGATATCTTTTCTCTAATTGATTTGGGGATTTCCCCACCTTTGGATCTTTGATCTTAGGGCTTCTGTTTTACAGAAGGCAATCTTCTTGTTTTTAACAAGATTGGGAAATCTTTTCCCATACAGAATTTATTCTGTATTTTGGTGATTTTTAATTACTATTGGATCATTGATCCAACGATGCTCTGATTTTCAGAGCATAATCTTTCCTGTTTGGAAAGATTCTGAGGAATGTTTTCTTAACAGAATTTTATTCTAGTCAATTGATGATTTTTAATCATGTTCGTTGGATCTTTGATCCAAGGGCCGAGAATATTTTGTTCTATCGCTAGCGCTCACGTGCTTTGCACGTGGTGCGCTGCTTAGAGTGCAGCGCTCTTAGCGCTAGCGCTCACGTGTTTTGCACGTGGTGCGCTGCATAGAGAGCACTAGCGCTCTGATTAATAAGGTTTTTGCGTGCTTAGTTAATTACCACAATCAAGACGGATTCACTTGTAGCTAGCCGGTTGAGTACGGGTCGTCCGCAGGGAGATGGGAATCTTTTTCTATGTGCTTTAACGACTTAAGTCCAAAAGTCCAGGTTTGTTTGTGATTAACTATATGCTAAAATGTATATAATGAGAGCTTGTTAGGGTTAGGATTAGGTTAGTTTGAGATAGGAGTCGCTCACTTCTTTCGTTGCCACTATTAATATCGGTGTTACAGTAATCGGCAACAATGGGGATTAGCACGACTAGCAAGGAACTTGCGAGTATAAGCTAGGCTTTCCAACACTTAGTTCCTTCCTTTTGGTCCTTGTCCGTCCGTTCTTGGCTCTTAGCCTTAACCTCCGGTTAATTCAACCACAACCGGTCTCACTAAGGAATCACCGCTATCATGTAGGATAGGGTGCCGTAGGGAGCGAATTGTGGTTCAATTAACGGGAGTCCGAATTAAGATGTTGGGCAAGAAAAGAGTGTGAGAGATTTCCTTCTCTCAAACTTTCCTTATCCTATCCTAACAAGTGAGAAAACTACTCACCCATTACAAGAAAAAGGAAAATAAAACAAAAGGAGGAAGATAGAAAGAAAGATGTTAGAAGATTACAACTAGCTATTTGAGACCTCACCTTGGCAAGGATCAAGCTTAAGCATCATTGTTGTTAAGGATAAAGAAAAATAGAACAAGAAAGAAACAAACAACAAATAACAACAACTAGATTAGCAAATGAAAAATACAAGCAATTATAATTAACAACATAACAAGACAAGCATGATAACAAAAAGAACTCTTTTATTCATCACTTCACTCATAAAAGCTCACTACAAGATTTTAATGGAGAAAAGATGATAAGAGGAAGAGGAACAACAAAGTATATCTAAAACCTAATACAAGAATTTAGCACCCTTGGCTTGGCAAGTTCTGGGCTATTTATAGGCAGGAAACAGAGAACCTAGGGCAACATTCTGGACCAACATGCAATGACCAAACTGCCCCTGAAAAATCTTCAATAGCCGTGTCAATTAGGCCGCGGATCCGCGGCCAAATCGCCATGTTGGCCGCGGATCCGCGGCCATAAAGTTGACTTGATGGTTCATTTTTTCTGGGATCCCCTATATTGTTGTGTACTTCAGTGTGGTATACGTGGTTTCTCAGAAGCTTTTCACATTTCTTCCAGATTTTCAGCAGATCAAAAGGTGATTTGATGTGGATCTTTTGCCATGATTTTCTTGAGCTCCGCGTAGACATGTTGGATCTTGTGTTGACATTGTTCTTTGTGCATGGAAATGACCATCGATTTGCCATTTTGTCCTTTAAACTGGTGTGCGGCAACATGCGGATAGAGAGCGGAGACCCGTCTTTTATCTGTGGTTGGCAGTAATCCAGAATTTGTCGCGCTTTTCCATGAATTTCACTGTTAGAGCTGAGAACCTGTATCCTGCAATTATCTAGCAAATACGGCTCAAGAGTACCTACCTACAAACAATGTGATAAAAAATGGGCGGTATAAAAATGCAAAAATCTTATATGAACAAATACCCCCAAACTTATCATTTGCTCGTCCCGAGCAAAGCCAATTTATTCACAAAAAATTCCTAACCTCACTTTCGCAGGGAACGTGATTGCACTGAGCATGTGCAACAAGCCGTTAAACCTCTAGGTGTCCCTAGCAGGAGGAGTGTTGTCTCCTGAGGGTTTTCAGCGGATACTACCCACAAAATCCGGTCAAGCTAGTTTTGCAAAATAACTATGATCCAAATCCTAAGGTTTTGTTTCAGAAAATAACAATTCTATTATCCTAAGTCTAGACTATCAAACCTTTATTTTTCACACCTCGCTTCTTATTTAACTTAAGATTTTATATGTCTTTATGTGCAGTGCAAATAGTGTCGTTAAGTTTCCGAAGGATCGATTAAAGTCATCATGTCATAAAATAAAGCCCAGATAAACATTTAAAAAGGATCACATAAGTTTTATAAAGAGTTAAGCATTTTTCAAGTTTCGTTTTCCAGTAAGGTTTTAATTTCAGAATTTCTATCTTCCTTAACAGGAAACTAGGTCTTATTTTTCACTCCACCTTTTTCTTGTTTTCATTTCATACACACCTCTGTGAACGTGCAATAGTCTTTATCATAGAATAAAACCTTCATAGCTCCGCTAGAAATACTTTTTTATAAAAACCTGTCTTTTGTCAAGATTATTCTCACACAAAGAACCGTTAGGAATTTTAACTCGGAGAGAACACTTGCTTGACTTTGTTTTAATCTGGACTTTCTAGGCTTCTTAACGAGCTTTGGGCCAATGCTCCCAAACCAGTTGGCTTTAGGGCATTAGGTGTAGAAACACCCCAGCGTACTTAATTACTCAAGTTACCTAGGCCCAAAAACAAAAGACAATTTAGCGTGAAAATCATGACGATTTAATGTGAACGGAGATATAACCGGCAGTTCAATTATTTTTTTGGATAAAAGACGTGTTTAGTGGGTTCGGTGTGCAATCATTCCAATCAAGTTCCAGATGGGTTATTTTTCAGAATTAGTTCTAATTAAGGCATCAATAACATCCCTTCATATCTGCTTCACTTCATAAACTATTCTTGATATTACTTATTTCAGAACAAACCTATTTGATCCTCAGAAAATAATTTATCTATTTAAAAGTTTTCAGACATAATAGACCTGTCGTCTAATTTTCAAAACTTACGACACGTGTAGTGTGATGTAAAGACGTATATCAGCTATAGTTAACTTCAAAGGAGAGTTATCTTTCAGGTTTTCAAAATCTAAAAATAAGATTTAGTTATTCTTATCTTATCAAACAAAATCTTTGAAATGTTGAATCTGAGTTCTCCCACTAGCTAACTTGACGAAAAAAGTTTTTATGTTTTTAGAAAATTTTCAGATTTCTATGGATTTTATGGATTTTAGTATGCAGATGCAAAATATACATATGAATGCAAAGCTTAGAAATGTGTATCGAGTGTACCCCCAAACTTAAACTGGACAGCGTCCTCACTGTCATTGCATGAAGAAATCATTGAAGGGTCAAAATTGTCGGTTAGATATACACATTTTTTTATTTTTTATTTTTATGTTTAAAAGAAAATTGTTAAAAATGGATATGCACCGGACAAGAATATCCACATATATATACAAAATGGTATATACATACCCCCAAACTTATTTGAAACAGTGTCCACTGTTTTGGCTGGATAACCGAAGTTTGGTGGTAGGCAGAGGAAGATTATGCAGGGTAAACCGGCTCTTGTAAGACCAGGAGCTCCTCTGTTGGTTCGGCGCTAAGGTACGGTTTTAGTCTGTGTCCGTTTACTTTGAAAAATGAACCTTCCTTTGGATTCTCCAAATCTACAGCGCCATGCGGATACACATTCCGCACAAAATATGGCCCTTTCCAGCGAGATCTGAGCTTACCCGGATGAAAATGTAGCCGGGTGTCGTAAAGCAGTACCTGTTGACCAGGTGCGAATGTTTTGTGCAAAAGGTGTTTATCATGAAACACCTTCGTTCGGTTCTTAACGACAACCGCGTTTTCGTAAGCCTCATCCCGAAGCTCGCTTAATTCGTTCAACTGCAGCTTCCGATGGCTGCCCGCATCTTCGAGAGACAGATTCAGCTCCTTTATCGCCCAAAATGCGCGATGCTCTATTTCCACAGGAAGGTGGCAAGCCTTTCCGTAAATAAGACGATAGGGAGACATGCCAAGATCGGTCTTATAAGCAGTTCGAAATGCCCAAAGGGCATCAGTGAGTTTCAACGACCAATCCTTACGGTTCTTGGAAACTGTCTTCTCCAGTATCTGCTTGATTTGCCGATTCTAAACTTCAGCTTGCCCACAGGTTTGGGGGTGGTAGGGCGTAGACAGCTTATGATTAATGGAATATTTCCGCATCAAGGCCTCGAAAGTCTTATTGCAGAAATGAGTTCAATTGTCGCTAATGATCGCTCGGGGGTGCCCAAACCGGGAGAAAATGTTTTCCTTAAGAAATCTAACGACAACCTTGTTGTCGTTAGTCCGGCTGGGCACAGCCTCGACCCACTTAGAGACATAATCAATAGCGAGAAGGATGTACAAGTTTCCAAAAGTGCTGGGAAACGGCCCCATGAAATCAATCCCCCAAACATCGAAAATCACCACAACCAAGATTGGTTGGAGCGGCATCTCGTTTCTCCTGGATATTCGGATCAAGTGTTGACACCGGGAGCAAGTCTTACAGTAGTCATGAGCGTCTTTAAAGAGTTGTGGCCAGTAGAAACCACACTGCAAGATCTTCTCGGCTGTCTTTCTGGGGCCAAAATGCCCGCCACATGCTTGATCGTGGCAAAACGACAGCACACTCTTGAATTCATCGTCAGGGATACACCGACGAATAATCTGGTCGGGACAATACTTGAACAGATAAGGTTCGTCCCAGTAAAAGTGTTTTACTTGGGATAAGAATCGAAGTCTGTCCTGACTTGACCATTCAGTCGGCAGTAATCATGTGGCCAAATAGTTCACAATATCTGCGAACCAGGGTTCGCAAGATACTGTCAAGAGATGTTCATCCGGAAAAACGTCGTTGATCGGAATTTGAAGCGACGGTGAAGAAGGAAGTCGTGAGAGATGGTCGGCGACTACATTTTCACATCCTCTTTTGTCCTTGATGACAAGTTCAAACTCTTGAAGCAAGAGGATCCAACGTATCAGCCGAGATTTTGCATCTTTCTTCACAAAAAGATGGCGCAGAGCAGAATGGTCCGTGTAGACGATGACTGGAGAGCCGATGAGGTAGGGCCTGAACTTTTATAAAGCAAATACAACAGCCAAGAATTCCTTCTCAGTTGTTGTATAATTCAGTTGGCCGTCGTTCAGTGTTCGGCTAGCATAATAGATTACGTGCGGCATCTTGTTGATGTGTTGTCCAAGGACAGCACCAATAGCAAAGTCGGATGCATCGCACATAATCTCAAATGGGTGCGTCCAGTCAGGAGAAGAAAGAACGGGAGCAGAAGTGAGTGAGCTTTGTAATGACTCGAACGCAGTCATACAGCTCGAGTTGAAGTCGAATGTCGTGTCCTTGGCCAGCAAAAGAGTCAAGGGCCTAGCAATCTTGCTAAAGTCCTTGATGAACCGTCTATAGAAACCGGCATGGCCAAGGAAGGCTCGGATGTCTCTGACGCATCGGGGAGGAGGGAGATTGGAAATGACTTTAATCTTTGCTTTATCTACCTCAATGCCAGGTTGCGAGATTATATGTCCTAAGACAATACCTTCGCGCACCATGAAGTGGCACTTTTCCCAGTTCGAAGTGAGATTCTTGTTCTTACACCGGGTAAGGACAGCGTCAAGATGCAGCAAACACTCATCAAAGGAATCGCTGAAAATGGAGAAATCGTCCATGAAGATCTCCAAGAATTTTTCCACCATGTCTGAGAAGATTCCCATCATACACCGCTGGAAGGTAGCGGGCGCATTGCATAACCCAAAGGGCATGCGACGATATGCAAACGTGCCGAAAGGACAAGTGAATGTGGTCTTGTCCTGGTCTTTTTTGGCGATGAGAATCTGATTATAGCTAGAGTAGCCATCAAGAAAGCAGTAGTACTCGTGTCCGGCCAATCGTTCAAGCATCTGGTCAATGAAAGGTAGCGGAAAGTGGTCCTTCCGCGTTGCGGCGTTGAGTTTTCTGTAATCGATGCATACTCGCCACCCAGTCTGGGTGCGAGTAGGGATTAACTCATTCGCCTCGTTGGTTATGACCGTTATGCCTGATTTCTTGGGGACAGCGCGAATGGGGCTGACCCACTGGCTATCAGAGATAGGGTAAATGATACCACTATCCAGACACTTTACGATCTCCTTTTTTACAGCCTCCTTCATGACTGGGTTGAGTCGCCTTTGTGGATCCCTAGCTGGTTTGGCATCATCCATCAGATGAATGTGATGTTCAACAATCAGGGGACTAATCCCCTTGATGTCCGCCATTGACCAGCCAAAAGCTTGCCTATTGCTGTGCAAGACCGCAAGAAGGGCTCTCTCTTGCTCTGGAGCTAGAGAAGCCGAGATGATAACAGGGACGGTCTCGTTCTCACCCAAGTAAGCGTACTTAAGGTGAGACGGCAAATGATTGAGTTCGAGCGTTGGAGGTGAAACGATTGAAGGCAAGATTGGTGAAAAGGTCTCGAACTCAAAGGATTCCAGCAAAGGTTCAAAATGAGTGTAAGTGACCGAGTTGGATGGTTCAGGTAACTCATCCGGAAATTCGAAGGATTCAAACTCGGGTGGTGACTGGCTAAGATCGTTCGAGAAGGTGAAACATTCGTAGTCATTGTCGGGCGCAGAAACAGCAGCAAGTTCGAAGAGGAACGCACTAGTGGCGTTAAGGTCGTCGTGATCGAACAAAAACTCCTCGAATTCACACTCCTCCGGGGTGATCTCCTGGATTGAACAAACGTCTAGTATATGAGCATTAGGTTCGGAGGGCTGATTCCCCAACCTAAAAATGTTGAGTTCAATTGTCATGTTTCCAAAAGATAAGTTCATCGAACCATTTCGACAATTGATCACGGCATTTGAGGTTGCAAGGAATGGGCGACCGAGTATCACCGGAATTTGATTCCGGGGGTTAGCTACAGGCTGTGTGTCTAAAACAATGAAGTCAACGGGGAATATGAAGTCCCCAACCTTGATTAACACATCCTCTAGCTCACCCCTCGGATGGGTGATTGATCGGTCGGCCATTTGGAGAGTACAGTGTGTGGGTTTCAGCTCTCCTACACCTAGTTGCTCATATACTGAGTACGGAAGCAGGTTAACACTGGCACCAAGATCTAAAAGTGCGCGGTTGATGTTCTTATCCCCAATGGTAATAGAAATCGTAGGATAGCCAGGGTCCTTCCGTTTTTGAGGTAAAGATTGGGTAAGAGCATCACTCACAGCACTAGCCAAGAAAACTTTCATGGGTACCTGAGATTTCCTCTTTTTCGTGCATAAGTCCTTTAAGATTTTCGCGTAGGAAGGGACTTGTTGGACAACATCTAAAAGGGGAATGTTGATATTAACCTGCTTAAACAACTCCAGAATCTTCTCCATTTGTGGATTTTGTTTATTAGACCTCAACCGGTTTGGAAATGGAATGTTTTTAAAATTGGTTGAGTCCAATGCTTATGGAAGAGATTGTGGAGTTGGAACGGATCCCAAAGCTGGTGTTTTCGTGGAGTGAGAAATGGGTCCGTTAGAGCAGAAGAAGAGGAAGAGCCTTTTGAAGAATGGAGAATAGGCTCAGAAGACGAAGAAGAAGAAGAAGAAGAAGAAGAAGAAGTAGCGGCCGGGGTGTCATCATCTATCCGTGTCCCAATGTTGTTTTGCAGCATCCTTCCAGATCTCAATGTAGTCACGGCACTCACATTATGGTTTTGTTGTTCAAGAGCAACATGTACATTATGTGGGTGACCAGGATTTGGGAGTGGTTGAGATGGAAGCTTCCCTTTCTCTCGCTCGCTTAAGGCCGCATTCAGTTGTGCAATCTGGGCTTCGATGGTTTTGATGCTTTGCCCGTGAGCGGCAGTGTGTTGCACCAAAGACTGAATGGAAGACTGGATGTTGGCGGTGGATTGAGTCGATTGCTTTATAAACGCCTCCAGACTCCGTTCTAGCGAGGAAACCTTATCGTTGTTTGACGGAACAAAGTTGTTTTGGGGAAAAGAATTGTTGGGTGCAAAGTTGTTCGTCTGATTTTGAAAAGGTTGGGGTTGGAAGGGCTGCTGAAATTGATGTTGAGTTTGTTGCTGAGCTTGTTGTTGCGGAGGAGGGGGCCTCTGGAAATGGTTGCCTTGGAATTGATGCTGGTTCTGATTCCAGGCAAAGTTGGGGTGGTTCCTCCAACCGGGATTGTAGGTGGAAGAGTATGAATCGTTTCTTGGTCTTTGCTGAAATGCAGCATTAACCTGATCATGTCCTTGAGATGGTGGATTGTAAGGACACTCTTCGGTTAGGTGAGATGGATCGGAACAACAAGCACAAATGGTACGAAGGGGAAGAACAGGGGCAGGAGCAAGGGATGAAAATTTGCTCTCTATTGCTTCAAGTTTTCTTGTTATTGCAGCCATTTCGGCTTTCATTGCAATAGAGACATCGAGTTGGTGAACTTCACGGGGGTGGTCATCGAACCTAACTAGTTTTAGACTAGGGCAGGAGCAGTCCGAAGACCTGAAAGGCTATTCTTTTCAAGAATAGCTTACTAGGGCGGTTGCCCTGACGACCCGAAAGGAAACGGAGCGGTAAAGTAGTTTTTTAAGAATAAAACAGGGTACCTACCCTAGACTGACCAGTAGAAGTAGAGGAAGAAGAAGAAGTACTTGGTCTGGTGCTCTCCCATTGAAGTATTTGTTCCGCAAGGTCGTCGAAGAATTGCCATGCTTCCTCGTCAGATTTCGATAGGAAGTGTCCTTGACAAATGGTTTCCAACAACTGCTTGGTTGCTGGGTTCAGGCCCTCGTATAAGGTTTGGCAAAATTGCCATTTCTCAATACCGTGGTGAGGGCACTGAACAAGAAGGTCTTTATACCGGTCAAAGCACTTCCAAAAGGTGTTGGATATATACGCCCTAGAGGCCTACATTGTATAGGAAGCTTGGGATATGTATGTACATGACAGTCTTGCTTGATATGATAGTACGCTATTTGGTTTGACTTTGTCTTAACGTATAATATATTTTACTTGGTATATATATATATATGTTGATAAAGCCCATAGGGTGTTTGTCTGACTACCGGCGTTGTGATGGCAGTCATACTAGTGGGAGCTGGATAGTCAATAGGCACACCCTTAGATGTCCCTGGTCGCAGGAGTATCGAGATTGGGCATCGATACTCCGGAGTAGACTAGTGTATACATATCTAGACCCTGACGAGGGGCGATGGATTGGTCCCGCAACCATTGGTGGCGTTCACCTAAGATTGTATACAGATGCTCACTGGATGTGAGTACACCGGACAGGACTCGCCGAGAACTGACTGGATGGTATTATACCTAACGTCAGATAGCAGTTCTCAGGTGACATGTGTGCAGATAGTCCGTTGACTTAAGGTCATCATTTGTCTCGTGTGAGTTCCCACTGTGCTTTGATTGTTACCCTACCACGGCTCAAAGGAGCCGTGCAAACAGGTTTCAGTTGGGCACAGTCCCGAGCCATGTGGAGGCAGTGAGTGACTGTTAGGGATTCGTCTCTCCCGGTATAGGGAGTTGATATCGCACGGTGATCGGTTGGTCATTACCATAAGTCCCTGGCCAGGGCTGATTGAGAATTACTGATAGGTTGATCAGTAGATTCTCGGATGGTGATAAAGCCATACCGACACGACTTGTATGGTTATTAGGGGTCTGACGTCCACCACCTCCCTAGACCGTACATGTGATACTCTTAGACGAACAGACCGGACTGCGCGGATATTGTCACAGACAGGCTCAGTAGGATTTCAGATGGGTTACCTCATCAGCTTTCTTATCGACATCTACCTGGGGACCGTTACGTACAGCTAGTGCCGCTTGCGGTCTGTGGTTAAACCCACTGCCAGCGTAGTAGTCGAGTCTTTAGAGTCCCACACAGAGTTTTCCCAAACCCAGGCGAAAAGATATAGATGTCGTATGGTTTTACGACAAAGGTTCGGACGCATATGTGTTTAATCGCACGTACGACATTCGGACAGTTTTTACTAGCCGGCTTTGGTTTAAGCCAGATTCTAGTATCAGGTTATTGGATTTATACAGTCTAAAGTTTTTCCGTGTTTTCACGGATGAGAGGGGCGTTCTCGTAATTTTCCGAGAAGCTTCTAGAAGGATGTGACATAAAGAGAGAGGTGGCATTTTCATTTATTGATTTAGTGACTCATTGTGAGTGATTCATCATGTCATTAAAGCTTCATTTATTGCTTAATGACTCACATAATGAATCGCCCACTTGATTAAATGAAACATGATGAATATTCACTTATTATTCATTTTCTTTCATATTCTTTATGTTTCATATATATCAAGTGAGAAGCTTTATTCAATATAATATTATCAATATCATCTTCTCACTCTCTCTCTTCAAGTTCTCTCTCCTTCACCAAACCCTAATCCTACCCTCATGAGTTGAGAACAAGGATTAGGAAAGACTAATTACTCCATAACCAATCTCTACATCATCTTAGCTACTCTATTTAGCAACTAGAGAAACTAAGTAACCTCAAGTTTAGAGATTATAGCTTGGATTAGGGTTCTCGGGTGGATCGTCTATCACGGGAGAAAGCCGAAGAGGACGTGGAGATCCAAAGAGGCCGTAGAGAACATCAAGACGAAGGACTAGAACCGTTTGGTATAATTTCTTCGCATAGTAGATTAAAACTCTAAAGCTTTTGTTAAAACTTGTATAGCAAACGATTCGTACGGTTAATCGATGTTTGATCATAGAACTTGATTGTTATTCATATTTCCGCCTCCCCACAAGTATTGGGGTGTTGAACATCGACTTACAGTGGTATCAGAGCCTAGCTAAACAAGTTTTAACTTAATCGCAAATTTGTACGAATTTCGAACGGAAAAACGAAGCCGGAAAACCCTAAAAATTACAAGTTTCTGTCGAATTTTAAATGAAGTCCAAAATTGGTTCAGGGATGTTCAGAAAGCTTGTTGTGACACCAGAAGAACACCCAAGAAATTTGGGGCCATGACTCGACCAAACGACCGCGGTTCCGCGGCGGATCCCACCGATCCGCCGCCCTTCCGCGGCCGAGTTGCCGAGTCATGATCCCAGTTTTTTTGGGTGGGTTCTCTGTTGAATTTGGGATTTTCTGGAATATTTAGTTTTTGCTCAGGTTTCAGTTCGACAGAGCAGATTTTGGAGCAATATTGAAAGTGTTTAATCGATCGAAATTGTACAGTATTTGCATATTGGATTATATCTGTGATTGTATAATGTGTTCGTAAACCTCCCCTAACTGCTAGTATGTCGGTTGGCAGGGGGTTGCACATTTCTGTAATGGTTTTATCTGTTTGTGCATATAAACTGTATTGGACTGTTGTGGTGATTAGCCGGGTTTAATGATGGGTTATTGTTTTAATTCATTTGATGTAATTGTAACAAGTTGTAATATTATTTCGCGGGGCACATCCAGGTTGCGGTTGTAGCCACCGTTGTATTATTTCTTTTTACTGTTTTTGCTCCTAGGACAGATCCAAGGTGGGGTACACAAACTGCCGGGCGGGTAGTTTGCCGTACCCGTAGGGATCTTGGGTGGGGTAACGGCTATTCATCACAACTGTGTAATCTGTCTTTTCTTGCAGGCTCAAAAGAAATACAGATTGCTTGCAAATCCAATATTGTTTATCTGTGTTCTGGAATGTATATCATTGCGTCAGACGAATGTAAAATATCTATATATATGATAGCTATTTAGACGTCGCTTATGTTTTACACCCGCGCTAGCCCAGCCCCCGCTCTGTCGTTAGTTAAGTAACCTAACGGGTGATGACGGGACCCAGTGGCGAATGCGGATGGCATAAGAGGACGTTGTATTTTCGTTGTTATCTGTAATGATAGGTTAAAGATGGGACGCATTATTATTAATGCAAAGAAAATAAAACCTAAACTGAATCGTTGGAACAATTTCTAAAAACCACTCGGTTTTCTTGAAAAAGCAAATTTTAAATGCGGAGCTTAAACCACTCCTTTTAAAAAGCTATCATAGTTCCTTCGATCAAATCAAGTTCATTACGTTAACGGTTTTTTGCCAAAAACCAGCCGTAACCCTCCGTCGTTTCAGATAGACAGCACATCGTATTCATGCTATGCTTGTTGGCCTACGTCAAGGCATAGTGTATGGTAGCAGTGTGTGTGCCTATTTGTTGCATAGATAGATGCATTAGTTTAATACAGACGTACACCTTGTTGGCCTACGTCAAGGGCTTGTACGATGTATTTAAATTGATCAGGACAACGACGGGTAGAACTTGACTTGCGTCTTATGACTTGTTGGCCTACGTCAAGGTCTATAAGAGCTTGGGGTAAAAATCACATCGGGAGTTTCAAACATAAAGGAAACTTGCAGATTTAGCTTACCTTCTGGAGTGTGGTGACTAGAGTGGCTTCCATCTAGGGCATCATGCAATGATAGTTGGATCCCGATCCCACTGATGAGTAGGATTACTCTCGGGAATTTCTTTCACTTAACAATCAATGCTATAAACCAAGTAGGTGCCTAGAAAGGTGTTAGAGGGGCTACGCCTCCAGGGAAAAGAGGTTCTTTAATTAAGGAACTTCGCGAAAGCGTTGGAAAACCTCCCTCGAAGTACCAACACCAGCCTGGCTGAAAGGTTAAGCAAGTATTGTGACGTGTGATTAAATCCTGACTAGTTCTTCTTTTAGGTTTTGAAGAAGGATTTGAGGAAACAGTGGGAGCCATCCTATTTAGATAAATTAATAAACCAATCTAAACTTGCAAGAGCATATGCTGAGTGTTTTCTTTTCTCTCTCTCTGGCAGCTACCATGACTGGACTAAAACTATTACTTGAAAAGAATATATTGACCGGGCAGAACTATAAAGATTGGCTAAGAAACGTCAATATTGCGCTGACTTATGACAAAGTTGCATATGTTACCACCGCTGTTCCTCCCCTTATCCCAGGACCAGATTCCTCAGTTGCGGACAAGGAAGTTCGTAAAACCTGGGATCTAGATTGTGAGCGAGCTAAGTGTATCGTGCTGGCGTCCATGAATAATGAACTCCAGAAACAGCACGAGAGTATGGATATTGCATCCATATTCCTCCATTGCAAGGAATTGTATGGTGAACACTCCCGTATCGCGAGGTACGAAACCTCAAGGAAACTATTCCAGATGAGGTTAGCTCCAGGATCGCCTGTTGGAGAGCACGTCCTCAAAATGATCATCCTCATTGAGGAACTCGCAAACCTGGGATGCGTGCTAGAGAATGATTTGTACATCGACTTGATTTTGCAGTCCCTTCCCCACACCTTCTCTCAGTTCGTGCTGAACTTCAACATGCACGAAATGGAAGCGGATCTTCCAAAGCTCCTCAATATGTTGAGGGTAGCAGAGACCTCCTTGAAAAAGGAGAAGACCCCCGTTCTGTATGTTGGACAATCATCTTCTTCTAAAACTAAAGCGAAAGCTAAAGGGAAGAAGAAGATGAAGGCCACCAAACCGAAGGGTGGGGTCAAGAAGGTGCAGGGAACGAACAAGGCAGGAAGGGTGAAGGCAGAAAAGAACGAGTGTTTCTATTGTCACAAGCAAGGGCACTGGAAGAAGGATTGTCAGGCCTTCAAAGCCAAGGACATGAAGCAAGCAGTTGCTTCTACTTCAGGTGTGTTCGTAATCGAAAATTGTCTTTCAGTAAACTCTACTTCATGGGTACTTGATACCGGTTCTAGTTCTCACATCTGTAATTCTTTGCAGGATCTGAGAAACAGTAGAGTACTGGGGGCAGGTGATATGACTCTCCGGATGGGCAATGGAATGCATGTGGATGCAGTTGCAATAGGGGAATATCACCTAGGGTTGAATAGTGGAAACATTTTGGTATTGTATAACTGTTTTTGTATTCCCAGTATGTTGTGTAATATTATATCAGTATCTTTATTGTCTAATAAAGGATATAATTTTGTGCTTGAAAGAAATGTCATGAACATTCTCCTAAATCAAGAACTGATTGGGTTTGGCACACTGGAAAACGGAATATACATACTTAATCAACCACAAATTTTCAATATTCAAAACACGCGTAAAAGAAAGGCTCCAGATTCGAATCAAGCCTTCCTATGGCATTGTAGACTTGGTCATATAAATGAAACAAGGTTGACTAAGTTACATAAAGATGGATATCTAGATTCGTTTGAATATTCATCATATGCAACTTGTCAATCATGTATCAAAGGAAAAATGACCAAATCTCCGTTCACCGGACACGGAGAAAGAGCCATCGAACTCTTGGGACTAGTACACAGTGATGTATGTGGTCCGATGTCTATACATGCAGGAAGCGGTCACTCCTACTTCATCACTTTTACTGATGACTTCTCTAGGTATGGACATGTGTTCTTAATAAAACATAAATCCGAGACTTTTGAGAAGTTTAAGGAGTATAAAAATGAAGTAGAAAAACAAACTGGTAAAAGCATCAAGACACTTCGATCCGATCGAGGTGGAGAATACTTAAGTACCAGTTTCCTTGAATACTTGAAAGCAAATGGAATACTATCTCAGCTTACTCCTCCTTATACACCTCAACATAATGGTGTATCAGAAAGAAGGAATCGCACACTATTAGATATGGTGCGATCAATGATGAGTAGTGCTGAGTTGCCACTTTCCTTCTGGGGATTTGCTCTAGAATCAGCCGCATATCTATTAAATAGAGTTCCAACTAAGTCTGTACCTACCACTCCATATGAAATATGGTGTGGGAAGAGACCATATCTCAAGTATATAAAGATATGGGGGTGTCCGGCATATGTTAAAAAGCATAATCCGGACAAGCTCGAGGCACGATCGGTTTTGTGCAAGTTTGTAGGATACCCCAAGCATTCAAGAGGGTACATGGTCTACCACACTGAAGAACAAAAGGTGTTTGTCGCTCGTCACATTGTCTTCTTAGAAAGCGAATTTCTTGCAAAAGAAATTAGTGGGAGCGCGGTAGAACTGGAAGAAATTCCAGAACCTCAAACTGTAACCGAGGACTTAGAAGAATCTCAGACTTCAATAGAACATGACGAACCAACGCCACTCCGCAGATCTAGTAGGCTTTCTCATCCTCCTGAAAGATACTATGGTTTCCTTCTTGATGGGGATCGAGAGGATTGCATCATCGATGATGATGAGCCTACTAGTTTTCAGCAGGCTATCACAAGTAGCGACTCAGTAAAGTGGCTGGATGCAATGAGATCCGAAATGGAATCCATGTACACCAATAAAGTATGGACTTTAGAAGTTGCTCCTCCTGGGGTAAAACCAGTTGGGTGCAAATGGATCTTCAAAAAGAAGATTGGTACATTTGGACAAGTGGAAACGCACAAAGCTAGACTAGTAGCAAAAGGTTTTCGTCAAAGACCAGGATTGGACTATGATGAAACCTTTTCACCAGTAGCTATGCTTAAATCCATTCGGATCATGCTTGCCATTGCTGCCTTCCATGACTATGAAATCTGGCAGATGGATGTAAAAACAGCTTTTCTAAATGGACATCTAGAAGAGAGTGTTTACATGGATCAACCAGAAGGTTTCTTAGACAGTGGGAGCAGCGGAAGAGTGTGCAAATTGCTTAAATCCATTTATGGGTTAAAGCAAGCATCGCGGAGTTGGAACATCTGCTTTGATGAAACAGTCAAGGAATTTGACTTTATCAAAAATGTAGATGAACCATGTGTTTATAGAAAGATTGTAGAAGGAGCAGTAGTCTTCCTCGTTTTGTACGTCGACGACATACTACTGATAGGGAATGATATCCCTATGCTACAATCAGTAAAGCTCTTCTTGTCACAGAAATTCTCTATGAAAGACTTGGGAGATGCATCATACATTCTGGGCATTAAGATCCATCGAGATAGATCTAATAAAATATTGGGACTTTCACAGTCCAGGTATATAGACACTATACTAAAGAGATTTAGTATGGAAGATTCCAAGCGCGGCAATATGCCCGCTTGTCACGGAATCACCCTCTCCAAAGAGATGTCTCCAAAGACTGATGAAGAAAGGGCTCGCATGGGCATTATACCCTACGCTTCGGCGGTAGGATCAATAATGTATGCGATGTTATGTACCAGACCAGATGTAGCTTACGCACTTAGTGTGGTAAGCAGGTATCAATCGGACCCAGGTGAGAAACATTGGATAGCGGTGAAGAACATTCTCAAGTACCTGAGAAGGACTAAGGAGATGTTCTTGATTTACGGCAATAAGGACCTCCAGGTAGAGGCTTTTACCGACTCCGGCTTCCAAAGTGACAAGGATGATTCTAAATCTATTTCGGGTTTTGTGTTTACCCTCAATGGTGGGGCGGTAAGTTGGAAGAGTTCCAAACAAGATACCGTCGTAGACTCAACTATGGAGGCTGAGTATATAGCTGCTAGTGAAGCCGCAAAAGAGGCTGTCTGGATAAGGAAGTTCATTTCTGAACTTCAGGTGGTTCCGACCATTGCCAATCCAATACCTTTGTATTGCGATAACAATGGCGCTGTAGCTTTAGCGAAGGAACCAAGGTCCCATCAGAAATCCAGGCATATCTTAAGGCGTTTTCACCTGATCAGGGAGATCGTGGATCGTCGGGAGATCGAGATACGGAGAGTGGACACAAAAGACAACACGGCAGATCCATTCACCAAGGCCATTCCTCAAGTACAGTTCGAGAGACTTTTTGAGATGTTGGGCATGCGGTACGCAAGCAACTGGATCTGGTAGAGACAGTGAGTACTCATTGCGCCAATCATAGGCCTTAGTGCAAGTGGGAGATTGTTGGATATATATGCCCTAGAGACCTACATTGTATAGGAAGCTTGGGATATGTATGTACATGACAGTCTTGCTTGATATGATAGTACGCTATTTGGTTTGACTTTGTCTTAACGTATAATATATTTTACTTGGTATTTATATATATATGTTGATAAAGCCCATAGGGTGTTTGTCTGACTACCGGCGTTGTGATGGCAGTCATACTAGTGGGAGCTGGATAGTCAATAGGCACACCCTTAGATGTCCCTGGTCGCAGGAGTATCGAGATTGGGCATCGATATTCCGGAGTAGACTAGTGTATACATATCTAGACCCTGACGAGGGGCGATGGATTGGTCCCGCAACCATTGGTGGCGTTCACCTAAGATTGTATACAGATGCTCACTGGATGTGAGTACACCGGACAGGACTCGCCGAGAACTGACTGGATGGTATTATACCTAACGTCAGATAGCAGTTCTCAGGTGACATGTGTGCAGATAGTCCGTTGACTTAAGGTCATCATTTGTCTCGTGTGAGTTCCCACTGTGCTTTGATTGTTACCCTACCACGGCTCAAAGGAGCCGTGCAAACAGGTTTCAGTTGGGCACAGTCCCGAGCCATGTGGAGGCAGTGAGTGACTGTTAGGGATTCGTCTCTCCCGGTATAGGGAGTTGATATCGCACGGTGATCGGTTGGTCATTACCATAAGTCCCTGGCCAGGGCTGATTGAGAATTACTGATAGGTTGATCAGTAGATTCTCGGATGGTGATAAAGCCATACCGACACGACTTGTATGGTTATTAGGGGTCTGACGTCCACCACCTCCCTAGACCGTACATGTGATACTCTTAGACGAACAGACCGGACTGCGCGGATATTGTCACAGACAGGCTCAGTAGGATTTCAGATGGGTTACCTCATCAGCTTTCTTATCGACAACTACCTGGGGACCGTTACGTACAGCTAGTGCCGCTTGCGGTCTGTGGTTAAACCCACTGCCAGCGTAGTAGTCGAGTCTTTAGAGTCCCACACAGAGTTTTCCCAAACCCAGGCGAAAAGATATAGAGGTCGTATGGTTTTACGACAAAGGTTCGGACGCATACGTGTTTAATCGCACGTACGACATTCGGACAGTTTTTACTAGCCGGCTTTGGTTTAAGCCAGATTCTAGTATCAGGTTATTGGATTTATACAGTCTAAAGTTTTTCCGTGTTTTCACGGATGAGAGGGGCGTTCTCGTAATTTTCCGAGAAGCTTCTAGAAGGATGTGACATAAAGAGAGAGGTGGCATTTTCATTTATTGATTTAATGACTCATTGTGAGTGATTCATCATGTCATTAAAGCTTCATTTATTGCTTAATGACTCACATAATGAATCACCCACTTGATTAAATGAAACATGATGAATATTCACTTATTATTCATTTTCTTTCATATTCTTTATGTTTCATATATATCAAGTGAGAAGCTTTATTCAATATAATATTATCATTATCATCTTCTCACTCTCTCTCTTCAAGTTCTCTCTCCTTCACCAAACCCTAATCCTACCCTCATGAGTTGAGAACAAGGATTAGGAAAGACTAATTACTCCATAACCAATCTCTACATCATCTTAGCTACTCTATTTAGCAACTAGAGAAACTAAGTAACCTCAAGTTTAGAGGTTATAGCTTGGATTAGGGTTCTCGGGTGGATCGTCTATCACGGGAGAAAGCCGAAGAGGATGTGGAGATCCAAAGAGGCCGTAGAGAACATCAAGACGAAGGACTAGAACCGTTTGGTATAATTTCTTCGCATAGTAGATTAAAACTCTAAAGCTTTTGTTAAAACTTTTATAGCAAACGATTCGTACGGTTAATCGATGTTTGATCATAGAACTTGATTGTTATTCATATTTCCGCCTCCCCACAAGTATTGGGGTGTTGAACATCGACTTACAAAAGGGTTCAGTAAGAAGCTGGGAAAATTGGTTGATTTCGTTACGGATCCTCGCGGTTTTATGATTCGGATAGAATTTCTTGAGAAACGCCTTCACAAACTCGTCCCAACTGGTTATGGAGTGGGAAGCAGTGCTATACAGCCACTTTTCAGCAAGATCGCACAAAGTGAACGGAATGACCCGTAGCCGTATAGCATCGTCTGACAACCGGGTTGTTTTCATCATGGCACAAACATTCTGGAACTTATTGATGAAGATATAGGCATCTTCAGATTCAAGCCCATGAAATTTCGGAAGCATGTTAATGAAGTGGGGCTTAATTTCAAAATTATCCCTATTGGCCGGTGGAAGGGAAAGACAGGTGGGAAGTGCAGAGCGGGTGGGATAGAAACGATCCTGGAGCACGATTCTCTATGGCGCTACAACAGGCGGTGGTTGTAGGTTATTCGCATCCATAGGAGGTGGAATCAATCCCGGGGGAGTCAAAGGGATGCTTGGATTAAATCCTGACATCGCAGAAGAAGAGGTTGGTGATGGTGAAGGTGAGGATGTATGAACAGAATTCCGGTCAACGTCGGAGTTGGCCGGCAAAGGTAAGGGTGAAAGAGGCATGGAAGGAGTTTCGACGTCTGAGTCGATCGCGTAGTCGGTAGCGACTAACGTAACGCGGACTAGGCGGGCACTAGTGTCCCGAGTCCAAGCGGACATACACTAAACTAGTTTAGTGTAGTCAAAGCGGAGAAGGTGAGGCCAAGAAAACGTCAATGGAAAAATACGATGGGTGGTGGGTGAAAAAAATGGGATTCTGGGCGACAAAGGGCAAGTTTTTATAAAAGTTTTTGTTTTGTGTTTTTTTTCTTTTTTTTTTAGAAAGAGATTTACAGAAATATGTACGGACTTACGGCTTCAAACAATCACAGACAAAATATGCACAATCACACCTAGATCTAGGGTCACCTAGGTCAGCTAGACAGCTCCTAACTGTTCCAAAGGGCTAGAAATAGGACCTCAAACCGCCTCTTCTCCGTCAATTGCGGCCAGGTAAGTGTCAGGTAAGTGGGAGGCTCCCCACTACGTAATTAGTGGTCTTAATTAAGTAACCACTTGCCTTAGACACACTTGCCTAGACACCGCAAAGTCAGGATAGGATAAACTGCCGATGCCTACAACCAGTCCTCTGTCCTATTGAGCGCGACGTCCTTAGGGCTGAGTCTAGTATTTTTTAATTAAATAATGGTCAATGCATATGCTTTTTGTGATTTCTGGGGTCCTGGGAAGGGTGATGAAATCCCCACCCAATCTGGATTGGTTTCAAGCCCCTTAAAGTCCGATTAAAATATGCAAAGAAGTAACAATCAATTTTTTTTATTTTTTAGCGCGGCGCAAAGAATCCTGCACAAAAACAATTTATTGGAAGGGGAAGAGAGTTTGCGCAAAGAATGCTGCAGAAAACATAGTTCAGTGGAGTTCAGTGGAGTTCAGAGGAGTGGAGAAGTGGGTAGAAGGACTTACAAAAAATTTAGGATTCTGAAGGCAGCAAACCGCCGCGGTTCCACGGCCAGAACTGCTAATGCCGCGGTTCCGCGGCACAAAGGTAGAATTGGGCCTTCAATTTCCTATGTTGTGCTGGGTTGGGTGTCCTCTTCTTGTCTGGAGCTCCTGAATCTTGATTTGCTTACTGGATCTGCTCCAGAATTTTACGGTAGACCGTTGGTTCCGTTTTGATCAAACGCGGTGTAGCCGCGAAATATGGGTCTAACTTCCCACGTCTTTGGCAGTGAACTCGACCCCTTTTTTATCCTGCACACTTGCACAAAAACTAATCAAAAATAACAAGATGATTTTTACAATATTTTTTTTTTGTTTTTCGGTTAGATTTATATTCACAAATTAACCCGAAATTACACAAAGAATTAAACTACCGTCTCCCCGGCAATGGCGCCATTTGATTGATAAGGTTTTTGCGTGCTTAGTTAATTACCGCAATCAAGACGATTTCGCTTGTAGCTAGCCGGTTGAGTACGGGTCGTCCGCAGGGAGATGGGAATCTTTTTCTATGTGCTTTAACGACTTAAATCCAAAAGTCCAGGTTTGTTTGAGATTAACTATGTGCTAAAATGTATATAAAGAAAGCTTGTTAGGGTTAGGATTAGGTTAGTTTGAGATATAAGTCGCTCACTTCTTTCGTTGCCACTCTTAATATCGGTGTTACGGTAATCGGCAACAACGGGGATTAGCACGACTAGGAAGGAACTTGCGAGTATAAGCTAGGCTTTCCATCGCTTAGTTCCTTCCTTTTGGTCCTTGTCCGTCCGTTCTTGGCTCTTAGCCTTAACCTCCGGTTAATTCAACCACAACCGGTCTCACTAAGGAATCACCGCTATCATGTAGGATAGGGTGCCGTAGGGAGCGGATTGTGGTTCAATTAACGGGAGTCCGAATTAAGATGTTGGGCAAGAAAAGAGTGAGAGAGATTTCCTTCTCTCAAACTTTCCTTATCCTACCCTAACAAGTGAGAAAACTACTCACCCATTACAAGAAAAAGGAAAATAAAACAAAAGGAGGAAGATAGAAAGAAAGAGATTAGAAGATTACAACTAGCTATTTGAGACCTCACCTTGGCAAGGATCATGCTTAAGCATCATTGTTGTTAAGGATAAAGAAAAATAGAACAAGAAAGAAACAAACAACAAATAACAACAACTAGATTAGCAAATGAAAAATACAAGCAATTATAATTAACAACATAACAAGACAAGCATGATAACAAAAGAACTCTTTTATTCATCACTTCACTCATAAAAGCTCACTACAAGATTTTAATGGAGAAAAGATGATAAGAGGAAGAAGAACAACAAAGTATATCTAAAACCTAATACAAGAATTAAGCACCCTTGGCTTGGCAAGTTCTGGGCTATTTATAGGCAGGAAACAGAGAACCTAGGGCAATATTCAGGACCAACATGCAATGACCAAACTGCCCCTGAAAAATCTTCAATAGCCGTGTCAATTAGGCCGCGGATCCGCGGCCATAAAGTTGACTTGATGGTTCATTTTTTCTGGGATCCCCTATATTGCTGTGTACTTCAGTGTGGTATATGTAGTTTCTCAGAAGCTCTTCACATTTCTTCCAGATTTTCAGCAGATCAAAAGGTGATTTGATGTGGATTTTTTGCCATGATTTTCTTGAGCTCCGCGTAGACATGTTGGATCTTATGTTGACATTGTGCTTTGAGGATGAAAATGACCATCGATTTGCCATTTTGTCCTTTAAACTGGTGTGCGGCAACATGCGGATAGAGAGCGGAGACCCCTCTTTTATCTGTGGTTGGCAGTAATCCAGAATTTGTCGCGCTTTTCCATGAATTTCACTGTTAGAGCTGAGAACCTGTATCCTGCAATTATCTAGCAAACACGGCTCAAGAGTACCTACCTACAAGCAATGTGATAAAAAATGGGCGGTATAAAAATGCAAAAATCTGATATGAACACGCTCACGTGCTTTGAACGTGGTGCGCTGCTTAGAGTGCAGCGCTCTTAGCGCTAGTGCTCATGTGCTTTGCACACGAACGCTGCCTCAGAGTCTTTGACTCTCAGCGCTGGCGCTGCTATGAAGCGCTGCTCATTTCAAATTTCAAAATTTGAACAGAGCTTTGCTCTGATTGGGGAAACAACCGCATCTTTCTCTTTTAAAATAATCATAAGTTTATAAAATTCACACGTGGTTTCCCAAATTCAGAAATCTCATGAAGGATCTGAAATCTCAAAATCACGAGCCAATGAACAGTTATCGGCATAAAGCCCCACAACAGTACATAACCGAATGAATATATGAATGCATCGGGTATCTGAGTAAGGAATGCAATATCTAAACTAGCATATGAGAGCAACCATACTAATAATATGTTTAAACTACCAGTTAGCAAGTTATGCCAATGAAGTAACGTTTTCTAAAGTGTACGTGACATGGAAATTACCGATGATAATGTGTCTGAGCCGGCACGCAAGTGTACGTGCAACATACGCATCATCGGTAATGGTGTTGGTACCCTAGCAGACAAGATCATAATAGATAAAGGAAAACACATGTATATCTATGCAATGCAAAGAGAACAACATGAGTATAACGGAAGATGAATAGTAAACGCAACATTATAGACTATAAATATCTGTATACGAGTCATACAGTTTTAGTGTTTGAAATAGCATGAATCGTGGTTTTTAGAAATCGGTATGGCTCGAGCCGAGTCTAGCATCTACCTAAACAACTAAAAGACTAAACTAAGAAAATATTCGGAATGATAAGAAAAATCTAAACATATTCCGAGTCGATATATCTAATAGTCGACAATCCAGCCTCATAGTATCACGTACGGTAATATCTAACGTACAGCATCCTCGAGTCAAGAGTGCGGATCAATCATCATATGTACCTCGTACGGTAAAATCCATCGTACGGCATTCCCAAAATCGAGGGTATGGGTCAAATATTATATATACATCATCATTCGTATGGTATCATCATTGTACAATATCATGATTAGGGGTACGGATCTAAGGTCTCGTACAATCTACCTTTCATTAAGTCACCTGTTATCGCATGTTTGCATATATATATATATATATATATATATATATATATATATATATATATATATATATATATATCGCCCAACGATCCTTTATTATATCATATTATAACAGTGCCTCGACTCAAAACACATATCATAATCTCACGGCATCATGCCCGATCATATCGACTCATATCCATTCAACATCTTGTATCCTCATGTTATATGTATACACACACACACACACATACATATACACCCATATATCATATCTTGTGCGCATGTGTGTGTGACAACCTATACACTACAGTTTCGCGACTAAGAAACTAAACTAATGGCAATCTTCTTTCAAGTATGCTTAATCTAACCTATGGTCTCCTAGAAAGCCCTATTTTCTAAGTATCCGTACTCCACATTAACACTCATATACATAATATACGCATCCTAATCTACGAATTTGCGGGGATGCTATATGCCATCCACCCGACTTTCCCCGTAGATATACATCTACTCACCTTGATCCTCGCTTGCTGAAGTCGATGCCGCCATGCTCTTCCCTTGTCGTATCAAGTCCACGTAGGTACCTACAGTTTTCAATAGTTATATCGTAAACACGTATCAAACACGAAAACTAAAGAAGCATACGAAACGCACATAGGTTAGAACCTATGGTCTACGCATGCAAAAACAATCATAAAACCCTCGTCGTTGACGTACAAACATCCAAAAACCAAATCAACAATTTAAATACCAAAACCAAGTTTTTAAAGTCGGAAAAACATTGTCAAAACCAACTAAAAATGCTCCTAGATTTTTGGTCAGGTAAATTAGGGCTAAACAAACAGCACAGTGGGCTAGGTTATAGAGGGTAAGTGCTAAAGAACAAATCCCTACACCAGTGATCCGTGTTGGCCCGGCGAGATTCCTATTTTGGCCGGTGTCGCCGGCCCAAGCATGGAATTTGTGGCTCGTCTCTTGGTGGTGGTCTTGAAGTGGTCAAACTAGGTCTCTGGGGTTGTTTGATTTTCCTGTAAAGGTCTCAGATTGCACCAAATATCCTATAGGCATCACAAACTACAAAATACGACATCGGCCAAATATCATCTCAAGTCTTGAGTTTAACTACAGTCGGTTGGTCCAGGATGACACTAGAGGGGATGTGGCCACTAATTACACTCAAATTCACTCTCACAACTCATAAAATCATTTAAAACTCAACTTGGAATTTTCCGACATCACTAAACTACACAAATTTAACTCTAAACTACACTAAAACAAAAGGAAAACTAAAAACTTAACTAGAAGTGTGGGATTTTGGCAACTCAAGAATATTCTTGAGTTGCCCAAAGTTTTCAAAACCTTAACTTGATAACACCATAGGGTTTAGGGTGAGCTCTAGAGCAATTTTTGTGAAGTGGGGGTGAGATTTTGAGTAGGTTTGAGGTGGTTTGAGGGGGCTGCAAGGTGGATGAGGAGGTGGAGGGAAAGGAGAATAAGAAGAAGGAGAAGAGGAGGAATGAGGATGAGGGAACCATGAGCCATGGTCTAAGGGTCAAGAAAGTGTAGAAGTTTCCTCTCTCTCTCTCTCTCTATAATTCCCTAGCCCATACCCTCATGTCCCCCTTGTCCCAAAATATCTTCAAACTCTTTTTCTTTTCTCTTTTGTTTTCTAATTTAACCCAAAATCAAAATCAATACCATACAAATAAAACATGGTTCAACAAATGCAACAAGTGTTTGTAACATGCTATGGTGCATGTCATATGCATAAACATAATTAATGCAAAATTAGTAAACACTAATCGAGTTTAGTAAATAACCCATTTACAAATAATTGTATAATAATTCATAAAATGCCCAAATCACATAAATACCTTCAAATCAATAATTTTTATTAATTTCCCAATTATTCTCCAAATTATCGGTATATAATTATACTTTTCATTAAAACTAATCTCCATACTTTTAAAATGTCCATTATATTTATTATTTAATTATTTAAATTCTTAAAAATAATATTTTATTTTCCGAAATGTTACAGAAACGATCGAGACCATAGAAATACACGTCGTCCCGAGATACAATCTTCCTGATGGTGTACGCGCGGCCCATCATCAAGAAGAGACGAAATGGCTAGAAGGAAATCAATGTGGATGTCCGAAGGGGAGGCCATACCTTCGATATTTATAGCCTCAACAAAAGTCTTCCAACGGCCGAGATCTTTACACACCACAATGTGAATCACGGAATATCGCATCTTTCCGATAAGGCACGGCCATGTGGCATCCGATTACTAGCCCGCTCCCCCTATGTAGGTCAAGGAAAGTTGAACGACATCCCCAGGGAATCCCAAGAATCAGGGAGGCCAAGATACAAAAGCCCTTATCACGAGGCGGCCGAGTAGTTTGCTGCTTGGCTTATCCACTGAGGGTAGCTTCCTACCCGGCCACTCTACAGATCCAAAGCCCTCATTATGAGGCAGCCGAGTAGTTCCCTGCTCGGCTCATCCGCCGAGGGCAGCTTCCTGCCCGGCCACTATGCGGATCCAAAGCCCTCATCACGAGACGGCCGAGTAGTTTCCTGCTCAGCTCATCTGCTGAGGGCAGCTCCCTGCCCAGCCACTCTGCGGATCCAAAGTCATCGTCACGAGGCAGCCAAGTAGTTTCCTGCTCGGCTCATCCACTGAGAGCTTCTTCCTGCCCACCTACTCTGCGGATCCAAAGCCTTGCCACAAGGCGGTTGAGTAGTTCCCTGCTCGGCTCATCCGCTGAGGGAAGCTTTCTGCTCGGCTACTCTACGGATCCAAAGCCCTCATCACAAGGCGACCGAGTAGTTTCCTACTCGGCTCATCCGCTGAGGGCAGCTTCCTGCCCGGCTACTTTATGGATCCAAAGCCTCATCACGAGGCGACAGAGTAGTTTCTTGCTCGGCTCATCCATTGAGGGCAGCTCCCTGCCCGACCACTCTGCGGATCCAAAGCCCTCGTCACGAGGCGACCGAGTAGTTTCCTGCTCGGCTCATCCGCTGAGGGCGGCTCCCTGCCCGGCCACTCTGCGGATCCAAAGCCCTCGTCACGAAGAGACCGAATAGTTTCCTACTCGGCTCATCCAAGGCCGAGTCCAAGGACGCTGGCCTATCTACACTTGCAAAAGTAAAAACATTGCAAGGTGGGCTAAAAATACTTTATTTATATTCCGAACTATGTACAAGGTATTATGGGCTCCCCAGCCTTACAAGATGCCGGGAGGCTTACAAAAATTTGATAAAAGAAGGCAGGGGTAGCTCAAGCTACCTTCTCGGTTGCCGCATCTCCTTGCTCAGAGCTTCCGTCAGGAGCTTCGGTAGCGACCTTCGGCTCGGCGCTTCCCCCCGCCACTTCGCCTCCTCCTGCTGGCTCTGCGCTGCCTCCCTGGGGCACTTTCTCGGCAAAGGGATACCTTGCGTGAAGCTCCTGGTCGTCAAACCCAGGCGTAGCTTCCTTGATGGCGTCAAGGGCGTTGTGCCACCTAACGGCCGCGAAGTCGGCAAGGTCAATGTAGAATTGATCGGAAGCTTTATACTCATCTACAGCCTTTTCTGCCTTACCTTCCGCAAGCTTCGCCGCCTCGTAGGACGTCCGGGCATCCCTTTTGAACGAATCCCTCTTCCTTTTCATGACGTCATAGAGCCCGTTGACCTCTTCTATCTAGGCCTGAATAGCCCGGTTAGACTCGGTCAGGAGTCGATGGGACTCCTTCAATTTGGCAACCGTCAAGCACTCTGCGACCAACCTCGAGTCCAGGAGGATGGCCTTATCCTCCGCCTGTTTCAGCTGAGCGAGGAGATCTTCCTTTCGTGAAGAAGATTCACCGGCCTTCTTCATCGCCGGGGCCACCTCCTCGACCTCCATGGCGGCAAGAAGAGCGCAATGCTGGAGGACCTGCGGAAAACACGAACTGGTTTAGAAGCTAAACAGAAAAAAACATTTGGAGAAATTTTGGGAATGTTACCGGCCTGAACAGCTTCCTGAGCTATCGCTGCCACTCGAGCCTTCAAGGTGCCTTGGGGAATCTTGGCCCCCGCCATCTTCTCCATGTCTGCCGGTAAACTGTTAGCCACGGAAAGCCTCAAAAGCACCTCGATGCAGAAGTTGCCCTCCTGCACCTATATCCAGGCCGGGAGTGGCCCGGAAAACACCCTCTTCTGCCTCTTAAGTGGAGATTCGGTAGGGGGCGGCACCTCCATCCTAGCCCAGGACGCCGAATCCCGTGCATGCTTCTGCCCTCCCCCGCGGTGTTCCTCCGGAACCGGAGGGGCTGCGGGGACCCTGGCGGAAGGGGCTTGCCGAGGAGCCATGCTCGTTGCGGATCAGGACGAGCTCGCGCCACCTTCCTTCCTCCCCTATGCCTTAGCGGCCATGGCAGCCATGATCTTCGAGCGATCCATCGGTTTTGCGGAATACACATAAGAAAAAGAAAGGAAGGGGTTAGCGACCAAAAAACAGAAAATTATGATAAAATTATGCTAAGTCTAAATAGATCGGCGAAGCCCTAACTTATCCCCAAAGCCCGTGGGACTGAGTCCCACCCAGCTCAAAGCCTGCTCGGAAAGCAGGACATCGGCCAGCTGGATCGGTTCCCACTATGACACCACCCTTGCCTCCGGGGGCATTCGACTGTTTGACCCTAGGGCAATCGGCCCTATGCCACTTGGTGGGTACGGGAGAATCCTCACCCTCCGGAGGCCCGACGAAGACAAACTTCTCCTTCCATTCATGATGGAAGAATGGACGACCCCTACCCCAAACCCGGTCGTCCTACCCTTATGTTTTTTTAAAAGAAAGATACACCCGGCTTGGTTCATCCTTTCTGGTACCGGGATGATTCTTATAACAAAGAAAGGAGAGGAGAAGACTCAAGTCAAAAGGGATCTGATCAATCTTCAACCGGACCAGAAACCCGAGAAGGATTTTCCACGAATTCGGCGCTAGTTGGCTCGGAGCGAGACGGAAGCAATGGAGTACGGCACAAATTTCAGGTGAGAAGGGCAGACGCATCTCTGCCCTGAACGCTTCCAAGTATAGGCAATCTCATTGCCCTGCATCTGGTCTGCCCGCTCACCCTCCCTGGCCAGACGCAGTGAATATCCAGGGGGAATGTGGAAACGATCCTGGATATCGGAAAGATCATCCAAGCGATTCAAAATCGAGGGCACATCGCGAGTATTTTCGATGCGCACCTTGGATTCCCTCTTCGCCCCCCGACGATGAAGGATGAGGGCATCGCCCCACCTGGGGGGCGAACCTGACACAGAAGATAAAGAGGAAGAGGAAGAACTTCCTCGGCCATCGAAAGCCGAGGAGGAAGAAGACCCACGGGACTCGGCTTCAGAAGCTGAAGCCTCATCGCCCGACTCGACCTTAACTACATCTATGGATACTTTGGAAGAAGATATCAAACTTGATTCAAGAATGGATTGGCCGAAGAATGGTTTTTGGCTGAAGTTCCGACCTAAGCAAAGATGCGCTGGGCAATCTTCAGATGGCAGGAAACTACTAGGGCAAAATATTTGCCAAGAAATGGCATCCCCTATTTATACACTCGACAAGATAAGATCCAACGGACCAAATCCGTTCTCGCCGAAATGAAGCGTCACACCTAATGGCCATAAGGACTCTATGTGGCCATCGACCATTGGACACCTCCCCCTCACTCGGATTCAAATGACAACCCTTCGTGTCCCGTCACCCAGTGGTGGACACGTGGCACGAAGGCCAATATTCCGAGCAAGCGAAACGACATCCACTTGAAAGCGCAATCATTTCACCGATCCGCTGACGTCACCAAAGATACGCACGGGAATCGGGGGTTCTCGTAAGTCACCACCTGGATCCAAGAATACAAGAGACATAGCTGCCAAACGTCACTTCTTCATCGGACAACCCATTTCGAAGAATCCTCGACGCCGAAGCTGAATTATTGAAAACCGAGTAGGCCACTCTCGACCAGACCCATAAATAGGTCGGGACGAGAGTGGGGTCTAATGATAATACCCATAAGTGGGAATTCCCCAGATCACGACATGTAGCGGATGGCGTGTCATCCATGTAAGCTCGCTAGATTCCTGGGGGCTACGGAGCTGAAATAAATATGATACATTAGGGACATTCCTTGGCGCTTCGCCTCCGAGGTTGCACCCGACCTTTTAGAATACCTCCCGGAGTATGTTCCCCCTTCAGCTGACCGCTAGCCAATAGCTCGTCTCCGAGCTATCCGATAGCTGAAACTCCTCAGCTCACTTGCTTGTCTCTGAGCTATCCTATCCGAGATTCATCAGCGTCCCTGTTTGGCCGAGAGCACGGAGCCGAGTGCCTCCATAACGACTCCATGTATCTCATCACGATGAGATCTCCACCACTTTATGTCCCGCATCCCACGCTAGCATATCTCGTCATTAATGAGTGCATCCCGCCATCAATGCGAATGTGACGCGGGGATGTAAAGGACGGCGAGAATCTCGCATCGGCTCGCTCCTTATGACCGCTATATAAACCCCTCTTCCAGACGACTCAGGTAGGTGAAACTCAATTCAACACGCCGCTATTCTGCCTCAATATTCCTCGGAACTTATTTGATCGTCCGAGAGTCCTACGGTGGTTTCCCACCCCGGGACTTCCCTTGCAGGTAGCTCCGCGTCAACAACATTCAATGACCTATTGAGATCCACACATTCAATCCTCATACCCAATCTCAACCGTTCAGTCCCGCTGGCCACAAGATCGACGGAGGACAATATCTGAAGGAGATTCAGACCTCCATCGGGTGGAGACAGTTATAGCTTGATATCTTCCAATAAGATATTAAAAAGATACTATTCCTTCCCTAAATTTAAGTATTCATTCCAATCAAATACTCTTTAGGGATTCTAATAGAATACTATCCTTTAAATTAATATTTTTGGTGTTCATATTTAGAATTTCTTAAAAATTATATCATAAAATATAATTGCTAACTCCCTAGGATAATTTCACATGTGTTGTGAGCCATAGGGTTTAGTGAGAATAAAAAAATCCATTAGCACTCTCTACAACATCTAGGACATCTAGTTTAGCGAACTAGGTGTCTTAGTTACCTCGGTTTTGAGATTGGAGCTCGGACTATAGACTCTCGGGTGGATCGTCTTTGACTTGAGAGGACCGACGAGGAGGCCCGATCCGTGGACGATCCGAGGAGCCTATAATGAGGAGGAGGACAGCAAGAAGACCCGAAGGACATGGATCTGTATAGTATAACTTTCTATCTGAGTAGTTAATCTCATACAGTTTAGCTAGCTATGGTTTATGGTCGATCCTGGGTTCAAGTCGGCATTGCGAAGCCCGTAAAAATCTTTTTTGCGTATTCCACCTCCCCGCGAACCTGTAACAACCCTAAAATTTCTGTACAGAATTTATTTCAAAATACAGAAATGGACACCTGAGCCTGAGCACAAGTTATAAGTTTAATTTGCTTTTGAACAGCAAGAAAACACTTGTAGCTCATTGGTAAAACCTTGCACTGCTGTGACATAGCCTATGTGTTCGAATCCCATTAGCCGCATATTCTTTTATTTTAATTTTCTTTTAATCTTTTAGAAGCCCAAGGGTTTGCACATGCACAATACGTAAAACCAAAGGTCATTATTCAAACATGTGCACGAGGGTATACGAGGAGACACCAACACGTGGCACAAAACCTAACCCCCCCCCCCCCCCCGTCGATGTTGGACCGGCGAAAAGCGCAATAAACCCGGTACCGCCGGTCCAACCGTCGGTGATGCCCCCCCTTATTCTTTTCCCCTGCAACCCTTTGGCCTACCCCACTTGCCCTAGGCTGTTTATCTTCTCTGCAATTATCCAGAGAATTAAAATACCCTCTTTAAATCCATTATTAATACAAATTTTAATTCACCAATTCAATACACCAAACCCTAATTTTTTCTATAAATACCATACCCCATTTCACACATCCTCACTCAGAACTCCCTGCCAAAACTCTAAAAAACTTTCAAGTCTCTTTTGTGTACAAGTGGGATTAACAAAGGGTGAAGTTCCGACGACGATCCAAGAAGATTCCGGTAACGAAACGACGTCCCGACGCTTCCCTAGTCTTCTCCTACCCCTCTTCTTTCCCAAAAGCCAGTAAGTTCCTTCTTCCCCTCTCTTTTCTATTCTAAAACTTCTCTATTTCAAAACCCATCGGAAACGGAGTTAATCCGACTTCCGATTTCTTTTTCTTCAAAAATACTTTTTCTTAATAACAAACCTCCAAAATGTTAATATATTGTTTAGTAATCATTAATAAAAATAATAGAACAAGTTTGACATCAAAATAATAATCATAGCAAGTTCTATTTCATTTTTACATTAAAATACCCTTATGTTTAAATTTGACATTGCTTATTGTTTTTTACCCTTTTACCTTAGAAAACTCACGAGGTAATGAACTACCTCATCACAACACACATTTCTTGATATAGCACGATGGAAGTTTGGGAACATAGTTATGGGATAATACGATGTTTCAAATAAATACCATTAACTTATAAAACCATTTTTTTTAAAAGATATATTAAACAATTCCTTTCAATTGCACCTCTAAAACCCACTTTTGGAGACCCCATTCGGGATGGTGCAGATTATCACATATCCTTGGGCCTAGTAGAGCGAGATGCAGACCTCTGAAAGGAGCATTCGATCTCTATGGAATTTTTATGCATTTTTCTTTAGAAAATGAGATTTCTACAAGAAAATAAATAAAATTTATTATATATGTATATATATCATCAAAATATCTATCTTAATTATATTATATAAATATCCCAAGTTTTCCAAATAAAAAGAATCACCATTACATGAAAATATCATCCAAATACAAAACAATTCCAATATTTCAATAAAATACCATATACTATGAAAATTAGGTTCTCCTCGCTAGAATTTTCACAATTATAAAATATATATCTATGAAAACCCTAAGGACGATAATTAAATATTTGAGATGTATTTTGAAAATTATATCAAACTATTTTTACATAAAACCCCCTCAAGTTATGTTAAATTACAATAAGGACCCTAGTAAACATATGTTTAAGCGGGACCAATTCTCTTGAGCCTCAGGGAGCTGGAGAATGTGGGTGCTTGGCTAATTAAGGTAGACAATCTAACAAACGGTGTTATCAATACGGTAATTGTCTTGAAAAAAGACACAAATCCTGCCGTCCATGTGCAGCAGTTACCGATAACATCAATACAAATTCAGGATTTCAAGTTCTTTTTAAAGTGTCTGACTCAGACTGAGTATCAATCTAATCAATCTGACTTGAATATGATTCAAGTATAAAACTACAATTCAACATGAATCCGTTTATTCAATCTATATCAATCTATATTGACTGAACCGAACCATGGATATATTCCGTCTACATGACTCTCCATTTACATCCATTCCGTTTACTGATATCATGGTTTCGGTAAATCTTCCATTTACTACAGACAATACAATACAATCAATACAATAATACACTACGGGGTTTATAAAGAAGTAGACTGGTACGGAATATGTTAAAGGTGGCATGAGATGGTCACTAAAGACGTAATTACATCAATGTCGTTGTTCCGTGGTATTTTCGACGGAGCCTTGTGCTACGGGTTACCAAAGTCCACGGTGTAAGTTGGACTTCTCTCGTATACACTGGCATATTCTCTATCAAGCTACAAACAACTGCGTTAATATTATACTCAAACATTACAAGTTATACTCTCTTTCTGTCTATTCTATCTCTATCCATCTTTGGGACTTACCGAGCGATTGTTCGCTGACGACATTCATATTTCTCTTCTTCTTTGGAATGTTGTCAGGAGTATCTGACCCTCTGGAGTTCGAGACCAGCCAGGAGCACTTGGAGCAGATCACAGAAGACGCTGAGCATTAAACTTTATTTGTACATACTTTTTCATTTCAGTTATGTCTTTGTTTAGGCATTGCATCCCAGACTTGTATTTACATTTCCAGTTGTACCTATAAAAGAATGTTTAATAAATAAAGTTGTTCATTATATTCTTTCCTCTTGTGTACATTTTATTTTATATTGCTTAGATACGCTAAGCATGTTTATTTCGGAGTAAATACGTAGCGGGCCTTGCCGCGTCCCCTCCCGTACACCGGGAAGCGGGACATGACAGGTTTTGTTGGTGGCCCATGCAGGTCAGCTCTGTATGGACATGCAGGTCAGTTCTGCATGGACATGCGGGTTAATTTTGCATGAAGTTCTAAGCAATATAACACAAGAACCAGCATCTAAAAACATTTTTTACATATTCCTTGAATATTCCAATTCCATATATTTTTAATCTGTCCTAACCCAAATTTTTCTTTCAAGGTTATGGATTCCCCAAACAACAGTGTCACCAACTTCAACAACACTCCACCACCTCTACCGCTTACACCTACCGTCGCTGCTCCGATCAATGAGTAGACGGTACTTCTTGAGGCAATCCGCAGCCTCCTGGAAGGACAACAACAATAGACTGCAATTCTGATGAACCGTCCAGAAGCGGAAGCACCTGGGGTAAAGCAATTCCGAGCTTTAAACCCCAAGCAATTCTCGGGAAAAGAGAGCCCTCTGGAAGCTGGGGAATGGGATCAAAGTATTGAGGATGATCTGGCAGCAGCACAAGTGCCAGAGATAGCATGGGTTCGAGTTGCAAAGCTGCAACTCACTGACAATGCACGAGTTTGGTATAAGGCGGAAGAAAGCCGTCTTAACCAACCTATCGAATGGAGGACTTTTCGCGACATGTTCGACGCGAAATACTTCCCAGAGATTGCCCGATTTGACATGGAGCGACAGTTCATTCACCTACAACAGGGTTCTATGTGGACCAAATCAGTGGATGAATATGACGTTAAGTTTACCATGCTCGGTAGGTAAGATATGTCTCAATGTTCGATTTTATATCACATACTACACAGCTAACACAAGACCGCAACAGGTTCGCGGCATATTTGATACCAACTGCTGAAATCAGGGCTAGAAGATTTCAGTAAGGGTTGGACCAGGAAATCTAAGCTGCCTTAGCTACAGGGGATTTCCCAACCCATGACCTGGCTATGAATAATGCCGCTGATATGAGGCAGTAGTGAAGAGGAAGGGCAGACCTCAATCTGCCGGAGTGAAGCGCCCTGCTACCCAGATGGCAGGAGGAGCCTTTTGCAGGCCATCGTTTGAACCCAAAAGACCGGAAGAAACCAATAACCAGCCAAGTCCAGATTTTTGCTTCTACTGCAAAAGGGATGGACACTTGTGGAAGGACTGTAGGCGCGCAAAAGGCATGTGCTTAGTTTGTGGCGCATCCAATCACGGAATTGGAACCTGTCCTTATAGACGCAACTCAGCTCCCACACACAACACTTACCCGCAGCGGCCAGGTATCCAGGCTCCAGCACCTTATCTTGCTCTCTCAGCTCCACCTCCTGCACGGCCTAATTGCCAATTCTATCAAGCACTGAAGAACATGCCTCGAGGGCAGAGAAACATGCCCCAAGGACAGAGGAATGTGCCTCCAGCTAGGAGGAATGTACCCCGGCGTCAGGCTTTCACATTAGCGGCCGTAGAAGCCGAGACTGTAGACCAAGGTAACACTGGCAATTCCTTTCAATCCTTTCAAACCCTTGTATCATCTTGTTACTTTTCATGCAATACCAGTATTTCTTTCACTATCACCAAACCTTTCTTGAATCTGTTACACTTTTCTTCTACAAATTTCGAGGACGAAATTTTTATAAGGAGGGTAAAATGTAACAACCCTAAACTTTCTGTACATAATTTTTTTCAAAATACAGAAAGGGACACCTAAGCCTGAGCACAAGTTATAAGTTTAATTTGCTTTTGAACAGCAAGAAAGCACTTGTAGCTCATTGGTAAAACCTTGCACTGCTGTGATATAGCCCATGTGTTCGAATCCCATCAGCCACATATTCTTTTATTTTAATTTTCTTTTAATCTTTTAGAAGCCCAAGGGTTTGTACGTGCATTGATTGATAGAATTAAAGTTAACCGCAATCAAGACGGTGTCGCTTTGCAGCTAGCCGGTTGAGCACGGGTCGATCCACAGGGAGACGGAGCGTTTTACGTTCTTGTTCTTATGAGTTAATGCGCGTGGCGGAATGTTCATATCTATCCTATGTATTATATGCAAAGTATAAATTTTGTTAGGAAACGATAGGATGTTGTAAGTTAATGGATTCCATATTCAAGTCCTTTTAGCCGAACTTAACGATTGAAGCTAGAGCAATCGGCAATAACGTGGATTAGGGGATTTAAGCACAGTATTCGTGGAATCCGGCTTATTGACCCTTGTCCTTCCGATCTCGCTGTAGGGTTACTAGGCACTGTCACAAGGTTCTACAAGGCATCAACCATGCCCGATTCAAATTTTAGAAGTGCCGAACAACCCTAACCAAGATCTTAGACTAGAGATTAGGTGAAACAATAGCAAGTAAACAACTTTACTTCTAAAAGTTTGGGATTACAACCTTTGTAGTCCGTTCCTTCACTTCTAAAGCTCCGTGTTGAGGTCCCTTCGCTGCGATCATCGAGTACCCGGACTCTAGAGAGGCTCCATGAAGAGAAAGATGCAAGCTTCCTTCCAATCTTCAATAACAAAGATGATCTACCTTGAAGAAACTCAAGCCCAAGTTTTTGCTTCACTAATCAAGTATTAGCAAAGCAAACACCCTAATCTAAGTGGCTAGAATAGATGAGGATGATGAAGTAGGAATTTATCTCTCATTTGTTTTCTTTATCTCACTCATTTTCATCACTTTGCAAAAAACTAGAAAGCTTTTTCAAGAGGAATAAGAAGAAGAACAATTTCATTTGTGATGAATAATGAAATCAAGTGTGTGGTTAGAAATGCAACCATGGATTAAGTAAGAAGACTTAACCATTGTAGAGATTTAACTATGGTTAAAGGGTTGGGTTGGGTTAAAGAAAAATCTTTGCAAAATATCACAAAATATCAAGGTCAAAGTCAAAGCTTCATGAAGCTTCTTGAAAGCTTCATGAAAGCTTAACCCTAATCCAAACCCTAACCATATTTAAACTCCACAAACCATGTTGCATTTATAACCATAACATGTTACAATATTATATACCACATATACAACATTTATTGTAACAAAATAAAATAATACAATTAACATATATCACATATATATCAATGTATTACCCGAGTGAGAAAAAGAATCTTTAAGTGAGCTTATATTAGTTAATGTAATATAATATATCAAATATATAATTATACATTAAATTATTGAATCAACACATGATCCGATAATCCGGCTATTTCACAAATAACCGACTAATATAATCTGTATCAGTTCATCGAATCAACACTTGATCCGATGACCCAGCTATATCACATATACCCGGCCGATATCACATATCGCGAGAATCTAATACGGTATCACATACACGTATTGTTCTCGGTCCCGTACATATCACATATGTGCTCCTACTTCGTTTCGCCTGAGCCAGGAAACCTCTGTGTAGGACTCTAAAGAATCGTCAATACGCCGGCAGTAGGTGATGAACATATCAAACACTCACAAGCTACAAGCGGTCAGCTAAACCTAACAGCCACCCAGGTATTGAGCGATCAGAAGATCAACAAGAAAGCCTGTACATTCTCCCGTGAATCCAACCAGTAACACTCTCGTACAGTCCGGTCTTTTCGTCTGATATGTCGCATATCTCGCCTATGGGTGGTAAATGTCAGACCCCAGTAGCTTGATAAGTCGTGTCGATATGAGGTCCATAACAGTTCGAGAAACTACTGATAACACTTACCAGTAAATCTCAGCAACCCTGGCCAGGGATTTCCAGTTATAGCCAATCGAACACAGCGCAACATCAACTCCCTATACCGGGAGAGACGAAACCCCTCCTATCGCTCATTGCCTCCATGTGATCCGGGACTGTACCCAAAAGCCACCTTTTTCCATGCCCTCTTGGACGTGGTATGATGGAAATCAAAGAACAGTGGGAATCACACAAGACTCTATGACGATCTCGGATCTACAAACTAACCTGTACCAGTGTCACCAGAGAACTGCCATCTGACGTAAGGTATGATACCATCTGGGAGTTTTCGGCGAGTTCGTCCAGTGTACCCAGGCTCCACTGAGCACCTGTATACCTTCTCTGATGTCAAACACCAATGGATATGGGATCATCCATCGCCCATCATATGGGTCAAGAAGCGCATACGCTAGTCTACTCTGGAGTATCGATGCCCTGTTTCGGTACTCCCACGACTAGGAACATTTGAAGGATGTACTTGGCGACTACACTGTCCCCACTAGTATGATCTTCATCATAGTCCTGGTAGTCAAGTACTCATCCTAAGGGCTTTATCAACATGTGACATAGAGACAATCAGAGTACATGTTAAGATAAAGAGTAACCAGATAGCATACTATCATGTCGAGCAAGAAAGTCCTCCCTATATATGTCCAAGCATCTACTACAATATACAACGTATGTACAGTAATGGCCTCTAGGGCATACATATAACTAACAATCTCCCACTTGCACTAGGGCCATCTGTTGTGGTATCGCATACCCAACAATCAGCTGTGGTTGAAGTTTTTCATACTCAACCATCCCATAAAAGTCTCTACTGGCAAATAGGCCTTTGTGAGTGGATCCGCGCTGTTTTATTCAGTGTCTACTCTCCTAACCTCGATCTCCCTGGAGATCAACCATCTCTATGATCAGGCGATACTGCCTAAGAATATGTCTGGATCTTTGATGGGACGGGGGTTCCTAGGAATCAACCACAACTCCATTGTCACACAATGGCAGGAACGAAGTTCATCTCATGAACTAAAATATATCCAGACTGCTTCTTTGGTAGCATCCTTGGTAACGATGTATCTTTACTTTAATCTTCTAGTAAGTCACGGTATCTAGCTTAGAACTCTTCCAACATGCCGTCCCTCCACTGAGGGTAAAGACAATGCCTGCGACTGACATTCAGTCGTCCTTATCACCCTGGAATCTTTCCAGTGATTCTCCCCAGGATCGATTGATACCATCTCACTACAACTAGTGAGAATCCTAACATCCAATTAGATCTATCTCATAGATCCATAACCCAGGATTTAGGAGGTATCACCTTGATCCTATAGAGAATCTTTGTGACAAGAGGAGATTGACCGAGCGTAGCATAAGAAAATCCTTCCCTATCAAGAGTATGTCATCCACGTACTATACGAGGATCACCACCATACTCCCTACCACCTTTTTGTATATACAAGGTTCATCTACCATTTTGATGAAGTCAAACTTTTTGACTACTACATCAAAACAGATGTTCCAACTCCGCGATGCCTGATTTATCCCATAAAACATCATGCTCACGTTTCCGCTGCTCCCACTGTCTACGATGCCCTCTGGCTGTGTACTTATAGACGCTCTCTTCCAAATCATCATTTAGAAAAGCAGTCATGACACCCAGCCGCCAGATATCGTAGTCATGGTATGCAGCCGTGGCAAGTAGGATCTGGATGGACTTAAGCATAGCTTTGAAAGTCTCAACTTTTCCATGTACACCAAGTAATCTTCTCAAGATAAACTTGCTCCTGATGGGTATTTAACCCTTCAGATAAAGCAACCAAAGTCCATACTTTGTTGGTGTATAAGGATTCCATCTCAGATCGCTAAGCATCCATCCATTCTCACAGAGTCCCCACTCCTGATGGCCTGCTCGAAACTAGTTTGGTCATCATCTTATGATGCAATCCTCGCTCCCTCTGTCATAGAGAAACTGAAGTATCTCTCAGGTGGATGAGGAACCCTACTAGATCGGCGGAGAGGCCGAGGTTCGTTGGGATCTATTGAATCCTCCGGTTCTACCAAATCATCAGCTGTAGTTTGTATAGCTGGAACTCCTTCCAGTTCTACCTCATGACCACTAATTTCTTCACAAGAAATTCCCTTTCACAAAGGTGGCATGCTGAGAAACAAAACACCTTTTGTTCCCTATTTTGGTATGTGAATGCTTGGGATATCCAACAAACTTCCACAGAACTGACCTTGCCTCGAGCTTGTCCGTATTTTGCTTTTAAACACAGGCCGGACAACCCCAAATCTTAATATCTTTAAGAGATGGGCTCTTCCCATACCATATCACATATAGAGTGGGAGGCATCTGATTTGATTGGAACCCTATTCAATAGGTATGCAACTTCTCAAGTGCATAACCCCAAAAGAAAATAGGCTACTCAGTAGTACTCATCATAGAGCACACCATATCACATAGGGTGTAATTGCTCCGTCCCGATACACCGACGTGCTGTGGTGTATACGGAGGAGTAATGTTGAGAGAGAATCTCATTCTCCTTTAGAATAGTCCAGGATCTCCGTGCTCAAGTATTCTCCTCCCTGATCATATCAAAGGACATAATACTTATACCTGTTTTGGTTCTCTACTTCTAACTTATATTCATTGAATTCCTCAAAAGGTTCAGACTTGTGTTTCAACAGTAACATATGTCCAAATCTTGAGAGATAATCAGTGAATGTAATGAAGTACAAAGAACCAGTCCTAGCATGTGTAGACTGGGGACATTACATACATCATCATGTATCAATCCCAAGAGTTCACTAACTCTTTCTCTGTTTCCAATAAACGGAGCTGTGGTCATCTTATCTTTGTGACATGACTGGTAAGTTTTACAAGATGTAAATCCAAACTAATTTAAATATGCATCTTTATGTAACTTCAGCTAGTCGGGTCGCATTGATATGACCTAGTCTATAATGCCTCGAGAAGAATTCATTCATTTCTGAACTCTTCCTCTTGTGTGTGTTCTGAACGTTAAGAATTGTGGTTTGATTTATAACGTCTATGCTTTTAGATAACATGCCTGAACCGATCAACTCTTGATATAGGAAATGTTCAAAACATTATCCAACAATACAAAGTTATATCCTTCTTTACTAATAAAGAGACTGATATGATGTTGTATATCAGGTTCGGTATCTAATAACATTCATTCAGAATCAATGTATTCTGATAATACAGGGTGATAACTGCCAACAGACTTGGCTGCAACACTTGCATCATTTCCAACTCTTGAAACTTATCACCCGTTCTCAGTTCTCTACCTATCTGTAGCCCATGTAACAAATTATATTTGCGGGATCCTGATCCGGTATCTCATACCCAGGACGTAAAGGATACTGAGAAACAGTTCTCGGTAATGAACATACCCGAAGATGATGCATCAGCATGCACTTTCTTCGTTTGGGCGACACGGGAATTCTGGTAATCCCTTATTTCCTATTCTGTCTTATAACAATTACAAGTTGGAGCGGGACCAACGTTCCCTAGCGCGGTATAACAAGCGGGTTCGGTCAATACATTCGTATTATTATCTTGATTAAGGCGTGACATGGTCGCTACCTGAAGAGAGATAGAAGAAAACACTCAGCGTATGCTCTTGCAAGATTAGATTGGTTATTAATATATCTAATCAGGATGTCTCCCACTGTTTTAGTCAAATCTTCCTTCAAACCTTAAAAGGAAAGACTAGCCGGGATTAATTACACTGTACAAGTTTTCCAATCTTTCAGCCAGGCCAGTGCCGGTACTTTGAGGGAGGTTCCCCGTGCTTTCGCACGGACCTAATTAAAATAAACCTCGTTTTCCCAGAGGCTTAACCCCGTTGGCACCTTTCTAGACACCTACTTGATCGGCTAATTGTAATGTGTAAAACTCTCCCAGGAGTAACTCTTACTCGCAGTGGGTATCGGGATCCAACTATCTTATAGAAGGTATGCAATCTCATTGCGAATTTCAACACTTGAAATTCCCAATAATATTTTACCCCTAACCTCCTATGACCTTGACAAAGGCCAACAAACCATAGGATACTAGCCAAGTTCAACCCGTCATTTCCTGATTGAATTAAACCCACCCGCACGACCCTTGACAAAGGCCAACAAGGTCGCACGACTACCCTAACTCAATCACATCATATGCTTATACAGATAAGCAGTAATCAGCTACCGCACACTACGCCTTGACAACGGCCAACAAACGCAGCACGAATACTAAATACTACTTATCTGAAATGACGGAGGGCTACGACAGGTTTTTAAGAAAACCCTTTGCGTAATGAACTTGATATCGTTATAGAATCGAGTTATTTTAAATGGAATGTTTTTGATGCCTTTTCTAGTTTTGCTAAAGAGGTCACTCCCGGTGAAGGGATCTCGGCTCTTTCCTCATCGAATAAGGTGCAGGATATTTCACAAATACCACTATGCAAAGCAAAAACTATAAAAAAAAACAATCAAAAGACAAACCGAGTTTGTAGGATCTGGTAGTTTCGCTAAAGAGGTCACTCCCGGTGAAGAGATCTCGGCTCTTTCCTTATCGAATAAAGTGCTGGATATTCTACAAGGAATACCGCTATGCAAAGTAAGAACTAGAGCTACCAGTTTTTAAACAAGTTTCTACAACATCTTTAGCTTTCTTTTAGTTTCATTAATCTCATTAATGAAGTCTCATTTTATTATGCTTCGCAAGCATCACATTTGAAACGAAATCAACAATATAACATATATCTCATATATATAATATAAGCATTCGTCTCAGGCAGTAATATGATCTCATCACAGAACATTGCAGCAGAAGAACATATATGAAATATTGGAAATACTAGGAAGTCTGTGTTTTAATACAAGCCTGTATAAAACACGGATTCCACGGTCGCGATGAATAGACAAACCCACATCCCTAGACCCCTACGAGAGCGGCAAGAAACACTGCCAATTCTAGGGTTAGGAGATCAGGTCTCGACTCCTCTAGATGGTCTCCCACTGGACCGTAGAACCCGGTTACTTGTGCTCCCCGCCTTGGGTCTATCCTAATGCGGAAAAGTAAATAATATACAATGGTGACATCATCCTCAGCCCGGAAGTGCCCCAATAAAAGAATATTACATACAATTGAATTTTACATGAATGAAAAAGAAAAACTCTCATCTCACATAAAACCCCCGGCTATTCAAAACACGACAATCCAATATAACATATCACAGCAACACATAATATTGCATATCATCAATTTAAGCAAGTATGTGTATCCCGATTGTCGTTGATGTATAGCAACGAAGCCGGCGATACACCACATACTATGCTTACGGTCGCAGAAAAGAAAGTGTAAAACTACAACAGTTGAAATCCGCAACCTTCTTAGACATCGCATGCCTGACCAAATGAATTCCTTAGACATCTCATGCCTAACAATTATAAACCCCGCATTTTAGTCTCAATATCGAAAACACTTTTCAATATCTAGTCGGGCAATTCAACAAGATTCCCGACATCCTGATCGAATGCTCGTCGCAAACTTTAGTAGACGGCCGCACCCCCGGATGCCGTCGACGAAGTGCACTAAGGCGGAACACCACTGCCGTGAGCACCCGAACGGATACTTTTGGCGACGGGGTTCTCCTACAGTCACTTGGTCGGGGCTAGGGGCATGGTTATCTATTAAGTTTACCCGGCGAGTATCCGCGTACGCTACGTGATTGCGACGGACTTTTGATCACATCAAAATCCCGTGGCAACCGATCAAATGAGACTAAACTGCTAGATTTATAACATTCAAATTAGTTATCTAATAACTACTTGTGGATTCCAAATATTGTATCACATTCCAGATAAATAGACAATGTTAAACTTTTCGATCGAATAAACAAACACCCAAGATTTCCCAAATAGTTCAACACTTGAGCGGGGTTCAAAAAGTATCCATCACATGCCACAGTACCAATGGTCCAGCCGTAGAAGGGTCAAACCAACGCCTCACATGTGGCAACGCCGTACTGCCCCAAACCTTAAGGTTTAGAGGCGGTTCAAACGGTCACATAATCGAGTTAAGGTTTGTGTTCTTCTAGAGGGTCCACCGTGTTACTTTCACGACTATGAATGTTCTTTAACTAGGGAAAAATCCAACACTTGGAAGTTTTCCGACAGGGGAAAAAGTGAGTTATTGATATCCGTTCGAACTTTTTAACACGTTCTAAATTACCCGGAAAAACCTAAACGAAGTTAAACTTTTCGATCGAATCAACGAATACAAAAGATCTCCAGAAAACTCAACACTTGAGTAGAATTAAAAATTCCGAGAAGCATGAAAAATTAACCATGAATAAACCCCAGAAGAACTAGCACCTGAAACCCTAAGTTGGCCGCGGAACCGCCGCCAAACTCATGGTTTGGCCGCGGTTCTGCGGTCTCTTGAAAGGATCATTGCTTCGTACTTCACAGTAATTCTTATAATTCCCTGCATAATTTTCTGAGTATTTTTAATACAGAAAAAATCAACATTTTAAAAAATTTCCAGAGAGGGGGTGTATATCGACGTTTCGGGGTTCGATCGGACTTTAAACTTCGTCTAGACTTCGCTTAAAGCCCTAGCTTGGCTCTGATACCACTGTAGGGTTACTAGGCACTATCACAAGGTTATATAAGGCATCAACCATGTCCGATTCAAATTTTAGAAGTGCCGAACAACCCTAACCAAGATCTTAGACTAGAGATTAGGTGAAACAATAGCAAGTAAACAACTTTACTTCTAAGAGTTTGGGATTACAACCTTTGTAGTCCGTTCCTTTACTTCTAAAGCTCTGTGTTGAGGTCCCTTCGCTGCGATCATCGAGTACCCGGACTCTAGAGAGGCTCCATGAAGAGAAAGATGCAAGCTTGCTTCCGATCTTCAATAACAAAGATGATCTACCTTGAAGAAACTCAAGCCCAAGCTTTTGCTTCACTAATCAAGTATTAGCAAAGCAAACACCCTAATCTAAGTGGCTAGAATAGATGATGATGATGAAGTAGGAATTTAGCTCTCATTTGTTTTCTTTATCTCACCCATTTTCATCACTTTGCAAAAACTTAGAAAGCTTTTTCATGAAGAAGAAGAAGAACAATTTCATTTGTGATGAATAATGAAATCAAGTGTGTGGTTAGAAATGCAACCATGGGTTAAGTAAGAAGACTTAACCCTTGTAGAGATTTAACTATAGTTAAAGGGTTGGGTTGGGTTAAAGAAAAATCTTTGCAAAATATCATAAAATATCAAGGTCAAAGTCAAAGCTTCAAGAAGCATCTTGAAAGCTTCATGAAAGCTTAACCCTAATCCAAACCCTAACCATATTTAAACTCCACAAACCAAGTTGCATTTATAACCATAACATGTTACAATATTATATATCACATATACAATATTTATTGTAACAAAATAAAATAATACAATTAACATATATCACATATATATCAATGTATTACCCGAGTGAGAAAAAGAATCTTTAAGTAAGCTTATATTAGTTAATGTAATATAATATATCAAATATATAATTATACATTAAATTATCGAATCAACACTTGATCCGATAATCTGGCTATTTCATAAATAACCGACTAATATAATCCGTATCAGTTCATCGAATCAACACTTGATCCGATGACCCGGCTATATCACATATACCCGGCCGGTATCACATATCGCGAGAATCTAGTACGGTATCACATACACGTATTGTTCTCGGTCCCGCACATATCACATATGTGTTCCTACTCCGTTTTGCCTGAGCCGGGAAACCTCTGTGTAGGACTCTAAAGAATCGTCAATACGCCGACAGTAGGTGATGAACATATCAAACACCCACAAGCTGTAAACGGTCAGCTAAACGTAACAGCCACCCAGGTATTGAGCGATCAGAAGATTAACAAGCAAGCCTGTACATTCTCCCGTGAATCCAACCAGTAACACTCCCGTACAGTCCGGTCTCTTCGTCTGATATGTCGCATATCTCGCCTAGGGGTGGTAAACGTCAGACCCCAGTAGTTTGATAAGTCGTGTCGATATGAGGTCCATAACAGTTCGAGAAACTACTGATAACACTTACCAGTAAATCTCAGCAACCCTGGCCAGGGATTTCCAGTAATAGCAAATCGAACACAGCGCAACATCAACTCCCTATACCGGAAGAGACGAAACCCCTCCTATCGCTCATTGCCTCCATGTGATTCGGGACTGTACCCAAAAGCCACCTTTTTGCAGGCCCTCTTAGACGTGGTATGATGGAAATCAAAGCACAGTGGGAATCACACAAGACTCTATGACGATCTCGGGTCTACAGACTAACCTGTACCAGTGTCACCAGAGAACTGCCATCTGACGTGAGGTATGATACCATCTGGGAGTTTTCGGTGAGTCCGTCCAGTGTACCCAGTCTCCACTGAGCACCCGTATACCTTCTCTGATGTCACACCAATGGATATGGGATCATCCATCGCCCATCATATGGGTCAAGAAGCGCATACGCTAGCCTACTCTGGAGTATCGATGCCCTGTCTCGGTACTCCCACGACTAGGAACATTTGAAGGATGTACTTGGCGACTACACTGTCCCCACTAGTATGATCTTCATCATAGTCCTGGTAGTCAAGTACTCATCCTAAGGGCTTTATCAACATGTGACATAGAGACAATCAGAGTACATGTTAAGATAAAGAGTAACCAGATAGCATACTATCATGTCGAGCAAGAAAGTCCTCCCTATATATGTCCAAGCATCCACTACAATATACAACGTATGTACAGTAATGTCCTCTAGGTCATACATATAACTAACACTTGTTTCTTACTTTCACCTCCGGCGAAACCGAATGCAACCGGTCGCGGTTAGGAATCACCGTTACCTTGGTAGGGTAGGGTGCCTAACGGAGCGCTTGCGTAAGGTTTGGGCGGAGTTTCAAATGGAAAAATACGGGAAAAGGAAATGGGAAACAAAACCTTAACTTACAAGCTCGTAATGGTACCTCGCAATTCAAAAGTCTTTCTCTTTTCCTAACAACACATATTCACAAACATCATATTAACAACACCATATTAACAACAACAAAAAGAGCAAAAGAAAAGAGAAAATAGAAGAAAGGAAAAAGCATTTACAAGTAAGTAAAGGGCATGGAATTAAAGTTGCATGAAAGTAAAGCAAGGTAATAAATTGCATGAATGTAAAAGAGCAAGAAAGAAAAGTGCAAGAAAGAAACTACTAAGAACCATGGAACAAAACACAAGACATGGATTCTATAACCTACACTTAAACTTGCAAGCTCAATGAAGAGGTTGCAAGATCAAGTGATGGCAAAGAACTCATGGTGAAAATGAAGCACAAAAGAGAGAACTTTATTAATCTTCAAGATAATGATACAACCCCTTGAGATCAATGACCAAAGCTTAAACTTGCAAGCTCAATGAAGAGGTTGCAAGATCAAGTTAAGGTAGAGAGCTCAAGGGGGAAGTTAAGCTATTTACAAGAGGGAGAAAACAAAAAGAATGATACAATGTATGGCAAAATTGGACTAAAGAATTCCCCCCTGAACCTTTGCTCACTGCCTGCTATATATAGGCAGAAAAGAAGAGAAAATAAACAATAAAAATAGGGCTATGTGGCAGCAAGGAGGGGCCCACAGAAAGATGGAGGCAGTTGGGGGAGATAGGGCCGGCGACCCCGGTTTTGAAGGCCATGTGCTTGGGTCAAATCCGAGCACATGGGGTCGTGCTCCTGTGGTGTGCTGGGGTTGTCTCCAATAAGACTTTGGTGTTGTTTGATTTCTCAAATTAGGCTTGGTCTGTACCCAGGTTTTGGAGGGAAACAAGAAGATACAAATCACATCACACCTTTATGCATTGAATGCACCATTAATGCACATCACACCATGCCCACTTATGTCTTGCATTGGGAAGCCCCCTCACTAGGTCAATGCCATCAAACAGCTAGTGCACAAATTTTCATGTGTTGGACCAAAATATGTGTACACTAGTTTATTAACAAAAACTCTTTGATTCTTGATCGATTTGCAGTTCTGGTTACAGTGTCAGCTCACAAATGTAATATCCGTGATTTTGGATGTATTTCTGGTATTTTTTCACGGATACCTGTAATCTGTATTACTGAGCAAACACCGGTTAATAGTACCGATATAAACAAAAAAATAGATAATGAATGGGTGGTAATAAAATGCAATATTCTGGTATGAACAAATACCCCCAAACTTATCTTTTGCTCGTCCCGAGCAAAACAAAATCCTAGCCTCACTTTCGCAGGGAACGCGATTGCACTCAGCGCGTGCAACGAACCGTTAAACCTCTAGATGTCCCTAGTAGGAGGAGTGCTGTCTCCTGAGGGTTTTCAGCGGATACTACACACAAAATCCCGTCAAGTTAGTTTCATAAGTTAACGTCGATTCTACTCCTACAGTTTAGTATCTACGTTAGAAATTCTATCATCCTAAGTTAGAAATATCCAACCCTTATGTTTCACACCTCCTACCTATTTTACCTTAGATCCTATACGTTCCATAAAAGTTTAGAAAGATGTTGGTATCTCCTGAGTTTTCCTTCTAAAGCGCGGTCTCAAATCAGGGATTTTTATCAGTTTTACTGAAAACATAAGTCTTATTCTTCATTTTATCTTTCCTCCAAACATCGATTGTATACCCCTATGTGTGTGTATATTTGCACCCCTACACTCAAGAATTCAATTCAAGCTATAGTACCCTTGCCTTAATACCTAATATTACTTCTTTTCATTAATGATGGACGGTGTTGCTCACACACCTTTCATGCGACTATTAATGCTTCTTGAGGCACTAACGGCCGATTACTGAATGTGTGAGCTTAAAGCGTAAATAGTAGTTTTCAGGTCTTGACTTTATTTATTTATTTTTCTTTTCTTTAATTTTTTCTTTTTCAAGACCGGATTTATTTTTTCAATGATGCTCTTTTGGTGTTTAGCTTTAAATACCGTTTTTTCTTTCATACTAGGTTTTCAGGCAAGAGTATTTCTAGGTATCCTCTACTATCCCAAGTTTCAAAGTGCGTGTAAGTGCAGTTTGTAGGGTATATACTTTCTAATTTTGGACTCAAGAATATAAACTATTTTTCAGACTTATTCTTCAGTAAAGCATCAATACTTTCCCTTTATCTTGACTTAACTCAAGAACTGAACTCAAGATTACCTATTTCTCAAAAAAAACTGTAAGGACGTATAATTACCAAGGTTAAACAAAATGAGGGTTATTTTTAGGGTTTTCAATTCCTAAGCCTAGGATTTAGTTATTTCTAATATATCAACTAAACTTTCGGAATACAAATCTAAGTTACTCTATTAGCTAACTTGACGACAAAGTTTTTATATTTTTGGAAAAAAATTCGATTTTTGTGGGTTTTTAATAAGGTATGCAAATGCAAAATATACAAATAAATGCGAAGGAAGAAAGCTTACCGAGCACACCCCCAAACTTAAACTTGACAGTGCCCTCACTGTCAGGCTAAACCAATAGGGTCAAAATTGCCGGCACTTCCTAAAAGAAATATGTACAAAACAAAAAGAAAACCAAAAATATATATACAAAAAGGCTCCCCCCCCAAACTTAAGTAAAACAGTGTTTCCATTATTTAAGCGTTGATGTTCAGGATTAGGGGGAAAAGAACAGTATCAATCTATACAAGGCCTTACACAGGCCAAAAGTTAACACCAACCATTCAAAAATTTTATCGTTATAATGATGTGGTTGGTGAAAGAATACGGAGAGGAAAGAAATGGAGAATACGCGAGACCGTATGCGGGTAGAAGCGGGATACGGTCTCGGTATATGAGAAGAAGAATGGCGGAAGGGAAAAAGAATTGGAGTACAAACTTGAGGGTGAAAATGGAGTGAATAGATTAGCACAATTTGTGATGACCGATGTGTAAAAAGTGATTGTGCTAATCTATCAACCTGTTGAGAAATAGGGTCAAATCCCTCAAGATTCGCGAGAAAACATGGGTATGCCGAACATGGTAAACCAGACATAGTAAATGAAAGTGATACGGTATCTTGCAAAGTCGGAACGATGGAAAGGATGTGGTGAAGTGATTGAGGAAGGGTATCGGTTAAGGGTTCGGGAGGGTGTACACAGTCAGTGGAAGGGACATGATGAATTGGAAAATCCGACCCATTAATTAAAACTGGTTCATCCTCAAAAATATCCTCAAAATTCAGCTTATCCATGCAAATTTCATCAAAATCAAGACGGATATGGAGTTCGGGAAAAACAGTTAATGACTCGGGATGATGAATTGGAGAGAAAAACTCATCCAAAGCAGTGGGTTCATCATCCAAAATATTCCCCGTGTCAATATCCTCAATCAAGTGAAAATCAATTTTCTCAGACACCTCATCAAAAGCATGGATTTCAATCGATTATGGTTCTAAGATGGACGTGTAGAGGTCAAAAGGATTGGGTGTGGTTTCACTCAAAAGGGACCCTTCACAATCGGGCAAATCAAACACTACAAAGTCGCACAACTCATTAATCATTCTATCTTCTGTTAGTTATATGTATGCCCTAGAGGCCATTACTGTACATACGATGTATATTGTAATGGATGCTTGGACATATATAGGGAGGACTTTCTTGCTCGACATGATAGTATGCTATCTGGTTGTACTTTATCTTAACATGTACTCTGATTGTCTCTATGTTACATGTTGATAAAGCCCTTAGGATGTGTACTCGACTACTGGGACTATGATGAGATCATACTAGTGGGGCCACGGTAGTCGACGAGTACATCCTATAACTGTTCCTAGTCGAGGGTGTATCGAGACAGGGCATCGATGCACCAGAGTAGACTAGCGTATACGCATCTTGACCCATATGATGGGCGATGGATGATCCCATATCCATCGGTGTTTGACATCAAGGATGGTGTACGGGTGCTCAGTGGAGACTGGGTACACTGGACGGACTCGCCGAGAACTCCCAGATGGTATTATACCATACGTCAGATGGTAGTTCTCCGGTGACACTGGTACAGAGTAGTCTGTCGACCCGAGATCGTCATAGAGTCTTGTGTGATTCCCACTGTGCTTTGATTTCCATCATACCACGTCCAAGAGGGCGTGCAAAAGGTGGCTTTTGGGTACAGTCCCGAATCACATGGAGGCAATGAGCGATAGAAGGGGATTCGTCTCTCTCGGTATAGGGAGTTGATATTGTGCTGTGTTCGATTGGCTATAACCGGAAATCCCTGGCCAGGGTTGTTGAGATTTACTGGTAAGTGTTATCAGTAGTTTCTCGAACTGTTATAGACCTCATATCGACACGACTTATCGAGCTACTAGGGTCTGACGTTTACCACCCCTAGGCGAGATATGCGACATATCAGACGACGAGACCGGACTGTACGGGAGTGTTACTGTTTGGATTCACAGGAGAATGTACAGGCTTGCTTGTTGATCTTCTGAGCGCTCAATACCTGGGTAGCTGTTACGTTTAGCTGACCGCTTGCATCTTGTGGGTGTTTGATATGATCATCACCTGCTGCCGGCGTATTGACGATTCTTTAGAGTTCTACACAGAGGTTTCTTGGCTCAGGCAAAACGGAGTAGGAGCACATATGTGATATGTGCGGGACCGAGGATAATGCGGTATGTGATATCGTATTGTATTCTCGCGATATTTGATATCAGCCGGGTTATCGGATCAAGAGTTGATTCGATGAATCGGTACGGATAAATATTAGTCGGTTATATGCGATATAGCCGGATTGTCGGATCAAGTGTTGATTCGATAATTTAATGTATAATAATATATATGATATATTAAATTGTATTAACTAATATTAGCTCACTAAAAGATTCTTTTTCTCACTCGGATAATACATTGATATATATGCGATATATGTTAATTGTATTATTTTATTTAGTTACAATAAATATTATATATGTGATATATAATATTGTAACATGATATGATAAATAATGCAACATGTTTAGTGGAGTTTAAACATGATTAGGGTTTGGATTAGGGTTAAGCTTTCTAGATGTTTCTAGAAGGTTTTCTTTTTGTCATGATAAAGATATTTACAAGTGACTCATGCTTTAACCCTACCCAAACCCTAACCCTAGTTAATTCTCTACAAAGGTTTACTTGACCATGGTTGCATAATTCATCATATTATTCTTTTCCTATTCATCACAAAAGGATTCTTATCATGTTCATCATCTTCTTCCTTCATTCTTTCATGGAAAAAAGCTTTCTTGATTTTTTCCAAGTGATGAATAATTGTGAGAAAAATATAAATAAAGAGAGCAAAAATCCTACTTCATCATCCTCATCTTCCCTTGCCATTTAGATGATGGTGTTCACATCATTTCATGAGTGTTAGCTTGTGTTAAAGAAACTTCAAGGTAGATCATCTTAGTATCGAAGATCGGAAGCAAAGGTTGCATCTTTCTCTTCGTGGAACTTCTCGAGAGTACGAAACCCGATGATCGCAGCGAAGGGACCACAACACGGAGCATATGAAGTGAAGGACCGGATCTACAAAGGTTGTAATCCCTCTCACTTAGTGTTAAAGTTGTTAACATGCTAGTTTTCGCCTAATCTCTAGTTTAAAGATCCGTATTCGGGTTGTTCGGCACGGCTAAATTTTTAATCGGGCATGGTTGATGCCTCGTAGACCCTTGTGCGCGTGCATAGCAACCCTACAGTGGTATCAGAGCCAAGCTAGAGCTTTAGGCGAAGTCTAGACGGAGTTTGAAGTCCGATCGAACCAAAAACCTAACCCGAAACATGCTCTCTGGAAATTTTCTAAAAACTGGGATTTTTCCACATTAAAAATGCTTAAAAATTTCAGCTGGGAATTCTAAGAATTACGGTGCAAAAAGTTTTCAATGAACAGTAAAAAGTGCGGCGGAACCGCGGCAGAAGCATGCCTTCTGCGGCGGTTCCGCGGCACATTGATGACTTCAGCATTCCCTGTTTGCACAGTAACTCCTATTTTATTATGCTGGATTTTCTGGGAATTTTTAATATTTATTCAAGAGTTGAATTTTCTGGGGTTGTTTTGGGGATTCGGTGTTTCGATCGGAGTATCAGATTTTGTCTATGTGGTTTTCCGGATAACTTTTAGAAACTGTTAAAAAGTTCGAATAGATATCAATAACTCACTTTTTCCCCTGTCGGAAAATTTTTCAAAAGTTGGATTTTTTTTCTCGTGTTTAAGAATGTTCTAAGTCATGCAAGTAACGCGGTGGACCCTCTAGAAGACAACAAACCTTAACTCGATTATGTGACCGTCTTGAACTGCCTTTTGAACCTTAGGGTTTGGGGCAGTACGGCGTGCCACATGTGAGGCGTTGGCTTGACCCTTCTACGGCTGGACCATTGCTACTGTGGCATGTGATGGATGTTTTTAAACTGATTTCAAGTGTTGAGATATATTGGGGAAATCTTGTGTGTTTGATTATTCGATCGGAAAGTTTAACTTTGTCTATTTATCTGGAATGTGATACAATATTTGGAATCCACAGGTAGTTATGAGATAACTAATTTGAATATTATAGACATAGCAGTTTAGTCTCAGATGATCGGTTGCCACGGAATTTTGATGTGATCAAAAGTCCGTCGCAATCACGTAGTGTACGCGGATACTCGCCGGGTAAACTTAATAGACAGCTATGCCCCATAGCCCCGACCAAGTGACTGTAGGAGAACCCCGTCGCCGAAAGCATCCGTTCGGGTGCTCGCGGCAGCGGTGTTCCGCCTTAGTGCACTTCGTCGACGGCATCTAGGGGTGCGGCCGTCTACTAAAGTTTGCGACGAGCATTCGATCAGGACGTCGGGAATCTTGTTGAATTGCCCGACTTGATATTGAAAAGAGTTTTCGATAATGAGACTAAAATGCGGGGTTTATAATTGTTAGGCATGTGATGTCTAAGGAATTCATTTGGTTAGGCATGTGATGTCTAAAGAGATTGCGGATTCCAACTGTTGTAGTTTTACACTTTCTTTTCTGTGACCGTAAGCGTAGTATGTGGGGGTATCGCCGGCTTCGTTGCTATACATCAACGACAATCGGGATACGCATACTTGCTTACGTTGATGATATGAGATATTATGTGTTGCTGTGATATGTTATATTGGATCGTCGCGTTTTGAATAGCCGGGGGTTTTATGTGAGATGAGAGTTTTTCTTTTTCATTCATGTAAAATTCATTTGTATGTAATATTCTTTTATTGGGGCACTTCCAGGTAGCGGAAGATGTCACCGTTGTATATTATTTACTTTTCCGCATTAGGTAGACCCAAGGCGGGGAGCACAAGTAACCGGGTTCTAGGGTCCAGTGGGAGACCATCTCGAGGAGTCGAGACCGGGTCTCCTAACCCTAGAATTGGCCGTGTCGCTTGCCGCTCTCGTAGGGGTCTAGGGATGTGGGTTTGGCTATTCATCGCGACCGTGGAATCCGTGTTTTATACAGGCTCGTATTGAAAACACGGACGTCCTAGTATATCCAATATTTCATATATGTTCTTCTGCTGCAATGTTCTGTGATGAGATCATATTACTGCCTGAGATGAATGTTTATATTATATATATGAGATATATGTTATATTGCAGATTTCGTTTCAAATGTGATGCTTGCGAAGTATAATAAAATGGGACTTCATTAATGAGATTAATGAAATAAAAGAAACCTAATATGTTGTAGAAACTTGTTTAATAAAAACTGGTAGCTCTAGTTCTTGCTTTGCATAGCGGTGTTCCTTGTAGAACATCCAGCACCTTATTCGATAAGGAAAGGACCGAGATCCCTTCACCGGGAGTGACTCCTTTAGCAATAACTGGCAGATGCTACAAACTCGGTTTGTCTTTTGATTGCTTCTATAGTTCTTGCTTTGCATAGTGATATTTGTGAAATATCCTGCACCTTATTCGATGAGGAAAGGGCCGACGATCCCTTCACCGGGAGTGACCCCTTTAGCAAAACTAGAAAAGCCTCAAAAACACTCCATTTAAAATCACTCGATTCTACAACGATATCAAGTTCATTACGCAAAGGGTTTTCTTAAAAACCTAGCGTAGCCCTCCGTCAATTTAGGAAGTAGAGTACTTAGTATTCGTGCTGCGTATGTCGACTTTAGTTGAGGCGTAGTGTACTGTAGCTAAGTGATGTCTTCCTACACAGCATATGATGCGATTAGTTAGGACATTCATGTGATTATGTCGACCATAGTTGAGGGTCATGTAGGGTGGGTTTGATTAATCATGAAATGACGGGTAGAACTTGACTAGTGCTTATGATATGTTGACCTTAGTTAAGGTCATAAGTGCTAAGGGTAAAATATTATCGGGAATTTCAAGTGTTGAAATTTGCAATGAGATTGCATACCTTCTATGAGATAGTTGGATCCCGATACCCGCTGCGAGTAAGAGTTACTCCTGGGAGAGTTTTACACATTACAATTAGCCGATCAAGTAGGTGTCTAGAAAGGTGTTAACGGGGTTACGTCCCTGGGAAAACGAGGTTTACTTTAATTAGGTTCGTGCGAAAGCACGGGGGACCACCCTCAAAGTACCGACACTGGCCTGGCTGAAAGATTGGCGAACTTGTAGCGTGTGATTAATCCCGGCTAGTCTTTCCTTTTAGGGTTTGAAGAAAGATTTGATTAAAACAGTGGGAGACATCCTGATTAGATATATTAGATAACCAATCTAATCTTGCAAGAGCATACGCTGAGTGTTTTCTTCTCTCTCTCTCCAGGTAGCGACCATATCACGCCTTAATCAAGATAATAATACGGATATATTGACCGAACCCGCTTGTTATACTGAGCTGGGGAACGTTGGTCCCGCTCCAACTTATAATTGTTATAAGACAGAGCAGGAAATTAGGGAATACCAGATTTCCCGTGCCGCCCAAACGAAGAAAGTGCATGTTGATGCATCATCTTCGGGTGTGTTCATTACAAAGAACCGTTTTCTCAGTATCCTTTACGTCCTGGGTATGTGATACCAGATCAGGATCCCGCATATGTAATCTGTTACATGGGTTACAGAAAGGTAGAGAACTGAGAACGGGTGATAAGTTTCATGAGACAGAAAACGGTGCAAGTGTTGCAGCCAAGTCTATTGGTCACTATCACCCTGTATTACCTGAATACATTGATTCTGAACGAATGTTATTAGATACCGAACCTGATATACAAAATCATATAAGTTTCTTTATTAGTAAAGAAGTGATATAATTTTGTATTGTTGGATAATGTTTTGAACATTTCCTATATCAAGAGTTGATCGGTTCAGGCACGTTATCTAAAAGCATTGACGTTCTAAATCAAACTACAGTTCTTAGTATACGGAACACACACAAGAGGAAGAGTTCAGAAATGAACGAATCCTTCTTGAGGTATTGTAGACTAGGTCATATCAATGCGACCCGACTAGCTAAGTTACATATAGATGCATATTTAAATTAGTTTGAATTTACATCTTGTGAAACTTGCCGGTCATATCACAAAAATAAGATGACCACAGCTCTGTTTATTGGAAACAGAGAAAGAGTTAATGAACTCTTGGGATTGATACATGCTGATGTATGAAAGTCTCCTGTCTACACATGCCAGGACCGGTTCTTTGTACTTCATTCCATTCTCTGATAATCTTTCAAGATTCAGACATATGTTCCTATTGAAACAAAAGTCCGAACCTTTTGAGATATTCACAGAATATGAGTTAGAAGTAGAGAACCAAAATACGGTTATAAGTATTATGTCCTTTGGTGAGATCAAGGAGGAGAATACTTGAGCACGGAATTCCTGGACTATTCTAAAGGAGAATGAGATTCTCTCTCATCATTACTCCTCCGTATACACCATAGCACGATGGTATATCGGGGCGCAGCAATAGCACCCTATGTGATATGGTGTGCTCTATGATGAGTACTACTAAGTTTCCTATTTCCTTTTGGGAGTTATGCACTTGAGAAGCTGCATACCTATTGAATAGGGTTCAAATCAAATCAGCTGCCTACCACTTCATATGTGATATGGAAAGGGAAGAGCCCATATCTTAAGTTTGTTAAGATTTGGGGTTGTCCGGCCTATGTCTAAAAGCAAAATCCGGACAAGCTCGAGGCAAGGTCTGTTATGTAGAACTGGAAATGTTCCAGCTATACAAACTACAGCTGATAATTTGGTAGAACCAAAGAATTCAATAGTTTCCAACGAACCTCGGCCTCTCCGCCGATCTAGTAGGGTTCCTCACCCACCTGAGAGATACTTCGGTTTCTCTATGACAGTGGGAGCGAGGATTGCATCATGAGATGATGACCCAACTAGTTTCGAGCTGGCCATTAGGAGTAGGACTCTGTAAGAATGGCTGGATGCTTAGCGATCTGAGATGGAATCCTTATACACCAACAAAGTATGGACTTTGGTTGCTTTATCTGAAGGGTTAAATCCCCATCAGGAGCAAGTATATCTTGAGAAGATTACTTGGTATACATGGAAAAGTTGAGACTTTCAAAGCTAGACTTGTTAAAGGTTTGCATCATTGACCAGGTATGGATTATGTTGAAACCTTTTCTAAGGATCTATGCTTAAGTCCATCCAGATCCTACTTGCCACGGCTACATACCATGACTACGATATCTGGTGGTTGGGTGTCATGACTGCTTTTCTAAGTGATGTTTTAGAAGAGAACGTCGATAAGTACACAGCCAGAGGGCTTCGTAGACAGTGGGAGCAGCGGAAACGTGTACAAGATGTTTTATATGATAAAACAGGCATCGCGGAGTTGGAACATCTGTTTTGATGTGGTAGTCAAAGAGTTTGACTTCATCAAAATGGTAGATGAACCTTGTATATACAAAAAGGTAGTAGAGAGTATGGTGGTAATCCTCGTAGAGTACGTGGATGACATACTCTTGATAGGGAAGGAGTTTCCTATGCTACGCTCGGTCAATCTCCGCTTATCACAAGGATTCTCCACATAGGATCAAAGTGATACCTCCTGAATCCTGGATTTTGGACCTATGAGATAGATCTAATTGGATGTTAGGATACTCACTAGTTGTAGTAAGATGGTATCAATCGATCCTGGGGAGAATCACTGGAAAGGTTCCAGGGTGATAAGGACGACTGAATGTCAGTCGCAGGCATTGTCTTTACCCTCAGTGGAGGGACGGTATGTTGGAAGAGTTCCAAGCTAGATACCGTGACCTACTAGACGATTAAAGGCAAGATACATCGTTACCAAAGATACTACCAAAGAGGCAGTCTGGATATATAGAAGTTCATAAGATGAACTTCGTTCCTACCATTGTGTGACAATGGAGTTGTGGCTTTAGCCAAGGAACTAACGTCCCATCAGAAATCCAGATATAATTCTTAGGCAGTATCACCTGATTATGGAGATGGTTGATCTCCAGGGAGATCGAGGTTAGGAGAGTAGACACAGAGAACAACAGCGCGGATCCACTCACAAAGGCCTTTTTCCCAGTAGAGACTTTTATGGGATGGTTGAGTATGAGATACTTCAACCGCAGCTAATTGTTGGGTATGCGATACCATAACAGATGGCCCTAGTGCAAGTGGGAGATTGTTAGTTATATGTATGCCCTAGAGGCCATTACTGTACATACGATGTATATTGTAATGGATGCTTGGACATATATAGGGAGGACTTTCTTGCTCGACATGATAGTATGCTATCTGGTTGTACTTTATCTTAACATGTACTCTGATTGTCTCTATGTTACATGTTGATAAAGCCCTTAGGATGTGTACTCGACTACTGGGACTATGATGAGATCATACTAGTGGGGCCACGGTAGTCGACGAGTACATCCTATAACTGTTCCTAGTCGAGGGTGCATCGAGATAGGGCATCGATGCACCAGAGTAGACTAGCGTATACGCATCTTGACCCATATGATGGGCGATGGATGATCCCATATCCATCGGTGTTTGACATCAAGGATGGTGTACGGGTGCTCAGTGGAGACTGGGTACACTGGACGGACTCGCCGAGAACTCCCAGATGGTATTATACCATACGTCAGATGGCAGTTCTCCGGTGACACTGGTACAGAGTAGTCTGTCGACCCGAGATCGTCATAGAGTCTTGTGTGATTCCCACTGTGCTTTGATTTCCATCATACCACGTCCAAGAGGGCGTGCAAAAGGTAGCTTTTGGGTACAGTCCCGAATCACATGGAGGCAATGAGCGATAGAAGGGGATTCGTCTCTCCCGGTATAGGGAGTTGATGTTGTGCTGTGTTCGATTGGCTATAACCGGAAATCCCTGGCCAGGGTTGTTGAGATTTACTGGTAAGTGTTATCAGTAGTTTTTCGAACTGTTATAGACCTCATATCGACACGACTTATCGAGCTACTGGGGTCTGACGTTTACCACCCCTAGGCGAGATATGCGACATATCAGACGACGAGACCGGACTGTACGGGAGTGTTACTGTTTGGATTCACAGGAGAATGTACAGGCTTGCTTGTTGATCTTCTGAGCGCTCAATACCTGGGTAGCTGTTACGTTTAGCTGACCGCTTGCAGCTTATGGGTGTTTGATATGATCATCACCTACTGCCGGCGTATTGACGATTCTTTAGAGTCCTACACAGAGGTTTCTTGGCTCAGGCAAAACGGAGTAGGAGCATATATGTGATATGTGCGGGACCGAGGATAATGCGGTATGTGATATCGTATTGTATTCTCGCGATATTTGATATCAGCCGGGTCATCGGATCAAGAGTTGATTCGATGAATCGGTACGGATAAATATTAGTCGGTTATATGCGATATAGCCGGATTGTCGGATCAAGTGTTGATTCGATAATTTAATGTATAATAATATATATGATATATTAAATTACATTAACTAATATTAGCTCACTAAAAGATTCTTTTTCTCACTCGGATAATACATTGATATATATGCGATATATGTTAATTGTATTATTTTATTTGGTTACAATAAATATTATATATGTGATATATAATATTGTAACATGATATGATAAATAATGCAACATGTTTAGTGGAGTTTAAACATGATTAGGGTTTGGATTAGGGTTAAGCTTTCTAGATGTTTCTAGAAGGTTTTCTTTTTGTCATGATAAAGATATTTACAAGTGACTCATGCTTTAACCCAACCCAAACCCTAACCCTAGGTTAATTCTCTACAAAGGTTTACTTGACCATGGTTGCATAATTCATCATATTATTCTTTTCCTATTCATCACAAAAGGATTCTTATCATGTTCATCATCTTCTTCCTTCATTCTTTCATGGAAAAAAGCTTTCTTGATTTTTTCCAAGTGATGAATAATTGTGAGAAAAATATAAATAAAGAGAGCAAAATCCTACTTCATCATCCTCATCTTCCCTTGCCATTTAGATGAGGGTGTTCACATCATTTCATGAGTGTTAGCTTGTGTTAAAGAAACTTCAAGGTAGATCATCTTAGTATCGAAGATCGGAAGCAAAGGTTGCATCTTTCTCTTCGTGGAACTTTTCGAGAGTCCGGAACCCGATGATCGCAGCGAAGGGACCACAACACGGAGCATATGAAGTGAAAGACCGGATCTACAAAGGTTGTAATCCCTCTCACTTAGTGTTAAAGTTGTTAACATGCTAGTTTTCGCCTAATCTCTAGTTTAAAGATCCGTATTCGGGTTGTTCGGCACGGCTAAATTTTTAATCGGGCATGGTTGATGCCTCGTAGACCCTTGTGCGCGTGCATAGCAACCCTACATCTTCAATTGATAAATCATTTGGGACACTCGATAGACTTTCAAAACAGGAGTTGTGGGATTCAATTTGGGACGGGTAAGTTTGATTTGGAAAGGTGTACAGCTCACTCTCAACACTCCAATTCTCAACCTGTCCTACCGCCTCATCATACATTGGAAAATGTGGAGCTAGTTGAAAACTAGCTACCGGGTCACTAGGTTGTATGAGGGTGTCCATGGACGCATTCAAATCCATCATCTATTGGCATGATGCTACCCTAAAGTTTTCCAACGACTGTTCCAGACTAGGCATAGGTTGTGAAGGGGTTCCAGTAAAAGATTCAAAGTTGTTTGTATACTGAAAATTCCCAAATGGCGGTTCAGAAGCCATGTCTTGGGAAGGTGTAAAAGTCGGGTAGGGCTGGTAGGAATTGAATAGCTGGACGGGGGTAGGATCAACATACGAATAAGAAGGTGAATGAAATTGTTGATCCAAAAAATTTGAAGTGGTGAAAGGAATGAAAGATCGGCTACGGGATTGTTCAATATATTCAGCGATGGACAAAGGACGACTTGCAAAAGGGGTATCAACATAAGAGGATGGGGGAGGTTGAAAAGGTTGATACAAAGTGGATTGCGGAGTGCAAGTGTTTGTCCTAGACGCGTCTATGTGATCTTTCAATGAAATTTTGGGCATGGAGGGGTCGTTCGAAATCCGACCAAAGCAAGAACCGTAGCAAGTTATGTCTGGTTGTGGGTACCAAAGTTCGGCAAGGGTTTTTCGAGGTGGGGTACCCATGATATGAAGAGAGGAAGAAGAATAAGAGAAAAGAGGGGAAAAAGAAATTATTTTTTTTCTTTTTTTAGTTAGTTATTAACAAAAGAATAAAATATACAAAAAAAAGAATCTAGACAAAAACAATCACGACACCAAAATACCACACACCTAATCGTTCTAGGGTTCATCTAGGTCAACTAGACCTGCTCAAGAACTTGATTTGCAAAGTAAAACTGTGTCGAGAAACGGGCTCAAGATATACTGATCACGAGACCAGGTAAGTGCAGAGATAAGGGGAGGTTTTCCGACGCTTTCGCGAAGGTCCTTAATTAAATAACCCTTTCTCTTTTGGCGGTTTCGCCGTGAACACTTTCCTAGACACCCCGAGAACGATATACCGTTAAGTGATGTTCTAAACACAGTTAACTTCTCCTAGTGAGCGCGAAGTCCTTAAGGCTTAAAGTCTAATTTCTTTTAAAATTTGTGCGGGTAAGCGTTATGTTCAAGTTCGTGATTTGTGGGCCATGGAAAAGGTGATGAAATCATTTACCGTATGTTGTGCGGTTCGCTTGCCCTTAAGTCCGTATTAATGTATGCAATGCACAATTCAATAAAAATTCTATAAAGAATCAAACAATCGTTTTTTATGTTAAGCACAACACTGCAACAAATACAGGTTAGTCAATTTTTTTAGCGTTTGGTAGCGAACTTGCAAAGAATCCAGCAAAGAATAGTATATTGGATGCGTCGGATTTGAGAAAGAAGGTGTTAATAAAGTACGTACCGTTAAGTTTTTGGGTTAAGAAACCCCCGTTGAATCAAATCCGGTAAGCTTGAAAAGTTCTCTTGCGCGGGTCAAACTACCTGGATCTTTAGCACCGCACTTTGCAATCACCTTGGTCGTGAACGTACACTTTGCTCCCCACAATCGCAGTTCGCAAATCCGCAAAAATCTGAAATGTCGGAAAAACGGATATTAGTGCGAAAAAGCGATATGAATGCCCAAATACCTGCACACTAAAAATTATAAAAAAAACAAACAATAACAATGGGGCAAAAATAGAACAATGGAGCACAGAGGAAGGATTGGAGACAGAAGGAGGAGGTACGGCCGACGACGCCTGATTTCTTGTGGAGAATGGGCTCCAATCTTCTTCTGGGTTCACAGTGTTCTACTAGTGTCTCACTGGTCTTGATTATCTTTTTATTTGAGATCCAGAGTGCAAGCAGGTCAAATATCCAGAGAGCAAAATGAGTTAGCAAAGTTAATTTTTGTTTTGTTTTTGAAATTTTGAATTTTTTTTTAGTTTGTTTTGAAAAATAGGGTTAGATGTATAAGTGAGATGTACAATGATTAACCCGAAATAATAAGAAGTAAAGCGTTACCGTCTCCCCGGCAACGGTGCCATTTGATTGATAGAATTAAAGTTAAAGTTAACCGCAATCAAGACGGTGTCGCTTTGCAGCTAGCCGGTTGAGCCCGGGTCGATCCATAGGGAGACGGAGCGTTTTACGTTCTTGTTCTTACGAGTTAATGCGCGTGGTGGAATGTTCGTATCTATCCTATGTGTTATATACAAAGTATAAAGCTTGTTAGGAAACGCTAGAATGTTGTAAGTTAATGGATTCCATATTCAAGTCCTTTGAGCCGAACTTAACGATTGAAGCTAGAGCAATCGGCAACAACGTGGATTAGGGGATTTAAGCACGATATTTGTGGAATCCGGCTTATTGACCCTTGTCCTTCCGTTCTCGTCTCTTGCTTTCGCCTCCGGCGAAACCGAACGCAACTGGTCACGGTTAGGAATCACCGTTATCTTGGTAGGGTAGGGTGCCTAACGGAGCGCTTGCGTAAGGTTTGGGCGGAGTTTTAAATGGAAAAATACGGGAAAAGGAAATGGGAAACGAAACCTTAACTTACAATATCTTTCTCTTTTCCTAACAACACATATTCACAAAGATCATATTAACAACACCATATTAACAACAAAAAGAGCAAAAGAAAAGGGAAAAGAGATAAAAGGGAAAAGCATTTACAAGTAAGTAAAGGGCGTGGAATTAAAGTTGCATGAAAGTAAAGCAAGGTAATAAATTGCATGATTGTAAAAGAGCAAGAAAGAAAAGTGCAAGAAAGAAACTACTAAGAACCATGGAACAAAACACAAGACATGGATTCAATAACCTACACTTAAACTTGCAATCTCAATGAAGAGGTTGCAAGATCAAGTGATGGCAAAGAACTCATGGTGAAAATGAAGCACAAAAGAGAGAACTTTATTAATCTTCAAGATAATGATACAGCCCCTTGAGATCAATGACCAAAGCTTAAACTTGCAAGCTCAATGAAGAGATTGCAAGATCAAGTTAAGCTAGAGAGCTCAAGGGGGAAGCTAAGCTATTTACAAGAGGGAGAAAACAAAAAGAATGATACAATGTATGGCAAAATTGGACTAAAGAATTCCCCCCTGAACCTTTGCCCACTGCCTGCTATATATAGGAAGAAAAAGAAAAGAAAATAAATAATAAAAATAGGGCTATGTGGCAGCAAGGAGGGGCCCACGGAAAGATAGAGGCAGTTAGGGGAGATAGGGCCGGCGACCCCGGTTTTGAAGGCCATGTTCTCGGGTCAAATCCGAGCATATGGGGTCGTGCTCCTGTAGTGTGCTGGGGTTGTCTCCAATAAGACTTTGGTGTTGTTTGATTTCTCAAATTAGGCTTGGTCTGTACCCAGGTTTTGGAGGGAAACAAGAATATACAAATCACATCACACCTTTATGCATTGAATGCACCATTAATGCACATCACACCATGCCCACTTGTGTCTTGCATTGGGCAGCCCCCTCACTAGGTCAATGCCATCAAAGAGCTAGTGCACAACTTGTCATGTGTTGGACCAAAATATGTGTACACTAGTTTATTAACAAAAACTCTTTGATTCTTGATCGATTTGCAGTTCTGGTTGCAGTGTCAGCTCACAAATGTAATATTCGTGATTTTGGATGTATTTCTTGTATTTTGTCATGGGTACCTGTAATCTGTATTACTGAGCAAACACCGGTTAATAGTACCGATATAAACAAAAAAATAGATAATGAATGGGTGGTAATAAAATGCAATATTCTGGTATGAACATGCATAACATATAAAACCAAAGGTCACAGATTATTCAAACATGTGCACGAGGGTATACGAGGAGACACCAACACGTGGCACCAAACCTAACCCCCCAGTCGGTGTTGGACAGGCGAAAAGCACAATAAACCCGGTACCGCCGGTACAGCCGTCGGTGATGCCCCCCATTCTTTTCTCCTGCAACACTTTGGCCTATCCCACTTCCCCTAGGCAGTTTATCTTCTCTGCAATTATCCAGAGAATTAAAATACCCTCTTTAAATCCATTTTTAATACAAATTTTAATTCACCAATTCAATACACCAAACCCTAATTTTTCGTATAAATACCATACCCCATTTCACACATTCTCACTCTGAATTCCCTGCCAAAACTCTCAAAAACTTTCAAGTCTCTTTTGTGTACAAGTGGAGTTAACAAAGGGTGAAGTTCCGACGACGAAACGACATCCTGACGATTCTCTAGTCTTCTCCCACCCCTCTTCTTTCCCAAAAGCCAGTAAGTCCCTTCTTCCCCTTTCTTTTTCTATTCTAAAACTTTTCTATTTTAAAACCCGTTGGAAACGGAGTTAATCCGACTTCCGATTTTCTTTTCTACAAAAATACAACTTTTTCTTAATAACAAACCTCCAAAATGTTAATATATTATTTAGTAATTATTAATAAAGATAATAGAACAAGTTTGACATCAAAATAATAATCATAGCGAGTTCTATTTCATTTTTACATTAAAATGCCCTTATGTTTATATTTGACATTACTTATTGTTTTTGACCCTTTTACCTTAGAAAACTCACGAGATAATGACCTACCTCATCACAACACACATATCTTGATATAGCACGATGGAAGTTTGGGAACATAGTTATGGGATAATACGATGTTTCAAATAAATACCACTAACTTATAAAACCATTTCTTAAAAAAGATATATTAAACAATTCCTTGCAATTGCGCCTCTACAACCCACTTTTGGGGACCCCGTTCGGGATAGTGCGGATTATCACACATCCTTGGGCCTAATAGAGTGAGATGCAGACCTCCGAAAGGAGCATTCGATCTCGATGGAATTTTTATGCATTTTTCTTTAGAAAATGTGATTTCTACATGAAAATAAATAAAATTTATTTTAAATATATATATTTATCAAAAAAATATCTATTTTAATTATATTCTATAAATATTCTAAGTTTTTCAAATCAAAAGAATCACCATTATATGAAAATATCATCCAAATACAAAACAATTCCAATATTTCAATACAATACCATATACTATGAAAATTAGGTTCTACTCACTAGAAATTTCATAATTATAAAATATACATCTATGAAAATCCTAAAGACGATAATTAAATACTTGAGGTGTATTTTGAAAATTATATCAAACTCTTTTTACATAAAACCCCCCTCAAGTTATGTTAAATTACAATAAGGACTTTAGTAAACATAGGTTTAAATGGGACCAATTCTCTTGAGCCTTAGGGAGCTGGAGAATGTGGGTGCTTGCGTATTTAAGGTAGACAATCTAACAAACGGTGTTATCAACACGGTAATTGTCTTGGAAAAAGACACAAATCCCGCCGTCCATGTGCAGCAGTTACCGATAACATCAAAACAAATTCAGGATTTCAAGTTCTTTTTAAAGTGTCTGACTCGGACTGAGTCTCAATCTAATCAATCTGACTTGAATATGATTCAAGTATAAAACTACAATTCAACATGAATCCGTTTATTCAATCTATATCAATCTATATTGACCGAACCGAACCATGGATATATTCCGTCTACATGACTCTCTATTTACATACATTCCGTTTACTGATATCATGGTTTCGGCAAGTATTCCAGTTACTACAGACAATACAATACAATCAATACAATAATACACTACGGGGTTTATAAAGGGGTAGAGTGTACGAGATATGTTAAAAGTGGTACGAGGTGGTCACTAAAGACGTAATTACATCCATACCGTTGTTCCGTGGTATTTTCGACGGAGCCTTGTACTACGGGTTACTGAAGTCCACGGTGTAAGTTGGACTCCTCTCGTATACACTGGCATATTCTGTACCAAGTTATAAACAACTGCGTTAACATTATAATAAAACATTACAAGTTATACTCTCTTTCTGTCTATTCTATCTCTACCCATCTTTGGGACTTATCGAGCGATTGTTCGCTGACGACATTCATATTTCTCTTCTTCTTTGGAATGTTTTCAGGAGGATCCGACTCTCTGGAGTTCGAGACCAGTCAGGAGCACTTGGAGCAAATCACAGAAGACCCTGAGCATTAGACTTTACTTGTACATACCTTTTTAATTTCAGTTATGCCATTGTTTTGGCATTGCATTCCAGACCTGTATTTACATTTCCAGTTGTACCTGTAAAAAAATATTTAATATATAAAGTTGTTGTTCATTATATTCTTGCCTCTTGTGTACATTTTACTTTATATTGCTTAGATACGCTTAGGGTGTTTACTTCGGAATAAATACGCAGCGGGCATCGCCGCGTCCCCTCCCGTACACCGGAAAGCGGGACGTGACAGAACACTCGGGGTGCGCGACATCAACTTACAGTGGTATCAGATCCCATCTGGAGATTCCGTGATGTGGACATTGAACTAACAGATCCTTAAAGCGTTCATGACATTTTGAGAATGTTTCATTTGGAAGCTGGGTGAATTGATTGATTTCGCTACGGACTCGAGCTGTCTTGTGATTATGGTAGAATTTATTAAGGAATGCTGCAACGAATTCTTCCGAATTCGTAATGGAATGTGCGGTAGTGTTATACAGCCACTTCTCGGCTATATCGCACAAGGTGAATGGAAGAAGACGTAGACGCATAGCATCCACAGAAAGCTGTGAAGTACCCATCATTGCGCATACATTTTCAAATTTTGTAATAAAGACATATGCGTCTTCAGTATCGAGACCGTGATATTTGGGTAGAAGGTTGATGTATTGAGGTTTAATCTGAAAATTGTCCCCATTGGCTGGTGGAATGGAGAGACAGGTCGAAAGAGGACCTCGTGTAGGATAGCACCGCTCTTGGAGAGAGATGCGGGGTGGATTCTGCGCACCAACGGACGGCGGCAGAGTAGTGGTAAAGAAGTTCGATGGAGAATCTTCCATCGAAGTGGGTGTGGTGGTGGGTAAAGAAGAGGTAAATGTAGAAATACCGACTTTGGGGTCGATAGAAGGAACGCGGACTAAACGGGCACTAGAATCCCGTGTCCAGCCGAGCTTGCACTAAAGGGTTTAGTACAAGTGGCAGCGTTGATAATTAGGGGAAAAATGAAGTGATTGGTGTTTGTTTTGAAAAAGATACGGATTTTTAAAAAAAATGATGCAAATCACAACAAATGCAACAAGCAACCCTAAGTCTAGTGGTCACCTAGGTAAAGGCTCTAGACCGCTCCTAACTGCCAAAAGACAAGTCGCAGGATCAATCCTCCACTGCCTTTTTGTCTCTCCTGTGGCCAGGTAAGTGGGAGGTTCTCCACCACGTAAGTAGTGGGCCTAATTAAGTAACCACTTGCCTTAGACACACTTGCCTTAGACACCACAAAAGAAACGCGGATAAGCAATGAATTACCCACGGCCTTCTTCTGTCCTAAGTGAGCGCGACGGTCCTTAGAGTCATGTCTAGATTTTTTTAATTAATGAGGGTAATGCGGATGCAAGTTTATGATTTTCGGGGCTTAGGAAGGGTAATGAACTCCCCACCTAATCTGAATTTGGCTGTGCCCCTTAAATTCCGTATTAATATGCAAACAACCAAGAATCAAAACACGCACAATTTTTATTGCTTTTTGCGGCGCTGCGAATTTTGCAAAGAAACCTGCAGCAAATTGTAAGTTAGAGCAGACAGAGAAGGAGATAAGAAAGTCTAGAAGTCACCTGAGAAAATTGGTACAGCGAGTCCCCAGGATGGCCGCAGAACCGCCGTAATGAGCATACAATGGCCGCGGATCCGCGGTGTGGTAGATTGTTCACCGCACGAAATTTCTTCAGGCTACTACTGTTCACCTTCTAGGCTCTCAGGAATATTCATAAAAAAAATTCCCAAGCTCCACAGATTCCAGATTTCCTCGCAACAAATCACAATGAATCGTTTAGTGTTTGCGCGAATTTTGATCTAAAAATTTTAATGGAATAAACTTTTCAACTCAAATTTCAAAAACGAACGAATTAGCGCACTATCCTCGGCAACGGCGCCATTTGATTGTTACATTTTCCGGAGTGTATATAAAAAAATGTAAGAAATCATAACCAAAAATATTTTGACCGCAATCAATAACGGTGTCGATTGTAGCGCGTTAGCGAGTGCGGATCGTCCACAGGGAAAGTGAGATCCGTTCGTATTTCGAATTAGATGAATCGAAAATTTAAAGAAAAGAAACAATTCATGATTTATAGAATTGAAGTTCAAGAACTAGTAAAATGTAGATCTAATAACTAGAAAACATTAAAATCAAGAATTGAGAATTGATGATTTCCATTCCAAGAATCAAGAATCGAAGTGAGGCTCGTAGGAATCGATCGGATCTATAGATGTGATGAAATCTATTGATTACTTATTCTTATCCATCGATGAATTGATACTAGATCGATGATGATCAACGAGAATTAGGGATTTCTTATGAAACTAGGGTTTCATCTTCTATCCCTTATCCTTTCGTCGATATCATCCACATTCTAGCCTCTAGTAAATTCAAGAATCAATCGTGGATCCCTAATTTCGAGCGAACACAATCAAGAAAGCATCGCATCGAAACTAGGTCATCGATTCTTCAATTTGCTATGGTTTACAAACTCGTAGGACTTAAGAATTGTACAAGAATCTATTCATCATCATCTATTGATCGTCTTGACTCCTTTACGAGCGGAGTTTTACTCAAACATCACAACAAGAATCACAATCAAGAATTGAGATCGAATCATGATGCAAGAATTTAAAGAAAGCAAGATAAAGAAATTTCACCTTTATTTATCAACAATTTAGTTACAACTCTCAAGATCTACAAGAGGAAGGAACATGATCGTCGATTTCGGCTTCGCTCGGCTCCTTGAGTCACGGATCGGCTTGGATCACTTGCTCCGATGAAGTCCGACGTCGCTTCCTAAAGGATCGAAGGCTTCATGCTTGATTTGGTACTCGAAATTCTTGATTTTGGCTTTGGATTTTGAATTGGGGATTAGTGTTTTGAGGCACAAGTTGTGTCACTCAACTTGTGGGTGGAAGAGGTGATAGAATGAACAACCTTCAACAACCTTTAGAAGTGAAGCCTAGGGTCCCTTTTATAGCCTAAAGAATGGTTAGCTTCCTTTGTAAGCTTGGATTAGGTTAGCTTCCCTTGTAAGCTAGGTAGTTAGGTAGAAGCCTCTAGAAGTAGTTAGTTAGGCTTTAGCTTCCATCTTAAGCTAGAAGGTTAGGGAGAAGCTTCTAGGCTTTAAGGTAGTTAAGGGGGGAAGCTTGTTTGAGAAGCTTAATCATGATTAGCTTGATCAAGTGCTTTTGCTGATCTGGCAGAAGACTCTGGAGAATTCTGGAATTTGACATAGCTTGCTGAGGTGTAGGTACTGAGAGAAGAATACTGGAGCTTTGCAGAAATGATGATGTGTCAGTTCAACCGCGGATCCGCGGCAATAGTGGGTATTGGGCCGCGGATCCACGGTCCAATAGGGGCTTTGAAGCTTCAATTTTCTTTCACGGCTTTCTGATGTCTTCATGGTATTTTCCTGATATATGAAATGTCATAACTCCTTCTAGCTCATTGCCAGATCTCAAGTCTTGGAGTTGGCGTATTTTTTATCAGCGTTTTTCACTGCATTGGCTTTTCTCCTGGAATTTCCTGCACAGATTCTCGAAACAAATGTTGCGCTATACAAGGATGATGCGATGCCATGATAAACACTCAATTTCCCTTAAAATGCCGTTTTTAGTATACAACACAGGTAATCTGGTATTTTACGACTGTTTTGCTAATATGTGCAATATTCAAACTGAACACCTCTAGATGAGTGCAAATGGTAGGGAAATTGACGTGTTAAAAATACATTATTTTCGACTGATCAAATTCCCCCAAACTTATTTTCGGTCGTCTCGAGCGAACTGTTTTATCAAAAAGAGAAGGAGAAAATAAAGAAAAAGAAAAACTAACTAGCACACTTTCGTAGGAAACACGATTACACTGAGCACGTGCAACAAGCCTTTAAACCTCTAGGTGTCCCTAGTAGGAGGAGTGTTGTCTTCTGAGGGTTTTCAGCGGATTGCACCCACAAAATACAATAATAAAAGGAAGACCGTGAATATTACATTTAAAGATAAGAATTGTAAAAGAAAGACTTTGAAAATTAGAGTTTCCAACTATGCTAGCTTTTCGGTTGTCATGAGCCATATCTTAATAGTCATGAAAAAATATCAGAAATCACATCATCCCTCAATAAAACATCGTCTTTATTCTTCATTCCTATCTTTCTTCCAAACATTGATCATATAACCCTACGTGTGTGTAAAATACATCCCTACACCCGGAGAATTCAATTCAAGCTATCATACTCTTGTCCATCTGCCTCAGTACTTTTTAATTAATGAATATTTAGATGAATTTGCTCACACACTTTCATGCGACCGTTAATATTTCTTGAGGTACTAACCGACCGATTACTCATGTGCTTGCTTATACGGTGTTTTTCCTCGTCTTGCACCACCTAAGACTTAGCAGTGACTCCCAGACCAGTTGGTCTACGGCACTAGGTGAAGAGGTACCCTTGCTATATTTTTTTATTGCTGCCTTGGCGATAACAAAACCAGTGTTCATTTTTTCCTTCACCATTTTATATTTTCTTCATTTTTTTTTCCTTCATACTTTTGGCTTTTAGACAAGAGCATTTCAAGGTATCCTCTACTATCCCGAGTTTCAAGACGTGTGTAAGTGCGAATAGCAGGGTATCAACGTTCAAAATGTTTGGCTTCCAGAATAGGAACTATTTTTCAGACTTATTTTTATCCTCAGATTAGTGACTTCCTTCATCTTACTAACCCTTGGGACAACGGCTCATAACTACTTATTACTAGTTCGTATAAGAAAACTTCTAATTTTCTTAGTTTTCTTAAATTTTTCCAATCTTTTGGATGTAATTTTTCACTATCTACTCTTTCATTATCTTATTTATGTATAAAATTTTTATTTTTTGAATTTTTTTTGAATTTTTATAGGTTTTTTCAAAATGTTTTGTGCTTATGCAAAGTATGATGCAAATGATGCAAAAATAAGCACAAACCTCCCCCAAACTTGTTTTCAACAGTGTCCTCACTGTTGCCATCCGCTAAATCTCGAAAACCTGTAAGCCTGGGAGGAAATTTATTAACGGGGGCAAAATATTTAAGTGAAGATCCTCCCCCAAACTTATTTTTGGCTCATCATTTTTGAGTAAAAATTTTCTTTTCAAGAGCCAGATTATACCCCCCCCCCAAACTTGAGTTAAGCCATGTTAATCTTTGAAAATCACATGAGGGGGTCAAGAATCATTGGTAGATGCCAAGCTTTGCAAAGACCGAAAGTTAACACCAACCATTCGAAGATTTTATCAATGTAGTGCTCAGGTTGGTGGAAGAAGAAGTGGGGAAAGGGTAAGAGGTGGAATAGAATGTGTGTGTGTCTCATTTTGGAGAGACGATGCAGTGAATGTGATGGATTACTCGCATTCTTTTTACAGTTCAGAAGAAGGGGTAGAGATTCAATATCATTGATTGGGAGATGATTCATCTCAACACCCATGTCATTCAAAAATGCGAGTTCATCACCGAAGATTTCCTCAAAAGTCTCATCAATACCCCGAAGAATAATGTCATCACAAAGTGCGGGGTGATCTTCAGACTTCAAAAACGGTTCATAATCAGTGTTAGTTGTTGACCCGGACATCTCGGTGGAAGAGTCCGTATGTGTATGATACATAGTTGGGTCAAACAACAATGTATGAAAAGAGTCAAGATCAGTATCATGAGGATCGTCAAATTCGCTGTTGTCGACAACCATTAAGTCGACAGAACAGACCTGAGCAGTATGATCGGAGGGTACACTTCCCAACTTGTAAATGTTCAGCTCTATTGACCTATTCCCGAAGGATAGGATCATAGAGCCATTACGACAGTTGATGATAGCGTTGGAAGTGGCCAAAAAGGGGCGACATAAAATCACCGGAATTTGGTTCCATGGGTTCGCTACAGGCTGTGTATCAATTACAATAAAGTCCACAAGGAATACATATTCCCCGATTTTTATTAACACATCCTCCAGTTCACCCCTAGGTTTGGTGCTTGATCGGTCAGCCATCTGGAGAGTGCAATGGGCTGGTTTCAACTCCCCGATCCCTAACTGCTCATAGAATGAGAAAGGAAGCAGGTTAACACTTGCGCCAAGGTCGAGTAGAGCACGGTTGATGTGTTTCTCCCCAATAGAAATGGAAATAGTAGGATATCCAGTATCCTTACGTTTCCTCGGTAATTGTTGGGGGAAAGCTGTGTCTACTGTCTTTGCCATGAATATCTTCTTGGGCACTTGAGTCTTCCTCTTTCTAGTGCACAAGTCTTTAAGAGTTTTCGCATAAGCGGAGACTTGTTGGATTGCATCTAGAAGAGAGATGTTGATATTAACCTGTTTCAAGATTTCAGTGATCTTCTCCATTTGTGGACTTGGTCTGTTTCCCCTTAACCGATTCGGGTAAGGAGCTTAGGCAATAAGGTCGGGGTCCAACATTGGAGAAGATCGTGTGGGTGGAAATGATCTAAGAATAGGAGTGGGGATCGTTTTCGGTGGACTAGAAGAGCTGTGCTGAGGTGTCGAGCCTTGTGGGAAATGGAGAATAGGCTCGGAAGAAAATGGTGGGGTAGACGAACTGGGGTTAGAATTAGAAGTAGAAGTGGAAGGAAAGGTCTCAGCCGGGGTATCATCGATAGATTTTTCAGTGTCATCAATCTCTTCCCCAACGTGATTGTCAAGCACTCTTTCAGATCTCAACGTGATTGCATTCACATGATGTGAATAGCCAGGATTGGGTAAAGGTTGAGCTGGAAGTTTCCCTTTCTCTCTTGCACTCATTTCGGCTTTTAATTGTGCAATTTTTTCTTCCATCGATTTAAGATTCTAATTTTGAGAGACAATGATCTTCATCACATTATCGAAGGAAGATTGCATTTTTGCCGTCCCTTGGATGGATTGTTTCATGAAAGTATCCAAGGTTTGTGCTAGTGCAGAGGTATTATCTGTACCGGTCAATTGCAAAGAGTTTTCATGTGGTGCAAAAGTGTTGGCCGGATTTTGGAAGTTTTGTGATTGGTGGGGGTGCTGACTGAATTGAAGTGGTTGCTGTTGCGGTGGAGGGACCCTTTGGAAATTGTTTTGATTTGGAACCGTGTTTTGATTTTGTTGTTGGTTCCAAGTAAAGTTAGGGTGATTCCTCCAACCCTGATTATAAGTGGAAGAAAATGGATTGTTCCTAGGTCGTTGTTGGAAAGCAGAATCGATATGCTAATGACCTTGAAACGGAGAATTTAGTGGACATTCTTCCGTCAAATGAGAAGGATCAGAACAGCATCCACATACAGTTTTGGAGAGTGACATTTGATTTAGGGCGGCGGCTAAAAATTTGTTTTACATAGTCTCGAGTTTCTTTTGCATAGCTGAAATGTCAGCTCTAACTCCTATGGAAACTTCCGATTGGTTATTGCCACCCCTAGACGATTGACTCACACCCTCCCACTGTAAAGATTTTTCAGCGAAATCTTCTAAAAACTTCCAGGCTTCCCCATCATCTTTGGTCATGAAATTGCCTTGACACATTAATTCAGGGGTCTGTTTTGTGTTAGGATTAATGCCCTCAAATATGATTCGGCACTGATCCCATCTGGAGATTCCGTGATGTGGACATTGAACTAACAGATCCTTAAAGCGTTCATGACATTTTGAGAATGTTTCATTTGGAAGCTGGGTGAATTGATTGATTTCGCTACGGACTCGAGCTGTCTTGTGATTATGGTAGAATTTATTAAGGAATGCTGCAACGAATTCTTCCGAATTCGTAATGGAATGTGCGGTAGTGTTATACAGCCACTTCTCGGCTATATCGCACAAGGTGAATGGAAGAAGACGTAGACGCATAGCATCCACAGAAAGCTGTGAAGTACCCATCATTGCGCATACATTTTCAAATTTTGTAATAAAGACATATGCGTCTTCAGTATCGAGACCGTGATATTTGGGTAGAAGGTTGATGTATTGAGGTTTAATCTGAAAATTGTCCCCATTGGCTGGTGGAATGGAGAGACAGGTCGAAAGAGGACCTCGTGTAGGATAGCACCGCTCTTGGAGAGAGATGCGGGGTGGATTCTGCGCACCAACGGACGGCGGCAGAGTAGTGGTAAAGAAGTTCGATGGAGAATCTTCCATCGAAGTGGGTGTGGTGGTGGGTAAAGAAGAGGTAAATGTAGAAATACCGACTTTGGGGTCGATAGAAGGAACGCGGACTAAACGGGCACTAGAATCCCGTGTCCAGCCGAGCTTGCACTAAAGGGTTTAGTACAAGTGGCAGCGTTGATAATTAGGGGAAAAATGAAGTGATTGGTGTTTGTTTTGAAAAAGATACGGATTTTTAAAAAAAATGATGCAAATCACAACAAATGCAACAAGCAACCCTAAGTCTAGTGGTCACCTAGGTAAAGGCTCTAGACCGCTCCTAACTGCCAAAAGACAAGTCGCAGGATCAATCCTCCACTGCCTTTTTGTCTCTCCTGTGGCCAGGTAAGTGGGAGGTTCTCCACCACGTAAGTAGTGGGCCTAATTAAGTAACCACTTGCCTTAGACACACTTGCCTTAGACACCACAAAAGAAACGCGGATAAGCAATGAATTACCCACGCCCTTCTTCTGTCCTAAGTGAGCGCGACGGTCCTTAGAGTCATGTCTAGATTTTTTTAATTAATGAGGGTAATGCGGATGCAAGTTTATGATTTTCGGGGCTTAGGAAGGGTAATGAACTCCCCACCTAATCTGAATTTGGCTGTGCCCCTTAAATTCCGTATTAATATGCAAACAACCAAGAATCAAAACACGCACAATTTTTATTGCTTTTTGCTGCGCTGCGAATTTTGCAAAGAAACCTGCAGCAAATTGTAAGTTAGAGCAGACAGAGAAGGAGATAAGAAAGTCTAGAAGTCACGTGAGAAAATTGGTACAGCCAGTCCCCAGGATGGCCGCAGAACCGCCGCAATGAGCATACAATGGCCGCGTATCCGCGGTGTGGTAGATTGTTCACTGCACGAAATTTCTTCAAGCTACTACTGTTCACCTTCTAGGCTCTCAGGAATATTCATAAAAAAAATTCCCAAGCTCCACAGATTCCAGATTTCCTCGCAACAAATCACAATGAATCGTTTAGTGTTTGCGCGAATTTTGATCTAAAAATTTTAATGGAATAAACTTTTCAACTCAAATTTCAAAAACGAACGAATTAGCGCACTATCCTCGGCAACGGCGCCATTTGATCGATACATTTTCCGGAGTGTATATAAAAAAATGTAAGAAATCACAACCAAAAATATTTTGACCGCAATCAATAACGGTGTCGATTGTAGCGCGTTAGCGAGTGCGGACCGTCCACAGGGAAAGTGAGATCCGTTCGTATTTCGAATTAGATGAATCGAAAATTTAAAGAAAAGAAACAATTCATGATTTATAGAATTGAAGTTCAAGAACTAGTAAAATGTAGATCTAATAACTAGAAAACATTAAAATCAAGAATTGAGAATTGATGATTTCCAATCCAAGAATCAAGAATCGAAGTGAGGCTCGTAGGAATCGATCGGATCTATAGATGTGATGAAATCTATTGATTACTTATTCTTATCCATCGATGAATTGATACTAGATCGATGATGATCAACGAGAATTAGGGATTTCTTGTGAAACTAGGGTTTCTTCTTCTATCCCTTATCCTTTCGTCGATATCATCCACATTCTAGCCTCTAGTAAATTCAAGAATCAATCGTGGATCCCTAATTTCGAGCGAACACAATCAAGAAAGCATCGCATCGAAACTAGGTCATCGATTCTTCAATTTGCTATGGTTTACAAACTCGTAGGACTTAAGAATTGTACAAGAATCTATTCATCATCATCTATTGATCGTCTTGACTCCTTTACGAGCGGAGTTTTACTCAAACATCACAACAAGAACCACAATCAAGAATTGAGATCGAATCATGATGCAAGAATTTAAAGAAAGCAAGATAAAGAAATTTCACCTTTATTTATCAACAATTTAGTTACAACTCTCAAGATCTACAAGTGGAAGGAACATGATCGCCGATTTCGGCTTCGCTCGGCTCCTTGAGTCGCGGATCGGCTTGGATCACTTGCTCCGATGAAGTCCGACGTCGCTTCCTAAAGGATCGAAGGCTTCATGCTTGATTTGGTACTCGAAATTCTTGATTTTGGCTTTGGATTTTGAATTGGGGATTAGGGTTTTGAGGCACAAGTTGTGTCACTCAACTTGTGGGTGGAAGAGGTGATAGAATGAACAACCTTCAACAACCTTTAGAAGTGAAGCCTAGGGTCCCTTTTATAGCCTAAAGAATGGTTAGCTTCCTTTGTAAGCTTGGATTAGGTTAGCTTCCCTTGTAAGCTAGGTAGTTAGGTAGAAGCCTCTAGAAGTAGTTAGTTAGGCTTTAGCTTCCATCTTAAGCTAGAAGGTTAGGGAGAAGCTTCTAGGCTTTAAGGTAGTTAAGGGGGGAAGCTTGTTTGAGAAGCTTAATCATGATTAGCTTGATCAAGGGCTTTTGCTGATCTGGCAGAAGACTCTGGAGAATTCTGGAATTTGACATAGCTTGCTGAGGTGTAGGTACTGAGAGAAGAATACTGGATCTTTGCAGAAATGATGATGTGTCAGTTCAACCGCGGATCCGCGGCAATAGTGGGTATTGGGCCGCGGATCCGCGGTCCAATAGGGGCTTTGAAGCTTCAATTTTCTTTCACGGCTTTATGATGTCTTCATGGTATTTTCCTGATATATGAAATGTCATAACTCCTTCTAGCTCATTGCCAGATCTCAAGTCTTGGAGTTGGCGTATTTTTTATCAGCGTTTTTCACTAAATTGGCTTTTCTCCTGGAATTTTCTGCACAGATTCTCGAAACAAATGTTGCGCTATACAAGGATGATGCGATGCTATGATAAACACTCAATTTCCCTTAAAATGCCGGTTTTAGTATACAACACAGGTAATCTGGTATTTTACGACTGTTTTGCTAATATGTGCAATATTCAAACCGAACACCTCTAGATGAGTGCAAATGGTAGGGAAATTGACGTGTTAAAAATACATTATTTTCGACAAATCAAGCTCCACAAAATGGTGCTCTCGGGTCTGCCTCCCCTCAGGGGCCACCTCATGATGGCCCCGGGGGGTGGGTACCCCTCCCGAGGCCCCCGGATCGACAGTTAATTTTTGCCCCCTCGCCTCCGTGAAGGTTCAGACGGGTTTCGAGTTTGTTTCGACTCCCGGATTGGCTTAAAATGATTTTTTTTAGTGACTTTAGTAGACAGTTTTTCATGGTCTTGAAAAATTAGTTTCGTTCGCTAATTGTGAGCGGATTTTATAACATTGTGGGTTACTTTACAAGCTTTGTGATGTGTATATGTGTTCGTAAACCTTCGCTAATTGCTATACGTTGATTAGTTGGGGGTTGCACATATCTGTATTGTGATGGTTTGTGGATATGGAGTATTGGATCGTCGTGAATGAATAGTCAGGGGATGTGAGAAGAGTGTTTTCTTTTCTTTCATTCGATGTAAATTTGTAAACTGATGTAATATTATTTTTGCGGGGCACATCCGGGTTGAGGTTGTAGCCACCGTTGTATTATTTCTTTTACTGTTTTTGCTCCTAGGATAGACCCAAGGTGGGGTGCACAAACTACCAGGTTCTTGAAGTGCCGAATGGCCTACTCATTTTATTGAGGGAGGCTGCTTCACTTCGGGAATTTGGCAGGTAGTTTTCCGCACCCGTAGGGGTCTATGGTGGGGTTTGGCTATTCATCACGACCATGGAATCCGTCTTTCGTTACAGGTTTAAACAAAACGCGGAATTCCTAGTATATCCAATATGTTCATCTGTGATCTGGAATGCCTATTATTGCGTGAGACGAATGGATATATTATATATGTTATATAATAGATGTTGCTTATTTTTTGCACCCGTGCTAGTCCAGGCCCCGCTCTGGCGTTAGTTAAGTAACCTAACGGTGTTAGACGGGGCCCAGGGGCGAATGCGGATGGCATAAACGTACGTGGTATTTTCGTTTCTTTCTGCAATGGTAGGTGTAAATGATGGGACTGCATTTTATGTTTAATGAAAAGCAAACAAACCAAAGCTGAATCGTTGAAACAATTTTTAAACCACTCGGTTTTTTAAAAAAGCAAACTTTTAAATGCGGAGCTTAAACCACTCCTTTAAAAGCTATCATGATTCCTTCGATCATATCAAGTTCATTACGTTCACGGTTTAGCCAAAACCATTCGTAGCCCTCCATCATTTCAAATAGGTATTTAGTAGTATTCAAGCTATGTATTTTTACCTTCGCCAAGACATGGTGATTGGTAGTTGTTGGGTATTCATCTGTAGCATAGATAGATGCGTTGCTTTGGGACAGTCGTACTACTATTTTGGCCTTCGTCAAAGGTATGTACGGGTGGGTTCAAATTAACCTGGACAATGACGAGTAGAACTTGACTTGCGACTTATGATATATTGGCCTTCATCAAGGTCATAAGAGCTTGGGGCAAAAATCGACACGGGAGTTTCTAAGAAAACTGAAACTTGCTAGTGTTGCATACCATTTGGAGTGTGATAATTTTGGTAGGATTCCTTCAGGATTATCACACAATGATATCTGGATCCCGATCCTACTGTGAGTATCCGCTACTCCTCGGAAGATTTTTTCACTAAAAACGATCAATGTTATAAACCAAGTAGGTGTCTAGAACGGTATTAGCGGGGCTACGCCTCCAGGGAAAAGAGGTTATGTAATTAAGGGATTTCACGAAAGCGTTGGAAAACCTCCCTCGAAATACCAACACCAGCCTAGCCGAAAGGTTAAGCAAGTATTGTAAGAGTGAGATTAATCCTGACTAATTCTTCTTTTATGCTTTGAGGAAGGATTCAAGATAAAGTGGTAGCTATCCTGTTTAGATAAACTAATAACCAATCTAAACTTGTAAGAGAATCATGCTAAGTGTTCTCTCTCTCTCTCTCAATTGCAGCGATCAGGTGACCAGACATAGGTTACAGCTAGATAATAAATTGACTGAGCCAGAATGGCAAAGGTTTGTCCAGATGTCCATTACCTATAACAAGCTGGGCCACCTCCTTACTATTAAAGCCCCTGCCGTCCCTGGTCCAGTTTCCACCATCGTGGATGTTGATATCCGTAAGACAAGGGAAAAAGACTGTGCGAATGCCAAGTGCCTCGTGTTGGCCTCAATGGATAGTGAACACCAGAGGCAGCACGAGAAGATGGACTTAGCTTCTATCTTCCTCCATAACAAAGATTTATATGGAGAGCAATCTCGTATCGCAAGATATGAGACCTCGAAGGAATTGCTTCAAGCGAGGTTGGCTGTCGGGTCATCTGTAGGGGACCACTTCCCAACAATGATCAACTATATTAAAGAGCTCACGGACCTGGGGACTACGTTGGAGAACAAGTTATGTACTAACTTGATTCTACAGTCCCTACCTTCTACTTACACCCTGAAGGAAACCAGGGAGACACCCGCTGTACTTATTAGGGAATCTTCATCTTCTAGATCCAAGGCGAAAGCCAAGGGAGAGAAGAAGAAGGCCTCCACCAAGCCGATCGGCGGTGTTAGTAAGGTAGAAGGAAAGGGCAGGGAAAAGGTTTTGGGGATAACAGTAAGGAAGAAGGATTGTTCCTATTGTCATGGGAAAGACCGTTGGCAGAAGAAATCCAGGGCTTGGAAAGCCAGAATCTAGGATCCGAAGCACGTTGTGATTTTGGCTTTGGGTGCGTTTGTGATTGTGATTGAAAACTGTTTGTCAATTAACTCTACTTCCTGGGTATTAGATACCGGATCAAGATCTCATATCTGTAATTCATTACAGGCTTTGAGAAACCGTAGAGTTATCAGGGTAGGTGATATGACTCTCAGGGTTGCTAACGGAATGAGCGTGGACGCTGTATCCGTAGGGGAATATCACCTAGGATTGACAAGCGGGCAAATATTGATTTTACGTAACTGTTTGTGTGTACCTAGTCTAGCTTGTAATATCATATCTGTATCTTTACTTTCTAAAGAAGGATATGATTTTACATTTGTAAGCGATGTGGTCCACATTCACCTTAATCAAGCTTTGATTGGGTTAGGTAAACTAGATAACGGTATATACGTATTAAATCAAGCTCAGGTTTTCAACGTCCAGAACACACTTAAAAGAAAGTCCCCAGAATTAAATAAGGCTTTCTTGTGGCATAGTAGACTGGGCCACATCAATGAAATACGGTTGACGAAGTTACATAGGGAGTGATATTTGGTTCCGTTCGAATATCAGTTTTATGCAACTTGTCAATCATGTCTCAAAGGAAAGATGACAAAGACTTCGTTCACTGGACACGGAGTAAGAGCGAGCGAGCTTTTAGAACTCATACACAGCGATGTGTGTGGTCCAATGTCTACATGCACGAAGTGGTTATTCCTATTTCATTACTTTTACGGATGATTTCTCTAGGTATGGACATGTCTGCATGATGAAACATAAATCCGAGGCCTTTGAGAAATTCCGAGAATATAAGAATGAAGTGGAAAAACAAACAGGCAAAGTATCAAGACACTGAGATTTGATCAAGGTGGTGAATACTTAAGTGCCAAGTTCCTGGATTACTTAAAAGAGAATGGAATTCTCTCCCAGCTTACTCCTCCATACACACCATAACACAACGGTGTATCGGAAAGGCAGAATATAACCCTATTGGATATGGTACGTTCCATGATGAGTAATGATGAGTTACCGCTATCCTTCTGGGGTTATGCATTAGAATCAGCTGCACATATTTTGAACAAGGTTCCTACCAAGACTGTGCCTACCACACCATATCAGATGTGGAGTGGGAAGAAACCCGATCTTCAGTATCTGAAGATATGGGGATGTCCAGCTTTTGTAAAAAAGCAGCATGCAGACAAGCTTAAGGCACGCTCAATTCTTTGTAAGTTTGTGGGATACCCAAAGAATTCCAGGGGGTATCTTTTCTATTACGCAGAGGAACAAAAGCTTTTTGTTTCTCGTCATGCCCAATTTTTAGAAAATCAATTTTTGGAAAAAGAAACTAGTGGGAGCGCAATAGAACTGGAAGAAATTCCAGAACCACATGCTATTATTGAAAGCATGGTAGAACCAAAGGTTTCGAAAGAACAGGACATTCCCACGCCACTCCGTAGGACTAGCAGGCAGTCTCATCCGCCCGAGAGATACTACGGTTTTCTCATAGACGGGGATAGAGAGGATTGCATCATTGACAATGATGAGCTAATTAGCTTCTAGCAAGCCATTCAGAGCGGTGACTCGGTAAAATGGCTGGTTGCAATGCGGACCGAGATGGAGTCCATATACACCAACAAAGTATGGACTTTGTACATTGCTCCAGAAGGGGTAAAACCCGTAGGCTGCAAATGGATCTTCAAAAAGAAGATTGGTGTAGATGGACAGGTTGAAACCTATAAGGCTAGACTTGTTGCAAAAAGTATTCGTCAAAGACCTGGTTTGGACTATGATGAAACCTTTTCTCCGGTGGCTATGCTCAAATCCATTCTGATCCTTCTTGCCATTGCTACCTTCCACGATTATGAAATTTAGCAGATGGATGTAAAGACCGCTTTTCTGAATGGACATTTAGAAGAGTGCATCTATATGGATCAGCCAGAGGGTTTCATTCAGAGTGGGAGCAGTGGAAAAGTGTGCAAGTTGCTTAAGTACATTTATGGATTAAAGCAGGCATCACGGAGTTGGAACATCTTTTTTGATGAGACGGTCAAAGAATTCGACTTTATCAAAAATCCAGATGAACCATGCATCTATAGTAAGATTGTAGCGAGAACTGTGGTATTCCTCGTCTTGTACGTGAATGATATTCTCTTGATAGGAAATGACATTCCTATGCTACAATCAGTCAAAAGATTCTTGTCACAGAGGTTCTCCATGAAAGACCTGGGTGATGCCTCCTACATTCTGGGGATCCAGATCTATCGTGATAAATCTAAAAGGATGTTGGGACTTTTGCAGTCCAGGTACATCGACACCATATTAAAGAGATTTAGTATGGAAGATTCAAAGCGCGCGAATCTACCGGTTTATCACGGAATCACCCTTTCTAAAGAGATGTATCCCAAGACTGATTTGGAAAGGGCTCGCATGTCAATTATACCTTATGCTTCTACGGTAGGCTCTATAATGTATGCGATGTTGTGTACCAGACCAGTTATTGTTTACACACTTAGCGTGGCAAGCCGGTATCAGTCAAACTCAGGGGAGAACCACTGGATAGCAGTAAAGAACATTCTCAAGTATCTGAGAAGGACTAAGGAGACGTTCTTGGTGTATGGCAGAAAAGACCTCAAGATCGAGGCCTTTGCTGACTCCAGCTTCCAGAGTGACAAGGATGACTCCAGCTTCCAGAGTGACAAGGATGACTCCAAATCCATGTCGGGTTATGTCTTTACCCTCAATGGACCCTCAATGGAGGGGCGGTCTGTTGGAAGAGCTCCAAGCAGGACACCATTGCTGACTCAACGATAGAAGCGGAGTATTCCGCTGCTTGTGACGCCGTGAAAGAATCATTCTGGATGAAGAAGTTCCTAACAGAACATCAGGTGGTTCCGTCCATTGTAGATCTAATACCTCTGTATTGTGATAACAACAACGCTATAGCTTTAGCGAAGGGACCCAGGTCCCATCAGAAGTCTAGACATATCTTAAGGCAGTACCACCTGATCAGGGAGATCGTTGATCGCTGGGAGATCGAGGTGCGGTGAGCAGATACGGAGAACAACACTGCAGATCCACTCACAAAGGTCATCCCTCAGACACAGTTCGAGAGGCTATTCGAGATGATAGGTTTGCGATATGCCAATACATGGCCTTAATGCAAGTTGGAGATTGTTAGTGATATATGCCCTGGAGGCCATTATTGTATCATACCGGTTTGTATATTACATATTGGAAGCTTGGGATATACATGGGTATAGTAACAGTCTTGCTCGAAATAGTAGTATGCTACCTGGTTTGTTTCTACCTCAATATGTGCATGTGTTTCTTTTAGCATATCGCTTATACATATTGGTAGAGCCATTAGGATCTTTGCTTGATTACCAGCGTTATGATGGCAGTCATAGTAGTGGAGGCTGGGTAGTCTATAAGCACATCCTTATACAGGTCCCTAGTCGTGAGATTATCGAGACGGGGCATCGATACTCCAGAGTAGACTAGTGTATACGCTTCTCATACCTGCAGGGGAGATGGTCTGTCCCACAGCCATTAGTACGCTGTACTGGAGATAGTATGCAGGTGCTCATTGGGTTATGAGTACACTGGACAAGACTCGTAGGGAGCCGCTGGTGGGTATTATACCTATCGTCGGGCAGCAGTTCCCAGGTGACATAAGTACAGCTTAGTCCGTCGAATTGACATGGCTACTTCGCCTCGAATGTGTTCTTACTGTTCTTATATTACTACCCTACCCCGGCTTAAAGGAGTCGTACAAATATGTAGTAGTTGGGTGCAGTCCCGAAGCACTTAGAGGCAGTGGCGGTTAGATAGGATTTGTCTCTTCCGGTATTAGGGGTTGATATCGCACTGTGTTCACAAAGCCATTATACAAAGTCCCTAGGCAGGGCAAGCGAGATTTACTGGTAGGTACTCCAGTAGTTTTTCAGGGTGTTTTGGGCTACACTCCGGCACGACTTATTGCGCTATTAGGGGTCTGACGGCTACCGCCCCTAGGCCCAATATGCAATACTCATAGACGAACATACCGGACTGTACGGAGATTGCCACATATAGGCTCAGTAGGAGTTCGGATGAGTTTGCTTATCAGCCTTCTTATTGACAGATACCTGGGTAGCCATTACGTGCAGCTAGTACCGCTGATGGCTTGTGGTTAAACCCACTGCCAGCATAGTGTCGAGTCTTTAGAGTCCCACACAGAGGGTTTCCCTGCATCGGGAAAAAGAGGTAGAGGCCGTATGGTTTTACGGTAGGGATTCGATCACATACGTGTACTTGTACACGGATACTGATTGGGCGGACAATACTAATGGGCTTTAGTTTAAGCCGGATCCTAGTATTGTATTATTGGATTGTTATCATCTTAGTGTATTCGTATTTTTCGGAATACGGATACGTGTATGTACATACAGTGAGGGGCATTCTTGTAATTTTGCAAGGCATACTTCTAGAAGGAGCCACCTCATTATATGTATTATCCATTTTCCAAATGGATTAATAAGGTGAAAATAGGAAAATGGAGGAGACTTAATGTGGCATGGTGTAAAGAATGGGCTTGGATTATTTTATTTGGTTTGGGATCACTATTGAAGCATAGGAGGTATTTTATATTGTGCTATATTTCCATGGTCCAATATGTGATTATATACTTAGCCATTCTCTGCACGTCATTTTATGAGGTTAGCCCATTTTTCTTCTCCTCATTCTCTCTCTTGATTTCTCCATCTCCTTCTTCCTCAAACAAACCATAATCTTTCACATGTGTTGTGAGCCATAGGGTTTAGTGAGACTAAATAATCCATTAGCACTCTTTACATCATCTAGGACATCTAGTTTAGCGAACTACGTGCCTTAGTTACCTCGGTTTTGAAGTTGGAGCTCGGACTATAGACTCTCGGGTGGGTCGTCTTGGACTTGAGAGGACCTACGAGGAGGCCCGATCCATGTACGATCCGATGAGCCTATGACGAGGAGGAGGATAGCAAGAAGACCCGAAGGACATGGTTCTGTGAGGTATAACTTTCTTTCCGAGTAGTTAACCTCATACAGTTTAGCTAGCTACGGTTTATGGTCGATCTTGGGTTCAAGTCGGTATTGCGAAGCCCGTAAAAATTGTTTTTTGCGTATTTCGCCTCCCCGTAAACCCGCAAGGTGCGCGACACCGACTTACACATCTAACATAATGGGTTCATCTTCAACGTTATTCTCATCACCGCTCTCACTAACACCTTCGGTCAAATCAAACGAATAGGTATTCAAGAATTCATCAATTATACTATCCTCAATCGATAAATCATTTGGTTCACTTGATGGAGTTGGAAGGTTTGAAATATCAAGTGTAGTTGAATAATGATCGGTTTGATTTGAAATGGTGTCAAGCTCTCTTTCACACTCACTGTTAGCAAAGTCAAACATGTTATTCTCGGGCACCTCATCACTTAGACTATGAAGCGGTTGAACATCGAATATATTCGGTTGGGATGCAGGATAGAAGATGTCAAAGTCAAAAGAATTGGTTTTGGTTTGACTTTGATGGATCTCTTGATCTTTTTCACCATTCAATTCCAACTCTACTTCAAGGCTAGACATGGGTTGTGAAAAAGTTCCAATGAAGGATTCTCTTTAAACCATGGAACTTCCTAATTGGTTTTCAAAAGCATTGTCTAGATAAGGTGGGGAAGTTGAGTGTGGTTGGGAAGTGTCTAATTGTTGGCTACGGGCAAGTTCAATGTGTTCCGCAATCGACATGCGTTTATGATTTGCTGCATTAGCCTGAAGAGAAATGTTAAGAAAAGACGCCTTTAATTGTTAGCTACAGGCAAGTTCAATGTGTTCCGCAATCGACATGCGTTTATGACTTGTCTTATTAGCCTCACGATAAGTGTCAACATGAGAGCGTGTGAAATTTTAGTATTGTGGATAAGAATTAGAAGGGTGAACCTAAGTTTCATAAACAGGATTAGGATCAATACTGTGATATAATGAATATTGAGATTGATTGGTTAGTTGGCGACTGGCAATTGCTAGTTGTTTAGCAAAGGTGATGGGTGTAAAAGATATCATATTCGCCTCAAAACGAGTATCAATATTTTCGTATGGAAATGATGGTGTTTGTTGTCCTAACGGTTTTGGATTAGTGAAAGGATTGAAACTTTGGCTTTCAGCCTTCGCAGTATGTTCAGCGATGGACATGCGTTTCGAAGTTCTCTCACTCGCCTTAAACGAATTATCAACATAAGAAGATGTGGAATTTTGATGCGGTTGATAGGAACTTGAGTGAGGTATCCAACTGTTCTTTTCCGCGTGCTCTATCCTATCCCTTAAAGACATAGTAGAGTCGGATTTTGTACCGAAACAGTTACAAAAACAAGATATATCTGGCTCTGGATAGCAAAGCTCTGCAAGAGTTCGTCTGTTTGGGTTACCCATTATAAGAAAGTGAAAAGAAAAGAGGGCGATGGTAACGATTTAAGCTCTTATTGGATTTTGGAAATTGTTTTTCTTTGAAAGAGGGACTTGAGATTTGACTCAACTAATCACAAAATGCACAAATCCCTAGAACTAGGGTCACCTAAGTCAAGTCACTAGACCGCTCCTAAACTTCCAAAGGATAAGTCGCGGGATCATTCCTCTACTACCTCCTTATCAATCTTGTGGCCAAGTATGTGCCAGGTAAGTAGGAGGTATCCGCTATACGAATCACCGAAATAGCGGGCCTAATTAAGTAACCACTTTCCTTAGTCACACTAGCCTTAGACACCACAAGAAGAATGCGGATAAGCAATAGATTACCCACGACCTTCCTCTGTCCTAATTAAGCGCGAATGTTCTTAGGGCTAGGTCTAGATATTTTTTATTAAAGTAGGGTTATGCGTATGCACGTTTGTGATTTGTGGGTGTCACGCCCTGCTTCCCAGTATACGGGTAAAGGATGCGATGAGGCCGCTACGTATTTACTCAGAAATAAATACGCTAAGCGTAACTAAGCAATATAAAAGAAATATACATAAGAGACAAATGTAATGAACAGCAACTTTATTTAATAACATTCTTTTACAGTACATCTGAAAAGTAAATACATGGAATGAAAAGCAATGCCTAAACAGTAGCATAACAGAAATGGAAAGTACTGAAATAAAATGTACAAGTATCTAGAGCTCCGGGTCGAAGGCTAGATGATCCAAGTTCTCGCTGGTGGGCTCGATCTCCTGAAGGTCCGAATCACCTGACGATATTCCAAAGAAGAAGAAGAAAGAGAATGTCATCAGCGAACAATCGTTCGGTAAGTCCTAAAGAATGAGGGAGAAATAGAATAGACAAAGAGAGTGTGTAACTTTTAAAGTTGTATTATATTGTTATAATGTTGTATTTAGTGTTAACGGTGTTGTTTGTAGCTTGGTACAGAAAGATGCCAGTGTATACGAGAAGAGTCTCAGTAGAACAGAGACTAAGGTAAATGGAATACAAGGAACCGTTTATGCCACGGTACAACAGCAATTGAATTCAGGTTAGGTGTCTTAATGATTGCAGTCTCGTGCCACTTCTAACACCTTCCGTACCAATCTACCCCTTAAACCCCGCGATGTCTTAATTGTATTGTTTGTATTGCATTGTAAATTGTATTGACTTGTATTATAGATTGTATAGATGGATGACTTGACGAAACCATGATATCAGTAAATGGATGTAACTGGAGAATCATGTAGATGGATGCATATTCATAGTTCGGTTCGGTCAATACAGATTGAATAGATTGAACAGACTGATTATATAGATTCATGGATTCATGTTGAATTGAAATATTGTAGATTGTACTTGAATCATATTCAAGTTAGATTAATTATATTGAAACTCAGTCTAAGTCGGACAATTAGAAAAGAAATTGAAATTGAATTCTGAATTAGGTTTTTGGTATTATCGGTAACCGCTGCACATAGACGGCGGGATTTATGTCTTTTTCAAAGACGATTACTGTGTTGATAACACCGTTTGTTAAGTTGTATACCTTAAATAGGAAAGCACCCATATCTCTGGCTCCCTGAGGCTCAAGAGACTGGTCCCGCTTAAACCTATGTTTACTAGGGTCCTTATTGTAATTTAGTATAACTTGAGGGGGTTTTATGTAAAAATAATTTTGTATAATTTTCAAAATACACCTCAAGTATTTTATTATCGTCTTTAAAGTTTTCATAGATGTAGATTTTATATATGTGACATTTCTAGTGAATAAAACCTAATTTCATAATATATGGTATTTAATTGTAAAGTATTGAACTTGTATGGAATTGCATGGTATTTTCTTGTAAATGAGTTGTTTTTCTTAAATTTTGGAAATGTGGAATTTTTATAGGTATTAAAATAGATATTTTGATATTATTTACATATATATTTATTTATTAAAAATATAAGTTTTATTTATAATAGAAATCACATTTTCTAAAGAAAATTGTATTTTTTTTTAAATCTTTCGAGACCGTATGCTCCTTGCAGAGGTCTGTATCTCACACTACTAAGCCCGAGGATGTGCGATAATCCGCACCATCCCGAACGGGTTCCCCGAAATGAGTTGTAGCGGCGCATTGCAAAAATTTGTTAAAAATACATATCTTGTAGAAAAAGGTTTTTTATAAGTTTGAGATAGTTTGTGAAAAATCGTATTTTCCCAAAACTATGTTCCCAAAGATCATCGTACTATATTACATATGAGTGTTGTGAGGAGGTAGATCATTACCTCGTGAACTATCTAAAGGTATAGCAAGGGGTAATGATGTTTATGTCGAAACTAAACTATATGTTATTTTTCTGTAAAAATGCTATAAAAATTGAAATATAAATTCTTTTGATATGAAACTTGTCAAGATATTTTGTTAATGTTTAATGATCATGATGAGAGAGTTTGGTATTATTGTGTTTAAGAAAAATATGATTTTTTAAGGAAAAACCGAGTCGGAAGTCGGATTAACTCCACTTCCGTCGGGTTTTAGAATTTTAAATTTTTAGAATAGTAAAAAGAAGGGAAGAAGGAACTTACAAGCTAACAAGAAAGAGGGAAGATAGAGGAAGAGAGGGGAATCTCCGATGCTTCGTTTCGTCGCCAGAAACTCCTCGTATTGCCGTCGGAAGTTCGCCGGAGTTTCGCCCTATGCTAACTCCACTTGTACACTATTGAACTTAGAATTTTCTTGAGAGTTTTTGTATAGAATTCAGAGTGAGAAGGTGGAAAAGAGTGTGGGTATTTATAGGAGAATTTTAGGGTTCGGGTTTCATAAAAAAAATTGCATTTAAATTGCATTAAAATGGAGATTAAAAGGATTTTATGGTCTCTGTAATTGTACAGGGTTTTTAAACTATACAAGGGTTATGGGGAGACAAAACGACACAAGAGTCAAGAAGGAGGGAATCGGATTTGGCCGAGTTGACCCGGCGGCGCCGGCCGAGTCAGCCGTGCCGCCGGCCCGAGTCAACCGAGTCATGCCGAGTCTCACATGCCACGTGTCCTCTGTCGCTTGGTTACTACAGTGGAGTCGTTTGTTTTATGTGTGACTCTTGGTTTTTACGAGTTATGCATATGTAGACTCTTGGGCTTCTAAAAGATTAAAAGAAAACTAATAAAAAAAATAATGTGGCTAATGGGATTTGAACCCTGGTGCTTTGGTCCAGCAGTGCAAGGCCTTACCAATGAGCTACAAGCTCCTTCTTGCTGTTCAAAAGAAAATCAAAATTATAACTTATGCTCGGACTCAAGTACCCATTTCTGTATTTTTGAAAAAAATTGTACAGAATGTTTAGGGTTGTTACATTCTACCCTCCTTAAAAAAATTTCATTCTCGAAATTTGTAAAAGAAAAGTGTAACGGATTCAAGAAAAGTTTGGTAGTATAACCATTGGTAGTTTATGAAAAATATGTGAAAGAACGAAAGAATGTGAAGGTTTTGGCAAGATTGTAAAAAAGGTGAGGGAATTTTGGTTTAAGACAGATGAAATTGGAAGATTCAAGAAATTTGAATGGTAAGGAATGTTTTTAGTTGCTGGTTCTTGTGTTATATTGCTTAGGTTGTCCATGCAGAGCTGAACTGCATGGTAGGGTTCCATACAGCTCTGACCTGCATGGGCCGCCAACGAAACCGGTCATGTCCCGCTTCCCGGTATACGGCGAAAGACACGACGAGGCCGCTACGTATTTACTCAGAAGTAAATACGCTAAGCGTAACTAAGCAATATAAAAGAAATATACACAAGAGACAAATGTAATGAACATCAACTTTATTTAATAGCATTCTTTTACAGTACATCTGAAAAGTAAATACATAGAATGAAAAGCAATGCCTAAACAGTGGCATAACAGAAATGGAAAGTACTGAAATGAAATGTACAAGTATCTAGAGCTCCGGGTCGAAGGCTAGATGATCCAAGTTCTCGCTGGTGGGCTCGATCTCCTGAAGGTCCGAATCACCTGACGACATTCCGAAGAAGAAGAAGAAAGAGAATGTCGTCAGCGAACAATCGCTCGGTAAGTCCTAAAGAATGAGGGAGAAATAGAATAGACAGAGAGAGTGTAACTTTTAAAATTGTATTACATTGTTATAATAATGTATTTAATGTTAACGTTGTTGTTTGTAGCTTGGTACAGAAAGATGCCAGTGTATATGAGAGGAGTCTCAGTAGGCCAGAGACTAAGGTGAACGGAATATAAGGAACCGTTTATGCCACGGTACAACAGCAATTGAATTCAGGTTATGTGTCTTAATGGTTGCAGTCTCGTGCCACTTCTAACACCTTCTGTACTAATCTACCCCTTAAACCCCGCGATGTCTTGTTTGTATTGCATTGTAAATTGTATTGACTTGTATTATAGATTGTATAGATGGATGACTTGACGAAACCATGATATCAGTAAATGAATGTAACTGGAGAATCATGTAGATGGATGCATATTCATGGTTCCGTTCAGTCAATATAGATTGAATAGATTAAACAGATTGATTATATGGATTCATGGATTCATGTTGAATTGAAGTATTGTAGATTGTACTTGAATCATATTCAAGTCAGATTAATTATATTGAGACTCAGTCTGAGTCGGACAATTAGAAAAGAAATTGAAATTGAATCCTGAATTAGGTTTTTGGTGTTATCGGTAACCGCTGCACATGGACGGCAGGATTTGTGTCTTTTTCAAAGACGATTACCGTGTTGATAACACATTTGTTAAGTTGTCTACCTTAAATAGGCAAGCACCCATATCTATGGCTTCCTGAGGCTCAAGAGACCGGTCCCGCTTAAACCTATGTTTACTAGGTTCCTTATTGTAATTTAGTATAACTTGAGGGGGGTTTATGTAAAAATAATTTTGTATAATTTTCAAAATACACCTCAAGTATTTTATTATCGTCTTTAAAGTTTTCATAGATGTATATTTTATATATGTGAAATTTCTAGAGAATAAAACCTAATTTCATAATATATGGTATTTAATTGTAAAGTATTGAACTTGTATGGAATTGCATGGTATTTTCTTGTAAATGGGTTGTTTTTCTTAAATTTTGGAAATGTAGAATTTTATAACTATTAAAATAGGTATTTTGAAATCACATTTTCTAAAGAAAATTGTATTTTTTTTAAATCTTTCAAGACCGTATGCTCCTTGCGGAGGTCTGCATCTCACTCTACTAAGCCCGAGAATGTGCGATAATCCGCACCATCCCGAACGGGTTCCCCAAAATGGGTTGTAGCGGCTAGCATGACCCGATGATACGGAACGTGACCAGCACTTAAATTACGAATCCTCTAAAGGCGTAATGTAATTTAAGTAAGCCAAACCTCAGAAATCTAAACCAAATAAGAAAATAGAGTAAGAGAAAACTTATTAAAGGAAAGCGATTTTAACCAAAACAAATTGCATTAAAAAAATTTAAAAACATCAAAATTTCCGAAAATTTCGGCAGAGTCATCTTTGTAAATACTGGCCCCCAAACAGGTACAACACATGAAAATACATATACGTGAATAAAGGCATCCCCAAGCGGGAGCTAGCTCTTCGCCAAAGGAGGAAACACAACCACATGCAATGAATATATCATAATAATGCGAAATAAGTATAAAAGTATAAAAGCATCACGTCGGCTCAAGTGAGTATCGACACCCAACCACAAATACAAGTCTCAAGTCTCTCCGTCTAGTCCAATATACAAGGGTTGATGGAGTGTACTAGATATAAAGTAATATACAAAGTGAAAACAAGATATCCTTGCAACCCACCTATGAGCAAGCCGTGAGTCCAAGCAAACGAAGCAAAGGAAAAAGTACGCCCGCTACTATGCTAACGGGTCGGACCTGTAAGATACTGTGGCACAATAGGGGTGAGTTTCCAACTCGTGAGTAGTAAGTAACATCTAATAAGGCTATCGTACGTATGCACGCAAATGCGTCATAACCTACATATACCGATATGATGCGATGCACTAGTATCTGTGCAACATGAATGCAAAATCACATGAAACCTGAATATGTTTGGTACGAGAAAATCTGTATTCTTATCTTAGTAAAACGTTTGTGAAATACTGAAGTATCATCAATGAAATCACCTGAAATTCCGTGTCAAGCATTGACGCAAAATCAGAATATCTCAATGCCTCAATATCTCTATGTCACGACATCTCAATGTCACAATATCTCAATGTCTCAATATCTCAATGTCTCAATATCTCGGGTTCCGTCAGTCCGGATCAGCCCATATCATCAATCTCTCGACTACGGTCGGTATCCTCCGAATATCCGTCTCGTCACAAATAATAACCGGTCGGTAGTGCTTCCCTGCCGGGCTCAACGCCATCTGTGCGATCTTCTTTCCCTAAGATACCGCACCGGGTCCACCATGTACCCGCAGACGGTGCATCCCCCTCCTCAAATCGGGTATATGATACTGCTCAAGAACCAAGAAAACTCATGGTGGACTCCACACACATCACATCACGAGAAAACCACAAATCTTTGTTTTTAAAATGATAATAGGTTTATAAATTTTTGCGGTTTTCTCCAAAATCCAGAAATCCCATCAATACAGAAATCCTCAAGAAGAATCGCAATATCAAAATATGTCGATAATGATGAAAATCTATGGTACGGTAGTATATACCATGCGAAGTACGGCCAGAAGCTATGCATGAATCATGTTCCAATGAGGTATGTATAAATGTCTAACAATCCTATGTATCCATCTTAATGAAATAAATAAGCAAGTATAAATCTACGGATTATATAAGATGCATATGCACAATTATCGATCATACTATAGTGTTCGTGACATAGCAATTACCCATGGCGTGTGTGTTCGCATAAATAGTGCGCGTGCGGCATGAACCAATGGTAATGGTGCAAGTGTCCTATGAGACGGTATCATACACACACACACACACATACACACACAGCGATGCGATGCAATAAGATGGCTAACTAGGAAACTGCGCATATAAATGCAAGTACGACTAGTAATACTAAACCATCGGGCGCCTTCTGCCATCCAGACAATCCCCCCATAGATGTATACATCTACTCACCGGGACGCCTCGGCTAATCTGATCCGATATCCGTCCTATCTTTCCGCACCGCGTCCAACGCCTCTGCACCTTATCCTAGAATCGCACACAAGCAATTAAGATGATAAATATACGAATTGTCGCGGAAACAACCGATACAAGTCAATCCATGCGCACAACAAGACGCGCACACACTTGGTGCACGAAACGCGCCGCGACAACCCCACAAACTACAACTAGGGTCACTATACGTGAAAATCCCCAAACCTAAAACCCAAGCGTACCAATCGTGGTTTTACAACACACTAAATATTAAAGGAATTAGGTTGTAGTTCATCGAAATCTCAACTTAATTCAAATCGATTAATTTCCAATACCCTAGTAAACATCCATTTTCAATTTTAGTTCAAATCTTGATGTTTTAATAATTCTAGTGGTCACAATGCTCAATAAATATCCTAATTAAGTCATACAAACCATTACTAGAATTTTATTTCATCAATTTATATTAATTTTGAAAACCTAGTTTGCAAAACTATCTAATTTGAATAATTTAGAAGCAAAAATTAGCAACTTAACAACTAAACTAAATTTTACATGTCATAAAGTGTTAAACTATACATTGTAATCATGATCCATTTATAAAAACCCTAACTTGATTTAAAACCCCTTTCTTGAATTTTAAATCTTAAAATTAAAACCATAATTAAACTCCTAATTAGCTAGATGGAAGTAATTAAACAACAATTTAAACATGGGGTTGGGATTTATACCTCACAAACATGAAATCAACATGCAAACTAAGCCTCCCAAAGATGCTTCTTTGCTCCAAGATCCATACTAGTTTGGCTAAAGAATAAATGATGAATTAGTGGAATTTTTATGCTGATTTTTCATGGAATTTTGATAAATTTGGAGATGAAAAGGAGATGGGGAAAAATGGGGCTGCTCTTGGAGGTCTCGGCCATGAGAAAAAAATGAGAGGGAGAGAGAAAAAGTGAGGTGAGTGTGTGTGGAAACTTCTTAATTAATACATCTTTTAACTAATTTCATTAATTAATTTATTTTCCTTTTTCTAATAACTCATTCTATAATTTTCTAGAACCCTCATGACAATTCCAATTCATTTCAAAGTAATATGTTACATTTTGTTTTAGTATGTCATGGTGCACAATTTTGTAATTAACCCATTTCTAATTTGTATTTTATACTAATTTAATGAATAATGGAAACTTGAAATTTATTTAATATAATTAATTAAGGAGAAATAATTAAGTAAACTAACAATTTATAAGTAACTAAATAAATACCAATTACTAGTAATTACATAGTTAAAATAGACGTATTTAAGTCTATGATGAAAAATAATTATAGTTAAGTTTTATGGAAAATACGGTTTATTTTACCGATTATCAGAAAATTCACCTAAAGGGTTTTATTTATTTTATTTTATTTTATTATTATTATTTTTTAAAACGTTACAATCTTCCCCCCTTAAGGAAATTCGGTCCCCAAATTTAAAATCTAACTATACGTACCCTCGAAGAGATGGGAACATTTATTCCGCATCTCGACCTCGGCTTCCTACGTGACCTCTTCGCCGCTTGGGCCACGCCAAAAATTCAAAACGGTCGGTATGATCTCGGACCTCGGTTTCTTCATCTGCCGATCTAAAAAAACTATCTGCTGCTCTGTGAAAGAAGGTTTGCGCTCCAGCTGAATCGTCTGATTCTATATCGCGTAAGAGGGGTCATGAAAGTACTTGCGGAGTATCGATACATGAAACACGGGGTGAACATCTAGAAAGTCGGTGGAAAAGCCAAACGATAACACTGTGCCGACACGCTCGAGAATCTCTAAGGACCCATATATCTGGAACTAAGATTTCCTTTCCTCCTGAATCTCAACACGCCCTTAATTGGAGAAACCCTCAAGAAAACATGATCACCTTCAGTAAAATTAAATCTATGCCGACGTCGGTCTAGATAAGATTTCTGCCCGCTCTGGGCCACTCTCAACCTATCCTGAATAACTGAATCCTTTCGGTCGTTTCTTACACCAGCTGTGGCCCCAAAATACTGCTCTCACTGAGCTCTGTCCAACATACTGCTCAACTTACGGGTGATCGACGTTTCCTTCTATATTATACCTTGAAGGGTGCCGTCTGAATCTTCTCTTGGAAGCTGTTATTATTGGAAAACTCTATCAATGGTAAGTGGCGATCCCAACTGCCATGAAATCTAAAACGCAAGCTCGGAGCATGTCCTCAAGAAGCTGAATGGTCCTCTCTGATTGACCGTCGGTCTGCAAATAGAAAACTGCACTGAATCTTAATTAGTGTCCAAAGCCTCCTGAAGTTTCTGTCATAGTCTGCTGGTGAACTGAGTGCCTTTATCGGACACAATACAAGTCGGAACTCCATGTAGTCGCACCATCTTATCAACACATATCTGAACGTACTAAACGAATCCGAAAATAGTCCTGTCTGGCAGAAAATGAGCTGCTTTCCGTCAATCGGTCAACAATCTCCAAATAGAGTCATACTCTTGACTGGTCCTAGGTAGGCCCACAATAAGATCCATAGAAGTATGTTCCCATTTCCACTCCAGAATGGCCAAAGGTTGTAATTCTCCTGCTGTCCTTTGATGCTCGGCCCTGACTTGCTGATAAGTCAGCATCCCGAAACAAATCTATAACATCTCTCTTCATCCTTTCATACTAGTAGACAGCTCTTAAGTCATGATACATCTTGGTGGAAACCAGATAAACACTATATGTCGATTGGTATGCATCCTCTAAACTTTCACATCATAGGCCCTCGGAACCTGGTATGCATGGTCGAATCCCAAATCTTAGCATTCCTTGATCATCAATCACGAACTCTGAATCTCTGCCCCGTCGAACCTGCTCCATGATTTCCGACCAACAAACGTCACCGGACTGTGCCTCACTGATATGACCAAATAACGGTGGATGTGCACAGACACGGACAAGTTTTCCCCCGGTCGAAGTAGACTCGAACTGTACTCGGCTGTCACATAGAATTTGCCAATCTGTTGTCAACTGTCTCTGAACTGTGCTACACGAGAAAAGCTACCTCCGGTTTCTTACTCAAAACATCTGCCACAACATTTTCCTTGCCCGAAAGATAATTTATCTCACCGTCATAGTCTTTCACTAGCTCCATCCAGCTATGCTGTCTCAATTTAGGTCTTGCTGCTGAAACAAAAGTACTTCAAACTCTGGTGGTCCGTAAATATCTAGCACGACTCGTCTCCAAATCTTAATTGTAAAAATCACTGCGGCCATCTCTAAATCACGCATGAAATAGTTCTGCTTCCACTCCAGAACTAACAAAACCGTCTGATCTTGAAAGCAAAATAATATTGGCGCCGTAATCAAATGAGTCTTCAACTACTAAAAGCTCCGCTCGCATACCTCAGTCCAACGAAAAGAAACTCCCTTCCGGGTCAAACCCAAAAATGCTGCGAACCTCCGTCACTGATAACGGTCTGGGCCAGTGCTGAACGGCCTCGATCTTATTCGGTTCCATACATATACTATCTCTTTTAACTACATGACCCAAGGAGTCAACACCATCCAACCAGAAAACACACTTAAATAATTCAGCGAATAGCTGGCGCTCTCTCAAAGTCTGCAACGAAATCCTCAATTACTGCCCGCAGTCTTTCACTAGCTCCATCAATTTAGGTCTTGCTGCTGAAACAAAAGTACTTCAAACTCTGGTGGTCCGTAAATATCTAGCACGACTCGTCTCCAAATCTTAATTGTAAAAATCACTGCGGCCATCTCTAAATCATGCATGAAATAGTTTTGCTCACGCTTCTTCGGCTGCCGAGAAGCATTACAATAATCAACAAAACCGTCTGATCTTGAAGGCAAAATAATATTGGCGCCGTAATCAAATGAGTCTTCAACTACTAAAATCTCCGCTCGCATATCTCAGTCCAACGGAAAAAAACTCCCTTCCGGGTCAAACCCAAAAATGCTGCGAACCTCCGTCACTGATAACGGTCTGGGCCGGTGCTGAATGGCCTCGATCTTATTCGGTTCTATACATATACTATCTCTCTTAACTACATGATCCAAGGAGTCAACACCATCCAACCAGAAAACACACTTAAATAATTCAGCGAATAGCTGACGCTCTCTCAAATTCTGCAACGAAATCCTCAATTACTGCACAGGCTCCACTCGGCTCCAAAAGTACACTAAGACGTCCTCAATGGACACGATGATAGACTGATCAAGAAACGACCTGAATATACGGTTCATCAAGTCCATAAATGCTGCTGGGGCATTGGTGAGTTCGAACGACATCACCAAGACTCATAACGCCCGTAACGTGTGAAAAGAAATCTTCGGAATATCATCCTCTCGAACCTACAACTGGTAGTAGCCTAACCGCAAGTCAATCTTCGAAAAATATCCCGCACAGTAACCCGATTCAACTGATGATAATTAATATATAGACGCCAACGGCCGTCCTTCTAACGAACAGGACAGGAGTTTCCCCAAGGTGACGCACTCAGACGAACAAGCCCTTAATCCAACAAATCTTACAACTGATCCTCCAGTTCCATAAGCTCCGCCAGGTTCATCCAATATGGCGGTATAGAAAAGACTCCGTGCCGGGAATCCAGTCAAAGCAGAACTCAATATCGTGCTCTGGCGACAAACCAAGCAACTTGTCAAGAAAGACATCTTGAAATTTCCTCGCAAACGGGACCTGGTCCAACGGGACCTCTGCGGCTCTAACATCACAAACATATGGTACGAATCCCTGACGTCCTTTCCTCAAGAAAGAAGTAGCGCGAAGAGAAGAAATCAAATCGGGAAGGGTGGCGCTACAGTCTCCCTGCATAACAAGAACTGGCTCACTCAGACAACTAAATCTGACTGACTCCTCACGACAGTCCACGGATGCATAACACGTGGCTAACCACTCCATGCTCAGAAGAACTTAGAAGTCAAACATATCGGGAAGAATCAAATCGACAAAAGAATCCTTATCTCCGATGCGAACGAATCACGAATGAACAACATATCGAGCGACCAAAATATTAGCATGTCACAACGGCGTCTATCTAACTGCCTCTGAGATGGCATACTGGTACAAATCCACGTGATCCAGAAAATACCAAAGTCTCATAAATGCGCTCCTCTAGCAGTAAGGTTGCATCCATCGCGACTGCATAAGCGTAAAAATGCTGGGTGCCTATAGCAAGCAATAACTACATGTCCAATCCCCATACAAACCACTTTATCTGCTTCTCTTCAGTGCCCACCAGGTAAGAAGCATATCGAACCACTAAGAAATCTGAATATCGTACTCGGACACCGTCATCCCAGGAGTCTTGCGCAAAGGCTCAAAACTACGAGCTCGGATATCTCGAACACTCTTCGAACGGAAACGAGCAAGAAATATAGCTATGAACTCATCCCACATCTTGTCAGAACATCTCAATGAACGACAATTCCAGCCATCCTGTCGAGGATTGTCTACGTATCCTCCGCTGCATCTGTGCTGGTAAAAACAAACTGGAGGCCTCAGCCTCCAAACTTCTATAAAGATACGAAAATAAACTTGGTAATAACAGAAACAATTGCCTGTGCAGCAGGTACAAACACAGTCCCTGAAATAGGAGGGACATCATCGGCTCTCGGAGCTCGGCTAATCACCACTAACAATCCAATCATCTGTCGCACGTTCTGAATACTCCACTCCAGCCTAGCCATCCGTCCTGGAAAAGGCAGACCACTCTGTCCCTGAGGGGTAGGCGTACCGCCCCGATCGGTCCTCGTCTCAGATGAGCCTACTCTAATCTCATCCCCAACGGCAGCCCTCTGGCCCTCATAGTCTCCAGCGGCATAGTGGCTGGAGCAAGAACAGGATTGATAGGAACATTGCAATCAAATCAAAGGATTTCCGGAATCAAGGAAGGAAGTACAAGAAATCATATATCCTAAGGCCACTTAGGCGGAGTACCATATCGTAAGTATGTCGCGGAACATACACACGCTACGTCACTCTGCTTAAGCCACCTACTCCATCTACCAAGGGTCATCCTACACTCAGAAAGGTAAAATCACGCTCTGATACCAACTTTGTCATGATCCGAAGGTACGGAACGTGACTGGCACTTAAATTACGAAACCTCTAAAGGCGTAACGTAATCTAAGTAAGCCAAAGCCCAGAAATCTAAACCAAATAAGAAAATAGAGTGAGGGAAAACTTATTAAAGGAAAGCGATTTTAACCAAAACAAGTTGCATTAAAAAAAATTTAAAACATCAAAATTCCCAAAAATTTCGGTAGAGTCTCCTTTGTAAATACTAGCAACCAAACGGGTACAACACATGAAAATACTTATACATGAATAAAGGCATCCCCAAGCGGGAGCTAGCTCTTCGCCAAAGACGAAAACACAACCACATGCAATGAATATATCATAATAGTGTGAAATAAGTATAAAAGCATCATGTTGGCTCAAGTGAGCATCGACACCCAACCACAAATACAAGTCTCAAGTCTCACCGTCTAGTCCAATATATAAGGGTAGATGGAGTGTACTAGATACAAAGTAATATACAAAGTGAAAACAAGATATCCTTGCAACCCACCTATGAGCAAGCCGCAAGTCCAAGCAAACGAAGCAAAGGAAGAAGTACGCCTACCGCTACTATGCTAACGGGTTGGACCTGCAAGATACTGTGGCACAACGGGGGTGAGTTGCTAAATCGTGAGTAGTAAGTAACATCTAATAAGGCTATCGTAAGTATGCACGCAAATGCGTCACAACCTACATATACCGATATGATGCGATGCACTAGAATCTGTGCAACATGAATGCAAAATCACATGAAACCTGAATATGTTTGGTACGAGAAAATCTGTATTCTTATCTTAGTAAAACGTTTGTGAAATACTGAAGTATCATCAATGAAATCAACTGAAATTCCGTGTCAAGCATTGACACAAAATCAGAATATCTCAATGCCTCAATATCTCTATGTCACGACATCTCAATGTCACAATATCTCAATGTCTCAATATCTCGGGCTCCGTCAGTCCGGATCGGCCCATATCATCAATCTCCCAACAACGGTCGGTATCCTCCGGATATCCGCCTCGTCACAAATAATAACCGGTCAGTAGTGCTCCCCTGCCGGGCTCAACGCCATCTGTGCGATCTTCTTGCCCCAAGGTACCGCACCGGGTCCACCATGTACCCGCAGACGGTGCATCCCCCTCCTCGAATTGGCTATATGATTCTGCTCAAGAACCGAGAAAACTCATAGTGGACGCCACACACATCACATCATGAGAAAACCGCAAATCTTTGTTTTTAAAATGATAATAGGTTTATAATTTTTTGTGGTTTTCTCCAAAATCCAGAAATCTCATCAATACAGAAATCCTCAAGAAGAATCGCAATATGAAAACATGTCGATAATGATGGAAATCTATGATACGATAGTATATACCATGTGAAGTACGGCCAGAAGCTATGCATGAATTATGATGCAAAGAGGTATGTATAAATGTCTAACAATCCTAAGTATCCATCTTAATGAAATAAATAAGCAAGTATAAATTTATGGATTATATACGATGCATATGCACAATTATCGATCATACTATAGTGTTCGTGGCATAGCAATTACCCATGGCGTGTGTGTTCGCATAAATAGTGCACGTGCGGCATGAACCAATGGTAATGGTGCAAGTGTCCTATGAGACAGTATCACATATCTATATATATATATATATATATATATATATATATATATATATATATATATATATATATATATATATATATAACGAAGCGATGCAATGAGATGGCTAACTAGGAAACTACGCATATAAATTGTAACAACCTAATTCATTTATACCAATTCCAGTTCTCGTATTTCCTTAATTGTGGTATTTTCCTGATTTATCGTGTTTTGGGTGTGAATGGTATTTTACATTTTACATTGCATTCGATCCGACCCGCTTGCTTGAACTTATTTGATTCATATTTATGAATTATCCTGACTTGTTACGTACACTGGTGCATTTTCATGTTTAGTGCATACTGGCATTTTATCTGGCATTTGCATTTTTACAATATAACATTTTAAGTCACATAAAATATTTTTAAAATACATTGCATAGCCTCGTGGTAGCATCCGCGTATCTTGTTCTCGTCTCGTTCAGTGAAACGGACTTGTTTGGATGGCTACGCGCACGTGCGTGCATCCGTTCTTGGGGGCATGCATTTTTCGTTATCCGGACATTCATTTTTTTATTTTGATCGACATGTATATTTTTCGTATTTTAAAACTGAATTTTAGACCCGACCCGGGCATATTTTGGACTATATTTGTATTTACCAGAATATCAAATTTTATTTATGTAATATTAATTTTATAAATTGATACAAATTAAAATTTAGTTAACTAATAAAGGATTTTTTAAATTTGAATCTAAACTAATTTCTTAACAAACTAACAACCCCTTTCTCTCTCTCTCTCTTCTCTGCGTATATATATTTATATATATTTTATTTATTTAATTTTTCTTTCCTTATTTAATACACAGCCTCTTCTTCTTACTTCTTCTTCTTTCTTCTTTCTTTTTCTGTATCTTGTTTCTTGATTCCGGTGATCACCGCCGGAGCCGTGCTCGTCGCTGACGATCCGAGTGATCCAGTGAACGTACCTGACTTGCGTGATCACCCTCGTGCGTTGTTTGGAACCGTTCCGTGTACCGTGCGCGCGTCGCGACATTTCACCGACGAAGGACGTTCCGTACACATCCGTTCTTGTTCCGTCTAGGCAAGTTAATCTTGCTACATGTTATATAACTCATTATATACCTATTTAAATAAATATCACACCTGTATTTAAAATCATGCACCCCATATTTAGTTTTATAACTTTTCGATATTCCGTTTACATCCATTCATATCATTTCAGATTTAGGTCATGAAAACTTATTTTGTTACATACTATACTATCATATACTGCATCAAATTGAATAGTTACATTTCATATTGCTTAGTTATATGTTCCGCACTTGTTAGTTTATCATTTTACGATTATGTGATACCTGTTTGCATCCATATCATTTAAAATATATATCGTCGTAATATTTCTTATTATTATCTTTAATTAGTTTATAATCTGCATTTTATAATGTTATACAAAATATAGTTTGAAAATATTATAGTTTACACATGAAACGTCGTTGCAAAGCGGATACGACAAATCTGAAATTTACTGTACACCTTACCTTATAAAATTCATTATAAATCATAGAAAAATCATTAGTATACGTTCTTTAGTTCGTTACGAAGATAACTCAGAATACTATAACTCTATGATATATTTACTTGCAAAATAATTTTTTTAAATAACGTAAAATGCAAATAAAAATATCTCTAAACTGCTGTCCATGGAAATTCCAGCAGCAAACTTTCAACTTCGAATGTTCATAGATTTTTGTAAGTACAACCTAAGATGCTTATACTTATAAAAATGAAAACCTTATTGAATTATATTTGTTTTGGTATAATACACGTCCCTTTTGGAGAACGTTTGTTATTTTTAAGCTATTTTACAAATCAGGGTGATGCTGAATTTCTGAACGGAACTTTCTTGTGCATGGTTAATCAATACCACTTTTATAGTTATTAATCGGTTTGAATATGTTATCCATGTTAATATTATTATATCAATATCTATTTAATAAATAATAGTGCTTGTGTTTTAATATTCAGCAAATTTTACCGATTTACAGTTTTATAGTATCCGTCTGTATCCGTACGGTTTATTACATATCTAGTTGCACACCGAGACCATATTATTTCATGTTACTGTTGTATTAGTGCACCATGCTTGATAATTGTGCATCCTACATAGTCATGATGTAACCCCTGACAAAATATTTGTGCATCCATGCTTTACCGTGCATCCGTACTTGCTACAGTTTTAGTATGAGCATCCGCTTGACACATGTGCACTACCTGTCATGACCTGATATACTACTGCTTGACTTGATACCTGATACACCACTACTTGACATGACTTGATACATGTACACTACCTGACATGACCTGATATATCACTACTTGACATGTTACCTGATCCTGTTTCTAATGCCGACAATCCTGACATGTTATCCCGATGGACATATCCTGTTGTCTGTACAGACAAACTTGTTCCTGCTTGATCTTGTGTTGGCATTAGTCTCAGATTTATAAATACCTGACTTACACACATAACTTGGGGGCATGAGGAAATCAAAAATGTAGCTGAACGTAACTCAAAGGGCTATTACATCATTTTACCGTGGTCCCGTGGGGAATGAACGGGACATAGACTCACAGTCTATTACATCATTTTACCGTGGTCCCGTGGGGAATGAACGGGGCATAGACCGATGGGTTACGATGAGGATTACATATATTGATTTTGAATAACTTTAGAGTAGATCACCCTATAGCACAGTTTAGACTACTCACTGCACTTTACCTGTTGTCACGCCCCGCTTCCCAGTACACGGGCAGAGGACACGACGAGGCCCGCGACGTATTTACTCAGAAGTAAACACGCTAAGCGTAAATAAGCAATATAAAATGACAAGAAAAGACATGATAAAAAAATCCAACTTTACATATTTACATTCCCAACTTTCACAAGTTCAAAATGAATACATAATGTCTGACAACAAAGATGCATAAAAGAAAGTACCTAAACAGATAGCATACAGGAAGTAAAAGCTGAAAAGAAAGAACTAGTAGTCGGTCTGATCCGCAGGCTAAGTGTAATCTTCCTGACTCGGCTCGATCTCTTCAATCTCTAGATCATCTGACGAACATTCCAAGAAAACAATGAAATGGGTGGAATGCCCGTCAGCGAACTTACGCTCGGTAAGTCCCCAAGAAAGGTGGGATGTGAAAGTATATAAATGAATATGCAAGATGACATGTGATATATTATGAATGGAAATAAAACATGATGATATTAATGACAACTATGTAAGCATGACAATATAATATGAGCATAGCAAACAAGTATAGTATGGCCGTGGAGTATAGGTATAATGAACATAAAGTGAATGTAAGTGTCCTAAAAGGTCTCTAAAAGGTAATCTATCCTAGCATCAGTTCAAGTGTGAATATCAACCAATCTCAAGAGTATTCTCGAACCCAATGCTATCGTCCAGGGGTAAGGAATCACGGGCCCAAAATATCGGGACTTCAATTGTTATTGAAGTATTCCAAACCCAACAGGCTGTCATCCAGGGGCTTGGAAATGCGGGCCCTCATTCATGAATTTGTGATGTACCGTTTCAGCCCGGTACCACAGCAACGTTATTTGTACCGTTTCAGCCCGGTACCACAGCAACGTTATTTTTTATAATGGGACTCATGAGATTTTGTTGGATTCATACTCAAACTACCCCAACAACCCCGTATATATATTAGTCTATGATTAATATTACGAGTCTTAATCAAATCCATGAATACAAAAGGTGGTGTAAAATATCAAGGTACAATTACTCAAAATAATTGATTCGGGTTAACTGTTATCATGCTGGTGACAAAGTTATATTGACTCAAGCCTTGATGAAATGCAATATACATGAAGAATTCCAATTATTACTACAAGGCTTACACTATTGGCTGCTTTTGACAACTATCCTATACTTCATCAAAATTAAGTATTGAGGTGAGAATTTTTGGGCATTATCATTGTGAGAATTATTAGGCTATTCGAATGTATAATTATATAGCTTTTGTTACATATTTTGCATCAACCTGTGTTGGGTGGCTTCATTAGATGCTCAACACTCTTATCTACACCCTTTTGACACAAACAAAGGCTATTAGCTAACTCTTCATCCCAAAGATTTTTCTAAAGTCTATTAATTCGAACTTGCAACAGAACTAAACGTCATGAACTGGAACTATACCTTTGTATCTGTACACATCATGATACTAGTAGGAGGCAAATATAATTTATAAAGGTTTCAGTATAATAGACTACTATATAAAAGGGTTCAATATAAAATTTAAATTTTGAAGATGAAAATCGATAGCGAAAATGAAGAGGGTATTTTGGTGCAAGTAAAATCTTGATTAACATGAATTAGTAGTTCAATACGCATGCATATCATGCTGGACCGCATTTTTATGTTCTAGTCTAGAGTATAGAATTTCTCATCTAGTTGAATGCTTGAGACGCCATATAGAGCTACTTGTTGCATAAATTTAGTCATATGCTATATTAACAGACTGAATTGCTAAAAGTTATAATTTTAGCAGGTATAGTTGTTTATATGATCTTCTCCATAAATGTAACAAAGTTCTGGTCTATATATTATTTTATAATGTATAATATCGCTATAATGTTTTCTGTATCATAAAAATATACAGCGTACAGTCTACATTGCTGTTACAAAAGCAGTAATTTATTGTTAGTGTCAATTACTGGTTTAATGCTTGAGTCACCTAATTTAACATATTTAAGCAATATTGCTTTCATAGCATAAGTATTAATTCTACAACTATTCATAACATTTTGGTATACAGGCATTAAAGAGTATATGTAACAAATCAAAGAGATCAGTAATTCGATAAAGTACAAAAATGGATGTTTTAAGTATATGACATATTCATTGAATTAGAAACAAGAAACTCTCTCTGCTCATTCAAAACCATTTTAACTTTTGTCCATGATTTATTTCTCTACAAGCAAAGGTTGAAATCACAAAATCATGGAGCTGCTATAGAACATGCAGTAGCATATGAAGGAACAGATACTATAGACTCAAAGAGCCAAGTTTACACCATACTTTGAGAATTCATCATCAAAAGAAATTACTCACACAATCAAATATGTATAATTAGCTATAAGTTATATTATGACAGAATTGTTTCAGTTAAAAAAATTTATTTCTAAGAAGGAAGGGGGACTTACGACGAGAGGGGACATCGGTTTATTGAAATCATAACAGAGGCAAGGAAGGAGAGAGACGGAGGGAAGAAGGGACTTACCCGCGATTAGAATGGGTGAAAACGAGAGAAAACTCTTTCGGGCATTTCATCGAACACCTCCGAGCTCAAATTGAAACGTCGATAGATGAGGGTGTGTAGGCGTCGACGGTGGCCTTAGCGGCTGCGGGAGATTGCTAGGAACTCCGGCAGTGGCTCAGTGTCGACACAGTGACGATGGAGCTCAGGCTTGGATGTTGGAGTTGGCTCTAGGCTTGATCGTGGCTGCTCACGTTTCAGTGGGCATGGCGTGAGGTTCGGGTGTAGAGGCCGGTGAGGGAAGGTGGGAGAGGAGGTTGGAGGAGTTGGGGCGACGATAGTGTGAGGGGGTCAGCCGGCGACGTGTGCGGAGGAGATAGGGGATGAGGGAGAATGAGAGATTTTGAGAGAGGAATACGAATTAATAGGATTAATGGGTAATAAATACTTGGTTTAATGGGATTTATGAGTGGGATTTTGGTTTTGATTAAGAGAATTCAAAAAGAAATTGAATAAGAAGTAGCTGTTGATGGAGAAGAGAAGAAAGAGTTTGGTTTTGAAATGGGTTAAGAAAACATCCCAATTAATTATCATTAATAATAATTAATACTAGATTAATAGCCATTACTCCAAATCAATAACCTGAGAGAATTAAGAGGAAAGGAAAAGAAGAAGGGTCTTGGGCCTATTGAGTGTTGGGCTTTGAAAAAAATTGAAATTGAAATGGGTTTAAATAAAAGAGAGTTGGGTTTAGAAGAAAAGAAAAAAATAAATGGAAATAAAATGAGGGAAAAATGAATGGGATTTGGGGTGAAAAGAAAAGAAACAATTATAAGGAAAAATAAATCTCGAAGTGAAAGACGGATTCCGAATATTTAACAAGTACCCGTATTTCAGGAGATTATGGTATTTAAATACATACAAAGGTATAGAAATATGAGGGTCGTTACTCCTGTTTATATTCTGTTCACTGATTTATATTCATGTTACTGTTACTTGTTATTGATGACTTGTTACTGTTCATACTCATGCCTGCATGACTTGTTACCCCCTGATTATATTATTGTTGATATTATGACGTCTGGGTTTTGCATGGCCCAGATCCTCTACCTTTGTCGCAGGCTGATCAAGAGTATTTCCGCCGTCAGGCCGAGCAGTGAGGACCCTGTTAGTATCCAGTTAGTTATTTCCTTACTTTCCAGATGTTATTGTTACTTGGATTTATTTCTTCCGTATATTATTTCTTGACTCGTTTATTCTGGCTCATGGACATGTACTAGATAGTTTATTTACTTTCCTGTTCTTGATATCTCTACAGCCGTAATGTGACTGTGGAGGGATTTTTCCTATCCACATGTAGCATGGTTGGCTCTGTCACGTGCCTATCTTAGCGCACTCTGGGAAGCGGGGCATTACATAAATGTTGCAGGGTTGTCTAGCATGGCAACAAGGTTTCGGGAGATATCGTCCATGCCATATTTAAATTTTTGTTGTTCTAGCTAACCCTAACCCTAGAATCGAAACTAAAAAATCCGATGAATCGATATACAAACAACTTTGCAAAGAAGTGAACAAGGAATACAACCTTTGTAGACTGGTCCTTCACTTCAATAGCTCCATGTTGTAGTCCCTTCGCTGCGAATGGTGAACTCCCGGACTCTAGAGAGGGTTCACTTGAAGAAACGAACAAGCTTGCTCAATGTCTTCGAAGCCGAAGTTGATCTACGTCAAGGAGACTCGAGCTCATGCTACCTCTTCACTAATGTGTGAAATTAGTGAATCAAACACCCTAAACTAAATGGCTAATAGTAGAGGATGATGAAGCAGGAAATGGGCTCACTTTAGTTTTATTTTTCTCACAATTTTTCATCACTTAGAAAAAGCTGGCAAGCTTTTTCTCTTGAGGAAGAAGAAGTTTTGAAGAAAATGAATGAGAGAGTGAGGTTAGAATTGCAACCATGGGTGAGTTAGTGTCATTCCTAACTCATGTAGAGAATAAACCATAGTTTAAGGTTAAGGGTTGGGTTAACAAATATCTTAAGCTACACAAACAAGTTGAATAAGTCAATGTTCTACTAGCTTCTCCAAGCTTAATCTTGACTAAATCCAAATGTTTGATTTGCTTAAAACAAATAAAACCCTAGATTTAACCCTAGCATGGTATAAGTCTCATACATACATGTTGCATGTGTAACTAAATATGATACATAATATATATCACATATATATAATGTATGCAAAGTGAGAAAAAGAAATGGTCAAGTGAGCAATATTAGTTAATGTAAATTCATATATCATATATATATATATATATATATATATATATATATTATACATTAAATCATTAACTCAACACTTGATTTAATGATCTGGCTATATCACATATAACCGACTAATATCAATAATATCAACTTACCGAATCAACACTTGATTCGATAATCCGGCTATATCACATATACCCGTCCGATATCATATATCGTGAGAATACAATACGGTATCACATACACGTATCAATATCGGTCCCGCACATATCACATATGTGCTCCTACTTCGTTTCGCATGAACCAGGAAACCTCTGTGTACGACTCTAAAGACTCGTCAATACTCCGGCAGTAGGTGATGATCATATCAAACACCCACAAGCTGCAAGTGGTCTACTAAACGTAACGGACACCCAGGTATTGAGCGATTAGAAGATCAACAAGCAAGCCTGCTCGTACTCCTACGAATCCAATCAGTAACACTACCGTAAAGTCCGGTCTCTTCGTCTGATATGTCGCATATCACAGCCTGGGGGTGGTATAACGTCAAACCCAAATAGCCTGATAAGTCATGCTGATACAAGGTCCATAACGGTTCGATAAACTACTGATAACACTTACCAGTAGATCTCAGCAACCCTGGCCAGGGATTTCCTGTTATGGCCAATCGAGCATAGCGCAACATCAACTCCCAATACCGGAAGAGACTAAACCCCTCCTATCGCTTATTGCCTCCATGTGACTCGGGACTGTACCCAAAAACCACCTTTTTGCACGATCTCTTGACCGTGGTATGGTGGAAATCAAAGCACGGTGGGAATCACACAATACTCTATGACGATCTCAGGTCTACAGACTAACCTGTACCAGTGTCACCAGAGAACTGCTATCCGACGATAGGTATAATACCATCTAGGAGTTCTCGGCGAGTCCGTTCAGTGTACCCAGTCTTTACTGAGCACTTGTATACCTTCTCTGATGTCAAACACCAATGGATATGGGATCATCCATCGCCCATCTTATGGGTCGAGAAGCGTATACGCTAGTCTACTCTGGAGTATCGATGCCCTATCTCGATAATCCCACGACTAGGAACTGTTATAGGGTGTACTTGTGGACTACCCTTGTCCCCACTAGTATGATCTCCATCATAGTCCTGGTAGTCAAGAACACATCCTAAGGGCTTTATCAACATGTGAGAGAGAGACAATAAGTGTACATGTTAAGATAAAGAGCATCCAGATAGCATACTATCATGTCGAGCAAGAAAGTCCTCCTTATATATAAGCATCCACTACAATATACAACACATATACAGTAATGGCCTCTAGGGCATACATATAACTAACAATCTCCCACTTGCACTAAGGCCATTTGTTGCAGTATCTCATAATCAACGATATAGCAGTGGTTGTAGTATCCCATACTCAACCATCCCAAAATCTCTCAAATAGTATTTGGGGAAGCAGGCCTTAATGAGTGGATCCGCCGTATTAACCTCTGTGTCTACTCTCCTGACCTCGATCCATTGAAGATCAACCATCTCCCTGATCAGGTGATACTAGCCTCAGAATATGTCTGGAACGCTGATGGGACCTATGTTCCTAGGCCAAAGCCACAACTCCATTTTTTTCACAATAACAGTTATTGGACGCTCAATGGTAGGAATCTTGTTCATCTCATGAACAAGAAATGCCCAGACAGCCAGTTTGGCAGCATCATTGGTAGCAATGTATTCAGCCTTTATCGTCTAGTATGTCACGATATCTAGCTTGGAACTCTTCCAACATACCGTCCCTCTACTAAGGGTAAAGACAATGCATGTGACTGACTTTCATTCAACCTTATCACTTTGGAAGCTCGAACCAAGAACTTTCTTTTAGTGCTTCTCAAGTACTTAAGAATGTCCTCCACAGTTGTCCAGTGATTCTCCTAAGATCCGATTGATTCCTAATCACTACACCTAGTGAGCCACCTACATCTGGTCTGGTACTTAACATCGCATACATGAAGGAGCCTACTGCCGAAGCATAGGATATCTCTTGCACGCGAGCTCTCTCCAAATCAGCCTCTGAAGACATATTTTTAGAGAGGGTGATTCATGAGTAAGTGGGCGAACCACCACACTTAGAATCTTCCATGCTAAACCCCTTTAGTATGGTGTTAATGTACCTGGATTGGAACACTCCCAACATCCACTTAGATCTATCACCATAGATCATCATCCACAAGATGTAGTAGGTATCATCTAGATCTTATATTGAGAATCCTCGTGATAAGAGGAGCTTGACCGAGTGTAGCATAGGAAACCATTTCCTATCAAGGGTATGTCATCTACGTACAATACGTGCAAGACAACCTCACTCTCTATAACCTTCTTGTATATACAAGGTTCATCTACTTTTTTGATGAAGTCAAACTCTTTGACTGCCACATCAAAACAGATGTTCCATCTCCACGATGCTTGCGTTGATCCTGATGGACTTAAGCATAGCTTTGAAAGTCTCAACTTTTCCATCTACACTAAGAATCTTCTTATGATCCATTTGCTCCCAATAGGTTTTACCCCTTCAGGTGCAACAATCAAAGTCATACTTTGTAGGTGTACATGGATTCCATCTTTGATCGCATAGCATCCAGCCATTTCACAGAGTCGCCACTCGTGACGGCCTGCCTGAACCTAGTTGGGCCATCATCTACCATGATGCAATCCTCGCTCCCACTGTCACTGAGAATACCGCAGTATCTCTCAAGTGGATGAAGAACCCTACCAGATTCATGGAGAGGCTGAGGGTCGTTGGAGACTATTGAATCCTTTGGTTTCTCCAAATTATCAGCTGTTAGTTTGTCAAGCTAGAACAACTTCCAGTTCTATCTCATGTCCACAAATTTCTTCACAAGAAATTCCTTTCTAAAAAGGTGGCATGATGAGAAACAAAACCACCTTTTGCTCCTTAGAGTGGTAGAAGCTAATCCCTCACAAATATTTAGGATATCCTAACAAACTTATACAGAACTGACCTTGCCTCGAGTTTGTCCAGATTCTGTCTTTCAACATAGGCCAGACAACCTCATATCTTAACTCGTTTAAGACATGGTCTCTTCCCATTCCATATCTCATATGTAGTGGTAGGCCCTGATTTGGATGGAACCTCATTCAATAGGTATGCAGCTTCTCAAGTGCATAACTCCAAAAGAAAACAGGTAACTCAGCAATACTCATTATAAATCACACCATATCTCATAGGGTGCGATACCTCTACCCCGATACACCGTTGTGTTGTGGTGTAATCGAAGAAGTAAGCTGAGAGAGAATCACATTCTCCTTTTAGAAACTCCAGGAATTCCATGCGCAAGTATTCTCCTCCTCGATCACATCGAAGGACTTAATACTTCCACCCGTCTGGTTCTTTAATTTCAAGCTTATATTTCTTGAATTTCTCAAAAGTTTCAGACTCATATTTCAACAGGAAAACATGTCCGAATCTTGAGAGATAGTCGATGAATGTAATGAAGTACAAAGAACCAACCCTGGCATTTGTAGACATAGGACCGAATACATCATCATGTATTCGTCCCAAGAGTTCACTAACTCTTTCTCTGTTTCCAGTAAACGGAGTATTGGTCATTTTACCTTTGAGACAAGACTTGCAAGTATCATAAGATGAAAATTCGAATAGATTCTCATATTCATCCTTATGTAACTTTAGCTGGTCGTGTCGCATTGATATGACCCAGTCTACAATACTACAAAAAGGATTCGTTCATTTCCGAACTACTCCTCTTGTGTGTGCTCTACATACTTTGAACTGTGGTTTGATTTAGAATGTATATGCTATTATCTAACGTGCCTGATCGAATCAAATCTTGATTCAGGAAAATGTTCACAACATTATCCTCTAATATATAATTATATCCTTCTTTAACTCAGTAAAGAACATGATGTAATGTTGTATATTAGGTTCGGTATGTAATAACATTTGTTCAGAATCAATGTATTTGTAACACCTTAGAATGTGTTTTTGGGATAATTATATTTTAATATATAGTTTTTAATAAAAAAAGTTTACTAAATTGATTTTCAATTATTTTATCCTATTTAATGAATATTATATTAGATTTTTTCTAGGCTTGCACACACTTGTGCATGTTAACTAGGGTTGTAAATTGGGGTTTAACCGTGATTAGCAAACATGGTGAGCTAACCATTTCCCTAATCTAGTTTAATAATTGTATTAGGTGCTTTTGGATTTTAATTGTGTATGGTTGTTTTTAAAATAAAATGAAAAAGGATTTGAAAAATGATTTTCTTTGGTTGACCATGAGAGAGAGAGAGAAATGAGCATGGTGCTACATGGTTTAGGCCATGCCTCATTTAATGAGGGAAGAGAAAAAGAAGGGAGGGGTTTTTGCCTTTCTCTCATTTCTTAATTCTCACTCTCATTTCATTCATTCTCTCACTCTCTCACACACACACACACACCCTTTCAGCAGCAGACAGCAACAGCATCAGCAGATAGCAACAGCAGCAGCAGAAGCCCCAGCAACTGCAGCAACCTCTCATCCTCCTCCCCTTCTTCTCCTTCTCCTGCTTTCTAGGATCCATTAGGGTATAATTTCTGAACTCAATTCCCTTTTTCCTAAGCTTATGTGTTGTTTAGTTTCGATTAGTGTTAAATAGTGAGTTTAGTGCTATATATGGTGATTTGTGAGAGGTTGTGGCAAATTGATGATTGTGTTGGTTAACCCTGCCTATTTTAGTGTTATTAGGGTCACCTTAACTGAGATTAACCCAGATTTCACTAAAATACCATAGGTTTTCCATTTTGTGCAAAATTAGCGTTTTTAAGCGACATTGTGGAGTTCTGTGATCTGCTTTTGACCCGGACCCTTCAGGATAAAATTGAGAAGACTGGAGCATGTACACTAGGTATAGACCACACCACCAGAGCACGAGCCCCTAACTCCTACCTTTGGCCGCTAATTAAAGCATTCTGGCCATGAATTGCGGCCAGGAAGGGGAGATGGGTGTTGGGGTCTTGGCTAGGGTAGTCTGCAGTGTTTTCTAGTGTTTTGGCATGTGTAGTTTTGTATGATTTTACCTGTAGCAAAATCTGAGATCATTTATCGTATTTCTAGTTCGTTGTGTTTGCGTGATACGCGCGATACATGAGTGGGTTCTGTGATCCAGCGTGTCGCGGTGTATCGCGGTAGTTTTAGACGCGTATACACACGTTTCAGCGTACCGTGCACACGCGTGTTTAGTTCGCGGCACGAGTTTCTCGTTTAGTGTCGATATCGCGTTTTGCGAGATATTTTGCTTATATATGGACTCCTTGTCTTATTTTCAGGTTTGCGGGCGAGTACATCGGACTCAGCAACGAAAGGGAAACAGGTGGTAGGATTCACCTAGCTTGGAGCGTTGGTGAGTAGATTTAACATCTACAAGGGAATCGCCAGCATGGCGTTATGCGTCTGGGCTAGGAATGTTAATACCTGTCTCATATTCTAGATTATATTTAGAATTGTGCATTCACCCTATTACTTAGATGTTGTGGTATTGTAACTAGTAGCCGTAGGACACTGCACATATTATTGACGGTTCATGTTGCACGAGCACGGATTGTATGCTACACACACACCGTCAATAATTGCCATGTCACACACAAACCACTTATAGATATTATATTGCTTGGTTAGGGACTTACGACATCGATTTATATTACTTATCACTTTTGATATTTAGCTACAAATATACCTTACTCACATATTCCACTCATACCCGGGGGTATACTACATCAGTTCTTATAAGTAGATACCTATACCTTGCTACACATGTATGTTACACATGTATTCAGTTACAGTTACATATTTACCTTACTGATGTTACTTAGCGGTTTTCCTTTTATATGCTTACATTTCAGTTATGTCGCACATATTGTATTCATGGATTTGCGCATTCTTATATGGATTTTTCATGATGTTTTTTGGATTTGGGAACCGCGGGAGTTCATGAAATTATGCATTAATTGAAAAACCCGGTTTCCTTGATATGATATTTGCGCATCCACCATGAGTTTTATCGGTTCTGATTTATATATACCCCTACGAGGAGGCGTCGAGGCCGTAGAGGGTACATGGTAGGGCCCGGAGGTACCCCGGGGCAAGAATGGGATGTCGATGTACCACGCCGATGAGCCCGACAGGGGAACCATACCATCCGGTGACAGTACCACTGACTCGGCGGTAATCAAGGGGATACCGTTGGGAGTCATGTACGTATTGATACGTGAAAAGACAAGGGTCAGAGCTAGGCACTCGTGCTTTTCGGGATAGCGTATGATACGTACCTATCAGGATGCTAGTCTTGGTGACGGCATCTGATAGATCGGTATTTCTGTGTCGATGCTTGGCACATTGGTTTCATGATATTTCTAATTACTCTTTGTATATATAACAGGGGATTCAGCCGTTGTTATATATACCCTTATATAGTGGAGTGGGACGCTAATATATGTGTATTGACCCCATCATATTTATTTCTGCAAATATATATTTAGGATGTTAGAATTTTACTTGAGATTTGATTTGGGATATAGGTGATTCATTGAGATTGGATATTGGATATATATGAGATTGCTGATTTGTACATTCGGGATATAGGAAATTTATTTGATATTGTACATTGAGGAGATATGAGACTTATATGATATGAAAGCCGATTGGGGGCTGATTTGAGGAATTGGGATTTTGAATGTCTTGATGGATTGTGATCCTACCACGATGTCAGGATTCCGTGGAAATGACATTTTTCACTACATACCTTACATTTATCTGTTTTTGCACTGTTTCATATATTAGTAGTACCTGTTAGCGTACCCTTCATGATTGTTGCATATTTACATTCTCATATCCTTACTGCATGATTATTGCATACAGATTGTCATATCATTATTGCTTCATATATTTATTGTACCTGCTGGTGTACTTTCCATTATTCTGCATTCTTATGACCTGTTATTACTGAAATTGCATATCTTAGATTCATGTTGTACGTACATACCTGCGATTACCTGCATATGTTATCTACTATTCACGAGTTGGCAACTCACCCCCGTTGTGCCACAGTTGTTTTGCAGGGTGTTTCCCTAGAGTAGTCGAGGCAGGCTATTCATCTATCATCTTTTGCTACAGATACCGCATCGGCTCACAGTGTGCTGTTTTGCTTAGGTGGGTTTTGGTGGTTATCTGTATTTTGTATTGTATATTGTTGTATCCTTGTACTCTCCATCTACTATTATGTTGTTGACTTAGAGACTTGGTGAGGACGATATTGTATATTATTGTGGATTTGTTGTCTTTTATACAGCTTTCTCTCTATTGTCTTTTGTTTCTTCGCTACGGCGTCGTATATTTGTTGTGGTGGTTGTTTTCCGCCTTTGGGCGTGTATTTGCTCCTGTTTGGGGATGCTTCATTTATATTTCTGTTGTACCCATTTTTGGGGTTAGTTTTTACAAAGGGGGTGCTGCCAAAATTTTAAAGAAAGAAAGTTGGACTTTTTAAAAGAATTTGGGTTGTGATTTCAAATGTTTCAAAAATTTCTAATATCTTTTCTTGTCTTTTAATGGTTTAGATTTCTGGGTTTTGGCTTTCTTTTACTGCGTTACGTCTTTAGGCGTTGCATAGTATTAGGGCCGTCACGTGCCAATTTCGGGTCGTGACAGTATTAATACAAGGTGATATCTGCCAACAGACTTGGCTGCAACAATTGCACCATTCTCTAACTCTTTGAGATATATCACATATTCTCAGTTCTCTACCTTTCTGTAGCCCATATAACTTTTACATATGTAGGATCCTTGTTTCCCCCAATCAGAGCAAAGCTCTGTTGGAAATTCAAAATTCAAATTTTGAAGAAACGCTTCAAATCCCGGGCGCAACGCGCCACGTGTCAGGCGCAGACACATCAGCGCAGCGCCCAAAGCAGCGCACCCAATCAGAGCAAAGCTCTATTTAAAGCAAAATTAAAGGAAGCAACGCTTCAGTTGCGCAAGCGCTGCGCTGCGCGACATGTGCTAGTGCAGTTGCACTGCGCGACACGTGTCAGCGCAGATGCGCTAGCGCAGTTGCGCTGCGCTGTGCGCTGCGCGACGCGTGTCAGCGCAGATGCGCTAGCGCAATTGCGCTGCGCTGCGCTGCGCGCTGTGATTGAAATTAAATTCTTGTTTGTGTAAATCGAATAAGTTTCGTTATGTCGGTATTTAGAACATGAATAAAATTCACAACCAAAGAATTGTTTGACCGCAATCAACTACGGTGTCGGATGTAGATCGTTAGCGAGTGCGGATCGTCCACAGGGAAAGTGTAATAGTTTGTCTTTTGAATTAGTTGAATTGAAACTTTAAAAGAAAGAAAAGAAAACAATTCATGATTTATATTTGAAGTTCAAAAATTAGAAAATTTAGATCTAATAACAAAAAAAAGATAGAATCAAGAATTGAGAGTTTGATGATTTTTCCAACCAAATATCAAGAATCTAAATGAGGCTCGTAGGAATCGATCGGATCTATAGATGTGATGTAATCTCAAGATGCCGTATTCTTATCCTTCGATGAGTTGATACTAGATCGATGATGATCGACGAGAGTTAGGGATTTCTAGCGAAACTAGGGTTTCATCTTTTATCTGTTGTTCTTTCGTCGATATCATTCACATTCTAGCCTCTAGTAAATTCAAGAAACGATCGTAAATCCCTAATTTCGAGCGATAACAATCAAGAAAGCATCGCAACGAAACTAGGTCATCGATTCTTGAACTTGCTAGGGTTTACAAAACTCGTAGGAATCAAGAATCGTTTTAAGATTTGTACATCATCATTTTATTGATCGTCTCGACTCCTCGACGAGCGGAGTATTACTCAAATATCATAACAAGAACTACAATTACAAATTGAGATCGAATCATGATGCAAGAATTTAAAGAAAACAAGATTAAAGAATTGCACCTTTTTATTTATATCAACAATTTCATTACAGTCGCTCAAGAACTACAAGAGGAAGAACTCGATTGTCGATTTGGCTTCGCTTGTCTCCGTGAGTCGTGGATCGGCTTGGACCACTTGCTCTGTTGAAGATCGGCTCCGCTCCTAAAAGGTTGAAGGGCTTCTTGCTTGATTTGGTACTCAGGATCTTGAATTTTGATTGGAATTAGGGTTAGGGTTTCGCACAAGTCTTGTCACTAAACTTGTGGAAGAAGATGAAGAATTGAACTACTAAAGATTTAAGAAGACTAAAGATTATGGAAGAAGTTTAACCCTAGGTCTAGGCTTCTATTTATAGATTTCCCAAAACCCTAGATCTAGGATTTGAATTTTAAGTTTCCCTCCAAAAGTTTGTTGAGGAGATTTGAATTTTCCTCCAAAAGTTAGTTAGCTAGAGAGGCTTCTAGAAGAGGTTAGTTAGGAGGGAGCTTCTAGAAATAGTTTGTTAGGAGCTTAATTAGGATTAGCATAATTAATCATCTTTGCTGATCTGGCAGAAGCTTCGAGGGTTTTCTGGAGATTGACATATATTTCTGAGCTGTAGCCACTGAGAGAAGAGTTATGCACCAAAATTCAGGTGATGACGTGGCAGAAGAGCCGCGGATCCGCGGCGCAAGCGCGCTCCCGCCGCGGAACCGCGGCGCTTAGTGGGCTTTGTGGCTTGATTCTTCTGGTACTTGTTTGGGCTGTCTCATGGGCCTTTATAGGATATGTTGAATTGTATTTTCCCCTTTGGATTGCTACCAGATCTCACAACTTGGAGTTGGTGTATTTTATCAGCTTCTTTTGGCTTTTGTTCCTGCAAATTCTCGAGACAAGTGTTGCGCAATAAAGGGATGATGCGATGCCATGATATGCAGTCAATTTCCTCAGAAATGTTGGTTTTAGAGTCTAACACATGCAATCTGATATTTAACTACTAATTTGCTAATATGTGCTATATGAATGCCGAACACTTCTAGATGAATGCAAATGATAGGGAAATTGCCGGTTAAAAGATGCAGTATTTTCGACTGATCAAATTCCCCTAAACTTATTTTCGATCGTCTCGAGCGAACTGTTTTATTAAAAAGAAGGAGAAAATAAAGAAAGAGAAAAACTAACTAGCACACTTTCGTAGGCAACACGATTGCACTGAGCATGTGCAACAAGCCTTTAAACCTCTAGGTGTCCCTAGTAGGAGGAGTGTTGTCTCCTGAGGGTTTTCAGCGGATTGCACCCACAAAATCCAATAATAAAAGAAAAATCATGAATATTACATTTAAAGAAAAGAATTGTAAAAGAAAAACTTTGAAAATTAGGGTTTCCAACTAAGCTAGCTTTTCGGTTGTCATGAGCCCTATCTTAATGGTCATGAAAAGATGTCAGAAATCACGTCCTCCCTTAATAAAACATCGTCTTATTCTTCATTCATATCTTTCTTCCAAACATCGATCATATCACCCTGCGTGTGTGTAAAGGACATCCCTACACCCGGAGAATTCAATTCAAGCTATCATACTCTTTCCCATCAGCCTCAGTACTTTTTAATTAATGAATATTTAGATGAGATTGCTCACACACTTTCATGCGACCGTTAATACTTCTTGAGGTACTAACCGACCGATTACTCCTGTGCTTGCTTACTTGGTGTATTTTCCTCGTCTTGCACCACCTCAGGCATAGCAGTGACTCCTAGACCAGTTGGCCTTAGGGCACTAGGTGAAGAGACACCCTCGCTATATATTTTTTTATTGCCCTCGGTGATAACAAAACCAGTGTCCATTTTTCTCACCACTTTATATTTTTTTCATTTTTTATTATTTTTATTTCCTTCATACTTTTGGCTTTAAGACAAGAGCATTTCAAGGTATCCTCTACTATCCCAGGCTTTAAGACGTGTGTAAGTGCGAATAGCAGGGTATCAATGTTCAAAATGTTTGGCTTCCAGAATAGAAACTATTTTTCAGACTTATTTTTATCCTCAGATTAGTGACGTCTTTCATCTTACTAACCCTTGGGACAACGGCTCATAACTACTTATTATTAGTTCGTATAAGAAAACTTCTAATTTTCTTAGTTTTCTTAAATTTTTTCTAATCTCATGGATGTAATTTTTCACTATCTAAACTTTCATTATCTTATTTATGTACAAAAACTGTTTAAATGTTAAAATATTTTTATATTTTGAAAATTTTAAATTTTTATAGATTTTGAAATTTTTAAATTTTTATAAGTTTTTTAAAGAAATGTTTTGTGCTTATGCAAATGATCTGCAAATGATACAAAAATAAGCACAAACCTTCCCCAAACTTGTTTTCAACAGTGTCCTCACTGTTGCCATCTGCTAAATCTCGAAAAACCTGTAAGCTTGGGAGGAATTTATTAGTGGGGGCAAAATATTTAAGTGAAGATCCTCCCCCAAACTTATTTTTGGCTCATAATTTTGTAAAATTTTTCTTTCAGGAGCCAGAAAAAATGCCCCCCCCCAAACTTGAGTTATGCAATGTTAATATTTTGAAAATCACATGAGGGGGTCAAAAATCATTGGTCGATACCAAGCTTTGCAAAGACCGAATGTCAACACCAACCATTCAAAAATTTTATCAATGCAGTGCTCTGGTTGGTGGAAGAAGAAGTGGGGAAAGGGTAAGTGGTGGAATAGGATGTGTGTGCGTCTCATTTTGGAGAGACGATTCAGTATATATGATGGATTACTCGCATTCTTTTTACAATTCAGAAGAAAGGGTGGAGGTTCAATTTCAATGATTGGGACATGATTCATCTCAACACCCGTGTTATTCAGAAATGCGAGTTCATCAGCGAAGATTTCCTCAAAAGTTTCATCAATACCCCGAAGAATAATATCATCACAAAGTGCGGGGTGATCTTCAGACTCTAAAAGCAGTTCATAATCAGTGTTAGTTGTTGACCCGGACATCTCGGTGGAAGAGTCCGTATGTGTATGATACATAGTTGGGTCAAACAATAACGTATGAAAAGAGTCAAGATCGATATCAGGAGGATCATCAAATTCGCTGCTGTCGACATCCATTAAGTCGACAGAACATACCTGAGCAGTAGGTTCGGAGGGTACACTTCCCAACTTGTAAATGTTCATCTCAATTGTCCTCTTCCCGAAGGATAGGGTCATAGAACCATTACGACAGTTGATGATAGCGTTGGAAGTGGCCAAAAAGGGGCGACCTAAAATCACCGGAATTTGATTCCGTGAGTTCGCTACAGGCTGTGCATCAATTACAATAAAGTCCACAGGGAATATAAACTCCCCGATTTTTATTAATGTAAGTGCACGGCGGCGCCCCGGCCGTCGATCCGACGCCGGAAACGCGGAAACGAAAAACTTTGCAAACTAGCAAACCGGCACCACCGCGCACTATCAACCCGGATCGGGCCATTAACCTAGCTACCAGCAAACTAAAAGATGGGAGTAGAGAAGCTATACCAAGCGATCCGTGTCCTTCGGTCTTCGTCTCCACTCCGATCTTCTCGCGGAATCTCCGGTCGTCGCCTCCTCGTCGAAACGGGTACCACATCGCCGGGTTCTTTTACGGGCTCCCACCTCTGGACCGAGGAAACTCGGGCACGAAGTTGGCGAGCCGACGTGCCTAAGAATTGCTGTAGGCAAGTGTAGAAAAGTATGTCTCATGAGGGTTTGAAGTTGCCTTTGGATGGAGGGAAATAATCAACAATGGAGATGAACTTTGGTGTATCAAAGAATGAGATGATAATTTCCCCACTCAAAAAAATGAGTCTCTCCCTCTCTCTAAAGTGGCCGTCCCCTATCAAATATTGGAGTGGGAAAAATCCATGAAGGGAGGTGAGTGTAGGAATCACAAAGGTGACCATAAGAGATGTGAGGATAATGAGGGATTAATGTCACACCAAAGCCAAATCATTTCCTATCTCATAAATGCACATCATGATGAACAAAGAAAGGAATCAAATGATTCTAGATTTATCATAATGCCGCATATGCAAATAACACCTCCACAAAAGATAATTTGCACAACTGCAAATAACCCCCTCAATCGGAAAAGTCCAGCCGGGAAGGAACAAAGGAAAACTGGCCGGAACTGAATATAAACTGGCAACTTCAGAAAACTGATCCCGTAATAAGTTACAGGAAAACCCCGCGACTGTATATACATACCCGCATTTGTATTCCCACTGAATACAAATGCAAAGAGACAAAACCTACACCGTCTAATACTAGGATCCGGCTTAAACCAAAGCCCGCTAGTAAAATCCGTCTGATCACGATCCGTGCAATACCGCACGTATCTGATCGAACCCTGCCATATCTCCATACGGCCTCTACAGCGTTTCGCCCGAAACTTGAGTAACTGTGTGTGGTGGACTCTAAAGACTCGTCAATACTATGGCTGTGGATTTAACCACTAGCATGTCAGAGGTATTAGCCATACGTGACGGGCTACCAGCTATTGACCAAAAGGGACGTCGATGAGCGAACTCATCCTGACACCCTACTGAGCCTGTCAGTGACAATATCCGTACAGTCCGGTCCGTTCGTCTATGAGCATCGCATGGCGGGCCTAGGGGGTTGGTAAAAGTCAGACCCCCAAAAGCGGTACAAGTCGTGTCGGAGTGAAGCCCAGAACATCCTGAGATACTACTGGAATACCTACCAGTAAATCTCCTGCCTTAGCCAAGGACTTCATGTAATGGCTCTCCTAGACACAGCGCGACCTCACCCCCAATACCGGGAGAGACGAACCCCTGCAGATCCGTTCACTGCCTCCATGTGGCTCGGGACTGTACCCAACTAAAACCTGTTTGCACGTCTCCTTTGAGCGTGGTAGGGTAGTAATCAAAGCACAGTGGGAACTCACACGAGACAAATGACGATCTCAGGTCGATGAACTAACATGTACACATGTCACCAGGGAACTGCTATCTGACGTCAGGTATAAGACCAACTAGCATGTTCCCGGCGAGTCCTGTCCGGTGTACTCATAACCCAATGAGCACCTGTATACATCTTAGGTGAACCAACTGACACCGGTGGCTTATGAGACCGGCCACCGCCCCTCGTCGGGGTCTCGACTGTATACACTAGTCTACTCTGGAGTATCGATGCCCTGTCTCGAAACTCCCACGACTAGGGACCTTTTAAGGATGTGCTTATAGACCCCAGCTCCCACGTATATGATCGCCCTCATACTGCTGGCAGTCAAGCAAGAATCCTAGGGGCTCTATCAACGTGCAATAGTGACCTGTAAGGTTACCTGAAGCAGTACACGATGATAAAGGTAAACCAGATAGCATACTATCATCTTGAGTAAGACTGTCCTACTGGGACAGGTCCTCCCTCAATCATTGCAATCACGTGCCTGTGATCCAATAATTGACTCTGAGGGCACTATCTCCAACAATCTCCCACTTGCACTCAAGGCTAATTATTGCGATGTCGCATACTCACAGCCCGTGTGATACCGAACACCCAACTCCTCTACTAGTCAGTCTCACAAAGCTCGTTTGCGAAACTTTGCGTTCGAGGAATAGCCTCAGTGAGTGAATCCGCTCTGATGATTCTTTCTATGTCTCTCTCTATCTCAAGTTCTCGGAGAAAGCCATCTCCCGAAATGAGCAATACCTGTCTTAGAATGTGTCTGGATATCTGATGGGACCTAGCTCATAAGTGAACTCCAAATCCAAACTTCTTAGACCGTATCGTCAACTGAACTTAATCAGTATCCTGCGCCATGCCTTCCCTCAGTATCCACCTGGACCATCTGTCCAAAATACTGCCCCTCGTCAGAGGGAAAACTATAACTCTGACAGCCACTCTGCCATCCAGGTCACTTTGGAAGCCTGGAATGATAATTGTCTCCTTAAAGAGAATGCTGTTATCATATCCCTAGAACATCCACTTATGTTCTAAAACTGCTTCCGATCGTTTCTCCATGATTGGATCAATATCAACTTATTGCACCTACTGCAAGAACAACATCTGGTGTGGTACTTGACATCTCATGATTGACTCAATTGCCTAAGCAAGTGATCTGTCAATCATGCGTATCCCTCTCCACTTTAGTCTGTAAGACACCTTTAGAGAGGGTGAATCCATTACCTGCAGGTACACCACCATGCCAGGAGTCGTCCATTCTAAATACTCTTAGAATGCTGTCTAAGTACCCTGATTGGGAAACCACCCAAATCCAGATCTAAAACCATAGATCTAGTAACCAGAATGTACGATATAAGATCCAATTCCTATGCGGAGAAACTACTGTGTGACAACCAAAGTATAACCGATCGTAGTATAGGAATATCACTTCCTACTCTGTGTATGTCATCAAATACCAGGACATCACAGCCTACTACCTTCTTAACAGATCCATCGCCTATTCTGATGAAGTCAAACCTATGACTGTCACATCAGAAATAGATGATCTATCTCCGCTATATCTGCTTTAGTCTATAAATAGACATAAGCCTGATGTCCACCAATGCTTCCGCTGCTCCCACTGACTACGACAACCCTCTCGCAGAGTCATATAGACGTGCACTTCTAAAACTAGTTTAGAGCGACGCTATACTCATCCTCCTGCCGGGTCTCACAGTCTGGAACAACAGCAATGGCAAGTCTGGGTAAACAAGAACCTCCCTGCCACCGTCCTTGAGCATACCGAAGTACCTCTCGGGTGCCTGAGGTTACCCACCTTATCTGCGGAGTGGCCAATGGAATGTCAATCCATATTGAATCTTTAGGTTCTTATAAAATCTTCAGTAATCGTTTGCAGTTCTGGAATCACTTCCAGTTCTACCATACTCCCACTACTGTTTTCTGGAGAAAAAAAATCCATTTTTATTAAAACTGTGGCGAGTCAAGAACAATATCACTATTGATCTTCCTGATGGTAGAAAATCAACCCTCGTCATAGCCTGGGTCAACCCACAAACAGCCATCATAGAAACGTGCCTTGAGTTATCCAGAGTCTGGTTTTAAGCATAAGCCAGACAACTCCCCGTACCTTAACATCGTTAAGATATGAACTGTTCTATATCCAATACAGAAACAGAGGCACTGATTTAATTGAACCAGATTCAAATCATGCAGCTGTCTCCAGTGCATGTCAACTAAATGGAAGGAGGCCGATCAGCGTTACTCAACTTAGGAATGCTTCCAATTATGAGTAACCTGAAAGAGAAGCAAGTTCTCTTAATCATTACTATCAACTGAATACCATTCACAAGTATCTACATCTTTGATCTCCTTGAAGAATCCCGATACTTGCAATACCTGGTTCTCTACTTTTACTCATATACCTATAACTTCTCAAAACTTGGACCCTGCGTTTCTACGAAACACCTGTCTAAGAACTAGAGAAGTCACAAGTAAACAGAATATAGTACGAGTACATACCCCTCTGTCCTAATGGACACTGGACAACATACAATACTCTATATAAGTCCCTTGAGTCAAATGACTCATTCACTGTGTGTCGTAGGTTGAAAACTGTACTTATGGTTAAGAAGAATTACACCGCTGTTTAATTCTCCTTACCTAACCATCCACTGATATAGGTAAATGTTATAGACATAATTTCAAAAAGGTATATCTCACTCTATAAAAATAGACGTACAGATATATCAATTTGAAATTGGTGCATAACAACGGATATTCAAAACCAAATATTTGTCGTCCGGCAAACAACCCAGGTGACTTCCTCAAATATCACCAATTACAACGAAGCCCGATATAATGAGGATGGTCACCTAATTCCCAATAACTTACTCCCACTCATCTTCTGTAAAACCATACAGATGTGAGAATCTAACCTGGTAAATACATACCCTGGAGCAAGTGTCTAATTGGGAAATCAGTTTTCTTTTAACAGTACACAGTGAAACTGAAACATTGAAATGTTTCGATGGGGTATCCCGGTATTCCTAGTAATGCCTCTTCCATTATCCAGATTCACAACTGTAACCGTATAATTCTTTGCCACCTTTCTAAATCCCTTTATATGTCTTTAGTCATTACCTTCTGCACACCCTCTTAGGCTAAATGGTTTTCTTCCTTCCCTACCGTTCGGCACCAGCCTATGGTTTGGAAGAAGACTATCCAATAAGCATAATGGGTGTACTTTCATAATCCTAGGAGCACTCGCAATGCGAGAGAAGGTGAAGATAAAAGAAAACCGAATAAACCTTATTCCTATTTCTCCTGAACCAGAATCCATCCCCGAACTGGAACAAGTTCTTTTCGAGTTCGTATATAACCATACGATGGAGTAGCCAAATAAACTGTGGATCTTCGTAGTGATACGGAGTGTCCTGGAGAAATACAAAGGTGATTTAGGATTGGCGAAGAAATATTTGGTTTGGTCGTGAATGGCAGTCGCAATTTACTTTGCCCTCTTACTAATCCCTTTCTTTGTCTTTACATAATACCTTCTGTACACCACCGTTAGGCTAATTGGTTTTCTTCATTCCCCACCGTTCGGCACCAGCCTAAGGTTTGGAAGAATACTATCCAATTTGCGTAATAGGTGTACTATCTCCTAAACCAAGGAGTACTCGCAACCTGAGAGAAAGTAAAAGGAAAAGACAACTGAATAGTCCTATTCGTTTTCTCCAGAACCGGAAACCATCCTCGAATAAATTCCTTCGAGTTCGTATATAACCATACGATGGTTTTGTCCAATGGAAGTGGACGTTCGTAGTAATACGGGGTGTCCTTGAGAAAAGGGTAAAAGTAGGAGTGGCAATGAGGTTTGCAACTCTGACAATCCAAAAGCCAGTGTTTAAGAAGGTTCGGTTAATCTTGGTCACTGAGTCATAGTCTAGGGTCGGGTCAATGGTCGCTGCCAAAGAGAAAGAGAAAAGAAACACTCAGCGTGCATTCTAACCTAGATCAGAATAGTTATCACTTTATCTAATCAGGAAACCTCCCACTGTAACCTCAAATTCTTCTCCAAACCCGAAAGAAGAATTAGTCGGGATCACCCGAGGAGCAAACCAACTCATCAGTGGGAATCGGGATCCAACTATCATCGCATGATAACGTGACGGAATCCGCTCACGTTATCACACTCCAGAAGGTATGCGCATATCTGGCAAGTTTCAGTTTCTTTAGAAACTCCCGATGTGATTTTTACCCCATGCTCTTATGACCTTGACGAAGATCAACAAATCATAAGTCACATGTCAAGTTCTACCCGTCATTGTCGAGGTTAATTTGAACCCACCCGTACAAGCCCTTGACGAAGGTCAACAAGGCTATACGACTGTCCCAAACCAATGCATCTATCTATGCAGCAGAAAGGTAACAAGCAGTTACCATACACTATGCCTTGACGAAGGTCAACAAACATAGCATAAATACTACCTGCTACCCGTCTAAAACGACGGAGGGCTACGAATGGTTTCTGGCGAAAACCTTTAACGTAATGAACTTGATATCGTTGAAGGAACCGGATAGCTTTATAAAAATATAGTGACGAAAACCTTTACTAAAGAGGTCACTCCCGGTGAAGGGATCTCGGCTCTTTCCCCGTAGAATGAGGTGCAGGATATTCCAACTGAATACCACGATGCAAAGCAAAAGTAAACGGCTATAGTGAATTTATTGCCCTGACGCAAACTTCTGTCCAAGGGGTCACTCCCGGTGAAGGGATCTCGGCCCTTGCCTCGTCGACTGAGGAGCAGGATATTCCAACTGAATACCACTGTGCAAAACAAAAGTGAACGTCCTTGCAATAACAGATTTTTGAAAAATGTTCCAACAACATCAGAATAGGTTTGTTTAGCTTGCATTGATCCGAATCAACGCAGTCCCATCAATTGATCACACCAATAAAGAACGAAAATAATTATGTATGTATATGCCATCCGCATTCGCCACTGGGTCCCGTCATCACCCGTTAGGTTACTTAACTAACGACAGAGCGGGGACTGGACTAGCGCGGATGCAAAACATATACAACATCTACTAGTATATATATCAATATACAATATTCGCTCAAGGCGTGATAAAATGCAACATCACAGAAATGTAATAAGCATCCCAGAACAATACAGATATCTGGGATCCCCGGGTTTCACAGAGCCGCTGCTGAAACCCGACGTTCCCCTGGTCGTGTGGATAGCCTGTGCAATGAAATCCTAGACCCCTACGGGCGCGGCAAGTTACCAGCCAAAACCTGAAGAGAGGCAGCCCCCTTCAGCAACGTGAATGGACCATCCAGCACTTCACGGAATCCGGTAACTTGGGCACCCCTCCTGGGTCAACCTGTACCCCCTACGAGTGCGGTGAATAGCCCGCCAACTCTAGAGTAAAGCCCCCTCCGTCTCAATGCCATGAGATGCGGGCCCGTTGCCCTCTAGAACCCGGCTATCCGTGCACTCCACCGCGGGGTAATCCTAGTACAAAAAGTAAAATATACATACAACGGGTACATCGACCTCGACCCGGTCGTGCCCCAAAAGAATAATATACAAACAGGCAGTGACGGCAGTCCACATGTCGGACGCTCGCCCCGCAATATCAAATGTACATATAAAACAAAACTGTACTACCATTGCATCCAGGCTATCCCCACGACCAATCCGCAATATCACAGCACAACACAGAACATCAACGTGAATGTCACATTCGCAAATCCACCTAAAAGGGCTATAGCAGATAGACTGGATTTACCGATCGAATGACATTCACGGTCGCAGATATAATGTAAATACTGTGAACTAACATGTTTAAACTTTTCGATCGATCAAATTTACCCAAGTGGGCCCCAAGCACAACTGTAGTACTCAGAGAAAATCTGGGCCCAAAACGAATATTCCAAAAACCCCAATTTCATCACAGAAAGCCACTGTAGAAATTTGGTGCAGAGAGGGGTCAAAATGGCGACAGAACCGCGGCCCAAGCATGGGTTTGGCCGCGGTTCCGCGGTGGGATAATGACGTCACGCAACCAAATTTTTACAGAATACTTATAATTACCTGCACGTGTTTCTGCGACAACCTGAAAAAAATTTCGAGCCCAAAAAATTTTCGACAGAAACATATGCTATGAAAATGTGGTTTTGGGATAAATGTTCGATCGAACTTGTAAACACATTAGAGCAAGCTAGAATAGGTTAATGGCATGGCTCTGATACCAATGTAAGTGCACGGCGGCGCCCCGGCCGTCGATCCGACGCCGGAAACGCGGAAACGAAAAACTTTGCAAACTAGCAAACCGGCACCACCGCGCACTATCAACCCGGATCGGGCCATTAACCTAGATACTAGCAAACTAAAAGATGGGAGTAGAGAAGCTATACCAAGCGATCCGTGTCCTTCGTTCTTCGTCTCCACTCCGATCTCCTCGCGGAATCTCCGGTCGTCGCCTCCTCGTCGAAACGGGCACCACATCGCCGAGTTCTTTTACGGGCTCCCACCTCTGGACCGAGGCAACTCGGGCACGAAGTTAGCGAGCCGACGTGCCCAAGAATTGCTGTAGGCAAGTGTAGAAAAGTATGTCTCATGGGGGTTTGAAGTTGCCTTTGGATGGAGGGAAATAATCAACAATGGAGATGAACTTTGGTGTATCAAAGAATGAGATGATAATTTCCCCACTCAAAAAAATGAGTCTCTCCCTCTCTCTAAAGTGGCTGGCCCCTATCAAATATTGGAGTGGGAAAATCCATGAAGGAAGGTGAGTGTAGGAATCACAAAGGTGACCATAAGAGATGTGAGGATAATGAGGGATTAATGTCACACCAAAGCCAAATCATTTCCTATCTCATAAATGCACATCATGATGAACAAAGAAAGGAATCAAATGATTCTAGATTTATCATAATGCCACATATACAAATAACACCTCCACAAAAGATAATTTGCACAACTGCAAATAACCCCCTCCATCGAAAAAGTCCGGCCGGGAAGGAACAAAGGAAAACTGGCCGGAACTGAATATAAACTGGCAACTTCAGAAAACGGATCCCGTAATAAGTTACAGGAAAACCCCGCGACTGTATATACATACCCGCATTTGTATTCCCACTGAATACAAATGCAAAGAGACAAAACCTACACCGTCTAATACTAGGATCCGACTTAAACCAAAGCCCGCTAGTAAAATCCGTCCGATCACGATCCGTGCAATACCGCACGTATCTGATCGAACCCTGCCATATCTCCATACGGCCTCTACAGCGTTTCGCCCGAAACTTGAGTAACTGTGTGTGGTGGACTCTAAAGACTCGTCAATACTATGGCTGTGGATTTAACCACTAGCACGTCAGAGGTATTAGCCATACGTGACGGGCTACCAGCTATTGACCAAAAGGGACGTCGATGAGAGAACTCATCCTGACACCCTACTGAGCCTGTCAGTGAAAATATCCGTACAGTCTGGTCCGTTCGTCTATGAGCATCGCATGGCGGGCCTAGGGTTTGGTAAAAGTCAGACCCCCAAAAGCGGTACAAGTCGTGTCGGAGTGAAGCCCAGAACACCCTGAGATACTACTGGAATACCTACCAGTAAATCTCCTGCCTTGGCCAAGGACTTCGTGTAATGGCTCTCCTAGACACAGCGCGACCTCACCCCCAATACCGGGAGAGACGAACCCCTGCAGATCCGCTCACTGCCTCCATGTGGCTCGGGACTGTACCAAACTAAAACCTGTTTGCACGTCTCCTTTGAGCGTGGTAGGGTAGTAATCAAAGAACAGTGGGAACTCACACGAGACAAATGACGATCTCAGGTCAATGAACTAACCTGTACACATGTCGCCAGGGAATTGCTATCTGACGTCAGGTATAAGACCAACTAGTATGTTCCCGGCGAGTCCTGTCCGGTGTACTCATAACCCAATGAGCACCTGTATACATCTTACGTGAACCAACTGACACCAGTGGCTTGTGAGACCGGCCATCGCCCCTCGTCGGGGTCTCGACTGTATACACTAGTCTACTCTGGAGTATCGATGCCCTGTCTCGAAACTCCCACGACTAGGGACCTTTTAAGGATGTGCTTATAGACCCCAGCTCCCACGTATATGATCGCCCTCATACTGCTGGCAGTCAAGCAAGAATCCTAGGGGCTCTATCAACGTGCAATAGTGACCTGTAAGGTTACCTGAAGCAGTTCACGATGATAAAGGTAAACCAGATAGCATACTATCATCTTGAGTAAGACTGTCCTACTGGGACAGGTCCTCCCTCAATCATTGCAATCACGTGCCTGTGATCCAATAATTGACTCTGAGGGCACTATCTCCAACAATTAACACATCCTCCAGTTCACCGCTAGGTTTGGTGATTGATCGGTCAGCCATCTGGAGAGTGCAAGGAGATGGTTTCAACTCTCTGATCCCTAACTGCTCATTGACTGAGAAAGGAAGCAGGTTAACACTTGCCCCAAGGTCTAGTAGAGCACGGTTAATGTGTTTCTCCCCAATAGAGATGGAAATCGTAGGATAGCCAGGATCCTTACGTTTCCTCGGTAATTGCTGGGGGAACGCCATGTCTACAGTCTTTGCCATGAATATCTTCTTGGGCATTTGTTTCTTCCTCTTTCTAGTGCACAAGTATTTAAGAACTTTCGCATATGCGGGGACTTGTTGGATAGTATCTAGAAGAGGGATGTTGATGTTAACCTGTTTAAACATCTCAGTGATCTTCTCCATATGTGGACTTGGTGTGTTAGCCCTTAACCGATTAGGATAAGGTGCTTTAGCAATAAGCGCTGGGTCCATCATAGGAGAAGGAAGTGTGTGTGGAACCGATCCCAGAATAGAAGTGGGGATCGTCCGTGGAGGAGTAGAAGAGGTGGGCTGAAGTGGCGAGCCTTTTGGGAAACGAAGAATAGGCTCGGAAGAAGGTGGTGGGGTAGAAGAACTGGGGTCAGAATTAGAAGTGTGTGTGTGAGAAAAGGTCTCAACCGGGGTGTTGATAGGATTGTTAATATCATCAACTTCTTCCCCAACATGGTTATCCAGCACTCTCCCAGATCTCAACGTGGTGATTGCATTCACATGATGTGAATAGCCAGGATTGGGTAAAGGTTGAGCTGGGAGTTTCCCTTTCTCTCTTGCACTCATTTCAGCTTTTAATCATGCAATTTCTTCTTCCATAGATTTAATACTCTCGTTTTGGGACGCAGAGTTTTTCTTAATTTTATCGACAGAAGACTTCATTTCAGCCGAAACTTGCATGATATTTGTTAAGACCAAATTCATGTATTGTGCAAATGAAGAGGATTCATCAGTTCCGGTCAACTGTAAAGGACTAGACAGTGCAGGTGTGTTGACCGGATTTTGAAAGTTATGTGCTTGAAAGGGGTGCTGACTCAATTGAAGTTGTGGTTGCTGTTGTGGTGGAGGGACCCTTTGGAAATTGTTTTGGTTTGGAACCGTGTTTTGAAATTGTGATTGGTTCCAAGCAAAATTAGGGTGATTCCTCCACCCCTGATTATATGTGGAAGAAAATGGATCGTTTCTAGGTCTTTGAAATGCGGCATTGATATGCTCATGACCTTGAAACGGAGAATTTCGTGGACATTCTTCCGTCAAATGAGAAGGATCAGAACAGCAGCCACATACAGTTTTGGAAAGTGACATTTGATTAAGGGAGGCAGCTAAAAATTTGTTTTCCATAGTCTCGAGTTTCTTGTGTATAGCTGAAATGTCAGCTCTAACTCCTATGAAAACATCCGATTGGTTATTGCCACCCCTAAATGATGGACTTTCCCACTGTAAATACTTTTCAGCGAACTCTTCTAAATATCGCCAAGCTTCCCCATCATCCTTGGTCATGAAGGTGCCTTGACACATGTTTTTAAGGTTTTGTTTAGTGGTAGGGTTAATGCCCTCATATATGATTCGGCAAAGGTCCCATCTCGGGATGCCGTGATGTGGGCATTGAACCAAAAGATCCTTGAATCGTTCAAAGCATTTTGAGAATGGTTCAGCTGGGAGCTGGGTGAATTGATATAGTTCGCTATGGATTCGAGCTGTCTTTTGCATAGGGTAGAATTTCTTAAGGAATGCCGCAACGAATTCTTCCAATTTGTAATGGAATGTGCGGTGGTGTTATATAGCCACTTCTCGGCTATATCGCACAAAGTAAATGGAAGAAGTCGTAGACGCATAGCATCCACTGAAAGTTGTGATGTACCCATCATTGCGCATACGTTTTCAAATTTGGTAATGAAAACGTAAGCATCCTCAGTCTCGAGTCCGTGGAATTTGGGTAAAAGATTGATATATTGGGGTTTAATCTCAAAGTTATCCCCGTTGGCTGGTGGAATGGATAAGCAGGTCAAAAGAGGACCTCGCAGTGGATAGCACCTCTCTTGGAGAGAGATGCGGTGTGGATTCTGCGCACCAACGGACGGCGGCAGATTAGGGTTAAAGAAGTTCGATGGAGGTGGATCCATCGATGTGGGTGTGGTAGTGGGTAAAGAAGAAGTAAATGGAGAAATATCGACTTCGGAGTCGATAAAGGGTACGCGGACTAAACGGGCACTAGAATCCCGTGTCCAGCCTATCTTGTACTAAAAAAGGTTAGTACAAGTGGCAGCGTGGCTTTATAATTAGGGGTAATGAATGAATGAATGCGGTGTTTGTTTTGAAAAGATACGGATTTTTTGAAAAAATGATGCGACACAACAAATGCAGCACACAAAACCCTAATTCTAGGGGTCGCCTAGGTCAGATCTCTAGACCGCTCCTAACTGCCAGAAGACAAGACGCATGATAAAATCCTCCATTGCCTCTTTGTCTCTCCTGTGGCCAGGTAAGTGCCAGGTAAGTGGGAGGTTCACCACTACGTAAGTAGTGGGCCTAATTAAGTAACCACTAGCCTTCGACACACTTGCCTAGACACCACAAGAGAAACGCGGATAAGCAATGAATTACCCACGGCCTTCTGCTGTCCTAAGTGAGCGCGACGGTCCTTAGAGTCATCTCTAGATCTTTTTTAGTTAATTGAGGTAAATGCGGATGCAAGTTTTGCGGTTTTCGGGGCTTAGGAAGGGTAATGAACTCCCCACCTAATCTGGATTTGGTCTTTTCCCCTTAATGTCTGTATTAATTATGCAAACAACCACAAGAATCAAAACAAGCACAATTTAATTTTGCAATTTGCGCGCTGCGATTATTTGCAAAGAAGCCTGCAGAAATTTATTAGTTGGAGCAGAGAAAGAAGAAGATAAGAAAGATAGAAGTTACCTGAGGAAATTTGGTGCACAGATGCCTTGAAGAGGCCGCGGAACCGCCGCAGTTGGCTGCTTACACCGCGGAAACGCGGTTGGGTGATGAGAACACCGCACCAAATTGTAGCAGGGAGCTTCTGTACACTCCCTTAGATCTCTGGTATATTCCAAAAATTATTTCAATTTCACAGCAAGCTCCAGATCTCCTTGCAACAAACCATAACAAATTGTTTAGATTTTTGCGCGAATTTTGATCACAAAATTACAATGAATAAATCTTTCAATTCAAACTTCAATATAAAACGAATTAGCGCGTAATCCCCGGCAACGGCGCCATTTGATTGAAATGAAATTCTTGTTTGTGTAAATCGAATAAGTTTCGTTGTGTCGGTATTTAGAACAAGAATAAAATTCACAACCAAAGAATTGTTTGACCGCAATCAACTACGGTGTCGGAAGTAGATCGTTAGCGAGTGGGGATCGTCCACAGGGAAAGTGTAATAGTTCGTCTTTTGAATTAGATGAATTGAAACTTTAAAAGAATGAAAAGAAACAATTCATGATTTATATTTGAAGTTCAAAAATTAGAAAATTTAGATCTAATAACAAGAAAAAGATAGAATCAAGAATTGAGAGTTTGATAATTTTTCCAACCAAATATCAAGAATCTAAATGAGGCTCGTAGGAATCGATCGGATCTATAGATGTGATGTAATCTCAAGATGTCGTATTCTTATCCTTCGATGAGTTGATACTAGATCGATGATGATCGACGAGAGTTAGGGATTTCTAGCGAAACTAGGGTTTCATCTTTTATCCCTTGTTCTTTCGTCGATATCATTCACATTCTAGCCTCTAGTAAATTCAAGAAACGATCGTAAATCCCTAATTTCGAGCGATAACAATCAAGAAAGCATCGCAATGAAACTAGGTCATCGATTCTTGTACTTGCAAGGGTTTACAAAACTCGTAGGAATCAAGAATCGTTTTAAGATTTGTACATCATCATTCTATTGATCGTCTCGACTCCTCGACGAGTGGAGTATTACTCAAACATCACAGCAAGAACTACAATTACAAATTGAGATCGAATCATGATGCAAGAATTTAAAGAAAACAAGATTAAAGAATTGCACCTTTTTTTTATATCAACAATTTCATTACAGTCGCTCAAGAACTACAAGAGGAAGAACTCGATTGTCGATTTGGCTTCGCTTGTCTCCGTGAGTCGTGGATCGGCTTGGACCACTTGCACTGTTGAAGATCGGCTCCGCTCCTAAAAGGTTGAAGGGCTTCTTGCTTGATTTGGTACTCGGGATCTTGAATTTTGATTGGAATTAGGGTTAGGGTTTCGCACAAGTCTTGTCACTAGACTTGTGGAAGAAGATGAAGAATTGAACTACTAAAGATTTAAGAAGACTAAAGATTATGGAAGAAGTTTAACCCTAGGTCTAGGCTTCTATTTATAGATTTCCCAAAACCCTAGATCTAGGATTTGAATTTTAAGTTTCCCTCCAAAAGTTTGTTGAGGAGATTTGAATTTCCCTCCAAAAGTTAGTTAGCTAGAGAGGCTTCTAGAAGAGGTTAGTTAGGAGGGAGCTTCTAGAAATAGTTTGTTAGGAGCTTAATTAGGATTAGCATAATTAATCATCTTTGCTGATCTGGCAGAAGCTTCGAGGGTTTTCTGGAGATTGACATATATTTCTGAGCTGAAGCCACTGAGAGAAGAGTTATGTACCAAAATTCAGGTGATGACGTAGCAGAAGAGCCGCGGATCTGCGGCGCAAGCGCGCTCCCGCCGCAGAACCGCGGCGCTTAGTGGGCTTTGTGGCTTAATTCTTCTGGTACTTGTTTGGGCTGTCTCATGGGCCTTTATAGGATATGTTGAATTGTATTTTCCCCTTTGGATTGCTACCAGATCTCACAACTTGGAGTTGGTGTATTTTATCAGCTTCTTTTGGCTTTTGTTCCTGCAAATTCTCGAGACAAGTGTTGCGCAATAAAGGGATGATGCGATGCCATGATATGCAGTCAATTTCCTCATAAATGTCGGTTTTAGAGTCTAACACATGCAATCTGATATTTAACTACTGATTTGCTAATATGTGCTATATGAATGCCGAACACTTCTAGATGAGTGCAAATGATAGGGAAATTGCCGGTTAAAAGATGCAGTATTTTCGACTGATCACGCTGCTTGACACGTGTCACGCGCTGGGGCATTTGCGCCAAACAGAATCAAGATTCTAAAGAAATCTTTCTGTTCTTGTTAAAACAAGAAGATTTTCTTCTGTAAAACAGAAGCCCTTGGATCAAAGATCCAACGGTGGGAAAAATTCCCCAAATCACTCAGAGAAAGATCTCTTTAACTAATTTATTGGCACTATAAAAAGGACCCTAGACCTCAATTCAAAGGCATCAACATTTTTGAGAAATCAAGAGCTTCAAACAGAGAGAACTCTGAAAAAGTTTCAAGAAAAAGGTAAAAGACCTTTTAAGTAGAAGAAATTTCTTCTAATAGATCATTGATCTAAGAACAAGATCAATTATCTTCACATAATAAACAGTGCTTTGCACTTTTTTATGAACCTCTGGTCCCTGAAATAAGAAAAAACTTGTTTTTCTTTGATCTAAATTAGATCAAGAAATTAAATAGTGCTTTGCACTTCTTTTATGAACCATTGGTTCTTGAATCTAAAAGATTCTCAAATTAATAGTGTTGTGCACTTAAAAATCTGCACTGTTGCGCTCTTGGGCTGGTGCAAGCCACCAGAGAGCGCCACGTGTCGGCATCTGAACCATTTGCGCTATGCACTTTTGAAATAGAGCTTTGCTCTCTGAAACTAGCGCAATTCACTACAGCGCGCCAGGTGTCAGCAGCGCAAGCGCAGCGCACTAGCGCAGCGCAAGCGCAGCGCACTAGCGTAGCACACTGCGCTTGCATGACACGTGTCGTCACCACAAGCGCTTGCGCTCTTTGATTGGCGCAAAACGCCTGAAAATGCAATGCATTTCTTTTGTTAAAGGGCCAGGCCTAAGTCAAAAAGACCTAGCAGGCCAAAAGAAATTGCAAAGCAATAAAATGGGCAGAGCCCAAAACAAATTGATGCTCTGCATCTTTTATAGGTAGAGCCCAAATAAAAATAAAAATAAATGCAATGCAAAACGCAAATAAAATGTTGAACATTTTCAACTGGACTTAGCCCAATTTTGGCCGTAAGTCCTCAAATTAAATTGACTGAGCAAGATTGCTCTCTTAAATCAATTTACCTCCGGTTCGAGGGTACATCTCCGAACTCCTCTGACACCTATCGTTGTAATCCTTCAACGACGTCAGAGAGGTGACGGGTCCCGACAACCACACATCAATGACGGACCGAAACGTCCTTAAACTAATGACGGACCGAAACGTCCTTAAACTAATGACGGACCACCACGTCCTTAAACTGGAACACGGACCACCACGTTCCTAAACTGGAGATGGACCGAAACGTCCTTAAACTAACGACGGACCGAAACGACCTTAAACTAATGATGGACCACCACGTCCCTAAACTGGAACACGGACCACCACGTCCCTAAACTGGCGATGGACCGAAACGTCCTTAAACTAACGACGGACCGAAATGTCCTTAAACTAATGATGGACCACCACGTCCCTAAACTGGAACACGGACCACCACGTCCCTAAACTGGCGATGGACCGAAACGTCCTTAAACTAACGACGGACCGAAACGTTCTTAAACTAATGATGGACCACCACGTCCCTAAACTGGAACACGGACCACCACGTCCCTAAACTGGCGATGGACCGAAACGTCCTTAAACTAACGACGGACCGAAACGTCCTTAAACTAATGATGGACCACCACATCCCTAAACTGGAACACGGACCACCACGTCCCTAAACTGGCGATGGACCGAAACGTCCTTAAACTAACGACGGACCGAAACGTCCTTAAACTAATGATGGACCACCACGTCCCTAAACTGGAACACGGACCACCACGTCCCTAAACTGGCGATGGACCGAAACGTCCTTAAACTAACGACGGACCGAAACGTCCTTAAACTAATGATGGACTACCACGTCCCTAAACTGGAACACGGACCACCACGTCCCTAAACTGGCGATGGACCACCACGTCCCTAAACTAGAACATGGACCACCACGTCCCTAAACTGGAATACGGACCACTACGTCCCTAAACTGGAATATGGACCGCAATGTCCTTAAACTACCTATGGACCACTACGTCTCTAAACTGGAACAATGGATCCTCCAAATGCTCTTTTGCCGGATCTAAACGGTCCCGTTTAAGTTGATCTTAGCCCCAAATACGACTAACGTATCCTTAAACATTTAAATGGACTATAAAACTCCAAATCGACTTTGGTTCAAGGGTACGTCTCTGAACTCCTCTGACACCTATCGTTGTAATCCTTCAACGACGTCAGAGAGGTGATGAGTCCTGATGGCCATATATTAAACGGATCACTACGTTAAGTTGATCTTAGTCTCAAACAGGACTAACGTATCCTTAACGAATGTTTAAGCTGATCTTAGCCTCAATACGGCTAATGTATCCTTAAACTAAAAACACCAAACCCAAATCTAAGTAAATACGGATTTGGACTAATCCACGTCCTACGGGCGACGGCATTACTCAGTCTCCGTATACAATCCACGGGCAACCACAAAAAAAACAAACACATACGACACGAAGTGAAATTCTGGAGAAGGAGAAAGTTGTTACCGTGACGCGGTAGCGCAATTAACTGCGGGGGCTTGCGCCTGCAGGGAAAAGCATCCCCACAATCAAAAACCCCTCAAGCGAGGGGGAATCTGACGAAGTCTGCTACATCGGCCGCATCCGTCTAAACCTCCGATACACGGTGCCATAAATCAACTTGGCATCTTCGGAGAGGTGGACGGATAAAACCAAATAGCATCTGCCCCGAACCCCAGCGTCAGGACCTCACGGTCCTGTGCGCCGCCTTTCGGAGGGGAACAGATTCTGGCACGCCCGGTGGGACCTTTTCCTCTTTCCACTCCACACTTCGTGTGTCATCTTCGCGGACCAATCGCGGTTTGTTAAATGGTTGCCTTTGGATTTTAAGTTACTAAGATTTGGTCTTTTGCCTGGCGCAGAACTCAAGCATCAATGGCCTCTAACTGCCCCAACTGCTCGAAGTGCCACTGCAACGGACGCTCCACCTCCCCTGGAGGTGTAGCATATGGGCCCCAAGCGGCTTCCTTCCTTGCTCTGCCGGTAGAACAGGTGACCCAGGCCACCACCGGCCTGTTTTTCGGGACCATGATCCCACCTACAAGCTTCTCTATGCCAATACCTGCACTGGAAGTGAACAAGAAGTTGGTCTTCGACCGGCTCACTGCTACGACGGCCCCTGTCAACGGGTCGCCCACTACCAAACCGACAGCCTCTGTTTTCGCCAGGCTGGATCAGAACTCTAAATTGGCTGTCCCAAGGAAGGCAATAACTGCTGCTCCAGAAGTCGTCAAGTCGGCTTCCCCTGTCAAAGAGTCAGTCTTTTCAAGACTGACGATTCCTGCTCCTGCCCCTGCTCAAGGATCCGTTTTCGACAGGTTGAATATCACCCCTCAAAGGACAACCTTAGTCTTTAAGAGGTTAACACCGGCGGTGCCTCATTCAGACAGGGGGCAAGAAGAAGTTGTTTCTGTTTCTGAACCAATACCGACGACTCGTCGCGCCCGACGTCGCCATTGGCGACGAGTAAAGAAGGCAGGAGGCAAATCCTCCTCGGGGCTAACTCCACCGGCTCCAGTGGCGGAAGTCAACGCTGCTGTTCCAACTGGGAACAGCTTTGAACTGCTGAGGAGGGTACGTAAGAACTCTCCAACCGCTACACTGAAAAGATCTCCTCCACCTGCGGAGAGAGTTCCGGAAACAAAACAGGAACAGCCCCCTCAACGGCTGTCCTCAAAAATTTATAAAGTTTGGCGGAGAGTTCAAGACTCCATGATTGACCCAGATCACTCTCGTCAACGAAAGAAGACGAAGGTGCAAAAAGAAAAAGACTGTCCTATTGAACAGCAGAGGACAACAATCGCTAGGGTGCCCACTGCAACGGCCCCTTCAACTTCAACGGCCCACAAAAGAAGAAGGCCGGAGAAAACCCCCGCGCCGGCGACAAATATCAAAGGTGGTGAACCCAAACGCCCTAAGTCAGGGGGCATTGTAGTTCATACCGTCTATGTGGCGTCTGGTAAAGAGGACAGTCGCATATCTACGGGTCATCGACCGCTTACGCGATCAGTGACCAAAGCGCAAGAGCAGCAACAGAAGCTCCAAGAAATGATGAACGCTATGGCCGCACTTACGGGGCCAAAAGAAAACCCTGAAACGTTCTCGGATGAACGCCAAGAGGAAGAGACCGACGCCGAATTCCTTCGTCGAATATTGGAGAAGAAGGACAAAGAGGCTACTGAACAAGCGGCCAACATACAACGTATGGGCCTCCTGTTCCAAGACATGGTAGGGATGATGATACAACAAGATCCTCCGGCTGAAGATCCCCCGATCGTACTTAGTGACGATAGGGGAGAAACGTCGAATCCTCCGCCGGCTTTATCAACAGCTAAAGAGGATACAATCTCCAAAGCTGATTTGGACGAGTACATAGCCCAACAAATACGGGTTCATCATGCGGCTGAAGCAGCTGGCCAGGTCGTAAAAACGGGGCGGCCATATCCAAGTTGGTACGACCAAATCAAGTACCCGCCGGGTTACACGATTCCCAAGTTCCATGTCTACAAGGGGACGGGCAATCCTCACCAGCATGTTGCTCAGTTCAGGGCACTCTGCGGCAACACCGGCAGTGATGAAAAGCTTTTGCTTCGCCAGTTTGTTGGAAGTTTATCAGATACGGCGTTTGAGTGGTACTCTGAGCTCCCGAACGACTCTATCAAAACCTTCGCGGAGATGGAGCTGTTGTTTACTCAGCGTTTTGCAAGCGCCAGTGAACGCACCCCGATGACGGCACTGATTAATGCCAGGGTAAAACCAGGCGAGACATGGGTTCAATATGCTATACGATGGCGGAACTTATGGTCGAAGTGCGAGCAGCGCATTGAAGAGGCTCCCGCGGTGGGTATGTTTGTGGGAACCCTTGATCCGCAAGCAACCATCTCACAATTTATGATGTTTTTCAAGCCAACTACCTTCCAGGCCTTGATTGACAAGCTAGCACAAATGGATAAGATGGGCCATAAACCCCCTCTTCCAAAGCCGGATTCCCGAAATGACAAAGGGAAGGGAAAAGCGATCGTTGTCGCCAATTCTCAACAACAACCGAGCGAATCGAAGCCGGATGTTCGTCAAAATAATATGCGTCCGTACGTAGCCCTTGAGGAGAGGCTAGGACGTTCTTACTCTTTTCCCCGCGATAAAACGAAAAGGTTATTCGAGCTGGCCTTGCGCAACCGACTCATAAATCTGCCGGATCCAAAACGTCCGTTGCAACCAAGTGACATCAATGAGCCCAACTACTGTCCTTATCATCGAGTACTGGGCCATCCGATCGAAGATTGCTACGTTTTCAAAAATTGGCTTGAAAACCAATACCGACAGGGCAAATTCGCGTTATCTGACAAATGGAAGGTGAATCCCCCGCAGCCCCACACCTCTAAGGGGACGAATACGCCGGGGGCAACATGCTCCGTCGTTGAAGAAGCTCCTTGGGAGGTTGTATTATCAGCCAAGACAAAGAGGATGCTAAACGATCTTCAAATATGTCCAGCGATTAGGTGGAAGAACCCGTCGGAACCGCAGATCATTGAGGGGATGTTGAAGCCACGTCTAACTCCAAAGGCCGATGGTGGTGGCCCAAGCACTCGCAGCCAGCCGTCAAAATCTTCGAAAAAGAAGAAGAAGAAATCTAAGAAGCCCGTGAAGCCTGGCGACAAGCGCACGGACTTGCAAAAACAAATTGACGCGCTGGAGGAATACAACCAGAAGGCACGGACTCCCATTACATTCCAAGAGTTCCTCAATCATGTCTTTCAAAAGGAAGATGAGGAAGAAAGTTCATCCGATGAATCTGAATAATATGTGGCGAGCTGTTATGTGATTTCCCATTCGTTCATGGACGATGAGGAGACTCCTTGCACTGAAACGCTGGGGGCAGACCCTGAATCAAAATTTTTGGGGCCATCAGATGAGATAATTGACGCATTCCTTAATGAAGCTCGGTTGAAAAGTAAAACTGATCGAGAACGCGAGGCGGTCATATTTGAAAAGGCCAAGCTCCAGCGACTTGATGAAAGAGCTGAGACGATCCCGCTGGAGCAAAATACCTCCACTACCGACAAAAGCTAATTCAAGATAAGGAAAAGGTTTGCTAAGGCCATATCAATGGGCATGAAGCTACCATCCTCCGAAGGAAAAATTACTGGTGAAATAGAAATGCACCCCTCCTATTGCTTATATCATCAGAAGGTTTCGCACCCCACTCGTGAGTGGAAAGCTTTCGATAAATGGTGGCAAGGATACGTTGCTCATCGACAACGCTTTAAGCGTGAAAAGCGCAAAACTCGTCGGGAGCAAAGAAATACGACCGAAGGGCTTAAAAGAACTACCGGCGATTGTCGCATGGTTAACACCGAGGGATCACAGGTGCCTACATTCGGGAGTGATTCTGATGAGGAGCTAGAGCTTGGCCCCCTCTTTAAAGAGTCCACCTCGGGAAAAGAAGAAGAGCCGAAGGTCTGCGAAAATATCCGGCTACGTAATCGCACGCTCCCCGAAAAGAATCTCGGGCCCTCAAACAAAAAAGATAAAGGGAAAGAAAAGGTCTCTGAAGATATCGTCTTAGATGACCAAGTGGTGGAGGAGCTAAGTGCCAAAGACCCGCCGAAGAGAAATAAGGTGGATTACAACATCTTAGCGCATCTGAGGAAGCTACCCTCACAGCTCAGCATTCTTGACGCCCTTTTGCTATCAAAGGAGGCGAGAGATGCATTAATCAAGGCATTACAAGATCCGGAACAATTCTAAGCTTTCTTGGCTGAAGAAAAGATAAAGGATGAATTGGAGGAAGTGCACACTGCCGATGTCGCTTTTGGTGATGAAGACCTTCTCCTTGGGACGTGCGAACACAATCGCCCCCTTTATGTCTCAGGATACTGTCATGATATAAAGATAAGAAAAATCCTGATCGACAATGGATCCTCAGTTAACCTCCTCAATGTGCGGGTGTTGAAAGAAATCTGCATAAGCGTCCAGCACCTTGCTCGAGACAAGATCACTATCTCCGGGTTCGACTCCCAATCATCGAGAACTCTTGGGTCTATGATACTGACGCTACGCTTCGGGCTACTCGTCACGGACATTAAATTCCACGTCATAGACGTCAAGACATGCTACAATGCTCTGCTCGGCCGACCGTGGTTACACGAGTACAACATCATCCCTTCTACGCAACATCAGTGTATGAAGTATGCTAAGGATGGTCTCGAGTATACCGTGGCGGGAGAATTGAATCCATTTTCCGTGAACAAAGTCTGCAAATATGAAGATGCCAAATACTTCTTACCGAATTTCGAAGACACGGAAAGGTGTCACAAGCCGGAGAACAAAGCCGCTGCCACCATTCCTATTTTCGGGAGTGATACCGAAGAAGAAGAAGAGATAGTTTACTCTGGGCCGTCTCGACACAACAAGCCAGGACCGTCCGCTCCTACGTTGATCTTTGGTAGCGATTCGGAAGATGAGGTCCATGCTGTATTCTCTGCTCGACCTTCAATACAAACGTCTGCTGACGAAGGGCAAAGTCTACAAGTCACCATGGTGCCGCTTAAACACCGTAAAGAACTTGATGCACTCGATATCTACAGTGTAGAAGAGCTGCGGACGTTCTATGTTCCTCACAGGCGAGAAGGCGAAAAAGCAATTCTATTCTACCGCTCTGAAGAAACCAGAGTGGAGAAAGAAATCTGGCATGGCGCGGATGCTACACTCGACAGGCTTCAGCCTATCCGTCTTCCCAGATATTATACATAAGGCCTGAAGAGGCTGCTGAAGCGCCAGGGGATATCCTTCAAGCAGACCGTTCGAAAAGCCAAGTTCTATGACAAAGTCTGGAACATTCCCGGGACTCAACGCAAACTGCCTAATGGGAGAATGGAAACAATCGGGCTTGGATACATCCGGTCAAGGAAACGAGAGCTACTACACGGTTGCTACGTCGTATATGACTTCGATGAAGAAGCGGATGCTCAATGGGAGGATGCTAATCCTGAACCAGTGAAAGTTCCAGATGCAAAAGTGCCCAGTTCATCGTTCGAAGAACAAATGGACAAATTTATAAGGGAAGCTGGTCAAAAAGTCCGAGACGACCACAACCGTGAGATGGCCATTTATGAGAAAGCCAAAATGCGACGCCTCCTCCAACAGGCTGTGAAAGATGAAAATGTCGCTCCCTGTCAACCTGTTATAAAGAAGGCTCGACGCGGAGGCAGAAACAAGTCGAAACGCGAAAAATGCGCTCAACAGCAACGAAGCGGGGCTAAAAGGCCACACAAGCGGGAACCAAGCGGTTCCGATCTATCCCTCGTGAGAAAAATGGGTCGAGCATACTCTTTTCCTCGGGACAAAACAAAGAAAATACTTGACCTCGCTCTAAAACATCAGATGCTTACACTGCCGGAGTCTAAACACCCCGAACAAGTGGGCGAGGTCTCACACCCAGACTATTTCTTTTATCACCGAGTGGTAGGGCATCCTCTCGAAGACTGCTTCACCTTCAAGAATTGGGTCGAAGATCAGTATCATCTTGGCAAGTTCGCTCTGTCCGACAACTGGAGGGTAGCGCCGCCACAGAAGCACGAACCCAAGGCCACGGAAGAAGAACCAGTTCCACATTGGGATTGGAAGCAAATTCGTACTTGTCACGAGATAACAATATTAAAAGAAGAGCCCGAGAACATGGACAGCCTTCCCTGGTGCTTCGAAAACAGCAATGATGAGGTGATCTCAGAATTTCTGCCAGCTCCGAAAGAACTGGAGGATGGAATACATACCACTGCAGATAACCTCAAGAAAATCGAGTCGGGGACGGCAAGTGACCCACGGCTGACGTTCGTCAGTGAGCTGCTATCGGAAGAAAGGATGGCTGCGTTAAAAGACGTCCTTGTACAGCACAAAGATTGCTTCGCATGGAACTATTCCGAGATGCCAGGACTAGATCCAGAAATTGCTGTGCATAAATTGGCGATATCCCCGGACGTCAAGCCAGTTAAACAGGCGCCGAGGAGAATGCGGCTCAAGCTTGAGATGAGTATCAATGCCGAGGTCAAGAAGCTGATCGACTCTGGCTTCATCCAGGAAGTTCAATACCCTGAATGGATCGCAAACATCGTCCCGGTGATGAAGAAAAATGGGACAGTGCGCATATGCGTAGACTTCCGGGATCTTAATAAAGCTTGCCCGAAGGACGATTTCCCAGTGCCAGTCACCGAACTGATGATAGACAATACGTCCACTCATGAGGTTTTCTCCTTCATGGACGGCTCGTCAGGATATAATCAGATAAAAATGCATCCCGAAGACCAGAAGCACACCGCCTTCAGGACTCCTTTGGGTATATTCTGCTACAAGGTGATGCCCTTCGGTTTAAAGAATGCCGGTGCCACCTACCAAAGGGCCATGACGAAGATCTTCGATGACCTTATACACGAAATCGTCGAATGCTATATCGACGATCTCGTGGTTAAAAGCAAATCATACGAGGAACATCTCGAGCATTTGAAGACCGTATTTCAACGCCTTCGGCAATACAACTTGAAGATGAACCCTCTCAAGTGTGCATTCGGAGTTTCCTCGGGCAAATTCCTGGGATTCATCGTCCGACACCGAGGTATTGAAATAGATCCGTCAAAGATCAAGGCGATCATGGAAATGCCTCCGCCAAGGACTCTCAAACAGCTGCGGTCTCTCCAAGGGAAGCTCGCGTATATACGGCAATTTATAGCCAACCTTTCAGGAAAGTGTCGTCCTTACAGCCACCTGATGAAGAAGGGAACCCCGTTCGTCTGGGACCAAAAATGCCAAAGCGCGCTAGACGAGATCAAACAATACCTGCAGAACCCGACGGTGTTGGCTGCCCCGGTCAAAGGAAAGCCCCTCATTCTTTATACAACCACTCTCGAAAGCTCCTTAGGCGCATTATGGGCACAAGAGAACGATCAAGGGAAGGAAAGAGCACTCTACTACTTAAGTCGAGTTCTGCTGGGGGCAGAAAGCAACTACTCCCCCATTGAAAAACACTACCTGGCGTTGATCTTCGCGATAACAAAGCTCAGGCACTATGCGTTGGCGCATGAGGTCCGTCTCATTTCAAAGGTGGACCCCCTTAAATATTTAATGTCAAAGGCCATATTGACAGGACGACTCGGTAAATGGGCCCTGCTCTTGATGGAGTTCTCGATAACATATCAACCTCTCAAGACAGTGAAAGGCCAGGCCATCGCTGACTTCCTCGCTGAGCATCCGATACCCGCCGATTCTCCTCTGAATTGCGATCTTCCAGACGAACATGCGTTTTATGCGATCGACGGTGGTGATACCCGATGGGAGCTTTATTTCGATGGAGCATCTTCCGTGAAGAAGCGCAAACAAAGTACTCCTATAATCAAATCGGGGGTAGGACTCATCTTTGTAACTCCACAAGGTGGGATAATGCGTTTTGCCTTCTCCCTAACAGAGCCAAGGACAAACAATGAAACCGAATACGAAGCTCTGATAGCAGGCCTTGAGATCGCCATCGACATGGGAATTGAAAACCTCCTCATATATGGAGATTCCCAACTGGTCGTTAGTCAAGTAAACGGCGACTGCCAAACGTGCAAACCAGAATTGGTGAAGTACGGCGAAAAAGTGCAACAATTGTTGACCCAAATTCCTTCCTACACTTTGGAAAACATACCGCGCACGGAAAACAGCAAAGCGGACACATTGGCCAAGCTCGCCAAGGAACTGGCTGATGAAAACCTCGATGACGTAAGAATCATGGTACAAAGCCGTCGGGTGCTTGCCCCAGCAGAAATATCTCCGGAATCACCCGAAGAGAAGGAAGCAATTCAACAGACGACCCTGCAAATAAAAGATCGGGAAAATATCGAGGATTGGAGAGAAGTCTTTGTAGACTACTTCAAATACCGCCGAATGCCCGAAGATGCGTCCTCAAGACATCAGCTTATGAAACGAGCTCTGTCTTTCGCCTTCGTCAATGATACCCTGTACACTAGGTCGTTCGATTCTTTGTGGTTGAGATGCCTTGGACCTGACGAAGCGAAAAGAGTCGTCCAGGAAGTTCATGACGGACTCTGCGGTTCTCACCAAGCGGGCCCAAAGATGAAGTCGAAGATCAAACGGATGGGCTACTACTGGCCCACGATGATTCAGGACTGCCTCGAATATGCGAAGCAATGCCACTCATGCCAAATTCATGGGGACTTCATCCACCAGCATCCAAATCCACTACATCCAACGGTGGCTAGCTGGCCGTTCGAAATGTGGGGAACTGATATAGTCGGCCCTATCGAACCAGCATCGTCCAAGGGACATCGTTTCATCCTGGCGACGACTGACTACTTCTCCAAATAGGCGGAAGCAGTACCGCTGAGGGAAGTTAAGACGGAGAATATCCTCCATTTTTTCAAAACGCATGTCATTTATCGGTTTGGAACCCCGCGACGGATCATCTCCGATAACGGGCCAGCTTATAGAAGCCACAAGATCAATCGCTTCACGCAATAACATAATATAGACTGGAGATATTCCTCGGTTTATAATCCGCGAGCTAATGGTCTAGCTGAAGCCTTCAACAAGACCTTGACAAAGATCATGAAGAAAACGGTGTCCCGAAATAAGAAGGACTGGCACGAAAGACTACAAGAAGCTCTCTGGGCGTATCGAACTGCGTTCAAGACAGCCACGAACACAACGCCATACGCGTTGGTATTCGGTACAGAAGCAGTACTCCCCCTCGAGATAGAGTTACCCTCTCTACGAGTGGCGGTCCACTACGAGCTGACGGACGAAGAAAATGCTAACCTTCGGCTTGAGGAGCTTGATTCCCTCGATGAGACCCGGCTCATAGCGCAGCAAAATCTGGAGGCCTATAAAGCAAAGATGACGCGCTCATATGAAAGATTGACCCGACCGAGGACATTCCGCCAAGGCGAACTTGTGCTGGTGGTCAAAAGGCCTATGATCCCCAATCGCGCCAAGCGGGGAAAATTCGAGCTAAACTATGAAGGCCCATACATCATAGATAAGGTCTACCAGGGTGGGGCCTATCTACTCATAGACATGCACGGTGAAAGGCCTTTCAGGCCAATAAACGGTCGCTTCCTAAAGAAATACTACGCTTAATGAGCCACGGCCTAGGTCAATGATAGATGACGACGACTATGTCCGCTCGCTATCTTCCTCAGCTCAAGCTTTATAAGCAGTAGTCAGCTTTCTCAATGCCGGACCGAAACGTTCTTAAACTAATAGCGGACCGAAACGTCCTTAAACTAATACCGCAGCATCCGTAGGCTGACAAAATAAAAAAAATATAAATAAATATAAATAAATAAAAACGGTATGTCCATAAGCAAAAAAGGGCACGGATGAAAACCCGAAAGGGTGCCGTGAGTAAAAACAGCAGGGCTACCGGCGAGTGTTCGTGAAAACCCAAAAGGGCGCGACCTCGTAAAAAAAAGAGAAGAAGAAAATAAATAAAAATATATATAAAATAAAAACGGTATGTCCATAAGCAAAATGGGCACGGATGAAAACCCGAAAGGGCTCCGTGAGTAAAAACAGCAAGACTACCGGCGAGTGTTTGTGAAAACCCGAAAGGGCGCAACCCCGTTAAAAGACACTTACAGGGTCCTCTCGACCTTGTAGGGAGAAACCACCCGTGTGAGATCCTTACGACTCATAAGGGAGCAACACACTTAGGGATCCTCACGATTCCTAGGGAGAAAATACACTTGCGAGATCCTCACGACTCGTAAGGAGAACTCGTTTATGGGACCCTCACGGCTCATAAGATTTGAAAGTCTTAAGTTACAGAGATCTAAACCTGTGCTTAAGCAACCCCCACAACTTTCGTTATTGCCCTACAAGTGGTTCAATACTGACTCTTGTATACAATCCACGGGCGCGAATAAACATTTCCCTAACCAAGTCCCATCTGTGACTGGGGATATGTGCGCATGATGAACAACCCTTATAAGTCCTCTCGACTTACAAGGAGAAAACCCTCTTGTAGGATCCTTACGACTTACAGAGGAATATACACTTAGGAATCCTCATGATTCCTAAGGAGAAAATACACATACACGATCCTCACGACTTGTAGGGAGAAATACCTTTGTGAGATCCTTACGGCTCATGAAGTTAAAAGCCTTAGTTGGCAGGACCTTAACCCTGTTCGCTAAGCCGCCTTTGTTCGACATCGACAGAGGCAAATGATGATTCGCTCCTGGCAATATCCCAGTTGTAGCGGTGCTGATGCCGAAATCGGTGTCTAATTTCAGGTTTACGGCGGAAAGCCAGTAGGCCGCACATGCATACGAAATAGCCGAAAGGATGGGGAAACTTGCAATAAAAAACAGCAAGTAAAATGTATGCATGCAAAATAGCCGAAATGATTGGGCAACTCGCAATAAAAAGCAGCGAGTGAAAACAAAATAAACAGCCGAAATGATTGGGCACCGCGAGAAATAGCCAAAATGATTGGGCAATCGCGACCTTCGCGATATAAAAGCTGAAATGATAGAGCATCGCGGAAATAAAACAAAAAAAAATGATAAAACTTTGGCCCTACAGCTGAGATCATATCGATCCCTGTATACAATCCAAGGGCATAAACAAAGAGAGAACCATGCTCTCCCAACAGGCTCCGCCAGAAAACGAAGCCAAATCTCGACGGTTCATCCCAACTCCGAAGAAACCAGTGTCTTCGGCAAATACCTCAACTCAGGGAAACAAATAATCCTTGACGAGAGCCTCCTGATTCGCGTCGACTCGCAGAGCAACCAGTGCCTCCGTGGAAAATTCTCGACTCGTTTCAACACCAGGGAAACAAATAATCCCTGGCAAATACCTCAACTCAGGGAAACAAACAATCCTTGACGAGAGCCTCCTGATTCGCGTCGACTCGCAGAGCAACCAGTGCCTCCGTGGGAAATTCTCGACTCGTTTCAACACCAGGGAAACAAATAATCCTTGGCAAATACCTCAACTCAGGGAAACAAACAATCCTTGACGAGAGCCTCCTGATTCGTATCGACTCGCAGAGCAACCAGTGCCTCCGTGGGAAATTCTCGAATCGTTTCAACACCAGGGAAACAAATAATCCTTGGCAAATACCTCAACTCAGGGAAACAAACAATCCTTGACGAGAGCCTCCTGATCCGCGTCGACTCGCAGAGCAACCAGTGTCTCTGTGAGAAATTCTCGACTCGTTTCAACACCAGGGAAACAAATAATCCTTGGCGCTAGGGAAACAAATAATCCTTAGCAAATACCTCAACTCAGGGAAACAAACAATCCTTGACGAGAGCCTCCTGATCCACGTCGACTCGCAGAGCAACCAGTGCCTCCGTGGGAAATTCTCGACTCGTTTCAACACCAGGGAAACAAATAATCCTTGGCACCAAGGAAACAAATAATCCTTGGCAAAAGCATCAACTCAGGGAAACAAACAATCCTTGACGAGAACCCCCTGATTCACGTCAGCTCGCAGAGAAATCAGTGTCTCCGCGGGAAAATTCCCGATTCGTCTCAACTTACAAGATGAAGCCTCAGGCAGCAGGGACTAAAAAACTTGCTTCCTGAACAATGGGACCCTGCAAGTCAATCTTAAACGGTCTCTTGCATACTATTCACGGGTCTCACTCTCCAAAGTCGAGTTTCGACAAGGAGGGAAACAACCGCTTACGAATCCTCTCGACTCGTAGGAGGGAAAAATTCTCTTATAAGAGCCTTACGACTTATAAGAGAAAACGCACTTAGGAGTCCTCACGATTCCTAAGGAGAAAACACACCTACGAAATCCTCTCGATCCGTAGGGAGAAAAATCTCTATGAGACCCTCACGGCTCATAGAGTTGAAAAGTTTTAGGCAGCAGATCTGAACCAGCGGCCTAAGCCATCGCTATTTCTTGAGAAAGTCAAGATACTTGCTCTAATCATCCGTCAACCATGTTTACTAAGGTGGCATGCTGATAATAAAAGAAAGAGAAGACGGAGAAATGACACATGACATTACAAAAAAAAATGTGTCTTTTATTCATAAACTTGATTGGGTACAGGATACATTGTGTTAAAGAATGAAATATATATATACATTTTTTTTATCTACAAGTGTGAACGATACAAAAAGGGATAGCTACTGGAGAGGAAGTGTCTTTAACAAATCCGCGAGCTGCTCTCGCACTTCCTTTAGCGCCTCCTCCTGGGTGGCTGCCGCGGCCACTTCCGCTTCCACCTGGGCTCGCTGCTGCAAGAAGGATGAAAGTTTCTCCTCCGCCGCCTTCTGGGCTGCTTCCTGGATGGGTGCATCTCGCTCGACAACGTCAAGCTGTTGCCTCAATGATAACCCTTCGGAAAGACATTGCAGAAGGCCCTCAAAGACAACCTTCAGCCGTGCAGCATTGGCCTCCACCCGAGCATGCAGTTGGGCAGACTTGCTCGAAGTCTCACCGCGCTCCTTACGCCTTGAAATGACTTCTTGTTCGAGATAGCGGAAGTAAGAAACGCTCTGCTCAATCCACGCTGCTCTTTAATTGCTGGCGGCTAAGGTCTCGGGAGCGGGACGCAGCGACTCCAACTGATGCAGGCAGGCCTCGATCTCCCTGCAATGGTTAACCCAAGATGCGATGATACCCTCGTCATGAAAGTTCACGAGTATCACCAGTATCGGGTTAACCGCCGTAGAGAAGTCTGCGGAAGATGTAGGAGTTCCAACGTCGAGTTCCTCGACGTAGTCACTCAACATGCACGGACTATTCGCGGCGCCTTTCGAAGATGGACGTCTCAGATAAGGACCCGCCGGCATTGTAATGCGAGGCTCGAAGGGCGCCGAGACCGGAACGACGGCTGAAAAGAAACAGGATGTGATCAGATAACAGTACGGAAAATAAAAAGGGGGGAGTTATCGATGTGATAGTCACCGTACCAGCTGAGACAGGTGGCAAGGCCGAAAGGGCCGGTGGCGCAGCCGATCTTTTATCCCCTCCTTCAATCTGTAGCACTGCAGTCGAGATGAGAAAAATGGTTAGAAGTAATTCCATCAATGAAAAAGAAAGATATCAATGGAAATCATACTCACCAACGCCACCAGAGGAAGAAGCGAGTTCGGATGGGAAGGAGAAGTGTGGGAGCAACACCTGATAAAGATGGTCAAAAAGCACTCCTGAAAGACACAACAGTATGACTTTAGTACACAAATTATACGTCTGAAAAGTGAGATTAATAAGTTGCAAACTCATACCTTCCAACATTTTTGACGGTATGAGAGAGGGCTGAGAGGTGACCACCGCCAAGGCAGTAGTTGAAGGCGCTCCCTCGAGCAATGGGGCATCGGCACTGGCTGCACCTGCGTTACGAACAAATGTGAACTTGTCAGAAAGGATTGTAAGATAAAGAGGACAGTAACTTGCGATTTACCTGGTGAGCTGCCGGTCGAAACGGAGGCGGCTCCCTCCTCCATCGACATGAGGCCACCGCCCGTGGCCTCATCACCCGACTCAATGGGAACCGTTGTCGTGCTCACGAAACCTGGAGACGGCGGAGGACCATAGACGGGGAGGGCTATGACTGGAGCATTGCCAGATTCCTGAGAAGGAGCGGTCGGCTCGTCCTCAGGAATCATGGCCACCTCACCCGCTACTCCCTCGGGTTCAGCAGTCAAGGTTATCTCGTCCACCGTCACCATAAGATCATCAGCCTCAGGCACTCCGCCCGCTGCTACCTCGGGCTCAACAACAACCGCCTGCTCAGGCATAGTGGACATGACCAGTTCGTCAGCCACTACCTCAGGCCCAGCAATCCCAGCTGTGTCATCCGCCACCGACTCGGGATCGACCAATGTCTCTCCCCTTAGCCCCTCAGGTTCGACAGTCTCCGCCTCCCCCTCGGTTAGGCTTGGCCCTGCAGGGTAGAACATATAAGAACCGACAGCTTTATAAGTCTTATAACAAAATTCTGAAAGAAGTATTACCTGAGGTAGACTTGTCGTTAGCCTCTCTATTGGCGCGGATCGCCTGTCTATGAGCTGTAGACAGGGCGACCGGGGGCTCTTCTGACGGGGTGTCGGCACGAGGGATGGTGCTTGGGCCCGCTCCAATGGCCAAGGCAGCCCTGCGTGCCTTTGCTTCGCTCCTCGACCGCTTCCGTTCCTCCCGGGCTGTCATGATGGACCTCTTTGACGCTTCCTTCATCGAAGCATCGTCGTCCTCATTTAAAGATGCCTCCAGAGCCTTTAAGGCGTCTCTCATCGGCTCTTCAAGACGAACCTCCTGCAGTGGCCCAGAGGAAGCAGGAACATCGGCAACTGGCAGAACATTTGCGTCACTTGGCGGGAACGGCATTAAGGTTTCTGCAATAAAAAAGGGAGAGATTAGATTGACCCTAACACAAGGAGAATAAAAACTTGATGAATCGAAACTTACTGAGGCCTAAAGACGCTCTAAGGCGTTCCTCCTCTTAGAAGGTCTTGAGTGAAGCGGCAATGGCTTCTTCAGTGGTGATGCCTGTTGGAAGAAAAGAAGGAAAAATATTAGTCAAAGGCAATAATAAAGATATGATGCATAGAAAATGCGACTATTGATTACCTGAATCCGCAAGCTTAGCCAGCCATGCGTCACGCCTTGCCAACCACGCTGAAGTTTCGAGAGTGGCCTCCAAGTCTGTATCATCCGGCAGCGGCATGACTAATCCCTCGTTAGTCCCATATTCACTCAGGCCCTCGGCATAGGGAGCGTGGGGTTCCTGACCGAACGCAACGTCTGCAGCGAAGAGCGACTTCTTTTTCTTCTGCCCTCCGACCCTAGGTGCACGTGGGATCGACTTACGCTTAGCAGCCACCTTGGGACGGCGGGTCCCGATGTCTGCACCTACGCCAGACTCCGGCGAGGCTACAACCACTGTTTCCGTTGGAGCACAAGGCGCTGGGGCTGCATCTGTAGTATCGGGGAGCGGCAATCCGTGCGGAGGACTTTGCGCACCAGATGGCCCGGTTCTAACCTCTTTTAGAGGGGCAACTACTGGAGTTCTAGGAACCAAAGGAGCGTTGCGGTCACTGCCTGGAGGCGCACCCTTACGGTCGACCAGCAATCGCCTTTCCTCCTTTATAACGGCTCCTGTTGCATGATTGTACCAGTCTTTGTATACGTTGAGGAGTCGTGGAGCGCAAGACGGCGCACTGATAAAAAAATGAGAACCCGTATTCAGGCGCATGAAATGATGCAGCGCGTTCTCCATCCCTTCTTCAGTGGCAGCGGGTTCCAGCAGGAAAGCTTCTAAGGGGACCCCTTGATCGTAGCCCGGTTGTTAGGCAAAACGATGCGGGTTATATCTCATGAAAATCTCCGCACCATTCTGCCTGAAGACGAGGAAGCCCGGTCTAATAGAGTATAAGTGAAGGGTCTCCCGGGCCGTCAAAACTGAGGCTTCATCCTTAAAGGAGTCTTGTAATGGTCGTACCGCGGTGGTGGACGCCTTTCCAATAGTCAACACCTTGTCAATAAAGGACATCCCGGCTCCAACGGTGTGAGAGCGAAGGAGTAAACCCCTGGCGTTCCGTGGTGATGGGGTCACAATTGATGCGCCGATCAGCTGTATAATGCGAGGGAAACCGCACTTGTCGAAGAACGAGGGCCTTTTGTGCATGCCGAAGATACCCGCCGTGTGTAGCTCAAGCCACGATACAAAGTAGTGCATTGGGAAGACCACGTGCAGTACCCCGGGCTCATTAGCATCCGGTGCTCGACTGAGGCCATGATATAGGTGTGCCAAGCCAGCGATCCCAACAGCCACCTTTACCCCGATGGCCATCCGGTGGGCTGGGTAAAAGACAGAAGGACGCATACGGTGAGAGTGCATTGGGATCGCAAACCAACTCAGCCACAACCCGAGAAATCCTAATAAAAAGGCCTCCTCGTCCATCCCGGGGGCCGCAATTTCTGCAAGAGACATAGTCGGGAAGTCCGGAAGGAAAAAACCCTTTTGGTCTATCTCCTTCTCCGGTAGGTTGTCCACACCTAGACCGAAAGGGTCATCCAGGGTAGCGAACTTGGCAGCTTCTGATGAGAGGACGCTTGGGCGAAGGAACCGAGCGATGAAATCCTCAAAGTTAACTCCCCGACTCCCATGTTCGATAAAAAGGGACTCATAGATGTTCAACACTTTAATCAAGCTTGGGAATTGGTGTTGAACAGCATTCTCCGGCGTAAGCCCCCTTACCACCGGCTTAGCACCGAAGACGTACCCGTCTGTCGGGAACAACTCCTCATAGTGTTCCCCTATAACCGGAAAACCGGATACCTCCGTAAACTCTTCCAGAGAGATTGACACTTCCCGATCCATGGAGAGGAAAGTGTGGGTAGGAATGTTCCACTGCTCCAGGAAGGCCTTGAACCACCAGGTGGGGAGCGTGGGATATTGGAACAGAGAGACGTACACCGCGGTATACAATCCTAACTTTATCAACTGCAACTTCTTCGTCGACAGGATGTACCGGGCCCACGGCAGATAGCCGATCGGGTGACGGGGGATCAGACCAATGTTATATGATTGCCCCCAAGGTCGCGCCTCGCCCTGACAAATACGGCGTCCTAGGATATCCAAAACCATAGGACGCTGGACCGGAATCGCATCCATAGCAGGATGAAGAAAGCCCTTTAAGGTCCAATCAACCATCTCCATGGCATACTGCATCGAGGATGGGGTAGCATAGTGAATCGCCGTGATGGGTTCTGACGGTACGACGCACGTGAAGCTCCGTCGATCCATGATGATCTGGTTATACCACGACTCCCAAAGGTAGAGACTCTTATATTCCGGGTCGTAGTCCCTAATCATAACCAAGACGTCACGGTCCATGGGCGCTTCAGGAAACCCTTCCTCCGAGCGGACGAACGGGAACGAGGTATCGAGAGACATGGTCACTGCAAAGGAACAAGAAATAGTCGTTAGTGCTGCAATTCCAACGCTTGGCGTTTAAAAATTTCCAATTAACTGAATTTAAAAATTAATTAAACTAAAATTAATTACACCACACTGCAGTGCAGTAGGTGGGGAACCAAATGGGGACCCACAAATTCTGGATGAAAATGCCTCATTTAATAAGACAGCCTCATCATTGGATGAGACTGTCAGTTAAAAAAAAATCCCCAAGAGAATATTCTCATCAATGGGGAATCCCTAGAGACAAGGAGAAAATCTCCTCTTTCAAGAGCAAAGCTCTGTCACAGAATGACGCTTGTCAAATTCTGGTCTCAAAGGAATAAAATTCCTTAAAAGAGCATGGCTCTATGGTAATAATGGAAAGATCCATCAAAAAAAAATTTACACTTAAAAGAATTAAAATTTTTGGAATCTTGAAAAATCCATGAAAACTTATAATAAGTTCTTCAGATCTAAAAGATCTACATTTGATCCAAGAGCAAAGCTATGTTCATGGGTTAGAACCCATGAACAAGATCTCTGTAGATCTATAAGTGTTTGAGAGCAAAGCTCTGTTTATGAAACCCCGATGGGGATTTCTTTGGATCAAAAGATCTGTGAGAGCAAAGCTCTTTGGTTTAAGATTGGTTTGAATTAATTTAGTTTAATTTAGATTAATTTTACCTAAAGTTTCTAACTTTGGAAATGAGCAAAGCTCTGAAGTTCTTAAGCAAGAGCAAAGCTCTGTTGAAATCAAAATCTTAAAAAAGGTGGTGAAGATTTTTTAAGGGCCATAGGTCCTATTTATAAGGAGCTTGCACCCCTTCAGCTCACCCCTTTATCCAACGGTCAGGAGCTTGCCACCGCTGCACTCACGTGCGCGCCACGTAAGCGCAACGGTGGGAGGGCATTTGTTTCCCCCAATCAGAGCAAAGCTCTGTTGGAAATTCAAAATTCAAATTTTGAAGCAACGCATCAAATCCCGGGCGCAACGCGCCACGTGTCAGGCGCAGACACATCAGCGCGGCGCCCAAAGCAGCGCACCCAATCAGAGCAAAGCTCTATTTAAAGCAAAATTAAAGGAAGCAACGCTTCAGTTGCGGAAGTGCTGCGCTGCGCGACACGTGTCAGCGCTGCGCGACGCGTGTCAGCGCAGATGCGCTGCGCGACGCGTGTCAGCGCAGATGCGGTTGCGCTGCGCTGTGCGCTACTTGACACGTGTCACGCGCTGGGGCATTTGCGCCAAACAGAATCAAGATTCTAAAGAAATCTTTCTGTTCTTGTTAAAACAAGAAGATTTTCTTCTGTAAAACAGAAGTCCTTAGATCAAAGATCCAACGGTGGGAAAAATTCCCCAAATCACTCAGAGAAAGATCTCTTTAACTAATTTATGGGCACTATAAAAAGGACCCTAGACCTCAATTCAAAGGCATCAACATTTTTGAGAAATCAAGAGCTTCAAACAGAGAGAACTCTGAAAAAGTTTCAAGAAAAAGGTAAAAGACCTTTTAAATAGAAGAAATTTCTTCTAATAGATCATTGATCTAAGAACAAGATCAATGATCTTCACATAATAAACAGTGCTTTGCACTTTTTTATGAACCTCTGGTTCCTGAAATAAGAAAAAACTTGTTTTTCTTTGATCTAAATTAGATCAAGAAATTAAATAGTGCTTTGCACTTCTTTTATGAACTATTGGTTCTTGAATCTAAAAGATTCTGAAATTAATAGTGATGTGCACTTAAAAATCTGCACTGTTGCGCTCTTGGGTAGGTGCAAGCCACCAGAGAGCGCCACGTGTCGGCATCTGAACCATTTGCGCTATGCGCTTTTGAAATAGAGCTTTGCTCTCTGAAACTAGCGCAATTTACTGCAGCGCGCCACGTGTCAGCAGCGCAAACGCAGCGCACTGCGCTTGCATGACACGTGTCGTCACCACAAGCGCTTGCGCTCTTTGATTGGCGCAAAGCGCCTGAAAATGCAATGCATTTCTTTTGTTAAAGGGACAGGCCCAAGTCAAAAAGACCTAGCAGGCCAAAAGAAATTGCAAAGCAATAAAAAGGGCAGAGCCCAAGTAAAATTGATGCTCTGCATCATTTATAAATGGGCAGAGCCCAAAACAAATTGATGCTCTGCATCTTTTATGGGTAGAGCCCAAATAAAAATAAAAATAAATGCAATGCAAAAAGCAAATAAAATGTTGAACATTTTCAACTGGACTTAGCCCAATTTTGGCCGTAAGTCCTCAAATTAAATTGACTGAGCAAGATTGCTCTCTTAAATCAATTTACCTCCGGTTCGAGGGTACATCTCCGAACTCCTCTGACACCTGTCGTTGTAATCCTTCAACGACATCAGAGAGGTGACGGGTCCCGACAACCACACATCAATGATGGACCGAAACGTCCTTAAACTAACGACGGACCGAAACGTCCTTAAACTAATGATGGACCACCACGTCCCTAAACTGGAACACGGACCACCACGTCCCTAAACTGGCGATGGACCGAAACGTCCTTAAACTAACGACGGACCGAAACGTCCTTAAACTAATGATGGACCACCACGTTCCTAAACTGGAACACGGACCACCACGTCCCTAAACTGGCGATGGACCGAAACGTCCTTAAACTAATGATGGACCACCACGTCCCTAAACTGGAACACGGACCACCACGTCCCTAAACTGGCGATGGACCGAAATGTCCTTAAACTCACGACGGACCGAAACGTCCTTAAACTAATGATGGACCACCACATCCCTAAACTGGAACACGGACCACCACGTCCCTAAACTGGCGATGGACCACCACGTCCCTAAACTAGAACATGGACCACCACGTCCCTAAACTAGAATACGGACCACTACGTCCCTAAACTGGAATATGGACCGCAATGTCCTTAAACTACCTATGGACCACTACGTATCTAAACTGGAACAATGGAGCCTCCAAATGCTCTTTTGCCGGATCTAAACGGTCCCGTTTAAGTTGATCTTAGCCCCAAATACGGCTAACGTATCCTTAAAAATTTAAATGGACTATAAAACTCCAAATCGACTTTGGTTCAAAGGTACGTCTCTGAACTCCTCTGACACCTATCGTTGTAATCCTTCAACGACGTCAGAGAGGTGATGAGTCCTGACGGCCATATATTAAACGGATCACTACGTTAAGTTGATCTTAGTCTCAAACAGGACTAACGTATCCTTAACGAATGTTTAAGCTGATCTTAGCCTCAATACGGCTAATGTATCCTTAAACTAAAAACACCAAACCCAAATCTAAGTAAATACGGATTTGGACTAATCCACGTCCTACGGGCGACGGCATTACTCAGTCTCCGTATACAATCCACGGGCAACCACAAACAAAACAAACACACACGATACGAAGTGAAATTCTGGAGAAGGAGAAAGTTGTTACCGTGACGCGGTAGCGTAATTAACTGCAGGGGCTTGCGCCTGCAGGGAAGAGCGTCCCCACAATCAAAAACCCCTAAAGCGAGGGGGAATCTGACGAAGTCTGCTACATCGGCCGCATCCGTCGAAACCTCCGATACACGGTGCCATAAATCTGTAGGGTTGCTAGGCACGCGCACAAGGGTCTACGAGGCATCAACCATGCCCGATTAAAAATTTAGCCGTGCCGAACAACCCGAATACGGATCTTTAAACTAGAGATTAGGCGAAAACTAACATGTTAACAACTTTAACACTAAGTGAGAGGGATTACAACCTTTGTAGATCCGGTCCTTCACTTCATATGCTCCGTGTTGTGGTCCCTTCGCTGCGATCATCGGGTTCCGGACTCTCGAGAGGTTCCATGAAGAGAAAGATGCAACCTTTGCTTCCGATCTTCGATACTTAGATGATCTATCTTGAAGTTTCGTTAACACAATCTAACACTCATGAAATGATGTGAACACCTTCATCTAAATGGCAAGAGAAGATGAGGATGATGAAGTAGGATTTTTGCTCTCTTTATTTATCTTTTTCTCATATTTATTCATCACTTTAGAAAAACTAGTAAGCTTTTTCATGAAGAGAATGAAGGAAGAAGATGAACAACAATGATAGAATCCTTTTGTGATGAATAGAAAATGAATTAACATGATGAATAATGCAACCATGGTTGACTAAACCCATGTAGAGAATTAACTAGGGTTAGGGTTTGGGTTGGGTTAAAGCATGAGTCACTTACAAATATCTTTCACAAAACAAAACCAAAACCTTCTAGAAACATCTAGAAAGCTTAACCCTAATCCAAACCCTAATCATGTTTAAACTTCACTAAACAAGTTGCATTAGTTATCATATCATGTTACAATATTATATATCACATATATAATATTTATCGTAACAAAATAAAATAATACATTTAACATATATCGCATATATATCAATGTATTACCCGAGTGAGAAAAAGAATCTTTTAGTGAGCAAATATTAGTTAATGTAATTTAATATATCATATATATTATTATACATTAAATTATCGAATCAACACTTGATCCGACAATCCGGCTATATCGCATATAACCGACTAATATTATCCGTACCGATTCATCGAATCAACTCTTGATCCGATGACCCGGCTGATATCAAATATCGCGAGAATACAATACGATATCACATACCGCATTATCCTCGGTCCCGCACATATCACATATGTTCTCCTACTCCGTTTTGCCTGAGCCAAGAAACCTCTGTGTAGGACTCTAAAGAATCGTCAATACGCCGGAAGTAGGTGATGATCATATCAAACACCCACAAGCTGCAAGCGGTCAGCTAAACGTAACAGCTACCCAGGTATTGAGCGCTCAGAAGATCAACAAGCAAGCCTGTACATTCTCATGTGAATCCAAACAGTAACACTCCCGTACAGTCCGGTCTCGTCGTCTGATATGTTGCATATCTCGCCTAGGGGTGGTAAACGTCAGACCCCAGTAGCTCGATAAGTCGTGTCGATATGAGGTCTATAACAGTTTGAGAAACTACTGATAACACTTACCAGTAAATCTCAGCAACCCTGGCCAGGGATTTCCGGTTATAGCCAATCGAACACAGCACAACATCAACTCCCTATACCGGGAGAGACGAATCCCCTCCTATCGCTCATTGCCTCCATGTGATTCGGGACTGTACCCAAAAGCCACCTTTTTGCACGCCCTCTTGGACGTGGTATGATGGAAATCAAAGCACAGTGGGAATCACACAAGACTCTATGACGATCTCGGGTCAACAGACTACTCTGTACCAGTGTCACCGGAGAACTGCCATCTGACGTGTGGTATAATACCATCTGGGAGTTCTCGGCGAGTCCGTCCAGTGTACCCAGTCTCCACTGAGCACCCATACACCATCCTTGATGTCAAACACCGATGGATATGGGATCATCCATCGCCCATCATATGGGTCAAGATGCGTATACGCTAGTCTACTCTGGTGTATCGATTCCCTGTCTCGATACACCCTCGACTAGGAACAGTTATAGGATGTACTCATCGACTACCGTGGCCCCACTAGTATGATCTCATCATAGTCCCAGTAGTCGAGTACATATCCTAAGGGCTTTATCAACATGTAACATAGAGACAATCTGAGTATATGTTAAGATAAAGTACAACCAGATAGCATACCATCATGTCGAGCAAGAAAGTCCTCCCTATATATGTCCTAGCATCCACTACAATATACATCGTATATACAGTAATGGCCTCTAGGGCATACATATAACTAACAATCTCCCACTTGCACTAGGGCCATCTGTTATGGTATCGCATACCCAACTATTAGCTGCGGTTGAAGTATCTCATACTCAACCATCCCGTAAAAGTCTCTACTGGGAAAAAGGCCTTTGTGAGTGGATCCGCGCTGTTGTCCTCTGTATCTACTCTCCTATCCTCGATCACCTTGGAGATCATCCATCTCCATGATCAGGTGATACTGCCTAAGAATTATATCTGGATTTCTGATGGGACGGTAGTTCCTTGGCTAAAGCCACAACTCCATTTTCACACAATGGTAGGAACGAAATTCATCTTATGAACTTATATATATCCAGACTGCCTCTATGGTAGCATCCTTGGTAACGATGTATCTTGCCTTTAATCATCTAGTAAGTCACGGTATCTAGCTTGGAACTCTTCTAACATACCGTCCCTCCACGGAGGGTATAGACAATGCCTGCGACTGACATTCAGTCGTCCTTATCAGCCTGGAACCTTTCCAGTGATTCTCCCCAGGATCGATTGATATCATCTCACTACAACTAGTGAGTGTCCTAACATCCAATTAGATCTATCTCATAGATCCAAAACCCAGGATTTAGGAGGTATCACTTTGATCCTATATGGAGAATCCTTGTGATAAGCGGAGATTGACCGAGCGTAGCATAGGAAACTTCTTCCCTATCAAGAGTATGTCATCCACGTACTCTACGAGGATCACCACCATACTCTCTACTACCTTTTCGTATATACAAGGTTCATCTACCATTTTGATGAAGTCAAACTCTTTGACTACCATATCAAAACAGATGTTCCAACTCCGCGATGCCTGTTTTATCATATAAAACATCTTGCACACGTTTCCGCTGCTCCCACTGTCTACGAAGCCCTCTGGCTGTGTACTTATAGACGTTCTCTTCTAAAACATCACTTAGAAAAGCAGTCATGACACCCAACCACCAGATATCGTAGTCATGGTATGTAGCCGTGGTAAGTAGGATCTGGATGGACTTAAGCATAGATCCTTAGAAAAGGTTTCAACATAATCCATACCCGGTCTATGATGCAAACCTTTAATAAGTCTAGCTTTGAAAGTCTCAACCTTTCCACGTACACCAAGTAATCTTCTCAAGATATACTTGCTCTTGATGGGGATTTAACCCTTCAGATAAAGCAACCAAAGTCCATACTTTGTTGGTGTATAAGGATTCCATCTCAGATCGATAAGCACCCAGCCATTCTTACAGAGTCCCACTCCTGATGGCCAGCTCGAAACTAGTTCGGTCATCATCTCATGATGCAATCCTCGCTCCCACTGTCATAGAGAAACCGAAGTATCTCTCAGGTGGGTGAGGAACCCTATTAGATCGGCAGAGAGGCTGAGGTTCGTTGGAAACTATTGAATCCTTTGGTTCTACCAAATCATCAGCTGCAGTTTGTATTGCTGGAACATTTCCAGTTCTACATAACAGACCTTGCCTCGAGCTTGTCCGGATTTTGCTTTTATACATAGTCCGAACAACCCCAAATCTTAACAAGCTTAAGATATGGGCTCTTCCCTTTCCATATCACATATGAAGTGGTAGGCAACTGATTTGATTTGAACCCTATTCAATAGGTATGCAGCTTCTCAAGTGCATAACTCCCAAAAGGAAATAGGCAACTCAGTAGTACTCATCATAGAGCACACCATATCACATAGGGTACTATTGCTCCGCCCCGATATACCATCGTGCTATGGTGTATACGGAGGAGTAATGCTGAGAGAGAATCTCATTCTCCTTTAGAATAGTCCAGGAATCCCGTGCTCAAGTATTCTCTTCCTTGATCTCATCAAAAGACATAATACTTATACCCTTATTTTGGTTCTCTACTTCTAACTTATATTCTGTGAATATCTCAAAAGGTTCAGACTTGTGTTTCAGCAGGAACATATGTCTGAATCTTGAGAGATCATCAGAGAATGTAATGAAGTACAAAGAACCAGTCTTGGCATGTGTAGACAGGGGACCTTCATACATCAGCATGTATCAATCCCAAGAGTTCACTAACTCTTTCTCTGTTTCTAATAGACAGAGCTGTAATCATCTTATCTTTGTGACATGACCGGCAAGTTTCACAAGATGTAAATTCAAACAAATTTAAATATGCATCTAAATGTAACTTCAGCCAGTCGGGTCGCATTGATATGACCTAGTCTACAATGCCTCAAGAAGGATTCATTCATTTCTGAACTCTTCCTCTTGTGTGTGTTCTGTATACTAAGAACTGTAGTTTGATTTAGAACGTCTATGCTTTTAGATAACGTGCCTGAACCGATCAACTCTTGATATAGGAAATGTTCAAAACATTATCCAACAATACAAAATTATATCACTTCTTTACTAATAAAGAGACTGATATGATTTTGTATATCAGGTTCGGTATCTAATAACATTCGTTCAGAATCAATGTATTCAGGTAATACAGGGTGATAGTGACCAACAGACTTGGCCGCAACACTTGCACCTGTCTCATGAAACTTATCACCCGTTCTCAGTTCTCTACCTTTCTGTAGCTCATGTAACAGATTACATATGCGGGATCCTGATCCGGTATCACATACCCAGGACATAAAGGATACTGAGAAACAGTTCTCTGTAATGAACACACCCGAAGATGATGCATCAGCATGCACTTTCTTCGTTTGGGCGGCACGGGAAATCTGGTATTCCCCAATTTCCTACTCTGTCTTATAACAATTATAAGTTGGAGCGGGACCAACATTCCCCAGCTCAGTATAACAAGTGGGTTCGGTCAATTCATCCGTATTATTATCTTGATTAAGGTGTGATATAGTCGCTACCTGGAGAGAGAGAGAAGAAAACACTCGGCGTATGCTCTTGCAAGATTAGATTGGTTATATAATATATCTAATCAGGATGTCTCCCACTGTTTTTGTCAAATCTTCCTTCAAACCCTAAAAGGAAAGACTAGCCGGGATTAATTACACGCTACAAGTCCGCCAATCTTTCAGCCAGGCCAGTGTCGGTACTTTGAGGGAGGTCCCCCGTGCTTTCGCACGAACCTAATTAAAGTAAACCTCATTTTCCCAGAGGCATAACCCCGTTAACACCTTTCTAGACACCTACTTGATCGGCTAATTGTAATGTGTAAAAGTCTCCCAGGAGTAACTCTTACTCGCAGCGGGTATCGGGATCCAACTATCTCATAGAAGGTATGCAATCTCATTGCAAATTTCAACACTTGAAATTCCCAATAATATTTTTGCCCCAAGCGATCTATGACCTTGACAAGGTCAACAAACCATAGACCGCAAGTCAAGTTCAACCCGTCATTTCCTGATTGAATTAAACCCACCCGCACGACCCTTGACAAGGTCAACAAAGTCGCACGACTACCCTAATCCAATCACATCATATGCTTATACAGATAAGCAGTAATCAGCTACCGCACACTACGCCTTGACAAGGTCAACAAACGCAGCACGAATACTAACTATTACTTATCTGAAATGACGGAGGGCTACGACGGGTTTTTCAGAAATCCCTTTGCGTAATGAACTTGACATTGCTGTAGAATCGAGTGATTTTAAATGGAGTGTTTTTGAGGCTTTTCTAGTTTTGCTAAAGGGGTCACTCCCGGTGAAGGGATCGTCGGCCCTTTCCTCATCGAATAAGGTGCAGGATATTTCACAAATACCACTATGCAAAGCAAGAACTATAGAAGCAATCAAAAGACAAACCGAGTTTGTAGCATCTGCCAGTTATTGCTAAAGGAGTCACTCCCGGTGAAGGGATCTCGGTCCTTTCCTTATCGAATAAGGTGCTGGATGTTCTACAAGGAACACCGCTATGCAAAGCAAGAACTAGAGCTACCAGTTTTTATAAACAAGTTTCTACAACATCTTAGGTTTCTTTTATTTCATTAATCTCATTAATGAAGTCCCATTTTAATTATGATTCACAAGCATCTCTTTTTGAAACGAAATCTGCAATATAACATATATCTCATATATATAATATAAACATTCGTCTCAGGCAGTAATATGATCTCATCACAGAACATTGCAGCAGAAGAACATATATGAAATATTGGATATACTAGGACGTCCGTGTTTTCAATACGAGCCTGTATAAAACACGGATTCCACGGTCGTGATGAATAGCCAAACCCACATCCCTAGACCCCTACGAGAGCGGCAAGTAACACTGCCAATTTTAGGGTTAGGAGACCCGGTCTCGACTCCTCGAGATGGTCTCCCACTGGACCCTAGAACCCGGTTACTTGTGCTCCCCTCCTTGGGTCTACCTAATGAGGAAAAGTAAATAATATACAACGGTGACATCTTCCGCAACCTGGAAGTGCCCCAATAAAAGAATATTACATACAAATGAATTTTACATGAATGAAAAAGAAAAACTCTCATCTCACATAAAACCCCCGGCTATTCAAAACGCGACGATCCAATATAACATATCACAGCAACACATAATATCTCATATCATCAACGTAAGCAAGTATGCGTATCCCGATTGTCGTTGATGTATAGCAACGAAGCCGGCGATACACCACATACTACGCTTACGGTCACAGAAAAGAAAGTGTAAAACTACAACAGTTGGAATCTGCAACCTCTTTAGAAATCGCATGCCTAACCAAATGAATTCCTTAGACATCACATGCCTAACAATTATAAACCCCGCATTTTAGTCTCATTATCGAAAACTCTTTTTAATATTGAGTCGGGCAATTCAACAAGATTCCCGACGTCCTGATCGAATGCTCGTCGCAAACTTTAGTAGACGGCCGCACCCCCAGATGCCGTCGACGAAGTGCACTAAGGCGGAACACCGCTGCCGCGAGCACCCGAACGGATGCTTTCGGTGACGGGGTTCTCCTACAGTCACTTGGTCGGGGCTATGGGGCGTAGCTGTCTATTAAGTTTACCGGCGAGTATCCGCGTACGCTACGTGATTGCGACGGACTTTCGATCACATCAAAATTCCGTGGCAACCGATCAAGTGAGACTAAACTGCTTTGTTTATAACATTCATTCAGTTATCTCATAACTACCTGTGGATTCCAAATATTGTATCACATTCCAGATAAATAGACAAAGTTAAACTTTCCGATCGAATCATCAAACACCCAAGATTTCCCCAATATATCTCAACACTTGAAATCAGTTTAAAAACATCCATCACATGCTACAGTACCAATGGTCCAGCCGTAGAAGGGTCAAGCCAACGCCTCACATGTGGCACGCCGTACTGCCCCAAACCCTAAGGTTCAAAAGGCAGTTCAAGACGGTCACATAATCGAGTTAAGGTTTGTTGTCTTCTAGAGGGTCCACCGCGTTACTTGCACGACTTAGAACATTCTTAAACACGAGGAAAAATCCAACTTTTGAAAAAATTTCCGACAGGGGAAAAAGTGAGTTATTGATATCCGTTCGAACTTTTTAACAGTTTCTAAAAGTTATCCGGACAAAACACAAAGATGCAGTTAAAGTTCCCGATCGAATCATCGAATCCCCAATACAACCCAGAAAATTCAACAGTTGAATAAATATTAAAAATTCCCAGAAAATACAGCACTAAAAGACAAGAATTACTGTGCAAATTTCAAACAGAGAAGTGACAAAAGGGCCGCGGAACCGCCGCACATGCCATGCATGTGCCGCGGTTCCGACGCGCTTTGGTAGAATTAGGCGCACGTGCTTCACAGTAACTCTTGTATTTCCCTGCTGATTTTTTTGAGCATTTTTAATTTGGAAAAAATCACAGTTTTAAACAATTTCCAGAAACTAGGGTATATCGGGTTTTCCGGGTTCGATCGGACGTTAAACTTCGTCTAGACTTCGCCTAAAGCTCTAGCTTGGCTCTGATACCAGTGTAGGGTTGCTAGGCACGCGCACAAGGGTCTACGAGGCATCAACCATGCCCGATTAAAAATTTAGCCGTGCCGAACAACCCGAATACGGATCTTTAAACTAGAGATTAGGCGAAAACTAACATGTTAACAACTTTAACACTAAGTGAGAGGGATTACAACCTTTGTAGATCCGGTCCTTCACTTCATATGCTCCGTGTTGTGGTCCCTTCGCTGCGATCATCGGGTTCCGGACTCTCGAGAGGTTCCACGAAAAGAAAAATGCAACCTTTGCTTCCGATCTTCGATACTTAGATGATCTACCTTGAAGTTTCGTTAACACAAGCTAACACTCATGAAATGATGTGAACACCTTCATCTAAATGGCAAGAGAAGATGAGGATGATGAAGTAGGATTTTTGCTCTCTTTATTTATCTTTTTCTCATATTTATTCATCACTTTAGAAAAACTAGTAAGCTTTTTCATGAAGAGAATGAAGGAAGAAGATGAACAACAATGATAGAATCCTTTTGTGATGAATAGAAAATGAATTAACATGATGAATAATGCAACCATGGTTGACTAAACCCATGTAGAGAATTAACTAGGGTTAGGGTTTGGGTTGGGTTAAAGCATGAGTCACTTATAAATATCTTTCACAAAACAAAACCAAAACCTTCTAGAAACATCTAGAAAGCTTAACCCTAATCCAAACCCTAATCATGTTTAAACTCCACTAAACAAGTTGCATTAGTTATCATATCATGTTACAATATTATATATCACATATATAATATTTATCGTAACAAAATAAAATAATACATTTAACATATATCGCATATATATCAATGTATTACCCGAGTGAGAAAAAGAATCTTTTAGTGAGCAAATATTAGTTAATGTAATTTAATATATCATATATATTATTATACATTAAATTATCGAATCAACACTTGATCCGACAATCCGGCTATATCGCATATAACCGACTAATATTATCCGTACCGATTCATCGAATCAACTCTTGATCCGATGACCCGGCTGATATCAAATATCGCGAGAATACAATACGATATCACATACCGCATTATCCTCGGTCCCGCACATATCACATATGTGCTCCTACTCCGTTTTGCCTGAGCCAAGAAACCTCTGTGTAGGACTCTAAAGAATCGTCAATACGCCGGCAGTAGGTGATGATCATATCAAACACCCACAAGCTGCAAGCGGTCAGCTAAACGTAACAGCTACCCAGGTATTGAGCGCTCAGAAGATCAACAAGAAAGCCTGTACATTCTCCTGTGAATCCAAACAGTAACACTCCCGTACAGTCCGGTCTCGTCGTCTGATATGTTGCATATCTCGCCTAGGGGTGGTAAACGTCAGACCCCAGTAGCTCGATAAGTCGTGTCGATATGAGGTCTATAACAGTTCGAGAAACTACTGATAACACTTACCAGTAAATCTCAGCAACCCTGGCCAGGGATTTCCGGTTATAGCCAATCGAACACAGCACAACATCAACTCCCTATACCGGGAGAGACGAATCCCCTCCTATCGCTCATTTCCTCCATGTGATTCGGGACTGTACCCAAAAGCCACCTTTTTGCACGCCCTCTTGGACGTGGTATGATGGAAATCAAAGCACAGTGGGAATCACACAAGACTCTATGACGATCTCGGGTCAACAGACTACTCTGTACCAGTGTCACCGGAGAACTGCCATCTGACGTGTGGTATAATACCATCTGGGAGTTCTCGGCGAGTCCGTCCAGTGTACCCAGTCTCCACTGAGCACCCATACACCATCCTTGATGTCAAACACCGATGGATATGGGATCATCCATCGCCCATCATATGGGTCAAGATGCGTATACGCTAGTCTACTCTGGTGTATCGATGCCCTGTCTCGATACACCCTCGACTAGGAACAGTTATAGGATGTACTCATCGACTACCGTGGCCCCACTAGTATGATCTCATCATAGTCCCAGTAGTCGAGTACATATCCTAAGGGCTTTATCAACATGTAACATAGAGACAATCTGAGTACATGTTAAGATAAAGTACAACCAGATAGCATACTATCATGTCGAGCAAGAAAGTCCTCCCTATATATGTCCTAGCATCCACTACAATATACATCGTATGTACAGTAATGGCCTCTAGGGCATACATATAACTAACAAAATCAACTTGGCATCTTCGGAGAGGTGGACGGATAAAACCAAATAGCATCTGCCTCGAACCCCAGCGTCAGGACCTCGCGGTCCTGTGCGCCGCCTTTCGGAGGGGAACAATCCTGATCCGGTATCTCATACCTAGGACGTAGAGGATACTGAGAAACAGTTCTCGGTAATGAACACAGCTGAAGAAGATGCATCAACATGCACTTTCTTTGATTGGGTGGCATGGGAATCCGGATATTCCCTTATTTCCTGCTCGGACTTATAACAGTTATAAGATAGAGCGGAACCAACGTTCCCTAGCTCAGTATAATAAGCAGGTTCGGTCAATGCATCCATATTATTATCTTAATTAAGGTGTGACATGGTCTCTACCAGGAGAAAGAGAGAGAGAGAGAGAAGAAAACACTCTGCGTGCGCTCTTGCAAGATTAGATTGGTTATTATTTTATCTAATCAGGATGGCTCCCACTGTTTTAGTCAAATCTACCTTCAAACCCTCAAAGGTAAGACTAGCCAGGCTTAATTACACCTTACAAGTTCGCCAATCTTTCGGCCAGGCCAGCGTCGGTACCTTGAGGGAGGTTCCCCGTGCTTTCGCACGAACCTAATTAAAATAAACCTTGTTTTCCCAGGGGCGTAACCCCGTTAACACCTTTCTAGACACCTACTTGATCGGCTAATTGTAATGTGTAAAACTCTCCCAGGAGTAACTCTTACTCGCAGTGGGTATCGGGATCCAACTATCTCATAGAAGATATGCAATCTCATTGCAAATTTTAACACTTGAAATTCCCGATAATATTCTACCCCTAGCGTCCTATGACCTTGACGGAGGTCAACAAACCATAGGCTGCTAGTCAAGTTCTACCCGTACATTTCATGATTGAATTAAACCCACCCGCACGACCCTTGACGGAGGTCAACAAGGCCGCACGACTACCCTAATCCAATCGCATCGTATGCAGCAGATAAGCACTAGTCAGTTACCACACACTACGTCTTGACGGAGGTCAACAAACGTAGCATGAATACTAAGTAGTATTTATCTGAAATGACAGAGGGCTACGACAGGTTTTTAAGAAAACCCTTTGCGTAATAAACTTGATATCGTTGTAGAATCGAGTGAATTTTAAAAGGAGTGCTTTTTAGGCTTTTACTAGTTTTGCTAAAGATGTCACTCCCGGTGAAGGGATCTCGGCTCTTTCCTTATCGAATAAGGTGCATGATATTTCACAAATACCACTATGTAAAGCAAAAACTATAAAAGCAATCAAAAGACAATCCGAGTTTGTAGCATCTGCTAGTTTCGCTAAAGAGGTCACTCCTGGTGAAGGGATCTCGGCTCTTTCCTTATCGAATAAGGTGCTGGATATTCTACAAGGAATACCGCTATGCAAAGCAAGAACTAGAGCTACCAATTTTTAAAAACAAGTTTCTACAATATCTTTAGGTTTCTTTTATTTCATTAATTTCATTATTGAAGTCCCATTTATTATGATTCCTAAGCATCACATATGAAACGAAAGCAGCAATATTAATTATATCTCATATATATAATATAGGCATTCGTCTGAACATATCACAGTGATCACATCACAGAGCAGCAGAAGATAACATATGAAATATTGGATATACTAGGATTTCCGTGTTTTAAATTAAGCCAGTATAAAACACGGATTCTACAGTCGCGATGAATAGCCAAACCCACATCCATAGACCCCTACGAGAGCGGCAAGCAACCCTACCAATTCTAGAGTTAGGAGACCCGGTCTCGGCTCCTCGAGATGGTCTCCTACTGGACCCAAAAACCCGGTTACTTGTGCTCCCCGTCTTGGGTCTATCCTAATGCGGAAAAGTAAATAATATACATCAATGGTGATATCATCCTCAACCCAGAAATGCCCCAATAAAAGAATATTACATACAAGGTTTTACATGAATCAAAATGAAAAACTCTCATCTCACATAAAAAAAAACCCGGCTATCCAGAATACGACGATCCAATATAACATATCACAGCAACACATAACATCACATGTCATCAACGTAAGTAAATATGCGTATCCTAGTTGACGTTGACATATAGCACCGAAACCGGCGATACACCACATATTACACTTACGGTCGCAGAAAAGAAAGTGAAAAACTATAACAGTTGGAATCCGCAACCACCTTAGACATCATAAACCTAATGTATCACATACTTTGGATTTCATGCCCAACAAAATGAATTCCTTAGACATCATATGTCTAACAATTATAAACCCCGTATTTTAGTCTCGATATTGAAAACACTTTCCAATAACCTGTCGGGTAATTCAACAAGATTCCTGATAACCTGATCGAATGCTCGTCGGAAACTTTATTAGACGTCCGCACCCTCGATACCGTCGACGAAGTGCACTAAGGCGGAACACCGCTGCCGCGAGCACCCGAACGGATGCTTTTGGCGATGGGGTTCTCCTACAGTCACTTGGTCGGGGCTATAGGGCGTGGCTATCTAGTAAAATTACCCGGCGAGTATCCACGTACACTACGTAATTGCGACGGACTTTTGATCAACATCAAAATCCCGTGGCAACCGATCAAATGAGACTAAACTGCTAGATTTATAAAATTCATACTAGTTATCTCATAACAATGTGGATTCTAAATATTGTATCATAATCACAGATAGCTAGACGAAGTTAAACTTTTTGATCGAATAAGCAAGGACCCAAAAATTCCCAACAATCTCAACACTTGAGCGGAGTCTAAAAACGCACCCAGAACTTGCCACAGCACCTATGAACCAGCCGTAGAAGGGTCAACTAATGTCTCACCTGTGGCACCGCTAAACTACCATAAACCCTAGGGTTTAGTGGCAGTTTTGACGGTCACAGAATCGAGTTAAGGTTTCGTTCTTCTAAAGGGTCCACAGAATCACCTGCATGATTTTCTAAATATTTTAAACTCGGAAAAATCCAACTCTTGAAAAATTTCCAGCGGGGGAAAAATTGGGTTATTGATATCCGTTCGAACTTTTTAACATCGTCTAAATAAACCGAATACATGTAAGAATTACGATTACGAAACACTCCGAGTTGTTTTTGCAGAAAGTTAACATCACATGAAAATTTAGCAAAAACAAACAATACCTGAAACCCTAAAACCCAGAGACTGGAACACCCTGAAAAATTGAGCCCAGAACTCCACAAAATGGCCGAGGAGGCCGGATTTTCTATGCATGTGGACGAACATATTTGCACAAAACCCCCTCAAATTTTCATGGTGTTCATGTCATATCACATACAACATTTTGCAGTTGTTTAAAAAAAATTGAAGACTTTTTAAATTCGACAGAAACCAAGTTTTCGTATCGGGTGTTTCGGAGTAGTTTCAGTTTCGTAATCCTATCAAACATCGTCTAATTTTCTAGCATGGCTCTGATACTACTGCAGGGTTGTCTATCATAGCAATAAGGTTTCGAGAGGCATCATCCATGCCATATTTAAATTTTTGCCGTTCTAGCTAACCCTAACCCTAGAATTGAAACTAGAAAATCCGACGAATCGATATGCAAACAACTTTGCAAAGAAGTGAACAAGGAATACAACCTTTGTTGACCGGTCCCTCACTTCAATAGCTTCATGTTGTAGTCCCTTCGCTGCGAATGGTGAACTCCCGAACCCTAGAGAGGGTTCACTTGAAGAAACGAATAAGCTTGCTCAATGTCTTCGAAGCCGAAGATGATCTACGTCGAGGAGACTCGAGCTCATGCTACCTCTTCACTAATGTGTGAAATTAGTGAAGCAAACACCCTAAACTAAATGGCTAATAGTAGAAGATGATGAAGTAGGAAGTGGGCTCACTTTAGTTTTATTTTTCTCACCATTTTTCATCACTTAGAAAAATCTAGCAAGCTTTTTCTCTTGAGGAAGAAGAAGAAGTGATGAAGAAAATGAATGAGAGAGTGAGGTTAGAATTGCAACCATGGGTGAGTTAGTGTCATGCCTAACTCATATAGAGAATAAACCATAGTCTAGGATTAAGGGTTGGGTTAACAAATATCTTAAGCTAGACAAACAAGTTGAATAAGTCAATGTTCTACAAGCTTCTCCAAGCTTAACCTTGACTAAATCCAAATGTTTGATTTGCTTAAAACAAATAAAACCCTAGCTTTAACCCTAGCATGGTATAAGTCTCATACATACATGTTGCATGTGTAACCTAACATGATACATGTCACGCCCCGCTTCCCAGTGTACGGCGAAGGAGACGCGACGAGGTCCGCTACGTATATACTCAGAAGTACATACGCTAAGCGTATCTAAGCAATATAAAATAAATACACAAGAGACAAAAAATAAAAAGAACAGCAACTTTTATTCATTAACATTCTTTGTACAATACATGAAAAGGAAATACAACTGAAATAAAGATGCCTAAACAGTGGCATAACAGGAAATGAAAAGTACTGAAAAGAAAAGTGTACAATGAAACTACAGTGCAGGGTCTTCAGTAAACTGCTCCAAGTCTTCTTGCGATGGCTCAACTTCTGCCGGGTCCAAATCACCTGACGACAATCAAAGAAGAGAGAAACAGAATATCGTCAACGAACAAATCGCTCGGTAAGTCCCAAAGATAAGGGAGGAATAGACAGAGAGTAAGAGAGAGAGTGAGTAGTTTTTACAGTTGTATTATATTATTATATTGTTGTATTTAGTGTTAACGCTGTTGTTTGTAGCTTGGTACAGAAGAATGCCAGTGTATACGAGAGGAGTCTCTATATGCCAGAGACTAGAGGCACGTTTAGTACAAGGAACCGTTTATGCCACGGTACAACAGCAACTGGATTCATGTTAGGTGTATTATGTCTTACAGTCTCGTGCCACTTTTAACACCTTCCGTACCAATGTACCCCTTAAACCCCGCGATGTCTTGTTTATATTGTTATCTTGTAAATTGTATTGTTTGTATGAGTGATTGACTGACTGACCGAAACCATGATATCAGGAAATGGTTATAACCGTAGAGTCATGTAAATGGAATACTGAGAATCATGTAAAATGAATATATATCCATGGTTCGGTTCAGTCAAGTTGTATAAATTGATATTTGGATTCATGTGTTCATATTGAATTGGAATCTTGTAGATTATAGATTGACTTGAATCATATTCAAGTCAGATTAATCAGACTCAAACCCGAGTCATACAATCGAAGTCTTATAATTGCTAGGGTCCTTAGGGTAATTTATAAAACTTGAGGGGGGTTTATGTAAAAATACTTTTGTATGGTTTTCAAAATACAACTCAAATATTTAATTATCGTATTTATGTACATACAACAATTTAATGATCAAGATAAATATGTATACATGTTCGAATAGCATGAAATGAGTCAAGTATATTATACGAGTAACTACCGAAAACAATGCTATAAAGAAATATTATGTACGACTAATTAATCAAGTCGAACGAATACGGAAAATAAAAAAAAATATGTCTCTAAGTGTTTTTCATGCGTGAGTTCTAGTTTCACCTAAATACGACTACCAGTTTGAGAGATATATCTGTTTCGTATCGTTGCGTAAAACAGATCAGAATCTGTTCAGCACCGTCACATATTTTTAAAACACAGTTTGAGTTAATTTTCATCAGGTTTCAGGTTACGAAGATTATTAGAAAATTGTAGGTGTTTTGAAGTACTTATCTAAAACACCAAGATTCATACGATTTGGATTTCTGGACCTCTAGTTATGATCATTTTAATATCAGCATTTAAAACAGAAATTCAGATTTCTGGACAGCAACTATATATTGTATTGCAAAGCCTATATCGGGGTGTTTCATGAATTTCTAAGTAATCCAGTATACAGAAAATTATATTTCTATAAATTTTCCATCTACACATCTAAATTTTGTCACGAACGGACATCGGGAGTTTGAGTTATGCCAAATTTAAAAACAGTGTGCGAATCAGGACAGATTCTGTCCAGATCCGTCACTTAATATTGTAATGCAGTTTTCTTTATATTAGGTGGGTTTTCAGTAAAACTATAAAACTAAAAAAATCTATATCATTCGATGTAGATATCAAAAACACCTGAATTTGCTCAATTTGGATACCGGTATACCAAGTTATGTGTCCTAGAAATTGACCGATAACTGCAGTTTTCTGTTTTACGATCAGTGAATAAAAACAATGTAATTCCTAAACCGTTATGCGGTTCGATCTAAAAATTTTACAACGTGTACAAAATAATATATTTTATCATATGTAAATTTCCTGAAATTTTCAAAATTAAAAATTAATTTATAAAAATTATTTTAAAACTAAAGGTATTGATATGTCATATGTGAGAAATGAGAAAACCATGGTATTTATTCGTAACTTCATTTTTTTTTTACAAACTTTAAATAAAGTGATTTAAAATAAAACAACAAACATGCAATCATAATTGGTCACTATGAAATCTTAACATGTGAATTGAGAGTAATGAAAAAGACTTTACAAACTATATATGTGTGTATGTTTGTGTGTTCATTATTTATATATGTATCAACTTAATTAATTATTTAGGAACTATGATATGTTAAGGGAAGTTTTTCATGGCAATATAAAACAAGAGAAATATAAAGAGAAAAAGAAAGAGATGGAGGGAGGGAAAGAGAGAAGGGACTTACATACACAAGACGGTATTGTCACCGGGCTTGTCTATCCGCCGATAGTCTCGCGTTACTAGCGAGACCTTCTTGAAGACTTCTTCATGTTCTTCTTCTTGGACTCTAGGTGAAGAGAGAGAAGTGAGAGATAAAAAAATATGAGGAAGGAAAAGATAGAGGAGGACAAATAAAGATGGTGTAATGGTGAATTATGTATAATAATAAATGCATTTAACATGAGAATTAAAAAAGAAATGAAAGGTCACCATTCATTTTGGAAATGAAAGGTCTCATTTATAGGTTATGAGAAGAATAAAAATTGATAAAAAATAATTGCAAGAATGGGGATTTGAACATGTGACTTATGGAATAACAATGCAAGGACTTAACCAATGAGCTACAAGGTTGTTCATGCACAAATTTAATTAGAATTGAATATATACGGTTGCTTGAAAAGAAAGTGGGCTTTTGGGCTCATAGTTTTATAAATGAAAATGAGATTGGATTTGGGTGTTATTTAAAGAGAAATTGAGTAAATGAATTTGGATAAAAAGAAAAGGAAATTTTTTAGAAAATGGAAGCTGGGCTTGGGCTGTAGAGAATGGAAAAGAAAAGAATTGGGCTTAAAGAATAAGTTTGGGTAAAAAGAAATGAGTTTTAGAAAATACTTAGATGCGAAAAATAGATGAAGGGATTAAATATAACTAATAACATGGAAATAAAAACATACCAAATATACAAATACAGAATTTTATTAATACGAAGATATAGGAATTTTAGAGTCGTTACATTCTACCCTCCTTATAAAAATTTCGTCCTCGAAATTTGTAAAAGAAAAGTGTAACGGATTCAAGAAAATTTTGGTGATAGAACTATTGATAATGTATGAAAAATATGTGAAAGAACGAAAGAATGCGATAGATTTGAAAAGAGTTGAGGAAAAGTAAGAATAGGGTTAGGATAGATTCAAAGAATAAGGTTCAAGGAATATGATTCAAAGAATTTGAAATAGTAAGATTCGAGGAATATGAATTGTAAAGAATGTTTTAGTTGCTGGTTCTTGTGTTTTATATTGCTTAGGGTTCCATACAGCTCTGACCTGCATGGGCCACCAACAAAACCTGTCACGCCCCACTTCCCAGTGTACGGCGAAGGAGACGCGACGAGGTCCGCTACGTATATACTCAGAAGTACATACGCTAAGCGTATCTAAGCAATATAAAATAAATACACAAGAGACAAGAAATAAAAAGAACAGTAACTTTTATTTATTAACATTCTTTGTACAATACATGAAAAGGAAATACAACTGAAATAAAGATGCCTAAACAGTGGCATAACAGGAAATGAAAAGTACTGAAAAGAAAAGTGTACAATAAAACTACAGTGCAGGGTCTTCAGTAAACTGCTCCAAGTCTTCTTGCGATGGCTCAACTTCTGCCGGGTCCAAATCACCTGACGACATTCAAAGAAGAGAGAAACAGAATGTCGTCAGCGAACAAATCGCTCGGTAAGTCCCAAAGATAAGTGAGGAATAGACAGAGAGTAAGAGAGAGAGAGTAGTTTTTACAGTTGTATTATATTATTATATTTTTGTATTTAGTGTTAACGCTGTTGTTTGTACCTTGGTACAGAAGAATACCAGTGTATACGAGAGGAGTCTCTATATGCCAGAGACTAGAGGCACGTTCAGTACAAGGAACCGTTTATGCCACGGTACAACAGCAACTGGATTCATGTTAGGTGTATTAAGTCTTACAGTCTCGTGCCACTTTTAACACCTTCCGTACCAATCTACCCCTTAAACCCCGCGATATCTTGTTTATATTGTTATCTTGTAAATTGTATTGCTTGTATGAGTGATTGACTGACTGACCGAAACCATGATATCAGGAAACGGTTATAACCGTAGAGTCATGTAAATGGAATACTGAGAATCATGTAAAATGAATATATATCCATGGTTCGGTTCAGTCAAGTTGTATAAATTGATATTTGGATTCATGGATTCATGTGTTCATATTGAATTGGAATCTTGTAGATTATAGATTGACTTGAATCATATTCAAGTCAGATTAATCAGACTCAAACCCGAGTCAGACAATCGAAGTCTTATAATTGCTAGGGTCCTTAGGGTAATTTATAAAACTTGAGGGGGTTTTATGTAAAAATACTTTTGTATGGTTTTCAAAATACAACTCAAATATTTAATTATCGTATTTATGTGCATACAACAATTTAATGATCAAGATAAATATGTATACATGTTCGAATAGCATGAAATGAGTGAAGTATATTATACGAGTAACTACCGAAAACAATGCTATAAAGAAATATTATGTACGACTAATTAATCAAATCGAACGAATACGGAAAATAAAAAAAAATATGTCTCTAAGTGTTTTTCATGCATGAGTTCCAGTTTCACCTAAATACGACTACCGGTTTGAGAGATATATCTGTTTCGTATCGTTGCGTAAAACAGATCAGAATCTGTTCAGCACCGTCACATATTTTTAAAACACAGTTTGAGTTAATTTCCATCAGGTTTCAGGTTACGAAGATTATTAGAAAATTGTAGGCATTTTGAAGTACTTGTCTAAAACACCAAGATTCATACGATTTGGATTTCTGAACCTCTAGTTATGATCATTTTAATATCAGCATTTAAAACAGAAAGACAACAACTATATATTGTATTGCAAAGCCTATATCGGGGTGTTTCATGAATTTCTAAGTAATCAAGTATACAGAAAATTATATTTCTATCAATTTTCCATCTACACATCTAAATTTTGTCACGAACGGACATCGGGAGTTTGAGTTATGCCAAATTTAAAAACAGTGTGCGAATCAGGACAGATTCTGTCCAGATCCGTTACTTAATATTGTAACGCAGTTTTCTTTATATTAGGTGGGTTTTCAGTAAAACTATAAAACTAAGAAAATCTATATAATTCGATGTAGATATCAAAAACACCAGAATTTGCTCAATTTGGATACCGGTATACCAAGTTATGTGTCCTAGAAATTGACCGATAACTGCAGTTTTCTGTTTTACGATCAATGAATAAAAACAATGTAATTCCTAAACCGTTATGCGGTTCGATCTAAAAATTTTACAACGTGTACAAAATAATATATTTTATCATATGTAAATTTCCTGAAATTTTCAGAATTAAAAATTAATTTATAAAAATTATTTTAAAACTAAAGGTATTGATATGTCATATGTGAGAAATGAGAAAACCATGGTATTTATTCGTAACTTCATTTTTTTTTACAAACTTTAAATAAAGTGATTTAAAATAAAACAACAAACATGCAATACTAATTGGTCACTATGAAATCTTAACATGTGAATTGAGAGTAATGAAAAAGACTTTACAAACTATATATGTGTGTATGTTTGTGTGTTCATTATTTATATATGTATCAACTTAATTAATTATTTAGGAACTATGATATGTTAAGGGAAGTTTTTCATGGCAATATAAAACAAGAGAAATATAAAGAGAAAAAGAAAGAGATGGAGGGAGGGAAAGAGAGAAGGGACTTACATACACAAGACGGTATTGTCACCGGGCTTGTCTATCCGCCGATAGTCTCGCGTTACTAACGAGACCTTCTTGAAGACTTCTTCATGTTCTTCTTCTTGGACTCTAGGTGAAGAGAGAGAAGTGAGAGATAAAAAAATGTGAGGAAGGAAAAGATAGAGGAGGACAAATAAAGATGGTGTAATGGTGAATTATGTATAATAATATATGCATTTAACATGAGAATTAAAAGAGAAATGAAAGGTCACCATTCATTTTGGAAATGAAAGGTCTCATTTGTAGGTTATGAGAAGAATAAAAATTGATAAAAAATAATTGCAAGAATGGGGATTTGAACATGTGACTTATGGAATAACAATGCAAGGACTTAACCAATGAGCTACAAGGTTGTTCATGCACATATTTAATTAGAATTGAATATATACGGTTGCTTGAAAAGAAAGTGGGCTTTTGGGCTCATAGTTTTATAAATGAAAATGAGATTGGATTTGGGTGTTATTTAAAGAGAAATTGAGTAAATGAATTTGGATAAAAAGAAAAGGAAATTTTTTAGAAAATGGAAGCTGGGCTTGGGCTGTAGAGAATGGGAATGAAAAGAAAGGAATTGGGCTTAAAGAATAAGTTTGGGTAAAAAGAAATGAGTTTTAGAAAATACTTAGATGCGAAAAATAGATGAAGGGATTAAATATAACTAATAACATGGAAATAAAAATATACCAAATATACAAATACAGAATTTTATTAATACGAAGATATAGGAATTTTAGAGTCGTTACAATACATAATATATATAATGTATGCAAAGTGAGAAAAAGAAATGGTCAAGTGAGCAATATTAGTTAATGTAAATTAATATATCACATATATTATTATAAATTAAATCATTAAATCAACAATTGATTTAATGATCCGGCTATATCACATATAACCGACTAATATCAATAATATCAACTTACCGAATTAACACTTGATTCGATAATCCGGCTATATCACATATACCCGTCCGATATCATATATCGCGAGAATACAATACGGTATCACATACACGTATCAATCTCGGTCCCGCACATATCACATATGTGCTCCTACTTCGTTTCTCATGAACCAGGAAACCTCTATGTAGGACTCTTAAGACTCGTCAATACGCCGGTAATAGGTGATGATCATACCAAACACCCACAAGCCGCAAGCGGTCTGCTAAACGTAACGGCCATCCGGGTATTGAGCAATCAGAAGATCAACAAGCAAGCCTGCTCGTACTCCTGCGAATCCAATCAGTAACACTACCGTACAGTCCGGTCTTTTCGTCTGATATGTCGCATATCACAGCCTGGGGGTGGTATAACGTCAGACCTCAATAGCCTGATAAGTCATGCCGATGCAAGGTCCATAACGGTTCGAGAAACTACTGATAACACTTACCAGAAGATATCAGCAACCCTGGCCAGTAATTTCCTGTTATGGCCAATCGAGCATAGCGCAACATCAACTCCCAATACTAGGAGAGAAGAAACCCCTCATATCGCTCATTGCCTCCATGTGACTTGGGACTGTACCCAAAAACCATCTTTTTGTACGATCTCTTGACCGTGGTATGGTGGAAATCAAAACACAGTGGGAATCACACAAGACTCTATGACGATCTCGGGTCTACAGACTAACCTGTACTAGCGTCTGTCACGCCCCACTTCCCGGTATACGGCGAAGGGGACGGGACGGGGCCGCTACGTATTTACTGTGAAGTAAATACGCTAAGCGTATCTAAGCAATATAAAAGTAAAGCACAACAGACAAGATATAATTAAAACAGCAACTTTATTTATTCACATTCTTTCTGTATAATACATGGAAAGTAAATACAACTGAAATAAAAAGTAATGCCTAAACAATGGCATAACAGAAAAAGAAAAGTACTGAAATGGAAAGTGTACAATGACTAGATCTCGGGGTCTTCACTGAACTAGTCTAATTCTTCAGCAGTGGACTCGATCTCTGACGGGTCCAAATCACCTGACGACATTCAAAGAGGAAAGAAAGAGAATATCATCAGCGAACAGATCGCTCGGTAAGTCCCAAAGATAAGGGAGAAGTAGAATAGACAGAGAGTAAGAGAGAGAGTGTAGCTTTTAAAATTGTCTTATATTGTTATAATGTTGTATTTAGTATTAACGCTGTTGTTTGTAGTTTAGTACAGAAGGATGCCAGTGTATACGAGAGGAGTCTCTATATGCCAGAGACTAGAGGCAAATGGAAGTATAAGGCTCCTTCGATAATACCACGGAACAACGGCAATTGGATTCAGTTTAGGTGTCTTAATATTGCAGTCTCGTGCCACTTTTAACACCTTCCGTACCAGTCTACCCTTTAACCCCGTGTTATCTTGATTGTATTGTTGTATTGTATTGCAACTTGAATTGTCATGTAATATAGATTGTATGTTTGGATGACTGACCGAAACCATGATATCAGAAAACAGATGTAACTGGAGAATCATGTATGTAACTGTAGAATCATGGATGTAACTGTATAATCATGTAAATGGAATGTATATCTATGGTTCGGTTCAGTCAAGTTGATAGATTTAATATATGGAATAATGGATTCATGGATTCATGTTGAATTGTAATATTGTAAATTGTAGATTGTAGATTGTACTTGAATCATATTCAAGTCAGATTATACTGAGACTCAAACTGAGTCAGACAATTAGAAAAGTAAATTGAAGTCCTGATTGTTTTGATGTTACCGGTAACCGGTGCATATGGGCGGCAGGATTTGTGTCTTTTTCAAAGACGATTACCGTATTGATAACACCGTTGTTAATTTGTCTACCTTAAATAGGCAAGCACCCACTTTTCCGGCTCCCTGAGACTCAAGAGATTGGTCCCGCTTAAACCTATGGTTACTAGGGTCCTTAGGGTAATTTATAGAACTTGAGGGGTTTTATGTAAAAATACTATTATATACTTTTCAAAATACACCCCAAGTATTTATTATTCGTTTTTAGAGTTGTAATGAATGTAGATTTTATATTGTGATATTTCTAGTGAAAATATCCTAATTTCATAAATAAAGGTATTTATTTGTAATATTGATTTGTATGGAATTCATGGTATTTTAAGATAAATTGATTATTGTGATTTTTTTAGAAAAAAGTAGAATATTTATAATAATTCAAAATATATGTTTATGTTACATATACATATATTTATATAAAAATAATTTTAATATATATATAATATTCTAGAAATCCCGTTTTCTTAAGATGTCGTATTTTAAATCTTTCGAGACCGAATGCTCCTTGCGTGGGTCTGCATCTCGCACTACTAAGCCCGAGGATGTGCGATAATCTGCACCATCCCGAACGGGTTCCCCAAATGGGTTGTAGCGGCGCTTTGCAAAGATTTGTATAAATACTAATCATTAAGGAAAAACGGTTTTACTAATTATGGTATTTATTTGTAAAGATATCGTTTTTCGCGTATTCTATGATCCCAAGGGTATTGTGCTATGTTGCATATGAGTGTGTGAGAAGGTAGGTCATTACCTCGTAATCTACTTAAAGGTATAACAAAGTTTTGTGATGTTAAATGTAGAATTGAAACTATGTGGTATTTAAATGAAAAATACGGTAAAATGAAATAGCAATTACTTTATGATATGAAACTTGATCAATATGGTTGATTAGTGATTAATAGTCAACATGAAATGGTTTAAGCATAATTGTATTAAAGAAAAGTGAGGTTTTATAAAGAAACCGAATCAGAAATCGGATTTGTTCCGATTCCGTTGGGTTTTGTAATTCCGTATTTTTAGAAAGAAAAAGGAAGATAGAAATGAGACTTACGGGTTTAGGACAATAAGGAGAGGGAGATGTATCAGGAGGAGTCGCCGGTGTGTCGTTTCGTCGCCGGGAGCTCCTAGGATGGTCGTCGGAAGTTCGCCAAAAAATTCGCCGTAGCTTCGCTTCTTGCTCGTTTTCAAAGTACACAAGGTTTCTTGAAAATTCTTGAGAGTGGGCTCAGAGTTTGGGATGAGGGGGTAGTGTGTAGGGTTGGTATTTATAGGGTTAGGCTAGGGTTAGGATAGATGAAGGGTTTTAATTTTTAAAAAATGTAAAAATGTATTTAAAAAATCATTAAAAATGGAGTAAATGGCGGTTAATGGTGTCTCTGGAAATGATATCAGTAAATGAAGCATGCAGGGGGGTTCAGAAGCCCAAGAGCCATAACTCTTTAGTTGACAACTCGGCCAAATCGGCAACTCCGGCCGGCGGCGGCGGGCCGAGTCGGCTGGTCCGGGCCGAGTTCGATGGTCGGAGGGTGCCTCGTCGTTTGGTGATCTCACTGGTACATTTATTTTTTCTTAGGTAGTGGGATTTTTGGGAGTTAACACGTGTTGACTGTTGGTATTCTAAAAATTTCAAAACAAAATAATATTAAAAATAATGTGTGGTATGGGATTTGAACTCTGGTGGCTTGGTTCAGCAATGCAAGGTATTACCAATGAGCTACAAGCTCATTCTTGTAATTATGGAGCTAAATAATTACTTAAAGTAATAACAGTAAATGTAAATACCCCAAGTATACATTAATTTTAAAGCAAATTTTTTGTACACTAAAAATGGAGTTGTTACATTCTTTTAACTTGTAATTAAAAAGGAAAATAATTACTTATATCTTGTGCTCAGGCTAAAATACCCATTTATGGATTTTGAAAAAAATATTTTGAAAAAATTTGTATAGGAAATTTAGGATTGTTACATTCTACCCTCCTTATAAAAATTTCGTCCTCGAAATTTGTAAAAGGAAAGTGTAACAAATTCAAGGAAAGTTTGGTGACTGGAGTTCTGACAGTGTGTGAAAAAATAACAAGGTGGTGCAAGGGTTTTAAAAATGTGAAAAGGGCTTACCGATGTTACCTTGACCTACAGTCTCGGCTTCTACGGCTGCTAATGTGAAAGTCTGTCGCCGTGGTACCTTCCTTCTGGCTGGAGGCACATTCTGTCCTTGGGGCTTGTTTCTCTGCCCTCGAGGCATGTTCCTCATTGCCTGATGGAATTGGCGAGTAGGCTGTGCAGGTGGTGGAGCAGGGAGTGCAAAACGAGGTGTAGGAGCCTGGATATCTAGCCGCTGCGGGTAGTTGGTGGGTGTGTGAGCTGGATTGCTATTATAAGGACAATTCCTAATTCCGTGGTTGGATGTGCTACAAATTAGACACAGGCCTTTTTTACGCCTACAGTCCTTCCACAAGTGTCCCTTTCTATGGCAGTAGTGGCAAATTTCTTCAGTTCTCCTGGGTTCAAACGATGGCCTGGAAGAGGCTCCTCCTGCCATTTGAGTGGCACGGCGTTTCAAACCGGCGGCTTGGGGTCTGCCCCTCTCCTTTATCACTACCTCATAACTGCGGGCAGCTTCCAAAGCATCTTCATGAGTTGGAAATTTCCCTGTATCTAGTGCAGCCTGGATTTCCGTGTCCAAACCCTGTTGAAATCGATGGGCTCTGATCTCGTCCGTCGGTATCAAGTGTGCCGCGAATCTGTTACGGTCTTGTGTTAGCTGTGTAGTATGTGATATTAAAAATTTGAAATACTGTGACATATTTTATCAACTGAGCATGGTGAACTCAGCGTCATACTCATCTACCGATTTGATCCACATCGAACCTTGTTGTAGATGAATGAACTGTTGTTCCATGTCGAACCTGGCAGTCACAGGGAAGTACTTCGCGTCGAACTTATCGCGGAAAGTCTTCCATTCAATAGGCTGATGAAGACGGCTTTCTTCCGCCTTCCACCAAACCCGTGCATTGTCCGTGAGTTGCAGCTTTGCAACTCGGACCCAAGCTATTTCTGGCAATTGTGCTGCTGCCAGATCATCTTCTATACTTTGTGCACATTCTTCAGCTTCCAGTGGGCTTCCCTTTCCTGAGAACTGTTTGGGGTGTAAAGCCCTGAATTGCTTTACCCCAGGCGCTTCAGTCTCGGGACGGTTCAAAAGCTGTTGTTGTTTCTCAAGGAGGCTGCGGATTGCCTCAAGCAGAACTGTTTGCTCAGTGGGTGGAGCAGGAACGGTAGGTACGATTGGTAATGGAGGTGGAGTGTTGTTGAAGTTGGTGCTGGTGTTATTTGGGGAATCCATAACCTTGAAGAAAAATTTAGGTTGGGACAGATTCAAAATATATAGAATGATAGGATTCAAGGAACATGAATTGTAAAGAATGCTTTAATTGATGGTTCTTGTGTTATATTGCTTAGGTTGTTCACACAGAACAGAACTGCATAGTATGGTTCTATACAGCTCTGACCTGCATGGGCCACCAACAAAACCTGTCACGCCCCACTTCCCGGTATACGGCGAAGGGGACGGGACGAGGCCGCTACGTATTTACTGTGAAGTAAATACGCTAAGCGTATCTAAGAAATATAAAAGTAAAGCCCAAGAGACAAGATATAATTAAAATAGCAACTTTATTTATTCTCATTCTTTCTGTACAATACATGGAAAGTAAATACAACTGAAATAAAAATTAATGCCTAAACAATAGCATAACAGAAAAAGAAAAGTACTGAAATGGAAAGTGTACAATGACTAGAGCTTGGGGTCTTCACTGAACTGGTCCAAGTCTTCAGCAGTGGGCTCGATCTCTGACGGGTCCAGATCACCTGACGACATTCAAAGAAGAAAGAAAGAGAATGTCGTCAGCGAACAGATCGCTCGGTAAGTCCCAAAGATAAGGGAGAAGTAGAATAGACAGAGAGTAAGAGAGAGAGTGTAGCTTTTAAAGTTGTCTTATATTGTTATAATGTTATATTTAGTATTAACGCTGTTGTTTGTAGCTTGGTGCAGAAGGATGCCAGTGTATACGAGAGGAGTCTCTATATGCCAGAGACTAGAGGCAAATGGAAGTACAAGGCTCCGTCGATAATACCACGGAACAACGGCAATTGGATTCAGGTTAGGTGTCTTAATCTTGCGGTCTTATGGCACTTTTAACACCTTCCGTACCAGTCTACCCCTTAACCCCGTGTTATTTTGATTGTATTGTTATATTGTATTGCAACTTGAATTGTCATGTAATATAGATTGTATGTTTGGATGACTGACCGAAACCATGATATCAGTAAACGGATGTAACTGGAGAATCATGTATGTAACTGTAGAATTATGGATGTAACTGTATAATCATGTAAATGGAATGTATATCCATGGTTCGGTTCAGTCAAGTTGATAGATTTAATATATGGAATAATGGATTCATGAATTCATGTTGAATTGTAATATTGTAAATTGTAGATTGTAGATTGTACTTGAATCATATTCAAGTCAGATTATATTGAGACTCAAACTGAGTCAGACAATTAAAAAAGTAAATTGAAGTCCTGATTGTTTTGATGTTATCGGTAACCGCTGCACATACGCGGCAGGATTTGTGTCTTTTTCAAAGACGATTACCGTATTGATAACACCGTTGTTAATTTGTCTACCTTAGATAGGCAATCACCCACTTCTCCGGCTCCCTGAGGCTCAAGAGATTGGTCCCGCTTAAACCTATGTTTACTAGGGTCCTTAGGGTAATTTATAGAACTTGAGGGGGGTTTATGTAAAAATATTGTTATATACTTTTCAAAATACACCCTAAGTATTTATTATTCATCTTTAGAGTTGTAATGAATGTAGATTTTATATTGTGATATTTCTAGTGAAAATATCCTAATTTCATAAATAAAGGTATTTATTTGTAATATTAATTTGTATGGAATTCATGGTATTTTAAGGTAAATTGATTCTTGTGATTTTTTTAAAAAAAAGTGGAATATTTATAATAATTCAAAATAGATATTTTTATGTTACATATACATATATTTATATAAAAATAATTTTAGTATATATATAATATTCTAGAAATTCAGTTTTCTTAAGATGTCATATTTTAAATCTTTCGAGACCGAATGCTCCTTGCGGAGGTATGCATCTCGCACTACTAAGCTCGAGGATGTGTGATAATCTGTACCATCCCGAACGGGTTTCCCAAATGGGTTGTAACGGCGCTTTGCAAAGATTTGTATAAATACTAATCATTAAGCAAAAACGGTTTTAATAATTATGGTATTTATTTGTAAAGATATCGTTTTTCGCGTATTCTATGTTCCCAAGGGTATTGTGCTATGTTGCATATGAGTGTGTGATGAGGTAGGTCATTACCTCGTGATCTACTTAAAGGTATAGCAAAGTTTTGTGATGTTAAATGTAGAATTGAAACTATGTGGTATTTAAATGAAAAATACGGTAAAATGAAATAGCAATTACTTTATGATATGAAACTTGATCAATATGGTTGATTAGTGATTAATAGTCAACATGAAATGGTTTAAGCATAATTGTATTAAAGAAAAGTAAGGTTTTATAAAGTAACCGAATCGGAAATCGGATTTGTTCCGATTCCGTCGGGTTTTATAATTCCGTATTTTTAGAAAGAAAAAGGAAGATAGAAATGGGACTTACGGGTTTAGAACAACAAGGAGAGGGAGATGGATCGGGAGGAGTCGCTGGTGCGTCGTTTCGTCGCCGGGAGCTCCTAAGATGGTCGTCGGAAGTTCGCCAGAAAATTCACCGTAGCTTCGCTTCTTGCTCGTTTTCAAAGTACACAAGGTTTCTTGAAAATTCTTGAGAGTTGGCTCAGAGTTTGGGGTGAGGGGGTAGTGTGTAAGGTTGGTATTTATAGAGTTAGGCTAGGGTTAGGATAGATGAAGGGTTTTAATTTAAAAAAATGTAAAAATGTATAAAAGAAATCATTAAAAATGGAGTAAATGGGAGTTAATGGTGTCTCTGGAAATGATCTCAGTAAATGAAGCATGCAGGGGGGTTCAGAATCCCAAGAGCCACAACTCTTCAGTTGACAACTCGGCCGAATCGGCAACTCTGGCCGGCGGCGGCGGGCCGAGTCGACCGGTCCGCCGGCCGAGTTGGCCGATCCGGGCCGAGTTCGATGGTCGAAGGGTGCCTTGTCGTTTGGTGATCTCACTGGTACATTTATTTTTTCTAGGGTAGTGGGATTTTTGGGAGTTAACACGTGTTGACTGTAGTATTCTAAAAATTTCAAAACAAGATAATATTAAAAATAATGTGGGCTATGGGATTTGAACTCTGGTGGCTTGGTTCAGCAATGCAAGGTATTACCAATGAGCTACAAGCTCCTTCTTGTAATTATGGAGCTAAATAATTACTTAAAGTAATAACAGTAAATGTAAATACCCCAAGTATACATTAATTTTAAAGCAAATTTTTTGTACATTAAAAATGGAGTTGTTACATTCTTTTAACTTGTAATTAAAAAGCAAAATAATTACTTATATCTTGTGCTCAGGCTAAAATACCCCTTTATGGATTTTGAAAAAAATATTTTGAAAAAATTTGTATAGGAAATTTAGGGTTGTTACAGTGTCACCAGAGAACTGCTATCCGACGATAGGTATAATACCATCTAGGAGTTCTCGGCGAGTTCGTTCAGTGTACCCAGTCTTTACTGAGCACCCGTATACCTTCTCTGATGTCAAACACCAATGGATATGGGATCATCCATCGTCCATCTCATGGATCGAGAAGCGTATACGCTAGTCTACTCTGGAGTATCGATACCCTATCTCGATACTCCCACGACTAGGAACTGTTATAAGGTGTACTTATGGACTACCCTTGGCCCCACTAGTATGATCTCCATCATAGTCCTGGTAGTCAAGAACACATCCTAAAGGCTTTATCAACATGTGAGAGAAAGACAATAAGTGTACATGTTAAGATAAAGAGCAACCAGATAGCATACTATCATGTTGAGCAAGAAAGTCCTCCCTTTATATGTCCAAGCATCCACTACAATATACAACACATGTACAGTAATGGCCTCTAGGGCATACATATAACTAACAAATGCAAGTACGACTAGTAATACTAAACCATCGGGCGCCTCGCACCATCCAGACGATCCCCCCATAGATATATACATCTACTCACCGGGACACCTCGGCTAATCTGATCCGATATCCACCATGTCTTTCCGCGCCGCGCCCGACGCCTCTGCACCCTTTCTTAGAATCGCACACAAGCAATTAAGAGGATAAATATACGAATCATCGCGGAAACAAACGATACAAGTCAATCCATGCGCACAACAAGACGCGCGCACACTTGGTGCACGAAACGCGCCGCGACAACGCCACAAACTACAACTGGGGTCACTATACGTAAAAATCCCCAAACCTAAAACCCAAACGTACCAATCGTGGTTTCACAACACACTAAATATTATAAGAATTAGGTTGTAGTTCATCGAAATCTCAACTTAATTCAAGTCGATTAATTTCCAAAAACCTAGTAAACATCCATTTTCCATTTTAGTTCAAATCTTAATGTTTTAACAATTCTAGTGGCTACAATGCTCACTAAATATCCTAATTAAGTCACACAAACCATTACTAAAATTTTATCTCACCAATTTATATTAATTTTAAAAATCTAGTTTGCAAAACTAATCTAATTTGAATAATTTTGAAGCAACAATTAGCAACTTAACAACTAAACTAAATTTTACATGTCATAAAGTGTTAAACTACACATTGTAATCATGATCCATTTATAAAAGCCCTAACTTGATTTAAAACCCCTTTCTTGAATTTTAAATCTTAAAATTAAAACCATAATTAAACTCCTAATTAGCTAGATGGAAGTAATTAAACAACAATTTACACATGGGGTTGGGATTTATACCACACAAACATGAGATCAACATGCAAACCAAACCTCCCAAAGATGCTTTCTTACTCCAAGATCCATACTAGTTTGGCTAAAGAATAATGGGTAAGGGTTTAATGATGAATTGGTGGAATTTTTGTGTTGATTTTTCATGGAATTTTGATAAATTTAGAGATGAAAAGGAGATGGGAAAAAATGGGTCTGCTCATGGAGGGCTCGGCCATGAGAAAAAAATGAGAGGGAGAGAGAAAAAGTGAGGTGAGTGTGTGTGGAAACTTCTTAATTAATACATCTTTTAACTAATTTCATTAATTAATTTATTTTCCTTTTTCTAATAACTCATTCTATAATTTTCTAGAACCCTCATGATAACTCCAATTCATTTCAAAGTAACATGTTACATTTTGTTTTAGTGTGTTAAGGTGCACAATTTTGTAATTAACCCATTTCTAATTTGTAATTTACACTAATTTAATGAATAATGGAAACTTAAATTTTATTTAATATAATTAATTAAGGAGAAATAATTAAGTAAACTAACAATTTTATAAGTGACTAAATAAATATCAATTACTAGTAATTACATAGTTAAAATAGACGTATTTAAGTCTATGATGAAAAATAATTATAGTTAAGTTTTATGGAAAATACAGTTTATTTTACTGATTATCAGAAAATTCACCTAAAGGGTTTTATTTATTTATTTATTTATTTTATTACTATTTTTTTTTAAACATTACAGCGGAGCATTGCAAAGATTTGTTAAAAATACATATCTTGTAGAAAAAGTTTTTTATAAGTTTAAGGTAGTTTGTGAAAAATCGTATTTTCCCAAAACTATGTTCCCAAAAATCATCGTACTATGTTACATATGAGTGTTGTGAGGAGGTAAGCCATTATCTCGTGAACTATCTAAAGGTATAGCAAGGGGTAATGATGTTTATGTCGACACTAAACTATATGTTATTTTTCTGTAAAAGTGCTATAAAAATTGAAATATAAATTTTTTTGATATGAAACTTATCAAGATGTTTTTTTAATGTTTAATGATCATGATGGGAGAGTTTGTTATTATTGTGTTTAAGAAAAATATGATTTCTAAGGAAAAACCGAGTCGGAAGTCAGATTAACTCCACTTCTATCGGGTTTTAGAATTTTAAATTTTTAGAATAGTAAAAAGAAGGGAAGAAGGGACTTACAAGCTAACAAGAAAGAGGAAAGATAGAGGAAGAGAGGGGAATCGCCGGTGCGTCGTTTCGTCGCCGGAAACTCCTCGTATCGTTGTCGGAAGTTCGTCGGAGTTTCGCCCTTTGCTGACTCCACTTGTACACTATTGAACTTAGAATTTTCTTGAGAGTTTTTGTATAGAATTCAGAGTGAGGAGGTGGAAAAGAGTGTGGGTATTTATAGAAAAATTTTAGGGTTAGGGTTTGATAAAAAAATTGCATTAAAATGGAGATTAAAGGGATTTTATGGTCTCTGTAATTGTGCAGGGTTTTTAAACTATATAGGGGTTATGGGGAGACAAAACGACACAAGAGTCAAGAAGGAGGGAATCGGATTTGGCCGAGTTGACCCGGCGGCGCCGGCCGAGTCAACCGTGCCGCCGGCCTGAGTCAACCGAGTCAGGCCGAGTCTCACATGCCACATGTCCTCTGTCGCTTGGTTACTACAGTGGAGTCGTTTGTTTTATGTGTGACTCTTGGTTTTTACGAGTTATGCACGTGTAGACTCTTGGCTTTCTAAAAAGATTAAAAGAAAACTAATAAAAAAATAATTTGGCTAATGGGATTTGAACCCTGGTGCTTTGGTTCAGCAGTGTAAGGCCTTACCAATGAGTTACAAGCTTTTTCTTGCTATTCAAAGCAAAACAAACTTATAACTTGTGCTCAGACTCAAGTACCCCTTTCTGTATTTTTGAAAAATATTGTACAGAAAGTTTAGGGTCGTTACAGTAGGGCTTAGGAAGGGTGATGAAATCCCCACCTAATCTGAATTTAGATTTATTGCCCCTTAAAGTCCGGTTTAAATATGTAAAACAAACCAAAATCTAAAACATGCAAAATGATTTTTAGCGGAGATATTTGCAAAGAATTCTGCAGGTAGAATCAATTTATTGGAGGTTTAAAGGAGAGAGAAAGATATTAGGAAATTACCTGAGGATTTTAGGGGCCCAAATCTACCAACGTGCCGCGGTTCCGCCACAATACGCCTATTTCCGCCACGGTTCCGCCGCCGTCTTGAGGGATCTTTGCTATTTTTTCTTCAGGGCCCTCCTATACTCCTCTGGTTCAAGTTGATAGTCTCTGAATCTCTATTTTCTTGCTCCAGTTACTCCAGATTCTCTTGCAAAACTCGCACATTAATCGCTAAATACACAAAATGCGGTTTTTGGTTCTCGTTTATAATATGTTTGCTGGATTTTATAAGAAATCAACCCGAATAACAAGAAAAAAAATTAAAGTCGTTTCCCCGGAAACGGCGCCATTTGGTTGATCTGCTGAAAAATGTTGTTCGTAAAGTAACCACAATCAAAATAGTGTCGCTAATAACTAGCTACGATGAGTACGGGTCGTCCGCAGGGAAACATGAACTCTTTTTTTTGCTTTAGACGAGTTAATTAACGAACGGTGATTGTTTGTCGTTACAGATATAGAATTTTATAAAGGAAAGGCTCGTAGGGTTCATAGAATTTAGTAGTAACGGATGAATAATTAAAAATGACGTTTTTTTATCTTTTAATAGTTTAAAACTAGATCAATAGTGATGAATGTAGATTAGGGTTCTTTGGAAGAAACTAGAGTTTCCCCACTACTAACCCTTGTCTTTGCATTGATCTCTATTCATGTCTAGCCCCTAACACAACAAGTGTTAAACCACTCTCAAATCGTGGTCGTGACTAGCAATAAATTGGTAGTGCGCCCGATAAGAATGTTAACATTTATTTTTGCTAAAGTTTATAGACTTTAAAATATATAAAAGAGATTAAGAGATTTTATCATCCATTTTCTACCCTATCCTACGAACCCTAGCAAGCTAGGAATTACTCGCTCATGATTAAAGATTTAGAAGAAAGGATGAAGAATGAAAACATGATTAAGATGTAAAAAGTAAGTGCGGAAATTAATTGCAAAAAGAACAATAAAAATACTACCTTTATTAATCAACTATTGCATTTACAAATCCTTTGAAAGTAGATCACAAGAACCCTAGTTGCTCTAGATCTCTTTCTTATTGGAAGTAGATGACTAGCTGATAATCACTCGGATGTGTGGATCGCTTGGACCTCTTGATCTCTTCGATGATGATCTTCAATGTGAAGCTCTCGGTCCTATATATAGTCCCATAAACTAGAAATCCTAAATGCCATCTGTGAATATATACTGATACGATCAAATATCCAAAATATCACATCCAACGGCCCTAGATCCACCGCAGAACCGCTGCATATAGGCTTGTTTGACCGCGGTTCTCCCGCGGTTTAGTAGTATGAGATTTTAAGATTTTTTGTGGTGTTTTGTATTGATATTTGGAGATCCTTTTGATGTCTGGATTCTGAAAATAATACTCTGGGTCTCTTCCTTTGCTAGATCTTATGATTTGCTTCAATATTTTGGCGGATTCGATTCCTACATCTTGATTTATCCCGGATCTCTTGGATTCCAGACCTGAGCTAATATCTGCACAATATCTCAAATCAAAGTGTTAATAGTATTTGGTATTTTTGAGATATTATCCTAACCATTTTATATGATATTAAATCTTAAGAATATTGATTAGAAATATTTGATATGATATGCATATTACAATATTTCATATAAATATTATATGCATGTATTTTCCCTCATTATGTTAATTATAATATAGAAATATATGATAATAAACTTTTTACACATAAACCCTCATATGTTCTATAATTACAATAGACACCTTTTAGTATTTAACAATAATAGGGAAAATGTTCATTCAAATATGCAATATTTTAGACTAATCACTATGCAAGATTTGGAGCTCGAGCAGCTCGATGTTAAGACCTCTTTCTTGCACAGTAATTTGGTAAAGAAGATCTACATGCAACAACCCAATAGTTTCGAAATTGAAGGTAAGGAAGATTACATTTGTTTGTTTTAGAAGTCTCTCTATGATTTGAAGCAGTTGTTTAGACGTTGGTACAAGAAATTTACCTCCTTCATGAAAGATATTTGGTTTATGAGAAGCAGGGATAACAATTGTGTTTATTGCAAGAAGCCCGCCGATGGTTTTTTCATATACTTGTTATTTTATGTTGATAATATGTTGATGGCAGTAAGATATATGGTTGATATTTATAAACTTAAGAAACAGTTGAAAGGCAAGTTCGAGAACAAAGATTTAGGAGCGGCCAAGAAAATTCTCGGTATGGAAATTAGGCGCGGTCGCAAGAGAAGTAAACTTTCCTTGTCTCAACAGCAATACGTTGAGAAAGTTTTGGAGCATTTTGGCAAAGCAGACGCTAAATCAGTAAGTACCCTTTTGGCAGCTCATTTCAAACTTTCAACCCGTTTATCACTGCAAACAGAAGAAGAAATTCAGTATATGTCGCATGTTCTTTATTCGAGTGCGGTGGGTAGCATTATGTATGTCAAGATTTGTACCCAACCCGAAATTTCATATGCACTTAGTGTTGTTAGTCACTATATGACATCTCTTAGTAAAGACCATTGGAAAGTAATGAAATGGATTTTACGATACCTGTGAGATACGTCCGATGTGGGGTTGGGGTTTGAAAAGAACGGTGACAGTTTGGTTAGTTTCAGTGATTCTGAATATGCAGGCGATCTCGACAGGTGAAGGTCGATCACCGGTTATGTATTCTCGTTTAGAGGTCGTGCCATTAGTTAGCGTGCATCGTTACAACCTACGATAGCGTTATCTATGACGGAGGAAGAGTATATGGCTGTTGTTGAGGCCGTTAAGGAAGTAATCCGGTTGAAAAGACTATTTTCGGAACTTAGTATCCAAAAGAATATCATAATAGTCTATTGTGATAGCTAAAATGCAATTCATTTGATAAAAGATCAGATGTATCATGACAGAACGAAGCACATCGATATTCGATATTGGTTTTCTCAGGATATCGTTGAAGAGAAAGAGATAATCGTAAAGAAGGTTGGCACATCGGATAATCCGACCGACATGTTGACAAAGTCTCTTTCGTTTGTTAAGTTTGAGTATTGCTTGAACTTAATTGAAGTGCGTTACACTCATTGAGCCATTTAGGGGTTTTATGGAGAAGGTGGGCTACTACTAATATTATGGAGATATTTTGTGGTGAATGGGAGGAAAGATAGAGTTTTTTTGAGTTTACCTCGTATTCTCTGATCTCTGGAAGTTGAGCCGGCTCATGACAATCTTGAGCCGGCTCACAAGTCATTTGGAAACATCAATTGTTCTCTGTTAGTAAGAGACGGTTCGGGACAATCTTGAGCCGGCTCGACTTTATGATGAGACGGCTCAAGTGAAGCATGAAACGACTCATAACATGTCTGAAATTACAGATTTCTTACTGTTCATATCACTACTACAATATGGGGTTGCCCCTACGGACTCAGAAATCCGTAGGGGCAAATATTTCTTGCCCCTACGAATTTATCCGTAGGGCCACATCGTTGTCCCTACGGTGCCTTACGTTCTAATTTTTTGTTTGGCCCTACAGAGCCGCAAGCCGTGGACCTACGGCTATGTCCGTAGGGGCATCTAAATAGGTTATTAATAAAAAAAAAGCACAGAAAAATTATTCATCGTTCCCAAAATTTCTCTCTCTCACTCCCGCGCCTCTCATCGCCTGTTCCCGCGCCTCGTCGCCACCGCGCTCGCGCCTCGTCGCCACCTTCGTCGGTCGTTCCCATACCTTCGTCGACTTCCCGCGCCTCGTCGCCACCTTCGTCGATCGTCGTCGACCACCAATTTCTACCGTCTCCTCCACCGCGCGCACGGTTTGTAAGTAAATCTCAAATAATTTTTAATTTTGACGATGTAGTCTAGGGTTCAGGCCAGGTTCGGGTAGGGGTGAGGGTTTGGCATCGGCGTCGGCATCGGGTTCGGTTAGGGTTAGGGTTCGGTTGTGGGGTTCGGTTGGGGTGGGGCTGGGGCTGGAGCTGGGGCTAGGGTTTGGTTGGGGTTGGGGTTGGGGCTGGGCTGGGGCTGGGGCTGGGGTTCAATTGGGGTTGGGGCTGGGGCTAGGGTTCGGTTGGGGTGGGGCTGGGGATATTGCTATATGGGAGAAACTAAAAGGGGGTTTTATGCAATTAACAGAAAACAAGAAAGATGTGAAAAAATAACAATATGTAATATTACAACTATCCAATCCAAATTTCTCGTTTTCCTTATCCTAATATAAATATATATTTGTTGATTACCTTGACATTTCCAGCTTCTTTAATAGCCTCTATGATTTTAACTTGATCAACCAACTGCTCATGATATTTGTAGCCCGGCATAGAGATCGCCACATCAACTTTCTTTATTGCCTCCACCAAGCTCTTGTGATCATGCATATCACCCTACATATATTCAACATATATATCATCAGGTCTTTCTAAAATCAATGACCTTTAATTCAAAAAAAAAAAACACACACACACAGGGAGTGAATTAATGAAGAAAAGAGGGTCCACTTTTCGTTAGGTGTCGTCAAAAGTTTATATCCTCCATCAATTATCAAGCTACCGACGACGAAAAGCCACCTTTGTTAGTCGAGAGTCATGGTAATAGACTTGTCATTATAGATCATAGTCAATTGTTTTTCCTATCTTTTTCTTGATCCAGATGCTGATCAACTTGTTAATTGGTTACTGTTTTTATGACGTATTTGTCTATATTTGTTGACAGTGGCCTTTCTTTTGGATGAACATGTTTTTTTTATGCATGTTTCAGTCATGTGAATTCATATGTTGCGTATAACGCTTTATGATATCAGTATCCTACATTTGTAGTTTTAATTGTTGATTGTTATAAATGAATGCCATTGCAATAATAGTTTTTGGTAGATGAATGCCATTGCAATGTAGGATGATCAGTTCTATCAATCTTGATCTCAATGGTTTAAAATCATGTTACACATACAACACGAATGCACAACAAACGCATAATTAGAGAGTGATTCAAGATATTCAAGTTAAAACAAATATATGATACTCGATGATAATATGAAACCTTCATATTCTCATCGATACTCATATATGAAACTAAAAGCGCCACTTAGTCCCCGTCTATCGGTTAACATATGTGCGATGTTCGTCGTGACATAGAACTATACGAAGGTTGTTAAATATCGGACGGTATAGATCGATACTAACAACCGTCGTATAGTCTATGCGACGAGAAAATTCAATCGTATGGTAACCGATAGATTTGTCGGGTGTGGACAAGTTAGGAATGTATAAAGCAAACACCTTCATTCACTTGTGTTTTCATCCGTTTCAAGATATTTCGTCGGTACCTTTCCGCTGGTTCTCCGTGTACAAAGATAGATCAGATGTTCATTTCAATGTTGTTTCACAGCTTTGAAATGATTACCTATTCTATTACAGTGTACTCGGAGAACAGCGGGGAGGTGCTGCCGAAATTTACTCGAAACGGTTGAAAGCACAAGTGATGGGTGTTCGCTTTTACATTCTTAATGGGATAGAAGCCTTACCCCCGACAGCCGGAACATACACATACAACAAGAATACACAAAAATCGCATAATTAGAGAGTGATTCGAGATGTTCAAGTTAAAACCAATATATGATACTCGATGATAATATGAATCCTTCATATTCTCATCAATACTCATATATGAAACTAAAAGCGCCACTTAGTCCCCGTCTATCGGTTAACATACGTGCGATGTTCGTCATGACATAGAACTATACGAAGGTTGTTAAATATCGGACGATATAGCTCGATACTAACAACAGTCGTATAGTCTATGCGACGAGAAAATTCAATCGTATGGTAACCGATAGATTTGTCCCGTGTGGACAAGTTAGGAATGTATAAAGCAAACTCCTTCATTCACTTGTGTTTTCATCCATTTCGAGATATTTCGTCGGTACCTTTCCGTTGGTTCTCCGTGTACAAAGATAGATTAGATGTTCATTTCAACGTTGTTTCACAGCTTTGAAATGATTATCTATTCTATTACAGTGTACTCGGAGAACAGCAGGGAGGTGTTGCCGAAATTTACTCGAAACGGTTGAAAGCACAAGTGATGGGTGTTCGCTCTATACATTCTTAATGGGATAGAAGCCTTACCCCCGACAGCCGGAACACACACATACAACAAAAATACACAACAATCGCATAATTAGAGAGTGATTCGAGATGTTCAAGTTAAAACCAATATATGATACTCGATGATAATATGAAACCTTCATATTCTCATCGATACTCATATATGAAACTAAAAGTGCCACTTAGTCCCCGTCTATCGGTTAACATACGTACGATGTTCGTCGTGACATAGAACTATACGAAGGTTGTTAAATATCGGACGATATAGCTCGATACTAACAACAGTCGTATAGTCTATGCGACGAGAAAATTCAATCGTATGGTAACCGATAGATTTGTCCCGTGTGGACAAGTTAGGAATGTATAAAGCAAACACCTTCATTCACTTGTGTTTTCATCCGTTTCGAGATATTTCGTCGGTACCTTTCCGCTGGTTCTCCGTGTACAAAGATAGATTAGATGTTCATTTCAACGTTGTTTCACAGCTTTGAAATGATTATCTATTCTATTACAGTGTACTTGGAGAACAGCGGGGAGGTGCTGCCGAAATTTACTCGAAACGGTTGAAAGTACAAGTGATGGGTGTTCGCTCTATACATTCTTAATGGGATAGAAGCCTTACCCCCGATAGCCGGAACACACACATACAACAAGAATACACAACAAACGCATAATTAGAGAGTGATTCGAGATGTTCAAGTTAAAACCAATATATGGTACTCGATGATAATATGAAACCTTCATATTCTCATCGATACTCATATATAAAACTAAAAGCGTCACTTAGTCCCCGTCTATCAGTTAACATACGTTCGATAATTTATTCTTTTCAACGACAAACGCACACACAAAGCATATACACGGATTTTCTCCTTTGTCAGTAACTATCCCGTTCTTATATTTCTCAATATAGTCACCATAACCTACAATTCATATGTTATACAGTCTAACATGGCCCATGAGTACGTCAGAGTTAAGGACTGGATGTATGTGGATTGGCAACAACGTATGCAAGCTAAGTTTGTCGCAGGAGTTGCTGCTTTCATTGAATTTGCACGCGCACATAATAAGATCATAATAGAGAAGATTCTCTGTCCGTGCGATAGATGTGGCAATAAGTACTGGCAGAAGGTAGAATTGGCAGAGCTTCATATTGTAAAATATGGGTTTACTAGACTTTATACAACTTGGAAATATCACGGGGAAGGAGAAGAATGCAGTAATGCGGCAGAAGAAGAAGGAGAACACGATAATGCGGCAGGAGAAGAAGAAGAAGAATTCGGTAATGCGGCAGAAGGAGAAGACGGTAATTTATTTCCATCAGAAGAAATGGAGGATATGGTAGAGGCTGCCCTAGATGAATCTATTCGTACCGAAGACGACATTCCTTCCGGTCAAGGACCGCGTGCGGATAAATATGAAAATTTCATGAATGATGCTAGAAAACCAATTTATGAGAATGCGAAGTATTCCACCCTCTCATGGTTCGTCCAACTTTTCCAGATTAAGTGCCTAAATGGATGGAGCAACAAGTCATTCACAATGCTTCTTTCGTTCTTGAAAGATTCTATGCCCCCGGGAAATAACGTGCCCGACAGCTGGTACGGAGCCCAGAAGATGATGTCTGATTTGGGTCTAAAGTGCGAGAAGATTCAAGCATGTCCTAAAAATTGCATGTTGTGCCGAAAAAAGAATTCAGATTTGAAAGAGTGTCCAACATGCGGAGAGGCCAGGTATAAGCCGAAAGATTCTGATAAGAAGCCTGATATACCTGTCAAGATAGCACGATACTTTCCCATAACACAGAGGCTACAGAGGCTATTCAGGTGCAAGAAAACAGCCGAGGCAATGATTTGGCATCACTGTGCTCCTCCAAGTGAAGATGGAAAAATGATCCATCCAAGAGATTCACCGGCATGGAAGGATTTCGATAGGAGACACGCAATATTCAGTAGCGATCCTCGCAATGTCCGGCTCGGACTGGCTACTGATGGCTTCTGCCCATTCAACTATATGGCTGGAAGTCACAGCACATGGTCCATTGTAATGATAATTTATAATATGTCGTCTTGATTGGCTATGGACCAATCATACTTTATGATGCCTCTTCTTATCGACGGACCAAACTCACCGGAGAACAATATCGACGTCTATCTCCGACCTCTGATCGAGGAGTTGAAATCTTTGTTCATTGATGGTGTAGAGACATATGATGCAAACACAAATACAACCTTCATACTGTGTGCGGCTTAATGTGGACAATTAATGACTTTCCTGCGTATGGAATGCTATCAAGTTGGTCCATACATGGTCACAAAGCATGTCCTCATTGCCATGAACACACAACATCGAAATTCTTGAATTTTAGCAGGAAGGTTTGTTATTGCGGCCATCGGCGTTTCCTGCCTCTAGACCACCCCTATAGGTTAGACACGGTTCACTTCGATGGTCATCAGGAGCTTCTTGGACCTCCATCCCCATTGTCCGGAGAGGACGTGACTGCTAAATGGGATGGTTACAATAATGTGACCTTCGGGATTGATCCGACGAAACAGGTCAAACTACCATTTTGGAACAAGTTAAGCATTTTCTTCGAGCTTCCGTACTGGTCAACAAATTTAGTGCGTCATTGTCTGGACGTCATGCATATAGAGAAGGGAGTATCAGAGCACATACTTAACTTGCTTCTTTGTAAAGACGGGAAATCGAAAGACAACATGAATGCTCGGATGGATCTACAGGAGTGGGGAATAAGAAGTGAATTGCACCCTACACCGGTAGCGGGTTAACCGGGCAAGTTTGTACTTCCCAATGCCGCTTATCATATGTCACAACCGGAGAAGAAAAGATTCCTGCAGGTGTTGCATGATTTGAAAGTTCCCACAGGTTTCTCAGGATCATTCAGAAAGAAAATAAAAATTGTGAAAGGCAAGATCGATGGGCTGAAAAGTCATGATCACCATGTTATCGTGGAGCACCTTCTTCCATTAGCCCTCAGGACTTCTCTCCCCGAATCAGTTGGTCTAGTAATCAACGACCTATGTTGTTTTTTCAGAGAGTTGTATGCTAAAACACTGGAGGTTGTAACGCTGGATAAACTAGAAAATTCTATTGCGTTGATACTTTGCAAGTTTGAGCGTATTTTCCCACCGTCATTCTTCGATATCATAATACACTTGACGGTTCATCTTGCAACTGAGGCTAAGTTAGCCGGACCGGTACAATATCGATGGATGTATCCCGTCGAGAGGTACGTGTAATTTTTCGTTTCGCGCAATTTATAAATTTATTGTTGTCCTGTATGCCCATATTTATTTATTCAACATATTTTCATTAGGTACCTCTACACTCTTAAAAAGTATATACGCAATAAAAATCGACCAGAGGGTTCTATCAGCAAGGTTATCTTCTTGATGAAACAACCACATTTTGTTCCCACTATCTGGACGAGAACATTGAGACAAGACTTAACCGGCCTCGAAGAATTCAAGACGGGCCATATGGTAAAGCCGAGTATAAGAGGGTAGACACTATGTTTATCAACAAGATATACTGGTTTATCTTGCTTAATTGCGCATGTCTTGAACAAATTAGAGAGTAAGTTTTTTTTGGATTAATTGTTATATCTGTGTTTGTGTGTGTATGAAATGATATAATATTAATGTCACCATTATTTGTCGAAAACAGAATTCATTTTAACGAGGTATGTGAGGGGAATCCTGATTGGAACGTAGAACGATTGGAAAAATATCATCAGGATAATTTTTGTGATTGGGTCACAGATCATGTAAGTTATTCGAATAACATTTTATTGCTATCAGTTTTAATCTAAACTTGTATCGTTATGTATTTTTCGTAAAATTTGTTTTGTTAGATCCACGATCCGAACTTGTCTGCATCATTTGAGAGTGATTCAAGATGTTTAGCTCAATTTCCTAGTATGGAGGTTGCATATTACAAAGGATTTGGTGTCCTTGGATACAAATTCGAAGTTAAGGACATAGAAACATCTAGAACTACTCAGAATAGTGAGATTGCGACGGTAGGATCGGACGGTGTGATTTATTATGGGTACTTAAATTGTATACTCGGCATCCACTATCCCGGACGATCAGAACCCTTTTATATATTCCAGTGTACTTGGTACGATACGCGAACCGATACGGATAAGTGGAGAAACAATCTTGGGACTTAGAAAGATGAATATGGATTGACCAGTGTGAACACACTTCGATTTTACGGTCAGGAAGATCCGTTTATCTTTCTGAACCAAGCGTTCTAAGTATACTACTCACAATGTTTGAAGCATCCGGGATGGAGTGTTGTATGCCGATGGAAACCCAGAGATGTCTACGATGTCCCAGAATTCGAGGACAGCGATGAGGATGAAGAAGAGAGAAGGCTTAGAGTGCTCCGACCGTCTGTTTCGAAGGACGAGTTGTCTTCGGCCGATCATGAAGTTACGTGGGTTAGAAATGACATCGACGATGAAATCCAAGTAGATATGTATAATGCGCCCACGAAACGAAAAAGGTTATCAGTAATGTTATATTATTACTTCACATTTTACGATCTATACATATATAGTCAATACTTTTAATGATTGTCTAATGCGTCCACGAACAGTTTATCTAGATTTGATGACGATGTCGGGAGCAGCGAGGGGCGGCAGGAGCTCCAGCCACGGCAGAGGCAGAGCGGTTCTGCCGCCCGGAGAGCTCTGTAGGGAGCTTCAGAGGGTCGGTCTTGCACCCAGATCGGAGACCCCTTCGGATGCCTCCTTCCGTGTGGATTTTGCCACACCTCCAGGTATACTGCACGCATATCCATTTTGAATGTAATATTACAGATATTCATGCCTGTTTATGTCAAAATTTCTCATATTGTCAATGTTTGATTGTCTAGTTATTGGTGATGCGTCCACATCTGGGACAGAGGCCACTCCCGCTCCTCCAGGTATGTTTATATATCATATAGTGCATGTATATTGATTTAGAATGCTATATCATAAATACACACACATTCCTTTTGCTCTTACTTAGCAATTTTTATTATTGTCTAGCTGTAGGTGGTGACACCACCGCACCTGCGGGTATGTTTATATATCCTATAGTGCATGCATATTGATTTAGAACGTTATATTATTGATCTACACATTCTTTTTGTAATTGCTTATATAATCTATTTTTAATTGTCAAATTATAGATGGTGCGTCCACATCTGACGCAGGGGCCACTCCTGCCACTTCCATACCCTTCGCATCGTCTGCAGGTTAGTATGAATAAATATAAAATATTTATTCATTTTACATATTCTCTATAGAATAAATATGAACTTCATGGAAATTTAGCGTCAATATTTATTTTCTAGTTGGAGAGGATGCGTTCACATCCGGGACCCCGGCTGTTCCTCACCGGAGGAACTATCGTCCCGCTCGTGCTGCTGCCCAGCCCCAGGCTCGTGCTTTAGTCACCGGAGGTATATATCACACTTCAATTTTCGTTTAACCTTGATTTCTTAATACAACTTTGTCTTAATATTGATTGTCTTGATATTTCTTGCATACGCAGGGCCTCCCCATCCCCAGAGGGGGACTCGAGGCCCGAATCAGTCCCATAGGCTGAGGCCTGACAGAGCTAGAGGGAGGCAGCATTCCCCCTCTTTTTTACCCTTGACTATCGCTATACCGGTCCTCATGCCGAGAGGTTCGGCTGGTATATGGGGGACGAGAGCCGGCTCGTGAAGAACTATCCACTGCACGTTGAGTGGGGCGAGCAACACCGGCGCTCATTCGCCCTCTTCTTTGATCAGGCTCGGGTACGTATTAATATATATTTTCATTTGATTTATCCAATATATTTATTATTAATGCTTGCAATCTAATAACAATGTTTTTTTTTTGTATTTTCAGTCAGATTACGATTTTCAGCCTGTACCCGACCCTGATCATCCTGGGAGGGTGCTCGACCTTCATGCTCTGTACAATGGCCTGATGAAGAACATGCAGACCAAGGTCCGATACAACAAGAATGAGCTGAAGGCCGACTGCTACTCCCTGTGGATGGCGACCCCCGAGACAGAGAGAGCGGCCCTCCTATCTACTCCGGCGTTTGCAAGAGTCGACGTAGAGACATGGCCTCTATTGTGCGAATATTTCGACTCTCAACGCAAACAGGTATGTATTTTAAATGTAATTCATTATTTAGGATATAATTTATTTTTTTGTGTTCCTTAATTAGAAAACTAAATGTTAATGCGTTGTGCAGAAACATGCCGCTCAGAATACAGAGAATAGGAAGTCGGCGAAGAGGGTTCGCCCCACTTACACAGGTGGCTCGAGGAATATTACTCGAGCCATGGAGTTATCGGTAAATTACAATAGACCGGCCTTTGTGATATAATGCAATATTAAGAGTTATTTTCTAATATATCTAATATTAAGAGTTATTTTCTAATATTGCAGACAGCTCAGACCGTGGCGCAAGGTGGTACACCGAGCGTGCTGTCCGCATATCTTGCCGTCCACGGCACCTCGACAGATCCCGCCACGGACGAGCTTCGATATCCCGACGTCGCTACCCAGGAGTATTGCGTAAGTGTTAATATTTATTCTACCCATATTTGAAATTTTAGTTTTGGAAGGTTCAAATTTAAATTTTATACTTATACTTTACTGCTTAATGTGGGTGTAGGAGCGGGTGGTTGAGCAGGCCGAGGCCTCGGAGATCGATTTTACCGGACAGAGCGATCCGAGGCTGCTGACCCCAGTCCTGGACGCCGCATACGGAGGGCACCACGGAGATTGGGAGAGAGGCCGGGGACTGGGCCCTAGCAAGGCCCATATGAAGTTGGACTCCACCCCGGCGGTTACTTCCTCCGTCTCCAGTGAGCGACGTGTCCAGCAGGAACTGGAGAGCTTGAAGGCCACCGTTCAGGAGTTGCTGGTATGTATACTACTTTATAGTAAAATATCATGTCATATTATAGATATCAACATATCCAATATTAGTACGTAGCCTGAGCTCATTTGGTTGTAGACTTAGGTTTGATTAATCATACATACATATCTAATTTAAAAAAAACTACGGTTTTCCAAACTAGATATCCAAATGGGGTTTCGAAATAACTTGATAATGATACGAATTCGAATAATACACAGTTCTTACACGCTTATTACACACGTTAGGTCCAGACGCGACAGAGTACATCGGCCGAGCCTCCACATGCATCTCCTTCGGCTGCGGCTCCGCAAGCCACTACATCGGCTGCTGTTCCGAAGACAGCTCCTATAGCTCCACCGCCCGCTCAGACTCCCGCAGCCGCGGCTCCGCAAGCCACTACCTCAACGGCGGCTGCGCAGACCACATCGCCAGCTCCACAGCCCGCTCAGACTCCCGCACGCGCCGAATTGCATGATTTATTGACCGAGGAGCAGGCACGCCATATTCTAGCGTTTTTCAGAGATGGAGCTGGACCGAGCTAGGACAGCTTTTTGATTCTTATTTTTTGAAACATGTATTTATTTATATGATACATATTGTACTACATTTTGGACGATATTGATATTAGTGGTCCTACGGTGTTTATATTTATATCATATTTAGTTTTTTGGTTTCTTTTGTATATTATATGCGTGAGATGTGATTATGAATACTGCGATATATGTTGTGTGATGATTAATTTTATATTTGATTGATGTATATATTATTGTGCACAGGGCGAGAAAAAATCAGACAGCCCTTTTTTTAAAAAAAACAGATAATATGTACCAACGGATTAATCCGTAGGTACCAAAATATCAGAATAACTGATATTTTCCCTCCTGATCTCAGTATCGGGGGGTTGGGAGTGCCCCTACGGATATATCCGTAGGGGCAAACAAAAGCCCCTACGGAGTTATCCGTAGGGGCAAAATATCAGGATTTCTGATATTTTTCCCCTACGGATATGTACCTACGCATGTATCCGTAGAGGATATTGCTTGGCCCTATGGATTAATCCGTAGGTACACGTAATATATTTTAAAAAACCGTAAATAAAATAATTTTTTTGCCCCTACGGCCTAGTTCGTAGGTGAAACGGGACCTACACAGAACTCCGTAGGGACAAGTTTTTGTCCGTAGGGGCAAGTTCAGGGCTTCAACTTACACCTACGGCATCTGTACCTACAGGGTATTTTATCTTCCCTACGGATATATCCATAGGGGCAGTGGTTTGTCCCTACGGATAAATCCGTAGGGGCAACCCTTATTTGTAGTAGTATATGAGACGGCTCAAGATAAGTTTGAGGGGCAACCCTTATTTGTAGTAGTATATGAGACGGCTCAAGATAAGTTTGAGCCAGCTCGAAGTCTGTTGGGCCGAATTCTGGGCTGTTTCGATAATCCTATTTCTAATCTTATCTGTCTCATACTATATATATTGTAGTTTGTAACCATTAGGTTAACCCTTTTATAATCAGAATTAAGAGAGAGCAGGCTAGGATTCTTTGTTAAGAATTTTGTGAGAGTTGATCCACCGTTGTAATCCTCCATACTTGTTCAATTAGTAAAAAGCTTATATTTCCCCCGTGGTTTTTTCCGTAAGAGGTTTCCACGTAAATCTTATGTCTTTTGGTTTGTAATTTATTCCTATTGCTTTTGTTTATTTACTTGTTTGCCTTTCATTTGCTTATTACTTCGTGATCGTATTTGCCGCGCCACCTTCTTTAATTTTCCTTATTTACATATACAACTTATGAAATCTTGAATTTCTATATAGCCCTACAACCTTTCCGAGTCAACATTTACATTTAATTTGTTTATATCTTTTTAGTAGTGTTATTCCCCCTCCTTTAAAGTTCTCTTATTCATATATTTCTAAAATATCTTCATGTGAGATGCAGACCATTTTCATCATATTAACTTTATGCGGTATAAATTTACAGGTAATCGAACAAACATTTTAGGGTGTATTTATAAAATCAAATAAGGGAAAAACTATATGATGCATCATGTCAACGGTGTTAAAAAGAATCTCCTGGGCATGTTTGGATGGACTTACTTTTAAGTGATTATTTGTCATAATCAATTATAAGTGATTATTTTTTAAAAAAGTTAAAAAATCATTTATAAGCGCTTATAACAAATAAATTGTTTGGTATTTGGATGATTTTGTATGAAAAGCAATTTTAAGTAAATAATGTGTTTAGATGAAAAGACAAATAAGTGATTATTGAGTGTAAAATGACCAAAAGGACGTATTATTAATGTGATCTTAAATTTTGGATGAAAAGATAAGAGGTATCATAGTATATTACCTTGTCAACCCTGTTATTCCATAATCACTTATGGGTCTATAAGTGGAATTCCTTACTTATTTTTAAGTGGGAAAAGATGCCATTTTTAAGCCGGTCAAGATAGGATCTGATGGAGATCGGAATCTTCCTCAGATGTTGTCCTCCATTGATTTTGCTGCTTACAGGGCTGAACGGTTGGGATTTGGTGTGAGGATTGAGTGTGTGGGTCTCAATGAATGGTTGCTGGTACCGAGCTACCTGCAAGAGAAGTTCCAGGGTGAGAAACCACCGTAGAACCCTCCGAAGATCAATTATCAAGGAGTAATTGGACAGAGTAGCGGTGTCTTGGAAATGAGTTCGACATACCTGAGTCGTCTTGAGGAGGGTTTTTATAGGGGTCGCATTCGAGTGAGCCGACGCAGGATTTTTTTCGTCTGTTACGCCCTTGCGTCACGTTCGTGTTAATGGCGGGATACGCCAGCGTGGGATGCGGGACGTAGAGCGGCGGAGATCTCGTCGTGGCGAGATACATGGAGCCGTTACGGGGGCGTTTGGGCTCCGTGCTTTAGGTTGGACAGGAAGGCCAAGGAAGCTCGGCTCGGTGGATAGCTCGATGACGAGCGAAGAGGCCGAGGTAGCTCGACTATAAAATAGCTCGAAGACGAGCTGTTGGCTGGTTGCTATGCGAATAGGGAAGGTGCTCCGGGGAGGTCTCCGAAAGGTCGGATGCAACCTCAAGACGAGACGCCGAGAAATGTCCCAAATGCATTGTGTTTACTCCATCTCCGTAGCCCTTAGGAATCTGGCGGATTTATGTGGATGACACGTCACATGCTATGTGTCGTAATCTGAGGAATTCCCATTTACGATCATCATCAGGACCCATGGTAAAACAATCACTTATTGAATGGTAAAAGTGAGATCCAAGTACACTATCTATTTGGGGTCCATCTTGATGTGATTTTTAATTTGATAAAAAATAATCCAATCCAAACAGGCCTAATAATACACGGTCAAAATCAAGTCATGTGTAAATTTAAGTTTCACAAGGGTATAAGCAAAAGAAAGCATCCTTTTTTCTGAACAAATGTGGAGAGAAATAAATATTCAAAAAATCTTATCAACTAGTAATAAAATAAGTTTTTTTCACTTTATTACCGCAATACCCCTTCAATTTACCGCAGAACCCCCTTATAATCTGGTGACAACCCTGAAGCCTCGCGAAGAATCGAATCGCCATCTCTCAACTCCGCCGTTTTCACAGGTACGTGTCCTCCTCCATTTTCTCACAACCAACCAATTTATTCATAAATCTTTATAATTTTCCCTTTCAGAATTCCAATTCCAATTTCAATTTCAATTTTAGTTAATAGATCTTGTTGTTTCAGCGTTAGTTTCAAATCTGCAATTGTTGCGAGATCTTGATTTAGTTGATGTTTGAATGGATCGCTGTTATATCTAATCAATTTTCCAAGTGAAAAAAATTGTGCCTTTTGGGGCTATTAATTTTACTGAACAATCCTCTTTAGATGTTGAGTTTGTGTTCAGATCTGAAAACAGACAACAAAAAAATAATATTAGCTGTAGATGCAAAAGGGATAATATTTGTGGAATTGCTGGATTAATTAATAAACCATGAATCTTCTTATAAGTGGTTTGAATGTATAGTTTTTAGTGCTAATTATTATTATTTTTTGGTTGAAGAAAATGAATATTCTAATTCTTTAAAACCTTGAACATGTCCATGAACAAGAATGAAATCCGAGTATCACTAAGTTTGCAAGTGCAGACAAACTTTCTATTGTTGGATGCCGATTGATCTTTCCGCATCGATGTCTCGCAGGATGCAGTTGATACTTGAAATATATGTCCGCTGCATGTATCTTGCAGCCAATATTGAAATTTGAAATATTTGATTGTCTTATATAGAATTTTAAGAGATCGACCCACAATGTTTGAACTCGGGCACCTGTTATTGCAGTAGTAAAAAAAACCATATACATATAGTCATATACATATAGACACACACATGCATGTATAGACAGGCATATTTACATCTACACACACACATGCATGTATCTTAGAACATGTAGTAAAACAAGTCTAAATAAAGTTCCAAAAGAATTTGGTCAATTGATTTCATTTTTCATCTGCTATACCAGCATTGAGGGTTTTTTTTACACTCAAATGGCTGATTCCTATCATTCTCTCACGAGCCATGTGCCTTTAGGTTCTTCCTCAAAATCAAGCATGTTATATGAGATGACATCAATTGCATGCATGAGCAAATTGCTTTTCATGTCTAGGTGGAAAGCAACAACGAAATCCATCATTCACATCAACGTTGTTAAAGACGTATGTGTTCTTTATTCGGTTGAGCAATGCATAAAGCATATGTGGATTAGACGTATAATTGGATGCGTCAGAAATAGACGAAAGAAATTTTTGATAATTTAACGCACACATAACAATATAGGAAGATCTTTAAAAATCAGAAAATATCAAAATATATTGATAAAGAGTACGAAGAAAGAAATGAGCCTATGCCCATACTTAGTTGGATATTTGATTTTGGATATCAGACAGGCTATGTGCATTTTATGTGCACATGATTATATGGCCATTAGTCCTTATATTTCACATTGAATCAATTATGTGTCCGTCAAACACTTAATTCTATTTGATGTGTGGTTGCAGCCGAAAATATTTTACTGACGATGGATCGACCTCTTAAACTTTGGTTTACAATATCGATTCACATGATGTAGTAGTTTAATTGTTTGCTATATTTGATTATATCATATCCTTCCATTAAAATCGTACCCAACTCGGCAGGTGAAAAATGGCTTCCAACACGCGCCAAGGTGGAATTCAACAATTGTTAGCCGCGGAGCAAGAGGCTCAACATATTGTCAACAATGCTAGGAATGGTAGCCTCCCAGACTTGGCCATTCTTATTCAGTTTAAGCATGGATTTATATGATGTTAAGAATAGCTCTTGAAATGAATTTATTGTTCCTCATGATCTTGTTTCTTAGTCTATACTATTAGAAGCTTTACAATATTCTTGCCTTGTTATGTATCGAGTGGGGGTGAAACATTGGTTCATGCTTTGCAGACTCAACATAATGATAGCAATAGGCCAACTATTAGGAAAGAATAAAAGAGCAATATAGACAGGCTCACATTGCAATTTATTGAATAATGAAGTGTCGCCTAAGTTTTTCTGTAAAAATAATTTTTACAGTTTGTGCCTACAGTTTTGCATAAATAACTTGCTTGCGGATATACATATAAAGCATGTGTAGTGAATATTATGATCTTGAATCTAGCACAAGGACAACATTTCATTGTAATTGCTAGGCATAAGTATATTTATGCAAGTGATTTTGTTTCAAAGGACTGAATGCTTCATAAAGATTCAGTACTTTGAAACTGATGCTGGAACTTATATTATGTTGACAATTGCTATTATTTGCTTGTAGGCAACTGATTGCATATTAGTAATGTTATAAAAATTATTATTTTATGAATTTGAGATAGTTGATTTTCCGTTATTGTGGCTTCAAAATTAAATATAGCAAAACTTAATATGGCTGTAAATAATAATATAAAAAAGATTCAAAGATAAATATTGCAGTAAATAAAGAAATAGATCTCTGGCTACAAGGTTGGGTGAGAATTCTCCTGCCCTAAGAATATCGACTGTCTCTCATTTAAACAAACAGGACGAGGACGTCGACTTCTTAAGCGATGCAAAATTCTTCTCACTAGAGTCTTGATGTGCATGAACAATCGTGTTTAGACCCGATATTTGTTTTAGATTTACCCAATAATACATAAGATAAAATCTATCTTGAGGAAATTTTGTAGATTTGTATAGAAAGCAAGGAAAGTAATTGACGCGGAGAAAGACTAGAGCATTTGATTTTCTTGTTTATTATAAATATGGTTTAAGCTCTTTTATATTGGCAAAGAGACCATGATAATTCCGTCTTCTAAATTTATAAGCTAATCAATTACCACCATTATCACATGCAGGGACGGATGTGGGAATTTTTAAAGGGGGGGGGGGGGGGGGGGGGGGGAGGCGCCAAACAAAACAAGACTAGGTTAAGAAGTCAAACTAAATATTTATATAAAAATCATCAGATACTTTGAAAAGCTGAAACAAAATTTTAAATTTAGGAGTTTCTTTTCCTTTACAAAGAAAAACCTTAATGAAATTCATACCTATTTAAATATAATATAAAATAATTCAATAAGTAATTGTGTGGATAGTGGGAATTGAACTCAAGACCTTTTGTTGGAGAAATAAAACAATTTACCACTTGAGACATTATGTTATAATCATATATAATATTTGTAAAAAAAATCCTAACACTTGTTCCTAATCGATATTAGTCTCTATTTTCCAAACTTCAAATGGGGGATGTGCCCCCTCTATTATTGGATCCGCTCCTGATCGCATGTTAACAGCAATGCAACATAAAGAAGCACATGGTTTAGATGCAAATGTAAGATGTTGGAAGTTTACGAGAAACATGAGATAATGAGCAACTTTAAATGGAAAAAAAAAAATCAAAGGGAGAAATAAGAGGCAACAATGCAACATAACTTACGCTTTCCAACTTGCATGCACATCCAAGAGCTTTGGCACATAAGAACCAAACAAAATAAAGTTAGGGTAAATCAGCGTAGGCCATAATTGGAACTATAGGAACAAAGGTCCCATGACAAACTTGGTTTGTCGAAAAATTTGTGAAGTCAAACTTCAACAAAACTAGGAGTCGTTAAAGCCACGCTCTGTCCTTAGTCAATTTTATTATTCATTCTGATGAGTGTTGGTTGGATTGTGGAGGTAATAATCATGTTAATTTTGATCGCTCTTAGTTTTGTTAGAGTTTGACTTCCCTTAGTCAATTTCATTATTCATTTCGATGACTGGTGGTTGGATTTTGGTGGTAATATTCATGTTAATTTTGATCGCTCCTAGTTTCGTTAGTTTGACTTCACAAATTTGCTGGGATAAGGATAACCAAGTTTATGCGACCTTTATTCCCATGATTTATCAAAGGCCAGTACGACCTAAGTTGATTTCCCTTTATTTATTTTGTTTGGTTTTGCAAGCTTAGTAAGCTCATCCATGTGCATGCAAGGTGGCTTGTGTGGGTTATGCAGCATGGTTTCTTTTCTTCTCTTATTTTTTATATATTTAAAGTTAGTATCTCATATTTTTCTTGAGCTGTAGCCTTTATCAACCCTTAAATTTGCATTTATATCATGTGGTTTTTACTTGCTGTATTGCTCATTAACAAGTGATAACGGTGACAATTGATTAGCAGGTTAATTTGGATTTTAACTGAGAAGATACCTTCTTGATGAATAAAAATTGTGCTGGGCACTTTGGCCAAAAAAAAAAAAAAATGTGCTGTACACGGAAAGTGCATTTTTAATCATCTATGCTAATGTGTGTGTGCATCTATCCTATTGTGTGTGCGCCTGCCTGCCTTCACGTCTTTTTCTCATATTCCATTGGCTAAATAGATTGGAAATCTTATTTCATATTAGCCTATTCATTAAGAAACACCTTGATAGTCGATGGGCAAATAATATATTAACATTCCGGCTGACATACTTTACCTTGTGTTTTTTGTATATTGCTTTATGCAGCGAGAGCACTTGAAGGGATGTGTTTCCTTTGCATTCTTATATGTAACATATTTAGGGTAAAAAGGGTCCATATTGGCCTTGTAATGTTATACCCACAGTGAACTTGGCATGACACCATTTCATGTGCTCTTACCCATTATTATTAATTGATGTGCCATACGCTGATCCCTTTTGTTTAATGAGGAAATCTGATAGGTAACAATGATGTGATGCCTCGTTTTCTCCACTATAAGCATCTCCATACAGTGTCATTGTAGGCTCCTTAAGTCTACATATTATGCTAGAACCTTTTAGGTTTAGAACCAAGGTATAATTAACTTCTATGTGCTTTCAGCGAAAATGGCTAGGCTAAAGCAGGCAAAGGAAGAGGCTGAGAAAGAAATTGCCGAGTTTCGTGCACAGATGGAAGCCGAGTTCCAAAAGAAGGTTGCTGCGGTAAGTATAATGTTTTAGGCTAAATTGCTGAAATCCCCCTTATCCTTTTAGCCCTTACAGCAGTAAACCATCATAACATGTAGTGACCCGCAATTTACATCCAATCTTAACATTAGTATATTTGACTCTAATTACATATGAATTGCATGAACTTTCTGCCACTTTTTTAGCTTCCAAAATTTCTCTTAGGTCACAAAAGTGTTTTTTGCTTGATAGTGATGTAACCTGAGAACAAGATGGAGGTTAACTTTGGAAATAAAAGTCTCTCTAAGACAGAAATGCTATTTAAAGTCGGGAAAACAAATGCATGTTCTTAGAATTTAAGAAGATTTCCTGTAATTTCTCTTGATTTTCCATTGTGTTGTATTCTTACAAGTACATATATTTTTCTGGTATAACAGAGCAGCGGTGATTCCGGTGCTAATGTTAAGCGCCTTGAACAAGAGACCACAGCCAAGATCAGTAATCTGGACGCACAGGCAGCGAGCATTTCGCATGATGTTAGTCAAATGCTTTTGAGGCATGTGACGACCGTGAAGAATTAAATTGCATGACCTTTTATCTTATGAGTTTTTTTTGGGTCGATAGACCTGGATCATGTATTTCGAAATAAGGCGCAGATTTTTCCCTGTGAAATTTGTAGCTGCAATAACTATTGTATTGATCGTTGAAAGTTGTTTTCCGGTGATATTGATAATGCATGATATAAAGGAAATCACTTCATCAATTTTTGAATTAGGTATTTGGGATATTGATTGATGCAACATGATCAAAATTTAGTTTTGTGTATGGTTTACAGGCTCTGTAAGTTACTTATCCGAAACCCGTGTGATATGTATGTCATTCTGGAAAAAGATTTAAGAAGATTCTTTTATATAACTTTATAAACTAATAGTTTTAATATGAGGATATTTTTTCAGACACAATAATCGTTTTTAAATAGGAGGTAACTAAGCCTCACCTGTCACAAAAAGGTTGAGATTTTCTCATATGTGGTCAAAATATCAACTTTACATATTTTAATTAATTCAAAGACCGGCGCTTTTTATGATGCTCACCGAACCATCTTGTGCTTAACATGATGTTTTAAATTTTTTTTGGACTGTAATAAATTTAGCTGTTTTTTATAATAAAATATTTCTCGGCTATAGATTTATGATAAAAAAAAGAGTGAAAAATCATATGAAACTTGTTGTAAATAGATTTTATGCCATGTAGATGAGCATACACGGTGTTGACCATCAAACTAAAATGTGTAAAGTTGATTCTTTTTTTATGCCATGGTGCTCTGGAAAGAAATTTCCTGCAGAATTTCATTTCCACTTTCTATATAGTTTGTTAGAGGTGTGATGAGATGGTTGGAATAAGTGAATTTCCCCACATAACACCCCCCCCCCCCCAACACAACCCCGCATCCCCACCCCCAAAAAAAAAAGAAAAAGAAAAAAAACTAAAGGATTTTGCCCCCAAACGCGTCGCTAGAGTTGGGCCTTTTCGGAAAAATATTAGTGGTGGATGGCAGGGTTCAGGTCCTTGGTCCAACAGAAATTGGGTTAATTAATGCCAGCTTTTTGTTTATGCTTTTTTCTAGATTATAATTTACTGTGAAATATATAATCATATCCATCATCTACAAATATCGCTATTAGCTGTCAACTCTAAATTGTTTTGGTCCCCTTGAATTTCCAAAACATGTTTTTTACTTGCATCAGAAATTTCAAACAGCAAACTGTATATTTAACAATTTCATCCAACCTTTTTGCCCTCTTAAATTAAAAACTTTGTATCCATGGAGAAATTATTCGGTGTGCCGGGTGTAATAAAGGGGAGAGTTTCGGGCAGTCTATGGAGCCCACACTTCTATTTCCTCCTTTTGTTGTCCGGGTATATATGGCCAGCACATAGAATAATTTTTCGTATTTATGACTGCGTATACAGGAGACGGGAGACGGGATGTGGTGCAAAGTGTAGAGTTGATGACAAAAGAGGGAGAGATAAAAGTTATGCAGAGAGCGGAGTAGGAATTCGGTTATGGATGGTCATCGTTTCAAGAGATGAGCAAACTGGCGGCAATCTTGGCGGTGACATTCAAGCTGATGCCGGCAGCAGAGGCTAGAGAGAGACAGAGAGCATACTTAGAAAGGTGAAGGCTTCAAACCTACGCTAATTTTGTTCTTTCCAATTATATCTTTTCATTAATCAATTCAAGCTAGTAATAAGCAAATATGTCATTTTCGACCAAAAAAAGAATAATTTGTGTAAATTATATTTTCTGCTGCTTCCCTTTGGTAGAGGTTGCAATAATAATACATTAGACAATCGTGCCATCACAATCATTAAAGATTAGAACTCTAAAGGACAATCCATCATTGCTCAGACGATTCATATGCTCTAAGTTATGAATCCATCATCACAATCATTAAAGATTAGAACTCTAACTAAAGGACAAAGAATTTCCCCTAAGTTATGCATATGTGAAGCATCACTTCAATTTTTTGTCCTATTTCGAGAATTAAATGGAAATATCTATGATAAAATGAGTATTTAAAGAATTACTGACCGAAGCAAATAATCACTGGTTCACTGTCGTTAAAAGCAAATTTCCGTCCAACGAAGAATGATGAGGCTCGATATCGGTGAAGCTCCAGATGCTGACACGTTGCAGATGACGTGTCTCAGAACCTACAAGAAAGGATCAAGAACTTCAGTTGGGATCAAACCTCGGGTCTCCGGCCCGAGAAGTCTCCCGACCTTTGGTGACCTTCCAGACCTCTCCCGGCTCACCTCCGAGCTATCACGGAACCAAGATGCATCGGGCTCCCGCTCGTGCCCGAGCCTCCCGCCGAGCTCATCTTCCTCAGCCTCACCCAGACCGATCCATAGCGCTGGTCACAGGCGCCTACGTCATGGCTCCGTTAATCTCGCCATGCGCGAGATATCCACCGCCCATGATCCCGCGTTCCACGTCATTACGATCCCCCATTAACGAGCCTGTCTCATCATTAATGTGGGATCCCGTCTATCATGCGGGCGTGACGCCATGGGCGTAACGGCCGGCGTGAATCTCGCGCCCGCCTGCCCATTGCAGCCGTTATATAAACCCCTTTCTCACACGATCGAGGTAAGCCATTTTTACTTCACCAGGGCATTACTCTGCCAAAATACCCCGTCTAACTTGATCGTCGTAGGGTCCTCGGTGTCACAACCACCCAGAGACTTCTTTGCAGGTAGCTCGGCCACAACCACTCACAACCCATTGAGATCCACACGCTCCAGGGATCAACCCTCCAACTCAATCTCAGCCGTCCATCCGCACATGAAGAGATCAACGGAAGATAACATCTGAAGGAGATCAAGAGATCGATCAAAGAAGGTTTCTTGTTAAAAAGGTTGACGATGGCCTGCCATTTAATGTACGTATGTGTGGGGCTTCAAAACCATCTTTGGTGTCAAGGCTAATGACCGGAAGGAGACGTGTACTCAAAAGATAAAGATATTGGGATCTGTAATAACAATGTATATCAAGCAAATCGCATGCTTAATATTAAGAGAGAACATTAAAGGTTCAACAAAGAATGTATTGAAATAACCGATAGATTCGAAACCGACAGGAGCAAAAACGAGAAGGGGCGGTATTTCTTGATTGTAGCTGCAAAAATCGAACTGCACATATTTTTAACTTCAATTTTCTTTGAATAATAAACCGTAACATGATGCAAGCGGGATAAAACCCCTGTATCTCTTATCTTCAACTACAATAGGCTTCACCACCGTTCTACAAGACCCTATATGTCTGCCTATTATATTAGAGATTTGGCAATGAGGCTGCATTGTTGATGTGCCATATTTAGTAGCCCCCCATTTTTGTTGGCTGGATGCATATTTTGGGCCTTGTGGTTTTATGGACCCATAGTTGAGGCTTTATTCAAATGGAGATTCGTCTTTAAATTTTTTTTGGATAGTCTTGATTTTTAAATATGCAGAATTGCATTAAAATTTTATTTCAAGAAACAGATATATAGATTTGCATTAAAATTTACTTAGTAATTTTTAGTTTGAAAATAAAATATAAATGATACCATGTAAAAATTAGAATGTGTGGGAGATAGTTTCAAAATAATTAAGCAGTAAAAGTTTCTTAGTTTTAAAATGATATGATTAGTTTTAGAGATAAAGATAGTTGCTCACAAAAGGTGTTGCTGGTTTCTATAATGAATAATTTGGTTATAAAATATTTTTTTCTTTTTTTTAAACATTTAACGTGGGAGTATATATAATAATATTTTGATGTATAAGCAAATACTATATGATATAGAATTGAGGCCACAATTTCAAGGGAAACTAATCGTATCTTCTTTGGTATTATAACAATAGAGGTATATGTTTCAAAATGTATTACTTTGATGTTTAATATTGCATGTTCATAGACATCTAGTATTATTAACTAATTATAACTTGTAGGAGGAGGAAAGCCCAACTGATACGCGAGCGAAACGCTGGATCTGTATCCAGAAACCCGTTAGGGTTAGGGATCACGGCAGGAGAACTAATCGAGCTCGCGGGTCTCAAAGGATTTCAAATATGGGGAGCCAATGCATCGGAGGTCCATGCCAACTTCTTCATAAACTCCAACGGCTCAACTTCACAAGAAATGCTACACCTCATTGAATATGTCAAAGAGAAAGTTGGTCTTATATTTGGGGTACAATTCAAGGAAGAAATAAGATACGTGCCTTACAATATCATGTAGAGGTGTATATGCTAGAGGTTTATTTTTTGTACTTTTCTTCTTGTTCTATTTTCGTAGAGGTGTATATGCTAGAAATTTATTTTTTGTACTTTTCTTCTTGTTCTATTTTCTTGGGTAACTTCAAGCCCGTTAACGACTGCAGGTGTTCTTCAAATTATATATTTATTACAAACAAGCAGGTTTATCGTATATATAGGGCTGTTAAAAAAACGCTAAAAGCTTGGAGCTCGGGATCGGCTTGTTAAAAACTCGGTTCAGATTCGTTTGATAACTAAATAAGCCACGCTTGAACCACTACTACGAAGAGGGGAAGCCCCTACTGTTCAAACCGTAGAGACAAAGCGATGTGCGTACCGTAGGGACAAAAATTCAGACAGTAGAGACTAAAAGTGTGGGGGAAAATACGGTGTAAACCGTAGGGGTCTATTTCCCTATGGTTTTCACCGTAGGGGACAATTTTATTTTTTATTTAATTAAAAAAATTGTTATTTACTTACTCTACGGTTTATATGCAGGGGCTAGTATTTTTCCTTACGGTGATTCTTAAAAGGGCAAGAATAACATTTTTTTAAACTTTTTTTTAAAAAATAAATATATTTTGTTTCCCCTACGGTCTAAACCATAGAGGAAAATACTAGCCCCTACAGGTTAGTCCGTAAGGACAAAATATCATGACATTTGATCCTTACAGTCAAAACCATAGGGGCAAAAGTAAACTTGCAGGGGAACAAAAAAAATATTTTAAAAAATATATTTCCCTTGTTTTTTTGTCTTCATATATATATATATATATGAGAATAATGGAGAAAAGATGCCATAGGAGGGAATTTCCTCCTATGGCGTCGAAAAACCACACCCTTCATCGTGTTTTCCGATGATCGGAATGCATCATCTTCATTGTTATCATCTAAGATATGGGTACACCAAATTTCATATAATTCTACAACATTTTCACCGTTGAATTAGTGGGTTCAAGATTAACGGTTTACCGACAATAGAACTTTTTACATTGCTAAATCAACGGTGAAAAGGTTGTAGAATCACATGAAATTTGGTGTACCCACATCTTAGATGATAACGATGAACATGATGCATTCCGATCGTCGGAAAACACGATGGAGGGAGTGTTTTTTCGACGCCATAGGAGGAAATTCCCTCCTATGGCCTCTTTCCTCCATTATTCTCTCTCTATATATATATACCATACACGATATATAAATATTTATTATAGCATCCCACGCATAATATATAATGAAATAAATAAACACATACAAAATCTGAATCATAACTAACATATACACCAACCGATGTCCAAGATACACAATATGTATCAAATAAACTACATGCATCCCAAAAAAATTAACAAAAATAAACAAAACTCTACTGGCACGGTCCACTGCCAATAATCTGGGAAATTTGGCGCAACAGCTCCTTGGTGTAGCCCCGAGCTGACAAAATCTGAATCAATGGATCATCAGAAGTAGGAGTAGGCTGTCGGGGCCGAATGAGTAACCTGCGTAGCCTCAGCCGCTGCCAAAATAGCGGCTCCATGTGTAGCAGTAGCCGAATGGGTGCCCTGCCCAAACTGTAAAGCTTTTAAGTATGTGTAATTCAGGATTGGGGTTAGGCTGGATTTGACAAGAGTTCAATGTAGAAAAAAATGATGATAAATTAATGTATGGTCGTTGTTTGTATGTATGTGTGTGTGTATATGTGTTTGTGTGCATACGGACACACAAGCGCGCGTGCACCCCTAAGCAACCTATTTTTTCTATTTTACTAAAATACACTTCAAAACCCTTAACTACTCTTGGTTTTTCATTAAACTATCTTAAATTAACTAAATTACTATGAATTTCACTAAAATACCTCTAACTATTGTAGTTTTTCACTAAACTATCAACTAAACGATTCCTTTTAGTAAATTAACTAAATTACTATAAATTTTATTAAAATATCCTTAACTTTTATTGGTTTCACTGAACTATCATTAAAATTTTTAATAAAAAACCCCACTTGCTCAATATTACTTATTTACACTAAAATATTATTATCTATTGTTGGTTTTCACCGAAATACTCTTAACTATTGTTGCTTTTCACTAAATTACGTACAAAAACTCTTAACTATGTATATGTGTGCACGCGCGTATGCTTGTGTGTTTAAGTTTGTGTAATTTAGGGTTGGGGTTAGGGTCTTTTATCTCGGGACCGGTGAAAGTTAGAGTTCAATGTATAGGAAAATGATGATGAATTAATGTATGGCATTATTTGTATGTGTGTGTATGTGTATGTATGCGCACACACAAGCGCGCGCACCTCCTTAAGCAACCTATTTATTCTATTTTACTAGAATACACTAAAATACCTTAAACCATTCTTGGTTTTTCACTAAACTGCCTTAAATTAACTAAATTACTATGAATTTTATTATAAAAAAAACCTTAACTATTGTGGTTTTTCACTAAACTATCTTAAAAATTTAACTAAACGATTTCTCTTAGTAAATTAACTAAATTACTATAAATTCATTAAAATATCCTTAACTTTTGTTGTTTTCACTAAACTATCATTAAAATTTTTAATAAAAAAACCACACTTGCTGAATATTACTTATTTACACTAAAATACACTTACTTATTGTTGGTTTTCACTAAAATATCACTATTGTTGCTTTTCATATGTATCTTCTCCTGAAACGACTGGAATTGGGAGATCAGCTCGTCCAACCGCTTCTCCAGACGTCGTTCGTGGGAATGGGAGAAGTAACCGCTAGAGAGGAGGATAACTTGAGATTGCCCCTGCTGGGACCAAGTCGCCGGCCTCTCTCCCAACCGCCGTGATACCCTCCGTGTACGCGGTCAAGAATGTAGGTCAGCATGACTGGATTGGTCTGTGTGCTGAAATCAATTCTTGGTACTTGTGCCTCCTGCACCAGCCGCGTCTACACCATGTAAAGCATTCAAATGTAAGTAAACCATTTAAATTCAAACTTATAAAAAAAAGTTTCATTCTTATTAGAACAAATATTAACACTTATGCAATACTCTTCGGTTTGCATGCCGGGATATACAAGCTTGTCCGTGGCCGGATCTGTCGATGAGGCATGGACGGACATCCAATTTTGCAATAAGATCGGTGTACCACCCTAAGCCACAGTCCGGGCTCTCTGAAATTCACAAATAAACACATATTAATAACTTAACATTAATTCATATTCCATTATATGAAAATAGATATATTGTAATTTACCTTTACTGAGATGGTACAAGTAATGTTCCTCGACCCACCCATATAGGTAGGTCGACCCCTCTTCGCCAACTTGCGATTCACCATGTTTTGGGCGGACTGTTTTTACTTGTGCTCAGATGCCCAAAACTCGCACAATGTAGGCCAAGTCTCTAAATCGACCCCGGCAAAGTCCGGAGACTGTTGAAGAGCCGCTCTGTCCGCTTCAGGGGTCGCCAGCCACAAGGAATACCGATCCTTCTTCATCTTATTCCTATTGTACCGTGTTGGATATATGAATGTCCTAGAGGCCATTATATGTATAGTGGATCCGTGGACATGTATATATGTATATAGATGACTTTCTTGCTCGACACGATAGTATACTATCTGGTTTACTTTATCTTGACATATTCATTTGATCTTGCATCTTATTCATTTGGTACATGTTGATAAATCCCATAGGATATTTGCTTGACTACTAAGACTATGATGCAGATCATACTAGTGGGACACCTGTAGTTTATAAGCATATCTTTTAACTGTTCCTAGTCGTGGGTGTATCGAGACGGGGCATCGATATTCCAGAGTAGACTAGCGTATACCATTCTTGCCCCATGTGATGGGCGATGGATGATCTCATATCCATCTGGTGTGATGACACCAAAGATTGTATGCGGGTGCTCAGTGGAGACTGGGTACACTGAACGGACTCGCCGAGAACTCCTATGTGGTATTATATCTATCGTCGGATAGCAGTTCTCAGGTGACACTGGTACATGTTAGTCTGTAGACCCAAGATCGTCATAGAGTCTTGCGTGTTCTCCCACTGTACTTTGATCTCCACCCTACCACGGCTCTACCGAGACGTGCAAACAGGTGGATTTTGGGTAAAGTCCCGAGGTACATGGAGGCAATGAGCGATAGGAGGGGTTTCGTCTCTCCCAGTATTGGGGGTTGATGTTGTGTTATGCTCGATTGGTTATAACAGGAAGTCCCTGGACATGGCTGCTGAGATTTACTGATAAGTGTTATCAGTAGTTTCTTGATCTGTTATGAGTCATACACTGGCATGACTTATTGAGTTATTGGGGTCGACGATTCCATCCCCAGACTCGATATGCAGCATATCTGACGAAGAGACCGGACTGTACGGCAAGTGTTACCAGTTGGCTCGACGGGAGTTTTGACAGCTTCGCTGGTTTTCTTCTGATCGCTCAATACCCGGGTGACCGTTACGTTTAGCTGACCGCTTGTGGCTTGTGGGTGTTTGATATGATCATCACCTAATGCCGGCGTATTGACGAGTCTTAGAGTCCCACACAGGAGTTTCCCAGCCTAGGCGAAAAGATGTGGTGTGCATATGAGATATGCGTGGGGACCCGATTAAATACGTGTATGTGATACCGTATATTAATCGAGCGTTTTTCTATTGGTCGGGTCGTATGTGATATGACCGGTTTGTTAAATCAAGTGTTGATTTAACAAAGACTTTTAGCTTAATTCTTTATTAAACCCTTATCTTTGTTGATGTATGCATGCATGTGTGCACATGATGATGTGCATAGACACATACATACATACATACATACATACATCGTGGTTGATGATACACTAGTGGTGGCAATGCAAGACTCACATGGGAATAAATATGTATATATATTTATTTTTGAATTAAAGAAATAGAAAATAAATTCATGGTGGATAATTATCCTTAACCCTTCATTTGACCAAAGCTTCCACCATGAGTTAACTTTCTATGATTCTTTTTCTCCAAAATAAATATCTAGATATTTGTTAACCCATGGTTAGAAGTGAGAATGATTTAATATATGTATTATTCATTTCTCATTTTTTGTTATCATATCTTTATCTCTTGAGCTCAAAACTTAGCCACCATTATCTTCTTCTTCCTCCAAACTCTCTTGATTTTTCTAAGGAGTGAGGTTGATAAAAAAAAGGGTTTTGATTATAGAATACAAACCACCTCATCATTCTACACCTCTCTAGCCCATTTATGTAGGGTGTTTTGCTCTACTTCTTTCAAAGATCAAGTAAAGTAAGGAGTTTTGGGCAAAGGGACTTCGGGTGGATCATCGTCGACGAGGAAGACCTCTAGCGATCCGTTCCAAACTCTCAAAGGTCTAAGGAGTCACCAAGGAAGGTCTACAAAGGTTGTAATCTCTTCACATAGTGATAGATTCTCATTTATATATGATACTAGTTCATTGTTACCCTAAAATTCTAGTTAAGATTCTAGTTTAGTTTACTTAACACCTTTAAAATTTTAATTGTGGCATGTGTGATGCTTCCAAACCCTAGATGAGGTGCTAGGTAAACCCAACAATGGTATCAGAACCAAGCTAGAGTTTTATAGTAACCTAGACGGCGTTAAAAAGAAACATGTCGTCCGAATCATGCTCTCTGGAAATTTTTCAAAAAGTTGGATTTTTTCACATTAAAAATACTCAGAAAAACGTGCAGGGAATTGTATGGGACCATAGGAAGAACGAAGCCCTAACTTGACTTAACGACCGCGGAACCGCGGCCAAAATGGTCATTTTGCGGCGGTTCCGCGACGCCGTTAGTGAGGTGTGGACTGTGCCTTCTTGTGCTGGCCCGTATGAGCTTGTAGCAGTCTCTGGTGTATTTTAATATTGCTTAAATGTTGAGCTTTCTGAGAATTATTTGGGTAATTGATCGTTCGATCGAATGTTTTAACTGCGCCTAGTATTTGAGAATGTGATACAATAATTGGAATCTACAAATTTGTTTGTTGCGTGTAAATCTAACATTTCGGTCTCGGGTTTAATCAGAAATATTGTTGAATTATCCGACTTAATTTGAAAAAGTATTTTCGTGGGTGAGACCTAAATGTGAGCTTTACATTTGTTGGACATGAAATCTTTGATATGTGATATCCTGAGTTTTTGATGTCTTACGATTCCAATTGTTGTAGTTTTTAAATTTCTTTTCTGCGACCGTAAGCGTAGTATGTGGTGTATCGCCGTTTTCGTTGCTATACATCAACGATAATCGGGATACGCATACTTACTTACATTGATGATATATGATATTATATGTTGCTGAGATATGATGTGCAGGATTGTCGTGATTGAATAGCCGGGGGTTTATGTCAGATGAAAGTCTTTATTTTTCATTCATGTAAAATTTAATTGTATGTAATATTCTTTTGGGGCACTTCCAGGTTGAGGATGATATATCCATTATTGTATATTATTTACTTTTCTGCATTAGGATAGACCCAAGGAGGGGAGCACAAGTGACCGGGTTCTAGGGTTCAGTGGGAGGCCATCTCGAGGAGTCGAGACCGGGTCTCCTAAACTCTAGAATTGGTAGGGTCACTTGCCGCTCTCGTAAGGGTCTAAGGGTGTGGACTTGGATATTCATCACGACCGTGGAATCCGTATTTTCTATTGTTGGCTTAATACAAAATACGGACATCCTAAATATCCTTTTATTTTTATATGTGCTTCTGCTGTTGATATTCTGTGATGTGATTACTTAGTATCTGAGACGAATGGATTATTATTATATATATGATATATAATAAACGTTGCTTATGTTTTATACCCGCGCTAGTCCCGTCCCGCTATGCCGTTAGTTAAGTAACCTAACGGTGCATAACGGGACACTGTGGAGAATGCGGATGATATAAGTGTACATTCTATTTTCGTTTCTTTTCTGTGATGGCTTAGGAACTTAAATGATGGGACTACATTAATAAAATTAATATAAAAGAAAAAGAAACCTAAAGATGTTGTTGAATCAGATTTGAAACCCACTCGGCCTTTTTATGAAAAATGCAAGTTTCAAGAGATGCGGAGCTTAAGCCACTCCTTTCCTAAACTGTTTTGATTCTACAACGAGATCAAGTTCAAAACGTTAAAGGTTTTCATAAAAACCATCCGCAACCCTCCATCATTTTAGGAAGCAGAGTACTTAGTATTCGTGTTACGTATGTTGATTATAGTCAAGGCGTAGTGTACGGTGGCTAAGTGATGTCTTCCTATAAAGCATATGATGTGATTAGTTAGGACATTCATGTGATTATGTTGATCATAGTCAAGGGTCATATGGGTGGGTCTAGTTAATCTCGAAATAACGGGTAGAACTTGACTAGTGCTTATGATATGTTGACCATAGCCAAGGTCATAAGCAGTTAGGGGTAAAAACCATATCGGGAGTTTCAAGAGTTGAAATTTGTAATGAGATTGCATTTCATCTATATGATAGTTGGATCCCGATCCCACTGTGAGTAAGAGTTACTCTCAGGAGAGTTTTGCACTTTACAATTAGCTAATCCAGTAGGTGTTTAGAAAGGTGTCAACGGGGTTTGACCTCTGGGAAAACGAGGTTTATTTTAATTAGGTTCGTACGAAAGCACGGGGAAGCTCCCTCAAAGTACCGACACTGGCCTTAGCGAAACTGTAGAATGTAATTAATCCTGGCTAGTTTTCTTTTCAGGTTTTGAAAGAAAATTTGATAAAAGCAGTGGGAGACATCGATTAGATAAGATAATAACCAATCTAATTCTTTGCAAGAGCATTTCGCCGTGTGTTTTCTTTTCTCTCTCCTAATGGCAGATACCGATGACGGGACATAAGCTTCTTTTAGAGAAAAATAAACTGTCAGGACCGAATTATAAAGAATAGTTGAGGAACTTGAACATTGCACTCACATATGATAAAATATCATATGTCCTCACTACCAAAGCCCCACCTGTCCTAGGACCTGAATCATCTGTTTCGGATAGAGAGATCCGAAAAACATGGGATATTGATTGTAACATGGCCAAGTGCCTCATGCTTGCTTCTATGGATGGTATACATCAAAAGCAGCACGAGAATATGGATGCTCAATCCATCTTTCTTCATACAAAGGAGTTGTTGCGCCACGGCAGCGCCCCGGCCGTCTATCCGAGGCCAAAATGCGGAATCAAAATTTTTCTTAACTTTCAAACTGGCGCTACCGCGGACAATATACCCGGATCGTAACCATTAACCGATACTAGCAATCAAGAGAAAGGGTGAGAGATATACCGAGTGATCCGAGTCCTCCGGTCTTCTCGTCATCGTCCCGATCTCCCGCGGAAACTCCGGTCGTCGCCTCCTTGCCGGAAGGGCACCACGTCGTCTGCATCTCTTACGGGCTCCCACCTCAATACCGAGGCAACTCGGGCACGAAGCTGGCTAGTCGACGTGCCCAAGGTTTGCTGTAGAATGTGTATAGGCTATGCCTCACTTGGGTTTTGTTGCCTTGATGGAGGGATCGAAGGAATGAACTTTGGAGTGATGTGAGAAATTTAGTAGCAAGAAGAATGAGATGAAAATGAATTCCTCATACAAAATGAACCCTCTCATTTTCTCTCCTCTCCAAAAAAAATGTGGCCGGCCATTCTATTGTGGAAATGGTGGAGGGCAAAATCAAATACAAGAGGGAGGTGAGTGAAGTAAAAGCAATGGGTGACCACATCCAAAAAGAAATGATAACTAAATCAAATCAACCCTCATTTCATTTCTAATCACAAAAGTAAGCCATCATGAAAAATCAAAGATGCTTAACTTATCATAATGCCACAAGTGCAAGAAACCCCCTCCATAAATGTTATTTGCAAACTTGCAAATAACCCCCTCCATCGGAAAAGTCCGGCCGGGAAAGAACAAAGGAAAACCGTCCGGAACGGAATGCAAACTGGCAACTCCAGAAAACTGGTCCCGTAATAAATTACAGGAAAATCCTGATACTGTGCATACACACCCGCATCTGTATTCCGACCGGATACAAATGCAATGAGACAAAATCTACACTGTACTAAACTAGGATCCGGCTTAAACCAAAGCCGGCTAGTAAAATCCGTTCGATCCTGATCCGTACAATACCGTACGTATCTGATCGAACCTTGCCATATATCCATAGGCCACTAGTACAAACCGTCCGATCCTGATCCGTGCAATACCGCACGTATCTGATCGGACCCTGCCATAACTCCATACGGCCTCTACAGCGTTTCGCCCGAAAGCTTGAGTAACTGAAAGTGTGGTGGACTCTAAAGACTCGTCAATACTATGGCTGTGGATTTAACCACTAGCACGTCAGAGGTATAAGCCAATACGTGACGGGCCACCAGCTATTGACCAAAAGGGACGTCGATGAGCGAACTCATCCTGACACCCTACTGAGCCTGTCAGTGACAATATCCGTACAGTCCGGTCCGTTCGTCTATGAGTATCGCATGGCGGGCCTAGGGGGTTGGTAAAAGTCAGACCCCCAAAAGCGGTACAAGTCGTGTCGGAGTGTAGCCCAGAACACCCTAAGATACTACTGGAATACCTACCAGTAAATCTCCTGCCTCGGCCGAGGGCTTTGTGTAATGGCTCTCCTAGACACAGTGCGACCTCACCCCCAATACCGGGAAAGACAAACCCCTGAAGATCCGCTCACTGCCTCCATGTGGCTCGGGACTGTACCCAACTAAAACCTGTTTGCACGACTCCTTTGAGCCGTGGTAGGGTAGTAATCAAAGTACAGTGGGAACTCACACGAGACAAATGACGATCCCCAGGTCGATGAACTAACCTATACACATGTCACCAGGGAACTGCTATCTGACGTCAGGTATAAGACCAACTAGCATGTTCCCGGCGAGTCCTGTCCGGTGTACTCATAACCCAATGAGCACCTGTATACATCTTAGGTGAACCAACTGACACCAGTGGCTTATGAGACCGGCCACCGCCCCTTGTCGGGGTCTCGACTGTATACACTAGTCTACTCTGGAGAATCGATGCTCTGTCTCGAAACTCCCACGACTTGGGACCTATTAAGGATGTGCTTATAGACCACCAGCTCTCACGTATATGATCGCCATCATACTGCTGGCAGTCAAGCAAGAATCCTAGGGGCTCTATCAGCGTGTAATAGCGACCTGTAAGGTCACCTGAAGCAGTACACGATGATAAAGGTAAACCAGATAGCATACCATCATCTCGAGTAAGACTGTCCTACCGGGATAGGTCCTCCCTCAATCATTGCAATCACGTGCCTGTGATCCAATAATTGACTTTGAGGGCACTATCTCCAACAATCTCCCACTTGCACTCAAGGGTAATTATTGCGATGTCGCATACTCACAGCCCGTGTGATACCGAACACCCAACTCCTCTACTGGTCAGTCTCACAAAGCTCGTTTGCGAAACTATTGCGTTCGAGGAATAGCCTCAGTGAGTGGATCCGCTGTGATATTTCTTTCTATGTCTCTCTATATCTCAAGTTCGCAGAGAAAACCATCTCCTGAAATGAGCAATACCTGTCTTAGAGTATGTCTGGATATCTGATGGGACCTAGCTCATAAATGAACTCCAAATCCAAACTTCTTAGACTGTATCGATAACTGAACTTAATCAGTACCCAGCGCCATGCCTCCCTCAGTATTGCCTTAGACCACCTGTCCAAAATACTGCCCCTCGTCAGAAGGAGAAACTATAACTCTGACAGCCACTCTGCCATCCATGTCACCTTGGAAGCCTGGAATGATAACCGTCTCCTAAAAGTGGCTGTCGTTATCACATCCCTAGAACATCAACTTATGTTCTAAAACTGCTTCCGACTGTTTCTCCAGGATTGGATTAATATCAACTTATTACACCTACTGCAAGAACAACATCTGGTGTGGTACTTGACATCTCATGATTGACTCAATTGCCTAAGCAAGTGATCTGTCAATCATGCGTATCCCTCTCCCCTTTAGTCTGTAAGACACCTTTAGAGAGGGTGACTCCATCACCTGCAGGTACACTACCATGCCAGGAGTCGTCCATTCTAAATACTCATAGAATGCTGTCAAGGTACCCAGATTAGGAAACTACCAAAATCTATATCTAAAACCATAGATCTAGTAACCAGAATGTCTGATATAATATCCAAGTCCTGTGTGGAGAAACCACTGTGTGACAACCAAAGTATAACCGATCGTAGTATAGGAATTTCCTTTCCTACTCTGTTTATGTCATCCAAAACCAGGACATCACACCCTACTACCTTCTCAACATATCCATCCCCTATTCTGATGACGTCAAACCTATGACTGTCATGTCAGAAACAGATGATCTATCTCCGCTATATCTGCTTTAGTCTATAAATAGACATAAGCCACCTGTCTACCAATGCTTCCGCTGCTCCCACTGACTACGACAACCCTCTGGCAGAGTCATATAGACGTACACTTCTAAAGCTAGTTTAGAACGACGCTACACTCATCCTCCTGCCGGGTCTCACAGTCTGGAACAACAGCAATGGCAAGTCTGGGTAAACAAGAACCTCCCTGCCACCGTCCTTGAGCATACCGAAGTACCTCTCGAGTGCCTGAGGTTACCCACCATATCTGCGGAGTGGCTAATGGAATGTCAAGCCAGATTGAATCTTCAGGTTCTTATCAAATCTTCAGTAATCGTTTGCGGTTCTGGAATCACTTCCAGTTCTACCATACTCCCACTACTGTATTCAGAAAAAAATCCATATCTTTTAAAAATGTGGAGAGTCAAGAACAATATCACTATTGGTCTTCCAGATGGTAGAAAGTCAACCCTCGTCATAGCCCGGGTCAACCCACAAACAGCCATTACAGAAAACGTGCCTTGAGTTATCCAGAGTCTGGTTTTAAGCATAAGCCGGACAACTCCCCGTACCTTAACAATGTCAAGATATGAACTGTTCTATATCCAATATAGAAACAGAGGCACTGATTTAATTGAACCAGATTCAAATCATGCAGCTGTCTCCAGTGCATGTCAACTAAATGGAAGGAGGCCGATCAGCGTTATTCAACTTAGGAATACTTCCAATTATGAGTAACCTGAAAGAGAGACAAGTTCTCTTAATCATTACTATCAACTGAACACCATACACAAGTATCTACATCTTCGATCACTTTGAAGAATCCCGATTCTTGCAATACTTGGTTCTCTACTTTATTCAAATACCTATAACTTCTCAAAATTCGGACCCTGTGTTTCCACGAAACAGCTGTCTAAAAACTAGAGAAGTCATAAGTAAACCGAATATAGTACGAGGACCAACCCCTCTGTCCTGATGGACGCTGGACAACATACAATACTCTGTACAAGTCCGCTGAGTCTAATAACTCATTCACTGTGCATCGTAATTTGAAAACTGTACTTACGGTTAAGAAGAATTACACCGTTGTTCAATGCTCCTTACCTAACCATCCACTGATATAGGTAAATGTCATAGACATAATTTCAAAAAGGTACATCTCACTCTATAAAAATAGACGTACAGATATATCAATTTGAAATTGGTGCACAACAACGGATATTCAAAACCAAATATTTGCCGTCCGGCAAACAACCCAGGTGACTTTCTCAAATATCACCAATTACAACGAATTCCGATATAATGAGGATGGTCACCTAATTCCCAACAACTTACTCCCCTTCATCATCTGTAAAACCATACAGATGTGAGACTCATACTTGGTAAATACATACCCTGGAGTAAGTATCTAATCGGGAAATCAGTTTTCTTTTAACAGTACACATTGAAACTGAAACATTGAAATGCTTCGATGGGGTATCCTGGTATTCCTAGTAATGCCTCTTCCATTATCCAGATTCACAACTATAACCGTATAATTCTTTGCCACCTCTCCAAATCCCTTTACATGTCTTTAGTCATTACCTTCTGCACACCCCTTTAGGCCAAATGGTTTTCTTCCTTCCCTACCGTTCGGCACCAGCCTATGGTATGGAAGAAGACTATCCAATAAGCATAAAGGGTGTACTGTCCTAATCCTAGGAGCACTCGCAATGCGAGAGAAGGTGAAGATAAAAGACAACCGAATAAACCATATTCCTATTTCTCCTGAACCAGAATCCATCCCCGAACTGGAACAAGTTCCTTTCGAGTTCGTATATAACCATACGATGGAGTATCTAATAAATTGTGGATCTTCGTAGTGATACGGAGTGTCCTGGAGAAATACAAAGGTGATTTAGGATTGGTGAAGAAATACTTGGTTTGGTCGTGAATAGCAGTCGCAATTTACTTTGCCCTCTTACTAATCCCTTTCTTTGTCTTAACTTAATACCTTCTGTACACCATCGTTATGCTAATTGGTTTTCTTCTTTCCCCGCCGTTCGGCACCAGCCTAAGGTTTGGAAGAAGACTATCCAATTTGCATAATAGGTGCACTATCTCCTAAACCAAGGAGTACTCGCAACCTGAGAGAAGGTAAAAGGAAAAGACAACTGAATAGTCCTATTCGTTTTCTCCAGAACCGGAAACCATCCTCGAATAAATTCCTTCGAGTTCGTATCTAACCATACGATGGTTTTGTCCAATGGAAGTGGACGTTCGTAGTAATACGGGGTGTCCTGGAGAAAAGAGTAAAAGTAGGAGTGGCAATGAGGTTTGCAACTCTGACAATCCAAAAGCCAGTGTTAAGAAGGTTCGGTCAACTTGGTCACTGAGTCATAGTCTAGGGTCGGGTCAATGGTCGCTGCCAAAGAGAGAGAGAGAAAAGAAACACTCAGCGTGCACTCAAACCTAGATCAGAATGGTTATCATTTTATCTAATTTGAAAACCTCCCACTGTACCGTCAAATTCTCCTCCAAACCTGAAAGAAGAATTAGTCAGGATCACCCGAGGAGTAAACCAACTCATCAGTGGGAATCGGGATCCAACTATCATCGCATGATAACTTGACGGAATCAACTCAAGTCACCACACTCCAGAAGGTATGCGCATGCCTGGCAAGTTTCAGTTCTTTTGAAACTCCCGATGTGATTTTTACCCCAAGCGGTTTATGACCTTGACTAGGTCAACAAACCATAAACCGCCAGTCAAGTTCAACCCGTCATTATTCTGGATTGCATTAAACCCACCCGTACGTGCCCTTGATGTTGGAGATAGTGCCCTCAGAGTCAATTATTGGATCACAAGCACGTGATTGCAATGATTGAGGGAGGACCTATCCCGGAAGGACAGTCTTACTCGAGATGATAGTACGCTATTTGGTTTACCTTTATCATCGTGTACTGCTTTAGGTGACCTGACATGTCGCTATTGCACGTTGATAGAGCCCCTAGGATTCTTGCTTGACTGCCAGCAGTATGAGGGCGATCATATAAGTGAGAGCTGGAGTCTATAAGCACATCCTTAAAAGGTCCCTAGTCGCAGGAGTCTCGAGACAGGGCATCGATTCTCCAGAGTAGACTAGTGTATACAGTCGAGACCCCGACGAGGGGCGGTGGCCGGTCTCACAAGCCACTGGTGTCAGTTGGTTCACCTAAGATGTATACAGGTGCTCACTGGGTTATGAGTACACCGGACAGGACTCGCCGGGAACATGCTAGTTGGTCTTATACCTGACGTCAGATAGCAGTTCCCTGGTGACATGTGTACAGGTTAGTTCATCGACCTGGGGATCTTCATTTGTCTCGTGTGAGTTCCCACTATACTTTGATTACTACCCTACCACGGCTCAAAGGAGTCGTGCAAACAGGTTTTAGTTGGGTATAGTCCCGAGCCACATGGAGGCAGTGAGCGGATCTTCAGGGGTTCGTCTCTCCCGGTATTGGGGGTGAGGTCGCGCTGTGTCTAGGAGAGCCATTACACGAAGTCCTTGGCCAAGGCAGGAGATTTACTGGTAGGTATTCCAGTAGTATCTCAGGGTGTTCTGGGCTATACTCCGACACGACTTGTACCGCTTTTGGGGGTCTGACTTTTACCAACCCCCTAGGCCCGCCATACGATGCTCATAGACGAACGGACCGGACTGTATGGATATTGTCACTGACAGGCTCAGTAGGGTGTCAGGATGAGTTCACTCATCGACGTCCCTTTTAGTCAATAGCTGGTGGCCCGTCACGTATTGGCTTATACCTCTAACGTGCTAGTGGTTAAATCCACAGCCATAGTATTGACGAGTCTTTAGAGTCCACCACACTTTCAGTTACTCAATCTTTCGGGCGAAACGCTGTAGAGGCCGTATGGAGATATGGCAGGGTCCGATCAGATACGTGCGGTATTGCACGGATCAGGATCGGACGGTTAGTACTAGTGGCCGTATGGTTATATGGCAGGGTTCGATCAGATACGTGCGGTATTGCACGGATCAGGATCGGACGGATATTACTAGCCGGCTTTAGTTTAAGCCGGATCATAGTACAGTGTAGATTTTGTCTCATCGCATTTGTATCCGGTCGGAATACAGATGCGGGTGTGTATGCACAGTATCGGGGTTTTCCTGTAATTTATTACGGGACCAGTTTTCTGGAGTTGCCAGTTTGCATTCCGTTCCGGCCGGTTTTCCTTTGTTTTTTCCCGGCCGGACTTTTCCGATGGAGGGTGTTATTTGCAAGTTTGCAAATAACACATTGTGGAGGATTTTTTTGCAAATGTATTAATTATGAAAGCATCTTTTGATACCATTCTTATCCATCATCATCACTTGCTTTTTGTTGATTAGAAGTGATTTGGAGTTGATGTGAGATTGTTGTGATGATGTTTAGGATATGGTCACCTCTTACCTTTTACTACACTCACCTCCCTCTTGCATTTGGTATTCATTCCTCCACCATTCTCATTTGGAGATGGTTGAAGACATTTGAGAGAAAAAGATGAGAGCTTCATCTTTGAGAGGGTGGCATTCTTGATCTCATTTTCATGCTAAAAAAATGCAAGCACCATTTTTCTTATCTTGATTCCTCCATCATCTTCAAAGGCAACAAACCCCAAATGAGACATAGGCTCTACACTACACATTCTACAGCAAATCTTGGACGCGTCGGCTAGCCTACTTCGCGCCCGAGTTGCCTCGGTATTGAGGTGGGAGCCCGTAAAAGATACAGGCGATGTGGTGCCCTTCCGGCGAGGAGGCGACGACCGGAGTTTCCGCATGAGATCGGGACGACGAGGAGAAGACCGGAGGACTCGGATCATTCGGTATATCTCTTCCCCTTCTTGTAGTTAGCTTAGACTAGTTAATGGTTTGATCCGGGTGTTTAGTGCGCGGTGGTGCCGGTTTGCTAAGTTCGCAAAATTAAAGTTTATCACCGTTTCCGCATTTGGCCGTCGGATTGACGGCCGGGGCGCCGCCATGCACTTACAGTGGTATCAGAGCCTCGCCGTTAACTTCGTCTAGCTTTGTTTGATGTGTTTTGCATTTCCGATCGACCAAAATTCCAAAATCTACATTTTTCCTCACATCAGTTTTCTATCGATTTTTTCCAGGCTCCAAAAATTTTTCAGGTTGTATAAAATTGATGTACTGGAAATTTTAAGCACACTGTAGAAATTCGACACAGTCAGTCGACCACTTAAGCGCGGAACCGCGGCCAAACCCCCCCTTGGGCCGCGGTTCCGCCGCACATTGGTGTCCTCACCGTGTCCAATTTCTCCAGTGGGCTTCTGGGCTGATTTTAGGGGTTTTGGAATATTAAACTTGGGCCCAGAATTTCTGTGAGTGCTACAGTATTGCTTTGGGGCCCACTTGTTAATTTTTGATCGATCGGATATTTTAAACACATTTTTCACAGTATTTATATTATATCTGCGACCGTGAATGTCACTTGATCGGTAAATCCAGTCTAACTGCTATAGCCCGGTTAGACGGATTTGCGAACGTGACTTTCACGTTGATGTTCTGTGATTTTACTGTGATGTTGCGGATCGGTCGTGGGGGATAGCCTGGATGCAATGCTAGTACAGTGCTGTTGTATTATGTACATTTGTTATTGCGGGGCGAGCGTCCGACATGTGGACTGCCGTCGCTGCCTGATTGTATTATTATTTTGGGGCACGACCTGGTTGCGGTCGATGTACCCGTTGTATGTATATTTTACTTTCTGTACTAGGATTACCCCGCGGAGGGGTGCACGGATAGCCGGGTTCTGGAAGGCAACAAGCCCGCATCTCATGGCATTGGGACGGAGGGGGCTTCACTCTAGAATTGGCGGGCTATTCACCGCACTCGTAGGGGGTACAGGTTGGCCCAGGAGGGGTGCCCAAGTTACCGGATTCCGTGAAGTGCTGGGTGGTCCATTCACGGCGCTGAAGAGGGCTGCCTCGCTTCAGGTTTTGGCGAGTAACTTGCCGCGCCCGTAGGGGTCTAGGATTTCATTGCACAGGCTATCCACACGACCAGAGGAACGTCGGGTTTCAGTAGTGGCTCTGTGAAACCCGGGGATCCCAGATATCTGTATTGTTCTGTGATGCTGTACATTTCTGTGATGTTGTATTTTTATCACGCCTTGAGCGAATATAATATATTGGTATATATATTAGTAGATGTTGTATATGTTTTACATCCGTGCTAGTCCAGTCCCCGCTCTGTCGTTAGTTAGCTAACCTAACGGGTAATGACGGGACCCAGTGGCGAATGCGGATGACATATACGTACGTCAGTATATTTTCGTTCTTTGTGGTGTGATCAATTGATGGGACTGCGTTGATTCGGATCAATGCAAGTTAAAACAAACCTATTCTGATGTTATTGGAACACTTTTCAAAAAGCTGTTATTGCAAGGACGTTCACTTTTGTTTTGCATCGCGGTATTCATTTGGAATATCCTGCTCCTCAGTCGACGAGGCAAGGGCCGAGATCCCTTCACCGGGAGTGACCCCTTGGACAGAAGTTTGCGTCAGGGCATTAACTTCACTATAGCCGATTACTTTTGCTTTGCACACGGTATTCATTTGGAATATCCTGCACCCCATTCTACGGGGAAAGAGCCGAGATCCCTTCACCGGGAGTGACCTCTTTAGTAAAGGTTTTCGTCACTATATTTTCTAAAAAAGCTATCCGTTCCTTCAACGATATCAAGTTCATTACGTTGAAGGTTTTCGCCAGAAACCATTCGTAGCCCTCCGTCGTTTCATATGGGTAGTCAATAGTATTCAAGCTGTGTATGTTGGCCAAAGTCAAGGCACAGTGATTGGTAGCTATTGGGGTATTCATATGCAGCATAGATAGATGCGTTGGTTTGGGACAGTCGTACTGCCATTTTGGCCAAAGTCAAGGGTATGTACGGGTGGGTTCAAATTAACCTGGAAAATGACGGATAGAACTTGACATGTGACTTATGATATGTTGGCCAAAGTCAAGGTCATAAGAGCATGGGGTAGAAATCACATCGGGAGTTTCAAAAGAACTGAAACTTGCCAGATATGCGCATACCTTCTGGAGTGTGATAGCGTGAGCGGATTCCGTCACGTTATCATGCGATGATAGTTGGATCCTGATTCCCTCTGATGAGTTAGTTTACTCCTCGGGTGACCCCGACTAATTCTTCTTTCAGGTTTGGAGGAGAATTTGAGGTACAGTGGGAGGTTTCCAGATTAGATAAATTGGTAACCATTCTGATCTAGGATAGAGTGCACGCTGAGTGTTTCTTTTCTCTCTCTCTCTGGCAGCGACCATTGACCCGACCCTAAGACTATGACTCAGTGACCAAGTTGACCGAACCTTCTTAACACTGGCTTTTGGATTGTCAGAGTTGTAAACCTCATTGCCACTCCTACTTTTACCCTTTTCTCCAGGACACCCCGTATTACTACGAACGTCCACTTCCATTGGACAAAACCATCGTATGGTTATATACGAACTCGAAGGAATTCGAGGATGGTTTCCGGTTCTGTAGAAAACGGATAAGATTTATTCAGTTGTCTTTTCCTTTTTGCCTTCTCTCAAGTTGCGAGTACTCCTTAGTTTAGGAGATAGTACACCTATTACGCAAATTGGATAGTCTTCTTCCAAACTTTAGGCTGGTGCCGAACAGTGGGGAATGAAGAAAACCAATTAGCATAACGATGGTGTGCAGAAGGTATTAAGATTAAGACAAAGCAAGGGATTAGTAAGAGGGCAAAGTAAATTGCGACTGATATTCACGTCCAAACCAAGTATTTCTTCGCTAATCCTAAATCACCTTTGTATTTCTCCAGGACACTCCGTATCACTACGAAGATCCACAGTTTATTGGATACTCCATCGTATGGTTATATACGAACTCGAAAGGAACTTGTTCCAGTTCGGGGATGGATTCTGGTCCATGAGAAATAGGAATAAGGTTTATTCGGTTGTCTTTTATCTTCACCTTCTCTCGCATTGCGAGTGCTCCTAAGATTATGACAGTACACCCATTATGCTTATTGGATAGTCTTCTTCCAAACCATAGGCTGGTGCCGAACGGTAGGGAAGGAAGAAAACCATTTGGCCTAAGGGGTGTGCAGAAGGTAATGACTAAAGACATATAAAGGGATTTGGAGAGGTGGCAAAGAATTATACGGTTATAGTTGTAAATCTGGATAATGGTAGAGGCATTGCTAGGAATACCAGGATACCCCATCGAAACATTTCAATGTTTTAATTCAACTGTGTACTGTTAAAAGAAAACTGATTTCCTGATTAGACACTTGCTCCAGGGTATGTATTTACCAGATTTGATTCTCACATCTGTATGGTTTTACAGATGATTAGTTGGAGTAAGTTATTGGGAATAGGATGATCATCCTCATTATATCGGGATTCGTTATAATCGGTGATATTTGAGGAGATCACCTGGGCTGTTTGCCGGTCGGCAAATATTTGGTTTTGAATATCCGCTGTTGTGCACCAATTTCAAATTGATATATCTGTACATCTATTTTCATAGAGTGGGATATACCTTTTGATATTATGTCGATGACGTTTACCTATATCAGTGGATGGTTAGGTAAGGAGCATTAAACAGCGGTGTAATTCTTCTTAACCATAAGTACAGTTTTCAACCTACACACAGTGAAAGAGTTGTTAGACTCAGCGGACTTATACAGAGTATTGTATGTTGTCCAGTGTCCATTAGGACAGAGGGGTTGGTCCTTATACTATATTCTGTTTACTTTTAACTTCTCTAGTTCTTAGACATGTGTTTCGTAGAAACACAGGGTCTAAGTTTTGAGGAGTTATAGGTATTTGAATAGAGTAGAGAACCAGGTGTAGCAAGTATCGGGATTCTTCAAAGTGATCGAAGATGTAGATACTTGTGTATGGTATTCAGTTGATAGTAATGATAAAGAGAAATTGCTTCTCTTTCAGGTTACTCATAATTGGAAGCATTCCTAAGTCGAGTAACGCTGATCGGCCTCTCTCCATTTAGTTGACATGCACTGGAGACAGCTGCATGATTTGAATCTGGTTAAATTAAATCAGTGCCTCTGGTTCTATGTTGGATGTAGAACAGTTCATATCTTAACGTTGTTAAGGTACGGGGAGTTGTCCGGCTTATGATTAAAACCAGACACTGGACAACTCAAGGCACGTTTCTGTAATGGCTGTTTGTGGGTTGATCCAGGCTATGACGAGGGTTGACTTTCTACCATTTGGCAGATCAATAGAAATATTGTTCTAGACTCGCCACAGTTTTATTAAAAATGGATTTTTTCAAAAACAGTAGTGGGAGTATGGTAGAACTGGAAGTGATTCCAGAACCGCAAACGATTACTGAAGATTTGATAAGGAACCTAAAGATTCAATCTGATTTGACATTCCATTGGCCACTCCGCAGATAAGGTGGGTAACTTCAGGCACCCGAGAGGTACTCCGGTAGCCTCAAGGACGGTGACAGGGAAGTTCTTGTTTACCCACACTTGCCATTGTTGTTGTTCCAGGCTGCGAGACCCGGCAGGAGGATGAGTATAGCGTCGTTCTAAACTAGCTTTAGAAGTGCACGTCTATATGACTCTGCCAGAGGATTGTCGTAGTCAGTGGGAGCAGCGGAAGCATTGGTGGACATCAGGCTTATGTCTATTTATAGACCGAAGCAGATATAGTGGAGATAGATCATCTATTTCTGATGTGACAGTCATAGGTTTGACTTCATCAGAATAGGAGATGGATCTGTTGAGAAGGTAGTAGGGTGTGATATCCGGGTTTTGGATGACATACACAAAGTAGGAAGTGACATTCCTATACTACGATCGGTTATACTTTGGTCGTCACACAGTGGTTTCTCCACAAAGGACTTGGACATTATATCAGACATACTGGTTACTAGATTTATGGTTTTAGATCTAGATTTGGGTGGTTTCCTAATCTGGGTACTTAGACAGCATTCTAAGAGTATTTAGAATGGACGACTCCTGGCATGGTAGTGTACCTGCAGGTAATGGAGTCACCCTCTCTAAAGGTGTCTTACAGACTAAAGGGGAGAGGGATGTTCATGATTGGCAGATCACTTGCTTAAGCAATTGAGTCAATCATGAGATGTCATGTACCACACCAGATATTGTTCTTGCACTAGATGCAATAAGTTGACATTGATCCAATCCTGGAGAAACAGTCGGAAGCAGTTTTGGAACATAAGTGGCTGTTCTAGGAATATGATAACGAAAGCCCTATTCGGGAAACAGTTATCATTCCAGGCTTCCAAGGTGACCTGGACGACAAGGAGGTCGTCAGAGTTATAGTTTTCCTTCTGACGAGGGGCAGTATTTTGGACAGGTGGTCCAAGGCAATACTGAGGGTGGCATGGCGCAGGATACTGATTAAGTTCAGTTGACGATACAGTCTAAGAAGTTTGGATTTGGAGTTCATTTATGAGCTAGGTCCCATCAGACATCCAGACATTCTAAGACAGGTATTGCTCATTTCGGGAGATGGCTTTCTCCGCGAACTTGAGAAAGAGAGAGACATAGAAAGAAACTTCTAGGCGGATCCACTCACTGAGGCTATTCCTCGAACGCAATAGTTTCGCAAACGGATTTTGTGAGACTGACTAGTAGGGGAGTTGGGTGTTCGGTATCACACAGGCTGTGAGTATGCGACATCGCAATAATTAGCCTTGAGTGCAAGTGGGAGATTGTTGGAGATAGTGCCCTCAGAGTCAATTATTGGGTCACAGGCACGTGATTGCAATGATTGAGGGAGGACCTATCCCGGGAGGACAGTATTAGTCGAGATGATAGTACGCTATCTGGTTTACCTTTATCATCGTGTACTGCTTTAGGTGACCTGACATGTCGCTATTGCACGTTGATAGAGCCCCTAGGATTCTTGCTTGACTGCCAGCAGTATGAGGGCGATCATATAAGTGAGAGCTGGAGTCTATAAGCACATCCTTAAAAGGTCCCTAGTCGCAGGAGTCTCGAGACAGGGCATCGATTCTCCAGAGTAGACTAGTGTATACAGTCGAGACCCCGACGAGGGGCGGTGGCCGGTCTCACAAGCCACTGGTGTCAGTTGGTTCACCTAAGATGTATACAGGTGCTCACTGGGTTATGAGTACACCGGACAGGACTCGCCGGGAACATGCTAGTTGGTCTTATACCTGACGTCAGATAGCAGTTCCCTGGTGACATGTGTACATGTTAGTTCATCGACCTGGGGATCGTCATTTGTCTCATGTGAGTTCCCACTGTACTTTGATTACTACCCTACCACGGCTCAAAGGAGTCGTGCAAACAGGTTTTAGTTGGGTACAGTCCCGAGCCACATGGAGGCAGTGAGCGGATCTTCAGGGGTTCGTCTCTCCCGGTATTGGGGGTGAGGTCGCGCTGTGTCTAGGAGAGCCATTACACGAAGTCCTTGGCCAAGGCAGGAGATTTACTGGTAGGTATTCCAGTAGTATCTCAGGGTGTTCTGGGCTACATTCCGACACGACTTGTACCGCTTTTGGGGGTCTGACTTTTACCAACCCCCTAGGCCCGCCATGTGATGCTCATAGACGAACGGACCGGACTGTACGGATATTGTCACTGACAGGCTCAGTAGGGTGTCAGGATGAGTTCACTCATCGACGTCCCTTTTAGTCAATAGCTGGTGGCCCGTCACGTATTGGCTTATACCTCTGACGTGCTAGTGGTTAAATCCACAGCCATAGTATTGACGAGTCTTTAGAGTCCACCACACTTTCAGTTACTCAAGCTTTCGGGCGAAACGCTGTAGAGGCCGTATGGAGATATGGCAGGGTCCGATCAGATACGTGCGGTATTGCACGGATCAGGATCGGACGGTTAGTACTAGTGGCCGTATGGTTATATGGCAGGGTTCGATCAGATACGTGCGGTATTGCGCGGATCAGGATCGGACGGATATTACTAGCCGGCTTTAGTTTAAGCCGGATCCTAGTACAGTGTAGATTTTGTCTCATCGCATTTGTATCCGGTCGGAATACAGATGCGGGTGTGTATGCACAGTATCGGGGTTTTCCTGTAATTTATTACGGGACCAGTCTTCTGGAGTTGCCAGTTTGCATTCCGTTCCGGCCGGTTTTCCTTTGTTCTTTCCCGGCCGGACTTTTCCGATGGAGGGTGTTATTTGCAAGTTTGCAAATAACACATTGTGGAGGATTTTCTTGCAAATGTATTAATTATGAAAGCATCTTTTAATACCATTCTTATCCATCATCATCACTTGCTTTTTGTTGATTAGAAGTGATTTGGAGTTGATGTGAGATTGTTATGATGATGTTTAGGATATGGTCACCTCTTACCTTTTACTACACTCACCTCCCTCTTGCATTTGGTATTCATTCCTCCACCATTCTCATTTGGAGATGGTTGAAGACATTTGAGAGAAAAAGATGCGAGCTTCATCTTTGAGAGGGTGGCATTCTTGATCTCATTTTCATGCTAGAAAAATACAAGCACCATTTTTCTTATCTTGATTCCTCCATCATCTTCAAAGGCAACAAACCCCAAATGAGACATAGGCTCTACACTACACATTCTACAGCAAATCTTGGATGCGTCGGCTAGCCTACTTCGCGCCCGAGTTGTTTCGGTATTGAGGTGGGAGCCCGTAAAAGATACAGGCGATGTGGTGCCCTTCCGGCGAGGAGGCGACGACCGGAGTTTCCGCATGAGATCGGGACGACGAGGAGAAGACCGGAGGACTCGGATCATTCGGTATATATCTTCCCCTTCTTGTAGTTAGCTTAGACTAGTTAATGGTTCGATCCGGGTGTTTAGTGCGCGGTGGTGCCGGTTTGCTAAGTTCGCAAAATTAAAGTTTATCACCGTTTCCGCATTTGGCCGTCGGATTGACGGCCGGGGCGCCGCCGTGCACTTACACTTGACTAGGTCAACAAGGCCGGACGACTGTCTTAACCAATCCCACTTATGCAACAAACAAGTACCACTTAGCTACCGAACACTACGTCTTGACTAGGTCAACAAACACAGCACGAATACTAAATAATACCTGTAGGAAATGACGGAGGGCTACAGCTGGTTTTTGACGAAAAACCTTTAACGTAATGAACTTGATATCGTTGAAGGAACTACATAGCCTTTTATAAAAATATAGTGACGAAAACCTTTGCTAAAGAGGTCACTCCCGATGAAGGGATCTCGGCTCTTTCCCCGTAGAATGAGGTGCAGGATATTCCAACTGAATACCAAGATGCAAAGCAAAAGGCAATCGGCTATAGTGAAGTTATTGCCCTAACGCAAACTTCTGTCCAAGGGGTCACTCCCGGTGAAGGCATCTCGGCCCTTGCCTCGTCGACTGAGGAGCAGGATATTCCAACTGAATACCACGATGCAAAACAAAAATGAACGTCATTGCAATAACAGCTTTTTGAAAAATGTTCCAACAACATCAGAATAGGTTTGTTTAGCTTGCATTGATCCGAATCAACGCAGTCCCATCAATTGATCACACCACAAAGAATGAAAATATACTGATGTACGTATATGCCATCCGCATTCGCCACTGGGTCCCGTCATTACCCGTTAGGTTAGCTAACTAACGACAGAGCGGGGACTGGACTAGCGCGGATGCAAAACATATACAACATCTACTAATATATATACCAATATATTATATTTCGCTCAAGGCGTGATAAAATGCAACATCACAGAAATGTACAGCATCACAGAACAATACAGATATCTGGGATCCCCGGGTTTCACAGAGCCGCTGCTGAAACCCGACGTTCCCCTGGTCGTGTGGATAGCCTGTGCAATGAAATCCTAGACCCCTACGGGCGCGGCAAGTCACCCGCCAAAACCTGAAGCGAGGCAGCCCCCTTCAGCACCGTGAATGGACCACCCAGCACTTCATGGAATCCGGTAACTTGGGCACCCCTCCTGGGTCAACCTGTACCCCCTACGAGTGCGGCGAATAGCCCGCCAATCCTAGAGTGAAGCCTCCTCCGTCTCAATGCCATGAGATGCGGGCCCGTTGCCCTCTAGAACCCGGCTATCCGTGCACCCCTCCGCGGGGTAATCCTAGTACAGAAAGTAAAATATACATACAACGGGTACATCGACCGCAACCAGGTCGTGCCCCAAAAGAATAATACAAACAGGCAGTGACGGCAGTCCACATGTCGGACGCTCGCCCCGCAATATCAAATGTACATATAAAACAAAACTGTACTAACATTGCATCCAGGCTATCCCCCACGACCGATCCGCAAAATCACAGCAATACATAGAACATCAACGTGAATGTCACGTTCGCAAATCCGTCCAACCGGGCTATAGCAGTTAGACAGGATTTACCGATCAAGTGACATTCACGGCCGCAGATATAATGTAAATACTGTGAACCAATGTGTTTAAAATATCCGATCGATCAAAATTACCAAGTGGGCCCCCAAGTACTACTGTAGCACTCACAGAAATTCTGGGCCCAAACAAAGTATACCAAAACCCCTATTTTCAGTCCAAAAGCCCACTGCAAAGAAATGGAGACATGAACCCACATTCCTGCGGCGGAACCGCGGCAAAAGGGGGTTAAGGCCGCGGTTCCGCGGTCGTACGGAAGGATCATGGCACCAAATTTTTGCAGTTTTCTTATAATTCCATTTACATCAGTTTTCTACAACCTGAAAAATTTTTAGAGCCCGGAAAAAATCGACAGAAAACTGATGTGAAGAAAACGCGGTTTTGGAATTTTTGTTCGATCGGAAAAGCAAAACACACTAGAACAAGCTAGACTAGGTTAATGGCGTGGCTCTAATACCATGTTGCGCCATGGCAGCGCCCCGGCCGTCTATCCAAGGCTAAAATGCGGAATCAAAATTTGTCTTAACTTTCAAACTGGCGCTACCGCGGACAATATACCCGGATCGTAACCATTAACCGATACTAGCAATCAAGAGAAAGGGTGAGAGATATACCGAATGATCCGAGTCCTCCGGTCTTCTCGTCATCGTCCCGATCTCCCGCGGAAACTCCGGTCGTCGCCTCCTTGCCGGAAGGGCACCACATCGTCTGCATCTTTTACGGGCTCCCACCTCAATACCGAGGCAACTCGGGCACGAAGCTGGCTAGTCGACGTGCCCAAGGTTTGCTGTAGAATGTGTATAGGCTATGTCTCACTTGGGTTTTGTTGCCTTGATGGAGGGATCGAAGGAATGAACTTTGGAGTGATGTGAGAAATTTAGTAGCAAGAAGAATGAGATGAAAATGAATTCCTCATACAAAATGAACCCTCTCATTTTCTCTCCTCTCCAAAAAAAAATGTGGCCGGCCATTCTATTGTGGAAATGGTGGAGGGCAAAATCAAATACAAGAGGGAGGTGAGTGTAGTAAAAGCAATGGGTGACCACATCCAAAAAGAAATGATAACTAAATCAAATCAACCCTCATTTCATTTCTAATCACAAAAGCAAGCCATCATGAAAAAGCAAAGATGTTTAACTTATCATAATGCCACAAGTGCAAGAAACCCCCTCCATAAATGTTATTTGCAAACTTGCAAATAACCCCCTCCATCGGAAAAGTCCGGCCGGGAAAGAACAAAGGAAAACCGGCCGGAACGGAATGCAAACTGGCAACTCCAGAAAACTGGTCCCGTAATAAATTACAGGAAAACCCCGATACTGTGCATACACACCCGCGTCTGTATTCCGACCGGATACAAATGCAATGAGACAAAATCTACACTGTACTAAACTAGGATCCGGCTTAAACCAAAGCCGGCTAATAAAATCCATTCGATCCTGATCCGTACAATACCGCACGTATCTGATCGAACCTTGCCATATATCCATACGGCCACTAGTACAAACCGTCCGATCCTGATCCGTGCAATACCGCACGTATCTGATCGGACCCTGCCATATCTCCATACGGCCTCTACAGCGTTTCGTCCGAAAGCTTGAGTAACTAAAAGTGTGGTGGACTCTAAAGACTCGTTAATACTATGGCTGTGGATTTAACCACTAGCACGTCAGAGGTATAAGCCAATACGTGACGGGCCACCAGCTATTGACCAAAAGGGACGTCGATGAGCGAACTCATCCTAACACCCTACTGAGCCTGTCAGTGACAATATCCGTACAGTCCGGTCCGTTCGTCTATGAGTATCGCATGGCGGGCCTAGGGGGTTGGTAAAAGTCAGACCCCCAAAAGCGGTACAAGTCGTGTCGGAGTGTAGCCCAGAACACCCTGAGATACTACTGGAATACCTACCAGTAAATCTCCTGCCTCGGCCGAGGGCTTTGTGTAATGGCTCTCCTAGACACAGCGCGACCTCACCCCCAATACCGGGAGAGACGAACCCCTGAAGATCCGCTCACTGCCTCCATGTGGCTCGGGACTGTACCCAACTAAAACCTGTTTGCACGACTCCTTTGAGCCGTGGTAGGGTAGTAATCAAAGTACAGTGGGAACTCACACGAGACAAATGACGATCCCCAGGTCGATGAACTAACCTGTACACATGTCACCAGGGAACTGCTATCTGACGTCAGGTATAAGACCAACTAGCATGTTCCCGGCGAGTCCTGTCCGGTGTACTCATAACCCAATGAGCACCTGTATACATCTTAGGTGAACCAACTGACACCAGTGGCTTGTGAGACCGGCCACCGCCCCTCGTCGGGGTCTCGACTGTATACACTAGTCTACTCTGGAGAATCGATGCCCTGTCTCGAAACTCCCACGACTAGGGACCTATTAAGGATGTGCTTATAGACCACCAGCTCTCACGTATATGATCGCCATCATACTGCTGGCAGTCAAGCAAGAATCCTAGGGGCTCTATCAGCGTGTAATAGCGACCTGTAAGGTCACCTGAAGCAGTACACGATGATAAAGGTAAACCAGATAGCATACTATTATCTCGAGTAAGACTGTCCTACCGGGATAGGTCCTCCCTCAATCATTGCAATCACGTGCCTGTGATCCAATAATTGACTCTGAGGGCACTATCTCCAACAGGAGTTGTATGAAGAGCAATCTTAAACTTTACGATACCAAGTATCTCGAAAGTTGTTTCAGATGCGGATGGCCTCTGGTACATCAGTAGGAGAACATGTTCTAAAGATGATTGGTCTTATAGAAGAACTCAAGGAACCGGGATGGACCATGGATAATGAGAAATATACAGATATTGTTCTGCAGTCTCTCCCCCACCTTTGTTCCGTTCATAGTGAATTTCAATACGAACGATTTGGAGAAATGATTGTCCAAACTTCTCAATATGTTAAGAAGTGCAGAGAGCACGCTTAAGACAGCGAAAACTCCTGCTCTGCTTGCTGGGCTATCTTCTTCTTCCGTCCCAAAAGCCAAGGCCAAGGGAAAGAAGAAGAAGAAACCCATCAAACCGAAAGGTGGAGTTCAAAAGGCGAAAGGGAAAGACAAATCCAAGGCCGCGGGAAGTGGAAAAGGAGAATGTTTTTACTGCCATAAGTCAGGACATTGGAAACATAACTGTGCTCTGTATCTTGCTGATTTTAAGAAGAAGAAGAAATATGTTGATGCTTCCGCTTCAGGTTGTTTGCAACTGAAAACTGTTTTTCTATAAACTCTGTATCTTGGGTATTAGATACCGGTTCTGGTTCTCACATCTGCAATTGTATGCAGTTATTGAGAAATAGTAGAGTTTTGAAGACTGGTGATCATACTCTGCGGGTTGGAAATGGTTCTAATATACATGCTGTATCCGTAGAAGAGTATCATCTGGGGTTGCCTTCAGGTTGTATTATGGTTTTGAACCCGTGTTATTATGTACCTAGTATGCTATGTAATATAATATCCGTTTCTTTATTGGACAATGAAGGATATCATTTTGTGTTGTAGAATAATGTTATGAACATTAACTTGAATCAACAGTTGATTGGGTATGGTACACTAAATAACGGTATTTACGTCCTGAACTAACATACAGTTTTAAATATACAACATACTAATAAAAGAAAGTTTTCAGATATAAATGAAGCTTTTCTTTGGCATTGTAGACTTGGTCATATTAATGAAACAATACTAAACAAGCTACATAAAGATAGATATTTAAATTCTTTTGAATATAAATCTTATGCGACTTGTCAGTCCTGTATCAAAGGTAAAATGACCAAAACTCCGTTTACTGGACACAGAGAGAGAGAGCTGTGGAACTCTTAAACCTCATACATAGTGATGTATGCGGACCAATGTCTACACATTCTAAAGGCGGTTTTTCATACTTCATTACTTTTACTGATGATTTCTCAAGATTCGGACACGTGTTTTTGTTAAAGCATAAATCCGAAGCTTTCGAGAAATTTAAGGAATACAAACTTGAAGTAGAAAAACAAACAGACTTGAGTATCAAGAAACTTCGATCAGATCGAGGTGGAGAGCATTTGTGTACAGAGTTTTCAGACTTCTTAAAAGAGAATGGGATTCTCTCTCAGCTCACTCACCTTTACACACCACAGCACAATGGTGTGTCAGAACGGAAGAATCGTACCCTATTAGATATGGTACGGTCCATGATATGTGATGATGAGTTACCGCTTTCCTTCTGGGGACATGTATTGGAGACAGCAATGTATCTGTTAAACAGGGTTCCAACCAAGACCGTGTATACCACTTCATATAAGATATGGTATGGAAAGAGACCATCTCTTAAAAGAGTTAGGATATGGGGTTGTCCGGCTTTTGTCAAAAAGCAGAATCCGGATAAACTCGAGACACGATCGGTCATGTGTAAATTTATGGGGTATCCAAAACATTCATATGGATATCTATTCTACCACAAGGAGGAACAAAAGGTGTTTGTTTCTCAACATGCCACATTTTTAGAAAATGAGATTTTTACAAAAGGTGATGATGGCAATGCGGTAGAACTAGAAGAGGTTCTAGAGACACAAATTACTCATGACGAATTGGTTGAAATTGATGTTGCAATAGAACTTCAAGAACCTCAGCTGCTCCGGAGATCTAGTAAAACTTCTCGCCCACCGGAGAGATACTATGGGTTTCTCATTGATGGTGATAGAGAAGATTGCATCATGGATGATGATGACCCTACTAGTTTTCAGCAAGCTATCATGAGTGGTGACTCAGTGAAGTGGCTGGAAGCTATGAGATCTGAAATGGAGTCCATATACACCAACAAAGTATGGACTTTGGACATTGCACCTCCTGAGATAAAACCCGTAGGGTGCAAATGGATCTTTAAAAGAAAGATTGGTGTAGATGGACAGGTAGAGACCTATAAACCAAGGCTTGTAACAAAAGGTTTTCGTCAAAGACCGGGATTGGACTATGATGAAACTTTCTCTCCAGTAGCAATACTTAAATCCATTCGGATCCTACTTGCTATTGCTGCTCACTACGACTATGAAATCTGGCAAATGGACGTTAAAACTGCATTTCTAAATGGTGGTTTAGAAGAATGCGTTTATATGGATCAGCCAGAAGGCTTCATTGATAGTGGGAGCAGCGTGAAAGCATGTAGATTACTTAAATCCATATATGGATTAAAGCAGGCCTCACGGAGCTGGAACATTTGCTTTGTTGATACAATCAAAGAGTTTGATTTTATCAAAAATATAGATGAGCCTTGCATTTATAAGAAGATTGTAGGGAGTACTGTCACATTCCTCGTATTGTACGTCAATGACATTCTCCTGATAGGAAATGATATTCCTATGTTATAATCGGTCAAATTATTCTTATCACAAAGGTTTTCCATGAAGGACCTGGGTGATGCTTCGTGCATTTTGGGCATCAGGATCTATAGAGATAGATCCAAGAGGTTATTGGGATTGTCCCAAACATAGTACATTGACACCATCCTAAAAAGATTTAGTATGGAGGATTCTAAGCGTGGTGCCTTGCCTGCTTGTCATTGAATCACTCTCTCCAAGGACTTCTGTACAAAGACTGATGAAGAGAGAGCTCGCATGAGTATTATACCCTACGCTTCAGCCGTAGGTTCTATAATGTAGGCGATATTATGTACTCGTCCTGATGTAGCTTATGCACTAGCTGTAGTAAGCAGGTATCAATCCAATCCAGGGGAGAAACATTGGATAGCAGTGAAGAATATTCTTAAGTACTTACGAAGGACTAAAGAATTGTTCTTGGTGTATGGTAATGGGGATCTCCAGATGGAGGCCTTTACCGATTCCAGCTTCTAAAGTGATAAGGATGATAGCAAATCTATCTCAGGGTTTGTATTTACCCTCAATGGAGGGGCGGTTAGTTGGAAGAGTTCCAAACAGGATACCGTTGCAGACTCCATGATGGAAGCTGAGTATATTGCTGCAAATGATGCTGCCAAGGAAGCCGTCTGGATGAGGAAGTTCATCGCGGAACTAGGAGTAGTTCCATCCATTATTGATCCGATACTATTGTATTGTGATAATAATGGGGCTATGGCGTTAGCCAAAGAACCAAGGTCCCATCAGAAGTCCAGACACATCCTGAGGCGATATCATTTGATCCGGAAGATAGTAGATTGCCAAGAGATCGAGATCCGGAGAGTAGATACAAAGAATAACACCTCGGATCCACTCACCAAGGTCCTTCCACAGCCGCAACATGAGCGAATTTTTGAGATGTTGGGTATGAGATACGCCAATAATTGGCCTTAGTGCAAGTGGGGGATTGATGGATATATGTATGCCCTAGAGACCATTATATGTATAGTGGATGCTTGGACATGTATATATGTATATAGATGACTTTCTTGCTCGATATGATAGTATGCTATCTGGTTTACTTTATCTTGACATGTTCATTTGATCATGCATCTTATTCATTCGGTACATGTTTATAAAGCCCATAGGATATTTGCTTGACTACTAAGACTATGATGCAGATCGTACTAGTGGGACACCTGTAGTTTATAAGCATATCCTTTAACTATTCCTAGTAGAGGGTGTATTGAGACGGGGCATCGATATTCCAGAGTAGACTATTGTATACCATTCTTGTCCCATGTGATGGGCGATGGATGATCCCATATCCATCTGGTGTGATGACACCAAAGATTGTATGTGTAAGTCCACGTTGCGACCCCCGGTTCTTACGGAGAGGCGGAAACGGTATAAAAATCAAATTTTTAGCGCATGGGGCAACATGGACTAACAAAGTCGGGATCTTTTCTAAATTAAACTAGCAAACAAGCTAAAGAGAGTTAGCTACTTCGGAAAGATGGTTATACCTAACTTGAACTCCTTCTTCTTCAAACTTTTATAGAGGTTGATGATGCTTTCCTCGTTGCCTTCTTCCGTCAAAGATGGATCCACCTGAGGGTTCAACCTTCGGGCTCTTTCTCGAACTTGGAGAGAACTAGAACCTTCGGCTTGCTAAACCTTTGATCCTAGAGTGAGTAGAGAGTGTCTAAGGGGTGTTTATCTTTCAAGGAGAGGGATTCTCAACACATGAGAAGGATTCTCCTTGAGCTAGAGGAAGAAGAAGATGAAGTGAGGAGAGAGAGGCTAAATGATAGAATGAGCTATCTTTTTCTTTCTTGCAACCATATCACACAAAAGAAAAAGAATTATCAATTAACAATAATAATGAAAATGAAAAAGTTGATGGAAGGTTTTGGAATGACCATTATCATTACAATCTTTAAATGGTTTTGCAAGAATCAAAAAGCATCTTTCTTTTGTAATGATGATGGTCAAAACTTCAACCATGGTCAACAAGTCAACCATGGTCAACTAGTCAACAAAATCCAACCATGACACAATTTCATTTTATTAATATTATTAATTGATATAACATAAATCCATTAGGGTTTGGAAAAAGACGACTGTCAACTGTGCATACGCACCCGTTCCGAAACCCTAATGAAAGTCCTCTTCCTCCTCCTCAAACAACTGTGCATACACACCTGCATTCTTGTTCCGAGGAACATGAATACTGAGAGATAAAAGCAACCCCAAAACATATACCAGTATCTGACTCAAACCAGAGCCAGCCAGTAATATCCGTCCGGACTCCAAACGTGCACAAGTGCGCGGATGAGAACGAACCCTGTCGCAAAACCATGCGACCTCTACTCTGTTTTGCCCAGAGGCGAATACCCTCTGTGTGGGACTCTAAAGACTCGACACTACGCTGGCAGTGGGTTTAACCACGGACCGCAAGCGGCACTAGCTGTGCGTAACGGTCCCCAGGTAGATGCCGACAAGAAGGCTGACGAGGTGAACCCCATCTGAACTCCTACTGAGTCTGAATGTGACAGTCTCCGTACAGTCCGGTCTGTTCGTCTAATACATCGCATGTCGGGCCTAGGGGGCGGTAAAACGTCAGTCCCCTAATAGCGGTACAAGTCGTGTTGGAGTGAAGCCCAAAACACCCTGAGATAACACTGGAAGCCTACCAGTATATCTCGCTTGCCCTGGCCAGGGACTACTCATGTAATGGCTCTCCTAGACACAGCGCGATGTCAACCCCCAATACCGGGAGAGACGAATCCTGTCTAACCGTCACTGCCTCCAAGTGCTTCGGGACTGCACCCAACCACCACCTGTTTGCATGACTCCTTTGAGCCGTGGTAGGGTAGTGATCAAAGTGCAGTGGGAACACACTCGAGGCGAAGTGCCAGTGTCAAGTCAGCGGACTAAGCTGTACTCATGTCACCTGGGAACTGATAACTGACGATAGGTATAATACCAACCTGTCAGTTCCCGATGAGTCCTGTCCAGTGTATTCGTAACCCAACGAGCACCCGTATACTATCTCCAGTACGACGTACTGATGGTTGTGGGACAGACCATCTCCCACACTGGGATGAGAAGCGCATACGCTAGTCTACTCTGGAGTATCGATGCCCTGTCTCGATAGTCCTGCGACTAGGGACCTGTATAAGGATGTGCTTATAGATTACCCAGCCCCCACTAGTATGACTGCCATCACAACGCTGGTAATCAAGCAAAGATCCTAAGGGCTCCACTAATGCGTATAGGTGATATACTAACATAAACACATGTACACATTGAAGTAGAAACAAACCAAGTAGCATACTACTATATTGAGCAAGATTGTTTATACAAGGTGAATATCCCAAGCTTCCATTAAGTATATAAAAACTAGTATGATACAGTAATGGCCTCTAGGGAATATACACTAACAATCTCCCACTTGCCCTAAGGCCATGTACTGGCGTATCGAAGACCTATCATCTCGATCGGCCGCTCGAACTGAGTCTGGGGCAGTGCCTTGGTGAATGGATCTGCAGTGTTTTCTTCTGAAGCAACCCTCTGAACCTCGATCTCCTTGCGATCCACGATCTCCCTGATCAGGTGATACCGCCTCAAGATGTGCCTGGATCTCTGATGGGACCTGGGTTCCTTCGCTAAAGCTATAGCCCCGTTGTTGTCGCAATACAGAGGTATTGGGTCAACAATGGACGGAACCACCTGAAGTTCTTTCAAGAACTTCCTCATCCAGACAGCTTCTTTTGCGGCATCAGATGCAGCGATGTATTCCGCTTCCATAGTCGAGTCTGCAACGGTTTCCTGTTTGGAACTCTTCCAACATACCGCCCCTCCATTGAGGGTAAAGACAAAACCCGACATGGACTTGGAATCATCCTTGTCACTCTGGAAGATGGAGTCAGCAAAGGCCTCAATCTGGAGGTCTTTTCCGCCATACACCAAGAACATCTCCTTAGTCCTTCTCAGATACTTGAGAATGTTCTTTACCGCTATCCAGTGTTTCTCCCCAGGGTTTGACTGATACCGGCTTACTACACTCAGTGCATAAGCTACATCCGGTCTGGTACACAACATCGCATACATTATAGAGCCTATCGCAGAAGCGTAGGGTATAATAGACATGCGATCCCTCTCCAAATCAGTCTTGGGAGACATCTCTTTAGAGAGGGTGATCCCGTGACAAGCCGGTAGGTTACCGCGCTTGGAATCTTCCATATTGAATCTTTTCACTATGGTGTCGATGTACCTGGACTGAGAAAGTCCTAATATCCTCTTGGATCTATCACGATGGATCCGGATCCCCAGGATGTATGAGGCATCACCCAGGTCTTTCATGGAGAACCTGTGTGACAAGAACCCCTTGACAGATTGTAGCATAGGAATGTCATTTCCTATTAAGAGAATGTCATCCACGTATAAAACGAGGAATACTACAGTTCTCGCTACAAATCTACTATAGATGCATGGTTCATCTGGATTTTTGATAAAGCCAAATTCCTTGACCGTCTCATCAAAACAGATGTTCCAACTCCGCGATGCCTGCTTTAGTCCATAGATGGACTTAAGCAACTTGCACACCTTTCCGCTGCTCCCACTCTGAATGAAACCCTCTGGCTGGTCCATATAGACACACTCCTCTAAATTTCCATTTAGAAAAGCGGTTTTTACGTCCATCTGCCAAATCTCATAATCGTGGAAGGCAGCAATGGCAAGAAGGATCCGAATGGATTTCAGCATAGCCACTGGAGAAAAGGTTTCGTCATAGTCCAAACCAGGTCTTTGACGGAAACCCTTTGCTACAAGTCTAGCTTTATAGGTCTCAACCTGTCCATCTACACCAATCTTCCTTTTGAAGATCCACTTGCATCCTACGGGTTTTACCCCGTCTGGAGCAATGTCCAACGTCCATACTTTGTTGGTGTACATGGACTCCATTTCGGTCCGCATTGCATCCAGCCATTTTACCGAGTCAACGCTCTGAACGGTCTGCTGGAAGCTAGTAGGCTCATCATAATCTATGATGCAATCCTCTCTATCCCCGTCTATGAGAAAACCGTAGTATCTCTCGGGCGGATGAGACTGCCTACTACTCCTGCGGAGCGGCGTAGGAATGTCCTGTTCTTTTGAACCCTCTGGTTCCACTAAGCTTTCAGTAATAGTCTGTGGTTCTAGAATTTCTTCCAGTTCTACTGCGCTCCCACTAATTTCCTTTTCTAAGAACTGGTGTTCTATATAGTGGGCATTGCGAGAAACAAGGACCTTTTGTTCTTCTGCGTAGTAGAAAAGATACCCCCTGGTGTTCTTTGGGTATCCCACAAACTTGCACAGTACTGAGCGTGCCTCGAGTTTGTCCGCATGCTGCTTTTTGACAAAAGCCGGACATCCCCAGATCTTCAAATATTGAAGATAGGGTTTCTTCCCACTCCATAACTCATATGGTGTGGTAGGCACAGTCTTAGTGGGAACTCGGTTCAAAAGGTATGCGGCTGATTCTAGCGCATATCCCCAGAATGATCGCGGTAACTCAGCGTTACTCATCATGGACCGTACCATATCCAATAGGGTGCGGTTCCGTCTCTCCGATACACCGTTATGTTGCGGAGTGTATGGAGGAGTAAGCTGAGAGAGAATTCCATTCTCTTTTAAGTAGTTCAGGAACTCGGCACTCAAGTGTTCTCCACCTCGATCCGATCTTAGAATCTTGATACTTTTGCCGGTTTGTTTTTCTACCTCATTCTTATATTCCTGGAATTTTCCAAAAGCTTCGGATTTATGTTTCATTAAGAAGACATGTCTGAACCTCGAAAAATCATCCGTAAAAGTAATGAAGTAAGAAAAACCGCTTCGCGCAAGTGCAGACATTGGACCGCACACGTCGCTGTGTACGAGCCCCAAGAGCTCGCTCGCTCTTACTCCGTATCCAGTGAACGGAGTCTTTGTCATCTTTCCTTTGAGACAGGATTGACAAGTGGCATACGATTGATATTCGAACGGATTCAAATACCCTTCTGTATGTAACTTAGTCAACCTTCTCTCATTGATGTGACCCAGTCTACAATGCCATAAGAAAGCCTGATTGATTTCTGGAGACTTTCTTTTGTGTGTATTCTGGACATTGAAAATCTGTGGTTGGTTTAACACGTATATACCATTGCTCAATGTACCTGACCCAATCAGAACTTGATTAAGGTGAATGTTTACAACATTACTTACAAACGCAAATTCATAACCTTCTTTAGAAACCAAAGATACAGAAATGATATTACAAGTTGCGTTGGGTACAAAAAAGCAATTACGCAAAACCAAAACATGCCCATCTGACATTCCCAGGTGATAGTCCCCCACAGCTTTAGCATCCATGCTAGCTCCGTTCGCAACTGTGAGGGTCATGTCACCTGCCTTCAAAACCCTACGGTTTCTCAACGCCTGCAAAGAATTACAGATATGAGATCCTGATCCGGTATCCAATACCCAGGAAGTAGAGTTTATAGAAAGACAGTTTTCAATAACATACACACCTGAAGCTGAAGCCGCAACCTGCTTCAGTTCCTGTGTCCTGGCCTTCCAAGCCCTGCAATCTTTCTTCCAGTGTCCACTCTTATGACAATAGAAGCATTCCTCCTTTCCCACAAGCTTCCCCGCAATCTTTGTTGCCTTTTCCTTTCCCTTCGTACCCACTTTACTAACACCGCCTCTTGGTTTGGCGGGGGCTTTCTTCCTCTTTCCCTTGGCTTTTGCCTTGGACCTAGAGGAAGAAGATCCTCCTACAAACAAAGCAGGTGTTTCCCTACCTTTCTGTAGGGTGCCCTCTGCGCTCCTCAGCATGTTGAGGAGTTCTGAAAGTTCAACTTCATTTTCTTGTAAGTTAAAGTTCAGTATGAACTGGGCGTAAGTGGATGGAAGGGACTGGAGAATTAAATCCGTATAGAGTTCACTTTCCAACGTGGTCCCAAGTTCCGCGAGCTCCTCAATGTAGCCAATCATCTTAAGCACGTGGTCCGCTACCGATGATCCAATGGCCAACTTTGCCGAAAATAACTTCTTCGACACTTCGTATCTTGCGATACGAGACTGCTCTCCATACAGTTCTTTTGTATGAAGAAATATGGATTCTAAATCCATATTCTCGTGCCTCCTCTGATGTTCGTTGTCCATAGAGGCAAGCACGAGGCACCTGGCCTTCGCGCAATCAATCTCCCAAGTCTTACGGATTTCCTTATCCGCGACGTTGGAGGTGGGACCTGGGACGGGGGGAGCTTTGGTGGTAAGAAGATACCCCAGCTTGTCGTAAGTGATTGCCATTTTGACATTCCTGAGCCAATCTTTGTAGTTTGGCCCTGTCAGTATGTTTTTATCTAGAAGTAACTTAAGTCCAGTCATGTCGAATGGTCGCTGCAATTAGGAGGGAGAGAAGAAACACTTTAGCACGATGCTCTTGCAAGTTTAGAATGGTTTTTAATTTGTCTAAACAGGATGGCTCCCACTGTCTCTCGAATCCCTCCTCAAACCATAAAGGAAGAATTAGTCGGGATCAATCCCACCGCACAATACTTGCTTAACCGTTCAGCCAGGCCAGTGTCGGTACTTCGAGGAAGGTTTTCCAACGCTTTCGCGAAGTTCCTTAATTAGAGAACCTCTTTTCCCTGGGGGCGTAGCCCCGCTAACACCTTTCTAGACACCTACTAGGTTTATAGCATTGATCGTTTAGTGAGAAATTTCCCGAGGAGTAGCATATACTCACAGTAGGATCGGGATCCAAATATCAGAGCCTAACTAAACTTAAACTAGCTAGGTAGTGAAGTGTAACGAAGTTCGGAACCGAAAAATCCAAAAACCAAACTTTGCAAAAACCCTAGTTTCTGTTAAAAATTTTTCTGGTCAAAACAAAATTTGTTATATACCAAAAATCATCTCAGGGTTTTTTAAAGATAACCACAAAAAACGAGCCAGAGATCTGACCAAACGACCGCGTTTCCGCGGCGACAGCAAGCTATGTCGCCGCGGATCCGCGGCCGTCTTGTCTCTTCTCTGCCTCGATTTTGGTGCAGTGTATCTCTGTATTGGTTTTACGATTTTTAAGATATATTATATGTGCCCAGATTTTCCAGAATAGAAATTTGTTTTTGGGGGCCTATAATTCCGTATTTTTTCCGAACTTCACTACACTTTGACTATGTTGGTTATATCTGTGATGTTTGTATGTATTGAACGTCGGCTAATCGCTATAATTCGATTAGTCGGGGTTATACATTTTTGGAATGACCATTATCATTACAATCTTTAAATGGTTTTGCAAGAATCAAAAAGCATCTTTCTTTTGTAATGATGATGGTCAAAACTTCAACCATGGTCAACTAGTCAACAAAATCCAACCATGACACAATTTCATTTTATTAATATTATTAATTGATATAACATAAATCCATTAGGGTTTGGAAAAAGACGACTGTCAACTGTGCATACGCACCCGTTCCGAAACCCTAATGAAAGTCCTCTTCCTCCTCCTCAAACAACTGTGCATACACACCTGCATTCTTGTTCCGAGGAACATGAATACTGAGAGATAAAAGCAACCCCAAAACATATACCAGTATCTGACTCAAACCAGAGCCAGCCAGTAATATCCGTCCGGACTCCAAACGTGCACAAGTGCGCGGATGAGAACGAACCCTGTCGCAAAACCATGCGACCTCTACTCTGTTTTGCCCAGAGGCGAATACCCTCTGTGTGGGACTCTAAAGACTCGACACTACACTGGCAGTGGGTTTAACCACAGACCGATAGCGGCACTAGCTGTGCGTAACGGTCCCTAGGTAGATGCCGACAAGAAGGCTGACGAGGTGAACCCCATCTGAACTCCTACTGAGTCTGAATGTGACAGTCTCCGTACAGTCCGGTCTGTTCGTCTAATACATCGCATGTCGGGCCTAGGGGCGGTAAAACGTCAGTCCCCTAATAGCGGTACAAGTCGTGTCGGAGTGAAGCCCAAAACACCCTGAGATAACACTGGAAGCCTACCAGAATATCTCGCTTGCCCTGGCCAGGGACTACTCGTGTAATGGCTCTCCTAGACACAACGCGATGTCAACCCCCAATACCGGGAGAGACGAATCCTGTCTAACCGTCACTGCCTCCAAGTGCTTCGGGACTGCACCCAACCACCACCTGTTTGCACGACTCCTTTGAGCCGTGGTAGGGTAGTGATCAAAGTGCAGTGGGAACACACTCGAGGCGAAGTGCCAGTGTCAAGTCAGCGGACTAAGCTGTACTCATGTCACCTGGGAACTGATAACTGACGATAGGTATAATACCAACCTGTCAGTTCCCGACGAGTCCTGTCCAGTGTACTCGTAACCCAACGAGCACCAGTATACTATCTCCAGTACGACGTACTAATGGTTGTGGGACAGACCATCTCCCATACTGGGATGAGAAGCGCATACGCTAGTCTACTCCGGAGTATCGATGCCCTGTCTCGATAGTCCTGGGACTAGGGACCTGTATAAGGATGTGCTTATAGATTACCCAGCCCCCACTAGTGTGACTGCCATCACAACGCTGGTAATCAAGCAAAGATCCTAAGGGCTCCACTAATGCGTATAGGTGATATACTAACATAAACACATGTACACATTGAAGTAGAAACAAACCAAGTAGCATACTACTATATTGAGCAAGATTGTTTATACAAGGTGAATATCCCAAGTTTCCATTAAGTAATATACAAACTAGTATGATACAGTAATGGCCTCTAGGGCATATACACTAACAGTATGCGGGTGCTCAGTGGAGACTGGGTACACTGAACGGACTCGCTGAGAACTCCTATGTGGTATTATATCTATCGTTGGATAGCAATTCTCAGGTGACACTGGTACAGGTTAGTCTATAGACCTAAGATCCTCATAGAGTCTTGTGTGTTCTCCAACTGTACTTTGATCTCTACCCTACTACGGCTCTACTGAGTCGTGCAAATAGGTGGATTTTGGGTACAGTCCTTGTTCCCTCATGGGAATTAAATAAAACACAGATACAACAGCAAGGAAAACCCTTAAGTGGAGCATCACGTGCTCACACGTGACCGGGCATCACGTGCTCACACGTGACCAGGTCTCACGTGTAGACACGCGACTTTTTATAGGCAAAGCCTGTAGGCACCGAATAAAATAAATAATTGTAAATACTCAATCGGTGGCATCACGTGTCTACATGTGACCGGGCCTCACGCACAGACACGTGACCATTTACAGGCAAAGCCTGTAGATACTGAATAAAATAAACAAATTGGAAATGCTGTGTTAGTGGGGTCACGTGCCCACACGTGACCAGGTCTCACGTGCAGACACGTGACCATTTACAGGCAAATCCTGTAGACATTGAATTAAATTCTAAATTAAATGCTTAATCAATGGGGTCACGTGTCAACACGTGATGGGTCTCTGAGCCCTCTGAACTAATAGAATTGAAATTTTAATCAAATGCTTTATCAAGTAGGGTCACGTGCCAACACGTGATAAACTCTTAACCCATTTGAGCTAATAGAGTTAAATTCTAATTAAAAGGGAATCAAAAACCCTAATTGGAAAAATATTTCTCTAAATCTTTCTAAACAAAAAAATTGCACTCTGTAAAGTGGAGTATCGTTGGATTAAAATTCCAATGGTGATTAAAAATCACCAGTTTATAGAAAGATTCTACATAAGGAAATATTTTCCTAAAATCTGCCAGGACTAAAAAATAAAATATCTTTTGAATTAAAAATTCAATGGTGAATAAAATTCACCGAATGATCTAAAAGATCATGTTGGTTACAAAATCAATAGAAATCTCTCAAGGAGAGATTGGATGAACAAATTGATTCTTTTCTTTCTCCTATAAATAGGAGCAAAGAAGAGAAGAGAAAAAGAGAGACAACAATAGAGAGAGAATACAAAAAGAAAAAGAATTTAATTCTCTAGAGAGAATAAAAGATCTCTTCAGAAAAGAAAGAAACCCTAGGGAAGAGAGAGAAAGAGATCATTCTATAAACTCCCATAAAACAAAAGAGAATTTAATTCTCAAATTAAGAGTATAACTCTTCTAAATAAGAACTTAGTTCTTCCTCTGGTTGAAGATATGCAGAAGCAGATCTTCCCATAAGTTGAGAATTTAATTCTCATCGGGGAGATTCTGTCATGCAGATCTAAAACCTGAGAGAGGACCTAAGTTCAGAGAATTCTATTCTCCCACAAAGCATATAGGAATTTAATTCCTCCAACAAAAATAGGGTTTAACCCTTAATACAAGAATTTAGTTCGTCTTCATGGTAATAGATCTGCAGAAGCAGATCTCCCCATAAGTTGAGAATTTAATTCTCATCAGGGAGATTCTGCCATGCAGATTTAAAAGCTTAGAAGGAGAATTGGGTTAAAAGAATTTAATTCTTTTAAGCACATAGGAATTTAATTCCTCTAAATAAAATTAGGGTTTAACCCTATAAGAGAATTTAATTCTTATATAAGGGATTTATCTCTCCATACCCGTAAAAGGATCAAGTACCCAACATGATCACGTGGCAACACGTGACCCTCCCCTCCAGTGACCACAAGAGAACGAATAAGATTAAGTCACATGCTCCCACGTGACCCTTGAACGGACTTCTCAAAATAAGAAGGGCAGAATCAATTTTGGGTGCTTCACGTGTCCCCACGTGACCCCTGACAAAAATGAGAAAAAACTGAAGGATTAATATCCAACGCATGGGCACCCTCACGTGTTCCCACGTGACCCCTAACAAATCCTTTTAATATCCAATGCATGGGTACCCATCACGTGCTCACATGTGATGGCCATGAAGATTAAGTGTTTAACACTTACTTGCATATTCTAAGAATAAAATAAAGGAAGTTTGGCCCAACACTCAGGCGCCTCACGTGACCACACGTTAGCGCTTTCTTTTTTTAGTGTTTAACACTATTTTGTGCGTTTGATCCTTAGTGTTTAAAACTATTTTAAGCGCATCACGTGGGAGCACGTGAGTGTCGAATGTACTCTAGTGTTTAACACTATATTCAAGCCAACCTTAGCCTAAATTATCTAAGTTTTCCATAGGCAAGATCCCGTGAAACTGAACTCCAACTATACTCTTGACATTCAAAGTAATTCGCAGAGCCTTTCAATCAACTTTGGTACGAGGGTACATATCTTCACACCTCTGATATATGTTGTTGTAATTCTTCAACGTATTCAGAAGAGGTGGTGGGTCCCAATGACCAATAACTATCTGGTGCATTTCCAAACCCATGTTTGCATCTGAACCTGGACCGCAATGTTCCTAAACTAAATAATAGAGCCCAAATACTCTATTGTTGGATCTAAATGATCCTGTTAAGTAGATCTTAGTCTAAAAATTAGACTAACGTATCCGTAACAAACATTTAAGTCGATCTTAATCTCAAACGAGATTAATAATCCTTAAATCAATCTAACTAAAGATCCCCCAACCAATATTGGTTCAAGGGCACATCTCTTTACTCCTCTGATACTTGTCGTTGTAATCCTTCAACGTCTTCAGAGAGGTGACGGGTCCCGACAACCAGACATTCCACGGACTGTGGGGTCCTTAAACTCATGGACTATGATGCCCTTAAACTTTACGGACTGTGGCGTCCTTAAACTCATGGACTATGATGTCCTTAAACTTTACAGACTATGACGTCTTTAAACTATGGTCTATGATGTCCTTAAACTCCATGGACTATGATGTCCTTAAACTTCTGGACCGCAATGTCCCTAAACTAAAACAATAGAGCCCAAATGCTCTTTTGTTGGATCTAAATGATCCTGTTAAGTAGATCTTAGTCTAAAATTAGACTAACGTATTCTTAACAAATGTTTAAGTTGATCTTAGTCTCAAATGAGATTAACGATCCTTAAACCCAACCCAAACCCAAATCTAAGAAAATATGGATTTGGACTAATCCCCGCCTTATGGGCGACAACATAAATTAGTCTCCGTATACAATCCACGGGCAACCAGAAACAAAACAAACACACACGACATGAAGTGACCATCTGGAGAAAGAGAAAGTGGTTACCGCGATGTAGTAGCATAATTAACTGCAGAGGCTTACACCTGCAGGGAAGAGCATCCCCACGATCAAAAAACCCCTCAAACGAGGGGGAATCTGACGAAGTCTGCTACAACGGCCGCATCCATCTAAACCTCCGATACACGGTTCCATAAATCAACTTGGTATTTTTGGAAAGGTGGACGGATAGCACCAAATAGCATCTGCCCTCGAAATTCAGGTCGGACGTCCCAACGTTCCGGTCGCGTCTTTTCGGCGGAGAACAGATTCTGGCACGCCTGGTGGGACCTTTTCCTCTTTCCACTCCACACTTCGTGTGTCGTGTATTGAGAGCAAGTCATGGTTTGACATGGTTGCCCTGGATTCGAGGTACTAAGATTTGGTGTCTTGCTCCATACAGAAAAAAGAAGATCAATGGCTTCTAACTGCTCCAGCTGCAACAATTGTAACAACTCCCATTTCGTCCCTGTCGGAGGAGTGACCTATGGGCCTCAAGAGGCCTCCCTTTTTACAATGCCAGTGGAACAGGTGATGCAAGCCACCACTGGGCTACTCTTCGGGACCATGATCCCACCAGCAAGCTTCAGCGCTGCAATGCCGTCGCACGAAGTTCTAAAGAAGTCGGTTTTTGATCGGCTTACCACTACCACGGCTCCTCTCAATGGGTCGTCCAAGTCCAATGCCTCAGTTTTCAATAGACTAGGCCGAAGCTTAGATGGGCCCGTCAAGAAGCCCACAATTCCTGAAGGGGTTATCCCGAAGCGGATATCCATTCCTGCCCCTGAAGTCGTCAGAGCGGCTTCCCCTGCTAAGGGGTCGGTCTTCATAAGACTGGCCGTTTCAGCTCCCGTTCCAGGTGAAGTCATGAAGGCTGTTTCCCCTGTTCGAAAGTCGGCCTTCGCAAGACTGACTGTCCCCTCTCAATGGACATCGGTCTTTGACAGGATAACGACAACAACAGCCCCTTATCGGAACGGGGGTCATGAAGAAGCTCATCCAACAGTGGAGGTGATCCCAGCCGCACGACATGCTCGACGTCGTCACTGGCGCTGAGTGAGGAAAGCTGGGGGCAGTTCACCCTCTGGATTTACGCCGCCAGCTCCAACGGTGGAAGGCGATGCTGCTGTTCTAACTGGGAACAGCTTTGAGCCACTCAGGAAGGTCCGTAAGAACTCTTCGACCGCTGTGCTAAAAAGATCTCCTCCACCTATGGAGAACGTTACAAAGGTAAAGCTGGAGCAGCCCCCTTAGCGGCTGTCCTCTAGAATTTACAAGGTCTGGCGTCATGTCCAAGACTCGGTGATTGATCAAGATTACTCCCGCTGACCGAAGAAGATGAAGGTTCGGCAAGAGAAGGACCACTCTATCATACGACAGAAGGTGTCGTCTACCTGGGTGTCCGCCATAACGGCCCCCTCAATGTCACCAGTCTACAAAAAGAGAAGGCTGGAGAAGATCCCTATGTCTGCGACAAAGCTCAAAGGCACTGAATCCAAATGCCCCAAGTCTGGGGGCATGGTAGTGCATACTGTTTATATGGCTTCCGGGAAGGAGGAGAGTCATGCCTCTAGGGGTCATCGAACGCTCACCAGATCCATAACGAAGGCCCAGGAGTAACAACAGAAGCTTCAGGAAATGTTAACACAGATGGCCGCACTTACTGGGCCAAAAGAAAGCCCGGAAGCATCGTCAGAGCAACGTCATGAACAAGAAACTGATGCTGAGTTCCTCCACAGAATTCTCGAGAAGAAGGACAAAAAGGCAGCGGAACAAGATGTCAACATAAAACGAATGATGCTTCTATTCCAAGACATGGTCGGGATAATGTTACAGCCGGATCCTCCAGCTGAAGACCCTCCAATTATTCTTGAAGACGATAGGGGAGAGACATCGAACCCTCTTCCGGCTTGTTCAGCAGCCAAGGAAGAGACCATTTCCAAAGCCTCCTTGGATGACTATATCGCTCAACAGATACGATCTCATCAGGTGAACGAAGCGGCTAACCAAATCGTTAAAACTAGACAACCCTATCCGGGTTAGTACGATCAAATAAAGTACCCACCAGGATATACGATCCCTAAATTCCATGTATATAAGGGGACGGGGAATCCACACCGGTACGTTGCTCAATTCAGGACTCTGTGCGGCAATACTGGGGGTGACAACAAACTGCTGCTTCACCAGTTTGTTGGTAGCTTGTCGGAGATAGCGTTTGAATGGTACTCCGAGCTCCCGAACGACTCCGTTAAGACATTTGCAGAAATGGAGTTGCTGTTCACACAAAGGTTCGCAAGCGCTAGTGAGCGCACCCCTATCACAACATTAATTAATGCCAGGGTGAAGCCGGACGAAACATGGGTGCAGTACGCAATACGGTGGCGGAATCTATGGTCGAAGTGCGAGCAACACATAGAAGAGGCTCCTGCAGTAGGCATGTTTGTGGGAACCCTCGATCCGCAGACGACTATATCCCAATTTATGATGTTCTTCAAGCCGACCACTTTCCAGGCCTTAATCGACAAGCTGGCCCAAATAGACCAGATGGGCCATAGGCCTTCCTCTTCAAAGACGGAGTCTCAGAATGAAAAGGGGAAAGGGAAAGCGACCTTTGTCGCCAATGTTCAGCAACAGCCGACTGGTCCAAAACCAGCTGATCGCCAAAACGCAGACATCGATTTATCAATGAAAAGTTAAAGCGTCCTTACTCATTCCCTCGGGATAAAACAAGGAGACTGTTCGAACTGGCGGTGCGCAACAGGCTCATCACTCTACCAGATCCGAGGCGCCCATCGCAACCAGGTGGCGTCAACAATCTCAATTACTGCTCCTACCACCGAGTAGTAAGCCATCCAATCAAAGATTGCTTCGTCTTCAAAGACTGGATTGAGGACCAATACCAACAGGGCAAATTCGCGCTGTCCGAGAATTGGAAAGTAAGCCCACCCCAGCCGCACTCTCCTAAGAAGGTGGACACACCAGGGGCATCGTGCTCATTTATAGAAGAAGCTCCATGGGAGGTCGCTCTTTCAGCCAAAACAAAAAGAATGCTGAAAGATCTCCAAGTATGTCCAGCAATTAAGTGGAAGAGTCCGCTGGAGCCCGAGGTCATTGAAGGAATGCTAAACCGCACCGGACACCAAGAAGTGGTAGCGACGGGAAAAACGCCCAGGCCCAGCCGTCAAAGTCTTCAAAGAAGAAGAAGAAGACCAAAAAGCCCGTGAAACCTGATGACAAGCGCACGGACTTACAAAAACATATTGACGCGCTAGAGGAATACAACCAAAAACCGCGAACCCCGGTCACACTCCAAAAATTTCTCAACAATATCCTTGAGAGTGGAGATAACGACAATAACGAAGGAGATAACTCATCATAAGAATCTGAGGATTATGTGGCAAATTGCCACATGATCTCTCATTCGGCGTTAACTAACGAAGAAGCCCACTCGGCGTTAGAAGATAACATAAAGGAGCTGGGGACAGGGTCGAAGCCAAAGCCTTTGGAGCCGTCTGACGAGATAATCGATTTGCTGCTGAACGAAGCCCATCAGAAAAGCAAAGCCAATCGAGAGCGTGAACTGGCTATATTCGAAAAGGCTAAACGCCAGTGATTCAATGAAAAGGTTGAGGCACTTCGATCAGATCGAAACATGTCTACTGCAGACAAAAGCAAACTTAAGATAAGGAAAAAGTTCGCCAAAGCCATATCAATGGGAATGAAACCGCCCTCTTTTGGAGGAAATTCTCCCGGCGGTATACATCTTGACGATGCAGACGTATATCCTAACTTCTTCTTATATTATCAGAGGATTGCACACCCTACTGAAGAATGCAATGCCTTTAAAAATTGGTGGCAAGGGTATGTCGCTCACAGGCAACACTTCAAGAGGATGAAGCGTGAAGCTCGTCGACAGCGGAAAAATGCGACAGATGAACGAGGAAGAGCTGCCGGCAACTATCACATAGTTGATAGCAGGGGATCGTAAGTTCTCACCTTCGGGAGTGATTCTGAAAAAGAAATGGCTCTCGGCCCTCTCTTGAAAGAATCCACCTCAGGAAAAGAGGAAGAAACGAAGACCTGTGAGAACATTCAGCTGCGCAATCGCACGCTACCTAAAAAGAATCTCGGACCCGCAAACAAGGGATCAAACAAAAGGGATAAGAGGAAAGAAAAGGTCCCTGAAGATATCTCCCTCGATGACCGAGTTGTCTAAGAGCTCGCAGCCAAGGACCCCGCCCAAGAAAAACAAAGTGGATTACAACGTTCTGGCGCATCTGAGGAAGATACCCTCGCAGCTAAGCATTCTCGATGCCCTTCTGCTATCCAAAGAGGCGAGAGATTCTCTGATCAAGGAGTTACAAGAGCCTGACCAGTTTCAAGCTTTCCTCGCCGAAGAAAAGATGAAGGACGAGTTGGAAGAAATTCATACAGCTGACATCACTTTCGGAGATGAAGATCTCCTCCTCGGAATATGCGAGCACAACCGTCCCCTATATGTCTTCGGATATTGCCATGACATTAAGATAGGGAAGATCCTAGTTGACAACGGGTCCTTTGTCAATCTCCTACATGTCAGGGTGCTAAAGGAAATCTGCATGAGCGTTCAATACCTCGCTCGGGATAAAAACACTATCTCCGGTTTCGATTCCTAGTCATTGCGGACGCTTGGGTCCGTGATACTGACGTTACGCTTTGGGCTGCTCGTCACTGACATCAAGTTTCATATCATTGACGCCAAGAATTGTTACAACGCTTTGCTCGGCAGGCCTTGGTTACACGAGTACAACATTATCCCTTCTACACAACATCAGTGTATGAAGTATTTCAAGGATGGTCTCGAGTATACCGTGACAGGGGAGCTGAACCCATTCTCCATGAATGAAGTCCGCAAATATGAGGACGCAAAGTACTTTCTGCCAGACTTTGAAAACACGGAAAGATTCCATAAACCTGAGAATAAGCAAAAAGTTATCACCACCATTCCAGTCTTCGGGAGCGATACCGAGGAGGAGCAAGAGATGGTCTATTCAGGGCCTCCCCGATACAACAAACCGGGACCATCTACCCCTATTCTGGTTTTTGGCAGTGACTGTGAAGATGAGGTCAACGCAGTATTCTCGGCTCGTCCATCAGTGCAAGCCTTCATTGGAGATAATCAGAGTTTGCGGATCGCTATGGTTTCGCAAGAGCATTATAAAGAGCTCGACGCATTTGATACCTATAGTGTACAAGAACTGCAGACGTTCTACGTCCCTCCCAGGCGAAGAGATGAAAAGGCGATCCTCTTTTATCGATCCATGGAAACCAAAGTGGAGAAAGAGATCTGGCATGGGGCCGATTCTACGCTTGACAAACTCCAGCCCATCCGTCTGCCCAGATACTACACAGAAGGATTAAAAAGGCCGTTGAGGCACCAAGGCGTACCCTTGAAGCAGACCGCGCGAAAAGCCCAGTTCTACAACAGGATCTGGAGCGTCCCTGGAACTCAGCGCAAATTGCCCAACGGGAGAATGGAAATGATCGGGATTGGATATGTTCAATCCAAGAAACGGGAGCGATTCCATGTCCGCTGTTATACATGATTCCGATGAAGAAGGAGATACTCTGTTAAAAGACGCTAACCCTGAACCAAGACGAGGTCCCGCCATGAAAATGCCAAGTCCGTCGTTTGAAGAACAGATAGACAAGCTAATAAGAGAAGCGGGTCAAAAGGTCCGGGATGATCATAGTCGCGAAATGGCCATCTACGAGAAAGCCAGGACGCAGCGTCTCCTTCAGCAGGCTACGAAGGATGACGATGCCCTTCGTCGCCAGTCCGTCATACAAAAGACCCGACGCAGAGGTAGAAACAAGCTAAAGAGCGGGAAGAACGTTTGACAACAACAAAGCGGGTCCAAGAAGCCGTGCGATCGAGAATTGAGCAGCCAAGATTCATCTCTTATAAAGAAGATGGGTCGAGCATATTCTTTTCCCCAAGACAAGACAAGGAAGATATTCAATCTTGTCATTAAACATCAGATGATTACCCTCCCGGAGTCCAAGCACCCCAAACAAGCAAGTGAGGTTCATCACCCAGACTATTGCTCCTATCACCGAGTAACAGGACATCCTCTTGAAGACTGCTTCACCTTCAAAGACCGGGTAGAAGACCAGTATCAGCAAGGCAGGTTCGCTTTATCTAATAGTTGGAGGGTAACCCTGCTACAGAAGCATGAACCAAAAGCCACGTATGCAACGAGAGTAGAGCCGTATCAATATCGGTCTTGGAAGCGATATCGTACTTGTCACGCGATAACGCTGTCAGGAGTAGGAGTACGCGAGGATATGGCTGAACTCCCCTGGTGCTTCGAAAATGACGACGACGAAGTGATCTCAGAGTTTCCATCGGTACCAAAAGAGCTGGAAGATGGGGTACATACTACTGCAGATAACCTCAGAAAAATCGACTTGGGGACGGCAAATGACCCACGGCCGACGTTCGTCAGTGAACTGTTGTCCGAAGAAAAGGTGGCCACGCTAAAAGACGTGCTCATGCAGTATAAAGACTGCTTCGTATGGAACTATTCCGAGATGCCAGGATTAGATCCAGAAATAGCTGTCCACAAGTTGGCGATATCTCCGGATGTCAAGCCAATCAAACAAGCGCCGAGAAGAATGCGGCTCGAACTTGAAATGAGCATCAACGCCGAAGTCAAGAAGTTAATAGACTCCGGCTTCATCCAATAGGTTCAGTACCCTGACTGGATTGCCAACATCATCCCAGTGATGAAGAAAAATAGGACAGTGCGCATCTGCATGGACTTTCGAGACCTCAACAAAGCTTGCCCGAAGGATGATTTTCCTGTACCGGTTACCGAGCTGATGATAGATAACACGTCCACTCACAAAGTCTTCTCCTTCATGGACGGCTCATCGGGGTACAATCAAATAAAGATGCATCCCGAAGACTAGAAGCATACCACTTTCCGGACCCTTTTGGGTATATTCTGCTACAGAGTGATGCCTTTCGGTCTGAAGAACGCCGGCACTACTTATCAGAGGGCCATGACGAAGATTTTCGATGACGTCATATACGAAATCGTTGAATGCTATATCAACGACCTCGTGGTTAAAAGAAAATCGCACGAGGAACACTGGGAGCATCTAAAGATAGTGTTTCAGCGTCTTCGGAAATACAACTTGAAGATGAACCTTCTGAAATGCGCATTCGGAGTTTCCTCAGGCAAATTCCTAGGATTCATCGTACGACATCGGGGCATCGAAATAGACCCGTCAAAGATCAAGGCGATCATGGAAATGCCTCCTCCAAGGACTCTGAAACAATTGAGGTTTCTCCAAGGAAAGCTCGCATACATCCGACGGTTCATAGCTAACCTCTCCGGAAAATGTCGTCCCTACAGTCACTTAATGAAGAAGGGAACCCCGTTCGTCTGGGATCACAGATGCCAAAGCGCACTAGACGAAATCAAGCAATATTTGCAGAATCCGCCGGTACTGACTACTCCGGTCAAGGGAAAGCCTCTCATCCTGTACACAACCGCCATTGAGGGTTCTCTAGGCGCATTATGGGCACAAGAAAATGACCAAGAGAAGGAGAGAGCCCTCTATTATTTGAGTCGAGTTCTCCTGAGGACAGAAAACAATTACTCCCCCATTGAAAAACACTGCCTGGCGTTAATCTTCGTGATAACAAAGCTCAGGTGCTATGCGTTGGTGTATGAGGTCCATTTCATATCAAAAGTGGATCCTCTCAAGTATTTGATGTCAAGAGCCATACTAACAGGACGACTCACTAAATAAGCCCTCCTCTTGATGGAGTTCTCGATAACTTGTTGTAACAACCGAGCCCAATACTACTAATTTCTGTTACCTTATGATTGGAGTATGGCCTTTATTTCATTTATCTTGCTTGATTATTACTTATTGTAATTTTACCCCGTCAATTCATTTCTGCATATAACAATTTAAGGCATCTAAAATAAAATTAAAAATATTCGTCATAGCCTGCTTGACACCCCTTACCCCGTTGTAGCGTCCGTGCATCGTGTTCTCGTCACGTTCAGTGAAACGGGCGATTTTGGACGGCTACGCGCACGTACGTGTGTCCGTTTTGGGGGTATGCTTTTGATTGTTAAATACTTCATTTTAAATTTTGGATCGCGCCTAAAATTTTCTTATTTCAATTTCAAATTTTTGGACCCGACCCGGACGCAATTTGGAAATGTTTTACTTTGCGCCGAAAACCCAATTTCTAATATATTTTGTAACCTCAGAATATTTTCCGTTTCATTTAAATCTTTCACACAATTTTCTTGGCCAGCCAATCAATTTCGTTTATTTTCCCCGTAGGCCCCACTTTCTCTCTCTCTCCCCGTTTCTCTCTCTCTTTCTCCGTATATCTCTCTCTCTCTCTCCCGTCTCTATCTGTCTCTCTCTCTCCCTATATCTCTCTCTCTCTCTCTCTCCCTATATATATATATATATATATATATATATATATATATATATATATATATATATATACATATAAGTTTCCAACCCCTCCATTTTCTTCCTTTTCAGCGTAACCCAAACCTCACGAACCCTAGCCGCCGTGCCCCTCGCCGCCGCAGCCCCAACGCCGACACCACCATCACCGGCCTCCTCGCCTCCTCACCCTCGTCATCTCCGCTACACCCTCTTTCCTCCCTCATCAACCTCCGTGCACCCTGCACCAGCAACCGCGGCCACATACAGCCGCAACTCGTCGTGGGATCGCCACCGGCGATCTCCATACGTCCCGAGCCTCGCAAGCACCCCCTCGGTGAGTTTCACATCCCCCCATCTTCTCCTTTCTTCGTCTTCCTTCTCTGGTTCAAGTTTCTTGATCTGAAAATTTTCCGCCGTCATCGCAGGCCGACCGTCGGAGCTCCGTCGACGTGGTCGACCATCACCACCCCTCCACAGATCCTCGTGAGCACCCACTCCTCTATCCTCCTTCCCTTCTCTCTTCTTGATTGTTCTATTCTCTTTCCATGCTTTTTTAAGTATTGTTATTCACTTTTCTGTACTTGGCCGAAATCCGGCCGTGCCGGCGACGCGTCCCAACGTTCCAGCGAGGTATCCCGACCCGTGTGGTTCCACTGTTCGTCGTTTGGGTTCATTCCGTGAACCGTGCGCCCGTCGCGAGTTTCCCCGCTGACGTTTTACGTTCCGTTTTCCTGATTCGCGACCCATCGAGGCAAGTACCCCTTGCTACATGCTAAACAATATTTACATATACATTGATGACCCCCTAAACTTGTAGTGTAACTTTAGCACGATAATTTCCTATTTTCATGTTCAATATTATTATATGTCATTTTATCTTTCAAACTTGGAATCTGCCGTTTACAATTAAACCTAATAACCACATTTACATGTTTTAATTACACCTTCGCTGATGATGTAGCCTATGACACCTTATCTATCGTTTTACTTCATTCAGACACTCGTGTACATTTAACCTGCATAAACGGTGATTTCATCCATGGAACTTATAGATATATATCATTGCAACCATGAAGTCTTAAACTTGTTAACATGATTAAATGGCTATAATTGTCTTACTGCATTCTTATAATGTTGAAATCATCTCTGTGACACAACGGATAACCGTACTGCAAATTGAGTGAATCTGCCTATTGTTTAATTCGTTGCTTAAATTTATGCTGTTGATAACCATGCTTGATTATGTAACTGAGTATGAGCACACCCATGATATCGTTTACATCTTGACCTGACTTGCTTCATACATCTTGATTGACCCAACATAGTACTGTATACTGCTTGACTTGACCTGACCCGTTGCCCGATCTTGTGTCTAATGCCAACAAACCTGACATGTAGTCCTCATGGACCGTTCCTGTTGTCTATCCAGACAAACCTGTTTACCTGATCCTGTGTTGGCATTAGTTTCTTGATTACGGGATACCTGACTTGACATACACTTATAACTTGGGGGTATGGGGAAATCAAATGTGAAACTTGACCTGTAACTCAATAGTTCGCTACCTGTTCTGATCAGTTTTAGGCTAGGCCAGCCTTGGAATGATGATGCTGACATCATTCATCTGTATACATTCCTGTTTGGTGCCTAGCGGCATGTCTCGGTTTTAGCCTGAGAATCTTGGGGTTGTGGTCCCGGGTATGTACGGGATACTATTGAGTTACATCGATGATTCATCAATTTGGTTTCAAAGACTTTAGAATAGAAAATCTTATAGAACAGTTTAGTTTACCCACTGCACAATACCCTGCACTGCTCTGATTCATATTATTATTACCCTTGTTTTATTCATGTTTATATTCTCATTGCCTGTTTATTATGTTATTACTTGATGACTTGACGCGCTGACGTCTGGGTTTTGCATGGCCCAGATTCCGTACCGCTGTCGCAATCCAAGCAGGAGTACTTCAGCCGACAGGCTGAGCTGTGAGTGTCACCAGTAGTTAGTTTTCTTTCCTGCATTTATTTCCTGATGTGAGCCCGCATTATGGGACATACACTCCAGTCATTTTGTATTGGATCTTTCGCTTCCGCATTTTATTATTCTTGACTCATGATTTATCTTGGATTATGGACATGTTTAGATAGTTTTATTTTGTTCTTGATATCTCTACAACCGTAATGTGACTGTGGATGGATACTTCCTACCCACAGGTAGCATGGTTGGCTATGTCACATGCCCATTTTAGCATACTCTGGGAAGCGGGACGTGACATGTTTCTTTTGGTATCAGAGCCATAGGTTAGTCGGGTTGATTCTTTTGTAGTTGGGTATTGTACCCAATACCCGAATCTGAAAACCCGTGTTTAGGAAACATGTCCTGCCATCTTGCCGTTTTACCGTTCTTGAATCAAATTCTTCCTGATTATGTCTTCTACGATGTGCAAACTTCCTTTGCATATCGACTCGAAAACCTGATTCCTTGTTATCTCTAGGACTTAAGCGACTTGGGTAGAGTTATGTAATTGTGGCTATGATACCGCGGCATAGTTACAATGTGGCACTCTATTTAAGTAACTTGGAGTTCTAGCCTTAATCTATATTTCGAATCTATCATCATGCTAATGTTGGGTATTTTGATTTCAGGAATATGGCCGGTAAGAATTAGAAGACGTACCAAAGACGTGTGGACGAAGCCGCCATGCTTGGAGTGATAAGGGGAATGCTGGAAAATCAAAAGAGACAGACCGAGCTGAAGCCGGTGTCTGCGCTGAACCAAACGTCCGTACGTAGAAGTGTTCCGGTGAACAGACGCAGCATAGCACCAATGAAGAAAACAATTGTGGTTGATCGGAAGAGGAGCGTGATTTGTAACTACTGCCATGTATACGGACATGTGCAAAAGGATTGTCGAAGGAGGCTGGGACTCTGTTTGGTTTGTGGAGCGGCAGATCACGCTGTTAGTGCTTGTCCGTCGAAGCTTCGTATGAGGGATGATTTTCAGAAGCCTCCGCAGAGACCGTTCCAGGGACAGAAACAGCTGACTCAAGGACCTAATCAGGCTCGAGCTTTTACCTTGACAGCTGAAGAAGCTAAGGCGTCAGGAGAAGTTGTTTCAGGTACTCTACTCGTTCATGGTTTTCCCGCATTAGCGTTATTTGATTCTGGTGCGTCCCATTGTTTTATGTCATCCAAGTTTATAACTACACACTCGATTGGACACACGACCCTGTCTAGTTTCTGGGACATACACACTGGGAATGGGAAAATCATAGCTAGTAGGGAATGTAAAGATTGTACAGTTGTTGTGTGCGGACGGGAGCTTTTTGCAGATTTCTTGGTGATTGATACGGATAGCTACGAGGTTGTCTTGGGAATGGATTTTCTTGACACTTTCCACGCTCACATTGACTGTAGGGCAAGGAAGGTAATTTTCCAGATTCCCGGATATCCCGAGTTTAGCTTCACCGAAGGAAGCAATTCTGTCGGGCCAGTCGAGTTTAGGGCTAGGCCGACAAACAATATTCTTGCATCAATGGAAGTTGATGAAAGTGAAGAGCCGGCTGTTGTTCATGATTTTATGGACGTGTTTGAAGATATATCGGGTTTACCGCCACAGCGAGATGTGGAGTTCGCAATTGATCTTATTCCTGGTGCAGCGCCAGTATCCAAAGCGTATTATCCAATGGCGCTAGTAGAGTTGGAAGAAGTCAAGAAACAGGTTGCTGAACTGCTTGAGAAGGGTTGGATTCGAAGCAGTAGCTCGCCATGGGGCGCTCTAGTTCTTCTAGTAAAGAAGAAGGATGGCACAAGAAGGATGTGCATCGACTATCGAGAATTAAACCGGGTGACTATTAAGAACAAGTACCCGATCCCTCGCATTGGCAAACTTTTCGAGCAGCTTAGTGGCGCGAGGGTATTCTCGAAGCTGGATTTGCGATCCGGATATCATCAGGTCCGAGTGAAAGCAGAAGATAATTGCAAGACGGCATTCCAAACTTGGTATGGACATTACGAATACTTAGTGATGCCCTTCGGAGTAACGAATGCGCCGACAGTATTCATGGACTTGATGAACCGAATCTTTTCACCATTCTTGGACCAGTTTATTGTGGTATTCATTGACGATATTCTGGTTTACTCGAAGAGTTTTGAAGAGCATACTGAGTATTTGAAGATCGCACTGCAGACGTTGAGACAGGAGAAGCTATATGCGAAGATGAGTAAGTGCGAGTTTTGGCTGGAGGAAGTAAAGTTTTTGGGGCATGTTGTGTCTGGCGATGAAATTGCCGCCGATCCAGAAAAGATTGCAGCAGTTTGAGATTGGCCGATTCCAAAGAATGCTGCGGAGATAAGAAGTTTTCTTGGACTCGCCGGGTATTACAGAAGATTCGTGGAGAACTTTGCTCGTTTGGCGGAGCCGTTAACCAAGCTTATGCACAAGGAGGTACCTTTTGTATGGACGGATAGGTGTGCGATGGCTTTGAGACGTTGAAGCAGAAGTTGATAACCGCCCCTATTCTGACCGTGCCAGACAATTCCGGAGGATTGGTGATTCACAGCGACGCATCTGGGAAAGGACTGGGATGTGTTTTGATGCAGCATGGTAAGGTTGTAGCGTACGCATCGAGACAGTTAAAGACCTATGAGAAGAATTACCCAACTCATGACTTGGAACTTGCGGCTGTGATTTTCTCTTTGAAGATTTGGAGACACTACCTTTTGGGCGAAAGGGTCGAAGTTTTTACTGATCATAAGAGCTTGAAGTATGTGTTCACACAGAAAGAGCTTAATATGAGGCAGCGTAGATGGTTGGAGCTGATGGTTGATTACGATCTTGATCTTAAGTACCATCCAGGGAAGATTAATGTCGTGCCGGATGCGCTTAGTCGGTTACCAGCAATTCAGATGTTAACTACGCAGAAGGAGCTCGTTGAAGATTTTCGAAGATTTGACTTGGAGGTTGTGCTACCGCATTCTACGGGACTGTTGATGCAACTGCAAGTACATTCATCGTTGATCGAGAATATTAAAGCAGCACAATCGCAGGATCCTAGACTGCAAAAGTTTTAAGAACAGGTTGAAGTCGGACTACGAACGGATCTATTAATCTATGAAGATGGTTCGTTGAAGTATGGTAGCCGTTTATGTGTGCCAAAGGGGGATATTCGTGAAGAGCTTATGAAGGAGGTACACAGTTCAGCTTATTATGTACATCCAGGAGGCACAAAGATGTACCGAGATATTCGATAGCATTTCTGGTGGGAAGGCATGAAACGGGAGATTGCTCGCTTTGTGGCAAAGTGCTTGGTGTGTCAGCAAGTTAAGGCTGAACATCAAAGGGTTGCTGGTTTATTGCAACCACTTCCGATTCCTCAGTGGAAGTGGGAACATATAACCATGGATTTCGTGACGGCTTTACCGCGAAGTCCAAAAGGAAACAATGCTGTATGGGTGATTGTTGATCGTTTGACCAAGGCATCTCACTTTATTCCTTTTCGGGTTGGTCAATCAACAGAGACTTTGGCAGAGTGGTACATGCAAGAGATTGTAAGATTGCATGGAGTACCGGTGAGCATCGTGTCCGATCGGGACACTCGGTTCTTATCACACTTTTGGCAGAGTTTACAGGAAAGTTTGGGGATTCGATTGAAGTTTAGCACTGTTGGATATATGTATGCCCTAGAGGCCATTATGTGATAGTGGATGTATCTATACATGTATATATATATATATATATTCAGTATGCATTCTTGCTCGATATGATAGTATGCTATCTGGTTCTTCTTTATCTGACATGTTGATTTGATCATGCTTTTATTCATTCATGCATGCTGATAAAGCCCTGAGGATATAGGCTTGACTACTTTGATTATGATGGAGATCATACTAGTGGGACATCTGTAGTCTGTAAGCATATCCTGGAATGTCCCTAGTCGTAGGTATATCGAGACGGGGCATTGATATACCAGAGTAGACTAGCGTATATGATACTAGACCCATTCGATGGGCGATGAATGTTCCCACATTCATTGATGTTTGACATCAAGATCATATACGGGTGCTCAGTGCTGACTGGGTACACCGGATGGACTCACCGAGAACTCCTATATGGAATTATATCTATCGTCGGATAGCAGTTTTTAGGTGACACTGGTACAGGTTAGTCTGTAGACCCGAGATCGTCATAGAGTCTTGTGTGTTCTCCCACTGTACTTTGATTGCCACCCTACCATGGCTCTACCGAGTCATGCAAACAGGTGGCCGTTGGGTACAGTCCCGAGACACACGTAGACGATGAGCGATAGAAGGGGTTTCGTCTCTCCCGGTATTGGGAGTTGATGCTGTGCTGTGCCCGACTGGTTATATCAGTAAGTCCCTGGCTAGGGCTGCTGAGATTTACTGATAAGTGTTATCAGTAGTTTCTCGATCTGTTATAGACCATTCACCGGCACGACTTATTGAGTTATTGGGGTCGACGTGACCATCCCTAGGCTCGATATACAGCATATCTGACGAAGAGACCGGACTGTACGGTAGTGTTGCCGGTTGGCTCGACGGGAGTTGTAGCAGGTTCGCTTGTTTTCTTCTGATCGCTCAATACCCGGGTGGCCGTTACGTTTAGCTGACCGCTTGCGGCTTGGGGGTACCTGATATGATCATCACCCTCTACCGGCGTATTGACGAGTCTTAGAGTCCCACAAAGGAGTTACCCAGTCCAGGCGAAACGTTGTGGTGCGCGTATGCGATATGCGCATGCACCCGATTAAAATGTGCGTATATGATACCGAACATTGATCGGGTGAACTGCTTTTGGTGGGGTCATATGAGATATGACCGGATTGATAAATCAAGTGTTGATTTATCATTTAACCATTAGTTTTCTCACTTAAAACCTTTTCTTGGATGATGGATGTGTGCATGCATGTGTGTTTTTCATTCTTTCTTTCATGCTAGTTTCATGCACATGTGGATGTGCATACATGCATACATACATACACCCATCCATCATGGTTGTTAGCATATGGAAATGGTGGCAATATAAGACTCACACCATGGATTAAATAATGGATTATTATTTAATTTTGGTTTTAAAACAAAATGAAAAGAAAAGGATAATCATTCTAGTTTCTACATTCTTCTTCTAACCTAACCAAGCTCAACTACCACTAACCTAGGGTTATCCTTCTCTTTATCATTTAAAACCCAAGTTAAATTAACTCTCCATCATTTAATCATGGTTGAATGCAAGAAGGAAATAAATATATATAGTGATATATTTCATTTTCTTTTTCAACTAAATGTTATTTTTTCACCTCTTGTTAAAAATAGCCACCATCTTCATCCTCCTTCACCTTTTCCTCTCTAGTTTTGTCTAGTGAGTTAAACACAATTAAAGAAAGGTTTTTGAAGTGAGATCCTTAGCCACAACATCATTCTACTCAAGTCTAGCCAACTTGATTAGAGTGTTCTCTTTGCTTTTCCAAAGTTGCAAGCTTGGACGGGAAACTTCGGGTGGATCGTCGTGGACGAAAGAGGACTACAAGTGGACCTTCTTCCAACACCCTAGAGACTAAGGAGTCAAGCAAAAGGGGAGCTAGAAAGGTTGTAGCCTTCAAACCCTAATTTTTATTAGCTTAAAGTTTCGTAACCCTAATTTTCTAGGATCGATTCCTTTGCGTGTTTGTTTGGCACCTTAAAAATACATACTTTGAGACATGTGATGCTTCAAAACTCTTCATAGGGTGCTAGGCAAACCTTTCAAGCACAGCTTATCATCCTCAAACTGATGGTCAGTCGGAGAGAACAATCTAAACTCTTGAAGATATGTTGAGAGCATGCATGTTGGACTTCAAGGGGTCTTGGGAGGATCATCTACATTTGGTGGAGTTTTCTTACAACAACAGTTTTCAGGCAACTATCCAGATGGCTCCATTTGAAGCTTTGTATGGTCGTAAATGCCGTTCACCTGTTTGCTGGGACGATGTCGGTGAACGAAGATTATTGGGACCAGATTTGGTTGTGCAGACAATTGAGGAAGTTAACACTATCAGAAATCATATGAAAGTAGCTCAAGACCGACAAAAGAGTTGGGCAGATACGTCGAGAAGACCTCTAGAGTTCGCCGTGGGTGATTTGGTATTCTTGAAGATATCACCGACTAGAGGGTTGATTCGTTTGGAAGTCGAGGAAAGCTCAGTCCTCGATTCGTTGGACCCTTTGAGATCTTGGAGCGTGTTGGTGAGGTAGCGTATCGTTTGGCGTTACCACAGTCCTTGGCGAATGTGCACGATGCGTTTCACGTATCTCAACTCCGTAGGTATGTTCGAGATGAAACGCACGTATTGGATCATTCGGAGCTAACAGTACGAGAAGACTTGATTTTTGAGGAGCGACCGATTGGAATTGTGGATCGAAGGGAAAAGGTTCTTAAGAACAAGGTGATCTCTCTTGTGCTTGTTTCTTGGGGTAATCGCTCGCATGGAGAGTCCACTTGGGAACGAGAAGATGAAATCCGGCAGAAGTTTCCTCATCTTTTCTTATAGTTATTTGTTGTTTATCCTTGTATTCTTGGAATTTCGAGGACGAAATTCTTTTGTAGTTGGGTATAATGTAACAACTGAGCCCAATACTACTAATTTCTGTTACCTTATGATTGGAGTGTGGCCTTTATTTCATTTATCTTGCTTGATTATTACTTATTGTAATTTTACCCCGTCAATTCATTTCTGCATATAACAATTTAAGGCGTCTAAAATAAAATTAAAAATACTCGTCATAGCCTGCTTGACACCCCTAACCCTGTTGTAGTGTCCGTGCATCGTGTTCTCGTCCCGTTCAGTGAAACGGGCGATTTTGGACGGCTACGCGCACGTACGTGTGTCCGTTTTGGGGGTATGCTTTTGATTGTTAAATACTTCATTTTAAATTTTGGATCCCGCCTAAAATTTTCTTATTTCAATTTCAAATTTTTGGACCGGACCCGGGCGCAATTTGGAAATATTTTACTCTGCGCCGAAAACCGAATTTCTAATATATTTTGTAACCTCAGAATATTTTCCGTTTCATTAAAATCTTTCACACAATTTTCTTGGCCAGCCAATCAATTTCGTTTATTTTCCCCGTGGGCCCCACTTTCTCTCTCTCTCCCCGTCTCTCTCTCTTTCTCCGTATATATATCTCTCTCTCCCGTCTCTATCTGTCTCTCTCTCTCTCCCTATATCTCTCTCTCTCCTCTATATATATATATATATATATATATATATATATAAGTTTCCAACCCCTCCATTTTCTTCCCTTTCAGCGTAACCCAAACCTCACGAACCCTAGCCGCCGTGCCCCTTGCCGCCGCAGCCCCAACGCCGACACCACCATCACCGGCCTCCTCGCCTCCTCAACCTCGTCATCTCCGCTACACCCTCTTTCCTCCTTCATCAACCTCCGTGCACCCTGCACCAGCAACCGCGGCCACCTACAGCCGCAACTCGTCGTGGGATTGCCGCCGGCGATCTCCTTACGTCCCGAGCCTCGCAAGCACCCTCCTCGGTGAGTTTCACATCCCCCCATCTTCTCCTTTCTTCGTCTTCCTTCTCTGGTTCAAGTTTCTTGATCTGAAAATTTTCCGCCGTCATCGCAGGCCGACCGCCGGAGCTCCGTCGACGTGGTCGACCATCACCACCCCTCCACAGATCCTCGTGAGCACCCACTCCTCTATCCTCCTTCCCTTCTCTTTTCTTGATTGTTCTCTTCTCTTTCCATGCTTTTTTAAGTGTTGTTATTCACTGTTCTGTACTTGGCCGGAATCTGGCCGTGCCGGCGACGCGTTCCGACGTTCCAGCGAGGTACCCCGACCCGTGTGGTTCCACTGTTCGTCGTTTGGGTTCATTCCGTGAACCGTGCGCCCGTCGTGAGTTTCCCCGCTGACGTTTTACGTTCCGTTTTCCCGATTCGCGGCCCATCGAGGCAAGTACCCCTTGCTACATGCTAAACAATATTTACATATACATTGATGACCCCCTAAACCTGTAGTGTAACTTTAGCACGATAATTTCCCATTTTCATGTTCAATATTATTATATGTCATTTTATCTTTCAAACTTGGAATCTACCGTTTACAATTAAAACTAATAACCACATTTACATGTTTTAATTACACCTTCACTGATGATGTAGCCTATGGCACCTTATCTATCGTTTTACTTCATTCGGACACTCGTGTACATTTAACCTGCATAAACTGTGATTTCATCCATGGAACTTATAGATATATATCATTGCAACCATGAAGTCTTAAACTTGTTAACATGATTAAATGGCTATAATTGTCTTACTGCATTCTTATAATGTTGAAATCATCTCTGTGACACAACGGATAACCGTACTGCAAATTGAGTGAATCTGCCTATTGTTTAATTCGTTGCTTAAATTTATGCTGTTGATAACCATGCTTGATTATGTAACTGAGTATGAGCACACCCATGATATCGTTTACATCTTGATCTGACTTGCTTCATACATCTTGATTGACCCGACATGGTACCGTATGCTGCTTGATTTGACCTGATGTACCATGACCTGACCCGTTGCCCGATCTTGTGTTTAATGCCAACTAACCTGACATGTAGTCCTCATGGACCGTTCCTGTTGTCTATCCAGACAAACCTGTTTACCTGATCCTGTGTTGGCATTAGTTTCTTGATTACGGGATACCTGACTTGACATACACTTATAACTTGGGGGTATGGGGAAATCAAAGGTGAAACCTGACCTGTAACTCAACAGTTCGCTACTTGTTCTGATCAGTTTTAGGCTAGGCCAGCCTTGGAATGATGATGTTGACATCATTCATCTGTACACATTCCTGTTTGGTGCCTAGCGGCATGTCTCGGTTTCAGCCCGAGAATCTTGGGGCCGTAGTCCCGGGTATGTACGGGATACTATTGAGTTACATCGATGATTCATCAATTTGGTTTCAAAGACTTTAGAATAGAAAACCTGATAGAACAGTTTAGTTTACCCACTGCACAATACCCTGCACTGCTCTGATTCATATTATTGTTACCCTTGTTTTATTCATGTTTATATTCGCATTGCCTGTTTATTATGTTATTACTTGATGACTTGACGCGCTGACATCTTGGTTTTGCATGGCCCAGATTTCGTACCGCTGTCGCAGTCCGAGCAGGAGTACTTCAGCCGACAGGATGAGCTGTGAGTGTCACCAGTAGTTAGTTTTCTTTCCTGCATTTATTTCCTGATGTGAGCCCGCATTATGGGACATACACTCCAGTTATTTTGTATTGGATCTTTCGCTTCCGCATTTTATTATTCTTGACTCATGATTTATCTTGGATTATGGACATGTTTAGATAGTTTTATTTTGTTCTTGATATCTCTACAACCGTAATATGACTGTGAATGGATACTTCCTACCCACAGGTAGCATGGTTAGCTATGTTACATGCCCATTTTAGCGTACTCTGGGAAGCGGGGCGTGACACTTGTCGTCCGCTTAAGGTAGTGAAAGGCCAGGTCATCACCGACTTCTTCGCTGAGCATCCGATACCTGCCGATTCTCCCTTGAACTGCGAATTGCCAGACGAGCACGCGTTTGACACGATCGACGGGGAGAAAGGAGGGAGTGATACCCAATGGGAACTCTACTTCGATGGAGCATCTTCTATGAAGAAGCGAAAGCACAACTCCCCCATAATCAAATATGGGGTGGGCCTCATCTTTGTGACTCCACAAGGAGGGATAATGCGCTTTGCCTTTTCCTTAACAGAGCCGAGGACGAACAATGAAGCCGAATATGAAGCTTTGATAGCAGGTCTTGAGATCGCTGTCGACATGGGAATCGAAAGCCTCCTCATATACGGAGACTCCGAACTGGTCGTTAGCTAAGTAAACGACGACTATCAGACGTGCAAACCGGAGTTGGTAAAGTACGGCGAGAGAGTGCAGCAACTACTGACTCAAATTCCCTCCTACGCTCTGGAAAGCATTCCGCGTACGGAAAATAGTAAGACGGATGCTTTAGCCATGCTCGCTAAAGAACTGGCCGACGAGAACCTCGATAACGTAAGGATCGTTGTGCAAAGCCGCCGGGTTCTTGCACTGGCAGAAATATTTCCGGAGTCGTCCGAAGAAAAGGGAGCGACCGAGCAGGCGACCCTACAAATAAAAGACGAAGAAAAGGCTAAGGATTGGAGAGAAGTCTTTATAGACTACTTCAAATTCCGTCGAACACCTGAAGATGCGTCCTCAAGACATCAGCTCATGAAACGAGCCCTGTCTTTCACCTTCGTCAATGATACTCTATATAAGATATCGTTTGACTCCCTGTGGCTAACGTGCCTATGACCTGAAGAAGCAAGGAGAATCGTCCAAGAAACTTACGACGGACTCTGCGGTTCTCACCAAGCCGGGTCGAAGATGAAGCTAAAGATCAAAAGAATAGGCTACTATTGGCCTACGATGATTCAGGTCTGCCTTGAATACGCGAAGCAATGCCATTCATGCCAGATTCATGGAGATTTCATCCACCAGCATCCAAATCCTCTACATCCAATGGTGTCTAGATAGCCATTCGAAATGTGGGGAACTGACATAATCGGGCCCATTGAACCAGCATCGTCTAGAGGACATCGGTTCATACTGGCGACAACTGATTACTTCTCCAAGTGGGCAGAAGCGGTATCACTAAGAGAAGTGAAGACAAAGAATATTCTCCATTTCTTCAAGACACACGTCATCTATCGGTTCAGCACTCCGCGACGGATTATCTCCGATAACGGGCCAGCCTACAGAAGCCATAAGATCAGCCACTTCGCACAGCAGCATAATATAGACTGGAGATACTCTTCGGTCTATAATCCCCGAGCTAACGGTTTGGCTGAGACTTTCCAACAAGACCTTGATGAAGATCGTGAAAAAGACGGTGTCCAAAAATAAAAAGGACTGGCACGAGAGACTGCATGAAGCTCTCTGGGCATATCGAACTACCTTCAAAACGGCCACAAACACAACGACGTATGCATTGGTATTCGGCACTGAAGCAATACTCCCCTTAGAGATTGAGCTGCCCTCTCTGCGAGTAGCAGTTCACTACGAGCTAACAGACGAAGAGAATGCTCATCTTCGGCTTGAGGAGCTCGATGCCCTTGACGAAACCCGACACATAGCGCAGCAAAACTTGGAGGCTTACAAAGCAAAAGATGACGCGCTCATACGAGAGATTGACTAGGCCGAGAACATTCCGCCAAGGCGAACTCGTGCTAGTGGTCAAGAGACCTATGATCCCCAATCGTGCCAAACGGGGGAAATTCGAGCCGAACTATGAAGGCCCGTACATCATAGACAAAGTCTACCAGGGTTTGGCTTACTTGCTCATGGATATGCATGGCGAAAGACCCTTCAGGCCAATAAACGGTCAGTTCTTGAAAAAACAGTATGCCTGACGAGTCAGGGCCTAGGTCAACGATAGATGACGACGCCTACGTCGGCTCGCTATCTTCCCAAGCCTGAACTCTATAAGTAATATCCGACGAAACCTTGCCTCGAAAATGTGCGACGGACCGAAACGTCCCTAAACTAACGATGGACCGCAATGTCTTAAAACTTGCAAATGACCGAGACGTCTATAAACTACTACGGACCGCAGCATCTTAAGACCGACGCAAAAAAAAACGGTACGTCCATAAGCGAGATAGGTACGGATGAAAACCTGAAAGGGCTCCGTGAGTAAAAACAGCAGGACTACCGGCGAGTTTGTGAAAACGCGAAAGGGCGCAATCGCGTTAAAAGACACTTGCAAGGTCCTCTCGACCCTGTAAGGAGAAAATATCGGCGTGAGATCCTTACGACTCACAAGGGAGCAACACACTTAGGAATCCCCACGATTCCTAAGGAGAAATTACACTTACAAGATCCTCACGACTCGTAAGGAGAACTCTCTTATGAGACCCTCACGGCTCATAAGATTCAAAAGTCTTAAGTTGCAGGGATCTGAACCTGTTCTTAAGCCATCACCTTTCCCACATTGCCCTACAAGCGTTTCAATATTGACCCTTGTATACAATCAACGGGCACGAATAAATCTTTCCCTAACAAAGTCCCACCAGCGGCTAGGGATATTCTCACACGGTGAATGACCCTTGTAAGTCCTCTCGACTTATAAGAAGAAAACACTCTTGTAAGATCCTTACGACTTATAAGAGAACATATACTTAAGAATCTTCATGATTTTTAAGGAGAAAATGCACTTACGAGATCCTCACGACTCGTAGGGAGAAACACCTTTATGAGACCCTTACGGCTCATGAAGTTAAAAGCCTTAGTCGACAGCATCCTAACCCTGATTGCTAAGCCACCTTTGTTCGAACCGACAAAGGCAAATGATGATTCGTTCTTGACAATATCTCAGTTGTAGCGATACTAATGCCTAAATCGGTATCAAATCCTAAGTCCTTTCACGACAAATGATGATTCACTCCTGGCAATATTCCAGTCGTAGCGATGCTGATGCTAAGACTGGCACCAGATTCCAAGTTCCACACTCGTGATAAAAATTCAGCGAGCCAAAAATGCATATGAAATAGCCGAAATGATGGGGCAACTTTCAACAAAATCAGCAAGTAAAAGACATGGATACAAAAATAGCTGAAATGATTGGGCAACTCGCAATAAAAAGCAGCGAGTAAAAACAAAAATAGCCGAAATAATTGGGCACCGCGAAAAATAGCCGAAATGATTAGGCAATCGCGACTTTCGCGATATAAAAAGCTGAATGATAGAGCATCGCGGAAAGAAATAAAAAATGAAAGAATGAAACTTTTGCCCTACAGGCGAGTCTATACCGACCCCTGTATACAATCCATGGGCATAAACGAAAAGGGAACCACATGTCCCCCACCAGATCCTGTCAAAAAGGAAAGTCAGCTCTCAACAGTAACATCTGCATCCCAGAAGACCAACAACAGCGTTCCTCCTCATTCTAGCAGGATTCAGACGCTACAATCAACCTTGACATTCGTCTCGTTACAACAGATGCAACGTCAGCAAAGTGAAGCGACGGCAAAGTGTCCAGTTCCATAACTCTACGGTTCACAGACAACCTAGAGATTACCTCGACATTCGTCTCGTTACAGCAGATGCAACGTCAGCAAATGACCCCGTCGCGGAAATACGTCGACAAATGACCCCGTCTCGGAAATACGTCAGCAAATGACCCCATCACGGAAATACGTCAGCAAATGACCCCGTCGCGGAAATACGTCTTCAAATGACCCCGTTGCGGAATTACGTCATCAAATGACCCCGTCGCGGAAACACGTCAGCAAATGACCCCATCGCGGAAACACGTCACCAAATGACCCCGTCATGGAAATATGTCATCAAATGACCCCGTTGCGGAAACACGTCAGCAAATGACCCCGTTGCGGAAACACGTCAGCAAATGACCCCGTCGCGGAAATACGTCATCAAATGACCCCTATGTCAGCACATGACCCCGTCTCGGAAATACGTCAGCAAATGACCCTGTCGTGGAAATACGTCATCAAATGACCCCGTCGTAGAAATACGTCATCAAATGACCCCGTCACAGAAATACGTCATCAAATGACCCCGTCGTGGAAATACATTAGCACATGACCCTGTCTCGGAAATACGTCAGCACATGATCCCGTCGCGCGGAAATACATCAGCACATGACCCCGTTGTAGAATTACGTCATCCAATGACCCCGTTGCGGAAACACGTCATCTAATGATCCCGTTGCGGAAACACGTCATCCAATGACCCCGTCTCGAAAACACGTCAGCAAATGACCCCGTCGCGGAAATACATCATCTAATGACCCCGTCGCGGAAACACGCCATCCAATGACCCCGTCTCGGAAACACATCAGCAAATGACCCCGTCTCGGAAACACGTCAGCAAATGACCCCGTCGCGGAAACACGTCAGCAAATGACCCTGTCGCGGAAACACGTCATCCAATGATCCCGTCTCGGAAACACGTCAGCAAATAACCCCGTTGCGGAAATACGGCATCCAATGACCCCGTCGCGGAAACACGTCGTCCAATGACCCCGTCACAGAAATGCATCATCAACTGACCCCGTGCGGCCAAAGTCAACCCTCGACCTCCCCATCAAAGCAATGCTTTGATTCAGGAGCAGGTCAACTCATCAATCACTTACGAGTCCTCTCGACTTGTAAGGAAGAAAATTTTCTTGGGAGATCCTCACGACTCTCAAGAAAAAAAAACACACTTAGGAATCCTCACGATCCCTAAGGAGAAAATACACCTACGAGATCCTCTCGACTCGTAGGGAGACAAATCTTTATGAGACCCTCACGGCTCATAAAGTTGGAAAGCCTTAGGAGGCAGATCTGAACCTGACTCCTAAGCCATCGCTGTCCTGCAAGAAGATCAAGCTAGATTATCTACAAAACACATCTGCTGAAAAGAGACACACCGTCATGAAACAAAATATGTCTTTTATTCATAAATAAAAATGAATACAAAGTACAATCTATAGAAGAATAAAAAAATACTCTCATTTAGGAGTTTGTACAAAAAAAACATATTCATTGTCTTCAAGCTGGCGGACGATTTAATAGAGTTGTCAGTTCATCCTTCTTCCGCCGGGTCTCGGCCTCATAATTTGTTATTGCGATAAGACGGGCCTCTGCCTGAAACTGTTGGGCCTGGTACGAGACAGGCCGACTTTCAAGCTCCAGTTCGGTAACTTTGTGGGCTTCAACCATCTCATGAGTAAAAATGACGGCTTTATCAATAGCTACCACCTTCCTGATAGCTTCTTGAAGCACCCGCCAGAGTTCATATGCATGAGTGGTCTTGGCTGTAAGTTCAGCTTAAAGTTCCCCCAGCGCATTTGAAGCCAGCTCCCTCTCCGGAAACTTTCGGTTGAGCCTCTTCTCGCATGACTACAGATTTGCGGCGCACTGTTCAACTAGCCCCTGCAAGCTCGCCTTTGCAGCCACGACCTCTGAAGGAAGGCGCATGCACTCAAGACCATGTAAGCAAGCCTCCACCCTATGACAAAACTCAACCCAGACATGCACCAATGTTTCACCATGGTCAGCAGCAAGAAAGGGGGGAGAAATGTTGGCTTCGGCAGCAAATTCTTCGGCTGTGAGCGAGCTACCAGCACGAAAGTCTTCGATGAAAGCTGACAAAGAATGAAGGCTTAGGTTCGCCATTCGCTCAGATGCGCATAGAGCATAAGGGCCGGGTGGTATAATAATGCGAGATTCTAGCGGGGTAGGAACAAGCAATGCTGTTAAGATTCATAAAAAAAATCAAAGAGATTTGCAAACAAAGAGCAGATGGAACAGCGTTGAAACCTTACTTACCCACAGTCATGCAAGAAGAGTCTAGAAGATCTCCAGGCCCGTCAAGGATCTCAAATTCGTCGTCAGCTTCCAGAACTACAGAAGACATCAGCATCATTATACAAAATAATAATAATGCCACCAGGAGGACAAATACCACTAATCTTGCCCAGAAGAGAGGACGATGCGTTGAGGGGATATTGCCTGTGGAGCGGCCATCTCGAGTAAACGCTGAAAAGATTTTCTAGGAGACAGATCAGCGATAGATGCCGCCAATCCGCGTAACTCTGAGAAAACGGAAGGATTTAGATAATGAAGAGATCATTAAAACAAAAGATAGAAGAATACCTTCGATGCTCCTCCCGGTTTGAACTGGAGGGATAGCAGCTTCGGCAGCTTCCTCCATGCCCTCAGATACATCATCTGCATTTTTAACACATCAATTTCCCTACTATTTGCACTCATTTAAAGGTGTTCGGTATGAATATAGCACATATTAGCAAAACATCTGTAAAATACCAAATAACATATGTTATATATTATAACCGGCATTTTGAGGGAAATTGAGTGTTTGTCATTGCACGCATGATCTTTTGTATAGCGCAACACTTGTCTCGAGAATCTGTGCAGGAAATTTCAGGTAAAGAACCGAAACTGCTAAAAGTGCTGATAAAAATGCGCAAGGTCCAAGACTTGTGATCTGGCAGTGAACAAGAATGTACAAAAATATTTAAGACATCAGGAAAATACCATGAGGCCAACATCGAGCAACACAGGAATTTTGATGCACCAAGGCAACCAAAGGGCCGCGGATCCGCGGCCGTAGGGCCCTATTGGCGGCGGATCCGCGGCCACGTGATCATGACGTCAGCAGTTCATTACTTCAGGCTTCTCCTTTCAAGGTCCAAACTTCTTCAAGCCAATGCAAATTCCAGAAATCTCCAGAAGCTTCTGTCCGAACAACCAAGCTTCTTATACAAGCTAATCACCTCCAAGCTTTTCAAATAAGCTAGCTAAACCTAGAAGGTTCTTTCCAACCAAGCTTATCAAGGAAGCTAGCTAGCTAACTAACTCTAGAAGCTTCTACTCAACTACCAAGCTTGCAAGTGAAGCTAAACTAAACCTAGTTTCTAAAGGAAGCTAATCCTAATCAAGCTTCTAGGGGAAGCTAAAGGTGAAGGCTATAAAAGGAGACCCAAGGCTTCTTCTCAAAGGTTACTGATCATTCCACATCAATTCACCCACAAGTTGAGTGACATAGCTTGTGCACCCAAACCCTAATCCAATCACCAAAAGCCAAATTCAAGATCTCCGAGTACAAATCAAGCAAGAAGCCTTCAACCTTTTAGAAGCGACGCCGATCTTCAACCGAGCAAGTGATCCAAGACGATCCGCGACTCACGGAGACGATGCGGAGCTAATTCGACGATCGAGTTCTTTCCTCAAATTCTTGTAGTTCTTGAGCGAATTGTAATATAATTGTTGAATAATAAAAGGTGAAATTAGGGAAATTGAGTGTTTATCATTGCACGCATGATCTTTTGTATAGCGCAACACTTGTCTCAAAAATCTGTACAGGAAATTCCAGGTAAAGAGCCGAAACTGCTAAAAGTGCTGATAAAAATGCGCCAAGTCCAAGACTTGTGATCTGGCAGTGAACAAGAATGTACAAAAATATTTAATACATCAGGAAAATACCATGAGGCCAACATCGAGCAACACAGGAATTTTGATGCACCAAGGCAACCAAAGGGCCGCGGATCCGCGGCCGTAGGGCCCTATTGGCAGCGGATCCGCGGCCACGTGATCATGACGTCAGCAGTTCATTACTTCAGGCTTCTCCTTTCAAGGTCCAAACTTCTTCAAGCCAATGTAAATTCCAGAAATCTCCAGAAGCTTCTGTCCGAACAGCCAAGCTTCTTGTACAAGCTGATCACCTCCAAGCTTCTCAAATAAGCTATCTAAACCTAGAAGGTTCTTCCCAACAACCAAGCTTATCAAGGAAGCTAGCTAACTAACTAACTCTAGAAACTTCTACTCAACTACCAAGCTTGCAAGTGAAGCTAAACTAAACCTAGCTTCTAAAAAAAGCTAATCCTAATCAAGCTTCTAGGGGAAGCTAAAGGTGAAGGCTATAAAAGGAGACCCAAGGCTTCTTCTCAAAGGTTGTTGATTATTCCACATCAATTCACCCACAACTTGAGTTACACAACTTGTGCACCCAAACCCTAATCCAATCACCAAAAGCCAAATTCAAGATCTCCGAGTACAAATCAAGAAAGAAACCTTCAACCTTTTAGAAGCGACGCCGATCTTCAACCGAGCAAGTGATCCAAAACGATCCGCAACTTACGGAGACGATGCGGAGCTAATTCGACGATCGAGTTCTTTTCTCAAATTCTTATAGTTCTTGAGCGAATTGTAACGGAATTGTTGAATAATAAAAGGTGAAATTTCTTTATCTTGCTTATCTTTACATTTGAGCATTATGATGAGTTCTCGATTCTTGATTGATTTCTTTGTCATAATGTTTGAGTAAAAACTCCGCTCGTGGAGGAATCGAGAGAATAGATAGATGATGATGATTACAATCCTTCAACGGTTTTTAATTCCTATGAGTTTTGTAAACTCTTGTAGATTGAATCATCGACAATCTAGTTTCGAGCGAGATGCTTTCTTGAATGTTTTCGCTCTTAATTAGAGATCAACGATCGATAATTCAATTTACTAGAGGCTAGCACTTGAATGATAATCAACGAAAGGACAAAGGATGAGATGAAGAAACCCTAGTTCCTTCAATAGATCCTTAAATCTCGTTGATCGTCATCGATCTAGCAACAAATCATCAATGGATAAGAATACGTAATCAAAAGTCTTCATCCTCTCTATCGATTTGATCGATTCCTACGAGCCTCATTGCAAATCTTGATTACTAAATTCGATTTGGATATCATCAATTCTTGATTCTTGATGTTTAGTATTCTAGATATTAGATCTAGGTTTTAATAATTCTTGAAATTCACTTTTAAATCTTGAATCGAATTCTCTTTTCTTTCGTCTTTAATTTTCAATTCATCTAAATCAATTATGATCAAATCACACTTTCCCTGAGGACGATCCATATTCATTAACGCGCTACAATTGACACCGTTATTGATTGCGGTTTAAAAATTTCTTTGATTGTGATCTTTATACATTTTCAACACACGGCACACAAAGAATCATTCAATCAGGGGATATGGGACGGTATAACAGCTTCCAGTTGAGGAGCAGCGGCCACCGCTTCAGGCTCAGGACGGTGGCCTCGACTACCTGTCCTACAGTCTCCCGGCCGTCACAAGAAAGATCCAATGAATCTGCGGTCAATGAAGATGCCTCTTCCGGGAGAGCAAGCACCGGGAGAACGGAAGCCACCAATGGAAGCTCTGCTACAAGAATAGCAGCTGTAGCGACCCCCTCCACACATACTGGTGTCTCATCGGGAATATTTACAGAGTCCACAGTCAAGGCACTACTCAAGCTCAGATTCTCTGCCATGGCCGAAGTACCTGCAAAAGTTTTACGAAGATAAGAAGACATAAAAGCGAAATAAATTACTTGCCAAAGGAAACATACAGAAATCATGCAAACCGATACGCTAGGATGCCTATAATATGGGTTTTTCAAGCCGACGTTCCTTCCTGAGGAGGTATGCTCGCAGAGGTTCAAATGTGGATTCGTGGCCGCCGGTCCACAATGACAACTCATCTTCGGAAGCGGCTGAGATAGGCTGTTTAAGGGCTATCCGCCTCCCTTTTCCAGAGGACCTATAAATATTCGCCGTATTGATGGTAGATCTTCATAGAATATGATGGCAGGATAAGGACTCTTCCGGACGCACACGTTCTCGGTCTCGTCCTGAGAACGCCTTATAGCCTCAGCCAATTGTGCGGCTTCCTCGGCGGATGAACCTGGAAAAAGAAGACCATCATCCGGTTCTTGCATAGATGGTGGTTCGTCTTGAATGATAGGCTCGGATTCCGTTAAAAAGTCAAGCAGACCGGTGACTGTCTTCTTCCTCCGCTTCGATCCGGAACTGGCGCTGGAAGATGATCGCTTCCTTCCCTTTGGCGCTTTGGTGCGACGTTGACCCACTTCGCCTTCAGTATCCTCTCTCGGTGGTGCTACCGATGATGACACTGCTATTGCCGATGCCGCAGCTGATGAAACTGCTACTGGCATCTTATCAGAAGCCCTTGCCTAAGTTCTAGTGCGCAGGCATGCCAACTATGGGAAGAGTCAGGTCCGCGTCCACTGCCTTAGGAATAAGTAAGGCGCCAATACCCCTCAAGGGAAGGCGAACCGTTGTCCGCGGTCGCAGAAGGACTCCCATAGCTTGGAGCGGGGCGGGAGCTCTATGTCCCCCTCTCCTCAGCAATAATGGGAATGACTCGGTAGCGGTACCAACTCGTAAAAGTCCCCACACACCTTGGAATGTAGTCGGCCTCGGGGATCATGAAATGAGAACCGGTATTCAGCCGTATGAAATGGTGGGCAGCGTTACGAAAAGCTTCCAAAGAAGAGCTAGGCTCCACCATGAATGCCTCAAAAGGAACACCCTGGTCATAACCCAATTGCCAGGCAAAGCGATGTGGATTATACCGCATAAAAAGAACCGCATCATTTCGGCGGAACACCAAATAACTCGGCCTGATCGAGTACAAGTGCATGGCTTCCTTGGGCTTCAAGGATGGTGCTCCCTCTTTCGATAAATCAAACAGCTGCTGAACAGGTCCCGAAGGAGCAGAGAGGATTCGGTCATTAAATACCATCCCGCCTTCGTTGGCATAAGGATTAAGCAGCACACGAAGAGCCCCTAACTGATTCGGGTCAGGAGCAGAAGCATCCACCAACCTCATAAGCCGCGGGAAGGTATAAGCATCGTAAAAGCCCGGTCTCTGGTGCGCAGCGAACGCCCCTAATACGTGCATTTCAATCCATGAAGTAAAATAATGAAGAGAGAAACTCACCACATTCACATCCGGGGTTGAGGTATTGGCTGCAGTGCTCAGCCCGTGGTATAAGTGCGATAACCCTGCAATGCCCACGGCTAGTCGCGTCCCTTCGGCAATACGATAAGCAGGGTAAATGGCTGAGGCTCTTATAAAGCGATGATGTGTTGGAATGACAAACTAACTGAGCCAAACGCTGATAAAACCGACGAAGAAAGTTTCTTCATCCACGCCGGGAGCCACAATCGACTCAAAAGGTACAGCTGACAAGATTGGGATGTAAAACTGCGGCAGATCTTCTTCTCTGGCCGGTAGCTTATTTAACCCAAACCCGAAGGGGTCGTTGATATTCGCGAACTTCGGAGCCTCCTTTGATAGGACGTCTCCATGAAAGAAGCAGGCGATAAAGCTCTTCAAAGTGACGTCCTGTTCCTCTGACTCGGTGAACAGCTTCTCAAAAATACCCAGAGTCTTGATTAGACTTGGATACTTGTGATGGACGACGTTTTCAGTTGATAAACCGTCAAGCGTAGCAGGCACAGTTGCGAACGCATACTCGTCAGGAGGCAGAAATTCTTCATAGGGCGCTCCCTTGATCGTCAATCCAGAGATTTCGCGAAACTCTTCCAAAGAAATCAAAACTTCGCGGTCCCCTAATAAGAAAGTGTTGGTGGGAAGATTCCATTGATTTAGGAAAGTTTTAACCCACCATACATGGGGAGACTGATAATGGAAGAGAGACTCGTACACCGCCTGGTAAAGCCCGATCCTCTGCAGTCGTGCACGATGAGCGGACAAGATGTAACGAGCCAAGAGAAGATAGCCCGTGGGATGGCGAGGGGTGAGCCTTATCTTGTAGACCTGTCCCCAAGGCTGGGCTTCACCTTGGCAAATACGACGCCCCAAGATATTTATGGCTGGCACAGGCTGGTGCGGTATCCCAACTGTAGACGGCTCAAGATGGCCCGTAGGAGTCCAATCCACCACCTCTATGGCAAAGGCAGTCTGCGGACGATCCAACGACAAGAATGGGCGGAAAGGTTCTGTTGGCGCCTCGCAAAGAAAACTTCGACGACTGCGGATGATATGACCGTACCAGGTTCCCCACAAAAGCAAATTGGCGCAGTCCGGGTCATGAGCTCTAATCATCGCCATCACCTCTTCGTCAGACGGTGACTGAGGAAAAGCAGCCTCCGAGTGGGTGAAAGGGAAGTATGGAAGAGAAGCCATTGTTCCTAAAACAAAGGAAGGGGAAACTGTTAATGAAACTCACACGTGTGTATATATATATATATCTATAAATATATATATATATATATATATATATATATATATATATATATATATATATATATATAAAAAGACAGTGGAAGAAAACGACAAGCCACTTATTTCATGGGACCATTGGTTGCAAAACACATAGGCCCCATAAAATCAATATGGCGGCTCACTAATGATGTGGCAGGGTAATCATTATGAGAATAAAAGGAAGATTCTCAATAAATGAATAGTGGATTTCAAACATCTCTACACATTCCCCAAGGAAAACCCCATCATAAACTCTGTGCAAATAAAGCAAAATCTCTCCTAAATTTTTTTTATCAAGAACAACTGAAGATGAAAATCTCAAGAAGTCTTCTTGGTAGAACTATGTTCTCTGGGGAATTAAATTCTTTTTTTAACAGAGAAAATAAATTCCAAGAAAATTTTCATAGGTAAGCTCTTTGGAATGGAATTAAATTCCAAAAGAAAATGAGTACCATCATCAATCCCTTAAGATCAGAGAAAGATGCCTAACATTGAGGGCTTACTACCTAAAGATCGTGCATTCTTAGAGCTTGGAAAGATGAGTTCTTATTTAAAGGGAAAAACCCTTGGTGTGGATTTAAAATCCAAAGAGAACAAGGTAAAAAAGTTCTTCGGCCGTTCAAGACCCTCACCTGAAAAAGGATTCTATTGTGTGGACAGAGTTAAACTCTGAAAATTTTTCTTTGAACAGAGAACTAAGCTCTGGGGAAGAGAATTAAATTCTCAAAGAAATTGAACAAGGAAGAAGATGAAGGGATGGAGGCGCTGTTGAAGAGACCTATGCAGTTATAGGACATGATGGGAAACGGTTCATCTTCCCCGTTCCCTAGGCAGATCCAACGGCCACAAAAGTTACAGCGTTGCACTCACGTGCAAACACGTGAGAACAACGCTGTCGGGGCATTTATTCCCTCATGGGAATTAAATAAAACACAGATACAGCAGCAAGGAAAACCCTCAAGTGGAGCATCACGTGCTCACACGTGACCGGGCATCACGTGCTCACACGTGACCAGGTTTCACGTGCAAACATGTGACCTTTTACAGGCAAAGCCTGTGGGCACCGAATAAAATAAATAATTGAAAATACTTAATCAGTGGCATCACGTGTCCACACATGACCGGGCCTCACGTGCAGACACGTGACCATTTACAGGCAAAGCCTATAGACACTGAATAAAATAAACAAATTGGAAATACCGTGTTAGTGGGGTCACGTGCCCACACGTGACCAGGTCTCACGTGCAGGCACGTGACCATTTACAGGCAAAGCCTGTAGACACTGAATTAAATTCTAAATTAAATGCTTAATCAACGGGGTCACGTGTCAACACGTGATGGGTCTCTGAGCCCTCTGAACTAATAGAATTGAAATTCTAATCAAATGCTTTATCAAGTAGGGTCACGTGCCAACACGTGATAAACTCCTAACCCATCTGAGCTAATAGAATTAAATTCTAATTAAAAGGGAATCAAAAACCCTAATTGGAAAAATATTTCTCTAGATCTTTCCAAACAAAAAGATTGCACTCTGTAAAGTGGAGCATCATTGGATTAAAAATCCAATGGTGATTAAAAATCACCAGTTTATAGAAAGATTCTATATAAGGAAATATTTTCCTAAAATCTGCCAGGACCAACAAATAAAATATCTTTTGGATTAAAAATCGAATGGTGAATAAAATTCACCGAGTGATCTAAAAGATCATGTTGGTTACAAAATCAATCAAAATCTCTCAAGGAGAGATTGACTGAACAAACTGATTTTTTTCTTTCTCCTATAAATAGGAGCCAAGAAGAGAAGAGAAAAAAGAGAGACAACAACGGAGGGAGAATACAAAAAAAAAAGAATTTAATTCTCCAGAGAGAAAATAAGATCTCTTCAGAAAAGAAAGAAACCCTAGGTAAGAGAGGAAAAGAGATCATTCTATAAGCTCCCATAAAACAAAAGAGAATTTAATTCTCAAATTAAGAGTTTAACTCTTCTAAATAAAAACTTAGTTCTTCCTCTGGTTGACGATCTGCAGGAGCAGATCTCCCCATAAGTTGAGAATTTAATTCTCATCGGGGAGATTCTGTCATGCAGATCTAAAACCTGAGAGAGGATCTAAGTTCAGAGAATTCTATTCTCCCACAAAGTATATAGGAATTTAATTCCTCCAACAAAGATATGATTTAACCCTAATACAAGAACTTAGTTCTTCTTCATGGTAATAGATCTGCAGAAGCAGATCTCCGCATAAGTTGAGAATTTAATTCTCATCAGGGAGATTCTGTCATGCAGATTTAAAAGCTTAGAAGGAGAATTGGGTTTAAAGAATTTAATTCTTTTAAGCACATAGGAATTTAATTCCTCTAAATAAAATTAGGGTTTAACCCTATAAGAGAATTTAATTCTTATACAAGAGATTTATCTCTCCATGCACGTAAAAGGATCAAGTACCCAACATGATCACGTGGCAACACGTGACCCTCCCCTCCAGTGACCACAAGAGAACGAATAAGATTAGGTCACGTGCTCCCACGTGACCCTTGAACGGACTTCTCAAAATAAGAAGGGCGGAATTGATTTTGGGTGCCTCACGCGTTCCCACGTGACCCCTGACAAACACCTCTTTAAAAAAGAGAAGATGGGGAAAAACTGAAGAATTAATATCTAATGCATGGGCGCCCTCACGTGTCCCCACGTGACTCCTAACAAATCCTTTTAATATCCAATGCATGGGTACCCATCATGTGCTCACATGTGATGGCCATGAAGATTAAGTGTTTAACACTTACTTGCATATTCTGAGAATAAAATAAAGGAAGTTTGGCCCAAGACTCAGGCGCCTCACGTGACCCCACGTGAGCGCTTCCTTTTTTTTATTGTTTAACACTATTGTGTGCGTTTCATCCTTAGTGTTTAAAACTATTTTAAGCGTGGGAGCACGTGAGCGTCGAATGTACTCTAGTGTTTAACATTATATTCAAGCAAATCTTAGCCTAAATTAGCTAAGTTTTCCAGAGGCAGGATCCCCTGAAATTGAACTCCAACTATACTCTTGACATTCAAAGTAATTCCCAGAGCCTTTCAATCAACTTTGGTACGATGGTACATCTCTTCACACCTCTGATATATGTCGTTGTAATTCTTCAACGTCTTCAGAGAGGTTGTGGGTCCAAATGACCAATAACTATCTGGTGCATTTCCAAACCCATGTTTGTATCTGAACCTGGACCGCAATATCCCTAAACTAAACAATAGAGCCCAAATGCTCTTTTGTTGGATCTAAATGATCCTGTTAAGTAGATCTTAGTTTAAAAATTAGACTAACGTATCCTTAACAAACATTTAAGTCGATCTTAATCTCAAACGAGATTAACAATCCTTAAATCAATGCAACTACAGATCCCCCAACCAATATTGGTTCAAGGGTACATCATTTTACTCCTCTAATACTTATCGTTGTAATCCTTCAACGTCTTCAGAGAGGTGACGGGTCCTGACAACCAGACATTCCACGGATTGTGGAGTCCTTAAACTCATGGGCTATGATGTCCTTAAACTTTACGGACTGTGGGGTCTTTAAACTCATGGACTATGATTTCCTTAAACTTTACAGACTATGGCGTCTTTAAACTATAGACTATGATCTCCTTAAACTCCATGGACTATGATGTCCTTAAACTTCTGAACCGCAATGTCCCTAAACTAAAATAATAGAGCCCAAATGCTCTTTTGTTGGATCTATATGATCCTGTTAAGTAGATCTTAGTCTAAAATTAGACTAACGTATCCTTAACAAATGTTTAAGTTGATCTTACTCTCAAATGAGATTAACGATCCTTAAACCCAACCCAAACCCAAATCTAAGAAAATACGGATTTGGACTAATCCCCGCCCTACGGACGACAACATAAATTAGTCTCCGTATACAATCCACGGGCAACCAAAAACAAAACAAACACACACGACATGAAGTGATCATCTGGAGAAGGAGAAAGTGGTTACCGCGATACGGTAGCGTAATTAATTGCAGGGGCTTGCGCCTGCAGGGAAGAGCATCCCCACGATCAAAAAACCCCTCAAACGAGGGGGAATCTGATGAAGTCTACTACAACGGCCGTATCCATCTAAACCTCCGATACACGGTACCATAAATCAACTTGGCATCTTCGGAGAGGTGGACGGATAGCACCAAATAGCATCTGCCCTCGAAATTTAGGCCGGACGTCCCAACGTCCCGGTCACGTCTTTTCGGCAGAGAACAGTCCCGAGGCAAATGGAGCAAAGAGCGATAGGAGGGGTTTTGTCTCTCCTGGTATTGGGGGTTGATGTTGTGCTATACTCGATTGGCTATAATAAGAAGTTCCTGGCCAGGGCTGCTGAGATTTACTGATAAGTGTTATCAGTAATTTCTCGATCTGTTATGATCCATACACCGGCATGACTTATTGAGTTATTGGGGTCGACGATTCCATCCCTAAATTCGATATGCAGTATATCTGACAAAGACCGGACTGTACGGTAAGTGTTGCCAGTTGGCTCGACGGGAGTTTTGACAGCTTCGCTGGTTTTCTTCTGATCGCTTAATACCCGGGTGGCCGTTACGTTTAGCTGACCGCTTGCGGCTTGTGGGTGTTTGATATGATCATCACCTACTGCCGGCGTATTGACGAGTCTTAGAGTCCCACACAGGAGTTTTCTTGCTTAGGCGAAAAGATGTGGTGTGCATATGAGATATGCGCGGGGACCCGATTAAATACGTGTATGTGATACCGTATATTAATCGGGCATTTTTCTATTGGTCGGGTTGTATGTGATATGACCGGTTTGTTAAATCAAGTGTTAATTTAACAAAAACTTTTAGCTTAATTCTTTATTAAACCCTTTTCTTTGTTGATGTATGCATGCATGTATGCACATGATGATGTGCATGGACACATACATACATACATTGTATCATGGTTGATGATACACTAGTGGTGCCAATACAAGACTCACATGGGAATAAATATGTATATATATTTATTTTTGAATTAAAGAAATAGAAAATAAATTCATTGTGGATAATTATCCTTAACCCTTCACTTAACCAAAGCTTCCACCATGAGTTAACTTTCTATGATTCTTTTTCTCCAAAATAAATATCTAGATATTTGTTAACCCATGGTTAGAAGTGAGAATGATTTAATATATGTATTATTCATTTCTCATTTTTTTTTTATCATATTTTTATCTCTTGAGCTCAAAGCTTAGCCACCATTATCTTCTTCTTCCTTCAAGCTCTCTTGATATTTCTAAAGAGTGAGGTTGATAAAAAGAAAGGGTTTTGATTATAGAATGCAAACCACCTCATCATTCTACACCTCTCTAGCTCATTTGTGTAGGGTGTTTTGCTCTACTTCTTTCAAAGATCAAGTAAAGCACGGAGCGTTGGGCAAAAAGATTTCGGGTGGATCATCGTGGACGAGGAAGACCTCTAGCGATCCGTTCCAAACTCTCAAAGGTCCAAGGAGTCACCAAGGAAGGTTTATAAAGGTTGTAATCTCTTCACTTAGTGATGGATTCTCGTTTGTATATGATACTAGTTCATTATTACCCTAAAATTCTAGTTAAGATTCTAGTTTAGTTTACTTAGCACCTTTAAAATTTTAATTGTGGCATGTATGATGCTTCCAAACCCTAGATGAGGTGCTAGGTAAACCCAACATGCCTGACCTTCGTCTGCATGCTCATCGCGAGGCCCGTGTAAATAACCTGAAAATTGAGCCCTCTGTCAGGGTTATCGGGATCGACTGTGGCCTGGAAGTCAGAATTGCACTGCAAATACAAGAAATTAACGTCTTTAAATTATAAGTGCCAAATGATAGTAAATTTATTTTATAAATCAAATAAAACTATATAATTATACCTAAGCCTGTTCGAATTACACTCCAACTATTCTCCTATCATACTATTTTCCAAAAATGCCCAAGTTCTTTCCTATTCTCCCAGGAATATTGTTTCAATAACCAAATTCTTTTTAACCCAAAACTCTAACCCAAAGCCCATTTCATTCTTCTTTTTCTTCCTTCCTTCTCTCCCAGCCCAGGCACAAAGCCGAAACCCAAATTTTAAACCTCAACCTTTAACCCCACTAAACTCCCCACCTTTCAAATTCTAAACCCATTTTTAATTCCAGCCCAATTAATTAAACCCATTCATTTCCACATGCACTGTTCATCTTCCATGATAAAAACTCACGAGCCTCTCTTATGAACCGGCCATCTCTTCTCCTTCCCTCTCGTTCGTCTCCCGTAACCGATCAGCATCCCTCTCTCGTTCACTCTCTTCTTCTCCTTCATATCTTCTTTTAAATTACTCTACTTTAAAACCCATGCAAACCTCGTCTCCCATCACCTCTTTTTCTTCCCTCCACAAAGTCCTAACCCCCCTGTGCTGCCTCTCCATGGCCGGCCACCTCCATTGGCCGAGCACTGCAACCCCGCCGCCGTCATAAACAACAGCATCAGCAGCAGCCGCAGCAACAACGGCGTCTTCACTTTGGCCGAGCACCTCCCACCTACCATCGACTTTTCGACAGCTTATTCGATGTGTTACGGACCGAGAAACGAGGCTCCAAGGCCACGACTGAGTCCATGTGATAACGAAGGTCATTTCCATGCCTCTGGATCTTCAATCCGTTGGCGTTTCAAACTTGCGCCCGGAGGCGTTCGATAAAATGCCCCAATGGAATTATCATCGTTTCTCACGAGTAAGTCCCATCTTTTTCGATCTCTCTCCCTTTCCTTCTCTCTCTTCATATGATTCGGTTATGCAGTATAGATTATGGATTCGAAATTTTGATTAAAAATGAACTTGTAACTACCCTGTAAACAGAGATGGGTTTTCTTGCTTCTCAAATTGAAATTAGACAAGCCCTGTGCCCTCTGATGTTCTAACTATAATAATAGAAATAAACGTAACTAACATTGTGAACTAGAACTCTTCCCTCTGGACTTGAACCCTAATATAAAACTGGAAATCTGTATAATTAATGCTTCAAATATTTACAAGAAATGATTTGCTTCATAATCCTTATAGCAGTGTTTGCTACTTATTTCATATGTTCCTATGCTTTTAATACGCAATTGAATGCATCAAGTACAATAATCATGCATCATGAATACAAGTGTTAGTTATGTGGAGATATAATTTGTTTGTTAACAGGGCAATTGCAATTTTATATATTTAATCATGTTTTACTTTAGTCAGCGTATATAAACTTTTTGATGAATATGTAAGCCATGCCTATCACAATCCATCACATTTGAAATAAATGCTTATTTATTTCCTCATGAATCGTCATTGGACCTATATTTAAAGAATTTCATGTCCGTTTTAATATTTGAAGCCATCATTCTAATGATCTTATATTTTTTCTCCGGAAAATAGGGTGGAGAAACAACTTTTTAGTATTTTTACCTAACTAGATCTTTCAAATAAAAAAAATACTTTCACCTTGGAAAGATAAGATTACATTTAAATACCATTAATTTTATTAATTTTAAAAGTTAAGCTTTTCATAAAATACCATTAACTTATATAAGATAAATTTTTACAAAACTACCTTTGAGACTTATAATAAAATTAACAATTATCCTTTATCCTTTGTAATTTCGCCTCTGCAACTCTATTTAGGGGAACCCGTTGTGATGGTGCGGATTATCATGCGTTTTGGGTTTAGTGAAGTGAGATGCAGAGCTTTTCACGAGCACGGTCTCGAAAGGAAATACGGATCTTTTTAAAAGAAAGTAAAACAAAATTTAACAATATAAAAATAATTTAATCATCATCTATTTGTAACTTAAAGGAAAGTAATTTTGCAAATTTAATTTTAATAAAATACTCTAAATTAAAAGATTAAGTTTTATTAAAATACCTTAAATTTTCGAAAGTTAGATTTTTCATTAAAATACCATAAACTCTTAAAATCTAGGTTTTTTCACTAAAATACCACAAAAACTCTCGACATTCTAATTAATATTTTTACCAAAAATACCCTCGAGATTTAATTTTTTTCAAAATAAGGTATCTTACATAAAACCCACTCGAGCTTTTAAAAGACTATTTTACATAAATAACTTAAAATGCAAAATGATATATTGAAAAATATACCTCAATATATCAAGCTAGCTAGTATGTAAGTAGCAGATGAGTTTAAGTGACCTATTCTCTCTTGAGTCTCTGAGAGCTGGAGACAATTAGCGTTATCACTTGTAGCTCATTGGTAAAGCCTTGCACTGCTGTGACGTAGCCCTTGTGATCGAATCTCTCCAGCCACATTATCTTTTTATTAATTTTTTCTTTTAATCTTTTAGAAGCCCAAGGGTTTACACGTGCACTACACGTAAGAGGAAGAGTTACAGTGTAAACAAATATGTGTACTGGGATATATGAGGCGACGGGGACACGTGGCCCTAATCCAGAGCCCATCTCACCGGATCGGACCGGCGAGATTCAATGAAGTGGTCCCCATATTTTTACCCTAGCACCTCTTCGCCTAACCCTAACCCACTAACCCCATATTGTTTGTTTACTCTGCATTCATCCAGAGAATTTTAAATCACCTTTAATCCAATTTTTAATGCATTCATTAACCCCCAAAACCCTAATTTTCCCTATAAACACCACACTCCATTTCACACCTCCTCACTCAGAAATTCCCTGCTAAAACTCTCAAAAATTCTCAAGTCCGTATAGTTGTGCAAGTGGAGTTAGCAAAGGGAAAGATTCCGACGACGTTTCGAGGCGACGAAACAACACCCCGACGCTTCGCTACTCTTTCCCCTTCTCCCCTCTACCTCATCAGCTAGTAAGTCCCATCTTCTCCTCTCTTTTACTATTCTCAAACTCTTCATTATCAAAACTCGTTGGAAGCGGAGTTAATCCGGCTCCCGATTCGTTTTTCTTTAAAAATCCAATTCTTTTCTTAATAACAAACCTAAAAATTTCAATGTATTGTGTTATAACCATTAACAAACACCTTAGAACAAGTTCTACTTCAAAATAATAATCGTAGCAAGTTTTATTTCACTTTTACATTAAAATATCCTCATGTTTAAATTCGACATTGCTTATTTCTTTTAACCCTAATACCTTTAGAAAACTCACAAGGTAAGGACAAACCTTATTACAACACACATATTGGACATAGCATGATTTACTTTTGGGCAATATTTATGGGAACATTACGAGTAACAATAAAATACCTTAAACTATTACAAAACCGTTTTCTTTAAAAAGAGTGTTCATTAATTCCTTACAATTACGCCTCTACAACCCATTTTGGGGAACCCCGACCGGGATGGTGCGGGTTATCGCACGTCCTTGGGCATAGTAGAGCGAGATGCAGCCTCCGCAAGGAGCATTCGATCTCGATAAAATTTTAATGCTATTTTTAAGAAAATGAGATTTTCTAGAAAATAAATAAATTTTATTTTTATTAAATATATAGATATATATGAATATTATCAAAAGATCTATTTTAAATATATTATACAAATATTCCAAGTTTTCTAAATCGAAGGAATCACAATTACATGAAAGTACCATTTCTATATAATACAAATTCCAATTTTGCATTAAAATACCATATACAATGGAAACCAGGTTTTACTCACTAGAAATTTCACTTTTATAAAATATACATTTACGAAAAACCATAAAGACGATAATTACATACTCGAAGTGTATTTTGAAAATATATCAAACTATTTTTCATAAAACCCCCTCAAGTTATACTAATTTACAATAAGGACCCCAGTAAACATAGGTATAAGCGGGACTAATTCTCTTGAGCCTCGGGGAGCCGGAGAATTTAGGTTCTTACCTATCTAAGATAGACAATTTAACAAACGGTGTTATCAACACAGTAATTATCTTGGAAAAAAACATAAATCCTGCCGTCCATGTGCAGCAGTTACCGATAACATCAAAACTAATTCAGGACTTCAATTTCTTTTTAAGTGTCTAACTCAGACCGAGTCTCAATCCAATCAATCTGACTTGAATATGATTCAAGTATAAATTACAATACAACATGAATTCATGAGTCCGTCTATTCAATCTATATTACTCTGTTATTTACTGAACCGAACCATAGATATACACCATTTACATGACTATCAATTTTTATCCATTCCGTTTACTGATATCATGGTTTTGGCAAGTCATCCATCTATATAACAAAACAATACAATCAATACAAAAGACATTATTGGGTTTTAAAGGGGTAAATTGGTACGAAATGTGTTAGAAGTGGCATGAGACTGTAACCATAATACACCTAACCTGAATATCCATTGCCGTTGTACCGTGGCTGAACGGTTCCTTATGCTCCGTATACCTTAGTCTCCGGAATAGTGGGACTCCTCTCGTATACACATGCATATTCTGTACCAAGCTACAAACAACCGCGTTAATATTATAATCAAACATTACTGGTTATACTCTCTTTCTGTCTATTCTATCTCTACTCATCTTTGGGACTTACCGAGCGATTGTTCGCTGGCGACATTCCTTTTCTTCTTTCTTTGGAATGTTGTCAGGTAATTCGGACTCACTAGAGATCGAGCCCAGTACTGAAGATTTGGAGCAGTTAGCCTTTGACCCGGAGCTTTAGATATTTGTACATACTTTTCATTTCAGTTATGCCATTGTTTAGGCAGTGCTTTCTATTCATGTATTTACATTTCCAGTTGTATTTGTAAAGAATTGTTAATAAATAAAAGTTGTTCAATTACATCTATTGTCATTTTTCTTGTGTACATTTACTTTATATTGCTTAGATACGCTTAGCGTGTCTATTTCGGAGTAAATACGTAGCGGGCCTCGCCCTGTTCCCTCCCCGTAAAACGGGAAGCAGGGTATAACAGGTTTTGTTGGCGGCCAATGCAGGTCAGTGCTACATGGAACCCTACCGTGCAGGTCAGTTTTGCATGGACATGTGGGTCAATTCTTCATGGAGTCCTAAGCAATATAACATAAGAATCAGCAACTAAAAACATTCTTTACAATTCATATTCTTTGAATCTTACAATTTCATATACTTTGAATCTATCCTAACCCAAATTTTTCTTTCAAGATTATGGATTCTCCAAACAACACTAGCACCAATTTCAACAACACACCACCACCTCTACCGCTTACACCTACCGTAGCTGCTCCGATCAATGAGCAGACGATACTGCTTGAGGCAATCCGCAACCTTCTGGAAGGACAGCAGCAGTAGACTGCTATTCTGATGAAACGTCTAGAAGCGGAAGCGCCCGGAGTAAAGCAATTCCGGGCATTGCACCCAAAACAATTTTCAGGAAAAGAGAGCCCTCTGGAAGCTGAGGAATGTGCTCAGAGTATTGAGGATGATCTGGCAGCGACACAAGTGCTAGAGATCGCTTGGGTTCGAGTTGCGAAGCTGCAACTCACCGACAACGCCCGAGTATGATGGAAGACGGAAGAAAGCCGTCTTGACCAACCGATCGAATTGAGGACTTTTCGCGACATGTTCGACGCGAAATACTTCCCAAAGACTGTCCGATTTGACATGGAACAACAGTTCATCCATCTACAATAGGGTTCTATGTGGACTAAGTCCGTGGATGAGTATGATGCCGAGTTTACCATGCTCAGCAGGTAAGATATATCTCAATATTCGATTTTCAAATATCACATATTACACAGCTAACACGAGACCTTAACAGGTTCACGGCACATTTGATACCAACTGCTGAGATCAGATCCAGAAGATTTCAGCAAAGGTTAGATCAGGAAATCCAAGCTGCTTTAGCTACAGGGGATTTCCCAACCCACGAGCTGGCTTTGAAAACTGTCCGCCGATATGAGGCAGTGGTGAAGATGAAGGGCAGATCCCAATCTGTCGGGATGAAGCGCCCTGCCACTCAGATGGCAGGAGGATCCTCTTCAAGGCCACAATTTGTACCCAAGAGACTGGGAGTACCGAACAACCGGCCCAACCCAGCCTTTTGCACCTATTGCAGGAGAGATGGACATTTGGCAAAAGACTGCCAGCGTGCAAATCGCTTTTGCTTAGTCTGCGGCTCAGCTACTCATGACATTGGGTCTTGTCCTTATAGACACAACCCAAATGCTGCACCCAGACCAGCAATTACTTATCAGCAGCACCCAGCCATCCAGGCACCTGCTCCAAGACTCGCTCTCCCTGCTCCACCTCCTCGTGGATTGACTGCGCCTCCTCCTCGTTAGTTCTATCAAGCTCAAAGGAACGTACCTCAAGTACCAAGGAACATGCAGAGGAATGCTCCTCCAGCAAGGAGGAATGTACCGATGCGACAGGCTTTCACAATGACTATGGAAGAAGCTGAAGCCACCGGCCAAGTCATCACTGGAAACAATTCCTTTCAAAACTTTCTTTCAGTCTATATACATACCCATATAATTATCTTTATACCTAAAACCTATCCCACATAATTTAGGTACGATCTTAGTAGCTTCACTTCCTGCACTAGCACTCTTCGATACTGGAGCATCTCATTGTTTTATGTCGCAACGGTTCGTCCGAACTCATGCGATTCCATTCAAACCTCTCGTATTCAGTTGGAATGTCAGTTCAGGGAACGACGTTCTAAAGGAAATAATGGGATACGACCTGTGTCCGGTGGTCGTCTGCAGCAGAGAATTCTATGCTGATTTCAAGGTGCTGGACATACCGAATTTCGATGTCGTTTTAGGTATGAATTGGCTCAGAACTTTTTACGCTACCATCGACTGTCGTCAAAGGAGGGCAGTGTTCGAGATTTTAGAACATCCGGTCTTTTATTTCAAAAGTGGAGACCGTACCATGGAGACAAGCACATACAAGGCACCATCGAAGAAGGCGGTAATTGCAACACTTCAAGTGGAGGAAGGATCGAAGCCAGAGATAGTTCGAGAGTTCGATGATGTATTCCCTGAAGATATATCGGGTTTGCCTCCTGATCGAGCTCTTAAATTCAGCATTGATTTAGTACCTGGAGCACAACCGGTGATCAAAGCACCGTATCGGTTAAGTCCTGAAGGTTTGAAGGAAGTCCGTACTCAGTTGGACGAATTATTGACGAAAGGATGGATTCGTCTCAGCACTTCAAGTTGGGGATCATCAGTTCTACTTGTGATGAAGAAGATGTTGGAGATAGTGCCCTCATAGTCAATTATTGGATCGCAGGTACGTGATTGCAATGATTGCGGAGGACCTATACCGGTAGAACAGTCTTACTCGAGATGATAGTATGCTATCTGGTTTGCCTTTATCAGTCGTGTACATGTTCAGGTGACATGTGTACAGGTTAGTTCATCGACCTGAGGTCGTCATTTGTCTCGTGTGAGTTCCCACTGTGCTTTGATTTCTACCCTACCACGGCTCAAAGGAGTCGTGCAAACAGGTAGTTTTTGGGTACAATCCCGAGCCATATGGAGGCACGTGAGCGGATCGGCAGGGGATTCGTCTCTCCCGGTATTGGGGGCGAGGTCATGCTGTGTCTAGGAGAGCCATTACACAAAGTCCATGGCCATGGCAGGAGATTTACTGGTAGGTACTCCAGTAGTATCTCAGGGTGTTATTGGGCTTCACTCCGACACGACTTATACTGCTATTGAGGGTCTGACGTTACTAGCCCCCTAGGCGGATATGCGATACTCATTGACGAACGGACTGGACTGTATATACATTGTCACTGTTAGGCTCAATAGGGTTTTCCGGATGAGTGCGCTCATCGGCATCCCTTGAGGTCAGTCCATGGGCAGCCGTTACGCATTGCTAGTGCCGCTGACGGTTTGTGGTTAAACCCACTGCCAGGGTACTGACGAGTCATTAGAGTCCCCCACAGACAGTTTCCCAAGTTCGGGCGAAACGTTGTAGAGGCCGTATGGTTTTATGGCAGGGTTCGGAAAATGCACGTGCGTTTACGCACGTGTTATTTTTCGGGCAGATAATACTGGTCGGCTTTGGTTTAAGCCGGATCCGAGTATTATATTGAGTAGGTATAATATCTTTGTCTCAGTTGCATTTGTATTCGGTCGTAATACAAATGCAGGTATATTTATACAGTTTCGGGGTTATCCTGAAAGTCGTTTCAGGATCACTTTTGGAAGTTGCCAGTTTCCAGTTTTCTATCAGCCGTCTTTTAACATTTGGTTAAAGACGGGTTTATCTTTTCTTGAGATGAGTGTGGATTCTTCTAGAAGATTCTAGAGAGAGTGGCTTGACATGGTGAGTCATTAGTGCATTAATGGTGTCATTAATGTTTTTGGTGACTAGGTTTTTTGATTCAATGTTTCATTATGACTCATTCTTTAGCTTTAATGGGTTTTGTTAACCTTAGGATATTTAGTGAGAAGGTTTCATCTTATGGTTACCTCTCCCCTCTCCTACACTCACCCTCCTCCTTCTCTATATAAGAAAGGCCCCTCCCCTCTCTCATTTGGTTACTTGATTCATTTGTTGAAAAGATATGATAGTATTTGGGGTGCATGGAATTTTACAGTTCATTTCATTCCATCACCCAATTCCCTCGGCAACTTTATTAACCGATCGTCCACGGACTTGGACGAAGTGAGACAAAGTCATCTACTCATTCTCTACATCAATCTTGGTCGTCTCTTTTAGCAAACTTGACGATCGAGTTGCCTCGAGTCAGAGGCGGGAGCCCGTTTAAAGAATCGATCATGTGGTGCCACCTCGACGAGGATATCGGAGATCGACGAGATCGGAGCAGCCGCAACGGAGCGTGGGATGATGGTTAAAGAACGAAGGACTCGGATCGTTCGGTATAACCTTTCTACACTCTTTACAGTTTGTTAGTTTAGCAATAATGGCAGATCCGGGTTAAAGTATACGATAGCGCCAGTTTAAAAGTTTTTGTTCCGCATTTGGCGTCGTTCGACGGCCGGGGCGCTAGCGTAGACTTACAGAAGAAAGGTTCATATCGAATGTGCATTGATTATAGAGCTCCGAACGATATAACTATAAAGAATAAGTATCCACTCTTGCGCATCGACGATCTGTTCGATCAGCTAAGTGGATCTTGCATTTTCTTCAAGTTAGATCTTCGTTCGGGTTATCATCAGGTGAAGGTCAAAGAATTTGATATCCATAAAACGACATTCAGAATTCGCTATGGACATTACGAATTTCTTGTGATGCCATTTGGAGTGACCAACACACTAGCTATATTCATGAACCTAATGAATCAAGTTTTTCGAGAGTACCTAGATAGGTTTGTTGTCATCTTCATCGACGACGTCCTGGTATATTCCAAGAGTTGAAAAGAACACGCCGAACACCTACGAATTGTCCTTGAAACTCTACGACAGCATCAACTCTATGCTAAGTACAGCAAGTGCGAGTTTTGGCTAGATTAAGTCGGTTTTCTCGGACATATTGTATTAGGCGATGGAATCTCTGTAGATCCAGGTAAAGTATCAGCAGTAAGCGAATGACCGATACCGAAGTCAGTGAAGGACATTCGAAGTTTCTTGGGTTTAGCAGGATATTACAGAAGGTTCATTGAAGGATTTTCGAAGATTGCAACACCCCTGACCAAGCTCACATGTAAAGATAAAGAATTCGTGTGGTCAGAAGCATGCGAATGAGCTTTCATAGAACTCAAGTCAAGATTGACATCAGCACCTATTCTCGTTATACCGGACCAATCTGGAGGTTTCGAAGTGCATTGTGATGCATCCGATAAGGGATTAGGATGTGTTTTACATCAGCACGGTAAAGTTGTAGCTTATTCTTCAAGACAGCTGAAGATTCATGAGCGCAATTATCCGACGCATGATTTGGAGTTGGCGGCCGTAATCTTTGCTCTTAAGATTTGGCGCCATTATCTTCTTGGTGAACGAGTGAACATATACATAGATCACAATAGTCTGAAATATGTGTTTACTCAGAAAAAGTTGAATATACGGCAGAGAAGATGGTCAGAACTCATGACGGACTTCGACATCAACCTACAATATCATCCAGGAAAGGTGGATGTAGTTCCTGATACCGTTAGTCTCCAACCATTAGCATTGAATCTCACCGCACAGTGGAAGTTTCAACAATACTTGCATCAAATGGAAATTGAAGTAGTCATGCCAGGTAACGCTTCAAGTTTGATGAACTTACAAGTTCAATCTACCATTGTCAATCAGATCAAAGCAGCTCAAGCAGGTGATGCTAAGTTGCAAAAGATTAGAGAACAAGTCGAAAATGGAGTTCGAACAGACTTCATCATTCATGAAGGCGGATCTTTGAGATACAGCAGTAGACTGTGTGTACCAAAAGGTTCTGTGCGGGAAGAGTTGATGAAAGAAGCTTACAGCTCTCCTTATTTAGTACACCCTAGAGGTACCAAGATGTACAAAGATCTGCGTCAAAATTACTGGTGGCATGGAATGAAGCGTGAAGTAGCCAGAAGCGTCGCTAAATGCTTGGTGTGTCAGCAAGTAAAAGCTGAACATCGCAGGACAGCTGGTTTACTTCAACTATTACCTATCTCAGAATGGAAGTGGCAACACATCACAATGGATTTCGTGACTGCACTTCTTAACAGCACGAAGGGTAACGATGCGGTATGGGTTATTGTGGATCGATTCACAAAGTCGGCTCACTTCATCCCATTTCGAGTTGGCTAATATAATGCAGGAAATCATGAGATTACATGGAGTACCGGTTTGCAGTGTCTCCGATCGTGACACTAGATTTCGATCGCAATTTTGGCAAAATCTGCAAGCTAGCTTGGGAACAAGTCTGAACTTCAGCACAGCTTATCATCCATAAACAGATGGTCAGTCTGAGCGAACAATTCAGATCTTAGAAGATATGCTCAGAGCGTGTATGCTAGACTTCGGAGGATCGTGGGAAGATCACCTACATCTTGTGGAGTTTTCATACAACAACAGCTACCAAGCAAGTATCGGAATGACACCATTTGCAGCTTTATATGGAAGGAAGTGTCGTTCACCATTAAGTTGGGATGATATCGGAGATAGAGAACTCCTTGAACCTAAGATGATAGTAGCAACAGTCGATGTAGTTCACACTATCAGAGAAAGAATGTGCATAGCCCAACATCGACAGAAGCACTGGGCTGATGCAAAGCGCTGTCACTTAGAGTTTCAACCGGGAGAACATGTATTTTTGAAGATATCTCCGAACCGTGGAGTGATTTGCTTTGGAAGACGAGGTAAGGTAAGTCCGAGGTATATTGGGCCGTTCGACATACTCGAATGAGTCGGTGAAGTGGCTTATCGCTTGGCACTTCCACCTTCATTGGAAGGAGTGCACAATATGTTCCACATATCCCAACTCAGAAGGTATGTGAGTGACCCCGACCATATTCTTGATCACTCCGAGCTCATTGTACAACCGGATTTATCCTGTGAGCAACAACCTGTTGAAATTCTGGATAGAAATGTGAAGTCACTTCGGAATAAGGAAGTCAACTTGGTTCGAGTAATATGGAGAAAAGATTCACCAGAAGAATCAACATGGGAACGTGAGGACGACATGCGTGCAAGATACCCTCATTTATTTGTAAATTAGTCCTTAAAATAATTGTAAATTTCGAGAACGAAATTTTTGTAAGGAGGGTAAATTGTAACAACTCCAATTTTAATGTACAGAAAATTATCTAAAAGTTAAAGTACAAATGGACTATTTGCAATCCTGTGTATACTATAAGTATTTGATTTTCTTTTGAACAGCAAGAAAGCACTTGTAGCTCATTGGTAAAGCCTTGCACTGCTCTGACGTAGCCCCTGTGATCGAATCCCCCCCAGCTACATTATCTTTTTATTAATTTTTCTTTTAATCTTTTAGAAGCCCAATGGTTTACACGTGCACTACACGTAAGATGAAGAGTTACAGAATAAACAAACATGTGCACTTGGGTATATGAGGAGATGGGGACACGTGGCCCCAATCCAGAGCCCATCTCAACGCATCGGACCGGCGAGATTCAATGAAGAGACCGTCACCGCCGGGCCGTCCGTAGGGAATGATCCCCATATTTTTACCCTAGCACCTCTTCGCCTACTCCACTAACCCCATATTATTTGTTTACTCTGCATTCATCCAGAGAATTTTAAATCACCTTTAATCCAATTTTTAATGCATTCTTTAACCCCCAAAACCCTAATTTTCCCTATAAACACCACACTCCATTTCATACCTCCTCACTCAGAAATTCCCTACCCAAACTCTCAAAAATTCTCAAGTCCATATAGTTGTGCAAGTGGAGTTAGCAAATGGCAAGATTCCGACGACGTTTCGAGGAGTTTCCAGCGACGAAACGACATCCCGACGCTTCCCTACTCTTCCCCATTCTCCCCTCTACCTTATTAGCTAGTAAGTCCCATCTTCTCCTCTCTTTTACTATCCTCAAACTCTTCATTATCAAAACTCGTCGGAAGCAGAGTTAATCCGGCTTCCGATTCGCTTTTCTTTAAAAATCTAATTCTTTTCTTAATAACAAACCTAAAAATTTCAATGTATTGTGTTATAACCATTAACAAACACCTTAGAACAAGTTCTACATCAAAATAATAATCATAGCAAGTTTTATTTCACTTTTACATTAAAATACCCTCATGTTTAAATTCGACATTGCTTATTTCTTTTAACCCTAATACCTTTAGAAAATTCACGAGGTACGGACATACCTCATCACAACACACATATTGGACATAACACGATTTACTTTTAGGCAATATTTGTGGGAACATTACGAGTTACAATAAAATACCCTAAACTATTACAAAACCATTTTCTTTAAAAAGAGTGTTCATTAATTCCTTGCAATTATGCCTCTACAATCCATTTTGGGGAACTTCGATAGGGATGGTGCTGGTTATCGCACATCTTCGGGCCTAGCAGAGCGAGATGCAGACCTCCGCAAGGAGTATTCAATCTCGATGGAATTTTTAATGCTATTTTTAAGAAAATGAGATTTTCTAGAAAATAAATAAATTTTATTTTTATTAAATGTATAGATATATATGAATATTATCAAAAGATCTATTTTAAATATATTATACAAATATTCTATGTTTTTTAAATAGAAGGAATCACAATTACATGAAAGTACCATTTCAATACAATACAAATTCCAATTTTGCATTAAAATACCATATACAATGAAAACTAAGTTCTACTTACTAGAAATTTCACTTTTATAAAATATACATCTATGAAAACTCATAAAGATGATAATTAAATACTCGAGGTGTATTTTGAAAATATATCAAACTATTTTTCATAAAACCTCTTAAGTTATACTAATTTACAATAATGACCATAGTAAACATAGGTTTAAACAGGACCAATTCTCTTGAGTCTCGGGGAGCTGGAGAATGTGGGTGCTTACCTATCTAAGGCAGACAATCTAACAAACGGTGTTATTAACACGGTAATTGTCTTGGAAAAAGACACAAATCCTGCCGTCCATGTGCAGCAGTTACCGATAACATCAAAACTAATTCAGGACTTCAATTTCTTTTTAAGTATCTGACTCAGACCGAGTCTCAATCTGACTTGAATATGATTTAAGTATAAACTACAATACAACATGAATATATGAGTCTGTCTATTCAATCTATATCAATCTGTATTGACTGAACTGAACCATGGATATACACCGTTTACATGACTATCCATTTATATCCAGTCCGTTTACTGATATCATAGTTTCGGCAAGTCATCCATCTATATAACAAAACAATACAATCAATACAAAAGACATTATGGGGTTTTAAAGGAGTAGAGTGGTACGGAATGTGTTAGAAGTGGCACGAGACTGTAACCATAATACACATAACTTGAATATCCATTGCCGTTGTATCGTAGTTAAACGGTTCCTTGTGCTTTGTATACTTTAGTCTCTGGAATAGTGGGACTCCTCTCGTATACACTGACATATTCTGTACCAAGTTACAAACAACTGCGTTAACATTATAATCAAACATTATTAGTTATACTCTCTTTCCGTCTATTCTATCTCTACCCATCTTTGGGACTTACCGATGGATTTTTCGCTGACGACATTCCTTTTCTTCTTTCTTTAGAGTATTGTCAGGTGATTCAGACTCACTGGAGATCGAGCCCAGTACTGAAGATTTGGAGCAGTTAGCCTTTAACCCGGAGATTTAGATACTTGTACATATTTTTCATTTCAGTTATGCCATTGTTTAGACATTGCTTTTTATTCATGTATTTTCATTTCCAGTTGTACTTGTAAAGAATTGTTAATAAATAAAAGTCGCTGTTCAATTACATCTATTGTCATTTTTCTTGTGTTCATTTATTTTATATTGCTTGGATACGCTTAGCGTGTTTACTTTGGAGTAAATACGTAGCGGGCCTCTCCGCATCCCCTCCCCGTACACCGGGAAGCGGGGCGTGACACATGCTATACTTGTTTGCCTTGCTCATGTATTCTTTCCATGCTTATATTCATATTGCCTTGCCATGTGCATATAGTTGCAAGGTTTAATTTATACCCTTACATAACCACATTATAATTCATATTCTATTTGCATGCTGTCCTTTACCACATTCACATTTCTATCATTGTTGGGGACTTACCGAGCGAAAGTTCGCTGATGGGCATTCCACCCATCTTTTGTTTCTTTCGGATGTTCGTCAGATGATCTAGAGACTGAGGAGGTGGAACCTACTGCTGAGGATTACGACTAGATCACTGCTGAAGCCATTCCTTAGTTTTCATTTCAGCCTTTATTTTCTGTATGCTACTTGTTAAGGCACTTTCGTTTTATGTTTCTTGTTCATACATCTTGCATCATTTTAAAACCCGCAAAACTTGGAATGTAAATATATAAAGTTGGATTTTTATTATCATGTCATCTCTTATCATTTTATACTGCTTACTTTAACTTAGCGTATTTGTTTCGAGAAAGGTCCTTATCGGAATAAATACGTCGCGGGCTTTGTCACGTGCCATTACCGTCTTTTGGGAAGCGGAACGTGACATATATCAACTTAATCTTGAAAACAAATATATGAAATACTATCTCCTGTATCTTTGAACGTGCTGCTATCTTAGTGATATTATCATATATATAAGTGTCTACATCAAAGTATCGTCGGTTATCATGCGACCCTACTTATATTACGGTTCTATCTGTATGCAGCTGTAGTTGGATAAAATAATGAATTAATGATCTAATTATTTTTCACATATAATTCCAACTTTATCTTATGAGAAAAAATATATTTTTGGAGTTTAGTATATACCCGGGGTGACATCACCACGAGTCTGAGCCTGTCTAGCAGCACGAGAGGGACGATCGTTCCTCCGGTAAGGAACAACCCGTGTCCCGGACGTGGATGAATCTACTCCAACTAGATAATACATAATGAATACATAAGTAACTTGGGAATAAAATAATACGTAATCAATTTGACGTATTATATAATAAAAAATACTGACATGCAGACTGTGTGGAGGGCATAGATCGGGCATCCTATGTCTCGGATGTAGAGGCAATACCCCTTCCAACTAGACAACCAAAAACGAATATATAAGTAATTTCGAAATGAATTAATATGAGTAATATGGAATATATAAACATACCTAACGGTGTGATAACGGCAAACGCCATGGATGTGGGGGCACCCCCTCCGACCAGATAATAAAAAATGAATATAGAAGTAACTTAAAAATGATTATGCGTGTATATCTACAATTTATCATTCAAAATGAATTAATATGAGTGCAATATACCAGGTGGTGTGGCAGGATCCACACATAATGGGAGATTAGGAGGGGTAATGGGAGATCTGGAGGGGGAAGGCTCATCGGTGCAACAAAGGGCCTCCTCCGTAGAATCTGCTCCCTACGCAGATCACTGGGCATCAGAACCCCCTTCCCCTTGCCGCCTCTGAAGCAACTTCTACGTTTTCTTTTGTCGGATGTGGTGCCCCCGCCCCTCGGTGGTCCGAACTTCGTCATTGCTATATAGAAGGAGGGTCATTACATATGCATGCAATAAGTGTATGTAAGAGAAATGTAAACTCGTAATATAAATATTAATGATAACCTTTTTCGTTTCATAGACGCATTAGATATCTTATAAATATCTACTTTGATCTCATCATCGATATCATTCCTAATCCATGTAATATCACGATCATCCGAAGACGACCCATCTACGGGGAGAGAAGGTTGGAGTATTCTAAGTCTTCTCTCCTCTATACATTACTCATCACTGTCGTCCATGCGATCTTGGAATTCTGGGACATCATAAATATCCCTAGGCGTCCACCGGCGTACAACACTCCATTCCGGATACTTCAAGCACACTGAGTAGTATACTTGAAATGCTTGTTGCGGAAGTATAAATGATTTGTCTGCACAACAAAATTGACATATGTTTACACTAGTCAAATCATATTTATCTTTCCAAGTCCCGAGATTGTCTCTCCATTTCTTCATGTCGGTTCATGTATCGAATCAAATAAACTGAAATATGTAAAATAGTTTTGCTCATCCAGGATATTGGATACCAAGTATGCAATCTAAGTACCTATAATAAATCACACCGTTCGAGCCAACGGTCGCAATCCCACTATTCTATACAGTTCGAGGTTTTTCTATTTTCTTAACTTCAAATTTGTATCCAAGGACACCGAATCTTTTATAGTATTGAACTTCCATGCTATGATACTAAGCTAGACATCTTGAGTCTCTCTCTAATGAAACAAACATGTTCGGATCTTGGATCCGACAAAACAAATTATGCGGAAAATACATAATGATATAAGTTTAGGGTAAGACTAAGACTAGTCGGAAAAATATGAGCTTCGAACATTTTACATGATGTGCAAATCGGTCGCAAAAATTATCCTGATGATATTTTTCCAATCGATCATCAGCCCAATTAGGATTCCCGCAACGTACTTCATCCTTATGAATATTGTTCTCAATATTAAATTATGACGTCAACCTTATATTATTTCATATACATATATACATATATACAGAAAAATTAATGCAAAACAGACTTACCTTCTGACTTTATCAAGACATCCGCTATTGAAGAGACAAACTGTTGTATCTTGTTGATAAACATGGGTTCTACTCTTGATTGTTCGCGAAAAGGTGTTTGTATGTGTTTTGTAAATAACCGCAATCAAGACGGTGTCGCAAATATCTAGCCGTGATGAGTACGGGTCGTCTGCAGGAAAACATGAACTTCTTTTCTTTCTTTAGACGAGTTGATAAAATAGAGGATGGGTTTGTTGTCGTTTTTTATTAAGATGAATATAAAATTTTATAATAGAAAGGCTTGTAGGGTTTATTGGACTTAGTAGTTAGTGGATGAATGTTTATAAATGTCTCTTTTTATCTTTTAATAGTTTAAAACATAGAGAGATAGCAATAAATGTGGATTAGGGGTTCTTGGAGCGAATTAGACTTTTCCACTACTGCCCCTTGTCCTTCCATTGATCTCTATTAATCTCAAGCCTTTAACAAAATAAGTGTTTAACTAATCTCAAATCGTGGTCGTGACTATCATTAATTGATAGCGCACCCGATAAGAAGGTTAGCATTTATTTTGCTAAAATTTATAAACATTAAAATGTCAAAAGAAGTTAAAAGATATTTCATCCATTATTCTACTCTATCCTACAAACCCCAGCAAGTAAGAAATTACTCGCTCATGCTTTGTAGCGATTTAAAAGAAATGTTGTAAATGAATTAAACCATAATTAAAAGTACAGAAAAGTAATGCGTAAAGTAAGTGTGGAAAAGTAAATGAAAAAAATTAAAATAAAAACTACCTTTATTAATCAACTATTGCATTACAACCTTTCTCCTTCAAAAGTAGATTACTAGAACCCTAGTTTCGCTCTAGATCTCTCTCTTTTGATGGGTGTAGATGAATAGATGATTAGATTATGGGATGATATTGGAATGCACAGCTCTTGGTGTTTTACATAGCTCCTGAAAGTACAAACCCCAGATTCCATATGGGAGTAGTTGATATTAAGATCATTTCCCTAAAATCCCAGATCCAATGGCCACCAACAGACCGTGGTTCTGCCGGACTGCAGATCTGCCGTCCTTTGGTGGGTTTGGAACTTGGGATTTTTTTCTGGTTTTCTCTCTCAATATTTGGAGATCTTTTTGATATATGGATTATGAAAATATTGCCCTTAGTCTTAGCTGTTGCTAGATTCCTCGATTTGTTTCTAAAATTTGGCATATTCGGTTTTGATATCCCAATTTGACTTGGATCTCTTATATAGATTTCAGACCTAAGCCAATCTTTTATAATACCTGCACAATATCTCAAATTAAAGCGTTAGTAGCATTTAGTATTTATAAGATATTATTCCAACCATTTACATGATATAATATTTTAAGAATATTGATTAGGAATATTTGATATGATATGCATATTTTAATTACTAATATTTCATTTAAATATTATATGCATATATTTTCCCTAATTATATTAATTATAAATGAACAAATATATGATAATAATCTTTTACAATTAAACACACATATATTCTTTATTTACAATTAACACCTTTTAGCACTTAACAATAATAGGGAAAATGTCCATACAAATGTGCAATATTTTAGAGTAATCAAATACTCCAAACTTATCTTTGATCGTTCCGAGCAAACTATTTATTGAAAAGAAAAAAAAACTAGCACACTTTCGTAAGCAACACGATTGCACTTGGCTCGTGCAACAACCCTTTAAACCTCTAGGTGTCCCTTGTAGGAAGAGCGTTGTCTCCTGAGGGTTTTCAGCGGATTTCACCCACAAAATTCTATAAAAGAAGAATAAGATGAAAATTACATACAAAGATAAGAAACATATAAAAGAAGAACTTGAAAATAAGAGTTTCAAACTACACTGGCTTTTTAGTTGTCATGAGCCCTATTTTAATGGTCTTGAAAAGATGTCAGGAATCACATCATCACTCAATAAAATATCTTCTTTAGTTTTCCTCCCTATCTATCCTCCAAACATTTATCATATGCCCCTACATGTGTGTAAAATACATCCCTATATTTGGAGAATTCAATTCAAGCTATCATACCTTTTTTCCATATTCCTTAGTACTTTTTAGTCAGTGATGTTTTTAGAAAGATTTAATGCTCACACATTCTTCATGTGACTGTTAATACTTCTTGAGATACTAACCAACCGATTACCAAACGTGCTCACTTATTAAGGCGTAATTAGCAATATCCTAGTCTTGCAACACCTAAAACTCTAGGTGATAAGGTACCCTCGCTATATTTTTTTTTACTGTCTTGAGTAATTATAAAACCAGTGTTCATTTTTCTTTTTAATTTTTTATGCACCACTTATATTTTGTTAATTCTTCATACTAAGGCTTCTAGGCAAGAGTATTTCAAGATATTCTCTACTATCCCAAGTTTCAAGATGTGTGCAAGTGCGTATAGTAGGGTATCAACGTTCAGAAGTTTGGACTCAAGAATATAGACTATTTTTCAGACTTATTTCTATCCTCAGATTAGTAATTTCCTTCATCTTACTAACTCTTGGGACAACAGCTTATGACTACGTATTACTAGTTTTGTTTTAAAACATCTAATTTTCTTGCATTTCTTAAAAATTTTCTTATCTTTCATATGTATTTTTCACTTTCTAACTTTTATTTTCAATTTTTTTTTATTTAGTGCATTTATTTAGTATAATGCAAAATGAATAAGCACAAACTTCTCCCAAACCTATTTGCAGCAGTGTCCTCACTGATGTTATCCTTTAAGCTCAAAACCTGTAGACTTGGGAGGAAAAGTTCTCAATGATTAGTAAAAAAGATAAGAGTTAATGACAGTGAAATCCCCCCTAAAATGGACAAGAGTTAACGACAGTGAAATCCTCACAATCGTGAAAAAATTTCTTTTCGGCTCACAATCGTGCAAGAATTTCTTTTCATTCAAGACCAAAAAATATTTTTCTCCCCCCCAAAACTTAACTAAAACAGTATTTTCATTACTAAGCATTTAAAATCATAAGAGGGGGATAAATATTATTGGTCTATGCAAAACTTTACAAAGATCAAAAGCTAAAACCAACCATTCAAATATTTTAGCAATATAACACCATGATTGGTAGAAGATCATATTACAGATAGACGTGAAGAAGTGTGGAGGAGATAAGAGATGTAATCGAACGGTTTTACGTCTTGGTTGGTAGAGATGAAAAAGTGAATGTGAACAAAAATGAGCATTTGAAAGATAAGGAATAGGTGGAATAGTCGCATTCTCGTATGTGATAAGAAGAAGGGGTTGTGGTTCAACTTCTTCGGGTGGAGATTGATTCATCACAACATCCAAATCTTTAAAGAACGCGAGTTCTTCAGCGAAAATGACTTTGAAACTTTTATCGATATTCCGAATGATAATCTCATCAGAAAGAAAGGAATCGATATCTATATTAATGGAATATGTAGATTCACTAGGACAGTTGAAAGTTCCAAGGTCAGTCATTTGCGCACCAAGATTCAAAACACTCGATTCGTCAGAAATTATAGAGGTAGGAGACTCGAAAAGATCGTCTCCCTCATTCTCAAAAGAGACTAACTCGAATGGTCTTTTAAGAATCATAGAACTCAAAATATTAGAGTGTGGTTCATCAAAACTTGGTGGAATTGAAAGAAAATTAGAAGAAGAACCAAAGAAAGTGGGTAATGAAATGGGTAAACGAACTTGGGTGTCGAGCATTGTTGAATTAGATGTGGAAGATGAAGGCTAAATATCTTTTTTCTTATCGGATAGGTCGGTGGTAAGAATTTGATCGGTTACATGCACAAGAAGATATTCACATTCAATAGAAGGGATATGATGGGTCGGTAAATCCAACTCATCCAACATAGCAGGTTCATCTTCAAAGATATTCTCATCACCGCTCTCACTGACACTTTTGGTCAAATCAAACGAACGGTTTTTTAAAAATTCATCAATTATACTATCCTCAACCGATGAATCACTTGGTTCACTTGATGGAATTGGAAGGTTTGAAATATCAAGTGCAGTCGAATAAGGACCGGTTTGATTTGGAAGGGTGTAAGGCTCTCTTTCACACTCATGATTGGAAAAGTCAAACATGTTATTCTCGGACGCCTCATCCCTTAGAGTATAAAGCGGTTGATCCTCAAATACATTCGGTTGGAGTGCAGGATGGACAGTGTTGAGATCAAATGAATTTGTTTTGGCTTGACTTGGGGGAATCCCAGGTTCTTTCTCTCTTCTCAATTCCAACTCTACTTCAAGATTAGACATGTTTTGTGAAGAAGTTTCAATGAAGAATTCTCGTTGAACCGTGGAACTCCCTAATTGACGTTCATAAGCGTTGTCCAGATACGGTGAAAAAGCTGAGTATGGTTGGAAATGGTTTAATTTTTGGCTATGGGCGAGTTCAATATATTCCGCAATCGACATGTGTTTACCACTTGCCATATTAGCCTCAAGAGAAGTGTTAATATGAGATGGTTTTAATTGTTGGCTACGGATGAGTTCAATATGTTCCGCAACCGACATGCGTTTACCACTTGCCATATTAGTCTCAAGAGAAGTGTTAACATGAGCGGGTGTGAAAGTTTGGTGTTGTGGATAAGAATTTAAAGGGTGTATCCAAGTTTCATAAACAGGATTAGGATCAATATTGTGATATGAAGAATATTGATATTAGTTGGGTAGTTGGCGACTGACAATTTCAATTTGTTCAGCAATGGTCATGGGTGTAAAAGTTGCCGTATTCTCCTCAAAATGAGTATCAATATTTTCATATTGAAATGATTGTTGTTGTTGTCCTAACAATTTTTGATTAGTGAAATGTATGAAACTTTGGCTACGAGCCTTCACAATATACTCAGCGATGGACATACGTTTAGACGTTTCCTCACCAGCGTTAAATGGATTATCAATATAAAAAGATGTTGAATTTTGACACGGTTGATAGGACCTTGAGTGAGGTGTCCAACTGTTATTTTCCGCGTGCTCTATCCTATCCCTTAAAGAAAAGGTAGAGTCGGAATTTGTACCAAAGCAATTACGAAAACAAGAAATATCTGGTTCTGGATAGCAAAGCTCGGCAAGAGTTCCTCTGTTTGGGTTACCCATAATAAGAAAGTGAAAAGGAAAGAGGGTGAAATGGTAATAATTTAAGCTTTTTTTTTTGGATTTTGGAAATTGTTTTGCTTTGAAAGAAGGACTCGACAAACGTGCACAAACTATATCTAGAACTAGGGTCACCTAGGACAAATTACTAGACCGCTCCTAGACTTCCAAAGCACAAGACATATGATCAATCGTTTACCACCTCCTTATCAATCTTGCGGCCAGGTAAGTGCTAAGTAAGTGGGAGGTATCCGCTATACGAATCACTGAAATAGCGGGCCTAATTAAGTAACCACTTTCCTTAGTCACACTTGCCTTAGACACCATAAGAAAAATGCGGATAAGCAATAAATTATCCACGACCCTCCTTTGTCCTAATTAAGCGCGAATGTTCTTAGAGACTTGGTGTAACATTTCAGAAAGTATAAAATATTATTTTTGGAATTTAATATTAAAATAATATATTTCTCGAAAACCGCACGATTTTCGAAATTGGGGTTTTCGAAAAAGGGTATAAATATATATTGATAATTGTGAAATAAATGAAAATTAAAATAATTTACTCATTTAAAATTATATTTAAAGGATTTGGCATTTTTAAAATTTATTATATGCAGTTTGGATAAAAACCCGATTAATGCACTGCTAATCACGATTAAGCCAAATCCGTGTTTCTACAGTTTCCGTGGCTAGTGCACCATGTCATGTTATATTTTGATTACATGTTGTGTTCTTGTGTTATTTTTGGGTATTATGTGATTTGGGTTTTAAATAAAAGAAAAAGAAAAATGAAAAGGGTAAAAGGGTAATTAATTGTGTGTGAGAGAAAGAGTTAGAATAAGAAAGGAGAGAGAGAGGGGGGGCTGCCATATCCTCACCGCATTTTATATCTTCATCTCCTTCTTCTTCCCCATCCCCCTCCACCTTCACCCCTTAGATCCATCTCCAAAGCTTCATCAAAACCCTAAACCCCTTTCACTAAAGTTGATCCCCTCTTCACCCTCTACACTTTGGACCTATCAATGTTGGATTTTGAGGACCTTGAGGAGCTAGGGTTTTGCTTGGCTACATCCATGAGGTATAATCCATTTCCCTTAGTTTAGTTTCAAGTGTTCCGAGCATTCTAGGTTAGTTTAGATGTTGTTTGCGAATGGGTTTGTGAACTTAGGAATTCAAAAGAAGGGTTTGAGTGTTGTTTGGAATTGGTGATGAGTAGTGGCTGCTAACAAGACTTGAGTGGTGTTTATTTGACCTAGAGCGGAGAATATAACCCAAACACGACTTATAACTTTCCGACATTGGTTAAATTGATAGTTTGAGGTAGTATTATGGAATCTGGAGTAACCCGGGGGGCACTAAAAATAATTTAGCAAAGACAGGGAGGTAAGTAGGTGATTGTGAGTGTACCAATGAAACCCTAGCCCCAACCCCTAAACCCAGGCCGCAGATTTATTCTTCCTGGCTGCAAATTACGGCCAAGGTGGGGTGGAACCCCTTCGTGTTTGGTCCATATCTTTTTCTCCAGTAAACTAGACCCTGTATATGTGCAACTTTGGCTAGTTTGACCTGAGTCAAAATCTGGGGGCACATTAGTGTGATTTTTGGATATGTTTTCCGTATTTTGAATGATGAGTTTTTATATTTGGATTTGTTCTTGGTTGTTGAATGTTTGTACACCAACGACCAGGGGTAATTTGTTGGTTTTGCATATGTGGGCTATAGGTTCTAACCTATAGGCGACCCGTGTGCCGTTTTGGTTTCCGGACTTGATGTTAATAGCGATTGCGACTGTTTATTATTATAGGTACCCTCACATAGATTCCGAGGCGACGGAGCATGGCGTCACCGACTTCGGCAATCGAGGATCAAGGTGAGTAGATCTATATCTACGGGGGAAGTCGGGTGGATGGCGTATAGCACCCCCGCAAAGTTTTGGTGGAAACCGATTTGTAGCATATGGTTAAGAAAACCTAGATTACGAAACTAGGGTTAGAGTTAAAAGATTGTTAGTGAAACCATATTATAAACTAAAGAATAGTTATAAGTGTTTTGATACGACAAATATGTGATGACGGAATTTGAGGATGACGTTTGACGATATTGCCGTTTAGGGTACTATATGACTAGATAGCCGACGTAATTGTGTCATCTGAACCATACCTATTTCCAAACCGAAGAATCGTATGCATATTTAAACAAATACCTTAAGGGATGTTACGGATTTTCAAACGATATCTTTTCCTTAAAAACACCGTAACCCCTACTTTCAAAACTACGATTCGCACCATTTAAAAACTGAGTGTATGGTTCGGGTGGGTATGTTAGGTTAGATACGTAATCTTATAGTAAGATAGAATGTTTATGTAGAATTGATTCGATGTGAGATATAAATGTGATGAACAAAATGTACGATGCGATATGATGACTTGGCGATATGTTGGTATACGGATGAGAGTCGATTGAGATATTTGATACCTTGCCGGTCCCCTGATATGAGTTTGTTATGGATGCGACCTGTAAGTGCACGGCGGCGCCCCAGCCGTCAATCCGACGCCGGAATGCGGAAACGATGATTTACTTTAACTTTTTAAACCGGCACCACCGCACACTAAAATCCCGGATCATGCCATTAATCTAGTCCTAGCTAACTAAAGAATGGGATAGAGAGATATACCGAGCGATCCGTATCCTTCGGTCTTCTCTTTGTCGTCCCGATCTCCCGCGGAATGTCCGGTCTCCACCTCCTCGCCGGAAGGGCACCACGTCGCCGGCTTCTTTTACGGACTCCCACCTCTAGACCGAGGCAACTCGGGCACGAAGTTGGCGAGCCGACGTGCCCAAGATTTGCTGTAGAAAACGTGTAGTGCTCTATGTCTCATTTGGGGTTACTAGAAGTTGCCTTTCGTGGAGGAATGATATGATACCATTTTTGAGATGAAATTGGGGATTTTTGCAAGCACAATAGAACCAAAAATCCCCACCCAAAAATTGGGCAGCCCTTCCCTCTATCATGGCCGGCCAAAAATGGTGAGGGGAGAGAGAGCATGAGGGAGAGTGAGGAGTGTGAATGAGGTAGCCACAAGCATAATCCAAGAGAGAGAAAGGGTCATGATAATAGGCAATGATCACAATCAAAGAACCTCACTCCAAAACCCAATCATCAACAACCACGATTGCTCCAAAACCAACACTCCAACAACCTAATCATCAACAACCATGATGACTCTAAAAGTCAAGCCATGATGAAAAGAAGAAGAAGTCAAATGAAGTCAAATGAGGGTGCAACCATCATGAAGCAATAATATGCAAAGACCACCCTCCAAAATGCTTATTTGCACAAATGCAAATAAGCCCTCCTCCACCAATTTTCAACCAATGAAAGACACAAAGAAATATGGCCGAAACGGAAAACAAACTAGCAACTCCAAAAAACTGATCCCGTAATAAATTACAGGAAAACCCCGCTACTGTATATACATACCCGTATTTGTATTCCGACCGAAATACAAATGCAATGAGACAAAATCTACACTGTACTATACTAGGATCCGGCTTAAACCAAAACCCGCTAGTATTTACCGTCCGATTTTGATCCATGCAATACCGCACGTATCTGATCGAACCCTGCCATATCTCCATACGGCCTCTACAGCGTTTCGCCCGAAACTTGAGCAACTGTCTGTGGGGGACTCTAAAGAATCGTCAATACTATGGCTGTGGATTTAACCACTAGCACGTCAGAGGTATTAGCCATACGTGATGGGCTACCAGTTATTGACCAAAAGGGACGTCGATGAGCGAACTCATCCTGACACCCTACTGAGCCTGTCAGTGACAATATCCGTACAGTCCGGTCCGTTCGTCTATGAGCATCGCATGGCGGGCCTAGGGGTTTGGTAAAAGTCAGACTCCCAAAAGCGGTACAAGTCGTGTCGGAGATCAGCCCAGAACACCCTGAGATACTACTGGAATACCTACCAGTAAATCTCCTGCTTTTGCCAAGGACTTCGTATAATGGCTCTCCTAGACACAGCGTGACCTCACCCCCAATACCGGGAGAGACAAACCCCTGTAGATCCGCTCACTGCCTCCATGTGGCTCGGGACTGTACCCAACTAAAACCTATTTGCATGTCTCCTTTGAGCGTGGTAGGGTAGTAATCAAAGTACAGTGGGAACTCACACGAGACAAATGACGATCCTCAGGTCGATGAACTAACCTGTACACATGTCACCAGGGAACTACTATCTGACGTCAGGTATAAGACCAACTAGTATGTTCTCGGCGAGTCCTGTCCGGTGTACTCATAACCCAATGAGCATCTGTATACATCTTAGGTGAACCAACTGACACCAGTGGCTTGTAAGACTGGCCACCGCCCTTCGTCGGGGTCTCGACTGTATACACTAGTTTACTCTGGAGTATCGATGCCCAGTCTCGAAACTCCCACGACTAGGGACCTTTTAAGGATATGCTTATAGACTGCCAGCTCCCACGTATATGATCGCCCTCATACTGCTGGCAGTCAAGCATGAATCCCAGGGGTTTTATCAACGTGCAATAGTGACCTGTAAGGTCACCTAAAGCAGTACACGATGATAAAGGTAAACCAGATAGCATACTATCATCTTGAGTAAGACTGTCCTCCTGGGATAGGTCCTCCCTCAATCATTGCAATCACGTGCGTGCGATCCAATAATTGACTCTGAGGGCACTATCTCCAACAATCTCCCACTTTCACTCAAGGCTATTTATTGCGATGTCGCATACTCACAGCCCGTGTGATACTGAACACCCAACTGCTCCACTAGTCAGTCTTACAAAGCCCGTTTGCGAAACTATTGCGTTCGAGGAATAGCCTCAGTGAGTGGATCCGCCTTGATGTTTCTTTCTATGTCTCTCTATATCTCAAGTTCGCGTAGAAAGCTATCTCCCGAAATGAGCAATTCCTGTCTTAGAATGTGTCTGGATGTCTGATGGGACCTAGCTCATAAATGAACTCCAAATCCAAACTTCGTAGAATGTATCGTCAACTGAACTTAATCAGTATCCTGCGCCATGCCTCCCTCAGTATCCTCCTGGACCACCGGTCCATAATACCGCCCCTCGTCAGAAGGAAAACTATAACTCTGACAACCTCCTTGTCGTCCAGGTCACCTTGGAAGCCTGGAATGATAACTGTCTCCCGAATGAGGCTGTCGTTATCATATCCCTAGAACATCCACTTATGTTTTAAAACCGCTTCCGAATGTTTCTCTAGGATAGGATCAATGTCAACTTATTGCATCTAGTGCAAGAACAACATCTGGTGTGGTACTTGACATCTCATGATTGACTCAATTGCCTGAGCAAGTGATCTGCCAATCATGCACATCCCTCTCCCCTTTAGTCTGTAAGACACCTTTAGAGAGGGTGACTCCATCACCTGCAGGTACACCACCATGCCTGGAGTCGTCCATTCTAAATACTCTTAGAATGCTGTCTAAGTACCCTGATTGGGAAACCACCCAAACATAGATCTAAAACCATAGATCTAGTAACCAGTATGTCTGATATAATATCCACGTCCCATGTGGAGAAACCACCGTGTGACGACCAAAGTATAACCGATCGTAGTATAGGAATATCACTTCCTACTCTGTGTATGTCATCCAAATACCATGACATCACACTCTACTACCTTCCCAACAGATCCATCCCCTATTCTGATGAAGTCAAACCTATGACTGTCACATCAGAAATAGATGATCTATCTCCGCTACATCTGCTTTAGTCTATAAATAGACATAAGCCACCTGTCCACCAAAGCTTCCGCTTCTCCCACTGACTACGACAACCCTCTGGCAGAGTCATATAGACGTACACTTCTAAAGCCAGTTTAGAACGACACTATACTCATCCTCCCGCCGGGTCTCGCAGCCTGGAACAACAACAATGGCAAGTGTGGGTAAACAAGAACCTCCCTGTCACCGTCCTTGAGGCTACCGGAGTACCTCTCGGGTGCCTGAGCTTACCCATCGTATCTGCGGAGTGGCCAATGGAATGCCAAACCAGATTGAATCTTTAGGTTCCTATCAAATCTTTAGTTATCGTTTGTGGTTCTGGAATTACTTCCAGTTCTACCAAACTCCCACTTCTGTTTTCTGAAACTGTGGCGAGTCAAGAACAATATCACTATTGATCTTCCAGATGGTAGAAAGTCAACCCTCGTTATAACCTGGGTCAACCCACAAACAGCTATTACAGAAACGTACCTTGAGTTGTCCAGTGTCTGGTTTTAATCATAAGCCGGACAACTCCCCGTACCTTAGCAATGTTAAGATATGAACTGTACTATATCCAATATAGAACCAGAGGCACTGATTTAATTGAACCAGATTCAAATCATGCAGCTGTCTCCAATGCATGTTAACTAAATAGAAGGAGGCCGATCAGCGTTACTCAACTTAGGAGTGCTTCCAATTATGAGTAACCTGAAAGAAAAGCAAGTTCTCTTAAATATTACTCTCAACTGAACACCATACACAAGTATCTACATCTTCGATCACTTTGAAGAATCCCGATACTTGCAATACCTGGTTCTCTACTTTATTCATATACCTATAACTTCTCAAAATTCGGACCATGTGTTTCTACGAAACACCTGTCTAAAAACTAGAGAAGTTATAAGTAAACCGAATATAGTACGAGAACCAACCCCTCTGTCCTCATGGACGCTGGACAACATACAATACTTTGTATAAGTCCCTTGAGTCTAATAACTCATTCCCTATGCGTCGTAGGTTGAAAACTGTACTTATGGTTAAGAAGAGTTACACCGCTGTTTAATGCTCCTTACCTAACCATCAACTGATATAGGTAAATGTCATAGACATAATTTTAAAAAGTTATATCTCAATCTATAAAAATAGACGTACATATATATCAATTTGAAATTGGTGCATAACAGCGGATATTCAAAACCAAATATTTGCCGTCCGGCAAACAACCCAGGCGATTTCCTCAAATATCACCGATTACAACGAATCCCGATATAATGAGGATGATCACCCAATTCCCAATAACTTACTCCCACTCAGCATCTGTAAAACCATACAGATGTGAGAATCATACCTAGTAAATACATACCCTGGAGTAAGTATCTAATCGGGAAATCAGTTTTTCTATTAACAGTACACATTGAAACTGAAACATTGAAATGTTTCGATGGGGTATCCCGGTATTCCTAGTAATGCCTCTTCCATTATCCAGATTCACAACTGTAACCGTGTAATTCTTTGCCATCTTTCCAAATCCCTTTATATGTCTTTAGTCATTACCTTCTGTACACCCCTTTAGGCCAAATGGTTTTCTTCCTTCCCTACCGTTCGGCACCATCCTATGATTTGGAAGAAGACTATCCAATAAGCATAATGGGTGTACTGTCCTAATTCTAGGAGCACTCGCAATGCGAGAGAAGATGAAGATAAAAGACAACCGAATAAACCTTATTCCTATTTCTCCTGAACCAGAATCCATCCCCGAACTGGAACAAGTTCCTTTCGAGTTCGTATATAACCATACGATGGAGTATCCAATAAACTGTGGATCTTCATAGTGATACGGAGTGTTCTGGAGAAATACAAAGGTGATTTAGGATTGGAGAATAAATACTTTGTTTGGTCGTGAATAGCAGTCGCAATTTACTTTGCCCTCTTACTAATCCCTTGATATGTCTTTACTTAATACCTTCTGTACACCATCGTTATGCTAATTGGTTTTCTTCATTCTCCACCGTTCGGCACCAGCCTAAGGTTTGGAAGAAGACTATCCAATTTGCGTAATAGGTGTACTATCTCCTAAACCAAGGAGTACTCGTAACCTGAGAGAAGGTAAAAGGAAAAGACAACTGAATAGTCCTATTCGTTTTCTCCAGAACCGGAAACCATCCTCGAATAAATTCCTTCGAGTTCGTATATAACCATACAATGGTTTAGTCCAATGGAAGTGGACGTTCGTAGTAATACGGGGTGTCCTGGAGAAAAGGGTAAGAGTAGGAGTGGCAATGAGGTTTGCAACTCTGACAATCTAAAAGCCAGCGTTTAAGAAGGTTCGGTTAATTTTGGTCACTGAGTCATAGTCTAGGGTCGGGTCAATGGTTGCTGCCGAAGAGAGAGAGAGAGAAAAGAAACACTCAGCATGCACTCTAACCTAGATCAGAATGGTTACCAATTTATCTAATCTGGAAACCTCCCACTGTACCGTCAAATTCTCCTCCAAACCTGAAAGAAGAATTAGTCGGGATCACCCGAGGAGTAAACCAATTTATCAGTGGGAATCGGGATCCAACTATCATCGCATGATACCGTGACGGAATCCGCTCACGTTATCACACTCCAGAAGGTATGCGCATATCTGGCAAGTTTCAGTTTCTTTAGAAACCCCCGATGTGATTTTTGCCCCATGCTCTTATGGCCTTGGCGTGAGGTCAAAATATCGTAGATCACATGTCAAGTTCTGCCCATCATTATCCAGGTTAATTTGAACCCACCTGTACATACCCTTGACGTAGGCCAAAATAGTAGTACGACTGTCCCAAACCAACGCATCTATCTATGCTACAGATAAATATCCGGCAGCTACCAATCACTATGCCTTGGCGTGAGGTCAAAATACATAGCTTGAATACTACCGAATATTTAACCGAAATGATGGAGGGCTACGAATGGTTTCTGGAGAAAACCTTTAACGTAATGAACTTGATATCGTTGAAGGAACCGGATAGCTTTTAAAATATAGTGACGAAAACCTTTGCTAAAGAGGTCACTCCCGGTGAAGGGATCTCGGCTCTTTCGCCGTAGAATGAGGTGCAGGATATTCCAACTGAATACCACGGTGCAAAGCAAAAGTAATCGGCTATAGTGAAGTTATTGCCCTAACGAAAACTTCTGTCCAAGGGGTCACTCCCGGTGAAGGGATCTCGGTCCTTGCCTCGTCGACTGAGGAGCAGGATATTCCAACTGAATACCACTGTGCAAAACAAAAGTGAACGTCCTTGCAATAACAGCTTTTTGAAAAGTGTTCCAACAACATCAGAATAGGTTTGTTTTTAACTTGCATTGATCCGAATCAACGCAGTCCCATCAATGGATCACACCAATAAAGAACGAAAATAATGATGTACGTATATACCATCCGCATTCGCCACTGGGTCCCATCATTACCCGTTAGGTTACTTAACTAACGAAAGAGCGGGGACTGGACTAGCGCGGATGCAAAACATATACAACATCTACTAGTATATATATCAATATATAATATTTCTCTCAAGGCGCGATAAAATGCAACATCACAGAAATGTAATAAGTATCACAGAACAATACAGATATCTAGGATCCCCGGGTTTCACAGAGCCACTACTGAAACCCGACGTTCCCCTGGTCGTATGGATAGCCTGTGCAATGAAATCCTAGACCCCTACGGGCGCGGCAAGTTACCCGCCAAAACCTGAAGCGAGGCAGCCCCCTTCAGCAACGTGAATGGACCACCCGGCACTTCACGGAATCTGGTAACTTGGGCACCCCTCCTGGGTCAACCTGTACCCCCTACGAGGGCGACGAATAGCCCGCCAATTCTAGAGTGAAGCCCCCTCTGTCTCAATGCCATGAGATGCGGGCTTGTTGCCCTCTAGAACCCGGCTATCCGTGCACCCCACCTTGGGGTAATCCTAGTACAGAAAGTAAAATATACATATAACGGGTACATCGGCCTCAACCTGGTCGTGCCCCAAAAGAATAATACAAACAGGCAGTGACGGCAGTCCACATGTCGGACGCTCGCCCCGCAATATCAAATGTACATAATATAACCAAATCTGTACTATCATTGCATCCAGGCTATTCCCACGACCAATCCGCAACATCACAGCACAACACAGAATATCAACGTGAATGTCACGTTCGCAAATCCGTCTAACCGGGCTATAGCAGTTAGACAGGATTTACCGATCGAGTGACATTCACGGTCGCAGATATAATGTAAATACTGTGAATTAATGTGTTTAAAATTTTCGATCTATCAAATTTACCTAAGTGGGCCCCCAAGCACTACTGTAGCACTTAAATAAATTCTGGGCCCAAAAAGAACATTCCAAAAACCCCATTTTCAACTCAGGAGCATTCTGTAAAATTTTGGTACACTGAACAGTGAAAGTCGCGGCAGAACTGCGGCCCAAGCATGGGTTTGGCCGCGGTTCCGTGGTGGGGTAGTGAGATCACGAGACCAAATTTTTACAGAAGGCTTAGAATTCCCTGCACATCATTCTGCAATAACCTGAAAAAATTTTGGAGCCAAAAAAAATTCGACAGAAACTGATGCTCATGAAAAATACGGTTTGGGAATATTTGTTCGATCGAATCTTTAAACATACTAGTGCAAGCTAGACTAGGTTAATGGCATGGCTCTGATACCACTGTAAGTGCACGGCGGCGTCCCGGCCGTCAATCCGACGCCGGAATGCGGAAACGATGATTTACTTTAACTTTTTACACCGGCACCACCGCGCACTAAAATCCCGGATCGTGCCATTAATCTAGTCCTAGCTAACTAAAGAATGGGATAGAGAGATATACCGAGCGATCCGTGTCCTTCGGTCTTCTCGTCGTCGTCCCGATCTCCCGCGGAATGTCCGGTCTCCACCTCCTCGCCGGCTTCTTTTATGGGCTCCCACCTCTGGACCGAGGCAACTCGGGCACGAAGTTGGCGAGCCGACGTGCCCAAGATTTGCTGTAGAAAACGTGTAGTGTTTTATGTCTCATTTGGGGTTACTAGAAGTTGCCTTTGGTGGAGGAATGATATGATAACATTTTGGAGATGAAATTTGGGATTTTTGCAAGCACAATAGAACCAAAAATCCCCACCCAAAAATTGGGCAGCCCCTCCCTCTATCATGGCCGGCCAAAAATGGTGAGGGGAGAGAGAGCATGAGGGAGTGAGGAGTGTGAATGAGGTAGCCACAAGCATAATCCAAGAGAGAGAAAGGGTCATGATAATAGGCAATGATCACAATCAAAGAACCTCACTCCGAAACCCAATCATCAACAACCATGATTGCTCCAAAACCAACACTCCAACAACCTAATCATCAACAACCATGATGACTCCAAAAGTCAAGCCATGATGAAAAGAAGAAGAAGTCAAATGAAATCAAATGAGGGTGCAACCATCATGAAGCAATAATATGCAAAGACCACCCTCCAAAATGCTTATTTGCACAAATGCAAATAAGCCCTCCTCCACCAATCTTCAGCCAATGAAAGATACAAAGAAATATGGCCGAAACGGAAAACAAACTGGCAAGTCCAAAAAACTGATCCCGTAATAAATTACAGGAAAACCCCGCTACTGTATATACATACCCGCATTTGTATTCTGACCGAAATACAAATGCAATGAGACAAAATCTACACTGTACTATACTAGGATCCGGCTTAAACCAAAATCCGCTAGTATTAACCGTCTGATTGTGATCCGTGCAATACCGCACGTATCTGATCGAACCCTGCCATATTTCCATATGGCCTCTACAGCGTTTCGCCCGAAACTTGAGCAACTGTCTGTGGGGGACTCTAAATACTCGTCAATACTATGGCTTTGGATTTAACCACTAGCACGTCAGAGGTATTAGCCTTACGTGACGGGCTACCAGCTATTGACCAAAAGGGACGTCGATGAGCGAACTCATCCTGACACCCTACTGAGCCTGTCAGTGACAATATCCATACAGTCCGGTCCGTTCGTCTATGAGCATCGCATGGCGGGCCTATGGGTTTGGTAAAAGTCAGACCCCCAAAAGCGGTACAAGTCGTGTCGGAGATCAGCCCAGAACACCCTGAGATACTACTGGAATACCTACCAGTAAATCTCCTGCCTTGGCCAAGGACTTCGTGTAATGGCTCTCCTAGACACAGCGCAACCTCACCCCCAATACCGGGAGAGACGAACCCCTGCAGATCTGCTCACTGCCTCCATGTGGCTCGGGACTGTACCCAACTAAAACCTGTTTGCACGTCTCCTTTGAGCGTGGTAGGGTAGTAATCAAAGTACAGTGGGAACTCACACGAGACAAATGACGATCCTCAGGTCGATGAACTAACCTGTACACATGTCACCAGGGAACTTCTATCTGACGTCAGGTATAAGACCAACTAGTATGTTCCCGGCCATTCCTATCCGGTGTACTCATAACCCAATAAGCACCTGTATACATCTTAGGTGAACCAACTGACACCAGTGGCTTGTGAGACTGGCCACCGCCCCTCGTCGGGGTCTCGACTGTATACACTAGTCTACTCTGGAGTATCAATGCCCTGTCTCGAAACTCCCACGACTAGGGACCTTTTAAGGATATGCTTATAGACTGCCAGCTCCCACGTATATGATCGCCCTCATACTGCTGGCAGTCAAGCATGAATCCTAGGGGCTTTATCAATGTGCAATAGTGACTTGTAAGGTCACCTAAAGCAGTACACGATGATAAAGGTAAACCAGATAGCATACTATCATCTTGAGTAAGACTGTCCCCCTGGGATAGGTCCTCCCTCAATCATTGCAATCACGTGCCTGCGATCTTGAGGGCACTATCTCCAACACGACCTGGGACATAGGTATATAGATATATATAGAATGTCGTGAATCATGTGTGATATGTCGTACGGGACGTTAGGTCAGTACTCCTCATTGTCGTATAGGTTGATAGGATCTCTGATAGCTTAATGCCGCCGTACGATGATTTTCCGTACGTGATGAGTTTGACTTGAAGTTTGCTCCATACCCTTGACTAGAGGATGCCGTACGATGGATTATACCATACATGATGTTGTGTGGCTAGATGCCGATTGATTGATTCACCGTCTCGGTCATGATAGATACGTATACCCGCCAGCATTGCATATGATTTACCTTATGCTGCATTCATGTTATTCGCATTGCATTACTTATACCTGTGCTAGTACACCTGCACCATTATCGATGATGCATATGTTACACTTACACAGATTTTCCAGCTCACACACTTCAACATCGATAATTGCCATGTCACTACACAATAGGATTGCTGCATCATGACATACATATTGTACACTCATACTAGCGTATATACTCACTTGTACATCCATATTGGCGCACATACATATTGTACACTCATACTTGCATATATACCCACTTGTACATCCATATTGGCGCACATACATATTGTACACTCATACTTGCATATATACCCACTTGTACATCCATATTGGCGCACATACATATTGTACACTCATACTTGCGTATATACCCACTTGTACATTCATATTGGCGCACATACATATTGTACACCCATACTTGCGTACATACATATTTGCACATACATAGATGATGCTGGCTTGGCTTTGAGATTTGGGAACCGCATGACATATTTTAAAACGGGATTCATTTTAAGAGCGGTGTTCTCTCGATATGTGCATATTACTGTTCTTTGTTGCATGATATATGGATATGCTTATATTTCTGTTATATGTCATATACATCATGCTTTACGCTTTTACGCATTGAGATATGCTGTTTTCATGAGATTTCTGGATTTGAGAACCGTGGCTATTTCAAAAGAAAGCATGTACTGTTTTAAAAACCCGGTTTCTCTTGATATGATATTTCAGTGCGTCCACCATGCGTTTTCTCGGTTCTGAGACATGTGACATGTGAAACCTGATTCGAGGAGCTGGATGAGGCCAATTGCGGATACATGGTGGACCCGGTATGGTATCCCGGGGCGAGAACGGATTGCTGTATAGTAGACGGTGAGCTTGGCAGTGGGACTACTACCTACCGGTGATAGTATTTAGGCTCGGTGGATATCCGAAGGATACCGACCGGAGTCGAGAGATGATATGGGCCGATCCGGACCGACGGAGCCCGAGGGCCGATCCAGACTGACGGAGCCCGAGATATGAGAATTTACGTGTCAATGCTGAACACGGGTTTCATGATGTTTTCGGGTGTCGATGTTGGACACCCAGCTTCTATGATTTTGATGTGTCGTGAGGGACACCCATTGAGTCATATCCTCATACTTACATACATTGATTATATGGTTGGACGAGATCCATATGCATACATACATTGATTATATGATTGGACGAGATCCATATGCATACATACATTGATTATATGGTTGGACGAGATCAACATGCATACATACATGGATTATTTTGTTGGATGATACATGCTTATAGGCATTGATTACCTTGTTGGCACATATACAGATACGGTCACCCTAGATATCATAGTATCACCTTCATGATATAGTTGACATAGGAGTCATTGTTTATTCGATTTCTACTTGTAGATGTTTTTCTACTGACGAGTTGGCAACTCACCCCCGTTGTGCTACAGTTCTTGCAGGTTGACCGCATGGATCCGTAGCGGCATCGCTGGCACATAACTTCTTTTGGGTGTTTTGCAGTGGTAGGTGGGACATTTGTATTGTACCCACTCTTATATTTATATTTCATATTGTATCTAGTCAAGTCCATCAATCAAAATTAGTAAATTGTATAAGTAATGAGACTTAGTGAGATTGTGGTTGTGCGACTTAGAGCGAAGGGTTTTCCGCTACTCGTGGTTTTGATGTTTTACTTATTTCTTATTCGTTTGTGGTGATCTTCGCCGTTGGGCGTCGTATACATATTTTTATACCTTGCGTGGTTGTGTTCCGCCGGTTGGCGAAGAGCCAACTCTCGCTTGAGGATGCCATTATTCTTGTTATGTATTGGTGGTTTTGGATCAAAATATACAAAGGAGGTGCTGCCTAAATTTTTAAAAGACGAAACACGTTTTCAAACTAGTAAATTTCACTTTCATTTTATGTTCCTTTTATATGCATTAAGAAAACTTGATTTTATTATACCTTTATTTCAAAACTTCACATCCTTTATTTTCTTAAAAAGGTTTAGATATTTAGGTTTCAGCTTACTTGAATTACGTTACGACTTTAGACGTTGCGTAATTTAAGTGCTGGTCACGAGCTAATATTTCGGGTCGTGACACTTGGTCTAGATATTTTTTTATTAATGTAGGGTGATAGTATGCTCGTTTGTGATTTGTGGGGCTTAGGAAGGGTGATGAAATCCCCACCTAATCTGAATTTTGGTTTATTGCCCCTTAAAATCCGTTTTAGATATGCAAAACAAACCAAAATCTAAAGCACGCAAAAAGATTTTTAACGGCGATATTTGCAAAGAATCCTGCAGGTAAAAACAATTTATTGGAGGTTTAGAGGAGAGAGAAGACAATAGAAGAATATCAGAGAAGATTGGAGGCCCAATTCTTCAATAGGGCCGCGGTTCCGCCGCCTAATACCTACATTGGCCGCGGTTCCGCCGCCGTGTGATGTGATATTCCCTCCAAACTTCTTCAAATCACTCAATTGCTCCTCTGGTCCAATTTGAAAGTCTCTGAATCTCTGATGGTTCGCTCCAAGTGCTCCAGATTTCTCGCAAAACTCGCACAAAAATCGTTAAAAATACAAAATTCGGTTTTTTATTTATATTTTTATTTTTTTTATGTTTGCTGGTTTTTATTACAAATCAACCTGAATAACAAGAAAATTAATTACGACCGTTTCCCCGGCAACAACGCCATTTGATTGTTCGCGAAAAGGTGTTTGCATGTATTTTGTAAATAACCGCAATCAAGACGGTGTCGCAAATAGCTATACGCGATGAGTACGGGTCGTCCGCAGGGAAACGTGAATTTCTTTTCTTGCTTTAGACGAGTTGATAAAAGAGAGGATGGGTTTGTTGTCATTTTTATTAAGATGGATATAAAATTTTATAGTATAAAGGCTTGTAGGGTTTATAGGACTTAATAGTTAATGGATGAATATTTAGAAATGTCTCTTTTTATCTTTTAATAGTTTAAAACTTAGAGAGATAGCGATGAATGTGGATTAGAGGTTCTTGGAGGGAATTAGGGTTTCCCACTACTGCTCCTTGTCCTTCCATTGATCTCTATTAATCTCAAGTCCTTAACAAAACAAGTGTTTGACTAATCTCAAATCATGGTCGTGACTATCATTAATTGATAGCGCGCCCCATAAGAGAGTTAACATTTATTTTGCTAAAATTCATAAACATTAAAATGTCAAAAGAAGTTAAAAGATATTTCATCTATTATTCTATCCTATCCTACAAACCCTAACAAGTAAGAAATTACTCGCTCATGGTTTGTAGCGATTTAAAAGAAATGTTGAAAATGAATGAAACCATAATTAAAAATGCAGAAAAGTAATGCGTAAAATTAATGCGAAAAGGTAATGCGTAAAGTAAGTGCGGAAAAGTAAATGCATAAAAAATTAAAACAAAAACTACATTTATTAATCAACTATTGCATTACAACTTTTCTCCTTCAAAAGTAGATTACAAGAACCCTAATTTCGCTCTAGATCTCTCTCTTTTGATGGGTGTAGATGAATAGATGATTAGATAATGAGATGATTTTGGAATGCACGGCTCTTGGTGCTTTATATAGCTCCTAAAAGTACAAACCCCAGATTCTATATAGAAGTAGTTGATATTAAGATCATGTCCCCAAAATCCTAGATCCAACGGCTACCATCAGACCGTGGTTCTGCCGCCCAAGCTCATGATTGACCGCGGATCTGCGTCCTTTGGTGGGTTTGGAACTTGGGATTTTTTCTGGCCTTTTCTCTCAATATTTGGAGATCTTTTTGATATATAGATTATGAAAATATTTCCCTTAGTCTCTGCCGTTGCTAGATTCCTCGATTTGCTTCTAAAATTTGGCATATTCGATTTCGATATCCCGATTTGACTTGAATCTCCTTCATAGATTTCAGACCTGAGCTAATCTTTTATAATACATGCACAATATCTCAAATTAAAGTGTTAGTAGCATTTGGTATTTTTGAGATATTATTCCAACAATTTACATGATATAATATCATAAGAAAATTGATTAGGAATATTTGATATGATATGCATATTTTAATTACTAATATTTCATTTAAATATTATATGCATATATTTTCCCTAATTATATTAATTATAAATGAAGAAACATATGATAATAATCTTTTACAATTAAACTCATATATGTTCTTTATTTACAATCAACACATTTTAGCATTTAACAATAATAGGGAAAATGTCCATACAAATATGCAATATTTTAGACTAATCAACTCTCTTGTATTAAGCTTTACCATATGGTTCGTCTTGAATTCTCCGAGGCCTGTTAAAGTTCGTTTCAATGTCTTCGTCCAGATAGCAGGAACAAAATGTGGTTACTTCATTTAGGAGATAACTTTGCATGATAGAACCCTCTGGCCGATCCTATTGCGTATATATTTTCTCAGAGTATAGAGGCACCTAAAGAAATATATGTTAAATAAAGAAATACAAGCATATAAGATAGCAAAAATTTAATAAAATGCATGAACCGAAAAATTCAAGGTACCTTTCGACGGGATACATCTATCGATATTATATCGGTTCGGTAACCTTAGCCTCGGTTACAAGATGAACCGTCAGGTGTATTATGATATCGATGAACGACGGTGAGAATATCCGCTTAAGCTTGCACAATATCAAAATAATCGTATTTTCTAGCTTCTTCATCGCCACAGCATTGATATTTTTAGCGCACAATTCCCTTAAGAAGCAGCAAAGATCGTTGAGTACTAGACCAACCAATTCAGAAAGGAAAGTCCTGAGGGCTAATGGGACAAGATTCTCCATAATAACATGGTGATCATGACTTTTCAGCACATCGATCTTACCTTTCATAATCTTTATTTTTTTACTAAGTGATCCTCAGAAACTTGTGAGAACTTTCAAATCATATAACACCTGCATGAACCTTTTTTTTCTCCGGTTGTAATATATGATATGCGATATTAGGAAGTAGAAACTTGCCTGATTTACCCGCTATCGGTTTAGGATGCAAATCAGTTCTAATTTCCAAGTCCTGAAGATCCTGCCGAGCACGGAGTCTGTCTTTCAATTTTTCATTTTTACAAAGAAGCAAGTTAAGTACGTGCTCGGATACTCCCTTCTCGATGTGCATGACATCCATAAAATGACGCACTAAATTTGTTGACCAGTATGGTAGCTCATAGAAAATGCTTAATTTGTTCCAGCCGGATGGAGTTTCATGTCTTGCCGGATCTATTTCGAAGGTCACATTATCTAACCATCCCACTGAGCAATCACGTCCTCTCTGGAAAATGGGGCTGGAGGCCTAAGAACCTCCTGATGACCATCAAAGTGAACACCGTCAAACCTGTAGGGATGGTCTAGTGGTGGAAAACGCCGATGACCGTAGTAACAAATCTTCTTGCTATGATTCAACCATTTCGATGTTGTATTGTGGTGGCAGAAAGGGCATGCTTTGTAACCATGTATGGACCAACCTGATAGCATTCCATATGCAGGAAAGCCATTATTGTCCGCATGCATTGAGTCTTTAGAGTCCTACACAGAGGGTTTTCCAAGCTTGGGCGAAATGATGTAGTCTACGTATTTTGATATGTACTTGGTTCGATTAAAACATGTGCTTTTATGCACGCACTTTTAATCGAACAGTTTGTTAATACTAACCAGTTTGAAATATAGCCAGGTTATCATATTTTGGATTAAATGCGAGCTAGTATTATATATCTCTTTTAGTATCCCTTTTCGGTATTCGTATTCTGACAAAATACGGTATTTATACGAATACGGGTATTTGTATAAATACGTGTATTTGTGTCTTGATATTAATACGGGTATTTTTATCTTTGTACAAATACGGGTATTCGTATTTTATATGAATATGATATTCATATTTTGATACGAATACGGGTGTATGTATTTGTAGCATATACTTGTATTAGTGTATTTGTATATATTGATATATGTGCATATACATATGTATATGTGTTCCATGAGATGGCATTCTCTACACTTATTTTTACATTCATGTTTCTTGTAGAATATGGTGGAACTTGTGATGCGCCATGGTGAGTCACAATCCACTCATATTCAAAGAAGAAAAGAAAAGAAAAGAGAGTGTGAGACGAGAGATTAATTCTTGAGTTGCCATGCTCATCTTCACCAAGTTTCTTCTTCTCCTCTCTTGGTTTTTATTAGTGGAGAATTGGAAAAGAATTATGAGAGATCAACTAGGGATTAGCTACTGCATCATCTAGTGATCAATTCTTACCAAGTCTTGATCACTAGTTGCTTCACTTGTGAAGCTAGAGCCTAAGCGAGGTTTCCTTCAAGGTGGATCATCTTCGGAAAGGAAGACCCACTCCCAAACTCATTCCCGACGACTTAAGGAGCTTAAGAAGTGACAAGAAGATGAAGGACACGACTACAAAGGTTGTAATCACAAACCTAATAGTTAACTCCTTCTTGTTTAGTTTCTAGTTTAGTGTTTGGATTCGATTCTAGATTGAAGTGTTCATGCTCAAGTTTAAAAAAATTTCATTTTGTATTCCGTGTTACCGTTGGTTTGCGGCGCGAGCACGAGGTTCTACCTACATGGTATCAGAGCCACCCAAACACTATAACTAATTTAGATGATGATTAAGTTTCGAAAGGAACAAAATTCCGTATTTTAAAAACCAATATTCCATGTTTCTGTCAAAAATTTTTTGGTCTCTAAATTTTTTTTACGTATTGCAGAAAGATGATAGAACTATAAGTATGACACTGTACAAAAACGAGGCCAATTGGAGAAATTTCAATCGCTTTTTTATTCATTAAAACCGCTTTTTGCGGCCCTCCTTGCTCTAAAATGGCTTATCTTTTTACAGTGTCTTGGGTAATGAAAATGGGGATTTTTGGTAAACTTCTTTTTTGCCCAGATTTCACTTGGTGTTATCTTTGCATTTGGAAAACACATAACGTTTTGAACTCAAAACTTTTGCATCGTTTATCTCTTGTGTTTAGGAATGCCGTCTAATTTCTATAGGATGATTAGACGGGATTGCAAATACATATTAGTTCTGCGATTCTTATTTGGATTGGAATAGTTGTGGTAGTCATCGTGAATAGCCGGTGGTTTTTATGAGATGAGAGTTTTATATTTACATTTGTATATTCATATTGCAGGGCGAGCGTCCGTCTTGTGGACTGTCGTCACTGCTTGATGTATATTCTTTTGAGGGGCACTTCCGGGTTGAGGTTGTGTCGTCTATATATTATATTTGATTCATCTATTGTACCTAGGATAGACCCAGGAGGAGTGATCAAGTATCCGGGTTCTAGGAGGCAACGGATGGCCATCTCATGGAGTTGAGAATGGGTCATCCCATTCTAGAATCGGCGGGACTACTTGCCGCACTTGTAGGGGTCTAGGGACTAGCGTTTGGCTATTCACACAACCGTAGAATCTGTTAGTTATATGTATGCCCTAGAGGCCATTATTGTACATATGATGTATATTATAGTGGATGCTTGGACATATATAGGGAGGACTTTCTTGCTCGACATGATAGTATGCTATCTGGTTGCTCTTTATCTTAACATGTATACTTATTGTCTCTCTATTACATGTTGATAAAGCCTTTAGGATGCGTACTTGACTACCAGGATTATGATGGAGATCATACTAGTGGTGAAATGGTAGTCGGTAAGTGCATCCTTCAAGTGTTCCTAGTCGTGGGAGTATCGAGACGGGGCATCAATATTCTAGAGTAGACTAGCGTATGCGCTTCTTGACCCATATGATGGGCGATGGATGATCCCACATCCATTGGTGTTTGACATCATAGATGGTATACGGGTGCTCAGTGGAGACTGGGTACACTAAATAGACTCGCCAAGAACTCCTAGATGGTATTATACCTATCGTCAGACAGCAGTTCTCTCGTGACACTGGTACAGGTTAGTCTGTCGACCCGAGATCGTCATAGAGTCTTGCGTGATACACACTGTGCTTTGATTTCTATCTTACCACGTTCAAGAGATCGTGCAAAACGGTGGTTTTTAGGTACATTCTCGAGTCACATGGAGGCGATGAGCGATAGGAGGGGATTTTGTCTCTCCCGGTATTGGGGGTTGATGTTGCGCTATGCTTGATTGGCCATAACGGGAAATCCCTGGCCAGGATTGCTGAGATCTACTGGTAAGTGTTATCAGTAGTTTCTCGAACCGTTATGAGTCTCACATCGGCATGACTTATTAGGCTATTGGGGTCTGATGTTTACCACCTCTAGGCTGAGATATGCGGCATATCAGATGAAGAGACCGGACTGTACGGTAGTGTTACTTATTGGATTCGCGGGAGTATGAGCAGGCTTGCTTGTTTATCTTCTGATCTCTCAATACCCGGGTAGCCGTTATGTCCAGCTAGTACCGCCGATGACGTCCAGCTAGTACCGCCGACGGCTTGTAGATGATTGATATGATCATCACCTACTGCCGGCGTATTGACGAGTCTTTAGAGTCCTGCACAGAGGTTGCCTGGCTCAGGCGAAACGAAGTAGGAGCACATATGTGATATGTGCGGGACCGAGATTAATGCGCGTATGTGATACCGCATTCTATTCTCGCGATATGTGATATTGGTCGGTTATATGTGATATAGCCGGGTTATCGAATCAAGTGTTGATTCGATAAATTGATACATATGATATTAGTCGGTTATATGTTATCTAGCCAGATTATTAAATCATGTTTTGATTTAATAATTTAATGTATAATTATATATTTGATATATTAACTTACATTAACTAATATTAGCTTACTTAAGCATTTCTTTTTCTCACTTATGTGTGCACTTGATATATATGTGATATGTATTATTGTGTCATGCTAGTTGCTACATGCTACATGGGTGTATGAGACTCACACCATGCTTATAATAATGTAAGATTTTATTTATTTAAAGTAAATCAAATTAGTTAGAAATTAGTCATATGGTTGAAGCTTATGGAAGCTTGTGGAACCACTGAGTAAGTCTACTAATTTTGTTTTACATTAGATATTTATTAACCCAACCATTACCTTAAGCCATGGTTAAGTCTCTACAAGAGTTAGTATGAGATATTATCTCACCCATGGTTTCTATTCTCACACATGAGATTCATTCTACACTTTCTTCACTCCATGGTTGCTTCTTCTTCATCTCCTTCCTCAAACTATCTAGCTTTTTGGGAGGTGAAGAAAATTATTCTAAAGTGAGAAAAATTCCTAATTCATCAACCTACACTTGATTATCTATTTAGTTTAGGTTGTTTGCTTCACAATTAGTGAAAATGTAGCTTGAGTTAGTGTCTCATCGACGTAGATCATTTTTGGCCTCGAAGACTTCAGGCAAGCTTGTTCCTTTCATCTTGTGGAGCCTTTCTAGAGTCCGGGAGTTCACTACTTGGAGAGAAGGGACTACTACATGAAGCTATTGAAGTGAAGGACCGGTCTACAAAGGTTGTATTCCTTGTCCACTTAGATGTAAAGATGTTTACATTTTAGTTTCATATAATTCTCCAGTTAAGATTCTAGGTTAGGGTTCTTTAGCGCGCCAAATTTTTGAAAACGGCATGGTCGATGCCTCCCAAAACCCAGTGGCGGTGCTGTGGAACCCTGCAGAATCCGTGTTTCATCCATGGCTTAAATGAAACACGGAATTCCTAGTATACCCTTTATTTCATAGTGTTTTCTTTTGTTGTGATTCTATGTTTGCGATATATTATCATACCTGAGACGAATTGTATTATATATATAATAGACACTATATATGTTTTGCATCCATGCTAATCCTGTCCCCGCCATGCCGTAAGTTAAGAAATCTTACGGTGAAGACCCGAAACTCTGTGGAGAATGCGGATGGCATATATGCGCGTGCCTATTTTCGTTTCTTTTGGTGTGATATTATTAATTGATGGAATCACATTATAGTTTTAATGCAAGAAAAACAAACCTAATTGATGTTATCGGAACCAATTTTTAAAACAACTCGGTTTTCTTCAAAACCAAAGTTATGTTCTTTTGCTTTGCATTGAAGTATTCGGTTAGGAATATCCTACACCTCATTCTATAAGGAAAGAGCCTTGATCCCTTCACGGGGAGTTTGTTCTTAAGCAAAAGTTTATGTTATTAGTTTTAAAAGCGCCTAAATCACTCCTTTTCAAAGCCACTCGACTTCCTTCAATGATATCAAGTTCATTACGTTAAAGGTTTTTTGCTAAAAATCAGCCGTAGCTCTCCGTCATATCAGACGAGTAGCGCCTAGTATTCATGCTATGTATTTTGGTCTTCGTCAAGGCATAGTAAATGGTAGCTATATGTTACTTTTCAGCTGTATAGAGATGCATTAATTTAGGACAGTCGTACAACTATTTTAGCCTTTGTCAAGAGTTAGTATGGGTGGGGCTTGTTAGGAATATGTATGCCCTAAAGGCCATTATTGTATATTATAGTGGATGCTTGGACATATATATAGAGGACTTTCTTGCTTGACATGATAGTATACTATCTGGTTGCTCTTTATCTTAACATGTGCACTTGTTTTAGTTTACTATCTCATTAATACATGTTGATAAAGCCCTTAAGATGTTGGCTTGACTACCAAGACTATGATGCAGATCATACTAGTGGGGCTTATGTAGTCCACAAGCACATCCTTTAACAGTTCCTAATCGAGGGAGTATCAAGACAGGGCATCGATATTCCAAAGTAGACTAGCGTGTATGTTTTTTGACCCTGTATAGGGCGTTGGTTGATCCCATAAGCATTGGTGTTTGACATCAAAGATTGTACACAGGTGCTCATTGGAGAATGGGTACACCGAACAGGACCCGCCGAGAACTCCTAGATGGTACCATACCTATCGTCAGATAGCAGTTCTCTAGTGACACTTGTACAGGTTAGTCTGTACACCCGAGATCTTCATAGTGACTTGTGTGGTTCCCACTATGCTTTGATTTCCTCCCTACCACGGTTCAAATGAGTCGTGCAAACAGGTGGATTTTGGATACAGTCCTGAGTAACATGGAGGCGGTAAGCGATAGGAGGGGTTTCGTCTCTCTCAGTATTGGGAGTTGATATTGCGCTATGCTCGATTGGCTATAACAGCAAGTCCTTGGCCAGAGCTGATGAGATTTACTGATAACTGTTATCAGTAGTTTCTCGAAAAGTTATAGGGCAAACATTGGAATGACTTATCGAGTTAGTGGGGTCTGACGATTCTACTCCCCCAGACTCGATATGCGACATATCAGACGAAGAGACCAGACTGTACGGTAAGTGCTGCTTATAGGCTCTACGGGAGTTTGGACAAGTTTGCTTGTTGATCTTCTATTCATTCAATACCTGGGTAGCCGTTACGTCCAGCTAGTACCATTGACGGCTTGTGGGTATCTGATGTGATCATTACCTACTGCTGGCATATTGACGGGTCTTTAGAGTCCCACATATAGGTTTCCTAGCTCAAGCGAAACGAAATAGGGTACGCAAAGAGATATGTGCGGAAGCTTGATTAAATACGAGTATATGATATCGTATTCTAATCTAGCGTTTTTGATATCAGCTGGGTTATATATGATATAACCGGATTATTGAATCAAGTGTTGATTCAATAATTTGATTTATATATATGTTTATATATTTGATATTAGCCGGATTATATATGATATAGCCGGATTATATATGATATAATCGGTTTATTGAATCAAGTGTTGATTTAATAATTTGATATATATATATATATATTAACTAATATTAAATATTAGCCGGTCATATGTGATATAACCGGATTATTGAATCAAGTGTTGATTTAATAATTTGATATACACATATATATTTGATATTAGCCGGGTTATATATGATATAACCGGATTATTGAATCAAGTGTAGATTTAATAATTATATATATATATATATATATGCATTTGTATCATGGTTGATGATACATAGAACATGGATGTATAAGAATCACACAAGAGGTAAATATGAGATGATAATGATCAATATATATGAATTAAAGAAAAGATGAATGAGTCATGGTTTCTTGAGGTGCTTGTAGAAGTATTGAGAAGCCATGAACCATCTATTCTCTTTTGTTTTATTCATTGATATTTATCATTCTCATTCTCATCTCATCCTAGCTAATGGTTCACACTCATTCCATGTTTATCTTCTTCATCATCTCCTCACTAGATTTTTTCTAGGGTTGAGAAAAAGAAAAGAAAAGAAATATTTTAAGTGAGCAAAATTCCTACTTCATCAACCTATACTATTCTATCCCATTAGTATAGGTTGTTAACTTCACTAATAGCTTAATTAGTGAAGTATGAGTTTGAGTGAGAGTTGCCTCAAGGTGGATCTGTTAGTTGTATGTATGCCCTAGAGGCCATTATTGTACATGAGATGTATATTATAGTTGATGCTTGGACATATATAGGGAGGACTTTCTTGCTCGACATGATAGTACGCTATCTGGTTGCTCTTTATCTTAACATGTACACTTACTGTCTCTCTGTTACATGTTGATAAAGCCCTTAGGATGGGTACTTGATTTCCAGGATTATGATGCAGATCATACTAGTGGGGCCTGAGTAGTCCATGAGTTCATCTTTCAATGTTCCTAGTCGTAGGAATATCGAGACGGGCATCGATATTGCAGAGTAGACTAGCGTATATCTTCTCGACCCATGTGATGGGCGATGGATGATCCCATATCCATTGGTGTTTGACATCAGAGATGGTATACGGGTGCTCAGTAGAGACTGGGTACACTGAACGGACTCACCGAGAACTCCTAGATGGTATTATACCTCATGTCAGATAGCAGTTCTCTGGTGACACTGGTACATGTTAGTTTGTCGACCCGAGATCGTCATAGAGTCTTGTGTGTCTCTCACTATGCTTTGATTTCCACCATACCACGGCTCTACTGAGTTGTGCAAACAGGTGGTTTTTGGGTACAGTCCCGAGACACATGGAGGTAATGAGCGATAGGAGGGGATTTCGTCTCTCCCGGTATAGGGGGTTGATGTTGCGCTATGCTCGATTGGCCATAACTGGAAATCCCTGACCAGGGTAGATGAGATTTGCTGGTAAGTGTTATCAGTAGTTTCTCAATCCGTTATGGACCTTACATCGGCATAACATATCAAGCTATTGGGGTATGACGTTTACCACCCATAGGCGAGATATGCGACATATCTGACAAAGAGACCGGACTGTACGGTAGTGTTACTGATTGGATTCGCAGGAGTATGAGCATGCTTGCTTGTTGATTTTCTGATCGCTCAATACCCGGGTGGCCATTACGTTTAGCAGACCGCTTGCGGCTTGTGGGTGTTTGATGTGATCATCACCTACTGCCGGTGTATTGACGAGTCTTTAGAGTCCTTCCTACACAGAGGTTTCCTGGTTCATGCGAAACAAAGTAGGAGCACATATGTGATATGTGTGGAACCGAGATTAATGCACGTAGGTGATACCGCATTCTATTCTCGCGATATGTGATATCAGTCGGTTATATGTGATATAGCCGGGTTCTCGAATTAAGTATTGATTCGATAAGTTGATTCATATAATATTAGTCGGTTGTATGTGATATAGCCGGATTATTAAATCAAGTGTTCACTTAATAATTTAATGTATAATTATATATATGATATATTAATTTACATTAACTAATATTTGCTCACTAAACATTTCTTTTTCTCACTAGTGTACACTTAGTATATATGTGATATATATTAATGTACATCATTTTGTGTCATGCTAGATGCCACATGCTACATGGGTGTGTGAGACTCACACCATGCTTATAATAATGATATGGTTTTATTTATTTAAAGTTAATCAAAATTAATGGTAATTAGTCACATGGTTGAAGCTTGTGGAACCATTGACCAAGTTCACTAATTTTGTTTTACTTGTAGATATTTATTAACCTAACCATTATTGTTAGCCATTGTTAAGCCTCTACATGAGTTAGTGTATGACACTAACTCACCCATGGTTTCTATTCTCACTTCATGAGTTCATTCTCTCATCTTCATTCTTCATCTTCTTCTTCATTGAAAAAGCTTGCTAGCTTTTCTCAAGGTGAGAAAATATTGTGAAAAAAACAAATCTAAAGTGAGCCCATTTCCTACTTCATCATCCTCTACTATTAGCCATTTAGTTTAGGGTGTTTGCTTCACTAAACCCTAATTTAGTGAAGAGGTAGCATGAGCTTGAGTCTCCTCGACATAGATCGTCTTCGGCCTCGAAGACTTCGAACAAGCTTGTTCATTTCTTCATGTGAACCCTTACTAGAGTTTGGGATTTCACTACTTAGAGCGAAGGGACTACTATACGGAGCTTTAGAAGTGAAGGATCGGTCTACAATGGTTTTATTCCTCATTCACTTTCTATGTAAAGTTGTTTGCATTCTAGTTTAGCTCCTAAAACTCTAGTTAGATCCTAGGTTAGGTTGTTTGACACACTAGAAACTTTAAAATATGACATGATTGATGTCTTGTGAAACCTAGTGGTCGTGTCAAATAACCCAACAGTGGTATCAGAGCTATGCTAGAGCATTAGGAGTTGTCTAGGCGAAGTTAGAAGTCCGAACGAACTCCGAAAACTTGATCTTGCCCATTCTATGGAAAGTTTTCAAAATGTTGGAATTCTTCACATTAAAAATATTCAGAAAAATATGCAGGTAAATCTATGGACCCTCTAGAAGAACGACACCCTAACTCGACAACATGACCGCGGAACCGCGGCCAAACCTTTCCTTTTGAGGTGGTTCCGTGGCGCTATGTGTGAGGCTTGGGCCGAGCCATCTACGGTAGGTCCGTAGCTACTGTGGCATAATTCTGGGTATTTTTGATACTGCTTAAGTGTTGAGCTTTTTGGGAAAATTTTGGAATTCGTTGATTCGATCAAAAAGTTTAACGTCGTCCGGATATCCGTAATGGGATACAATACTTGGAATCCACAATATTTGAATTTTATAAATCTAGCAATTTAGTCTCAATTGATCGGTTTCCACGGGATTTTGATGTGATCAAAAGTCCGTAGCATTCACGTAGCGTATGCGGATACTCGCCGGGTAACACTAATAGATAACCACGCCCCAAAGCCCCGACCAAGTGACTATAGGAGAATTCCGTTGCCAAAAGCATTCGTCCGGGTGCTCGCGGCCGCGGTGTTCCGCCTAAGTGCACTTCGTCGACGGTATCGGGGGTGCGGCTGTCTACTAAAGTTTCCGACGAGCATTCGATCAGGATGTCAGAAATCTTGTTGAATTGCCCGACTTGTTGTTGGAAAGTGTTTTCAATATCGAGACTAAAATGCGGGGTTTATAATTGTTAGGCATGAGATGTCTAAGGAATTCATATTGTTAGGCATGAAATCCAAAATATGTGATATTTTGGGTTTAAGATGTCTAAGGTGGCTGCGGATTCCAAATGTTGTAGTTTTCATTTTCTTTTCTGCGACCGTAAGTGTAATATGTGGTGTATCGCCGGTTTTGTTGCTATACGTCAACGACAATTGGGATACGTATATTTACTTACGTCGATGACATGTGATGTTATGTGTTGTTGTGATATGTTATATTGGATCGCCGTGTTTGAATAGCCGGGTTTTTTTTTATGTGAGATGAGAGTTTTTCATTTTCATTCATGTAAAAACTTGTATGTAATATTCTTTTATTCGGGAACTTCCGGGTTGAGGAAGATGTCACTGTTGATGTATATTATTTACTTTTCCGCATTATGATAGAACCAAGGAGGGGAGCACAAGTAACCGGGTTCTAGAGTCCAGTGGGAGACCATCTCGAGGAGTCGAGTCCGGGTCTTCTAACTCTAGAATTGGTAGGGTTACTTGTCGCTCTCGTAGGGGTCTAGGGATGTGGGTTTGGCTATTCATCATGACCATGGAATCCGTGTTTTATATTGGCTTAAATTAAAACCCGGAAATCCTAGTATATCCAATATTTCATATGTTGTCTTCTGCTGCTGATATTCTGTGATGTGATCACTTTATATTCTGAAATGGATACTTTACATATTATATATGAGATATATAATAGACGTTGCTTATGTTTTACACCCGCTCTAGCCCTGTCCCGCTCTGTCGTTAGTTACCTAACCTAACGGAGCATGACGGGACTCCGTGGCGAATGCGGATGGCATAAGCGTACGTTGTATTTATCTGTGATACTTAGGTAACTTAAATGATGGGATATTCATTAATAATATTAATGAAGGAAAATAAATCTAAAGATGTTGTGGAATCGAATTTTCAAAAATAGGTAGCTCTAGTTGTTGCTTTGCATAGCGGTATTCCTTGTAGAATATCCTGCACCTTATCCGATGAGGAAAAAGCCGAGATCCCTTCACCGGGAGTGACCTCTTAAGCAATAACTAGCAGATGCTACAACCCTTGGTTTTGTCTTTTGATTGCTTTTCTAGTTCTTGCTTTGCATAGTGGTATTGTGAATATCTTGCATCTCATTCGACAAGGAAAGAGCCGAGATCCCTTTATCAGGAATGACCTCTTTAGCGAAAATAGCAAAAGCCTAAAAAACACTCCATTTTAAAGCTATTTGATTCTACAACGAGATCAAGTTCAAAGCATTAAAGGTTTTCACAAAAACCCTCCGCAACTCTCCGTCATTTTAGGAAGTCGAGTACTTAGTATTCGTGCTGCATATGTCGACCATAGTTGAGACGTAGTGTACGGTAGCTAAGTGATGTCTTCCTACACAGTATATGATGCAATTAGTTAGGACATTCATGTGATTATGTCGACCATAGTTGAGGGTCATGTGAGTGGATCTAATTAATCATGAAATGACGGGTAGAACTTGACTAGTGCTTATGATATGTTGACCATAGTTAAGGTCATAAGTACCAGGGGTAAAAACCATTATCGGGAGTTTGAAGTGTTGAAATTTGCAATGAGATTGCATACCTTCTATGAGATAGTTGGATCCTGATACCCACTGCGAGTAATTGTTACTCCTGCGAGAGTTTTGCACTTTACAATTAGCTGATCAAGTAGGTGTCTAGAAAGGTATCAACGAGGTTACGCCCCTGGGAAAACGAGGTTTATTTTAATTAGGTCCGTGCGAAAGCACGGGGAACCTCCCTCAAAGTACCGGCACTGGCCTGGCTGAAAAATTGGCGAACTTGTAGAGTGTAATTAATCTCGGCTAGTCTTTCCTTTTAGGGTTTGAAGGAAGATTTGATAATAACAGTGGGAGCCATCCTGATTAGATAAAATTTATAACCAATCTAATCTTGCAAGAGCGCACGCAGAGTGTTTTCTTCTCTCTCTCTCCAGGTAGCGACCATATCATGCCTTAATCAAGATAATAATATGGATGTATTGACCGAACCCGCTTGTTATACTGAGCTAGGGAACGTTGGTCCTGCTCAAACTTATAATTGTTATAAGACCGAGCAAGTAATAGGGGAATATCAGGATTCCCATGCCGCCCAAACGACAAAAGTGCATGATTGATGCATCTTCTTCGGGTATGTTCGTTATAGAGAACTGTTTCTCAGTATCCTCTACGTCCTGGGTATTTGATACCGGATCAGGATCCCGCATATGTAATCTGTTACATGGGCCACAGAAAGGTGGAGAACTAGGAATGAGTGATATGTCTCTAAGTATAGAGAACGGTGCAATTGTTGCAGCCAAGGTAGTTGGCGGTTATCACCTTGTATTACCAAATGGTACTACATTGATTCTGAACGAATGTCATTAGATACCGAACCTGATATACATATCAGTCTCTTTATTAAATAAAGAAGAATATAATTTTGTATTGATGGATAATGTTTTGAAAATTACCTATATCAAAGTGTTGATCGGTTCAGGCGCGTTATCTAATGGCATATACGTTCTAAATCAAACCACAGTTCTTAACGTACAGAACACACACAAGAGGAAGAGTTTAGAAATGAACAAATCCTTCTTGAGCCATTGTAGACTAGGTCATATCAATGCAACCCGACTAGCTAAGTTACATTAAGATGCATATTTAAAACAGTTTGAATTTACATCTTGTGAAACTTGCTAGTCATGTCACAAAGATAGGATGACCATAGCTCCGTTTACTTGAAACAGAGAAAGGGTTAATGAACTCTTGGGACTGATACATGATGATGTATGTGGTCCCCTGTTTATACATGCCAGGACTGGTTCCTTATACTTCATTATATTCACTGATGATCTCTCAAGATTCGGACACATGTTCCTGTTGAAACACAAGTCTGAAGCTTTTGAGAAATTCAAAGAATATAAGTTAGAAGTTGAGAACCAAAACTGGGTATAAGTATTTAAGTCCTTTGATGTGATCAGGGAGGAGAATACTTGTGTATGGAATTCCTGGACTATTTCAAAAGGAGAATGAGATTCTCTCTCAGCATTACTCCTCCGCATACACCACAGTACAACGATGTATTGGGGCGGAGCAATCGTACCCTATTAGATATGGTACGCTCTATGATGAGTACTACTGAGTTACCTGTTTCTTTTTGGGAGTTATGCACTTGAGAAGCTGCATACCTATTGAATTGGGTTCCAATCAAATCAATGCATACCACTCCATATGAGATATGGTATGGGAAGAGCTCATCTCTTAATCAAGTTAAGATTTGGGTTGTCCCGCCTATGTCTAAAAGAAAAATCCGGACAAGCTCGAGGCAAGGTTAGTTCTGTGGAAGTATGTTCGATATCCCAAGCATTCGCAAGGGAATATCTTCTACCACACCGAGAAACAAAAGGTGTTTTATTTCTCGGCATGCCACCTTTTTAGGAAAATGAATTTTTTAAGGAAGAAATTTGTGGTCATGAGGTAGATCTGGAATTAGTTCCAGTTATACAAACTACAGCTGATGATTTGGTAGAACCAGACGATTCAATAGTTCCCGACGAACCCCAGCCTCTCCGCTGATCTGGTAGGGTTCCTCATCCGCCTGAGAGATACTTTGGTTTTCTCAATGACAGTGGGAGTGGGAATTGCATCATGGAAAATGATGACCCAACTAGTATCGAGCAGGTCATCATGAATGAGGACTCTGTAAGAATGGCTGGATGCTAAGTGATCTGAGATGGAATCCATATGCACCAATAAAGTATGGACTTTGGTTGCTATATCTGAAGGGTTAAAACCCTATAAGAAGCAAGTATATCTTGAGAAGATTACTTGGTGTAGATGGAAAAGTTGAGACTTTCAAAACTAGACTTGTTGCAAAAGCTTTTCATCATTAACCAGGCGTGGATAATAATGAAACCTTTCTCCAGTGGCTATGCTTAAGTTCATCAAGATCCTACTTGCCATTGCTACATACCATGACTACGATATCTGGTGGTTGGGTGTCATGACTGCTTTTTGAATACTGATTTAGAAGAGAACGTCTATAAGTACACAGCCAGGGAACTTCGTAGATAGTGGGAGCAGTGGAAATGTGTGCAAGTTGCTTTATGCGTTAAAGCAGGCATCGCAGAGTTGGAATATCTGTTTTGATGTGATAGTCAAAGCATTTGAATTTATCAAAATGGTAGATGAACCTTGTATATACAAAAGGGTAGTAGAGAGTAAGGTGTTCTTCCTCGTATTGCACGTGGACGACATACTCTTGATAGGAAAGGAGTTTTCTATACTACACTCGGTCAATCTCCTCTTATCACATTGATTCTCCATGTAGGATCTAGATGATACCTCATAAATCCTGGGTTTTAGATCTATGAGATAAATCTAAGTGGATGTTAGGATTCTCACCAGGTGTAGTGAGATGGTATTAAATGATCCTGGGGAGAATCACTGGACAGCTTTGGAGAACCTTCTTAAGTACTTGTGAAGCACTATAGAATCGTTCTCGGAGTTTGGTAACGGTGAACTCCAGTGGGAGTCCTTTCTTGACTCGAGCTTCCAGGGTGATAAGGTTGACTGAAAGTCAGTCACAGGCACTGTCTTTACCCTCAAAGGAGGGACGGTATGTTGGAAGAGTTCCAAGCTAAATACCAGGGCAAACTAGATGATATAGGCTGGAGACATCGCTATCAAAGATGCTACCAAAGAGGCAGTCTGGGTGTATATTTGTTCATGAGATGAACTAGGTTCCTACCATTGTGTGACAATGGTGATGTGGCTTTGGCCTAGGAACCCCAGTCCCATCAGTGACCCAGACATATTCTAAGGCAGTATCACCTGATCATGGAGATGGGCGATCTCTAAGAGATCAAGGTTAGGAGAGTAAACTCAGAGGTTAACACGGCGTATCCACTCACTGAGGCCATCCCTGCGAGAGACTTTTATAGGACGTTGGGTATGCTATACTACAACAACTGGCCTTAGTGCAAGTGGGAGATTTTTAGTTGTACGTATGCCCTAGAGGCCATTATTGTACATGAGATGTATATTATAGTGGATGCTTGGACATAAATAGGGAGGACTTTCTTGCTCGACATGATAGTACGCTATTTGGTTGCTCTTTATCTTAACATGTACACTTACTGTCTCTGTGTTACATGTTGATAAAGCCCTTAGGATGGGTACTTGATTTCCAGGATTATGATGCAAATCATACTAGTGGGGACTGGGTAGTCCATGAGTTCATCCTTCAATGTTCCTAGTAGTAGGAATATCGAGACGGGCATCGATATTCCAGAGTAGACTAGCGTATGTCTTCTTGACCCATATGATGGGCGATGGATGATCCCATATCCATTAGTGTTTGACATTAGAGATGGTATACGGGTGCTCAGTGGAGACTGGGTACACTAAACGGACTCGCCGAGAACTCCTAGATGGTATTATACCTCACGTCAGATAGCAGTTCTATGGTGACACTGGTATAGGTTAGTCTGTCGACTCAAGATCGTCAAAGAGTCTTGTGTGTCTCCCACTGTGCTTTGATTTCCACCCTACTACGGCTCTACTGAGTCATGCAAACAGGTGGTTTTTGGGTACAGTCCCAAGTCACATGGAGGCAATGAGCGATATGAGGGGATTTCGTCTCTCCCGGTATTGGGGGTTGATGTTGCGCTATGCTCGATTGGCCATAACTGGAAATCCCTGGCCAGGGTAGATGAGATTTACTGGTAAGTGTTATCAGTAGTTTCTCGACCCATTATGGACCTTACATCGGCATGACTTATTAAGCTATTGAGGTCTGACGTTTACCACCCCTAGGCGAGATATGCGATATATCTGACGAAGAGACCGGACTGTACGGTAGTGTTACTGATTGGATTCGCGGGAGTATGAGAAGGCTTTCTTGTTGATATTCTGATCGCTCAATACCTGGGTGGCCGTTACGTTTAGCAGACCGCTTGTGTCTTGTGGTTGTTTGATGTGATCATCACCTATTGCCGGCGTATTGACGAGTCTTTAGAGTCCTACACAGAGGTTTCCTGGTTCATGCGAAACAAAGTAGGAGCACATATGTGATATATGCGGGACCGAGATTAATGCGCGTATGTGATACCGCATTCTATTCTCGCGATATGTGATATCAGTCGGTTATATGTGATATAGCCGGGTTGTCGGATCAAGTGTCGATTCGATAAGTTGATTCATATAATATTAATCGGTTGTATGTGATATAGCCGGGTTATTAAATCAAGTGTTGACTTAATAATTTAATGTATAATTATATATGTGATATATTAATTTACATTAACTAATATTTTCTCACTAAACATTTACATATCAAGTGTTGTTTGAAATATCGATCGAAATGTTTAACATCGTCTAGATTGCTTTGGATATGTGATACAATTTTTGGAATCCACATTGATTATTTTTGTGAAAACTAGTTAATAATTTGTAAATCTCGCATTTTAGTCTCAAATGATTGATTATCACGGAGTTTGGATTTGGAACGAAATTCCGTCGTAATCTCATATCGTATGCGAATACTCGCCGGGAGACATTAGTAGACAACCACATCCCATTGCCTCGACCAAGTGACTATAGGATAATCCCATGGCCAAAAGCATCCACTCAGGTGCTCGTGGCCACGGTGTTTCGCCCAAGTGTACTTCGTTTACGGCCTCGAGGGTGCAGCCATCTACTAAAGTTCCCGATGAGCCTTCGAATTATTAATCGGGAATCTTGTTGAATTGACCGGCTTAATTTTTGAAAAGTGTTTTCAATTCGAGACTTAAATGTAAGGTTTATAGGGTTATGCATGAAATTCGGAATATGTGATAATCTGGGTCTATGATGTCTAAAGATGCGGATTCCAATTATTGCAGTTTTCATTTCTTTTCTACGACTGTAAGTGTAATATGTGGCAGTATCCCCGATCTCATTGCTATACGACCACGACATTAGGGATACACATATTTACTTACGTTGATGACATGTGATGTTATTGTGTTGTATCGATATATTATATTGGATCTTCGTGATTGAATAGCCGGTTTTTTTTATGTGAGATGGGAGTTTTTCAATTTTCATTCATGTAAATAATTGTATGTAATATTCTTTTATTGGGACACTTCCGGGTTGAGCTTGTTGTCTCCATTCGATATATATTATTTACTTACCGCATTAGGATAGACCCAAGACGGAGAGCACGAGTAACCGGGTTCTAGAGTCCAGTGGGAGGCCATCTCGAGGAGTCGAGACCGGTCGCCTAACTCTAGAATTGGCAGGGTTGCTTGCCGCTCTAGTAGGGGGTCTAAGGGTGTGGGCTTGGCTATTCATCACGACCGTGGAATTCGTGTTTTTCATTACTGGCTTAATCTAAAAACGGACCTCCTAATATATCCTATATTTCATATATCTGTTTCTGCTGTTCTGTGATGTGACCATATAACTGCGTGAGATGAATGCTACTTATATATATGATATATTAGTAGACACTATATATATTTTGCATCTGTGCTAGTCCTGACCCCGCCCTGCCGTAAGTTAAGTAAGCTTACGGTGAAGACCCGGGTCCCTGTGGTGAATGCGGATGGCATATATGTGTATTTTATTTTCGTTTCTTCTATGATGTTTAGGAAACATAATTGATGTGACTTCATTAATAAAATTAATGAAAAGAAAAGAATTCTAAAAGATATTGTAGAATTAAATTTTTCAAAAAGATATCTCTAGTTCTTACTTTGCATAGCGGTATTCCATTATGAATATCCATCACCTTATTCGATGAGGAAAGAGCCTAGATCTCTTCATCGGGAATGATCTCTTTAGCAAAACTAGCATATACTACAACCCACTCGGTTTGTTTTGAAAACTACTCGATTTTTAAAGCGGAGCTTAAACCATTCCTTTTCAAATCACTAGGTTCTACAACGATATCAAGTTCATTACGTTAAAGGTTTTCTTCAAAACCAGCCGTAACCCTTCGTCATTTCAGATATGTAGTGTTTAGTATTCATGCCGTGTTTGTTGACCTCCGTCAAGGCATAATATATGGTAGCTAGGTAATACTTATCTGCAGCATGTTAATGCGATCGGTAGAGACAGTCACACAGCTATGTTGACCTCCGTCAAGGGTTTGTGTGGGTGGGTTCGAATCGATTAAAAAATGACAGGTTGAACTTGACTAACAACTTATGGTTTGTTGACCTCTGTCAAGGTCATAGGTTGTTAGGGGTAAAAACAGATATCAGGAATTTCAAGTGTTGAAATTTGTAGGGTTACTAGGCACTCTAATACGGTTCTACAAGGCATTAACCATGCCGGATTAAAATTTTAGCCGTGCCGAATAACTCTAAACAAGATCTTTGCTAGATAATTAGGGTAAGACATGCAAGTTAAACTCTTTAACACTAAGTGAATACGAAATACAACCTTTGTAGATCGGTCCTTCACTTCTTAAGCTCCTTGTAGCAGTCCCTTCGCTGCGATCATCGAACTCCCGGACTCTCGGACGGCTCCATGAGAAGAGGCAACGGTATTGCTTGAAGTCTTCGAGGCCGAAGATGATCTACGTCGAGGGAATACGAACTCAAGTTTCTACTTCACCAACCAAAGAATTAGTGAAGCAAACACTCTAAACTAAAGTGCTAGTCTAGTAGAGGATGGTGAAATAGGAAATGGGTACACTTTAGAATTTCTTTTCTCACTTTGTTTCTCTCTCTTTTTAAAACCCTAGAAAGAAAATCAAGGAGGAAGAAGATGAGCTCAAAATGAATATGAAAAACTAATCAAGAGAGTGAGAGAGCTAACCATGGTGAGTGAGTATCATATACTAACTCATGTAGAGACATAACCATGGCTAAATATATTGGTTAGGTTAATTAATATCCAAAGCAAAACAAAAAGGGTTGAATTTGTCAAAGCACTCACAAGCTTCTACAAGCTTCATGCATTTAACAAATATCCATTAATTTTGTATTTACTTTGAATATTAAAAACTATACCAATATATTTATAATGGCGTATGTCTCATACACCCATGATAGTTGTATCAACAACCATGATACAAAAAGAGCACAAATAAATATATATCACATATATATTAAGTTGTGCACAAGTGAGAAAAACAAATGCTTAAGTGAACCAATGTTAGTTAATGTAAATTAGTATATCACATATACAATTATACACTAAATTATTAAATCAACACTTGACTTAATAATCCGGTTATATCACATATAACCGACTAACATCCAATGTATCGACTTATCGAATCAACCCTTGATTCGATAACCTGGTTATATCGCATATAACCGATCGATACAAACATCGCGAGAATTGAATACGGTATCACATACTCACATTATTCTCGGTCCCGCACATATCATATATGCGCTCCTATTTCGTTTTGCCTGAGCCAGTAAAATCTCTATGTAGGACTCTAAAGACTCGACAATACGCCGGCAGTAGGTGATGATCATATCAAGCACCCACAAGCCGTCAGCGGTACTAGCTGGACGTAAAGGCTACCCAAGTATTGAGCGATCAGAAGATCAGCAAGCAAGCCCGCTCCAACTCCTGCGAAAAGCCTGACAGTGACACTACCGTACAGTCCGGTCTCCTCGTCTGATATGTCGCATATCAAGTCTAGGGGTGGTAAAACGTCAGACCCCAATAACCGATAAGTCATGCCGATATGAGGCTCAATACTTACCAGTATATCTATAAACCGGCACTGGCCAGGGACTTCCCTGTTATGGCCAATCGAGCATAGCGCAACATCAACCCCCAATACCGGGAGAGACGAAACCCTTCCTATCGCTCATTTCCTCCATGTGACTCAGGACTGTACCCAAAAACCACCGTTTTGCACGCCCTCTTAGACGTGGTAAGGTGAAAATCAAAGCACAGTGGGAATCACACAAGACTCTATGAAGATCTCGGTTCTACAGACTAACCTGTACCATTGTCACCAGAGAACTGCCATCTGACGTAAGGTATAATACCATCTGGGAGTTCTCGGTGAGTCCGTCCAGTGTACCCAGTCTCCACTGAGCACCCGTATATGATCTCTGATGTCAAACACCAATGGATATGGGATCATCCATCGTCCATCTGTATGGGTCGAGAAGGTATATGCTAGTCTAATCTGGTATATCGATGCCCCGTCTCGATACACCCACGACTAGGGACCTTGAAGGATGTACTTATGGACTACCATGTCCCCACTAGTATGATCTGCATCATAATCCAAGTAGTCAAGTACACATCCTAAGGGCTTTACCAACATGTAACAGAGAGACAATCAGTGTACATGTCAAGAAAAGAGTAACCAGATAGCATACTATCATGTCGAGAAAGAAAGTCCTCCCTATATATGTCCAAGCATCCACTATAATATACATCTTATGTATAGTAATAGCCTCTAGGGCATACATATAACTAACAAAATTTGCAATGAGATTGCATACCTTCTATGTGATAGTTGGATCCCGATACCTACTGCGAGTAAGCGTTACTCCTGCGAGAATTTTCCACTTTACAATTAGCTAATCCGGTAGGTGTCTAAGAAAGGTGTTAACATGGTTATGCCCCTGTGGAAACGAGGTTATTTAATTAGTTCTATACGAAAGCATGGGGAGACTCCTTCGGAGTACCAACACCTTCCTGACTGAACGAATAGCGAACTTGTAGGGTGTAATTAATCCCGACTAATCTTACCTTTTATGGTTTGAAGAAAGATTTGATAAAAATAGTGGGAGCCATCCTGATTAAATAAGATAATAACCAGTCTAATCTCGTAAGAGCGCACACTAAACTGTTTTCTTCTCTCTCTCTCTCTCTCCAGGTAGCGACCATGTCACGCCCTAATCAAGATAATAATATGGATGTATTGACCGAACCCGCTTATTATACTAGGCTGGAAAACGTTGGTTCCGCTCTATCTTATGACAATTGTCATACGTCTGGACAAGAGATAGGGGAATGCAACGATTTTCACGCAACCCGAATGAAAAAATAGCATTCTGATGCATCTTTTTCGAGTGTGTTAGTTATTGAGAAATGTTTCTTAGTCTTCTCTACGTCCTGGGTATTAGATACCGGATTAGGATCCCACATTTGTAATCTGTTACAAGGGTTAAATAAAAGTAGAGAACTGGAAAAAAGTGATGTCTCTCGGAGTAGGGAATGGAGCAATTGTTACTATCGAAACTGTCGGCGAATATTACCTAGTATTGCCGAATGGTAATATATTGATTTTGAACGACTATTATTTCGTACCATCTATGCTGTGCAATATAATATCCATATTTTTATTAGATAAAGAAAGATATAACTTTGCATTAGAGAAAAATGTTATGAACATTTTCCTAAATCAAGTGTTGATTGGGTTCGGTACGTTGTGTAATGGTTTATACGTTTTAAATCAAAATACAGTTCTAAATATACAGAACACACACAAGAGGAAAACTTCAGAAATGAACGAAGCCTTCTTGTGGTATTGTAGACTTGGTCACATCAATACAACCATACTAGCTAAGTTGCATGAAAATGGATATTTGAATTCGTTCGAATTTACATCTTATGAAACTTTTCAGTCATGTCTCAAAGGAAAGATGACCAAAACTCCGTTTACGGGACACAGAGAAAGAGCTACTGAACTCTTGAGAGTGATACATAGTGATGTATGCGGTCCTATGTCTACACATGCCAGAAATAATTTCTCGAACTTCATTACTTTCATCGATGATTTCTCAAGACTCGGACATGTGTTCCTGTTGAAAAACAAATCTGAAACTTTTGAGAAATTCAAGGAATATGAGAGTGAAGTAGAGAACCAGACAGGTAAAAGTATTAAAATCCTTCGATCTGATCGAGGAGGTAAATACTTAAGCACGGAATTCCGAGATTATTTAAAAGAGAATGGGATTCTCTCTAAACTTACTCCTCCATATACACCACAACATAATGGTGTATCGGAGCGGAGGAATTGCACCCTGTTAGATATGGTGCGCTCTATGATGAGTGTTGCTGAGTTACTTATTTCCTTTTGGGGTTCTGCACTTGAGACAGCTGCATACATATTGAATAGGGTTCCTACCAAATCTGCACCTACCAGTCCATATGAGATATGGCAGGGAAAGAGACCATGCCTTAATTTTATTAAGATATGGGGTTATCCGGCTTATGTTCAAAAGCAAAATCCGGATAAACTCGAGGCAAGGTATGTTCTATGTAAGTTTGTTGGATATCCCAAACATTCATGAGGGTATGTCTTCTACCACACCGAGGAACAAAAGGTGTTTGTTTCTCAACATGCGACCTTTTCGAAAAGGAATTTCTTGTAAAAGAAATTAGTGGTAATGATGCATAGCTGGAAGAAGTTCTAGATACATAAACTACAACTGAAGATTTGGTAGAACCGGAGAATTCAATAGTCCCAGACGAACCTCAGCCACTCTGCAGATCTAGTAGGGTTTCTCACCTATCTGAGAGATACTACGGTTTTCTCATAGACGGTGGGAACGAGGATTGCATCATGGAAGATGATGACCCAACTAGTTTCAAGCAGTCCATCACAAGTGGGGACTCTGTGAAATGGCTGGATGGTATGCGATCTGAGATGGAATCCTTGTACACCAATAGAGTATAGACTTTGGAAGTTGCTCCTGAAGGGGTAAAACCCATTGGGAGCAAGTGGATCTTTAAGAAGAAAATTGGTGTAGATGGAAAGATTGAGACCTTTAAAGTTAGATTTGTAGCAAAAGCTTTTCGTCAATGACCAGGTGTCGACTATGATGAGACCTTTTCTCCAGTGGCTATGCTTAAGTCCATCAGGATTGTCATGCCCGCTTCCCAAAAGAATGGTAACGGCACGTGATAATGCCTGCGACGTATTTATTCCGAGAAGGTCATTTCTTGAAATAAATATGCCAAGCGTCTATAAGCAACATAAAATAACAAGAATAAATAAAAGAATGAAATCCAACTTGAATTTATTACATTCAAGATTCACAATTGACAAAATATCTGAATAGAAGATACGATGACAAGATAAGCATTAACAAGGAGGCATACATAAATAAGCTGAAATGAAATGAAAAGCCGAATAAGACTGGATGTCCGGTTGTGATGCGAACTGGTTGTACTGCTCTTTGACCGCTTCTATCTCCTCTGTCTCAATACCACCTGACGAACAATCCAAGAAAAAAAATATGGGTGGAATGCCCGTCAGTGAACTAACGCTCAGTAAGTCCCTAAAAGAATGGTGTGATGCATATAAATGAAATGCAATGTGTAATATGATATATGGTATAATATGGATATAAATCATGAGCATGTAAACAAGTATAGTAGCGTGCATGGTAATATGTATGTCAACTATATCATCATGGAAAACAAGTATAATATGGCCATGGAGTATAGGTAAAGTGAACATGAAGTGGATTCCCATGTCCTAAGAGGTCTCTATAAGGTAATATATCCTAACGTCAGTTCAAGTATGAATATCAACCAATCTCCAGAGTATTCTCGAACACAAGGCTATCATCCAGGGGTAAGGAATCACGGGCCCAAAATAGCGGGACTTCAATTGTTATTGAAGTATTCCAAACCCAACAGGCTATCATCCAGGGGCTTGGAAACACAGGCCTTCATTCATGAATTCATGATGTACCGTTTCAACCCGGTACTAAAGCAACATTATTTATACCGTTTCAGCCCGATACCACAACAACGTTATTTTAGTAATGAGACTCCTGAGATTTCGTTGGATTCATATTCAAACTATCCCAACACCCTGCGAATATTAGTCTGTGATTAAAGTTACAAGTCTTTCCCCTATGAATACATAAGAGAGTGCAATTCAAGTATCGACTCGAGTTCAAGTATTCAAGTTAATTGTTCATGTATTCATATCAAGTGTTCATGTCAGGTCATTACGTATTCATGGTTCGGGTCAAGTCGAGTCAAGTGTACCTATTTGGTTCAAGTAGTCATGATTGAGTCATGTCAAGATCAAGTCAATTCTAGCATGTAATGGTTTAATTACAAGTCATATAGATAAAAATAGATAAGCAATCATAGTACATGATATTAGATAAGTATACAAGAAACGTCCAAAAACAATTGTGTAAATATTTGATATGTACGCTAGTTAATTAAGTCATTTAAAGTCAGAATATAATTTAAAATATAGCCTTAAGTGTTATGCACACGTGAGTTCCAGTCTCGCCTAAATACGACTAGCGGTTTGGGAGATATACATGTTTTCGTATCATCGCGCAAAACAGATCAGAATCTGTTCAGCACCGTCACACATTTTTAAAATGCATTTTGAGTTAATTTCTATCGGGTTTCAGGTTATAAAAATTATTAAAAAATTATAGGTCATTCAGAGTAATTATCCAAAACACTAAGATTCACGCTATTTGGATTTCTTAAGCTCTAATTATGATCGTTTTAGTATCAGCGTTTAAAACAGAAATTCAGATTTCTGGACAGCAACTATATGTTATATTGCAAATCCTATATCGAGTTGTTTCAGGCGTTTATAAGTAATCTAATATACATAAAATTATAGATCTATAAATTATGCATCTACACATCTAAATTTTGTCACGAATGGACATCGGGTGTTCGAGTTATGTCTAATTTATAAAACAGTGTGCGAATCAGGAGAGATTCTGTCTAGATTCGTCACTAAATATTGTAATGCAGTTTTCTATATTTTACATCAGTTTTCAGTAAATACTTAAAACTAATAAAATCTATATCTTTAGATGTAGATATTCAAAACACCTAATTTTTCTCAATTTGGATATCGGTAGACCGAGTTATGTATCTTAAAAGTTGATCGATTAAAATTATTTTTCAGATTTCAGAAAAAAACAGTGGCTAAAAGTGTCATAAGTTCAAAACCGTTCTTCGGTTCGATATAAATTTTTTTTCTTTGTAGACCTAAAATTATATCTATTATTTATCCTAATTTTCCTAGTATTTCCAGATGTGAAAAATAATTTTTAAAAATTATTTTAAGGACAAAATTTATCTAGGACCGTATTTAAAGGTGACAAAACTACTGGATTTATTTGCAGCTTCGTTTTTCTATTTTAAATAAAAAAATTTAAACAATTATAAAATAAACTGCACATGTAATATGTATTTCAAATTGGATTCTCTAATGTCAATATATGGATCATGAATTTCAACAAGGTCATATACCAGGAAAGTCATAATTTCAAGAGAGCTTATTTAAAGTTGTGTTATTGCACATCGTTTATTTATATTCAGTCCATGATATTCCTAATTAACGTAAAATTAAATCTATGACATGGAGGCATTTTTATTCTATATAAGAAACCAATGAATAAATATGAAGATTAAGTATAAACAAACAATATTTTAAAAATATATATATGTAACTATATTCATTTATATATATATGTGTGTGTGTGTACTTGTGCGCGCGTGCGCGCACACACACACTCGATTAGGTACCACGGTTAAGAAAATGAAATCATGGAGAAGACACGATAACAGAGTGACGGAGTTTGAGAGGGAGAAAATGGACTTTCATATATAAGCCGGTATTGTCGTCGGTATTGTCACCGGGCTTGTCTATCCGCCGATAGCCTTGCGTTTCTAATTAAACCTTCTTGAGAACTTTTTTATGTTCTTCTTCGAGAAATCTAGATGAAAAGGAAGATGTGAAATGATAGAAATTGTGTGATGAAGAAAAAAAAAAGAGGAGTGACATATGAAAAAGGTTTATAGCCACCATAATTCTAATAAATTATAGCTTATAGCCATTCTAACTATTTTGCCAGTTAAAAGGAAGATGAAATGGAATGTCTCATTTGTAGGTTATGAAAAGGATAAAAATTGAAGATTGTTTTTTTGCAAAAACGAGTATTTGAACATGTGACCTATAGAATAACAATGCAAGGATTTAACCAATGAGCTACAAGATTGTTCATCCATATATTTAACAAGAATTAAATATATGTCGTACCTTGAAAAGAAAGTGTGCTTAGAAAAAGAAAAGAAAGAAATCAAATGGATTTGTCTTAGCTCGGATTTGGGCTTTGATAAATTATAAAATGGATAAAATAGATGAAGTGATAAAATAATATATTGATTAGAAAACAAAATATACCAAAAATAAATAATTGCAATATTTTATTAAACAAATGATACGCGAAAATATAGGAATTTTGTAATCGTTACATTTTACCCTCCTTAAAATAATTTCGTCCTCAAAATTACTTAAGAAGGATATAGTAACAGAACAAGGAAACTAAATGTGATCGTATTTCGTCATCGCTCCACCAATCAGTACTATAATTGACAAGAGAGCAACATTGCATGTAAAAGATGGTCAAAGAAATATAAGGAGACACAGAAACGAATTTTAAGAGAGCAAGAAATGATCTTCAAGAAAATCAAACGAAGGAAGTGAGATTTATTCAAGTATAGAGAGTCGTTATTGTCTACCGTTCTTAAAAGAATTTCGTCCGTGAAATTCTCTCGAGAATTACGTCGCAAAAGTACGAGAAATACTAAGGATGACATTTTCATGTTTCGTCGATCAATAATCTAACCAACTAAGCAAATAAGCCTAAGAGATACATGTAGAAGGGTGAACCAGAGTTAAGAATTCAAAAGTCGTGATATTGAATTCAAGGAAGTAAAAAGTGAAGATGGATTCAAGGAATAAGATGAGATTCAAAGGAATTGAAATGCAAGAAACGTAAAAGTTGTTGAATTTCATTAATTCTTGCAATATATTGTTTACGATATTCATGCAGAACTGACCTGCATAGGCCACCAACAAAATTTGTCATGCCCCGCTTCCCAAAAGAATGGTAACGGCACGTGACAAGGCCCGTGACGTATTTATTCCGAGATGGTCATTTTTCGAAATAAATACGCTAAGCGTCTATAAACAACATAAAATAACAAGAAAAAACAAAAGAATGAAATCCAACTTTGATTTACTACATTCTAGATTCACAATTGACAAAATATCTGAATAGAAAATACGATAATATGATAAGCATCAATAAAGAAGCATACATAAATAAGCTGAAATGAAATGAAAAGCTGAATAAGACTGGACATCCGGTTGTGATGTGAACTAGTTGTACTCCTCTTCGACCGTTTCTTTGTTCTCTGTCTCAATACCACCTGACGAACATTCCAAGAAAAAAAGAAAGATGGGTGGAATGCCCGTCAGCGAACTAACGCTCGGTATGTTCCCAAAAGAATGGTGTGATGTATATAAATGAAATGCAAGGTGTAATATAATATATGGTATAATATGGATATAAATCATGAACATGTAAACAAGTATAATAGCCTCCATGTAATGTGTATGTCAACTATATCAGCATAGCAAACAAGTATAATATGTCCATGGAGTATAGGTAAAGTGAACGTGAAGTCGATGCCCGTGTCCTAAGGGTCTCTACAAGGTAATATATCCTAACGTCAGTTCAAGTGTTAATATCAACCAATCTCCACAGTATTCTCATACCCGAGGCTATCATCCAGGGATAAGGAATCATGTGCCCAAAATAGCGGGACTTCAATTGTTATTAAGTATTCCAAACCCAACAGGCTATCATCCAGGGGCTTGGAAACACGGGCCTTCATTCATGAATTCATGATGTACCGTTTCAGCCCGGTACCATAATAACATTAATTGTACCGTTTCAGCCCGATACCACAGCAACATTATTTTAGTAATGGGACTCCTAAGATTTCGTTGGATTCATACTCAAGCTACCCCAACACCCCGCGTATATTAGTCTGTGATTAAAATTACAATTCTTGCCTAAATCTATGAATACATAAGAGAGTGCAATTCAAGTATCGACTCGAGTTTAAGTATTCAAGTCAATTGTTCATGTATTCATGTCAAATGTTCATGTCAGGTCATTACGTATTTATGGTTCGGGTCAAGTCGAGTCAAGTGTACCTATTGGGTTCAAGTATTCATGATTGATTCATGTCAAGATTAAGTCAATTCTAGCATGTAATGGTTTAATTATAAGTCATATAGATAAAAATAGATAAGCAATCATAGAATTCGATATGAGATAAGCATACAAGAAACATCCAAAAACAATGTTGTAAATATGTGATACGTACGCTAGTTAATCAACTCATTTAAAGTAAGAATATAAATGAAAACATAGACTTTGGTATTATGCACACGTGAGTTCTAGTATCGCCTAAATACGACTACCGGTTTGGGAGATATACATGTTTTCGTATCGTCGCGCAAAACAGATCAGAATCTGTTTAGCACCGTCACACATTTTTAAAACACATTTTGAGTTAATTTCTATCCGGTTTCAGGTTATAAAAATTATTAAACAATTGTATGTATTTCGAAGTACTTATCCAAAACACTAAGATTCACGCGATTTGGATTTCTGAAGCTCTAGTTATGATCGTTTTAATATCAGCATTTAAAACAGAAATTCAGATTTCTGAATAGCAACTATATGTTATATTGAAAAACCTATATCGAGTTGTTTCATGCGTTTATAAGTAATATAATATACATAAAATTATAGATCTATCAATTATGCATCTACACATCTAAACTTTGTCATGAACGGATATCGGGTGTTCGAGTTATGTCCAATTTAAAAACAGTGTGCGAATCAGGAGAGATTCTGTCCAGATTCGTCACTAAATATTATAATACGGTTTTCTATATTTTACGTCGGTTTTCAGTAAAAACTTAAAACAAAGAAAATCTATATCTTTCGATTTAGATGTTCAAAACACCTGAATCTTCTCAATTTGGATATCGGTAGACCGAATTATGTGTCTTAGAAATTGATCGATTAAAACAGTTTTTAGATTTCAGGAAAAAAAAACAGTGGTTAAAAGTGTCATAAGTTCAAAACCGTTCTTTGGTTCGATATAAATTTTTTTTCATTATAGACCAGAAATTCTATCTATTATTTATCCTAATTTTCCTAGCATTTCCATATGTGAAAATTAATTTTTAAAAATTATTTGAAGGACAAAAGTTATCTAGGACCGTATTTAAAGGTGACAAAACTACTAGATTTATTTACAGCTTTGTTTTTCACTTTTATATAAAAAATTTAAACAATTATAAAATAAACGGCACATGTAATATATATTTCAAATTGGATCTCCAAATGTCAATATATGGATCATGAATTACGACAAGGTCCTATACCAGGAAAGTCCTAATTTCAAGAGAGCTTATGTAAAGTTGTGTTATTGCGCATCGTTTATTTATATTCAGTTCATGATGTTCCTAGTTAACGTAAAAGTAAATCTATGACATGGAGGCATTTTTATTCTATAAGAAAACAATGAATTAACATGAAGAGTAAGTATAAACAAACAATATTATATATATATATATATATATATATATATATATGAGAATAATGGAGAAAATATGCCATAGGAGGGAATTTCCTCCTATAGCGTCAAAAGAGGACGTTGTTCATCATGTTTTCCGACGATCGGCACTTATCATTTTCATCGTTATCACCTAAGATATGGGTACACCAAATTTCATGTGATTCTACAACTTTTTCACCGTTGAATTAGGGGGTTCAAAATTAACGGTTTACCGACAATAGAACTTTTTACATTGCTAAATCAACGGTGAAAAAGTTGTAGAATCACATAAAATTTGGCATACCCACATCTTAGATGATAACGATGAAGATGATGGATTCCGATCGTCGGAAAATACGACAGAGGGCATACTTTTTCGACGCCATAGGAGGAAATTCCCTCTTATGGCCTCTTTTCTCCATTATTCTCTCTCTATATGTGTGTATGTATGTTTATGCACTCGATTAGGCACCACGGTCAAGAAAATGAAATAATGGAGAAGACATAATAACAAAGTGAAAGAGATGGAGAGGGAGAAAATGGACTTACATATATAAGCCGGTATTGTCACCGGGCTTGTCTATTCACCGATAGCCTCGTGTTTCTAGCGAGACTTTCTTGAGAACGTTTTCACATTCTTCTTCGAGGAATCTAGATGAAAAGGGAAATGGGAAATGATATAAATTGTGTGATGAAGAAAAAAAAATAGAGGAATGACATATAAAAAAGGTTTATGGTCGCCATAATTCTAATAAATTATAGCTCATAACCATTTTAATTATTTTGGGAGGTAAAAGGAAGATGAAATGAAATGTCTCATTTGTAGGTTATGAGAAGGATAAAAATTGATAGAAAAAATAATTGCAAAAATGAGGATCTGAACATGTGACATATGGAATAACAATGTAAGGACTTAACCAATGAGCCACAAGGTTGTTCATGCACATATTTAACAAGAATTAAATATATGTCGTACATTGAAAAGAAAGTGGGATTAGAAAAAGAAAAGAAAGAAATCAAATGGATTTGTCTTGGCTTGGATTTGGACTTTGAAAAAGTATAAAATTGATAAAATAGATGAAGTGATAAAATAATATATTTATTAGAAAACAAAACATACCAAAAATAAATAATTGCAATATTTTATTAAATAAATGATACGCGAAAATATAGCAATTTTATGATCGTTACAAGGATCCTACTTGCCATTGCTGCATACCATGATTATGAAATCTGGCAAATGGACATCAAGACCGTTTTTTAAATGGTGAATTATAAGAGAGCATGTATATGACCCAGCCAGAGGGCTTCGTAGACAATGGGAGCCCCGGAAAGATGTGCAGGCCGCTTAAATTAATCTCCGGACCAAAGCAGGTGTTGCGGAGCTGGAACATCTGTTTTGATGTAACAGTCAAAGAGTTTGACTTCATCAAAAACATAGATGAACCGTGTATATATAAAAAGGCTGTAGAGAGTAAGGTCGTATTCCTCATATTGTACGTGAATGACACACTCTTGATAGGAAATGATGTTCCTATGCTGCACTAGGTCAAACTCTTCCTATCACTAAAGTTCTCCATGAAAGATCTGGGTGATACTTCCTACATCCTGGGCATAAAGATTTATAGAGATAGATCTAAAAGGATGTTGGGATTGTCCCAATTCAGGTACATAGACACCATACTAAAGGGATTTAGTATGGAAGATTCTAAGTGTGGTAATATATCCGCTTGTTCAGGAATCACTCTCTCCAAAGAGATGTCTCTCAAGACTGATTTGGAAAGGGCTCGCATGAACGTGATAACCTATGCTTCTGCAGTTGGATCTATCATGTACGCGATGTTATGCACCAGACCAGATATAGCTTACGCACTTAGTTTCGTAAGTAGGTATCAATTAGACCCAGAGGAGAAGCACTGGATAGTTGTGAAGAACATTCTTAAGTACTTGAGAAGGACTAAAGAGATGTTCTTGGTGTATGGTAATGGAGAATTCCAAGTGGAGTCATTTACCGATTCGAGCTTCTAGAGTGATAAGGATGACAGAAAGTCTGTCTCAGGCTTTGTCTTCATCCTCAATGGAGGGGCGGTATGTTGGAAGAGTTCCAAGCAAGATACCGTTGCAGACTTGACGATGGAGGCTGAATACATTGCTGCCAACGATGCTGCCAAAGAGACTGTCTGGATGAAGAAGTTCATAATTGAACTTGGTGTGGTTCCATACATTGAGAATCCAATACCTTTGTATAGTGATAACAATGGAGCTGTGGTTTTGGCCAAGGAACCCCAGCGCCATCAGCAATCCAGACATATTCTGAGGCGGTATCACCCTATCTGGGAGATAGTTGATCGTCGCGAGATCGAGGTCAGGAGCATAGACACGAAAGACAACACGATGGATCCACTTACGAATGCCCTCCCTCAGACACAGTTCGAGAGACTTTCTGGGATGCTGGGTATGCGATACTACAACAACCGACCTTAGTGTAAGTGGGAGATTGTTAGGAATATGTATGCCCTAGGGGTCATTATTGTATATTATAGTGGATACTTGGACATATATATAGAGGAATTTCTTGCTCGATATGATAGTATGCTATCTGGTTGCTCTTTATCTTAACATGTGCACTTGTTTTAGTTTACTATCTCATTAATACATATTGATAAAGCCCTTAGAATGTTGGATTGGCTACCAGGACTATGATGCAGATCATACTAGTGGGGCTTGTGTAGTCTACAGGCACATCCTTTAACAGTTCCTAGTCGAGGGAGTATCGAGAAAGGGCATCAATATTCCAGAGTAGACTAGTGTGTGCGTTTATTGATCCAGTATGGGGTGATGGTTGATCCTATAACCATTGGTGTTTGACATCAAAGATTGTGCACAGGTGCTCATTGGAGAATGGGTACACCGAACAGGACTCGCCGAGAACTCCTAGATGGTACCATACCTATCGTCAAATAACAGTTCTCTGGTGAAACTTGTACAGGTTAGTCTGTAGACCCGAGATCGTTATGGTGTCTTATGTGGTTTCCACTGTGCTTTCATTTCCTTTCTACCACGGCTCAAATGAGTCGTGCAAATAGGTGGATTTTTGGTACAGTCCCGAGTCACATGGAGGTAGTGAGCGATATGAGTGGTTTTGTCTCTCCCTGTATTGGGAGTTGATGTTGCTCTATGCTCGATTGGCTATAATAGCAAGTCCCTGGCCAGGGCTGATGAGATTTACTGATAAGTGTTTTTAGTAGTTTCTCGAAAGGTTTTAGGCCAAACATCGGCATGACTTATCGAGTTAGTAGGGTCTGACGATTCCACCCCCAGACTCGATATGTGACATATCAGACGAAAAGACCAGACTGTATGGTAAGTGTTGCTTATAGGCTCTACGGGAGTTTGGACAAGTTTGCTTGTTGATCTTCTATTCGTTCAATACTTGGGTAGCCATTACGTCCAGCTAGTACCGCTAACGGCTTGTTGGTATCTGATGTGATCATTACCTACTGCTGGCGTATTGAAGAGTCTTTAAAGTCTCACATAAAGGTTTCCTAACTCAAGCGAAACAAAATAGGGCACGTATGGAGATATGCGCGGGAGCTTAATTAAATACGAGTATATGATACCGTATTTTAATCTAGCATTTTTTATATCAGCCGGTTTATATATGATATAACTGGATTATTGAATCAAATGTTGATTCAATGATTTGATTTATATATATGTTTATATATTTGATATTTGCCGGATTATATATGATATAGCCGGATTATTGAATCAAGTGTTGATTTAATAATTTGATATATATATATATATATAAACTAATATTAAATAATAGCCGGTTATATGTGATATAATCGGATTATTGAATCAAGTGTAGATTTAATAATTTGATATACATATATATATATATATTTGATATTAGCCGGGTTATATATGATATAACCGGACTATTGAATCAGGTGCATATATACATATATGTGTGTGTGTGTTAACTAATATTAAGCTCACTTAAGATTTTCTTCTCTTTATATATATATATATATATATATATATATATATATCATGGTTGATGATACATAGAACATAGATGTATGAGAATCACATAAGAGGTAAATATGAGATGATAATGATCAATATATATGAATTAAAGAAAAGATGAATGAGTCACGGTTTCTTGAGGTGCTTGTAGAAGTATTGAGAAGCCATGACTCACCTCTTCTCTTTTGTTTTATTCATTGATATTTATCTTCTTCATCATCTCCTCACTAGATTTTTTCTACGGTTGGGAAAAAGAAAAGAAAAGAAATATTTTAAGTGAGAAAAATTCCTACTCCATCAACCTACACTACTCTAGCCCATTAGTATAAGTTATTAACTTCACTAATACCTTGATTAGTGAAGTGTGAGCTTGAGTGAGAATTGTCTCAAGGTGGATCATCTTTGACGACGAAGACTAGAATCAAGCTAGTTCCATTCTTTAAGTGGAGTCAAAGAAGAGTTCTAAGGACTACTACTTGGAGTTTTAGACGTGAAGGACTAGACTACAAAGGTTGTAGACTCTCTTCACTTAGTTTAGAACATAGTTTGCTAACTTTGAAACACTAATTCTCTAGTTCGATTCATGTTTAGTATACTTAGACCTCTAAAAATTTTAAAATTGCATACTTGATGCTCATTGAAACCTAGTAGAGGAGCTAAGACATACTTTCAGGTCTAGATTAATCTGGACAATGACGGGTTGAACTTGACTTGCGACTTACGATATTTTGGCCTTCGTCAAGGTCAAAAGTGTAAGTCGATGTCGCGTACCCCGCGGGTTCACGGAGAGGCAGAATACATAAAAATCGATTTTTACGGGCTTCGCAACACCGACTTGAACTCCAGGATCGATACTAAACCCTAACTAGCAAAACTTTATGAGGTTAACTACTCGGAAAGAGTGTTATACCTCACAGTATCATGTCCTTCGGGTCTTCTTGCTGTCCTCCTCCTCGTCATAGGCTCCTCGGATCGTACACGGATTGGGCTTCCTTGTCGTTCCTCTCAAGTTAAAGACGATCCACCCGAGAGTCTATAGTCCGAACTCCAACCTCAAATCTGAGGTAACTAAGGCACCTAGTTCGCTAAACTAGTTGTCCTAGATGATGTACAGAGTGAAGATGGATTAGTTTGTCTCTAAATACGCTAGGTTTCTCAACACATGAGACATGTAGGGTTAGAGGAAGAAGAAGGGGAGCTTGAGGAAGTGAGAGTGTAGGATAAGATTAGTATGAAGATGGCCATCTCTTTGTGATGAATAATGAAGCATACAATAATGCAATCCCTAAATATCAAGCATGCTTGCAAAATATGTAGCATACTTGCAAAATATCTAGTATGCTTCAATTATCACTTGGTGATTCACCCCCATGAGTCACCCCATGAGTCGCCAAGTAGCCATGCCTCATTTAATGTAAATCTCCACCTCATTTCCTCCACCTCATTAATCTACTAATCAAAAGATTAAAACCCAAATGAGATGTCTTATTCTAGAAGCAATATTGAGTAAATTATAAGAATATCCCTCATCCGTATATACATACCCATATCCGTATTCCGAAAAATATAAATACAAAGAGACGAAAATAATCTAACAATATAATACTAGGATCCGGTTTAAACCAAATCCCACTAGTATTATCCGTCCGAACATCATACATGCACAAGTACACGTATGTGATCAAAGCCCTGCCGTAAAACCATACGACCTCTACATCTTTTGCCCGATACAGGGAAACCCTCTCTATGGGACTCTAAAGACTTGACAGTACGCTGGCAGTGGGTTTAACCACAAGCACGTCAGCGGTACCAGCTGCATGTAACAGCTACCCAGGTATCTGTCTATAAGAAGGCCGATGAGCAAACTCATCCGAACTCTTACTGAGCCTATCTGTGACAATCTCCGTACAGTCTGGTCTTTTCGTCTAAGAGTATCACATATCAGGCCTAGGGGGCGGTGGACGTCAGAGCCCTAATAGCTCAATAAGTCGTGTCGGAGTACAGCCCAAAACACCCTAAGAAACTACTGGAGTACTTACCATTAAATCTCGCTTGCCCTTGCCACGGGCTTTGTGTAATGGCTTTCCGATCACAACGCGATATCAACCTCCAATACCGGGAGAGAAGAATCCTATCTAACCGCCACTGCCTCCAAGTGCTTTGGGACTGCACCCAACTACTACTTGTTTGCACGACTGTTTTGAGCCGTAGTAGGGTAGTAATCTAAGAACAGTAGGAACACACTTGAGGCGAAGTAACAATGTCAAGTCGACGGACTAAACTGTACTCATGTCACCTGGGAACTCTTACCTGACGATAGGTATAATACCCACCAACAGCTCCTTATGAGTCCTGTCCAGTGTACTCATAATCCAATGAGCACCTGCATACTATCTTCAGTACGACGTATTAATGGTTGTGGGACAGACCATCTCCTCTGCTGGGATGAGAAGCTTATACACTAGTCTACTTTGGAGTATCGATGCCTCGTCTTGATAATCCTATGACTAGGGACCTGTATAAGGATATGCTTATAGACTATCCATCTCCCACTAGTGTGAATGCCATCACAACGCTGGTAATCAAGCAAAGATCCAAAGGGCTCTATCAATATGTATAAGCAATATGTTAAAAGAAACACATGCACATATTGAGGTAGAAACAAACCATGTAGCATACTACCATTTCGAGCAAGACTGTTACTATATCCGTGTATATCCCAAGCTTTTAATATGTAATATACAAACCAGTATGATACAATAATGGCCTCTAGGGCATATATCACTAACAATCTCCCACTTGCACTAAGACCATGTATTGACATAACACGGACCTATCATCTTGAATAGCCTCTCGAACTGTGTCTGAGGGATGGCCTTTCTGAGTGGATCTACAGTGTTGTTCTCCGTATCTACTCTCCTCACCTCGATCTTCTGGCGATCAACGATCTCCCTGATCAGGTTGTACCGCTTCAAGATGTGTCTGGACTTCTGATCGGACCTGGGTTTCTTTGCTAAAGCTATAGCTCCGTTGTTATCACAATATAGCGGTATTGGATCAACAATGGACGGAACCACCTGAAGTTATGTTAGGAACTTCCTCATCCAGACTGCTTCTTTCACGGCGTCACAAGCAGAGATATACTCCGCTTGCATCGTCGAGTCGGCAACGGTGTCCTGCTTGGAACTCTTCCAACAGACCGCCCCTCCATTGAGGGTAAAGACATAACCCGACATGGACTTGTAGTCATCCTTGTCACTATGGAAGCTGGAGTCAGCAAATGCCTCGATCTGGAAGTCTTTTCCGTCGTACACCAAGAACATCTCCTTAGTCTTCTCAAGTATTTGAGAATGTTCTTTACTGCTATCCAGTGCTTCTCCTATGGGTTTGACTGATACCTGCTTACAACGCTTAGAACGTAAGTTACATCTGGTATCATACACAACATCGCATACATTATAGAGCCTACCGTAGAAGCGTAGGGTATAATAGACATGCGATCCCTTTCCAAATCAGTCTTAGGAGACATCACTTTGGAGAGGGCGGTTCCCTGACAAGCCGGTAGATTACCGCGCTTTGAATCTTCCATACTGAATCTTTTTAGTATGGTGTCGATATACCTGGACTGTGAAAGTCCCAACATACTCTTAGATCTATCACGATAGATCTGGATCCCCAGAATGTAGGATGCATCACCCAGGTCTTTCATGAATAACTTCTGTGATAAGAATCTTTTGACTGATTGTAGCATAGGAATGTCATTTCTTATCAAGAGAATGCCATCCACGTACAAGACGAGGAATACTACAGTTCTTGCTACAATCTTACTATAGATGCATGGTCCATCTGGATTTTTGATAAAATCAAATTCTTTGATCGTCTCATCAAAACAGATGTTCCAACTCCGTGATGCCTGCTTTAATCCATAAATGAATTTAAGCAACTTGCACACTTTCTCGCTGCTCCCACTCTGAATGAAACCCTCTGGCTGATTCATATAGATGAACTCTTCCAAATTACCATTTAAAAAAGCGGTCTTTACGTCCATCTGCCAAATCTCATAATCGTGGAAGGCAGCAATGGCAAGAAGGATCCGAATGGATTTGAGAATAGCCATTGAAGAAAAGGATTCATCGTAGTCCAAACCAGGTCTTTGACGAAAACCTTTTGCAACAAGTCTAGCCTTATAGGATTCAACTTATCCATCTACACCAATCTTCTTTCTGAAGATCCATTTGCAACCTATGTGTTTTACCCCTTATGGAGCAATGTCCAAAGTCCATACTTTGTTGGTGTACGTGGACTCCATCTTGGTCCGCATTGCATCTATCCATTTTACCGTGTCACCGCTTTGAATGGCTTGCTGGAAGTTAGTTGGCTCATCATTGTCAATGATGCAATCCTTTCTATCCCCGTCTATGAGAAAACCGTAGTATCTCTCGGGCAGATAAGATAACCTACTACTCCTGCAGAGTGGCGTGGGGATGTCCTGTTCTTTCGAAACCTCTGGTTCCACCATGCTTTCAGAAATAGCTTATGTTTCTGGAATTTCTTCAAGTTCTATTGCGCTCCCACTAGTTTCTTTTTCCAAAAATTGATTTCCCAAAAAGTGGGCATGACAAGAAACAAAAACCTTTTGTTCCTCCGCGTAATAGAAAATATACCCTTTGGAGTTCTTTGGGTATCCCATAAACTTACACAGTACTGAGCGTGCCTTGAACTTGTCTGCATGTTACTTTTTGACAAAAGCTGGACATCCCCATATCTTCAGATACTGAAGATAGGGTTTCTTCCCACACCACATCTGATATGGTGTGGTAGGCACAATCTTGGTAGGAACCTTGTTCAAAAGATATGCAACTGATTCTAGTGCATAACCCCAGAAGGATCGCGGTAACTCAGCATTACTCATCATGGAACGTACCATATCCAATAGGGTTCTGTTGCATCTTTCCGATATACCGTTGTGTTGTGGTGTGTATGGAGGAGTAACCTGAGAGAGAATTCCATTCACTTTTAAGTAATCTAGAAACTCGGCACTTAAGTATTCACCACCTCGATCAGATCTCAGTGTCTTGATACTTTGCTAGTTTATTTTTCCACTTCATTCTTATATTCTCGGAATTTCTCAAAGGCCTCGAATTTATGTTTCATCATGAATACATGTCCATACCTAGAGAAATCATCCGTAAAAGCAATGAAATAGGAATAACCACTTCTTTCATGCGTAGACATTGGACCACACACGTCGCTGTGTATGAGTCCCAAGAGCTCGCTCGCTCTTATCCCGTGTCCAGTGAACGGAGTCTTTGTCATCTTTCCTATGAGACATGATTGACAAGTTGTATAAGGCTGATATTCGAACGAATCCAAATATCTCTCTTTATGTAATTTCGTCAACCATGTTTCATTGATGTGACCCAGTCTACAATTCCATAAGAAAGCCTGATTTAATTCTGGAGACTTTTTAAGTGTGTTTTGGACGTTGAGAACCTAAACTTGATTTAATACGTATATACCGTTATCTAGTATACCCGACCCAATAAAAACTTGATTTAGGTGGATGTGGACCATATCGCTTACAAATGTAAAATCATAACCTTCTTTAGAAAGTAAAGATACAGAAATGATATTACATGACAAACTGGGCATACACAAACAGTTACGCAAAATCAAAATCTGCCCACTTGTCAATCCTAGATGATATTCCCCTACGGATACAGCATCCACGCTCATTCCGTTAGCAACCGTGAGAGTCATATCACCTACCCTGATAACTCTACGGTTTCTCAAAGCCTGTAATGAATTACAGATATGAGATCCTGATAAGATATTTAGTACCCAGTAAGTAGAGTTAATTGACATACAGTTTTCAATCACAAACACACCCGAAGCCGAAGCCACAACGTACTTCGAATCCTGTTTTCTGTCTTTCCAAGCCCTGCAGTCCTTCTGCCAATGCCCTTTCCCGTGACAATAGGAATATTCCTCCTTCCCTACTGTTAGCCCCAAAACTTTTGCCCTTCCATTTACTTCTACCTTACTAACACCGTCTGTCGGCTTGGTGAAGACCTTCTTCTTCTTTCCCCTGGCTTTCGCCTTGGATCTAGAGGAGGAAGATTCCCCAATAAGAAGAATGGGTGTCTCCTTGGTTTCCTTCAGGACGTAAGTAGAAGGGAGGGACTGTAGAATCAAGTTAGTACATAACTCATTCTCCAACGTGGTCCCCAGGTCCGTGAGCTCTTCAATGTAGCTAATTATCGTAAGTACGTGGTCCGCTACAGATGACCCGACAGCCAATCTCGCCTGAAGCAATTCCTTAGAGGTCTCATATCTTATGATACGAGATTGCCCTCCATATAAATCTTTGGTATGGAGGAAGATGGAAGCTAAGTCCATTTTCTTGTGCTGCCTCTAGTGTTCACTATTCATTGAGGCCAACACGAGGTACTTGGCATTCACATTGTCTTTTTCCTTTGTCTTACGGATATCAACAACCACGACGGTGGAAACTGGATTTGGGACGGCAGGGGCTTTAGTAGTAAGGAGGTGGCCCGGCTTGTCAGAAGTAATGGACATCTGGAAAAACCTTTGCCAATCAATATAGTTTGGCTCAGTCAATTTATTATCTAGCTGTAAGCTAAGTCCGGTCATCTGGTTGCTGCAATTAAGAGAGAGGGGAAACACTCAGTATGATACTCTTGCAAGTTTAGATTGGTTATTAGTTTATCTAAACAGGATGGCTCCCACTGTATCTCGAATCCTTCCTTAAATCATAAAAGAAGAATTAGTCAGGATTAATCTCACCCTACAATACTTTCTTAACCTTTCAGCAAGGCGGTGTTGGTACTTCGAGGGAGGTTTTCCAACGCTTTCGTGAAGTTTCTTAATTACATAACCTCTTTTCTCTGGAGGCGTAGCCCCGCCAACACCACTCTAGACACCTACTTGGTTTATAGCATTGATTGTTTAGTGAAAAAATCTTCCGAGGAGTAGCAGATACTCACAGTAGGATCGGGATCCAAGTATCATCGTGTGACAATTTTGAAGGAATCCTACCAAAATCATCACACTCCAAATGGTATGCAACATTAGCAAATTTTAGTTTCTTTAAAAACTCTCGATGTGGATTTTTCCCCCAAGCACTTATGACCTTGAGGAAGGCCAACATATCATACGTTGCAAGTCAAGTTCTACCCGCCATTGTCCAGGTTAATTTGAACCCATCCGTACATACTCTTGATGAAGGCCAAAATAGAAGTACAACTGTCCCAAACCAACGCATCTATTTATGCTACAGGCGAATATTCAGTAGCTACCAATCACTATGCCTTGGCGAAGGTCAAAATACATAGCTTGAATACTACTTAATACCCAACTGATATGACGGAGGGCTATGAATGGTTTTGGCGAAACCGTGAACGTAGTGAACTTGATATAATCGAAGGAACCTGATAGCTTTTAAAGGAGTAGCTTAAGCTCTGCATTTAAAATTTTGCTTTTTGAAAAAACCGAGTGGTTTTTGAAATTGTTCCAACGATTCAGCTTTGGATTATTTTCTTTGCATTAATCAATTAATGCAGTCCCATCATTTACACTTACCATTACAGAAAGAAACGAAAATACCACGTACTCTTATGCCATTCGTATTCGCCACTGGGCCAGTCTTACACTGTTAGGTTACTTAACTAATGCCAGAGCGGGGGCTGGACTAGCGCGGGTGCAAAACATAAGCAACGTCTATTATATAACATATATAATATATCCATTCGTTTCACACAATAATAGACATTCCAGATCAAAGATGAATATATTGGATATACTAGGAATTCCACATTTCGTTTAAACCTGTAACGAAAGATGGATTCCATGGTCGTGATGAATAGGCAAACCCCATCCTAGACCCCTACGGGTGCGGCAAACTACCCGCCAAATTCCCAAAGTGAAGCAACCTCCCATAGTAAAATGAGTAGGCTACTCGGCACTTCAAAGAACCCGGTAGTTTGTGCACCCCACCTTTGGTCTATCCTAGGAGCAAAAACAGTAAATGAAATAATACAACGGTGGCTACAAACTCAACCCAGATGTGCCCCGTAAAATAATATTACATCAACTTTACAATTTACATCGAATGAAAGAAAGAAAAATCTCTTATCACATCCCCCGGCTATTCATAATCGACGATCCAATATTCCATATCCACAAACCAACAACAACAACAACACAGATATGTGCAACCCCCAACTAACCGACGTATATCAATTAGCGGAAGTTTACGAACACATATAACAACCTGAAACTATAAACAACGTTAAAACCGTGACTTCGAAATACTCCGTATTGCCACAACAGAAAGTTAACGGCATAAGCAATCTCGGCAAAAACAAACAACACCTGAAACCCTAAATCTAAGAGACCAGAACACATACAAAAAAAACAAGTCCAAATACCACTAATGAACCGGCCAGGCTGGGAAAATGCTCTCTGTGGCCGGCCAAAAGTTGTTCAATTGGGCTCGTTTTTCTAGGGTGTTCAACCTACAAGTAATGGAGCACTCTGCAATTGTTTAAAAAAAATTTAGAGCCTCTGAAAAATTCGACAGAAACTTGGATCTATGTTTTGGAGTTATTTTGGTTTCGTAGTTTTACACGTTGTCTAAACTGTTAGTTAAGGTTTAGTAGGCTCTGATACCACTGTAAGTCGATGTCACGCACCCCGTGGGTTCACGGAGAGGCGGAATACGCAAAAAACGATTTTTACGGGCTTCATAACACCGACTTGAACTCCATGATCGATACTAAACCCTAACTAGCAAAACTTTATGAGGTTACTACTCGGAAAGAATGTTATACCTCACAGTATCATGTCCTTCGGGTCTTCTTGCTTTCCTCCTCCTCTTCATAGGCTCCTCGGATCGTACATGGATCAGGCCTCCTCGTCGGTCCTTTCAAGTCAAAGACGATCCACCCGAGAGTCTATAGTCCAAGCTCCAACCATAAATCTGAGGTAATTAAGGCACCTAGTTCGCTAAACTAGACGTCCTAGATGATGTAGAGAGTGAAGATGGATTAGTTTGTCTCTAAATACCCTAGGTTTCTCAACACATGAGACATGTAGAGTTAAAGGAAGAAGAAGGGGAGCTTGAGGAAGTGAGAGTGTAGGATAATATTAGTATGAAGATGGCAATCTCTTTGTGATGAATAATGAAGCATACAATAATGCAATCCCTAAATATCAAGCATGTTTGCAAAATATGTAGCATACTTGCAAAATATCTAGTATGCTTCAATTATCATTTAGTGAGTCACCCCCATGAGTGACCCCATGAGTCACCACGTAGACATACCTCATTTAATGTAAATCTCCACCTCATTTCCTCCACCTCATTAATATTTTAATCAAAAGATTAAAACCCAAATGAGGTGTCTTCTTCTAGAAGAAATCTTGAGTAAATTATAATAATACCCCTCATCTGTATATACATACCCATATCCATATTCTGAAAAATACAAATACAAAGAAACAAAAATAATCCAACAATATATTACTAGGATCTGGTTTAAACTAAAGCCCACTAGTATTATGTGCCCGAACATCATATGTGCACAAGTACACATATGTGATCAATGCCCTGCCATAAAACCATACTGCCTCTACATCTTTTGCCCGATGCAGGGAAACCCTCTCTGTGGGACTCTAAAGACTCGACAGTATACTGGCAGTGGGTTTAACCACAAGCACGTTGGAGTATCGATGCTCTATCTCGATAATCCTACGACTAGGGATCTGTATAAGGATGTGCTTATAGACTACCCAGCTTCCACTAGTGTGACTGCCATCACAACGCTGGTAATCAAGCAAAGATCCTAAGGGCTCTACCAATATGTATAAGCGATATGCTAAAAGAAACACATTCATATATTGAGGTAGAAACAAACTAGGTAGCATACTACTATTTCATGCAAGTCTGTTACTATATCCATGTATATCCCAAGCTTCCAATATGTAATATACAAACCAGTATGATATAATAATGGCCTCTAGGGCATATATCACTAATAATAAGATGCTTGGGGTAAAAATCCACATCAGGAGTTTCAAATATACAGGAAAATTTCCACGCATACGCATGCCTTCTGTAGTGTGGTGACTTGAGTGGCTTTCATCAAGTTATCACACGGTGATAGTTGTGTCCCAATTCTCACTTTGAGTAGGTTTTCCTCCTCGGGAGATTTTCTTTTCACAATTAGCTAACCTATTAGGTGTCTAGAAAGTGTTTTTGAGGTTACGCTTCTGCGGAAACTGGGTTATTTAATTAGGTCCGTGCAAAAGCACGCGGAACCTCTCTCGGAGTACCAACACTGTCCTGACTGAACAATTAGTGAACTTGTAAGGTGTAAATGATACCGACTAGTTCTCCCTTTAGGATTTGAAAGAAAATTCGAGGAAACAGTGGGAGCCATCATGATGAGATAAAGTAATTAACCAATCTAATTTAGGTTAGAGTGCACGCTGAGTGTTTCTTTTCTCTCTCTTTGGTAGCGACCATGACCCTCCTTTAACTAAAAACTCATAAACCAAATTGACCGAACCTTTTTACAAACCCGGCTTTGTTTTGTCAAGATTCACGACAAAGTCATATATATCTATGCTATTCCTGCTTTACCCTTTGCTTTCTCTGGAACATTCTGTTTCACCACGAAGATCCATATAAAATGGATATAACCATCTCATATAGTTACATACAAACTCGTAGAAATTTATTTCAGTTCGAGAATGGATTCCGTTTATGGAGAAATAGAATAGGATTATTCTGTTGTCTTTTCTCTTTAATTTCTCTCAGGTTGCGAGGGTTCCTAGTATTAGGAGAGAGCACTTATTACGCTTATTGGATAGTCTTCTTCTAAACCTTAGACATGTGTCGAAAGGTAGGGAAAGAAAAAAACCAATTAGCCTAAGTATGGTGTACAGAAGGTAAGAAGTAAAAACATAACAAGGGATTGGAGTAAGGGCAATGGAAATTGTAACTAATGTCATGAGTCTGGTATTGGAAAAGACATTATTAGGAATATCCGGCCAACCCCTTAGAAAATTTTCATGTTTCGGTATTACTGTGCGATATTAATTTAAAACTGTTTTCCAAATTAGATTCTTACACCAGGGCATGTATTTACCGGACTTGATTCTCACATCTGTATAGCATTACAAATGCTGAGTGAGAGTAGAATATTGAGAATTGGATGATTAGATCCTCAAAAATCAGAATTCTTTGCAATTGGTGATATTTGAGGAGATCGCATGGGTTTTGCCTAAACGACAAATTTTTGGTTTTGAATATCCGTTGTTATGCACCAATTTCAAACTGATATATCTGTACGTTTATTTTATAAAGTGAGATAAAACTTTTAGAAATTATATTTGTAGCATTTACCTTTATCAGCTGATGATTAGGTAAGGTGCATTATATAACGATGTAATTCTTCTTAACCATAATATAGTTTTCAATTTACAACATACAAAGTTTAAGTTATTAAACTCAGAGGACTTGTATAAATTATTATATGTTGTCCGATGTCCATTAGGACAAGGGGTTGGTACTTGTACTATATTCCGTTTGCTTATGACTTTTCTGGTTTTAGACATGCATTTTGTTGAAATACAAGGTCCAAATTTTGAGAAGTTATAGATATAAGAATAAAGTAGAGAACCACACCTTCGAAATATCAGGATTCTTCAAGATGATCGAAGATGTAGATACTTATGCTAGGTTTTCCGTCGTAAGTAATATGTTTGAGAACCTGCTTCTCTCTCAGGTTACTAATCCGTGGGTGCGCTCCTTGATGAGTAATGTTGTATGGACTTTTTTTTCTTTGGTTGTACATTGGAAATAACTGCATAATTTTTGAATCTCCTTCAAATTAAATTAGTGTCTTTGTTTCTATATAAGATATAAAATGGATTCATATCTTAACGATGTTAAGGTATATAGAGTTGTCCGACTTATGATTAAAACCAAAATCCGGATAAACTCAAGGCATTTTTTCAGTAATGGCAGTTTATGGGTTTTCCTAGGCTTAGACGAGGGTTACCATTATATCATTTGCAGAATTAATAGTAATATTGTTCTTGACTCGCCACATTTTTAGTAAAATGAATTCTTTTAGAAAATATTAGTGGAAATATGGTAAAACTGAAAGTGATTCCAGAACCATAAATAATTACTGAATATTTATTAGAGCCTAAGAATTCAATTGGATTCGACAATCCATTAGCCACTCCGCAGATTTAGTGGGTAACCTCATCCACCCGAAAGGTATTTCGGTCTTCTCAAAGACGATGACAGAGAGGTTTTGATGACCCAAGTTTATCATTACTGATGTTCTAGATTATGAGATCTGCCAGGTGGATGATTATAAAGTCGTTCTAAATTTAATTTAGAAGTGCACATGTATATGACTCTGCCAGAGGGTTGTTGTAGTAAGCGGAAGCATGGTGGGATATTTGCTTATGTCTTTTTATAGACTGAAGTATAGCGGAGATGGGTCATCTATTCTTGATGTGACAATCATAATGTTTGACTTCATCAAGAATGACAGAGAGACCTGGTAAGAAGGTTAAGTAGGGAGTACTATCTTGGGATTTGGATGACATACTCCAGATAGGAAGTGATGTTCCTATACTACAATCGGTTAGACTGTGGTTGTCACAAGTGTTTCTTCACAAAGAAATTGGATAAAATATCAGATATTCTAATGATTAGATCTAGATTTGTGAAGTGTCTCAATTCGGGTACTTAGACACTATTCTAAAGTATTTTTAGAATAAATGACTCCTAGCGTGGTGGTGTACCCGCAGGTGATGGAATCACCCTCTCTAAAGTGATGTCTTCTGGACTGATGAGCAGAGAGATTTGCATGATTGACATATCACTTACTTAGACAATTGAATTGATCATGAGATGTCAAGTACCGCATCAGATATTGCTTTTGCACTAGATACAACAAGCAGATATTAATTCAATCCTGGAGAAACATTGGGAAGAAGTTATGAACATGAGAGAATGTTTTAGGTATATGGTAATGGCAGCCTCCTTCAGGAGGCAGTTATCATTTTAGGCTTTTAAGGTGACCTGGATGATAGAAGGGTTGTCAGAGTTAAATTTTACCCTCTTCTGAGGGGTAGTATGTTGGACAGTGATCCAAGCGGATACTGAGATAGGCATGACGCGGGATACTGATTAAATTCAGTGGAAGATACAGTCTAAGAAGTTTGTTGGAGTTGGAGTTCATTTATGAGCTTAGTCCCATTAGATATCTAGACAAGTTCTAAGACATGTATCGCTCATTTTGGGAGATAGTCATTTTCTATGAAGTTGAGATATAGATAGATAAAGATAGAAATATTGGAGCGGATCCACTCACTGAGGCTATTTCTTGAACAAGAATTTCTCGTAAACATGTTTTGCGAAACTGATTTGTAGAGAAGTTGAGCGTTCTGCATCATACGAGTTATGAGTATGCGACACCGCAATAATTAGCCTGAAGTGCAAGTGGGAGATTGTTGGTTATGGTGCCTTCAAGGCAATTATTGTAATCACAGGAAGGTGATTATAATGATTGAGGGAGGACCTATATGGATGAACAGTCTTACACGAGATGATAGTATGCTATTTGGTTCATCTCTATCATCATGTATATGTATTATGTAGTATTATGGATCACTATTATATATTGATAGAGCCCTTAAGATTCCTGCTTGACTACCAGGGTTATTGTGGCGATCACACCTGTGAGAACTGGGTAGTCTATAAGCAAATCCTTAAATGTCCCTAGTCGTGGGAATATCGAGACTGGCCATCGATATTCCAGATTAGACTAGTATATACGTTTCTTGACACTGACGAGGGGCGATGGCCGGTCTCACAACCATTGGTGTCAGTTAGTCACCAAAGATAGTATACAGGTGCTTATTGGGTTATGAGTTAAATTGGACGGACTCACCAGGAACATGCTAGATGGTATTATACCCATAGTCGGGTAGTGGTTCTCTGGTGACAAGAGTACAGGTTAGTCTATCGACCTGAGATCGTCATTTGTCTCGTATGAGTTCCCGCCATGCTTTGATTATTACCCTACCATGACTCTACTGAGTCGTGCAAACATGTTTTAGTTGGGTACAGTCTTGAGCCATATGGATGTAGTGAGTGGATCATCGGGGATTCGTATCTCTCCCGGTATTGGGGGTAGATGTCGCGCTATGCACGTGTAGCCTTCACCAGAAATCCTCGGCCGAGGTGGACGAGAATTACTGATTTGGATCAGTAGTTTCTCAGTGGGTGATGGGTTTTATACCGACACGACTTATCGCGTTATTAAGGGTCTGACTTTATCCACCATCTAGACCCGATATACGATACTCTTAGACAAACAGACCAAACTGTATGGAGACTGTCACTTTCAGGGTCAGTAGGGATACAAACAAGTTTGCTTGTCGGCCTTCCTTTTGTTCAATACCTAGGTAGTGGTTACATATAGCTAGTGCCGCTGACGTGCTTGTGGTTAAACCTACTGCCAGCGTATTGTCGAGTCTTTAGAGTCCTACACAGAGGGTTTTCCCAGCTCGGGCGAAACGATGTAGTGTACGTTCTTGGTTCGATTAAAACACGTGCTTTTATGCACATATTTTTAATCAGACAGTTTGTTAATACTAGCCGATTTGAAACGCAGCCAGGTTATCACATTTTGAATTAAATGTGAGCTAGTATTATATATCTTTTTTAGTATCTCTCTTTTCGGTATTCGTATATTGACAAAATACGGTATTTATATGAATACGGGTATTTATATAAATACATGTATTTGTGTCTTAATATTAATACGAGTATTTGTATCTTTGTACAAATACGGGTATTCATATTTTATACGAATACGGTATTCATATTTTGATACGAATACGGGTGTATGTATTTGTAGCATATACTTGTATTAGTGAATTTGTATATAGTGATATATGTACATATACATATGTATATGTGTACCATGAGGTGGCATTCTCCACACTTATCTTTTCATTCATGTTTCTTGTAGAATGTGGTGGAACTTCTGACTCACTATGGTGAGTCACAATGCACTCATATTCAAAGAAGAAAAGAAAAGAAAAGAAAAGAAAAGAAAAGAGAGTGTGAGATGAGAGATTAATTCTTGAGTTGCCATGCTCATCTTCACCAAGTTTCTTTTTCTCCTCTCTTGATTTTTATTAGTGGAGAATTGGAAAAGAATTATGTGAGATCAACTACAGATTAGCCACTATATCATCTAGTGATCAATTCTTAGCAAGTCTTGATCACTAGTTGCTTCATTTGTGAAGTTAGAGCCTAAGCTTGGTTTCCTTCGAGGTGGATCATCTTTGGAAAGGAAGACCGACTCCCAAGCTCGTTGTTGGGACTTCACCCGCGTGCGCTTTTGTGGTTTTGAAAGAAAAGGGTTTGAATATGCAGCGCACGCGAGCTCAGTCTCGTTTTAAAATTATAAACCGCAAGTACACAACGCGTTATAGCAAGCCGGCAAGTACGGGTCGATCCACAGGAAATTGGTGATTATAAGTTGTAGCTAAAAGTTCAAAAAGAAAAGAATGATTTTTGTCACAAGAATTAGAAAATACGAAAATAGAGAACAAGAAAACAGCTGTGGTTCCGGTTTGGATGGTTGAATAGTGACGAATTCGTCGACGCTCTTTTGATCATGAGTTGTTCCGTCCTTGTGTTGGTTTCGACGTGAAGTATAGCTTGTCAAGGCGTTTGTGAAGCATAAGTCATCAAGATATCGAAGTTCAATTTTAGAAACGAAACGAATCCGTTTGTATGTCCAAACTTGAAGTATCAACACTAAGCACAAGGGTTAGTAAGTATACATCAACAACAAATACACAAATTAGCACATAAGAGCAAGTGGTTTTAGTATTAAACTTGCTAATTGAGTTGTGATAGTATTGGGTATATGAAATGAAGAAGGGTGTCAATCAACTTGTTAAAAAAATACCCTATCTAACACTTAACAATCTTAACACTATTGTGATTCTAACTTTAACATTGCAACATGGGGTCTTGGAAAGAATATAGTGTATGATGAGGTTACCAAGTAACCATAGATTCACATACCATATCAAACTAATCCAAGTTAGAAATCATAAGATTACAATCAAGATTTGAGAACATTAAACATTCATAAGAGATGGATGAAGGCAAAACCATTCATCTCACATCCTCATCATCACCACAACAAAAGAGAATTACACAAATATCACAAAATAGAAACAAGATAAGAAAAACATAAGAAAACACAAGTACAAAGAGTTAAAGAAAAAAAAGTGCAAGTTCTATATTAATAAAATGGAGGGCTTGAGTTACAAGATAGATAGCAATTTCAACCTTCTTAATGGAACACTCAAGTGAGAGCTTAAAGAGGGAAGAATAAGAAGAAGAAGCTATCAAGAGTTACACACTATTCTCACTTCAAAAGCCAACCCCATTCTCTCTATGTGATCTGTAATATATATGCAACTTAATATAAAAAATTGCATATAGCAAAGGACTGACAAGAGCACCAGAGACCCACAGAAGAAGCACGCGCCAAAATGGCTAAGACTTGACCGCAAACTGCGGCCAAGATGAATAAATTTGCGGCCCAATTTTGGATTCTAGGGCGCACCTTGGTACAGTAGTCTTCTATCATCAAGAGCATCTATTTGTAATTGCAATTTATTTTAATTTCAACTTGGATGCAATCTGGAGCAATGAACAGAGAGGGGTCAAGTGGGTATATGTAGTGTTCATACTTCAAATCATTTTTTTTCCAAATAATCCACTTGCATGTCCAGTTGTGTATCCACTTGCAATGCACAATGATGGTGTTTTCCCACTTGATGAAAGTTCATGCCCCCTTGGTGCATATGATCCAATACTTGTTCACACATGATTATGTTGGACCAAAACCAATTATTTATTGTACACAACTTAATTTGTTTGCAAAACTTAATGACTTTATCTGTTATCTGTCCCGTTTATAGTTCCTGCTAAAAACCGTCATTTCAGTCTAAGTTGTGTACCGTCTCCAGTGTTTTTTCATGTGTACCTGTAATCTGTACTAATAAGCAGACACAGATTAGATAGCACTGTTTATTGACAAAATGATAGGAAATGAGTGGCATTAAAATGTAATAAATCATGTTGAACAAATACCCACATACCCATCTTTTACTCGTCCCGAGCAAAACAAAATCCCACCCTCACTTTCTCAAGGAACGCGATTGCACTGAGCCCGTGCAACAAGCCGTTAAATCTCTAGGTGTTCCTAATAGGAGGGGTTTTATCTCCTAAGGTTTTCAGCGAATTACACCGACAAAATCCCGTCAAGCTAGCTTTGTAAGGAAACCGTCGATTCTAAATCCTAAGATTTAGTATCAAAGTTAGAAGTTCTATTACTCTTGTCAGAAATATCCAACCTTTATTTTTCACTCCTCACATCTCATTTATCCTAAGTTCATATACTGTCACGACCCGAATGTGGCACGTGACCGACACTTAAAACACGTGACATCTGAAGATGCCGACGCGGTCCAAGTAAGACGAAACCCGGAATCTAAACCCTTTTTGAAAACATTGGAGGTGAAGTTTTGAAATAGTCATCAGATGAGATCAGTTTAAAATAAAGATGTAAGTCGAACTAAGTATGTTTGAAAAAACATCTATGACATTTTGAAATTCGACAACACCTCCTTTGTAAATTTTGATTAAAACCCGATATAAACATAACAATATAAATAGCATCCCAACGGGAGCTAGCATCCACGCATAAATGGCAGGGCAACTAAGAAAACAATATACGACGCACCATGGCGAAGAAAAGAAAAGCGAAACAAACCAATAAGCATAAAAAGAGTCGACTCCAACGAGTACGACGCCCACAACACACCAATTCTAAGTCTTACTTATAAGTCCATAATATATAAGTTCTAAGTCGATGGATTTTTACTAGATACAAGAATATATAAATATACAAGTATGGGTACGAACAACAGTAGCCCACCTGCCAAAGCAATCACTGTGAAGAAGGGTGTGCCGGAACCCGCCGATAATCCGAGCGGTAACCTGCAAGAAACTGTGGCACAACGGAGGTGAGTTGCCAACACAGTGAATAAAAGTACATCACAAGGTAGAAATCGAAATGCACAACGATACCTAGGTCATAAGTACAGTACTATCATATCCTCTGTACTAATATAATATATGATATGCATATGCATCATAAATGTAACTCTATCCATCACATGAACCCAAAATAGAATATATCAATACAAATGACCTGTATCTAGGTATAAGCCCAAAAGTAGCCGAAAATATATATGTAAAACCTTTTCTTTAAAATAGTCGCGGAATACATATGTCACGGCATAAAAGCAGACGTGATAGTTTGAAATATAATAGGTATCTTATTTAAGATATACGTCTTACCGTTTTAGTGAAGAGTGTTAAGAGGTTTACAATTTAAAAGATCCCAGTGTCATATCAGACATGTAAAAATAATGAGGCTATAGCTCGATTTTTGAATTCCTTTCTATATGCAAATACTCATAAAAAGGTATGCATGTACTTTCCCCCAGATCAGTCCTGGTCGGCTACAAAAACTCATAACAAAAGGGTATACCTCATATGATAGCAACATATCAACTTCTGGATGTCCAGTATCGACACCCGAAATCAGAAATCCCTCGTGTCCATCACTGACACGAAAATTCTCAAATCTCTCGTGTCCATCACCGACACGCAAATGCAGATATCTTCGACACCATCTCAACAGATGATCGCCACCCGATATCCCTGGCCCTGGTCAGTATCCCCTGGACATCCATCGTGCTCAAATCTAGCCCCGGTCAGTATCCCCTGGATATCGGTCGTGCTCAAATCTAGCCCCGGTCAGTATCCCCTGGATATCTGTCGTGCTCATCTCTATCTCCGGTATCGAGTATCCTCGCTAGGCTCCTCGCCTCTAATACGACTATCCTGCCCCTCGGTCTCGACCGGATCCACCATATATCCGACTGTATATCCACCCACTCAGTCTGGATATCGAAGTAATCCGTAACCGTATAGCCCCTCTCACTCGGTTCAGAGTAAAACAAAATATAAAAACGACTCATGGTGGACATCAACTAATCATATCTAAAATAACAAGTAAAGAATACGAATATTCTCATAGATCCTTCTGGTGATATATTATATATATACATATATAACAACGTCCCATACCACTGATATATATCATCAAAATAAAACATCCTGAAAACTCATAAGAATCAAATACGAATATCCATGTTACTGATGTTCACAAAAATTCAGCAGGTAGGGATGGTACTGTACGTAAATATAGACATGCAGGCAACAAACGTATCAATTCTACAGTGTCATGGCAATACTAATGATGCGTGGTGTAGCATACGCGTCTGTGCTCGTGCAGCATGGCAATCATTAGTATTTGTGCAAGTGTTCTAAAAGTGTATATAACATACTCGTATCGACATCTACATACGCATCACGTAGTATAACAGTCTTACAGTGACATGGCAGTACCAATGAGGAGTAGTGTAACATATACGTATGTTCTTGTGCAACATAATACTCATTGGTAGTTGTGCAGTGTTCTATCAGAGTGTTCGAATCACGGAAACATATAAAATTGATAAATGTATCGCGAACATATAAAGTAAATCTAAGCGTAATTATTAAATGTAACTACTTGCTATGAGCTATACCATTATCTTTGAAAATGGAACGAAACGTTGGTTTTGAAATAAGGAAGCTGCCTTAGGTTAAAAATAGATATTCGTTTTGGAAATTGGCATCGCATCCTTGTCCTTTATCATTAAAAAGAGAAACAAATCGTTAGTTTTTAAAAGAGTATATCACACAAGTATTATGTTATAAAATGGAATAAAACATAACTCTACGAGTCTAAAGGAAACTTGGCTGTTATTCGACATGCTAATCTCGTCATCACAAGCATGGTATAATTCCTCGTACAATACCCACATTATCACAATAACCAAATCATCTCAAGTACGGCATGATCCCTCGTACAACTCCACCAAACCATGAATAAAACTATATGCACATGAACAATATACTAAATGCAACAGAACACTAATACCATTAACTTGAATTTATACTCAGAATATACAAATGAATGCAAAAGATAGAGATGCTTACCGAGCACACCTCCAAACTTAAACTTGACAGTGCCCTCACTTTCATGCTACACCAAGAGGGTCAAAATTGTTGATTCTCTCTCTTTTTTTATAATAGAAAAAAACAAAATATATATACACACAACCCCCCAAACTTAAGTGAAACGGTGTTTCCACTGTTAAGCGTTGAAGTTCAAAGTTAGTGAGGGAACGGTTTCAATCTATATAAGGCCTTACAGAGGCCAAAAGTTAACACCAATCATTCAAAAATTCTATCGTGATGAGCCCAGGGTTGGTGAAAGAATGCGGAGAGAAAGAAAATAAAGAATACGCGAGGTCATGCATGAACGGATTTGGTATATGGTCTCGGTATATAAGGAGATGAACGGAAGGGAGAAAGAAATGGAGTGCGAACATGAGGTTGAAAATTGATTGAATAAATTAGTGCAGTCTGTAGTGGTTTGAAACTGGAATTGTTTGACTGCACTAATTTATCAATACTATGTTAAATGGGGTCAAACCTTTCAAGATTCACAAGAAAACATGGGTTCGAACTTGGGGAACCAGATGAAAGAAATGAAGTTGATACGGCGTCTTGCGAAGTGGAAATGAGGGAGGGAAGAAACTAAGGAATGGTACAGTTAGAAACTCAGGAGGATGTTCACAGTCAATGGAAGGGACATGATGAATCGGAAAATCCGACTCATCCAACAAGACATATGTATTCTCAAAGATATCCTTAAAATTCTCCACAAAATCAAGATCATCCATGCATTCGTCCAAATCTTCATCAATAAACTCCAGATGTAAATGGGGTTCAAGAAAAACAGTTAAAGGTTCAGGATAATGTCCACATGGTTCTAAAGGAATGTGTTGAATTGGTGATAAAAACTCACCCAAATTTGTGGGTTCATCGTCGAAATCATCCCCAATATCGATATCCTCAATCAAGTCAAACATAAAGTTCTCAAATATCTCAACAAAAGCATGGTTTCCAATCGGTTGGATTTCTAGATTGGGGATGCAAAGATCAAAGGAAGTGGTATCGGTTTCACTTGAAATGGACTCTTCACAATCGGGTAAATCAAACACTATGTAGTCGCACAACTCATTAAACATTTTATCTTCAATTGGTGAATCAGTTGGGATACTCGTAGACTTTCGGAACTGGAGTTATGGAAATCAATTGGGAACGGGTAGGCTTAATTTTGAAGGGTGAATTGCGCATTTTCACTACTTAAATCATCAAATTGCTTTATGGCCACATCATACATGGGAAAATTTTGAGCTAGTTGGGAACTAGCTGCTGGTACATAAGGTTGTATGAGGGCAGACATGGATGCATTCAATTCCTCCATTTGTCGGCATGAAGCTACCCGAAACTCTTCCAGTGTTCTCTCAAGACTAGACATGGATTGTGAAGGGTTTTCAATAAAAGATTCAAATTCATTTGGATAGGTGAAATTCCCAACTTTATGTTTAGAAGCAATGTCTAGTGAGGGTGTGAAAGTCGGGCCAGATTGATAGGAATCGAATGGTTGTGTGGAATAAGAAGGATTAGGATAAACATCCGGATAGAATGATGGTTGGAATTGTTATCCTAAAGAATTCGGAGTGGTGACAGGCATGAAAGATCGGCTATGGGATTGTGCATACGTTCTACAATGGACATCGATTTAAGAGTCACCACGTTACCCTCAGAAGGGGTATCAACATGAGAAGGGATGAAATTTTGAAAATGTTGATATGACGTGGATTGTGGTGTCCATGTGGTGTTTCTAGAAGCGTATATCCGATCTTTCAAAGAGATTTTTGGGATGGATGGATCATTTTACGTTCTACCAAAATAAGAGTCGTATGAAGTAATATCTGGCTGAGGGTACCAAAGTTCGGCAAGAGTTGGTTGATGTGTGGTACCCATGATATGAAAAGAAAAAGAAGGGATGAAAAAGGTTGTGAGGTTTTCTTTTATGTTAGTTATTAAAAAAAGAATGAAATACACAAACAAAAGGTAAAGCAAAAACATTCATGACACAATACCACACACCTAATCGGTCTAGGGTTCACGTAGGTCAATTAGACCTGCTCAAGAACTTGATTATCGAAGTAAAACTATTTCGAGAAATGGGCTCAAGATATACCGATCACGAGACCAGGTAATTGCAGAGATAAGGGGAGCTTTTTCAATGCTTTTGTGAAGTTTCTTAATTAGAATAACCCTTTCTCTTTTGGTGGTTGCGCCGTGAACACTTTGCCTAGTCACCCCGTAAACGATATACCATTAAGCAGTGTTCTAAACACAGTTAACTTCTCCTAATGAGTATGAAGTCCTTTAAGGTTTAAAGTCTAGTTTCTTTTTTATAATTTGTGCAGGTAAACGTTATGCTCAATTTCTTGATTTGTGGGCCACGGAAAAGGTGATGAAATCCTTTACCGTATGTTGTGGGGTTCGTTTTCCCTTAAGTCCGTATTAATGGATGCAATGCGCAAATTAATGAAAAAGTTGTTCAAAACATCAAACAATCGTTTTTTATGTTTAAGCGCGGCGCTGCAACAAATACGGCTTAGTTCCTTTAGCGTTTGGCAGCGAACTTGCAAAGAATCCTGCAAAGATAGAATAGTGGATGCGTCGGATTTGAGAAAGGTGTTAGGATATACGTACCAATAGGTATTTGGGTTTGGAAACCCACATTGAATTGAATCCGATTAGCTTGAAAATTTTGCTTGTGCAGATCAAAACTACTCAGATCTTTGGCACTGTACTTCACTATCACCTTAATTTTGAATGTACACTTTCCTCCGCACGATCGCAATTCACAATTCCTTAAAATCTGAAAATGTCGGAAAAATGGATATTTAGTGCGAAAAAGCGATATGAGTGCCCAAACTCCTGCACCCTCAATATTATGAAAATCAAATAATAAAAATAGGATAATAATAGAACACTGGAGCCTAGGACAAAACTTGGGAGAAATCCATTGAGTTTTGACAGGTGGTAGCAGGAAAATGGAGGAAACCGACGGTCGAATTTTTGAATTGGGGCTCTAAGTTTCTTCTGTGGTCTTAGTGTTCTAATAGTGTCTCAATGTTATAGTTTAACTTTTTTAATTAGTCTCAGAGTGTCAGCAGGTCCAAATAACAGAGAGCAAAATGTCAAAACGTTAAATTTTTGTTTTGGTTTTTGAATTTTTTTCGATTTTAGTTTCGTTTTCAGAATAGTGTTAGTGATATAAACAAGATATACAGAGATTAACCTGAAATAACAAGAATAAAAACATTACCATATCCCCGGCAACAACGCCATTTGATTGGTAGAGATTTTACGTGTCATATCTAAGTTTAAAGTTAATCGCAATCAAGACGGCGTCGCGTGTAGCTAGCCGTGATGAGTACGGGTCGTCCGCAAGGAGGATGGTGTATTTTACGTTCTTGTTCTCACGAGGTAAGCCGATGGTCCGAATAGTTCAATTCTAACCTAAGTATTTGTATAAGCAAAATATAAGCTTGTTAGGGATAGAGATAGGTTAGTGTAACTTAGGAAAATCCGTACTCTTTCATTTGTTCCTAACTTGACTATTGAAGCTAGAGTAATCGGCAACAACGTGGATTAGGGTGCTTAAGCACGGTATTTATGAAATCTGGCTTATTGACCCTTATCCGTCCATTCGTATCTCTTGACTTTCTCCTCCGGCCAAACCAAATGTAACTGGTTACGGTTAGGGATCATCGATACCGTGGTATGGCAGGGTGCCTAACAGAGCGCTTGCGTGAGGTTTGGATGGAGTTCAATTAGCAAGTATCGGGAAAAGGAAATGAGCAAAAAAGATTCTTAACTTACATAACCATTATCTTTCCCAAACATATCACTATTCACAAACCATAATTAACATCAAAAGATAATGCAAAAGAAGAAGAGATCAAAGAAACAACACTGCAAGTAAGTAAAGCAAGAAATGAAATTGCAAGAAAGTAAGTAAAGATAAGAAATACTAAGAACCATAGTTGCAAGAATGTGAAAGCTTCATTAAGTTCAATACAAAAGTACAAGTAATGAGTTCAATAACCAAAACCTAAACTTGCAAGCTCAATGAACAGGCTGCAAGATCAGGAGAAGGCAAAGAACTCAAGCCAAATAACTAATATATACAAAGAGTTAAACAAAATTACAAAATGGAAATGGAATGAAGTGTCAAACTATTGCCAAAGTATCTCCCTTTGAGCTTGCTCTCTGTTCTGGTATTTATATGCACAAAATCAACAAAAACAAACAATAAAAATGAGATGATGTGACAACATGTAATGACCAGAAGAAAGTTAGAGCCAAAATGTTAATGTAGGACCGGCAGCGACAGGTATTTCTTCATTTTTGCCGGTTTACTATAGCCTGGTAGGGCCCGCATTCATATGGTGATCTTGTGTGCTCTCCATAATCTCACTAGTATTATTTGATTCTTTTATAAACACTTGGATATTGAACTGTAGATTTGGCGGGAAATTGTAACTTTAAATCACATCATACCTTTTTCTTCACTCATGACTCATGCCCACTTACACAAGTCATGATTCATGTGTGCCCACTTGTGCTAGGCTGCCCCACCAAGGTTCATGCATCAAAAGAGTTTTGTGTTCACACTATTGTGTTTGAGCATTTTGCATAAAAAATGTGTACACTTGTTTGTTGCAAAAAGAAACTCTTTGAATATTGATCGGTTTTCTGTTCTGGTTGCAGTGTCGGCTCACAAATATTGTATCCATGTATTTGAGTGTGATTCCAGTATTTTGTTACGAATCCTATAATCTGTATTTATTGAGCAGATACGGATTAACAGTACCGATATATCACAAAATTGATAATGAATGAGCGGTATTGAAATGCAGTTTTTATGATGAACAAGGATCTAGAAACTATCCGACCATTCGGTGAATGACCGAGGACTCACCACCAACGTTTCCCTGGTCGGATGATAATGTGGACAAAAGGTGATGGAGCGAAGCACTTGTCTCGAAAAACTGCTGATGGCACGGGAAAGGTCAGCGTCCAAGGGGGATCAATCCGGCCGTCCAAAGTTTATCGAGAAGACTAAAGGAAAGGCACTCGTTGAATAAAACCAAATTTCCGAGCTGCCATCTGAGGATGATAAGCTTCACCTTTCGTCCTCAGCGATACTGGTAAGAAGATCCTGAGCAACCAACATGCTCCTATACCCATGCTTGTCGAAAAACGTTGGGTGCTCTTCAACAAGAGAAGTGAAAAAAAGGAAGAGAGATTGATGGCATGGTATAAAGAATTGAATATAATTTTTTAGCGAAAGCTCCACAGTGGCTAAAATTTCACAAGAACAGGGAAAGCTGAGTTTCCGAGGAGTGGTAGGATCACAAAGAGCGAAAATACAATTTCGGCTATAATTGGGCTATCCATATGATTCCATAGTGAGGAGTAGACTGAAGAAGATGGCCAGATGACCATTGGCCAAGACACTCATAAAGATTGGCCAGGAGGATCTGACCAAGAGGAAGATTAAGGTCACTTGCTAAGGTCACAGCTAGGGGAAGAAGGCTAGAGGACGGTTTTTTAGCCGAGACAACAAAAAACAGAGCTACTTAACCAATATAGGAGAAAAACAATGTGCTCATCTGGACAACTTCCTCATCATGCTTCTGGTAGCCCCTCATAAGGGAAGAGAAAGACCTTTTGGACATTTTTTCAGTCTTGACATTGGTATGTGTGGGATAATAATTGGCGTGATGCAACTCTATGTGATCATGAGTTCGGACCCCAAGCATCAAATATAAATTTAATAAGGCCGGGGTGGATGAACCAAAAGGAAAGTTGAAAGAGTTTGAACAGGGGGACCAGAAGAAAATAGCAACCGAGAGAAGCTCCATGTTGCAAGGAAAATTCCCGATAGATAAACCAATAAAATTGGCTATTCGTAGCTTCTCCTAATGGGATAGATATGTACTTTTAACCCTGTCATACAAACCCTTCCACTTTATGGGGGCACTTCTTCAGCCAAAAACCGGAAAGCTTGCGCAGGCCATCACCCTGAGCTATGAGAGAATGCGAAATGGCATTGAGGGCCTAACAAGATCGTGTCCAACCAGAAATCTGGGAAAGAGGTTGGCCCAATGTTTGATGTGACTGGAATCAGCGGTGATGGGACCCAGAGAGGAGATGCCATCCCCTTTTTTGAAGTTTACTGGACCCACTTTGACAATGCCACTCCACCGGAAGAATTCAATATGCAGTGGCAGGAAAACCTTAGGCTTCTCTCTAATGATATCGGACTTCGCCAGAAGTTTATCCGTTGAAATATCAACGCTGGGATCATAATGTTGGATATATGTGTCCTCAAAGCAATTATTATAATTGCAAGAGGACTTATACAGAGAAATAAATCTTAATCAAGATGATAATATACTATCTGGTTTTTCTTTATCACTCATGTGAATACATTTTACTCATTATCATGTATCGCTAATATATAATGATAAAGCCCATAGGATATTTGCTTGACTACCAGGATTATAATAGGGACCATACTAGAAGGGCCTGGATAGTCTATAAGTATATCCTTGAACATCCCTAGTCGTGGGAATATCGAAACTGGGCATCGATATTTCTTTGTAGACTAGTGTATACATTTCTTGATACCGACCGGGGCAATGGTTGATCCTATAATCGTTGGTTTTGACACCAAAGATTGTATACATGTGCTTATTAGATGAATGGGTTTCACAAGACGGACCACCAGAAAACTTCTAGATAGGATTATATATATCGTCAGATAGCAGTTCTCTAGTGACATGAGTACGGGGTAGTCTGTAGACCTAAGAACATCATAGTGTCTTGTGTGTGTTCCCACTGTACTTTGATTACTACCCTAACAAGGCTTAAAGAGTCGTGCAAACAGATTTTAGTTGGGTACATCCCCGAAGCACATGAAGAAAGTGAGCGATTAAAGAGATTTCGTCTCTCCCAATATAAGGAGTCGAGGTCGTACTATGCCAGATCGATCATAACTATAAGTCCTTGGCCAAGCCAGTTGAGATTTACTGATAAGTGTTATCAGTGTTTTCTCGGGTGGTTATGAGTTCATGATTGACATAGCTTATCAGTTTATTAGGAGTCTAACGGCTTTCCACCTCCGGGACCCGATATGCAACACTCTAAGACGAAGAAACCGGATTGTACGGAGATTGTCACTGATACGCTCTATAGGATTTCAAATGAGCAAGTTTGTCAATCCTCTTTTCGTTCAATACCCGGTAGCCATTACGCGCAGCTAGTACCGCTAACGTACTTGTGGGTTAAGAATATGATTTCGACCTACTACTATCGTATTGACGAGTTTTACAGTCTCACACAGAGTTTTCCCAGCATAAGCAAAATGGTGTGGAGTACATATAAGGATACGTGCGAGAGTTCGATAACGCAAGTGTATTTGATGTAACTCTATGTCGTACACCCCACGAGGTCACGGGGAGGCGGAATACATCAAAAACAATTTTTCTCCATCAAAAGATCAAGTTTGGCATTACAACATAGACTTTATCCATTTTAGGATCTTAATTAAACTTTAACTAGCTAACATAAACTACATGAAGGTGTTGGGGTAAAAATTTACATCCCGGTTGACTGAGTCAAAGTCAAGGTCAACCCCCAAGCTAGGTGGGCCCAAAGCCCAGGTCAAGTGGGCCAATGCCCAAGCCGCGCCCGCAGCCAGCCTCCCCATGCCAACAACAAAATCATGTGATAAATAATTTTTATGCAATCGTTTATGTATGAATGTCAACAAAATGGGCATAAAGCCAATATTTTGTAAGCCCATGGCTTATGTGCAAAAATGAAATGGCACATGAGCCATGGGATGGGCAAAATGCCATTTTGTAAAGCCCAAGGGGCTATATGCAAATATGCAAGCCTATAAAAGGCAACATGATGATGAATAAAGTAAGACACTTTTCATTCCCCCAAAAACTAGGGTTTTTTGTGCCTCCTGCTCCTTCTCCAAGGTTCTAAACCTTCTCATTTCTTTTGAATTAAATCAAGAGTTTTACTCTTTCTTTTCCAAAACTAAGTAGTTTTCCACCACAAAACCCACAAAGGGGAACTCAGATCTCCCATCAGATCTCAAAAAGGAGTGATTTTTAAAATCTCCTACTTCTTGATCTTCAAGATCCGGCCAAACAACAGGAGGAAGAAGAAGAACCCCCTTCATCAGCTTCAAAACATCCTAGGAGTTTTAACTCCATATATATATATATAAAATAAATATTTCCTTTTTTGAAGCATAGCTTTTGGTTTTAGGCTAAAAGCCTCCTTTTCTCGCCGGTGCTCAAGCGCAGAGCGCCCGTGTGCCGACACGTGGCGCGCTTGCGCTCAAGCCTCAGTGCTCGAGCGCAAAGCGCCCATGTGCCGACACGTAGCGCGTTTGCACTACAGAGCCCTACGCTCAAGCGCAAAGCGCCCACGTACCGACACGTGGCGCGCTTGCGCTCAAGCGCAAACGCTCCAGCGCAGGTCGCCCCGGTGCCGACACGTGGCGCGCTTGCGCTCTCGAGCGCAAGTCACCCCCGTGTCGACACGTGGCGTGCTTGCGCTCAAGCGCAAACACTCGAGCGCAAGTCGCCCCGGTGCCGACACGTGGCGCGCTTGCGCTCGAGCGCAAGTCGTCCCGGTGCCGACACGTGGCGCGCTTGCGCTCAAGCGCAAGCGCTCGAGCTCAAGTCGCCCCCGTGCCGACACGTGGCGCCCTTGCGCTCGAGCATTCAGCACTCAAGCGCAAGTTGCTCCCGTGCCGACACGTGGCGCCCTTGCGCTCGAGCGTCAGGCGCTGTAGCGTAAAGCGCCCAGGTACCGACACGTGGCGCGCTTGCGCTCCAGCGCCCAGCGCTCAAGCGCAGAGAGCTCACGTGCCGACACGTGGCACTCTAGCGCCTAAGCGCACAGCACCTAGGCGCACAGCGCCCAAGGTGCTGCCCCCACGCATCCCCTGGATGCCTTCCCCCTTCTTTTTATGTACATACATATACATATACATATGTATACATATTTTCACACACACGTCCTCCACGACACTGTCCCCCGTAAAAACTCTGCGTGGCTCCCGATATATCCAAACCCCCCTTTCAAAACACAACACATGTACACTGCACATTGAGTTCGCATGACCAGTTTAACCCGTTAATTGGAGGTTCCCTCGCCCCAAAGGTGAGGGGTAATTAACGGCAGCTTAGTCCGCGGCTGCCGGAGATTCGGATTCCCACAATCATTAAACCCTGGCCTACCCTAGGCATGGGGAATCTGTAGTACGCCTGACAAGCGCGCGCGTATTCCCATCTCAATGGGGTGACGAAAAACACCCTACAGATTCTGGCATGCCCGGTGGGACCAATCTTTCCTCCCATATTTCGGGTTAAGCATTCATGCGAACTCAATCAATATACATATCTATATTTATACTAAAATAATTCTTTTTCATGCAGGATTTTCAAGCAATCACCTTCCGACGATGTCTTTGATGATGAACTCAGCTCCCGTCTCCTACACGATGAGGATAGACTCTAGGACGGTCCTTCCGGCCAGTCTCGGACGACAATGGAAAGAGCCGCTGCTACCATTTGTCTCTATTATGTTCGTGTCAGCTAACGCCATCCTAGCTCCTCAAGCTCCGGTGACTGACAAACCGGCCTCGAAAGGCAAGAGGCCAAATGTGGTGGTCTCGAAGGCATCCCAGCCCAAACGCAAATCCGTGTCTGGACGGCTTTCCATGGCCCCAACTGGGGGCAAAGCCATCAGAACGAAAGAAGTTGCCAGACGTCGTAGGTAAGGCCAGGCGATACCTTCGAGGGACACGCGGGAAGACATCTTCTCAAGCATCCTCATCACTCGGCCTATGGCGGCTTCCCAAAGAGCAGAAGCCTACCAAGCGCTTAAGGCAGAGAAGATGAGGCAGAAGCGGCTCAGATACGGAGCCAACAAAAGAGCTAGGGCTCTGGCCATGTTAAAATTTATGAATTTCCAAAGCCCGGACCGCTCCGCGAAATCAAACGCCAGAGATAAAGAGATGGTTGGATATGTGGTCCGCACTGTCTATATGGTCGGACATGAAGAAACGAACCATCCTCTTCTTCACAGCCATGGTGATGATATGGTTGACGCTACCCAGCATCGGCTCAATCTAAATGATGAAGAGCCCGCTCAGGCCGATAATCCAGAGGAGCCCGTGGTTCCTGCGAAATTGAGCTCAGGAAATAAAGATTACCCAGTTGTCATAGCAGGAACTATAGAACAAGTTCCAATGGCTTCAAAGGCAATTTTAGGACATGGATGAGAAGATGGCCGAGGTCTATTCCAAAGTCGACGAGCTGGCAAACGTCGTGGCAGATCTCGCGACCCAAGTCGGCCGATTGCAATTACAGCAGAATCAAATTTTGGTTCATGAGCCAGGGATTGATACCCGGAGGGAGGCAACTGATATCCCCTTCAACCTAACAGCGGAGCGCCTTTGTGAAAAACGGCCGCAATCAGCCTCCAGTCCCTCCGATACATACACCGGGGGGGGGGGGGAATCACCTCTGAAAGAGAAGCTGGAAAAGGTCTGTTCCTTCAAAAGGAAAAAGTCCACATGATATTCAGGGACGCCCTAAGAAACGGTCTACAACTGCCGGAATCAAAGAGACCGCAAGAAGCGAATATGACCGACGACCCAGAATATTGCCCCTATCACAGGGTGATAGGTCATGCCATTGAGGACCGCTTCGTCTTCAAAGATTGGGTCGAAAGGCAATACAAGATGGGAGAGATATAACTGTCTAAAGGCGCGTTAGCAAACAGTCAGGCTACGACCGCCGATTTCATGCAAATAGAGACCGAAGCCTTTCGGGAACCTAATCCTCCCAGACATGTGCCATTATCTGAAAAGGGCGAACCAAAGACCGATCGGCCTCGAGGACCAGCATCAGTAAAGGCACCTATTCCAATGGAGAGAAAGAAGAAGGTATACTCCTTCAAGAGGGATGAAGTCTGCAAAATATTCATGGACGCCTTGAAAAACGGTCTGCAACTGCCTGTTCCAAAGAGGCCATAGGAAATGAACATGACCGGCAATCCCGTATATTGCCCATATCATAGAGTGGTGGGTCATACCATCGAAGACTGCTATATTTTCAAAGATTGGGCAGAGGACCAATATAAGATTAGAAAAACCTCACAATCCTCGGATGTATCGGCAAGCCACAGAGTTAGGTCATCAACACAGCTCCGCCAAGATCAAAGTTCAAGGAGCTGGGATAAGCAAAAAGGACCACCACGTCGTTAAACTGGGAACACCCGCTGACCACCACGTCGTTAAACTGGGAATGACAGACCATCAAGTCTTTAAACTAGAAATAATCGACCACCGCGCCATTAAACTGGGAATAATCGACCTCTAAGTCGTAAACAGGGAATGTAAAAAAAATGTGTGTGTAAATAAAAAAATGAATGTGTAAATAAATAAATAAAAAGAAAAGCCGAAATGATGAAGCAACTCGCAATAAAAATCAGCGAGTGAAAATAAAAAAGAAAATAAAGCCGAAATGATGGGGCAACTGCGAATAAATAGCCGAAATGATAGGGCAATCGCGAACTTCGCGATAAGAAAAGCTGAAATGATAGAGCAATCGCGGTAAAACAAACAAAAAAAAAAGCAAAGCAACAAACAAAAACGGCGAATGATGAGTTACTCTTGGTACCATGTCCCAGTGCAGCGATGCAGACGCCGTCCGAAACTCAAATCCCAACGGCGGATGATGAGTCGCTCCTGGTACCATATTCCAGTGCAGCGATACAGACGCCAACAAAAATTCAAATTTCCAAAATTCTTCCAGCCCTACGGCTAGTCCCCAAATTGACTACTGTATACAATCCACGGGCTCAAATAATTCTCATCATACCCATGCCCCACCGTAATCACCAGTTATGCGGCTGGTCTCCGCCTTTGGAGTTATGCTCCATTGAGAAGACCCACTCATGTGTCCTCACGATACATGAGGAGAACAAGCCTTTGTGGGATCCTTACGACTCACAAAGGAAAAACACACTTAGGAGTCCTCACGACTCCTAAGGAGAAAATACACCTGCGAGATCCTCACGACTCGCAGGGAGAAAATGCTTTTATGGGACCCTCACGGCCCATAAAATTGAAAAGCCTTAGGCGATAGGGACCTAAACCCGTCTCCTAAGCCATCGCTCCGCCAACAAGAGTAGGCAAATGATGAATTTCTCCTGGCACCTCTGCTTTAGTGTTAGCAACGCTGATGCCGGCCCCTACCCTAAAATTCCAAGCTCGCCATCAATAGACCTCTAAGTCATTAAAATGGAAACAGTAGACCCCTAAGTCTTTAAACTGGAAACAGATGACCGTCAAGTCGTTAAACTGGAAACAGTCGACCACCAAGTCGTTAAAATGGAAACAGATGACCACCAAGTCGTTAAACTGGAAACAGATGACCAAAAACTCGTTAAACTGGAAACAGATGACCACCAAGTTGTTAAACTGGAAACAGATGACCACCAAGTCATTAAACTGGAAACAGATGACCTCTAAATCATTAAACTGGAAACAGATGACTTCTATGTCGTTAAACTGGAAACAGATGACCTCTAAGTCGTTAAACTGGAAACAGTAGACCTCTAAGTCTCTAAACTGGAAACATATGACCACCAAGTCGTTAAACTGGAAACAGCTGACCTCCACGTCGTTAAACTGGAAACAGATGACCTCCACGTCGTTAAACTGGAAACAGATGACCTCTACGTCGTTAGACTGGAAACAGATGACCACCAAGTCGTTAAACTGGAAACAGATGACCTCTAAGTCGTTAAACTGGAAACAGATGACCTCCAAGTCGTTAAACTGGAAACAGTTGACCTCCAAGTCATTAAACTGGGAACGAGGGAAATCCACTCATGTGTCCTCACGAAATGTGAGGAGAACAAACCTTTGTGGGATCCTTACGACTCACAAAGGAAAAACACACTTGGGGGTCCTCACGACTCCTAAGTAGAAAATGCACCTGCGGGATCCTTACGACCCGTAGGGAGAAAATGCTTTTATGGGACCCTCACGACCCATAAAATTGAAAAGCCTTAGGCGATAGGGATCTAAACCTGTCTCCTAAGCCATCGCTCCCCAATCCCCAAGTGGCGAATGATGAGTCGCTCCTGGTACCATATTCCAGTGTAGCGATGCAGACGCCAACCAAATTCCAAATCCCATACCCCAAGTGGCGAATGATGAGACGCTCCTGGTACCAGATTCCAGCGCAGCGATGCGGACGCCAGCCAAATTCCAAATCCAAATCCCCAAGTGGCGAATGATGAGTCGCTCCTGGTACCATATTCCAGTGCAGCGATGCAGACGCCAACAAAGTCCCAAAATTTTTATGGCCCTACGGTTCGGATCATACATCCTGTAAAACCGTATACAATCCACGGGCGTAAAACGATCCCAATCTCTCCCAAGTCCTACCGGCGAGACCACATTCAAAGTCCCACCGGCAGGGGAGATTCCAAAAAAAATTAAAAAAAATGGTATGTCCACAAGCAAAATAGGCACGGATGAAAACCCGAAAGGGCTCCGTGAGTAAAAACAGCAGGACTGCCGGCGAGTTAGTGAAAACCCGAAAGGGCGCAAACTCGTAAAAAAAAAGAGAAATGAAATACACTCGCAAAGTCCTCTCGATTTTGTGAGGAGAAAATTCCCGCGTGAGATCCTTACGACTCACAAAGAAGCAACACACTTAGGAGTCCCCACGACTCCTAAGGAGAAAATACACCAACGGGATCCTTAAGACCCGTAGGGAGAAAATGCTTTGTGGGACCCTTACGGCCCATAAAATTGAAAAGCCTTAGGTGATAGGGATCTAAACCTGTCTCCTAAGCCACCAAATCCAAATCCTCTCGGGGCAAATGATGAGTTGCTCCTGGCATTATTCCAGTGCAGCAATGCAGATGCCAAACAAAAAAAACCAATTTCCAAATCCTCTCGGGGCACATGATGAGTTGCTCCTGGCATTATTCCAGTGCAGCAATGCAGATGCCGACAGAAAACCAATTCCCGGATCCTCTCAAGGACAGATGATGATTCGCTCCTGGTACCATATTCCAGTATAGTGATGCTGATGTCGACTCAAATTAAACAAATCAAACCAACCAATTCCAACATCGACCTCTGCGTCAACAAGCGACACTCTGCATCGGGGAAACGTCCAACACAGACACTCCGCATCAGGAAAACGTCCAACAACGACATTACGTAACGGGGAAACGTCAAGCAGACACTCCGTCTCGGGGAAACGTCAATCAGCGACACTCCGCGCCGGGAAAAAGTCGATCAGCGACACTCCGTGACGGGGAAAAGTCAACCCGACACTCCGCGCCGGGGAAAAGTCGATCAGCGACACTCCGTGGCGGGGAAAAGTCAACCCGACACTCCGCGCCGGGGAAAAGTCAATCAGCGACGCTCCGTGTCGGGGAAAAGTCGATCAGCGACACTCCGCGCCGAGGAAAAGTCAACCCGACACTCCGCGCCTGGGAAAAGTCGATCATCGACGCTCCGTACCGAGGAAAAGTCAACCTGACACTCCGTGCCGGGGAAAAGTCGATCAGCGACACTCCGTGCCGGGGAAAAGTCAACGGGACACTCTGTGCCGGGGAAAAGTCAACCAGCGACACTCCGTGCCGGGGAAAGTCAACCCGACACTCCGCGCCGGGGAAAAGTCGATCAGCGACACTCCGTGCCGGGGAAAAGTCAACCCGACACTCCGCGCCGGGGAAAAGGCGATCAGCGACACTCCGTGCCGGGGAAAATTCAACCAGCGACACTCCGCGCCGGGGAAAAGTCGATCAGCGACACTCCGTGCCGGGGAAAAGTCAACCCGACACTCCGCTCCGGGGAAAATTCGATCAGCGACACTCCGTGCTGGGGAAAAGTCAACCCGACACTCCGCTCCGGGGAAAAGTCGATCAGTGACACTCCGTGCCGGGGAAAAGTCAACCCGACACTCCGTGCCGGGGAAAAGTCGATCAGCGACACTCCGTGCGGGGAAAAGTCAACCCGACACTCCGCGCCGGGGAAAAGTCGATCAGACACTCCGTACCGGGGACACGACAGCAAGCGACACTCTGCATCGGGGAAACGTCCAACACAGACACTCCGAATCAGGGAAACGTCTAACACAGACACTCCGTAACAGGGATACGTCAACCAGCCGATACTCCGCCTCGGGGAAACGTCAAGCAGACACTCCGTGCTGGGGGCACATCGCCAGCAGACACTCCATGCCGGGGACACGTCAACCAACAGGCACTCCGTCTCGGGGAAACGTCGACCAGCGACACTCCGTGCCGGGGACACGTCTACCAAATCGCTTTGGATCAGAGCGTCGATCGTCCATGTCGTAAAAAGGGCAATGCATCCCAAAAAGTGGGAACCAAAGCAAGTCGCCTCCATGTGAAAGAAGATCCATCAATTTCATGCACACGACCCACATATGTTGTGTGCATTTATTAATGGGGGGAAATTTGTTCGGGTAAAAATTTACACTCCGGTTGACCGAGTCAAAGTCAAGGTCAACCCCAAGCTGGGCCCAAGCCCAGGTCAAGCGAGCCCATTCCCAAGTCGAGCCCGCAGCCAGCCTCCCCATGCCAACAACAAAATCATGTAAAAATAATTTTTATGTAATTGTTTATGTATGAATGTAAACAAAATGGGCATAAAGCCAATATTTTGTAAGCCCATGGCTTATGTGCAAAAATGAAATAGCACATGAGCCATGGGATGGGCAAAATGCCATTTTGTAAAGCCCAATGGGCTATATGCAAATATGTAAGCCTATAAAAGGCAACATGATGATGAATAAAGTAAGACACTTTTCATTCCCCCAAAATCTAGGGTTCTTTGTGCCTCCTGCTCCTTCTCCAAGGTTCTAAACCTTCTCATTTCTTTTGAATTAAATCAAGAGTTTTACTCTTTCTTTTCCAAAACTAAGTAGTTTTCCACCACAAAACCCACAAAGGGGAACTCAGATCTCCCATCAGATCTAAAAAAGGAGTGATTTTTAAAACCTCCTACTTCCTGATCTTCAAGATCCGGCCAAACAACAGGAGGAAGAAGAACCCCCTTCATCAGCTTCAAAACATCCTAGGAGTTTTAACTCCATATATATAATAAATATTTCCTTTTTTTGAAGCATAGCATCTGGTCTTAGGCTAAAAGCGTCCTTTTCTCGCCGGTGCTCAAGCGCAGAGCGCCCGCGTACCGACACGTGGCGCGCTTGCGCTCAAGCGCTCAGTGCTCGAGCGCAAAGCGCACATGTGCCGACACGTAGCGCGTTTGCACTACAGAGCCCTGCGCTCAAGCGCAAAGCGCCCACATACCAACACGTGGCGCGCTTGCGCTCAAGCGCAAACGCTCGAGCGCAAGTCGCCCCGGTACCGACACGTGGCGCGCTTGCGCTCTCGAGCGCAAGTCGCCCCCGTGCCGACACGTGGCGCGCTTGCGCTCAAGCGCAAACGCTCGAGCGCAAGTCGTCCCGGTGCCGACACATGGCACGCTTGCGCTCGAGCGCAAGTCGTCCCGGTGCCGACACGTGGCGCGCTTGCGCTCCAGCGCAAGCGCTCTAGCGCAAGTCGCCCCTGTGCCGACACGTGGCGCGCTTGCGCTCTAGCGCCCAGCGCTCAAGCGCAAGTTGCTCCCGTGCCGACACGTGGCGCCCTTGCGCTCGAGCGTCAGGTGCTGTAGCGCAAAGCGCCCACGTACTGACACGTGGCGCGCTTGCGCCCAAGCGCTCAAGCGCAGAGAGCCCACGTGCCGACACGTGGCGCCCTTGCGCTCGAGCGTCAGGTGCTGTAGCGCAAAGCGCCCACGTACTGACACGTGGCGCGCTTGCGCCCAAGCGCAGAGAGCCCACGTGCCGACACGTGGCACTCTAGCGCCTGAGCGCACAGCACCTAGGAGCACATCGCCCAAGGTGCTGCCCCCACGCATCCACTGGATGCCTTTCCCCCCTCTTTATATGTACATACATATACACATACATATGTATACATATTTGCACACACACGTGATCTACGACACTGTCCCTGTTAGAAAAAAATTTCTAACGGGGCGCTGCCCCGCACCCCGCAAGGGGGCTGCTAGCCCCCTTGACTCCCAGCCCGCTATCCGGGTAGCGGGACCCCTGTAAAAACTCTGTGTGGCTCCCGATATATCCAAACCCCCCTTTCAAAACACAACACAAGTACACTGCACATTGAGTTCGCATGACCAGTTTAACCCGTTAATCGGAGGTTCCCTCGCACCAAAGGCGAGGGGTAATTAACGGCAGCTTAGTCCACGGCTGCCGGAGATTCGGATCCCCACAATCATTAAAGCTCGGCCTACCCTAGGCAGGGGGAATCTATAGTATGCCTGACAAGCGCTCGTGTATTCCCATCTCAATGGGGTGACGAAAAACACCCTACAGAAGGTTCTAACTACTCGGTTAAAGCGTTATACCTTCGTGTCAAGTCCTTCGGATCTTCTCTTGGTTCTTGGCTCCTTAGATCAAGCTTCTACTTTGATATCCTTTCTTTGGCTCCTAGGATGCTCCAAACGAACTCGGTTGCCGGTCTCCTTTTAGATCGAAGAAGATCCACCCGAGAGCCTATGGTCAAGCTTCAACCTCAAGTGAGGTAACTTAGTGATCTAATTTGCTAAAAGAGATTACTAAGTAGACGTAGAGAAGATCTATGGAGTATGTTTTCTCTAAGCTATATGAATCACAACAGATGTGAAGGATTAGAGCTTGAAGGAGGAGGAGAGTAAGAACTAAGAGAGAGAATGAGGAAGTGAGAATGAAATAAAAGATAATAGATAATGGTTGAGAGAATGGCTTAAGTTTCACCACAATAATTCAAGCATGGATTATTAAACTCACAAAATAATGACCCATACTTGAATAGTAACCACAAATGAATAAACAAATACCAAGCCATACTTTCAACCATTCCTCAAGTGCCTCTCCAAATTCCACCTCATTAATTTTTTTTCCAAAAAGGATAAATCCAATAATGAGGCGTCTCCTTCTAGAATCTCATTTTTGTGAAATTACAAGAATGCCCTCGCCGTATATACATACCTATATTCGTATTCCGAAAAATACGACTACAATGAGACAAGTATAATCCAATAGTATAATACCAGGCTCCGGCTTAAACCAAAGCCAACTAGTATTATCCTTCCGAACATCATCCGTGTAGCCAATACACGTATACGATTGAAACCCTGCCGTAAGACCATACGGCCTCTACACCGTCTCGCCTGATCCAAGAAAACCCTCTGTATGGGACTCTAAAGACTCGACAGTACTCTGGCAGTGGGTTTAACCACAAGTCCGTCAGCGGCACTAGCAGTACTAACGGCAACCCAGGTACATGTCGAAAAGGAGGCCGACGAGAAAATGTTCATCACAGAAAACAGCATTTTAATACCACTCATTCATTATCTGTTTTTTTATATATTGGTACTATTAACCGGTGTCTGCTCAGTAAATACAGATTACAAGTATTCGTGAAAAAATACTGGAAACACACTCAAATTCACAGATATAATATTTGTGAGCCGACACTGCAACCAGAACTGCAAACCGATCGATATCCAAAGAGTTCTTTTGTAACAAATAAATGTGTACATAATTTTTGTCCAACACAATACAAGTGTACACATAACTCTTTGGCACATGGACCATGGTGGGGCTGCCCATGGCACAAGTGGGCACAAGTGAGGTGATGTGTGATAAATGCTAAAAAGTTATGATGTGATTTAAAGCATCAAGTTTCCCTCCAAGACTACTGAGTATAACCCAAGCTGATATGAAGAAATCAAATATTACCAGTGGACTTGTTGAGTGCACTTGAGACCACCACACTAACACGAGCCCATTTTCCCTAGATTGGACCGGAGAAATGTCCAAAAAGTCCGGCGCCGCCGGTCTTAACTTACCCAATGAGCCCCATTTTTCTTCTGGCTTTCCCTTGTTGTCACATCATCCATATTATATTGTTTGTTTAATCTTATTTTGTGTCTATAAATGCCAGATCAGTGAGCAAGGGAAAGAGGAGACTTGGATACACTTTTTTTTCAATAGTTCAACTCTTTTTCATTTCCCATTTTTGTTTTAGTTCTTGTACATAGTAGTTTTCCTTGAGTTCTTTGCCTTCTCTTGATCTTGCAACATCTTCATTGAGCTTGCAAGTTTAAGTTTTGGTTATTGAACTATTAGTTTGTATCATCATTTGGAATTAATAAAGCTTTCATTTTGCACTCGGGTTCTTAGTATTCCTTTTTTTTATTGTTTTACTTACTTGCAATTTATTTCTTTCCATTTACTTACTTGCAATGTTGTATTATTCCTTTTTATCATTTCATTTGCTCTTTTTTTTTGTTTTAATGATTTGTGAATAATGGTATTGTTAGGAAAGAGAATGATATTGTAAGTTAGAAATTCCATTTGCTCATTTCCTTTGCCCGATATTTTCCAATTGAACTCCGTCTAAACCTCGCAAGCACTCCGTTAGACATCCTACCCTACCAAGGTATCGAGGATCCCTAACCGTGACCGGTTGCGTTCGGTTTGGCCGGAGGCGAAAGTCAAGAGACAAGAACGGACGGACAAGGGTCAATAAGCCGAATTTCACAAATACCGTGCTTAAGCACTCTAATCCACGTTGTTGCCGATTACTCTAGCTTCAATAATCAAGCTCGGCACAAAGACTTGAGTACAGACTTCTCAAACTTACACTAACCTACCTCTATTCCTAACAAACTTATACTTTGCATATACCACACTTAGGTTAGAAACGAACCATTCCGAACCTTGCATTAACTCGTCATAACAAGAACATAAAACACACCATCTTCCTGCGGATGACCAGTACTCATCGCGGCTAGCTACACGTGACGCCGTCTTTATTGCGGTTAACTTTAAATTCTTTGTAAAATGACAACGCGAATCCTCGTAACAATCAGTGAACTCATCCGAACCCCTGCTGAGCCTGTCCGTGACAATCTCCGTGCAGTCCGGTCTGTTCGTTTGAGAGTATCGCATGTAAGGTCTAGGAAGGTGGAAAATGTTAGACCCTTAATAACCAGACAAGTCGTGTCGGTGTGGCTCAAGACCATCCGAGAATCTACTGGTCCGACCACCAGTAATTCTCAATCCGCCATGGCCAGGGACTTATGGTGTTGACCAACCGATCACTGCGCGACATCGAATCCTTATACGGGAGAGACAAATCCCCAACAGTTGCTCACTGCCTCCATGTGGCTCGGGACTGTACCCAACTAAAACCTATTTGCACGACTGCTTTGTGCCGTGGTAGGGCAGTAATCAAAGCACAGTGGGGACTCACACGAAACAAATGACGACCTCAGGTCGACAACTATCTGCACTCATGTCACCAGAGAACTGCTATCTGATGCTAGGTATAATACCATCTAGTCAGTTCTCGGCGAGTCCTGTTCGGTGTACTCACATCCAGTGAGCACCTGTATACAATCTTAGGTGCACCTCACCAATAGCCGCGGGACGAATCCATCGCCCCTCGTCAGGGTCTAGATATGTATACACTAGTTTACTCTAGAGTAACGATGCCCAGTCTCGATACTCCTACGGCTAGGGACGCTTTTAAGGATGTGCCTATTGACTATCCAGCTCCCACAAGTATGATCGCCATCACAACATAGGTATTCAGGCAAAGATCCTACAGGCTTTATCAACCATTCCGAACCTTGCATTAACTCGTCATAACAAGAAAGTAAAATGCACCATTTCCCTGCGGACGACCCGTACTCATCGCGGCTAGCTACACGCGACGCCGTCTTGATTGCAGTTAATTTTAAATTCTTTGTAAAACGGCAACACGAAACCTCGTAACAATCAAATGGCGTCGTTGCTGGGGAGACGGTAACGTTTTTATTCTTGTTATTTCGGGTTAATCTCTGTATATTCTGTTTATAAATCTAACACCATTCTAAAAACAAAATAAAAAAAATTCAAAACTAAAACAAAAATTGACATTTCTAACTTTTTGCTCTCTGGAAATTGGACCTGCTAACATTCTGGGACAAATTAGAAAAATTAAACAATAACATTGAGACACTACTAGAATACTGAGATATCAGAAGAAAGTTGGAGCCCCAACTCCCAAGGTAACCCAGCGACTTCCCCCTAAAGTCCGGCGCCGCCGGCCATTCCTCCTCATTTTGCTCCCAAATTTTGTTCTCTACTCCAGTGTTCTATTATTGTCCCAATTTTTTTTTTTTTATGTGTGCAGGAGTTTGGGCATTCATATCCGCACTAAAAATCCATTTTTCCGATATTTGCAGATTTTGACGGATTTGCGAACTGCGATCGTGTGGAACAAAGTGTGGATTCAAAATTAAGGTGATTGCAAAGTACAGTGCAAAAGATCCGGGTAGTTTGACCCGCGCAAGCGAACTTTTTCAAGCTACTTGAATTCAATTCAATGGGGTTTTCTTAACCCGAAAACTTATCGGTATGTATTTCCTAACACCTTCTTCTCAAATCCGACGCATCCAATATACTATCTTTGCAGGATTCTTTGCAAGTTCGCTGTCAAACGCTAAAAGTAACTAACCCATATTTGTTGCAGTGCCGTGCCTAAACATAAAAAACGATTGTCTGATGTTTTGAATGTTTTCATTGATTTGCACATTGCATCCATTAATATGGACTTAAGGGAAAGAGAACCCCACAACATACGGTAAAGGATTTCATCACTTTTTTCATGGTCCACAAATTACGAAATTGAGCATAACGTTTACCCGCAGAAAGTTTAAAAGAAACTAAACTTTAAGGACCTCGCGTTCATTAGGAGAAGTTAACTGTGTTTAGAACATTGCTTAACGGTATATCGTTCATGGAGTGTCTAGGAAAGTGTTCACGGCGAAACCGCCAAAAGAGAAAAGGTTATTCTAATTAAGGAATTTCGCGAAAGCGTTGGAAAACCTCCCCTTATCTCTGCACTTACCTGGCCTCGTGATCAATATATCTTGAGCCCGTTTCTCGACACAGTTTTACTTCAACAATCAAGTTCTTGAGCAGCTCTAGTTGACCTGGGTGAACCCTAGACCGATTAGGTGTGTGGTATTGTGTCATGATTATTTTTTTTAATCTTTTGTGTGTATATTTCATACTTTTGTTAATAACAAACATAAAAAAACCACATTCTTTATTCATCTCCTTTACTTCCTTTTTCTTCTCTTCATATCATGGGTACCCAACATAGACCAACTCTTACTGAACTTTGGTACCCACAACCAGACATTTCTTCTTATGGTTCTTGCTTTGGTTGAACTTCGAACAATCCCTCCATGCTCAAAATTTCTATGAGAGATCGGATAGATGCATCTAGGACAAACAATTGGACTTCGCAATCCACTTCGTATCAACCGTTTCAACATCTCCCACCTTCTTGCGTTGATACCCCTTTTGAGAGTCATGTTGCGACTCCGAAACCCATGTCCATTGCAGAAAGAATCGAACAATCTCGTAGCCGATCTTGCACTCCTTTCACCACGTCCAATTCTTTTTATCAACAATTCCAATCACCTCCCTATCATAGCGTTGATCTTAATCCTGTCCAACCATTCGATTCCTACCAATCCTACCCAATTTTTACACCTTCCCTAGACATTGCTTCTGAACAGCCTTTTGGGAGTTTCAAGTATCCAAACGAGTTTGAATCTTTTAATGAAACCACTTCATAACCTATGTCTAGTCTGGAACAGTCATTGAAAGAATTTCGGGTAGCGTCATGCCAACAGATGATGGATTTGAATGCATCCATGGCCGCCCTCATACAACCCAACGAACCAGTAGCTAGTTTCCAACTAGCTCCGAATTTTCCAACGTATGATGAGGCGATAGGACAGATTGAGAATTTGAGTAGTGAGAGTGAGCGGTACACCCTTCCAAATCAAAACTACCCATTGCAAATTGAATTCCACAACTCCGGTTTCGAAAGTCTATCGAGTTTCCCAAATGAATCACAAATTGCAGATAGAACGTTTGATGAGTTGTGCGACATTGTAGTGTTTGATTTACCCGATTGTGAAAGGACCCAGTCAAGTGAAACCACACCCAATCCCTTCGACCTCTACACTTCCATCCTAGAACCACAATTGATTAAAATTCATGCTTTTGACAAGGTGTCTGAGAACTTTGATTTTCACTTGATTGGGGATATCGATGCTGGGAATATTTTGGATGATGAACCCACAGCTTTGGATGAGTTTTTCTCTCCAATTTATCATATCTTTTCACTTCCGTGTGGACATCATCCCGAGTCATTAAAAGTTTTTTCCGAATCCCATATGCGTCTAAATTTTGATGATGATAAATGCATGGATGAATTAATTTTTTAGGATAATTTTGAGGATAACATTGAGGATGAACCAGTTTAATTAGATGAGTCGGATTTTCCAATTCATCACATCCCTTTCATTGACTGTGTACACCCACCTGAATCTTTAACCGATACCATTCCTCGATCCCCCCTCCATCTTTTCCATCGTTCCCATCCTGCAAGACACCGTATCACTTTCATTTCCTGTGTCTGGTTTACCAAGTTCGGTCTACCCATATTTTCTCACGAATATTGAGAGGTTTGACCTCATTTCTCAACGGGTTGATAGATTAGTACAATCGCTTTTTATACATCGGTCATTACAAATTGTACTCATTTATTCACTCCATTTTCACCCTTAAATTCGTATTCCATTTCTTTTTCTCTTCCACCATTCCTTTCCTCCACCGAGACCGTACCTCGCTTCCATCCCTATACGGTCCCACGTATTCTCCATTTCTTTCCTCTCCGCATTCTTTCACCAATTTGCACATTATAGTGAAAGAATTTTTGAATAGTTGGTGTTAACTTTTGGTCTGTGTAAGGCCTTGTATAGATTAATACCGTTCTCTCCCCCCTAACTCTGAACATTAACGCTTAAACAGTGGCAACACTGTTTCACTTAAGTTTGGGGGGCCTTTTTGTGTATATATATTTTGTTTCTTTATTCTGTTAATAAATAGATAAATAAATAATGAAGGGAGAACCGACCCCCGACAATTTTAACCCTCATTGTGTAGCCTGACAGTGAGGGCACTGTCAAGTTTAAGTTTGGGGGTGTGCTCGGTAAGCATTTCTATCCCTCGCATTCATTTGTATATTCTGCATTTGCATACATATTCAAAAAACCCATAAAAATCAGAAAATTTTACAAAAAATATAAAAACTTTGTCGTCAAGTTAGGTAATAGGATAACTTAGATTTTTTATTCCGAAAATTTAGTTGATACGTTAGAAATAACTAAATCCTAGGCTTAGGAATTGAAATAACCCTCCTTCTGTTTAACCTTGGTAATTATACATACTTGCAGTTTTTTTTAGAAGTAGCTAATCTTGAGTTCAGTTCTTGAGTTAAGTCGAAATGAAGGGAAAGTATTGAAAGGTTTACTAAAGGATAAGTCTGAAAAATAGTTTCTATTCTTGAGTCCAAATTCAGAAAGTATATACCATACAAACTGCACATACACGCACCTTGAAACTTGGGATAGTAGAGGATACCCAGAAATACTCTTGCCTGAAAGCCTAATATAAAAGAAAAAAATGGTATTTAAAGCTAACCACCAAAAGAGCATCATTGAAAAATATATCCGGTCTTGAAAAGAAAAAGAAAAACAAAAGAAAAAAGAAAAATAATGTCAAGACCTAGAAACTGCTATTTACGCTTTAAGCTCACACATTCAGTAGTCGGCTGTTAGTGTCTCAAGAAGTATTAATAGTCGCATGAAAGTTGTGTAAGCAAAACCGTCCATCATTCACGAAAAGAAGTAGTATTAGATATTAGGGCAAGGGTACTATATCTTGAATTGAATTCTTAAGTGTAAGGGTGGAAATTTTACACACAAGTAGGGGTATACAATCGATGTTTGGAGGAAAGATAGGAATAAAGAATAAGACTTATATTTTCCGTAAAGATGATAAAAATCCCTGATTGGCGACCGCACTTTAGAAGGAAAACTCAAGAGAAACCGAGATCTTTCTAAACTGTAAAAACGTATAGGATCTGAGGTTGAATAAATAAGAGGCGTGAAACATAAGGGTTGAATATTTCTAACTTAGGATTATAGAATTTCTAACCTAGATACTAAACTGTAGGAGTAGAACGTTAACTTGTGAAACTAGTTTGACGGGATTTTGTGGGTGTAATCCGCTGAAAACCCTCAGGAGACAGCACTCCTCCTACTAGGGACACCTAGAGGTTTAACGGCTTATTGCACGAGCTTAGTGCAATCGCGTTCGCTGCGAAAGTGAGGTTAGGATTTTGTTTTGCTCGGGACGGCAAAAAATAAGTTTGGGGGTATTTGTTCATCTCAGAAAACTGCATTTTAATACCACTCATTCATTATTTGTTTTGTTATATATCGGTACTATTAACCGGTGTCTGCTCAGTAAATACAGATTACAGGTATTCATGACAAAATACTGGAAACACACTCAAATTCACGGATATAACATTTCTGAGCCGACACTGCAACCGGAACTGCAAACCGATCGATATCCAAAGAGTTCTTTTGCAACAAATAAATGTGTATATAATCTTGGTCCAACACAATACAAGTGTGCACATAACTCTTTGGCACATGGACCATGGTGAGGCTGCCCATGATACAAGTGGGCACAAGTGAGGTGATGTGTGATAAATGCTAAAAAGTTGTGATATGATTTAAAGCATCAAGTTTCCCTCCAAGACTACTGAGTATAACCCAAGCTAATATGAAGAAATCAAATATTACCAGTGGACTTGTTGAGTGCACTCGATACCACCACACCAACACGAGCTCATTTTCCCTAGATTGGACTGGCGAAATGTCCAAAATGTCCGGCGCCGCCGGTCCTAACATGCCTAATGAGCCCCATTTTTCTTTTGGCTTTCCCTTGTTGTCACATCATTCATATTATATTGTTTGTTTAATCTTATTTTGTGCCTATAAATGCCAGATCAGTGAGCAAGGGAAAGAGGAGATTTGGATACACTTTTTTTCAATAGTTCAACTCTTTTTCATTTCCCATTTTTGTTTTAGTTCTTGTACATTGTAGTTTTCCTTGAGTTCTTTGCCTTCTCTTGATCTTGCAACCTCTTCACTGAGCTTGCAAGTTTATATTTTGGTTATTAAACTCATGGTTTGTATCATCACTTGGAATTAATAAAGCTTTCATTTATCACTCGGGTTCTTAGTATTCCTTTTTTATTGTTTTACTTACTTGCAATTTATTTCTTTCCATTTACTTACTTGCAATGTTGTGTTATTCATTTTTATCATTTTATTTGCTCTTTCTTTTTGTTGTGTTGATGGTTTGTGAATAATGGTAATGTTAGGAAAGAGAATGATATTGTATGTTAGAAATTCCATTTGCTCATTTCCTTTGCCCAATATTTTCCAATTGAACTCCGCCCAAACCTTACGCGGCACCCTACCCTACCAAGGTATCGGTGATCCCTAACCATGACCGGTTGCGTTCGGTTTTCCCGGAGGCTAAGTCAAGAGACAAGAACGGACGGACAAGGGTCAATAAATCGGATTTCACAAATACCTTGCTTAAGTACCCTAATCCACGTTGTTCCCGATTACTCTAACTTCAATAGTCAAGCTCGGCACAAAGAATTGAGTACAGACTTCCCTAACTTACACTAACCTACTTCTATTCCTAAAAAAACTTATACTTTGCATATACCACACTTATGTTAGAAACGAACCATTCCAAACCTTGCATTAACCCATCATAACAAGAACATAAAACGCACCATCTTCCTGCGGATGACCAGTACTCATCACGGCTAGCTATATACGACGCCGTCTTGATTGCGGTTAACTTTAAATTCTTTGTAAAACGACAACACGAAACCTCGTAACAATCAGCGAACTCATCCGAACCCATGCTGAGCCTGTCCGTGACAATCTCCGTACAGTCCGATCTGTTCATCTGAGAGTATCACATGTAAGGTCTAGGAAGGTGGAAAACATCAAACCCCTAATAACCAGACAATTCGTGTCGGTGTGGCTCAAGACCATCCAAGAATCTACTGGTCTGACCACCATTAATTCTCAATCCTCCATGGCCAGGGACTTTTGGTGTTGACCAACCGATCACTATGCGGCATCGACTCCTTATACTGGGAGAGACAAATCCCCAACAGTCGCTCACTGCCTCCATGTGGCTCGGAACTGTACCCAACTAAAACCTATTTGCACGACTCCTTTGAGCCATGGTAAGGCAGTAATCAAAGGACAGTGGGGACTCACACGAGACAAATGATGACCTCAGGTCGACAAACTATCTGCACTCATGTCACCAGAGAACTGCTATCTGATGCTATGTATAATACCATCTAGTCAGTTCTCGGCGAGTCATGTCCGGTGTACTCACATCCAGTGAGCACCTGTATGTAGGGCTGTCTAGCACGGCAACAAGTTTTCTGGAGGCATCGTCCATGCCAATATTTAAATTTTTGCCGTTCTAGCTAACCCTAACCTTAGAATCGTTACTAGAAAATCCGACGAAACGAATGCAAACAACTTTGCAACTAAAGTGAACAGGGAATACAACCTTTGTAGACCGGTCCTTCACTTCATTAGCTCCATGTAGTAGTCCCTTCGCTGCGATCACGAACTCCCGGACTCTAGAGAGGCTCCCATGAAGAAATGAATAAGCTTGCATCGAAGTCTTCGAGACCGAAAATGATCTACGTCGAGGAGACACTAACCCAAGCTACCTCTTCACTAATTGTGGAATTAGTGAAGCAAACACCCTATGCTAAATGGCTAGTAGTAGAGGATGATGAAGTAAGAATTTTGCTCATTTTAGATTTATTTTTCTCACACTAATTCTTCACTTAGAAAAAACCTAGTGAGTTTTTTCTTTGATGATGAAGAAGAAGAATGAACTCATGAGAGAGTGAGGTTAGAATTGCAACCATGGGTGAGTTAGTATCATGCCTAACTCATGTAGAGAATAAACTATAGTCTAAGGTTAAGGGTTGGGTTAACAAATATCTTAAGCTAGACAAACAAGTTGAATAAGTCGATGTATCCATAAACTTCTACAAGCTTATCCATGACTAATTCCAAATGTTTTGTGAATTACTTAATGATAAATAAAACCCAAACAAAATCTCTAGCATGGTATAAGTCTCATACACCCTTGTTGCATATGTAACCTAGCATGACACATGAATATATATCACATATATATTTATGTGTCAAAAGAAAACAATACATATATCACATATATGTAAAGTGTATCAAATGTGAAAAAAAAAAGAATTACTTAAGTGAGCTAATATTAGTTAATATAATGTAATATATCAAATATATAATTATACATTAAATTATTAAATCAACTCTTGATTTAATAATCCGGGTATATCATATACAACCGACTAATATTATATGAATCAACTTATCGAATCAACTCTTGATCCGATAACCCGGCTATATCATATATAACCGACCGATATCATATATCGTGAGACTGGAATGCAGTATCACATACACGCATTAATTTAGGTCCCGCACATATCATATATGTGCTCCTACTCCATTTCGCTTAAGCCAGGAAACCTCTATGTAGGACTCTAAAGACTCGTCAATACGCCGGCAGTAGGTGATGATCATATCAAATACCCACAAACCGCAAGCGGTCTGCTAAACGTAATGGGCACCAGGGTATTGAGCGATCAGAAGATCAACAAGCAAGCCTGCTCACACTCCTGCGAATCCAATCAGTAATACTACCGTACAGTCCGGTCTCTTCGTCTGATATGTTGCATATCATAGCCTGGGGGTGGTATAACATCAGACCCCAATAGCTTGATAAGTCATGCCGATACAAGGTCCATAACGGTTCGAGAAACTACTGATAACACTTACCAGTAAATCTCAGCAACCCTGGCCAGGGATTTCCTGTTATGGCCAATCGAGCATAGCGCAACAATAACTTCCAATACCGGGAGAGACGAAACCCCTCTTATCGCTCATTGCCTCTATGTGACTCGTGAATATACCCAAAAACCACCTTTTTGCGATCTCTTGACTGTGGTATGGTGGAATTCAAAGCACAGTAGGAATCACACAAGACTCTATGACAATCTCTGGTCTACAGACTAACCTGTACCAGTTTCACCAGAGAACTGCTATCCGACGATAGGTATAATACAATCTAGGAGTTCTCGGTGAGTCCATCCAGTGTACCCAGTCTACACTGAGCACCCGTATACCTTCTCCGATGTCAAACACCAATGGATATGGGATCATCCATCGCCCATCATATGGGTCGAGAAGCGTATACGCTAGTCTACTCTGGAGTATCGATGCCCTGTCTCGATGCTCGCACGACTAGGAACATTTGAAGGATGTACTTACCGACTGCCCTGTCCCTACTAGTATGATCTGCATCATAATCCTGGTAGTCAAGTACTAATCCTAAGGGCTTTATCAACATGTAATAGAGAGACAATAAGTGTACATGTTAAGATAAAATGCAACCAGATAGCATACTATCATGTCAGCATACTATCATGTCGAGCAAGAAAGTCCTCCCTATATATGTCCAAGCATCCACTACAATATACATCACATGTACAGTAATGGCCTCTAGGGCATACATATAACTAACACTGTATACAGTCTTAGGTGCACCTTACCAATAGCCGCGGGACCAATCCATCGCCCTTCGTCAGGGTCTAGATATGTATACACCAGTTTACTCTAGAGTAACGATGCCCAGTCTCGATACTCCTACGACTAGGGATGTTTTTAAGGATATTCCTATTGACTATCCAGCTCCCACAAGTATGATCTCCATCACAACGCAGGTAGTCCGGAGGTGACGTGATTGCTCGGTGGGATGATTATGATAACGTGACCTTCAGGATAGATCTGGAAAGACAGGACACTCCACCCTACTGGAATAAGTTAAGCATTTTCTGTGAGCTACCGTACTGATCAACAAATTTAGTGCATCATTGTCTGGACGTCATGCACATCAAAAATGGAGTATATGAGTACGTACTTAACTTGCTTCTTTGTAAAGACAGAAAATCGAAAGACATCCTCCATGCTCGGATGGATATTCAGGACTGGGAAATTAGAAGTGAATTGCATCCTAAACCGCTAGCGGGTAAACCAGACAAGTTTGTACTTCCCAATGCCACATATCATATGTCATAACCGGAGAAGAAAAGGTTCATGCAAGTGTTGCATGATTTGAAAGTTCCCACGGGTTTCTCAGGATCATTTAGTAAGATGATAAAGATTGTGAAAGGCAAGATCGATGGGATGAAAAGCTATGATCACCATGTTATTATGGAGTATCTTCTCGCATTAGCCCTTAGGACTTCCTTTCCTAAATCGGTCGGTCTAGTACTCAACGATATTTTCTGCTTCTTTAAGGAATTATGCGCTAAAAACATCGATGTTGCGACGCTTAAGAAGCTAGAAACTGCGATCCCCTTGATACTGTGCAAGCTTGAGCGAATATTCCCGCCGTCATTCTTCGATATCATAAAACACCTGATAGTTCATCTTGCAACCGAAGCAAAACTTGTCGGACTGGTACAATATATATGAATGTATCCGGTCGAAAAGTAGTTTGAATTTTTCGGTTCACGCATTTTATAAAATTTTTGCTATCTTATATATATATACTGGTATTCCTTTATTTAACATATATTTTTTAGGTATCTCTATGCTCTAAAAAATTATATACGCTATAGAAATTGACCAGAGGGTTCTATCATGTAAGGTTATCTCTTAGAGAAGTAACAACATTTTGTTCCTGATATCTGGACGAAAACATTGAGACGAAACTTAACAGGCATCGGAGAATTCAGGATGGTACATTAAGTAAAGCAGATTACAAGATAGTAGAACCCATGTTTATCAACAAGATACATTGGTTTGTCTTCCTCAATAGCGGATGTCTTGATGAAATTAGAGAGTAAGTCTGTTTTGCATTAATTGTTCTTTATATATGTAAATATATAAAATAATATAATGTTGACTTCAAAATTTAATGTTGATAACAGAATTCATAACAATGAAGAACATGAGGAGCATCCTAATTAGACTGATAATCGATTGGATAAATATCATCAGGAAAAATTTTGCGACTGGTTTGCAGATCATGTAAGATATTCGAATCTCATGTTTTTTCGAGTAGTGTTAATATGTACTTATATCATTATGTATTTGCCGCATAATTTGTTTTGTCGGATCTAAGATCTGAACATGTTTATATCATTAGAGAGAGATGCAAGATGTCTAGCTCAGTATCCTAGCATGGAGGTTGCATACTACAAAGGAGTTCATGTTCTTGGATACATATTTGAAATTAAGGACATGGAAAAATCTCGAATCACCTAGAATAGTGTGGTTGCGACCGTAGGATCGAACGATGTGGTTTATTATAGGTACTTAGATTGCATACTTAGTATCCAATATCCGGGATGATCAAAGCCGATTTATATATTTCAGTGTATTGGGTACGATACACGAATCGATATGAATAGGTAGAGAGACAATCTCAGGACTTGGAAAGATGATTATGGATTGACTAGTGCAAACACTCATCGATTTTGCTGTAAGGATGATCCGTTTATCTTTCTGTATCAAGCATACTACTTAGAGTGCTTGAATCATCCGGAGCGGAGTGTCGTATGCCGATGGAAACCCAGGGATATTTATGATGTCCCAGAATTCAAGGATCGTATGCATGACAGCGATGTGGAGGAAGAAGAAAGAAGACTTAGTGTGCTCCAACCGCCTGTCTTTGTAGACAGATTATTTTCGGCTGAGCGTGGAGTTACTTGGGTTAGGAATGATATTGATAATTAAATCCAAGTAGATATTCATACGGCATCTACTACGTCTATGAAACAAAAAAAGGTTATCATTAATATTATATTATGTCTTTACATTTTATATGATCTATACATGTATTGTTGTTATTATTTCTCTTAGATACATATATTTAATGCATATGTAATGATTGCAACCATCTATACATCTAGGGGTAATGGAGATGTCAAGAGCAGTGAGCGGCAGGGGTAGCAGCAGGGGCAGCGGCGGAGGCCGCTCTATGGGCGGCAGGGGTAGAGCAGTTCTTGCACCCGGGGAGCTGCGTAGGGAGCTCTAGAGAGCTGGTGTTGCACCCCCTTCCGTACACCCTACTTTCGTACCATTTGCACCCACAAGTATATTACACACATAATCATTTATTTTGACCGATAATTTATAGATATACTAAGTTACTTATGTAGTCATTTTTTATTGTCAAGTTGTAGGGGGTGCCTCCACATCCGGGGCGCACCTAGGTCCCACACTTGCAGCAGGTATGTTTATATAATCTATATTGCACGCATATTCATTTTGATTGTTATATTATAGATATACACACGTATTCATTTCGAAGTTACATATATAGTGATTTTTTATTATCTAGTTGTAGGGGGTGCCTCCACATCTGGGGAACACTTAGATACCATACATGTATCAGGTACGTTTATATATTCTATATTGCACGCATATTCATTTTCATTGTTATATTATAAATATACATGCATATACATTTCGAAATTACTTATATGGTCATTTTTTGTCTAGTTGAAGGGGGTGCCTCCACATCCGGGGCACAGGCCGCTCCCGCACCATCCGTACCCTCCGCGCACTTTGCAGGTTAGTATTCATTAAATATATAGTACTTCGAATTGATCATGTATTATTTTATTCAGAAGTTACTTTTATCGTCATTGTTTATCATCTAGTTGGAGGGGATTCATCCACGTCCGGGCCATCGGCTGTTTCTCGTGGGAGGAACTATTGACCCTCTCGTGCTACTACCTGGGCTCAGGCTCGTGCTGTTATCGCCCCAGGCATAATATATCCTTATTTTATTGATTTTTGTATGCAAAACTTATTTTTTCTTGATATTTCATGTATATCTATACATTTTACAGATGCAGGGTAGCCACAGCCCATCAGTGGGACTCGAGAGCCGACTCAGTCCCATAAGCCGAAGCCCGATGCCGCTAAGGGCCAAGGACCATTCCCCCTCCCCTTTACCGTCAGATGCCGACCCAGTGGCCAGTATGCCGAGAATTTTGGCCAGTATATGGGGATGAGAGCCGTCACTTCAAGAAATATCCCCTTCATCTTGAATGGGGCGATCGGCGCAAGCGCTCTTTTGACCTCTTCTTCGAGCAGGCCCAGGTATTATTAAATATTTTTATTTGATTTATCAAAATAAACTTACTATCATTCGACACTTATAATTTAATGACATTAATTTCTTGTATTTGCATATCGATTACGACTTTTAGACCCCTATCCCGATGACCATCATAGAGGACTCGATCTTAAGGCTATTTATCAGGGCCTCACGATCAGCATGCAGGGTCATGTCCGGTATAATAAGAATAAGATAAAGTCTGATTGCTACGATCTGTGGTTGGCGACCCCCGAAGTGAAGAGGGCGGCTCTCCTACATTCTCCGGCCTTTGCAGACATCGATTTAGAGATATGGCCTCTCTTGTGCGAGTTTTGAGCGTCTGAGCGCAAGTTGAAATAGGCCATGCAAAATAAGGAAAATCAGAAGTCAACGAAGAGGGGTCGACCAACTTACACCGGCGGCTCGAGGAACGTGAATCGTACTATGGAGGCGAAGGTAAATTACAAGATATCTCTTTTGATATAATGCAATATGAAAATTTATGTTATCTTTATGTGTATTTGGTGAATTGCAGAGAGCTCAGACTGTGGCTTAGGGTGGCACTACGAGCATGTTGACGGATTATCTGTCCGTCCACACTTCATCTGGAGATCCGATCATGGGCAAGCTTCGATATCCCGACACTGGTACTCAGGAGTATTGCGTAAGTGTTAATATTTGTTCTAATTTGAATGAATTTTTTTATAAGTTTAAATTTAAATATTTTATTTACGTTTGAATGCTTTACATAGTGTAGGCGCGGGTGGTGCAGGAGACGGAGGTATCAGGAATTGATTTCAGCGCAGAGACCGATCCGGTCGTGCTGACCCCTGGCCTAGACCGCGTATATAGAGGGCACCACATCGGTTGGGAGAGAGGCCAAGGATCTGGTCCCAGCAGATCCCACCTGAAGTTGTCCTCCTCACCGGTGGTTACTTCTGGTACCCTGCGTGAGCGACGTCTGGAGCAGCGGTTGGACTAGATGACCGCCGAATTCCATGCTTTTCAGGATTCAACGTATACACACACATAAACATATACACACCTAAACACACACACGCACACACACAGTGACATACACATACACACACATAAACACACACACACACAAAAAACAAGGCCAAACCGTAATTCATCATCATTCTCGTCTACATTGAACTCTTGTCAAATCCAACCCTACCATATAATATTTTGATATGAATTTTAGAATATGTTAAATATAATTTAGATGATACCACACGGGGTAATGACCTACCCCACACATACGTGCGAAGAAATTATATATTGTTTGTGAAATCTATGGTTAGGATTTTTATTTATAATTTGTTAATTAGGTACAAGTTAATTAGTTAAAAAACAAGATTTCCAAAATGAGACACTTAAAGAAAAAAAACCCTAAACTTTTAAGAAAATACACTTATTTCTAAGATTCAACAGGTAGTGCAATGAAAAGTAACAATAGTTAAGGGTATTTTAGTGGAAAAGCAACAATAGTTAAAGGTATTTTAGTTTAAATAAGTAAAATTGAGCAAATGAGTTTTTTATTATAAATTTTAATGATAGTTTAGTGAAAAACAACAATGGTTAAGGGTATTTAAGTGAAATTTATGGTAATTTAGTTAATTTAAGAAGATGAATCATTTAGTTAAATTTTCAAGGTATTTCAGTAAAAAAACAACAATAGTTAGGGGCGTGTACGTATGTGTGTATGTGTGTGTGTATGTATGTTTATGTGTGTCTGTATATGTATTGTTTACCGCCGAAAGACGCGACCAGGACGTTGGGACATCCGACATGAATTTTGAGGGCATATGCTATTTGGTTTTATCTATCTACCTCTCCGAAGATACCAAGTTGATTTATGGCACCATGTATCGGAGGTTTGGACAGATGCAGCCGATGTAGCAGACTTCGTCAGATTCCCCCTCATTGTGAGGGTTTTTTTTTATTGTGGAGACGCTTTTCCCTGCAGGCGCAAGCCCCTGCAGTTAATTACGTTACCGCGTAGCAATGACCACTTTCTCCTTCCCCAGATGTTCACTTCATGTCATGTGTGTTTATTTTGTTTTTTTGGTTGTCCGTGGATTGTATACGGAGACTAATTTATATTGTCGCCCGTAGGGCGTGGATTAGTCCAAATCCGTATTTCCTTAGATTTAGGTTTGGGTTGGTTTAAGGATCGTTAATCTCATTTGAGACGAAGATCAACTTAAACGTTTGTTAAGGATACGTTGGTCTAATTTTAGACTAAGATCTACTTAACAGGATTTTGGGATCATTTAGATCCAACAAAAGAGCATTTGGGCTCTATTGTTTTAGTTTAGAGACATTGCGGTCCATTGGGATTAAATGACATAATAGTCCGTGGCAGTTTAGAAACATCATAGTCTGTAAAGTTTAAAGACATCGTAGTCCGTGGTAGTTTTGAGTTTAAGGACCTCATAGTCCATAAACTTTAAGGACCTCATAGTCCATGAGTTTAAGGACCTCATAGTCCATAATGTTTAAAGACATCATAGTCTGTATGGTTTAAAGACGTTATAGTCTGTGGGTTTTGGTTTAGCCAGTTTGTGGATGCGCCAAAAGTTATTGGTTATTGGGACCCTCCATCTCTCTGAAGATGTTGAAGGATTACAACGACATGTATCAAAGGTATGAAGAGATGTACCCTTGAACCAATGTCCCGATTTGGGGAAATGGGATGAACATCGGTTTAGATGTCATCTGTTGGGAGCTTATTAGCTGTCTTTGGAACTAAGATCGGTTTTGGAGACCCTGAGCATGAGGGGCTCAATTGATGGTCCTTGGCAAATTTGATCTGAATCTGGCTAATGTTAGCCTTCCATAGTGTTTAACACCAACATATTTATTCAGCGCTCGCGTGCTCCCACGTTAGGTGTTTGAAATAGTGTTAAACACTAAAATTCTGAGGCGCTCACGTGAGGCGCTTGAAATAGTGTTAACTTCAAGAATTTGAAGCGCTGCTTCTTTGGGTTTATTCTTTTGTTCTTTCCTGAGCGGCAAGCGTTGTTAGGTCATGTGAGATCACGTGAGGCGACCCAAAAGTGGGAACTGCCTCCGATTTATTCCCTTTTTTGCTTTGTAAGTGCCAAGCACTACTATGGGATCACGTGTGATCATGTGAGCCAATCTCGATTATTCTCTTTTATTCATCACAGGCGCTCACGTGGGAGCACGTGATCGGCTGTTATCATGTTGGGTGCCAATCCTTTTACGTGCATGGAGATCCTGAGTTTCGAGACTTTCAAGCCCATTATTTTATGAGAATTAGATTCTTAGGACTTAGTTTTTCTCTTAGATTTGGGATCTATATGACAGAATCTCCCCGGTGAGAATTAAACTCTCAACTTATGAGGAGATCTGCTTCTGCAGATCTTTTACCAGAAGGGAAAACTAAGTTCTCATTAGAAGAGTTAAACCCTTGTTTCATCAGAGGAATTAAATTCCTACATACTTTTATGGGAGAATTAAATTCTCTGAACTTAGATCTCCCTCTAGATTTTGGATCTGCATGGTAAAATCTCCACGATGAGAATTAAATTCTCAACTTGTGGGGATATCTGCTTCTGCAGATCTTAACCAGAGGAAGAACTAAGTTCTTTTTTAGAAGAGTTAAACTCTTATGGAGGTGAAAAAGAGATGGGATATTCTCTGTGTTTTTCTCCTTCTTTTACCTCGGATTTTTCTTTTTGTTTTAACTTGAAGTTTTTGAGGGGGTTCCTTCTCTCTCTTTCTGTCTTCTGAGAACTCGAAAACTTCTTCTATTCTTTTTTTTTCCTGCTCTTATTTATAGGGAAAAGAAAAGAATCAATTTGTTTTAGAAAATCTCTCATTGAGAGTTTTTGATTGATTTTCTAATCAACCAACATGATCTTTTAGATCACATGTTCACCATTGGATTTTTAATCCAAGAACTTCTGTTTTACGGAAGATATTTCTTTTGTTGTTCTTAGCAAGTTTAGGAAGATATTTCCTTACACAGAATTTTTTTGTAAATTGGTGATTTTTGATCGCCATTTGATCTTTAATCCAACGGCGTTCTGTTTTATAGAGCGTAATCTTTTTTGTTTAGAAAGATCCAAGGAAATACTTTCTAAATAAGGCTTTTGGTCCCTTTTAATTAGAATTTACTTCTATTGGTTCAGAAGGCATAGGAGTCTATCACGTGTAGCACGTGACCCCACCAAATTAAGCCCACCAAAAGGTGTCACGTGCTATCACGTGAGTGTTTTTTTGTCCAATTGTTTGCTTTATTTAGGCGCCTATATATTTTGTCTATAGAGGTCACGTGTCTGCACGTGCGACCCAGTTTTAGCTTAGTTTTGTTAAGCGCAGCGCCTATCACGTGTGGGCACGTGATGCTCTATTTGGAAACCTTTTCTCGTTGCTTTATTTATTTATTTATTTATTTTCCGTAAGGGAACAAATGCCCCCACAGCGTTGTTCTCGCGTGGTTTGCACGTGAGTGCAACGCTGTCACTTTTACAGCCGTTGGATTGTCTAGGGGAACGGGGAGATGAGCAGCCCTTGTCACATCTTATAAATTTAAGGGTTTAGTTTCTTACGCAGCCAATGCTTCCTTAATCTTCTTCCTTCTTCGTTTTCTTTGAGAATTTAATTCTCTTCTTCAGAACTTAGTTCTCTGCCATTGTAATTCCAGATTTAAACCCTGTCAAAAGAAACCCTTTTTAGGTAAACCTTTTGTATATCATAAAACTTTCCTTTTTGAACGAAAAATTTCTGGATTTTAAATCCATCATGAGAGCTTTGCTCTCCTCAGAAACCCATCCTCTTAGGGATCCAAAGATGTGATCTTTAAGCAGTAAACCTCCATATCTCAAGCATTCCCCTTTGATTTTTTTTTGAGGATTCATGGGATTTTGTTTCACATATTTTCTATGAGTTCTTGGAATTTAGTTCCATCACATAAAAGGAATTTAATTCCTAAAGCTTAGAGCTTAAGTCAGAAAGATCAGGAGGACCCTTTGGGAATTTTATTCCCTGGTTTTCTTGAAAATATTTTCATAGGGTTTTACCCTTATTCGAACAAATTTGAATTTGTTGGGTGCTCAACAGAACTTATTTTTCCAGGAATTTGTTTGAATCCCAATGTTTATTTAATGAGGGTCTTCTTGATTACTGATCTTTCACTGATGTCTCCTTTCAGACACTATGGCCGTTCATCTGTACAGTCTGGACGAAATTATTTCTTATGAGGACATTCGTGCACAAGGTCGTTGCCAAAACCAAGAGTTTACAAACGCCCAATGCGCTGAGATTATGAGTCGTTTCAATGAACACAACGGTCGACTGCTTCCTCGTCGCTCCGATTTTTTGAAGATTATAGTGAGAGCAATTTGGGGAGAACTTCCTGGATTTTACGAAGCCATGCAGCTTAAGGCACTGGATGATGCAGAAGATAAGGTGCACTCAGTGTATTTGTCGGGCCGGATCTCGAAGAAACGTCGAGATAATCTCACCGAAATCTTACATCAAATTTTCCAACAGACGATGATAATCGCTGCTTATCAGAGGGCGGAGGACATTAGTGAGGATCTTGACGCTTGCATTTGTGAGAGAATGCACATGAGAATGGTCAGAGAGGCCAAAAACATTCTAGACGGCCTTAGTTTCGAATTTCTTAATCCGTGTCCCAGATTTAATATTTTACCATTGTAAACATTTTCTTTCATTTTTGTATGAATTTTCAGAGTATGATTGACAAAACTTTCCTTTCCCCTTTTTTATGTTTACATACGTTCTTTATGAAGTTTTGTCACACTGTTGTTGGCGCTCACGTGTTTGGCGCATAAGGTACTGCTGAGGATTTCAATCCTGCATTAGCGCCTGCTCACGTGTTATGTATGTGCGGTGCCATTTTAATTTCCAATAAGGATCAAGTCTTGTGCTCATGTGTTATGCATGTGGGACTCTGCTGGTGGGGTCGATTCGTCTCCCTACTCCGATTCCAATGAGTCAGCTCTTTTCATTTCCAATGCTCTCCCCTTTTTCCGGACCTTGGGAATAGTTCCACCATGCACAACATTTTTTGTGCAAAGCATTGAATGCTCTCCTGTTTAACCTGAAGCCGTACCTTTCTTTTTCTCTAAAAAGAAAACCATTTAGACCTTAGGGTGATTATTTTGAGAAACAGACTAAAGGTTATGGTTTGCAACCGCCCCCACGCTCGTCGGCAACCATGGGAGGTACCCGTTGAGGATATGATTTCTCGCCTTGCTGTGCGGCTAGTGGATCCTCTTCTCACCGATACTGAATATGACGTGGTGATGTACGAACTCCTAACTCGTAGGGGCTATCCCCTTCCTATGGGTTCCATTTAGCTACGGACGGTCTTTTTGTCCGTGCTTGCCGACATCCCTCCTCATCCGACAGAGATGACTCCGGCGATCCTCGATGCGGCTGTCACGACCCGAAGGTACGAAACGTGACCGACACTTAAATTACAAAGCGTTTAGAGGCGTAATGTAATCTAAGTAAGCCGAAGCCCAAAAATCTAAACTATTTCAAAGAAGAAGTAAAGGAAAATATGTTTAAAAGCAACATCAAATTTCTCAAAAATTGCGGTAGAGTCTCCTTTGTAAAAACTGGCCCCAAACGGGTACCAATAAGAATATATACAAAAGCAATAATAAAGGCATCCCTAAGCGGGAGCTAGCTCTACGCCAAAAGGCGGAAACAACCACACAATGCATTATAATATACAACGCCGAAGGACGGGGCTCAAAACTCAAAAGAAAACCAAATCCACCAATAAAACCACAATAATACAAGCGTGACTCTAAGGTCAAAATAAAAACAACTGGTCTTCTAAATCTTCCAATAATACTAGTCTGGTTGATGGAGCTTACTAGATACAAATGAAATAATAAAAGTACAACAGCGGTCCTGATACAAGTGAACCAACCTACCAAGCAAATCACCTTGAATGAAATGATGTGCCAGCAAACTACAAAGGAAGCGTGTATATCGAAACCTGTAAGAAAATTTGGCACAACGGGGTTGAGTTTCCAACTCGTGAGTAGAAGACATCTACGAGTAGAAATCGCATGCACGATGATCTCCTAGGTCATAATAATATACTTAATATAACACTAGTCATCTAGTAGTGGCAGGGTAATAATATATGCGTAAGTGAAATGGTCAGTGCTCGTGTCAGTGCCTCAAGTAGTAACATGTCATGTGTATGAGTTTGCATGCACCATGAATGTAAAACAATCAACCATGAAATCTGGATATATCTGTATAAGAAATCTTTAACTTGTATCATAGTAAAATTTGTATGGTAATCTGAAACATTAAGTTTCCTTAGCGTACTGAGCCTACCTATTCAATGAAATCCATGGAAATCTGTGTCAAGCATCGACACAAAACATGTAAATCTCAAAGTCCCAATACCTCGTAGTCTCAATAGCTCATAGTCTCAATATCTCATAGTCTCAATATCAGTCCGGATCGGCCCATATCATCAAATCTCACGACAACGGTCGGTATCCTCCGGACATCCGTCGCACCAGACATCACCGGTAGATAGTCTTCCCCTGCCAGGCTCATCGTCTACAACTCGATCTTCTTGCCCCCGGGTACCATACCGGGCCCACCATGTACCCGAGACGGTTCATCCACTCCTCGAATCGGGTCTCGAAATCCAACAGAAAACATGAAATCTCATGGTGGACGACACATACATCACAAGAAAACTGCAACATGTATTTTAAAATGAGAGGGGGAGAGAGAAAGAAGTTATTATATATATTCTTGCGGTTTTCCCCAAAATCCAGAAATCTCATAGAAATCCAAAATCCCAAAATCATGATTAAGCAAATAATGAGTATCAGCATAAGCCCCACAATACTGCATGATAATATGAATATGTGAATGCATGAAGTGTCTAAGTAATAAAAGAAATGTCTAAACTAGAACATGAGGGTAATCACACAATATTATACTGGACTAGCATTTAGCTGATTATATCAACAAAAGATAATATGTTCTAAAGTGTACGTGACATGGCAATTATCGATGATGATGTGTGTGAACCGGAAAATAAGTGTACGTGGAACATACGCATCATCGGTAATGGTGTCGGTGTCCTAACAGGCAGAGTTTCACATTAGCTAAAGAAACATATGTGTGGACATGCAATGCGATGAATACAACATGAATATAACAGTGAAGGTGTAGTAAATGCATAACTAGAAAATACATACTAATTACGAGTTATACCGTTTGTTGTTTGAAAAAGCATGATTCATTAGTTTTGAAAATAAGTATGACTCGAGCCTAAACTAAGATCTACCTAACCAACTAAGGAACTAACTAAAGATACTAGTCGAAAGGTAAGAAGAATCCTCCTAAAGTCTCAGTCGATATCTCAAGTAGTCGGCGATCCAGCCTCAATAGCGTCACGTACATAGTACGACTTCCTCAAGTTAAGAGTGCGGATCAATCATCACATATATGCCTCGTACGGTAAAATCCATCGTACGGCATCCCAAAATCGGGGTACGGGTCAACTATCACATATATACATCATCGTTCGAATAGTATCATCATCAAACAATATCATGGTCAAGGGTACTGTACTATAATCGCATACATCCCAATATCATCAAATATATATATCATCATCTGTGTAAATATACATTGTCAAATGATCCAATAAAATATCATGTCATATGTCATATCATGATTAAGTCACATATTACAATCTGGGTTCTATTCTAGAGTCTCGTTCATTCCAATGTCATTAACACATATTATCGTTTATATAAATATATTTTATATAATCTCATTGCCCAACGATCTGCTACTATCATAACACATCTCATGTCATAACTCGATCATATATCCAATAAATCACGGAATCAAGCCTAGACATATCGACTCATCCCCATGTATCATATAACCTCCTCATATCACATGTATATGTTGTATGTATACACACACACACACACACATTCCTATACGTATATGTTCCCCTCCGAATGGCGGCCTAGACTTTGCGCCTCGCCTGAGATTCGGGACAGATGCTATATGGTTTTATCTGTCTACCTCTCCGAAGATGCCAAGTTGATTTATGGCACCGTGTATCGAAGGTTTAAGCGGATGCGGCCGATGTAGCAGACTTCGTCAGATTCCCCCTCAGGGTGAGGGGTTTTTGATTGTGGGGACGCTCTTCCCTGCAGGCGTAAGCCCCTGCAGTTAATTACGCTACCGCATCGCGGTAACAACTTTCTCCTTCTCCAGAATTTCACTTCGTGTCGTGTGTGTTTGTTTTATTTGTGGTTGCCCGTGGATTGTATACGGAGACTGAATAATGCCGTCCCCCGTAGGACGTGGATTAGTCCAAATCCGTATTATCTTAGATTTGGGTTTGGGGGTTTGGTTTAAGGATACGTTAGCCATATTTGAGGCTAAGATCAACTTAAACGTTTGTTAAGGATACGTTAGTCTAGTTTGAGACTACGATCAACTTGACGAGATCGTTTAGATCCGACATTGCATGTATGGCCATCGGGACTCATCACCTCTCTGACGACGTTGAAAGATTACAACGACAGGTGTCAGAGGAGTTCAGAGATGTACCCTTGAACCAAAATTGATTGGGGGGATTCATAGTCCAATTTGGGACTAAAGTCTGTTTGAAGGTTTAAGGATATGTTAACCATATTTGAGGCTAAGATCAACTTAAACGGGATCATTTAGATCCGACAAAAGAGCATTTGGGGCTCTATTGTTCCAGTTTAGGGACGTAGTGGTCCATAGGCAGTTTAGGGACGTTGTGGTCCATTGCCAGTTTAGGGACGTGGTGGTCTATGCTCCAGTTTAGAGACGTGGTGGTCTGTGTTCCAGTTTAGGGACGTAGGGGTCCATTATTAGTTTGGGGACGTCTCGGTCCGATATTAGTTTAGGGACGTCTCGGTCCGACATTAATTTAAGGACGTTTCGGTCCAACATTAGTTTAAGGACGTTTCGGTCCACGAGTTTAAGGACCCCGCAGTCCATATCGATGTGTGGTCATTGGGACCCGTCGCCTCTCTGACGTAGGATTACAACGAGAAGTGTCAGAGGGGTTCGGAGATGTACCCTCGAACCGGAGGTAAATTGATTTAAAGGAGCAATATCGCTCAGTCAATTTAATTTGAGGACTTACGGCCATAATTGGGTTAAGTCCAAAGTATTCAACGCCTTTTATTTGTTTTTGGTCTGTTAGACCTGTGTTAAGGCTTGGCCCATTTTTAAATAATGCATTGCATTATTTTCTATTTTTTTTGTTTGGGCTCTGCCCATAAAAGATGCAGAGCATCAATTTATTTTGGACTCTGCAAGGCATCTGCATAGCATTTTTATTATTTTGTTTGGGCTTTGCCCACTTATAAATGATGCAGAGCATCAATTTAATTAGGCCTGTTTGGTCTTTTAATTGGGCCTGGCCTTTCAAGAAAAGAAATGCATTGCATTTGTTAGACGCTTTGCGCCAATTACTGAGAGCAAGCGCTTGTGGTGAGGACACGTGTCATGCTCTGGTGAGCGCAAGCGCAACAGCGCAGTGCGCTGCGCTGTTGCACTGCTGACACGTGGCGCGCTCTGGTGAGTTGCGCCAATTCCAGAGAGCAAAGCTCTATTTCAAGAGCGTGTAGCGCAAGTGGTTCTATAGCAGACACGTGGCCCTCTCTTAAGAGCGCAACAGCGCAGTTTGGAAGTGCAAAGCACTAAGAATCTTTTAGATTCAAGAACAGAAGTGCAAAGCACTGTTGGATTTCTTGATCTAATTTAGATCAAAGGAAAAGATAAGTTTTTTCTTATCTTAAAGAACCAAAGGTTCATGAAAAAGTGCAAAGCACTATTTTTATTTTATTTATTCATTTTATTTAGTTATGTTTAAAGATCAATGATCTTGTTTTTAGATCACTGATCTGTTCATAAGAGAATTTTCTCTTCTTTCAAAGGTTTTTACCTTTTTTGTTCTTGAGGGGTTCTTCAGAATCCTCTTTCTCTCTTTTTTTTAGAAAGATATTGATGCCTTTGAATTGAGGCCTAGGGTCCTTTTTATAGTGCCCATAAATTAGTTAAATTTGTTAAAGAGATCTTTCTCTGAGTGATTTGGGGAATTTTCCCCAACGTTGGATCTTTGATCTAAGGGCTTCTGCTTTGCAGAAGAAAATCTTCTTGTTTTAACAAGAACAGAAAAGATTTCTTAAAATTTTAATTCTGTTTGGCGCAGATGCCCCAGCGCGTGACACGTGTCGCGCAGCACACAGCGCAGCGCAACTGCGCTAGCGCATCTGCGCTGACGCGTGTCGCGCAGCGCAGCACTAGCGCAACTGAAGCGTTGCTTCCTTTAATTTTTCTTTAAATAGAGCTTTGCTCTGATTGGGTGCGCTGCCTTGGGCGCTGCGCTGATGCATCTGCGCCTGACATGTGGCGTGTTGCGCAGCGCAAATATACTGAAGCGTTGCTTCATTTATTAAATTTTAAATTTCCAAAGTAGAGCTTTGCTCTGATTGGGGGAAGATGAAGCGTTGCTTCATCTCCCGCCTCAGAATTTGAACAGAGCTTTGCTCTGATTGGGGTAAACAGTATACACACACACACACACCAAGTCAAGTTTATGTGTGTGCGTGTGTGTGTCTACATGAAACCTACGAATTCCTTCCAAGGCAGTCATCCTCATGGTTAATTCTTTCTAAATCAGTTTAGTCCAACCTAAAGTCTTCGATAGGACCCTACTCGCCAAGAATCTAGGTCACATCCGACTTCCTAATAACAGTACGTAATATCCCTATTCTACGTTTGCGGGGGTGCTATACGCCATCCACCCGACTTCCCCCGTAGATATACATTTACTCACCTGGTCCTTGTCTGCCGAAGTCGATGCCGCCATCCTCTTCTTCATCGTCCGAAATCCACATGAGGGGTACCTATACGCAAACATATATAATATCGTAAATTGAAATCACGAACAGAACCAAAACAGCGCACGAAACACGCATAGGTTAAAACCTATGACCCGCTCATGCAAAATGACCAAATAACCCTCGACATCGGTGTACAAACGCCGATTGATCAAGATAAAATACAAATGTACAAATCGTAGTTCCAAAACTCACTAATTATAATATACAATAGATTGCAACTCATCGAAAACTCAAAATAAATCAAATTGGTTTATTTCCGAAAACCTAGAAAGCGTCAATTAACCGTTTCACTTCAAAACTTGATGTTTAAACGAAACTGATGGCCATAATATTCACCAAATATCATAACTAGGATATATAAACCATTCCTATAATTTATCCTCATCAATTTGTATTGAATTGAAAATTCAATTTTGCAAAAATATCAATTTTAATACTTTTTAAAAAAAAATTCACAATTCAACAACTAAGATAGATTTTGCATATTTTAGATTATTAAACCACTCATGGAAACCTTAATGATGCACTAAAAATCCTAACTAGATTTTAATCTCACAATTAAATTAATTTCTAAAAACCTAGTTAGCAAAAATGGCATATTTAGCAAAATTTTAATTTAACAATTAGCAACTAGCAACTAGGTTATCTTTTACATGATTTAATATGTTAAACTACAACTCACCACCACAAATAAATGATCAAAAACCCTAACTTGATCCAAACCCTAAACTTGAATTTTCAAGTTTACAACTAGCACAAAATTAACACTAAAATATGCTAGATTTAAGCAATTCATACAACAATTTTATTATAGGTTAAAGATTTATACCTCACATTCAAGAGATCAAACATGAAAATCATAGCCTCCAAAATTCTAACTTTCTCCAAGATCCATGCTAAATAGGCCAAAGAATAATAGGTAGGATTTAAATTATGAATTTGTGGGTTTTTATTTGAATTTTTCATAAATTTTTGGATGATTTAGAAGAATTGAAGTGGAGAAATGGGGAAGCTGCCCATGGTGAGGCCGGCCATGAGAGATGAGGGTAGAGAGAGAGAAATAAAGTGTGAGGAAATGTGTAGAAACATCGTCAAATAGTTACCTCTTTTAAGTCTTTTCATAATTATTTCATTTTATTTCATTTTCCATATTAAATTCCACCCTAGAATTCTCTAGAATTTGAAATCAATTCAAGAAGAGAAAAGAATGCAACCATCTTAATTCTAATATGTCATGGTTCACATTTATCAAATCAGCCCATTGCAATTTATAATTTTCACATATTTAATGTATAATTAAAAGCATATGTAAATATTGAAAATTAATTAATTACGAAAAATATTTTAGTAAACTAATAATTTATAAGTTAATAAATAAACATCATTTATTAGTAATTACATAGTTAAAATAGGCGTATTTAAATCTATATTGAAAAATTATTATAGTTAAGTTTTACGGAATATACGGTTTATTTTACCGATTATCAGAAAATTCACCTAAAGGATTTTATTTATCTAATTATTTATTTATTTAATTTTTAAAATGTTACAGCGGCAGAGGACAAGATCGAGTGTTTTTACGAGGCATGCTTGATTACCCGGGCTCTGAAGGATCACTCGATTCATCTACTGGGTCAGATAAGAGCCCGGCGGGCTGTCATGTCCACTTTTGCTGCTGAGCATGGCGCTAATCGGTGGGGAGAAACTCCTCGCGAAAACCGTCACTTCGACGTCTTGGAGAAGGTAGAGAGGGATCTGGAGAATTTGGTATTTTGTTTTGTTCACCCTTGTAGCTCTGATCTCATATTTGGTGATCTTTTTCCTATAGAGTAGTGTATTTAGATCAATGTATTTCTCTTATTATTAATCGTTGAATGCTTTCTGTTGAATTTTTTTGTTTGACGTATATTCGTACGTGCATCCCACCTGTGTACATGAGCCATATACTTGACCCCTGGGAATTTCCTTTAAGCGCGAACAATATCGTCGTGTTGTTCATTAATCAGCGTGTTTTGGATACCATTTCCGTTTAAACAGGCATATAGTCATGAACACATGCTTAATGGGGTACATACCGAAGACTTTCCTTGTTTCCAGAAAAAGAAAATAGTTTGTGCATGTTTTGGATCGAGGATTAGCGTCGAGTGGAGGTCTGCCTACACTGGTTTGAATGCATCCGCCTTCTCTCCGACATCTTAACCCTGAAATCAAGTCTGTGAGGATGGATCGAATGGTGCACGGCCAATTACTAAGACCACTCATGCATATGAAATTTGGCGGGTGCTCCAAGAAACTATCAGGGAGGTGGTGGTTGTTGATAAAGCTGTTATCTTTACCCACGAGATGGTCGGAGCTCACAAAGTTGCTGAAAAGGAGCTTGAGATTTGGCTCGCCTCGTATCAGGCTCAACAGTCTCAGGTGGGACCCGTCTCGTGGCAATAACCAAGCTTGAAGCCGAGGCCCAGCGGAAGAGCGATGAATTGAGGAGCTTATTGTGCCGTCCGCCGGCTTAAACAAATTTTGTAAAAAAATTTTTATCCACTCCTGAATGAGAGGGTATTTTGTATTCATTTTGATTCTTTTTACGACATGTATCTTGTATTTATTTTGAATTCATGTATAAAAGACATATATTTTTTTATCTCGTGCTTGCATGTAGCTTTGATGGACGTAGTCCATATGTAGTTTATCTTAATCTTCTTGCAGGGCAGCGATGGCTTAGACGACAAGGTTAGGATTCACCATCTAAGACTTTTCAACTTTATGAGCCGTGAGGGTCTCATAATGATTTTTCTCCCTGCGAGTCGAGAGGATCTCGTAGGTGTAATTTCTACTTAGGGTCATGAGGACTCCTATGTATATTTTCTTGTGAGAGTCATAAGGATCTCACAAGAGAACTTCCTTTTTATGGGTTGATAGGTTCGTGTGTTGACTTATTTCCGAGTCGAAGCATTGCTTTACGACAGAGAGATCACGAGTTGATGTATTTCCGAGACGGAGCATTGCACCGGCAGGGGGGTAGGGGTTGACATGTTTCCGAGTCGAAGCGTCGCTTTATGATAGGGAGGTCAGGGATTGACATGTATCCGAGTCGAAGCGTTGCTTGACGACAGGGAGGTCAGGGGTTGACATGTATCCGAGTCGAAGCGTTTCTTTACGACAGGGAGGTCAGGGGTTTAACATGTATCTGAGTCGAAGCGTTGCTCAATGACAAGGAGATAAGGGGTTGACATGTATCCGAGTCGAAGCGTTGCTTGACGACAGGGAGGTCAGGGGTTGACATGTATTCGAGTTGAAGCATTGCTTGATGATAGGGAGGTCAGGGGTTGACATTTATCCGAGTCGAAGCGTTGCTTGACGATAGGGAGGTCGGGGGTTGACATATATCCGAGTCGAAGCGTTGCTTGAAGACACGAAGGTCAGGGGTTGACATGTATCCGATTCGAAGCGTTGCTTGACGATACGAAGGTCAGGGGTTGACATGTATCCGAGTCGAAGCGTTGCTTGACGACAGGGAGGTCAGCGGTTGACATGTATCCGAGTCGAAGCGTCGCTTTATGACAGGGAGGTCAGGGTTTGACATGTATCCGAGTCGAAGCATTGCTTGACGACACGGAAGTCAGGGGTTGACATGTATCCGAGTCGAAGCATTGCTTTACGACAAGGAGGTCAAGGGTTGACATGTATCCGAGTCTAAGCGTTGCTTTACGACAGGGATGTCAAGTGTTGGCATGTATCCGAGTCAAAGCGTTGCTTGACGACAGGGAGGTCAGAATTTGACATGTGTCCAAGTCGAGGTCATTGGATGACGTCGGGTTGACTCTAGGTTGTCTGTAGACCGTAGAGTCTTGGAACTGGGGACTTTGTCGTGGCTCCGATTGGCGGTGTCGCGTCTGTGCCCTGCTGGCATGAGGATGAACGCCTTTATTGGTCTCTAGGATGTAGATGTTGCTGTCGAGATTTGGAATTAGGGGCTTTGCCATGGCTCCGCTTCGTTGCGACCTTGACGATACATTTTCATCCTGCCGGAGTTGAGAAGGAACGCTGTGTTGCTCTTCTGGTATGTAGATGTTGCAGTCGAGATCTGACCCTTCCTTTGACAGAGTCTGGTGGGGAAATGCGGTTCCCTTTTTCGTTTATGCCCATGGATTGTATACAGGGGGCAGTGTAGACTTTCCTGTAGGGCAAAAAGTTTTATTATTTCATTTTTTTTATTTCTTTCTGCCATGCTCTATCATTTCAGCTTTTATATCGTGAAGTTCGCGATTGCCCAATCATTTCGGCTATTTTTCGCGGTGCCCAATCATTTCGGCTGTTTTTTTTCTTTTTACTTGCTGCTTTTATTGCGAATTGTCCAATCATTTTGGCTGTTTTTGAATGCATATATTTTACTTGTTGATTTTGTTGAAAGTTGCCCTATCATTTTGGCTATTTCATATGCATTCATGGCTCGCTGGCTTTGTGCCGCGAGTAATGGACTTGGGATCTGATACCGATTTTAGGCATCAACATCGCTACAACTGGGATATTGCCAGGAGTGAATCATCATTTGCCTTTGTCGGTTCGAACAATGGTGGCTTAGCAAACAGGGTTAAGATCCTGTCGACTAAGGCTTTTGACTTCATGAGCCGTAAGGGTCTTATAAAGGTATTTCTCCCTACGAGTCGTGAGGATCTCGCAGGCGCATTTTCTCCTTAGGAATCGTGATGATTCTTAAGTGTGTGTTCTCTTGTAAGTCGTAAGGATCTTATAAGAGCGTTTTCCCCTTATAAGTCGAGGGGACTTACAAGTGTTGTTCACCATATGAGGATATCCCTTGTTGCCGGTGGGACTCTGTTGGGGAAATGTTTATTCGTGCCCATGGATTGTATACAAGGGTCAATATTGAACCATTTGTAGGGCAATTTGGGAGATGTGATGGATTAGAAATAGGTTCAGATCCCTGTAGCTTAAGGCTTTTGAATCCTATGAGCCGTGAGGGTTTCATAGGGAGAATTCTCCTTACGAGTCATGAGGATCTCATAAGTGTATTTTCTCCTTAAGAATCGTGAGGATCCCTAAGTGTGTTGCTTCTTTTGAGAGTCATAAGAATCTCACGCAGGTATTTTTCTCCTTATAAGGTCGAGAGGACCTTGCAAGTGTGCATGAATTTCTTTTACGAGTCTACGCCCTTTCGGGTTTTCACAGAGTCGCCGGTAGCTCTGCAGTTTTTACTCACGGAGCCCTTTCGGGTTTTCATCCGTGCCCATTTCGCTTATGGACGCACCGCTTTATTTTTTGCCGCGTTAGCCTAAGAATGCTGCGGTTCGTAGTAGTTTAGGGATGTTTCGGTTTGTAGTTAGTTTTAGGACATTTCGGTCCGTTGTTAGTTTTAGGACATCTCGGTCCGTGGCTTTAGAGGCGAGGTTTCGCTGGGCACTACTTATAGAGTTTGGACTCTGGAAGATAACGAGCGGACATAGGCGTCGTCATCTATCATTAACCTGGTTCGTGATTCGTAAGGCATAGTATTTTTTCAGGAACCGGCCGTTTATTGGCCGGAAGGGTCTTTCGCCATGCATATCCATGAGCATGTAAGCCCCACCTTGGTAAACTTTGTCTATGACATACGGGCCTTCATAGTTTGGCTCGAATTTTCCCCATTTGGCACGATTGGTGATCATAGGTCTCTTGACGACTAGGACAAGTTCTCCTTGGCGGAATATTCTCGGCCTGGTTAACCTTTCGTATGAGCGCGTCATCCTTGCCTTGTAAGCTTCCAAGTTTTGCTGCGCTATGAGACGAGTTTCATCGAGGGCATCAGGCTCCTCGAGCCGAAGATGAGCATTTTCTTCGTCCATCAGTTCATAATGAACCGCCACTCGTATAGAGGGAGCTCTATCTCCAAGGGGAGCACCGCTTCAGTGCCGAATACCAATGCATACGGCGTTGTATTTGTGGTCGTTTTGAACGTGGTCCGGTAAGCCTAGAGAGCTTCATGCAGTCTCTCAAGCCAGTCCTTCTTATTTTTGGAAACCGTCTTCTTTATGATCTTCATCAAGGTTTTGTTGAAAGACTCAACCAGACCGTTAGCTTGGGGATTATAGACCGAAGAATATCTCCAGTCCATGTTATGATGTTGTGCGAAGCGGCTGATTTTCTGACTTCTGTAGGCCAGCCCGTTATCAGAGATAATCCGTCGTGAAGTGCCGAACCGATAGATGACGTGTGTCTTGAAGAAATGGAGAATATTCTCCGTCTTCACTTCTCTCAGCAATACTGCTTCTGCCCACTTAGAGAAGTAATCGGTTGTCGCCAATATGAACCGATGTCCTCTGGATGATGCTGGTTCGATAGGCCCGATTATATCAGTTCCCCACATTTCAAACGGCCAGCTAGCCACCATTGGGTGTAGCGGATTTGGATGCTGGTGGATGAAGTCCCAGTGAATCTGGCACGAGTGGCACTGTTTCGCGTATTCGAGACAGTTCTGAATCATTGTGAGCCAATAGTAGCCCATCCTTTTGATCTTCAGCTTCATCTTTGGCTCGGCTTGATGAGAACCGCAGAGTCCGTCGTGAGTTTCTTGGACGACTCTCCTTGCTTCTTCTGATCCCAAGCATCTCATCCATAGAGAGTCGAATGATTTCTTATATAGCGTGTCATTGACGAAGGCAAAAGACAGAGCTCGTTTAATGAGCTGATGTCTTGAGGACGCATCTTCAGGTGTTCAACGGGATTTGAAGTAGTCTTTACAGACTTCTCTCCAATCCTTAGCCTTTTCCTGGTCTTTTATTTTTAGGGCCATTTTCTTGGTCGCTCCTTTTTCTTCGGACGACTCCGGAGATATTTCTTCCGGTGCAAGAACCCGACGGCTTTGCACAACGATCTTACGTCATCGAGGTTTTCGTCAGCCAGTTCTTTAGCGAGTTTGGATAACGCATTCGCTTTGCTTTTTTTAGTACGCGGTACGCTTTCCAGAACGTAGGAAGGAATTTGAGTCGGCAATTGTTGTACTCTTTCATTGTACTTCACCAACTCCGGTTTGCACATTTGATAGTCGTCGTTTACTTGACTAACAACCAGCTGGGAGACACCGTATATGAGGAGGTTCAAGACCTGCTATCAAAGCTTCATATTCGGCTTCATTGTTTGTCCTCGGCTCTGTTAAGGAAAAGGCAAAGCGCATTATCCCTCATTGTGAAGACACGAAGATAAGGCCTACCCCATATTTGATTATAGGGGAGTTATGCTTTCGCTTCTTCATGGAAGATGCCCTATCAAAGTAGAGTTCCCATCGGGTATCACTCTCTCCTCTCTCCCTGTCGATCATGTCAAACGCGTGATCGTCTGGCAATTCACAATTTAGGGGTGAATCGGCAGGTATCGGATGCTCGGCGATGGCCTGGCCTTTCACTGCCTTGAGAGGTCGGTATGTTATCGAGAACTCCATCAAGAGGAGGGCCCATTTAGCGAGCCATCCCGTTAGCATGGCTCTTGACATTAAATACTTGAGAGGATCCACTTTTGATATGAGGTGGACCTCATGCGCCAACGCATAATGCCGAAGCTTCTTTGTCGCGAAGATTAGCGCCAGGCAGTGCTTTTCGATAGGGGAGTAGTTGTTTTCTGCCCCCAGTAGAACTCGACTCAAGTAGTAAAGGGCTCTCTCCTTCCCTTGGTCGTTCTCCTGTGCCCATAGTGTGCCTAACGAGCCTTCGAGGGCAGTTGTGTACAGAATGAGGGGCTTTCCCTTGACTGGAGCGGTCAGTACCGGCAGATTCTGTAGGTATTGCTTGATTTCGTCCAGTGCGTTTTGGCATTTGTGATCCCAGACAAAAGGGGTCCCCTTCTCCGTTAAATGGCTGTAGGGGCGGCATTTTCCGGAGAGATTGATTATGAACCGGCGGATATACGCGAGCTTTCCTTGTAAAGACCGCAGTTGCTTGAGAGTTCTTGGCGGAGGCATTTCCATAATCTCCTTGATCTTTGACGGGTCTATCTCTATGCCCCGGTGTCGTACGATGAATCCTAGGGATTTGCCCGAGGAAACACCGAACGCGCATTTGAGAGGGTCCATCTTCAGATTGTATTTCCGAAGACGTCGGAACACTATCTTCAGATGCTCCCAATGTTCCTCGTGCGATTTGCTTTTCACCACGAGGTCTTCAATATAGCATTCGACGATTTCATGAATGAGATCATCGAAAATCTTCGTCATGGCCCTCTGATAGATAGCATCGGCGTTCTTCAAACCGAAGGGCATCACTTTGTAGCAGAATATGCCCAGAGGAGTCCGGAAAGCGGTATGCTTTTGGTCTTCGGGATGCATCTTTATCTGATTTTATCCTGATGAGCCGTCCATGAAGGAGAAGACTTCGTGAGTGGACGTGTTGTCTATCATCAGTTCGGTAACCGGTACGGGAAATTCATCCTTCGGACAGGCTTTGTTGGGGTCCCGAAAGTTTACGCAAATGCATTCCGTTCCATTTCTCTTCATCACTGGGACGATATTGGCAATCCATTCAGGATACTGAACTTCTTGGATGAAGCCAGAGTCGATTAGCTTCTTAACTTCGGCATTGATGCTCATTTCAAGTTCAAGTCGCATTCTTCTTGGTGCTTGTTTGACTGGCTTGACGTCCGGAGATATCGCCAATTTATGCATGGATATTTCTGGATCTAGTCCCGGCATCTCGGAGTAGTTCCATGCGAAGCAGTCTTTATACTGCATGAGCACATCTTTTAACATAGCCACCTGTTCTTTAGACAACAGCTCACTGACGAACGTAGATCGCGGATCGTTTGCCGTCCCTAAGTCGATTTCCTTAGGTTATCCTCCGTAGTGTGTATCCCATCCTCCAATTCTTGCGGCGCTGGTGGAAACCCTGAGATCATCTCGTTATCATCGTTTTCGTTTTCGAAGCACTAGGACAGGTCATCCAAGTTCTTGTGCACTCCTTCTTTTAACAGCGTTATCGCGTGGCAGGTACGAGATCGTTTCCAAGACCGGTGTTGATATTGTTCTACGCTCACCATGTACGTTGCTTTTGGCACATGCCTTTGCGATGGGGCTACCTTCCAACTGTTGGATAGAGCGAATCTGTCGAGCTGATATTGGTCTTCGACCCAGTTTTTGAAGGTGAAGCGGTCTTCAAGAGGATGTCTTATCGCTCGGTGATAAGAACAATAATCCGGGAGATGAACCTCGTTTGCCTGATTGGGGTGCTGGGACTCCGGGAGTGTCATCATTTGATGTTTCATGACAAGGTCAGAGATTCTCCTTGTTTTGTCTTGAGGGAAGGAATATGCTCGACTCATCTTTTTCGTAAGAGACGGATTCCGGCTGACCTTTTCTCGATCGCGTGGCCTTTTGGATCCGTTTTGCCATTGTCGAACGTTTTTTCCTTTCTTTGACTTGTTTTTGCCTCTGCGTCGTGCCTTTTTCTTGTCCTGGGAATGCATGGCGGGCTGACGGCGAAGGGCATCATCATCCTCTGTGGCCTGCTGAAGGAGGCAATGCGTCTTGGCTTTCTCGTAAATGGCCATTTCGCGGCTGTAGTCGTTCCGAACTTTTTGACTCGTTTCCCTCACTAGCTTATCCATCTGTTCTTCAAACAACGGACACGGCATTTTTAAGGCAGGACTGTGTTTTGGTTCAGCGTCAGCATCTTTTAAAAGAGCTTCCTCTTCTTCATCAAGGTCCTTTATAACATGGCAACCATATGACTGCTCCCGTTTCTTGGACTGGACATATCCAAACCCGATCATTTCCATTTTTTCGTTGGGCAATTTTCACTGAGTTCCAGAGAAGGCACGCCTTGGCGTCTTAGTAACCTTTTCAATCCCTCTGTGTAGTATCTGGGCAAACGGATAGGTTGAAGTTTGTCAAGCGCAGGATCGGCACCGTGCCCGACTTCTCTTTCAACTTTAGTCTCCGTGGATCAGTAGAATAAGATCGAATTTTCACCTCTTCTCCTGGAAGGAACGTAGAATGTCTGCAGCTCTTGCACACTATATGTCTCCATCGCTTTAAGCTCTCTGTAGTGTTGCTAGGGAACTAGGGTGAAATGCAAACTTTGATCATCTCCAGTGAGGGCATGCATTGATGGACGGACCGAGAATACTGCGTTGACCTCGTCTTCAGAGTCACTGCCAAAGACCAGAAAAGGGGTAGACGATCGCGGCTTGTTGCATTGGGGCGGTCCTGAATAGACTATCTCTTCCTCCTCCTCGGTATCGCTCCCAAAGACTGGAATAGTGGTGATAGCTTCCTTCTTATTCTCCGGCTTATGGCAACTTTCCGTGTCTTCAAAGTCTGGTAAGAAATACTTTGCATCTTTGCACTTTCGGACTTCATTCACGGAGAATGGGTTCAGCTCCCCTGTCATGGTATACTCGAGACCATCTTTGAAGTACTTCATAGACTGACGTTGTGTAGAAGGGAAGATTTTGTACTCCTGTAACCAAGGCCTGCCGAGCAAAGCGTTGTAGCAAGTCTTGGCGTTAATGACATGAAATTTGATGTCAGTGATGAGCAACCCAAAGCATAACATCAGTATCACAGACCTGAGCGTCCGTGATGACTGGGAGTCGAACCCGGAGATAGTGATTTTATCCTGAGCAAGGTATTGAGCGCTCATGCAGATTTCTTTTAGCACTCTCACATTTATGAGGTTGACAGAGGAACCGTTGTCAACTAAGATCTTCCCTATATTGATCTCATAGCAGTATACGGTGACATAGAGGGGATGGTTGTGCCCGCACGTTCCGAAGAGGAGATCTTCATCGCCAAAAGTGATGTCAGCTCTATGCACTTCTTCCAGCTCGTCCTTCATCTTTTCTTCGGCAAGGAAGGCTTGAAACTGGTCGGGCTCTTGTAACGCCTTGATCAGGTAATCTCGCGCCTCTTTGGATAGGAGGAGGGCATCCAAGATACTCAATTGTGAGGGTATCTTTCTCAAATGCGCTGGGACATTGTAATCCACCTTGCTTTTTTTAAGCGGTCCTTAGCTGCAAGCTCTTCGACGACTTGATCATCAAGGGCGATATCCTAAGGGACTTTTTCCTTCCCTTTATCTTTTTTGTTCATCCCTTTGTTTGTGGATCCGAGATTCTTTTCAGGCAACGTACGGCTGCGCAGCTAAATATTCTCGCAGGTCTTCATTTCTTCTGTCTCGGAAGTGGATTCCTTAAAGAGGGGACCGAGGGTTATTTCTTCGTCAGAGTAACTTCCAAAGGTGAGAACTTGTGATCCCCTGGATTCAACCATATGACAGTTGTCATTAGTTCTTCCACGTTCATCCGTCGCACTTTTTCGCTGTCGACGAGCTTCACACTTCATCCTCTTAAAGTGTTGCCTGTGAGAGACATACCCTTGCCACCATTTTTTAAAGGCCATGCATTCTTCGGTAGGATGTGCAATCCCCTGATGATATAAGCAATAGGTGGGATGTACATCCGCTTCGTCAGGGTGTATGCTGCCAGAAGTATTCCCTTTGAAAGGTGGCAGCTTCATTCCCATGGACAAGGCTTTGGCGAACCGTTTCCTTGTTTTAAGTTTGCTTTTTTTCTGCGGTGGATGTGCTTTGATCTGGTGGGAGTGTTTTGCGAACCATACCAACCGCGAATTCTTCAAATTGATGCCGATTCCTGGCCCTTTCGAATATGGCCATTTCGCATTCTTGATCAACCTTGCTCTTTTGACGGGCTTCGTTCAGCAGCATGTCGATCATTTCGCCAGACGGTTCTAAGGGTTTTGGCTCCAATCCTGCCCCCAGCTCTTTTATGTTGTCATCTAATGCCGAGTGAGCTCCTTCGTTAGTTAGCGATGGATGAGAGATCATGTAGCAAATTGCCATGTCATCCTCATATTCTTCTGATGAGTCATCTCCACCGTCGTTTTCGTTATTTCCGCTTTCAAGAATATTGTTGAGAGATTCTCGGAGTGTGACCGGGGTTCGCGCTTTTTGGTTGTATTTCTCTAGCGAGTCAATATGTTTTTGCAGGTCTGTGCGCTTGTCATCAGGCTTCATGGGCTTTTTGGTCTTCTTCTTCTTCTTCTTCGAAGTCTTTGACGGTTGGGCCTGAGCGTTTTGACCATCTCTACCAATTCTTGGCGTCGGGCATGGTTTCAGCATTCCCTTAATGATCTCAGGTTCTAGCGGGCTTCTCCACCCAAACGCCGGGCAAGTTTGGAGACCTTTCAGCATTCGTTTTGTTTTGGCTGAAAGAGTGGCCTCCCATGGAGCTTCTTCTATAAAAGAGCACGATTCCCTTGGCGTGTCTATCTTTTTAAGAGCGTGTGGCTGTGGCGGGCTTACCTTCCAATTCTCAGACAGCGCGAATCTGCCCTGTTGGTATTGGTCCTCAATCCAGCCTTTGAAGACGAAGCAATCTTCGATTGGATGGCCTACTGCTCGATAGTAAGGGCAGTAATTAGAATTGTTGGCATCGCCCGGCTGCAGTGGACGTCTTGGATCTAGCAGATTGATGTGCCTGTTGCGCACCGCCAGCTCGAATAGTCTCCTTGTTTTATCCCGGGGAAACGAATAAGGGCGTTTAACCTTCTCGTTGAAGAATCGGTGTCTATCGTTTTGGCGATCAGCTGGTTTTGGACCACTGGGCAGCTGCTGAGTATTGGCGACGAAGGTCGCTTTCCCTTTTCCCTTTTCATTTCGAGGCTCCATTTTTTAGGAAGACGGTATATGGCTCATCCGATCCATTTGGGCCAGCTTTTCCATCAAGGCCTAGAAGGTAGTTGGCTTGAAAAACATCATGAACTGGAATATGGTTGCCTGCGGCTCGAGGGTACCCACGAACATGCCTACTGCAGGACCTTCTTCGATGCGTTGTTCACATCTCGACCATAGGTTCCGCCATCGTATTGCATACTGAACCCATGTTTCCCCCACCTTTACCCTGGCATTGATCAATGCTGTGATTGGGGTGCGTTCGCTAGCGCTTGCGAAACGCTGGGTGAATAGCAATTCCATCTCCGTAAAAGTTTTGACGAAGTCATTGGGAAGCTCTGAATAATATTCGAACGTCGTCTCCGCCATGCTGCCGATGAATTGGCGAAGCAGTAGCTTATCATCACCTCCAATGTTGCCGCACAGAGTCCTAAACTGAGCGACATGTTGATGGGGATTGCCTATCCCCTTGTATACGTGGAACTTAGGAATCGTGTATCCTGGCGGGTACTTAATCTGATCATACCAGCTTGGATATGGTCGCCCAGTTCTGACGACTTGGCCAGCGGCTTCGTTTGCTTGACGAGCTTGTATCTGTTGAGCTATATTATCATCGAGCACCACTTTCGAGATTGTTTCCTCCTTTGTAGCTGAAGAGGCCGGAAGAGGGTTTGGTGTCTCCCCTCTATCGTCTTCAATTATTACTGGAGGCTCTTCGGCTGGAGGGTCCAGCTGGATCATCATGCCCACTATATCTTGGAACAATAGCGCCATTTGTTTTATGTTGGCCACTTGTTCCGCGGCCTCTTTGTCTTTCCTCTCGAGCATTCTTCGGAGGAACTCGGCATCAGTTTCCTGTTCTTGGCGCTGCTCCGACGATGTCTCCAGGCTTACTTTTGGCCTAGTGAGTGCGGCCATGGTTGTCAGTATCTCCTGGAGCTTTTTCTATTGTTGCTCCTGAACCTTTGTCACAGGTCATGTAAGTGGTAAAAGACACGTGGAGATGCGACTATCCTCTTTCTCGGAAGCCATGTAGATGGTGTGCACTACCATGGCCCCAAACTTGGGGCATTTGGATTCAGTGCCTTTGCGATCCATCGCAGACGTAGGGATCTTCTCCGGCCTTCTCCTTTTATGGACGGTCGAAGCTGAAGGGGCTGTAACGGGCACCCATGCTTTTCGTGGTACGACGGCGATAAGATGGTCCTCCTCTTGCCGAACCTTCATTTTCTTCTGCCGGCAGGAATAATCTTTGTCAATCACAGAGTCTTGGACTTTTCGCCAGACCCTGTGGATTTTAGAGGACAGCCGCTGAAGAGGCTACTCCGGCTTCGCCTTTGTAACGTTCTCCACAGGTGGAGGATACTTTTTCAACACGGCAGTTGGAGAGTTCTTGCGCACCCTCTTGAGCGGCTCAAAGCTGTTCCCAGTTGGAACATCAGCCTCAATTTCCACTATTGGAGCTAGTGGAGTCAGTCCAGAAGGAGAACTTCCCCTAGCCTTCCTCACTCGATGCCAATGACGATGTCAAGCATGTCGTGCGGTCGGGATCATCTCAGTTACGGGGGTGGCTTCATCATGCCCCCTATCTGGTGAAGGGTTGCTGCCGGTGCCAGCCTATCGAAGACTGACGTCCGCTGAGAAGAAACGTCCAACCTATCGAAGACTGACTTTTGAGCAGGGAAAACAGGCTTGGTGACTTCGCCCGAAGCGGGAGTCGGAGCGGACAGTCTTGTGAAGACCGATCCTTTAGCAGGAGAAGTCTCTCCGATGACTTCGTTTACTGGGGCCGGAATGGCTATCTGCTTCGGGGGCTTCTTCATGGGCCCACTTGAGTTCTGGCCTAGCCTGTTGAAGACCGAGGCATTGGACTTGGATGACCCATTGAGGGAGGTCATGGTAGTTTTTAGTCGATCATAGACCGACTTCTTTGGAGCTTCCTGTGGTGGCATTGGGGAGTTGAAGCTTATTGGCGGGAGCATGGTCCCGAAGAACAGTCCAGTGGTGGCCTGATTCACCTGATCCACCGGCATGGTGAATATAGAGGCCGCTTGAGGCCCATAGGTCACTCCTCCAGCGAGGACGGAGCGGGAGTTGTTGTTGCAGTGGGTGCAATTGGAAGCTATTTTCTCTACACGGGAGGACACCAAATCTTAGTATCTCGAATCTAGGGGCAACCATATCAAACCGCGATTCGTTTGCGAACACGACATACGAAATGTGTAGTGGAAAGAGGAAAAGGTCCCACCGGGCGTGCCAGAATTTGTTTACCGCCGAAAGATGCGACAGGGACGTTGGGACGTTGGGACGTCCGGCTTGAATTTTGAGGGCATATGCTATTTGGTTTTATCTGTCTACCTCTCCGAAGATACCAAGTTGATTTATGGCACCATGTATCAGAGGTTTGAATAGATGCGGCCGATGTAGCAGACTTCGTCAGATTCCCCCTCATTGTGAGGTTTTTTTTTATTGTGGAGGCTCTCTTCCCTGCATGCGCAAGCCCTTGCAGTTAATTACGTTACCGCGTAGGGATAACCACTTTCTCCTTCTCCAAATGTTCACTTCATGTCGTGTGTGTTTATTTTGTTTTTTGGTTGCCCGTGGATTGTATATGGAGAATAATTTATGTTGTCACCCGTAGGGCGTGGATTAGTCCAAATCCGTATTTTCTTAGATTTGGGTTTGGGTTGGTTTAAGGATCATTAATCTCATTTGAAACTAAGATCAACTTAAACGTTTGTTAAGGATAAGTTAGTCTAATTTCAGACTAAGTTCTACCTAACAGGGTTTTGGGATCATTTAGATCCAACAAAAGAGCATTTGAGCTCTATTGTTTTAGTTTAGGGACATTGCGGTCCATTGGGTTTAAGGACATCATAGTCCGTGGCAGTTTAGAGACATCATAGTCTATGAGTTTAAGGACCTCATAGTCCATAAAGTTTAAGGACATCATAGTCCATGAGTTTAAGGACCTCATAGTCCATAAAGTTTACAAGCATCATAATCTGTATGGTTTAAAGGCATCATAGTCTGTGGGGTTTTGGTTTAACCAGTTTGGGGATGCGCCAAAAGTTATTGGTTATTGGGACCCTCCATCTCTCTGAAGACGTTGAAGGATTACAACGACATGTATCAGAGGTATGAAGAGATGTACCCTTGAACCAATGTCCCGATTTGGGGAAATGGGATGAACATCAGTTTAGATGCCATCTGTTGGGAGCTTATTAGCTGTCTTTGGAACTGAGATCGGTTTTGGAGACCCTGAGCCTGAGAGGCTCAATTGATGGTCCTTGGAAAATTTGATCTGAATATGGCTAATGTTAGCCTTCCATAGTGTTCAACACTAACATATTTATTCAGCGCTCACGTGCTCCCATATGAGGTGTTTCAAATAGTGTTAAACACTAAAATTCTGAGGCGCTCACGTGGGGTCACGTGGGGTGCTTGAAATAGTGTTAAACTTCAAGAATTTGAAGCGCTGCTTCTTTGGGTTTATTCTTTTGTTCTTTCCTGAGCGGCAAGCGTTGTTGGGTCACGCGAGATCACGTGAGGCGACCCAAAAGTGGGAACTACCTCCGATTTATTCCCTTTTTTGTTTCAAGCACTACTATGGGGTCATGTGTGATCACGTGAGCCAATTTCGATTATTCTCTTTTGTTCATCACAGGCGCTCACGTGGGAGCACGTTATCGGCTGTTATCATGTTGGGTGCCAATCCTTTTACGTGCATGGAGATCCTGAGTTTCGAGACTTTCAAGCCCATTGTTTTATGAGAATTTGATTCTTGGGATTTAGTTTTTCTCTTAGGTTTGGAATCTGTATGACAGAATCTCCCCGATGAGAATTAAAGTCTCAACTTATGAGGAGATCTGCTTCTGCAGATCTTTTACCATAAAGGAAAACTAAGTTCTCATAAGAAGGGTTAAACCCATGTTTCATCAGAGGAATTAAATTCTTAGGAATTAAATTCCTACATACTTTTATGAGAGAATTAAATTCTCTGAACTTAGATCTCCCTCTATGTTTTAGATCTGCATGGCAAAATCTCCCCGATGAGAACTAAATTCTCAACTTATAGGGAGATTTGCTTCTGCAGATCTTAACCGGAAGAAGAACTAAGTTATTTTTTAGAAGAGTTAAACTCTTACGGAGGTGAAAAAGAGATGAGATATTCTCTGTGTTTTTCTCCTTCTCTTACCTCGGATTTTTCTTTTTATTTTAACTTGAAGTTTTTGAGGGGGTTCCTTCTCTCTCTTTCTGTCTTCTGAGAACTCGAAAACTTCTTCTTTTTCTTTTTTCCTGCTCTTATTTATAGGGGAAAGAAATGAATCAATTTGTTTTAGAAAATATCTCATTGAGAGATTTTGATTGATTTTCTAATCAACCAACAAGATCTTTTAGATCGCATGGTGAATTTTATTCACCAGAAGATATTTCTTTTGTTGTTCTTAGCAAGTTTAGAAAGATATTTCCTTGCACGGAATTTTTCTGTAAATTTATGATTTTTGATCGCCATTGGATCTTTAATCCAACGGCGCTCTGTTTTACAAAGCGTAATCTTTCTTGTTTAGAAAGATCCAAGGAAATACTTTCCAAATAAGGCTTTTGGTCCCTTTTAATTAGAATTTACTTCTATTGGTTCAGAAGGCATGTGAGTCTATCACGTAATTAAGCCCACAAAAAGGTGTCACGTGTTATCACGTGAGTGTTCTTTTGTCCAATTGTTTGCTTTATTCAGGCGCCAATATACTTTTTCTATAGAGGCCACGTGTTGTCACGACCCGCTTCCCAGTATACGGACAGAGGACGCGATGAGGCCGCTACGTATTTACTGTAAAGTAAATACGCTAAGCGTATCTAAGCAATATAAATGTAAAATCATAAGAGACAAGATATAATAAAACAACAACTTTATTTATTCACATTCTTTCTGTACAATACATGAAAAGTAAATACAACTGAAATAAAGCATTGCCTAAACAATGGCAAAAATAAAAAGTACTGAAATGGAAAGTGTACAATGAACTAGAGCTCGGGGTCTTCACTGAATTGGTCCAAGTCTTCACTCGGGGACTCGATCTCTGACGTGTCCAGATCACCTGACGACATTCAAAGAAAAAAGAAAGAGAATGTCGTCAGCGAACAGATCGCTCGGTAAGTTCCAAAGATAAGGAAGAAGTAGAATAGACAAAATAAGAAGGTAGCTTTTAAAGTTGTAGTATATTCTTATAATATTGTGTTAACACTGTTGTTTGTAGCTTGGTACAGAAGAATGTCAGTGTATACGAGAGGGGTCTCTATATGCTAGAGACCAGGGCAAACGGAATATAGAGTACAAGGCTCCGTTAGAAAGCCTGGAACAACGGCAATTGGATACGGTTAGGTGTCTTAAATCTTACAGTCTCGTGCCACTTTTAACACCTTCCGTACCAGTCTACCCCTTAAACCCCGTGTTATCTTGATTGTATTGTTGTATTGTATCGCAACTTAAATTGTTTTGTAATATAGATTATATAATTGGAAGACTTAACGAAACCATGATATCAGTAAACGAATGTAACTGTATAATCATGTAAATGGGTGTAACTGGAGAATCATGTAAATGGAATGTATATCCATGGTTCGGTTCAGTCAAGTTGTATAGATTGTTAGATTGATTATATGGAATAATGGATTCATGTTGAATTGTAATATTGTAGATTGTAGATTATAGATTATAGATTGTACTTGAATCATATTCAAATCAGATTATTAAAGAGACTTATCTGAGTCAGACAATTAGAAAAGTAAATTAAAGTCCTGATTGTTTTGATGTTATCGGTAACCGCTGCACATGGGCGGCAAGATTTGTGCCTTTTTCAAAGACGATTACCGTGTTGATAACATCATTTTTTAATTGTCTACCTTAGATAGGCAAGCACCCACTTCTCCGGCTCCCTGAGGCTCAAGAGATTGGTCCCGCTTAAAGCTATGTTTACTAGGGTCCTTAGGTAATTTATAGAACTTAAGGGGTTTTATGTAAAAATACTTTTGTATAGTTTTTAAAATACTCCCCAAGTATTTAGTTATCGTCTTTAGAGTTGTAATAAATGTGGATTTTATACATATGCCATTTCAATTGAGAATAACTTAATTTTCATAATATATGGTATTAAAGTGTAATATTAAATTTGTATGGATTTCATGGTATTTTAATGTAAACTGATTCATGTGATTTTTGAAAAGAGTTGCAATATTTATATTCTTACAAAATAGATCTTTTAATGTTACATACATACATACATACATACATACATATATATATATATATATATATATATATATATATATATATATATATATTTATATAAAAATAATTTTAATATATATATTATAATTCTAAAAATCTCATTTTCTTAAGATGTCGTATTTTAAATCTTTCGAGACCGAATACTCCTTGCGGAGGTCTGCATCTTGCACTACTAAACTCGAGGATGTGTGATAATCTGCACCATCCCGAACGGGTTCCCCAAATGGGTTGTAGCGGCGCTTTGCAAAGATTTGTATAAAATACTAATCTTTTAGAAAATGGTTCTAATAGTAATGGTATTTATTTGAAAAGGTGTCGTTTTCCCGTATTCTATGTTTCTAAGGGTATTGTACTATATTGCATATGAGTGTGTGAGGAGGTAGGTCATTACCGTGTGATCTACTTAAAGGTATAGCAAGTTTAATGGTTTAAATGTCGAAAATGAAACTATATGGTATTTTAATGAAAAAGTACGGTAAAATGGAAATAACAATTTCTTTTGATATAGAACTTGTTCAATATGATTAGTTAGTGTTTAATAGTCAACATGAATTGGTTTTAGCATAATTGTATTAAAGAAAAGTGAGGTTTTAGGAAGAAACCGAATCGGACATCGGATTTGTTCTGATTCCATCGGGTTTTGTAATTCCGTATTTTTAGAAAAAGAATAGAGAAGATGGATGGGGACTTACGAGTTTAGATAACAGAGGAGAGGAAGGGGAGACGAGAGGAGTCGACGGTGCGTCGTTTCGTCGCCGGAAGCTCCTAAGGTCGTCGTCGGAAGATGGCCGGAAAATTCGCCGGAACTTCGCCTTTCGCTTCTTCCAAAGTACACTCGGATTTCTAGGAATTTCTTGAGAGTTGGCTCAGAATTTTGGGGTGAGGGGGTAGTGTTTAGGGGTGGTATTTATAGAGTTAGGCTAGGGTTATGGTAGATGAAGAGTTTAATTAAAAATTGTAAAAATATATTAAAATGTATTAAAAAATAGAGTAAATGAGGCTTTAAAAGAACTATGGAAATGGTCTGAGGAAATAAATTATACAGGTGTGTAGGGAATGTGAAAAGACACAATTTTCATGTTGGGGTCATCACCAGAATCGGCCGACTCGGCCGTAACTCGGCCATGACTCGGTCGGAGGCCTGAGTCGGCCGAGTCGTGGCCGATTGGGCCGATTTCCGGCCGAGTCAGGCGGCCAGAATCCCCCCCGACGGTTCATCTATCCTCTAGCAATATTACATTTTTGGGTGTAGTGGAGGTTTTTGTGAGATATGCACGTGTAAACTCTTGGTATTCTAAAAGTTTAAAAAAAAAATCAATATTAAAAATAATGTGGGGTATGGGATTTGAACTCTGGTGGCTTGGTTCAGCAGTGCAAGGTATTACCAATAAGCTACAAGCTCCTTCTTGTAATTAATTAGCAAAACAAGTATTTAACTTGTGCTAAGGAAAAAGTACCCCTTTCTTTAAATTTTGAAAAAAATTGCAAAGAAAGTTGTACAGGAAATTTGAGGTTGTTACACGTGTCTGTACGTAAGGCCCAGTTTTAGCTTAGTTTTTTCAAGCACAGTGCCTATCACGTGTGGGCACGTGATGCTCTATTTGGGGACCTTTTCCCGTTGCTTTATTTATTTATTTATTTTCCGTAAGGGAACATGTATGTGTGTGCATACACACGCACACACAAACATACACACGCACACACGCATGCACACACATACACACACAAACACGTACACGCACGCACACACATATACACACAATCACAAAACACTCAGACACACACACATATAAACAAGTCTAAACCCTAACCCCAAACCCTAAATTACACAAACTTTTAAATGTTTTAGATTCGACATGCCACTGTTGCGGCTCCGACTCCGCAAGCCACTACGTAGGCTGTGGCTCCGGATCCGCAAGCCACTACTTCGGTTGCGGCTGCACAGGCTACTCCTTTGGCTTTGCAAGCCGTTTCTTCGGCTCTGCATCCTACTGGTTCGGCATAGCAGCCCACCCCCACTCCAGACGATCCAGTTCTCTAGTTTTTGTCGGCTCGGGGCTACAACGAAGACTAGCTGTGCCGGATTTTCCAGATACTTGAAGATGGAGCATCTGAACCGAGCCAGTAGCGATGTATTTATATTTTTTCATTTCTGTGCCATGTATGTACTATATTTGATACGTATTGTATATCTTGGATATTGTTTGTTGTATATTTTGATTTTTTATTCTGATTTTGCATTTCTTTGGTTATTTCGTTATATATATATTATGCGTGGGATATTTTGGATAAATATTTTTTTATTCATGTGTGCTATATATATTATTCTATACATAGCGGAAAGAAAAAGGGAGAAGGATATTAAAAAAACATTTTTTATTTTCCCCTATGATCATAACCATAGGGGCTAAATATTAGTTTTTCTTATATTTATCCCATACTTTTTTCTTATATTTATTCCCTACGGTTAGAACCATATGGGAAATTACTTGCCCCCACAGTTATAACCATGGGAGAAATTTAAAAATAAATTAAACATAAATTAATTTTTTTTAAAACTTAGCCTGGACGGTTTAATCCGTAGGGGCAAATATGTACCCCTACAGACTATTCTGTAGGGCAACATATTACTATTTTTTCAGATAATTTGGAAAAAAAAATGCCCCTTCGGAATAAACCATAAGGGTAGAACGGTTATCACCGTATGGGCAAATTTTCAACTGTAGGGGTATATACTTGCCCCTCGGATTTTGCCCACACGGTTACATATTTAGCCCCTACGGTTATAACCGTAGGGGCAGTGATTTGCCCCCACGGTCATAACCGTATGGGCATCCCATCTTTGCAGTAGTGGTTGATACTCACACTTAATTCTGTTTTCCTATGAATTCTCTGGTTTTAAAGATGTATTCTTGTTGAAATGAAAAGTCCAAAAGTTTTGAGAAGTTCGTAGGATATAAGAATAAAGTAGAGAACCAAATATTGGAAGTGTCAAAATTCTTTAAAGTGTTCAAGGATATGGATACTTATACTAGATATTTCGTAATTGAGAATTTGATTCTCTCTCAGATTACTCATTCGAGGGTTCTCTCCTTGATAAGTAATGTTGAGTAGTTTTGTTCATTTAGGGATATGCACTGGAAACAGTTGCATGACAATTGAATATGGTTCCCTCTAAATTTGTGCCTATGATTTTATATGTGATATAGAATGAGAATATATTTTAAGGTTGTTAAGATATGGAGTTATCCTGTTTATGCTTAAAAACCCAATCCGGACAAACTCAAGGCACGTTTCGGTAATAGGCAGTTTTTAGGTTATCCCAAATTTTAGCAAGGGTTTAACTTCTAGCATTTTCGGGATCAAAAGTTGTTTTGTTCTCGACACACCATCTTGTTAGAAAAGGAATTTCTTTTAAAAGAAATTAGTGGGAGTATGATAAAATTGGAAGTGATTCCAGAACCACAAACGGTTACTGAAAATTTAGTAGAACCTGGAGATTCAATTGGCTCTGATAAACCTTATCCACTTCGCAGATTTAGTAGGTAAGCTCAGCCACCCGAGAGGTATTTCGGTTTCCTCATAGACGATGATGAGGAGACTTGCATCATGTGATGATGACCCTGCTAGTTATCAACAGGTCATAGGAAGTGGTGATTTCCGACTGATGGTTGGATGCCAAAGTTATCCAAGTTGTACTCCATGCACTACAATAAAGTATGGACTTTATTGCATGCTCCTGAAAGGGGTAAAACCCATGAGGAGCAAGTAGATCTTTCGAGATTAGTGCAAATGGAAAAGTAGTAACCTAATAAAGCTAGAATTATAGTGAAAGATTTTCATCAAATTCCCGATATGGATTGTGATGAAACTTTTATTTCATGGTCTGTGCTGAAGTCGATACGGATATAACTTGGCACAGCTGTTCTTCATAACTATTATATCTGACAGTTGGATGAATATAACGTCTTTCTAAATATGTATTTAAAATGATACGCGTATATGACTCTGCCAAAGGCTTAACATAATCAGTGAGAGCAGCGGAAGGTGTGCAAATAACTTACGTATATTTATAGACTAAAGCAGGCATAGCAAAGGTGGATCATCCGTTTTGATGTCATGGTCAAAGTGTTTGATTTCATCAAAATTATAGATGAACCTGGTATTTGTAAGAAGGATATAGGGAGTACTTTCATGTTACTTATACTGAATGTAGATGAAAAACTCTTGATAGGAAGTGAAGTTCCTATACCACAGTTCTGTCAAACTGTGGTTATCATAAATATTTCTCCATATAGGATTTGGATAATATATCAACTGATTCTGATAACTAGGTCTATATAGATAGATCTAGTAGGAGTTTTTAGGATTGTCCCAACTCAGGTAAGATGACACCATTCTAAAACGGTTTCGAATGGACGACTCAAAACGTGGTAGTGTACCCGCATGTGGAAGAGTCGCTCTCTTTAGAGAGATTTCATGTACCATACTAGATATTTCTTTTGTACTTGATGTGGTAAGAAGATATTAGTCTGATCCTGGAGAAACAAAAGGGACCAATGAATACCATAAAAGGATGTTCTTGGTGTATGGTAATGGCAGCCTCCATCATGAGGCGGTTACTGATTCGGGTTTCCAATGTGACATGATTGACAGAGTTTCTATCATGAGTTATGAGTTTACTCTCTTTAATGGGAGCAGTATATTGGAAAGAATTCCAAGCAGTATACTGGGGTAGTCATAGCGCTGGGTGCTGTTTATGAATCAGCTGTGGATGCAGCCCAGAAGTTGCTAGATAAAATTGTTCATTTGTGAACATGGTCCCATCGTCTATCCAAGAAAATTCTAAGGCATATATCGCTCAGTTCGGGAGATAGTTGATCTCTGCGAAGTTGAGAAATATATATATAAAGAAAGATTCATTGCAGTGGATCCACTCACTGAGGTTGTTCCTCGAACACAGTTTGTGAAACTGTTAGTAAAGAAGTTGGGTATGCGATATCGCAATAATTGGTCTTAAGTGCAAGTGGGAGATTATTGGATATAGGTGCGCTCAAAGAAATTATTGTAATTGTAGGAGGACCTATACAGAAAAAACAATTTTATGCAAGATGATAGTATGCTATCTAATTTGTCTTTATCATTCATGATAAAGCCCATAGGATATTTTCTTGACCACCAGGATTATGATAAGGATCATATTAGTAGCGCCTGGGTAGTCTATAAGCACATCCTTAAACGTCCCTAGTCATAGGAATATCGAAACTGGGCATCGATATACTAGAGTAGACTAGTGTGTATGTTTCTTGACCCCGACCGAGGTAATGGTTGATCCCATAATCATTAGCGTTTGACATTAAAGATTGTATACATGTGCTTATTAGATGAATGAGTTTCACTGGACGGACTCACCAAAGAACTCATAGATGGGATTATACATGTCGTCAGATAGCAGTTCTCTAGTGACATGAGTATAAGGTAGTCTGTAAGCCTAAGATCACCATAGTATATTGTGTATGTTCCTACTGTGCTTTGATTACTACTTTACCACGACTTTAAAGATTCGTGCAAATAGGTTTTAGTTGGGTACAGTCCCGAAGCACATGAAGGCGGTGAGCGATCAAAGTGATTTCGTCTCTCCTGGTATAAGGAGTCGAGGCCGTGTTGTGCAAGATCGACTATAACCATAAGTTCTTGGCTAAGGCAGTTGATATTTACTGATAAGTGTTATCGGTGTTTTCTCGGGTGGTTATGAATTCATGATTGACACGACTTATCGGGTTATTAGGAGTCTGACGGTTTTCCACCTCCTGGACTCGATATACGACACTCTAAGACGAAGAGACCGGACTGTATGGAGATTGTCACTAATATGCTCTATAGGATTTCAGATGAGCTAGCTTATCGATCATCTTTTCGTTCAATACCTGGGTAGCCGTTACGTGCAGCTAGTACCACTGGCGCGCTTGTGGGTTAAGGATATGATCATGACCTACTGCCAGCATATTGACGAGTCTTTAGAGTCCCACACAGAGTATTCCCGGCATAAGCAAAACGATGTAGAGTACGTATAGGGATATGTACGAGAGTTCGATAACACACGTATATTTGATACACATTTCGTTTCGGATGGTTTACGATATTAGTCGGTATATGGTGATATAACCAGATTATTAAATCAAGTGTTGGTTTAATAATTGTGTGTGTGTATTAATAGCATTATTACTCTTTTTCCTCTCTCTTCATATAGTAATATTTGTATATGATACAAATATTATAGCTTGCGTGTATTTTGATACATACAAGTTATGTAGGATACACATACATCATAGTTGTGTGTATGAGACACAAACATGATGGAATGAAATAATATCAACCATTTATTATAAAGGTTAATATGAAATGAGTGGTTTCTTTTAAGGTTTACTTTAGATATTTTATTATATATATATATTTATCTAAGGATAAAAATGGCTAAGGGTGTGATTTATCTCATGAGTTCTCATATTTTTCTCAATTCTCTACTCTCTCTTGAGTTTTCATGTGTGAGAAAAAGAAGAGGAAAATGAGTAAAGAAAACCAACATCATCTACTTTAACTTTTTTAGCAAATTAGTTTAGATAGTTACTTCACTTGCTTTCTAGTTGGAGAAGTAGAGCTTTTGTTAGAGGGAACTCAAGGTGGATCATCTTCGACATAGACAATCGTCAACCTAACTCGTTCCAACGATCCATATGATCTCACGAATAGAAAGACATGACTACAAAGGTTGTTTCTCTCTATCTCTTATATAGTTTTTCTTGTATGCAATTAGTAGTGAATGTTGATCGTGTGAATGGTTTGCGGTGTTTGATCTCTTTAAAAATTTTGTTATTGCTTCCGCTTGGTCCATGAGTGTCACGATCATGCACCACATTACCTTACACATAGTTGGCAGGGAAGAAAGGGTTGAGGCGATGAGGAGCCATGTAAAGAATCCTCATAAGGATCAAGAAGTTTTGGATTTAAAAATTTTTAGGCAAGAAAGTCTGGGCGAGAGAAAGACGAAGATGAAGATGGAGATAAAGAAGAGAGAAAGAAACCCTAGCTTTTCATTTATATATATCAGTTTTCACCGACCGATGGGAACCACCTAAGTATCGAAGGTGTCTCGGATGAACGACACATAGCCCACTACTTCCGCCATTTCTAAATATTCAAAATGATATGACAACATGGGCATCAACATGCAACAGGCCATCATGGGAAAAGTACGGAGAGAATTTAAAGCAGATCTTTCAATAGTTACGCATCACTTAGCTCAGGACAAAACCAAAAGAAGGCTTGGCCAAGTGCTTCATGAGGAGGCAATTGTTTGCATAGGTAATCAATTTCCTGATCCAAAGACCCATTAAAGAAATAATTCGGCTTAGCAAGAGCATTAACTACAAAGGGCTCAGGAAAACGGGTCAGATAGATATCTTGGGTTTGGCCTGCTAGACAAGACTTGACTCCCAAGCAAACCATGAGCTATAAAAGATCACTCAAAAGTAGTGAAAAGGGGATCTAAACAAAATCAATAAAAAAAACTAATATAGAAATTAGGTCTAGTTTCCTCTCCGGCGGCTATGGCCGCGAATTTGGTAGATAACTGATCTTCGATCACAACCACCATCGAGGCCCTGCTCGGGATCGAGAAGTCCAGCCCTCTCCGACAGGTAATGCCTCTTTTGTCCTCGATCTTCCACCGATAACACTAGATCAGACGGCCTTCAGCCCTAGCACCGGCGTATAGCCAATCCATGGCTGATCGTGCCGGTGTAGTGTAATATTTCAGAAAAATATAAAATAATATTTGTGGATTTAAATAATAAAATAATAAATTTCACGAATATTATATGAGTATAGATTTGAGTTTTCGTATAATGGTATGATTATATACCTATATTTTTAAAAAATAATTAGAATTTAAAATAAATTATTAATGCATTTATTTGATTTGGGCATTTTACAAATTAATATATATTATTTACATACAAGTTGAATGTTAAACTTGATTAGTATTTCACTAATTAGACACTAAACAAAATTTATTTTGTTAACTATGTGTTAATGTGCCATGACACATTTTACATTCTATTTTTGCATGGTTTTATTTTCCTTTTTGTTTTTCCATTTGTAAAATAGAAAAGAAAAAAAAGAATAAATGAGAGCGGGGACATAGAGATGACATGAGTTATGAGGAGAGAGAATGAGAGGGAGAGAGGGGGGATGGTTCTAGTAACCATTTAATCTTCTTCATCTCCTCTCCATTTTTCTTCAACTCCTCCTTCTTCTTCAACTCCTCCACCACCCTCTACCACCATGTACCACCCTCAAAACCATCTCAAAACTATCCTAAACCTTTATAAAAAAATGTTCCTCGCCTCATTACAAGCATCTTGGAGTGATCAAGTTTGAGTTTTGAACACTTTTGGCCAACTAAGAATTTTCTTGTGTTGCCCCATGAGGTAATAACTCCATCTTCAGATTAGTTTTAATGTTTCCTAACCTCATATATTGGTTTAGAGTTAAATAGGTTATGTTTTATGAACTTGGAAATTTCTAGAATGATTTTTAGTGGATATTATGGGCAGTGGTGATATAATTGAGGTTTAGTTAATGACCACAACTCTATTAGTGAGAGAATCCTTGCCCAAACATGAGCTTAGAAGTTTCAAACTTGAGTTTAGAATTTTCCGATATCAGTTTTATTGAACTTGTGGTGATCAATTAGAATCTAGGATGACTCAGGGACTCTGAAAATTTATTAGAAGATATTGAGAAATGTGCAGACACATACAAAGCCACCCTAGAAACCCGAGCCCAATCCACCATACTGTGACCGCAAATTTATTTGAATTAGCCGCAATTTGCGGTCCAATTTTCGAGATAGGGTCTGAAATTTGGTCTATAGCTCACTTTTTAGATAACTAGCCTACCCTATATGCCAAAAAGTTTAATTTCACCTTAAGAAAAATCTGGAGTCATTTTACTTGTTTTCTGTCGATGTTTTCCGATATTTTGAAACTTGGTTTTTTTGTATTTGTGTTTTGACTCGGTCGTTTGACGTTCGTACGTCAACGTCGGGGGTAATTTTGTTCTTTTAGCACGCGTTGACCATATGTTCTAGCCTATGTGCGCTTCGCTTGTCGTATCGGTTTTCGAATTTGATTTTGATGCGATACAATACGCTTTGAATTGCAGGTACAAGCTCGTGGACTTTCGGGACGACGAAGAAGGACAAGGCATCCATCGGGATTGACTAGAGTAAGGTATTGTAAGTGAGTAGATGTATATCTACGGGGGAAATAGGGTGAATGGCGTATAGCATCCCCGCAACCGTAGTATTAGCGTATATATGTGTATATATATACTTAGGATACAAATACATAGCTAATAGTGCATCTAGAATATTATATGTGATAGTAGTATACTAGTAGAATGACATATCCATAGTACTAGTTCATAGCCTATAATTTATATCTACTCATGAAAGTATATAACTACATATATTTACATTACAATACGATATGATGAGGATAAGATCCAATATGATGAAACGAGTCGATATGATATGATATGATGATATGATGCGATATATATACATGATGCGATACGAGATGATATGACGTGTGATGATATATGACGAGATGAGATGATATGATGTACGTGACGATAGATCTGTACTACTTGATTGATGATATCGTACGATAGATTATACCGTACGTGATATGATGTACGTGACTATAGATCCATACTATTTGATTGATAATATCTTACGATGGAATATACCTTACGTGATATGATGTACGTGACGATATATTCGTACTATTTGATTGATGATATCGTACGATGGATTATACCGTACGTGATATGATGTACGTGACTGTTTCCCTCCGAACGGCGGCCGAGACGTGAGGACGTCTTGTCTGAGATTCGGGGCAGATGCTATTTGGTTTTATCCGTCCACCTCTCCGAAGATGCCAAATTGATTTATGGCACCGTGTATCGGAGGTTTAGACGGATGCGGCCGATGTAGCAGACTTCATCAGATTCCCTCTCGCTTGAGGGGTTTTTGATTGTAGGGACACTCTTCCTTGCAGGCGCAAGCCCCTGCAGTTAATTACGCTACCGCATCGCGGTAACAACTTTCTCCTTCTCCAGAATTTCACTTCGTGTCGTGTGTGTTTGTTCTGTTTGTGATTGCCCGTGGATTGTATACGGAGACTAAGTGATGTCGTCGCCCGTAGGACGTGGATTAGTCCAAATCCGTATTTACTTAGATTTGGGTTTGGTGTTTTAGTTTAAGGATACGTTAACCATATTTAGGCTAAGATCGACTTAAACGTTCATTAAGGATACGTTAGTCTGATTTGAGACTAAGATCAACTTAATGGATCGTTTGGATCCGACAAGAGAGCAATTGGCTCTATTGTTTAGTTTAATGACGTTGCGGTCGATAGGTAGTTTAAGGACGTTGCGGACCATATTCCAGTTTAGGGACATGGTGGTCCATATTCCAGTTTAGGGATATAGAGGTCCATATTTAGTTTAAGGACGCTTGAGTCCGTGGGTTTAAGGGCCCCACAGTCCGTGTTTCAGTTTAAGGACGCATAAGTCTGCGGGTTTAAGGATCCTACAATCCGTCTTTTGGTTTAAGGACGCTTAAGTCCATGAGTTTAAGGACCCCACAGTCCGTGTTGATGTGTGATTGTCGGGACCCGTCACCTCTCTAACGTCGTTGAAGGATTACAACGATAGGAGTCAAAAGAGTTCGGAGATGTACCCTCGAAGTAAATTGATTTAAGAGAGAAGCTATGCTCAGTAAATTTAATTTGAGGACTTACGACCATCATTGGGCTAAGTCCAGTTGAGAATATTCAACTTTATTTCTTATTTTTGGTCTATCAGACATGTGCTAAGGCTTTGCCCATGTTTAATAAAGCATAGCATTAATCTTGATCTCTGTTAGACCTTTATTTGGGCTCTGCCTCTTTTAAATAATGCACAGCATCTGTTCTGGTCTGACAGACCCTTGTTTGGGCTCTGATGCATTGCATCTATTTTTACTTGGGCTTTGATGCATTGCATCTGTTTGAAAATAATGCATAGCATTTACTAGGCCTGTTAGGCATTTTTAATTGGGATGAGCCCTTCTTTTTAATGATGCAGTGCATCAATTATCTGACAAGGGCCATGTGGCCTGTCAGGCGCTTTGCGCCGCAAGCGCTTACAGGGGTGACACGTGTCACGCAAGCGCAGTGCGCTGCGCTTGCGCTGCCGACACGTGGCGCGCTCTGGTGAGTTGCGCCAAATTCAGAGAGCAAAGCGCTATCTTAAAAGCGCACAGTGCAAGTGAGTCAGATGCTGACACGTGGCGCTCTCTAGTGGCTTGCGCCAACCCAGGAGCGCAACAGTACAGTTTTTTGCAAGTACAAGGCACTATTTCAATAATCTTGAGAATCTTTAAGATTCCAGAACCAATGGTTCATAAAAAAGTGCAAGGCACTGTTTGATTTCTTGATCCAATTTAGATTAAAGAAAACAAGTATTTCTTGTTTTTCTTGATCTCAGAGAACCAATGGTTCACAAGTGCAAATCACTATTTTTATTTGTTTTTTTATTGAAGATCATTGATCTTGTTCTTAGATCAATGATCTATTAGAAGAAATTCTTCTATCTTAAAGGTTTTTACCTTTTTCTTCTTGAAATTTCTTCAAAGTTCTCTCTGTTTGAAGTTCTAGATCTCTCACAATGTTGATCATTTTGATTTGGGGTCTAGGGGCCTTTATATAGTGCCCATAAATTTGTTAAATTTGTTAAAGAGATCCTTCTCTGAGTGATTTGGGGAATTTTCCCCACCGTTGGATCTTTGATCCAAGGGCTTCTGTTTTACAGAAGACGATCTTCTTGTTTTAACAAGAACAGAAGAATCTTACTAGAATTTAATTCTGTTTGGCGCAAACGCCCCAGCGTGTGACACGTGTCAAGAAGCGCAGAGCGCAGCGCAACTGCGCTGACACGTGTCGTGCAGCGCACGGCGCAGCGCATCTGCGCTGACACGTGTCGCGCAGCGCAACTGCGCTAGCGCGTCTGCGCTGACACGTGTCGCGCAGCGCCCGGCGCAGCGCAACTGCGCTTGGCATCTGCGCTGACACGTGTCGCGCAGCGCACGGCGCAGCGCATCTGCACTTGCGCTGACACGTGTCGCGCAGCGCAGCGCTTGCGCAACTGAAGCGTTGCTTCCTTAATTTTGTTTTAAATAGAGCTTTGCTCTGATTGGGCGCGCTGCCTTGGGCGCTGCGCTGGCGTATCAGCTTTCGACACGTGGCGCGTTGCGCGCAGCGCAAAGAATTTGAAGCGTTGCTTCGAATTTTGAATTTTGAAATTCAAACAGTGCTTTGCTCTGATTGGGGGAAACAAATGCCCCCCCCCCCCACCGTTGCGCTCACGTGGCGTGCACGTGAGTGCAACGGTGGCAAGATCCTGGCCGTTGGATCAACGGGTGAGCTGAAGGGGCGCAAGCGCCTTATAAATAGGACCCCTGGCCCTTAGAAAATCTTTACCATTTCCAAGATTTTGATTTTCAGAGCTTTGCTCTTGCTTAAGAATTTCAGAGCTTTGCGCTTGCTTCCAGACTCTTGAGCTTTGCTCTTATTTCCAAAGTTAGAAAACTTTAGGTAAAATTAATTTAAAATTAAATTAAGTTAATTTAAATCAATCTTAACCAACATAGCCTTGCTCTCATAGATCTTTTGATCTAAAGAAATCCCCTTTGGGTTTTCATAAACAACGCTTTTCTCTCAAAAGTTTGTTTCAGGGTTTCTTAACCCATGAACAGAGCTTTGCTCATTGACAGAATGTAGATCTTTTGATCTTCTAATGATGAAATCTTAAGAGTTTTTTTTATATGGATCTTTAAGATCCCAGAACTTTAAATTTTTTTAGGAATTAATTAATTTTTCTTTGATGGATTTTTTTATCATTCTTACGGAGCTAGGCTCTTTTAAGGAATTTTATTTTCTTGAGACCAGAGTTTGACAAGTGCCACTCTGTGACAGAGCTTTGCTCTGAAAGAGGAGATTTTCTCCTTGTCTCTAGGGATTTTTTTATCATTAATGAGAATGTTCTCTTGGGATTTAACTGACAATCTCATCCTATGATGGGGTTGTCTTATTAACTGACGTATTGTCATCCAGATTTTGTGGGTCCCCCTTTAGTCTCCTACCCACTGCTCTGCAGTGTGGTGTAATTAATTTTTAATTTAAAAAATTTTAAACGCTAAGCGTTGGAGTTGCAACATTAACGGCTACTTTTGTTCCCTTGCAGCGACTATGTCTCTCGATACCTCATTCCCGTTTGCTCGTTCGGAGGAGGGATTTCCTGAAGCGCCCTTGGACCGCGAAGTCCTGGCTATGATCAGGGACCACTACCCGGAATATAAGAGTCTCCACCTTTGGGGGTCGTGGTATAATCAGATTATCATGAGTCGACGGAGCTTCACGTGTGCAGTGCCGGCGGAGCCCATTACGGCGATCCATTATGCCAGCCCACCCCCGGTGCAGTATGTCGTGGAGATGGTTGATTGGACATCGAAGGGCTTTCTTTATCCTGCCATAGATACAATCCCGGTTCAGCGTCCTATGGTTTTGGATATCCTGGGACGCCGTATCTGTCAAGGCGAGGCGTGACCTTGGGGGCAATCATATAACATAGGTCTGATCCCCCGCCACCCGATCGGCTATCTGCCGTGGGCTCGGTACATCCTGTCGGCGAAGAAGTCGCAGTTGATAAAGTTAGGGTTATACACCGTGGTTTACGTCTCCCTTTTCCAGTATCCCACGCTTCCCACCTGGTGGTTCAAGGCTTTCTTGGATCAGTAGAACATTCCTACTCACAATTTCCTCGCAATGGATCGGGAAGTGTCAATTTCTCTGGAGGAGTTCACAGAGGTCTCCGGTTTATCGGTTATAGGGGAGCACTATGAGGAGTTGCTTCCGACAGACGAGTATGTCTTCGGTGCTAAGCCGGCGGTAAGGGGCCTCACCCCGGAGAATGTTGTTCAACACCAATTCCCAAGTTTGATCAAAGTGTTGAACATCTATGAGGCCATTTTCATCGAACATGGGAGTCGCGGAGTTAGATTTGAGGATTTCATTACTCGGTTCCTTCACCCAAGCGACCTCTCGGCAGAAGCTGCCAAGTTTGCCACCCTTGAGGACCCTTTCGGTCTAGGTTTGGATAACCTACCGGCGAAGGAAGTCAACTAAAAGGGTTTTTTCCTTCCTAACTCCCCGACCATGTCTTTCGCGGAAGTTGCAGCCCCCGGGATGGACAAGAAGGCCTTCTTTTTAGGATTTCTTGGGCTATGGCTGAGTTGGTTTGCGCTCCCGATGCATTCTCACCATATGTGGCCCTCTGTCTTTTACCCAGCTCACCGGATGACCATCGGGGTAAAGGTGGCCGTTGGGATCGTCGGCTTGGCACACTTGTATCACGGCCTCAGTCGAGCGGCGGATGCTAATGAGCCTGGGGTACTGCACGTGATCTTCCCGATGCACTACTTCGTATCGTGGCTCGAGCTACATACATCGGGTGTTTTCGGCATGCACAAAAGGCCCTCGTTCTATGACAGGTGCAGCTTCCCTCGCATCATACAGTTGATTGGCGCATCAATTGTGACTCCAGCGCCCCGAAATGCCAGGGGTTTACTCCTTTGCCCCCATACCGTTGGAGACGGGGTGTCTTTCATCGACAAAGTGTTGACCATTGGAAAGGCATCTACCACTGCAGTGCGGCCACTGCAAGACACTTTCAAGATGGAGCCTCGGTTTTGATAGCCCGGGAGCCCCTCCACTTATATTCTATCAGACCGGGCTTCTTGGTGTTCCGGAAGAACGGTGCGGCGATTTTTATGAGATACAACCCGCATCATTTCGCCCAACAACTGAGTTACAATCAAGGGGTACCACTGGAGGCTTTCCTGTCGGAACCTGCTGCTACCGAAGAAGGGATGGAGAGCGCGCTGCATCACTCTATGCGCTTGAATACGGATTCCCATTTTTTTATCAGTGAGCCAGCTTGCGCCCCACGACTCCTCAAGGTATATATAGAATGGTACAGTAAGGGTGCGCCTCCAGGTAGCGACCGCAATGATCCTTTGGTGCCAAGGACCCCGGTAGTTCCCCCTCTAAAAGATAGTAGAGCCGGACCACCGCGTGCGCAGAGTCCCCCACGCGGATTGCCGCTCCCCGATATTGCGGATGCATCGCCAGCGCCCTGTGCTCTAGTGGAAACAGTGGTTGTAGCCTCGCCGGAGTCTGGCGTGGGTGCGGACATCGGGACCCGCCGCCCCAAGGTGCCTGCAAAGCGCAAGTCGATTCCGGATGCACCTAGGGTTGGTGGGCAGAAGAAGAAAAAGAAGTTGCTCTTCGCTGCTGACGTGGAGTTCGGTCAGGAACCCCACCCTCCTTATGGTGAGGGCCTGAGTGAATACGGGACCAACAGGGGGTTAGTCATGCCGCCGGATGACACGGACTTGGAGGCCGCTCTCGAAGCTTCAAAGCGGTTGGCGAGGCGCAACGCGTGGCTAGCTAAGCTTGCACAATCAAGTAACCACTAGTCGCTTTTTTAAAATTATATCTTTATTATTTCCTTTGACTAACATTTTTTCTTCTTTTCTTCCAACAGGCATCACCACTGAAGAAGCCATTGCCGCTTCCCTCAAGACTTTTCAAGAGGAGGAACGCCATAGAGCGTCCTTAGGCCTTAGTAAGTTTCAATTCATCAAGCTTTCATTTTCCTTGTGTTATAGTCGATTTAACCTCTCCCTTTTTATCGCAGGAAGCTCAATGCCGATTCCGCCAAGTGACGCGGAGACTCTTCCCGGGTCAGTTGCCGACGTTTCTACCTCCTTGGGACTACCACGAGAAGCCTGACTTGAAGAGCCGATGAGAGATGCCTTAAAGGCTTTGGAGGCATCTCTGAACGAGGACGACGACGCCTTGATGAAGGAAGCGTCGAAAAGGTCCATCGCGTCAGCTCGGGAGGAGAGGAAGCGGTCAAGGCGCGAAGCGAAGGCACGCAGTGCTGCCTTGGCCATTAGAGCGGGCCTAAGCACCGTCCCTGCCGATACTCCATCAGAAGAGCCCCCGTTCGCCTTGTCTACAGCTCATAGATAGGCGGTGCGCGCCAATAGGGAGGCCAACGATAAGTCCACCTCAGGTAATATTCCTTTCAGAATTTTGTTGTAAGAATTATGAAGTTATCGGTTCTTATATATTCTTTCCTGCAGGGACAAGGCCAACCGAGGGGGAGGCAGAGACCGTCGAACCTGATAGGCTAGAGGGAAAGGTATTGGCCGTAGCCAAGCCGATGGCGGACGACACAACCGGGATTGCCGGGCCCGAGCTAGTGGCTGACGAAATGATCATGTCCACTATGCCTGAGCAGGAAGTTGATGTCGAGCCCGAGGTAGCAGCGGACGGAGCGCCTGAGACCGATGACCTCGTGGCGACGGTGGATGAGACAACCGTGACTGCTGAGCCCGAGGGAGTAGCGGGTGAGGTGGACATGATTCCTGAGGACGAGCCAACCGCTCTTTCTCAGGAATCTGGCAATGCTTCGGTCATAGCTCTCCCCGCCTATGGCCCTCCGGCGTCTCCTGGCCTTGCGAGCACGACGACGGCCCCCGTGGAGTCTGGGGATGAGGCCACGGGTGGTGGACTTATGTCTATGGAGGAGGGAGACGCCTCCGTCTTGGCTGGAGGCTCATCAGGTAAATTTCGAATTACCGTCCCCCTTTTTTTTACCTTGCAATCTTTCCTGACAGGTTTACCCTTGTTTTTTTTAACGCAGGTGTGGCCAGCGCCGATGCTCCATTGCTCGAGGGAGCGCCGTCAACTACTGCCTTGGCGGTGGTCACTTCTCAGCCCTCTCTTGTACCATCGAAGATGTTGGAAGGTATGGATTTGCAACCTATTAGTTTCGTCTTTCAGCCGCATAATTTATGTACTAAAGTCGTACTGTTGTACCTTTTTAGGAGTGCTTTTTGATTATCTTTATCAAGTGTTGCTCCCACACTTCTCCTTCCCATCTGAATTCGCTTCTCCCTCTGGTGGCGCTGGTGAGTATGGTTTCCAATTGATATCTTTCTTTTTCAGTGATGGAATTATTTGTAACTTTTCCTCGTCCCGACTGCAGTGCTACAAATTGAAGGAGGGGATGAAAGATTGGCCGCGCCACCGGCCCTTCCGGCCTTGCCACCTGTCTCAGCTGGTACAGCAACTATCACATTGATAACTCCCTTTTTTTTATTTCTTGAACCGTTACCTGATCATATCTTGTTTTTTTTAGCTGTCGTTCCGGTCTCGGTGACCTTCGAGCCTCGTGTCATAATGCCGGCGGGCCCTTTCCTGAGACGTTCGTCTTCGAAAGGTTCCGCGAATAGCCTGCGCATGTTGAGCGACTACATCGAGGAACTCGACGTCGAGACTCCTACATCTGCTGCGGATTTCGCTACGGCGGTTAACCCGATGCTGGCGATACTCGTAAATTTCCATGACGAGGGCATCATCGCGTCTTAGGTTAACCACTGCAGGGAGATCGAGGCTCGTCTGCATCAACTGGAGTTTGTGCGCCCTGCTCCCGAGACCTCAGCCGCAAGTAATGAAAGAGCAGCGTGGATCGAGCAAAGTGCTTCTTACGTCTACCACTTGGAACAAGAAGCAGCTTTAAGGCTGAGGGAATACCAAGAGACCTCGAGCGAGACGGCTCGTCTGCGTGCTGAGGTTGAGGAGAATGCTGCTCAAGTAAAGGCTATCTTTGAGGGCCTCCTGGAACGCATCTCTCATGGGCTAAACTTGAAGCGAAAGCTTGATGTCGCCAAGCGTGACACCCCAGGCCATGAAGCTGCTCATCAGGCCGTTAGGGAGAAGCTCGCATCTGTCTTGCAGCAGCAGGCTCAAGTGGAGGCAGATCTGGCGGTGGTGGCCGATCAAGAGAAAGTGTGGAAGGAGGTGCGCGAACAATTGCTAGAGTTATGCAAGACGCTTCCTTCCCAGTAATTCCCCTTGTATCTACATACTTGTAAAAAAATTTTTTTTTTTTTAAATAAGATGTATCCATTCTTTATTCTTTTGTACGCTTCACCTTGTACCTGATCAAATTAATAAATAAAGATACACATTTTTCTCTGCAATGTCTTGTATTATTTCTTTGCTTTCTCATTTCTCTTATTATCAGCAGGCTGTCTTGATAAACAGATAATAGAGTAAGCATCTAGATTTCTCCAAGAGATAACGATGGCTTAGGCCGCAGGTTCAGATCTGCTGCCTAAGACTTTTCAACTCCATGAGCTGTGAGGGTCTCATAGAGACTTTTCTCCCTACGAATCGAGAGGATCTCGTAGGTGGATTTTCTCCTTAGGAATCGTGAGGATTTCTAAGTGTGTTTTCTCTTATAAGTCGTAAGGATCTTATAAGATAATTTTCTCCCTTACAAGTCGAGAGGACTCGTAAGTGGTTGGTGAGTTGACTTGTTCCCGAGTCGAAGTATGGCTCCGACGGGGAGGTCGTTGGCTGACTTGTTTCCGCGACGGAGGTCGTTGGTTAACTTGTTTCCGCGACGGAGGTCCTTTGCTGACTTGTTTCCGAGACGGAGGTCATTGGTTGACCTGTTTCCGCGACGGAGGTCGTTGGCTGACTTGTTTCCACGACGGAGATCATTTGTTGACTTGTTTCCGTGACGGAGGTCATTTGTTGACTTGTTTCCAAGACGGAGGTCGTTGGCTGACGTGTTTCCGCGACGGCGGTCATTGGTTGACTTGTTTCCGCAACGGAGGTCATTTGTTGACTTGTTTCCGAGACGGAGGTCGTTGGTTAACTTGTTTCCGCGACGGAGGTCATTTGTTGACTTGTTTCCGCGACGGAGGTCATTTGCTGACTTGTTTCCGAGACGGAGGTCGTTGGCTGACTTGTTTTCGAGACGGAGGTCGTTGACTGACTTGTTTCCACGACGGAGGTCATTTGTTGACTTGTTTCCGAGACGGAGGTCGTTAGTTGACTTGTTTCCACGACGGAGGTCATTTGTTGACTTGTTTCCGAGACGGAGGCCGTTGGTTGACTTGTTTCCGCGACGGAGGTCATTTGTTGACTTGTTTCCGAGACGGTGGCCATTCGTTGACTTGTTTCCGCGACGGAGGTCTTTGTTGACTTGTTTCCGAGACGGAGGTCGTTGGTTGACTTGTTTCCGCGACGGAGGTCATTTGTTGACTTGTTTCCGCGACGGAGGTCATTTGTTGACTTTTTTCCGCGACGGAGGTCATTGGTTGACTTGTTTGCGCGACGGAGGTCATTGGCTGACTTGTTTCTGCGACGGAGGTCGTTGGCTGACTTGTTTCCGAGACGGAGGTCGTTGGCTGACTTGTTTCCGCGACGGAGGTCATTTGTTGACTTGTTTCCGCGACGGAGGTCTTTGGTTGACTTGTTTCCGCGAAGGAGGTCATTTGTTGACTTGTTTCCGAGACGGAGGTCATTTGTTGACTTGTTTCCGAGACGGAGGTCGTTGGTTGACTTGTTTCTGCGGCGGAGGTCATTTGTTGACTCTAGGTTGTCTGTGAACCGTAGAGTCTTGGAACTGGGGACTTTGCCGTGGCTCCGATTGGTGATGTCACGTCCATGTCCTGCTGGAATGAGGAGGAACGCCATTGTTGGTCTCCAGGCAGTAGATGTGGTCGTCGAGATCTGACTTACCTTTAACGCAGCCTGGTGGGGAAATGTAGTCCCCTTTCCTTTTTTGTTTATGCCCATGGATTGTTTACAGGGGTCACTACGGACTTACCTGCAGGGCAAAAGTTTCATTCATTTTTATTGTTTTATTTCCGCGATGCTCTATCATTTCAACTTTTCATCGCGAAAGTCGCGACTGCCCAATCATTTCGGCTATTTTTCGCGGTGCCCAATCATTTCGGCTATTTATTTTATTTTTACTCGCTGCTTTTTATTGCGAGTTGTCCAATCATTTCGGCTATTTATTTTATTTTTACTCGCTGCTTTTTATTGCGAGTTGCCCAATCATTTCGGCTATTTTGTATGCATACGTTTTCTTTACTTGCTGCTTTTTATTGCGAGTTGCCCAATCATTTCGGCTATTTTGTATGCATATGTTTTCTTTACTTGCTGCTTTTCATTGCAAGTTGCCCCATCATTTCGGCTATTTCTTATGCATGTGAGGCCTACCGGCTTTTCACCGTAAACCTGAAATTAGACACCGGTTTCGGCATCAGCACCGCTACAACTAGGATTTTGCCAGGAGCGAATCATCATTTGCCTCTGTCGATGTCGAACAAAGGTGGCTTAGCGAACAGGGTTAAGGTCCTGTCGACTAAGGCTTTTAACTTCATGAGCTGTAAGGGTCTCACAAAGGTATTTCTCCCTACAAGTCGTGAGGATCTTATAGGTGTGTTTTCTCCTTAGGAATCGTGAGGATTCCTAAGTGTATGTTCCTCTGTAAGTCGTAAGGATTCTACAAGAGGGTTTTCTCCTTGTAAGTCGAGAGGACTTATAAGGGTTGTTTATCATGCGTACATATCCCCAGTCACGGATGGGACTTGATTAGGGAAATGTTTATTCGCGCCCGTGGATTGTATACAAGGGTCAGTATTGAACCACTTGTAAGGCAGTATCGAAGGTTGTGGGGGGTTTGCTTAAGAACAGCTTTAGGTCTCTGTAACTTAAGACTTTCAAATCTGATGAGCCATGAGGGTCCAATAAAAGAGTTCTCCTTACGAGTCGTGAGGATCTCGCAAGTGTATTTTCTCCTTAGGAATCGTGGGGATCCCTAAGTGTGTTGCTCCCTCGTGAGTCGTAAGGATCTCACGCGGGTGGCTTCTCCTTACAAGGTCGAGAGGACCCTGTAAGTGTCCTTTAACGAGGTTGCGCCCTTTCAGGTTTTCACAAACACTTGCTGGTAGTCCTACTGTTTTTACTCACGGAGCCCTTTCGGGTTTTCATCCGTGTCCATTTTGCTTATGGACATACCATTTTTTTTATTCTTTTTATTTTTATATATTTTTTTACGAGGTCGCGCCCTTTCGGGTTTTCACGAACACTCGCCGGTAGCCCTGCTGTTTTTACTCACGGAGCCCTTTCGGGTTTTTATCCGTGCCTATTTTGCTTATGGACATACCGTTTAATTTTTTTTTCTTTTTTACTTTTATATATATATTTTTTATTCATCTCGTCAGCCTAAGGATGCTGCGGTAGTAGTTTAAAGACGTTTCGGTCCGTCCGAGAGAAGGCTGGCTACTGCTTATAAAGTTTGAGCTTAGGAAGATAGCGAGCGGACATAGTCGTCGTCGTCTATCATTGACCTAGGCAGTAACTTGCTAAGCGTAGTATTTATTTAGGAATCGGCCATTTATTGGCCTTTAAGGCCTTTCACCGTGCATATCCATGAGTAAATAGGCTCCACCCTGGTAGACCTTGTCTATGATGTACGGGCCTTCATAGTTCGGCTCGAATTTTCCTCGCTTGGCACGATTGGGGATCATAGGCCTTTTGACCACTAGCACGAGTTTTCCTTGGCGGAATGTTCTCGGCCGGGTCAATCTTTCATATGAGCGCGTCATCTTTGCTTTATAGGCTTCCATATTTTGTTGCGCTATGAGTCGGGTTTCATCCAGGGCATCAAGCTCCTCAAGCCGAAGGTGAGTATTTTCTTCGTCCGTCAGCTCGTAGTGGACCGCCACTCATAGAGAGGGTAACTCTATCTCGAGGGGGAGTACTGCTTCTGTACCGAAACCAACGCATATGGCGTTGTGTTTGTGGCTGCCTTGAACGTAGTTCGATACTCCCAGAGAGCTTCTTGCAGTCTTTCGTACCAGACCTTCTTATTTAGGGACACCGTTTTCTTCATGATCTTTGTCAAGGCCTTGTTGAAGGCTTCAGCTAGACCGTTAGATCGCGGATTATAAACCGAGGAATATCTCCAGTCTATATTGTGTTGTTGCGCGAAGCGACTAATCTTGTGGCTTCTGTTAGCTGGCCCATTATCGGAGATGATCCGTCGCGGAGTTCCAAACCGATATATGACGTGCGTCTTGAAGAAACGGAGGATATTCACCATCTTCACTTCCCCCAGCAGTACTGCTTCTGCCCATTTGGAGAAGTAGTCAGTCGTCGCCAGGATGAAACGATGCCCACTAGACGATGCTGGTTCGATGGGGCCGACTATGTCAGTTCCCCACATTTCAAATGGCCAGCTAGCCACCGTTGGATGGAGTGGATATGGATGCTGGTGGATGAAATCCCCATGAATTTAGCATGAGTGGCATTGCTTCGCGTATTCGAGGCAGTCCTGAATCATCGTGGGCCAGTAGTAGCCCATCCGTTTGATCTTCAACTTCATCTTCGGGCCTGCTTGGTGAGAACCGCAGAGTCCGTCATGAACTTCCTGAATGACTCTTTTCACTTCGTCAGGTCCCAGGCATCTCAACCACAAAGAATCGAACGACCTCTTGTACAGAGTATCATTGACGAAGGCGAAAGACAGAGCTCGTTTCATAAGCTGATGTCTTGAGGATGCATCTTCGGTCGTTCGACGGTATTTGAAGTAGTCTATAAAGACTTCTCTCCAATTCTCGGTATTTTCCCGATCCTTTATTTGCAGGGTCGTCTGCTCAGTCGCTCCCTTCTCTTCGGGTGATTCTGGAGATATTTCTGCTGGGGCAAGCACCCGACAGCTTTGTACCACGATTCTTACGTCATCGAGGTTCTCAACAGCCAGTTCCTTGGCGAGCTTGGCCAATGCGTCCGCTTTGCTGTTTTCCGTGCGCGGTATGTTTTCCAATGTATAGGAGGGAATTTGGGTCAACAGTTGCTACACCTTTTCGCCGTACTTCACCAACTCTGGTTTGCATGTCTGGTAGTCGCCGTTTACTTGACTAACGACCAGCTGGGAGTCTCCGTATATGAGGAGGTTTTCAATTCCCATGTCGATGGCGATCTCGAGGCCTGCTATCAAAGCTTCGTATTCGGCTTCATTGTTTGTCCTCGGCTCTGTTAAGGAGAAAGAAAAGCGCATTATCCCTCCTTGTGGAGTTACAAAGATGAGTCCTACCCCCGATTTGTTTATAGGGGTATTTTGTTTGCGCTTCTTCACGGAAGATGCTCCGTCGAAATAAAGCTCCCATCGAGTATTACCACCGTCGATCGCATCAAACGCATGTTCGTCTGGAAGATCGCAATTTAAAGGAGAATCGGCGGGTATCGGATGCTCAGCGAGGAATTCGGCAATGGCCTGGCCTTTCACTGCCTTGAGAGGTTGATACGTTATCGAGAACTCCATCAAGAGCAGGGCCCATTTAGCGAGTCGTACCGTCAATATGGCCTTTGACATCAAATATTTAAGGGGGTCCACCTTCAAAATGAGACGGATTTCATGCGCCAACGCATAGTACCTGAGCTTTGTTATCGCAAAGATCAATGCCAGGCAGTGTTTTTCAATGGGGGAGTAGTTGCTTTCTGCCCCCAGTAGAACTCGACTTAAGTAGTAGAGTGCTCTTTCTTTCCCTTGATCGTTTTCTTGTGCCCATAATGCACCTAAGGAACCTTCAAGGGCGGTAGTATAAAGAATGAGGGGCTTTCCCTTGAACGGAGCAGCCAACACCGGCGGGTTCTGCAGGTATTGCTTGATCTCGTCTAGCGCGCTTTGGCATTTTTGGTCCCAGACGAATGAGGTTCCCTGCTTCATCAGGTGGCTATAAGGGCGGCACTTGCCTGAAAGGTTGGCTATAAATCACCGTATATATGCGAGCTTCCCTTGGAGAGACCGCAGCTGTTTGAGAGTCCTTGGCGGAGGCATTTCCATGATCGCCTTGATCTTTGACGGATCTATCTCAATACCTCGGTGTCGGACGATGAATCCCAGGAATTTGCCCGAGGAAACCCCGAATACACACTTGAGAGGGTTCATCTTCAAGTTGTATTGTCGAAGGCGTTGAAATACGGTCTTCAGATGCTCGAGATGTTCCTCGTATGATTTGCTTTTAACCACGAGATCGTTGATATAGCATTCGACGATTTCATGTATAAGGTCATCAAAGATTTGTGTCATGGCTCTCTGATAAGTAGCACCGGCGTTCTTTAATCCAAAGGGCATCACCTTGTAGCAGAATATACCCAAAGGGGTCCTGAAGGCGGTGTGCTTCTGGTCTTCGGGATGCATCTTTATCTGATTATACCCTGATGAGCCGTCCATGAAGGAGAAAACCTCGTGAGTGGACGTATTGTCTATCATCATCTTAGTGACTGGCACCAGGAAATAGTCCTTTGGGCAGGCTTTATTGAGATCCCGGAAGTCCACGCATATGCGCACTGTCCCATTTTTCATCATCATGGAGACGATATTGGCGATCCATTCAGGATATTGAACCTCCTGGATAAAGCCGGAGTTGATCAGCTTCTTGACCTCGGCATTGATACTCATCTCAAGCTCGAGCCATATTCTTCTCGGCGCCTGTTTGACTAGCTTGATGTCCGGGGATATTGCCAATTTGTGCACAGCAATTTCTGGATCTAGTCCCGGTATTTCGGAATAGTTCCATGCGAAGCAATCTTTGTGCTGTATAAGCAGGTCTTTTAACGAAGCCACCTTCTCTTCAGACAGCAGCTCACTAATGAATGTCGGTCGCGGATCGTTCGCCGTTCACAACTCAATTTTCTTGAGGTTATCTGCAGTGGTATGGATTCCATCTTCCAGCTCTTTTGGCGCTGGTGGGAATTCTGAGATTACCTCGTCGTTGCTGTTTTTAAAGCACCAGGGAAGGTCATCCATGTTCTCGGGCTCTTCTTTTGATATCGTTATCACGCGACAAGTACGAATTCGCTTCCAATCCCAATGTGGAACCGGTTCTTCTTCCGTGGCCTTGGGTTCGTGCTTCTGTGGCGGCGCTACCCTCCAGTTGTCGGACAGAGCGAACTTGCCAAGCTGATACTGATCTTCGACCCAATTCTTGAAGGTGAAGCAGTCTTCGAGAGGATGCCCTACCACTCGGTGATAAAAGCAATAGTCTGGGTGTGAGACCTCGCCTGCTTGTTCGGGGTGTTTAGACTCCGGCAGTATAAGCATCTGATGTTTTAGAGCGAGGTCAAGTATTTTCTTCGTCTTGTCCCGAGGAAAAGAGTATGCTCGACCCATTTTTCTCATGAGGGATAGATCGGAACCGCTCGGTTCCCGCTTGTGTGGCCTCTTAGCCCCGCTTCGTTGCTGTTGAGCGCCTTTTTCGCGTTTCGACTTGTTTTTGCCTCTGCGTCGAGCCTTCTTTATAACAGGTTGACAAGGAGCGGCATTTTCATCTTTCACGGCCTGTTGGAAGAGGCGTTGCGTTTTGGCTTTCTCGTAGATGACCATTTCGCGGTTATGGTCGTCTCGGACTTTTTGACCAGCTTCCCTTACAAGTTTGTCCATTTGTTCTTCGAACGACGGACTAGGCACTTTTGTGTCTAGAACTTTTACTGGTTCAGGATTAGCATCTTCCCATTGAGCATATGCTTCTTCGTCAAAGTCACACGACGTAGCAACCGTGGAGTAGCTCTCGTTTCTTTGACCGGATGTATCCAAGCCCGATTGTTTCCATTCTCCAATTAGGCAACTTGCGTTGAGTCCCGGGAACGTTCCAGACTTTGTCATAGAACTTGGCTTTTCGAACGGTCTACTTGAAGGATATCCCCTAGCATTTTAGCAGCCTCTTCAAGCCCTCTATATAATATCTGGGGAGACGGATGGGCTGAAGCCTGTCAAGCGTAGGATCTGCGCCACGCCAGATTTCTTTCTCCACTCTGGTTTCTTCAGAGCGGTAGAATAGAATTGCTTTTTCGCCTTCTCTTCCGGGAGGGACATAGAACGTCTGCAGCTCTTCTACATTGTAGATATCAAGTGCATCCAGTTCTTTACGGTGTTTAAGCGGCACAATGGCGACTTGTAGACTTTGCTCTTCGTCAGTGGATGTTTGTATTAAAGGTCGAGCAGAGAATACAGCATGGACCTCATCTTCCGAGTCACTACCAAAGATCAACGTAGGAGCGGATGGTCCTGGCTTGTTGTGTCGAGACGGCCCAGAGTAAACTATCTCTTCTTCTTCTTCTTCGGTATCACTCCCGAAAACAGGAATGGTGGCAGCGGCTTTGTTTTCCGGTTTGCGACATCTCTCTGTATCCTCGAAATCCAGTAAGAAGTACTTTGCATCTTCATATTTGTAGACCTTGTTCACAGAGAACGGGTTCAGTTCTCCTGCCACGGTATACTCGAGACCATCCTTAGAATACTTCATATACTGATGTTGCGTAGAAGGGATGATATTGTACTCGTGTAACCATGGTCGACCGAGCAGAGCATTGTAGCATGTCTTGGCATCTATAACCTAGAACTTAATATCCGTGACGAGTAGCCCAAAGCGTAGCGTCTGTATCACAGACCCAAGAGTTCTTGATGACTGGGAGTCGAACCCGGAGATAGTGATCTTGTCCCGAGCAAGGTGCTGGACGCTCATGCAGATTTCTTTTAACACCCGCACATTGAGGAGGTTAACGGAGGATCCATTGTCGCTCAGGATTTTGCCTATCTTTATATCGTGGCAGTATCCTGAGACATAAAGGGGGCGATTGTATTCGCACGTCCCAAGGAGAAGGTCTTCATCACCAAAAGCGACATCAGCAGTGTGCACTTCCTCCAATTCATCCTTCATCTTTTCTTCGACCAGGAAAGCTCGGAATTGCTCCGGATCTTGCAATGCCTTGACTAACGAATCTCTCGCCTCCTTTGATAGCAAAAGGGCGTCAAGAATGCTGAGCTGCGAGGGTAGTTTCCCCGGATGCGCTAAGACGTTGTAATCCACCTTATTTCTCTTCGGCGGGTCCTTGGCACTTAGCTCCTCCACAACTTGGTCATCTAAGATGATATCTTCAGGGACCTTCTCTTTTCCCTTATCTTTTTTATTTGAGGGTCCGAGATTCTTTTCGGGAAGCGTGCGATTACGTAGCCGGATATTTTCGCAGACCTTCGGCTCTTCTTCTTTTCCCGAGGTGGACTCTTTAAAGAGAGGGCCAAGCTCCAGCTCCTCATCAGAATCGCTCCCGAATGTAGGCACCTGTGATCCCCCGGCGTTAACCATGCGACAATCACCGGTAGTTCTGTTAAACCCTTCGGTCATATTTTTCCGCTGCCGACGAGTTTTGCGCTTCTCCCGCTTAAAATGTTGTCGATGAGCAACATATCCTTGCCACCATCTATCGAAAGCTTTGCACTCTTCAGTGGGGTGCGAAATCTTCTGATGATATAAGCAATAGGAGGGGTGCATTTCCATTTCACCAGTAATGTTTCCTTCGGAGGATGGTAGCTTCATGCCCATTGATATGGCCTTAGTAAACCTTTTTCTCATCTTGAATTTTCTTTTGTCGGTAGTGGATGTATTTTGCTCCAGCGGGAGTGTTTCAGCTCTTTCGTCAAGTCGCCGGCGCTTGGCCCTTTCAAATATAGCCATCTCGCGTTCTCGATCAGCTTTACTTTTCAACCGAGCTTCGTTAAGGAATGCGTCAATTACTTCATCTGATGGCCCCAGAATTTTTGGTTCAGGATCTGCCCCCAGCTTTTCAGTGCAAGGAGTCTCTTCATCGTCTGTCAACGAATGGGAGATCATATGGCAGCTCGCTACGTATTCTTGAGATTCATCTGACGAACTTTCTCCCTCACCTTCCTCTTGAAAGACGTGGTTGAGAAACTCTTGGAGTGTAATGGGAGTCCGTGCTTTCTGGTTGTATTCCTCCAGCACGTGAATTTGTTTTTGTATGTCTGTGCGCTTGTCACCAGGCTTTACAGACTTCTTAAATTTCTTCTTCTTCTTCTTCTTCGAAGATTTTGACGGCTGGTTGCGAGTGCTTGGGCTACCACCATCGGTCTTTGGAGTTGTACGTGGCTTCAACATCCCCTCAATGACCTGCGGTTCCAACGGGTTCTTCCACTTGATCGCTGGGCATGCCTGAAGGTCGTTCAGCATTCTCTTTGTTTTAGCTGACATCACAACCTCCCATGGGGCTTCTTCAACGAGAGAGCATTTGCCCCTGGCATGTTCATCCTTTTAGAGGCGTGAGGTTGCGGCGGACTCACCTTCCATCTATCGAATAACGCGAACTTGCCCTGTTGCTACTGGTCTTCAAGCCAATTTTTGAAGAAGTAGCAATCTTCGATTGGATGACCCAGTACCCGGTGATAGGGACAGTAGTTGGGCTTATTGACATCATTTGGTTGCGACGGACGTTTTGGCTCCGGCAGATTTATGAGTTGGTTGCGCAACGCCAGCTTGAATAATCTTCTCGTTTTATCTCGAGGAAACGAATAAAGACGTCCTAGTCTCTCCTCAAGGGATACCTGTGGACGCATATTATTTTGACGAACAACCGGCTTCGAGTTGCTCGGTTGTTGTTGAGCATTAGCGACAACGATCGCTTTTCCCTTCCCCTTTTCATTTCGGGAGTCCGGCTTTGGAAGAGGGGGTTTATGGCCCATCTGATCTATTTGCGCTAGCTTTTCAATCAAGGCCTAGAAGGTAGTCGGCCTGAAGAACGTCATAAATTGCGAGATGGTTGCATGTGGATCAAGGGTTCCCACAAACATACCCACTGCAGGAGCTTCCTCAATGCGCTGCTCGCATTTTGACCATAAGTTCCTCCACCGTATAGCATATTGAACCCATGTCTCGCCTGGCTTTACCCTGGCGTTAATCAGTGCCGTCATCGGGATGCGTTCACTGGCGCTTGCAAAACGCTGGGTAAACAGTAGCTCCATCTCCGCGAAGGTCTTGATAGAGTCGTTCGGAAGCTCAGAGTACCATTCGAACACTGTATCTGGTAAGCTTCTAACGAACTGGCGAAGCAACAGCTTGTCATCACCGCCGGTGTTGCCACAGAGTGCCCTGAACTGGGCAACATGCTGGTGAGGATTGCTCGTCCCCTTATAGACATGGAACTTGGGAATTATGTAGCCCAGCGGGTACTTGATCTGGTCGTACCAACTCGGATACGGTCGTCCTGTTTTTACGACCTGGCCGGCTGCTTCAGTCGCATGATGAACCCGTTTTTGTTGGCCTATGTACTCATCCAGGTCATCCTTGGAGATTGTCTTCTCCTTAGCTGTTGACAGAGCTGGTGGAGGATTCGACGTCTCTCCCCTATCGTCTTCAAGGACGATCAGGGGATCTTCGGCCGGAGGATCTTGTTAGATCATCATCCACACCATGTCTTGGAACAGGAGGTCCATACGCTTTATGTTGGCTGCTTGTTCAGCAGCCTCTTTATCCTTCTTCTCCAATATCCGACGAAGGAATTCGGCATCAGTTTCTTGCTCCTGGCGTTCATCCGAGGACGTTTCAGGGATTTCTTTTGGCCCAGTGAGTGCAGCCATCGCGTTCATCATCTCTTGGAGCTTATGCTGCTGCTCCTGCACTTTGGTCACCGATCGCGTGAGCGATCTATGACCTGTGGATATGCGGCTGTCCTCTTTACCAGAAGTCCTATAGACGGTATGAACTATGATGCCTCCTGACTTAGGGCGTTTGGGTTCACAACCTTTGATATTCGCCACAGGTGTAGGGACTTTCTCTGGCCTCCTTCTCTTATGGGCCGTTGAAGTTGAGGGGGCCGTTGCTTTGGGCACCCAAGTGGTCGTCAACTTTCGTTGCTTGATCGGGGGATTTTCTTCTTGCCGATCTTTCGACTTCTTCTGTTGGCGAGAGAAATTAGGATCAATCACAGATTCTCGGACTCGTCGCCATGTCCTGTAGATCTTGGAGGACAGTGATTGAGGAGACCGCTTCGGCTTTCCTACTTCCACGGCGATCTCTACCGGTGGAGGAGATCGTTTGAGCACCGCAGTTGGCGAGTTTCTGCGTACCCTGTTCAGCAACTCAAAGCTGTTCCCAGTTGGAACAGCAGCATTAACTTCCACCGTTGGAGCTGGTGGAGTTATCCCAGAGGGGGAGTTGCCCCCAGTGTTCCTTACCCGGCGCCAGTGGCGTCGTCGGGCGCGACGAGTTGTCAGTATTGGTTCAGAGAAAGAAACAGCTTCCTCTTTCCCCCTGTTCAGGTGAGGGACTGTTGCCGGTGTCAGCCTCTTGAAGACTGATATCTTTTGAGCAGCAGGAGCAGGAGTGGGAGTTGGGACGGTCAGTCTTGTAAAGACTGATCTCTTAGAAGGAGAAGCCGCCTTGACGACTTCAGGAGCAGGTTTGGCTACTCTTTTTGGAATAACCTTTTCTGGGACTGCAAGCTTCATTGTGGGCCCGCAGGAGTTTTAGCCCAGTCTGGAGAAGACCGAGGCACTGGTGTTGGGCGACCCGTTGAGAGGAGCCACAGTAACTGTAAGTCGATCGAAGACCGACTTCTTAGGAGCTTCTGGTACGGGCACAGGGGTGCTGAAGCTTGTTGGTGGAAGCATGGTTCCGAAAAATAGCCCTGTGGTGGCTTGACTAATCTGCTCCACGAGCATCGTGAACAAAGAGGCTGCTTGGGGCCCATAGGTTATGCCCCCAGTTGAGGCAGGACGCGAGTTGCAGCTGCAGTTGGAGCACTTCGAACAGGTAGAGGCCATCGATGCTTGATTTCTGCGCCAGACAAAAGACCAAATCTTAGTAACTTAAAATCCAAAGGTAACCATTAACAAACTGTGATTCGTTAGCGAATACGAAGCACGAAGTGTGGAGTGGAAAGAGGAAAAGGTCCCACCGGGCATGCCAGAATCTGTTTTCCTCCGAACGACGGCCGAGACGTGAGGACGTCTTGCCTGAGATTCGGGGCAGATACTATTTGGTTTTATCCGTCCACCTCTCCGAAGATGCCAAGTTGATTTATGGCACCGTGTATCGGAGGTTTAGACGGATGCGGCCGATGTAGCAGACTTCGTCAGATTCCCCCTCGCTTGAGGGGTTTTTGATTGTGGGGACACTCTTCCCTGCAGGCGTAAGCCCCTGCAGTTAATTACGCTACCGCATCGCGGTAACAACTTTCTCCTTCTCCAGAATTTCACTTCGTGTCGTGTGTGTTTGTTCTGTTTGTGATTGCTCATGGATTGTATACGGAGACTAAGTGATGCCGTCGCCCGTAGGACGTGGATTAGTCCAAATTCGTATTTACTTAGATTTGGGTTTGGTGTTTTAGTTTAAGGATACGTTAACCATATTTAGGCTATGATCGACTTAAACGTTCGTTAAGGATACATTAGTCTGATTTGAGACTAAGATCAACTTAACGGGATCGTTTGGATCCGACAAGAGAGCAATTGGCTCTATTGTTTGGTTTAATGACGTTGCGGTCGATAGGTAGTTTAAGGACGTTGCGGTCCATATTCCAGTTTAGGGACATGGTGGTCCATATTCCAGTTTAGGGACATAGAGGTCCATATTCCAGTTTAGGGACATAGAGGTCCATATTTAGTTTAAGGACGCTTGAGTCCATGGGTTTAAGGGCCTCATAGTCCGTGTTTTAGTTTAAGGAAGCATAAGTCCGCGGGTTTAAGGATCCCATAATCCGTCTTTTGGTTTAAGGACGCTTAAGTCCATGAGTTTAAGGACCCCACAGTCCGTGTTGATGTGTGGTTGTCGGGACCCGTCACCTCTCTGACGTCGTTGAAGGATTACAACGATAGGAGTCAAAGGAGTTCGGAGATGTACCCTCGAACCGGATGTAAATTGATTTAAGAGAGAAGCTATGCTCAGTCAATTTAATTTAAGGACTTACAACCATCATTGGGCTAAGTCCAGTTGAGAATATTCAACTTTATTTCTTATTTTTGGTCTATCAGACCTGTGCTAGGGCTTTGCCCATGTTTAATAATGCATAGCATTAATCTTGGTCTCTGTTGGACCTTTATTTGGGCTCTGCCTCTTTTAAATGATGCACAACATCTGTTCTGGTCTGACTGATGCATTGCATTTATTTTTACTTGGGCTCTGATGCATTGTATCTGTTTGAAAATAATGCATAGCATTTACTAGGCCTGTTAGGCATTTTTAATTGGGATGAGCCCTTCTTTTTAATGATGCAGTGCATCAATTATCTGACAAGGGCCATGTGGCCTGTCAGGCGCTTTGCGCCGCAAGCGCTTGCAGGGGTGACACGTGTCACGCAAGCGCAGTGCGCTGCGCTTGCGCTGCCGACACGTGGCGCGCTCTAGTGAGTTGCGCCAAATTCAGATAGCAAAGCTCTATCTTAAAAGCGCAAAGCGTAAATGAGTCAGATGCTGACACGTGGCGCTCTCTGGTATGAGTTGCGCCAAATTCAGATAGCAAAGCTCTATCTTAAAAGCGCACAGCGTAAATGAGTCAGATGCTGACACGTGGCGCTCTCTGGTGGCTTGCGCCAACCCAGGAGCGCAACAGTGTAGTTTTTTGCAAGTGCAAGGCACTATTTCAATAATCTTGAGAATTTTTAAGATTCCATAACCAATGGTTCATAAAAAAGTGCAAGGCACTGTTTGATTTCGTAATCCAATTTAGATCAAAGAAAACAAGTATTTCTTATTTTTCTTGATCTCAGAGAACCAATGGTTCATAAGTGCAAAGCACTATTTTATTTGTTTTTTATTGAAGATCATTGATCTTGTTCTTAGATCAATGATCTATTAGAACAAATTCTTCTATCTTAAAGGTTTTTACCTTTTTCTTCTTGAAATTTCTTCAAAGTTCTCTCTGTTTGAAGTTCTAGATCTCTCACAATGTTGATCCTTTTGATTTGGGGTCTAGGGGCCTTTATATAGTGCCCATAAATTTGTTAAATTTGTTAAAGAGATCCTTCTCTGAGTGATTTGGGGGAATTTTCCCCACCGTTGGATCTTTGATCCAAGGGCTTCTGTTTTACAGAAGACGATCTTCTTGTTTTAACAAGAACAGAAGAATCTTACTAGAATTTAATTCTGTTTGGCGCAAACGCCCCAGCGCGTGACACGTGTCAAGCAGCGCAGACCGCAGCGCAACTGCGCTGACACGTGTCGCGCAGCGCATCTGCGCTTGCGCATCTACGCTGAGACGTATCACGCAGCGCAACTGCGCTTGGCATCTGCGCTGACACGTGTCGCGCAGCGCAGCGCTTGCGCAACTGAAGCGTTGCTTCCTTAATTTTGTTTTAAATAGAGCTTTGCTCTGATTAGGCGCGTTGCCTTGGACGCTGCGCTGGCGTATCAGCTTTCGACAAGTGGCGCGTTGCACGCAGTGCAAAGAATTTGAAGCGTTGCTTCGAATTTTGAATTTTGAAATTCAAACGGAGCTTTGCTCTGATTGGGGGAAACAGTGACGATATATCCGCACTATTTGATTGATGATATCGTACAATGGATTATACCGTACGTGATATGATGAGGATGGATCGCCGACTTATATATATATCGACTCAAGAAATATTGATTAAAATCCTTAAGTAGATATTACGATATATTTTGAATCATACTTATTTTCAAAACTAACGAATCGTTACGCGTTTTTAAATGATAACTCTAGGGACGCTACGACTTTTCAAATGGTATCTTTTCAAAAACAACGTAGCCCCCTGATTTTATAAAAACGACGATTCGTACTATATTAAAACTATAACTGTATAGCTCCTACATTGTTGCGTGTTTTTTATATACTGTTCGTGTTTACGATTTCTTTATTTTTGCATATGCTTTATGCCCTATTTGTACGTGACTTCGTTTACTAGGACACCAGCACCAATACCGATGATGCACATGTTGCACATACACCTACTTACTGGCTCACACACATATCATCGGTAATTGTCATGCCACGTACACATTAGAAATCGCTACGTCACCGCATCCCCTTATAACTTGTTAGCATTTTAGATACTGATTAGTACACAGTATCGCATATTATTTTAGATATTGCACTTTCTTTATCTTGCTGCACGACACACTCATATAAACGCACTTGATGTGCATTACAGTATTGCTCTGTGCCTGTACATATTATTTCATTACTGCCTTGCTTTTATGAGATTCTGTTTTCATGTAAACCACTAAATCAACGGTAAACCTTTAATTTTGCTTTGTGCCTGTACATATTATTTTATGTGATTCTACAACTTTTTCACCGTTGATTTAGTGGGTTCAAAATTATAGGTTTACTGACAATAGAGCTTTTTACATTGCTAAATCAACCATGAAAAGGTTGTAGAATCACAAGAAATTTAGTATATCTACATCTTAGATGATAACGATGAAGATGGTGGATGCCGATCGACGGAAAAAATGAGTGGGGGTGTATTTTTTCAACGCCATTGGAGGAAATTCCTTCCTATGGCATCTTTCCTCCATTATTCTCATATATATATATATATATATATATATATATATATATATATATATATATATATATAACAAAGTTGACATTGGTACCATATACTGACACATGCACGATTTTATATATTTTATTATACTTATGTATACACGATCACCTTCGTTACCACACGGCATGATATTATTATATTACTGTATGACCTAGGAGATCGCTATACACCCGACTTCTACTTTGCGATATCTTCTACTCACGAGTTGGCAACTCAGCCCCGTTGTGCCACGGTTTTCTTGCAAGATCGACCGCTCGGATTCAGTAGCGGCTTGTTGGTATATTGCTCCATTCTGGGTGATTTGCTTGGGTAGGTGGCTTACAGTTCAGAGCATAACCACCCTTGTATACTTTTATATTTCTTTGTATCTAGTTAAAATCTCCATCAACCAGACTATCTATATTTGGTAGAATTAGAAACCAAAGACTTGTATATTCTTTCAGACTTAGTGCGAGATGTGTGTATTATTTTTTATTTTGGGTTTGATGATACTTTGGTTTTCTTTACTTTTTTCTGTATCTGATCTTCGCTTTGGGCGTCGTATATTCTTATTTGCGTGGTTGTTTCCGCCGTTTGGCGAAGAGCTAGCTCCCGCTTGGGGATGCCATATTACTATTGATTATATCCCTGTTTTTATCAAAATTTGCAAAGAAGGTGCTGCCCAAATTTCAAACGGCGAAAATATTTTCAAATTTTAGTATATGAATCCCCTTGTATTTTAAACGAACCTTACTTATATACTTCAAAGGAAAGAACTTGATTTTATTATACCTTTATTTCAAAACTTCACCTCCATTATTTTCCTAAAGGGTTTAGATTTCAGCTTATTTGGGTTACGGTGGGGTCCTATAAGCTTCACGTGATCCCAGTATCGATCACGTGCCATTTACCAGTCGAGGCATGTAGACATGGCCAAGGAGCCCAGTGAGTAGGACCGGAGCAGGTCCATCGCCAAAGGTGATCCATACGCCAAGCCCTGCACCCTTGTCATGATGGAAATGATTTGGACCTCATCCTGGATGAGGTAAGCGGTGCATGGTCGGCCTCTAAGAGCATCAACGACCGACTCAGGATCTCAGTTCCTGAGGTCGGACGAGTGATCAGAGGCTCGGTCCTGCACTCAGACTATTCGAGGTCTGGCCGAGCACGGCGCCGTAGACCGAGTTGTCAGATGCACCTCGTTTTTGCCTGTAATTCAGATGTCCAGTCCTGGACGCGCATGCGGTCTGCAAATGATACCTCAGTCGGCTAGTGAATAGTTCATGAGCAGAAAGAAAACATTTGACAAAACAGTTGTTAACCCTTTTATGGAGGCCGAACGACCCCAGAATAATGGGGTAGAAGCATGTTCGGCCAAGGCTTTGCTTTAGTATTTTCATGCTTTCTAGAAAGTGTTTGATTGTTTGCAATATCCAGCTATTACCGGACCGATGAACGTGATGACTAATTGTAATAAAAGTTCTATCTATTAGGTTATAGGACAGTTGTCATGTTTGGTGGATCGGGTTTTCTGGCTGATCCATGGAATCTGGTGTATGCGTTTGATATTGTTGAGAAACCTAAGCCGACCGGTTAGGTCGAAACCCTATCCTTCTATTCTTTATGAGTACTTGCCAAGTTTGCAGATTACCGGATCGGATTCTTTTTAGGAAGATCGTTCTCTTCTTCCTCTAAAAATAAGATCAATCATTTAGGAAGATGTAGTTGCTAAATCAGTCAATTCAACTTAATGCAAGCTCAATAACAGGAGACGGACCAAAATAGACAACAAGAGTATAATGTGCATCTCTATAAAGTTCATAACTCATCTTTTTTTCGCATTCTCGTTTCTTTATGCATTGTTTATTGCTATGGTATTTTTTGCTTTGTTTATTGTTATGTGATTCTTATGTTGATCATCTCTATAGACACACTATCGAGGTAGTTTTACTTGGCATTTGGCACACAGAGATACTTTGATTTTTTGACCAAATGCAAGGACATTTTACTTTTCAACTGCGTTATGAAGTCTGAATACTAATTAATTGCGGTAAATATTTCGAACTTGGTGTTATCAAATGATATTAGCGAAAGACCGAGTATGGTTAAAACTTTTGGATAAAATATATGCGTTTAATTGGAGTGATAATTGATCCCAATTCTCGCCATGCGGGGACGGAGCCACGGCGTGCAGGGACAACCACTCTCCAGAAACTTTGTATATAACTCAGCAATGAAGTTTGGAGCTTTACTTTTAGTTGAGAAAAAATAGGATAGAAATAAATCATAACGGCCGAAACAATACAATCATGCATACCTATCAAATCTCCTAAATTTATGCATGAACATATTTTGTGATGAAAACTGTCCAATCCTAGCTATAAAATCTCCTAAATTTGAGCATAAATTTCTTAATTTCTCACTAAATTTATAACCCTCTTATTTAATAGCAAATTAGATCCATCTACACCTTATTTAATTCCTGATTTGCCTTCACCTATCCTTAAAAAAAATGTTGATACCGAATTAATTTTGTTCAGCAAGTATCCTATTTTATAGTAAGTTAAAACCTCCACTACATATTTAATCTAAAGTTTTGTCCATTGATACTTTATGAATGCCTCCTTCCTTTTATTTCTCTCTCCTTACCTAGAGATTCAATAGACTTGAAAATAATCCATTAACTCCTTATCCCACTTGCACAATGGTTTAATAAAAATATATTTAAAAATAAGAAGCATGCAACAAATACTACATTCCTCTAGCCTTGTGATTCATAGAATTTTTTTGCAGTTTAATTTACTTTTATTTGAAATGGTATGCCATATGTTTGTAAAAGGTATAGGCGGATGTACAAACAGATGCATTTTTATGTACTTCTATCACACTTAAGAGCATAACATGCAAACATATGCATTTTTTAGTTTTCCATTCCATTTATTTACTTATTTTTAAGTTTATCAAAAGACATTTTGTGTTTATAATGGAAATTTAATGTTTCAAGGAATATAGGCAAAATTGGAAGGAAAAAAAAGTATGCTAGAAATGAGTTAATTTGTTACGGAAACAAGATTATCAAATGTTATGATCATTCTAATCAGCTTTATACTCATACTTGCTATGAATAATTTATGGCTTCGTCCGTAGCAATGCACTATAAAAAATCCATAAATTTAAGGTCAAATAATTTTGTTGGTTTCTGACCTATGGATCATCTGATATGACTAGAAATGGGATAAGAAGCGCATTTGGAGCTTCTTCCTCATTCAAAGCTCCTTGATGAAGGCCTCGATCTCCTTCAAATGTTGTCTTCCGTTGAATTGTCGCGAACGTTGATGAATTGCTGAGATTGGATTTGAGGGTTGCCTCCTGGAGCGTGTGGATCTCAGTAGGCTTGATTTGGAATGAGGCCGAGCTACCTGCAAGAAAGTCCCGGGGTGATTGTACCACTGTGGACCCTCCGACGATCAAGTTAGTCGAGCTATTTGGGCAGAGTAGCGGCCTATTGGATAAGAATTGCCTTACTTGAGTCGTCTGAAAGGGGGTTTATATAGTGGCAGCCATGGGCTGGCAGACGCGAGATTAACGCCGGCCGTTATGCCCCTGGCGTTACGCCTGCGCGAATGGCGGTATCCCCTATTAAATGATGAGATACGCTTGGTAATGGGGGAACGTGATGGCGTGGAACGTGGGATCGTGGGACGGCGGATATCTCGCGTCTGGCGAGATTCGCGAAGCCGTGGCGGAGACGCCTGTGATCTGTGCTCTGGGTCGATCCGTAGAACCGAGGAAGCTGAGCTCGGCGGGAGGCTTGGAGGCGAGCGGGAGGCTCGGAAGCGAGCGGGAGGCCGAGCAAGCTTGGTTCTGTGATAGCTCGGAGGCGAGCTAGGAGGATTGAGGAAGACCAGCGTGCAGGAGGGATTGGAGGTGGGCCAATGGTTATTTGTAGGACGAGCACAAGAGTGTTCAGGGAGGTCATTGAAGGTCAAGAACATTCTCGGGCCGAAGGCCCGAGGTATGCCTTCAATGTACCGTTCTTGCTCCTTTCCCGTAAGTCTTGGGACAAGTCATTTGCTACGTGTCATGATCTGGGGAGTTCTCGGTATTGAGCATCATCATTAGTCCCCCACTCTCGTCCCGACCTATTTATGGGTCGGCTCGAGAGTGGTCTGATCGGTCACCCAGGCTATGTTCTTAGTTGAAGACATCGTCGGCATGGATTCCTGGATGGTTAGTCGTATCTTTTAATGACGTCGGTGGATCAGAGAGGAGATCGTGCATTAAAGGGGAAGCGTCGATTTGATCGTATGTTCGTTGTGGCGTAACGCCACGTGCTCGACGCTGGTTGGCTGACACGACGGGTCGCCGGTGTCCTTGACGCTTGAGGAGACGCGTCCAATGCTCTTGAGACACGTGGAATGTTGATGGTCGCCGAACGCAAAGCGTTTGTTTTGATAGGAAACGATCGGCGCCATTGGATGCTCTTTCCAAATGCTATAAATAGAGATGGGATCCCCCAGGGTCCACACTTCGCTATAATTTCCTCATCGCTGCGTGAGTTAGCTCGGCACTCTTCCCTTTAGGTTGGATTTCTTACGTTCTTTTCTCAGAGGACTCCTTCCTTTGCTCAAGTTAGATGTTTTCTTCTGGGGAGTCTGTTGAGATAGTTCAGGTAGAGTCTAGGGAGTCTTCTGCTGCTTCTTCCTCTGCCTCATCCGAGTCGGATTCCCCCTGGGGAGTTAGGGTTAGACATGCTTCCCGGGGCCGCGCGACGGGGACGGTCCCCCAAGCGCGTATCAAGAGTGATCGTGACGCGCCTTCTCTCCTGAGGAATGTGGACGAGCTCACCACAATCCGCGCTTGTTTCCACATTCCCCCTGGCTACTCGCTTCGCTTGGCCGGGGAAGGAGAGAGGGCAGACCAGGTGCGGGGCAAGAAGATTGCCTTGTACCTGGATGCCTTTTGGGCTGGAATGCATATGCCCTTCTCCCCAGAGGTGAGTGCGGCGTTGCGCTATTTTCAACTAACTCCGGGCCAGCTAGTGCCAAACTCGTGGAGGATTCTCCTTGGGCTCCTGGTCCGATTGAGACTACAAGAAATCCTCTTCAGCCTGACCCTTCTCCTTTCCTCCCTCTGCTATAAAAATCACTCCGGCACCCGTAAGGACGAGCCAAGCTGGGTATACGTTTCCTTTAGAAAACACAGAAGAGGGACGGCCGGGTCGGGGGTCGTAGCAGTTCCTTCTTCCATCCATGAATGGAAGGAGAAATTCTTATTTGTCGGGTCGTCCGAGGGTGAGAATTGGCCTGTGCATATTCAGTGGCACAGGGCTTACTGCCCGCGGGTGAGGCGATCATCCATTCCTGAATTGAGGGTAGTGTTGGCGTGGGAGCCCGTCCAACGGGCTGATGTATTACTTTCCGAGCAGGCCCTCAGTTGGGCCGGGCTCCGTCCCGCTCAGTTCATGGGTAAGTTAGGAGCCTAGGCGACTGTTTAGACTCGCATACTCTTCTTCTATTCTTTCCGGCATCGCTAACTCCCCTTGTGTACTTTTCCCTTTTTGCAGAACCGATGGACCGATCCAAATTTCTGGCTGCCATGGCCGAGAAGAAGGGGAGGAAGGTCGGAGGCGCCGGCTCGTCACGCCCCGCTTCGAGCCCGGCCCCGTCGGCGGCCGTTTCAACTAGGCGTTCCACTACGCCCTGGGCTCCGGAGACCAGCCACGGGAAGAGCCGCAAACACGTTCGGGAGAAAGAACCCCAGGTTTTGGAGGTGGCGGATGAGGCCAACCCTCCCGTGGCCCCCCTCAAGCGGCACAAAACGACGGTGTCCCGAGCCCCGTCTTCCCCGATCTTCGTACAGGAGGGGGATCTTCGCTTCGAAGTGCCCTCGGGGCTCTCTGTCGCCGATAGCTTGCTCTTGGAGATGGAATGGTCGGCTGGGGGCAGAATCCCCAGGGGGACCCTCAAGGCCCAAATCGCGACCATAGCTCAGGAGGCCGTGCAGGTTAGTGTCCGCCTCCTGTTCAGGTTTTCATTAAGCCTTTTTGTTTCAGGATCGGATACCTTTTTAACCCCTCCTTTCGTTTTCCTCAGGTCCTCCAGCACTGCGCCCTCGTCGCCAATATGGAGCACGAGGAAATCGCCCCGGCAATGCAGATAGCGGGCGAGTCTTCCTCGCGGGAGGAGAGCCTGAGCCGGGAACTGCGTTAGGCGAGGGAGAGGATCACCGCCCTCGAGGACTGGGTGGCTGCCGAGGAGGGGGTGAACGCCAACTGCCAGGAGTCCATCCGAGCTTTGAGGGAGTCCAACAAGGTCATTGAGCCCAAGTTGGAGGATGCCAGGATACTCGCCGCCAGTCTGAAGAAGACGCGGGACACCCTTAAAAGGGAAAACGAGGCGGTGAAGGAAGGGATGAAGCGCGCCGACCTCCGGGCTGCGAAGGCGGTGGAGAGCTATAAGACGTCGGATCAATTCTACACCGACCTTGCTGACGCCTCGGCCCTCGTCTGGCGGCAAGCCCTCCACGCCATCAAGGCGTTGATGCCGGAGTTTCCCGACGGCGGGCTTCGGCTCGAGTACCCCCTCGAGGATAAGACACAAGGGGATGCCGCCGGGGGGAAGGCTCCCGATGGGGGCATTGGGGATAAGGCGATCGCCCCGACTCCCTGTGTCGAAGCTCCTGCTGGGGGCGCCGATCCTATTGCCGCCACCCCGGCTTCCGACACCGGCGCGGAGCACATCGAGGTCCTCCCCGGCCCCGAGGCCTGAGCCTCTCTGCCTTCTTTCTTTTTTTGTTTTTGTTTTGGAATTTTGTAAGCCTTCGTGTGATTTTGTAAGGCTGAGGAGCCTACAATACCTTTGTAAAGACTCCCGAGTTGTGAATAAAGCCATTTTGCCGAAATTTTTGTGTGGTTCTTGTGTGGTAATGCTTCCATTTGCGTGGCAATGTTAGCGTTTTCCTCGCCTAACGAGACATACACTAAGTCGGCGACATGTCCTTTAGTTGGCAATCGTGCGTCGAGTTGAATCCAATCATTTATCAAGGGTACAGAGGCCGGTATTAGGTCAGTGTCCTTATGGCCCCGAAGTCGAGGTGGCGATCGCTTGCTGATGGTATGTCGGTTCGCACCTTAGGATAAGTCAGACAAGAACTAAGTTCAGATTGGTCGATGGTTGCCAAGGTCGAAGGCTTCTGATCCTTAGTGTAGATAGGTAAGGAGTTACCCACTAAGGATAGACCGAGTAATGGAGCTTCCCGGTGGCCCCTTGAGGAGGGATTTGGATCCTTGGCGTCGGTGGGTAAGAAATTACCCGCTAAGGATGGACTGGGAAGGGAAGCTGCTCGGTGGCCTCTTGATGAGGGCTTTGATCCTTACCGCAGATGGGTAGGAAGTTACCCGCTAAGGATAGACCGAGCAGGGAAGCTGCTCGGTGGTCTCTTGATGAGGGCTTTGATCCTTAGCGTAAATGGGTAGGAGCTACCCACTAAGGATGGACCGAGCAGGGAAGCTGCTCGGTGGCCTCTTAATGAGGGCTTTAATCCTTACCGCATATGGGTAGGAGCTACCTGCTAAGGATGGACCGAGCAAAGAATCCGCTCGGTGGCCTCTTGATGAGGGCTTTGATCCTTACCGCAAATGGGTAGGAGCTACCCGCTAAGGATGGACCGAGCAGGGAAGTTGCTCGGTGGCTTCTTGATGAGGGCTTTGATCCTTAGCATAAATGGGTAGGAGCTACCCGCTAAGGATGGACCGAGCAGGGAAGCTGCTCGGTGGCCTCTTGCTGAGGGCTTTGATCCGTAGCGTAAATGGGTAGGAGCTACCCACTAAGGATGGACCGAGCAGGGAAGCTGCTCGGTGGCCACTTGATGAGGGCTTTGATCCTTATCGCAGATGGGTAGGAGCTACCCGTTAAGGATGGACCGATCAGGGAAGGTGCTCGCTGGCCTCTTGATAAGGGCTTTAATCCTTAGCGTAAATGGGTAGGAGCTACCCGCTAAGGATGGACTGACAGGAAAGCTGCTCGGTTTTGCGAGGCGTCGACCGACCTCCCTCGACATGTGAAAATCCGGAAGAGTGACCGTCGTGGGCGGCTCATGGAAGAAATGCATAGGTGAGGTGAGGCGAGGCATTCCAAGATCCGCGTCGTTCCGTCTTCGATTCGCCGAGAAATATGGGATGTCCGCCATGTGGCGGTACGGTATTGGAAGAATTGAGAAAATCCCAGGATTCTCGCAAATTTGTGCGTGCAAATTTGGGCCCTTGGGGATTCTGTTAAGGCTATAAATAGAGAAGGGGATGTGTTTGTTTCAGCATTGCTTTTTCTAGATGGCAGGGCGTATCTACCCAATCAAAGAGATCATCACTCCCGATGACATCTACCTGTATGACAAGTCCGTTTCCGAGGAGAAGTACCGGGGTGTGGTCCAGTGCATCGAGGACAACATTGGTCGTCTTCTTCCTCGTCGGTCATCCCTCCTCTAATTACTGATGCACGCAATCTGGAGGAGGTCCCCGGAGTTGTACCTCTCCAAAGAGCTACTGGATGAGGCGCTCGACAAGATGCGTACGATCTATATGCTCGGCCTTATCTCGAAGAGCAGGCACGGCCGATCTTTGGCCCTTATTTTGGAGTCCTTCCAAAAGAGAGAGATTGCAAGTCAGGGCTCGGCAGATGGTGGGCCCGGCGTTTCCGCGGCATCCCGAGTTCGTGGGCAGCATCAGCGGGAGCGGGCTGAAGAGACAAGGGCTTGTCTTGCGAAGATCTCCACGAAGTATCACCAGCAGTGCTTCCTTGACCCCGTTCCCCCTCTTTTGTAATTTTAATTTTTATGTAAGGCTGAGGAGCCCACAATACCTTTTGATAAATAAATAAAGCTCTCCTTTTTGCGATGTTCTATTATTTCTTTTTTGTCTTCTGGATGCATTTGAGTATTTTTACGAAACGAAATCCGTGAGCTCTAAACCGAGGAAGATGGAAACACATAGGGGAAGTTCCTTCTTATTATTAAAAAAACTTAGAAAAATTTACATCGCTTCGTCAAAGGAGAAACATGTATTCATAGATATACTTTTCAAAAGTATAACTTGAGCTTCTCGGCATTGTAAGGCTGTGGAAATTTACGACCCGCGGCGTCTTGTAGGCGATAGGCCCTGTCAGGCAAGACTTCGGAGATGAGGAACGGGTCGTCCCACTTCGGAGAAAACTTGTGCAACTTTCCCTAATCAACGAACTCGTTTCGCCTTAGGACCAAATCTCCGATTTTGAAGGCGCGATGGTTGACTCGTGCGTTGTAGTAGCGGGCAGTCTGTTGTTGGTAAGCGGTAGCTCTGATCTATGCCCGGTCCCGCTTCTCCAACATGATGTCCAAATTAGTTCGGAGGGCCGAGGTGTTTGCTTCGTCTTCGAAGTGCTTGACCCTGTAACTGGGCAGCCCGATTTCTGCAGGGACCATCGCCTCGGTGCCGTTGCAGAGGCTGAAGGGGGTCTCTCTAGTGGGAGTCTTCTTCGATGTGCACAAGGCTTATAAGACCCGGGGTAATTCGTCGACCCAACTGCCCTGTCGACCCTCCACGAGAGCTCGAAGACCTCGAATGACGTCCCGGTTAGCGACTTCGGCTTGCCTGTTGCATTGGGGGTACATGACCGCGGTGAACTTCATCAGTATAGGGTATTCACTGCAGAACCCTTTAACATTTTCGTTTTCGAAATTCGTCCCATGGTCGGTGATGATACACCTCGGGATCCCGAACAGGAATATGATGTTATTCTGCAGGAACTTGATGGCCGTGGTGGCATCCGGTTTTCTGATAGGAACGGCCTCAATCCACTTAGTAAAGTAGTCCACCATGACGATGATGTATTTGTGTCAGCCCGTACCAGTAGGGAATTGGCCTATCATGTCCACTCCCCACAGGGCAAACGGCCAAGGGGAGGTTGGAGCCGTTAGCTCGGTAGCCGGAAGGCGGAGTATGCTGCCATGGAGTTGGCAGCTCTTGCACCTTCTGACGAGCTTCAGAGCGTCTTAATAGATGGTCGGCCAATAGTACCCTTAGAGGAGTGTCTTCTGGGCTAAGGTGCGGGCCCCTTGATGTGCTTCACCGACCCCTTCGTGAACCTCACGGAGGACGTAGTCGGCTTCGTGGGGGTCGATGCACCGAAGTAGGGGTTGAGTGAAGGATTTCTCATAGAGGTTCCCTTTGCTCCAGAAGAAATGGAGGGCTTTGGCTCGGAGGCGGCAGGCTTCCCCTCGATCTTCTGGGAGTGTACCCTCCTTCAGGAATTCCACGAGGGGCTTCCTCCAATCCCAGACTTCTTATAGGGTCGTGTAAACTTGGAGTGGTGTCGCTCTGTCTTCCACGCCGGGCTGTGGCAGGACCTCAAAGAGGATATTTCGCTTGTTGTTGGCCATGTAGGAGGAAGCTAGCTTGCTCAGGACATCGGCATGGGCGTTCAGGTGCCGGGGGATCTGCTCCACTTGAAATTCTTTGAAGTCCTTTCGTAGTCTTCTTACCTCGGCTAAATATTTCACCATCAGAGGTTCCCGTGCCTCGAAACGGTCGGTCACTTGGCTCATGACTAGGATGGAGTCACTGCGGATTCGGATCATCTTCAGCCCTACTCTGGAGGCGATTCGTAGTCCAGCGAGCAAATCCTCGTACTCCGCGGCGTTGTTTGAGGCTTTGAACCCGAGCTTCAAGGAATACTCCATCTCTGCCTCGTTCGAGCCATGAATGATGAGGCCGGCACCATAGACTTCTTCGGTTGATGACCCGTCGACGTAAAGGACCCGGTCGGTAATGAAGTCGGGCCCCTCTTCGATCGAAGGTTGGGATCTAGGGGCCGGCACAGACACTGCCTCTTTGTTTAGGATAGTGCATTCGACGATAAAATCGGCCAAGACCTGTGCCTTGATAGCCTGCCTCGGGCGGTACTTGATGTCGAACTGGGACAACTCCCATCTCCACTTTTCCAAACGACCAAAAGCCTCGGGGGAGGCGAGAATAGCCTCTAAAGGGCGTTCGGTGAGAATGAGGATGGTGTGTGCCTGGAAGTAATGCCGTTGTTTCCTTGAGGCCACTATAAGCGCCAAGACAATCTTCTCTATGGATGGGTACCTCATTTCCGCATTCTTAAAGATGTGGCTTACGTAATAGACCGTCTTCTGGACTCCTTCGACTTCTCGGACGAGCACCGAGCCTACAGCTTGATCGGACACCGCTAGATACAGTGATAGCTCATCTCCTTCTATTAGCCGGGTGAGTAATGGGGGAGTCGCCAGGTGAATTTTCAGTTGCTCGAAAGCGATCTGACACTCCTCCGACCATTCGAACCTTGGGATCTTTCTCAGGGCTTTGAAGAATGGGAGGCACTTTTTTCCGGACCTTGACATGAAGCGACTTAGAGCGGCTACCCTCCCCGTGAGCCGCATGATTTCAACGTTGGTCTTTGGCGCGGCCATGTTAAGGATGGCACTGATTTTCTCCGGGTTAGCCTCGATTCCTCGGTGGGTAACCATGAATCCGAAGAACTTTCCACTAGTGACCCCGAACGCGCACTTAGCGGGATTCAGCTTCATTTTGAATTTGTGGAGGATGTCGAAAGTCTCGCAAGATCTTTAGCGTGCTCATCTGACAAGGTCGACTTAACGAGCATGTCGTCGACGTAAACCTCCATGTTCCTCCCGATCTGTGGTTTGAACATCCTGTTGACTAAGCGTTGGTATGTAGCCCCAGCGTTTTTGAGGTCGAAGGGCATCACTTTATAGTAGTATACCCCCCCGGTCCGTTGTGAATGCGATGAGTTCTTCATCTGCCGGATTCATACAGATCTGGTTATAGACGGAGAAAGCATCCTTGAAGCTGAGTAACTCGTGGCCTGCTGAGCTATCGACGAGCTGGTCTATCTTAGGGAGGGGATAGTTGTCTTTCGGGCAGACCTTGTCGAGATCTGTGAAGTCGATGGACATGCGCTACTTCCCGCTAGCCTTTTTAACCATTACCACATTCTCCAGCCATTCTGAGTAGGCCATGTTTCGAATGAAGTTGGCTGCGAGCAACCTGTCAACTTTGTCCTCGATCGCCTTTTGTTTGATCGGAGCGAAACTTTGTTTCTTCTGCCTGACGAATCGGACCGTCAGGTCTACCCCGAGCTTGTGTGATATCATTTTGGGGTCGATCCCGGGTGTTCCCCTCCGAATGACGCGGCGGAGACGCGATAAGTGCCTTGCCTGAGATTCGGGGCAGATGCTATTTGGTACTATTCGTCCACCTCTCCGAAGATGCCAAGTTGATTTATGGCACTGTGTATCGGAGGTTTAGACGGATGCGGCCGATGTAGCAGACTTCGTCAGATTCCCCCTCGCTTGAGGGGTTTTTGATTGTGGGGACGCTCTTCCCTATAGGCGCAAGCCCCTGCAGTTAATTACGCTACCGCATCGCGGTAACAACTTTCTCCTTCTCCAGAATTTCACTTCGTGTCGTGAGTGTTTGTTTTGTTTGTGGTTGCCCGTGGATTGTATACGGACACTAATTTATGTCTTCGCCCGTAGCACGTGGATTGGTCCAAATCCGTTTTTCTTAGATTTGGGTTTGGGGTTTTGGTTTGAGGATGCGTTAGTCATATTTGAGGCTAAGATCAACTCAAACGTTTGTTAAGGATACGTTAGTCCAATTTGAGACTAAGATCAACTTAACGAGATCGTTTAGATCCGACAAAAGAGCATTTGGGGGCTCTATTGTTCCAGTTTAGGGACATAGTGGTCCATTGCCAGTTTAGGGACGTGGTGGTCCATTGGTTTAAGGACGCTTAAGTCTGTATATTGGTTTAAGGACGCTTAAGTCCATAAGTTTAAGGACGCTTAAGTCCGTAGCAATGTGTGGTTGTCAGGACCCGTCACCTCTCTGACGATGTTGAAAGATTACAATGACAAATGTCAAAGGAGTTCAGAGATGTACCCTTGAACCGGATGTAAATTGAGTTGAGAGAGCAGTCGTGCTCAGTTTCAATTTAATTTGAGGACCTACGGCAAGAATTGGGCTAAGTCCAGTTGAAAGTGTTGAACAATTTATTTGTATTTGGCCTATTAGGCCTTTACTAGGGCTCTGCCCCTGTCTAATAATGCATGGCATTTTTGTTTGGTCTATTAGACCCTTATTTGGACTCTGCCCCTTTTTTAAATGATGCACAGCATCTGTTTTGGTCTGACAGACCTTTGTTTGGGCTCCCCCTTTTTTAATAATGCATTGCATTTTATTAGGCCTGTTAGGCCCTTTTAATTGGGCTCGGCCCTTCTTTTTAATAATGCAGAGCATTAATGATCTAACAGTGCGTCGCGTAGCCTGTCAGGCACTCTGCGCCAATTAATGAGCGCAAGTGCGTGTGGAGGTGACACGTGTCACGCTCGGGTGAGCGCAAGCGCAGTTAGCGCGGTGCGCTGTGCCAGTATGCTGCGCTAGTGCGCTGCTGACACGTGGCGCGCTCTGATGACTTGCGCCAATTTATGAGAGCAGTGCTCTGTTTTAAAAGCGCATAGAGCAGTTTGTTCTGGGGCTGACACGTGGCGCTCCCTGGTGGCTTACACCAATCCAAGGAGCGCAACAATACAGACTCAAAAGTGCAAGGCACTGTTTAATATTTGATCAAATTTATATCAAAGAAAACAAGTTTTTCTTGTTTTCCAGAGAGGTTTTTACCTCAAATCTCAAGAACCAGTAGTTCTTCAAAAGGAAATGCCTTTATTCAGAAGTAAATTACTTCTTTTTTTTATTAATATATTTTTTTTATTGAAGATCTTTGATCTTGTTCTTAGATCATTGATCTTTTTTAGAAGAAATTCTTCTTTTATCCAAAGGTTTTTACCTTTTCTTTCTCTGAGCTCTTTCCCAAAGTTTTCTTTAGAGGAGTTCTCTCTTTTTCTGTGTGTTTTAGACTTGGAGTCTAGGGGCCTTTATATAGTACCGATTGATTTGTTAAATCAGTTAAAGAGATCTTTCTCTGAGTGATTTAGGGATTTTTTTTCCACTGTTGGATTTTTGATCCAAGGGCTTCTGTTTTACAGAAGAGGATCTTGTTGTTTTAATAAGATCAGAAAGATCTTTCCAGAATTTTAATTCTGTTTTGGTGCTGGCACAGTTGGCGCAAGCGCACCTGCGCTTGACACGTGTCGCGCAACGCAGAGCGCAGGGCAACTGCGCTGACACCTGTCGCGCAATGCAGAGCGCAGCGCAACTGCGCTGACACGTGTCGCACAGCGTAGAGCGCTAGTCAGCTAAACCGTTGCTTCTTTTATTAAAATTTGAATTTTAAACAGAGCCTTGCTCTGATTGGGTGCGCTGCCTTGGGCGTTGCGCTCCCTGAGCTGGCGTGTTTGATTTTGGCACGTGGCGCTCTACGCGCAGCGCAGGGGATCTGAAGCATTGCTTCATATTTTAACTTTAATTTTCACTTTAATTTCAAAACAGAGTTTGCTCTGATTGGGAGAAACAGAAGCGTTGCTTCGTTTCCCGCCTTGAAATTTGAACAGAGCTTTGCTCTGATTGGGGTAAACAAATGCCCCCCCCCCTACCGTTGCGCTTACGTGGCCCCAAGCGTGAGCGCGGCGGTGGCAGAATTCCAAACGTTTGTGAAATTGAAACGGCGCTCTTATTGCCTATAAATAGGACCTTTGGTCCCTTAGATGATTTTCATCTCTTCATAAGAATTTTTATTCAAAGCCTTGCTCTTTGTTCAAGCACTTTTAAGAGTTAAAACTCTAGAGAATTTTTAGGTAAAAATTAAATTGGATCACATTAAATTAACTTTAAGAGCCTTGCTCTCTAAGGAAAACCTATTTAGGATTTTACTTAGCAGAGCTTTGCTCTAAAGGGATCTAGAGAGAACTAAAGAGAACTCTATTTGAGTTTCATTAATAGAGCTCTGCTCTCTTAATCTTTTGTGAGGAACTCTTAAGAGTTTGATCATGGATAATGAAGATCAAAAATGGAGTTTTATCTATGATGGATTATATCATTTTTTCATATTAAGGCTCTCAGAGTTCTTGAGGAATTTCTTTAAATTCCCCTCATTACTGGATTTTGACAGGTGTCACTCCTGTCTGCGGAGCACTGCTCTCGAGGAGTTTAACTCCATGTGTCTTTTCTTATTGCTAATCTTCCAATGATGTTCCCTTCAGGCATTATGGCCGTTCATCTATACAGTCTGCACGAATTCATCACTTATGAAGATATCTGCGTACAGGGCCGTCACTAAAACCAAGAGTTTACAGATGCCCAGTGTGTGGAGGTTATGGGTCGTCTGAACGCACGCGTTGGTTGGTTGCTTCCTCGCCATTCTGCTCTCTTGAAAGTCGTGCTGGGAGCAATCTGGAGAGCACTTCCGGGGTTTCACGAGGCCATGCCGCTTAATGCGCTGGATGATGCCGAAGACAAGGTGCATTCAGTGTACCTGTCGGGGCTGATCTCGAAGAAACGACGAGATAGCCTCATCGATATTCTGCATCAAATTTTTCAACAGACGATGATAATTGCTGCTTATCGAAGGATGGGGTGCCTTGCCGAAGATCTTGACACACGTGAGCGCGAGAGGATGCCCACGAGAATAATCAGAAAGGCCAGAAAAACTCTAGATGACCTTACTTTCGAATTCCTTAATCCATGCCCTGGATCTGAGGTTTTGCCATTGTAACCATTTGATGATGTTTTTCGTTTACTGCTTTCATGATTGTAAGAATTTTTGGCAATATGAATGGAAAATTTTTATTTCAGTTTGTCTTATTTCTCGTTCGGAGTCTTTTGCACATGCATGAATGAGTGTGTCTCGAACGCTTGATCAAATGCACATCGGATGTTCTTTCTGTCGCTTTCTTCTTTCTTTTATTATCAGTATGCTACCTTAGTAAACATGGTTGACAGATGATAGAGTGAGCATCCAGTATTGGCTTCTTCAAGAGGTAGTGATGACTTAGGCTACAGGTTCATATCTGCTACGTAAGACTTTTCAACTTTATGAGCCGTGAGGGTCTCATAAAGACTTTTCTCCCTACGGATCGAGAGGATCTCGTAGGTGTATTTTCTCCTTAGGAGTTGTGAGGACTCCTAAGTGTGTTTTCTCTTGAGAGTCGTAAGGATCTCACTAGAGAATTTTCCTTCTTACGAGTCGAGAGGACCCGTAAGCGGTTGTTTCCCTCCTTGTCGGGATTCGAGTTTGGAGAGTGTGACCCGTGAATAGTATGCAAGAGTACATTTTTGGACCGATTTGCAGGGTCCCAGTGCTTAGGAAACAATTTTTTAATCCCTGCCGCCTAAAGCTTTTCCTCACGAGTCAAAACATATCGAGTAGTTCTCGTAAAGACACGAATTTCCTCACGAGTCGGAACGAATCGAGCATTTCTCGTAAGAGTATCCTAACGTCACAGTTAACCTTTGCTCTTTACGACAGAGGTCCATTAGGGTCTGTGGTACTTAGGGTTTTGGCTGTCGTACCGTCGCGTCGGCTGATATATTCCTCGATATGCAATCTTGCTGTTCGAGTAGCCTTGCGATTGTCGTGTCTCTAATCCCTTCGGGGGCTGGACAAGACGTCTTCAAGTAATCTTCCAGGTGATATTACCGTCGAAAGGGAAAGCGTAGGGATATTCCATGTCACTTTTTACTTGAGGTTAGGCTCATTTTGGAGAGCCCTGATGAGTCATAACTACTCCGCGCTGGTGTGGGATGATCTCCGATAGTATTTCAGGCTTTATATGACTTGCTGTTAAGACCCTGAAGCTAGGAATTTGGCTTTTGCTTCGTTTGCTGGCATTGCGTCCTCTATATCGAGACGAATGTCGCGGTTGTCCCTAGGTTGTTGGTGAACCGTAGAAGTTTGGAACTAGGGACTTCGCCGTGGCTCCGCTGTTTGATGATGTTGCGTCTGCTGTGTCGAGGCGAACGTCGAGGTGGTGACCATTCTGCACTGGTGTGAGATGATCTTCGGTTGTCTTTAAGGCTTTATATGACTTGCCGTTAAGACCCTGAAGCTAGGAATTTGGCCTTTGCTTCGTTTGCTGGCATTGCGTCCTCTATATGAAGACGGATGTCGCGGTTGTCTCTAAGTTGTTGGTGAACCGTAGAGGTTTGGAACTATGGACTTTGTCGTGGCTCCGTTGTTTGATGATGTTGTGTCTGCTGTGTCGAGACGAACGTCGAGGTGGTGACCATTCTGCACTGGTGTGAGACGATCTCCGGTTGTCTTTCAGGCTTTATATGACTTGCCGTTAAGACCTTGAAGCTAGGAATTTGGCCTTTGCTTCGTTTGTTGGCATTGCGTCCTCTATATCGAGACGAATGTCGCGGTTATCTCTAGGTTGTTGGTGAACCATCGAGGTTTGGAACTTGGGACTTTGTCGTGGCTCCGTTGTTTGATGATGTTGCGTCTGCTGTGTCGAGGTGAACGTCGATGTGGTGACCATTCCGCACTGGTGTGAGACGATCTCCGGTTGTCTTTCAGGCTTTATATGACTTGCCGTTAAGACACTGAAGCTAGGAATTTGGCCTTCGCTTCGTTTGCTTTGTCACGTCCAAATCCTGTTGGAGGAAGAATGTTGTCGTGAAATCTCGTCTGCTATATCGAGACGAACGTAGAGGTAGTGATCACTCTATGCTGGTGTGAGATGATCTCCGATGGTCTTTCTGGTTTTATATGAGTTGCCGTCAAGACCCTGAAGCTAGGAATTCGGCCTTCGCTTCGTTTGTTTTGTCATGTCCGAATCCTGTTGGAGGAAGGACGCTGTTGTTGACATTGCGTCTGCTGTAACGAGACGAATGCTGAGGTGAAGCTGGGATTTTGCTGTCACTCCGCTTTACTGACCATGGGGTCTTTTGTTGACGTTGCATCTACATCCTGCTGGACTGCGAAGGAACGCCGTTGTTGACATTGCGTCTGCTGTAACGAGACGAATGCTGAGGTGGAGTTGGGATTTTGCTGTCACCCCGCTTTGTTGACCATGGGGTCTTTTGTTGACGTTGCATCTGCATCCTGCTGGAATGCGAAGGAACGTCGTTGTTGACATTGCGTCTACTGTAACGAGATGAATGCTAAGGTGGAGTTGGGATTTTGCCGTCACTCCGCTTTGTTTCGACCGTGAGGTCTTTTGTTGACGTTGTGTCCACATCTTGCCGGACTGCTGAGGAACGTCGTTGGTGATCTCTCGTCTACTGTATCGAGACGAATGCTGAGGTGGAGCTAGGATTTTGCCGTCGCTCCGCTTTGTTTCGACCGTGAGGTCTTTTGTTGACGTTGCATCTGCATCCTGCTGAACTGCGAAGGAACGCCGTCGTTGACATCTCGTCTGCTGTATCGAGACGAATGATGAGGTGGTCTCTAGGTTTTCTGTGAACCGTCGAGATTTGGAACTAGGGACTCTGCCGTGGCTCCGTTGTTTTGACCCTGGGATGACATTGCGTCTGCTGTAATGAGACGAATGCTGAGGTGGAGCTAGGATTTTTCCATCACTCCTCTTTGTTTCGACCGTGAGGTCCTTCGTTGACGTTCCGTCTGCATCCGCTGGGGTGACATCACATCTGCTGTATCGAGACGAGCGTCGAGGTGGAGCTGGGATTTTGCCGTCGCTCCGCTTTGTTTCGACCGTGAGGTCTTTCATTGACGTTGCATCTGCATCCTGCTGGACTGCGAAGGAACGCCGTTGTGGGTCTTCAGGCTGTAGATGTGGCCGTCGAGATTTGGCTCTTCTTCTGATGGAGCCTGGTAGGAAGGTATGGTTCCCTCTTTGTTTGTGCCCCTGGATTGTATACATGGATCGATGTGATCTCACCTGTGGGGCAAAAAGTTTCATTTCATTTCATTTTTTATTTCTTTCTTTCCGGATGCTCTATCATTTCGCTTTTAATATCGCAAAAGTCACGATTGCCCAATCATTTCGGCTATTTTTCGTGCTGCCCAATCATTTCGACTATTTTTTATTTTCACTCGCAGCTTTTTATTGCGAGTTGCCCAATCATTTCGGCTATTTTTTTTACTCGCTGCTTTTTATTACGAGTTGCCCAACCATTTCGGCTATTTTTGTATGCGTATATTTTTACTTGCTGATTTTGCTGTAAGTTGCCCCATCATTTCGGCTATTTCATATGCATTTTTTTGGCTCGCTGATTTTTTCTCGTGAGTATGGGATTTGGGATCTAATGCCAATCTTAGCATCAGCATCGCTGCGACTGGAATATTGCCAGGAGCGAATCATCATTTGCCATGAAAGGACTTGGAATTTGATACCGATTTAGGCATCAGCATCGCTACAACTGGGATATTGCCAGGAGCGAATCATCATTTGCCTCTGTCGATGTTGAACAAAGGTGTCTTAGAAAACAGGGTTAGGATCCCATCAACTAAGGCTTTTGACTTCATGAGCCATAAGGGTCTCATAAAGGTGTTTCTCCCTACGAGTCGTGAGGATCTCGTAAGTGCGTTTTCTCCTTAGGAATTGTGAGGACTCCTAAGTGTATGGCTTCTCTTATAAGTTGTAAAGATCTTACAAGAGTGTTTTCTCCTTATAAGTCGAGAGGACTCACAAGGGTTCTTCACCGTGTAAACATATCCCTAGTCACGGATCGGACTTTATTAGGGAAATGTTTATTCGCGTCCGTGGATTGTATACAAGGGTCAATACTGAACCGCTTGTAGGGAAATACTGGAGGTTGTGGTGGTTGCTTAAGAACAGGTTTAGATCCCTGTAGCTTAAGACTTTCAAATCTTATGAGTCGTGAGGGTCTCATAAGAGGGTTCTCCTTACGAGTCGTGAGGATCTCGCAAGTGTAATTTCTCCTTAGGAATCGTGAGAGTTCCTAAGTGTGTTGCTCCCTTGTGAGTCATAAGGATCTCACGCAGGTGGTTTCTCCTTACAAATTCGAGAGGACCTTGCAAGTGTCTTTCAACGAGATTGCGCCCTTTCGGGTTTTCACAAAACTCGCCGGTAGCCCTATTGTTTTTACTCACGGAGCCCTTTCGGGTTTTCATCCGTGCCCTTTTGCTTATGGACATACCGTAATTATTATTATTATTATTATTATTATTATTATTATTATTATTATTATTATATATATATATTCTTTTTCTTTTTTTTCTAATGAGGTCGCCCCTTTTCGGGTTTTCACGAACACTCGCCGGTAGCCCTGCTGTTTTTACTCACAGAGCCCTTTCGGGTTTTCATCCGTGTCCATTTTGCTTATGGACATACCGTCTTTTTTTTTATTATTCTTTTTTTAACGAGATTGTGCCCTTTCAGGTTTTCACAAGACTCGCCGGTAGCCCTGCTGTTTTTACTCACAGAGCCCTTTCGGGTTTTCATCCGTGCCCATTTTTGCTTATGGACATACCGTTTTTATTTTTTTATTTTTTTATTTTATTATTATTTTTTTTAGCGTGTCAGCCTGAGGATGCTGCGGGCTGGTAGTCGTTTAACGACGTTTCAGTCATTTGCAAGTTTTCGGACATTGCGGTCCACTGTCGCCGTATTTGAGGCGAGTCTCTAGTTTACTGACTTTTCGGTCTATAGAGCTTTCCCTATGAATGAGCATGATGCCCCCAGCATATCCATCTTTCTCGGGGCATGTGGTTGTGGCGGGCTCACCTTCCAGTTTTCGGACAACGCGAACTTGCCCTGTTGGTATTGGTCTTTAACCCAGCTTTTGAAAACGTAGCAGTTTTCGATGGGATGGCCCAATACTTGGTGGTAAGGGCAGTAATTAGGAGTGTCGACATCATTCAGTTGTAGCTGGTGTTTCGGCTCCGGTAGAGTGATAAGCCTGTTGTGCACTGCCGCTTCGAACAGCCTCCTTGTTTCATCCTGGGGAAATGAGTATGGATGTTTCAACCTCTCATGGAGGGGTTGCCGCTTGTTGTTTTAGCGAACAACCGGTCTAGGGCCACTCGATTGTTGTTGAGTGTTGGCGACGAAGGCCGTTTTTCCTTTTCCTTTATCCTTTTTGTTCGCTCCGTTGTTTGCGGGTCCGAGATTCTCTCCGGGTATCGTGCAATTGCACGGCTGAATGTTCTCACAACTCCTCAATTCTATCGTTTTAGAGACGGATTCTCTGAAGAGAGGGCCGGGGATACTTTTTTGTCGGAGTCGCTCCCGAAGGTGAGAACTCGCGGTCCCTCGGGGTCAACCCTATGACAATTGCTATCAATTCTTTTATGCTCATCTGTCGTATTCTTCCGCTGTCTACGAGCTTCACACTTTGTCTTGTTGAAGTGTTGCCTATGAGCGACATACCCTTGCCACCAACACTTAAAGGAGTTGCAGTCTTCAGTAGGATGTGCGATTTTCTGATGATATAAGCAGTAATTAGAATGCATCTCTACTCCACCTAGAGGGTTTTCTTCAGACGGTGGTAGCTTCATTCCTATTGATATGGCTTTAGCAAACTTTTTCCTCATCTTGAATTTGTTTTTATCCGCAGCGGATGTCTTTTGATTTGACGAGAGTGCTTCGACTCTTTCGTCTAGTCGCCGGCGTTTGGCTTCGTCCAATATGGCCATCTCACGCTCCTGATTGGCTTTACTTTTCAAACGAATCTCATTCAAGAAGGCATCGATCATCTCGTCTGACGGCCACAGAAGTTCTGGTTCAGGACCCGCCCCCGGTTTCACGGTGCAAGGAACCTCTTCATCATCTATCAATGAGTGAGAGATCACATAACAACTTGCTACGCAGTCCTCAGATTCATCTGATGAGTCTTCTCCATCGTTTTCGTCCTCGAAGACGTGGCTGAGAAACTCTTGGAGCGTGATGGGAGTCCGTGCTTTCTGATTATACTCCTCCAGCGCGCCAATCTGTTTCTGTAAGTCCGTGCGCTTGTCGCCAGGCTTCACGGTCTTTTTGGACTTCTTCTTCTTTTTCGAAGATCTTGACGACCGAGTGTGAGCGTTTTGGCTATCACCAATCTTTGGAGTTGGGCGCGGCTTAAGCATCCCCTTGATGATCTCAGGTTCCAACAGATTCTTCCATCTGATCGTCGGGCATGTTTGAAGATTGTTCAGCATCTTTTTGATTTTAGCATAAAGCACAACCTCCCACGGAGCTTCTTCAACAAAAGAACAAGTTGCCCCCGGTGTGTCCGTCTTCTTTGGAGTGTGCGGCTGTGGTGGGTTTACTTTCCATTTTTCAGACAGCGCAAACTTGCCTTGGAGGTATTGATCCTCGATCCATCCCTTAAAGACGAAACAATTCTCGATCGGGTGACTTACCGTTTGGTGGTAAGGACAATAATTAGGATTATTCACCTCGCTGGGTTGTGGTGGTCTCCTTGGATTCGAGAGATAGATAAGCCTATTGCGCATCGCCAGCTCGAACAGCCTCTTCGTTTTATCCTGCGGGAATGAGTAAGGGCGCTTCATTTTCTCATTATAATACCGCCGTCTTTCTTCCAGTTGATCCGCTAACTTTGGGGCACTGGGTTGTTGTTGGGTGTTCGCAACGAAGGTCGCCTTCCCTTTACCCTTGTCGTTTCGGGGTTTCGGCTTTAGAGGAGACGGTCTGTGACCCATTTGATCCATCTGGGCTAGCTTATCAATTAAAGCCTGGAACGTGGTCGGTTTAAAGAACATCATGAACTGTGAGATGGTCGCTTGCGGATCGAGAGTGCCCACGAACATGCCTATCGTAGGTGCTTCTTCGATCCGCTGTTCGCATTTCGACCACAAATTCCGCCATCGGACGGCGTACTGGACCCACGTTTCGCCTGGCCTTATCCTGGCGTTGATTAGTGCGGTGATCGGGGTGCGTTCACTATCACTCGCGAATCTTTGTGTAAACAATAGCTCCATCTCTGCAAATGTTTTGACAGAGTCGTTAGGTAGCTCTGAATACCATTCAAAGGCCGTTTCTGCTAAGCTGCCGACGAATTGGCGAAGCAACAGTTTGTCGTCACTTCCAGTGTTGCCGCATAAGGCCCTAAATTGAGCGACATGCTGATGTGGATTCCCTGTCCCTTTATATACGTGGAACTTAGGGATCGTATATCCCGGCGGGTAATTGATTTGGTCATACCAGTCCGGATACGATCGCCTAGTTTTAACAATTTGTCCAGCCGCTTCATTCGCCTGGTGAACTCGTATTTGCCGAGCTATATAGTCATCCAGGGCAGCTTTGGAAATGGTTTCCTCCTTGGCTACTGAAAGGGCCGGAGGAGGATTAGATGTCTCCCCTCCGTCGTCTTCAACAATGATCGGAAGGTCTTCAGCTGGAGGGTCCGGCTGTAACATCATCCCTACCATATCTTGGAAGATGAGCGCCATTTGCTTTATGTTAGCCGCTTGCTCTGCGGCTTCTTTGTCCTTCTTTTCTAAGACTCTGCGTAAGAAGTCGGCGTCAGTTTCTTGTTCGTAACGTTATTCTGATGATGCCTCCGGGCTTTCTTTTGCCCGGTGAGTGCGGCCATCACAGTCATCATTTCTTGAAGCTTCTGCTGTTGCTTCTGGGCTTTTGTCACGGATCAGGTGAGCGGTCGGTGACCCATCGAAGCGCGGCTTTCCTCCTTTCCGGAAGCCATATAAACGGTATGCACCACCATGCCCCCAGACTTAGGGCGTTTGGGCTCAGCGCTTTTACGGTTCGCCATGTTCACAGGGGCTTTTTGCGGCCTCCTTTTCTTTTGAGTGATTGACGTTGAGGGAGCCGTTGCAGTGGGCACCCAGTCAGCTGTTGCTTTTTCTGGCTTGACAGAGTAAACCTTTTCCTGCCGAACCTTCAACTTTTCCTATCGGCGGAGATAGTCTTGATCCATTACAGAGTCTTGGACTTGACGCCAGACCTTGTAAATTTCAGAGGATAGCCGTTGAGGAGGTTGCTCCGGCTTTTTCTCGGTAGCATTCTTCATGGGTGAAGGAGTTCTCTTCAGCACTGCAGTAGGAGAGTTTTCACTCGCTTTGTTGAGCAGTTCAAAGATGTTCTCGGTTGGAACAGCAGTATTGATCCCCACTATCGGAGCTGGCGGAGTTATCCCAGAGGGGGAGTTTCCCCCAGCCTTCCTCACTCGGCACCAGTGAAGACGGCGAGCGTGTCGTGCGGATGGAGTTGTTTCAGCTATAAGGGTGACTTCATCATGCACCCTGCTTTGAGGAAAGACTGTTATTGGCGCTAGCCTGTCGAAGACTGACACCCATTGAGAAGCAGTGTCTAATCTGTCAAAGATAGACCTCTGGGCAGGGGAAGCAGGTTTGAGGACCTCGCCTGAAGCAGAAACCGGAATGGCCATCCTTGTAAAAACTGACTTCTTGGAAGGAGAAGCCTTTCCAATGATTTCTTCCGCTTGAGCCGGGATGGCTATCCGCTTTGGGATGGCAACTTCGGGTATCGCGGGCTTGTAGACGTTCTGGCCCAGTCTGTTGAAAACTGAGGTATTGAAGTTGGGCGACCCGTTGAGAGGGGCCGCGGCAGTGGTAAGTCGATCAAAGACCGACTTCTTTGGGGCTTCTTGCAACGTCATTGGGGCATTGAAGCTCATCGGTGGGAGCATAGTCCCGAAGAATAGTCCAGTGGTGGCTTGAGTTACCCGCTCCACTGGCATCTTGAAAAGGGAGGCCGCTTGAGGCCCGTAAGTCACTCCTCCAGCAGGGACGGAGCGAGAGTTGCAGTTGCAGGTAGTGCAGTTTGAAGTCATTGATCTTCTGTTTTCTGCACGGAGCAAGACACCAAATCTTAGTACCTCGAATCCACAGGCAACCATAGCAAACCGCGATTCGTTCGCTAACACGACACATGAAGTGTGGAGTGGAAAGAGGAAGAGGTCCCACCGGGCGTGCCAGAATCTGTTCCCCTCCGAATGACGCGGCAGAGACGCGATGAGCGCCTAGCCTGAGATTCAGGGCAGATGCTATTTGGTGCTATCCGTCCACCTCTCCGAAGATGCCAAGTTGATTTATGGCACCGTGTATCGGAGGTTTAGACGGATGCGGCCGATGTAGCAGACTTCGTCAGATTCCCCCTCGCTTGAGGGGTTTTTGATTGTGGGGACGCTCTTCCCTGCAGTGCAAGACCCTGCAGTTAATTACGCTACCGCATCACGGTAACAACTTTCTCCTTCTCCAGAATTTCACTTCGTGTCGTGGGTGTTTGTTTTGTTTGTGGTTGCCCGTGGATTGTATACAGAGACTAATTTATGTCGTCGCCCGTAGGACATGGATTAGTCCAAATCCGTATTTTCTTAGATTTGGGTTTGGGGTTTTGGTTTGAGGCTACGTTAGCCATATTTGAGGCTAAGATCAACTCAAACATTTGTTAAGGATACGTTAGTCCAATTTGAGACTAAGACCAACTTAACGGGATCGTTTAGATCCGACAAAAAAGCATTTGGGGCTCTATTGTTCCAGTTTAGGGACATAGTGGTCCATTGCCAGTTTAGGGACGTGGTGGTCCATTGGTTTAAGGATGCTTAAGTCCGTATATTGGTTTAAGGACACTTAAGTCAATAAGTTTAAGGACGCTTAAGTCCGTAGCAATGTGTGGTTGTCGGGACCCGTCACCTCTCTGACGACGTTGAAAGATTACAACGACAAATATCAAAGGAGTTCAGAGATATACCCTTGAACCGGATGTAAATTGAGTTGAGAGAGCAGTCGTGCTCAGTTTCAATTTAATTTGAGGACTTACAGCCAGAGTTGGGCTAAGTCCAGTTGAAAGTGTTGAACATTTTATTTGCATTTAGCCTATTAGGCCTTTACTAGGGCTCTGCCCCTGTCTAATAATGCATGGCATTTTTGTTTGGTCTATTAGACCCTTATTTGGGCTCTGCCCATTTTTTAAATGATGCACAGCGTCTGTTTTGGTCTGACAGACCTTTGTTTGGGCTCCTCCTTTTTTAATAATGCATTGCATTTTATTAGACCTGCTAGGCCCTTTTAATTGGGCCCGGCCCTTCTTTTTAATAATGCAGAGCATTAATGATCTGACAGTACGCCACGTGGCCTGTCAGGCGCTCTGCGCCAATAAATGAGCGCAAGCGCATGTGGAGGTGACACGTGTCACGCTCTGGTGAGCGCAAGCGCAGTTAGCGCAGTGCGCTATGCCAGTGCGCTGCGCTAGTGCGCTGCTGACACGTGGGGCGCTCTGATGACTTGCGCCAATTTATGAGAGCAGTGCTCTGTTTTAGAAGCGCATAGCGCAGTTTGTTCTGGGGCTGACACGTGGCGCTCTCTGGTAGCTTGCGCCAATCCAAGGAGCGCAACAATACAGACTCAAAAGTGCAAGGCACTGTTTAATATTTGATCAAATTTAGATCAAAAAAAACAAGTTTTTCTTGTTTTCCAAAGAGGTTTTTACCTCAAATCTCAAGAGCCAGTGGTTCTTCAAAAGGCAATGCCTTTATTCAGAAGTAAATTACTTCTTTTTTTTTATTAATATATTTTTTTATTGAAGATCTTTGATCTTGTTCTTAGATCATTGATCTTTTTTAGAAGAAATTCTTCTTTTATCCAAAGGTTTTTACCTTTTCTTTCTCTGAGCTCTTTCGCAAAGTTTTCTTTCGAGGAGTTCTTTCTTTTTCTGTGTGTTTTAGACTTGGAGTCTAGGGGCCTTTATATAGTGCCAATTGATTTGTTAAATCAGTTAAAGAGATCTTTCTCTGAGTGATTTAGGGATTTTTTTCCACCGTTGGATCTTTGATCCAAGGGCTTCTGTTTTACAGAAGAGGATCTTATTGTTTTAATAAGATCATAAAGATCTTTCCAGAATTTTAATTCTGTTTTGGTGCTGGCACAGTTGGCGCAATCGCACCTGTGCTTGACACGTATCGCGCAGCGCAGAGCGCAGCGCAACTGCGCTGACACGTGTCGCGCAGTGCAACTGTGCGAGCGCAACTGCGCTGACACGTGTCGGGCAGCGCAGCGCGCTAGTCAGCTGAAGCGTTGCTTCCTTTATTAAAATTTGAATTTTAAACAGAGCCTTGCTCTGATTGGGTGCGCTGCCTTGGGCGCTGCGCTCCCTGCGCTGGCGTGTCTGATTTTGACACGTGGCGCTCTGCCCGCAGCGCAGGGGATCTGAAGCGTTGCTTCATTTATTTTAACTTTAATTTTCACTTTAATTTCAAAACAGAGCTTTGCTCTGATTGGGGAAAACATAAGCGTTGCTTTGTTTCCCGCCTTGGAATTTAAACAGAGCTTTGCTCTGATTGGGTTAAACATCGGGCATGTCGGCAGGCGCCCAAGTGAGCATGTCCGAGTTCCCTCTGAGGATGCAGACCAGGTCGTCGCGCCGGGTCCTAGATAAGAGTGACCCGATTTGGACGGTTCGTTCATTGTCCCCTTCGACGAGGGGAACCTCCGTTAGCGGCTCCACCGGGGCTCCTCGGATTTCCTTTTGCTCGTCCCGAGTATCCAAGGACCCCCTGAAATCATCCATGCGTTCAAGGTCATCGCTTCGCACCTCGGGCATAGATGTCGCTGTGAAGCAAATCTTTATGGTTTGCTGGTTCCCGTAAGCCCGGCCTATTCAGCCTTGGTCAAGTGGAAACTTGATCGCGAGGTGGTAGGTCGATATCTGGGCCCTGTGGGAGTTTAGCGTCGGGCGTCCCAGGAGGATATTGTAGGCCGATGGAATTCTGGAGACGATGAACTCAATAGGCACGGTACGTATACGGCCTCCCTCCCCAATGTTAAGTAGGAGGGTGACCACTCCTTCCGCCGGGATGGAGTGGTTAGTAAACCCCGACAGGATGTGGGCGGTCGGCCTCAGGTCTGACGGGCTAAGCCCCATACGTAGGAAGCAGTCATAGAAGAGGATGTCTGCCGAGCTCCCCGAATCGACCAGTATCCTTTGAACCTCGTAGTGGTGGACCCGTGCTGTAATCACCAGAGGTCGTTGTGAGGCAAGGATATCCCGTGGAGATCCTCTTCGGTAAAGGTGATGATCGCACGCCGATGGCGTGTTGGATGTTCAAAGAATTTAAGTGTAACCGCGATCAGGACGGTGTCGCTTTGCAGCTAGCCGGTGAGCACGGGTCGGTCCACAGGGAGATGGTGTTATCTTACCTTCTTGTCTTAGACAAGTCAATAAAGAATCTTGTATGTGTGTTTGATCTAACCTATGTGTTTATCTGCAAGTAAAAAGTTGTTAAGAAAAATACGAGATTGTAAGCTAAGAAATCCATACTCAAAAACCTTTGAGCCGAGTCTTGACCAATTGAAGCTAAGCAATCGGCAACAACGTGGATTAGGGGATTTAAGCGCGGTATTCGTGGAATCCGGCTTATTTACCCTTGTCCTTCCGTTCTTGTCTCTTGCTTTCGCCTCCGGCCAAACCGAACGCAACCGGTCGCGGTTAGGAATCACCGTTACCTTGTCAGGGTACGGTGCCTAACGGAGCGCTTGCGTATAGTTTGGGCGAAGTTCAAATGGAAAATAACGGGAAAAGGAATTGGCAAAGAAATGTTAACTTATGAAACCGTATTAATTCTTAACAAGAACAATAATTACAACATTCACAATATAAACAAAAGAGAACAAAAAGAAAAGAACAAAGAAAAGAAAAGATACAAGTATTAAAGAGCATGAATAAAATGCATGAAATAAAATGCAAGTAATAAAAAGACAAGTAATAAAAAGCGAGTAATAAAAAGAATACGGAACTAGGACCCAAGCCAAGCATGTGCTCAATAGCCAACCCTTAAACTTGCAAGCTCAATGAAGAACTTGCAAGATCAAGGGAAGGGTAGAGAACGCATGTGAAATGAAGTGCTAGTCCGTGAGAAAATACGACCCTTGAGATCAATAACTAACTCTTAACCATTCAAGCTCAATGAAGAGGTTGAATGAGCAAGAGAAAGCAAGAATCTCAAGGGGGAGCAAACTAACAAGAAAGATAACAAGCCCTCATCTTCATTAATCTTCCACTCAAAAGCTCTCACTACAATGTCATGGAGAAAGAATGAAGAAGAGGAAGAAGAAGAACAAAACAACAAAAATCAAGAACAAAGAAAAGCTCCAAAAAATGCTCCCTTGGCTTAGCTCAAAACTGCTGTATTTATAGGCAGGAGAATGGAGTTCTATGGCAACCACCAGACCACATTGGAAATACCCAAACAGCCCCCAAAAATCCTGCAGATGCGGCGCCCACTTAGCCGCGCATGCGCGGCCAATAGCCCCTATTGGCCGCGCATGCGCGGCCGTACAGTTGAATTGGACTGTGGGGTTTTGGTACTTTTCCTGGTTTGTTGTCCCCTGTTTTCTGGTATATGTATTTTCTGAAAATACATTCACAATTCTTTCAGAATTTCTGTTGAGGATAGGTGGACTTTTTGTGGATGTCTTTTGTCATGATTGCCTCGAGCTCCGCGTAGATCTCTTAGATTTTGTGCTACCATTGAGCCTTGTGCATGAGGATGACATTGATTTGACATTTTGTCTTCCTAAACTGGTATCTGGCAGCATACAGATGAAGAGCGGAGACCGTGTTTTATCAGTGGTTGGCAGGAACCCGGATTTTGTCGTGTTTTCCATGAATTTCACCGTTTTAGAACCGAGAACCTGTATCCTGCAAATATGTAATAAACACGGATAAAAAGCACCTACCTATAAACACACGAGCGTAAGAATGGGCGGTATAAAATGCAGTATTCTGGTATGAACAAATACCCCCAAACTTAACTTTTGCTCGTCCCGAGCAAAACCAATTATTCACAAAAATAAAATGATAACCGCACTTTCGCAGGGAACGCGATTGCACTGAGCATGTGCAACAAGCCGTTAAACCTCTAGGTGTCCCTAGTAGGAGGAGTGTTGTCTCCTGAGGGTTTTCAGCGGATACTACCCACAAAATCCGGTCAAGCTAGTTTTGTAAAATAACTAAGATTCAAGCCCCTAAAGTTTTGTTTCAGAAAATAACAATTCTATAATCCTAAGTTAGACTATCGAACCTTTATTTTTCACATCTTTCTTCTTATTTAACTACAGATTTTATATGTCTTTACGTGCAGTGCAAAATAGTGTCGTTAAGTTCCCGAAAGGTCGAATAAAGTCATTATGTCACACAATAAAGCCCAGACAACAATTTTAAAAGGATCACATAAGTTTTATAAAGAGTTAAGCATTTTTCAAGTTTCGTTTTCCAGTAAAGTTTCAACTTCAGAATTTCTATCTTCCCTAACAGGAAACTAGGTCTTATTCTTCACTCCACCTTTTTCATACACACCTCTGTGAACGTGTAATAGTCTTTATCATAGAGTAAAACCTTCATATCTCCGTTAAAATTTTTTTTATAAAAGCTTGTCTTTTATCAAGATTATTCTCACACAAAGAACCGTTAGGAATTTTAACTCGGATAGAACACTTGCTTGACTTTGTTTTTATCTGGACGTTCTAGGCTTCTTAGCGAGCTTTGGGCCAATGCACCCAAACCAGCTGGTTTTAGGGCATTAGGTGAAAAAACACCCCAGCGGACTTAATTACTCAAGTTACCTAGGTCCAAAAACAAAAGACAGTTTGGCGTGAAAAACATGATGATTCAATACGAACGGAGATATAACCGGTAGTTCAATTATTTTTTTGGATAAAAGACGTGTTTAGTGGGTTCGGTGTGTAATCATTCCAATCAAGTTTCAGATGGGTTATTTTTCAGACTTAGTTCCAATTAAGGCATCAATAACATTCCTTCATATTCACTTACTTCATAAACTATTCTTGATATATTACTTATTTCAGAACAAACCTATTTGATCCTCAGAAAATCATTTATCTATTTAAAAGTTTTTTAAACATAAAAGACTTGTCATCTAATTTCCAAGACTCACAACACGTGTAGTGTAATGTAAAGACGTATATCAGCTATAGTTAACTTCAAAGGAGAGTTATCTTTCAGGTTTTCAAAATCCAAACATAGGATTTAGTTATTCCTATCTTTTCAAACAAAAACCGTCGAATGTTGAATCAGAGTTCTTCCACAATCTAACTTGACAAAAAAGTTTTTATATTTTAAGAAAATTTTCAGATTTTTATGGGTTTTATGGATTTAATATGCAGATGCAAACTATACATATGAATGCGAAGGAAGAGAGCTTACCGAGCACACCCCCAAACTTAAACTTGACAGTGCCCTCACTGTCAGGCTATACCAAGAGGGTCAAAATTGTCGGCGCTCCTCCTAAAAACAAATTATATACAAAAAGGAAAACAAAAAATATATACAACAAAAAGTGTCCCCCCCAAACTTAAGTAAAACAGTGTTTCCACTGTTAAGCGATGAAGTTCAGGATTAGGGGGGAAAGAACAATATCAAACTATACAAGGCCTTACACAGGCCAAAAGTTAGTACCAACCATTCAAAGATTTTATCATGATGAAGCATTGGCCGGTGAAAGAAGGCGTAGGGAAAAGAGATGGGAAATACGCGAGACCGCTTGTGGAGAGAAGTGGAATGCGGTCTCGGTAGATGAGAAGAAGAATGGCGGAAGGGGAAAAGAAGTGGAATACGAACTTGAGGGTGCAAATGGAGTAAATAGATTAGCACAATTTGTGATGAACGCTGTGTAAAAAGTGATTGTGCTAATATATTTACTCGTCGAGAAATGGGGTCAAATCCCTCAAGATTCGCAAGAAACCATGGGTACGCCGAACTTGGTAAACCAGACAAATGAAATGTAAGTGATACGGTTTCTTGCAAGGTCGGAACGATGGAAAGGATGGAGGGAAGTGGTTGAGGAAGGGTATCGGTTAAGGGTTCAGGAGGGTGTACACAGTCAGTGGAAGGAATAGGATGAATTGGAAAATCCGACTCATCAAGCAAAACTGGTTCATCCTCAAATCTATCCTCAATATTCTCCTCAAAATTTAGCACATCCATGCACATTTCATCAAAATCCAGACGCATATGAAGTTCGGGAAAAACAGTTAAAGACTCGGGATGATGATTTGAAGAGACAATCTTAGCCAAATCGACTGGTTCATCATCCAAAATGTTCCCAGCGTCAATATCCTCGATCAAGTGAAAATCAATATTCTCAGACACCTCATCAAAAGCATGGATTTCAATCAATTCTGGTTCTAGAGTGGAAGTGTAGAGGTCAACAGGATTAGGTATGGTTTCACTTGGAAGGGCCCCTTCACAATCGGGCAAATCAAACACTACAAAGTCGCACAACTCATTAAACATTCTATCTTCAACCGATAATTCATTTGGGACACAGGAGTTGTGGGATTCAATTTGAGACGGGTAGGTTTGATTTGGAAGGGGGTATATCTCACTTTCTCCACTCAAATTCACAGCCTGTCCTGCCGCCGCATCATACATTGAAAAAGTTGGAGCTAGTTGAAAACTAGCTACCGGATCACTAGATTGTATGAGGGCGGCCATGGACGCATTCAAATCCATCGTCTGTTGTGAAGCTACCCTAAATTCTTCCAAGGACTGTTCTAAGCTAGACATAGGTTGTGATGGGGTTTCAGTAAAAGATTCGAAGTTGTTTGGATACTGAAAACTCCCAAATTGCGGTTCTGATGCAATGTCTAGGGAAGGTGCAAAAGTAGGGTAGGATTTGTAGGAATTGAATGGCTGGACAGGAGTGGGATCAACATTGGGATAAGAAGGTGAATGGAATTGTTGATCCCAAGAATTTGTAGTGGTGAAAGGAGTGAAAGATCGGCTACGGGATTGTTCAATACGTTCAGCTAGAGACATAGGTCTTGGAACATGACTCGAAGAAGGTGTATCAACGTAAAAAGGGGTCAATGTTTGAAATGGTTGATATGAAGTGGATTGCGGAGTCAAATTGTTTGTCCTAGACGCGTCTATCCGATCTTTTAAAGAAATTTTTGGCATGGATGGATCGTTCGAAGTTCGACCAAAACAAGAAGCGTAGGAAGTTATGTCTGGTTGTGGGTACCAAAGTTCGGCAAGAGTTTTGCGAGGTGGAGTACCCATGATATGAAGAGAGAGTGAAAGAAAGGAAGAGAAAAGGGAGGGGAAAAAGAATGTGTTTTTTTTTTTTTTTAGTTATATATATTACAAAAGAATGAAGTATACACAAAAAGAATATGGACAAAGATCATCACGACACAAAAATACCACACACCTAATCGTTCTAGGGTTCACTTAGGTCAACTAGACCTGCTCAAGAACTTGATTGTCGAAATTAAACTGTGTCGAGAAACAGACTCACGATACACTGATCACGAGGCCAGGTAAGTGCAGAGATAAGGGGAGGTTTTCCAACGCTTTCGCGAAGTTCCTTAATTAAATAACCCTTTCTCTTTTGGCGGTTTCGCCGTTAACACTTTCCTAGACACCCCGTAAACAATATACCGTAAGCAAGCTTCTAAATACAGTTAACTTCTCCTAGTGAGCGCGAAGTCCTTAAGGCTTAAAGTCTAGTTTCTTTTAAATTTTGTGTGGGTAAACGTTATGCTCAGGTTCGTGATTTGTGGGCCACGGAAAAGGTGATGAAATCCTTAACCGTATGTTGTGGGGTTCGCTTGCCCTTAAGTCCGTATTAATGTATGCAATGCGCAATTCAATAAAAATTCTATAAAGAATAAAACAATCGTTTTTTAGTTTACGCGCGGCACTGCAACAAATACGGTTAGTCAAATTTTTAGCGTTTGCTAGCGAACTTGCAAAGAATCCTGCAAAAGAATAGTATATTGGAAGCGTCGGATTTGAGAAGAAGGTGTTAGTAAAGTACGTACCGTTTAAGTTTTGGGTTAAGAAACCCCCGTTGAATCGAGTCCGGTAAGCTTGAAAGGTTCGCTTGCGCGGGTCAAACTATCCGGATCTTTGGCACTGTACTCCGTAATCACCTTAACTTTGAATGTACACTTTGCTCCCACAATCGCAGTTTGCAAATCTGCAAAAATCTACACACTTGCCCACAAAAATATTGTCCAAAAAAAACAAAAAGAATATATATTTTTTTTTATATATATACAAAAAGAATATTAACCCGAATAACAAGAAAGAAAATACGCTACCGTCTCCCCGGCAACGGCGCCATTTGGTCGCACGCCGATGGCGTGTCGGATGTTCAAAGAATTTAAGTGTAACCGCGATCAGGACGGTGTCGCTTTGCAGCTAGCCGGTGAGCACGGGTCGGTCCACAGGGAGATGGTGTTATCTTACCTTCTTGTCTTAGACAAGTCAATAAAGAATCTTGTATGTGTGTTTGATCTAACCTATGTGTTTATCTGCAAGTAAAAAGTTGTTAAGAAAAATACGAGATTGTAAGCTAAGAAATCCGTACTCAAAAACCTTTGAGCCGAGTCTTGACCAATTGAAGCTAAGCAATCGGCAACAACGTGGATTAGGGGATTTAAGCGCGGTATTCGTGGAATCCGGCTTATTTACCCTTGTCCTTCCGTTCTTGTCTCTTGCTTTCGCCTCCGGCCAAACCGAACGCAACCGGTCTCGGTTAGGAATCACCGTTACCTTGTCAGGGTACGGTGCCTAACGGAGCGCTTGCGTATGGTTTGGGCGAAGTTCAAATGGAAAATAACGGGAAAAGGAATTGGCAAAGAAATGTTAACTTATGAAACCGTATTAATTCTTAACAAGAACAATAATTACAACATTCACAATATAAACAAAAGAGAACAAAAAGAAAAGAACAAAGAAAAGAAAAGATACAAGTATTAAAGAGCATGAATAAAATGCACGAAATAAAATGCAAGTAATAAAAAGACAAGTAATAAAAAGCGAGTAATAAAAAGAATACGGAACTAGGACCCAAGCCAAGCATGTGCTCAATAGCCAACCCTTAAACTTGCAAGCTCAATGAAGAACTTGCAAAATCAAGGGAAGGGTAGAGAACGCATGTGAAATGAAGTGCTAGTCCGTGAGAAAATACGACCCTTGAGATCAATAACTAACTCTTAACCATTCAAGCTCAATGAAGAGGTTGAATGAGCAAGAGAAAGCAAGAATCTCAAGGGGGAGCAAACTAACAAGAAAGATAACAAGCCCTCATCTTCATTAATCTTCCACTCAAAAGCTCTCACTACAATGTCATGGAGAAAGAATGAAGAAGAGGAAGAAGAAGAACAAAACAACAAAAATCAAGAACAAAGAAAAGCTCCAAAAAATGCTCCCTTGGCTTAGCTCAAAACTGCTGTATTTATAGGCAGGAGAATGGAGTTCTATGGCAACCACCAGACCACATTGGAAATACCCAAACAGCCCCTAAAAATCCTGCAGATGCGGCGCCCACTTAGCCGCGCATGCGCGGCCAATAGCCCCTATTGGCCGCGCATGCGCGGCCGTACAGTTGAATTGGACTGTGGGGTTTTGGTACTTTTCCCGGTTTGTTGTCCCCTGTTTTCTGGTATATGTATTTTCTGAAAATACATTCACAATTCTTCCAGAATTTCTGTTGAGGATAGGTGGACTTTTTGTGAATGTCTTTTGTCATGATTGCCTCGAGCTCCGCGTAGATCTCTTAGATTTTGTGCTACCATTGAGCCTTGTGCATGAGGATGACATTGATTTGACATTTTGTCTTCCTAAACTGGTATCTGGCAGCATACAGATGAAGAGCGGAGACCGTGTTTTATCAGTGGTTGGCAGGAACCCGGATTTTGTCGTGTTTTCCATGAATTTCACCGTTTTAGAACCGAGAACCTGTATCCTGCAAATATGTAATAAACACGGATAAAAAGCACCTACCTATAAACACACGAGCGTAAGAATGGGCGGTATAAAATGCAGTATTCTGGTATGAACAGGTGACGGGCTCTGTTCCCGCCAAAATCTTCGGCGAAGAGCTATTAGTTCCTGTTTATACCGGCTTAAGTTTCATTTACAGACATGTGTGAAACCAGGCTCATTCATATACGCATATGCACACATCAGAAGAAGAACAGGTGTTCAACGACGAAAAACAAAGCATTTAATTGAACATTTTATTCTACAGGAAATAGATCACCAAACATGGGATCGAAAGTACAGAAATTCACAAAACTATGGATAAAATTATCAACTCCCTCTCTGCTTTCTCCACCATGACAAAACGGCAATCTTCACGAGGAGTAGCTACCCATCAGTCAGCACTGCACCCATCAGCAAAGGCAGACATGACGACCCGCTGAGCCCATATCTGGCTTAGCAGCCGGACAGAGTGATCCCTCAGAGCCGTGGTGATCAAAAGTGCCTCATGGAAGCACTCAATCTTGTCTTCCACGGCATCGAGCATTGCCGAAGTCATTTCTGCCGGAGGAGGGGGAATATCATTGATCACAGACAAGAAAACCATCCGGAGCCAAATGGAGCCGATGGGGAGAGGAGAGCCTATACGAGTCAAGAGCTCGTGCAATACCGTGTCGCATTGGTCATCCGTAAAAGTAGGGTTCACCAAGCGCGCAGCAAAACGAGGAACGATTTCCTCAATGGGCACCTCCCATGGCTGACGGCGAGCATGTGGGCGATTACAAGCCATAGCTCTTCTCTGTTAAAACGATTCTCTGAAAATGAGAGAGAGAAAAAGTATTGCTTCAGATTATGAAGGGAGACATTTAAGTCTAGGCACAGAAAATGCTGTGCATGATGGAACTATTTACAAGCTCTGGGAAAGTGAAGCTTGACTCAGGAAAAGTGGAGAAGGAAGGTAAAAAGACACCTTCAGTAATGAGACAGCGCCTCACGTGCAAAGCACAAGAGCGCTGAGCGCCAGCGCTAAAGAGTCAAAGACTCTGATACAACACCTCACGTGCAAAGCACGAGAGCGCTGAGTGCCGGCGCCATGAGTCAAAAACTCTGAGGCAGCGCCTCATGTGCAAAGCACGAGAGCGCTAAGCGTCGGCGCCATGAGTCAAAGACTCTGAGGCAGCGCCTCACGTGCAAAGCACGAGGGCGCTCAAGAGCGCTGAGCGCCATCGCCATGAGTCAAAAACTCTGAGGCAGCGCCTCACGTGCAAAGCACGAGAGTGCCAAGCTCCAGAACTAAATGTTCTCCAACGTTGGATAAAAGATCCAACGAAGATGATAAATCATCAAAATTCATAATAAAATTCTGTTAAGAAAATACTCCTCAGAATCTTTACAAACAGGAAAGATTATGCTTTGTAAATCAGAGCACCGTTGGATCAATGATCCAATGGTGATTAAAAATCACCAAAATACAGAATAAATTCTGTATGGGAAAAAATTTCCCAATTTTGTTAAAAACAAGAAGATTGCCTTCTGTAAAACAGAAGCCCTAGGATCAAAGATCCAACGGTGGGGAAATCCCCAAATCAATTAGAGAAAAGATCTCTTCAACTGATCCAACAAATCAGCCTCTACTATATAAAGGACCCAAGACTTCAAGTCTCACATAGCTTTGAGAAATTTCAAAGAAAAGAGCAAGCTCTGAGAAGAGGAACCTTTCTTCAAGGTAAAAACAGAGAGATAAAAAAATCTCATCAGAAAAATAACTTAGTTCTTATGCTAGATCATAGATCTTTAAAACAAATTGTCTTTCACAAAAGAGATTATAACATTTCATAATAAAAAGGGGGGAGAATAATTCGATTCTCTTAGGATCATAGATCCATAAAGGCAAAGGCTTTCACCAAGAACATAAGAGATTGAAACATCTCCTATAAAAATAAGAACTTTGTTCTTAGATCTGCGAGACAAAATCTCTTATAAGAGAAAATTTAATTCTCAGAGCGCAAAGCTGTCTAAAAAAGAGCCTTAGTGCTCCAGTTTAAAGAAGAGCCTTAACGCTCCAAATTTAGCGCACAGCGCTCCAAATTTACTGAAGCGCCCCAGCGCTCCAAATCTAGCGCATAGCGCTGCAGAGCCTTAGCGCTCCAAATTTAACAAATGCGCTCTGTGCTCATGATCTGGCGCCAAGCGCACCACGTGCTCCTCACGTATGCGCCACTTTAACAGAAGCGCTCTACGCTCATGATCTAGCTCTCAGCACCAAGCGCACCACGTGCTCCTCACGTGTGCGCCACTTTAACAGAAACGCTCTGCGCTCATGATCTGACGCTCCGCATCAAGCGCACCATGTGCTCTTCACATGGGCGCTAAGAGAACATAAACTGTTCTTTAAGCAATAAAGCCCCAAAGCTATGATGAATGCTCAGCACTCAATAAAAGACAAAAAATTTATCAGAACTCAAACCAATGCTCAGCATTGCTAAATGTTCGACATTTTAACTGAGTGGGCCGAGCCCAAGTTGGCCACAAATCCCTCATTCAGATTAATTGAGCTCATATGCTCATAAATCTTTGATCTTAGTCCCAAATTGGACTACAGATCTCCCAACCAAAATTGGTTCAAGGGTACATCTCTTCACTCCTTTGATATTTGTCGTTATAATCCTTCAACGTCTTCAGAGAGGTGACGGGTCCCGACAACCAGAAATTTCACGGATTGTGGGGTCCTTAAACTCATGGACTATGATGTCCTTAAACTTTACAGATTATGATGTCTCTAAACTACTACGGACTATGGGGTCCTTAAACTCATGGACTATGATGTCCTTAAACTTTACAGACTATGACGTCTTTAAACTCGACCGCAATGTCCCTAAACTAAAACAATGGAGCCCAAATACTCTTTTGTTGGATCTAAATAATCCTGTTAAGTAGATCTTAGTCTAAAATTAGACTAACGTATCCTTAACAAATAGTTAAGTTGATTTTAGTCTAAAAATTAGACTAATGTATCCTTAATAAATGTTTAAGTTGATCTTAGTCTCAAATGAGATTAACGTATCCTTAAATCCAAACCAATACCCAAATCTAAGAAAATACGGATTTGTACTAATCCACGCCCTATGGACGACAACATAAATTAGTCTCCGTATACAATCCACGGGCAACCAAAAAAGAAAATAAACACACACGACACGAAGTGACCATCTGGAGAAAGAGAAAGTTATTACCGCGATGTGGTAGCGTAATTAACTGCAGGGGCTTGCATCTGCAGGGAAAAGCGTCTCCATGATCAAAACCTCCTCAAATGAGGGGAAATCTGATGAAGTCTGCTACAACGGCCGCAACCGTCTAAACCTCCGATGCATGGTGCCATAAATCAACTTGGTATCTTCGGAGAGGTGGACGGATAAAACCAAACAGTATGTGCCCCCAGATTCAAGCAGGACGAACCTACGCGGTTGCATCTCTGTATTCGTAGGAGAACAGGCTTGGCTGCTTTGGTCCTCTTCATGGGCTGGCTGCTTGTCCCTTCGACCGGCAGGAGGGGTCGAATCTCGCTGGCTCCAGGCACACCCCCCGCTGATATGACCATGATTTGGCCGATCGTCAACTCGTTGGCAGGGGGACGTTTGTAACGTTTCAGAAATTGTTTTGCGAATTTTTCCATTTTAGGGCAAAATTGTCGGTATTTTCCGTTTTAACTCGATTTCGATCAAATTTCCGTAGAAACTTACCGGCACCTTTTTTTAGCTAAAATAAGGCTTGTGCGAGAACTTTAGGGGTATTTGGGAGGTTTCCGTTCTGAAAGAATTTTTCCCAAATAAAATATTATTTTAAGCGGTATTTTGTGCACGTAAATCAGGAAAAAAATTCTCTTGTGAATAAATTATTTTTGTCACTAGAAAACTTTTAGAACCTTCTTTTTAAATGTCTAGATTTTTTGGTTAAAGAATTTCTTTTTAAAAAGAAAAGAAAAGGTGTAATGGTGGCATATAACATTTATAAGCATTTATTACTCTTTTTCCTAGCAATTTCTTCACAAAAAATTCACAAAAAAACCCCCTCACTTCCCTTGGCCGGCCCTTCCCTTTCCCTTGCTGCCCTCCATCATTTCCACCCCTTTTCAACTCATTTTGTATCAAATAAATCATGAAAAATCCAAATTAATTCATACAAACTCAAATATATTCATTTTCCTTCATTCTTGAACTCAAAGCTAGCTTGGATCTTCATTCAAAACATCATTTTGAAGGAAAAGATGATGAGTTTGGTTTCTTGGTTTTGATCTTTTGTGGAGGTATAAAACCCTAACCCTAATCATTTTTGTTGTTTGTAAATTTCTATTAAGCATATTAATTGTTTATTTAAGTTTTTAATTTCATGTTTGAAATTAAAGACTTGATTTTTATAATAATCTAGTTAGGGTAAAACTTGATTTATGTGTTTAATGTTTTATTGAAGTGTTAATTTATGATTAGGAAAAGCTTGACCTAATAGAAAATGATAATTATTGCTAATCAATACTTTGTTTAATTATGCAATTTTGCTTACTAGGTTTTTCGAAAATTTAATTAACAAGTGTTAAAAATTTAGAAATGCTTTAGATAGCTTAGTTAAGCTATTATAAGGTGTTCGTAATCGCTAGATATGTGTTAGCTTGAAACTAGTGCGAAATATTGCGATAAGTTGCTTACTAGGTTTCGGGGTTTTTCCGACGTAGGTTCGATTGGTCGTTGCGAGGTTATATCTATTTTATCCTCGTAATTGTTTGTGTTGTGCTGCACGATCGGGACGATCGGGATCTAGACTTGGTGTTTTGTAGTTTAGCGACCCCAGTTAGGGTTTTTGGCCGATGTCGTGCGCGATAGATGCGCTAAGTGCGCAGTATAATTTTCAGGGCGTTATTCTTGCCTTTCGATGTCTTTTCGTCGATATAGGATATTTGCTTATGTGATGTGTTTGTGAAATTTTAGGTTCGCAAGCGGGGACTTTGGATGCTATGACAAGGGAAAACAGGTGGTAGGCTTCACTTAGCCAGGAGCGTTGGTGAGTAGATTTAATAGCAACAGGGGAATCGCCAGCATGGCGTTATGCGTCTGGGCTAGAGATGTTACTTTTGTCGCATATTCTATGTCAGATTTAGAATTTGCGCATTCACCCTACTGCTTAGTTATTGTTGTGCTTGGACTAGTATCCTTAGGACACTGCATATATTATTGACGATTCATGTTGCACGAGCACTGATTGTATGCTACACACACCGTCAATAATTGCCATGTCACACATAACCCGCATATAGAAATGCTATTGTTGGTTAGGAATATTGAGACAATGATTCATATTTCTTATCGCATATGACATTTAGCATACCTATATATCCACATGCTTACACATATGCCTTCACATACTTACGTGTTAGATATCTGTATACCTATAGAGTATTGTACCATTAGTGATAGGTACATACACACTTTATGTCATAGCTACAGGTATACTCTGCACGCATACTTCACTTATACCCAGGGGGTATACTACATCATTACTTATAGGTAGATACATATATCTTGCTATACTTTTATGTTGCACATATATCTGGTTATAGCTACATGTTTACCTTTACTTGATGTTATTTTAGGATTGGAGAGATTATGAACCGCATGATATTATATTAACTTGTTACAGTTAATTGTTGCTTTTCCTTTATATGTTCGCATTTCAGATTTATGATGCGTATATTATATTCATGGATTTTCGTATTGAGATATGGATTTTTCATGATGTTTTCTAGATTTGGAGACCGTGGGAGTTCATGAAATTATGCATTATTTGAAAAACCCGGTTTCCCTTGATATGACATTTCAGCATCCACCATGAGATTTATCGGTTCTGATTATATACTCCATACGAGGAGTGGTGCCGTATGAGGGTACATGGTGGGGCCCGGTACGGTTCCCCTCGGCAAGATGATCGACAGTCCATGCCGATTAAGCTTGGAAGGTGGGCAAGTACCTACCGGTGACATTACCAATGACTCGGCGGTTATCATGTGGATACCGACGGGAATCATGTACGTATAGATACGTCGAGAGGCGAGGGTCAGAGCTAGGCTTGTGCTTTCGGGATAGCGTATGATACATACCTATCAGGGGGCTAGTCATGTTGACAGCACCTGATAGATCAGCATTTCTGTGTCGATACTTGACACATTGGTTTCATGATATTTCTTTTTACTCCTTTGTATATATAACAGGGGATTAGGCCGCTGTTATATATGCCCTTATACCAATATTAGTGGAATGGGACGCTAATATATGTGTGTTGACATTAATTTATATACATCATCATATTTATTCATGCAAATATACATAGAATGTAAAGCACTCATTGATATTGGATTTAGGACATTTGAGAATTCATTTGATATTGATTACAGGATATATATGAGATTGCTGATTTGGTACATTCGGGGTATATGGGATATACTTGATATTGTACATATAGGATATGTGAGATCTACTTGATGTTGTACATTCGGGTATACGAGATATACTTGATATTGTACATACGGGATATATGAGATCTACTTGATGTTGTACATTAAGGATATGTGAGACTTACTTGATATGATAGCCAAATTGGGGGCTGATTTGAGGAAATTGGGATTTGGAGTGTCTTGATGGATTTTGATCCTACCACGATGTCAGGATTCCGTAGAAATGACATGTTTCATTCCATACTCTACATTTACTGTTTATGCACTACTTCATGCATTAGTGTACCTGTTAGAGTACCTTCGATGACTGTTGCATTTACATACCTTTATTCATATCATTTATTCATGTATTAGTAGTACCGATATAGTACCTTACATGATTGTACATACAGATTGTCATATTATTATTGCTTCATGTATAAATTGTACCTGCTGGTGTACTTTTTCATGATTATTGCATTACATATGACCATTCATTGCTTAGATGCTTATGTTAGATTCGCGTTGTACGTGCATACTCGCGATTACCTGCATATGTTATTTGCTATTCACGAGTTGGCAACTCACCCCCGTTGTGCTACAGTGTTTGCAGGTGTTCTTCAGGATAGTCAGAGGCAGGCTATTATCACACATCTTATCATCTTTTGCTACGGATACCGCATCAGCTCACAGTGTGCAGTTTGCTTAGGTGGGTTTTATGGTTATTCGTTGTATTGTATATTCATTGTATCTCTGTACTCTCCATCTACTATTTTCATTTTGACTTAGAGACTTGGTGAGGACGATGTTGTATATTATGTTGTGACTTGTTGTCTTTTATACAGTTTCCTTTCTATCGTCTTCTATTTCTTCGTTACGGCGTCATATATTTTTTGTGGTGGTTGTTTTCCGCCTTTGGGCATGGATTTACTCCCGTTGGGGATGCTTTACTTTATATTTATGTTGTACCTATTTTTGGGGTTGGTTTTTATAAAGGATGTGCTGCCGAAATTTTCAAGAAAGAAAATTGGACTTAAAGAATTTATACTTGAGATTTTTTGTAAGGTTTAAACAATATTTCTTATCTTTTCTTGTCTTTTAATGGTTTAGATTTCTGGGTTTTGGCTTTCTTTTACTGTGTTACGCCTGTAGACGTTATGTAGTATTAGGGCCGCCACATGCCAATTTCGGGTCGTGACAAAGATGGTATCAGAGCGCTAGGTTTTACCTTACGGAGTGTAGGATGACCTTGATATGATGGAGTAGGTAGCTTAAGCAGAGTAACGTAGTGTGTGTATGTCTGCAGCATACTCACGTTGCGGTACTCCGCCTAAAGTGGCCTAAGTACAAATTTTTTGAAATTCCTTCCTTGATGATTCATATCCTTAAGATTCGATTTCCGTGTTCATATCGAATCCTATCTCTATTTATAGCCTTTGCAGTCGACGACTATGGGGACTCAGAGAGGTGCAGCGAGGGCTGAAGTCAGAGTTGACTCGGGTGGGTCAAGGACTGACCAGGATGGCACGCTCGTTGCACAGGAGTAGACGGATCCGCCTTCGACAGATAATATCGCTAGGCTTGTGGCTGAGATGAAGGACATGCGCTAGACGATGAGTTCATTGGTTGAGGCCATTCGAGCGCAGCGACAGGAGGTTTTCAACCCTGCTACCCAGTTGTTTCTTGCGATCAGCACACAGTATTCCATCACCTACATAGCACCAGTGGATGCAGCCCCAGTTGACGAGGCACGCCTTCCAGAGACTTTGGGAGTTCCGGGACCGTGGAGGACTCGTACTGGTGTACCAGTCCAGAGACTGAGGCCTAGTCGTCGAGATAGGTTCGTGACCGTTGCGGGAGTAGCAGAGGTTTGGGATGAGGAGAGTCGTGTTAGATAGATCAGCCGTTTGTTGTGTTAACTTCTGTCAGCGATTCTTTTGTTGCGCAACACGTATTTCAGTCGTGTGCCAATCGGTTAGGAGATTCATCCGTCACTTGATCCTTCTAGAGTTGTTGGATTTGGCGTTCTCCTGGGCACAGACTGGTTAGCTACATGCTAGGCGTCTGTGGACTACCGCAAAAAAACAGTCAGGTTTGTTTTCCCGACAAGTTGGTTCTTGTTGTGCAGGGGGACAGTGGTGCCGCCTCTCACAGCTTGAATTCAGCCTGTTTCGCTAGTCGGCTTTTGAGGAGAAAATGTCAAGTATTCTTGGCGTTCATTCGTGATACCGGAGCCACAGTGGGTTTGTTGGACCGGGTTCCTATCGTACGAGAATTTTCCGACGTCGTTATAGATGAGCCGGCGAAGCTTAGGGAGCTTAAGGATCAGCTGCAGAGTTATTTGTTGGGGGTCTAGCACGTCTGAGTGTTTCACATTGAGGAGCTCCTATTTCTGTTCGTCAAGGAGAAAGACGGAAGTTTGAGGTTGTGTATTGATGGATCGTCAATTGAACCGGCTTACGGTGCGGATATGTATCATTTATCTCGCATTGACGATTTCTTCGATCAGCTCCAGAGTGTGAGACATTTTCTAAGTTTGTTTGGGATCAGGTCATCATTGTTGCGGGTTCGGAGTGATGGCATTCCGAATACTGCTTTTGTGCGTGCTACGGGCAGTTTGTGTTGTGGTAGTGTCGTTGGACTCGCTAATGCCCTAGCAGCATTCCTGGATATGATGAACCAGATTTCTTTAGGCCGTTCCTCGACCAGTTATTGTTGTGTCATGATAACATTTTGGTCTTTTCCTTGTGTCGTGAGGAACAGGAGCAGCACATGAGGATTTGTTTTGCAGACATTGGGAGAGCCCCAGCTGTTTGCTAGATTCTCGGAGTGTTCCTTTAGGTTTGATTGTGTTGACTCCTAAGTTTTGTAGTTATGGGAGACGGTTGTCGTACGGTTCCGAGGGAGATCGAGGCCATACAGCTTTGGCCCAGACTTGTGTACGGGACGTAAGTCCACAGATTTTGGGCTTAGCAGGTTTTTACCGCCCTTTCATGCAGGATTGCTAGTGTAGTGTTGCACCATTGACTGGACTTACCTGAAAGGAGGTTTCTTTTTCTTTGGACTGAGGCATGCGTGTGGAGTTTTTCAGCAGTTGAAGATTCGGTTAACAACTGCACCAGTTCTTTCTTGCTTTTTGGTTTGGGCGACTTTGTTGTTTTAACTGTGATGTTTCGCGAGTGGGGCTCGATTGTGTACAGAGGTGACACTATAGATTTATCGCTTTTGCTTCCCTACATTTGGAGGAAGTACGAGCAGGATATCCCACTCATGATCTGGAGATGGTCGCGGTGGTAGTGCGTTGGGGATTTAGAGACACTACTTGTTCGAGAGTCGTGTCAGATTTTCACGGACCACCAGAGCTTAATGTATATCTTCCTGCAGCGAGTTTTGATTGTTGAGACAGCGCCGTTGGATGGAACGTGTGGAGGATTGTGTTTGTGAGATCCTTTATTACCCTTGGCAAGGCGGTTGTGGTAGCTGATGCCGGAGTCATAGGCCCGGGGTTAGTTTGTTCCAGTTGTGCGCAGTCAGAGACAGTCTTCTGTAGATTTACAGTTCTTGTGCGATCATGGAGTACAGCTTAGGTTCACCTCTACTGAGGGGACAGCTTGCTCATGTCCGCGCCCGACCACTTTTCCCTAATCGTTTTCGCGAGGCACTGCCCGCCGATGCTCGTTCGTCAGAGATACTCGAGCATACTCGGCAGGGTAAAGATTCGGAGTCCTTGATTTGTGACTAGAGTGTGCTACGTTTAAGGACGCATTTGTGTGTACCTGGTGTTGATGGGTAGAGACGCGAAATCCTAGAGCAGGCGCATCTGTCCACTCTCTGTGTACATCCAAGTTCCACCAACAATTGATGTAACTGGTGGGATAGTTACGGGTGGGCAGGGGTGTAAAGAGCAGTTTCGGGTTTTGTTTCAAGGTGTCTGTGTTGTTGTGAGCTAAGGTTGAGCATCTAAGACCGGCTGGAGAGTTGCAATCTTTAACTGTTCCGAAGTGGGAATGGGAGTAGATCTCCATGAAATTCGTTATGGTGTCTACCCAGGTTTAGTCAGGGTGTGACTCCATTCGGATGCTTGTTGTCCGGTTTTTTCTCAGTCTGCTCAGTTGTTCTTTGTTAAGTTTGTGCGTTGCATGGAGTTCCTTCATGGGTCGTATCCAAATAAGGCACCATGTTCGCTTGCCGTCTAGGACAGAAACTTCAGGAAGCCTTGGGTACTGGTTGAGCTTTAGCTCCGTTTTTCCATCCGCAGGATTATGGTTTTGTGAGAGCGGGCTATACCGACTCTAGAGCTTATGCTTGTGCGTACGTGCTAATTGTTGTCGACAGTTGGGATCGTCACTCGCCATTGTTGGGGTTCTTCTTCGATAGCTGTTATCAGGAGATACTCTAATTTGCAACCTTTTGGTTTTGTTTGTTAGGTGGTGTCATTATCCAGTCTATTTTTCTGACTCTGCGTAGTAGGATTTTTGGACCCCAGTTAGTCTAGAGACTTCGGAGATGATCCAGTTGGTTCAGGTTAGGATGATGACAGCCAGTGCAGACAAAGGTCTTATGCCAACCATGGTGGTCGCAGACTTGGGTTCGCAGTGGGAGATCATGTATTCCTACGGACTTTCCGATGAATACGTGTTGAGTTTTGGGAAGCTTATCCCAGGATCATAGGTCCTTTTGAGATCCTTAAAGCGAGTTGGTTCCGTTGCCTATAACTTGGCACTTCCGCCCAGATTATTGACTATTCATCCCGTTTTCTTTATGTTGATACTTTGCAATTACCTTCATGACTTTCTCACATGATTCAGCACCAGACCAGTTAGTTTAGACTCGATTTTTTAGTTCACCGGCAGCCATTTGTGTTAGTGGCTCGGCAGGTGGAGAAACTTCGGTCAAGGGTCTTACCATTTGTGAAGAGTTTTCTTGGACGTAGCCGTATAGTGAGGTGATCACTTGGGAAGCTGCGAGCGAGATTTGGGAGTTTTGTACTCATCTTCTTAAAGGTACGCGTAGATAAATTTTAATTCAGGGACCAAATTTCTTTAAGCGGGGAAGATTGTAACGTTTCAGAAATCGTTTTGCGAATTTTTCCGTTTTAGGGCAAAATTGTCGGTATTTTCCGTTTTAATCCGATTTCGATCAAACTTCCGTAGAAACTTATTGGCACCTTTTTTCAGCTAAAATAAAGCTTGTACACGAACTTTATGGGTATTTGGGAGGTTTTGGTTCAGAAAGAATTTTTCCCAAATAAAATATTATTTTAAGCGGTATTTTGTGCACGTAAATCGGGAAAAATTTTCTCTTGTGAATAAATTATTTTGTCACTAGAAAACTTTTAGAACCTTCTTTTTAAATATCTAGAATTTTTTGGTCAAAGGATTTATTTTTAAAAAGAAAAGAAAAGGTGTAATGTTGGCATATAGCATTTATTACTCTTTTTCCTAGCAATTTCTTCAAAAAAAATTCACAAAAATACCGCCTCACTTCCCTTGGCCGGCCCTTCCCTTCCCCTTGCTGCCCTCCATCATTTCCACCCCTTTTCAACTCATTTTGCATCAAATAAATCATGAAAAATCCAAATTAATTCATACAAATTCAAATATATTCATTTTCCTTCATTCTTGAACTCAAACCTAGCTTGGATCTTCATTCAAAACATCATTTTGGAGGAAAAGATGATGAGTTTGGTTTCTTGGTTTTGATCTTTTGTGGAGGTATAAAACCTTAACCCTAATCCTTTTTGTTGTTTCTAAATTTCTATTTAGCATATTAATTGTTTATTTAAGCTTTTAATTTCATGTTTGAAATTAAAGACTTGATTTTTATGATAATCTAGTTAGGGTAAAACTTGATTTATGTGTTTAATGTTTTATTGAAGTGTTAATTTATGATTAGGAAAAGCTTGACCTAGTAGAAAATGATAATTATTGCTAATAAATACTTTGTCTAATTATGCAATTTTGCTTACTAGGTTTTTCTAAAATTTAATTAGCAAGTGTTAAAAATTTAGAAATGGTTTAGATAGCTTAGTTAAGCTATTATAAGGTATTTGTAATCGCTCGATATGCGTTAGCTTGAAACTAGTGCGAAATATTGCGATAAGTTGCTTACTAGGTTTTGGGGTTTTTCCGACGTGGGTTCGATTAGTCGTTGCGAGATTATATCAATTTTATTCCTCGTAATTGTTTGTGTTGTGTTGAGCGATCGGGACGATCGGGGTCTAGACTTGGTATTTTGTAGTTTAGTAACCCCGGTTAGGATTTTTGGCCGATATCGTGTGCGATAGATGTGCTAAGTGCGCAGTACAATTTTCAGGATGTTATTCTTGCGTTTCGATATCTTTTCGTCGATGTAGGATATTTGCTTATGTGATGTGTTTGTGAAATTTTAGATTCGCAAGCGGGGACTTCAGACGCTACGACAAGGGAAAACAGGTGGTAGGCTTCACTTAGCAAAGAGCGTTGGTGAGTAGATTTAACATCTACAGGGGAATCGCCCGCATGGTGTTATGCGTCTGGGCTAGAGATGTTACTTTTGTCGCATATTCTATGTCAGATTTAGGATTTGCGCATTCACCCTACTGCTTAGTTATTGTTGTGCTTGGACTAGTATCCTTAGGACAATGCACATATTATTGACGATTCATGTTGCACGAGCACTGATTGTATGCTACACACACCGTCAATAATTGCCATGTCACGCACAACCCACATATAGAAATGCTATTGTTGGTTAGGAACATTGAGACAATAATTCATATTTCTTATCGCATATGACATTTAGCATACCTGTATATCCACATGCTTACACATATGCCTTCGCATACTTACGTGTTAGATACCTGTATACCTATAGAGTATCGTACCATTAGTGATAGGTACATACACACTTTATGTCATAACTACAGGTATACTCTGCACACATACTTCACTTATACCCAGGAGGTATACTACATCATTACTTATAGGTAGATACATATATCTTGATATACCTTTATGTTGCACATATATTTGGTTATAGTTACATGTTTACCTTTACTTGATGTTATTTTAGGATTGGAGAGATTAGGAACCGCATGATATTATATTAAATTGTTACAGTTAATTGCTGATTTTCCTTTATATGCTCGCATTTCAGATTTATGATGCGTATATTATATTCATGGATTTTCGCATTGAGATATGGATTTTTCATGATATTTTCTGGATTTGGGGACCGTGGGAGTTCATGAAATTATGCATTATTTGAAAAACCCGGTTTCCCTTGATATGACATTTCAGCATCCACCATGAAATTTATCGGTTCTGATTATATACTCCATACGAGGAGTGGTGCCGTATGAGGGTACATGGTGGGGCCCGGTACGGTTCCCCTCGGCAAGATGGTCGACGGTCCATGCCGATTGAGCCTGGAAGGTGGGCAAGTACCTACCGGTGACATTACCAATGACTCGGCGGTTAGCATGTGGATACCGACGGGAGTCATGTACATATAGATACGTCGAGAGGCGAGGGTCAGAGCTAGGCACTCGTGCTTTCGGGATAGCGTATGATACGTACCTACCAGGGGGCCAGTCATGGTGACAGCACCTGATAGATCAGCATTTCTGTGTCGATGCTTGACATATTGGTTTCATGATATTTCTTTTTACTCCTTTGTATATATAACAGGGGATTAGGCCGCTGTTATATATGCCCTTACACCAATATTAGTGGAATGGGACGCTAATATATGTGTATTGACATTAATTTATATACATCATCATATTTATTCATGCAAATATATCTAGAATGTAAAGGACTCATTGACATTGGATTTATGACATTTGAGAATTCATTTGGTATTGATTACAGGATATATATGAGATTGCTGATTTGGTACATTCAGGGTATACGAGATATACTTGATATTGTACATACGGGATATGTGAGATCTACTTGATGTTGTACATTCGGGGTATACGAGATATACTTGATATTGTACATACGGGATATGTGAGATCTACTTGATGTTGTACATTAAGGATATGTGAAACTTACTTGATATGACCAAATTGGGGGCTGATTTGAGGAAATTGGGATTTGGAGTGTCTTGATAGATTTTGATCCTACCACGATATCAGGATTCCGTGGAAATGACATGTTTCTTTCCATACTCTACATTTACTGTTTATGCACTGCTTCATGCATTGGTGTGCCTGTTAGAGTACCTTCCATGACTGTTGCATTTACATACCTTTATTCATATCATTTCTTCATGTATTAGTAGTACCGATATAGTACCTTACATGATTGTACATACAGATTGTCATATTATTATTGCTTCATGTATAAATTGTACCTGCTAGTGTACTTTTTTATGATTATTGCATTACATATGACCATTCATTGCTTAGATGCTTATATTAGATTCGCGATGTATGTGCATACTCGCGATTACCTGCATATGTTATTTACTATTCACAAGTTGGCAACTCACCCCTGTTCATATCATAATATTGCATTATTATATTTCTCATTCTTATGCATTTTACAAATAAACAGGTGTTTTTGACCCATGTCTGCTACATAGTTGCAGATTACAGATTCTCGGGACAAAAATAGTGAAAAAGGATATAAGACGATACAAAAGTGAGACTACAACCAATAAATGGTGGAATCTTGATCGTGCCCACATCTTGAGGTACATTGAATATCAATTAACAAGTTCACAAAGAACAAAAACAGCGCAAGGTTCAAGACTTCGTTACGAAGCAACGGTAAAAGTCCACTACAATTACTCACTGTGGAGATCTGGAAGAGAACCAAAAGACATTCAGAAGAAACAACTGTAGAAACAAGAAGTAAAAGTGCAACAGAACAAACCCAGGAAAAATCAGACAACATGCCCCCCACTTGGCCGCGGAACCGCGGCCAAACCTAGCCTATGGCCACGGTTCCGCGGCCGTGTATGACACGTGTCGGCGCAAATTCTGAAGTCGCTGGCGGTGCGTTGACTAGGTCTTTTTCTTAGGTGGTATTTTTGTAAATGCAGATATGACGCGATTATAACCTAGGGTTTCTATGAATCTATAAATAGAACCTTAAAAACCTGATTTAGGTTATGCCTCTTTTCATTTCATAAATTCAAATCTGTAATTCCTGTGTTGATGTTTGGAGAGAGCCATCAATAAAGTAAGATTTCTATTCCATTGCCTAAGTTTACTTTTAATTATTTGCCCTAGTTAGATAGTTAGAATGTTATTCAATTCCCTAATGAGCGAGTAGTCTCCTCGCTTGTTAGGGTTAGCTTTAGGGAAAGTCTTGTGAGATGAAATTTCTCACCCCTTTCTTGCCCCATCACACATAATAATTAGAACTCCATGCATACATACACACACCGTTCCCTGCGGCACCTTACCCCTCGAGGTAACGGTGATACCGTAGTATAAAGGACCGGTTGTGTATGTTTTCCATAGAGCTTAGGATAATAATTGAGAAAGGAAGGACAAGAACCTAGAGGAAGAAACATCTTTTCTTCCCGATGGTACTAATCCCCTTTATTAATTATTACCATAACACCTAATAGATCTAAAATAGGGCATTGAAAGCGGTGAGGAAATCTTCAATTTCCCAATTTAACCTAAACCTAACCCTAGCAAGATTCTAGTTTTAATATAAATTTAGGTTTTAGAGATAATCCATTCACAATATTTGGAATTAACTCGTTTGAGCAAATTTGAAAAGACACAACATCCCTGTGGACCGACCCGTACTCACCGGCTAGCTACCAAGCGACGTCATTCTTGATTACGGTTAACAAATATTTTTGATCTAAAAATTTCATACAAATCAAATGGCGCCGTTGCCGGGGATGGCGTGTTATTTTCTTTTTGCAATTTCGGGTTAATCTAAAATTAAAAAAAATCAAAAAAACTGAAAAATTAAACAAATATAAAAATTTATCATCTTTTTATTTTGTGAAGGGTATTTTTGTTTGAATTTTGCAGGATCTACAATCGAGTTCGGATTTGGAAAAATCCAGAGATCAAAACAGAAAAGAGAAGATCTGAACAACCGAGGAGTACCATAACAGAGCAACTGAAAAAATCTAGAGAACTGAACCGATCAACCCATCGCGGAACCACCGCAGAAGACCAATCCTGCCGCGCAACCGCGGTCTGTAGGTGACGTCAGCACCTGCAAATTTTTCTCGGGACTCGAGCCGCCCAACCTACTGCGGAACCGCCGCCAGATCCTACTTCCCGCCGCGGAAACGTGGTCTGCTGACGTCACCAGTTGATAAAAATCCCTCGGCTTGTTTTCTTTCTCTCTCCTCTATAGATTTTCCTGCAGGATTCTTTGCGCTAAAAAAATCTCTCCCCCTTCCAATAATTGATCTTGTGCAGGATACTTTGCGCTGCGCTAAAAATAAAAAAATTGTTTGCAAGTGATTGTTACTGCTTTGCATATTTTTAATCGGACTTTAAGGGGCTTGAAACCAATCCAGATTGGGTGGGGATTTCATCACCCTTCCCAGGACCCCAGAAATCACATAAGGCATATGCATTGACCATTATTAATTAGAAAAAGATTAGACTCAGCCCTAAGGACGTCGCGCTCAATAGGACAGAGGACTAGTTGTAGGCATCGGCCGTTGATCCTAACCTGACTTTGTGGTGTCTAGGAAAGTGTGTCTAAGGCGAGTGGTTACTTAATTAGGGCCACTACTTGTAGTGGAGAGCCTCCCACTCACCTGGCACTTACCTGGCCGCAATTGGCGGTGAAGAGGCGGTTTGAGGTCCTATTTTTAGCCCTTTGGAACAGTTAGGAGCTGTCTAGCTGACCTAGGTGACCCTAGATCTAGGCCTGATTGTACATTTGTGGTTGATTGAAAGTGTTTCTAAGCCCTTTATCGAAAATTTTTGCAAATAGCTCTACATAAAAAAAAGAGGAAAATTTTATAAAAACTTGCAAAATTTTGTCGCTAAGAAATCCGTGCACCCCACATTCTTTTTCTTCTCCTTTTTACATCATGGGTACCCCACCTCACAAATCTCTTGCCGAACTTTGGTACCCTGAACCAAACTTTGCTTCGTACGCGAATTGTTTCGGTCGATTTACGGACGACCCCTCCATACCCAAAATTTCTTTGAAAGATCGAATAGAAGCATCTAGGAGAAATAGTTTGACTTTGCAATCCACTTTGTATCAACCATTTCAACCTTCACCACCTTCGTACGTTGATACCACTTTTTCGAGTCCTGTTGTAACTCCTAAACCCATGTCTATTGCTGAACACATTAAACAATCTCATAACCGATCTTTCACTCCTTTCAACACTTCGAGTTCTTTAGATCAACAAGTCCATTCATATTTTTATCCAAATGTTGATCCTACTCCTGTCCAACCATTCAATTCCTACCAGTCCTACCCGACTTCCGCACCTTCCCTAGACATTGCTTCTACACAGCCATTTGGGAATTTCACGTATCCAAACAATTTTGAATCTTTTACCGAAACCCCTTCACAACCCATGTCTAGTCTAGAATAGTCGTTGGAAGCCTATATGGTAGCGACTAACCAAATGATTAGGAATGTGGATGCGTCCATGGCCACCCTTATACAACCTAGTGAACCGGTAGCTAGTTTCCAACTGACTCCAAAAATTCCAATGTATGAGGAGGCGGTTGGACAGAGTGAGAATTTGAGAGGAGAGAGTGAGCTGTACACACTTCCAAATCAAACCTACCCATACCCAATTGAATCCCACAACTCCGGTTTTCAAACAAGTGTTCCAAATGATTCATCAGTTGAAAATAAAACATTTAATGAGTTGTGCAACTTTGTAGTGCTTGATTTGCCAGATTGTGAAGAGACCCTTTCGAGTGAAACCACACCTAATCCTTTTGAACTTTACACCTCCACTCTAAAACGTAACTTAATTGATATCCATGCTTTTAATGAGGTGTCTGAAAAAATTGATTTTCACTTGATTGAGGATATTGACGCCGGGAAAATTTTGGATGATGAACCCGTAGATTTGATTGAAATTTTATGTCCAATTCATCATCCCGATTCATTAAATGCTTCTCCCGAACTTCATATGCGTATTGATTTAGATGATAATGGCATAGATAAGCTAAATTTTGAGGAGACTTATGAGGATAGTATTAAGGAGAGTATTGAGGATAATATTAAGGATGAACCATTTGTGTTTGATGTGTCAAATTTTCCAACTCATCCTCCTGAACCTTTAACTGTTATACTTCCTAAATCAAACCCTCTTCTTTCCATCGTTCCGACCACGCATAAGATCACGCTTGAGGACTGTGAGCTTGAAAAAATTTTGTTTGATCACAACGGTTTTGACGCCACTAGTGCGTTCCTCTTTGAATCTGACACAGTTCTCACAGCTGATAACGATTACGAGTGTTTCACTTTTTCGGACGATATTGAAAACTCACCTCCCGAGTTTGAGTCCTTTAAATTTTCAGATGAGTTAGTTGAACCATCAGACTCGGCTGCTTACAGTCATTTCGAACCATTGATGGAATCTTTCAAGTTCGAGACAGATTACTTAGGTGAGAATAAGACTATCCCTAATTCACTCACTTTCGTCCTTCCCATCGTTTCGACCACGCAAGACTCCGTCGCGTTTCCATTTTCAATGAAGGGTTTACCAAGTTCAACATACCCATGTTTTCTTGCGAATCTTCAGAGATTTGACCCCATTTCTCGACGGGTTGATAGATTAGTACAATCGCTTTTAACACATCGGTCATCACAAATTGTGCTAATTTATTCACTCTATTTACACTCTCAAGTTCGTACTACACTTCTTTCTCTTTTCCGCCATTCTTCTCCTCCACCGACACCGTATACCGTTCACACAGTCTCGTGTGCTTCTCATTTCTTTTCTCTACACTCCATTCTTCCACCAACTCTACTATTATCACGATAGAATTTTTGAATGGTTGGTGCTAACTTTTGGCCTGTGTAAGGCCTTTTATAGTTTGAATTTTCTCCTCCCTAACTCTAAACTTTAACGCTTAGAACAGTGGAAACACTGTTTCACTTAAATTTAGGGGGAACCTTGTTGTATATATGTTTTTGTTTTTTTTCTTTTAACAATAATTTTTTTAAATAAATAAATAAACAGGGGAGTGCCGACATTTTGACCCTCTTGGTATAGCATGACAGTGAGGATACTGTCAAGTTTAAGTTTGGGGACATGCTCGGTAAGCCTTCTTCCTTCGCATTCATGTGTATATTTTTGCATTTGCATACTTATTTTAAAACCAATAAAAAATTTAAAAATTTAAAAAATTATAAAAATTAAAGTATTCAATTTTGGCCATAATTAACTTGAGTTTGATAAAAAGGTTAACTAGCTACGAATAACTAGATCATAGACTTAGTAAATTAAAAAAACCCTAAAAATAACCTTTCTTAAAATTTAACAGTAGAAAGTATATGTCTTTGTGGTTTATTTAGAAATAGGCAAATTTTGAGTTCATTTCTTGGGCTAAGTTAAAACAAGGGAAGAGTATTGATATTTTTATTAAAGTATAAGTTTAAAAAATAATTCCTAAGCTTAAGTTTAGATTCTAAAAATATATGCCCTACAAATTGCACAAACACGAACCTTGAAACTTGGAATAGTAGAAGAGACCTTGAAATACTTTTTTCTAAAGTCCTTAGTACGAAGAAAAATAAAATAAAAATACAAGTGTGAATAAAAAGATAATAAAAAAATGAACACTGGTTTTTGTGATTACTTAAGGCTACATTAATAGAAAAAAATATTTAGCGATGGTGCTTCATCACCTAGTGCCTTAGACCAACTGATTTGGGAGTCACTGCTAAAGCCTCAGGTGTTATAAGACTAGCAAGTACACTTTAATATGCAAACACATTTTGTAATCGGTTGTTGGTACCTCAAGAAGTATTAACGGTCGCATGAAAGATGTGTGAGCAAATTTCATCTAAAAATTCACCAATTAAGAAGTGTTTTGGACGACGGATAAGAGTATGATAGCGTGATTTGAATTTCCAAGTGTAGGGGTGATATATACACACACGTAGGGGTATGTGATTGGGGTTTAGATAAGAGCTAGGAATGAAGAATAGGACTTGTATGTTTAGTAGAGATGATAAAAATTCCTAAGTTGAGATAGAATCCTTGAAGGAAATCTTAAAAGATGCAGAAATCTAAGTAAGTCTACAGAATATATATAATCTTAAGTTAAATGATAAGGACACGTGAAAAATACGGATGGATAATTTATGAGTCGAAGATAATAGACTTCCTTGTTAGAAAACCTAATTGGAGAATAAAAGTTAATAGGCCTAATTGATAGGATTTTGTGGGTAATATCCGCTGAAAACCCTCAGGAGACAACACTCCTCCTACTAGGGACACCTAGAGGTTTAATGGCTTGTTGCACGAGCTCAGTGCAATCGCGTTTCCCTGCGAAAGTGAGGTTAGGTTTTTGTTGAGAATAAAACTAGGTTTGCTCGAGGACGAGCAAAAGATAAGTTTGGGGGTATTTTTTCATATCATAATATTGCATTATTATATTTCCCATTCTTATGCATTTTACAAATAAACAAGTGCTTTTGACCCATGTCTGCTACATAGTTGCAGGTTACAGATTCTCGGAACAAAAACAGTGAAAAAAGACATAAGACGATACAAAAGTGAGACTACAATCAATAAATGGCGGAATCTTGATCGTGCCCACATCTTGAGGAACATTGAAGATCAATTAACAAGTTCACAAAGAACAAAAGCAGCGCAAGGTTCAAGACTTCTTCACGAAGCAACGGTAAAAGTCCACTATAATTACTCACTGTGGAGATCTGGAAGAGAACCAAAAGACATTCAGAAGAAACAACTGGAGAAACAAGAAGTAAAAGTGCAACAGAACAAACCCAGAAAAAATCAGACAACATGCCCCCCACTTGGCCGCGGAACCGCAGCTAAACCTGGCTTATGGCCGCAGTTCCGCGGCCGTGTATAACACGTGTCGGTGCAAATTCTAAAGTCGCTGGCGGTGCGTTGACTAGGTCTTTTTCTTAGGGGGTATTTTTGTAAAAGCAGGTATGACACGATTGTAACCTAGGGTTTATATGAATCTATAAATAGAACCCTAAAAACCTGATTTAGGTTATGCCTCTTTTCATTTCATAAATTCAGATCTGTAATTCCTGTGTTGATGTTTGGAGAGAGCCATCAATAAAGTAAGATTTCTATTCCATTGCCTAAGTTTACTTTTAATTATTTGCCTTAGTTAGATAGTTAGAATGTCATTCAATTCCCTAATGAGCGAGTAGTCTCCTCGATTGTTAGGGTTAGCTTCAGGGAAAGGCTTGAGAGATGAAATCTCTCATCCCTTTCTTGCCCCATCACACATAATAATTAGAACTCCATGCATACATACACACATCGTTCCCTGCGGCACCTTACCCCTCGAGTAACGGTGATACCGTAGTATAAAGGACCGGTTGTGTATGTTTTCCATGGAGGTTAGGGTAATAATTGAGAAAAGAAGGACAAGAACCTAGAGGAAGAAACATCGTTTCTTCCCGATGGTACTAATCCCCTTTATTAATTATTACCATAACACCTAATAGATCTAAAATAGGGCATTGAAAGCGGTGAGGAAATCTTCAATTTCTCCAACTTAACCTAAACTTAACCCTAGAAAGATTCTAGTTTTAATATAAATTTAGGTTTTAGAGATAATCCATTCACAGCGTTTGGAATTAACTCGTTTGAGAAAATTAGAAAAGACACAACATCCCTGTGGACCGACCCGTACTCACCGGCTAGCTACCAAGCGACGTCGTTCTTGATTGCGGTTAACAAATATTTTTGATCTAAAAATTTCATACAAATCACCCCCGTTGTGCCACAGTGTTTGCAGGTGTTCCTCAGGATAGTCAGAGGCAGGCTATTATCACACATCTTATCATCTTTTGCTACGGATACCGCATCAGCTCACAGTGTGCAGTTTGCTTAGGTGGGTTTTGTGGTTATTCGTTTTATTGTATATTTGTTGTATCTCTGTACTCTTCATCTACTATTTTCATATTGACTTAGTGACTTGGTGAGGACGATATTGTATATTATGTTGTGACTTGTTGTCTTTTATACAGTTTCCTTTCTATCGTCTTCTATTTCTGTACTACGGCGTCGTATATTTGTTGTGGTGGTTATTTTCCTCCTTTGGGCGTGGATTTGCTCCCGTTGGGGATGCTTTACTTTATATTTATTTTGTACCCATTTTTGGGGTTGGTTTTTATAAAGGAGGTGCTGCCGAAATTTTCAAGAAAGAAAATTGGACTTAAAGAATTTATACTTGAGATTTTTTTTAAGGTTTAAACAATGTTTCTTATCTTTTCTTGTCTTTTAATGGTTTAGATTTCTGGGTTTTGGCTTTCTTTTACTGCGTTACGCCTGTAGACGTTGCGTAGTATTAGGGTCGTCACGTGCCAATTTCGGGTCGTGACAACGTTGTTCTTTCTCTCGGCCTGCTTGTCGCTTTTCCCGCAAGTATTTTGCCAGGTGCCCTAAGCGAATTAACTTCTCGATGTAATCTCGGAGCTGTTTGCAGTTCTCGGTGAGGTGTCCTTGCAACCTGTAGAAGGTGCAGTAGGGGCCCCTTGTCCGTTTGGCCACCCTATTGTTGACCGGGGGGGTTTAAAGAATCTCTCGCCCTCCGTCTCCTCCAAGAGCTCTGTCTGGGAGATGTTTAGTGGGGTATACTCCTAGAACTTCAGGGAGTATTGGTTTGGCTGATCGATCTTTTTTTTCTCTTCTCTGGCTCTCTTCTGTTGATTGGCCTGGTCGGTCCGGGGTAGGTTCGCGTTCACCTCGGACTCGAGCTGGATCTCTCGCTCGGTCCAGGATTTTACCTCGGCCATGGTCTTAGGTTGCGCTAATGTAAAGGAGCGGAGCCACTCCTTGTGCCTAAGACCCGACCTAAGGGCCGTGATGACCGTCTCGTCCCGGTGCCTTGGGACTTCAAGAAGAGCGTTGTAGAACCAGGTGACGTATCCTTTAAAAGATCCATTGCCCCCGCTCTTTATAGTGAAGAGGTGGTCGACGGTTCGCTTCTTCCGTCTGTTCCCGACGAAATGGTTGAGGAATTAGGTGGCCAGCTCATCGAAGGTAGAGATGGAGCGTGGCGTGAGTCCTCGGAACCAATCTCGTCTAGCGCAGACGAGAGTGGCAGGGAACGCTCGGCATTGGGCGGCATCAGAGTTGTCCTGGAAGCTCATCCCCGCCGTGAACGCGTCCAAGTGGTCTTTCACGTTGGACTTTCCATCGAAGAGGGACACCTTTATAGGCTTGTTCCTAGAGGAGATGCAGACACCGAGCAGCTCTTCGGTGAAGGGCTTCGTAAGCAAGTCGACGGCATATCTATCCCCCTCGCTTAAAGGACGACTCTCCCGATGTATACCCTCGATCTTCTTTTCGAAGGCATCGAGTCGGTCGTGGTATCCCGAGGATTCGGCATACTCGGAGTGATGGCCTCTCCTACTGGCGGCCTGCACCTGGCCGCGATTCCGGTTCCGTTCTATGAGGTTCCTCGGGTCCCCTGGCGAGGTCATCCTCGAGCTACCGTGGTGAGTCCCGTCCGTGTGACTCTGTCGAGGGAGAAGGCGTCGACCATGCCTGAGAGCAGGTGAGCTGATCGACACCTCTTCGAGAGGGACAGGAACGCGATGGGCCTCAGGGCAGGGTGCTCTTTCATGAGACCTCGGCATGGAGCTGTGAGACGCCCAGCGGGTCATCGAATTGGTTGCCACGGGGGATCTGTGGCCTTCGAAATAGCGAGGCGCTGTTCGGTCGCGCCAGTGTGGGCAGTGTCTTCTCGCCTTCTGTGGAGGTCCCGGTCCCGAGGTGAGGGAGCGGCGACCTGGGGGGCTCGTCCCGCCGTTTGGACACGGACAAGGGAATCCACGATGGATGCGAGCCTATCGATTCGGGTAGACAGGGCGTGAACGGCGTTCAGGGGAGGAGATGATCCGTCTGCGGCCCCGTTGTACGGAGGGCGGTGGCTAGTGCTTGGATCGTCGTGGTGATCACTAGCCATGAATTCGAGATCGGAAGATCAACTTTCGTTGAGTGAAATTTTCGACGTTCCCACAGACGGTGCCAACTGATGGGGGTCTCGGTCTCCTTCAGATGTTGTCTTCCATTGATCTGTCGTGAGCGTTGATGAATGGCTGAGATTGGATTTGAGGGTTACCTCCTCGAGCATGTGGATCTCAGTGGGCTTGATTTGGAATGAGGCCGAGCTATCTGTAAGGAAGTCCCAGGGGGGTTGTACCACCGTGGACCCTCCGACGATCAAGTTAGTCGAGGTATTTGGGCAGAGTAGCGGCCTATTTGATAAGAATTGCCTTACCTGAGTTGTCTGAGAGGGGGTTTATATAGTGGCAGCCATGGGCTAGCGGGCGCAAGATTAACGCCGGCCGTTACGCCCCTGGTGTTACGCCTGCGTGAATGGCGGGATCCCCCATTAAATGATGAGATACGCTCGTTAATGGGGGAACGTGATGGCGTGGAACGCGGGATCGTGGGGCGGCGGATATCTCACGTCTGGCGAGATTCATGGAGACGCCTGTGATCTGTGCTCTGAGTTGATCGGTAGAATCGGGGAAGCTGAGCTCGGCGGGAGGTTCGGAGGCGAGCGGGAAGCCGAGCAAGCTTGGTTCTGTGATAGCTGGGAGGCGAGCTGGGAGGGCTAAGGAAGCCCAGCATGCAGGAGGGCTCGGAGGTGAGCCAATGGTTATTTGTAGGACGAGCACAGGAGTGTTTAGGGAGGTCATCGAAAGTCTAGAACATCCTCGGGTCGAAGGCCCGGGGTATACCTTCAATGTACCGTTCTTGCTCCTTTCCTGTAAACCTTGGGACATGTCATCTGCCACGTGTCATTATCTGGGGAGTTCTTAGTACCGAGCATCATCACTCCTACAATATATAAATTAAAATAAGATTTCATGTTTATGTTGAAAAGATGATTAGGTGATGATAATGATTGATGTTGTTGATGTGAATGATCTCATCCTAATCAAGGTAATGTTTTTGAATGGTCGTGAAAGGCAAGGAAATCTGTGTGGACACAAATTAATTAATATCCATGCTAGCTAATGCCAACTTGGAATCGGTGGTCCGTGGAGATATATATGTTTGGTAAAAATTAGTAAGAAATAAAGAATACTGATAATCTCATCATTGTAAACAAACTAATAAATGTCTTTGAAAAAATTATTATTATTAATTCATGTCTCGTGATTGTAAACAAAATATATATACCATTTTTATTCTTCTAAACATTAACATTTTTTCCTCATAATTATAAGGCTAAATTGCACAAAGACATCCATGAATTTTTACATTTTTTACGATTGATACCATGATAAAACATCAATTTTCTTTTAGCAAGCACCTAGCTCGGATGTGATTTTACTATAGAACTAGGATAAACATTATTTGTTAGCCTCGTCCAAAAATCCTAAGAAATGGCAGAGCTGTCTTGAAAGGAAAAGGAAAAGGGAAAAAGGCAAAAGCGTAAAGGAAACAAATTCGTAGGCTTGGATTGATCAGGAAATCATGACAACGGACGTTTCGCCACAAAACACGAAAAAGAAATGGTCCCCTCCCACCCCTCTCGTGCCGCACGAGGCCAGGTCTCCAAATTGATCACCCCACAGCAAAAAATTTCACTCAACACCCCCAAAATCACACAGAGGACAAATCCACGTGACTAATAACGAGTGGACTGCATCCCCATAGAATGGCTCGTGTTTGAACCACTCGATTCTCTTCTATTCTAGATGACGTGACTGTGACTCACCTCCAGCCTTTTCTTCCATCGCCTAAAACTGACTCGTCCTCTCTCAATCATCAATCTACACCCAGCTTTATCACTTTTTTTTTTATAAAAATAACTTGTGTGGGGCCCAAACAGCTAAGAAGCTTCTGGGGGTGAAACTGATGATGCGTGCGGTTCCCCCCTGCTATCATATCTTTCCTTCAGAAAAAGCTCGCAGCCTTTCCTCCCTTTTTTGTTTGCGTGGCCGATGCCACGTCAGCTCACCCGCCTCCTTTGTTCCCCATGTTATAAAACCCAAGCCTCCTCCTCCTTTCTTCTCGTCTCCTCTTTCTTCTCTAAATCTCTCTCTCTGTCTAAAATTAATTATTGGCTTTCTCTTTGCGAATGGAAGTTCCGTTGATTGAATCAGGGATCGCTCGATTCCAGAGCCCCAGCATCCTTCTCCATCTCAAGACTCTCTGGACTTGGGCCGCCCTCATCCTCGCAGCGCTCGCCACCTTCAACAGCCTCATCAGAAGATCCAAGCGCGTGATCCTTAGATTCCGCAGGGTCAGATCGGTAATCCAGCTTCAATCCTATTCTACCTGCTCGGATTCCTCCGATGAAGATGAAGACGACGACGACGACGACGACTCCTGCTCGTCCTCTGATGATGAACACGAAGACGAAGACAGAGAGGAGGAGAAGCGTTCCGGCTTCGAGGGGGAGGAATTCGAAGGTTCTGCAGATACACAGGGGCAGAATGGTGAATCCGACCACGACCACGACCGCGACTGGTCCGGGAGCGTGGTGAGGCTATGGGAAGGGCCGGATCTTAAACGAGACAATGAGAACATGAGACCTTTCGTTTCGGGAGGCTCGGATGCGAGCCCGCAAATTCTGAGGGTGTGGGACGTGAGGGCGCCGAGTGCCACGTGGCGGGATGAGGGGCTCGGGAGATTGGTCGGGATCGGGAGAGGAAACGGAAACGTGGCGTGTTTCGGCAACCGCGACATGGGCAAGCTGACGGTGGTGGACTTGAGGAACGTTACGTCGCCGTTAGCAGAGGCTTGGTGGTGTGGCCACCGAGACGGCGACCGTGCCGTCGCAGGCTGTTATGGCGATGGGCTCGTTTCCTGGTGTAGGGACGCGGCTAAGTGTTTGACAGGGTCCTGAGATTACGGTATCTGACCTTTAATTTGCGTGTACATAATTGGGATTAATCGCCTGAGATTGTTGAAGTGATGTAATTATTAGAGTTGTTGATCCCCATTTTAGTCAGGTTATTTATCAATTATTTATCCTAAATTTTACTCTATTTCTGTTGTGGTGATAGCCGTTATAAAGGATTTTTTTTCCCGTCCCTAATACGAGAATGTTCACACTCCCGGCCTAGGGTGCTAAACAAAATGAGCCAGCTGGAGCTAAGCTCCATTTCAACTCGTCAAGAGGTCGTTCAAGTTTGGTTCTTCTATTAACGGATTGAACTAGGGCTTAATATCCAAAAGCCTACTAAACCTACTAATTAGCACCTAATATGTTTAGATTTCCCCCCACTTTCTTACATTGATATATTTTGGTAATATTGGTTTTTAAGCCGTAAACGAGCTGAATTTGCAAACAAGCTCAAGTCAAATTTATTTGATTGTTTATGAGCTCTTAATTGGATTAAACCCTTAATGAGTCAAACTCGAGTTGAGGTGAAAGAGCCGGATTGAACTTTAGCCAATCAAAGCTTATCTCGAACCAAACTCAATCCAAACTCTAGCCAAGCTAGAAATATGCAAGCCGAACTTGATGGATGAATCGCTCATTTACACTCCTACACCCAAGCTCTATTTAGCTTTAGTTATATCTCGAAATACAGTGATGTTAACGATGATGATAACAACTAGAATAATGCGAATCATTTCCAAATGCACATTTTTATTTGAAGAAACATCATAATATTTGAGACACTTGCATCAAGACTATGATTTGATAAAAGCACACAGACAGAGAACATTGATATTGTTTTTGTTGTTTGTTGTAAGATTATATTTGGGGTAAAGTTTATAAACCACCATCAGATTTTGGAAATCACACCTTCAAAATTTAAAAAACTTACTGCGTTCATCAAATTGAATAACTTCAAAATCATAGTAGTAAATTCGAAATTCGGAAATAATTCAGTGATGTCGAAAATTCGGATTCGGAGAACTATTCGGAAAAAATCGGCAAGTATTCGGGAAAGATTCGGCACGTGTTCGGGAAATGTTCGGGAAGGATTTCGAGCAAAAAATTAATATACGAGGTGCTATGTTTTGGTATTGCGAATTATTCGTTGTTTTTGTGAATTGTTCGTTATTTATTTGAATAATTCGCGAATAATTCGTGAATTATTCGAAGTGTTCGCCAGCGACGATTAAATCAAAGATTTAATCGGCCGATAAAAAATTCACGAATTATTCTCGAATTCGCCAAATAATTCACGAATTATGTAACTATGTTCAAAATAAGTTATACATGAACCGAATAACCCCAAAATAAAAGGAATGTCATATTTTGAAGAAAATATCTTGACAAAAATACCAAATATATATATATATATATATATATATATACACACACACACACATAGAGAGAAAGAGAGTAATGGAGGAAAGAGGCCGTAGGAGGGGATTTCCTCCTATGGCATCGAAAAAATACAACATCCACTATTTTTTCCGACGATCGGCATCCATCATCATCATCGTTATCATCTAAGATGTGCATACACCAAATTTTATGTGATTCCACTACCTTTTCACCGTTGACTTAGCAATGTAAAAAGTTCTGTTGTCGGTAAACCATTAATTTTGCACCAACTAAATCAATGGTGAAAAAATGGTATAATCACATGAAATTTGGTGTATCCATATCTTAGATGATAAAGATGGACGTGTTGTATGCCGATCGTCGAAAAAAATCATGGAGAGTGCATTTTACCAACGCCATAGGAGGAAATTCCCTCCTATGGCACATTTCCTCCATTAATCGCACACACACACACAAACATATATGAGGTCAATAGAGGAAAGAATCACACACACACACAAACATATATGAGGTTAATGGAGGAAAGAGGCAATAAGAGGGAATTTCCTCATATGGCGTCGAAAAAATACATCCTTCCTCGCTTTTTCCGACGATCGGCACCCACCATCTTCATCGTTAGCATCTAAGATATGGATACACCAAATTTCATGTGATTCTACAACCTTTTCACCGTTGATTTAGTGGGTTCAAAATTAACGGTTTACCGACAATAAAACTTTTTACATTGCTAAATCAACGGTGAAAAAGTTGTAGAATCAAATGAAATTTGGTGTACCCATATCTTAGATGATAACGATGAAGATGGTGGATACCGATCGGCAGAAAAAATGAGGAAGGGTCTATTTTTTCGACGCCATAGGAGGAAATTCCCTCCTAATGACATCTTTCCTTCATTATTCTCAACATATATATACATATACATATATAGCCAACAAGAGGAAAAGGGAAAAAATATTATTGATCTGGGAAAAGAGAGGGAGGATATGACAGAAAAGAGAGGGAGATATATATATATATATATATATACATACACACACACGATAAGAGGAAATGGGAATAAATATTATTGATTTGGGAAAAGAGAGGGAAAATGTCATTGATTGATTAAGAAGAATATACAAGTGCATATATATATATATATATATATATATATATATGAATGAGATTAATGGAGGAAATGTGCCATAAGAGGGAAATTCCTTCTATGGCGTCGGAAAAATGCATTAATGGAGGAAATGTGCCATAAGAGGGAATTTCCTTCTATGGCGTCGGAAAAATGCATTCTCCATATTTTTTTTCGACGATCAGCATACATCACCTTCATCTTTATCATCTAAGATGTAGATACACCAAATTTTATGTGATTATATCATTTTTTAACTGTTGATTTAATTGGTGCAAAATTAATGGTTTACCGACAATAGAACTTTTTACATTGCTAATTCAACGGTGGAAAAGTGGTGGAATCATATGAAATTTGGTATATGCACATCTTAGATGTTAACGATGATGATGATGGATGCCGGTCGTCGGGAAAAATGGTCAAGGTTGTTTTTTTTTGACGCCATAAGAGAAAATCCCTTCCTGTGACCTCTTTTCTTCATCATCATCATCATCATTATTATTATTATTATTATTATAGAGAGAGAAAAATGGAGGAAAAATGCCATAGGAGGGAATTTCCTCCTATGGCGTCGAAAATATACACCCTTCCTTATTTTTTCCGACGATCGGCACCCACCATCTTGATCGTTATCGTCTCAGATGTAGGTACATCAAATTTCATGTGATTCTACAATTTTTCACCGTTGATTTAGGGGGTTCAAAATTAACGGTTTACCGACAATAGAACATTTTACATTGTTAAATCATTGATGAAAAAGTTGTAGAATCACATGAAATTTGGTGTACCTACATCTCAGAAGATAACGATGAAAATGGTGGGTGCCGATCGTCGGAAAAAATAAGAAAGGGTGTATTTTTTCGACGCCATAGGAGGAAATTCCCTCCTATGACCTCTTTCCTCCATTATATATATATGTATATGTATATATATATATATATATATATGTAGAGTTACTAGGCACACTCATGAGGTTCCACAAGGTATCAACCATACCAAATTCAAAAGTTTATGTGCCGAGAAACCCTAATGAAGATCGTTAACTAGAGGATAGGCGAAAATAAAAACTAGCAAACAACTTTGTTACTAAGTGAATGGGAATACAACCTTTGTAGATCCGGTCCTCCACATCTTAAGCTCCGTGTTGACGTCCCTCCGCTGCGATCATCGGGATCCCGGACTCTAGCGATGGTTTCGTCGGAGAAATGAGCGGGCTAGGTCGTTGACTTCGAGGCCGAAGATGATCTACGTCGGGGAGACTCAAGCTCAAGTTATTCCTTCACTTAGTCAAAAACTTTGTGAAGAGAACACCCTATACAACATGGCAAGTGGTAGAGGATGAAAAAATAGGAAGTGGGTTCACTTTGGATTTGGATTTCTCACTCTAAATCTCATGGCACCATTAGAGGTAGCAAGCTTTCTTGAAGCTTGATGAAGATGAAGAAGAAGAAAGAATAAAAAGATAATCAATCCAAATGAAACTTATCCTTTTACTTATGGCACCATGGTTGAGTTAAGCTCTCATGCTTAACTCATGTAGAGAATTAACCAAAGCATTAGGTTAAGGGTTGGATTAACTAATATCCTATACAAATGACAAAAGAGTTGACTTTGTCAATATTTATCAAGCTTCATGAAGCTTGATAATTTTGACCAAAGTCTCATTTCTTTTGTTATTTGCTAGGAAAATAGTAAACCCTAATTTAACCTTGATTTGGTTTCGTTCTCATACACACAACTTGTATGTATCATCAAGCATGATACAAACTTGTACACTTGCATATATCACATATAAACAATGTGCACATTCATGTGAGAAAATCAATTTTAAGTGAACCAATACTAGTTAATGTAAAGTAATATATCAAATATATAATTATACATTAAATCATTAAATCAACACTTGATTTAATGATCCGGTCATATCGCATATAACCGACTATTATCAAGTGTATCAATGTATCGAATCAACACTTGATTCGGTAACCCGACTATATCACATATAACCGACCGATGATACGAATCACGAGAATAGAATACAGTATCACATATTGGTATTATTCTCGGTCCCGCACATATCTCATATGCGACATATTTCGTTTCGCTTGAGCCAGGAAACCCCTGTGTAGGACTCTAAAGACTCGTCAATACGCCGACAGCAGGTGATGATCATATCAAACACCCACAAGCCGCAAGCGGTCTGCTAAACGTAACGGCCACCCGGGTATTGAGCGATCAGAAGATCAACGAGCAAGTCCGCTCACACTCCTGTGAATCCAACCAGTAACACTTACCGTACAGTCCGGTCTATTCGTCTGATATGTCGCATATCTCGCCTAGGGGTGGTAAACGTTAGACCCCAATAACTCGATAAGTCATGTCGATATGAGGCTCATAACGTGTCGAGAAACTACTGGTAACACTTACCAGTAAATCCCTAAAGCAGCCTTGGACAAGGACTTCCTGTTATAGCCAATCGAGCACAGCGCAACATCAACTCCCTATACCGGGAGAGACGAAACCCCTCCTATCGCTCATTGCCTCCATGTGATTCTGGACTGCACCCAAAAACCACCGTTTTGCACCCCCTCTTGGACGAGGTAAGGTGGAAATCAAAGCACGGTGGGAATCACACAAGACTCTATGAAGATCTCGGGTCTATAGACTAACCTGTACCAGTGTCACCAGAGAACTGTCATCTGACGTAAGGTATAATACCATCTGGGAGTTCTCGGCGAGTGCGTCCAGTGTACCCAGTCTCCACTGAGCACCCGTATATCAACTCTGATGTCAAACACTAATGGATATGGGATCATCCATCGCCCATTTATATGGGTCGAGAAGCTACACGCTAGTCTACTCTGGTATATCGATGCCCCGTCTCGATACACCCACGACTATGGACTTTGAAGGATGTACTTATGGACTACCATGTCCCCACTAGTATGGTCCGCATCATAGTCCAGGTAGTCAAGTACACATCCTAAGGGCTTTACCAACATGTAACAGAGAGACAATCAGTGTACACGTTAAGGTAAAGAGTAACCAGATAGCATACTATCATATCGAGCAAGAAAGTCATCCCTATATATGTCCAAGCATCCACTACAATATACATCCTATGTATAGTAATGGCCTCTAGAGCATACATATAACTAACAATCTCCCACTTGCACTAGGGCCATCTGATAGCAGTGGTTGTAGTATCTCATACTCAACCATCCCATAAAAGTCTCTCTCTAGGAAAAAGGCCTTCGTGAGTGGATCCGCCGTGTTGTCCTCTGAGTCTACTCTCCTAACCTCGATCCCCTGGAGATCAACCATCTCCATGATCAGGTGACACTTGCCTTTGAATATGTCTGGATCACTGATGGGACGGGCGTTCCTCGGCATAAGCCACAACTCCATTGTCATACAATGGAGGGAACAAAGTTCATCTCATGAACTAATATACACCCAGACTTCCTCTTTGGTTGCATCTTTGGTAGCGATGTATCTAGCCTTTATCGTCTAGTATGCCACGGTATCTAGCTTGGAACTCTTCCAATATACCGTCCCTTTACCGAGGGTAAAGACAATGCATGTGACTGACATTCAGTCATCCTTATCACTCTGGAACTTTTCCAGTGATTCTCCGCAGGATCAATTGATACCTTCTCACTATAACTAGTGAGTGTCCTAACATCCAATTAGATCTATCTCATAGATCCAAAATCCAGGATTCAGAAGGTATCATTATGATCCTATATGGAGAATCCTTGTGATAAGCAGAGATTGACCGAGCGTAGCATAGGAAACTACTTCCCTATCAAGAGTATGTCATCCATGTACTCTACGAGGATCACCACCATACTCCCTACTACCTTTTTGTATATACAAGGTTCATCCACCATTTTGATGATGTCAAACTCTTTGACTAACACATCAAAACAGACGTTCCAACTCCGCGATACCTGCTTTAATACATAAAACATCTTGCACATGTTTCCACTGCTCCCACTGTCTACGAAGCCCTCTGACTGTGTACTTATAGACTCTCTCTTCTAAATCTTTATTTAGAAAAGCAGTCATGACACCCAACCGCCAGATATCGTAGTCATGGTATGCAGCCGTGGCAAGTAGGATCTGGATGGACTTAAGCATAGGTACTTAGAAAAGGTTTCATCACAATCCATACTTGGTCAATGATGCAAACCTTTAACAAGTCTAGCTTTGAAAGTTTCAACTTTTCCATGTACACCAAGTAATCTTCTCAAGATATACTTGCTCCTGATGGGGATTTAACCCTTCAGATAAAGCAACCAAAGTCCATACTTTGTTGGTGTATAAGGATTCCATCTCAGATCGATAAGCATCCAGCCATTCTTGCAGAGTCCCACTCCTGATGTCCAGTTCGAAACTAGTTGGGTCATCATCTCATGATGCAATCCTCGCTCCCACTGTCATAAAGAAACCGAAGTATCTCTCAGGTGGGTGAGGAACCCTACTAGATCGGTGGAGAGGCTGAAGTTCGTTTGTTGCTATTGAATCCTTTGGTTCTACCAAATCAGCAGCTGCAGTTTGTATAGCTGGAACTCTTTCCAGTTCTACCTCATGTCCACTTATTTCTTCACAAGAAATTCCCTTTCATAAAGGTGGCATGCTGAGAAACAAAACATTTTTGTTCCTCGGTTAGGTAGAAGATATTCCCTTGCGAATGCTTGGGATATCCAACAAATTTCCACAGAACTGACTTTGCCTCGAGTTTGTCCAGATTATGCTTTTTAGACATAGGCCGGACAACCCCAAATCTTAACAAACTTAAGATATGGGCTCTTCCCTTTCCATATCTCATATGAAGTGGTAGGCAACTGATTTGATCGGAACCCTATTCAATAGGTATGCAACTTCATAAGTGCATAACTCCCTAAAAGGAAATAGGAAACTCAGTAGTACTCATCATAAAGCGCACCATATCATATAGGGTGTGATTGCTCCGCCCCGATACACCGACGTGCTGTGGTGTATACGGAGGAGTAATGCTGAGAGAGAATCTCATTCTTAGAATATTCCAGGAATCCCGTGCTCAAGTATTCTCCTCCTTGATCACATCAAAGGACATAATACTTATACCCGTTTTTGGTTCTCTACTTCTAAATTATATTCTGTGAATATCTCAAAAGCTTCGGACTTGTGTTTCAACAGGAACATATGTCTGAATCTCGAGAGATCATCAGAGAATTTAATGAAGTACAAAGAACCAGTCTTGACATGTGTAGACAGGGGACCTTCATACATCAATATGTATCATCCCAAGAGTTTACTAACTCTTTCTTTGTTTCCAATAAACGGAGCTATGGTCATCTTATCTTTGTGACATGACTGGCAAGTTTCACAAGATGTAAATTCAAACTGATTTAAATATGCATCTTAATGTAACTTAGCTAGTCGGGTCGCATTGATATGACCTAGTCTACAATACCTCAAGAAGGATTCGTTCATATCTGAACTCTTCCTCTTGTGTGTGTTCTGTATACTAAGAACTGTAGTTTGATTTAGAACGTCAATGCTTTTAGATAACGTGCCTGAACCGATCAACTCTTGATATAGGAAATGTTCAAAACATTATCCAACAATACAAAATTATATCATTTCTTTACTAATAAAGAGACTGATATGATGTTGTATATCAGGTTCGGTATCTAATGACATTTGATCAGAATCAGTGTATTCAGGTAATACAGGGTGACAGTGATCAACAGACTTGGCTGCAACACTTGCACCGTTTTCTGTCTCATGAAACTTGTCACCCGTTCTCAGTTCTTTACCTTTCTGTAGCCTATGTAATATATTACATATGTGGGATCCTAATCCGGTATCATATACCCAGGACGTAAAGGACATTGAGAAACAGTTCTCTGTAATGAACACACCCGAAGATAATGCATCGGTATGCATTTTCTTCGTTTGGGCGGCACGGGAATTCTGGTAATCCCCAATTTCCTGCTCTGTCTTATAACAATTATAAGTTGGAGCGGGACCAACGTTCCCCAGCTCAGTATAACAAGCGGGTTCGGTCAATATATCCGTTTTATTATCTTGATTAAGGCGTGACATGGTCGCTACCTGGAGAGAGAGAGAAGAAAACACTCTGCGTGCGCTCTTGCAAGATCAGATTGGTTATTATTTTATCTAATCAAGATGGCTCCCACTGTTTTTATCAAATCTTCCTTCAAACCCTAAAAGGAAAGACTAGCCGGGATTAATTACACGCTACAAGTTCGTCAATCTTTCAGCCAGGCCAGTGTCGGTACTTTGAGGAAGGTTCCCCATGCTTTCGCACAGACCTAATTAAAGTAAACCTCGTTTTCCCAGAGGCGTAACCCCGTTGACACCTTTCTAAACACCTACTTGATCGGCTAATTGTAATGTGTAAAACTCTCCCAGGAGTAACAATTACTCGCAGCGGGTATCGGGATCCAACTATCTCATAGAAGGTATGCAATCTCATTGCAAATTTCAACACTTGAAATTCCCGATAATTTTGCCCCGAACGATCTATGACCTTGACAAGGTCAACAAACCATAGACCGCAAGTCAAGTTCAACCCGTCATTTCTTGATTGAATCAAACCCACCCGTACGACCCTTGACAAGGTCAACAAGGCCGTACGACTATCCTAAAACAATCTGCATCATATGCATAAGCAGATAAATACTGGTCAGCTACCGCACACTGCGCCTTGACAAGGTCAACAAACGCAGCACGAATACTAAGCAGGACTTATCTGAAATGACGGAGGGCTACGACAGGTTTTTCTGAAAACCTATTGCGTAATGAACTTGATATCGTTGTAGAATCAAATGATTTTAAAATGGAGTGGTTTTTAGGCTTTTCTAGTTTTGCTAAAGGGGTCACTCCCGGTGAAGGGATCGTCGACCCTTTCCTCATCGAATAAGGTGCAGGATATATCATATACACCGCTGTGCAAAGCAAGAACTATAGGAGAAATCAAAAGACAAACCGAGGGTTGTAGCATCTGCCAGTCATTGCTAAAGGGGTCACTCCCGGTGAAGGGATCTCGGCCCTTTCCTTATCGAATAAGGTGCATGATGTTCTACAAGGAACACCGCGATGCAAAGTAAGAACTGTAGCTACCTGTTTTTGAAAATTCGATTCCACAACATCTTTTATGTTTCTTTTCTTTCATTAATCATATTAATTAAGTCCCATCATTTAAGTCACCTAAACATCACAAATAAATACGACGTACACTTATGCCATCCGCATTCACCTCGATGTCCCATTGTGCACCGTTAGGTTAGGTAACTAACGGCAGAGCGGGGCAGAGCTAGCGCGGGTGTAAAACATAAGTAACGTCTATATAATATATCATATATACTATATATAATATCTATCTGAACATATCACATGATCACATCACAGATAACGCAGCAGAAAATATCATATGAAATATTGGATATACTAGGACGTCCGTGTTTTATTTTGAGCCTGTATAAAACACGGATTCCACGGCCGTGATGAATAGCTAAACCCACACCCCTAGACCCCTACGAGAGCGGCAAGCAACCCTACCAATTCTAGAGTTAGGAGACCCGGACTCGACTCCTCGAGTTGGTCTCCCACTGGACTCCAGAACCCGGTTACTTGTGCCCTCCTCCTTGGGTCTATCCTAGTGCGGAAAAGTAAATAATATACAATGGTGACATCTTCCGCAACCTGGAAGTGCCCCAATAAAAGAATATTACATATAAGTTTTTACATGAATGAAAATGAAAAACACTCATCTCACATAAAAAAAACCCCGGCTATTCAAACACGATGATCCAATATAACATATCCAGCAACACATAACATCACATGTCATCAACGTAAGTAAATATGCGCATCCCAATTGTCGTTGACATATAGCAACGAAACCGGCGATATCACATATCACACTTACGGTCGCAGAAAAGAAAGTGTAAAACTACAACAGTTGGAATCCGCAACCTCTTTAGGCATCGCATGCCTAATCAAATGAATTCCTTAGACATCGTATGCCTAACAATTATAAACCCCGCATTTTAGTCTCATTATCAAAAACACTTTTCAATATCAAGTCGAGCAATTCAACAAGATTCCCGACATCCTGATCGAATGCTCGTCGCAAACTTCAGTAGATGGCCGCACCCCAGATGCCGTCGACGAAATGCACTAAGGCGGAACACCGTTGCCGCGAGCACCCGAACGGATGCTTTTGGCGACGGGGTTCTCCTACAGTCACTTGGTCGAGGCTATGGGGTGTAGCTGTCTATTAAGTTTACCGGCGAGTATCCGCGTACGCTACGTGATTGCGACGGACTTTTGATCGCATCAAAATTCCGTGGTAACCGATCAAGTGAGACTAAAGTGCTAGATTTATAACATCCAAACCAGTTATCTCATAACTACTTGTGGATTCCAAATATTGTATCACATTCCAGATAAATAGAAAATGTTAAACTTTCCGATCGAACAATCAAACACCCAAGTTTTCCCGAAACAGCTCAACACATGAAATAAGTTTAAAAACATTCACTTCATGCCACAGTACCAACGGTCCAGCCGTAGAAGGGTCAAGCTAACGCCTCACATGTGGCACGCCGTACTGCCCCAAACCCTAAGGTTCAAAGGGCAGTTCAAGACGGTCACATAATCGAGTTAAGGTTTGTTGTCTTCTAGAGGGTCAATCGCGTTATTTGCACTACTTAGAACGTTCTTAAACCACGGAAAAATCCAACACTTGGAAATTTTCCGGCAGGGGAAAAATTGGGTATTTATATCCGGTCGAACTTTTTGATATGTTCTAAATTACCCGGAAAAACACTTAGGCGAAATTAAACTTTCGATCGAAACAACGAACTCCCAATACAACCCAGAAAACTTAACTGTGGGGTATAAATTAAAATTATCCAGAAGAATCAGGAATGAGATAAGAACATTACTGTGCAAACTGCATAGAAAGAAGTGACTGTACGGCCACGGAACCGCCGCACGAGCCGGTGAAATCGGGGGATATCGGGTTCGATCAGACTTCTAGCTTCGTCTACACTTCGCCTAAAGCTCTAGCTAGGCTCTGATACCACTGTAGGGTTACTAGGCATACTCATGAGGTTCCACAAGACATCAACCATGCCAAATTCAAAAATTTATGTGCCGAGAAACCCTAATGAAGATCGTTAACTAGAGGATAGGCGAAAATAAAAGCTAGCAAACAACTTTGCTACTAAGTGAATGGGAATACAACCTTTGTAGATCCGGTCCTCCACTTCTTTAGCTCCGTGTTGACGTCCCTCCGCTGCGATCATCGGGATCCCGGACTCTAGCAATGGTTTCGTCGGAGAAATGAGCGGGCTAGGTCGTTGACTTCGAGGCCGAAGATGATCTACGTCGGGGAGACTCAAGCTCAAGCTATTCTTTCACTTGGTCAAAAACTTTGTGAAGAGAACACCCTATACAACATGGCAAGTGGTAGAGGATGAAGAAATAGGAAGTGGGTTCACTTTGGATTTTGATTTCTCACTCTAAATCTCATGGCACCATTAGAGGTAGCAAGCTTTCTTGAAGCTTGATGAAGATGAAGAAGAAGAAAGAATAAAAAGATAATCAATCCAAATGAAACTTATCCTTTTACTTATGGCACCATGGTTGAGTTAAGCTCTCATGCTTAACTCATGTAGAGAATTAACCAAAGCATTAGGTTAAGGGTTGGGTTAACTAATATCCTATACAAATGACAAAAGAGTTGACTTTGTCAATGTTTATCAAGCTTCATGAAGCTTGATAACTTTGACCAAAGGCTTATTTCTTTTGTTATTTGCTAGGAAAATAGTAAACCCTAATTTAACCTTGATTTGGTTTAGTTCTCATACACACAACTTGTATGTATCATCAAGCATGATACAAACTTGTACACTTGCATATATCACATATAAACAATGTGCACATTCAAGTGAGAAAATCAATTTTAAGTGAACCAATACTAGTTAATGTAAAGTAATATATCAAATATATAATTATACATTAAATCATTAAATCAACACTTGATTTAATGATCCGGTCATATCGCATATAACCGACTAATATCAAGTGTATCAATGTATCGAATCAACACTTGATTCGGTAACCCGGCTATATCACATATAACCGACCGATGATACGAATCACGAGAATAGAATACAGTATCACATACTGGTATTATTCTCGGTCCCGCACATATCTCATATGCGCTCCTATTTCGTTTCGCTTGAGCCAGGAAACCCCTGTGTAGGACTCTAAAAACTCGTCAATACGCCGGCAGCAGGTGGTGATCATATCAAACACCCACAAGCCGCAAGCGGTCTGCTAAACGTAACGGCCACCCGGGTATTGAGCGATCAGAAGATCAATGAGCAAGCCCGCTCACACTCCTGTGAATCCAACCAGTAACACTTACCGTACAGTCCGGTCTGTTCGTCTGATATGTCGCATATCTCGCCTAGGGGTGGTAAACGTCAGACCCCAATAACTCGATAAGTCGTGTCGATATGAGGCTCATAACGGGTCGAGAAACTACTGGTAACACTTACCAGTAAATCCCTAAAGCAGCCTTGGCCAAGGACTTCCTGTTATAGCCAATCGAGTACAGCGCAACATCAACTCCCTATACCGGGAGAGACGAAACCCTCCCTATCGCTCATTGCCTCCATGTGATTCGGGACTGCACCCAAAAACCACCGTTTTGCACGCCCTCTTGGACGAGGTAAGGTGGAAATCAAAGCACGGTGGGAATCACACAAGACTCTATGACGATCTCGGGTCTACAGACTAAGCTGTACCAGTGTCACCAGAGAACTGCCATCTGACGTAAGGTATAATACCATCTGGGAGTTCTCAGCGAATCCGTTCAGTGTACCCAGTCTCCACTGAGCACCCGTATATCAACTCTGATGTCAAACACTAATGGATATGGGATCATCCATCGCCCATCTATATGGGTCGAGAAGCTACACGCTAGTCTACTCTGGTATATCGATGCCCCGTCTCGATACACCCACGACTAGGGACTTTGAAGGATGTACTTATGGACTACCATGTCCCCACTAGTATGATCCGCATCATAGTCCAGGTAGTCAAGTACATATCCTAAGGGCTTTACCAACATGTAACAGAGAGACAATCAGTGTACACGTTAAGGTAAAGAGTAACCAGATAGCATACTATCATATCGAGCAAGAAAGTCATCCCTATATATGTCCAAGCATCCACTACAATATACATCCTATGTATAGTAATGGCCTCTAGGGCATACATATAACTAACAATATATATATCTATATATATATATATATATATATATATATATATATATATATCCTACAAAATTAAATCTCAAAGCTAAAAGATAATATTAAACCCCTATATAAAGAGATAAAAAAAGATATATGAATATCTTAACAAAAAAAATCTGGCGGATCAATCAATGGCAACAACGAGAAAAATTTACCTACGCTCTGATAGCAGAGATTGTGAAAAATTTTCAACAGAGTCTTCGTGCCAGTGGAACTCCAACTCCTTCTACCTACACTGCCTTAACTGCTAATTTTGGTAATTATATTCCCTGGATATTTGATCCAGGTGTTTCACATCATATGAATTTTGATAAATGCTTTCTTACAAACCGTTATACTATTCCTATGTCATACATACATACTGCTAATGGCTCGTCACTTGCAGTAAATCATTGTGGTGACATCACATCTACCACTCACTCTCCAAACAAATTTACTCTTTCAACTGTATTACATGTGCCTAAATTAACAATAAATATTTTATTTGTTAGTCAGTTGTTGATTCTGACCGCACCATTACTTTCTTATCCACTTCTTATATTGTGCAGCATTCGAACACTGGTCAGAAGATTAGGCCGAGTCGAAGAGTGAATGGACTGTACCAGTTGGAGCATCTTCACTTACCTACTTTGAATAAAACTGTAGCTGGTGTGGCTACTTCCGATATGTGGCATCGTCGTTTAGATCACATTTCGAGTTCTCGTCTTAAATATTTATTTGAGTCTGGAGTCTTAGGGTCCCTCTGTGTTAGTACTTTAAATAAATGTGTTTGATGTCGTTTGGCAAAACAAACTGCTTTACCTTTCGTATCTCACAATAAAACTTCATTAGAAACTTTTGATTTGATTCATTATATTTGGGGACCTTCTTCTATTGTGTTCATGTCTGGTTATTGATATTATGTTAGCTTTATAGATGATTACTCCCGTTATTCCTGAGTTTATCTTATACATGTCAGATCTGAGATTCCTACCATTTATACTAAATTTACAAATATGATTTATAATCAGTTTAAAAACGAATTAAATTTTTTAGATCTGACAATACTTGTGAGTATGTTTCGTCATCTATGTAAATCATTCTTAAATCTCATGGTATACTTCCACAATAATCATGCCCACACACTCATAAACAAAAAGGTATAGCAGAGAGAAAATATCGACACATTTTAAAGACTACATGTGCCCTCTTACTCTCTTCTTCGGTCCCTCGTTCTTATTGGGCTGAAGCTTTGTTGATATCTGTTCTTCTCATCAATATCACTCCATATTCCTTATTTCAAGATGCCACTCCATGCTTGAGGCTTTACAAATCCCCTTTTGACTATTCCATTCTGCGCACTTTTGGCTGTATTTGTTTTATTCTTCTACCTGCTCATGAATGAGATAAACTTTCTTCTCGCTCAGTAAAGTGTTTTATGATGGGGTAAAGTCTGACTCATGAAAGATACAGATGTTACAATCTTACTAGTAGCGAGTTTCACATTTCTTTAAACGTCATGTTTTTTGAGGATGTGTCGTATTTTGCTTATTCCGAGATAGATGTATTCTTTCTTGATTCCTCTACCGCATTGTCAATTATACCCACTATTGTGCCTACAAACACTTCCGTTCTACCTCCTGTTATACCTATTGATGCTCCCACGCCTTCTATTATTCCGTCCACTGGTATAGTGATGACTGAGTATTCACCTATACCTGTATTGTCTTCTCCAGATTCTATTTCACCTCCTTCACTTCGTCGGAATCCTCCGCATGAAAGATGGTCACCTGCCCGTTATAGCTTTTGAATGACTAACGGTTATTTTCCTCAGTTTGTGTCTTTTCTTTTTGAAATTAATTCTATTTAGCAACCCAAGTCATATACCGAGTTTATGAAATATCCAGAATGGCAGCAGGCTATGCAGGAAGAATTGTAGGTTTTTCGTGAAACTCAGACATGAGATCTTGTTCCTTTACCATCAAATATCAAGCCCATTTGCTGTAAATCGATTTACAAGGTCAAAATCAAGTCAGATGGATCAGTCGAACATTATAAGGCACATTTTGTAGCTCGTGAATTTTCTCAGGAATATGGCATTGATTATGAAGAGAATTTTGCTCCTGTTGCCAAAATCACTTCCATTTAGGCACTCATTGCAGTTGTGCAGCCCGTCGCTGGGGCCTATATTTCAGATGGACGTTATTAATGCTTTTCTTAACAGTGGTCTTTTGGAGATTATTTATATGGAGCCTCCTCCTGGTGTCTCCGCTTTTCTGGGTACATGTGTCGTCTGTGTCGTCACTACTACAAATAAGGGTTGCCCCTACGGATATATGCGTAGGGGCGAAAAAATACCCCATAGGTGCAAAGGCCGCAGGTGCAAGTTGAAGCCCTGAACTTGCCCCTACGGGAAAATTCTTGCCCCTACGGATTTCTGTGTAGGTCCTGTTGCCCCTACGGAGTAGGTCGTAGGGTAAAAAAAGTTATATTATTTACGGTTTTTTTAATATATTAAATGTACCTACGGACATAACCGTTGGGCCATGTACTACCCCCTACGGATATCTACGTAGGTACCTATCCGTAGGGGCAAAATATCAAGAATCCTGATATTTTTCCCCTGCGGATAACGCCGTAGGGGCAAGGCCGTGGCCCCTACGGATATGTCCGTAGGGGCACTCCCAACCCCCTGGTGCTGAAATCAGGGAGGAAATATCAGTTACTGCTGATATTGTGCCCTTACGGATATAACCATAGGGGCAACATGTGTACCTACGGATTAATCCGTAGGTACATATTATCTGTATTTTTTTTAGAAATGGGCTGCTTGATTTTTTCCCGCCCTGTGCACAATAATATATACATCAATCAAATATAAAATTAATCATCACACAACATATATCGCAGTATTCATAATCACATCTCACGCATATATATAATATACAAAAGAAACCCAAAAACTGAATATGATATAAATATAAACCAATATCAATATCGTTTCAAAATGTAGTACAATGTGTATGATATAAATAAATACATGTTTCAAAAAATAAGAACCAAAAAGCTACCTTAGTTCGGTCCAGCTCCACCTCTGAATAACGATAAAATAACGTGCGCCTGCTCCTCGGTCAATAAACTCTGCAATTCGGCGCGAGCGGGAGTCTGAGCGGCCTGTGGAGCTGGCGATGTGGTCTGCGCAACCACCGTCAAGGTAGTCGCTTGTGGAGCCGCGGCTGCGAGAGTCTGAGCGGGCGGTGGAGCTATAGGAGCTGTTTGCGGAACCGCAGCCGATGTAGTGGCTTGCGGAGCCGCAGCCGAAGGAGATGCATGTGGAGGCTCGGCCGATGTACCCTGTCACGTCCGGACCTAACGTGTGTAATAAGCGTGTAAGAACTGTGTATTATTCGAATTCGTATCATTATTAACTTATTTCGAAACCCCGTTTGGATATCTAGTTTGTTGTTTATTTTAATTACATCTGTATATATGATTAATCAAACTTAAGTCTAAAACCAAATAAGCTCAAGCTACGTACTAATTATGGATATGTTGATATCTATATAATATGACATGATATTTTACTATAAAGTAGTATACATACCAGCATCTCCTTCAACTCCTGAACGGTGGCCCTCAAGCTCTCCAGTTCCTGATGGACACGTCAGTCACCGGAGACGGAGGAAGTAACCACCGGGGTGGAGTCCAACCTCATATGGGCCCTGCTAGGGCCCAGTCCTCGGCCTCTCTCCCAACCTCCGTGGTGCCCTCCGTGTGCAGTGTCCAGAACTGGGGTCAGCAACCTCGGATCGCTCTGTCCGGTAAAATCGATCCCCGAGGCCTGCTCAACCACCCGCTCCTACACCCACATTAAGCAGTAAAGTATAAGTATAAAATTTAAACTTGAACCTTCCAAAACTAAAATTTCAAATTTGGGTAGAAAAAATATTAACACTTACGAAGTACTTCTGGGTAGCGACGTCGGGATATCGAAGCTCGCTCGTGGCGGGATCTGTCGAGGTACCGTGGACGGCAAGATATGCGGACAGCACGCTCGGTGTACCACCTGACGCCACGGTCCGAGATGTCTGCAATATTAGAAAGTAACTCTTAATATTAGAAATATTAGAAAATAACTCTTAATATTGCAGAATATCACAAAGGTCGGTCTATTGTAATTTACCGATAACTCCATGGCTCGAGTAATGTTTCTCGAGCCACCTGTGTAAGTAGGGCGACCCCTCTTCGCCGACTTCCTGTTCTATGTATTCTGAGCGGTCTGTTTCTGCACAACGCATTAACATTTAGTTTTCTAATTAAGAAACACAAAGAAATAAATTATATCATAAATAATGAATTACATTTAAAATACATACATGTTTGCGTTGGGAGTCGAAATAAGCGCACAATAGAGGCCATGTCTCTACGTCGACTCTCGCAAACACCAGAGTAGATAGGAGGGCCGCTCTCTCTGCCTCGGGGGTCGCCATTCATAGGGAGTAGCAGTCGGCCTTCAGCTCATTCCTGTTGTATCGGACCTTGGCCTGCATGTTCTTCATCAGGCCATTGTACAGAGCATGAAGGTCGAGCACCCTCCTCGGGTGATCAGGGTCGGCTACAGGCTGAAAATCGTAATCCAACTGAAAATACAAAAAAAACATTGTTATTAGATTGCAAGTGTTAATAATAAATATATTGGATAGATCAAATGAAAATATATATTAATACATACCCGAGCCTGATCAAAGAAGAGGGCGAATGAGCGCTGGTGCTGCTCGCCCCACTCAACGTGAAGTGGATAGTTCTTCATGAGCCGGCTCTCGTCCCGCAAATACCGGCCGAACCTCTCGGCATGAGGACCGGTATAGCGATAGTCAAGGGTAAAAAATAGGGGGAATGCTGCCTCCCCCCTAGCTCTGTCAGGCCTCAGCCTATGGGACTGATTCGGGCCTCGAGTCCCCCTCTGGGGATGGGGAGGCCCTGCGTCTGCACGAAATATCAAGACAATCAATAATAAGACAAAGTTGTATTAAGAAATCAAGATTAAACGAAAATTCAAGTGTGATATATACCTCCGGTGACTATCGCACGAGCCTGGGCCCGGGCAGCAGCACGAGCGGGACGATAGTTCTTCCGGTGAGGAACAACCGGGGTCCCGGATGCGGACGCATCCCCTCCAACTAGAAAATAAACATCGACGCTAAATTTCTATGAAGTTCATATTTATTCTATAGAGCATATGTAAATTGAATAAATATTTTAAATTTATTCATACTAACCTGCAGACAATGCGGAGGGTATGGAAGCGGCAGGAGTGGCCCCTGCGGAAGATGTGGACGCACCACCTATAATTAGACAATTAAAAATAGATTATATAAGTAATTGCAAAAAGAATGTGTAGATCAATAATATAACGTTCTAAATCAATATGCATGCACTATAGGATATATAAACATACCCGCAGGTGCGGTGGTGTCACCACCTACAGCTAGACAATAATAAAAATTGCTAAGTAAGAGCAAAAGGAATGTGTGTATTTATGATATAGCATTCTAAATCAATATACATACACTATATGATATATAAACATACCTGGAGGAGCGGGGGTGGCCTCTGTCCCAGATGTGGACGCATCACCAACAACTAGACAATCAAACATTGACAATATAAGTAATTTTGACATAAACAGGCATGAATATCATGAATATCTGTAATATTACATTCAAAATGGATATGCGTGCAGTATACCTGGAGGTGTGGCAAAATCCACACGGAAGGAGGCATCCGAAGGGGTCTCCGATCTGGGTGCAAGACCGGCCCTCTGAAGCTCCCTACGGAGCTCTCCGGGCGGCAGAACCGCTCTGCCTCTGCCTCTGCCGCGGCTGGAGCTCCTGCCGCCCCTCGCTGCTCCCGACATCGTCATCAAATCTAGATAAACGGTTCGTGGACGGATTAGACAATCATTAAAAGTATTGACTATATATGTATAGAGCGTAAAATGTGAAATAATAATATAACATTACTGATAACCTTTTTCGTTTCGTGGGCGCATCATACATATCTACTTTGATTTCATCGTCGATGTCATTTCTAACCCACGTAACTTCATGATCGGTCGAAGACAACCCGCCCTTCGAAACAGACGATCGGAGCACTTTAAGCCTTCTCTCTTCTTCGTCCTCATCGCTGTCCTCGTATTTTGGAACATCGTAGACATCTCTGGGTTTCCATCGGCATACAACACTCCACCCCGGATGCTTCAAACACTGTGAGTAGTATACTTGGAACGCTTGGTTCGGAAAGATAAACGGATCGTCCTGACCGTAAAATCGAAGTGTGTTCACACTGGTCAATCCATATTCATCTTCCCAAGTCCCAAGACTGCTTCTCCACCTGTCCGTATCGGTTCGCGGATCGTACCAAGTACACTGGAATGTATAAAAGGGTTCTGATCGTCCGGGATAGTGGATACCGAGTATACAATTTATGTACCCATAGTAAATCACACCGTCCGATCCTACCGTCGCAATCCCTTTATTCTGAGTGGTTCTAGATGTTTCTATGTCCTTAACTTCGAATTTGTATCCAAGGACACCAAATCCTTTGTAATATGCAACCTCCATACTAGGAAATTGAGCTAAATATCTTGAATCACTCTCAAATGATGCAGACAAGTTCGGATCGTGGATCTAACAAAATAAATTTTACGACAAATACATAACGATACAAGTTTAGATTAAAACTGAGCAATAAAATGTTATTCGAATAACTTACATGATCTGTGACCCAATCACAAAAATTATCCTGATGGTATTTTTCCAAACGTTCTTCGTTCCAATCAGGATGCCCCTCACGTACCTCGTTAAAATGAATTCTGTTTTCGACAAATAATTGTGACATTAATATTATGTCATTTCATACACATACACACACAAACACAGATATAACAATTAATCCAAAAGAACTTACTCTCTAATTTGTTCAAGACATGCGCAATTAAGCAAGATAAACCGGTATATCTTGTTGATAAACATAGTGTCTATCCTCTTATACTCGGCTTTACCATATGGCCCATCTTGAATTCTTCGTGGTCGATTAAGCCTTGTCACAATATTCTCGTCCAGATAACGGGAACAAAATGTGGTTGCTTCATCAAGAAGATAACCTTGCATGATAGACCCCTCTGGTCGATTTTTATTGCGTATATACTTCTTAAGAGTGTAGAGGTACCTAATGAGAATATGTTGAATAAATAAATATGGGCATACAGGACAACAATAAATTTATAAATTGCGCGAAACGAAAAATTACACGTACCTCTCGACGGGATACATCCACCGATATTGTACCGGTCCGGCTAACTTCGCCTCAGTTGCAAGATGAACTGTCAAGTGTATTATGATATCGAAGAATGACGGTGGGAAAATACGCTCAAACTTGCAAAGTATCAACGCAATAGAATTTTCTAGTTTATCCAGCGTCGCAACCTCCAGTGTTTTAGCACACAACTCCCTAAAAAAACAACATAGGTCATTGATTACTAGACCAACCGAGTCGGGGAGAGAAGTCCCGAGGGCTAATGGAAGAAGGTGCTCCACGATAACATGGTGATCATGACTTTTCAGCCCATCGATCTTTCCCTTCACAATTTTTATTTTCTTGCTGAATGATCCTGAGAAACCTGTGGGGACTTTCAAATCATGCAACACCTGCAGGAATCTTTTCTTCTCCGGTTGTGACATATGATAAGCGGCATTGGGAAGTACAAACTTGCCCGGTTTACTCGCTACCGGTCTAGGGTGCAATTCACTTCTTATTCCCCATTCTTGTAGATCCATCCGAGTATTCATGTTGTCTTTCGATTTCCCATCTTTACAAAGAAGCAAGTTAAGTACGTGCTCTAATACTCCCTTCTCTATATGCATGACGTCCAGACAATGACACACTGAATTTGTAGACCAGTACGGAAGCTCGAAGAAAATGCTTAACTTGTTCCAATATTGTGGTTTGACCTGTTTCGTCGGATCCATCCCGAAGGTCACGTTATTGTAACCATCCCATTTAGCAGTCACGTCCTCTCCGGACAATGGGGATGGAGGTCCAAGAAACTCCTGATGACCATCAAAGTGAACCGTGTCTAACCTATAGGGGTGGTCTGGAGGCAGAAAACGTCGATGGCCGCAATAACAAACCTTCCTGCTAAAATTCAAGAATTTTGATGTTGTGTGTTCATGGCAATGAGGACATGCTTTGTGACCATGTACGGACCAACCTGATAGCATTCCATACGCAGGAAAGTCATTAATTGTCCACATTAAAGCCGCACGCAGTATGAAGGTTGTATTTGTGTTTGAATCATATGTCTCTACACCATCAATGAACAAAGATTTCAACTCCTCGATCAGAGGTCGGAGATAGACGTCGATATTGTTCCCCGGTGAGTTTGGTTCGCCGATAAGAAGAGACATCATAAAGTATGATTGGTCCATAACCAACCAAGGCGACAGATTATAAATTATCATTACAACGGGCCATGTGCTGTGACTTCCAGCCATATAGTTGAATGGGCAGAAGCCATCGGTAGCCAGTCCGAGACGGACATTGCGAGGATCGCTACTGAATATTGCGTACCTCCTATCGAAATCCTTCCATGCCGGTGAATCTCTTGGATGGCTCATTTTTCCATTTTCGCTTGGAGGAGCACGGTGATGCCAAATCATTGCCTCGGCTGTTTTCTTGCACCTGAATAACCTCTGTAGCCTCTATATTATGGGAAAGTATCGTGCTATCTTCACAGGTATATCAGGCTTCTTATCAGAATCTTTCGGTTTATACCTGGCCTCTCCGCATGTTGGACACTCTTTCAAATCTGAATTCTCTTTCCGGTACAACACGCAATTTTTAGGACATGCTTGAATCTTCTCGCACTTTAGACCCAAATCAGACATCATCTTCTGGGCTTCGTACCAGCTTTCGGGCACATTATTTCCCGGAGGCATAGAATCTTTCAAGAACGAAAGAAGTATTGTGAATGACTTGTTGCTCCATCCATTTAGGCACTTAATCTGGAAAAGTTGGATGAACCATGAGAGGGTGGAATACTTCGCATTCTCATAAATTGGTTTCCTAGCATCATTCATGAAATTTTCATATTTATCCGCACGCGGTCCTTGACCGGAAGGAATGTCATCTTCGGTACGAATAGATTCACCTAGGGCAGCCTCTACCATATCCTCCATTTCTTCTGATGGAAATAAATTTCCGTCTCCTGCCGCATTACCAAATTCTTCTTCTTCTCCTACCGCATTATCGTGTTCTCCTTCTTCTTCTGCCGCGGTACTGCATTCTTCTCCTTCCCCGTGATATTTCCAAGTTGTATAAAGTATAGTAAACTCATGTTTTACAATATGAAGCTCTGCCAATTCTACCTTCTGCCAGTACTTATTGCCACATCTATCGCACGGACAGAGAATCTTCTCTATTATGATCTTATTATGTGCGCGTGCAAATTCAAGGAAAGCAGCAACTTCTGCGACAAACTTAGGTTGCATACGTTGTTTCCAATCCACATACATCCAGTCCTTAACTCTGACGTACTCATGGGCCATGTTAGACTGTATAACATATAAATTGTAGGTTATGCTGACTATATTGAGAAATATAAGAACTAGATAGTTACTGACAAAGGAGAAAATCCGTGTATATGCTTTGTGTGTGCGTTTGTCGTTGAAAAGAATAAATTATCGCACGTATGTTAACCGATAGACGGGGACTAAGTGGCGCTTTTAGTTTCATATATGAGTATTGATGGGAATATGAAGGTTTCATATTATCATATATTGGTTTTAACCCGAACATCTCGAATCGCTCTTTAATTATGCGTTTGTTGTGTATTCTTGTTGTATGTGTGTGTTCCGACTGTCAGGGGCAGGCTTCTATCCCATTAAGAATGTATAGAGCGAACGCCCATCACTTGTGCTTTCAACTGTTTCGAGTAAATTTCGGCAGCACCTCCCCGCTGTTCTCCGAGTACACTGTAATAGAATAGATAATCATTTCAAAGCTGTGAAACAACGTTGAAATGAACATCTAATCTATCTTTGTACACGGAGAACCAGCGGAAAGGTACCGACGAAATATCTCGAAACGGATGAAAACACAAGTGAATGAAGGCGTTTGCTTTATACATTCTTAACTTGTCCACACGGGACAAATCTATGGGTTACCATACGATTGAATTTTCTCGTCACGTAGACTATACGACGGTTGTTAGTATCGAGCTATGCTGTCCGATATTTAACAACCTTCGTATAGTTCTAGGTCATGACGAGCATCGCACGTATGTTAACCGATAGACGGGGACTAAGTGGCGCTTTTAGTTTCATATATGAGTATCGATGAGAGTATGAAGGTTCCATATTATCATATATTGGTTTTAACCCGAACATCTCGAATCGCTCTCTAATTATGCGTTTTTTGTGTATTCTTGTTGTATGTGTGTGTTCCGGTTGTCGGGGGTAGGCTTCTATCCCATTAAGAATGTATAGAGCGAACGCCCATCACTTGTGCTTTCAACCGTTTCGAGTAAATTTCGGCAGCACCTCCCCGCTGTTCTCCGAGTACACTGTAATAGAATAGACAATCATTTCAAAGCTGTGAAACAACGTTAAAATGAACATCTAATCTATCTTTGTACACGGAGAACCAGCGGAAAGGTACCGACGAAATATCTCGAAACGGATGAAAACACAAGTGAATGAAGGCGTTTGCTTTATACATTCTTAACTTGTCCACACGGGACAAATCTATGGGTTACCATAAAATTGAATTTTCTCGTCGCGTAGACTATACGACGGTTGTTAGTATCGAGCTATACTGTCCGATATTTAACAACCTTCGTATAGTTCTAGGTCACGACGAGCATCGCACGTATGTTAACCGATAGACGGGGACTAAGTGGCACTTTTAGTTTCATATATGAGTATCGATGAGAATATGAAGGTTTCATATTATCATATATTGGTTTTAACCCGAACATCTCGAATCGCTCTCTAATTATGCGTTTGTTGTGTATTCTTGTTGTATGTGTGTGTTCCGGATGTTGGGGGTAGGCTTCTATCCCATTAAGAATGTATAGAGTGAACGCCCATCACTTGTGCTTTCAACCGTTTCGAGTAAATTTTGGCAGCACCTCCCCGCTGTTCTCCGAGTACACTGTAATAGAATAGATAATCATTTCAAAGCTGTGAAATAACGTTGAAATGAACATTTAATCTATCTTTGTACACGGAGAACCAGCGGAAAGGTACCGACGAAATATCTCGAAACGGATGAAAACACAAGTGAATGAAGGCGTTTGCTTTATATATTCTTAACTTGTCCACACGGGACAAATCTATGGGTTACCATACGATTGGATTTTCTCATCGCGTAGACTATACGACGGTTGTTAGTATCGAGCTATACTGTCCGATATTTAACAACCTTCGTATAGTTCTAGATCACGACAAGCATCACACGTATGTTAACCGATAGACGGGGACTAAGTGGCGCTTTTAGTTTCATATATGAGTATCGATGGGAATATGAAGGTTTCATATTATCATCGAGTATCATATATTGGTTTTAACCTGAATATCTCGAATCGCTCTCTAATTATACGTTTGTTGTGCATTCGTGTTGTATGTGTAATATGATTTTAAACCATTGAGATCAAGATTGATAGAACTGATCATCCTACATTGCAATAGTATTCATCAACCAAAAACTATTATTGCAATGGCATTCATTTATAACAATCAACAATTAAAACTACAAATGTGGGATACTGATATCATAAAGCGTTATACGCAACATATGAATTCACATGACTGAAACATGCATCAAAATATTGAAGTAGGGGGGCAGAAAAAAATCCTATTTGATTATCAAATGCATGGGTTTGTATGATTTATATGTATGTATTTGAGTGCTGCAATTCTGAAATTTGCTTTAACTTGTACGTTGCTTTATGTTGTTAATTTGATCATTTTTAAAATTGTAATTGGTTTTACACATAATTATTTCGTTATTGTAACAGAAAATTTTGTTTCTTTCGATATGAAACAGATACGATACACGATATGATAAATAAAAAAACGAAACACAAACCGTATCAAGATTTAACAACTTTGATTATGTCATATACGCGGGCCGATATTTTCATATTAGCCAATAGGCAAAAATAGATTGCGGTCTGGATATGGCATATTGGCAGATGTTACCTATATGCATACATGCATGTTGTCTCCCCATTTTTTCATAAATTAAACCAACTTTTCTATACATGCTAGTAATTACTGGATACACTCAGGTTAAATGCATAGAGCTAGCCGTAATTCCTCTACGGTAAACTTTCATCAATGCAACACTTTGGTTCGCCTAACTAGATCGCCATTCACGAACACAATCTATTTATATGGCATGATTTTATAAACTTAATTTTACCGCATTTAATGAAAATGAATCATTCATGATATGATACATGTATATACATCGATACCCAACCCCAACCTAACCCTAGCCCCAGCCCCAGCCCAGCCCCAGCCTAACCCTAGCCCCAGCCCCAGCCCTAGCCCCAGCCCCAGCCCCAACCCCAACCTAACCCTAGCCCCAGCCCCAGCCCAGCCCCGCCCCAACCTAACCCTAACCCCAGCGCGCCCCAGCTAAACTCCAACCCCAACCCTAAGCCAAACCCTAACCCCAGCCCCAGCCGCAGCCGAACCCCAACCCTAACCCTAACCCCAACCCCGACCTCAACCGCAACCCCTGCCGAACCCCAACTCCAACCGCAACACCAGCCCAGCCATGAACCCTAGCCCTAAATAATCAAAAATTTCTTTAATTTAGTTGAAGATTTACTAACCTGAACGGCGGTGGCAACGACCTGAACGGCGGTGGCGACGAGAACGGCGGTGGCGATGACGAGAACGGCGGTGGCGATTTGGGGATTTTGTTTCGTGCGCGATCGAGAGAGGAAGAAAAAGAGCGTAGGCGATCGATCTGTGCTTTTATTAAATCGCTATTTAGTTGCCCCTACGGATTTGCCCGTAGGTCCTTGGTTTACGGCTCCGTAGGGGCAAACACCAAATTAAGAATTAATATTTTTATTCTTGAACGTCTAGGCCCGTAGAGGCAACCTTTTAGCCCTACGGATTAATCCGTAGGGCCAACATAAATCTGCCCCTACGGATTTCAATATCCGTAGGGGCAACCCTCTATTTTAGTAATGCGTGCTCTTTATGGTCTTAAGCAGGCACCCTACATTTAGTTTGAGCGATTTCGTCAAACTCTTCTGACTGCAAGATTCGCCGAAATCCTTGCTAATTATGCACTCTTCTCTTGATCTATGTAGATGATATGATTATCACTGGGGATGACACATCAATTATCACATATCTAAACAAACTTATTCAGCAGCAGTTTGAGATGAAGAATCTTGGATATTTACGCTATTTCTTATGGATCGAAATTGCTTACTCTTTCCGTGGTTATGTTATGTCATAGCAGAAGTGCATTTCTGATCTTTTTACACGAGGCTCGGTTAATGATTCTACTATTATTTCCAGTACTTCTGCAGCTATGCCGATGGAGTTTCATCTGAAGCTTCGTCAAGCAGATGGAGCAACCCTACCGAACCCCACTCGATATCGTGAGTTAGTTGATACACTTATCTACCTCTCTCTTATGAGGCCAGACATTGCACATCATGTTCGTGTTCTAAGTCAGGTTATGAGTACTTCTACATCAGTTCACTATGCAACTCTCATACGAGTTCTTTGATACCTTCATGGCACTCATACTCGGTCACTGTTGTTTTCTTCTTATTCTGACCTTGTTTTACGTGCATACTCTGATACTGGATGGGCTGACGATCCTGATACTCGTCGATCTACCACTGGGTTATGTGTCTTATTGGGCACATCCTTGATTTCCTGGCGCAACAAGCGCCAAGATACCGTTTCTCGCTCCAGTATTGAAGCTGGGTACCGTCCAACGGCTGATACTGCTGCAGAGCTTAAATGATTTTGTAGTTTACTTGCTGATATGGGTGTTGTCATTTCTTTTTGCGTTCCACTTTATTGTAACAACAAGAATGCTATTTGTATTGCTGAAAATCCAGTTTTTCATGAACGTACTAAACATATTGAGGTGGATTGTCACATAATTCGCCAAGAGTACGACCGAGGTCATATTTCACTTCTTTAGATCCATTCCAATAATTAAGTGGACGATCTCTTTACGAAGCCTTAAATACGTGCTCAAATTTCGCATTTCTTGTCCAAACTCACGGTTTATGATCCACCATGAGTTTGAGGGGGGCTATTAAGATATTTATATATATTTTTATTTTTATCTCTTTGTATAGGGATTTAATTTTATCTCTTAGATTTAATCTTGTAGGCTATATGTAAAGAGAGAGACATATTGTATATTCTTCTTGGACCAATCAAAAATATTTTTTTCCTCTTTTCCTAAGTCCATGATTTGTAACATTTAACAAGGCGGGAAAAACTAATATCTAGCTCCAACTAACTATTTATTGGTGTTGAAAAGAACTTCGCTTCGCGATGATGACACGCATTCAGCTGTTCAGCTAAATAGGAGATTCAAGTGGTTAGCTGCTACATTCTTGTGCAACCTAGCTTATCCTCTATCTTTAATTTTAAACAATAAGATTTTGCGCAAACTAAGATTCTGTGGTTTGAAATTAAAGAATGGTTGTGCTTGTCATTTACAAATAGTAGGTTTAATTTCATTTCAGCTTCTTTGAATCCGCAGTAACTGGTTTTTCATTTGCACGTCCATGAAAGTGTAGTTGTAGATATGCTGCATCGTTAAAATCAATCCTATTAATTTATATATTATGATTATGAAATTCCAGAGATGGCTCAAGAAACTGGAACGGAGTACTTCGCCTGCCCGGCGGGGGGGGGGGGGGGGGAGTGCGGGGTGGGGGTGGGTAGTTTTTACTTCACAGCACTCCTGTATCATTATGTAAGATACACATAGATGCAAGAAAAGCTTAGAATAGTCCCCTTGTATCATCTTTTTTGCTGAAGTCCCCTTGAATCATTAAATACAACCCTAAAGAGCTAGATCATAACGTCAGCCAACTTATTAGATATCAGAGGCTCAGAAGAATTGATATCAAACTTATGAAAGTTTTATGAGGATCAAAAATATGTTAGGTAAGAATTTTGGGTTAATTGCTAAATATGTTTCAACCTGATTTTTTCGCTGCACTTAAATATCTTAAAATACAATCTGTATGGATTTTATTTAAAATAGTTATTGATTTGATGGTCAGCTGAAGGGAGAAAAGCATTTAACGGTTTGTAATTTAGAATATATAAGGGCAATAAAAAAATCAATAAGGTATATAAATGCAAAGTAGATGAAACATTGAACTATTAGTTAGCAATTAACCCTTCTTTTTGTATAAAAGACATATATATCGTGGTTATGGCTCGCGTACCTTTGTACTGATGATGGTTGAATTTTCAGTAATCAAAACATCTGCTTGCATCAACCTCTTCACATTGCCTCTAATTGTTTAAGGTTAGTAAATCTTATTTAATAAAACAAACAAATAAACATAATAATAACGGTGATGCAAATAAAGAATCACATGCAATTCGGAGAACATGCATCAGTGAAAAGAACCAATACACTACTACAATGAGGGTTACCCCGAGAAATTCGCAGGGGCAACTTTTTATTGCCCCTACGGAGTAAATCATAGGGACATAAATAAATTTAAAAAGGTTAAAATGTGATCTCTTTATTTGGTCATACGGTACCGCAAAAGAAAACCCTACGGATTAATCCCAACAAAGAGTTATTTAAAAAACCAATAAAGCTATGTAATTTCACACCGTCCACCAAAATTTCCCACCTATAATCTCTCCCACGTCGATCAAGCTCGTCGTCGACTTCTCGCCTCTCATCATCGACTTTCTCGTCGCCGATTAAGCTCGTCGGCGAGTTCCTCGTCCATCGCCGTCAATCGAACTCGCCATAGAGTTCCTCGTCGTCGCCAATCGACATCGAAGTCCTCGTCGCCGCCTCCACCTCTTCGAGCTCCATCTTCCCGGTCTTCTCCATCTCGTCGAGCTCTTGCTCTCCACCTTCTCGAGCTCTTTGCTGCCGGCCGGTCTTTGGCAGAGGTGATTTTGATTTCTGTAAATTAATTAGGAATTTCTGTAAATTAATTAGGAATTTCTGTAAATTAGTTATGAATTTAATTTATAATTTTGTTGTTTTTGGTGTTATTGTTGTTGATTTTAGGGTTAGGGTTAGGGTTATAGGGCCGGGTTAATTAGGGGTTAATTTGGGTTAGGGTTAGGGTTAGAGTTTGGGTGATGATTTGGGTTAGGGTTAGGGTTAATTTGGGTTAATTAAGTAAAATAGGGTTGGTGATGGTTAGAGTTAATTATTAATTATGGATAATTTTGGTTTGGGCTGGGTTTGGGTGATTATTAGGGTTAGGATTAATTTGGGTTAATTAGGTAAAATAGGGTTGGTGATGATTAGGGTTAGGATTAGAGTTAATTAGATTAATTATGGTTAATTTTGGTTTGGGATAGGGTTGGGATTTGGATGATGATTAAGGTTAAGGTTAGGATTAATTTGGGTTAATTAGGTAAAATGGGGTTAATTTGGGTTAGGGTGTTGATTAGAGTTAATTTGGTTTAATTAGTTTAATTTTGGTTAATTAGGGATAATTTGAGTTAGGGTGACGAATAGGGTTAATTTGGGTTAGTGTTCAGGGTGCACTAATTTTTTCAGTAGGATACTCGATGATAACGTAAATGTAAAATTTTACCGTAAACGTAGGAAAACTTTACCCTAAACTAAAACCTTCAAACCCTTAAAAACGAAACGTAAACGTAAAACCTATAGAAGCTAAATGTTCAAGTTAAAACCAATATATGATACTCGATAATAATATGAAACTTTCTTATTCTCATCGATACTTATATGTGAAAATCAAAGCGCGACTTAGTCCCCGTCTATCGGTTAACATACGTTCGATATTCATCGTAACATAGAACTATATGAAGGTTGTTAAATATCGGACGGTATAGTTCGGTGCTAACAACCGTTGTGTAGTCTATATGACTAGAAAATTCAATCGTATGATAACCGATAGATTTGTCCAGTGTAGACAAGTTAGGAATGTATAAAGCAAACACCTGCATTCACTTATATTTTCATTCGTTTCGAGTTATTTCGTAGGTACTTTTCCTCTGGTTCTCCATGTACAATGATAGATTAGATATTCATTTCAACGTTGTTTCACAATATTGAAATGATTATCTATTCTATTACAGTGTACTCGGAGAACGGCGGGGAGGTACTGCCGAAATTTACTCGAAACGGATGAAAGCACAAGTGATTGGATGTCTTCTCTATACATTCTTAATGGGATAGAAGTCTTACCCTCGACAGCCGAAACGCATACATACAACACGAATATACAATAAATGTACACACAAAACATACACACACTAACAATTCTATACTTAAGCGAAATCATAAATTGAAACACACATACACATAATACAACTCATACTTGGGTATCTTCAAATCTAATTTTTTTAATCGACAATTTATTCTTTTCAACGACAAACTTGGCTCTACAGATTTTCTTCTTTATCAGTAACCATCTCGTTCTTAGATTTCTTAATATAGTCACCATAACCTATAATTTATATGTTATACAGTCTAACATAACTGTTCAGTTGATAAAACTGCACATTTGTATTACATTTTTCCTACCATTTTCATATTAAAAAAGGACTTTATTATAATATATTATACATATGAGGGTTTATGTGTAAAAACACCATTTTCCATGTGTTAATATATTTTAATTAGTATTTGGTAGGAAAATGTATGCAAATAAATCTATTGACCAAATCCTAGTAGGACTAAGTCTACTAAATATTATTTGAGATTATTGTGCAGAATTTTCCAAGTTGTTATGCAGAATTTATCAAACAAATCAATTTGTTGAAGAAATCTTGCCAAATTAAGAAGCAAAACTTGGAGACCAAGTCTGGAAGCAACCGAGAAAAGATTTTCAGATTCTGAAGATGCCTAGGATTGCCAAATGTCACCAGATGAAAGCACAAGAAAAATCATCAAATGATTTCCACCCTTGAGCGCGGATCCGCGGCCAAACCCACCCTTGGGCCGCGGATCCGCCGCAATTTAAGGGGGTTAGAAGGAAAGATTTTGGGAGATAAATCATTGCTAAATTTTAGCAAGTTTTCAACAATAATATTCTGGCTTTGCACTATAAAAAGGCACTGAGGGCCTCTTGGAAAAGCTATCAAGCCGAAGAGATCACGAAGTCCAAGACGGTTCACGCATCCAGGCTGATCATCAACGGTTCATCTACCTCCTTGGAAGAGATCGAGAAGCAACTAGTTTTGTAATCATTTTCTAAGGAATCAAAGTGTAGATTGTTCAAGTTGATTAATAAAGGTAGTTGTTTTATTTAATTCTTTTGCATTTTACATTATGTTTTTCCTCTCTTTCTTTTCATCTTCTTCTCCCAACATGCGCGAGTAATTCTCCACTTGTTAGGGTTCGTAGGATTAGGGTAGGCTAATGAACGATGAAAATAATTAAACCCTTTTTAAGTCCTATAAAGTTTATGAACTTTATCAAAAGAATCATTAACATCCTAATCGGGCGCGCTAGCAATTCTTTGCTAGTTCCGACCGCGATTAGAGATTAGATTAATGATTGTTTTGGTAAAGGCTAGATATGAACGGAGTTCCGTGTCGAGATAAGGGTTAAGAGTGGAATTCCTTTTCCCTCCAGAAACCCTAATCTACACGCATCACCGTCGTTCTAGTTCTAAATCTATTAATGGATAAAAATGGTAACTTTTAATTAATCGTCCATAACTACTAAATCCTAACGAACCCTACAAGCCTTCTTATTATATTTACTACATCTTTAAAATAATCTAGATCTATATTTTACAATCTTGTTTAACGTAGATCTAGAAACCATTCTATAAAATTCTTCATCCCTCCTCTCTTTCTCAACACATCTAAAGTAAAAGTAAAAGGTTCCACGTTTCCCAGAGGACGACCCGTACTCATCTCGGTCTAGCTACACGCGACACCGTTCTGATTGTGGTTAAACTACAAAACACACTTTTTCGTATCAATCAAATGGCGCCGTTGCCGGGGATACGTGCGTAATTTTTTATTCTTATTATTTGTGTTGAATTCTTAGACGATTCATATCATTATTAAAACAAACCTGCAAATTGCATATTTAACGATTTGTGTGTGAATTTTGCGAGGAAATCTGGAGTCACGGACTTGAGGAAACAGGAGATCTAGGGTTCCGAACTTCTCTGGTATCTTTCTTAACTCTTTCTCTCTCCTCTCAAATCCAATAAAATCTATTTTCTGCAGGATTCTTTGCAAAATCGCGCCGCTCAAAAATCTTTTTGCAAAAGTTTTGTGATTGGTTTTGTTTTGCATATTTAATACGGACTTTAAGGGGCAAAGACCAAATCAAGATTAGGTGGGGATTTCATCACCCTTCCTAAGCCCCACAAATCACAAACCGAGCATATAGATCAACCCTTCATTAATTTAAAAAATATCTAGACCAGACTCTAAGGACTGTCGCGCTCAATAAGGACAGAGGAAGGTCGTGGGTAATCTATCGTTTATCCGCATTACTTTTATAGTGCCTAGGAAAGTGTGACAAAGGCTAGTGGTTTTTAATTAGGACCACGACATGGTTCCTTCCCACTTACCTGGCACTTACCTGGCTACAAGGGTAGTACGGAGGCGGTAGAGGATTTATCCTGCGGCTTGTCTTTTGGAAGTCTAGGAGCGGTCTAGAGACTGGACCTAGGTGACCTTAGTTCTAGGGTTGCTTGTGCATCTTAGGGTGATTTGTCTTGAGTCCCACTTTTTCAAAACAAGCCAATTTTAAATCACACACACGCTGCCACTTGCACTAAACCCGCTTAGTGCATGTTCGGCTGGACACGGGATCCTAGTGCCCGTCTTGTCCGCGTTCCTGCTATCGACGCCGAAGTCGGTACTTCTTCATCTTCTTTTCCCCCACCACACACCACATCAACCGTGATGGACGGCACTCCATCTAATTATAACACCACGCTGCCACCGCCCGTAGGTGAGCAGAATCCACCGCGCATCTCTCTCCAAGAGAGATGCTATCCTATTCGTGGTCCTCTTCCTACTTGTCTATCTCTTCCACCACCTAACGGGGATAATTTCGAAATTAAACCCCACTACATCAATCTGCTGCCCAAATTTCACGGGCTTGAGTCGGAAGACGCCTATGTTTTCATCACCAAATTCGAAAACGTATGCGCAATGATGGGTACTTCACAATTGACTTTAGATGCTATGCGCTTACGTCTACTCCCATTCACACTGTGCGACTTGGCAGAAAAATGGCTTTATAATACTGCCGCACACTCTATCACTAATTGGGATGAATTCGTCATAGCATTTCTTAAGAAGTTTTACCCAAATCATAAGACTGCCCATATTAGGAGCGAGATTAACCAGTTCACCCAGCTTCCCAATGAACCATTTTGGAAGTGCTTTGAACGTTTCAAAGATCTGCTTGTCCAATGCCCCCATCACGGAATACAAAGATGGGATTTATGTCGGATTATATATGAGGGCATTAATCCAGCAACAAAGCAGATGCTTGAAACAATGTGTCAATGCAATTTCATGTCTAAAGATGACGGTGAAGCATGGAAATATCTGGAAGACCTTGCTGAACACACGTTGCAGTGGGAAAGCGTAAGACCACCTTCAATTAAGGGAGGTATTCATCAGCTCGACGTTTCTATCGCAGTAAAAGCCGAAATGGCAGCGATTCAGAAGAAACTCGATGCTATTGAAAACAAGTTCTCAACATTCTCCCTAAATCAGGTCACGCTTCCTAAGACTGTCTGTGGTTGCTGTTCGGATCCTTCACACTTAACGGAAGAATGTCCTATGAATGCATCGTTTCAAGCTAATGCTGCTTTTCAGCAGCGACCTAGAAATGATCCTTATTCTTCCACATATAATCAAGGATGGAGGAATCATCCTAACTTTGCTTGGAATCAAAACCAACAAAGTAATTATCAAAGACCTCCTCCACAGCAACCACAACCACAGAATCAGCCCCTCTTTCAGTCACAAAATTTCCAAAATCCGGCCAACATTTCTACACCACAAGTGGCCGGTACTGACAACTCACTTGCACAAACTTTGGATATGTTCATGAAACAATCCATGCAAAATTCGGCTGAGATAAGGTCTTCTATTGATACCCTAACGAAAAACTCCTCCTCCCATGGTGAGAGTATTAAATCAATAGAAAACCAAATCGCACAGTTAAACGCCGCAATGAGTGCTAGAGAGAAAGGGAAACTCCCATCTCAACCCCTACCGAATCCTGGCCATTCACAAAGTCATAATGTGAATGCCATTACTACGTTGAGATCGGGGAGAGTGCTGAATAACCAATTGGGTGAGCAGTGTGATGATAGTGACATCAATGATACCCCAGCTTCTTCTTCTTCCCCTAATTCGTCTAGTCTCCCACCTTCATCCGAGCCTATTCTCCGTTTTCCCCAAGGCTCGAACCCTTCGCCCATTTCGCCAAATCTATCTAAGTCGATTCCCACTCCAATTTTGGGATCGAATCCATCCCCACAGTCTTCTCCACAAACGTTGGACCCAAAACTTATTGATCAAGCACCTTATCCAAACAGGTTAAGGGGCAACAGACCAAGTCCACAAATGGAGAAAATTGTGGAAATTTTTAAGCAAGTTAACATAAACATTCCTCTCCTAGATGCTATTCAACAAGTTCCGTCATATGCAAAAATCCTAAAGGACTTGTGCACTAGGAAGAGAAAAGTTCAAGTACCTAAAAAAGTTTTCCTTGCGAGTAATGTGAGCACAGCTTTTACACAACAACTTCCCAAGAAACGAAAGGACCCCGGAAGTCCTACAATTTCAATCTCTATTGGGGGTAAAAATATCAATCGTGCTCTACTCGATCTAGGTGCTAGTGTTAACTTGCTTCCGTATTCTGTTTATGAGCAATTAGGGATCGGAGAGTTAAAGGCAGCGCATTGCACTCTTCAGATGGCCGATCGATCTATCACCCAACCTAGGGGTGAGCTAGAGGATGTGTTAATCAAAGTCGGGGAATTCATATTTCCTGTGGACTTTATCGTTATTGATACACAACCTGTAGCAAACCCACGCAATCAAATTCCGGTGATACTCGGTCGACCCTTTTTGGCCACTTCCAACGCAGTAATTAATTGTAGAAACGGCTCTATGACCCTATCCTTTGGAAAGAAGTCAATTGAGCTTAACATTTACGAGTTGGGAAGTGAACCCTCCGAACCCTATGCTCATGTGTGTTCTGTCGAATTAATGGATGTCGACAGCAGCGAATTTGATCAACCTCATGATACAGACTCTTTTCATATGTTGTTGTTTGACCCAACCATTTACTCTTCCACCGAGTTGTCCGGGTCAACATCTAATGAGGAACTTTATATTGAGTCTGACGATCACCCCATTTTTTCTGATGACAATATTTTTCGGGGTATCGATGAAAGCTTTGAGGAAATTTTCGCTGATGAACTCGCATTTTTACAAGACACGGGTGTTGAGATGAATCAACTCCAAGATGAAGAAATTGGACCTCCACCCCCTCTTTTGGACAATCATGACAATGCGAGTAATCCATCATTACTATCACTGTGTCGTCTCTCCAAATTGAGACGCAATCATTTTCCAATACACCTCTTGTCACCTCCCCACTTCTTCACGTCAATAGGTGACATGTTCTTCCACCAATCTTGGTACTTCATCGATAAATTTTTTGAATGGTTGGTGTTGACCTTCGGTCTTTGCAAAGCTTGGCATTGACCAATAATCTTGACCCCCTTATGTGATTTTAAAAGATTAAAAATGTTTAACTCAAGTTTGGGGGAGGGGTGGTATGTTTTGGCTCTTGAAAGAAAATGATTTCTACAAAATTGTGAGCCTAAAATAAGTTTGGGGGAGGATTTTCACTTTCATATATTGTTGCCCCAATTAATAATTTCCTCCCAAGTCTACAGGTTTTTTTGAGCTTAACGGATGACATCAGTGAGGACACTGTTGTAAACAGGTTTGGGGAAGGTTTGTGCTTATTTACACATCAATTTGCATCATATTTTGCATAAGCACAACATTTTCAAAAAATTTTAAAAAAAAAATTCTTTTATATCAAAAGAGTCGAAAGTGAAAAATTACATCCAAAAGATAGGAATAGTTTAAGAAAACCAAGAAAATTAGAAGTTTTCTTAAACGAACTAGTAATAAGTAGTTATGAGCTGTTGTCCCAAGGGTTAGTAAGATGAAGGAAGTCACTAATCTGAGGATAAAAATAAGTCTGAAAAATAGTTTCTATTCTGGAAGCCAAACATTTGAATGTTGATACCCTACTATATGCATTTACACACGTCTTGAAACTCGGGATAGTAGAAGATACCTTGAAATGCTCTTGTCTAAAAGCCAAAGTATGAAGGAAATGAAAAAATAAAAAAAAATTATGAAGAAAATATAAAAATGGTGAAAAGAAAAATGAACACTGGTTTTGTTATCGCCAAGGCAGCAATAAAAAAATATAGCGAGGGTGCCTCTTCACCTAGTGCCCTAAGGCCAACTGGTCTGGGAGTCACTGCTGAGCCTTAGGTGGTGCAAGACGAGGAAAGTATTATCACCAAATCAGCAAGCGCATGAGTAATCGGTCGGTTAGTACCTCAAGAAGTATTAACGGTCGCATGAAAATGTGTGAGCAAATCTTTAATATTCATCAAATTAAAAAGTACTAAGGTAGATGGACAAGAGTATGATAGCTTGAATTGAATTCTCCGAGTGTAGGGATGTTATTTACAAACAAGTGGGGTTATATGATCAATATTTGGATGAAATGTAGGAATGAAGAATAAAGACGATGTTTTATTGAGGGATGATGTGATTTTTAACATTTTTCATGACTATTAAGATAGGGCTCATGACAACTGAAAAGCTAGTATAGTTGGAAACTCTTCTTTTCAAGGCCTTTCTTTTATGGTTCTTGTCTTTATATGTAAATTTCACCATCTTTCTTTTGTTATTGGATTTTGTGGGTGTAATCCGCTGAAAACCCTCAGGAGACAACACTCCTCCTACTAGGGACACCTAGAGGTTTAACGGCTTGTTGCACATGCTCAGTGCAATCGTGTCTGCCTACGAAAGTGTGCTTAGTTTTCTCCTTTCCTTTTCTCCTCTTGAATAAACTAGTTTGCTTGGGACGATCAAAGATAAGTTTGGGGGTATTTGTTCAGTTGATAAAACTGCACATTTGTATTACAGTGTACTCGGAGAACGGCGGGGAGGTACTGCCGAAATTTACTCGAAACGGATGAAAGCACAAGTGATTGGATGTCTTCTCTATACATTCTTAATGGGATAGAAGTCTTACCCTCGACAGCCGAAACGCATACATACAACACGAATATACAATAAATGTACACACAAAACATACACACACTAACAATTCTATACTTAAGCGAAATCATAAATTGAAACACACATACACATAATACAACTCATACTTGGGTATCTTCAAATCTAATTTTTTTAATCGACAATTTATTCTTTTCAACGAAAAACTTGGCTCTACAGATTTTCTTCTTTATCAGTAACCATCTCGTTCTTAGATTTCTTAATATAGTCACCATAACCTATAATTTATATGTTATACAGTCTAACATAACCCATGAGTACATCAGAGTTAAGGACTGGATGTACGTGGATTGGCAATAACGCATGTAATCTAAATTTGTCGCAGGAGTTGCTGCTTTGTTGAATTTGTACGCGCACATAATAAGATCGTGTTAGAGAAGCTTCTCTGTCTGTGCGATAGATATGGAAATAAGTTCTTGCACAAGATAGAAATCGTAGAGCTTCACATCGTTAAATATGGTTTTACTAGATTTTATATAACTTGGCTATATCACATGGAAGAACAAGAAGAAGACGGTAATGTGGCAAAAGAAGAAGGAGAAGACGGTAATGCGGCAAAAGAAGAAGAAGGCAATAACTTCTTTGCAGAAGAAAATATGGAGGATATGGTAGAGGCCGCTCTCGGTGATAGTATTCCTACCGAAGATGACATTCTTTCCGGTCAACGACCGCGTGTGGATAAGTATGAAAAATTCATGAATGGTCCTAGAAGACCAATTTATGAGAATGCAAACTATTCCACCCTATCACAGTTCATCCAACTTTTCCAAATAAAGTGCCTAAATGGATGGAGTAACAAGTCATTCACGATACTTCTGAAGTTCCTAAAAGATTCTATGCCCCCGGAAAATAACGTACCCGACGGCTGGTACGAAGCCCAGAAAATGATGTCTGATTTGGGTTTGAAGTGTGAGAAGATTCATGCATGTCCCAAAAATTTCGTGTTGTACCGGAAATAGAATTCAAATTTGAAAGAGTGTCTAACATGCGAAGAGGCCAGGTATAAGCCGAAAGAATCTGATAAGAAGCCTGATATACCTGTCAAGATATCACGATACTTTCCCATAACACAAAGGCTGCACACTACTACAAATAAGGGTTGCCCCTACGGATTTATCGGTAGGGGCAACCCACTGCCCCTACGGATATACACGTAGGGGCGAACAAAGACCCCGTAGGTGCAAAGGCCGCAGGTGCAAGTTGAGGCCCTGAACTTGCCCCTACGGACAAATTTATGCCCCTACGGTTATCTCGGTAGGTGTTATAGCCCCTACGGAGTACCCAGTAAGGGTAATAAAATCATATATTTAATTTTTTTTTTGAATATATTGTATATACCTACGGATATATCCGTAGGTCCTTTTTCTACCCCTACGGATAACTCCGTAGGGGATATAAAGTAGCCCCTACGGATAGATCCGTAGGGGCCGTCCCAACACCCTGCACTGAGATCGGGGGGAAAATATCAGGAAACCTGATATTTTGCCCCTACGGATTTATCCGTAGGGGATAAACAGTGGCCCCTACGGACATATCCGTAGGGGCACTCCCAACACCCTGCACTGATATCAGGTGGGAAAATATCTGGTTTCCTGATAGTTTGCCCCTACGGATAACGCCGTAGGGGCAACGTATGTACCTACGGCTTAATCCGTAGGTACATATTGTCTGTATTTTTTTTTTAAAAATGGGCTGCTAGATTTTTTCCCGCCCTGTGCACAATACTATATACATCAATCAAATCATATATTGCAGTATTCATAATCACATCTCACGCATATATATAATATACAAAAGAAACCCAAAAACTGAATATGATATAAATACATACCAATATCAATATCGTTTCAAAATGTAGTACAATGTGATATAAATACATGTTTCAAAAAATAAGAACCAAAAAGCTACCCTAGTTCGGTCCAGCTCCACCTCCGAATAACGTTAGAATAACGCGCGCCTGCTCCTCGGTCAATACACTCTGTAATGCTACATATAAGGGAGTCTAAGCGGCATGTGGAGCTGGCGATGTGGTCTGCGCAGCCGCCGTCGAGGTAGTCGCTTGCGGAGCCGCGGCTGCGGGAGTCTGAGTGGGCGGTGGAGCTACAGGAGCTGTCTGCGGAACCGCAGCCGATGTAGTGGCTTGCGGAGCCGCAGCCGAAGGAGATGCATGTGGAGGCTCGGCCGATCTACCCTGTCGCGTCTGGACATAACGTGTGTAAGAAGCGTGTAAACACTGTGTATTATTCGAATTCGTTTCATTATTAAGTTATTTCGAAACCCTGTTTGGATATCTAGTTTGGAAAAGCGTTGTTTATTTTAATTACATATGTATGTATGATTAATCGGACTTAAGTCTAAAACCAAATAAGCTCAAGCTACGTACTAATTATGGATATGTTGATATGTATATAATATGAAATGATATTTTACTATAAAGTAGTATACATACCAGCATCTCCTTCAACTCCTGAACGGTGGCCCTCAAGCTATCCAGTTCCTGATGGACATGCCGGTCACTGGAGACGGAGGAAGTAACCGCCGGGGTGGAGTCCAACCTCATATGGGCCCTGCTAGGGCCCAATCCCCGGCCTCTCTCCCAACCTCCGTGGTGCCCTCCGTGTGCGGCGTCCAGAACTGGGGTCAGCAGCCTCGGATCGTTCTGTCCGGTAAAATCGATCCCCGAGGCCTGGGCCTGCTCAACCACCCGCTCCTACACCCACATTAAGCAGTAAAGTATAAGTATAAAATTTAAACTTGAACCTTCCAAAACTAAAATTTCAAATTTGGGTAGAAAAAATATCAACACTTACACAGTACTCCTGGGTAGCGACGTCGGGACATCGAAGCTCGCCCGTGGCGGGATCTGTCGAGGTGCCGTGGACGGCAAGATATGCGGACAGCACGCTCGGTGTACCACCTGACGCCACGGTCCGAGATGTCTGCAATATTAGAAAGTAACTCTTAATATTAGAAATATTAGAGAATAACTCTTAATATTGCAGAATATTAGAGAATAACTCTTAATTTACCGATAACTCCATGGCTCGAGTAATGTTCCTCGAGCCACCTGTGTAAGTGGGGCGACCCCTCTTCGCCGACTTCCTGTTCTCCGTATTCTGAGCGGCCTGTTTCTGCACAACGCATTAACATTTAGTTTTCTAATTAAGAAACACAAAGAAATAAATTATATCATAAATAATGAATTAAATTTAAAATACATACTTGTTTGCGTTCGGAGTTGAAATAAGCGCACAATATAGGCCATGTCCCTACGTCGACTCTCGCAAACGCCGGAGTAGATAGGAGGGCCGCTCTCTCTGCCTCGGGGGTCGCTATCCACAGGAAGTAGCAGTCGGCCTTCAGCTCATTCCTGTTGTATCGGACCTTGGCCTGCATGTTCTTCATCAGGCCATTGTACAGAGCATGAAGGTCGAGCAACCTCCCCTGGTGATCAGGGTCGGCTACAGGCTGAAAATCGTAATCCAACTGAAAATACAAAAAAAAACATTGTTATTAGATTGCAAGTGTTAATAATAAATATATTGGATAGATCAAATGAAAATATATATTAATACATACCCGAGCCTGTTCAAAGAAGAGGGCGAATGAGCGCTGGTGCTGCTCGCCCCACTCAACGTGAAGTGGATAGTTCTTCACGATCCGGCTCTCGTCCCCCCAATACCGGCCGAACCTCTCGGCATGAGGACCGGTATAGCGATAGTCAAGGGTAAAAAATAGGGGGAATGCTGCCTCCCCCTAGCTCTATCAGGCCTCAGCCTATGGGACTGATTCGGGCCTCGAGTCCCCCTCTGGGGATGGAGAGGCCCTGCGTCTGCACGAAATATCAAGACAATCAATAATAAGACAAAGTTGTATTAAGAAATCAAGGTTAAACAAAAATTCAAGTGTGATATATACCTCCGGTGAATAGCGCACGAGCCTGGGCCCGAGCAGCAGCACGAGCGGGACGATAGTTCCTCCGGTGAGGAACAACCGGGGTCCCGGACCCGGACGCATCCCCTCCAACTATAAAATAAACATCGACGCTAAATCTCCATGAAGTTCATATTTATTCTATAGAGCATATGTAAAATAAATAAATATTTTAAATTTATTCATACTAACCTGCAGACGATGCGGAGGGTATGGAAGCGGCAGGAGTGGCCCCTGTGGAAGGTGTGGACGCACCACCTATAATTAGACAATTAAAAATAGATTTTATAAGTAATTGCAAAAAGAATGTGTAGATCAATAATATAACGTTCTAAATCAATATGCATGCACTATAGGACATATAAACATATCCGCAGGTGCGGTGGTGTCACCACCTACAGCTAGACAATAATAAAAATTGCTAAGTAAGAGCAAAAGGAATGTGTATATTTATGATATAGCATTCTAAATCAATATACATACACTATATGATATATAAACATACCTGGAGGAGCGGGGGTGGCCTCTGTCCCAGATGTGGACGCAGGACCAACAACTAGACAATTAAAAAAAGATTTTATAAGTAATTGCAAAAAGAATGTGTAGATCAATAATATAACGTTCTAAATCAATATGCATGCACTATAGGACATATAAACATACCCGCAGGTGCGGTGGTGTCACCACCTACAGCTAGACAATAATAAAAATTGCTAAGTAAGAGCAAAAGGAATGTGTATATTTATGATATAGCATTCTAAATCAATATACATACACTATATGATATATAAACATACCTGGAGGAGCGGGGGTGGCCTCTGTCCCAGATGTGGACGCATCACCAACAACTAGACAATCAAACATTGACAATATAAGTAATTTTGACATAAACATGCATGAATATCTGTAATATTACATTCAAAATGGATATGCGTGCAGTATACCTGGAGGTGTGGCCAAATCAACACGGAAGGAGGCATCCGAAGGGGTCTCCGATCTGGGTGCAAGACCGGCCCTCTGAAGCTCCCTACGGAGCTCTCCGGGCGGCAGAACCGCTCTGCCTCTGCCTCTGCCTCTGCCTCTGCCGCGGCTGGAGCTCCTGCCGCCCCTCGCTGCTCCCAAAATCGTCATCAAATCTAGATAAACGGTTCGTGGACGCATTAGACAATCATTAAAAGTATTGACTATATATGATCTAGAGCGTAAAATGTGAAGTAATAATATAACATTACTGATAACCTTTTTCGTTTCGTGGGCACATCATACATATCTACTTGGATTTCATCGTCGATGTCATTTCTAACCCACGTAACTTCATGATCGGTCGAAGACAACCCGTCCTTCGAAACAGACGGTCGGAGCACTTTAAGCCTTCTCTCTTCTTCGTCCTCATCGCTGTCCTCGTATTCTGGGACATCGTAGACATCTCTAGGTTTCCATCGGCATACAACACTCCACCCCGGATGCTTCACACACTGTGAGTAGTATACTTGGAACGCTTGGTTCGGAAAGATAAACGGATCGTCCTGACCGTAAAATCGAAGTGTGTTCACACTGGTCAATCCATATTCATCTTTCCAAGTCCCAAGACTGCTTCTCCACCTGTCTGTATCGGTTCGCGGATCGTACCAAGTACAGTGGAATATATAAAAGGGTTCTGATCGTCCGGGATAGTGGATGCCGAGTATACAATTTAAGTACCCATAGTAAATCACACCGTCCGATCCTACCGTCGCAATCCCACTATTCTGAGTGATTCTAGATGTTTCTATGTCCTTAACTTCGAATTTGTATCCAAGGACACCAAATCCTTTGTAATGTGCAACCTCCATACTAGGAAATTGAGCTAAACATCTTGAATCACTCTCAAATGATGCAGACAAGTTCGGATCGTGGATCTAACAAAACAAATTTTACGATAAATACATAACGATACAAGTTTAGATTAAAACTGATAGCAATAAAATGTAATTCGAATAACTTACATGCTCTGTGACCCAATCACAAAAATTATCCTGATGGTATTTTTCCAAACGCTCTTCGTTCCAATCAGGATGCCCCTCACGTACCTCGTTAAAATGAGTTCTGTTTTCGACAAATAATTGTGACATTAATATTATGTCATTTCATACACACACAAACACAGATATAACAATTAATCCAAAAGAACTTACTCTTTAATTTGTTCAAGACATACGCAATTAAGCAAGATAAACCGGTATATCTTGTTGATAAACATAGTGTCTACCCTCTTATACTCGGCTTTACCATATGGCCCGTCTTGAATTCTTCGTGGTCGGTTAAGCCTTGTCTCAATGTTCTCGTCCAGATAGCGGGAACAAAATGTGGTTGCTTCATCAAGAAGATAACCTTGCATGATAGAACCCTCTGGTCGATTTTTATTGCGTATATACTTCTTAAGAGTGTAAAGGTACCTAATGAGAATATGTTGAATAAATAAACACGGGCATACATGACAAAAATAAATTTATAAATTGCGCGAAATGAAAAATTACACGTACCTCTCGACGGGATACATCCATCGATATTGTACCGGTCCGGCTAACTTCGCCTCAGTTGCAAGATGAACCGTCAAGTGTATTATGATATCGAAGAATGACGGTGGGAAAATACGCTCAAACTTGAAAGTATCAACGCAATAGAATTTTCTAGTTTATCCAGCGTCGCAACCTCCAGCGTTTTAGCACACAACTCCCTGAAAAAACAACATAGGTCGTTGATTACTAGACCAACCGGGTCGGGGAGAGAAGTCCTGAGGGCTAATGGAAGAAGGTGCTCCACGATAACATGGTGGTCATGACTTTTCAGCCCATCGATCTTGCCCTTCACAATTTTTATTTTCTTGCTGAATGATCCTGAGAAACCTGTGGGGACTTTCAAATCATGCAACACCTGCAGGAATCTTTTCTTCTCCGGTTGTGACATATGATAAGCGGCATTGGGAAGTACAAACTTGCCCGGTTTACCCGCTACCGGTTTAGGGTGCAGTTCACTTCTTATTCCCCACTCTTGTAGATCCATCCGGGCATTCATGTTGTCTTTCGATTTCCCGTCTTTACACAGAAGCAAGTTAAGTATGTGCTCTGATACTCCCTTCTCTATATGCATGACGTCCAGACAATGACGCACTGAATTTGTAGACCAGTACGGAAGCTCGAAGAAAATGCTTAACTTGTTCCAATATTGTGGTTTAACCTGTCTCGTCGGATCCATCCCGAAGGTCACGTTATTGTAACCATCCTATTTAGCAGTCACGTCCTCTCCGGACAATGGGGATGGAGGCCCAAGAAGCTCCTGATGACCATCAAAGTGAACCGTGTCTAACCTATAGGGGTGGTCTGGAGGCAGAAAACGTCGATGGCCGCAATAACAAACCTTCCTGCTAAAATTCAAAAATTTTGATGTTGTGTGTTCATGGCAATGAGGACATGCTTTGTGACCATGTACAGACCAACCTGAAAGCATTCCATACGCAGGAAAGTCATTAATTGTCCACATTAAAGCCGCACGCAGTATGAAGGTTGTATTTGTGTTTGAATCATATGTCTCTACACCATCAATGAACAATGTTTTCAGCTCCTCAATCAGAGGTCGGAGATAGACGTCGATATTGTTCCCTGGTGAGTTTGGTCCGTCAATAAGAAGAGGCATCATAAAGTATGATTGGTCCATAGGCAACCAAGGCGACAGATTATAAATTATCATTACAACGGGCCATGTACTGTGACTTCCAGCCATATAGTTGAATGGGCAGAAGCCATCGGCAGCCAGTCCGAGCCGGACATTGCGAGGATCGCTACTGAATATTGCGTGCCTCCTATCGAAATCCTTCCATGCCGGTGAATCTCTTGGATGGCTCATTTTTCCATTTTCGCTTGGAGGAGCACGGTGATGCCAAATCATTGCCTCGGCTGTTTTCTTGCACCTGAATAGCCTCTGTAGCCTCTGTGTTATGGGAAAATATCGTGCTATCTTCACAGGTATATCAGGCTTCTTATCAGAATCTTTCGGCTTATACCTGGCCTCTCCGCATGTTGGACACTCTTTCAAATCTGAATTCTCTTTCCGGTACAACACGCAATTTTTAGGACATGCTTGAATCTTCTCGCACTTTAGACCCAAATCAGACATCATTTTCTGGGCTTCGTACCAGCTTTCGGGCACATTATTTCCCGGAGGCATAGAATCTTTCAAGAACGAAAGAAGCATTGTGAATGACTTGTTGCTCCATCCATTTAGGCACTTAATTTGGAAAAGTTGGACGAACCATGAGAGGGTGGAATACTTCGCATTCTCATAAATTGGTTTCCTAGCATCATTCATGAAATTTTCATATTTATCCGCACGCGGTCCTTGACCGGAAGCAATGTCATCTTCGGTACGAATAGATTCACCTAGGGCAGCCTCTACCATATCCTCCATTTCTTCTGATGGAAATAAATTTCCGTATCCTGCCGTATTACCGAATTCTTCTTCTTCTCCTTCCGCATTATCGTGTTCTCCTTCTTCTACCGCAGTACTGCATTCTTCTCCTTCCCCGTGATATTTCCAAGTTGAATAAAGTCTAGTAAACCCATGTTTTACAATATGAAGCTCTGCCAATTCTACCTTCTGCCAGTACTTATTGCCACATCTATCGCACGGACAGAGAATCTTCTCTATTATGATCTTATTATGTGCTCGTGCAAATTCAAGGAAAGCAGCAACTCCTGCGACAAACTTAGGTTGCATACGTTGTTTCCAATCCACATACATCCAGTCCTTAACTCTGACGTACTCATGGGCCATGTTAGACTGAATGACATATAAATTGTAGGTTATGCTGACTATATTGAGAAATATAAGAACGGGATAGTTACTGACAAAGGAGAAAATCCATGTATATGCTTTGTGTGTGCGTTTGTCGTTGAAAAGAATAAATTATCGCACGTTATGTTGACCGATAGACGGGGACTAAGTGACGCTTTTAGTTTCATATATGGGTATCGATGGGAATATGAAGGTTTCATATTATCATATATTGGTTTTAACCCGAACATCTCGAATCGCTCTCTGATTATGCGTTTGTATGTATGTGTTCCGGCTGTCGGGGGTAGGCTTCTATCCCATTAAGAATGTATAGAGCGAACGCCCATCACTTGTGCTTTCAACCGTTTCGAGTAAATTTCGGCAGCACCTCCCCGCTGTTCTCCGAGTACACTGTAATAGAATAGATAATCATTTCAAAGCTGTGAAACAACGTTGAAATGAACATCTAATCTATCTTTGTACACGGAGAACCAGCGGAAAGGTACCGACGAAATATCTCGAAACGGATGAAAACACAAGTGAATGAAGGCGTTTGCTTTATACATTCTTAACTTGTCCACACGGGACAAATCTATGGGTTACCATACGATTGAATTTTCTCGTCGCGTAGACTATACGACGGTTGTTAGTATCGAGCTATACTGTCCGATATTTAACAACCTTTGTATAGTTCTAGGTCACGACGAGCATCGCACGTATGTTAACCGATAGACCGGGACTAAGTGGTGCTTTTAGTTTCATATACGGGTATCGATGGGAATATGAAGGTTTCATATCATCATCGTGTATCATATATTGGTTTCATATTATTTATAGTTTACTTTATTTTATTTAATATATATAATTAAATATATTGATAAATAATATTTGCAACAGAGAATCAAATTACCGAAATGCCCCATTTCATCTCCAAAGCTATTTATTTCCCCCAAATTAAAACCCCTCCAAAATCCCAAAAGAACCTTATCTATCTATATCAAAAAATTGAAGCAGCAAGCAGTGCCATTTCCTTCTCTTCTCCCAAAACCCAGCTCGCCTTCAATCTCTCCAACTCATCCTAACCCCAACCCAGCCCCAGCCGAACCCCAACCCAACACCAAACCCTAACCCGGCCTAACCCTAACTCCAACCCAGCCCCAGCCGAACCCCAACCCCAACACCAAACCCCAACCGAAACCCTAACCCTAACCCTAACCCCAACACCAGTCGTCGAACCCCAACCGCCGATCGAACCCGTACCCTAACCCTAATCCTAACCCTAACCACAACCGATACCTAATCCTAACCCTCATTGATCGCTACCCTAACATCATTATAATAATGTTTAACTAATTACCTGTAGGCGACGACGGAGACGCAATCGACGACGACAAGGGCGGTGGCGACAACGAGAACGGAGCACGGTGGCGACCACGAGATCACTGCGCAGGTGTGGCGACGACGATTCGGCTTGGATTCGGTGACGACGAGATCACTGCGGCGGCGGCGGCGACGACGATCTCGATTTGGGAAAATTTGGTTTCGCGCGAGAATAGAAAAAAGAAATAATCAGCGTAGGGATCGATCTCTTAAATCCCTATTTATATGCCCCTACGGATATACCCGTAGGTGCTTGGTTTGCGCCACCGTAGGGGCAAAAAACACTTTAAGATTTAATAAATTTTAAATAAATATTGAACGACCGTAGGGGCAACCACTTTGCCTTACGTATTAATCCGTAGGGCCAAACATTTATTGCCCCTACGGATGATATTATCCGTAGGGGCAACCCCTTATTTTACTAGTGGCAGAGGCTATTCATGTGCAAGAAAACAGCCGAGGCAATAATTTAGCATCACTGTGCTGCTCCAAGAGAAGATGGAAAAATGAGTCATCCAAGAGATTCACTGGTATGGAAGGATTTCGATAGGAGGCACGAAATATTCAGTAGTGATTCTCGCAATGTTAGGCTCGGACTCACTAGTGATGGCTTCTGCCGATTCAACTATATGGCTGGAAGCCAAAACACAAGGCCCGTTGTAATGGTAGTTTATAATCTGTCACCTTAGTTGTCCATGCATCAATCCTACTTTATGATTCCTCTTCTTATTGACGGACCAAACTCACCAGGAAACATTATTGACGTCTATCTCCGATCTCTGATCGATGACTTAAAATCTTTATTTATTGATAGTGTAGAGACTTACGATGCAAACACAGATACAACCTTCGCAATGCATGTGGATTTAATATGGACAATTAATGACTTTCATGCGTATGGAATACTATCAGGTTGGTCCGTATATGGTCACAAAGCATGCCCTTATTGCCATCAATATACAAAATTGAAATGGTTAAATTTTAATAGGAAGGTTTGTTATTGCGGTAATCGCCGTTTCCTGCCACTAGAGCATCCCTACAGGTTAGACGCTGCTCACTTTAATGGTCATCAGGAGCTTCTTGAGCCTCCACCCTCATTGTCCGGAGAGGACGTGATTGCTCAGTGGGATGGTTACAATAATATGACATTCGGATAGATCCGGCAAAACAGGTCAAACCACCATACTAGAACAAGTTAAGTATTTTATACGAGCTTCCGTACTGGTCAACAAATTTAGTGCGTCAATATCTGGACGTCATGCACATAGAGAAGCGAGTATCCGAGCACGTACTCAACTTACTTTTTTATAAAGATGGAAAATCGAAAGACAACCTCCGTGCTCGGATGGATTTTCAGGACTGGAAAATTAGAAGTGAATTGCATCATAAACCGATAGTGGGTAAATCAGGCAAGTTTTTAATTCCCAGTTCCACATATCATATGTCACTATCGGAGAAGAAAAGTTTGTTTCCTGATTTAAAATCAGGAAAGCTTCTGGGAAAAGCTTCAGAGGAGAGTCACGTGCTTACACGTGACTAGCGGTCACGTGTTGGCACGTGACACCTTAAAAGCATCATCAAGTCGAGTTCAGTCTCCTGACTACGCTGAAGAAAATGGGCTTCAGAAAGAGTCACGTGCTCCCACGTGACCAGGGTCACGTGGCGACACGTGACATTTGAATACAAGCGTCGAAGACACACAAGTTCTCTGATCGAGTCAAGAAAAAGGATTCAGAAGAGGTCACGTGCTTCCACGTGACCAGGGTCACGTGTTGGCACGTGACGTTCAAGACAGTAGACTCGTTCTCCAGACGAACCAAGGAAAGAGAGTTCAAACAAGGGTCACGTGCTCACACGTGACCAAGAGTCACGTGGTGGCACGTGACGCTTAAGCAACAATCAGAAGAAAGGAAAAGGCTCATTCCAAAGGGGGTCACGTGCTCACACGTGACCATGGATCACGTGGTCACACGTGACCGGCTTTCAAAGCCCTTTTTGTCAACAGAATTAAATTCTGAGAGAAATGCAAATCTTTCCCAAAGGAACGCAACTATATGCATCCAATCAAATTAAAGATTCAGAGATGATTAAATATCATCTATTTATGGAAAATCTCGGGTTTGGAAAGATTTCCCCCTTAAATCTAACCGAAATAAAAAGGGAGAATCTCTGGATTTGAAATCCAACGGTGAATGAAATTCACCTAATAATCCAAAGGTCCAGAACGAATGAAGGATGCAAATCAAATCTCTCAATGAAGATTCGTCACAAAACTAACTGATTCAGTTGCTTCTCCTATAAATAGGAGCCAAGAGAAAAAATATATACATGCGCAGAGAAGAGAAAAGAAAAAAGGAGGAGAGCTTTGATACTTTGAAAAGACTCGGATCTTCTGCAAAAAACCCTAGGTAAGAAAGGGGAAGCTTTTCGAAAGAAAGAGAATTTAATTCTCTATAGAGTTTAACTCTAATATATAAAACAGAAGAGCAAATTTCTTCTCTCTTTGATAGAGGATCTGCAAAGTGCACATCTCCCCTTAAGGTTGAGAATTTAATTCTCAATGGGTTGAGATCCTGCCATGCAGATCCAAAACATAGAGAAAGAATGCAAGCATGAGAATTTAATTCTCACAGAACTATAGGAATTTAATTCCTCTAAGATAAAAGTAGGGCTTGACCCTGTGTTATGGGAATTTAATTCCTTCAAAATAAAGGAGCAGGGTTTAACCCTAATTAAGAATTTAGTTCTGTTGAAACAATGGGAATTTAAGTCCCTTAATCATAATCTGACGGGAAACGGAAGTTTGATTCCTTAAAAAGTTTTTTATTAGGGTTTAACCCTATTCAATCCTTCACATAAACGAGGAATCTAATTCCTACAGAAGGTTCAAGGATCGAAAGGGAAGTAGGAATTTAATTCCTTTGAAAATTAAAGCCAGAGGAATTTAATTCCTGAAAAGAAAGATCAACAGATCCTCTAGAAACTACATAGAGGCAGGGTCACGTGCTACCACGTGACCCCCCAAAACCCCTACAGAAAGCCCCTTTGAGGCAGCACCCCACGTGACCCACGTGACCCTCAGCAGAAGCCTTAACACAAAGGCATTTGAATGCCCATCACGTGACGGCACGTGATGCTATGAAGGAAATGATAATTTCAGCGAAGGGAGGGCGCCCTCACGTGCTGCCACGTGACCCTTTTTGCCTTAGTGTTTAACACTAAAATTAAAACTCTCAAGCCCAATGTTAAAACACTGTCGAGCCTTAGCATTCAATGCTGACTAAAAAGCCTTATTGGCAGGATTCAACACTGATCCGTTTTAGTGTTTAACACTAATTTGAAAAAGCCTTATTGCTGGTGTTTAACACCAATTATCTCTTAGTGTTGAACACTAACTCAACAACCTTATTCCCAGTGTTCAAACACTGATTTCTCTGAAGTGTTTAACACTAGGCTTTGGCCCAATTGGCTAAAGGGGATAGAGGCAAACATTCTCCCTCAATGGACCAACAAAGAGTCAATATTCCAGACCTGACTGGACTTAGCCCAAGCTGGCCATAAGTTCTCAATTTGTGATTAACTGGGCCGGTAGGCTCATAACATAATTGATCAGTCTTGACCCAAATTGGGCCAAGGACCATTTAATCCATCCCGGTTCTAGGGTACATCTCTTCACTCCTTTGATACTTGGCATTGTAATCCCTCAATGTCTTCAAAGAGGTGACGGGTCCCGAAGACCATTCATGATATGGACTGTGGGGTCCTTAAACCCATGCATAACACAAAATTCCTGGTTACGTGGAACGTGGATAACGTCACTCTTTGACCCCGCGGAAAACGTCCAGAGCGGATCCTGGTCCTCGCCTAGCACGGCAATGAACCCGTGCTAAGCATCCAGAGCGGAGCCTGGTCCTCGCCTAGCACGGCAGTGAACCCGTGTGAAGCATCCAGAGCACATACCGGACTGTGGAGTCCTTAAACCCATGGACTATGACGTCCTTAACCTTGACCGAGATGTCTTAAAACTACCAACGGACCGCAATGTCCTTAAACTACCCACGGACCGCAATGTCCTTAAACTACCCACGGACCGCAATGTCCTTAAACTAGAACCATAGAACCTCCATATGCTCTTTTGTCGGATCTAAACGGTCCCGTTTAAGTTGATCTTAGCCTCAAATATGGCTAACGCGTCCTTAAACCTTCAAGCGGACTGGACTATGAATCCCCCTAATTAACTCTGGCTCGAGGGTACATCTCCGAACTCCTCTGACATTCGTCGTTGTAATCCTTCAACGTCGTCAGAGAGGTGACGGGTCCCGACGGCCACACATACGACGGACTACTATGTCCTGAAATTGGAACAATTGGGGTCCAAACACTCCTTTGTCGGATCTAAATGATCCTGTTAAGTTGATCTTAGCCTTAAACTAGACTAATGTGTCCTTAACAAATGTTTGAGTTGATCATAGCCTCAAGCATGGCTAGTGTATCCTCAAACCAAACCCCCAAACCCAAATCTAAGAAGATACGGATTTGGACTAGTCCACGCCCTACGGGCGACGACATAACTCGGTCTCCGTAAACGATCCACGGGCAGGAAAACATAAAATAAAACACACGACACGAAGTGACCATCTGGAGAAGGAGAAAGTTGTTACCGCGACGCGGTAGCGTAATTAACTGTAGGGGCTTGCGCCTGCAGGGAAGAGCGTCCCCACAATCAAAAAACCCCTCACCCTGAGGGGGAATCTGACGAAGTCTGCTACATCGGCCGCATCCGCCTAAACCTCCGATACATGGCGCCATAAATCAACTTGGCATCTTTGGAGAGGCAGACGGATTGCACCTATTGGCATCTGCCCCGAATCTCAGGCAGGACGTCCCAACGTCTCGGCCGCCATTCGGAGGGGAACAGATTCTGGCACGCCCGGTGGGACCTTTTCCTCTTTCCACTCCACACTTCGTGTGTCGTGATTCGCGAACCAATCGTGGTTCGCTAACAGTTGCCCTTGGGTTTCAAGATACTAAGAATTGGCGTCTTGCCTATTGCAGAAAACAAAGGATCGATGGCTGCTACTTCCGCGAAATCCTCCAACTGCTTAAGCTGCAATTGCGACCAAAGCTTTGCCTCGCCGGGAGGCATAGCCTATGGACCCCAAGCTGCTTCGTTGTTCACAATGCCGGCGGACCAGGTGACTCAGGCCACCACCGGATTGTTCTTTGGGACTATACTCCCACCATCCAGCTTCACGGCGCCAGTGCTGACAAAGGAAGCCCTCAAGAAGTCGGTCTTTGATCGTCTCACCCCTGCCACGGCTCCTCTCACCGAGTCGTCCGATGTCAGCGCCTCAGTCTTTTCTAGATTGGGCCAGAAATCCTGCAAATTCGTCGCAGAGAAGGCTGCTCCTAAGAAAACGGCCGCTCATGCCTCCGAAATCGCCGAGGCAGCTTCCCCGGCCAAAAAGTCGGTCTTTACCAGATTAACGGCTTCAGCTCCCGCTCCCGTTGCACAAAGGACATCGGCCTTTGACAGGCTAACACCAACAACGACCCCCCACCCACACAGGGGGCAAGATGAAACCATTCTTATGTCTGACTCTACGCCGTCTGCTCGACGCGCTCGACGTCGTCATTGGCGCCGAATAAGGAAGGCTGGGGGCAACTCCCCCTCTGGATTGACCCCACCAGCCCCGGTGGTAGAAGTTAATACTGCTGTTCCAACTAGGAACAGCTTCGAAATGTTAAATAAGGTGCGAAGGAATTCCCCTGCCGCAGTGCTGAAGAGGTCTCCTCCCCCATCAGAAAAGGTTGTGGAAATAGAATCAGAACATCCCCGATCTCCTCAACGGCTGTCTTCCAAAATCTATAAGGTTTGGCGGCGGGCCCGGGACTCAATCATCGATCCAAACTTCTCCCGCCAGCATAAGAAGCTGAAGATCCAACCGAAAGCTGGTCACCAGGCGAAAACCCAAAAGGCTGTTTGGACGCCCACCTCGATGGCCCCCTCAACCTCCATGGCTCATAAAAGGAGGGAGCCCGAGAAGATCCCTCAACGTGCAACGACGGCTAAAAGCAACAAGCCCGGACACCCTAAGTCTGGGGGCATGATGGTCCACACCGTATACATGGCCTCTGGAAAGGAGGAGAGCCGCACTTCTACAGGCCACCGACCGCTAACCCGATCCGTAACGAAATCCCAGGAGCAGCAACAAAAGCTCCAAGAAATGATGAATGCTATGGCCGCGCTCACCGGGCCAAAGGAAAACCCAGAAGCGTCCTCAGACGCACGCCGGGAGGAAGAAACCGACGCTGAATTCCTTCGCCGGACATTGGAGAAAAAGGACAAAGAGGCTGCGGAACAAGCGGCTAATATACAGCGCATGGGCCTTCTCTTCCAAGATATGATAGGAATGATGATCCAACAGGACCCACCCATTGAAGATCCCCCAATCGTTCTGGAAGATGACCGAGGAGAAACGTCAAATCCACCACCAGCCCTCTCAACGGCCAAGGAAGAGACGATCTTTAAGGCTGACTTAGCCGACTACATAGCCCAGCAAATCCGGGACCATCATGCGACTGAGGCAGCTGGTCAAGTCGTGAAAACAGGACGGCCGTATCCAAGCTGGTACGATCAAATCAAGTACCCGCAAGGCTATACGATACCGAAATTCCATGTGTATAAGGGGACCGGCAATCCTCATCAACACGTCGCCCAGTTCCGGGCCCTCTGCGGTAACACCGGCGGTGACGATAAACTGTTACTCCGTCAGTTCGTTGGCAGCTTATCAGAAACAGCGTTCGAATGGTATTCAGAACTCCCGAACGATTCCATCAAAACGTTCGCTGAAATGGAGCTGTTGTTCACTCAGCGATTTGCAAGTGCCAGCGAACGCACTCCAATAACTGCACTTATTAACGCCAGGGTAAAACAGGGCGAAACCTGGGTCCAGTACGCCATACACTGGCGGAATTTGTGGTCGAGATGCGAACAACGCATTGAGGAAGCACCCGCAGTGGGTATGTTCGTGGGAACTTTAGACCCCCACGCAACCATCTCCCAGTTTATGATGTTCTTTAAGCCAACCACATTCCAGGCTTTAATCGACAAGTTGGCTCAGATGGACCAGATGGGTCATAGACCACCTGCCCCGAAGCCAGAACCTCGGAATGACAAGGGTAAAGGAAGGGCGACTTTTGTCGCGAACGCCCAACAGCAGCCTGACGCCCCGAAATCGGCAGATCAATTGGAAGAAAGACGCCGATATTATAACGAAAAGATGAAGCGTCCCTACTCGTTCCCACGAGACAAGACAAAACGGTTATTTGAGCTGGCAATACGCAACAGACTTATCAACCTCCCGAATCCAAGGCGACCGCCACAACCCACCGAGGTGAATAACCCCAACTATTGCCCTTACCATCAGACGGTAAGCCATCCGATTGAAGATTGCTTCGTCTTCAAAGGATGGATCGAAGATCAATACCTCCAGGGGAAGTTTGTACTGTCCGAAAAGTGGAAGGTGAACCCGCCACAACCACATACTCCTAAAAAGGCAGACACACCGGGGGCAACCTGCTCCTTTATCGAAGAAGTTCCATGGGAGGTCGTGCTATCAACGAAGACCAAAAGGATGCTGAGAGACCTTCACGCGTGCCCTGCAATCGAATGGAAGGACCCTCTTGAACCTCGAATTATCGAAGGAGCAGTGAAGCCCCACGCAACTACGAAGACTGCTGATAAGGGCCCAAATACTCACGCCCAGCCGTCAAAAGCTTCGAAGAAAAAGAAGAAGAAATCCAAGAAGCCCGCGAAGCTTGGAGACGAGCGAACAAACTTGCAGAAGCAAATCGACGCGCTGGAAGAATATAATCAGAAGGCGCGAACTCCTGTCACACTACAAGAGTTCCTCAGCCACATCCTTCAAGAGGACGATGATGGAGAGAACTCGTCGGATGAATCCGAGGGATATGCGGCAAGTTGCAACATGATCTCCCACTCGTTTACCAATGATAAGAAAACTCCTAGCACTAAGAAGCTGAAGGCGGAACCCGAACCAAAGCGTGCGACGCTGACAACTGATATGATCAATGCCTTCCTAGTCGAGATTCGTCTAAAAAGTAAAGCAGACCAAGAGCGTGAGATGGCAGCATCAGGAGGAACCAAATGCGGGCAACTGAACGAAGGAGTTGAACTACCCCTGCCAGAGAGAAAGGCATCCGAGATGGACAGGAAGATATTCAAGACGAGGAAAAGGTTCGCCAAAGCCATGTCAATGGGAATGAGGTTACCACCCTCGGAAGGAAACACACACAATGGGGCGGAGAAGCACCCCGATTACTGCGCATATCATCGGAAAGTCTCACACCCCACAGAGGAGTGCGACGCCTTTAAGATATGGTGGCAAGGATATGTTGCTCGTCGACAACATTTCAAACGCATGAAACGCAAGAGCCGTCGGGAGCAAAGAAGCGCCGTTGACGGGCCCAACAGAATTACTGGCAACTGTTATATGGCTCATGCCGAGGAGTCGCGAGTCCTCACCTTTGGGAGCGACTCTGACGAAGAAGTGACTCTGGGCCCTCTCTTTGAAGAATCCGCGCTAAGGAAAGATGAGGAATCAGAAGCCTGCGGAAACACTCAGCTGCGCAATCGCACACTCCCGGAAAAGAATCTTGGGCCTACGAACAGAAAAGATAAGGGAAAGGAAAAGGTCACTGAAGATATCACTTTGGATGACCAAGTCGCGAAAGAACTGGCTGCCAAAGACCCTCCTAGGAGGAGTAAAGTGGACTATAACATCCTCGCGCATCTAAGGAAGCTACCTTCTCAGCTTAGCATTCTTGACGCCCTCCTATTATCAAAAGAAGCACGGGACTCACTAATTAAGGCACTACAAGAACCTGAGCAATTCCAAGCCTTTCTCGCCACCGAAAAGATGAAGGACGAACTGGAAGAAGTGCATACGGCCGACGTCACTTTCGGTGATGAAGACCTCCTTCTCGGGACGTGCGACCATAACCGTCCCCTATATGTCTCTGGGTACTGCCATGACATCAAGATAGGCAAGATCCTGGTGGATAACGGATCCTCCGTTAATCTTCTTAATGTTCGGGTGTTGAAGGAAATCTGCATGAGTGTGCAGCATCTCGCTCGTGACAAAATCACTATCTCCGGTTTCGATTCACAATCGTCACGGACTCTCGGATCTGTAATACTAACATTACGCTTCGGACTTCTCGTCACAGACATCAAATTCCATGTCATTGACGCCAAGACCTGTTACAATGCCTTGCTCGGCCGTCCTTGGTTACACGAGTACAACATCGTCCCTTCTACACAACATCAGTGTATGAAGTACTTTAAAGATGGTTTCGAGTATACTGTAACGGGTGAGCTGAACCCATTTTCCGTGAACGAAGTCCGCAAATACGAGGATGCGAAATACTTTTTGCCAGACTTTGAAGATACAGAAAGGTGTCACGACTCGGAGAACAAGGCCGCCGCCACTATCCCTGTTTTCGGAAGCGATACCGAAGAAGAAGAAGAGATAGTTTATACGGGGCCAGCTCAACGCAACAACCGGAGGACGCCCATCCCCATACTGGTCTTCGGAAGTGATTCGGAAGATGAGGTCAATGCCGTATTCTCCAATCGGCTTTCAATACAAGCACCTCCTGGCGAGAACCATAACTTGCAAATCACCATGGTACCGCGAGAACACTACAAGGACCTCGACACGCTTCAAGCTCACAGTGTGCAAGAGCTGCAAACGTTTTGCGTCCCCCCCAGGCGAAAGGGTGAGAAGATGATCCTATTCTATCGATCCTCAGAGTCGAAAGTAGAGAAAGAGATCTGGCATGGCGCAGATGCTGCATGCGACAGACTCCAACCCATCCGTCTGCCCAGATACTATACAGATGGATTAAAGAAGCTATTGAAGCGCCAACGAGTACCCTTAAAGCAAACTGTTCGACAGGCTCGGTTCTACAACAAGATTTGGGATGTCCCTGGAACCCAACGCAAATTGCCTAATGGGAAAATGGAGACACTCGGGCTTGGATACGCGAGAACCGGAAAACGAGAACGGGCTCAAAACAGCTACGCTATATATACCTTTGATGAAGAAGAGGACGTCCTGTCAGGAGATGCCAACCCCTCGTCAAAACCAGACCACGCGATTGAGGCGCCAAGTCCGTCATTTCTAGAACGAATAGACAAGCCTATCAGGAAAGTGGGTCAGAAAGGTCGGAAAGACCCCAACCACGAAATGGCCATCTACGAGAAAGCCAGGACGCAACGTCTATTTCAACAGGCTGCGAAAGGCAAGAATGCTCATCCTTGTCAACCCATCATGCGAAAAGCCCGACGCGGAGACGGAAATAAGTCGAGAAGCGGAAAAAAGAGCCGACAACAACGACGCAGGATTAGAGGGTTACGAGATCGAGTACTGCACAGCTCGGATTCGTCCTTCATAGAAAAGATGAGTCGAGCGTACTCCTTCCCCCGAGACAAGACGGAAAGGTTACTCAAGCTCGCCCTAAAACATCAGATGATCACGCTTCCAGAGACTAGGCACCCTAAACAAGCTAATAAGGCCTCTCGCTCGGGCTATTGCTCTTATCACCGAGCCATAGGACATCCTACCGAAGACTGCTTCATCTTCAAGAACTGGGTCGAGGACCAGTACCGAAGGGGCAGATTCGCTCTATCCAACAGCTGGAGGGTAACACCGCCCCGAAAGCACGAACCCAAGGCCGCAAGAGCGGTGCCGGATCCGCCCCGGCCCCGGGAGTGGATTCGCACCTGTTATACGATTACGATAGACAACCCTCCCCGGTGCTTTGAAAACAGCGATGATGAGGTTATCTCAGAATTCCCGCCCGCTCCGAAAGAACTGGAAGACGGTATACATACTACTGCAGATAACCTCAGGAAGATTGAGTTGGGATCGGCAGAGGACCCGCGACCAACATTTGTCAGCGAGCTACTCTCCGAAGAAAGGGTGGCCGCGTTAAAAAACGTGCTTCTACGGCATAAAGACTGCTTCGCGTGGAACTACTCCGAGATGCCAGGTTTAGATCCGGAGGTCGCCGTGCATAAATTAGCAATATCCCCAGATATCAAGCCAGTCAAGCAGGCGCCAAGGAGGATGCGACTCGAGCTCGAGATGAGCATCAACGCCGAAGTCAAGAAGCTGATCGATTCTGGATTTATCCAAGAAGTCCAATATCCCGACTGGATCGCCAATATCGTCCCGGTAATGAAGAAGAATGGGACGGTGCGTATATGCGTGGATTTCAGGGATCTCAACAAAGCCTGTCCAAAGGATGATTTCCCGGTGCCGGTAACCGAGCTAATGATAGATAACACGTCTACTCACGAGATCTTCTCCTTTATGGACGGTTCTTCAGGATACAATCAGATAAAAATGCATCCCGAAGACCAGAAGCACACCGCTTTCCGGACCCCTTTGGGTGTATTTTGCTACAGGGTTATGCCCTTCGGTCTAAAGAACGCCGGCGCTACCTATCAAAGGGCCATGACAAAGATCTTCGACGACCTCGTACATGACATCGTCGAGTGCTATATCGACGACCTCGTAGTAAAGAGTATGTCATACGAAGATCACTTAAAGCATCTAGAGACTGTATTTCAACGCCTTCGGCAATATAATTTGAAGATGAATCCCCTCAAATGCGCGTTTGGAGTCTCCTCGGGAAAATTCCTGGGATTCGTCATCCGACACCGAGGTATTGAGATAGATCCGTCAAAGATTAAAGCGATCATGGAAATGCCTCCGCCAAGAACCCTCAAACAGTTGCGGTCTCTCCAAGGGAAGCTCGCATACATCCGGCGATTTATCGCAAATCTTTCAGGCAAATGCCGCCCCTACAGTCACCTGATGAAGAAGGGAACCCCATTCGTCTGGGATCAAAAATGCCAAGGTACGCTAGACGAGATCAAGCAGTACTTGCAGAACCCGCCGGTATTGGCCGCGCCGGTCAAGGGAAAACCTCTCATACAACCGCCCTCGAAGGTTCCTTGGGCGCACTATGGGCGCAAGAGAACGATCAGGGGAAAGAGAGAGCACTTTACTACTTAAGTCGAGTCCTACTCGGGGCAGAAAGCAATTACTCCCCCATTGAAAAACACTGCTTGGCATTGATCTTCGCGGTAACAAAGCTCAGGCACTATGCGTTGGCACACGAAGTCTGCCTCATCTCAAAGGTGGACCCCCTTAAATACTTGATGTCAAAAGCCATATTGACGGGACGACTCGCTAAATGGGCCCTGCTCTTGATGGAGTTCTCGATAACATATCAACCTCTCAAGGCAGTGAAGGGCCAGGCCATTGCCGATTTCCTCGCTGAGCACCCGATACCGGCCGATTCTCCTTTGAATTGTGACTTGCCGGACGAGCATGCATTTGATGCGATTAGCGGTGGAAGCACCCGATGGGAACTCTATTTCGATGGAGCGTCCTCTATAAAGAAACAGAAATAAGGTATCCCAATGATCAAGTCAGGGATAGGCCTCATCTTTGCGACTCCACAAGGAGGGATAATGCGCTTCGCCTTCTCCTTAACAGAGCCGAGGACAAACAATGAAGCTGAATACGAAGCCCTGATAGCAGGTCTCGAGGTTGCCATTGACATGGGAATTGAAGACCTCCTCATATACGGGGATTCTCAGCTGGTCGTTAGTCAAGTGAATGGTGACTACCAAACGTGCAAACCGGAGCTGGTGAAGTACGGCGAAAGGGTGCAACAACTATTGTCCCAAATTCCTTCCTACACTTTGGAGAACATACCACGCGCAGAAAATAGCAAAGCAGACGCATTGGTTAAGCTTGCTAAAGAACTGGCCGACGAGAACCTCGATGATGTCAGAATCGTGATACAAAGCCGTCGAGTGCTCGCCCCGGCAGAAATATCTCCGGAATCATGCAAAGAAAAGAGAGCGACTGAGCAGACGACCCTACAAATAAAGGACCATGAGAAGGCCGAGGACTGGAGGGAAGTCTTCATAGACTACTTTAAGTCCCGCCGCATACCCAAAGAAGCGTCCTCGAGACATCAGCTCATGAAACGAGCTCTATCTTTCGCTTTCGTCAACGATACTCTATACAAGAGATCGCTTGATTCTCTATGGCTGAGATGCTTGGGACCTGACGAAGCAGAAAAAGTCGTTCAGGAAGTCCACGACGGGCTTTGCGGCTCTCATCAAGCAGGCCCAAAGATGAAGTTAAAAATTAAACGGATGGGCTACTACTGGCCCACGATGATCCAGGACTGCCTCGAGTATGCGAAGCAATGCCACTCGTGCCAGATTCATGGAGACTTTATCCACCAACATCCGAATCCGCTACACCCAACGGTGGCCAGCTGGCCATTCGAAATGTGGGGAACTGACATAGTCGGCCCCATTAAGCCGGCATCATCTCGGGGACATCGTTTTATCCTGGCGACTACTGATTACTTCTCCAAATGGGCAGAAGCAATACCATTGAGGGAAGTGAAGACGGAGAATATCCTCCATTTCTTCAAGACGCACGTCATCTATCGGTTTGGAACCCCACGGCGGATTATCTCCGATAACGGGCCAGCCTACAGAAGCCATAAGATTAGCCGCTTCGCGCAGCAGCACAATATAGACTGGAGGTATTCTTCAGTTTACAACCCACGAGCCAACGGTCTGGCCGAGGCCTTCAATAAGACCTTGACAAAGATCATAAAAAAGACCGTTTCCCGGAATAAGAGAGACTGGCACGAGAGGCTGCAAGAAGCCCTTTGGGCTTATCGAACTACATTCAAGACGACCACAAACACAACGCCATACGCGTTGGTATTTGGGACGGAAGCAGTACTCCCCCTCGAGATAGAGTTACCCTCTCTACGAGTGGCAGTCCACCACGAACTGACCGACGAAGAAAATGCTCACCTTCGACTTGAGGAGCTTGATGCCCTCGACGAAACCCGACTCATAGCGCAACAACATCTAGAAGCCCACAAAGCAAAGATGACGCGCTCGTACGAAAGATTGACCAGGCCAAGGGCATTCCGCCAAGGCGAACTCGTGCTGGTAGTCAAAAGACCTATGATCCCCAATCGTGCCAAGCGGGGAAAATTCGAGCCAAACTATGAAGGCCCGTACATCATAGACCAGGTTTACCAGGGTGGAGCCTATCTACTCGTGGATATGCACGGTGAAAGGCCTTTCAGGCCAATAAATGGCCGCTTCTTGAAGAAATACTACGCTTAGTGAGCCACAGCCTGGGTCAACGTTAGATGACGACGACTATGTCCGCTCGCTATCTTCCTAGGCTCAGACTTTACAAGCAGTAGCTGACCCTCCCATAACAAGGGACCGAAACGTCCTTAAACTATCAAGGGACCGAAACGTCTTTAAACTATGAACGGACCGAAACGTCCTTAAACTATCAACAGACCGAAACGTCTTTAAACTAACGATGGACCGAAACGTCTTTAAACTAGCGACGGACCGAAACGTCCTTAAACTAGCGACGGACCGAAACGTCCTTAAACTAGCGACGGACCGAAACGTCCTTAAACTAACGACGGACCGAAACGTCCCTAAACTACTACCGCAGCATCCTTAGGCTGACGAGATAAAAAAAAAAGGAAAAAAAAAAATAATACATAAAATAAAAAAAAACGGTATGTCCACAAGCAAAATGGGCACGGATGAAAACCCGAAAGGGCTCCGTGAGTAAAAACAGCAGGACTACCGGCGAGTGTTTGTGAAAACCCGAAAAGGCGCAACCTCGTTCAGAGACACTTATAGGGTCCTCTCGACCTTGTAAGGAGAAATCACCTGCGTGAGATCCTTACGACTCACAAAGGAGCAACACACTTAGGGATCCTCACGATTCCTAAGGAGAAAATACACTTACGAGATCCTCACGACTCGTAAGGAGAACTCTCTTATGGGACCCTCACGGCTCATAAGATTTGAAAGTCTTAAGTTACAGAGACCTAAACCTGTTCTTAAGCAAATCCTCCACAACCTCCGACATTGCCCTACAAGCGGCTCGGACTGACCCTTGTATACAATCCACGGGCGCGAATAAACATTTCCCTAACAAAGTCCCACCCGTGACTGGGGATATATCCATATGGTGAACGACCCTTGTAAGTCCTCTCGACTTATAAGGAGAAAATCCTCTTTGTAAGATCCTTACGACTTACAAGAGAACATGCACTTAAGAATCCCCACGATTCTTAAGGAGAAAACACACTTGCAAGATCCTCACGACTTGTAGGGAGAAACACCTTTGTGAGACCCTTACGACTCATAAAATCAAAAGCCTTGGTCGACAGGACCCTTAACCCTGTTTGCTAAGCCACCTTTGTTCAAACGTCGACAGAGGCAAATGATGATTCGCTCCTGGTAAACATTCCAGTTGTAGCGGTGCTGATGCCGAAACCGGTATCCAAAAAAAAATCCGAGCTTGCCGCGAAAAAGCTAGCAAGCCACACATGCATGACAAAATAGCCGAAATGATGGGACAACTTGCAATAAAAAGAAGCAAGCAAAACCTCGGCGGTTCACAGATAACTTAGTGATCACCACCGTGGCATTCGTCTCGATACAGCAGACGCGATACCAGCAAATGAAGCGAAGGCCAAATTCCTAGCTTCATTGTCTCGACGACACAACATCAAGCGAAACGGAACAGCGGCAACCCCAAGTTCCATGGCTCGGCGACACACATCGCCAAGAGTCAAACCCCCATCCCGTGAAATGCGGATACAATCAGCAAACTTCCTGGTCACGTGGAAAGCGGATAACGTCACTCTTTGACCCCGTGAAAAACGTCCAGAGCGGATCCTGGTCCTCGCAGAGCATGGCAGTGAACCCATGTGAAGCATCCAGAGCGGAGCCTAGTCCTCGCCTAACACGGCAGTGAACCCGTGTGAAGCATCTAGTGCAAACTTCCTGGTTACGTGGAAAGCGGATAACGTCACTCTTTGACCCCGTGGAAAACGTCCAGAGCGGATCCTGGTCCTCGCAGAGCATGGCAGTGAACCCATATGAAGCATCCAGAGCGGAGCCTAGTCCTCGCCTAATACGGCAGTGAACCCGTGTGAAGCATCTAGTGCAAACTTCCTGGTTACGTGGAAAGCGGATAACGTCACTCTTTGACCCCGCGGAAAACGTCCAGAGCGGATCCTGGTCCTCGCAGAGCATGGCAGTGAACCCATGTGAAGCATCCAGAGCGGAGCCTAGTCCTCGCCTAACGCGGCAGTGAACCCGTGTGAAGCATCTAGTGCAAACTTCCTGGTTACGTGGAAAGCGGATAACGTCACTCTTTGACCCCGCGGAAAACGTCCAGAGCGGATCCTGGTCCTCGCAGAGCATGGCAGTGAACCCATGTGAAGCATCCAGAGCGGAGCCTAGTCCTCGCCTAACGCGGCAGTGAACCCGTGTGAAGCATCTAGTGCAAACTTCCTGGTTACGTGGAAAGCGGATAACGTCACTCTTTGACCCCGCGGAAAACGTCCAGAGCGGATCCTGGTCCTCGCAGAGCATGGCAGTGAACCCGTGCGAAGCATCCAGAGCGGAGCCTAGTCCTCGCCTAACGCGGCTGTGAACCCGTGTGAAGCATCTAGTGCAAGATTCCTGGTTACGTGGAACGTGGATAACGTCACTCTTTGACCCCACGGAAAACGCCCAGAGCGGAGCCTGGTCCTCGCCAAGCACGGCAGTGAACCCGTGTGAAGCATCCAGAGCAAACACCGGACTGTGGAGTCCTCAAAATCCACGGACTATGACGTCCTTAACCTCGACCGCGATGTCTTAAAACTAACAATCAACCACCCCTATTCCTTACAAATCTTCGCCTCGGTTTAAGGGTACATCTCGTCACTCCTCTGATGCCTGGCGTTGTAATTCCTCAACGTCTTCAAAGAGGTGGCGGGTCCCTGCAACCAAACGTCGGACTGTGGAGTCCCTAAATCCACGGACTATGAGGTCCTTAACCTTGACCGTGATGTCTTAAAACTAACATCGGACTGTGGAGTCCTTAAATCCACGGACTATGAGGTCCTTAACCTTGACCGCGACGTCGTTAAACTACGATATCTGGAGAAACCCCTGACTTCGTAGAACACGGACAAGGGTAACCGCATCCGGCGCTTACAAGTCCTCACGACTGGGAGAAAAGCTCTTTATGAGACCCTCGTGGCTCATAAGATGTAAAAGTCTCAGGAAACAGATCTTAACCCTGAATCCCGAGCCATTGCTGTCCTGCAAGGAAATCAAGATAGGATACCCGCAGAATGCATTCAATAAAAAGGAGACACACCATTGAAGAGAAAAATGTATCTTTTATTCATAAACCAAAAAGGGTACAAGGTACAATTCAAGAAACAAAAATGAAGATACTCTTATCAATGAGTAGGTACAAAAAGGGGAGGAAAGATACAGTCCTTAAGCTGGTGGCCGGTGTAGCAATTTTAGCAGCTCGTCGTTTGGTTGCTGAGCCACGGCCTCATGACGCAAGATCTCCAGAAGGCGAGCCTCCGCCTGAGCTTGTTGGGCTTGATATGAAGCGAGCCGAGCTTCAAGCTCTTTTTCAGTGGCCTTGTGAGCCTCAACCCTCTCGCGAGTAAACGTGGCGGCTTTATCAAGAGCCACCACCTCCTTGATCGATTCCTGAAGCACCCGCCACAATTCATACGCTTTATTAGCCCTGGCGGTAAGGCCGGCCTGAAGCTCGCCCAACGCTTTGGAGGCTAGCTCCCTCCCCAAAGATTTACGGCCGAGCCCTTTTTCTCGCATAACGAGACGTTCACTACGTGACCACGTAAGCTCGCCTTCGTGACCGCGGCCTCGCAAGCATGACATTTACAAGACCGTATAAATGGGCTTCCAACCAATGGGAGTAGTCGATCTAAAACGCGCTCATGTCACCCGACGTAAAAGGCAACAAGAAGGATTCCCGACATATTGCAAGCATGCGATCGCAATCATATGAGTATTCAAAAGAAAATAGTGATAACATTTGCAATCGCACGCACATTCATAATGCCCAAAAAGGGGCTGATGCGCAGGAAAGTGATGATAGCATTTGCAATTAAAGAAAGTTCTCATGAGAAGAATCCAAAGTTTATTCATGCAAGCGGAAACATACATACTAGTACCAAGCCTACATCGAAGTTCTGCATAAAGCATACAAAAGAGAGGACTAATTTAAAAACACTACGCTAAAGGAAAAGATCACCAAACGCCGGATCAATGGCACAAGGGTTAAGAAAGCAAAGAACAAAATTCTCCATCTCTCTCTCTGCTTTCTCCAGCACGTCGAAGCGACGGTTTTCACGAGGAGTCGCTCCCCATCGATTGGTGCCGTGTTCGTCTGCAAAAGCAAACATAATAGCTCGCCGGGCCTTAATCTGGCCCAGCAGATGAATCGAGCAATCCTTCAAAGCCTGAGTAATCAGGCACGCTTCATGAAAGCCCTCGAGCTTTTCTTCTGCTGCGTCGAGCATCGCCAAGGTCATCTCCGCCGGGTGAGGAGGAATATCGGCAAGTACGGCCGTGAGAATCATCCGGAGCCAGAGGGAACCCATCGGGAGGGGAGACCCTCTACGGATCGAGAGCTCGCGCATGGCCGAGTCACATTCGTTGTCAGAAAGGAGGGGGTCCACCAACCGAGCAGCAAAGCGGGGGATCATCTCCTCAAGGGGAACTTCCCACGGCTGCCAACGAACATGAGGGCGATTACAAGCCATGGCACTCGATTCTCTCTTAAAATATATATATATATATATATATATATATATATATATATGATATGAATCTCCCTGAGAAAGGAGAAGAAGGTTATAGCCTCATATATAATGAAGCGCATTAAGTGCCATGCGCGGAAAATCTTGCATGGTGAATCTATTTTCAGGGCCTAAAAATGGAAAGGTACCGAGAGTCCAGGAGATGGAACGATTCCCAAGCCCCTTTTTCAGCACCTAATATTGTGCACTGAAAATATGGCATGAGGAAAATCTTGTGAACCGTCGCATCAAGAGATCTCACGTGTAGAACACGTGAGGCCCAAACCTGCAGTGTATTTAAAAAGGAAGAATATGGAGTATTACCCTGCATATTAAAGCACAAACAATAATAGTAACAGAATAATAAGATTTCAGAGAAAAGGCATGCAAACACACAGAGACACAACAAAGCTTATCATCCAGACTTTAAGAAGGCGATACAAAATAAAAGAAAAACTTTTACAATGGCAAGGTTTCAGACGCGGGGCATGGGTTGAGAAACTCAAAATTGACTTTTTTCAAGATCTTCCAAACATTTCGAACCTCCCGGGTATGCTTTCTCTCACGGTCACAAGCATCGGGGTCCCCGCGGATGTCCTCTACCCTCCGGTAGGCACCCAGTATGGCTGACTGCTGAAAAATCTGATGAAGGAGATCGATCAGATCATCCCGCCTTCTCTTTGAGATCAAGCCCATAAGGTACACCGAATGCACCTTGTCCTCGGCAGTGTCCAAGTCCCCGAGTGGTATGCCGGCGCAAAAGAGAGGAAGGGCCTCCCGGATCGCCAGCACGATCAGCCTTAGAAGGGAAGAGCGACGGGGAAGTAGCCGATGGTTGTACTCATCAAAGCGGCTCATGATCTCGGCGCACTGAGCATCGGTGAACTCCTGGTCCTGACTGCGGCCCAGCGCACGAATGTTCCCATAGGAAATGATCTCGTCAAGACGATACAGATGGGCGTCCATAATACCTGAAATAAAAATCACTAGAATCATTACAAAGTCCCCATCGCATTAATTGCAGGAGAACAGCCTCGGGCCAAGAGACCCCAAGGAGCCTCTGTGTGAAGAGATTGAGTTCTTCATAGGAATTAAATTCCTTATTAAGAAAAAGGGAATTAAATTCCCAGGAATAAGTTTGATGGAATTAAAGTCCAGGGAGTTGAAACGCTGTCATCATCTCCCTAAGGGATCATCTGAACCCTAAGTGATCTACTGTGGGAAGTCAAGTGGTCTCATATTTTGGTTAAATGACTTGAAGAAAAATGGGTTCTTTGCGAAACCCTTAATACAGATTTGAAATCCAAAAAGTTCTTTTAAAAAAAAACGAAGGCGCTTTGGCCGTTCAACACCATTACCTGAGAAGAAAGGTTCTTTGCGAACAGAGTTAAACTCTGCAGACTGTTTCAAGACAGAGAACTAAGCTCTGAAAAACGAGAATTAAATTCTCAAAGAAGAAGTTCTCAGGGGAAGAAGATGAACAAAGCGAAGGCTTCTGTGAAGAGACAGCTATTTATAGAAGACAATGAAAACGTTTCGTCTCCCCAGATCCCTAGAGGAATCCAACGGTCATAAGAGGTGACAGCGTTGCACTCACGTGCGGACACGTGAGAACAACGCTGTGGGGGCATTTGTTTCCTGATTTAAAATCAGGAAAGCTTCTGGGAAAAGCTTCAGAGGAGAGTCACGTGCTTACACGTGACTAGCGGTCACGTGTTGGCACGTGACACCTTAAAAGCATCATCAAGTCGAGTTCAGTCTCCTGACTACGCTGAAGAAAATGGGCTTCAGAAAGAGTCACGTGCTCCCACGTGACCAGAGTCACGTGCTCCCACGTGACCAGGGTCACGTGGCGACACGTGACATTTGAATACAAGCGTCGAAGACACACAAGTTCTCTGATCGAGTCAAGAAAAAGGATTCAGAAGAGGTCACGTGCTTCCACGTGACCAGGGTCACGTGTTGGCACGTGACGTTCAAGACAGTAGACTCGTTCTCCAGACGAACCAAGGAAAGAGAGTTCAAACAAGGGTCACGTGCTCACACGTGACCAAGAGTCACGTGGTGGCACGTGACGCTTAAGCAACAATCAGAAGAAAGGAAAAGGCTCATTCCAAAGGGGGTCACGTGCTCACACGTGACCATGGATCACGTGGTCACACGTGACCGGCTTTCAAAGCCCTTTTTGTCAACAGAATTAAATTCTGAGAGAAATGCAAATCTTTCCCAAAGGAACGCAACTATATGCATCCAATCAAATTAAAGATTCAGAGATGATTAAATATCATCTATTTATGGAAAATCTCGGGTTTGGAAAGATTTCCCCCTTAAATCTAACCGAAATAAAAAGGGAGAATCTCTGGATTTGAAATCCAACGGTGAATGAAATTCACCTAATAATCCAAAGGTCCAGAACGAATGAAGGATGCAAATCAAATCTCTCAATGAAGATTCGTCACAAAACTAACTGATTCAGTTGCTTCTCCTATAAATAGGAGCCAAGAGAAAAAATATATACATGCGCAGAGAAGAGAAAAGAAAAAAGGAGGAGAGCTTTGATACTTTGAAAAGACTCGGATCTTCTGCAAAAAACCCTAGGTAAGAAAGGGGAAGCTTTTCGAAAGAAAGAGAATTTAATTCTCTATAGAGTTTAACTCTAATATATAAAACAGAAGAGCAAATTTCTTCTCTCTTTGATAGAGGATCTGCAAAGTGCACATCTCCCCTTAAGGTTGAGAATTTAATTCTCAATGGGTTGAGATCCTGCCATGCAGATCCAAAACATAGAGAAAGAATGCAAGCATGAGAATTTAATTCTCACAGAACTATAGGAATTTAATTCCTCTAAGATAAAAGTAGGGCTTGACCCTGTGTTATGGGAATTTAATTCCTTCAAAATAAAGGAGCAGGGTTTAACCCTAATTAAGAATTTAGTTCTGTTGAAACAATGGGAATTTAAGTCCCTTAATCATAATCTGACGGGAAACGGAAGTTTGATTCCTTAAAAAGTTTTTTATTAGGGTTTAACCCTATTCAATCCTTCACATAAACGAGGAATCTAATTCCTACAGAAGGTTCAAGGATCGAAAGGGAAGTAGGAATTTAATTCCTTTGAAAATTAAAGCCAGAGGAATTTAATTCCTGAAAAGAAAGATCAACAGATCCTCTAGAAACTACATAGAGGCAGGGTCACGTGCTACCACGTGACCCCCCAAAACCCCTACAGAAAGCCCCTTTGAGGCAGCACCCCACGTGACCCACGTGACCCTCAGCAGAAGCCTTAACACAAAGGCATTTGAATGCCCATCACGTGACGGCACGTGATGCTATGAAGGAAATGATAATTTCAGCGAAGGGAGGGCGCCCTCACGTGCTGCCACGTGACCCTTCTTGCCTTAGTGTTTAACACTAAAATTAAAACTCTCAAGCCCAATGTTAAAACACTGTCGAGCCTTAGCATTCAATGCTGACTAAAAAGCCTTATTGGCAGGATTCAACACTGATCCGTTTTAGTGTTTAACACTAATTTGAAAAAGCCTTATTGCTGGTGTTTAACACCAATTATCTCTTAGTGTTGAACACTAACTCAACAACCTTATTCCCAGTGTTCAAACACTGATTTCTCTGAAGTGTTTAACACTAGGCTTTGGCCCAATTGGCTAAAGGGGATAGAGGCAAACATTCTCCCTCAATGGACCAACAAAGAGTCAATATTCCAGACCTGACTGGACTTAGCCCAAGCTGGCCATAAGTCCTCAATTTGTGATTAACTGGGCCGGTAGGCTCATAACATAATTGATCAGTCTTGACCCAAATTGGGCCAAGGACCATTTAATCCATCCCGGTTCTAGGGTACATCTCTTCACTCCTTTGATACTTGGCATTGTAATCCCTCAATGTCTTCAAAGAGGTGACGGGTCCCGAAGACCATTCATGATATGGACTGTGGGGTCCTTAAACCCATGCATAACACAAAATTCCTGGTTACGTGGAACGTGGATAACGTCACTCTTTGACCCCGCGGAAAACGTCCAGAGCGGATCCTGGTCCTCGCCTAGCACGGCAATGAACCCGTGCTAAGCATCCAGAGCGGAGCCTGGTCCTCGCCTAGCACGGCAGTGAACCCGTGTGAAGCATCCAGAGCACATACCGGACTGTGGAGTCCTTAAACCCATGGACTATGACGTCCTTAACCTTGACCGAGATGTCTTAAAACTACCAACGGACCGCAATGTCCTTAAACTACCCACGGACCGCAATGTCCTTAAACTACCCATGGACCGCAATGTCCTTAAACTAGAACCATAGAACCTCCATATGCTCTTTTGTCGGATCTAAACGGTCCCGTTTAAGTTGATCTTAGCCTCAAATATGGCTAACGCGTCCTTAAACCTTCAAGCGGACTGGACTATGAATCCCCCTAATTAACTCTGGCTCGAGGGTACATCTCCGAACTCCTCTGACATTCGTCGTTGTAATCCTTCAACGTCGTCAGAGAGGTGACGGGTCCCGACGGCCACACATACGACGGACTACTATGTCCTGAAATTGGAACAATTGGGGTCCAAACACTCCTTTGTCGGATCTAAATGATCCTGTTAAGTTGATCTTAGCCTTAAACTAGACTAATGTGTCCTTAACAAATGTTTGAGTTGATCATAGCCTCAAGCATGGCTAGTGTATCCTCAAACCAAACCCCCAAACCCAAATCTAAGAAGATACGGATTTGGACTAGTCCACGCCCTACGGGCGACGACATAACTCGGTCTCCGTAAACGATCCACGGGCAGGAAAACATAAAACAAAACACACGACACGAAGTGACCATCTGGAGAAGGAGAAAGTTGTTACCGCGACGCGGTAGCGTAATTAACTGTAGGGGCTTGCGCCTGCAGGGAAGAGCGTCCCCACAATCAAAAAACCCCTCACCCTGAGGGGGAATCTGACGAAGTCTGCTACATCGGCCGCATCCGCCTAAACCTCCGATACATGGCGCCATAAATCAACTTGGCATCTTCGGAGAGGCAGACGGATTGCACCTATTGGCATCTGCCCCGAATCTCAGGCAGGACGTCCCAACGTCTCGGCCGCCATTCGGAGGAGAACAAAGTTTCCTTCAGGTGTTGCATGATTTGAAAGTTCCCACAGATTTCTCAGGATCATTTAGCAAGAAAATAAAAATAGTGAAAGGCAAAATCGATGGGCTGAAAAGTCATGATCACCATATTATTATGGAGCACCTTCTCCCATTAGCCCTCATGACTTCTCTTCCCGAATCAGTTAGTTTAATAATCAATGACCTTTGTTGCTTTTTTAGAGAATTGTGCGCTAAAACTTTGGATGTTGTGACGCTGGAAAATCTAGAAAATTCTATTTCATTGATACTTTGCAAGCATGAGTGTATTTTCCCACCATCATTCTTCAATATCATAATACACCTGACGGTTCATCTTGCAACCAAAACTAAGTTTGCGGACCGGTACAATATCGATGGATATATCCCGTCAAAAGGTACGTAGAATTTTTCGTTTCACGTATTTTGTAAAATTATTGTTATCATATATGCTCATATTTATTTATTTAACATATTTTTCTTTAGATACCTCTACACTCTAAAAATGTATATACATAATAGAAATCAACCAGAGGGTTCTATCATGCAAGGTTATTTTCTAGATGAAGTAACCACATTTTGTTCCCGCTATTTGGACGAGAACATTGAGACGAAACTTAACCGGCCTCGGAGAATTCAGGACGGGTCATATGGTAAAGTAGATTATAAGAGAGTAAACACTATGTTTATCAACAAGATATATCGATTTATTCTCCTCAATAGCGTATGTCTTGAAAATTAGAGAGTAAGTTTTTTTTGATTAATTGTTATATTTGGGTTTGTATGTGTATGAAATAATATAATATTAATATCATAATTTATTGTTGAGAACAGAATTCATATTGATAAGGTACGTGAGGGGCATTCTGATTGGAATGATGAACGATTGGAAAAATATCATCAGGATAATTTTTGCGATTGGGTTGCAGATTATGTAAGTTGTTCGAATAACATATTATTGCTACCAGTCTTAATCTAAACTTATATCGTTATGTATTTGCCGTAAAATTTGTTTTGTCAAATCCACGATCCGAACTTTTTTGCATCATTAGAGAGAGATTCAAGATATTTAGCTCGGTTTCCTAGTATGGAGGTTGCATATTATAAAGGATTCGGTGTCCTTGGATAGAAATTTGAAGTTAAGAACATAGAAATATCTCGAACCACTCAGAATAGTAGGATTGCGACGGTAGGATCAGATGGTGTGATTTTTTATGGATACTTAAATTGCATACTTGGCATCCAATATCCCGGACGATCAGAACCGTTTTATATATTTCAGTGTATTTGGTACGATGCACGAACCGATACGGATAAGTAGAGAAATAATTTCGGGACTTGGAAAGATGAATATGGATTGGCTAGTGTGAACACACTTTGATTTTACGGTCAGGACGATCCATTTATCTTTCCGAACCAAGCGTTCCAAGTATATTACTCACAGTGCTTGAAACATCCGGGATGGAGTGTCATATACCGTTGGAAACCCAAGGATATTTACGATGTCCCAGAATTTGAGAATCGTATGAAGGACAGCGATGAGGATGAAGAAGAGAGAAGACTTAGAGTGCTCCGACCGTCTGTTTCAAAAGACGAGTTTTCTTCGGCTGATATAACGCCCCGCTTCCCGGTATACGGTGAAGGGGACGCGACTGGTCCGCTATGTATTTAGTGTGAAGTAAATACGCTAAGCGTATCTAAGCAATATAAAAGTAATCACAAGAGACAAGAGATATAAAAATAACAGCAACTTTATTTATTAACATTCTTTTGTACAATGCATGAAAAGGAAATACAACTGAAGTAAAAACGATGCCTAAACAATGGCATAACAGGAAATTAAAGGTACTGAATGGAAATGTACAATGTCTAGAGCTCGGGGTCTTCGAGGAACTGATCCAAGTCTTCACTGGTGGGCTCGATCACTGCTGTGTCCAGATCACCTGACGACATTCAAAGAAGAAAGAAATAGAATGTCGTCAGCGAACAGGTCGCTCGGTAAGTCCCAAAGTTAAGGGAGAAATAGAAAAGACAGAATAAGAATGTATCTTTTAAAGTTGTATAATATTGTAGAATATTGTGTTAACGATGTTGTTTGTAGCTTGATACAGAAGGATGCCAGTGTATACGAGAGGGGTCTCTATATGCTAGAGACCAGGGCAAACTGAAAGTACAAGGAACCGTTATGCCACGGTACAACAGCAACGGGATTCATGTTAGGTGTCTTAATCTTACTGTCTCGTGCCACTTTTAACACCATCCGTACCAATCTACCCCTTAAACCCCGTAGTGTTTTGATTGTATTGTTATATTGTATTGTATAAGTTGTATAGTTGGATGACTGACCGAAACCATGATATCAGTAACGGATGTAATGGATGTAAACTGGAATCATGTAAATGGAAAGTATATCCATGCTTTGGTTCAGTCAAGTTGAATAGATTGATAACTGGATTCATGGATTCGTGTGTTCATGTTGAATTGTAATATTGTACATTTATATGGTACTTGAATCATATTCAAGTCGGATTATGATCAGAATCAAACCCAAGTCAGACAGTAGAGATGTAAATCGAAGTCCTATATTTACTAGGGTCCTTAGGGTAATTTATAAAACTTGAGGGGGTTTTATGTAAAAAATACTTTTGTATAGTTTTCAAGATGCACCCCAAGTATTTATTATTCGTCTTTAGAGTTGTAATAAATATGGATTTTATATTGTGATATTTCTAGTGAAAATATCCTAATTTCATAAATAAAGGTATTTATTTGTAATATTGAATTATGTGGAATTTATGGTATTTTAGTGTAAAATTTGTTATTGTGATTTTTAGAAAAAGGTGGAATATTTATATCATAACAAAATAGATATTTTAATGATAACTATGCCTATATTTATACAAAATTAATTTTTATAAATATTTTATATTCTAAAAATCTCATTTTCTTAAAATGTCGTATTTTAAATCTTTCGAGACCGAATGCTCCTTGCGGAGGTCTGAATCTCGCACTACTAAGCCCGAGAATGTGCGATAAACCGCACCATCCCGAACAGGTTCCCCAAAATGGGTTGTAGCGGCGCTTTACAAAGATTTTATAAATACTAATTCTTTAGAAAACGGTTTTATAAAGTAAAAGGTATTTATTTGTAAAAATGTCAATTTTCCGTATTTTAGATTCTAGGATTTCCTAAGTCAACTAGTCTATTTCTAAATGGTCTAAACGACAGGTCGTTAGATGCCTCAAATCGTCTCTTCACCGCCAATTGTGGGCAGATAAGTACAAATGAGGAAAGGAGGGATCCGCTCACGAATCACCGTAAGACGGGCCTTTTAAAGTTACCTTTCTCACTTGCCTAGCCTAGACACCACAAAGTTAGGTTTAGATAAACGATCGATGTTCACAACTTATCGTGTTTTCCTAATAAGAGGTATTTATTTAAAAGTGTATCAAATCTAAAACTTTTAGGAATGGTTTTATTAAGAATATGGTATTTAAATGAAAATAATGTTTTATCGTATTCTAAGTTTTCAAGGTAGTGTGTTATGTTTGCATATGAGTGTGTGAGGAGGTAGGTCATTACCTCGTGATCTACTTTAACGTATAGCAATTTAAATGGGGTTAAAGGCGTATTGAAAGCATGTGGTATTTAAGTGAAAATACGATAGAATGGAAATAACTATCATTTTATGAATTTAACTTTGATCAATTTAGTTGTTTAGTGTTTAATAGTCAACATGATAGTGTTTAAACATAATTGAAATAATGAGAAGTGAAGTTTATAAGAAAACCGAATCGGAAATCGGATTTGTGCCGATTCCGTCGGGTTTGTAAATTCGTATTTTTTTAGAAAAGAAAAGAGAAGCTAGAAAGGGACTTATGGGTTTGGATAAACACGAGAGTGATAAGGAAGAAGAGGGTTCGCCGGTGCGTCGATTCGTCGCCGAGAGTTCCTAGCACGATCACCGGAACTTTGTCGTCGATTTTGTCGGGGCTTCGCCTTTCGCTCGTTTTCAAAGTACACAAGGTTTTCTTGAGATTTTGAGAGAGTGGGCTCAGAATTTTGGGATGAGAGGGTAGGAGGTAGGGGTGTATTTATAGGGTTAGGTTAGGGATAGGGTAGGTGTAGGGTTTTTAATTAAAATATGTAAAAAAAAATAGGAAAAATGTATTAAAAATGGATTGAATAAGAGTTATTGTGCTCTCTGGAAACGATCTGAGAAATTAAAGTGTGCAGGGGGGTAGGGGAGACCAAGGGGCTCATTTCCTCTGTTGATGACTCGGCCGTCCGGCCGAGTCCGGCCGGCGGCGCCGGCCCGAGTCGGCCGGTCCGCCGGCCGACTCGGCCGCTTGGGAGGTGGGGGGTCGCCGGGGTAGCTACTAGAACGTTTAACTTTTCATGGGTAGTGGGGTTTTTGTGAGAAAATACGTGTTGACTGTTGGTATTCCAGAAATTTTAAAACAAAATAATATTAAAAATAATGTGGGGAATGGGATTTGAACTCTGGTGACTTGGTTCAGCAGTGCAAGGTATTACCAATGAGCTACAAGCTCCTTGTAATTATGGTGTGAAATAAATACTTAAAGAGATATCAGCAATATTAAATACTCCAAGTATACTTTGAATTTAAATCAATTCTTTGTTCATTAAAAATGGAGTTGTTACAGCTGATCGTGAAGTTACATGGGTTAGAAATGATATCGATGATGAAATCGAAGTAGATATGTCTAATGCGTCTATGAAACGAAAAAGATTATCAGTAATGTTATATTATTATTTCACATTTCTACAATCTATACATATATTGCATGCATATGAAATGATTGTACTCTTATCTAGGTTTGATGACGACGCCCGGAGCAGCGAGGGGCAACAGGAGCACCAGCCGTGGCAGAGACAGAGCGGTTCTGTCGCCCGGGAAGCCGCGTAGAGAGCTCCAGAAGGCTGGTGTTACACCCCGATCGGTATCCCCTTCGGATGATTCCTTCCATGTGGAATTTGCCACACCTTCAGATATATTGCACACATATTCATTTTAAATGTAATATTATAAATATACACTCATATTTATTTCAAAATTACTTATATAGTCAATGTTTAATTGTCTGGCTGTTGGTAGTGCGTCCACATCAGAGGCAGAGGCCACTACCACACCTACAGGTATGTTTATATATCTTATAGTGCATGCATATTGATTTAAAATGTTATATCATAAATATACAGACATTCTTTTTGCTCTTAGATAATCATTTTTTGATTGTTTAGCTGTAGGTGGTGCCTCCACATCTCAGGTAGAGACCAACACCGCACCTGCAGATATATTTATATATTCTATATTGCATGCATATTGATTTAAAATATTATATTATAGATATACACATTTTTTTTCAATTACTTATATAATCTATTTTTAATTTTCTAATTATAGATGGTGTATCCACATCTGGCACAGAGGTCACTTCCGTACTCTCCGCTCAGTCTGCAGGTTAGTATAAATAAATATAAAATATTTATTCATTTTACATATTCTCTAAGAATAAACAGAAACTTCATGTAATTTTATCGACAATATTTATTTTCTAGTTGGAGGGGATGCGTCCATGTCCGGATCACCGGTTGTTCCTCACCGGAGGAATTATCGCCCCGCTCGTGCTGCTGCCCGGGCCCGGGCTCGTGCTGCTGTCGCCGGAGATATATATCGCACTTCAATTTTCGTTAATCCTTAATTTTTTAATACCGTTTTGTCTTAATATTGCTTGTCTTGATATTTCTTGTAGATGCAAGGCAGTCCCATCCCGAGAGGGGGACTCGAGGGCCGAATCAGTCCCAAAGGCTAAGGCCCGATAGAGCTAGGGCGAGGAACCATTACCCCTCTTCTTTACCCCCGATTATCGTTATACTGACGATTATGCCGAGGGGTTTGGCCGATATATAGGGGATGAGAGCCGCATCCAAAAGAAGTATCAACTTCACGTTAAGTGGGGCGATCAGCACCGACGCTCATTTGCCCGCTTCTGGATCAGTCTCAGATATTAATATATATTTTAATTTGACTTATCCAATAAATTTATTATTATTTAACACTTTTAATTTAAATACATTATTTTTTTTGTATTTGCAGTAGGATTACAACTTTCAGCCTTTACCCGACCCTGATCATCCGGACAGAGTGATCGATCTTCATGCTCTGTACCTGGGCCTCATGAAGAACATGCAATCTAAGGGTTGCACCGAGGAGCAGATGCGCCAGATTACGGCGATTATCAGAGGTGGATGAGCTGGACCGAGTTAGGGTAGCTTTATTTATATTTTTGAGGATGTATGTACTTATCTGATATATATTGTATATATTTTGGACAATATTGGTGGTTGTTTGCTTGTTCATGATGATTTAGATTGATATCATATTCTGTTTGTTTAATTTTTTTTTATATATTATGCGTGAGATGCTGATTATGAATATTTCTGTATTTGGTTATATGATGTATATATTATTGTCCGCGGGACGGGGAAAGAACGGGAAACCCCTTTTTATAAAAAAAACCCTGATATTTTGTCCCTATGGATTAATCCGTAGGGGCAACTGTTGTACCTATTAATCCGTAGGTGTAAGGTTTGCCTTACACATTTCGCCGTAGGGAAATTTTTTCAGAATATCTGATATTTTGTTCCTATGGACTCAATAACATGAGTAAAACTTGCTCCTACGAATTAATCCGTAGGGGCATTTATCAAGTCCTACGAATAAATCCGTAGGTACACGTATTTTAATTTATAAACCAATAAATTAAATAAAGATTACGTCCTTACAGAGTACTCCGTAGGGATAAATGTTCTCACGGAGTAAGGCATATGGGTAACTATTACTCCGTAGGGGCATGTTCAGGACGAAAACTTGCACCTACGGCCTTTGGACCTACGGAGGAATTTTATGTCCCTACGGATATATCTGTAGGGGCAGTGGTTTGTCCCTACGGTTAAATTCGTAGGTGCAAGCGATTACTATAGTAGTGAGAACTTTTACAGATTGAATCAAACCTAGAAAATGAACATGTAGCGAGAATCAAAATAAGGGAGGAATTGATGAAGGAAATGCTTTCATGCAAGAAATCGGCATGTAGGAAAGTAACACTAAAATTTTTTTAAGATTAAGAGGTAGGATAAATTAGCCACCCCCTCATAAATGGGAGACCACGGGCTCGATCTCGGGTCTCCCCTTAACACTAAACTTTTTGCAAAGAAGAAACCCAAACTCTGGGTTTACATGGTCACTAAACATCACCGTCATACACAAAAGCAGCTATAGATCCAACTAAATAACACCCCTTCCGTTTCGTAATAGAAGTTTTATTTGCCTTTGCACATCCAAATGTCATGTATATAAAATCCTTAAAAAATCCTTAATTTAACTAATCTTCGTTAATTCTCTTGAAACTCTCGTGTAAGCATAAAGAAAAAAAAAAGTTTGCGGCTTACAGCTGGGAATCCTACAGAGTTTTGGGCTGAAGTCCTATCTACCACCGTATAGCTCATCAACAGATCACCATTGGCGGTGATAGATAAGAAAATTCCCGAGGAAGTGTGGACCGGAAAGGTTGGACATTACATGCGGCTTCTTATATTTGGATACCCAGCTTATCTTCAGCAGAAGAGCGATAAGCTAGAACCGAGAGTTATGAAGTGTGTCCTACTTGGCTACGGAAGTGAAGCCAAAGGGTACAGGATGTGGTGTCCTGAGACTCAGAAGATAGTAATCAGACGGCATGTTATATTCTATGAGTCTACGATGGTTCGTAGAAAACAGACTCAATCAGATGGTGAAGAGCGTACAATTGCGCCACCAAGCGAGGTGGAGATTGACGTTCCGGTTCAGGATAAGAAGAGAGATGGGGTGATTAATACTTAGATTCAGGCGGAGGGTCTGATAGAGCCAAATGGTCCAGTACATACATAAGGGTGGAGATCTACACGAGTTAGGTATCCACTGATCAGACTTGGTTTTGAGGACATGATCGTAGTTGGTTTTGACGACGTAGCATCATATCCGTTGACTATTTTACACGAGAAACCGGCCAATTACAAAAAGGCTGTGCGGTCTTCCAATTTTCCTAATTGAAGAGTTGCAATAGAGGAGAAGATCGGGTCTTTTCATCAAAACAATACGTGGGATTTAATTTCTCTACCAGAGGGCAAGCACGCAATTGGCTGCAAGTGGGTATTCAAAGTTAAAGAGGGTTCGTCAAAAAACAGATGACATTAGATACAATACGAGATTGGTGGTTAAGGGTTTTGCAAATTGAATAAGTTGTTTTATGATTTGAAGCAATCTCCGAAACAGTGGTACAAATGATTTGATCAGTTTATGTTGGCGGTTGAGTACATAAGGAATACTAAAGATCGGTGCGTTTATGTGAGGCTACTAGACGATGGGTCCCGGATTTATCTTTTATCATATGTGTACGATATGTTGGTGGTATCACACAGCATGTCAGAGATCAATAGGTTGAAACAGCATTTGAGTCATGAGTTCGAAATGAAAGATTTGGGGACTGCGAAGAAGATACTTGGCATGGAGAGAGAGAGAGGAAGCGTGGTGAATTGCGTCTGCGATAGAAACAATATATCGAGAAAGTTCTCGTTCGATATGGGATGGAGAAAGCAAAGCCCGTGTCTACTCTTTTAGGGACACACTTCATATTTCGGCGAAATTATCATTAAGGCCAGATACGAACAGGGTGTACATGTATAGAGTGCCATATGCGAGTGCCGTAGACGGTTTGATGTATGCGATGGTTTGTATGTGTCCAGACATTGCACATGCAGTAGTGATGGCCAACCGATACATGGCTAATCCGGACAAGGAGCATTGGCAAACTATAAAGTGGATTTTGAGGTATTTAAGGGGTACTACATGGTTCGACTTGTATTCAGCAAAGACAATACAACTGATTGTATCATGACAGAGTATTGTGACTTGGGTTTTGCTGGTGATATGGACAGACGAAGATCGACGACATGTTACGTATTCATGTTGGACACTGGCACAGTGTCATGGAGATCGACGTTACAATCCATTGTCCCATCATCGACGACAGAAGCAGAGTTGATAGCCGCTACGGAGGATGTTAAGGAGGTTATATATTTGCGTGGATTGATGGGTGGTATAGGTATTCCACAGGATTTCACAGAGGTGTTTTGCAACAATCAGAATGCGATTCACTCGGCGGAGTATTAGGCTTATAGTTCGAGAGCTAAGAATATAAAGGTGAAAGATTTCCTTTTGGAGAACGAGAAGTAGATTATTTCGCTTACGAAAATTGATACCCATAAAAATTCGACGGACACATTTACGAAAGTGGTCTCAGTTTCCAAGTTTAAGTTTTGTTTGGACTTGATTTGCCTAGTTGCTTGATAAAGGATAGAGACGACGAATTACAGAATTCCAAGTTGTTTCTTGGAAGTATAGAGATTTTGCGAATTTGAATTAAGATGGAGATTGTTGAAATTGATTGCAAATTTCGAGTCCAAGATCAAGAGCCTAAAAGCCCAAGACTCGGAGGCACGTGCATGGTGTGTGCAAGTGCATCACGTGCGGAATGCGATACGTGCGGTTAGGCGTGCGCAAAAAACAGCTATAGGGTTTTGAATAAGAATATATTTTAAGAAGATTTAATTAATCTAATTAATTAAATTCTCAAACATATCTCTATTTAAACTAATTTATAAATTTTAATTTACTCTTATCTTTAATATATCTGTTCCCATATATATTAATTAATGCATATAAGCATTGGATATAAAAAGTCAACATAGCCTAGATTTATAATATCTGTGGCAGAGAACTCCAAAAATGCAGCGGAGCTGCTGCAGCCTTAATTAACAGATAGCCAAAGGAGGTGGTGGCCAATAAAATTAAATCCAAAGCTGTTTTAGATAGTGGTGGCGGCTGATTAATTGGGTATTTGGATGAGATCCAGAGGGCAGTAAGTTATCTTGTAATTCTTTGTTGAGTAGTGGAAGCTATTCGTCGTCGATTTGCAGAATTAAGTACAAGTGCGTACCGAACCTGAGTAATATCTTATGTCTTTTGCTTGGTGTGTTTTTTTTATTACTTATTGTTTTTGCGAAGTTGTTGCGTTTAATCTTTTTCATTAGTTCCAATTCACGCGTATCAATCATTCGATACGTACTTTGATGTTATTTTGCACAACGATATTATCATAAGTAACTATGTTGACACGGGTCTTTATGAAAAGCAATAGGAGAATCTAAATTCAAATCACGCTCTTAAGGAGGCAAAGATATGCCAAGATGGAGATTTAATATTTGGTTGTTCGAGCTGATTTCTTGTCTTGCTTGGAGTGAACTTGCATTTTTTTTCAGTATACTTTTCGATATGCATATTAATTAGCGGGGGTCAGCGAAAAAATTATTTTTCCTATTAGTCCCTGATGATCTAACAAAAATATTTTCAGACAAAGCATAAAGATGGATAGGTAAAATAAGAGTAGGGCAAAATAATGGTGCAATATGACATGCAAAGTGACATATTTTTTCCACGGGTAATATGTTCTACATCAATATTTTCTTTTTGAGTTTAGGAATAACCTAAGCATAATCCACGCATAGCACGAACATCAAGCTTATCACGAGAGACCTGGATAACATGTGAATAAAGCATAAACACCCAAACATGCAAATTAGAATTAAAACCGGAGGACTTCATGAATATACTAAGAAAGAGAGGATAAAGATTAAGCACTTTAGATTAATTTCATTCTCATTCGATTGACAAGAAAACAACTCGTTATAATAGCAAATGACCAATTAGAAAAACGGAGCTATCTAACACGCCACTGCACGTTGCGTTAGGCACCACACCCAACATGAGGCACTGGACGTGCTGTGAAGCACACCTTACCACATAACCAATATCCTTTCGGAACATAAATGGAAAACATAATTTCCCACGCAACTTCAAGGAGATGTCAATTTCCCAAGCGAGGACACCATTCTCCATAGAAAAAGAAATAAATGTTATATATATATATATATATATATATATATATATATATATATATATATATTGCATTGTCCGATCAAATTTTGTTGTTTTTTCTCAAAGTGAGTCTCCACCATTTTACAGTGATTTTTATAATTTTAGATAATTCATCTTTGCTTTTCATTAAATGATCAATGAAGTTAAAGGATGATCATCCACAAATATAATACAATATTGAAAACCATCTAGTAAAACATAATTGATGATGAGCTGTATTGGCGACCTTCCAGATCAGGACACGTGGCAGCTGACATGTCCCAGAACTCAGAAGAGAGGGCCCACAGGGGCCGATCAGGCCACCCTTGTACCCGACCTACAAGCACAAAGCTGGCTCACCTCAGGGCCCCCTGCAAATTGGCCTCCTCTGCTTCTCAGCTCGCCTCCGAGCTACCGCAGGACCAAGATACCTCGGCCCTCTCGCTCGTTCCCGAGCTCTCCCGCCGAGACCATTTTCCTCGGTCCCTCCGACCGACCAACTCCACCACTCACAGGCGTAACCGCCGTTCCGCAAATCTCGTCATGCTAAGATTCTCCGCCAGCAACATCCCATGTTTCACGCCATCACGATCCCCATTAATGGGCGATCCGCTCTTTACGCGGACGTGACGTCGGGAGCGTAACTGCCGGCGAGATTCTCACGCCTGCTGCTGCATGCCACCACCGCTATATAAACCCCCATCACAGAGGGGTCAAGTAAGCGATTCTTTACACTTTTACGCCGTTACTCTGCTCGGATCTCATCACTAACTTGAGCGTCGGAGGGTCCTTGGTGGTACCAAACCACCCCGGGACTTCTTTGCAGGTACTCGGCAACAACTTCCTCACCTCCTCTTTTCCTCCAACAACCCATTGAGACCCACACGTAACAAAAGATAATCAGCTAAGTTCACCGTGAGATCAACGGTAGACAACATCTGATGGAGGCCCGAAAAGGAGCTCCATCAGTTGGCGCCGTCTGTGAGAAGGAAACTCCACAAAAAAATAAAGTTGGCCTTCCGGTCTCCATCCACATGGTAAGCGATCATCCTGAAGATCCAGATACCAGCCACCGCCTCCCCCTCACCGGAGGCGCGGATGAACCCCCTCCGGCGACCGTCATCAACGCCCTCGCCGGCCGAATAAACTCGTACTCAAAGCACGACGACAAGAACGCCGTGCCGTCCCCGGACAATCTACCACAAGGAATTACCAGCGCCAAGCCACACAGAGAGAATCAAGCAGCCCATTCTCGACCCGACCCACAAAATAAATCGGAACAAGAATGGGGGGCTAAGGCAACCGCACAGCTTCACTGCCCGGTTATCCTTAGCAGGCCTCCTACGGCCCCTCCAACGCTAAAGATCATAGTCCTCCTTAGAGGCGGCTGAGCGGCTTCCCTGCTCGGCTATCCCTGGCCGGTAGCTTCCCTACTCGCAACGTCAGGGATCGAAGCCCTCGCCAAGAGGCAACCGCGCAGCTTCACTGCCCGGTTATCCTTAGCAGGCCTCCTACAACCCCTCCAACGCTAAGGATCAAACTCTTCCTTAGAGGCGGCCGAGCGGCTTCCCTGCTCGGCTAACCCTGGCCGGTAGCTTCCCTACTCGCAACGCCAGGGATCAAAGCCCTCGCCAAGAGGCAACCGCGCAGCTTCACTGCCCGGTTATCCTTAGCAGGCCTCCTACGGCTCCTCCACCGCTAAGGATCTAAGCCTTCCCAGAGGAAGTCGAGCCCGAGGATCCCTCGCTCGGCTATCCCTGGCGGGTAGCTTCCCTACCGCAACGCCAGGGATCAGAAAGCCCTTCTAGAGGCAGTCGAGCCCGAGGATCCCTCGCTCGGCTATCCTTCAGGACAAAAGCCTTCGCCAAGAGGCACCGGGCAGTAACCCTGCCCGGCCAAGGGTCCTTGGTAGGCTTCTTACAGCACTATAGCTCTTCCCGCGCCAAGAACCAAAGTCCTCCCAGAGGCAGTCGGGCCCTTGCTCGGCTATCCCCGGCTGGTAGCTTCCTACCACAACCGACAGGGATCAAAGTCCTCGCCAAGAGGCACTGGACAACAACCCTGCTCGGTCCCCGTCTTGAAGGATCAAAAGCCCTCGCAAGAGGCAACCGAACAGCTGTCCTGCTCGTTCATCTCCGGCTGGTAGCTCCCTGCCCATGACGCCAGGGATCGAAGCCCTCGCAAGAGGAAACCGAGCGGCTACCCCACTCGGTCATCCCAGGCTGGTGGTTGCCTACCCACGACGCCAGAGATCAAAACCCTCGCCAAGAGGCAACTGCGCAGCTTCACTGCCTAGCCATCCGTAGCAGTCCTCTCACGGCCCTTCCGGCACTAAAGGTCAAACCCTCGGAAAGAGGCACCGAGCAGCTACCCTGCTCGGCCATCCTTAGCGGGCATCCTCTTGCCCATCAGATGCTGAGGATCTCAAGCCCCCATCGTGAGGCTGCCAAGTTCCTTCCTGCTCGGCGCATCCCAGCGGGCATCCTCCTGCCCATCAGACGCTGAGGATCTCAAGCCCTCACCGCGAGGCCGCCGAGTTCCTTCTGCTCGGCGCATCCCCAGCGGGCATCCTCCTGCCCATCAGACGCTGATGGTCTGAAGCCCTCATCACGAGGCCGCCGAGTTCCTTCTGCTCGGCGCATCCCCAGCGGGCATCCTCCTGCCCATCAGACGCTGAGGATCTCAAGCCCTCACCGCGAGGACGCTGAGTTCCTTCTGCTCGGCGCATCCCCAGCGGGCATCCTCCTGCCCATCAGACGCTGAGGATCTCAAGCCCTCACCGCGAGGCCGTCGAGTTCCTTCTGCTCGGCGCATCCCCAGCGGGCATCCTCCTGCTCATCAGTCGTTGATGGTCTGAAGCCCTCATCGCGAGGCCGCTGAGTTCCTTCTGCTCGGCGCATCCCCAACGGACATCCTCCTGCCCATCAGACGCTGAGGATCTCAAGCCCTCACCGCGAGGCCGCTGAGTTCCTTCTTCTCGGCGCATCCCCAATGGGCATCCTCCTGCCCATCAGACGCTGAGGATCTTAAGCCCTCACCGCGAGGCCGCCGAGTTCCTTCTTCTTGGCGCATCCCCAGCGGGCATCCTCCTGCCCATTAGACGCTGATGGTCCGAAGCCCTCATCACGAGGCCGCCGAGTTCCTTCCTGCTCAGGGCATCCTCCTGCCCATCAGATGCTGAGGATCTCAAGCCCTCATCGTGAGGCCGCCGAGTTCCTTCCTTCTCGGCGCATCCCAGCGGGCATCCTCCTGCCCATCAGACGTTGATGGTCTGAAGCCTTCATCGCGAGGCCACCGAGTTCCTTCCTGCTCGGCGCATCCCCAGCGGGCGTCCTCCTGGCCATCAAACGCTGAGGGTCTGAAGCCCTCTTCGCGAGGCCGCCGAGCCCCTTCCTACTCGGCGCATCCCGGCGGGTAGCTTCCTACCCAACAAAGACAAGGATCAAAGTCCTTCCAGACTCGACTACCCATGGCCGGTAGCTTCCCTACTCGCAACGCCAGGAGTCAAGACCCTCGCCAAGATCAATCGAGCAGCTTCCCTACTCGGTCATCCCCAGCAGGCATCCTCCTGCCCAATAGACGCTGCGGGTTTGTAGCCCTCATAACGAGGCCACTGAGCCCATCACATGCAGCGGATCCGAATCCCCAACGAGAGACATCAGGTTTATCCAAGTCTGAGTAATCCCCCCTCGACTTCGGGGCCATGGAGATGCCTCCTTCTCAGCAGCGCTTGGCACACTCGGCAAGTGATCGAAATCAACTAGACGACCGATCTCTCCACATGTCACGCCCATACTGGGCTGCGCCCCATCAGTCCACAGGCCTGCATACGTCGCGTCGGCCAACCGACGTTTAACACGAAGACAGTCGCTTTAGTGACAGGATGCACAAACCGGCGCACTTTCCTTAAATGCAGAGATTTCGCCCTGATTCGCTGGCAGAAAAGGCAGCTGACAGCTCGGGGACGCGTCCTGACGAAATCTTAGGAGGGAGCTCTCCCCGGGCGGCCTGGCAGTCCACTCTTGGCCCGACCCGCCAGCTGGTCAGGACAAGAGTGGGGGGCTAATGATGATGCTCTATATTGGCGACCTTCCAGATCAGGACACGTGGCAGATGACGTGTCTCAGTACTCAGAAAAGAGGGCCCACAGGGGCCGATCAGGCCACCCCTGTACCCGACCTACAAGCACAAAACTGGCTCACCTCAGGCCCCCCTGCAAATTGGCCTCCTCGGCTTCTCAGCTCGCCTCCGAGCTACCGCAGGACCAAGATCACTCGGCCCTCTCGCTCGTTCCCGAGCTCTCCCGCCGAGACCATCTTCCTCGGTCCCTCCGACCGACCAACTCCACCACTCACAGGCATAACCACCGCTCCGCAAATCTCGCCATGCGCAGATTCTTCGCCAGCAACATCCCACGTTCCATGCCATCATGATCCTCATTAATGGGGGATCCGCTCTTTACACGAGCGTGACGTCGGGAGCGTAACTTCCGGCGAGATTCTCGCGCCTGCTGCTGCATACCACCACCGTTATATAAACCCCCATCACAGAGGGATCAAGTAAGCGATTCTTTACACTTTTACGCCGTTACTCTCATCGGATCTCATCACTAACTTGATTGCCGGAGGGTCCTTGGTGGTACCAAACCACCCCGGGACTTCTTTGCAGGTACTCGGCAACAACTTCCTCACCTCCCCTCTTCCTCCAACAACCCATTGAGACCCATACGCAACAAAGGATAATCAACTAAGTTCACCGTGAGATCAACGGAAGACAACATCTGACGGAGGCCCGAAAAGGAGCTCCATCAATAATGAAAAAGTCTCCAAACATTAAAATGAACAAGAACAAATAAACGCGAAGATCTTTTATTTTGAGAAGGAAATATAGTTTTAAACTGTTTTGATAATTGAAAAACTTCATATTTTAGTGACCAGGAGAGATCTTAGTAAAAGAGATTTGGATATAAAAATTTCGGTGAGTAGAAAGAAAGATGACCTAGTATAACCTGCCAAAGTGTAATCTGGACGAATAATTCTTCGCTAAATTCACTATTATCGGAGACAAAACTGTTGAAGTTTGACTTGTATTCTCGACCCCGTGTATGTGAGACGGCTCAAGACAATATTGAGCCGGATCACAAGTCATTCAGAATCTTTATTTGTTATATGTTTGTATGAGCCGGCTCATACAAACAAAGAACAAATCTTCTTGAGCCGGTTCAAACCATCTCAGGCCGAATTCTAGGCTGTTTTGGCGAAAATTGTTTTTAGAGATTTATTTGGAAGATATTTGAAAATTTGTTTAGAGATTTTATGAGATCTAAATTAGTTAAATTAGGTGTTCTAGCAGGAATAGATTTAGACAGAAGTTTTTGTAGGAAGAGAGATTTTGTAATTCGTATTGAAATTTGAATAAAGAAAAGAAGTTGAATGCAATTCTTGCATTTGATTATGCCTTTTATTTTATTTTTTTCTTCTAAAAAATTTTGTATTTGTTTTCTGAATTGTTTGGGACCTAAAAATCCTAACAATTAGTATCAGAGCTTGGTTGAGAGAAGAACGACGAAAATGAAGACAACTCAAATCGCAACAAAGATAGTGTGTTCGAGTAGCAAAAATTAGTCGATATGAAAGCCGTGAATGGAGGATATGTTGTGCCTCAAAAATTTAGATGTGCCTTTTTATGGGATTAGCGCCAAACCAGAGAAGATGTCCCATAAAAATTGGGTGGGGATGGATTAAAAAACAATGAGTCTTATTCGCGGATGAATAGAAAATTCAGTGTTCCACCATGTATCGTCAGAAAGCAATGCATAAATTTTATGGAAGAAATTGACAAATCTTTATGAGAGAAAAACGGCTACGAATAAGGCTTTTCTAATGAGAGAATTGATGAATTTGAAATTCCAAGAAGATTCCTCAATAACGGAGCACTTAAACGAAATTAAGAATATTATGAATCAACTTGCATCCATGAAGATGCCGATTAAAAACGAGATGCAAGCACTTATCGTATTGAGTTCACTTTCGAGCAGTTGAGAAACTCTGATAGTTTCTTTGAGCAATTCGACTTCTGACGGAGTTATTTATATAAGCGCAGTAAAAAACTGTCTACTAAATGAAGAATTAAGAAGAAAATTATCAAGTAGATCATCTGATTCATCTGCGCTTATTACAAGAGAAGGTCCGAAGTAGAGGAAGGAACAAAGCAACTATGGAAGAAATCAGAACTCGTGGCTTGCAAGAGATGTTTTGAAGATAACATGTCATTACTGCAACAAGATGAGTCACTATATGTCTGATTGCCCCAAGATGAAAGAGAACTTAGATGATCTGAAGAGACATAGAGTGGACGAGCAAGTGAACGTGGCCTACGATATCAAGATAGATCGCGGTTTGCTTATGAATAGTGGTGAAAAAGTCAAGAAGGAAGAAATGTGATACATGGATTCGGAAGCATCCTTTCACGTATGTTCAAATAAAAAGTTGCCACGCCCCGCTTTCTAAAATAAGGAATACAAGGGATGAATATGGCAGCCATACTCCTACGGTCAAGGAATAATCCCACCATAGTCATACTTCGGTTTCTAGCATTGAATGGTAAGCAATAAACACAGTATAATTATTCAAATGAAAGAAAAAACTAGCCAAATGAAATATAATGTCTTTATTGAACGCAGGAAAGACGATAACTCCGAGTCACTGTCTAAATTCCCGCGATCACTTAAGGCAGGTCTTGTTCCTGTGTGGGGTCCACTTCATTCACTGAGCATGCACACTCAGGTCGTCAGGACGACACAATATAGCAATATATATAATATTTGCAATGATAAGCAAGAAAGAACGGCATAAAATGGCAACATGAAAATATGGAATATCAAATATATCTGAATAGTATAGTATGTGCATCATATCAGTAATCAAGGAAATATGTATGCCGCTATTTGTCAGTCACTAAGTCAATTGAAATTGATAGGTGGAAAAGAAAGATCGTGTTTAACAAGGGCCTCGTGCTTGCCCGAGACTACGGTCCGATGTTGCCCAGGATATAACCCTGCAGCCGTACCGCTAGACCTATATATATGTGTCAAACAAATCCTTGTCACGCCCCGCTTCCCAAAATACATGAATACGACACGCGACAGAGCTAACTATGCTACTTATGGCGATAAAAAATACCTCCATAGTCACATTACGGCTGCCAATCAAGAATATTAAATAAAATCTAACTAACGCATATCCATCTGCCACGGTAAATAAAAGTCAAGAAATGCATATAGCGGAAACGAATAAAGATCCAATAAAGAATAATATCTGAATCACGTCCCATATGAGATCACACCGATAAAATTTAACAACGGAAATAAAATAAACTAAGTATCTTTAAAACTAATCATCTATCTCCTCACTGCTCGGCTTGCTTGTTAAAATACTCCGGACCTTCCTGCGACAAAGTCAAAAGAACTGGGACATGCAAAACCCAAACGTCAGTGCGTCATAAATATCAAAATAATAGTAACAATCAGAATATGATGCTATGATTAAACATGAGTATAAATAATAACCACAGGTATAAACAGTAAGCTATAGGTATGTGATGTGTATCCTAAACTCTACACTTCTAGATTATCTATTTTACAAGTCTTTAAACTCAATTAATGAAATCGTCGATATAACTCAATAGTATCCCGTGCGTGCCCGGGACCACGGTCAAAACCCTCAGGGCTGAATCCGAGACATGCCACTAAGCAGTAAAAACAGTGTATCATGTACAAACGAATGATGTTAGCATCATCATTCTGGGGCCGAATCTCGTATCGACTGATCAGTCTCTGGAAAGTATCGAACTGTTGAGTTAGAAGTCAGGTTTCATTATTGATTTCCCCTTACCCCCGGGTTTTGTGTTCAAGTCAGGTATTGATGATATCAATCTAATACTAACACAGGATCAAGAAGGTACATATCTTGTCTATCTAGACAACAAATCACGTCCATCCGGACCACAAGTCAGGATTGTCGAAATTAGTAAAAATCCAAGTAACAGATCTAGTAATATCTTGTGAACATGTTAGGCAATGTATATTAAACGAGATAAATACTAGATGGAAAACCGTAACCAATTATCTAAATACAGTAAACACGACTAATGCCCATGACACACACACACACACTAATCATTTTACGTCTGCTATAAAGTATACCGCAATCTACATAAAGATTACTGAACTGATATAACATTATAATAATATTATGATGAACCGGCATGCAACTAGATAAAACCGTTATCGGTATGAATACAGATTGATGCTATAAAACTGTAGATTGATAATACTTGTTAAATATTAAAATACATGTATTATAATTAATTATATAAATATTGCTATAAGCAAAGTAGCATGTTGCAAGTTTAGAAACTTGCCTAATTGAGATCTCACGACGAAAATACGGATATCACATTCCGAACACCGAATAATGTCACAATGCAAAACCCAACGTACGTAAAACTTGGCCTGAACTGAGCAACTGCTTATGTGGTGACTTGAGTAGACAACGACGGTGACTGGAGTCGTCTGGGTCATGCTCGTCGGCGGTAACCAACTCCAACGAAGCGAGAAAAAAAAAGAAGAAAGAAGAAGAAGATGGGGCTGTTGTGTTCTGGAGTTTTAGCGTAGATGGGGAAGAGGAGGAAGTTGGTCGGTGACGGGGAGATGGGTACGAGGTCGACGACGGGGTCGAAGAGATGAGGAGGTTGGATTGGTCGGCGGTAAAGAAGAGAGAAGGAAAGAAGAAGAAGAAGTCGGGGATGAGGGCTCTGGGTCACGTCGAGGGTGAGGAGAGGATATGGTAGGGTCGTCGATGAAGAGATAGGGCGTCAACGACGACGGGGTCGGGAAAACGAAGAGATGAGGTGATCGGAGAAGAAAATAAAAAGAAGAAAAGAAAGAGAAGGTGATACCGGCAGTGGGTTAGGTGGTGAAAGGAGGGCTGGCGATGAGGAGAGGGAAAGAGTGATGAGGATGGTGGTGGTGATCGAGTTCAGACGGCGAAGCCGACGAGGGAGATGGAGGTGGGTTCTCGGGTCGTGGAGTCGACTCGGGTAAGGCCTCAAAAACGGAGGAGGAAGGTGACAACGGGGTGGTGAAGAGGAGGTAAAGGTGAAAAAGTGGTGTCGGCGACGAGGTGGGGACGACGGCGAGGTGTTTTGCACGGGTTAGGGTTCAGTGACGAAGAAGAAAAGAATGGGAGCAGAGAGATGGGGATGGGAAGAGAGGGAGAGTTTTATAAAAACTAAATTTATTAATATATATATATATATATATATATATATATATATATATATATATATATATATATATATATATATATATAACAGTTAGGAATATAGGTATAAGAATATTAAGTAATATATTATAAATATTTTGTAGGATTTTTACAGATAATACTAGATCACTCCAAATATTACCCGTATCTATTCAAAAATGTAGTTTTTAAATATAGAGAACATACGTAAGAATTTTAACCATAATGCAATTATCTATAATTAAATACATATACCCCTAATAAAATCTACGTAAATATTCGCAAGAATTTTTAATTATTTTGTTGTCCATACTTTAGGATATGAATATACTAGATAAGGGAAACAAACAATTATGAGGTGATATGTCATGCAAAATTAAATAGTAAAATTATATTATTTGTTTATATCTTGTATTATAAGAGATATGTAAAGATTAAAATATTATATATATATATATATAGTCTCAATTCACATGGATACATTGTACTAGCAAATATTTGATATAATCTCGCACCATATCGGGTTTCAAATATGCGGGTTGGGTCGGATAAAGACCACCACTCCTTGAATCGTTCGCAACCCAATCGCAAAAGAATAAAAGGGTGTTAAAGTAAGATTTGAAACACCAAATTTTATTGTATAAACGTTCTACGGTGTTACATTATATCCAACTACAAAAGAATTTCATCCTCGAAATTCAAGGAACAGGAAAAAAGACAAAAAAAATACGGATCTGAGTAAAGAGGTGTGGAAACTTCTGTCGAGTCTCGTCTTCACATTCCTAAGTAGATTCTCTATGCGAACGATTCCCCCACGAAATGAGTACTAGTTGAATTACTTTATTCTTGAGGACCATTTCTCGTCGATCCACAATAACCATTGGTTACTCTTCATACGTTAAATCTTCTCTTACTTTCGGTTCCGAGTGATTTAGGACGTGCGTCTCATCTCGAACATACTTGCGGAGTTGAGATACATGAAACACGTCATAAACACCCGCCAAGGATGGTGGTAAAGCCAATTAATAATTTACCTCTCCAACACGCTCGATGATATCGAAGGGCTCCACGAATCGAGAACTAAGCTTGCCTCGACTACAAAATTGGATTACTCCTCTAGTCGGTGATATCTTCAAGAACACAAGATCACCAACCGCGAACTCCAAAGGTTTTCTTCCAGTATCAGTCCAAATTTTTTATCGATCCTGTGCCACATTTATATGATTTCGGATCACGTTAACTTTCTCCACTGTTTTCATAATTAGATCCGGTCCCAACAATCTTTTTTCTTCAACATCGTCCCAACAGAAAGGCAAGCGACACTTACGACCGTATAATGCTTCGAATGGAGCTATCTGTATAGTCGCCTGAAAACTGTTATTGTATGAAAACTCCACTAAATGCAAATTATCTTCCCACGCACCCTTGAAATCTAACATGCACGCTCTCAACGTATCTTCAAGAGTTTGGATCGTTCTTTCAGACTGGTCATCTGTCTGTGGATGATAGGTCGTGCTAAACTTCAAACGAATTCCCAAACTTTCCTGTGGACTTTTCCAAAAATGTGATAGAAATCGAGTATCACGATCAGAAATGATGCTCACGGGTACCCCATGCAATCTCACAATCTCCTGCATATACCGCTCTGCCAAAGTCTCCGTCGACTAACCAACACGAAAAGGTATGAAATGAGCTGCCTTGGTCAATTGATCGACAATTACCCAAACTATGTTATTTCCTTTTGTACTCCGTGGTAATGCTGTCACAAAATATATGGTTATATGTTTCCACTTCCATTGAGGAATCAGAAGTGGTTGCAACAAACCAGCTACCCTTTGATGTCTAGCCTTGACTTGCTGACATACCAAACACTTCGATACGTAATGAGCAATCTCCCTTTTCATGCCTTCCTGTCAGTGGATGTTGCACACTCTCACAACACTTGTGAGGAGGCAGAAGCGATAAACAAAAATTTATTGCATGCAACACCCACATAAACCAAGATCCTGTGCTTAAACCTTAACTAGCAAAACTATCTAGAGATCTTATCTACTATGATAGTGTTATACCTATGGAACCGGTCCTTCGGGTCTTTGTTTGGATGTGACTCCTAGGCTCCTTGTGGTCCCAAAGAACTCGATCTCCGGCCACCTCAAGATCCAAGATGATCCACCCGAGAGCTATCGAACAAGCTACAAACTCTTCACAAAAGTTTAACTAAGATACCAAATGTGCTATAAGTGATCACTTGGATGATGTAGAGATTAAGTATTGGATTAATATGTCTCTTGACCTGTGATTCACAACTCGTGTGAGTGATTTAGGTCAAGAGGTAGATGGAGGAGATAATGAGGAGAGAGAAGGTGAATGTGATGAATGAAAAAATCAAGCATGGAAAACTAATGATATGTCTAAAAGAAAAATAATTGAAGCATGTATTATTTTTCTCCAAAATAATGCACCATGCTTCAATAGTAACTCCAAATGAATATAAAATGAATTTAGCCATACCATCACCCATGCTTAGACTTTCTCCAAATTCCACCTCATTGTTTTATTTTCACAAAATAAAAACTCATTTATGAGGTGTCTCCTTCTAGAATGTATTCTTGTAACAATTACAAGAATACCCCTCACCATATACCGTACAAGAATACCCGTATCCGAATTCTGAAAAATACGAATACAAATAATCCAATAATATAATACCGGTATGCGGCTTAAACCAAAGTCTACCAGTATTAACCTTCCGATCATTATTCCTGTAACCATTACACGAATATGATCGAAACCCTGCCGTAATAACTTACGGTCTCTACATCTTTTTCCTGAACCAAAGAACCCTCTGTGTGGGACTCTAAAGACTCGACAGTACGCTGGTAGTGGATTTAACCACAAGCATGTCAGCGACATTAGCTGTGCGTAACAGCTACCCAGGTACATGATGAAAAGGTGGCCGACGAGCGAACTCATTACAACCCTAACGATCCTGTAAGCAACACTTACCGTACAGTCCGGTCTTTTCGTCTGATACGTCGCATATGAAGTGTAGGGGTGGTAAATGTCAGACCCCGGTAATTTTATAAGTCATGTTGATTTACGGCCCATAACGGTTCAAGAAACTACTGATAACTCTTATCAGTAAATCTCGAGAACCCTGGCCGGGGATTTGCTGTTATGGCCGATCAAGTATCGCGCGACATCAACTCCCTATATCGGGAGAGACGAAACCCCTTCTATCGCTCGCTGCCTCCATGCGATTCGGGACTGTACCCAAAATCCACATGTTTGCACGACTCAGTAGAGCCGTGGTAGGGAGGAAATCAAAGCACAGTGGGAATCACATAAGACACTATGACGATCTCGGGTCTATAGACTAACCTGTACAAGTGTCACCAGAGAACTGCTATCTGACAATAGGTATATATACCATCTAGGAGTTCTCGGCGAATCCTATTCGGTGTACTCATTCTCCAATGAGCACCTGTGTGCAATCTTTGATGTCAAACACCAATAGTTGTGGGATCAACCATCGCCCCCAGGGTCAAGAAACGTACACACTAGTCTACTCTGGTAATATCGATGCCCTATCTCGATATACCCTCGACTAGGAACTATTAAAGGATATGCTTATAGACTGCCCAGGCCCCACTAGTATGATCTACATCATAATCCTGGAAGTCAAGCATAATCCTAAGGGCTTCATCAACATGTATATAAAGATATGAAATACAACACATCACACGTTAAGATAAAGATAAACTAGATAACATACTATCATTTCGAGCAAAAATTGTTTCTGTACATATATATGCCCAATATCCAATACAATACAGGCCTCCAGGGCATACATATCGAACAATCTCCCACTTGCACTAAGGCTTGTTGTTGGTGCAATAAGTACCCACTGTCCACACTGGTTCTACCCAATGTCCACACTAGAACCAGTTGCTGGCGTACCGCATGCCCAACAGTTCGAACAGTTTCTCAAACTGGACTTGAGGGGTGACCTTGGTGAATGGATCTGCTGTGTTGTCTTTCGTGTCTACTCTTCGTACCTCGATGTTCTGGCGATCCACTATCTCCCTGATGAGGTGATACCGCCTCAAGATATGTCTGGATTTCTGATGGGACCGCGGTTCCTTTGCCAAAGCCATGTCTCCATTATTATCGCAATACAGAGGTATTGGATTAGCAATGGATGGAACCACCTGAAGTTCAGAAATGAACTTTCTCATCCAGACTGCCTCTATTGCGGCATCATTAGCAGCAATATACTCAGCTTCTATCATAGAGTCAACGACGGTATCTTGCTTGGAACTCTTCCAACATACCGTCCCTCCATTTAGGGTAAATACAAACTCTGAGATGGACTTACTATCATCCTTGTCGCTTTGGAAGCTGGAGTCGGTAAAGACCTCCATTTGGAGATCTCCATTACCATACACCAAAAACATTTCTTTAGTTCTTCTCAAGTACTTTAGATTGTTCTTCACAGCAGTCCAGTGTTTCTCTCTTGGATTGGATTGATACCTGCTTGCGGCACTCAGTGCATAAGTTACATTTAGGTGAGTACACAACATCGCATACATTATAGATCTTACCGCCGAAGCGTAAGGTATAATACTCATGCGAGCCCTCTCCTCATCAGTCTTTGAAGACATCTCTTTAGAGATGGTGATCCTGTCACAAGCAGGTAAATTACATCGCTTGGAATCTTCCATACTAAATCTATTTAGTATGGTGTCAATGTATCTCGATTAGGACAATCCCAATAATTTCTTAGATCTATCTCTATAGATATTAATCCCCAGAATGTACAAGGCATTACCCATGTCTTTCATGGAGAACCTCTGTGATAAGAATAGTTTGACCGATTGTAGCATAGGAACATTATTTCTTATCAAGAGAATGGCGTCCACGTACAATACGAGGAATGTAACAGTACTCTTTACAATACTTTTATAAATACATAGTTCATCTACATTTTTGATAAAACTAAACTCTTTGATTGTATCATCAAAGAAGATGTTCCAACTCCATGATGCCTGCTTTAATCCATAGATGGATTTAAGAAACCTGCATGCTTTTCCGCTGCTCCCACTATCAATGAAGCCTTCTGGCTGATCCATAAAAATGCATTCTTCTAAATCACCATTTAGAAATGCTGTTTTAACATCCATCTGCCAGATCTCATAGTCATAGTAAGCAGCTATAGCAAGCAGGATCCGAATGGATTTGAGCATCGCGACTGGTGAAAAGGTTTTATCATAGTCCAAGCTTGGTCTTTGATGAAATCCTTTTGCGACCAACCTAGCTTTATAGGTCTCCACCTGACCATCCATACCGATCTGTCTCTTAAAGATCCATTTGCACCCTATGGGTTTTACTCTAGGAGGTGCAACCTCCAAAGTCCATACTTTATTGGTGTGCATGGATTCCATTTCGGATCTCATGGCATCCAGCCACTTCACTGAGTCGCCACTCGTGATAGCTTGCTGCAAACTAGTAGGGCCATCATCATCCATGATGCAATCTTCTCTATCATCATAAATTAGAAAACCGTAGTATCTATCAGGTGGGCGAGAAGTCCTACTAGATCTACGGAGTGGCTGATATTCGTCAGGTTCTATTGAAACCTCAGGTTCAACCAAATTATCGGTAATTGTTTGTGTATCTGAAATTTCTTCCAGTTCTACCGCATTACCAACAGTATCATTTGTAAAAAAATCATTTTCTAAAAATGTGGCATACTGAGAAACAAACACCCTTTGTTCCTCTTTGTGGTAGAAAAGATATCCATACGAGAGTTTTGGATATCCCATAAATTTATACAAAACTGATCGTGTCTCGAGTTTGTCCGGATTCTGCTTTTTCACATGAGCCGGACAACCCCATATCCTAACTCGTTTAAGAGATGGTCTCTTCCCATACCATATCTCGTATGGAGTGGTTGACACGGTTTTGGTCGGAACCCTATTCAATAGATAAATCGCAGTCTCCAATGCGTGCCCCCATAATGAAAGTGGTAACTCAGTATCACTCATCATTGATCGTACCATATCTAACAGGGTACGATTCCTCCATTCCAACACACCGTTGTGCTGTGGTGTGTACGGAGGAATGAGCTGAGAGAGAATCACATTCTCATTTAGGAAATCTAGAAACTCTGAGCTTAGATACTCACCTCCTCGATCCGATCGAAGTTTCTTGATACTCAAGTATGTTTGTTTTTCTACTTCAGATTTATACTTCTTGAACTTTTCGAAGGCTTCAGACTTATGTTTCAATAAGAACATGTGTCCGAATCTCGAGAAATCATCAGTTAAAATTATGAAGTAGGAAAAACCATCTCTCGCATGTGTAGACATTGGTCCACATACATCACTATGTATGAGGCCTAAAAGTTCAGTAGCTCGCTCTCCGTGTCCAGTAAATAGAGTTTTGGTCATTTTACCTTTGATACAAGACTGGCAAGTCGCATAAGATTTATATTCAAACGAGTTTAAATATCCATCTTTATGTAGCTTGGTTAGTCTTGTTTCGTTAATATGACCAAATCTACAATGCCAAATGAAAGCTTTATTTATGTCTGAAACCTTTCTTCTGTTTGTGTGTTGTATATTGAAAACTGTGTGATGGTTTAGGACGTATATCCCGTTATTTAATGTACTAGACCCAATCAACTCTTGATTAAGGTTAATGTTCATAACATTAGATTGTAATACAAAATTATATCCAGCATTGTCGAACAACGATACAAATATAATATTACATAACTTTGAAGGTACAAAATAACATGGGTTCAAAACCAATATATAACCCGACGGCAAACCAAGGTGATACGCTCCCACTGCTACAACATGTACAGAGAAACCATCCCCAACCCGGAGAGTGTGCTCACCTTTCTTCAAAAACCTGCTATTTCTCAGCCCCTGCACACAATTGCAGATGTGAGATCCTGACCCAGTATCTAATACCCAGGAAGTAGAGTTAATTGAAAAACAGTTTTCTGTTACAAATACACCTGAAGTGGAAGCATCACCATGTTTCTTCTTCTTGAGGCCGGCCAGGTATCCAACGCAGTTTCTCTTCCAGTGCCCAGTCTGGTAGCAGTGGAAGCATTCTCCTCGTCCTGTCGCAGCAGCCCCTATCCTGTCCTTTCCTGGTGCCTTTTTCACTCCTCTTCTCGGCTTGATAGGATTTTTCTTCTTCTTTCCCTTGGCCTTGGCTTTCGGGGCGGAAGAGGAAGATGACCCAGCAATTAGAGTGGGAGTTTTCGCTACCTTTAGCGTGCTCTCTTCACTTCTCAACATATTAAGGAGTTCAGGCAATGACTTCTCTATGTTGTGCATGTTAAAGTTTACAATAAACTAAGCAAAGGCAGGGGAAGGGACTGTAGAACAATATCAACATACTGTTCATTCTCCATGGTCCAACCCAGGTCCTCTAGTTCTTCGATAAGTCCAATCATCTTCAATACATAGTCACCTACAGACGTGCCAACAGTCATCCACATCTGAAACAACTTTCGAGATGTCTCGTATCGGAGAGTACGAGATTGCTCTCCATACAACTCCTTTGTATGGAGAAAGATGGATTGTACATCCATATTCTCGTACTGCTTCTGATATTCATTGTTCACAGAAGCAAGCGCGAGGCACTTGACTGTTGCACAGTCTATATCCCATGTTTTGAGGATTTCTTTATCCGCAACTGAAGAATCATGGCCTGGGTTAGGAGGGGCTGGAGTAGTCAGGACTTATCCGACCTTATCATAGGTCAGGGCAATAATTACGTTCCTCAGCCAATCTTTGTAATTCAGTCCTGTGAGTTTATTTTTGTCTAATAAAAGCTTAAGTCCCGTCATAAGAATCTGCCATTAGGAGAGAGAAAAGAAGACACTCAGCGATTGCTCTTGCATGATTAGATTGGTTATTAATCTTATCTAATCGATGTCTCCCACTGCTTTTAATCAAAATTTGCTTCAAACCTTAAAAAGAAAATTAGCCAGGATTAATTGCAATCTACAAGTTCGCTAACCGGTCAGCCAGGCCAGTATCGGTACTCCGAGGGAGGTTCCCCGTGCTTTCGCACGGATCTAATTAAAATAAACCTCGTTTTCCTAGAGGCATAACCCCGTTGACATCTTTCTAGACACCTACTGGATTAGCTAATTGTAAAGTGCAAAACTCTTCCGGGAGTAACTTTTACTCACAGTGGGATCGGGATCCAACTATCAAATAGAAGGTATGCAATCTAATTGCAAATTTCAACTCTTGAAATTCCCGATATGATTTTTACCCCTAGTGTCTTATGATCTTAATTATGGTCAGCAAATCATAAGCACTAGTCAAGTTCTACCCGCCATTTCGTGATTGATTTAGACCCAACCGCATGACCCTTAACTATGGTCAACAAAATCATACGAATGTCGATCGCATCAAATGCTTTGTAGGAAGACATCACTTAGCTACCGTACACCATGCCTTAACTATAGTCAACAAACGTGGCACGAATAATAAGTACTCTGCTTCCTAAAATGGTGGAGGGCAACGGATGGTTTTTATGAAAACCCTTAATGTTTTGAACTTCATATCGTTATAGAATCTAGTGAAAAGAGTGGTTTAAGCTCTAGGTTTAAAAGTCGAATGGTTTTGAAGTATCTTTCTAATTTTGTTAAAGAGGTTACTGTTCATATCATAATTTTGCATTATTATATTCCCCATTCTTATTCATTTTACAAATAAACAGGTGCTTTTGATCCATGTCTGCTAAATAGTTGCAGGTTACAGGTTCTCGGAAGAAAAACAGTGAAAACGATGAAAAGACGATACAAAAGTGAGACTACGACCAACAAATGGAAGAATCTTGATCAAGCCTACAGTTTGAGAATAAACGAAGACAAATGAACAAGTTCACAAAGTACAAAGGCAGCGCAAGGTTCAAGACTTCGACACGAAGCAAAGGGTAAAAGTCCACGGCGTTATTCACTGTTGAAATTTGGAAGAAAACTAGAACACAATCTGAGAAACCAAGTGAAGAAATAAGAAGCCAATAGCAACAGAAAGAACCTCTGAAAATTGCAGCTCAAGAAGCCACCATATGGCCGCGGAACCGCGGCCAAACATGGGTTTTGGCCACGGATCCGCGGCCGTGCGTCTCCCGTGTCGGTGCAAAAAATTTGTGGCGGCGTGGCGGTGCGTTGACTAGTCTTCTTTAGGGGTAAAATTGTAAAAGAAGATGTGACTCGATTGTAACCCTGGGGTTTCTATGTTCTATAAATTGAAATCCTAAAACCTCTTTTGAGGTATGCCTCTTCGTGTGTCTCATTGTATTTATCAAAATTCAGAATTGTAAATTCCTGTAAATGTTGGAAGAGAGAATCAAATAAAAATTAGAGTAGGTTTTCTTTTTATTGCCCTAGGTAATTTCTTTTCTGCCATAGTATAGAACTTTTATTATCTGCCCTAGTATAATTTCATTATCTGCCCTAGTTAATTAATTTAGAACATGTTAATCAATTTTCTGATGAGTGAGTAGATCCTCGCTTGTTAGGGTTAGGAATAGGAGAGGTTTGAGAGATGAAAATCTCACACCCCTTTCTTGCCCATCACATCTTTTTATAGGACTCTATGCATACATACACACACCGCTCCCTACGGCACCCTATCCCACGAGGTAGAGATAATATCGTAGTATAAAAGACCGGTTGCGTATGTTTTCCATGGAGGTTAGGGTAAGAATTAAGAAAGGAAGGACAAGAACCTAGAAGAAGAAACACCTTTTCTTCCCGATGGTACTAATCCACTTTATTAATTATTACCATAACACCCAATAGATCTTAATTAGGGCATAGAAAGCGGTGAGGAATATTGACTTTCCAAACTTAATCTAAACCTAACCCTAGCAAGATTTTAATCCTAGTCTAGATAAACTTAGTTTTTAGATTTAATCAATCCGACAACAATCAGAATTAACTCGTTAGACCAAATCGAGAATACACAAAATCCCTGTGGACCGACCCGTACTCACCGGCTAGCTACCAAGCGACGCCGTTCTTGATTGCGGTTAACAAAAATTCTTTGATTCACATCTTTTAAAAGCGAAAGCGCATAAAATCTCATTCAATCAAATGGCGCCGTTGCCGGGGATGGCGTGTTATTTTCTTTTTGTAATTTCGGGTTAATATAAAATTGAAAAATCATAAAATCTGGAAAAAAAATATAAAAAATTTATTATCTTGTTATTTTGTGAAGGGTATTTTTCTTTTGAATTTTGCAGGATCGACGAACGGATTCAGATTTGGAAAAATCCAGAAATCGAAACAGAAAACAGCAGATCTGAACATCAGAGGAGTACCATAACAGAACAACAGAAGATTTTTGGAGGCTTAAACCGACTAGCCGACCGCGCTTCCGCCGCGTTGACCTACTTTTGACCGTGGAACCGCCGCGGGGTGGTGACGTCATCAATTGAAATTTTTTCTGTGAGCTTCCTTTCTTCTTCTGAACCCCCTGACATCTCCTCTGTAAAAATTTCCTGCAGGATTCTTTGCGCCAAAAATTTCTCCCTTTCTCCAATAATTGATCTTGTGCGGGATTCTTTGCGCCGCGCTGAAAAAAAATTGTTTGCAAGTGTTCGATTGTGTTTACTGCTTTGCATATTTAAATTGACTTTAAGGGGCTTGAACATCAATCCAGATTGGGTGGGGATTTCATTACCCTTCCCAGGACCCCAAAAATCACATAAGGCATATTGCATTGACCATCAATTAATTGAAAAAGATTAGACTCAGCCCTAAGGACTTCGCGCTCAATAGGACAAAGGAATAGTTGTAGGTATCGACCGTTGATCCTAACCTGACTTTGTGGTGCCTAGGCTAGACAAGTAGTGAAATGTAACTTTAAAAGGCCCGTCTCACGGTGATTCGTGCACGGATCCCTCCTTTCTCTACTTGTGCTTACCTGGCCACAATTGGCGGTGAAGAGACGGTTTGAGGTCCTACTTCTTGTCCTTTGGAACAGTTGGGAGCTGTCTAGCTGACCTAGGTGACCCTAGATCTAGGTCTGATTGTGCATTTGTGGTTGATTGAACGTGCGTCTAAGCCTTTTATTGAAAATCTTTTTGTAAAAAGCTCCACATAAAAAAACATAAAAAGAAAAAAAAAGGAAAATATTTTTTTTACAAAAACTTGCAACTTGTCGCTAAGAAATCCGTGCACCCCACATTCTTTTTCTTCTCCTTTCTTACATCATGGGTACCCCACCTCCCAAAACTCTTGCCGAACTTTGGTACCCTCATCCAAACATTGCTTCATACGCGAATTGTTTTTGTCGAATTACGGACGACCCCTCCATACCCAAAATTTCTTTGAAAGATCGAATAGAAGCGTCTAGGAGAAACAGCTCGACTCTGCAATCCATTTTGTATCAACCATTTCAACCTTCACCACCTTCTTACGTTGATACGCATTTTTCGAGTACTGTTGTAACTTCGAAACCCATGTCTATCGCTGAACATATTGAACATTCTCGTAACCGATCTTTCGCTTGTTTCAACACTTCCAGTTCTTGGGATCAACAAGTCCATTCACATTTTTCTCCAAATATTGATCCTACTCCTGTCCAACCATTCAATTCCTACCAGTCCTACCTGACTTTCGCACCTTCCCTAGACATTGTTTCTACACAGCCATTTGGGAGTTTCCAAAATCCAAGCAGCTTTGAATCTTTTACTGAAACCCCTTCATAATCCATGTCTAGTCTGGAACAGTCGTTGGAAGCTTATATGGTAGCGACAAACCAAATGATGAGGAATGTGGATGCGTCCATGGCCGCCCTTATACAACCTAGTGACTCGGTAGTTAGTTTCAAACTAGCTCAAAAAATTCCAATGTATGATGCGGCAGTTGGACAGATCGATAATTTGAGTGGAGAAAGTGAGCTATACACCCTTCCAAATCAAACCTACCCATCACAAATTGAATCCCACAACTCCAATTTTGAATATCTATCAAGTGTTCCAAAAGATTCACCCGTTGAAAATAAAACGTTTAATGAGTTGTGCGACTTTGTAGTGCTTGATTTGCCAGATTGTGAAGGGTCTATTTCGAGTGAAACCATCACCAATCATTTCGACCTCTACACCTCCAATTTAGAACCTGAATTGATAAATATCCATGCTTTTGATGAGGTGTCCGAAAAAATTGATTTTCACTTGATTGAGGATATTGACGCAGGGAATATTTTGGATGATCAACCCGCAGATTTCGGAAAGTGCTTTCCGAAACCTTCTCCGACATTGAATTTTTCTCTCCAATTCATCATCCCGAGTCATTAAATGTTTCTCCCGAACTTCATATGCGTCTTGATTTTGATGATAATTGCATGGATGAGATAACTTTTGAGGAGAATTATGAGCATAGTATTGAGGAGAGTATTGAGGATAGTACTGAGGATGAACCAGTTTTGTTTGATGTGTCGGATTTTCCAATTCATCCTCCAGAACCTTTAACTGTTATACTTCCTAAATCACCCTCCCTCATTTCCATCTTTCCGACTACGCAAAAGATCACACAGGAGTACTGTGAGCTTGAAAAATTTCTGTTCGATCACAGCAGTTTTGACGCCACTAGTGCGTTCCTCTTTGAATCTGACACAGTTCTCACAATCGATATCGATTACGAGTGTTTCACTTTTGCGGACGATTTTGAAGACTCACCGCCCGAGTTTGAGTCCTTTGAATTTTCAGATGAGTTAGTTGAACCATCAGACTCGGTTGCTTACAGTCATTTCGAACCATTGATGGAATCCTTCAAGTTCGAGACAGTTTCCTTAGGTGAGAATAAGATTATCCCTAAATCACTCCCCTTCGTCTTTTCCATCATCTCGACCGCGCAAGAATCCGTCGCGCTTCCATTTCCAATGGATAGTTTACCAAGTTCAATGTACCCATGTTTTCTCGCGAATCTTGAGGGATTTGACCCCATTTCTCGACGGGTTGATAAATTAGCACAATCGCTTTTAACTTATCGGTCATCACAATTTGCGCTAATGTATTCACTCGATTTACGCCCCCAAGTTCGTATTACACTTCTTTTTCTCTTCCGCAATTCTTCTCCTAATATACCGAGACCATATTCCACCTTTCTTTCCATACGGTCTCGTGTGTTTCTCAACTCCTTTCTCTACACTCCATTCTTTCACCAACCCTACCATTATAACGAATTTTTTTTGAATGGTTGGTGCTAACCTTTGGCCTGTGTAAGGCCTTGTATAGTTTGATTTTTCTCCTCCCTAACTCTGAACTTTAACGCTTAAACAGTGGAAACACTGTCTCACTTAAGTTTGGGGGGGGGCTTTTTGTATATATATTTTGTTTTTCTTTTAACAATAAAAAAATATAAAAAATAAACAAGAGAGTGCCGACATTTTGACCGTCTTGGTGTAGCCTGACAGTGAGGACACTGTCAAGTTTAAGTTTGGGGGTGTGCTCGGTAAGCCTTCTTCCTTCGCATTCATGTGTACATTTTTTCATTTGCACACTTATTTTAAAACCCATAAAAATTAAAATTTTTTAAAAATTATAAAAATTGAAAAATTCAATTTTGGCCATAATTGACTTGAGTTTGACAAGACGGTTAACTAGCTAGAGGAAAAACTAGATCATAGATTTAATAAATTAAAAACCCTAAAAATAACCTTTCTTAAAAATTTAACGGTAGAAAGTATGTCTTTGTAGTTTATTTAGAAATAGGCAAATTTCGAGTTGACTTCTTGGGCTAAGTTAAAACAAGGGAAAAAGTATTGATATTTTTATTAATGTATAAATTTAAAAAATAATTTCTAAGCTTAAGTCTAAATTCTGAAAATATATACCCTACAAATTGCACAAACACGAACCTTGAAACTTGGAATAGTAGAAGAGACCTTGAAATGCTCTTGTCTAAAGTCCTTAGTACGAAGAAAAATAAAATAAAAATACAAGTGTGAATAAAGAGATAAAAAAATGAACACTGGTTTTTGTGATTACTTAAGGCTGCATTAATAGAAAAAAATATTTAGCGAGGGTGCTTCATCACCTAGTGCCTTAGACTAACTGGTTTGGGAGTCACTGATAAAAGCCTTAGGGATTACAAGACTAGGAATTAAGCCTTAATATGCAAACACATTTTGTAATCGGTCGTTGGTACCTCAAGAAGTATTAACGGTCGCATGAAGAATGTGTGAGCAATTTCATCTAAAAATTCACCAATTGAAAAGTACTTTGGACGATGGACAAGAGTATAATAGCTTGATTTGAATTTCCAAGTGTAGGGGTGATATATACACACACGTAGGGGTATGTGATTGGGGTTTAGATAAGAGATAGGAATGAAAAATAGGACTTATATTTTTAATAGAGATGATAAAAATTCCTAAGTTGGGATGGAACCCTAGAAGGAAAACTTAAAAAATACCAAAAGCTAAGTAAATTCACAAGAATATATATAATCTTAAGTTAAATGATAAGAAAGCGTGAAAAATACGGGTGGATAATTTATGAGTTGAAGATAATAGAATTCCTTGTTGGAAAACCTAATTGGAGAATAAAAGTCAATAGGCCGAATTGATAGGATTTTGTGGGTAGTATCCGCTGAAAACCCTCAGAAGACAACACTCCTCCTACTAGGGACACCTAGAGGTTTAACGGCTTTTTGCACGAGCTCAGTGCAATCGCGTTTCCCTGCGAAAGTGAGCCTAGGTCTTTTTCGAGAATAAAACTAGGTTTGCTCGAGTATGAGCAAAAGATAAATTTGGGGGTATTTGTTAATATCATAATTTTGCATTATTATATTCCCCATTCTTATTCATTTTACAAATAAACAGGTGCTTTTGATCCATGTCTGCTATATAGTTGCAGGTTACAGGTTCTCGGAACAAAAACAGTGAAAACGATAAAAAGACGATATAAAAGTGAGACTGCGACCAACAAATGGAAGAATCTTGATCAAGCCTATAGTTTGAGAATAAACGAAGACAAATGAACAAGTTCACAAAGTACAAAAGTAGCGCAAGGTTTAAGACTTCGACACGAAGCAAAGGGTAAAAGTCCACGGCGTTATTCACTGTAGAAATTTGGAAGAAAACTAGAAGACAATCTGAGAAACCAAGTGACGAAACAAGAAGCCAATAGCAACAGAAAGAACCTCTGAAAATTGCAGCTCAAGAAGCACCATATGGCCGCGGAACCGCGGCCAAACATGGGTTTTGGCCACGGATCCGCGGCCGTGCGTCGCCCGTGTCGGTGCAAAAAATTTATGGCGGCGTGGCAGTGCGTTGACTAGTCTTCTTTAGGAGTAAAATTGTAAAAGCAGATGTGACTCGATTGTAACCGTAGGGTTTCTATGTTCTATAAATAGAAATCCTAAAACCTCTTTTGAGGTATGCCTCTTCTTGTGCCTCATTGTATTTATCAAAATTCAGAATTGTAAATTCCTGTAAATGTTGGAAGAGAGCATCAAATAAAAATTAGAGTAAGTTTTCTTTTTATTGCCCTAGGTAATTTCTTTTCTTCCATAGTATAGAACTTTTATTATCTGCCCTAGTTAATTAGTTTAGAACATGTTAATCAATTCCCTAATGAGTGAGTAGATCCTCGCTTATTAGGGTTAGGAATATGAGAGGTTTGAGAGATGAAAATCTCTCACCCCTTTCTTGCCCATCACATCTTTTTATAGGACTCTATGCATACATACACACACCGCTCCCTACGGCACCCTATCCCACGAGGTAGAGATGATATCGTAGTATAAAAGACCGGTTGCGTATGTTTTCCATGGAGGTTAGGGTAAGAATTAAGAAAGGAAGGACAAGAACCTAGAGGAAGAAACATCGTTTCTTCCCGATGGTACTAATCCACTTTATTAATTATTACCATAACACCTCATAGATCTTAATTAGGGCATAGAAAGCGGTGAGGAATATTGACTTTCCAAACTTAACCTAAACTTAACCCTAGCAAGATTTTAATCCTAATCTAGATAAACTTAGTTTTTAGATTTAATCAATCCGACAACAATCGGAATTAACTCGTTAGACCAAATCGAGAATACACAAAATCCCTGTGGACCGACCCGTACTCACCGGATAGCTACCAAGCGACGCCGTTCTTGATTGTGGTTAACAAAAATTCTTTGATTCACATCTTTTAAAAGCGAAAGCACATAAAATCTCATTCAATCAGTCACTCCCGGTGAAGGGATCTCGGCTCTTTCCTCATCGAATGAGGTGCTGGATATTCATGAATACCACGATGCAAAACAAAAATTAGATCAACTATAAAAACAATCGAGTGCTTTGTAACATTTGCTAGTTTCGCTAAAGGGGCCACTCCCGGTGAAGGGATCTTGGCCCTTTCCTCATCGAATGAGATGCTGGATATTGATCAAGGAATACCACTATGCAAAACAAAAACTAGAGTTACCCATTTTAAAAAGTTTGATTCTACAACATCTTTAGGTTTCTTTTTCTTAACATTAGTCACATTAATGTTGTTCCATCATTTACGTTTCCTAAACATCACAGAAAAGAAATGAAAATAGAACGTACGCTTATGCCATCCGCATTTGCCACGGGGCCCCGTCATGCACCGTTAGGTTACTTAACTAACGGCAGAGCGGGGGCTGGATTAGCGCGGGTGCCAAACATAAGCAACGTTTATTATATATCTCATATATAAATAGCCATTCGTCGCACGCAGTTATAAACATTACAAATCACAGATGATCACATTGGATATACTAGAAATTCCGTATTTCATTTAAGTCCTTAATGAAAGACGGGTTCCACGGTCGTAATAAATAGCCAAACCCCACCCTAGACCCCTACGGGTGCGGCAAACTACCCGCCAAATTCACGAAGTGAAGCAACCTCCCTCAACAAAGTGAGTAGGCTACTCGGCACTTCGAGAACACGGTAGTTTGTGCACCCCACCTTGGGTCTATCCTAGGAGCAAAAACAGTAAAAATAAAATATACAACAGTGGCTGCAACCTCAACCCAGATGTGTCCCGCAAAATAATATTACATTACTTTTTATAAATTACATGAATGAAAGAAAGACGCACTTCTCACAGCCCCGGCTATTCATCACGATGATCCAACATATTCACATACACATACCATCATATGATATCAGAGCCTATCTTAAACCTTAAATAGCTTGTAGCAACGTTTGAATTCCGCCATTTTTTATGGCGCAAAAACTGCCAAAAAAACAGTTTTGAAAATCGTCGAAACCCTGCCGTAACAACTTACGACCTCTACATCTTTTGCCTGAACCAAGGAACCCTCTGTATGGGACTCTAAAGACTCGGCAGTACGCTGACAGTGGGTTTAACCACAAGCATGTCAGTGGCACTAGCTGTGCATAACGGCTACCCAGGTACATGAAGAAAAGGTGGCCGACGAGCGAACTCATCACAACCCTAACGAGCCTGTAAGCAACACTTACTGCACAGTCCGGTCTCTTCGTCTGATACGTCTCATATGAAGTCTAGGGGTGGTAAATGTCAGAACCCCGGTAACTTTATAAGTCATGCTGATTTACGGCCCATAACGGTTCGAGAAACTACTGATAACTCTTATCAATAAATCTCGAGAACCCTGGCCAGGGATTTGTTGTTATGGCCGATCAAGCATAGCGCGACATCAACTCCCTATACCGGGAGAGATGAAACCCCTCCTATCGCTCACTGCCTACATGCGATTCAGGATTGTACCCAAAATCCACCTGTTTGCACGACTCGGTAGAGCCGTGGTAGGGAGGAAATCAAAGCACAGTGGGAATCACACAAGACACTATGACGATCTCGGGTCTACAGACTAACCTGTACAAGTGTCACCAGAGAACTGCTATCTGACAATAGGTATACATACCATCTAGGAGTTCTTGGAGAATCCTATTCGGTGTACCCATTCTCCAATGAGCACCTGTGTACAATCTTTGATGTCAAACACCAATGGTTGTGGGATCAACCATCGCCCCCAGGGTCAAGAAACGTACACACTAGTCTACTCTGGTAATATCGATGCCCTGTCTCGATATACCCTCGACTAGGAACTATTAAAGGATATGCTTATAGACTGCCCATGCCCCACTTGTATGATCTACATCATAATCCTGGCAGTCAAGCATAATCCTAAGGGCTTCATCAACATGTATATAAAGATATAAAATACAACAAATCACACGTTAAGATGAAGATAAACCAGATAGCATACTATCATTTCGAGCAAAGATTATTTCTGTATATATACATGCCTAGCATCCTATACAATACAGGCCTCTAGGGCATACATATCTAACACTTCCCACCAACAATGTTGTCGTAAATCGCTATACATCTTCATACCTCCTGGATGCACTTAATACGTGGAACTATGAGCCTCTTTTATGACTTCTTTACGAACATCTCCTTTAGGCACACACAAACGACTTCCATATCGTAACGAACGATCTTCATGGATCAACAAATCTATTCGAAATCCCACTTCTACTTGTCCTTGAAACTTTTGCAACCATAGATCGTGCGACTGTGCTGCTTTAATATCATCGACCAAGGATGACTGCACTTGCAACTGCATCAGCTGTCCCGAAGAATCTGGCAGTACAATCTCCAACTCGAACCTCTGAAGATCAGCTATAATCTCCCTATGTGCAGTCAACATCCGTATCGCTGGTAACCGACTTAGATCATCTGGCACTACATTAACTTTCTCCGGATGGTATTTTAGATCAAGATCATAGTCATCCATCAGCTCTAACCATCTACGCTGCCTCATGTTGAGCTCTTTCTGTGTGAACACATGCTTTAGGCTATTGTGATCGGTAAATACTTCTACTCTTTCGTCCAATAAGTAGTGTCTCCAAATCTTCAAAGCAAAAATTACTGATGCTAGCTCTAAATCATGAGTTGGGTAGTTCTTCTCATTAGTTTTCAATTGTCTCGACGCATATGATATGACCTTCCTACGCTGCATTAGAACACATCCCAAGCCTTTCCTAGATGCGTCGCTGTGAATAACTAGTCCTCCGGAACCATCTGCACTGTCAGAATAGGAGCAGTGATCAATCTCTGCTTCAGCGCTTCAAAAGCTGATGCACACTTCTCAGTCAATATGAACGGTACCTCTTTTCGTGTTAGCTTGGTCAATGGTTCTGATATTTGGGCGAAATTCTCTACAAACCTTCTATAATATCCAGCGAGCCTAAGGAAACTTCTAATCTCCCTCACATTCTTTGGAATTGGCCAATCATGAACAGCTGCAATCTTTTCAGGGTTAACGACAATTCCATCTCTAGATAAAACATGACCCAAGAACTTCACGTCTTCAGGCCAAAACTCGCACTTGCTCATGTTAGCATATAACTCTTCTTGTCTCAACATTTGCAGTGTGATTCTCAAGTGTTTTTCATGCTCTTCTTTGCTCATCGAATATACCAGAATATCATCAATGAACACCACTATGAACTGATCCAGATATGGTAAAAAGATTCGGTTCATCAAGTCCATAAATATTGCCGGTGCATTAGTAACTCCAAATGGTATCACTAAGTACTCGTAATGCCCATATCGAGTTCGGAACACCGTCTTGCAAACGTCTTCTATTTTCACCCGAACTTGATGATATCAAGATCATAAATCCAATTTCAAGAATACCTTCGCGCCACTGAGTTGATCGAATAGTTCGCCTATGCGAGAGTTGGGTACTTGTTCTTAATAGTCACCCGATTTAATTCCTGATAGTCGATGCACATCCATCGCGTGCCATCCTTCTTCTTGACTCGAAGACCTGGGGCTCCCTATGGTGAACCTCTGCCGCGAATCCAACTCTTCTCTAGTAATTCGGCAACTTGTTTCTTTACCTCTTCCAGTTCCACCGGTGCCATTGGATAATAAGCCTTTGAAATCGGCGCTGCTCCAGGAATAAGGTCAATAGCGAACTCCATGTCTCGTTTTGGCGGTAAACCAAATATGTCCTCGAACACATCCATAAAATCCCGAACTGCGTATGGTGCTTCTTCCTTGTTTACTTCTATCAATGAAAGAACGGCACTAGTCGGCCTAGGCCTAAATTCGACTGGCCCGACAGATCTGCTACCTCCCAAAAATATGAACTCCGGGTGTCCGAGAATCTGGAAAATCACTTTCTTTGCCTTACAATCAATGTGAGCGTGGAAAATGCCAAGAAAGTCCATTCCCAAGACAACATCATAGCTGCCAGTATCAATCACCAAGAAATCTGCGAATAACTCTCATCCGGAAATAATAATCAAGCAACTCTTGCACTTACTACTAGATATAATTCTCCCATTCCCAGTATGTATGTCCCAGTAGCTAGACAGGGCCGTGTATGGAATAGAGTGTGCACTAATAAACTTGGACGATATAAAGCAATACGATGCACCTGAATCGAATAATACCAATGCGGGAAAATTATAAACAAGTAGGATACCTAAAACAATATCATCCGACGCTTTGGCCTCCTCGGCTGTCAAGGTGAAAGCCCATCCTTGATTAGGCATCTGAGTGATCAGCTTCTACTCATAAATCTGCTTCGACTGTGGTTTCTGAATATCGTCTCTTAATCGTAGCTTCGAAGGGCATGCACTGATGGTATGGTCAGCTAACCCACAAACTAAACAAAGTCTGAGCCTCTTGCGACACTCTTTTTGCATGTGTCCGGGTAGATAGCAAAAGTCACAAATCACACCTTTTTCTGATCTAATACAAAAGGCTTCTTCATAGGTACAGTCCCACGTTTTTTTACCAGAATGGCTTTACGTACAGAAGCTCTATTTGGTGTAAACACAGCCTTCCGTACTACAACTTCTTGCTGTAGATTACCCTTTACCTTTACCGATAAACTCTGTTGCTCTTTAGCTGCCTTGAGAACTTGGGAGAAGGTGGTCAATCCCAGAGATATGATGTGTCTCTGAATCTCCACATCCAAGCTACGCATAAACCACCTCGCCCTATATGCCTCATTGGCAACCAAGGGCCCCGCAAATCGACTGAGCCGGGTCCACTCAGCCGCATGTGTATCAACGGATCCATCATTCTGCTTCAAGCTAATGAACTTCTCCTCCATTTCCTCCCAAGCAGACTATGGAAAAACTTCCAAGAAGCTCCGCGAAAAGGTCGCCTAACTGTTCGGCTTGGTCATATGGGTCTCCTCCACGAGCCACCACTCGAAAGCATAATCTACCAATTGGATGCGTACTACATCTACCCTTTTCTCATCTGGAATCTGCGCGGCAACGAGCAGGTTCTCTGTATCAACTAGCCACTGCTCCGCTGGAAATGGTTCCTCTAATCTTGTAAATGTGTACGGACCAAACTTCCTAAAGGCTGCCAAAGTGCTCTCATGTTGTGTTGTCCTGGGAGCTGTTGCCCTCTCATTTGCAGTAAGAACAGACCACTGGACCGTCCTCATACCCACTTGAAAAGCCTCGGCTTGCCGCTGATTCAACTCAGTTTGACGCTTCTGGTTTTCTAACATCCCACAAACAATTCCAAGTAATGCGGCATTATCTACACGCCCTGGTATTACCGCAAATCTCGGTCCGCCATGATTCTGAAGCTAAAGACACTGAAGGGGATTAGTAATGGTAAACATGATTCAATAAACAAGATATTGATAACTATAGATTCAAGACTGGTAAGGTAGTAATGTGGCAGGACATGTTCCTAATTCCGGGTTTCCTGGTTAGTGTTTTGGGTTCAATACACAATTACAAAAGAACCAAACCCGACTAACCTTAAATCCTAGGGCTCTGTTACCAAACAAACCTTTGTCAAGCCCCGCTTCCCAAAATACATGAATACGGCACCTGACAGAGCCAACCATGCTACCTATGGTTAGGAAAAATCCCACCATAGTCACATTACGGCTGTTAATCAAGAATGTTAAATAAAATCTAACTAACACATGTCCATCTGCCACATCAAATAAAAGTCAAGAAATGCATATAGCAGAAACGAATAAAGATCCAATAAAGAATAATATCTGAACCACGTCCCTTATGGGATCACAGCGATAAAATTTAACTACAGACATAAAATAAACTAAGTATCTTTAAAACTAATCATCTTGCTCCTCACTGCTCGGCTTTCTTGTTAAAATACTCCTAACCTTCCTATGACAAAGTCAAAGGAACTGGGCCATGCAAAACCCAGATGTCAGTGCGTCATAAATATCAAAATAATATTAACAACCAGAATATGATGCTATGATTAAATATGAGTATAAATAATAACCACAAGTATAAACAGTGAGCTATATGTATGTAATGTGTATCCTAAACTCTGCACTTCTAGGTTATTTATTTTACAAGTTTTTAAAATCAATTAATGAAATCGTCGATGTAACTCAATAGTATCCCATGCGTGCCTGGGACCACAGTCAAAAAGCTCGGGGCTGAATCCGAGACGTGTCGCTAAGTAGTAAAAACATGGTATCATGTACATAATAATGATGTCAGCATCATCATTCCGGGGCCAAAGCCCGTATCGACTGATCAGTCTCTGGAAAGTATCGAACTGTTGAGTTACAAGTCAGGTTTCATTATTGATTTCCCCTTACCTCGGGTTTTGTGTTCAAGTCAAGTATTGATGATATCAATCTAATACCAACACAGGATCAAGCAGGTACAGGTTTTGTCTATATAGAAAACAAGTCACGTCCATCCGGACCACAAGTCAGGATTGTCGGCATTAGTAATAATCCAAGTAACAGGTCTAATAATGTCTTGTGAACATGTCAGCCAATGTATATTAAACGAGATAGATACTAGATGGAAAACCGTAACCAATTATCTAAATACAGAAAACACGACTAATGCACATGATATGTGTGTGTGTGTACTGATCATTTTACGTCTGCTACAAGGTATACTGCAATCTAGATAAAGATTGCTAAACCGATATAACATTATAATAATATTATGATGAACAGACATGAAACTAGATAAAACCGTTATTCGTATGAATACAGATTGATGCTATAAAACTGTAGATTGATAATACTTGCTAAATATTAAAATACATGTACTATAATTAATTATATAAATATTAATTTGAGCAAAGTAGCATGTTGCAAGTTTAGAAACTTGCCTGATCAAGACCTCAAGATGAAAATACGGATATCACGTTACGAACACCGAATAACGTCATGATGCAAAACCCAACGTACGTAAAACTTGGCTTCAACTGAGCAACTGCTTGAAGTGGTGATTGGAGTAGACAACGACGGTGACTGGGGTCATCTGGGTCGTGCTCGTCGGCGGTAACCAACTCGGGCGAAGCGAGAAAAGAAAAGAAGAAGAAGAAGATGGGGCTGTTGTGTTCTGGAGTTTTAGCGTGGATGGGAAAGAGGAGGAAGTTGGTCGGCGATGGGGAGATGGGATAAGAGGTCGATGACGGGGTCGAAGAGATGAGGAGGTTGGGTTGGTCGGCGGTAAAGAAGAGAGAAGGAAAGAAGAAGAAGAAGTCGGGGATGAGGGCTCTGCGTCACGTCGAGGGTGAGGAGAGGAGGTGGTAGGGTTGTCAATGAAGAGACAGGGCGATGACGACGACGTGGTCAGGAAAACGAAGAGATGAGGTGATCGGAGAAGAAAAGAAAAAGAAGAAAAGAAATAGAAGGAGATGCTGGCAGTAGGTTAGGTGGAGAAAAGAGGGCTGGCGATGACGAGAGGTAAAGAGTGATGAGGGTAATGGTGGTCGTGATCTGGTTCAGACGACGAAGTCGACGAGAGAGATGGAGGTGGGTTCTCGGGTCATAGAGTCGGCTCGGGTAAAGCCTTGAAAACGGAGGAGGAAGGTGACGACGGGGTGGTGAAGAGGAGGTAAGGGTGAAAAGGTGGTGTCGACGACGAGGTGGGGATGGTGACGAGGTGTTTCACGTGGTTTATAGTTCGGTGACGAAGAAGAAAAGAATGGGAGGAGAGAGATGGGGATAGGGAGAGAGTGAGAGTTGAAAGGTTCCTAGGCACACTATAGAGGTCTCACACGGCATCAACCATGCCAATTTAAAATTTTATGGGTGCCGAGAAACCCTAATACGGATCGTCGGCTAGAATTCTAGGCGAAATGCGAATCTAGTTAACAACTTAACTAAAGATCAGAAGCTACAACCTTTGTAGATCCGGATATCCACTTCCTTAGCTCCACATAGGCGTCCTCTCGCTGTCCATCTTGAATCCCGAACTCAATCGTCGGCTTCATCGGGAAAATGGGCGGACTAGGTCGTCGGCTTCGTGCCGAAGATGATCTGCGTCGAGGTTGCACAAGTTCAAGCTCCAACTTCACCAAGTTGTGAAACTTGTGAAGAAAACACCCAAAACAACTTGGCAAGAGGTAGAGGGTGAAGAAATAGGAGGTGGGTTCACTTTAGAATTGGATTTCACTCACTTTTGCTCAAGTTGCCATTGATGGGCTTAAGCTTTTCTTGAAGAAGAAGATGATCAAGAAGAAGAAAGAATATGATAAGTTATTTCAATAATAGAAAAGAAATCAATACTTATCATATCCTAACTAAGGTTAAGTGTAGAGAATAGACCATGGTTACTTGGATGGGTTAGGGTTAAGCATGAAGACAAGAATGGTTAAGAAGTCAAAACTTCATGAAGCTTCAACTAGAAACAAATAAAGCCACCATTCTCATCTAAATCATTTCCAAATAAATAAATGAACAAATAAATAAATAAATGAATAAGCAAAACCCTAATCATCAAATTAACCATGGTTTACTTCTATACACTTAACTAAATGATCAAGTATCATCAAACATGATACAAATATGTGCACAAAAGTATATCACATATACTTCTTGCACATCAAGTGAGAAAATCCATATAAAGTGAACCAATACTAGTTAATGCAAAGTAATATATCAAATATATAATTATACATTAAATCATTAAATCAACATTTGATTCAATGATTCGGTCATGTCGCACATAACCGACCAGTATCTAATGTATCGATTTATCGAATCAATGATTCGATAACTAGGTCATATCGCATACAACCAATCGAAACATTCATCGCGAGAATGAAATGCGGTATCATATACACGCATTATTCTCGGTCCCGTACATATCTCATATGCGCTCCTATTTCGTTTCGCTTGAGCTAGGAAACCTCTGTGTAGGACTCTAAAGACTCGTCAATACGCCGGTAGTAGATGATGATCATATCAAGCATCCACAAGCCGCAAGTGGTCTGCTAAACGTAACGGCCATCCGGGTATTGAGCGATCAGAAGATCGACGAGCTAGCCCGCTCACACTCCTGTGAATCCAACCAGTAACACTTACCGCACAGTCCGGTCTGTTCGTCTGATATGTCGCATATCAAGTCTAGGGGCGGTAGACGTCAGACCCCAATAACCGATAAGTCGTGCCGATGTGAGGCTCATAACGGGTCGAGAAACTACTGGTAACACTTACCAGCAAATCTCTGATCAGCCCTGGCCAGGGACTTCCCTGTTACGGCCAATCGAGCACAGCGCAACATCAACCCCCAATACCGGGAGAGACGAAACCCCTCCTATCGCTCATTGCCTCCATGTGACTCGGGACTGTACCCAAAGACCACCGTTTTGCACGCCCTCATGGACGTGGTAAGGTGGAGATCAAAGCACAGTGGGAATCACACAAGACTCTATGATGATCTCGGGTCTACAGACTAACCTGTACAAGTGTCACCTGAGAACTGCCATCTGACGTGAGGTATAATACCATCTGGGAGTTCTCTGCGAGTCCGTCCAGTGTACCCAGTCTCCACTGAGCACCCGTATACCATCTCTGATGTCAAACACCAATAGATATGGGATCATCCATCGCCCATCTCATGGGTCGAGAAGCGTATACGCTAGTCTACTCTGGTATATCGATGCCCCGTCTCGATACACCCACGACTAGGGACCTTGAAGGATGTACTTATGGACTACCATGTCCCCACTAGTATGATCTGCATCATAGTCCAGGTAGTCAAGTACACATCCTAAGGGCTTTACCAACATGTTACCATAAGACAATATAAAGAGACTAGTATACATGTTAAGATAAAGAGTAACCAGATAGCATACTATCATATCGAGCAAGAAAGTCATCTCTATATATGTCCAAGCATCCAATATAATATACATCATCTGTACAATACTGGCCTCTAGGGCATACATACAACTAACAATCTCCCACTTGCACTAGGGCCAGCTGCTGTAGTATCGAATACCGAGCATCCCGAAGAGTCTCTCAAACTGTATCAGGGGAATGGCCTTCGTGAGTGGATCCGCCGTGTTGTTCTTCGTGTCAACCCTCCTGACCTCGATCTCCCGGCGATCAACTATCTCCCGGATCAGGTGATACCGCCTCAGAATATGCCTGGATCGCTGATGGGACCTGGGTTCCTTGGCCAAAGCCACTGCTCCATTGTTATCGCAATACAAAGGTATTGGATGCTCAATGGATGGAACCACTCCAAGTTCAGTAATGAACTTCTTGATCCAGACAACCTCTTTGGCAGCATCGTTGGCAGCGATGTATTCAGCCTCCATTGTCGAGTCTGCCACGGTTTCCTGCTTGGAACTCTTCCAGCTAACCGCCCCTCCGTAGAGAGTAAAGACAAATCCCGACTGCGACTTAGAGTCGTCCTTATCACTCTGGAAGCTCGAATCGGTAAAGGACTCCACTTGGAGTTCTCCGTTACCATACACCAAGAGCATCTCTTTAGTCCTTCGTAAGTACTTGAGAATGCTCTTCACAGCTGTCCAGTGACTCTCTCCAGGATCAGCTTGATACCTGCTCACTACACTTAGTGAGTATGCAACATCGGGTCTGGTACATAGCATCGCGTACATTATAGAGCCTACAGCCGAAGCATAGGGTATCCCTTGCATGCGAGCTCTCTCCAAATCAGTCTTGGGAGACATCTCTTTGGAGAGAGTGATTCCAGAGATCGTGGGCAAGTTCCCACGCTTGGATTCTTCCATACTAAACCTCTTTAGTATGGTGTCAATGTACCTGGATTGGGACAATCCCAATATCCGTTTGGATCTATCTCTATAGATCCTAATCCCCAATATGCTGGATGCATCACCAAGATCTTTCATTGAGAATCTTTGTGATAAGAAGAGCTTGACCGATTGCAGCATAGGAATATCATTTCCTATCAAGAGTATGTCGTCCACGTACAATACGAGGAAGACAACCTTACTCTCTGCCACCTTCTTGTAAATACAAGGTTCATCTGGGTTTTTGACGAAATCAAACTCTTTGATAACGACGTCAAAGCAGATGTTCCAACTCCGCGATGCTTGCTTTAATCCATAAATGGATTTAAGCAGCTTGCATACCTTCCCGCTGCTCCCACTGTCTACGAAGCCCTCTGGCTGAGTCATGTACACGCACTCTTCTAAATCACCATTTAGAAAGGCGGTCTTAACATCCATTTGCCAGATTTCGTAGTCATGATATGCAGCAATGGCAAGCATGATCCGGATGGATTTAAGCATAGCCACTGGAGAAAAGGTTTCGTCATAGTCCACACCTGGTCTTTGACAAAAACCTTTTGCAACAAGTCTAGCTTTGAAAGTCTCCACTTTCCCATCTACACCAAGTTTTTTCTTGAAGATCCACTTGCTCCCAATGGGTTTTACCCCTTCAGGAGCAACTTCCAAAGTCCATACTTTGTTGGTGTACATGGATTCCATCTCGGACCGCGTAGCATCCAGCCATTTCACCGAGTCCCTACTCGTGATGGCCTGTTCGAAGCTAGTTGGGTCATCATCCTCCATGATGCAATCCTCGCTCCCACCATCCATGAGAAAACCGTAGTATCTCTCAGGTTGGCGAGGAACCCTACTAGATCGGCGGAGAGGCTGGGGTTCATTGGGAGCTACTGAATCCTCTGGTTCCACCAGATCTTCTGTTGTAGCATTTGTAGCTGGAACTTCTTCCGGTTCTACCTCATGACCACAAATCTCTTTTTCAAGAAATTCCTTTTCTAAAAAGGTGGCATGCCGAGAAACAAACACTCTTTGTTCCTCAGTGTGGTAGAAGATATACCCTTGTGAATTCTTGGGATATCCTATAAATTTGCATAGAACAGACCGTGCCTCGAGCTTGTCCGGATTTTGTCTTTTGACATAGGATGGACAACCCCATATCTTAATGTAATTAAGATGTGGTCTCTTCCCTTTCCATATCTCATATGGAGTGGTAGGCACTGATTTGGTGGGGACCATATTCAATAGATGTATGGCTGTCTCAAGCGCATACACCCAGAAGGAAATAGGTAACTCAGCTGTGCTCATCATAGAGCGCACCATATCTAATAGGATGCGGTTCCTCCGTTCTGATACACCGTTGTGCTGTGGTGTATATGGAGGAGTCAACTGAGAGAGAATCCCATTCTCTTTTAGGAAGTCCAGGAATTCATTGCTCAAGTATTCACCTCCTCGATCAGATCGAAGGATTTTAATACTTTTTCCGGTTTGGTTTTCGACTTCTTGTTTATATTCTCTAAATTTCTCAAAAGTTTCAGACTTGTGTCTTATCAAGTACACATGTCCGTATCTTGAGAGATCGTCAGTGAATGTAATGAAGTACGAAGAACCATCCCTGGCATGTGTAGACATGGGACCACATACATCACTATGTATTAGTCCCAAGAGTTCGGTAACTCTTTCTCCGTGTCCCGTAAACGGAGTTTTGGTCATCTTTCCTTTGAGACATGACTGGCAAGTGTCATAAGATGAAAATTCGAAAAGTTTCAAATATCCATCCTTATGCAACTTAGCTAGTCGTGTCGCATTGATGTGACCCAGTCTACAATGCCACAAGAAGGATTCGTTCAGCTCTGAACTCTTCCTCTTGTGTGTGTTTGTTATGCTCAGAACTGTTGATTGATTTAGAACATAAATGCCATTGCACAACGTGCCTGATCCAACCAACTTTTGGTTACGGAAAATGTTCATAACATTATCCTGTAATACAAAATTATATCCCTCTTTACTTAATAAAGAAACCGATATAATGTTGCATATCAGGTTCGGCATGTAATAGCATTCGTTCAGAACCAATGTATTACCAGTTGGTAATATAAGGTGATATTCCCCGACAGTCTTAGCTGCAACAATTGCACCATTTCCAACTCTAATGTCTTTATCACCTTCTCCAAGTTCTCTACCTTTCCTGAGCCCATGTAACTGATTACATATATGGGATCCTGACCCGGTATCTAATACCCAGGACGTGGAGCAAATGGAGAAACAGTTCTCTGTAACGAACACACCCGAAGAAAATGCATCATCATGTACTTTCTTCATTCGGGTGGCATGGGAATCCTGGTATTCCCCTATGTCCTGTTCATTCCTATAACTCTTATAAGAAAGAACGGAACCAACGTTCCCCAGCACAGTATAACATGCGGGTTCGGTCAATACATCAATATTATTATCTTCATTAGGGCATGAAATGGTCGCTACCTGGAGAGAGAGAGAAGAAAACACTTTAGCGTATGCTCGTGCAAGATCAGATTGGTTATTATCTTATCTAATCAGGATGGCTCCCACTGGTTTTTATCAAATCTTCCTTCAAACCCTAAAAGGAAAGACTAGCCGGGATTAATTACACACTACAAGTTCGCCAATCTTTCAGCCAGGCCAGTGTCGGTACTTTGAGGGAGGTCCCCCGTGCTTTCGCACGAACCTAATTAATGTAAACCTCGTTTTCCCAGAGGCGTAACCCCGTTGACACCTTTCTAGACACCTACTTGATCAGCTAATTGCAATGTGTAAAACTCTCCCAGGAGTAACTCTTACTCGCAATGGGTATCGGGATCCAACTATCTCATAGAAGGTATGCAATCTCATTGCAAATTTCAACTCTTGAAACTCCCGATAATGTTTTTGCCCCTAGCGTGCTATGACCTTGACGAAAGCCAACAAACCATAGCCCGCTAGTCAAGTTCAACCCGTACATTTCTTGACTGAATTAAACCCACCCGCACGACCCTTGACGAAAGCCAACAAAGCCGTACGACTACCCTAATCCAGTCGCATCATATGCAGCAGATAAGCAGCACATAGCTACCGCACACTACACCTTGACGAAAGCCAACAAATGTAGCACGAATACTATATGCAACTTATCTGAAATGACAGAGGGCTACGACAGGTTTTTCTGAAAACCTATTGCGTAATGAACTTGATATCGTTGTAGAATCAAAATGAAGTTTTGAAATGGAGTGATTTTGAGGCTTTTCCAGTTTTGCTAAAGGGGTCACTCCCGGTGAAGGGATCGTCGGCCCTTTCCTCGTCGAATGAGGTGCGGGATATATCATATATATCACTGTGCAAAGCAAAAGTCAAAAGCAATCAAAAGCAAACCGAGTGTGTAGCATCTGCCAGTTATTGCTAAAGGAGTCACTCCCGGTGAAGGGATCTCGGTCCTTTCCTCATCGAATAAGGTGCAGGATATATCACATATACCGCTATGCGAAGCAAGAACTGTAGCTACCTGTTTTGTTTAAAATTTGATTCTACAACATCTTAGGTTTCTTTTCTTTCATTAATCACATTAATGAAGTCCCATCATTTAAATACCTAAACATCACAGATAGATATGACGTACACTTATGCCATCCGCATTCGCCTCGATGTCCCCTCGTGCACCGTTAGGTTAGGTAACTAACGACAGAGCAGGGCAGGGCTAGTGCGGGTGCAAAACATAAGTAACGTCTATATAATATATCATATATACTATATAAAGTATCTATCAAAGAACATCACATGATCGCATTACAGATATCGCAGCAGAAGAAACATATGAAACATTGGATATACTAGGACGTCCGTGTTTTCAATACGAGCCAGTATAAAACACGGATTCCACGGTCGTGATGAATAGCCAATCCCACACCCCTAGACCCCTACGAGAGCGGCAAGCAACCCTGCCAATTCTAGGGTTAGGAGACCCGGACACGACTCCTCGAGTTGGTCTCCCACTGGACCCCAGAACCCGGTTACTTGTGCTCCCCTCCTTGGGTCTATCCTAATGCGGAAAAGTAAATGATATACAAAAGGTGACATCTTCCGCAACCTGGAAGTGCCCCAAATAAAAGAATATTACATACAAGTTTTTACATGAATGAAAATGAAAAACACTCATCTCACATAAAAACCCCCGGCTATTCAAACACGACGATCCAATATAACATATCCAGCAACACATAACATCACATGTCATCAACGTAAGTAAATATGTGCATCCCAATTGTCGTTGACATATAGCAACGAAACCGGCGATATCACATATTACACTTACGGTCACAGAAAAGAAAGTGTAAAACTACAACAGTTGGAATCCGCAATCCTTTTAGACATCGCATGCCTAATCAAATGAAATACTTAGACATCACATGCCTAACAGTTATAAACCCCGCATTTTTGTCTCATTATCGAAAACTCTTTTCAATATCAAGTGAAACTAAACCGCTAGATTTATAACATTCATTCAGTTATCTCATAACTGTTTGTGAATTCCAATTATTGTATCCCATTCCGGATAAATAGAATATATTAAATTTTCCGATCGAACATTCGAACACCCAAGTTTTCCCGAAACCGTTCAACACATGAAATAGGTTCAAAGGCATTCACTTCATGCCTCAGTACCAACGGTCCAGCCGTAGAAGGGTCAAGCCAACGCCTCACATGTGGCACGCCGTACTGCCCCAAACCCGAAGGTTCAAAGGGCAATTCAAGACGGTCACATAATCGAGTTAAGGTTTGTTGTCTTCTAGAGGGACCATCGCGTTACTTACACTACTTAGAACGTCCTTAAACCACACAAAAATCCAACACTTGGATATTTTCCGGCAGGGGAAAAGTTGGGTATTTTTATCCGGTCGAACCTTTTAACATATTCTAAAGTTATCCGGAAAGCCATATAGACAAGATTTGATAATCCGATCGAATTGTCGATTCCCAATACAACCCCAGAACACTCAACTCTAGAGTCAAAATAAAAATTCCCAGAAAATTCAGCATAATAAAATAGTAATTACTGTGCAAAACTGGAGTGATGATGTCACCATTTTGCCGCGGAACCGCCGCATAAGCCAGGCTTCTGCCGCGGTTCAGCCGCACTCTTTACTGTTCATGGGATAAATTTTGCATCGTAAATCTTAGATTTCCCTGCTGAATTTTTTAAGCATTTTTAATATGGAAAAATCCCAGATTTTAGAAAAAGTCCAGAGAGCACTTGGGTTTTAGGGTTTCGGGTTCGTTCGGGTTTCAAACGTCGTCTAGACTTCGCCTAAGGCTCTAGCTAGGCTCTGATACCAGTGAAAGGTTCCTAGGCACACTATAGAGGTCTCACACGGCATCAACCATGCCAATTTTAAATTTTATGGGTGCCGAGAAACCCTAATACGGATCGTCGGCTAGAATTCTAGGCAAAATGCGAATCTAGTTAACAACTTAACTAAAGATCAGAAGCTACAACCTTTGTAGATCCGGATATCCACTTCCTTAGCTCCACATAGGCGTCCTCTCGCTGTCCATCTTGAATCCCGAACTCAATCGTCGGCTTCATCGGGAAAATGGGCGGACTAGGTCGTCGGCTTCGTGCCGAAGATGATCTGCGTCGAGGTTGCACAAGTTCAAGCTCCAACTTCACCAAGTTGTGAAACTTGTGAAGAAAACACCCAAAACAACTTGGCAAGAGGTAGAGGGTGAAGAAATAGGAGGTGGGTTCACTTTAGAATTGGATTTCACTCACTTTTGCTCAAGTTGCCATTGATGGGCTTAAGCTTTTCTTGAAGAAGAAGATGATCAAGAAGAAGAAAGAATATGATAAGTTATTTCAATAATAGAAAAGAAATCAATACTTATCATATCCTAACTAAGGTTAAGTGTAGAGAATAGACCATGGTTACTTGGATGGGTTAGGGTTAAGCATGAAGACAAGAATGGTTAAGAAGTCAAAGCTTCATGAAGCTTCAACTAGAAACAAATTAAGCCACCATTCTCATCTAAATCATTTCCAAATAAATAAATGAACAAATAAATAAATAAATGAATAAGCAAAACCCTAATCATCAAATTAACCATGGTTTACTTCTATACACTTAACTAAATGATCAAGTATCATCAAACATGATACAAATATGTGCACAAAAGTATATCACATATACTTCTTGCACATCAAGTGAGAAAATCCATATAAAGTGAACCAATACTAGTTAATGCAAAGTAATATATCAAATATATAATTATACATTAAATCATTAAATCAACATTTGATTCAATGATCCGGTCATGTCGCACATAACCGACTAGTATCTAATGTATCGATTTATCGAATCAATGATTCGATAACTAGGTCATATCTCATACAACCAATCGAAACATTCATCGCGAGAATGAAATGCGGTATCACATACACGCATTATTCTCGGTCCCGCACATATCTCATATGCGCTCCTATTTCGTTTCGCTTGAGCCAGGAAACCTCTGTGTATGACTCTAAAGACTCGTCAATACGCCGGTAGTAGATGATGATCATATCAAGCATCCACAAGCTGCAAGCGGTCTGCTAAACGTAACGGCCATCCGGGTATTAAGCGATCAGAAGATCGACGAGCTAGCCCGCTCACACTCCTGTGAATCCAACCAGTAACACTTACCGCACAGTCCGGTCTGTTCGTCTGATATGTCGCATATCAAGTCTAGGGGCGGTAAACGTCAGACCCCAATAACCGATAAGTCGTGCCGATGTGAGGCTCATAACGGGTCGAGAAACTACTGGTAACACTTACCAGCAAATCTCTGATCAGCCCTGGCCAGGGACTTCCCTGTTACGGCCAATCGAGCACAGCGCAACATCAACCCCCAATACCTGGAGAGACGAAACCCCTCTTATCGCTCATTGCCTCCATGTGACTCGGGACTGTACCCAAAGACCACCGTTTTGCACGCCCTCATGGACGTGGTAAGGTGGAGATCAAAGCACAGTGGGAATCACAGAAGACTCTATGACGATCTCGGGTCTACAGACTAACCTGTATAAGTGTCACCTGAGAACTGCCATCTGACGTGAGGTATAATACCATCTGGGAGTTCTCTGCGAGTCCGTCCAGTGTACCCAGTCTCCACTGAGCACCCGTATACCATCTCTGATGTCAAACACCAATGGATATGGGATCATCCATCGCCCATCTCATGGGTCGAGAAGCGTATACGCTAGTCTACTCTGGTATATCGATGCCCCGTCTCGATACACCCACGACTAGGGACCTTGAAGGATGTACTTATGGACTACCATGTCCCCACTAGTATGATCTGCATCATAGTCCAGGTAGTCAAGTACACATCCTAAGGGCTTTACCAACATGTTACCATAAGACAGTATAAAGAAACTAGTATACATGTTAAGATAAAGAGTAACCAGATAGCATACTATCATATCGAGCAAGAAAGTCATCTCTATATATGTCCAAGCATCCAATATAATATACATCATCTGTACAATACTGGCCTCTAGGGCATACATACAACTAACAAGAGTTTTATAAAAACTAAATTTATTAATATAATATGTGTGTGCGCGCGCGGGCACGCGCGCACGCGCGTGTGTATGTAACAGTTAGGAATATAAGTATAAGAATATTAAGTAATATATTATATATATATATTAGGATTTTTACAGATAATACCAGATTACTCAATATATTACCCGTATCCATTCAAAAATATAGCTTTTAAATATAAAGAACATACGTAAGCATTGTAACCATAATACTGTAAGTCCACGGTAGCGCCCCGACCGTCTAACAGACGCCAAATGCGTAACAAAAACTTTTACAACAGGCGCTATCGCGTACTATAACCCGGATCTGCCATTAAAGCTAAACTAACAAACTACAAAGTGGGTAGAAATGTTATACCGAACGATCCGAGTCCTTCGGTCTTCAACCATCATCCCACGATTTGTTGCGGCTGCTCCGATCTCCTGAATCTCCAGTCTCCTCGTCCACGTGGCACCACGTCGACGGATCTTAAACGGGCTCCCGCCTCTGAACCGAGGCAACTCGATCATCAAGTTTGCTAAAAGAGATGACCAAGATGATGTAGAGAATGAGTAGAACACTTTGGCTCACTTCGTCCAAAGCCATGGACGAACGGTTAATGAAGTTGCCTTTTGAAACTGTGATGGAATGAAATGAGCTATGAAATTTCCATACACCAAAACTATATCTTTTTTTCCAAATCTACAACCATAATTATCTCTCAAGAAGGGGCCGGCCATATATAAGAGGAGGTGGGGGTGGGTGTAGGAGCAAGATGGTAACCATAAAGGAAAAGATCAACAACAAATATCCTTAAGCATTACAAGAAACTTTAATGCAAAAGGTGACTCACTTAAACACATCACAAAACAATTAATGCAACCTAATGAGTCACTTACCTAGTCACCATTCTAGAACATTCCACACTCATGACTCACCCTCAAGAAGAAAAGATAAATCCGTATTTAACCGAATGTTAAATATGGCCGATAGAAAACTGGAAACTGACAACTTCCAAAAGCGATCCCGAAACGAATTTCAGGATAACCCCGTATCAGTATAAACATACCCGCATTTGTATTACGACCGAATACAAATACAACTGAGACAAAGATATTATATCTACACAGTATAATACTCGGATCCGGCTTAAACCAAAACTGACCGGTATTATCTGCCCGAAATATGACACGTGCGTAAACGCACATGTATTTTCCGAACCCTGCCATAAACCCATACGGCCTCTACAACGTTTCACCCGAACTTGGGAAACGGTCTGTGGGGGACTCTAATGACTCATCAACACACTGACACTAGGTATAACCACTAGCACGTCAGAGGTACTAGCTGTACGTAACGGTTTCCTATGTATTGATTGGAAGAGAAGCTGACGAGCGAACTCATCCATAAACCCTACTGAGCCTAACAGTGACAATATACATACAGTCCGGTCCGTTCGTCTAAAGAGCATCGCATATCGAGTCTAGGGGGCTGGATAAAGTCAGACCCCTAATAACGTGATAATTCGTGTCTGTATGAAGCCCATCACCACCTGAGAAACTACTGATCCATAATCAGTAATTCTCCACTATCTCGGCCGAGGATTTCTAGTGATGGCCACCCGTGCACTGTGCGACATCAACCCCCAATACCGGGAGAGACGAATCCCCGACGATCCGCTCACTGCCTCCATGTGGCTCGGGACTGTACCCAAAAAATACCTGTATGCACGACTCCTTTGAGCCGTGGTAGGGTAGAAATCAAAGTACAGTGGGAACTCACACGAGACAAATGACGATCTCAGGTCGACAAACTAACCTGTACACATGTCACCAGGGAACTGCTATCTGACGATATGTATAATACCAACTAGAATGTTCCCGGCGAGTCCTGTCCGGTGTACTCATAATCCAATGAGCACCTGTATACATCTTAGGTGAACCAACTGACACCAATGGCTTGTGAGACCGGCCATTGCCCCTCGTCGGGGTCTCGACTGTATACACTAGTCTACTCTGGAGTATCGATGCCCTGTCTCGAAACTCCCACGACTAGGGACACTTTAAGGATGTTCTTACAGACCCCAGCTCCCACGTATATGATCACCATCATACTGCTGGCTGTCAAGCAGAATCCTATAGGCTCTATCATCATGCAATAGTGAACTAAAGCATGTATACGATGATAAAGACAAACCAGATAGCATATTATCATCTCGAGCAAGACTGTCATATCGGTATAGGTCCTGCTTCAATCATTGCAATCACGTACCTGCGATCCAATAATTGACTTTGTGGGCACTATCTCCAACAATCTCCCACTTGCACTTAAGGCTAATTATTGCGATGTCGCATACTCATAGCCTGTGTGATACCGAACATCCAACTCCTCTACTAATCAGTTTCACAAAGCTCGTTTGTAAAACTATTGTGTTCGAGAAATAGCCTCAGTGAGTGGATCCGCCCTGATATTTCTTTCTATATCTCTCTTAATCTCAAATTCGCGGAGAAAGCCATCTCCCAAATTGAGTAATACCTGTCTTAGAATATGTCTAGATATCTGATGGGACCTAGTTCATAAATGAACTCCAAATCCAAACTTCTTAGACTGTATCGATACTGAACCTAATCAGTATCTAGCACCATGCCTCCCACGGTATCCTCTTGGACCACCTGTCCATAATACTGTCCCTCGTCAGAGGGAAAACTATAACTCTGACAATCACTTTGTCATCCATGTCACCTTTGAAGCCTGGAATGATAACCGCCTCCCCGAAGGAGGCTTCCGTCATCAAATCCTTAGAACACGCACTTATGTTCAAAAACTGCTTCCTTATGTTTCTTCAAGATTGGATTAATATAAACTTATTGCATCTAGTGCAAAAATAATATCTGGTGTGGTACTTGACATCTCATGATTGACTCAATTTCCTAAGCAAGTGATCTGCCAATCATGCACATCCCTCTCCCCTTTAGTCTGTAAGACACCTTTAGAGAGGGTGACTCCATCACCTGCAGGTACACCACCATGCCAGGAGTCATCTATTCTAAAATACTATTAGAATACTGTCAAAGTACCCAGATTGGGAAACTACCCAATTCTAGATCTAAAATCATAGATCTAGAAACCAGAATGTCTAATATTATATCCATATCCTTTGTGGAGAAACAACTGTGTGACGACCAAAGTACAACCGATCGTAGTATATGAATTTTACTTCCTACTCTGTGTATGTCATCCAAATACCAGGACACCATACCCTACTACCTTCTCACCAGATCCATCCCCTATTTTGATGAAGTCAAACCCATGACCGTCACATCAAAAAATTAGATGATCTTTCTCTGCTTTATCTGCTCAAGCCTATAAATAGACATAAGCTACTTGCCCACTATGCTTCCGCTGCTCCCACTGACTACGACAACCCTCTGGCAGAATAATATATATATACGTACACTTCTAAAGCTAGTTTAGAACGACGCTATACATATCTTCCTGTTGGGTCTCATAGTCTGGAACAACAGTAGTGTCAAGTCTGGGTAAACAAGAACCTCCCTGTCACCGTCCTTGAGGCTACCGGAGTAGCTCTCGGGTGTCTGAGGTTACCCACCATATTTGCGGAGTGGCTAATGGAATGTCAAACCTGATTGAATATATAGGTCCTATTAAATTTTCCGTAATCGTTTGCGGTTCTGGAATCACTTCCAGTTCTACCATACTCCCACTACTGTTTTCTGAAAAAATCCATTTTACTAAAACTCTGGCGAGTCAAGAACAATATCACTATTGATCTTCCAGATGGTAGAAAATCAACCCTCGTCAAAACCAGAGTCAACCCACAAACTGCCATTACAGAAACGTGCCTTGAGTTATCTGATTTGTCTCAAAAACTATCTATTACCGCAATCAAGAACGGCGTCGCATGCAGCTAGCCGGTGAGTACGGGTCGGTCCACAGGGATGTTGTGAATATCCTAATCGCGCTAACAAGTTAATTCCGAAGGGTGTTCGGATTGATTATTAAATCTAAAAAACTGAATTAATCTATATCTAAATCTTGCTAGGGTTAGGTCTAGGTTAAGTTTGGAAAGTCAATGAATCTCACCGCTTTCTATACCCATATGAAGATCTAATTAGGTGTTATGGTAAATATTAATAAAAGGGATTAGGATGATTGGGAAGATTGTTCTTCCTCTAGATCATTTTCCTTCCTTTCTTAATCTTTACCCTAATCTCCATCGAAAACCTTAAAATCCGGGCCTTTAGACCACGGTATCACCGCTACCTCGTGGGTAGAGTGCCGTAGGGAGCGGAATAAGAAGGTATGCATGGAGTTCTATGAAAATATATGACGGGCAAGAAAGGGGATGAGAGATCTTCATCTCTCAAATCTTCCCCAGATCTAACCCTAACAAGCGAGGAGACTACTCGCTCATTAGGGAATTAAAATACATTTATCTAGGGCAGAGAATAAAAGATTAACTAGGGCAAGAAATTAAATTTATCTAGGGCAAGAATAGAAAATTAACCTAGGGCTGAAAATAAAGAACTTACAAGAATGATGCTCTCCAAAATAATGCTGAAATTTATTAATGAAGGGAGGCATAGGGAGGCATAAGAAATTACAATGAGTAGAGTTCCTATTTATAGAGAATAAGAAATCCTAGGTTACAATTGATTTGCATGTCTACATTTACCAAAATATCCTTATGAAGACCTAGTCAAAGTAGACTTCAAGCTTTGGTAAAATTTTATGTCTCTGTCTCTTTAAAAGGAAGTATTGAGCCTTGGATCTTTGGGCTTCCTTATTATTTGGTTCTTTATTAAAATAGCTTATATGTTTCTTCCAGATCTCCAGTGAATAATTGCGGTGGACTTTTAACCGTTCGCTTTGTAATCTTGGACCTTGCATTGCCTTGTACTCTGTGAATTTTATCTTTGATGTCGGCTTGATCAAGAGTCTTCTGTTTGTTGGTCAAAGTCCACTTTTGCATCGTCTTTTCATCGTTTTCACTGTTTTCTGTCCAAGAACCTGTAACCTGTAATATGTAGCAGACATGCGTCAAAAGCACCTGTTTATTTATAAAAAGAATAAGAATGGGGAAAATAATAATGCAATATTATGGTATGAACAAATACCCCCAAACTTATCTTTTGCTCGTCCTCGAGCAAACTTATTTTTTATACTCTACAAAATACCTAACCGTACTTTCGCAGGGAAACGCGATTGCACTGAGCACGTGCAACAAGCCGTTAAATCTCTAGGTGTCCCTAGTAGGAGGAGTGTTGTCTCCTGAGGGTTTTCAGCGGATACTACCCACAAAATCCTATCAATTTGGCTTTTTCGACTTTTGTTTTCCAATTAGGTTTTCTAACAAGGAATTCTATTATCTTCGACTCGTAAATTATCCACCCGTAGTTTTCACGCTTCCTTATCACTTAACTTAAGATTATATATATCCTGCAGATCTACTTAGCTTTCGGCATTTCTTAAGTTTTCCTCCTAGGGTTCCATCTCTACTTAGGAATTTCTATCAACTCTATTAAAGATATAAGTTGTATCCTCCATTCCTTTCTCTCATCTAAACTCTGATCACATATCCCCACGTGTGTGTAAATATCACCCCTACACTTGGAAATTCAAATCAAGCAATCATACTCTCGTCCATTGTCCAAAGCACTTATTAATTAGTGAATTTTTAAATGAAATTTGCTTACACATCCTTCATGCGACCGTTAATACTTCTTGAGGTATCAACAACCGATTACAAGATACGTTAGCACTTTAAAACATACTTCCTAGTTTTGCAACACCCAAGGCTTTAGCAGTGACTCCCAAACCAGTTAGTCTAAGGCACTAGGTGATGAAGCACCCTCGCTAAATATTTTTTCTATTTTTACAGCCTTAAGTAATCACAAAAATTAGTGTCCATTTTTTTATTCTTTATTCACACTTTTTATCTTTTATTTTCTTCGTACTAAGGACTTTAGACAAGAGCATTTCAAGGTCTCTTCACTATTCCAAGTTTCAAGATGCGTGATTCTGCAAATTGTAGGGTATACATTTTCAGAATTTATACTTAAGCTAGGAACTATTTTTCAAACTTATATTCTAATAAGAACATAATACTCTTCCCTTGTTTCGACTTAGCCCAAGAAGTGAACCCAAAATTTGCCTATTTCTAAATAATCTACAAAGACATATACTTTCTACCGTTAAACTTTAAAGAATGTTATTTTTAGGGTTTTTAATTCACTAAGTCTAAGATCTAGTTGTTCCTAGCCAGTTAACCTATCTGTCAAACTCAAGTCAATTAGCCAAAATTGAATACAATAATTTTTATAATTTTTGAAATTTTTCAATTTTTTATGGGTTTTCAAATAAGTATGCAAATGTAAAAATATGTACAAATGAATGCGAAGGAAGAAGACGTACCGAGCATACCCCCAAACTTGAACTTGACAGTGTCCTCACTGTCATGCTGAACCAAGAGGGTCAAAATGTCGGCACTCCCCTATTTATTTATTTATAGTTTTTTTTATATTTTTAATGTTTTGAATTTTTTATTTTTTTTATAGAAAAAGAAAACAAAAAATATATATACATATATACAACAAGGTTCCCCCCAAACTTAAGCTTTGCCTTACACAAGCCAAAGGTTAGCACCAACCATTCAAAAATCTTATCGTGGTAATGGTATAGTTGGTGCAAGAATGGGGTATGGAGGAAAGAAATGAGAAACACGCGAGATCGTGTGGGAAGAAGGGTAGAATACGGTCTCAGTAGAGGAGAAGAATGGCGGAAAGGAGAAAGAAGTGGAGTACGATCTTGAGGGTGTAAATCGAGTGAATAAATTAGCGCAATATGTGATGACCGATGTGTTAAAAGAGATTGAACTAACCTATCAACCCGTCGGGAAATGGGGTCAAATCCCTCAAGATTTGCAAGAAAACATGGATACGCCGAACTTGGTATAGGAGATGAAAGCGTAACGGTCACTTGCACGGTCGGCACAATAGGAAGGACGAAAGGGAGTGAAGTAGGGATAGTATCTTTCTCACCGTAGTAAACTGTTTCGAACTTGAAAGATTCCATTAATGGTTCGAAACTACTATAATCAACCGAGTCTGATGGGTTATCTGAAAATGTAAAGGACTCAAACTCGGGCGGTGAGTCATCAACATCGTCCGAAAAAGTGAAACACTCGTAGGTGTTATCGGCTGTGAGAATTGTGTCAGATTCAAAGGAAAAGGTTTCAAGCTCACAGTCTTCAAGCGGGGTAGGAACGATGGGAAGGAGGGAGGGTGATATAACAGTCAAAGGTTCAGGAGGATGAACTGGAAAATCAGACACATCAAACAAAAATGATTCAACCTCAATATTATCCTCAAGACTCTCCTCAATATTTAACTCATCCATGCCATTATCATCAAAATTTAGACGCATATGAGATTCGGGAGAAACATTTAATAACTCAGGATGATGATTTGAACATAAAATCTCAATTAAATCGACAGGTCCATCATCCGAAATCTTCCCGGCGTCTATATCCTCAATCAAGTGAAAATCAATTTTCTTAGACACCTCATCAAAAGCATGGATATCTATCAATTTAGGTTCTAGATGGGAGGTGTAAAGATCGAAAGGATTAGATGCGGTTTCACTCGAAAGGGGTTCCTCATAATTTGGCAAATCAAGCACTACAAAGTCGCACAACTCATCATTTTGGACACATGTTTGAAAATTGGAGTTGTTGGATTCAATTGGATATGGGTAGGTTTGATTTGGAAATCCTCTCACATTCTCTTTCTGTCCAACCGCCTCCTCATACATTGGAAAATTTGGAGCTAGTTGGAAACTAGCTACCGGTTCACTCGGTTGCATAAGGGCGGCCATGGACGCTTCCACATTCCTCACCATTTTGTTTGTTGCAGCAATAAAAGCCTCCAACGACTCTTCCAAACTAGACTTGGGTGGTGAGGGGGTTTCGGTAAAAGATTCAAAATTGTTTGGATATGTGAAACTCCCAAAAGGCTGTGTAGAAACAGGGTCTAGTGACGGTGGGAAAGTCGGGTAAGACTGGTAGGAAGTGGGTGGTTGGGCAGGGGTAGGGTCAATATATGGATAAAAAGGTGAATAGTCGTGTTGATCCTTAGAACTGGATGAGTGGAGAGGGGTGAAAGATCGACTGCGAGATTGAGCAATATGCTCAGCAATGGACATCGGCCTAGGAGTGACAGAAGGACTTGAAGAAGTGGTATCAACATATGTAGGTGGTAAAGGTTGACTCGGTTGACACAAAGTGGGTTGAAAAGTCAAACTATTTCTCCTAGACGCCTCTATTTGATCTTTCAAAGATTTTTTTGGCAAGGAGGGATCGTCTTTAAATTGACCGAACAAATTGACATACGACGCAAAATTAGGTTCGGGATACCAAAGTTCGGCAAGTGATTTATTATGTGGGGTACCCATGTTAGAAGAATGAGAAAAGGAAGAAGGTAGGTGGTGCAAGTAGGGTGCAAGGATTTCTTAGCGACCAAATTTTTGCAAGCTTTTATAAAAATTTTCCTTTTTTTCCTTTTTCTCTTTATTTGAGACTGTTTGCAGAAAAAAAAATTCGATAAAGGGCTTAGACACAAATGTAATCAACCAGAAATGCACAATCTGACCTAGATCTAGGGTCACCTAGGTCATCTAGACAGCTCCTAACTGTTCCAAAAGGCTAGAAATAGGACCTCAAACCGCCTCTTCACCGCCAATTGCGGCCAGGTAAGTGCCAGGTAAGTGGGAAGGAACCACAGTAGTGGGCCTAATTAAAAACCACTAGCCTTTGACACACTTGCCTAGACACCGCAAAGTCAGGTTAGGATAAACGGCCGATGCCTATAACTAGTCCTCTGTCCTATTGAGCTCGAAGTCCTTAGGGCCGAGTCTAGTATTTTTTAATTAATAGATGGTCAATGCATATGCCTTATGTGATTTCTGGGGTCCTGGGAAGGGTGATGAAATCCTCACCCAATCTGAATTGGTCAAAAGCCCCTTAAAATCCGGTTAAAAATATGCAAAACAGAAAAAAAAAAAATCACTTGCAATCAATTTTTATTTTATTGCGCGGCGCAAAGTATCCTGCACAAGATTGTTATTTGGAAGGGAAAAGATTTTTGAGCGCAAAGAAATCCTGCAGGAAAATTTACAGAAGATATATCAAGATTTGCAGAGGAGGAGAGAGAAAACTCACAGAAATTTGCAGTGGCGGAACTGTTTTTTTTTTTAATTATCGCGCTTCTACCTTTTTTTTCAAGCCCTGAATCGACCAGGCCACGGCGGTAAAATGGGGCTGGCGCGGCGGTTTCGCCGCGCTTTGGTCGGTTCGGCCTTTTTTTTTGTTTTTGGTGGAACAGATCACCGCGGTTAACTTGTAAACTCACCCTCCAAATTTCTTCTGTTCCTCGGTTGTTGTGATCTTCTGTTGTTCCGATCTGTTTTTTCCTGTTTTGATCTCTGTAGATTTCCAGATCCGATTTTCGTATATCCTGCAAAATTTAAACAACAAAGTATCCCTTCCAAAAATAACAAATGATATATTTTTATATTTTTTATGATTTTTCAGATTTTTTTAATTTTGATTAACCCGAAATTGCAAAAAGAAAATAACACGCCATCCCCGGCAACGACGCCATTTGATTTGTCTCAAAAACTATCTATTACCGCAATCAAGAACGGCGTCGCATGCAGCTAGCCGGTGAGTACGGGTCGGTCCACAGGGATGTTGTGAATTTCCTAATCGCGCTAACGAGTTAATTCCGAAGGGTGTTCGGATTGATTATTAAATCTAAAAAACTGAATTAATCTATATCTAAATCTTGCTAGAGTTAGGTCTAGGTTAAGTTTGGAAAGTCAATGAATCTCACCGCTTTCTATACCCATATGAAAATCTAATTAGGTGTTATGGTAAATATTAATAAAAGGGATTAGGATGATTGGGAAGATTGTTCTTCCTCTAGATCCTTTTCCTTCCTTTCTTAATCTTTACCCCAATCTCCATGGAAAACCTTAAAATCCGGGCCTTTAGACCACGGTATCACCGCTACCTCGTGGGTAGAGTGCCGTAGGGAGCGGAATAAGAAGGTATGCATGGAGTTCTATGAAAATATATGACGGGCAAGAAAGGGGATGAGAGATCTTCATCTCTCAAATCTTCCCCAGATCTAACCCTAACAAGCGAGGAGACTACTCGCTCATTAGGAAATTAAAATACATTTATCTAGGGCAGAGAATAAAAGATTAACTAGGGCAAGGAATTAAATTTATCTAGGGCAAGAATAGAAAATTAACCTAGGGCTGAAAATAAAGAACTTACAAGAATGATGCTCTCCAAAAGAATGCTGAAATTTATTAATGAAGGGAGGCATAGGGAGGCATAAGGAATTACAATGAGTAGAGTTCCTATTTATAGAGAATAAGAAACCCTAGGTTACAATTGATTTGCACGTCTACATTTACCAAAATATCCTTATGAAGACCTAGTCAAAGTAGACTTCAAGCTTTGGTAAAATTTTATGTCTCTGTCTCTTTAAAAGGAAGTATTGGGCCTTGGATCTTTGGGCTTCCTTATTATTTGGTTCTTTATTAAAATAGCTTATATGTTTCTTCCAGATCTCCAGTGAATAATTGCGGTGGACTTTTAACCGTTCGCTTTGTAATCTTGGACCTTGCATTGCCTTGTACTCTGTGAATTTTATCTTTGATGTCGGCTTGATCAAGAGTCTTCTGTTTGTTGGTCAAAGTCCACTTTTGCATCGTCTTTTCATCGTTTTCACTGTTTTCTGTCCAAGAACCTGTAACCTGTAATATGTAGCAGACATGCGTCAAAAGCACCTGTTTATTTATAAAAAGAATAAGAATGGGGATTATAATAATGCAATATTATGGTATGAACATTATCCAGTGTCTGGTTTTAAGCATAAGCTGGATAACTCCCTGTATCTTAACATCGTTAAGATATGAACTATTCTATATCCAATATAGAAACTTTGGCACTTATTTAATTGGAACCAGATTCAAATCATGCAGCTGTCTCCAGTTCATATCAACTTAATGGAGAGAGGCTAATCAGCATTACTCAACTTAGGAATCCATCCAATTATGAGTAACCTGAAAGAGAAACAAGTTTCTCAAAACCATTACTATATCTGAATACCAATCATAAGAATCTACATCTTCGATCTCTTTGAAGAATCCCGATACTTGCGACATTTGGTTCTCTACTTTATTCTTATACCCACAACTTCTCAAAACTTAGACCTTGTATTTCTACGAAACACTTGTCTAAAAACTAGAGAAGTCATAAGTAAACAGAACATAGTACGAGGACCCACCCTTTGTCCTGATGGACACTGGACAACATACAATACTCTGTATAAGTCCGCTGAGTTGAATAACTCAAAACCTGTGCATCGTAGGTTGAAAACTGTACTTATGGTTAAGAACTTCTCCGTTGTTCAATGCTCCTTACCCAATCGTATCTGATATAGGTAAATGTCACGGACATAATCTCAAAAAGTTATATCTCACTTTATAAAAATAAATGTACAGATATATCATTTTGAAATTGGTGCACAACAACGGATATTCAAAACCAAATACATGCCGTTTGGCAAAAACTTAGGCGACTTCCTCAAATATCACCAATTACAATGAATTCCGATATTATGAGGATGATCACCTTATTCCCAATAACCTACTCCCACTCATCATCTGTAAAACCATACAGATATGAGAATAAAACCTGATAAATACATACCCTGGAGTAAGTATCTAATCGGGAAATCAATTTTCCTTTAACAATGCACTGAAACATGAAAATGTTTCGTAGGGGTATTCTGGTATTCTTAGTAATGCCTCTTCCATAATCAAATTCATGACTATAACCATATATTTGTTTGCCATCTCTCCAAATCCCTTTATTTGTCTTTATTCATTACCTTCTGTACACCATCGTTAGGCTAGATGGTTTTCTTCCTTCCCTACCGTTCGGCACCAGCCTATGGTTTGGAAGAAGACTATCCAGTAAGTATAATAGGTGTACTATCCTAATCCTAGGAGTACTCGCAACTTGAGAGAAGGTGATGATAAAAGACAACTAAATAATACCTTATTCTATTTCTCCCGAACTGGGGAAAAAAGCAAAGGTGAAATAGGAGTGGCGATGAAGTACGTGGTTTGGTCGTGAATGATTGCAGTCGCAATTTACTTTGCCCTCTCTTTCTAATCCCTTTATCTTGTCTTTACATATTACTTCTGCACACCCTACTTAGGCTAATTGGTTTTCTTCATTCCCTACCTTTCGGCACCAGCCTATGGTTTGGAATAAGACTATCCAATAAGCGTAATAGGTGTACTCTTCTAAACTAAGGAGCCCTCGCAACCTGAGAGAAGGTGATAATAAAAGACAACTGAATAAACTAATTCTATTTCTCCTGAACCTGGATCCATCCTCGAAGAAGTCCCTTCGAGTTCGTATATAACCATACGATGGATCTATCCAATGGAAGTGGATATCCGTAGTAATACAGGGTGTTCTGATAAATACAAAGGGTAAAAGAAGGAGCGGTAATGACTTATGCAACTCAGACAATCCAAAAGCCAGTATTTTAAGAAGGTTCGGTCAACTTGGTCACTGAGTCATAGTCTCGGGTCGGTCAAAGGTCGCTGCCAAAGAGAGAGAGAGAAAAGAAACACTCTGCGTGCACTCTAACCTAGATCAGAATGGTTATCACTTTATCTAATCAGTAAACCTCCCACTGTAATCTCAAATTCTCCTCCAAACCTGAAAGAAGAATTAGTCGGGATCACCCGAAGAGTAAACCAACTCATCAGTGAGAATCGGGATCCAACTATCATCGCATGATAACTTGATGGAAGCCATTCAAGTTATCACACTCCAGAAGGTATGCACATACTTGGCAAGTTTCATTATGTTTGAAACTCCCGATGTTATTTTTGCCTCATGCTCTTATGTCCTTGACTTTAGTCAACAAATCATAAGTCACATGTCAAGTTCTACCCGTCATTATCAAGGTTGATTTGAACCCACCCGTACATACCCTTGACTTTAGTCAACAAGGTAATACGACTGTCCCAAACCAACACATCTATCTATGCAACAGATGAATACCCAGCAACTACCAAACACTATGCCTTGACTTTAGTCAACAAACATAGCTTGAATACTACTGACTATCCATAAGAAATGACGGAGGGCTACGGCTGGTTTTTGGCAAAAAACCTTTAACGTAATGAACTTAATCTCGTTGAAGGAACCTGATAGCTTTTTATAAAAATATAGTGACGAAAACCTTTTGCTAAAGAGGTCACTCCCAGTGAAGGGATCTCGGCTCTTTCCTCGTGGAATGAGGTGCAGGATATTCCAACTGAATACCGCGATGCAAAGCAACTTGTAATCGACTATAGTAAAGTTATTACCCTGACGCAAACTTCTGCCCAAGGGGTCACTCCCGGTGAAGGGATTTCGGCCCTTACCTCGTCGAATGAGGTGCAGGATATTCTAAACTGAATATCACTATGCAAAACAAAACGAAACGTCTTTGTAATAACACTTTTTAAATTGGTTCCAACAACATCAAATATAGGTTTGTTTTATCCTTGCATTGATAAGAATCAACGCAATCCCATCAATTAATCACACCATAAAAGAACGAAAAATAAAATGTACGTATATGCCATCCGCATTCGCCACTGGGTCCCATCATTATCCGTTAGGTTACTTAACTAACGACAGAGCGGGGACTGGACTAGCGCGGGTGTAAAACATATACAACATCTAATAGTATATATACCAATATACAATAATCGCTCCAGGCGTGATAATATGCAACATTACAGAAAAGTAATAAGCTTCACAGAACAATACAGATAATCTGGGATCCCCGGGTTTCACAGAGCCGCTACTGAAACCCGACGTTCCCCTGGTCGTGTGGATAGCCTATGCAATGAAACCTAGACCCCTACAGGTGCGGCAAGTTACCCGCCAAAACCTGAAGTGAGGCAGCCTCCTACAGCAAAGTGAATGGACCACCCGGCACTTCACGGAATTCGGTAAATTGAGCACCCCTCCTTGGGTCAACCTGTACCCCCTACGAGTGCGGCGAATAGTCTGCCAATTCTAGAGTGAGGTCCCTCTGCCTCTCAAAGCCATGAGATACGGACCCGTTGCCCTCCAGAACCCGGCTATCCGTGCACTCCGTTGCGGGGTAATCCTAGTACATAAAAGAAAATATATACAATGGGTACATCGACCTCAACCCGGTCGTGCCCCAAAAGAATATTATACAAACAGGCAGTGACGGCAGTCCACATGTTGGACGCTCGCCCCGCAATATCAAATGTACAAATAAATCCAAACCGCACTACCATTGCACACTGCTATTCACCACGACAAATCCGCAACATTACAACACAACACAAAACATCAACGTGAATGTCACGTTCGCAAATCCGTCTAAAAGAGCTATAGAAATTAGATGCAATTTACCGCTCGAATGACATTCCCGGTCGGAGATATAATGTAAATACTGCATACTAACAAGTTTAAAATTTCGATCGACTAAATTTCCCGAAGTGGGCCCCATGTACATCTGCTGTACAGTAATAAAATCTGGGCCCAAAAGAAATATTCCAGAAGCCACCATTTCCCATGAAGAACTTACTGTAAAAATTTGGGTCATTGTTCCCACACACTGGCCGCGGTTCCGCGGTCAAACCCTACCTTTGACCGCGGATCCGCGGCGGTAATGTGGTAACACGTGTCCAAATTTCACCGTAATTCTTCAAAAACCCTGCTCAGTTTTCTGTGATATGCAAAATTATTTTTAGACCCTTTAAAAAATCGACAGAAACTTTGAACAGAAAAACTGTAGTTTTTGAAATTCGGTTCGATCGATGTTTTAAACGTGTTAGCACAAGTTAGTATAGCTTAATGGTGAGGCTCTGATACCACTATAAGTCCACGGTAGCGCCCCGGCCGTCTAACAGACGCCAAATGCGGAACAAAAACTTTTACAACTGGCGCTATCGCGTACTATAACCCGGATTTGCCATTAAAACTAAACTAACAAACTACAAAGTGGGTAGAAATGTTATACCGAACGATCTGAGTCCTTCGGTCTTCAACCATCATCCCATGCTTTGTTGCGGCTGCTCCGATCTCCTGAATCTCCAGTCTCCTCGTCCACGTGGCACCACGTCGACGGATCTTTAAACGGACTCCCGCCTCTGAACCGAGGCAACTCGATCATCAAGTTTGCTAAAAGAGATGACCAAGATGATGTAGAGAATGAGTATAACACTTTGTCTCACTTCGTCCAAAGCCATGGACGGACGGTTAATGAAGTTGCCTTTTGAAACTGTGATGGAATGAAATGAGCTATGAAATTTCCATACACCAAAACTATATCTTTTTTCCAAATCAACAACCATAATTATCCCTCAAGAAGGGGCCGGCCATATATAAGTGGAGGTGGGGGTGAGTGTAGGAGCAAGGTGGTAACCATAAAGGAAAAGATCAACAACAAATATCCTTAAGCATTACAAGAAACTTTAATGCAAAAGGTGACTCACTTAAACACATCACAAAACAATTAATGCAACCTAATGAGTCACTTACCTAGTCACCATTCTAGAACATTCCACACTCATGACCCACCCTCAAGAAGAAAAGATAAATCCGTATTTAACCGAATGTTAAATACGGCCGATAAAAAACTGGAAACTGGCAACTTCCAAAAGCGATCCCGAAACGAATTTCAGGATAACCCCGTATCAGTATAAACATACCCGCATTTGTATTACGACCGAATACAAAAGCAACTGAGACAAAGATATTATATCTACACAGTATAATACTCGGATCCGGCTTAAACCAAAGCCGACCGGTATTATCTGCCCGAAACATAACACGTGCGTAAACGCACGTGTATTTTCCGAACCCTGCCATAAACTCATACGCCCTCTACAACGTTTCGCCCGAACTTGGGAAACAGTCTGTGGGGGACTCTAATGACTCATCAACACACTGGCACTAGGTATAACCACTAGCACGTCAGAGGTACTAGCTGTACGTAACGGTTTCCTATGTATTGATTGGAAGAGAAGCTGACGAGCGAACTCATCCATAAACCCTACTGAGCCTAACAGTGACAATATACATACAGTCCGGTCCGTTCGTCTAAAGAGTATCGCATATCGAGTCTAGGGGGCTGGATAAAGTCAGACCCCTAATAACGCGATAATTCGTGTCTGTATGAAGCCCATCACCACCTGAGAAACTACTGATCCATAATCAGTAATTCTCCACTATCTCGGCCGAGGATTTCTAGTGATGGCCACCCGTGCACTGTGCGACATCAACCCCCAATACCGGGAGAGACGAATCCTCGACGATCCGCTCACTGCCTCCATGTGGCTCGGGACAGTACCCAAAAAATACCTGTATGCACGACTCCTTTGAGCCGTGGTAGGGTAGAAATCAAAGTACAGTGGGAACTCACACGAGACAAATGACGATCTCAGGTCGACAAACTAACCTGTACACATGTCACCAGGGAACTGCTATCTGACGATATGTATAATACCAACTAGAATGTTCCCGGCGAGTCCTGTCCGGTGTACTCATAATCCAATGAGCACCTGTATACATCTTAGGTGAACCAACTGACACCAATGGCTTGTGAGACCGGCCATTGCCCCTCGTCGGGGTCTCGACTGTATACACTAGTCTACTCTGGAGTATCGATGCCCTGTCTCGAAACTCCCATGACTAGGGACACTTTAAGGATGTTCTTACAGACCCCAGCTCCTACGTATATGATCACCATCATACTGCTGGCTGTCAAGCAGAATCCTATAGGCTCTATCATCATGCAATAGTGAACTAAAGCATGTATACGATGATAAAGACAAACCAGATAGCATATTATCATCTCGAGCAAGACTGTCATATCGGTATAGGTCCTGCTTCAATCATTGCAATCACGTACCCGCGATCCAATAATTGACTTTGAGGGCACTATCTCCAACAAATACAACTATATATAATTAAATACATATACCGCCAATAAAATCTACGTAAATATCGTAAGGATTTTTAATTATTTTGTTGTCCATACTTTAGGATATAAATATACTAGATAAGGGCAACAATCAGATATGGGGTGATATGCCATACAAAGTTAAATAGTAAATGGATATTATTTTTTTATATATTGTATTATAAAAGATATGTAAAGATTAAAATATTATATATATATATATATAGTCTCGATTCACATGGATACACCATATTAGCAAATATTTGCTATAACCTCGCACCATATCGGGTTTTAAACATGCGGGTCAGGACGAATAAAGACTACCACTCCGTGAATCGTTCGCAACCCAATCGCAAAAAAATAAAAGAGTTTTAAAGAAAGATTTGAAATGCCAAATTTTATTGTATAAACATACTAGGGTGTTACAACACACACACACACACACACACACACACACACGTATCGTTGATATCAAATGATCATGCTCCAACTCGCCAGACCTTGCTAAATACAAGTTTGATTCCACCTCAATTTCCCCATTTTCCCCAGGTTATAATATATATTCAGGTATTAGATGGTTGTGAACAAGTACATATCACTTTCACTATTTAGTCAAGCTTTCACTTATCAGTATCACTCACCGGTTCACCATCGTATTGTCACAATCCGGTCATTAACGCTTATCAATCAACAATGCAAAACATTCGCTAGGGTTCCAATGTAAACAGTCACTGAACAATGGGTGTAAAACAATCATAAGATATGGTAAGAATGCGTTAAATAAACGTTCACTAAATTAAGGGCAACCAGTGTCATGCGGTTTACAAAATTCATAATAAATTATACGCGCAAAATCAGACAAAACAATATAAAAGGCATATGAATTATACTTGATTATCTTGTTGGTGTGTTGTAGCTCCTCTATTTAGGTTACAACATGATATAGTGATGAACTTTTCAAAATTATTGAGGGCTAATACAAACAAACTCCGAATCGAACTAGAGATTAGGGTAAAACAACAATAAAAGAAGTCTAAACTAAAAGAAAAGGAACTACAACCTTTGTAGTCAACTCCTTCATTTTCTTTGGACTCCTACGGCTCCACTCAAAGCATGGATCGACTCCGCTCAAGGCCTTTCGTCGTCTACGATGATCCACCCAGAGTATTTTTGCTCAAACTCTTTGCTTCACAAAACTAGTGTGAATGAAGCATAACAAGCTACACTAACGGGCTAGAGTAGTATAGATTGGTGAAGTGGTTTGTATTCTCACTTAAAAATCCTTTCTTTTTAAATTCCTCACTCAATGGAAAACTCAAGAGAGCATGAGAGAGGAAGAAGAAGAAGATGGCAATGCTTGAGCTCAATATTGTTAATCTCTTAATAAAAAGAGAAAAGAAAAAAGAATATATATGAGAGTCACACTTACATAAACCATGGTAAATAAATATCTAGATATTTTTATCATTGAGTTAAAACAATTAAGGAAATAGAATCCCGTGTCCAGCCTAACATGTGCTAAACGGTTGTAGCACAAGTGGCAGCGTTTGTGATAATTAGAGAAATGTGGTTTTGGTTTTTGGTTTGAAAAAGACGGATTTTGAAAAATCAAATCACAAAAAATGCACAAGCAACCCTAGATCTAATGATCACCTAGGTCAAGTCACTAGACCGCTCCTAGACTTCCAGAAGACAAATCGCGGGATAAATCCTTTACTGTCTCTTTATCCCTTCTGTGGCCAGGTAAGTGGGAGGTTCTCCGCTAGGTAAGTAGCGGGCCTAATTAAGTAACCACTTGCCTTAGACACACTTGCCTTAGACACCACAAAAAAATGCGGATAAGCAATAGATTACCCACAACCTTCTTCTGTCCTAATTGAGCGCGACGGTCTTTAGAATCTTGTCTAGATATTTTTTAGTTAATGAGGGTGATGCGGATGCTAATTTTTTGATTTCCGGGGCTTAGGAAGGGTAATGAAATCCCTACCTAATCTGAATTTGGTCTTTGCCCTTTAATTTCCGTATTAAAAATATGCACAAAACAACCAATTTCAAGAAACGCAACAAATTTTATTTTTAAGCGCCGCGAATTTTTGCAAAGAATCCTGCAGAAAAGTTGTTATTGGACAAGATCAGACAGAAGAGGAAAGAACAGCGAATATACCACAGAAGTTTGGAACACTGAAACGCCTAAACGGCGGCGGAACCGCCGCAAAAACCTCAATATAGCCGCGGATCCGCGGTTGTATGGGGGAATTAGGGTTTCAAAATTTTCCTGTAGCTTCTTGTACTCCACTGGAATCTGTAGAACTTCTCGGAATCTTGATCTCACTACAAAAATGAATCCAGATTCCCTCACAAAAATTCAAACACTAATCGTTAAGCACTTGAAGCGATTCTTGAATTAAAATTTGATGGAATAATAATTTTTCAACTCAAATAGCAAGAAAGAACAAATTACGCACTCATCCCCGGCAACGACGCCATTTGATTGATCTAAAATTTCGGATCGTGTTTTCAATTGTAATCACAACCAAAGAATTTATAACCGCAATCAACTAACGGTGTCGATGTAGCTCGTTAATGAATACGGATCGTCCACTGAAATGCGAGGATTTGTTCGATCTTGCTTTAGATGAATTGAAAGAAAATATAAAAGAAAATTCAAGAAAGTAATTCAGGGTTTAATTGAGTTATCATTTCAAGAAAATCAAGAACATATTCAAGAATTAAAAATCAATAAAGTGTCCAATATCAATTTGAATTATCAAGAATATGAAGAATAGCTTGTAGAAATCGATCACATTAGTAGCAATGATGAATACTAAAAATTATGAATCTTATCTATTGATTAATTGTAGCTAGGACGACGGTGATAAATTAAGATTAGGGATCTATTGAAGAAACTAGGGTTTCTACTTCACTATCCCTTATCTTTTCATTGATCATCATTCAAATCTAGCCTCCAGCAAAGAGAATCATCAATCATTTGATCCCTAATTTGCAACGAAATTAGCAAGAATGTGATCTCGATCCAAATTAGGTCATTAATGATTCTTTTTCCTAAAGTTCACAATCTTCATAAGACTTAAGATTAGTATTAGGATTTCATCATCATTAGATCTATTGATTCTCTCGATTTCTTTACAAGCGGAGATTTCACTCACGCATCATGAAAATTAAAGAATCAAGAACGAGAAATTTTATAATGCAAGAATGTAAAGAAAGCGAGAATTACAATTATCACTTTTATTAAATCTCCTTCAAATTACACCTCTCAATTCGAGTTTACAAGACTAGCTCTCGATCGCTCCTTTGAAAGGGAATATGTCATAGATCTTTGCGTGGCTCGATCGCCGTGAGACGTGAATCGTCGCGGATCTCTTGCTCTTGATGACGATCGGCGTTGCGATAAAGGATTTTCGATTGTCGCTTGATTTTGCTCTCAATGGATCTTGATTTGATTGGATTTTGATTGGATCTCAAGTTGTGTCACTCAACTTGAATTGAATTGAATTGTAATTGTAACTACAATTTTACCACCATCCACCAACAATCTCTTCCCATTAGATCTAGATCCCCTTTTATAGATCTCAAATTAAGCTTCCCTCATAAGCTAGGTTTTTAGAGAGCCTTCTAGAATAAGCTAGGTTGTTAGAGAAAGCCTTCTAGAATAAGGTTGTTACAAGGAGCCTTCTAGAATAAGGTTGTTGTAGAGAAGTTTCCAGAAGAAGGTTGTTACAATGGAGCGTCTCAAGTAAGCAAGGTTGTTAAGATGAGGCTTCTGGAGAAACGACGTCACTTAATGCCCTAACTCGGCCGCGGAACCGCGGCAACTCGGCCAACTCAGACGCGGTTCCGCGGTCATTTGGTGAGTTCACTGGCTCATTTTCCTGGGATGTCTTGGTGTTGATCTTTGGGTGTTCTTTTGATGTCTGGAATCATTTAATCACTTCTAAATCTCTGCCAGATTTTAATTCTTTGACTTGCTGCATTTTATCGGTAATTTTGCGATTCCAGTTCTTTGACGTAAATAATTTTCTGCACGAAATCTTGATGAAAAGTGTTGAGATATACAATATCATGCGTGAAGTAATAAAAACACAATTTCCTGTAAAGAATGTAGAATATAACTATAACACGTGGTATTTAGTATTTTCCAGACAAACTTAATATGTTTATATTTATATCAACTATCCTTAGATGATTAGAATAATGAGGAAATTGATGTGTTACAGATTGCATTATTTTCGACTGAACAAATTTCCCTAAACTTAATTTTTATCGTCTTGAGCAAACTTCTTTTATTCAAGAGAAGGAGAAAAGAAAAATAAAAAGAAAAAGAAAAGCTAACTAGCACACTTTCGTAGGCAAACACGATTGCACTGAGCACGTGCAACAAACCTTTAAACCTTTAGATGTCCCTAGTAGGAGGAGTGTTGTCTCCTGAGGGTTTTCAGCGGATTACACCCACAAAATCCTATAATAAAAGGAAGACCGTGAAAGTTACATATAAAGATAGGAATTGTAAAAGAAAGACTTTGAAAATCAGAGTTTCCAACTACACTAGCTTTTCGGTTGTCATGAGCCCTATCTTAATAGTTATGAAAAGATATTAGAAATCACATCATCCCTCAATAAAACATCGCCTTTATTCTTCATCCCTACCTTTCTTCCAAACACCGATCATATACCCCTACGTGTGTGTAAAAGACATCTCTACACTCGGAGAATTCAATTCAAGCTATCATACTCTTATCCATCACTACAGTACTTTTTAGTCAGTGAATAGTTTGGATGGAATTGCACACACATTATTCATGTGATCGTTAATACTTCTTGAGGTACTAACTGACCGATTACTAAATGTACTCACAGGTTAGGCATATTTAGTGTTTTCCTCGTCTTGCAATACCTAAGACTTAGCAGTGACTCCCAAACCAGTTGGTCTAAGGCACTAGGTGATGAAGCACCCTCGCTATATTTTTTAATGCTGCCTTGGTGATTACAAAACCAGTGTTCATTTTTCTTCACCATTTTATACTTTTATGCTTCATTTATTATTTTCTTCGTATTTTGGATTTTAGACAAGAGCATTTCAAGGTATTCTCTACTATCCCGAGTTTCAAGACGTGTGAAAATGCGTATAGTAGGGTATCAACGTTCAGATGTTTGGCTTTCAGAATATGAACTATTTTTCAGACTTATTTTTATCCTCAGATTAGTGACTTCTTTCATCTTACTAACTCTTGGGACAATGACTCATAACTATTTATTACTAGTTCTGTTTAAGAAAACTTCTAATTTTCTTGGTTTTCTTAAATTTTTCCAATCTTTTAAATGTAATTTTTCACTTTATAATCTTTTATTATCTTATTTATGTACACATTTTTTATTATTATATGTTTTTTGCTTATGCAAAGTATGATGCAAAGTGATGTGTAAATAAGCACAAACCTATCCCAAACTTATTTAGAATAGTGTCCTCACTGTTGCCATCTGTTAAATCTCAGAAACCTGTAAAATTGGGAGAAAAATTTTATTAACGGGGTACAAGAATAAATGAACGTGAAAATCCTCCCCCAAACTTATTTTTTGGCTCACAATTTTGAGGACAACTTTTATTTTCAAGAGCCAACAATATACCCCCCTCCCAAACTTGAGTTAAACAATGTTAATCTTTTAAAATCATAAGAGGGAGGTAGAGTTATTGGTTAATGCCAAACTTTGCAAAGAACGAAAGTCAACACCAACCATTCGAAGATTTTATCAGTATAGTGCACCGGTTGGTGGAAGAACATGTTGTATAGAGCCAGGAAAAAGTGGGGAAAAGATAAGTGATGGTATGGAAAGGGTTTGCGTCTCAATCTGGAGAGACGACACCGTGATAATGATGATGGATTACTCGCATTCTCGTGATTGTCAAGAAGAAGGGGTGGAGGTTCAATTTCTTTGTTTGGGAGATGATTCATCTCAACATCCGTGTTTACTAAGAATGCGAGTTCATCAGCGAAGCTTTCATCGATATCCCGAAGAATAATGTCATTGGAAAGAACGGGATGATACTCAGACTCCATGAAAGGTTCAGAATAAGCGTTAGATGTTGACCCGGACAATTCTAAAAAAGGGTCTGTATGTGTATAATACATCTCTAGGTCAAACAACAACGTACTAAGGGAGTCTGGATCTATATCGTGAAGCTGTTCAGATTCACTGCTGTCGACATCCATTAATTCAACAGATCATACATGAGTATAGGGTTCAGAGGGTTGAATTCCCAACTTGCAAATATTAAGCTCAATTGACCTATTCCCGAAGGATAAGTTCATAGAGCCATTTCGACAGTTGATTACAGCGTTGGAAGTAGCCAAAAAGGGTCGACCGAGAATCACCAGAATTTGGTTCTGTGGGTTCGCTACAGGCTGTGTATCCAAAACAATAAAGTCCATAGGAAATATAAATTCCCCGACTTTTATCAACACATCCTCTAATATACCCCTTGGGCGGGTGATAGATCGATCTGCCATCTGTAAAGTGCATTGCGATGGTTTTAATTCTCCGATACCAATTGATCATACACAGAATATGGAAGCAAATTAACATTAGTGCCAAGGTCGAGTAGAACACGATTGATATTTTTACTCTTAATAGAAATAGAAATTGTAGGACAGCCAAGGTATTTACGTTTCTTGGGTAATTGCTGTGTAAAAGCTGTGCTTACATTACTCGACATGAAAACTTTTCTCGGCACTTGAGTCTTCCTCTTCCTAGTGCACAAGTTCTTAAGAATTTTCGTATAAGACGGAACTTGTTGGATATCATCTAGGAGAGGGATATTGACGTTGACCTGCTTAGACATATCCACAATTTTCTCCATTTGTGCGTTGGGTTTGTTGGCCCTCAATCTGTTTGGAAATGGAGCTTTATCAATAAGGGTTGGGTCCAACATCTGTGGAGAAGTTTGTGGGGGTGGAAAGGATGAAGTGGGTGGGGGGTTCGAGCCTTGGGGAAAACAGAGAATAGGCTCGAAAGAAGAAGGTAAACAAGACGAAATAGGGTAAGAAGTAGAAGTGGACGTGGACGTGGAAGTGGAAGTGGAAGCCGGGGTGTTAATGATCAATTCATCATTATCAATATGTTCACCCACATGGTTATCCAGCACTCTTCCAGATCTCAACGTGATCATAGCACTCACATGATGTGCATAGCCTGGATTAGGTAAGGGTTGAGATGGAAGTTTCCCTTTCTCTCTAGCACTCATCGCGGTATTCAACTGTACAATTTGTGCTTCTATCGCTTTAATACTCTCACCGTGGGAGACAGTATTTTGCACTAACGTTTGGATAAAAGACGTTAAAATATCATTCATTTGTATGGAATGTTTAATGAACATATCGAGTGCAGGGGGTGTAGAAGTACCGGCAAAAGAAGGATCAAAGTTGTTGGCCGGGTTTTGAAAATTTTGTGGTTGAAAAGGGTGCTGACTCATTTGTGGCGGTTGCTGTTGTGGAGGTACCCTTTGACAGTTATTCTGGTTTGGAACCGTATTTTGAGTTTGGTGTTTGTTCCAAGAAAAATTAGGGTGATTCCTCCTACCTTGATTATATGTGGAAGAAGAAGAAGGATCGTTTCCAGGTTGTTGCTGAAAAGCAGTATTAGTGTGCTCGTGACCTTGAAACGGTACATTCAAAGAACATTCTTCCGTCAAATGTGATGGGTTGGAACAACAACCACACATGGTTTTGGGAAGTGTGTACTGGTTTAGGGAGGCAGAAGAGATTCTATTTTCTATAGCGTCGAGTTTCCTTTTTATTGCGGCCATTTCGGCTCTCATTGTGACGGAAACATCGAGCTGATTGATACCTTCCCTAGTCGATGGGTGACTAACACTTTCCCATTGTAAAGTGTTTTGGGCAAAATCCTCCAGGTATTTCCAAGCTTCACCATCATCTTTAGATAGGAATTGGTATTGACACATGGTTTCAAGTATCTGTTTTGTCGTGAGATCAATACCCTCATAGATAATTCGACACAGATCCCATCTAGGGATTTCGTGATGAGGACATTGGATAAGAAGATCCTTGAACCGTTCAAAGCATTTCCAAAATGGTTCATTAGGAAGTTGGGTAAACTGGTAGATTTCACTCCGAACATAGCTGGTCTTATGATTGGGATAAAATTTCTTAAGGAATGCTACAACGAATTCGTCCCATTTGGAAATAGAATGTGCGGTTGTGTTATAAATCCACTTCTCGGCTATATCGCACAAAGTAAAAGGGAGAAGACGTAAACGCAGAGCATCCATAGACAGTTGTGACATGCCAATCATAGCACATACGTTTTCAAATTTGTTTATAAAAACGTATGCGTCTTCAGACTCAAGCCCGTGAAATTTTGGCAACGGTTTGATGAATTGAGGTTTTATTTCAAAATTGTCCCCCTTGGCTGGCAGTATAGAAAGACAGGTGGGAAGGGGACTACGTGTAGGGTAGCATCTCTCTTGGAGAGAAATGCGCGGAGAATTCTGCGCACCTGCGGGCGGTGGCAGAGTGGTGTTATTGAAATTCGACGGATATCCGTCCATCTCGGTCGTGGTGGGTGGTGGGAAAGAAGACGAAGAATTACCGACTCTGAGGTCAATAAAAGAAACGCGGACAAGACGGGCAATAGAATCCCGTGTCCAGCCTAACATGTGCTAAACGGTTGTAGCACAAATGGTAGCGTTTGTGATAATTAGAGAAATGTGGTTTTGGTTTTTGGTTTGAAAAAGACGGATTTTGAAAAATCAAATCACAAAAAATACACAAGCAACCCTAAATCTAATGGTCACTTAGGTCAAGTCACTAGACCGCTCCTAGAATTCCAGAGGATAAATCGCAGGATAAATCCTATACTGCCTCTTTATCTCTTCTGTGGCCAGGTAAGTGCCAGGTAAGTGGGAGGTTCTCCGCTACGTAAGTAGCGGGCCTAATTAAGTAACCACTTGCCTTAGACATCACAAAAGAAATGCGGATAAGCAATATATTACCCATAACCTTCTTATATCGTAATTGAGCACGACGGTCCTTAGAGTCTTGTCTAGATATTTTTTAGTTAATGAGGGTGATGCGGATGCTAATTTTGCGATTTTCGGGGCTTAGGATGGGTAATGAAATCCCTACCTAAGCTGAATTTGGTCTTTGCCCCTTAATTTTCGTATTAAAAATATGCACGAAACAACCAATTTCAAGAAACGCAACAAATTTTATTTTTAAGCGCTGCGAATTTTTGCAAAGAATTCTGCAGAAAAGTTGTTATTGGACAAGATCAGAGAGAAGAGGAGAGAACAAAGAATATACCACAGAAGTTTGGAACACTGAAACGCCTAAACAGCTGCGGAACCGCCGCAAAAACCTCAATATAGCCGCGGATCCGCGGTTCTATGGGGGAATTAGGGTTTCAAAATTTTCCTATAACTTCTTGTACTCTACTGGAATCTGTAGAACTTCTCGGAATCTTGATCTCACTGTAAAAATTATTCCAGATTCCCTCGCAAAAATTCAAACACTAATCGTTAAGCACTTAAAGCGATTCTTGAATTAAAATTTGATGGAATAATAATTTTTCAACTCAAATAGCAAGAAAGAACAAATTACGCACGCATCCCCGGCAACAGCGCCATTTGATTGATCTAAAAATTCGGACCGTGTTTCGAATTGTAATCATAACCAAAGAATTTATAACCGCAATCAATTAACGGCGCCGACGTAGCTCGTTAATGAATACGGATTGTCCACTGAGTTGCGAGGATTTGTTCGATCTTGCTTTAGATGAATTGAAAGAAAATATAAAAGAAAATTCAAGAAAGTAATTCGAGTTTTAATTGAGTTGTCATTTCAAGAAAATCAAGAACATATTCAAAAATTAAAAATCAATAAAGTGTCCAATATCAATTTGAATTATCAAGAATATGAAGAATAGCTTGTAGGAATCGATCAAATTAGTAGCAATGATGAATACTAAAAATTACGAATCTTATCTATTGATGAATTGTAGTTAGGACGACGACGATGAATGAAGATTAGGGATCTATTGAAGAAACTAGGGTTTCTACTTCACTATCCCTTGTCTTTTCATTGATCATCATTCAAATCTGGCCTCTAGTAAAGAAAATCATCAATCATTTGATTCCTAATTTGCAACGAAACTAGCAAGAATGTGATCTCGATCCAAATTAGTTCATTGATGATTCTTTTTCCTAAAGTTCATAATCCTCATAAGACTTAAGATTAGTATTAGGATTTGATCATCATTAGATCTACCGATTCTCTCAATTCCTTTACAAGCGGAGATTTCACTCACGCATCATGAAAATTAAAGAATTAAGAACGAGAAAATTCATAATGCAAGAATGTAAAGAAAGCGAGAATTACAATTATCACCTTTATGAAATCTCCTTCAAATTACACCTCTCAATTCGAGTTTACAAGACTAGCTCTCGATCGCTCCTTTGAAAGGGAATTTGTCATAGATCTTTGCGTGGTTCGATCGCCATGAGACGTGGATCGTGCGGATCTCTTTCTCTTGATGACAATCGGCGTTGCGATAAAGGATCTTCGATTGTCGCTTGATTTTGCTCTCAATGGATCTTGATTTGATTGGATTTTGATTGGATCTCAAGTTGTGTCACTCAACTTGAATTGAATTGTAACTGTAACTAGAATTTTACCACCATCCACCAACAACCTCTTCCCATTAGATCTAGATCCCCTTTTATAGATCTCAAATTAATCTTCCCTCATAAGCTAGGTTGTTAGAGAGAGCCTGCAGGAATAAGCTAGGTTGTTAGAGAGAGCCTTCTAGAATAAGGTTGTTACAAGGAGCCTTCTAGAATAAGGTTGTTGTAGATAAGTTTCCAGAAGAAGCTTGTTACAATAGAGCATCTCAAGTAAGCAAGGTTGTTGAGATGAGGCTTCTGGAGAAACGACGTCACTTGATGCCCTAAATCGGCCGCGGAACCGCGGCAACTCGGCCAACTCGGCCGCGGTTCCGCGGTCATTTGGTGAGTTCACTGGCTTATTTTCCTGGGATGTCTTGGTGTTGGTATTTCGGTGTTCTTTTGATTTCTGGAATCATTTAATCTCTTCTAAATCTCTGCCAGATTTTAAGTCTTTGACTTGCTGCATTTTATCGGCAATTTTGCGATTCCAGTTATTTGACCTGAATAGTTTTCTGCACGAAATCTTGATGAAAAGTGTTGAGATATACAATATCATGCATGAAGTAATAAACACACAATTTCCTGTAAAGAATGTTGAATATAACTATAACACGTGGTATTTAGTATTTTCCAGACAAACTGGTAATATGTGTTATATTTATATCAACTATCCTTAAATGATTAGAAGAATGAGGAAATTGATGTGTTACAGATTGCATTATTTTCGACTGAACAGTGCCTCCTGGGTGCACTGAATAAGCTGAACTGTGTGCCTATAATAGAACTTCTTCTTGAATATCCCTATTTGGCACGCATAGTCGACTGCTGAATATCAAAGAACCATCTTCGTAATTCAGCAAATCGGTCCTCAATCCAGCCTCAACTAGTCCTATGAACTTTTGTAACTGAGAATCTTCGGCCTACGCAACCTTAATGCGATCTACAAGCGAAGACTGCACATGTAACTGTCAGAGCTGTCCGGGTACACCTGGTGTGACTACCTCTAGCTCAAGTCTCTGAAAATCTTCGAGAATCCCTTTCTGACATGTCATTAATAGAGCTAATGGCCTGCGACTGAGAGCGTCAGGAACGACGTTCACTTTTCCCGGATGATACTGTAGATCAAGATCATAATCCATCATTAACTCTAACCACCTGCGTTGTTTCATATTTATCTCCTTCTGAGTGAACACGTATTTCAAGCTTTTGTGATCCATGTACACTTCCACCTGTTCTCCCAGCAAGTAGTGTCTCTAAATCATTAATGCAAACACAACTACAGCTAACTCCAAGTCATGCATCGGGTAGTTCTTCTCATGGGTCTTCAATTGACGAGAGGTGTAATCCACTACTCGACCTGCTGCATCAAAACACTGTCTAAACCATTTCCAGACGCGTCACTATGAATGACCAAACCATCAGAACTATCTGGCACAGTCAAAATTGGGGCCGTGGTCAACTTCTGCTTCAACAGTTTGAACGCCTGAGTGCACTCATCCAACCAAATATAAGATACCTCCTTCCGCATAAGTTTTGTCAAGGGTTCTGCTACTCTGGAAAAGTTCTGAATAAACCGCCGATAATATCCAGCCAATCCCATAAAGTTTATGATCTCAGCTACTGATTTCGGTGTCAGCCAGTCTCTGACAAATTCTATTTTCGCAGAATCCATCGAAATGCCATCATTAGAAATGAAATGACCTAGAAATCGCACTTTGATGGGCCAAAACTCGCACGTGCTCAGTTTAGCATAAAGCTTATCCTCCCATAGAATCTGCAACACAATACGTAAGTGCTCGGCATGCTCCTTTCGACTCCTGGGGTAAACTAGAATCATCGATGAATACTGTTACACCCCGCTTTCCAAAATACAGAATACAAGGATGACTATACCAGTTATACTCCTACGGTCAAGGAATAATCCCACCGTAGTCACACTTCTGTTAGTTATATGTATGCCTAGAGGCCATTACTGTACATTGGATGTATATTGTAGTGGATGCTGGGACATATATAGGTAGGACTTTCTTGCTCGACATGATAGTACGCTATCTGGTTGCTCTTTATCTTAACATGTATACTTTCTGTCTCTCTGATTACATGTTGATAAAGCCCTTAGGATGTGTACTCGACTTCCAGGACTATGATGTAGATCACACTAGTGGGGCCTGGGTAGTCCATGAGTACATCCTTGAAATGTTCCTAGTCGAGGGAATATCGAGACGGGGCATCGATATTCCAGAGTAGACTAGCGCATATCTTCTCGACCCATGCGATGGGCGATGGATGATCCCATATCCATTGGTGTTTGACATCGAAGATGGTATGCGGGTGCTCAGTGGAGACTGGGTACACTGAACGGACTCGCCGAGAACTCCCAGATGGTATTATACCTCACGTCAGATGGCAGTTCTCTGGTGACACTGGTACAGCTTAGTCTGTTGACCCGAGATCGTCATAGAGTCTTGTGTGTCTCCTACTGTGCTTTGATTTCCACCCTACCACGGCTCTACTGAGTTGTGCAAACAGGTGGTTTTTGGGTACAGTCCCGATTCACATGGAGGCAATGAGCGATAGGAGGGGATTCGTCTCTCCCGGTATTGGGGGTTGATGTTGTGCTATGCTCGACTGGCCATAACAGGAAATCCCTGGCCAGGGTTGCAGTGATATACTGGTAAGAGTTATCAGTAGTTTCACGAATGTTATGGGCCTTACGTCGGCATGACTTATCGAGCTATTGGGGTCTGACGTTTACCACCCCTAGGCGAGATATGCGACATATCAGACGAACAGACCGGACTGTACGGTAAGTGTTACTGGTTGGATTCACAGGAGTGTGAGCGGGCTTGCTCGTCGATCTTCTGATCGCTCAATACCCGGGTGGCCGTTACGTTTAGCAGACCGCTTGCGGCTTGTGGGTGTTTGATATGATCATCATCCGCTGCCGGCGTATTGACGAGTCTTTACAGTCCTATACAGAGGTTTCCTGGCTCAAGCGAAACGAAATAGGAGCGCATATGAGATATGTGCGGGACCGAGAATAATGCGTGTATATGATACCGTATTATATTCTCGTGATGAATGTATCGATTAGTTATATGCGATATAACCTAGTTATCGAATCATGGATTGATTCGATAAGTCGATACATTGGATACTAGTCGGTTATATGCGATATGACCGGATCGTTAAATCAAGTGTTGATTTAATGATTTAATGCATAATTATATATATTTGATATATTACTTTGCATTAACTAGTATTGGTTCACTTTAAAAGGATTTTCTCACTTGAATTGTGCAAGTTGTATATGTGATATACTTTTGCGCACAAGATTGTATCATGTTTGATGATACTTGCTCTTTTGGGTTTGTGTAAAGATTAAACCATGTTTAGTGAATGGTTACGGTTTCTTTTCTCTTATTTATTTATCCATTTATTATTGTTTTGGAAAAGATAAAGAGAAAAAGAAATGGTGGCTTAGTTTGTTTTTTCTTTGAAGCTTTGAACAAGTCAACCATTCTTGTCTCTTCTTTAACCCTAACCACTCATCTAAACCTTGGTTAAATCTCTACACTAAACCATGGTTGAAGTTATGATAAATATTCTTTTTATTTTCCTTTTAAAAAATAACTTATCATATCTTCTTCTTCTTCATCATCTTCTTCAACAAGAAGAAAAGCTTTCTACACCAATGGCAACTTGAGAAATCAAGTGAGAAATCCAATTCTAAAGTCTACCCACTTCCTATTTCTTCATTCTCTACCTCTTGCCAAGTTGTATAGGGTGTTTCCTTCACAAGTTTTCATGGCTTGGTGAAGTTGGAGCTTGTTCTTGTGATGTCTCGACGTAGATCATCTTCGGCATCGAACCGACGATCACGCCCGCCCATTCTTCGATGAAGCCAATGCTGGAGTTCGGGATTCGTTTTGGACAGCGGAGGGAGATCATCGCGGAGCTTAGGAAGTGGTGGACCAGATCTACAAAGGTTGTAGCCCCTTTCCTTTAGATACATTTCCGTTTACTCGCTTGCTTTGCCTATACTTCTAGCCAACGATCCGTTCTAGGTTTTCTCGGCACCGTAATTTTTAGAAATTGGCATGTTTGATCACTTGTGAGACTCCATTAGAGTGTCTAGGAACCCTACAGTGGTATCAGAGCCTAGCTAGAGCCTTAGGCGAAGTCCAGACGGAATTTGAAGTCCGAACGACCCGAAAACCCAACCCTAAATATGCTCTTTGTACATTTTTTAATTTCGGGGATTTTTCCACATTAAAAATATGCAGAAAAATCAGCAGGATAATCTAAGAGTTACTGTGAATTTCGATGGACTAATTCCATTAAAGAGCCATGCTCGTGCGGCGGTTCCGCGGCAGTGTTGTCGTTTTGTGTATTTAAATTTTCACAGTAATTCTCATTTTTCTGTTCTGGTTTTCCTGGGAATTTTTAATATTTATTCAAAAGTTGAATTTTCTGGGTTGTATTGGGGACTCGGTGTATCGATCGGATTGTCGAATTCTGTCTGTGTGCTTTTCCGGATAATCTTAGAATATGTTAAAAAGTTCGACCGGATATAAATACCTAACTTTTCCCCTGTCGGGAAATTTCCAAGTGTTGGATTTTTCCGTAGTTTAAAGACGTTCTAAGTAGTGCAAGTAACGCGATGGACCCTCTAGAAGACAACAAACCTTAACTCGATTATCTGACCGTCTTGAACTGCCCTTTGAACCTTCGGGTTTGGGGCAGTACGGCGTGCCACATGTGAGGCGTTGGCTTGACCCTTCTATGGCTGGACCGTTGGTACTGAGGCACGAACTGAATGTTGTTAGACTTATTTCATGTGTTGAGTAGTATCGGGAAAACTTGGGTGTTCGATTGTTCGATCGAAAAGTTTAGCATTTTCTATTTATCCGGAATGTGATACAATACTTGGAATTCACAAAAAGTTATGAGATAACGGAATGAATGTTATAAACATAGCAGTTTAGTCTCACTTCATCGGTTGCCACGGAATTTTGATGCGATCAAAAGTCCGTCGCAATCACGTAGCGTACGCGGATACTCGCCGGGTAAACTTAATAGACAGCCTCACTCCATAGCCCCGACCAAGTGACTGTAGGAGAACCCCGTCGCCGAAAGCATCCGTTCGGGTGCTCGCGGTAGCGGTGTTCCGCCTTGGTGCACTTTGTCGACGGCATCGGGGGTGCGGCCGCTTACTAAAGTTTGCGACGAGCATTCGATCAGTTTTTCGGGAATCCTGTTGAATTGCCCGACTTGATATTGAAAAGTGTTTTCGATAATGAGACTAAAATGCGGGGTTTATAATTGTTAGGCATGTGATGTCTAAGGAATTCATTGGATTAGGCATGCGATGTCTAAAGAGATTGCGGATTCCAACTGTTGTAGTTTTACACTTTCTTTTCTGTGACCGTAAGTGTAATATGTGATATCGCCGGTTTCGTTGCTATATGTCAACGACAATTGGGATGCGCATATTTACTTACGTTGATGACATGTGATGTTATGTGTTGCTGGATATGTTATATTGGATCGTCGTGTTTGAATAGCCGGGGGGTTTTTATGTGAGATGAGTGTTTTTTTATTTTCATTCATGTAAAAACTTGTATGTAATATTATTTTATTGGGGCACTTCCAGGTTGCGGATGTTGTCACCATTTGTATATTATTTACTTTTCTGCACTAGGATAGACCCAAGGAGGGGAGCACAAGTAACCGGGTTCTGGGGTCCAGTGGGAGACCAACTCGAGGAGTCGAGTCCGAGTCTCCTAACCCTAGAATTGGTGGGGTTGCTTGCCGCTCTCGTAGGGGTCTAGGGGTGTGGGATTGGCTATTCATCACGACCGTGGAATCCGTGTTTTATACTGGCTCGTATTAAAAACACGGACGTCCTAGAATATCCAATATTTCATATGATTATTTCTGCTGCGTTATCTGTGATGTGATCATGCGATGTTCTGTGCTCTGTTCAGATAGATGTAGTATATAGTATATATGATATATTATATAGACGTTACTTATGTTTTACACCCGCGCTAGCCCTGCCCCGCTCTGCCGTTAGTTACCTAACCTAACGGTGCACGAGGGGACATCGAGGCGAATGCGGATGGTATAAGTGTACGTCATATTTATCTGTGATGTTTAGGTAACTTAAATGATGGGATATTCATTAATGAGATTAATGAAAGAAAATAAACCTAATTGATGTTGTGGAATCGAATTTCAAAATAAAAACAGGTAGCTACAGTTCTTGCTTTGCATCGCGGTGTTCCTTGTAGAACATCCTGCACCTTATTCGATAGGGAAAGGACCGAGATCCCTTCACCGGGAGTGACTCCTTTAGCAATAACTGGCAGATGCTATAACCCTCGGTTTGTCTTTTGATCGCTTTTATAGTTTCTGCTTTGCACAGTGATATATATGATATATCCCGCACCTCATTCGACGAGGAAAGGGCCGACGATCCCTTCACCGGGAGTGACCACTTTAGCAAAACTAGAAAAGCTTCAAAAACATTCCATTTAAAACCATTTGATTCCGCAACGAGATCAAGTTCAAAGCGTTAAAGATTTTCATAAAAACCATTCGCAACCCTCCGTCATTTTAGGAAGTAGAGTACTTAGTATTCGTGCTGTGTTTGTTGACTTTAGTTAAGGCACAGTGTACGGTAGCTAAGTGATGTCTTCCTACACCGCATATGATGCGATTAGTTAGGACAGTCGCGTGACTTTGTTGACCTTAGTTAAGGGTCATGTGGGTGGGTCTAATTAATCACGAAATGACGGGTAGAACTTGACTAGTACTTATGATTTGTTGACCATAGTTAAGGTCATAGGTGCTAGGGGTAAAAACCTTTATCGGGAGTTTCAAATGTTGAAATTTGCAATGAGATTGCATACCTTCTATATGATAGTTGGATCCCGATACCCACTGCGAGTAATTGTTACTCCTGGGAGAGTTTTGCACTTTGCAATTAGCCGATCAAGTAGGTGTCTAGAAAGGTATCAACGGGGTTACGCCTCTGGGAAAACGAGGTTTACAGTAATTAGGTCCGTGCGAAAGCACGGGGAACCTCCCTCAAAGTACCGACACTGGCCTGGCTGAAAGATTGGCGAACTTGTAGAGTGTAATTAATCCCGGCTAGTCTTTCCTTTTAGGGTTTGAAGGAAGATTTGATAAAAACAGTGGGAGCCATCCTGATTAGATAAAATATATAACCAATCTGATTTTGCAAGAGCGCACGCAGAGTGTTTTCTTCTCTCTCTCTCCAGGTAGCGACCATATCACGCCTTAATCAAGATAATAATATGGATGTATTGACCGAACCCGCTTGTTATACTGAGCTGGGGAACGTTGGTCCCGCTCCAACTTATAATTGTTATAAGACAGAGCAGGAAATTGGGGAATACCAGAATTCCTATGCCGCCCAAACGAAGAAAGTGCATATGATGCATCTCCTTCGGGTGTGTTCATTACAAAGAACTGTTTCTCAGTATCCTCTGCATCCTGGGTATATGATACCGGATCAGAATCCCAGATATGTAAGCTGTTACATAGGGCTACAAAAAGGTAGAAAACTGAGAACGGGTGATAAGTTTCATGAGACAGAAACCGGGGCAAGTGTTGCAGCCAAGTCTGTTGGTCACTGTCACCCTGTATTACCAGTACATTGATTCTGAACAAATGCTATTAGATACCGAACCTGATATACAAAATCATATCAGTCTCTTTATTAGTAAAGAAATGATATAATTTTGTATTGTTGAATAATGTTTTGAACATTTCCTATATCAAAAGTTGATCGGTTCAGGCACGTTATCTAAAAGCATTGACGTTCTAAATCAAACTACAGTTCCTAGTATACTGAACACACACAAGAGGAAGAGTTCAGAAATGAACAAATTCTTCTTGAGGCATTGTAGACTAGGTCACATCAATGCGACCCGACTGGCTGAAGTTACATTTTAGATGCATATTTAAATCAGTTTGAATTTACATCTTGTGAAACTTGCCAGTCATGTCATAAAGATTAGATGACCATAGCTCTGTTTATTAGAAACAGAGAAAGAGTTAGTAAACTCTTGGGACTGATACATAATGATGTATGTAAAGTCTCCTGTCTACACATGCCAGGGCTGGTTCTTTATACTTCATTATATTCTCTGATAATCTCTCAAGATTCAGTCATATGTTCCTATTGAAACATAAGTCCGAACCTTTTGAGATATTCACAGAATATAAGTTAGAACTAGAGAACCAAAATACGGGTATAAGTATTATGTCCTATGATAAGATCAGGGAGGAGAATACTTGTGCATAGAATTCCTGGACTATTCTAAAGGAGAATGAGATTTTCTCTCAGTGTTACTCCTCTGAATACACCACAGCACAACGGTGTATCAGGGCGGAGCAATTGCACAATATTAGATATGGTGTGCTCTATGGTGAGTATTACTGAGTTACCTATTTCCTTTTGGGGTTATGCACTTGAGAAGCTGCATACCTATTGAATTAGGTTTGAATCAAATCAGTGCCTACCACTCCATATGAGATATGGTATGGGAAGAGCCCATGTCTTAAGCTAGTTAAGATTTGGGGTTGTCCGGCCTATGTTTAAAGCAAAATCCGGACAAGATCGAGGCAGGATCAGTTCTGTAGAACTGGAAAGGTTCCAGCTATACAAAACTGCAGTTGATGATTTGACAGAACGAAAGGATTCTATAGTTCCCGACGAACCTCAGCCTCTCCGCCGATCTAGTAGGGTTCCTCATCCGCCTGAGAGATACCTCGGTTTCTCGATGACAGTGGGAGCGAGGAATGCATCATAAAATGATGACCTAACTAGTTTCGAGCAGGCCATCGAGAGTAGGGACTCTGTAAGAATGGCTGGATGCTTAGCGATCTGAGATGGAATCCTTATACACCAACAAAGTATGGACTTTGGTTGCTATATCTGAAGGGTTAAATCCCCATCAAGAGCAAGTATATCTTGAGAAGATTACTTGGTGTAGATGGAAAAGTTGAGACTTTCAAAGCTAGACTTGTTAAAGGTTTTCGTCATCGACCAGGCACGGATAATGATGAAACCTTTTCCATGGAATATGCTTAAGTCCATCCAGATCCTACTTGCCACGGCTACATACCATGACTGCGATATCTGGTGGTTGGGTGCCATGACTACTTTTCTAAATAATGATTTAGAAGAGAACGTCTATAAGAACACAGCCAGAGGGCTTCGTAAACAGTGGGAGCAGCGGAAACGTGTGCAAGTTGCTTTACATAATGAAGCAGGCATCGCGGAGTTGGAACGTCTGTTTTGATGTGATAGTCAAAGTGTTTGACTTCATCAAAATGGTAGACGAACCTTGTATATACAAAAGGGTAGTAGAGAGTAAGGTGGTCATCTTCGTATTGTACGTAGACAACATACTCTTGATAGGAAAAGAGTTTCCTATACTACGATCGGCCAATCTCCTATTATCACTAGGATTCCCCAAATAGGATCAAAGTGATACCTCCTAAATCCTGAGTTTTCATCTATGAGATAGATGTAATTGGATGCTAGGATTCTCACTAGATGTAGTGAGATGGTATCAATCGATCCTGGGGAGAATCACTGGAAGAGTTCCAGGGTTATAAAGACGACTGAATGTCAGTCACGGGCATTGTCTTTACCCTCAATCGAGGGACGGTATGTTGGAAGAGTTCCAAGCTAGATACCGTGGCAAACTAGACGATAAAGGCTGGTAACATCGCTATTGAAGATACTACCAAAGAGGAAGTTTGGGTGTATATTGGTTCATAAGATGAACTAGGTTCCTGCCATTGTATGACAATGGAAGTGTGGCTTCGGCCCTGGAACCCTGGTCCCATCAGTGACCCAGACAAATTCTGAGGCAGCATCACCTGATCATGGAGATAGTTGATCTCCAGGTTGATCGAGGTTAGGAGAGTAGACTCAGAGGACAACACGGCGGATCCACTCACGAAGGCCTTTTTCCCAAAGAGAGACTTTTAGGGGATGGTTGAGTATGTGATACTGCAACCGCTGCTACAGATGGCCCTAGTGCAAGTGGGAGATTGTTAGTTATATGTATGCCCTAGAGGCCATTACTGTACATTGGATGTATATTGTAGTGGATACTGGGACATATATAGGTAGGACTTTCTTGCTCGACATGATAGTACGCTATCTGGTTGCTCTTTATCTTAACATGTATACTTTCTGTCTCTCTGATTACATGTTGATAAAGCCCTTAGGATGTGTACTCGACTTTCAGGACTATGATGTAGATCACACTAGTGGGGCCTGGGTAGTCCATGAGTACATCCTTGAAATGTTCCTAGTCGAGGGAATATCGAGACGGGGCATCGATATTCCAGAGTAGACTAGCGCATATCTTCTCGACCCATGCGATGGGCGATGGATGATCCCATATCCATTGGTGTTTGACATCGAAGATGGTATGCGGGTGCTCAGTGGAGACTGGGTACACTGAACGGACTCGCCGAGAACTCCCAGATGGTATTATACCTCACGTCAGATGGCAGTTCTCTGGTGACACTGGTACAGCTTAGTCTGTTGACCCGAGATCGTCATAGAGTCTTGTGTGTCTCCCACTGTGCTCTGATTTCCACCCTACCACGGCTCTACTGAGTTGTGCAAACAGGTGGTTTTTGGGTACAGTCCCGATTCACATGGAGGCAATGAGCGATAGGAGGGGATTCGTCTCTCCCGGTATTGGGGGTTGATGTTGTGCTATGCTCGACTGGCCATAACAGGAAATCCCTGGCCAGGGTTGCAGTGATATACTGGTAAGAGTTATCAGTAGTTTCACGAATGTTATGGGCCTTACGTCGGCATGACTTATCGAGCTATTGGGGTCTGACGTTTACCACCCCTAGGCGAGATATGCGACATATCAGACGAACAGACCGGACTGTACGGTAAGTGTTACTGGTTGGATTCACAGGAGTGTGAGCGGGCTTGCTCGTCGATCTTCTGATCGCTCAATACCCGGGTGGCCGTTACGTTTAGCAGACCGCTTGCGGCTTGTGGGTGTTTGATATGATCATCATCCGCTGCCGGCGTATTGACGAGTCTTTACAGTCCTATACAGAGGTTTCCTGGCTCAAGCGAAACGAAATAGGAGCGCATATGAGATATGTGCGGGACCGAGAATAATGCGTGTATATGATACCGTATTATATTCTCGTGATGAATGTATCGATTAGTTATATGCGATATAACCTAGTTATCGAATCATGGATTGATTCGATAAGCCGATACATTGGATACTAGTCGGTTATATGCGATATGACCGGATCGTTAAATCAAGTGTTGATTTAATGATTTAATGCATAATTATATATATTTGATATATTACTTTGCATTAACTAGTATTGGTTCACTTTAAAAGGATTTTCTCACTTGAATTGTGCAAGTTGTATATGTGATATACTTTTACGCACAAGATTGTATCATGTTTGATGATACTTGCTCTTTTGGGTTTGTGTAAAGATTAAACCATGTTTAGTGAATGGTTACGGTTTCTTTTCTCTTATTTATTTATCCATTTATTATTGTTTTGGAAAAGATAAAGAGAAAAAGAAATGGTGGCTTAGTTTGTTTTTTCTTTGAAGCTTTGAACAAGTCAACCATTCTTGTCTCTACTTTAACCCTAACCACTCATCTAAACCTTGGTTAAATCTCTACACTAAACCATGGTTGAAGTTATGATAAGTATTCTTTTTATTTTCCTTTTAAAAAATAACTTATCATATCTTCTTCTTCTTCTTCTTCTTCATCTTCTTCAACAAGAAGAAAAGCTTTCTACACCAATGGCAACTTGAGAAATCAAGTGAGAAATCCAATTCTAAAGTCTACCCACTTCCTATTTCTTCATCCTCTACCTCTTGCCAAGTTGTATAGGGTGTTTCCTTCACAAGTTTTCATGGCTTGGTGAAGTTGGAGCTTGTTCTTGTGATGCCTCGACGTAGATCATCTTCGGAATCGAACCGACGATCAAGCCCGCCCATTCTTCGATGAAGCCAATGCTAGAGTTCGGGATTCGTTTTGGACAGCGGAGGGAGATCATCGCGGAGCTTAGGAAGTGGTGGACCGGATCTACAAAGGTTGTAGCCCCTTTCCTTTAGATACATTTCCGTTTACTCGCTTGCTTTGCCTATACTTCTAGCCAACGATCCGTTCTAGGTTTTCTCGGCACCGTAATTTTTAGAAATTGGCATGTTTGATCACTTGTGAGACTCCATTAGAGTGCCTAGGAACCCTACAACTTCGGCTTCTAGTAGTTACATGGTAAGCAGTAATCACAACACAGATAAAGAGAAATACAATCACTAAATCTATCACATTTAAAAGAATCAGAGTGCAACAGTTACGAGCTGTAGCATCAAGGAAACAACTAACCAGATGGTAGTAAGGGAAACAATAAAGCTGACATCACTGGTCTAGATCTTTGCAATTTCCTCGAAATGGGTAGGTCCACTTCTTCCTCTGAGCATGCATACTCAGGTTCATAGCGACACGATATAGAAATAATATAATGTGCAGTAGTAATAGGCATGGAGTAGCAGGCATAGGCTAATGACATAAGAGTGGAATAATAGGTACAGGTAAACAGTATGGCATGTAAATTATGATAACAATCAGATAATATGTTACTAAATCTATCCATATCTATGTCAGTTGAAATATATCGGTGGAATGTATCATCATATTTAGCAAGGGTCTTGTGCATGCCCTAGACTACGGTCAAAACTGTGCCCGGGACATAACTCTGTCAGCCGTGCTGCTATGCACAACTACCTAATCAGTATATATCGCTAATAACGAATGATCATTCTCTAAATCAGTAAACTTTGCTAAATACAAGTTCGATTCCACCTCGATTTCCCCCATTTTCCCAGGTTATAATATATGTTCAGTTATTAGATGGGTTGTATACAAGTACGTGTCACTTTCACTATTCGATCACGCTATCACGTTTATCAGTATCACTTTCAATCAGTGATTCACTAACGTATTTGTCACAACCCAGTCACAAACACTTATCAGTCGACAATGCAAAACAATCACTAGTGTATCACAAAAATAGTCACTAAACAATGGTTGTAACGCGATCACATAACATAGTAGGAATGCGGTAAATACACTTCAATTAAATAAGGGCAGCCAATGTCATATACCTTACAATATAAAAGGCATATGAAGTATACTTGTTTATATAAGCAATAAAATTAGTTTCATATCAATAGGCATTCTGGTTTAGGAGTTATGTTCATTTTTAAATAGGGATGTGCTGCTGGAATTCCAGTTTCAGAACTGGAAGTCTAACTTCAAGCGCAGTTTTATATATATTATATTCAGAATCAAAGATCGCTATAGTTGAGGAAAATCTAGCCCTATTATTTATGTTTCCAAAAAAATAAACGGATCAGTAATATTTATTGTGTACAGGGAGAAATGTTTGGTTTAAGGTCAATATGTATAAAATGTCGCGGCAGAAAACTGCAGGACATGTTGAAGATTTAAAATATATTTAAAATATCAAACTGTGATGGAATCGAGTGAAACCAGTTCCATATGAAATATAATTCAATTAACTAAACAACGATGTAAGTATCCGCACAATAGAAATTATATACAGATATATGCGAGGTTTTAAATACATATAATAACAGAAAATACTGCTCTGGACTGCAGTCCAGAACCGTATTTCCTTTCAGTTTTTATTATTGTAACATGTTGATGTGGATTTTATTAGCCCCCCAAATTTAACCGCAAGTACACAACTTATCGTAGTTGTACTTGAGGATTGTTTCCACAGAGAGGTGTGTTAACTACTTTTAAATTAAGTTAAAAAGGTTGTATTTTTTATAATAAAAAGAAGATCTAGGGTTTTTTAATTGCATTTTTAATGTCGTAGTTTATATGATAAAACTTCTATTCTTTTTCCTAAATTTAATTAACGATCTATTAAAAACATAAAAGCATAGAATAAATTATTTGATTTAATCTTATCCCATCAATTATATTATATCATTTAGATTTAATTAAAATGCTAATTCTAGTTTACTAGATTTAACCTAGGTTTAACCGTCTATGTGTATTTGTAGGTCTAGAAACAACAACTACCATATTTTAGGTTTTCTCCAAGATCAAATTAATAATCAGTTTGAATATCTATGATTTATAGTTATCTCTATCGTCCCTAATTAGATTTCTAGGAGTCAACTATCATGAACCTAATTAGTTCCTAGATTTCTTATCTATCCTTAATTTTTACTTAAAGGCATCAACTTTTCATTGTAAAAATTAGATTTTTAGATTAAGAACAAAGAGAGAATAATATAGATCAGAATAGATATTCATATTAAAGCAAGAATTAAAGAACAATTGAAATGAAAACCATAATAGATCACAAATCAAAACCTATATGCAAAGTTTAGCCAAGCATAGTTAAAATTAAACTGAATATCTTTATTTTAAAAATAGAGAACTTACAAGTAATTGATCTTTCAAAAAAACCCTAAAATTTATTGTCAGGAGAGAGATATGAAATCCTAAGGCTATACAGGTGCTTATATAAGATTAAAGAAGTTTGGAGAATAAGTAATAAAAAATATAAGAGATTCAACTTGCTAACAACTATGAAAATCTAATCTAATTGTTTTGTTGGATATTGTTGCGTGTCTTCAGAATTTTCGAAAAATAAAACAATGTATCATAAAACAATATATGTGCCAAGACGAACATGGCCATAAAAATTGAAGATAAACGGCCCAGATTATGCGACTGAACCGCCACGCCCATGCTTAAACTGCAGCTGATTCGCGGTGCTCTATTGACTTCGTAACACGAATTTTTTTATACTCGATTCTCTTGATTTGTTGAGCTCTTTTTAGTTATCATATCATGAAAATTATTCTCGTTACTCTGCAGTTGCGTAGATCTCTGAATTATTCTCAAATTTGGCATATAATTAGGTAGATTTATTTGTTGCTTTTAATCTGGTTTGGTTTTCCCATCTGATTTGTTGTTGTGATGATTGATTCGTCTCTTTTTATTGCAATCTTTGCTGATTTGCAATGATATTCCCAAATTTATTCCAAATTTTCAAATTATCCTTTTGAATTTCTGGATAATTCTCTTAAGTCTCCATTGTACGCACGTAATCTTTCTTTTAGGACAATTTTTCGTCTTTTGCATCCAAGCCATGTTATCTATAATAATTCATAAAAAATAGCCGGAACAGCATAATATATGACAATAAAATGATAAATGGGTTAGAAAAATGTGCAATAAATTGCACCAATCAAATATCCCCACACTTATCTTTTGCTAGTCCTCAAGTAAATCTCGGGTTTTAAACTCTAAACTAAACTAAACTACTATCTAGCTAAATCCTACTCTTATTCCTACTCCTACTCCTACTCCTACTCCTATTCCTATTAAAGAAAATAAAGGAAACAAAAATAAGAAAATGAAAACTATATATAAAGATAGGAATAGATAAGATAAATACAAAAAACAACAGTTTAAACCTCACTAGATTTTCAGTCGTCATGGACCATGCCTTAATGGACTTTGATCTATGCCGAAAATTACTTCCTCGTCATTATTCCAATCATTTTTACATATCTTGCTTCCAAACATGATCATATACCCCTATATGTGTGTAAAATCATCCTTACACCCGGAGAATTCAATTCAATCTCCCATACTCTTGCCCTTAGCTTCTTATTACTTTTTAATTGATGATCAAATTGATTGATTTGTTTCCACATTTTTCATGCGACCGTTAATACTTCTTGAGACACTAACCAACCGATTACCGAATATGATCACTTATTGGGCGTAAATAGCAATTTTCTAATCTTGCAATACCTGAGGCACAACAAATGATCTAAAACCAGTTGGTCTAAGTCACTAGATGATGAAGCACCATCGCTGGAATTTTTTTATGCTACATTGATAATTGCAAGACAGTGTTCATTTTTTTATATTAAATTTTTTTTCGTACTAAGGTATTACAGAAAAGAGCATAAAAAGTCTCTTCTACTATCTCAAACTTATATTAAATTTTTTTTCGTACTAAGGAATTACAGAAAAGAGCATAACAAGTCTCTTCTACTATCTCAAACTTCAAGATGTGTGCATGTGTGTATACTAGGATATCAACGTTCAAATATTTGGATTCAAAAATAGGCTCTACTTATATCTTCTCAAATCTAATAACTCCTTCATGATACCAGTCTTTTGGGAACGGGCTCATGACAACTTATTAATAGATCCATTTAACCATCTTTTTTTTATTTTTCTTAAAATCTCTTTCTCATTTATATACATTTTTCACATTTTCATTTCTATTTTCAAATTTTTCTAATTTTCTATTTTTTAAACTAAAAACTATGTACAAACCCCCTCCCCCCACACACACTTAAACTTTGACGGTGCCCTTACTATCTAACGCGGCCCTTCTCTTAACCACGAACACGACTAAGAAACTAATGATATACATATGTTACAAATGAGGGGTTTTAAATATTTTCAAATATATTTCGGCTCATGGAGATTTATGAGCTCCTCCTCTTAATTATCAGCGTTTATTACTGATAAAATTATAACCAATGTTGTAGCAAGCCTAAAAATCAGAATTAGCCAATTAAAAAATTTATCAATATACCCATGGGCTTGGTAAAACACGATAGGAAAATAAGGCTCAAAATAAAATATCCATGAAATAAAATTTAAAATTTTATCGTGTTTAAAATTACAAGAATTAAATTGTTGTTTGAAATTTAGAGTTTTAAAATTTTGCAATTTAATTCTAACAGCAACAGATTTTTGTATAGTATCCATGTGACAACACATAGCATCAAACTTTGAGGGGTTTAATTGATGTTCAATAGAATGTTCCTATTTTACGTGCAAAGTGTTAGAATATGGTGTGCGAGATTCATCTAAACTTAAGAGTTCATCCTCAAATAATTCCTCAAAAGTAGGTTCATAGAAATTCATGTTATCCACTATGCATTCATCTCCTCCCACCATAGTGAGTTCTTCTTCAAATATTTCTTCAAAACTACCATTTTCAAAATAGCCATCATTACAATTAAATATTTCCTCCTTAGAAATTAATAGAAAGTCCTCTTCATAAATTCCTTCAAAATCACCGTCTTCCAATTCAAATTCTCCATCCACGGAAACTGTTAGTGATATATGCCCTAGAGGCCATTATTGTATAGTACTGGTTTGTATATTATATTTTGGAAGCTTGGGATATACACGGATATAATAACAGTCTTGCTCAAAATGGTAATATGCTACTTGGTTTGTTTCTATCTCAATATGTGTATATATTTCTTTTAGCATATCGCTAATACATATTGGTAGAGCCCTTAGGATCTTTGCTTGACTGCCAGCGTTGTGATGCCAATCACACTAGTGGGGGCTGGGTAGTCTATAAGCACATCCTTGTACAAGTCCCTAGTCGTAGGATTATCGAGATGGGGCATTGATACTCCGGAGTAGACTAGTCTATACACTTCTCATCCCGGCAGGGAAGATGGTCTGTCCAACAGCCATTGGTATGCCGTACCAGAGATAGTATACAGGTGCTCATTGGGTTATGAGTTACACTAGACAGACTCATTGGGAACTGCTGGTTGGTATTATACCTATCGTCAGGTAGCAGTTCCCGGGTGGCATGAGTACATGTTAGTCCGTTGACTTGACATCACTATTCTTCTCGAGTGTGTTCCCACTGTACTTAGATCACTACCCTACCACGGCTCAAATGAGTCGTGCAAACAGGTAGTGGTTGGGTGTAGTCCAGTAGTGGTTAGATAGGATTCATCTCTCCCGGTATTGGGGGTTGATATCACACTGTGTTCGGAAAGCCATTATACAAACTCCCTGACCAGGGCAAGCGAGATTTACTAGTAGGTTCTCCAGTAGTTTCTCAGGGTGTATTGGGCTTTACCCCGGCACGACTTATTGCGTTGTTCCCACTGTACTTAGACGAACAGACCGGATTGTATGGAGATTTTCATAGATAGGCCCAGTAGGAGTTCAGATGAGTTTGTTCGTCGGCCTTCTTATCGACAGATAGCTGGGTAGCTGTTACGTACAGCTAGTACCGCTGACGGACTTATGGTTAAACCCACTGCCAGCGTACTGTCGAGTCTTTAAAGTCTCACACAGAGGGTTTCCCTGCTTCGAACGAAACGATGTAGAGGCCGTATGGTTTTACGGCAGGGTTCCGATCATATACATGTACTAGTTGCGCTGATGTTGTTTGGATGGATAATACTAGTGGGCTTTGGTTTAAGCCAGATCCTAGTATTAGATTATTGGATTATTTTCATCTCTTTGTATTCGTATTTTTCAGAATACGAATACAGGTATGTATATACGGTAAGGGATATTCTTGTAATTTCACAAGAGTGCTTCTAGAAGAAGATACCTCATTTTTGTTTAATCCATTTATTTAAATGGATAATGAGGTAGAGAAATGAGGTGTTATCTTGGACATGATTGAAGCATGGCTACTTGGATGACTCATTCTCATTTGGATGACTATTGAGGAATGGTGGGATTATGATATTATTGTTGGAAAAGGATTTTCTTCATAGTCATCAACACTTAGCCATTCTACACATCATTCTTATCACAACACCCTCATCTCTCCTTAGCTTTCTTCTTCTTCCTCAAACCCTAAAAATTCTCATGAGTTGAGAAACCTAGGGTTATTGAGACAAATTAATCCATAATCATTCTCTACATCTTCTAGGCTACCTAGCTTAGCAAACTAGGTACCTTAGTTACCTCTGTTTAGAGGTTGGAGCTTGAAGTACATACTCTCGGGTGGATCGTCTTTGACGCGAGGAGGCCGACGCTCAAGCGTGATCCGGATCTTCGAGGAGCTCAAGGAGATGAGGAGAAAAAGACTTGAAGGACTAGAATCAAGGAGGTATAAAACTCTTACCGAGTAGTTAAACCTCCAAGTAGTATAGCTAGTTAAGGTTTTCGTAAAGATCATGGAGTTATAGTCGGTGTTGCATAGTATGAAAAATCGTTTTTTATAAATTCCACCTCCCTACAAGCGCGTGGGGTGTGAGACATCAACTTATAATGGTATCAAAGCCTACTCAAACCTTAACTAGTTAGGTAGACGATGTTTAAAGTTACGAAACCGAAATAACTCTGAAACAGGCAAAGCTAGATCCAAGTTTTTGTTAATTTTTAAAGAGGCTCTAAAAATTATTTAAACAGTTGCAAAGTGCTCTTATTGTTATATGTAGAACACCAGAGAAAAATGAGACCCAGACCCAAAAGTTTGGCCGGCCAAATACCATATTTTCCCGGCCTGGCGGGTCCCACTAAAGATTTGGGTCTTGTGTTTTGTGTAGTGTTCTGGAATCTTGGATTTAGGGTTTTAGGTGTTTTTTTTCTTTTTCAGATTGCATATTATGTTATCTTTGTGTTGGGGCAATACGGAGTACTTCGAAGTCATAGTTTTAACATCGTTTATAAGTTTCAGTTTGTATATGTGTTGCTAAACGTCCGCTAATTGCTATATGTCGATTAGTGAGGGTTGCACATATTTGTATATTTGTGATGGTTTGTGTATATGAAGTATTGGATCGTCGTGGATGAATAGCCGGGGATGTGAGAAGAGTGTTTTCTTTTCTTTGATTTATGTAAATTTATAATTGATGTGATATTATTTTTGCGGGGCACATCCGGGTTTAGGATGTAGCCACTGTTGTATTATTTCATTTACTTTTTCTTGCATCTTGGATAGACCCAAGGTGGGGTGCACAAACTACCTGGTTCTTGAAGCGCCGAGTGGCCTACTCATTTTATTGAGGGAGGTTTCTTTGCTTCAGGGATTTCGCGGGTAGTTTGCCGCACCTGTAGGGGTCTAAGGTGGGTTTTGGCTATTCTTCACGACCATGGAATCCATTGTTCGTTCTAGGCTAAAACGAAACACGGAATTTATAGTATGTCCAATATATTCATCTGTGTTGTGATATGTGATCTGGAATGCCTATTATTGCGTGGGGTGAATACCTATATATATGTATTATATATAATAAACGTTGCTTATGTTTTTCACCCGTGCTAGTCCACCCCCGCTCTGCCTTTAGTTAAGTAACCTAACGGTGCATGACCGGGCCCCATGGTGAATGCTGATGGTATAAGCGTACGTTGAATTTTCGTTTCTTTTCTACAATGATAGGGTTTAATGATGGGACCGCATTAATATTGATTAATGAAAGGAAAACAAACCAAAGTTTAAATCGTTGGAACAATTTCAAAACCACTCGGTTTTCTTGAAAAAACAACTTTTAAATGCGGAGCCTAAACCACTCTTTTTAAAAGCTATCATGGTTCCTTCGACTATATCAAGTTCATTACGTTCACGGTTTCGCCAAAACCAGCCGTAGTCCTCCGCCATTTCAGATGGGTATTCAGTAGTATTCAAGCTATGTATTTTGACCTTCGCCACGGCATGGTGATTGGTAGCTGCTGGGTATTCATCTGTAGCATAGATAGATGCGTTGATTTAGGACAGTCGTACAATTATTTTGGCCTTCGTTAAGGGTTTGTACGAATGGGTTCAAATTAACCTGGACAATGACAGGTAGAACTTAACTTGCGACTTATGATATTTTGGCCTTTGTCAAGGTCATAAGAGCTTGGGGGAAAAAATCCACATCGGGAGTTTCAAAGGAAAATGATACTTGCTAGTGTTGCATATCATTTGGAATGTGATGATTTTGGTAGGATTCCTTCAAGGTTGTCACACGATGATATTTGGATCCCGATCCTACTATGATTATCCGCTACTCCTCGAGAGATTTTTCACTAAAACAATCAATGCTATAAACCAAGTAGGTGCCTAGAACGGTGTTGGCGGGGTTACGCCTCCAGGGAAAAGAGGTTATTTAATTAAGGAACTTCGCGAAAGCGTTGTAAAACCTCTCTCGAAGTACCGACATTAGCCTAGCCGAAAGGTTAAGCAAGAATTGTAGGATGCGATTAATCCCAACTAATTCTTCTTTTATGATTTGAAGAAGGATTCGAGAAACAGTGGGAGCCATCCTGTTTAGATAAACTAATAACCAATCTAAACTTATAAGAGCATCATGCTGAGTGCTTCTTCTCTCTCTCCTAATTGCAGCGACCAAAATGATCGGGCTTAAGTTACTGCTAGATAAAAACATATTGATAGGGCCAAACTATAAAGATTGGCTTAGGAATATCCAGATGGCCATAACCTATGATAAGCTGGGCTACCTCCTTACTACCAAAGCCCCCGCCATCCCAGGTCCAGATTCCAGCGTCGTGGGTATTGAGATCCGTAAGACATGGGAAATTAACAGTGCGAAAGCCAAGTGCCTCGTGCTGGCCTCAATGGATAATGAACACCAAAGGCGGCACGATAAGATGGACTTAGCTTCCATTTTTCCTCCATACCAAAGATTTATATGGAAAACAATCTCGTATCGCAAGATATAAGACCACGAAGAAATTGTTTCATGCGAGGTTGGCTATCGGGTCATCTGTAGGGGACCACGTCTTTAAGATGATTAGCTACATTGAAGAGCTTGCGGATCTTGGGACCACGTTGGAGAATGAGTTATATACGGACTTGATTCTATAGTCCTTCCCCACTACCTACGCCCAGTTTATCTTGAATTTCAATATTCAGGTAAGGAAGTTTCACTTCCAGAACTTCTTTACATGTTGAGGTGTGCAGAGGGCACCCTACAGAAAATCAGGGAGACACCCGCTCTGCTTATTGGGGAATTTTCCTCTTCTAGATCCAAGGCAAAATCCAAGGGAAAGAAGAAGAAGGCCCCCACCAAGCCGAAAGGCGGTGTCAGTAAGGTAGAGGGAAAGGGCAAAGCAAAAGTTTCGGGGCCGACGGTAAGGAAGGATGAATGTTTCTATTATCACAGAAAAGGCCATTGGAAGAAGGACTGCAGGGCTTGGAAATCCAGAAACCAGGATTCGAAGCACGTTCTGGCTTCGGCTTCAGGTGTATTTATGATTGAAAACTGTCTGTCAATTAACTCCACTTGCTGGGTACTAGATACTGGATCGGGATCTCATATATGTAATTCATTGCAGGCGCTGAGAAACCGTAGAGTTATCAAGCCTGGTGATATGACTCTCAGGATTGCTAACGGAATGAGCATGGATGCTGTATCCGTAAGGGAATATCACCTAGGATTGATAAGTGGGCAGATTTTGGCTTTGTGTAACTGTTTTTGTGTACCTAGTTTGACATGTAATATCATCTCTGTATCTTTACTATCTAAAGAAGGTTTTGATTTTACATTTGTAAGCGATGTCGTCCACATCCACCTTAATCAAGCTTTGATTGGGTCAGGTACACTGGATAACGGTATATACGTATTAAATCAAGCTCAGGTTTTCAATGTCCAAAACACACTTAAAAGAAAGTCTCCGAAATTAAATCTGGCTTTCTTATGGCATTGTAGACTGGGTCACATCAATGAAACATGGTTGACGAAGTTACATAAAGAGGGATATTTGGATCCGTTTGAATATCTGTCTTATACAACTTGTCAATCATGTCTCAAAGGAAAGATGACAAAGACTCTTTTCACTGGACACGGGGTAAGAGCCAGCGAGCTCTTGGGACTCATACACAACGACGTGTGTGGTCCAATGTCTACACATGCAAGAAGTGGTTATTCCTACTTCATTACTTTTACGAATGATTTCTCAAGGTATGGACATGTATTCTTGATGAAACATAAATCCGAGGCCTTTGAGAAATTCCGGAAATACAAGAATGAAGTAGAAAAACAAACAGGAAAAAGTATCAAGACACTTAGATCTGATCGAGGTGGTGAATACTTAAGTGCCGAGTTCCTGGATTACTTAAAAGAGAATGGAATTTTTTCTCAGCTTACTCCTCCATACACACCTCAATACAACGGTGTATCGGAAAGGTGGAACCGAACCTTATTGGATATGATACGTTCCATGATGAGTAACACTGAGTTACCGCGATCCTTCTGGGCTTATGCACTAGAATCGACTGCATATCTTTTGAACAAGGTTCCTACTAAGTCAGTGCCTACAACACCATATCAGATGTGAAGTGGGAAGAAACTCTATCTTAAGTATCTGAAGATATGGGGATGTCCAGCATTTGTAAAAAAGTAGCATGAAGACAAGCTCGAGGCACGCTCAGTACTTTGTAAGTTTGTAGGATACCTAAAGAACTCCAGGGGGTATCTTTTCTATTGCGCGGAGGAACAAAAGGTCTTTGTTTCTCGGCATGCCTACTTTTTGGAAACTCAATTTCTTGAAGAAAAAAAATAAGTGGGAGCACAATAGAACTGGAAGAAATTCCAGAACCATGAGCTATTACTGAAAGCATGGTGGAACCAGAAGTTTCGAATGAACCGAACATCCCCATGCCACTCCGCAGGACTAGTAGGCAGTATTATCGGCCCGAGAGATACTGCGGTTTTCTCATGGACGGGGATAGGGAGGATTACATCATCGACGATGATGAGCCAACTAGTTTCCAGCAAGCCATTAGGAGCAGAGACTCGGTAAAATGGTTGGATGCAATGCGGATCGATATGGAGTCCATGTACACCAACAATGTATGGACTTTGGACATTGTAGAAAGGGTAAAACCTCTAGACTGCAAATGGATCTTCAGAAAGAAGATTGGTATAGATGGACAGGTTGAAACCTATAAGGCTAGATTTGTTGCAAAAGGTTTTCGTCAAAGACTTGGTTTGGACTATGATGAAACCTTTTCTTCAGTGGTTATGCTCAAATCCATTCGGATCCTTCTTGCCATTGCTACCTTCTACGATTATGAAATTTAGCAGATGGACGTAAAAACCGCTTTTCTGAATGGAAATTTGGAAGATTTTGTTTATATGGATCGGCCGGAGGGTTTCGTAGAGAGTGGGACCAGCGGAAGAGTGTGCAAGTTGCTTAAATCCATTTATGGATTAAAGCAGGTATCGCGGAGTTGGAACATCTGTTTTGATGAAACGGTCAAGGAATTCGACTTTATCAAAAATCCAGATGAACCATGCATTATAACAAGATTGTAGCAAGAACTGTAGTATTCCTCATCTTGTATATGGATGACATTCTCCTGATAGGAAATAACATTCCTATGCTATAATCAGTTAAAGGATTCTTGTCACAAAGGTTCTCCATGAAAGACCTGGGTAATGCCTCCTACATTCTGTGGATCCAGATCTATCGTGATAGATCTAAAAGGATGTTAGGACTTTCACAATCCAGGTACATCGACACCATAATGAAAAAATTTAGTATGGACGATTCAAAGCGCGGTAATCTACCGGCTTATCATGGAATCACCCTCTCCAAAGAGATGTCTCCCAAGACTGATTTGGAAAAGGGATCGCATCACTATTATACCCTACGCTTCTGCAGTAGGCTCTATAATGTATGTGATGTTGTATACCGGACCAGATGTAGCTTACGCACTTGTAAGCAGGTATCAGTCAAACCCAGGGGAGAAACACTGGACAGCAGTAAAGAACATTCTCAAGTACCTGAGAAGGACTAAGGAGATGTTCTTGGTGTACGGCAGTGAAGACCTCCAGATCGAGGCTTTTGCCGACTCCAGCTTCCAGAGTGATAAGGATGACTCCAAGTCCATGTCGGGTTATGTCTTTACCCTCAATGGAGGGGCGGTCTGTTGGAAGAGCGCCAAGCAGGACACCGTTGCTGACTCGACGATGGAAGCGTAGTATATCGATGCATGTGACACCGCGAAAGAAGCAGTCTGGATGAGGAAGTTCATTACAGAACTTCAGGTGGTTCCTTCCATTATTTATCCAATACCTCTGTATTGTGACAACAACGGGGCTATAGTTTTAGCGAAGGAACCAAGTTCCCATCAGAAGTCCAGACATACCTTAAGGTGGTACCACCTGATCAGGGAGATCGTTGATTGCCAGGAGATCGTTGATCACCAGGAGATCGAGGTGCAGAGAGTAGATACAGAGAACAACACTGCAGATCCACTCACAAAGGCCATCCCTCAGACACAGTTCGAGAGGCTAATCGAGATGATAGGTCTGCGATATGCCAATACATGGCCTTAGTGCAAATGGGAGATTGTTAGTGATATATGCCTGTATAGTATTGGTTTGTATATTATATTTTGGAAGCTTCGGATATACACAGATATAATAACAGTTTTGCTCAAAATGGTAGTATGCTACTTGGTTGGTTTCTACCTCAATATGTGTATATGTTTCTTTTAGCATATCGCTAATACATATTGGTAGAGTCCTTAAGATCTTTGCTTGACTGCCAGCGTTGTGATGGCAGTCACACTAGTGGGGGCTGGGTAGTCTATAAGCACATCCTTATACAGGTCCTTAGTCGTAGGATTATCGAAACGGGGCATCTATACTTCGGAGTAGACTAGTTTATACGCTTATCATCCCAACAGGGGGATGGTCTATCCCATAGCCATTGGTACGTCATACCGGAGATTGTATACAGGTGCTCACTGGGTTATGAGTTATACTGGACGGACTCGTTTGGAACTGCTGGTTGGTATTATACCTATCGTCAGGTAGCAGTTCCCGGGTGGCATGAGTACAGGTTAGTCCGTTGACTTGACATCACTATTCTTCTCGAGTGTGTTCCCACTGTACTTAGATCACTACCCTACCACGGCTCAAATGAGTCGTGCAAATAGGTAGTGGTTGGGTGCAGTCCCGAAGCACTGGGAGACAGTAGTGGTTAGATAGGATTCGTCTCTCCCGGTATTAGGGGTTGATATCGCACTGTGTTCGAAAAACCATTACACAAAATCCCTGGCCAAAGAAAGCCAGATTTACTGGTAGGTTCTCCATTAGTTTCTCAGGGTGTATTGGGCTCTACCCCAGCACGACTTATTGTATTGTTAGGGGTCTGACTTTTACCACCCCCTAGGCCTGATATGCGAGTATCTTAGACGAACGACCGGACTGTACGGAGATTGTCATATATAGGCTCAGTAGGAGTTCGAATGAGTTTGCTCGCCGGCCTTCTTATCGACAGATTCCTGGGGAGACGTTTTCGTTCAGCTAGTACCGCTGACGGACTTGTGGTTAAACCCACTGTCAGCGTATTGTCGAATCTTTAGAGTCCCACATAGAAGGTTTCCCTGCTTCGGGCGAAACGATGTAGAGACCGTATGGTTTTACGGCAGGGTTCCAATCATATACGTGTACTAGTTGCACGGATGTTGTTTGGACAGATAATACTAGTGGGTTTTGGTTTAAGCCGGATCCTAATATTAGATTATTGGATTATTTTCATCTCTTTGTATTCGTATTTTTTGGAATACGAATACGGGTATGTATATACGGTGAGGGGTATTCTTGTAATTTCACAAGAGTGATTCTAGAAGAAGACACCTCATTTATGTTTAATCCATTTATTTAAATGGATTATGAGGTGGAGAAATGAGGTGTTATCATGGACATGATTGAAGCATGGTTATGGGTGACTCGTTCTCATTTGGATGATTATTGAGGCATGGTAGGATTATGATATTATTCTTGGAAAATGATTTGCTTCATAGTCATCAACACTTAGCCATTCTACACATCATTCTTATCACAACACCCTCATCTCTCCTTGGCTTTCTTCTTCTTCCTCAAACCCTAAACATTCTCATAAGTTGAGAAACCTAGGCTTATTGAGACAAATTAATCCATAATCATTCTCTACATCTTCTAGGCTACCTAGCTTAGCAAACTAGGTTGCTTAGTTACCTCGGTTTAGAGGTTGGAGCTTGAAGTACATACTCTCGGGTGGATCATCTTTGACACGAGGAGGCCGATGATCAAGCGTGATCCGGATCTTCAAGGAGCTCAAGAAGAGGAGGAGAAGAAGACCTGAAGGAACAGAATCAAGGAGGTATAAAACTCTTACCGAGTAGTTAAACCTCCAAGTAGTATAGCCGGTTATAGTTTCCGTAAAGATCCTAGAGTTATAGTTGGTGTTGCATAGTATGAAAAATCGTTTTTTGTAAATTCTGCCTCCCCACAAGTGCGTGGGGTGTGCGACATCGACTTACAGAAACTTCATCAATTGCATTAACTTCAAGAGGTTCCCCATACAGTTCACTTGGTAAGCTTCCTGATTTAAAGATATTGAGATTAATTGCCATATTTCCAAAAGATAGTGTCATTGAAAATGTTCGACACTTTATCAACGTATTTGAGATTTCCAGGAATGACCGTCCTAAAATAGTTGAGATCTGACCTTTAGGATTAGAGATAGATTGTCTTTCTAACACAATGAAATCAACTGGAAATATGAAATTTACTATTTTAACTAACACATCCTCAATCTGACCTATAGATTTTCTAATAGAACGATCAACCATCTGTAAAGTTATATTAGTAGGTTTAAGCTCACCTAACCCTAACTGCTCATAAACTGAAAAAGGGATAAGGTTCACACTAGCGCCTAAGTCAAGTAAGGCTCAATCTATGACTTTGTCTCCTATAGTGCAAGAAATAATATGACAACCGGGATCGTTGTATTTCATGAGCTTATCATTACGCAAGACGTCACAGATAGTTCTTGATAGGAAAACTTTCTTAGGTATACTTTTGTGCTTCTTCTCAATACGCATAGTTGTTAAAAATTGAGTATTATTAGGTACTTGTTGGATTGCATCAAGAAATGGGATGTTAGTTTTGACTTGTTTGAAATCTTCCATAACCTTCTTTATCTTAGCATCTCGTTTCTTCTCCTTCAATCGTTTTAGGAAAATAAATTTAGGCTCAGTAGACTGTTCAACTTTAGATAATGGATGGTTTGGTTTAGGAAATTCATCAAGTTCATTTAATAACAACCAAGGGTTAAGCCCAATCGGATTTGAGTGTGTTGAGAGATCATTGTTAGGCATAGCAGTAATAACATTTGCTTGGTGAATTTGGTTATCTTCTATTTGGTCAATCTTCTTTTCTAGTGTTGCAATTGCCTGTTGATTTGCAACTATAGCTTGTATAAAGGTAGCCAACTGCTTTTCCAAATTAGTGGAAACTTGACCGTGATGCTGCACTTATGGGGACATTTTTCAGAAAAATGAAAGGAGTCGTGACAATTGAAACATGGAAAGGGTTGACTGACTTGTTGAATGAGAGAAGGTGTAGTTAGCTTTTCTATTGATTTCTGAATGGCAGCCAATTAGACTTCCATTCCAATTGTGGCTTCCACTGCATCTATCCTACCCCTAGAATTAGTTGTCCCTCTTTCACTAGTTCTCTTCCACTGTATGGTCTTATTGCATAATTTTTCTAAGAAATTCTATGCATCATGTCGGGCCCCAGTCCTTACTCATGGAATAAAGTGTCACACGGAACAAAATGCTACGCCAAAGGGCGAGGGCCACCTCTTGAATCCATGGGGGCCACCTCTTGAGTCCATGGGACCCACTATAAAACAATGGGGAATCTTTAGAACGAATGAGGGAAGATCTGTACTGTAAATAGAATGATACTAGTCTTCAATGGAGATGCGCCTTTTAAGTGAACCGGCACTACAGGAGCTTGAGAACTCCATAGTTAAGCGTGCTCGAGCCAGGGAAGTTCTGGAATGGGTGACCTTCTGGGAAGTGGCCCATGGTCGAGTCTGGTTCGCTCCGAAGGACAAAACCGTGCAGTTTCGGCCAGAGTGGAAAATATCCTCTTTGTTAAGGGTGGGGCGTGACAGAAAGGTATCAGAGCCGATCCCTCAATAGTAGGTCTGTGGTTCGAAGATGAACTATTTTTCAAATGTGGGGAGTATGTCTGGCCCCGGTCTTTACTCACGGAATAAAGTGCCATACGGAACAAAGTGTCACGCCAAAAGACGGGGGCCACCTATTGAGTCTGCGGGACCCATCCTAGAACAATAGGGAATCTTTGGAACATATTCCGAATGAGGGCATATCTGTCCTATAAATGGAAAAATTCCACTCTTCAATGCAGAGGCATCTTATACTATAAATGGAATGATACCACTCTTCAATGCAGAGGCGCCTTTTCAGTGAATCAACACTACAGGAGCTTGAGAACTCCGTAGTTAAGCGTGCTCGAGCCAGGAAAGTTCTGGATGGGTGACCTGGGAACTGGCCTCTGGTCGGGTCCGGTTCGCTCCAAAGGACAAAACCATGCGGTTTTAGCCAGAGCGAACAATACCGTATGTGTTGAGGGTAAGGCGTGACACATCAATGCCAAGGGGCGGGGGTCACCTCTTGAATCCATGGGGGCCACCTATTGAGTTCACGGGACTCACCCTAGAACAGTAGGGAATCTCTGGAACACATTCTGAATGAGAGCAGATCTGTACTATAAATGGAATGATACCACTCTTCAATGCAGAGACGTCTTGTACTATAAATAGAATGATACCACTCTTTAATGCATAGACGCTTTTTAAGTAAACCGGCACTACAAGAGCTCGAGAATTCCGTTGTTAAGCGTGCTCGAGTCAGGGAAGTTTTAGGATGGGTGAGCTTCTGGGAAGTGGACCCTGGTCGGGTCCGGTTCGCTCCGAAGGATAAAACCGTGCGGTTTCGGCCAGAGCGGACAATATCGTCTGTGTTGGGGGTAGGACGTGACACATCATCTTCCTGTTTCATCATGAAGTCGCCCTGACACATCAATTATATCATAAACTTTGACTCTAACCCATCGTACACTATTTGGCATAACTCCCACTTTACAATACCATAGTGGGGGCATTTAATTAGAAGGTCTTTAAAACGTTCAAAATATTTCCAAAAATATTCCTCCATTTTTTTTTAAAAAGTTCTAATTTCATTTCAAAATTTAGAATTTTAAAATGAGGGTAGAATTTTTTAAGGAAAGTTTTATTAAATTCCTCCCGTGTTTTGATAGTGTTGGCCAGTACGCTGTAAAACTAATATTTAACTTTATCGGTTAAGGCGAAATGAATGAGTCTAAGTTTAACCGTTTTGGCATTTAACTGCTTTAATTTAAATAATTGGAATATATTCTCAAATTTCTAATAAGACATAAGCGTCCTCTGATTCTAAACTGTGAAATTTGGGAAGTGAATTAACAAAAGCAGGTTTAATCTCATAATCACCGGTGGCTAGCGGTAAGATTATGCAAGAAGGTAAAGATGTGCGAACAGGATAACAACTATCCTGTAAGGTAGGTGTAGCAAGAACAAGCTCAGCCATAGTATCTATAAAATCAAGATGAGTCAAACGGTTTGTTTCGTATCAATCCCACATATGCATACACCATAAGTTTTTTATGCAAAAACAAAGATGCAGAAATAAACTAGAGATTCTAACAAATCACAATCAAATATGCACAAACAACCTAGATCTAGGGTTACCTAGGTCAAGTTACTTGACCCGCTCCTAACTGCCAAGAAACAAATTGTAGGATAGATCCTCTGACAGCTCTTTAACAAGCTTGAAGCCAGATCAATGCCAGTTAAGCAGGAGGGTTCAGCTATACGAATTATTGAAATAGCGGGCCTTAATTAAATAAGCACAACTAGTCACACGTCATTAGATTACCTACACATTCTCCTATCCTATCAAGCACGATATGTCCTTAGGGGATGAAGTCCAGATATTTTTTAATTAAATGTATGTTAATGCGGATGCTCGGTTATGATTTGTGGGGCATACGAAGGGTGATAAAATCCTCACCTAATCTGGATTTGGATTGTTGCTCCTTAGAATCTTTTTAAATATGCAATGCAATCTAAAACAATCAAATATCTAAAATCTAAACTAATTTTTTTATGGCGGAAAGAATCCTGCAAAAATCTATTAGTTTGAATAAAATCGAGATTTTGGGAAGAACGAGATCTTACCTAGATTTGCCTCTTGTTTGTCTCAATCTTCTCTTCTAGTAAGTTCGTTTCGATTCCTAGAAAAAAATTTGCAGAATCAAATGCACTAAAAGAAATCTAATTTAACCTAAAACTAAAATCTAAAACTTAAATTTAAATGTAATTAAACTGCACCTCCCCGGTAAAGACACCAAAAACTTGATATGGATTTTATTAGTCTCCAAATTTAACCGCAAGTATACAGCTTATCGCAGTTTTACTTGAAGATCATCCCCACAGAGAGGTATGTTAACTACTTTTAAACTAAGTTTAAAAGGTTGTTTTTTATAATAAAAAGATGATCTAGGGTTTTTGAATTGTTTTTCTAATGTAGTGGTTTAAATGATAAAACTTCTATTCTTTTTCTTAGGTTTAATTAACAATCTATTAATAACATAAAATTATAGAATAAATTATTTGACTTAATCTTATCCCATCAATTATATTATATCATTTAGATTTAATTAAAACCATAATTCTACTTTACTAGATTTAACTTAGGTTTAACCGTCTATGTGTATTTGTAGATCTAGAAACTACAACTGCCACGTTTTAAGTTTCTTCTAAATTAAATTAATAACCAGTTTGAATATTTATGATTTATAATTATCTCTACCGTCCCTAATTAGATTTCTAGATGTCAACTATCATGAACCTAATTAGTTTCTATATTTCTTATCTATCCATAATTCTTACTTAAAAGCGTCATCTTTTCATTGTAAAAATTAGATTTTTAGATTAAGAACAAAGAGAGAATAATATAGATCAGAATAGATGTTCATATTAAAGCAAGAATTAAAGAATAATTGAAATACCCACCACAATAGATCACAAATCAAAACCTAGATGCAATGTTTAGCCAAGCATGGTTAAAAATAAACTAAACATCTTTATTTTAAAAAATTAAGAACTTACAAGTAGTTGATCTCTCAAAAGAAAACCCTAAAGTTTATTACCAAGAGAGAGATATGAAACCCTAAGGCTATACATGTGCTTATATAGGGCTAAAGAAGCTTGGAGAACAATTAATAAAAGATACAAGAGAATCAACTTGCAAACAACTATGAAAATCTAATCTAATTGCTCTGTTACATGATGTTGCGTATTGTTTATATCATAAATTATATTTTAATGCCATCCATTCTTTATAATATTGTCTATAAAATTGGTGATTTTAATCCAACTTTTCTACATAAGTGCAGGAAACAGGTTTGGAGCGAGTGACGGACTTTAGAGGTAAAACCGGAACGATCCAGTTAAAATCAAACTCAACTTAGTCAACCCTGCAAGTTTCAGTGTCAGCAAAAACGAGATATTATGTGCCCAGAAACAATCTAAAAAAGTGAGAACGCAACAAAAAAGGTTTGGAATCCCAAATCCATCTCCAGACCACGGAACCGCCACCAAACCCATCAATTGACCGTGGATCCACCACCCTTTTAGCGCCGCACAAGTTAGGGTTTCGGGGGCAGTTTTTTCTTTTCGTGTACAGCGACTTCGACGCTAGAGTTTTAGATTTCAATACCTATAAACAATAGCGAAAGCATCCAACATAAAGGCATCTACGGTTTCATGTTCTAGGTTTTTTTTTTTTTTAGCGTTTTCATTAGCCATTAAAAAATTGTAATGAAGTTCAAGTTTGATCAATAAAAGGTAGGGTTTTATTTAATTCTGGTCTCTTTTAATTTCTGCATTTTTTCCTTAAATTTTTTATATTGCTTGTTACTTTTATTAATTAGGGCGTTGATATTTTTTATGGTTTTCTTTTTCTCTAAAATTTCTCTCTCTCTATGATTTTTGAAACCATGATGCACAAAGAATCTCCTCGCTATCGTAAGGAATCTAGTAGCTAGTTTTTTTATTAAAATAAAACTCTTTCCTCCTCCCTTCTTTTCAATTTAATTATATTTGTATGTGATGATACTCAAAGGTTGTCCATCGCTATAGTGAGGGCCCTAGAAGTTAGCATATATTAATCATTTTTCAATCTTTCTTTTTTATCATCTTATTGTAATAATGAGCAAGTAAATTCTCACTTGTTAGGCTTGTAGGAAAGGGGAGTATAAAGGATGGCAAGTCTCTTATTTTCTTTTTATATTTTGATTATTATAAACTCCAACCAAGTAAGAATTAACCCCCTATTTAGGCGCACTATCAATTCATGATAGTTGTGACTCCGATTTGAGGGTGAGTTAATATTTGTTTTATTAAAGGCTTGAGTTTAATAGGAATCAATGGAAGGACATGGGTCAATAGGGGAAATCCCTAGTACCTCTCTAAATACCCTAATTCACATTCATTCATATTCTTTTAGCAATAAATATTTAAAAGATAAAAAATGATTTATTATTTTAATCTCGCTTAACTACCTAATCCTAAAACCCTAACAAGCTTTTTCTCATTGTTATCTCACGCTTAGAATAAAAAGAAAATGAGTCCACCTTTTCTTAATCAACTCATCTAAAACACTAAAAATAAGGTTATAGTCTCCATGTGGACGACTCGTACTCACCGCTGTTAGCTATTGCAACTCCGTGTTGATTGTTGTATTTAAAACGATAATAGACACATTATTTCACACCAATCAAATGGCGTCGTTGCCGGAGAAACGGTAATTTTATTCTTCTTGTTATTCGGGTTGATCTAACATAAAAAAAAATAAAAATAAAAATATATATAAAAAATGTTAAACCGCATCTTGACATGATATATGATGTTTGTTCGAGTTGTGCAGGAAATCTGGAGCATCAGTTTGAGTCTATGGTGAATTCAATTGCTTGAACCAGGAGAGAAGAGGATTAGGAGTTCAGTGCCAGAGAATTAGGCAATTTGGCCCAAAGTAGGCAGCGGAACCGCGGCCAAAGAGTGCAGTTGGCGGTGGAAGTGCGGTGCTTTGGTTTTATCTTCTCTCCAAATTTTTCTGGTAAATTTCTTTCCTCCTTGCAACCCCTATGAAGCTCCAATAAACTGTGTTTATTTGCAGAATTCTTTGCAAACAGCACCAAAATAAAAAAAAATTATCTTTTTGCGTATTTTAGATTTTTGTGTGTTTTTGTTTTGCATGATTTAAACTGATATTAAGGGGAAAGAAACCCAAATTTAGATTAGGTAAGGAATTCATTACCCTTCCTGAGACCCAAAAAAATCATAAACGAGCATACCCATCACCTTAAATTAATAAAATAAATATCCAGACCAAGCCTCTAAGGACAATCGAGATCAATTAGGATAGAGAAAGGTTGTGGGTAATCTATTGCTTATCCACATCTTTGTTGTAGTGTCTAAGGCAAGTGGTTTATTTAATTAGGCCCGCTATTTCGGTGATTCATATAGCGGATACCTCCCACTTACCTGGCACTTACCTGACTGCAAGAAAGATAAGGAGATGATAGAGGATTTATCCTACGTCTTGTCCTTTGGAAGTCTAGGAGCGATCTAGTGATTTGACCTAGGTGAACCTAGCTCTAGGGACTGTTTGTGCATTTTTTGTGATTGGTTGAGTCAAGTCTTGCGTCCGTCATTTTTTCAAAGCAAAGCATTCTTAAAATTTTTCTCCCCACTTTCTCACACGCTACCACGTGCACTAAATTCACTTAGTGCATGGTCGGTTGGACACGGAATTCTAGCGCCCGTTTAGTCCGCATTTTCGCTATAGAATCCGAGGTCGATACTTCACCATCTTCTTCTCCTTCTCCTTCTCCTACCACGTATCCCGAGATGGACGGACCTCCACCGGGTTTTAACGTGAACAACCCCACGATGCCACCACCTCTTAGTCTGCAAATTCTACCTCCCACACAAACGCCACCACACATCGCTCTCCAAGACCGATGCTATCACACACCCTTCCTATGTCTCTGTCTCTTCCACCAGCCAATGGGGATAACATCGAAATTAAACCCTACTGCATCAACTTGTTGCCGAAATTTCACGGTCTTGAATATGAGAATGCCTACATTTTTATCACTAAATTTCAAAACGTATGTGCAATAATGAGCACCACCCAACTGTCTGGGGATACTATGAGATTACATATTGTCCCATTTACCTTGTGCGATCTCACGGAGAAGTGGCTTTATAGCACTTCCTCACATTCCATCACCAGTTAGGATGAATTTGTTAAGGCATTCCTTAAAAGATTCTATCATAATCATAAGACTGCTCGCATTAGGAGCGAGATCAACCATTTCGCTCAACTTCCCACCGAACCCTTTTGTAAATGCTTTGAAAGGTTCAAAGATATCATTGTCCAATGCCCTCATTACGGATTCGAAAAATAGAAACTTTGCCAAATTTTGTAAAAGTTTGTTAATCCTGCAACAAAACAAATGCTAGAAACCATTTGTTGATAGCATTTCATGTCAAAATCCGACAAAGAAGCGTGGCAATTTCTTAAAGATCTCGCAGAGCAAACACTGCAGTGGGAGAGCACAAAACCGACCACATCATCTTCATCTTCATTTACGGCAGGTGTCCATCAGCTCGACGCATCCATCGCAATGAAAGCCAAAATGGCTGCGATGCAAAAGAAACTCGAAGCTATTGAGAGCAAATTCTTTTCAGCCTCCCTAAAACAAGCTTCTCTCCCCAAAACCATGTGTGGTTGTTGTTTTGACCCTTCACATTTGACTGAAGAATGTTCTTTGAATCCTCCATCTTAAGGTCAAGAACAAACCTCTTTTCAGCAACGGCCTAGAAACGATCCCTATTCTTCCACATATAATTTGGAATGGAGGAATCTTCCTAATTTTGCTTGGAACCAAAACAAAACTCAAAACCAAAATTAGTTCCAAAATCAAAAAACTATCAAAAGCCTCATTAACAACAACAACAACCGCCGGAAAAACAAATTCAGCAGCCCTTTCAACCGCAACAATTCCAAAATCCGGCCAACAACTTTGCTCATTATAACAATTCTTTCCAACCACAAAACAATGTTCCTTCTGCCGGCACCGACAAAGTCTCTGCATTCGAGAGAAGCTTAGAAGCCTTCATTAAACAATTCGCTCAAACATCGGCTGGTCTAACTTCTTCTATCCAATTGTTAGTACAACACACCGTGTCCCACGGTGAAAGTATCAAATCAATCGAAGCACAAATAGCACAGTTGAATGCAGCAATGAGTGAAAGAGAGAAAAGGAAACTTCCATCTCAACCTTTACCAAATCCACCCACAAAATGCTAACGCTATTCTTAACCAACAAAATCATAATGTGGGTATTGTAACTACATTGAAATCAGGAAAAATACTAAACCACCACGTTGGAGAACACGTCGATGACGTTGATGACACCCCGGCTACTACTTCGTCTTCTTCTTCTTCTTCTCAATCATCTTCTTCCAAGCCCATTTTCCGTTCTCTACTGGGCGCGAACTCTCCGTCCACTTCCTTGAATGGATTCCCCTATCATGCTCTCCCGACTCTAGTTTTGGGATCCACTCCATCTCTACAAACTTCTCCCCAAGTGTTGGACCTAACCCTTTTAAATAAAGCTCCTTTTCTAAACCGTTTGAGACCCAACAAACCAAGTCCATAAATGGAGAAGGTTGTGGAAATGTTTAAGCATGTTTAAGCCATTGTAATATTTCTCTTGATGCCACTAGTGCGTTATTGTTTGATCCCGACGCTTCTTACACGAATAGGGAATACGAAGGGTTCACCTTCTTTGATTATATTGATTCATAGGACCCTTCTGTCAATGAGTTACCCTCCGAGTTCGAATCCTTTGACTTTTCAGATGAGTTAGTTGAGCTATGTGAGTCAGTCTTTTACACTAGTTATGAACCCCTCATGGAGTCCGTCGAGTTCGAGCATCGACCCCTTACCCTACCTTCTATCATCTCTCAGCCGACACTTGAACTTAAGCCATTGTCATCTCATCTTAAGTATGCATACTTAGGGGAGAATGAGACTTTGCCCGTCATCATCTCGGCTTTTCTCGCCTTAGAGCAAGAGAAATCCCTTCTGTCTTGAAATTAAATCAGCAAGCTTTCGGTTGGATAATGGCAGACATCAAGGGATTAGTCACTTAATTGTTGAACATTGTATACATATGATGGATGATGCCAAATCAGCCCGAGACCCACAAAGACGGTTGAATCCCGTCATGAAAGAGGCGGTGAAGAAAGAAATTGTCGAATGCTTAGATAGTGGTATCATTTACCCAATATCTGATAGCCAATGGGTGAGTCCTATTCATGTTGTCCCTAAGAAGTCTGGCATCACGGTCATAACTAATGAGGTAAATGAGTTGATTTCGGCTCGCACCCAAACCGGATGGCGGGTATGTATTTATTATAGAAAACTCAATGCCGCGACGAGAAAAGATCACTTTCCTCTACCCTTCATTGACCAGATGTTAGAACGCTTAGCTGGGCATGAGTACTACTGTTTCTTGGACGGTTACTCAGGCTACAACCAGGTTCCCGTCGCCGATAAGGATCAAGATAAGACAACTTTTATTTTTCCTTTCGGCACTTTCACTTATAGACGCATACCCTTTGGGTTATACAATACTCCCGCTACATTTCAACGGTGTATGATGAAGATATTCTCTGACATGGTCGAGAATTTTCTGGAGATATTCATGGACGATTTCTCCGTCTTCAGAGACTCCTTCGAGGAATTCTTACGTCATCTTGACGCTGTTCTTACCCGCTGTAAGGACAAGAATCTAACTTTAAATTGAGAGAAATGTCATTTCATGGTTCAAGAAGATATTTTCTTAGGGCATATCATCTCACGAAATGGTATTGAGGTTGACAAAGCTAAAATAGATATCATTTCCAACCTTCCTCCTCCCAAATGTGTTAAAGATATACGAGCTTTTGTTGGCCATGTCGGTTTTTATAGACGGTTCATCAAGGACTTTAGTAAAATTGCTAGGCTCTTGACTCTTCTTTTAGCCAAGGATACAACTTTTTACTTCGACTCGGATTGCTTGGCTACTTTTGAATTGCTTAAATGTTCCCTCACTACCGCTCCCGTTCTATCATCTCCTGACTGGAATCACCCTTTTGAGATTATGTGTAATGCATCCGAGTTTGCTATCGGTACAGTCTCAGGACAGCACATCGATAAGATACCACATGTAATTTTTATGCGTGTAGGACCTTGAATGATGCCCAAATGAACTAAACAACCACCGAGAAGGAACTCTTGGCAGTTGTCTTTGCATTAAAAAAAATTCAGGCCCTACCTAATTAGCTCACCAGTCGTAGTCTACACCGATAATTCCGCCTTAAGGCTTCTTTTCGCAAATAAAGATGCTAAATCCAGGCTAATACATTGGATCCTCTTGTTGCAAGAATTTGACCTTGTCATAAAAAAAAGTGGATGTGAAAACGTCGTAACCGACCATCTTTCATGACTTTCTTCTTCGCCGATGTTGACCTTGCCAATAAACGACACTTTTCCGGACGAACACCTCTTGACCATATCTTATGAACCTTGGTTTGCAGATATCGTGAACTATTTAGCAACGAGATTTCTACCCAGCAAATGATCCAATCAAGACAATCACGGATTTTTATCCCAGGTAAAACACTTTTACTGGGACGAACCTTATTTGTTCAAGTATTGTCCCGATCAAATCATTCGCCGGTGTGTCCCTAATAAGTTCAAAAGTGTGTTGTCTTTCTGTCATGATTGAGCATGTGGTGGTCATTTTGGCCTAATAAAAACTACGGAAAAAGTTTTGCAATGCGGCTTTTATTGGCCAGCGCTATTCAAAAATGCACATGATTATTGCAAAACTTGTTCACGGTGTCAACACATGGGCCGGATTTCACAGAGGAATGAGATGCCGCTCCAACCAATCTTTGTTGTTGAGATATTTGATGTGTGGGAGATTGATTTCATGGGCCCATTTCCCAACTTTCTTGGGAACTTATATATTCTCTTGGTGGTTGATTACATCTCTAAATGGGTTGAGGTAATACCGAGCCAAGCAAATGACAACAAGGTTGTCATTAAGTTTCTTAAAGAAAATATCTTTTCTCGGTTCGGGCACCCTCGCGCTATCATTAACGACAATGGGATGTATTTCTACAATCGATCTTTCAAGATTTTGATGTGGAAATATTCAATCAACCACAAGCTTTCTACGCCCTATCATCCCCAAACAAGCGGGCAAGCCAAGATCTTTAATCGACAAATCAAGCAAATCTTAGAGAAACGGTTTCTAAGAACCGTAAAGATTGGTCTTTTAAACTGACTGGTGCTCTTTAGGCATTTCATACTGCATATAAGACCGATCTTGGCATGTCTCTATATCATCTTGTGTTTAGGAAGGATTGCCACTTCCTTGTCGAGAACGAACATAGGACGATGTGGGCAATTAAAGAACTTAACTTTGATCTTGATCAAGCGGGCAGCTATCGGAAGCTGCAATTAAACGGTCTGAATGAGGTTCGAGATGAAGCCTACGATAACGCGGTTATAGTAAAGAACATGACGATGGTGTTTCACGATAAACACCTTTTGCAAAAGACATTCACACCAGGACAACAAGTTCTTCTTTACGATACTCATCTTCATCTTCATCCGGGTAAGCTGAAATTTCGTTGGATGGGACCTTTTGTGGTGAGGTATGTATACCCGCACGGTGTAGTGGATGTAGAAAATCCTAAAGACGGTTCACTTTTCAAAGTAAATGGCTATAGATTAAAACTATACTTTTCCACTAACCCATCGGAGGAGCTCTTGTTATTATAGGAGTCGCTTTATCACGACTAACTTCCTCTGCCTCTCCTCCATACTTCGGTTTTCTAGCCATAAACAGTGGCAACACTGTTTCAAATAAGTATTGGGTGTGTAAATTAATAGTTATTTGAAAATAAAAACAAAAAAATGTGTGCTAAGAACTAGTTTGGGGGAGGCTTTCCAATTGACTAACTTTTGCCCTAATGTGCACCATCCTTTTCCACCCAAGTTTCCAGATTTTTGAGCTCGAACGACAACATCAGTAGGGAAACTGCTACAAACAGGTTTGGTGGGAAGGTTTGTATTTATCTGTGTATCATTTGTACTGCATAAAAAAAATTTAAAAAAAAAACTATGTCATCAAGTTAGCTAGTGAAAAACATAGACTCAAAATCCGACAGTTCAAATTGATATATTAGAAGTAACTAAATTCTAGGACTAGAAGTTGAAAACCTGAAAAATAACCCTCCTTGATTTTTACTGTAGCAAATATACGTCTTTACACCGCACTACACGTGTCGTAATATTTTGATAACTAGATGACAAGTTTGATATGTCTAAATTAAAACTTTATGAATTTTCTTAAGATCAAACAAGCCTGTTTGGAAATAATCAATTTTGAGCATGATTCATGAGTGAAGTTAATATGAAAGGAAAGTATTGAATCTTTAATGAAAACTAAGTATTAAAAATAATACATTTTGAGCTTGATTGGAGTAATTATACACATTTTCCACACTTACACGTCTTTAATTTTGGGATGAAAAACATAACTTGAAGTATCTCCGTTGGTCATCTTTTTAAGAATTCTTATGCATAAAAGAAGTCTTTGTTTTGTGGCCTTAGTGACTTGGGTAATTAAGTCCTTGGGTGTCTTTACACGTAATGCCTTAAAAGCACCTAGTTTGGGAGTTATTAATCCAAACCTCATTAACAAATCTCGAAAGCCTAATAAAACAAGCCAAGTAAGTGTTCTCTCAAAGTTAAAAGTCCTCGCGGTTTTTTGAGGGAGAATATTCATGGTTAAGGACGAATTTCAAGTACAAGATATAAAACTTTAAAAGGGAAGTTAATGGGGATATGAAAGTTTAAATTGAAGTTACAAGACTAAAGACTATTGCACATTCACAAAGGTGTGTAAGAACGAAAACATGTGAGAGGTGGAGTGAAGAATAAGACTAAGTCTTTGTTAAAGACGATAAAAATCCCATATTTGAGACCAAGATGTAGAATGAAAACTCAAGTAAACTTAGGAATTTATAAGCTCGTGAGATACTTTTGAAACTTATTCCTAGTTTTTATTGAAGGCATGAAGACTTTTAATTTAAAATTTTGAAACAAAACGATACTATTTGCACAAGCACGTAAAAACATAAATGAGCTCAAGTTAAATGAAAAGTGAGGCGTGGAAAATAAGGGTTGAAGGTTTCTAATTTAGGATAATGGAGTTTCTAACTTAGGATAATAAAGTTTCTAACTTGGATACTAAACCTGGGATTAGAGTTGAGGTTAACTAAAGAAACTAGTTTGACGGGATTTTGTGGGTGTAATTCGCTGAAAACTCTCAGAATACAACACTCCTCCTACTAGGGACACCTAGAGGTTGAACGTCTTGTTGCACAAGCTAAGTGCAATCACGATGCCTACGAAAGTGAGCTAAAATTTTCTTTTTCTTTAAAATAAAACAGTTTGCTCAGGACGAGCAAAAGATAAGTTTGGGGATATTTTTTTACATCATAAAATTTCATTTTAATACCATCCATTTTTTATAATATTGCCTATAAAATTGGTGATTTTAATCCGAGTTTGTTACATAAGTGCAGGAAACAGGTTTGGAGCGAGTGACGGGCTTTAGAGGTAAAACCGGACCGATCCAGTTAAAGTAATAGTTAACTTAGTCAACCCTGCAAATCTCAGTGTCAGCAAAGACGAGATATTATGTGCTCGGAGACCATCTAAATAGCGAGAACGCAAGACAAAAAGTTTGGAATCCCAAATCAATCTACAGACCACGGAACCGCCACCAAACCCATCAAATGACCACAGATCTGCCTCCCTTTTAGCACCGCACAAGTAGGGTTTCGGGGGAAGTTTCGTCTTTTCGTGTACATCGACTTCGACGCTAGAATTTCAGATTTTAAGGCCTATAAATGGCAGTGAGAGCACCCAACAGAGAGACATCTAGGGTTTCATGTTCTAGGTTTTTTTTTTTATTTTTAGCTTCTTTTCATTAGCCATTAAGAAATTGTAATGAAGCTTAAGTTTGATCAATAAAAGGTAGGGTTTTATTTAATTCTTGTCTATTTTAATTTCTGCATTTTATTTGCTTGCATTTTTTTATATTGCTTGTTACTTTTATTAAATAGGGTGTCGATATTTTTGATGGTTTTCTTTTTCTCTAGAATTTCTCTCTCTCAATGATTTTTGAAATCATGATGCTCAAAGAATCTCATCGCTATCATGAGGGATCTAGTAGCTAGTTTTTTTATTGAAATAAAACTCTTTCCTCCTCCCTTCTTTCCAATTTAATTATTTGTATGCGATGATACTCAAAGGTTGTCTCTCGCTATAGTGAGGGCCCTAGTAGTTAGCATATATCGATCATTCTTCAATCTTTCTTTTCTATCATCTTATTGTACTAATGAGCGAGTAAATTCTCGCTTGTTAGGATTGTATGAAAAGGGAGTATAAGGGATGGTAAGTTGCTCTTATTCTGTTTATATTTTGATTATTATAAACTCCAACCAAGTAAGCATTACCCCCCCCCATTTGGGCATACTATCAATTCATGATAGTTGCGACCCCGATTTGAGGATGAGTTAATACTTGTTTTATTGGAGGCTTGAGTTTAATAGCGACCAATGGAAGGACATGGATCAATAGGGGGAATCACTAGTACCCCTCTAAATACCCTAATACACATTCATTCCTATTCCTTTAGCAATCAATAATTAAAAGATAAAAAAAGATTTATTATTTTAATCACCATCGCTTAACTTCCCAATCTTAAAACCCTAATAGGCATTTTTCTCATTGTTATCTCACGCTTAAAATTAAAAAAAAAAATGAATCCACCTTTTCTGAATCAACTCGCCTAAAACACTAAAAATAAGCTTACAGTCTCCCTGTGGACGACTCGTACTCACCGCGGCTAGTTATTACAACACCGTGTTTATTTAAAACAATAAAAGACACATTATTTCACCCAATCACGTGTCTTCAGAATTTTCGAAAAATAAAATGATGCATCTTAAAATGGTGTATGTGCCAAGACGATCGTGGACATAAAATTTGAAGATGAACGGCCCAGATTATGCGGCTGAACAACTGTGCCCAAGCTTAAACTGTGGCTGATCCACGGTGCTTTGTTATCTTCGTGGCACGAATTTTTTGTGCTCGATTCTCTTAATTTGTAGAGCTCTTTTTAGTTATCATATCATGAAAATTATTCTTGTTGCTCTGCAATTGCGTGGATCTCCGAATTGTTTCCAAATTTGGCATATAATTAGGCAGATTTATTTGTTGCTTTTAATTTGATTTTGTTTCTTCAACTAATTTTTTGTTGTGATGGTTGATTCACCTCTATTTGTTACAACTTTTGCTGATTTGCAATGATATTCCTAAATTTATTCAAAGTTTGCAAATTATCCTTTTGATTTTCTAGATAATTCCCTTAAGTCTCCATTGTACGCACGTAATCCTTCTTTTAGGACAATTTTCTGCCTTTTACGTCCAAACCCTGTTATTTGTAATAATTCACAAAAGATATCCGGAACAACATAATATATGACAATAAAATGATAAATGGGTTAGAAAAATTTTCAATAAATTACGCCTATCACATGTCAATAATAAATAATAATTTACAGAGGGTTCTAAGTTATCTAGTCGGTTTCGATACGAGCACTAGACATTACATTCCGATCTGTATTTAATTTACAATGAATTTAATATGGTGCTTGTACAGTGAATTTCAGGTTTGACGACGCCTTTTGGGGGCATCATTTCATGATCGAATTGCTAACGTTCTGATCCCAATTTTCTACATATTGTTGATTATTAGTAACACGACTATTCATCATGAATTGGGAGTTCTAACTCAAAGCAAAAGTTATATATTGTAATAATATTTACTGAATGTCAATAAACCATAATTGTGTCGCCAAGAGATTTAATAACAATTAACCTACGTATGTGTGTGTGTGTGTTATATGTATATATGTAGCATGATAAGCCGATGAAGGGGCTTCACTTGCCTAGGGTCGCTGAATTTGAAATGACAAGGACGCGGAGATCGTCTCAACGCACGAGACGGCTACAAACGTTGTGGAATCGGGCACGGCGTGATGCGAGGCTCGAGTGTGATATAGGCTGCAATGGACGTGTGCGGTGATGCGATGGCGACCGTGTTGATGATGATGGCTATACCGACCGAGGCCACATCTTGGACGGCAACGAAGGCGACTGGAACAACGACGATTTGCGACGTGTATGCGTGCAGTGAGCAGAGGAGAGCTCGTCAGTCGTAGGTGCGGTATACGGCGGCAACTGCGGTGACGGCAATAGCACAGCATGGCACAGGCTAGGGTTTGGGCTCAGTTTGGAATGGGGCTTGGGACTCGGCTTCACTGTTGGTGTTGTGGGGCTATAGATGACAACGAGGCGAGGGGACTGCCAGCGATTGGTTGCAGGCGGCGATGATGCTCTGATGCTCTGATGGCGGAGACCATGAAGGTGTTTGGATTCGAGAGGGGGAAGGAGTGTAGAGCTCGGGCTACTAGGGAAGGGTTGTGCTTCGAGAAGGAGGTGCTAGAGGAGATGAGCTTGTAGTGGTTGCGGTGCAAATGACAGTGGCCGGCGGTGGTGTTGGCAGCGGGTGTTGGTGAGGTCTTGAGGGTGCAGTGGGAAGCTTGTAGTTTCTTGGAAAGAAAGAAGTTATTGATGGAGGAGGAGCTGTGATTGGTGCAGGGAGGTGGAGCTCGTAGTGGCATTGGTGAGAGGAGGTGGCACTTTGGGAGGTTTTGGCGATGCGGATTGGCTGCGAGAAGTTATCGGTGGGGGGGTTTAGAGAGAAAGACTTAGAGATAGAGAGAGATTGAGATTTAGAATGAGTGAGATTAAGAGAGAGAGGGTGTTAGGAATATGTATGCCCTAGAGGCCATTATTGTTGATATAGTGGATGCTTGGACATATATAGGGAGGACTTTCTTACTCGACATGATAGTATGCTATCAGGTTACCTTTATCTTAACATGTAAACTGGTATTTATACTGTCTGTCTCTTACATGTTGATAAAGCCCTTAGGATATGTACTTGACTACCAGGATTTTGATAAGATCATACTAGTGGGGCCAGGTTGGTCCAAAAGTACATCCTTTAATCAGTTTCTAGTCGAGGGAATATCGAGACTAGGGCATCGATATTCCAGAGCAGACTAGTGTGTACGTTTCTTGTCCCTTAGAGGGCGATGGTTGATCCCACAACCATTGGTGTGTGACATCAAAGAGTGTACACAGGTGCTTATTGGAGAATGGGTACACCGAACGGACTCGCTGAGGACTCCTAGTTGGTAGTATATCTATCGTAAAATAGTAGTCCTCTGGTGACACTGGTACAGGTTAGTCTGTAGACCCGAGATCGTCATAGAGTCTTGTGTGGCTCCCACTATGTTTTGATTTCCTCCCTACCACGCTCAAGAGGAGTTGTGCAAACAGGTGGATTTTGGATACAGTCCCGAGTCACATGGAGGCAATGAGCGATAAGAGGGGTTTCTTCTATCCCGGTATAGGGGTTGATGTTGCGTTATGCTCGATTGGCTATACCAGGGTTGCTGCTGAGATTTACTGATAAGTGTTATCATTAATTTCTCGAACCATTATAGGCCAGACATCGGCATGACTTATCACGTTACTATTGTCTGACGTTTACCGCCCCTAGACATGATATGCGACATATCAGACGAAGAGACCGGACTGTACGGTAGTGTTACTGATAGGTTTCATGGAGAGTATGGACACGATTGCTTGTTGATCTTCATATCACTCAATACCTGGGTAGCCGTTACGTCTAGCTGGTACCGCTGATGGCTTGTAGGTGACTGATGTGATCATCACTTACTGCTGGTATATAGACGAGTCTTTAGAGTCCCACACAGAAATTCCCTGGTTCAAGCGAAACGAAGTAGGACACATATATGATATGTGTGTGGGCCTGATTAAATACGTGTATGTGATACAGTATTGTAATCTGGCAGTTGTCTTTTATCGAGTTAGGTTATATGTGATATAACCAGATTATCGAATCACGTATTGATTTGATAATTTGATACACAGATAAATGATATTAGTCGGTTATATGTGATATAACGGGATTATTAAATCAAGTGTTGATTTAATAATGTGATATATATTATATGTGACAAAATTATATCTTAACTAATATCATTAGCTCACTAATTATTCTTCATAATATATATATTAATATATATGATATATATATAATGAAGTATGGCTTAATTTTCTATTTTTGAGAAAAATAGAAATGAGGTGGAAATTGAGAACATGGTTTCAAGTATGGCTTTTATTGTTTGTTTATTCATCTTGACTCACTATTCAAGCATGGTTGCAATTTTATATTGCTAATTTCCATGCTTGAAGGAGTGGGGGTCAAGAGTTGCCATTCATTTTTTTCTTATTCCAACACTTAGCCATTTTAGATGGTTTTGCTCTCATATGCTCTCTTGCTCCCATCTTCTTCCTCTTCTTCATGCCACCATGGTTCAAGCTTCAACCCTCACATGTGAGGTGAATCATGAAACTTGAACACACATTAGTGAGCCTTAAATCCCCTACTTCACCATCCTACACTTGACTAGCGATCGAGTGTAGCGTGTTACCTATACCAAAGAGTTTAGTGTAGAGTTAGCTTGAGTTGGAGGGACTTCGCGTGGATCATTATCGGCACGAAGGTCATCGGAGGAAGCTCGTCCAAACCCTCAAGTGAAGCCTAGTAGAGTCGCGGGACTACTACACGGAGCATGTGAAGTGAAGGACTCGATATATGAGGGTATATCCATCTTCACTTTCATATAGTTTAGTTGATATCAAACCTAAAACCCTAATCACCTAGTTAACGATCTTGTTTAGTCTAGCTTAGCACCTATAAAAATTTGAATTTGGCATGCTTGATGTCATTAGAACCTAAAGGTGGTGCTAGGATAAACTTTCATGATATCAGAGCCCAAGCTAGAAGATTAGACGATGTAATTAAAATCATGAAACTGAAAAACTCCGAAACACCGAAACCCAAGATCACAGATTCTGTCGATTTTAAAACTTCTTTTGAAATTTTTTTAAACAGCTGTAGAATGTTATATATGATATAACAAGAACACACAACAAAAACGAGACCGGTCCACCTTTAAAAATCCGGCGAGATCATCATTTTTACCGGCCTCGCCAGCCGTACTGTCTCGTTTTGGTCTCGTATTTGTTTTGTGCTCTGTTGGCTAGATTTTGGGGTTTCAGGTATTGTTTGATTAGTCCAAAATTACATGTGATGTTAATTTTGTTAAGAGACCAATACGGAGTGTTTCGTAATCGTAATTATTGCATTTTTTTGGGGTTTTAGTTTGATATGGATGCAGTAGTGAGGATCCACATTTAATTGGTTTTGTGAAAACTAGTTAATCATTATAAATCTAACGTCTTAGTCTCGGTAGACCGATTGCTACGAAGTTTCGATTCGGATCGAAACTCCATCACAATCGCGTATCATACGCGAATACTCGCCGAATAACTTTACTAGATAGCCTCACCCCATTGCCCCAAACCAAGTAACTGAAGGAGCACCCCGTTGCCAATAGCGCCCACTCGGATGCTCGCAGCGACGGTGTTCCGCCAAAGTGCACTTGGTCGACGGCATCGGGGGTGCGGCCATCTACTATAGTTTCTAACGCGTATTCGATCGGTTAGTCAGGAATCTTATTGAATTACCCGACTAAATTATTGAAAAATATTTTTTGATAAGAGACTAAAATGCGAGGTTTATAGAGTTAGGCATGAAATTCGGAATATGAGATATTCTGGGTTTATGATGTCTAAGGATATGCGGATTCTAATTATTGCAGTTTTACATTTCTTTTCTGCGACCGTAAGTGTAATACATGGGGTATCCCAAATCTCGTTTCTATATGTCAACAGAATTTGGGATGCGCATATTTACTTATGTTGATGATATGTAATATTATGTGTCGCTGATATGTTTTATTGGATCGTCGTGATTGAATAGCCAGGGATTTTATGTGAGATGAGAGTTTTTAAATTTTCATTCATGTAAAATTTGTATGTAATATTCTTTTATTGGGGCACATCCGGGTTGAGGAAGATGTCACCACTAATGTATATTATTTACTTTTCCGTATTAGGATAGACCCAAGGCGGAGAGAACAAGTAACCGGGTTCTAGAGTCCAGTGGGAGACCATCTCAAGGAGTTGAGACCGAGTCTCCTAACTATAGAATTGGTAGGGTTACTTGACGCTCTCGTAGGGATCTATGGGGTGTGGGTTTAGCTATTCATCATGATCGTGGAATCCGTGTTTTACATTACTGGCTAAATTTAAAACACGGAAATCCTAGTATATCCAATATTTCATGTGTTGCTTCTGCTGCTTGGTTCTGTGATGTGATGATATAACTGCGTGAGATGAATGTTATATTATGTATATGATATATAATAAACGTTGCTTATATTTTGCACCCGCGCTAGTCCAGACACCGCTCTGCCGGTAGTTAAGTAACCTAATGTGCATGACGGGGCCTAGTAGTGAATGCGGATGGCATAAGCGTACGTTCTATTTTCGTTTCACTTTTCTGTAATGTTTAGGAAACATTAATTGATGGGACTTCATTAATGAGATTAATGAAAAGAGAGAAACCTAAAGATGTTGTAGAATCAAATTTTCAAAAAGGGTGGCTCTAGTTTTTGTTTTGCATAATGGTATTACTTGATGAATATCCAGCACCTCATTCGATGAGGAAAGAGCCGAGATCCCTTCACCGGGAGTGACCTCTTTAACGAAACTAGCAAATACTACAACTCACTCGGTTTTGTTTTTTATAGCTTCTCTAGTTCTTGCTTTGCATAGTGGTATTGCTGAATATCCTGCATCTCATTCGATGAGGAAAGAGCCGAGATCCCTTCACCGGGAGTGACCTCTTTAGCGAAACTAGCAAAAGCCTCAAAAACACTTCTTTTCAAAATCACTAGATTCTACAACGATATCAAGTTCATTACGCTCATGGTTTTTTTAAAAATCTGCGTAGCCCTCTGTCATTTCAGATAAGTACTATTTAATATTCGTGATGCGTTTGTTGACCTTGTCAAGGCATAGTGTGCGGTAGCTGATTAGTGCTTATCTGCTAGCATGCGATGCAATTGGGTTAGGGTAGTCGTGCGGCCTTGTTGACCTTGTCAAGGGTCGTGCGGGTGGGTTTAATTCAATCAAAAAATGGCGGGTAGAACTTGACTAGCACTTATGGTTTGTTGACCTTGTCAAGGTCATAAGTGGCTAGGGGTAAAAACCATTATCGGGAATTTCAAGTGTTCAAATTTGCAATGAGATTGCATACCTTCTATATGATAGTTGGATCCTGATACCCGCTGCGAGTAAGAGTTACTCCTGGGAGAATTTTGCACTTTACAATTAGCTGATCCAGTAGGTATCTAGAAAGGTGTCAACGGGGTCATGCCTTTAAGGGAACGAGGTTTATTTTAATTAGGTACGTGCGAAAGCACGGGGAACCTCCCTTGGAGTACCGATACCTGCCTGGCCGAAAGATTGGCGAACCTGTAGATTGTAATTAATCTCGGCTAATTTTATCTTTTAGGGTTTGAAAGAAGATTTGATAAAAACAGTGGGAGCCATCCTGATTAGATAAAATAACCAATCTAATCTTGTAAAGAGCGTACGCAAAGTGATTATCCTTCTCTCTCTCCTGGTAGCGACCAATGAAATGCCTTAATTAAGATAATAATATGGATATTTTGACCGAACCTACTTATTATACTAGGCTAAGTTCCGCTCTATCTTATGATTGTCATAAACCTGGGAAAGGAATAGGGGAATATCCGGATTACCACGCCACCCAAATAAAGAATAAGCATGTTGATGCATTGTCTTTGGGTGTGTTCGTTACCAAGAATTGTTTCTCAGTTTACTCTACGTCCTGGGTATTGGACACTGGATCAGGATCCCATATATGTAATTTGTTACATGAGCTACAGATAGGTAGAGAACTGAGGAATGGTGGTATGTCTCTAGTAGTAGGGAATGGTGCAATTGTTGCAGCCAAAGCAGTTGGCAGATATCACCTAGTGTTACCAGCTGGTAATACATTGATTCTAAGCTACTGTTATTCCATACCAAATTATTGTGAATATTTTCCTGAATCAAGTGTTGATTGGGTATGTTACGTTGTATAACAGTATACACGTTCTAAATCAAAACACGGTTCTAACGTACAGAACACACACAAGAGAAATAGTTCAGAAATGAACGAAGTCTTCTTGTGGTATTGTAGACTGGATCATATCGATGAAACAAGACAAGCTAAAGTTCCATAAGTATGCATATTTGAATCCATTCGAATTTACATCTTATGAAACTTGCCAGTCATGTCTCAAAAACCAAGGTGACCAAATCTCCGTTTACTGGAAATGGAGAAAGAGCTACTGAACTCTTGGACAGATACATAGTGATGTATGCGGTCCTATGTCTACATACGCCAGGGATGGTTTCGCGTACTTTATTACATTCACTGATGTTCTCTCAAGATACGGACATGTATTCTTGTTGAAACACAAAACTGAATCTTTTGAGAATTTCAAGGAATATGAGTACGAAGTTGAGAACCAGATGGGTATAGGTATTCAAATCCTTCGATATGATCGGGGAGAAGAATACTGGAGCACGGAATTCTGAGACTATTTAAAAGAGAATGAGATTCTCTCTCAGCTTACTCCTCCATATACACCACAGCACAATGGTATATCAGGATGGAGGAATCACACCCTATGAGATATGGTGCGCTCTATGATGAGTACTGCAGAGTTACCTATTTCCTTTTGGGGATATGCACTAGAGATAGTTTCATACCTATTGAATAGAGTTCCGACCAAATCTGTTGCCTGCCACTCCATATGAGATATGGAATGGGAAGAGACCATCTCTTAAACGGGTTAAGATATGGGTTTGTCCGGCCTGTGTTGAAAAGCATAATCTGGACAAGCTTGAGGCAAGGTCAGTTCTATGCAAGTTTGTAGGATATCCCAAACATTCGTGAGAGAATATCTTCTACCACACTGAGGAACAAAAGGTGTTTTGTTTCTCGACATGCCACCTTTTTAGAAAAGGAATTTCTTGTAGAAGAAATTAGTGGCGATGAGGTAGAACTGGAAGAAGTTCCAGCAAAGCAAACTGTAACAACTCCAATTTTAGTGTACATAAAATTCATTTAAAATTAATGTATACTTGGGGTATTTACATTTCCTGTGAGCACTATAACTATTTGTTTTGCTTTTTAATAGCAAGAAGGAGCTTGTAACTCACTGGTAAGACCTTGCATTGCTGAACCAAAGCACCAGAGTTCAAATCCCTTTAGCCACATTATTTTTTAATTAGTTTTCTTTTAAATTTTTAGAAGCCCAAGAGCCTACACGTGCATAACTCGTAAAAACCAAAAGTCACATATAAAACAAACTGGCCCAGGGGATAGACAAATCGGCAAGGGACACGTGGCCCCCAGCCCGGCCTGACTCGGCCGGATCGGGCCGGCGGCGCGGGGCCGAACTCGGTTGAATCCGAGTTGGTCCTTCATGAAACTTGTGCCTTTTGGCCTCCCCATAAGCCCTGTCATGTTTAATTTCCCTACATTACAGAGACTTTAAAATACAATTAAAACCTAATTAAAATCTATTTTTAATGCATAATTTTTAATACATTCTATCAAACCCTAACCCTAATCTTTTTCTATAAATACCACTCCAATTCACACCCCCATAACTCACAAACTCTGTCCAAACTCTCAAGAAAATTTTCTAGAACTTTTGTGTACAAGTGGAGTTAGCGAAGGGCGGAACTCCGGTGAACTTCCGACGACGACTCTAGAAGCTCCCGGCGACGAAACGACGCACCGGCACCTCCTACCACTCCCTCTTCCTCTCCTCTAATCTAATCCCGTAAGTCCCTCTTCCCCCTTCTCTTGTCTACTCTAAAAACTTGTATTTCTAAAACCCGACGAAAGCGGAGTTAATCCGACTTCTGATTTGGTTATCTTTAAAGAGTTCCAATTTTCTTAAATACAACAATACCCAACTTACACATCATGACTATTAATTATTAACAAAACATATTGAATAATTTTCATAGCAAAAGAATGTATATTGTAATTTTTATAGCACTTTTACGGAAAAATACCATGAAGTTAGTTTCGACATTAAACATCATAATTCCTTACTATACCTTTAAATAGATCACAAGGTAATGACCTACCTCCTCACAACACTCATATGCAATATAGCACGATGCCTTTCGGGAACATAGAATACGGGAAAATGCAATTTTACACATAAATACCTTTTACTATTAAAACCTTTTTCCAGAAGAATATGTATTTTTAAACAAATCTTTGCAAAGCACCGCTACAACCCTTTTGGGAAACCCGTTCGGGATGGTGCGGATTATCGCACATCCTCGGGCTTAGTAGTGCGAGATGCAGACCTCCGCAAGAAGCATACGGTCTCGAAAGATTTAAAAATACAAATATCTTAACAAAATGAGATTTCTAAAAAAATAATAAATTTAATTATTTTATAAATATATATGTATTATCAAAATATTTATTTTTGATATAGTATAAATATTCCAACTTTTCTTAATCAACAAGAATCACTTTACATGAAAACACCATGCAATTCCATACAAGTTCAATACTTTACAATTAAATACCATATACTATGAAATTAGGTTTTATTCACTAGAAATGTCACATATGTAAAATCTACATCTATAAAAACTCTAAAGACGATAATTAAATACTTGAGGTGTATTTTGAAAATTATACAAAATTATTTTTACATAAACCCCCCTCAAGTTTTATAAATTACAATAAGGACCCTAGTAAATGTAGGTTTAAGCGGGACCAGTCTCTTGAGCCTCAGAGAGCCGGAGATATGGGTGCTTGCCTATTTAAGGTAGACAACTTAACAAACGGTGTTATCAACACGGTAATCGTTTTTGAAAAAGACACAAATCCTGTCGCCCATGTGCAGCGGACACCAAAACCTAATTCAGGACTTCAATTTCTTTTCTAATTGTTCTGACTCAGACTGAGTCTCATTATAAATAATCTGACTTGAATATGTTCAAGTACAAACTACAATTCAATATGAATCCATGAATCCATATAATCAATTTGTTCAATCTATTCAATCTGTATTAGCTGAACCGAACCATGGATATACTTCCATTTACATGATTCTCCAGTTACATCTATTTACTGATATCATGGTTTCGGTAAGTCGTCCATCTATTCAATCTATAATACAAGAAATTACAATTTTCAATATAATACAAACAATACAATCAAGACATCGCGGGGTTTTAAGGGGTAGATTGGTACGGAAGGTGTTAGAAGTGGCACGAGACAGCAACATTTAAGACACCTAACCTGTATTCATTTGCTGTTGTACCATGGCATAAACGGTTCCTTGTACATTCCGTTCACCTTAGTCTCTGGTCTACTGAGACTCCTCTCGTATACACTGGTATCTTTCTGTACCAAGCTACAAACAATAGCGTTAACAATATAATACAACTTTAAAAGTTACACACACTCTCTCTCTCTGTGTGTGTCTATTCTATTTCTCCCTCATCTTTGGGACTTACCAAGCTATTTGTTCGCTGACGACATTCCTTCCATTTCTTCTTTGGAATGTTGTCAGGTGATTCGGACCTTCCGGAGATCGAGCCCACTAGCGAGGATCTGAACCAGCTAGCCTACGACCCAGAGCTTTAGATTCATTGTACACATTTCATTTCAGTACTTTCCATTTTTGTTATGCCACTGTTTAGGCATTGCTTTCATTCGGATGTATTTACTTTTCCATGTACTATAAAAGAATGTTAATAAATAAAGTTGATGTTTATTACATTTGTCTCTTGTATATATTTATTTTATATTGCTTAGTTACGCTTAGCGTATTTACTTCTGAGTAAATACGTAGCGGCTTCGTCGCGTCCCCTTCGTCGTACCGGGAAGCGAGACGTGACAGGTTTTGTTGGTGGCCCATGCAGGTCAGAGCTGTATGGAACCCTACTACGCAGCTTAGTTCTGCGTGGACAACCTAAGAAATATAACATAAGAACCGGCAACTGAAAAATTCTTTACAATTCATACTTCTTGAATCTTATCATTTCATATACTTTGAATCTGTCCTAACCCAAATTTTTCATTCAAGGTTATGGATTCCCCGAACAACACCAGCACCTATGTCAACAACACACCTCCACCACTACCACTTACACCTGCCGTCCCTGCTCCGATCAACGAGCAGACGGTTCTGCTTGAGGCGATCTGCAGCCTCCTAGAAGGACAGCAGCAGCAGACTGCTCTTTTAATGAACCTTCCAGAGGCAGAAGCATCTGGGGTGAAACAATTCAGGGCTTTGCACCCCAAACAGTTTACAGGAAAAGAGAGCCCACTGGAAGCTGAGTAATGGGCTCAGAGCATTGAAGATGATCTGGAAGCGGCACAAGTACCAGAAATAGCTTGGGTCCGTGTTGCGAAACTGCAGCTCGCAGACAATGCACGGGTTTGGAGGAAGGCGGAAGAAAGCCGTCTTGATCAACCCATCGAATGGAAGACTTTCCGCGACATGTTCGACGCAAAGTACTTCCCTGAGACTGCCAGGTTCGACATGGAACAGCAGTTCATCCATCTGCAGCAGGGTTCGATGTGGACCAAATCAGTGGATGAATACGACGCTGAGTTCACCATGCATAGTCGATAAGATATGTCTCACTAATTCGATTTTTTTCAATATATCATATACTACACAGCTAACACAATACTTTAACAGATTTGCGACACACCTGATACCGACGGATGAGATCAAAGCCCATCGATTTCAACAAGGTTTGGATTCGGAAATCTAGGCTGCACTGGCCACAGGAGATTTTCCGACTCATCAATCGGCTCTGAAAGCTGCCCGCCGTTATGAGGCAGTGGTAAAGATGAGAGGCAGATCTCAAGCTGTTGGAGTTAAGTGCCCTGCCAACCAGATGGCAGGAGGAGCATTCTCAAGGCCACCTTTTGTGCCAAGAAGACCGGGAGTACCAAACAACAGGTCCAACCCAGCCTTTTGTAACTACTGCAAGAGAGATGGGCATCTGATGAAAGACTGTTGGCGAGTCAACCGCCTTTTCTTAGTCTGCGGCTCAGCTACTCATGATATTGTGTCTTGCCCTCGTAGACAAAACTCATATGCTGCACCCAGGCCAGCAATCACTTACCCGCAACGCCCAGCCATCCAAGAACCTGATCCAAGACTTGCACTACCTGCTCCACCACGTAGAGGACCACCGACTGCACCTCCTCCTCGCCAGTTCCATCAAGCTCAACGAAATATTCTGAGGAATGCTTCTCCGGCCAGGAGGAATGTACCACGGCGATAGGCTTTCAACATGACCGTGGAAGAAGCTGAGGCCACTGGCCAAGTCATCATTGGTAACCCTTTCTTCTCAAGCTTTTCCTTTCAGTCTTAATACCTACCCACATATTTTTCTCTATACCTAAAACATATCCCACATACCTTAGGTACAATCTTAGTAGCCTCACTTCCTACACTAGCACTCTTCGATACTGAAGCATCTCACTGCTTTATGTCGCAACGGTTCGTCTCATGCGATTCCAGTCACACCGCTTGTATCCAGCTGGAATGTTAGTTCAGGGAATGGCGTTCTAAAGGCAACAATGGGATACAGCTTGTGTTCAGTAGTCGTCTGCAGCAGAGAATTTTATGCTGACTTCAAGGTACTGGACATACCGAACTTCGATGTTGTTCTAGGAATGGATTGGCTAGGAACCTTCTACGCTACCATCGACTGTCGTCAAAGGAGGGTAGTGTTCGAGATTCCAGACCATCCGGTCTTTTATTTCAAAAGTGGAGACCGTACCCTGGAGCCAAGTACTTACAAGGCGAAGCCAAAGAAGGCAGTGATTGCAGCAATTCAAGCAGAGGAAGGATCAAATCCAGAAGTGGTTCGAGAGTCCGACGATGTGCTTCCTGACGATATATCAGGTTTGCCTCCCGATCGAGCTCTTGAATTCAGCATTGATTTAGTACCAGGAGCACAACCGGTGATCAAAGCATCTTATCGATTAAGTTCATAAGGTCTGAAGGAAGTCCGAACTCAGTTGGACGAATTATTGGCGAAAGGATGGATTCGTCCCAGCACTTCAAGTTAGGGATCACATGTACTGCTTGTGAAGAAGAAAGAAGGTTCATACAGAATGTGCATTGATTATAAATCCTTGAACGAAGTAAAGATAAAGAACAAGTATTCGCTACCGCGTATCGACGATTTATTCGATCAGCTAAGTGGATCTTGTGTTTTCTCTAAATTAGATCTTCATTCAGGTTATCATCAGGTGAAGGTCAAGGAAGCTGATATTCATAAAACGGCTTTCAGAACTCGCTATAGTCATTACGAATTTCTATTGATGCCATTTAGAGTGACCAACGCACCAGCAATATTCATGAACCTAATGAATCAAGTTTTCCTGGAGTACTTAGACAGGTTCGTTGTCATCTTTATCGACGACATCCTGGTGTATTCTAAGAGTCGGAAAGAACACGCCGAACACCTACGAATTGTCCTGGAAACTCTACGACAACATCAACTATATGCCAAGTACTGCAAGTGCGGGTTTTGGCTAGATCAAGTTGGTTTTCTTGGACATATCATATCAGGCAAAGGAATCTCTGTGGATCCAGCGAATGTTTCAGCAATAAGAAAATGGCCGACACCAAAGTCAGTGAAGGACATTCTGTTCCCCGCCGAAACACGGAGAAGTGACCGCGCAGGTCCGTCTTGTCTGAATTTCGAGGGCAGATGCTCATTGGAGCTATCCGTCCACCTTTCCAAAGATGCCAAGTTGATTTATGACACCGTATATCGAAGGTTTAAACGGATGCGGCCGATTTAGCAGACTTCGTCACATTCCCCCTCATTTTAGGGTTTTTTTAATTGTGAAGACGCTCTTCCCTGCAGGCGCAAGCCCCTACAGTTAATTACGCTACCGCATCGCGGTAACCACTTTCTCCTTCTCCAGATGGTCACTTCGTGTCGTGTGTTTTTTTTTGTTTTTTGGTTGCCTGTGGATTGTATACGGAGACTAATTTATGTTGTCGCCCGTAGGGCATGAATTAGTCCAAATCCGTATCTTCTTAGATTTGAGTTTTGGGTTGGGTTTAAGGATACGTTAGTCTCATTTGAGACTAAGATCAACTTAAACGTTCGTTGAGGATACGTTAGTCTAATTTTAGACTAAGATCAACTCAACGGGATCATTTAGATCTAAAAAGAGAGCATTTGGACTCTATTGTTTAGTTTAGGGATATTGCGGTCGATTACCAGTTTAAGGACATGGTGGTCCAAGGTTAAGGACATTATAGTCCATGGGCTTAAGGACCCCACAGTCCAAGGTTAAGGACATCATAGTCCATGGGTTTAAGGACCACACAGTCCGGTTTAAAGACGTCATAGTCTATGAAATGTATGGTTGTTGGGACCCGTCACCTCTCTGAAGATGTTGAAGGATTACAACGACAAATATCAGAGGAGTGAAGAGATGTACCCTTGAACCAAGGTTGGTTGGGAGATCTGTAGTCCAATTTGGGACTAACGTCTATTAAAAGATTTGTGAGCATATGGGCTCAATTAATCTGAATTGAGGACTTATGGCAAATCTTGGGCTGTCATATCAAGTTAAAAATATTTAACATTTATTTTGGGCAGTTAAGCATCTATTTGGGCTTGACCCTTTTAAAAATGTTGAGCATTGACTTGCATTCTGACAATGTTTTGTTTCTTATTGAATGCTGAGCATTCATCAGAGCTCTGGACTTATTAAATAACAATTTATGTTCTATCAGCACAACACATGGTGCGCTTGGCGCTTTGCGCCAATCAAAGAGCACAGTACGCTTTTGCCGAGTAGCGTACAAGTGAGGAACACGTGTCACGCTTGGCGCTAGCGCCAGTTAATGAGCGCATTGCGCTGATTTATGAGCGCATAGCGCTATTTGTTCAATGGCGCACACGTGAGGAGCACGTGGTGCGTTTGGCGCTGAGCGCCAGTCCATGAGCGCGTTGCGCTGATTTATGAGCGCATAGCTCTATTTGTTCAATGGCGCACACGTGAGGAGCACGTGGTGCGCATGGCGTTGAGCACCAGTCCATGAGCGCAAAGCGCTAACTATTGAGTGGCGCACACGTGAGTGACACGTGGTGCGCTTGGCGCTGAGCGCCAGTCCAAGAGCGCAGAAGCGCATTTGATCAATTTTATGATCTGGGAAATAAATTCTCCCCTATAAGAGATTTTGTCTCAAGATCCTAAGAACAAAAGTTCTTACTTTATAGGAGATGCTTCAATCTCTTGTATTGATGAAAGGCTTTGCTTTTATAGATCTGTGATCCTTAAGAGAATTGAATTATTCTCTCCCCTTTTATTTTATAATAAGATGTTCATGAACTCTTTTTATAAAAGACAATTTGCCTTATAGATCTATGATCAGTGAGAAGAATTATGTTCTTCTTTTTTTTATTTTATGATGAGATCTCTTGATCTTTTTGTGAAAAACCTTGGTCTTGTAGATCTATAATCTTTAAAGAAGTAAATTCTTCTTTTTAATTATGAGATGATTTCATCTCTCTGTTCTTTTACCTTGAAAAAAAGAAGTTCTTCTATTGAGAGCTTGGCTCTTCTTTCTGAGATTCTCTCAAAGTTTATGGAGGAGTTCCTCTCTATGCTTCTGTATCTCTTCTTTTTTTCGGACTTGAAGTCTTAGAGCCTTTATATAGTGCAAGCTGATTTGTTTAATCAGTTAAAGAGATCTTTTCTCCAATTGATTTGGGGATTCCCCACCATTGGATCTTTGATCCAAGAGCTTCTGATTTACAGAAGGCAATCTTCTTGTTTTTAACAAGATTGGAAAATCTTTTCATACAGAATTTATTCTGAATTTTGGTGGTTTTTAATCACCATTGGATCATTGATCCAACGGTGCTCTGATTTACAGAGCACAATTTTGTTGTTTGGAAAGATTTTGAGAAATCTTTCCTTAACAGAATTTAATTCTGATTAATTAATGATTTATCATTATTATTGGATCTTTGATCTGACGGTGGGGAGCTTTTAGTTCCAGCGCTAGCGCACCCGTGCTTTGCACGTGGTGCGCTGCTTAGAGCGCAGCGCACTTAGCGCTAAAGCAGTCGTACTTTGCACGTGGTGCGCTGCTTAGAGCGCAGCGCACCTAGCTAGCGTGCGCTGCTTAGGGCGCAGCGCACTTGGCGCTGCTTCTAAAGCATTGCTTCATTTCAAAATTTGAATTTTAAACAGAGCTTTGCTCTGATTGGGGGAAACAAATGCCCCCCCCCCCACACCGTTGCGCTCACGTGGCTCACACGTGAGTGCAGCGGTGGCAACATCTCTACCATTAGATCAACTTAGAAATTGAAACGGCACTCAGTGCCTATAAATAGGACCCCTGGCCCTTGAGATGATTTCTGTTCATCTTCATTTTTGTCTTCTGAGAATTTTTATTCTCTTTCAGAGCATAGCTCTTCATTTTAAGAACCTTCAAGAGTCAAAACTCTGCCAAATTTTGGTAAGATTTGAACTTTATCAATAGAGCTTTGCTCTTCCTCAGATCATAGATCTCAAAAAAATTTTAGGGTTTTACCCATTAACAGAGCTTTGCTCTTCATAGATCTTAGATCCAAAAAAAATGTTATTAGGGTTTTACCCATTAACAGAGCTTTGCCCTCCTGAATAATGGAGATTTGTTAATCTCTTATGAAGAACTTTTAAGATTTTGTTCATGAATTTTGAAGATCTCAGAATTTTAATTCATTAAAAAATTTATTTTAATTTTTCTGATGGGTTATTCCATCATTTTTACAGAGCAAGGCTCTTGGAATTCCCAGAGAATTTTTAATTTCCCTCATAATTGACTTCGACAGGTGTCATTCCTGTCTGCAGAGTATTGCTCTCGAGGAGTTTAACTCCTTGGCCTGAGGAATCTTTTTATTAAATGCGAAATCCTTTTTAGGATTCCTTTCTTGATTGCACAGGATTAAATTCGTTGGGTGATTTAATTAGCACTTATTTCCTCCTTGGGGATATCAAGAGTTGTTTAAATCCCGTGTTTGTTTCAATAAACTTTCTTTTAATCAGTCTGTCCACTAACTCACACTGATTTTCCTTTTCAGACTTTATAGACGCTCATATGTATGATCTCGACGAGATTATTTCTTACGGAGACATGCGCGCACTCGGCCGTTCTCAAAACCAAGAATTTACCAACGCCCAGTATGCTGAAATTATGGGTCGCTTTGATGCATACAATAGTCGACTGCTCCCTCGTCGTTCCTCTCTCTTGAAGCTTATTGTGGGAGAGATCTGGGGAGCACTTCCTCTATTTTACACTGGCATGCCGCTTAAAGCATTGGAAAACGCCGAAGATAAGGTGCACTCGGTGTATCTGATGGGCTTAATGTAATACCCAGCTTCTTATTATACCAATACTCGTATTTTGTTCCCCTCAAAAGTTATTTATTTTATTATTATTGGTTTTAGAATTCTAAAACCCTTTTCATTTTCTACCTAGTAGTCTTCCAAAGAAAAATAAAACATAATCACACTTTCATTTTTCCCTTCACTACTTTTCCCTAAACTAGACCAGAACCCGATTACCTAATCCTTTTATAGTTTCCTCTTCCTCAAACCCAACACAAAATTTATTTAGAATTAGTAAATAATTTTCCCCAGCCCAAACCAACCCTAAAACCCAAACCCTATTATATCTTATTTTTCAACAAAAAAAACCCAGCCCATTTTTCCCCATTTTATTTCTGTCTCTGGCCCAGCCCTTTCTTTCCATCATTATTAATTCCATGCCGAGCCCATTCCCTCTTCCCTCCTCAAATTTCCCTTACATTTTTCCCTCAGCCCAACCCCAGCCCGGCCCACATCCTTCTCACCATTTTCTCTTTATTTTTCCTGGCCCGCTCCCTCCAGCCCGCTCACCTCAACCCGACCCGGCCCACACCCACTCCTTCTTCCTTCCCGTTGCGCATCTCCCGCTCATTTACTGTGCCTCCATTCCCTCCGCCGCACCCCACGCCTGCGCCCATGCCTCGCCGTGCCCCGCTCGCGAGCGTTACCCACGACGCGCGCCCTCGACCTCTCTCTCCTCTCATAATTCTTTCTCTCCCCACGTCTCCTCTCCCTCTCCTCTCATAATTCTTTCTCTCCCCACGTCTCCTCTCCCTCTCTCTTCCATTTTCCTTTCCCGCTCCTCTTGGACCCGCGATCACCCCGTCGCCGTCGCCGGCATCACAGTCGCCACCTCACCTCACCTCGACCACCATCCACCGAGCTCCTCCACATGCAACCCACGACTCCATGGCCGAACTCGAGGCCCATGGCAGCTCCTCCTTGGCCGAGACACCACCTTTACATTACCTACGACCTCCTTAACGACATCACCGCCGACCACCCTCTACCGATCATGACTCCCTCAACCTCCATCTTCGAACCCATCGTCCTCGCCCGGCCCCTCCTCCGTCACCAGAGCATCCTCGCTGCCTCCTTCGACCGTCGGAGTACCGCCAACCACTACGACCGCCACCTCCAATGACACCCTACCAACTCCTCATAACCCAGTAGCAACCACATGCATCACCTCCAGCCAACCTTCGCTGCCCATACTCGAGCTCCTAGCCTAGTCCAAGCTCCGAGGCCGAGCCAAGATCGAGCCGAGGCCAAACCTTGCTGTGTTCCATGCCACTGCCGTGCGTCTCCAGGCAAGTATTTTACTTGCTTACATGCTAATCTACTCGTGTTACAAATTCAAAGGTACAAGTTATGAATTTGCAATTCCCGATAAAATTAAACGACATACCTGTTCGATGCATGATCCCAATGAAAATACTCACCTAATTTGACGGAACTGGATTGTTTATATTGGCCCGTATAGTGATGAATACCTTGTACAAATTTCGCTGGAAAATATGACCGTTAACGACTAAAACGACTACCCCTAAGTTTACTCGTAAAACTGGAATTTTCTTGTACCTGAAAAACCGTTAAAATCACCATAAATTATTTACATACTGGAATGACGCGTTCGAGGGCTCAAATCGAAGCCGACTCGACGAACTATAACCCTATGCAAGTTTCTAATTGTTCTGTACTTAAAATATGGCAATATTTGGATCGGAGTGCGACTCTGGACTGCAGTCCAGAGCGACTCTAGTTGTTGTTTACTGTCCCGTAATGGGTACCACACTATTTCCTTAACTCGTAGGTTGCGGAACTCCGCTGATTATGAAAGGTGAATCTGTTAGATAGACAACACAAGTGGTTTCATTCTGTTTCGTTATCGTTTGTTATTTAATCTGTAATTTAATAGATAGGGACGTATAACAGTCTCAACAGAATCAGAATTGACATACTAGTATTGAACAGTGTATATCTCCTGACGTACAAACGCGATTGAGAATCCGTCTATTGAGTTGAAAACCTTACTGAAAACCCTAGATTTCATTCAACTGTAGTGTTGCTAAATTCTGATCCCAAATGGGATTAAAATGCGTTGCGAAACGGACTTGTGATTCTGAAACCGGATTTCCAGCCGTGAACGCTTAAAATGAAATGGCCAAAATTAGTGATCCTGACACCCGATTGACGTGAAACTAAATTCGCTGAATAGATAACTGAACATACTACTAAATCCCCGTTCATTGTTTCGCTAAACTGTACACGTACGATTCATGATAAATCGTGCAAGTGATAGAATACTGTCTTATGACATCCTAATCATGCTTTACATACTGTTTACGCATCATATCATACATATGTCACTACATTGATAACTTAGTGATAACGTGGATTACCCAGTGTTAGGTATTAGTGATGATTGTGGCAAGTACGTTAGTGTTCGTGTATAAGTGAATAAGTGAAAGTGACACGTACTTGTACACAATCAGTGAACCTTATTGTTCTATTGCATTGTCGACGTCTGTGGAACGCGTGTACGTGTGACTATAAGTGGTATGGGACACTTATGAAAGCTCTTGCATGGGTGTCACAGATAAGGCACCAGACACTGCCATTTATCTTAGGTATTAGTCGGGACGTGCTTGATGGAGGTCCTGTCTCCAGTTCTCGCGCAGACTTGTCACAGACCGATTGGTATTTGAGGTTATGGTTAGCGTTTGATGTAGACCACGGGGTGTGGGGTAGTTTGAGTATGAGTTCAACAGAATCTCGGGAGTCCCTTGCCGGCTTATATATATGGAGATATATGGAGATTTACAGGGTACATGATTATTACCGTGAGTTACATGTTGGGCCCGTGGTCCCTTGCCCTTGGGTTCTACCTTTGGGTGGAGGACACTCGCGAGTGGTTGACTCTCATACTTGGACTGACGATAGGCTTAGTGACCTGTACAGTGAGACTTAAAGACTGATAGGGATGATAGCATCGATATACATACTTACTGTGTTGACATACTTGGCATATTATTTTACTGCTTTTACCGTTCCACTGCATTGATTACTGCATGTTCATGCCTATACCATCATTGAGTTACTGTTATACATATTTATTATCACTGTTAAAGTTGTCATTTAGATTTATATATTATATTGCTATTGTGTCGCCCTGACGACCTGAGTATGCATGCTCAGTGTGAGAAGAGGATTTAGCCTGGACCAGGACTAGACGTACATCACGGACATCTTGATTAGCTATCCAGGGTTATATCCTTTTGTTTCCCATCAGGTTAGTTCTTTACATTGTTTTGTTCAGTTACTGCATTTCTCATTACCTGCGCATTATTTACTGTTTACCATGTATAACTAGAAGCCGAAGTGTGACTACGGCAGGACATTTCCTTAACCGTAGGAGCATGGCTGGCCTTGTCAACCCCTCGTATTCCGTATTTTGGGAAGCGGGGCGTGACACTTAATCTCAAAGAAAATCCGAGATAACCTTGTCGATATCCTGCATCAAGCTTTTCAACAGGCGGTGATACTTGCTGCTTATCAAAGGGTGGAGGACATCAGTTGGGATCCTGACGCTTGTGATCGTGAAAGGATGCACATGAAGATGGTCCGAGAGGCCCGAAAAATTTTGGATGGCCTCACTCTTAAATTTCTCAATCCATGTCCTGGATTTGATGTTTTGCCTTTGTGAACACTTTAATGGCGTTTTTGTTTACCGTTTTCATCAATGTAAGAATTTTCTGAAGTATGAATGGCAAGCTTTTCCATTTCCATGTGTTTATCTTATGCATTAAACCTTTTCGCTCATGCATGAATGGGTACGCTTTGAATGCCTAACTGAATGCGAATCAAATGTTCTCTATTATCGCTTTCTTCTCTTTGCTGTGTCGTTGCCATGTAATTTCAGCAAATGTGGCATGTAGATAGTAAGTGATAGTCCATCTTAGACTCTTTGCAGGGTAACGATGGCTTAGGAAACAGGTTCAGGTCTGTTGCCTAAGACTTTTCAATTTTATGAGCCGTGAGGGTCTCATAAAGGCTTTTCTCCCTACGAGTCGAGAGGATCTCGTAGGTGCATTTTCTCCTTAGGAATCGTGAGGATTCCCAAGTGTGCTTTCTCTTGAGAGTCGTAAGGATCTCAAAAGAGAATTTTCCCTCTTACAAGTCGAGAGGACTCGTAAGTGGTTGCTTCCCTCCTTGTCGGGATTCGACTTTGGAGAGTGTGGCCCGTGAATAGTATGCAAGAGTCCATTTTGCACCGACTTGCAAGGCCCCTGTACTTAGGAAACAGGTTTTTTAATCCACACTTCCTAAGTCTTTTCCTTACGAGTCGAGACGAATCGAGAAGTTCTCGCAAAGACACTAATTTCCTCACGAGTCGAGACGAGTCGTGAAGTTCTCGCAAGAATGTCCTAACGTCACAGTTAACCTCTGCCCTTTACGATAAAGGTCCGTTAGGGTCTGTGGTACTAGGGTTTTGCCTGTCGTACCGTCGTGTTGGCTGATGTTTCTCTCGATAGGCAATCTTGTTGTTCGAGTAGCCTTGCGACTGTCGTGTCTCTGATCCCTTCGGGGCTGAACAAGACGTCTTCAAGCAATCTTCCTAGGCAGTTTAACCGTCGGAAGAGCAAGCGTTAGGAATTTTTCCATGCCGCTTTTTACTTGAGGTTAGGCCCATTTTGGGGAGCCCCGATGAGTCATAACCACTACGCGCTGGTGTGGGATGATCTCCGATAGTCATTCAGGTTTTATATGAGTTGCCGTCAAGACCCTGAAGTTAGGAATTTGGCCTTTGCTTCGTTTGCTGGAATTGCGTATGCTGTATCGAGACGAATGTCGCGGTTGTCTCTAGGTTGTTGGTGAACCGTCGAGGTTTGGAACTAGGGATTTTGCCGTGGCTCCGTTGTTTGATTGTCGCGTCTAAATCCTGCTGGAGGAAGAACGTTGTGGTGACATCTTGTCTGCTGTATCGAGACGAACGTCGAGGTGGTGATCACTCCACGCTAGTATGGGATGATCTTCGATAGTCTTTCAGGTTTTATATGAGTTGCCGTTAAGACCTTGAAACTAAGAATTTGGCCTTCGCTCCGTTTGCTTTGGCGTGTTCGAATCCTGTTGGAGGAAGGACGTTGTAGTGACATCTCGTCTGCTGTATCGAGACGAACGTCGAGGTGGTGACCACTCCACGCTGGTGTGGGATGATCTCTGATAGTCTTTCAGGTTTTATATGAGTTGTCGTCAAGACCCTGAAGCTAGGAATTTGGCCTTCGCTTCGTTTGCTTTGGCGTGTCCGAATCCTGTTGGAGGAAGGACGCTGTAGTGACATCTCGTCTGCTGTATCTAGATGAACGTCAAGGTGGTGACTACTCCGCGCTGGTATGGGATGATCTCCGATAGTCTTTCAGGTTTTATATGAGTTGCCGTCAAGACCCTGAAGCTAGGAATTTTTCCTTTGTTTCGTTTGCCGGCATTGCGTCTGCTGTATCGAGACGAATGTCGCGGTGGAGCTGGGATTTTTCCATCACTCCGCTTTGTTTCGATCGTGAGGTCTTTCGTTGACGTTGCATCTGCATCTTGCTGGACTGCGAATGAATGTCGTTTGTTGACATTGCGTCTGGTGTAACGAGACGATTGCTGAGGTGGAGTTTGTATTTTGCCGTCGCTCCTCTTTGTTTCGACCATGAGGTCTTTCATTGACGTTGCATCTGCATCCTGTTGGACTGCGAAGGAACGCCATTGTTGACATTGCGTCTGGTGTAACGAGACGAATGCTGAGGTGGAGTTGGGATTTTGCCATCACTCCGCTTTGCTGACGTTGCGTCTGCTGTAACGAGACGAATGTTAAGGTGGAGCTGGGGTTTTGCCATTACTCCGCTTTGCTGATGTTGCGTCTGCTGTAACGAGACGAATGTTGAGGTGGTCTCTAGGTTGTCTATGAACCGTCGAGACTTGGCTCTCTTTCGAATGGAGCCTGGGGGGAAGGTGTGGTTCCCTCTTTGTTTGTGCCGCGGAATTGTATACAGGGATCGATGTGATCTCACCTGTAGGGCAAAAAGTTTCATTTTATATATTTTTCTTTCCGCGATGCTCCATCATTTCAGCTTTTATATCGCGAAAGTCGCGATTGCCCAATCATTTTGGCTATCTTTCTCGGTGCCCAATCATTTCGGCTATTTGTTTTATTTACTCGCTGCTTTTTATTGCGAGTTGCCCAACCATTTCGGCTATTTTTGTATGCATACATTTTTACTTGCTGATTTTGTTGAAAGTTGCACCATCATTTCGGCTATTTCATATGCATTTGTGTGTTGCTGGCTTTTCGCTGCGAATCTGGGATTTGATACCGATTTAGGTATCAGCATCGCTACAACTGGGATATTGCCAGGAGCGAATCATCATTTGCCTTGTAAGGACTTGGAACTTGATACTGATGTAGGCATCAGCATCGCTACAACTGGGACATTACCAGGAGCGAATCATCATTTGCCTTTGTCAGTTCGAACAAAGGTGGCTTAGCAAACAGGGTTAGGATCCTCTCGACTAAGGCTTTTGACTTCATGAGCCGTAAGGGTCTCATAAAGGTATTTCTCCCAACAAGTCGTGAGGATCTCGTAGGTGCGTTTTCTCCTTAGGAATCGTGAGGATTCCTAAGTGTGTGTTCTCTTATAAGTCGTAAGGATCTTACAAGAGCGTTTCCTCCTCATAAGTCGAGAGGACTTACAAGGGTTGTCCATTGTGTGAACATATCCCTAGTCGCGGGTGGGACTTTGTTAGGGAAATGTTTACTCGCGCCCGTGGATTGTATACAAGGGTCAATATTGAACCGCTTGTAGGGCTGTCTGTGGGTTGTGATGGCTTAAGAACAGGTTCAGATCCCTGTAGCTTAAGGCTTTTGAACCCTGTGAGCCGTGAGGGTCTCAAAGGGGAATTCTCCATACGAGTCATGAGGATCTCGTAAGTATAATTTCTCCCTAGGAATCGTGAGGATCCCTAAGTGTATTGCTCCCTTGTGAGTCGTAAGGATCTCACGCAAGTATTTTCTCCTTACAGGGTCGAGAGGACCTCGTAAGTTTCCTTTAACGAGATTGCGCCCTTTTGGGTTTTCACAAAGCTCGTCGGTAGTCCTGCTGTTTTTACTCACAGAGCCCTTTCGGGTTTTCATCTGTACCCATCTTGCTTGTGGACATACCTTTTTTTTTACCACGTCAACCTGGGGATGCCGCGGGTTTGTAGTAGTTTAAAGACATTTCGCTCATAGGTCTGAGATTTTCCGGGCAACGTACGATTGCGCAACTAGATTTTCTTATAAATCTTCGCATCTTTTGTGTCGGAGGTAGACTCCTTGAAGAGAGGGCTGAGGGCGATTTATTCGTCAGAGTCACTTCCAAAGGTGATAACTTGTGATCCCTTGGTGTCGGCTATGTGACAGTTGCCAGCGGCTCTTTTGCGCTCATCTGTCGTGCTTTTCTGTTCCTGACGAGCCTTGTGCTTCACTCGTTGAACATGTTGTCGGTGGGCAACATATCCCTGCCACCAGTTTTTAAAGGGTATGCACTCCTCGGTAGGGTGTGCAATCCTGTGATGCCATAAGAAGAAGTTAGGATGTATGTCCGCTTCATCAAGATGTATACCGCCAGGAGAATTTCCTCTGAAAGAGGGCAACTTCATTCCTATTAACAGGGCCCTAGCGAATCGTTTCCTTAATTTAAGCTTGCTTTTGCTGGCGATAGGGATGCTTTGATCTGGTGGTAACGTTTCAACCCTTTCATCTAGTCGCCGGCGTTTAGCCTTTTCAAATATGGCCATCTCGCGCTCCCGATCAGCTTTGCTTTTCAGAAGAGCTTCGTTCAGGAATGCGTCAATCATTTCGTCTGATGGTCCTAGAAGTTCTGGCTCAGGATATCTGCCCCAAATTTCTTTGCGTCAGGAGCTTCTTCACTGTTTATCAACGAGTGGGAGATCATATGGCAGCTTGCCACATAATCCTCAGGTTCATCCGACGAGTCTTCTCCATTGTCATCATTTCCATCCTCAAGGACGTGGCTGAGAAATTCTTGGAGTGTGACTGAGGTCCGCGCCTTCTGATTATATTCTTCCAGCGCGTCAATTTGTTTTTGCAGTTCCGTGCGCTTGTCATCAGGCTTCACGGGCTTTTTGGTCTTCTTCTTTTTATTCGAAGACTTTGACGGCTGGGTGCGAGCGGTTTGACTATCACCACCAATTTTTGGAGTTGGGCGCGGCTTCAGCATTCCTTCGATGATCTCGGTTTCTAGATGATTTTTCCGTCTAATCGCCGGGCATGTTTGGAGATCCTTCAGCATTCTTTTTATTTTGGTTGAAAGAGCGACCTCCCACGGAGCTTTCCCTATGAATGAACACGATGCCCCTGGCATGTCCATCTTTTTCGGATCATGTGGTTATGGCGGGTTCATCTTCCATTTTTCTGACAGCGCGAATTTGCCCTGTTGGTATTGGTTCTCAATCCAGCCTTTGAAGACGAAGCAATCTTCGATTGGATGGCTCACTGCTTGGTGGTAAGGGCAGTAATTAGGATTATTGACATCGCCTGGCTGCAACGGACGTTTTGGATCTGGCAGATTGATGAGTCTATTGCGCACTGCCAGCTCGAACAGTCTCCTCGTTTTATTCTGGGGAAACGAGTAAAGACGTCCCGGTCTCTCCTCGAGGGATGGGCATGGGCGCATATTGTTTTGGCGAACAACCGGCTTTAGGTTGCTCGGCTGTTGTTGAGTATTGGCGACGAAGGTCGCTTTCCCTTTCCCTTTTCGTTCTGAGATTCCAACTTCGAAGGAGATGGTCTATGACCCATCTGATCCATTTGGGCCAGCTTGTCAATCAAGGCCTGAAAAGTGGTCGGCTTGAAAAACATCATGAATTGGGAAATGGTCGCCTGAGGGTCGAGAGTACCCACGAACATGCCTACCGCAGGCGCCTCTTCGATGCGATGCTCGCACTACGACCACAAGTTCCGCCACCGTATCGCGTACTGAACCCATGTCTCTCCAGGCTTTACCCTGGCATTGATCAGTGCTGTGATTGGGGTACGTTCACTAACGCTCGCAAAACGTTGGGTGAACAGAGTCATTCGGGAGTTCAGAGTATCATTCAAACACTGTCTCTAACAAGCTGCCGACGAACTGGCGAAGTAGCAGTTTATCGTCACCTCCAGTATTGCCGCATAAGGCTCTGAATTGAGCGACGTGCTGATGCGGATTTCCCGTCCCCTTATATATGTAGAATTTGGGGATCGTGTATCCCGGCGGGTATTTTATTTGGTCATACCAATCTGGATAGGGTCGTCGGTCTTAACGATCTGACTGGCCGTTTCGCTCGCATGATGAGCTCGTATTTGTTGAGCAATATAATCATCCAGAGAGGCCTTGGAGATGGTCTCCTCCTTGGCTGCTGATAGAGCCAGAGGAGGGTTCGATGTCTCTCCTCTGTCATCTTTAATGATAATCGGGGAGTCTTCAGCTGGAGGTTCCGGCTGTAACATCATCCCAGCCATGTCTTGGAACAAAAGAGCTATGCATTTTATGTTGGCTGCCTGTTCCGCGGCCTCTTTTTCTTTCCTCTCGAGCATTCTTCGGAGGAATTCAGCATCAGTTTCTTGTTCATGTCGCTGCTCTGAGGTCCCTGGATTTTCTTTCGGCTCAGTGAGTGTGGCCATTGCAGTCAGCATCTCCTGAAGATTTTGTTGATGTTGCTCCTGAGCCCTTGTTATCGATCGAGTAAGCGATCGATGAACCGTAGAAGCACGGCTTTCCTCTTTCCCGGAAGCCATATAAACGGTATGTGTTACCATGCCCCCAGACTTAGGGCGTTTAGATTCAGCGTCCTTGCGGTTCGCCGCGGTCATAGGGGCTTTCTCCAGCCTCCTTCTCTTGTGAGCGGTTGAAGTTGAGGGAGCCATTGCAGCGGACACCCAGACGGATGACATCTTCTGTGGTACCACGAGATGGCTCTTTTCTTGCCAAGCTTTAATCTTCTTTGGTCGGCGAGAGTAATCCTGGTCAATCACCGATTCCTGGACCTATCGCCAGACTTTGTCAATTTTGGAGGACAACCGCTGAGGGGGCTGCTCCGGCTTCTTTTCTGTAGCATTCTCCACAGGTGGGGGAGATCTTTTCAGCATGGCGGTTGGAGAGTTCTTGCGGACCCTCCTAAGCGGTTCGAAGTTGTTCCCAGTCGGAACAACAGCATCAACTTCCACCATGGGAGCTGGCGAAGTCAGTCCAGAAGGGGAGTTGCCCCCAGCCTTCCTTACTCGGTGCTAGTGGCGACATCAAGCGTGTCGAGCCGTTGGGATTGTCTCAGCTGTAGGGGTGACTTCCTTATGCCCCATGTGTTGGTCAGAAGTTGTCATTGTCAGCCTATTGAAGACTGATGTCCGTTGAGAGGGAATAACCAGTCTGTCGAAGGTAGACTTCCGAGCAGGGGAAGCAGTCTTGACGATTTCGCCTGAAACAGGAGCCGGAACGACTAGCCTTGTGAAGACTGACTTCTTGGCAGAAGAAGCCTCTCTGATAATTTCGCCCGCTTGAGCCGGGATGGTTATCCTCTTAGGGATGGCTGCTTCAGGTATCGCAGGCTTGTTGGCGTTCTGGCCCAGTCTGTTGAAAACTGAGGCAGTGGAGTTGGGCGACCCGTTGAGAGGGGCCGCGGCAGTGGTATGTCGATCAAAGACCGACTTCTTTGGGGTTTCTTACGACAGCATTGGGGCATTGAAGTTCACGGGTGGGAGCATGGTCCCGAAGAATAGCCCAGTGGTGGCCTGAGTTACCTGCTCTACTGGAATTGTGAAAAGGGAAGCCGCATGGGGCCCGTAGGTTACACCTCCAGATGAAGCGGAACGGAGGTTGCAGTTGCAGCTGGAGCAATTATAGGCCATTTCTTTTTTCTGCAAGAGAGCAAAACCAAATCTTAGTATCTCGAACCCAAGGGCAACCATATCAAACCGCGATTCGTTCGCGAAACACGACACACGAAGTGTGGAGTGGAAAGAGGAAAAGGTCCCACCGGACGTGCCAGAATCTGTTCCCCGCCGAAACACAGAGACACGACCGTGCAGGTCCGTCTTTCCTGAATTTTGAGGGCAGATGCTCATTGGAGCTATCCGTCCACATCTCCGAAGATGCTGAGTTGATTTATGACACCGTATATCAAAGGTTTAAATGGATGCGGCCGATGTAGCAGATTTCGTCAGATTCCCCCTCATTTGAGGGGTTTTTTTATTGTGGGGACGCTCTTTCCTGCAGGCGCAAGCCCCTGTAGTTAATTACGCTACCGCATCGCGGTAACCACTTTCTCCTTCTCCAGATGGTCACTTCGTGTCATGTGTGTTTGTTTTGTTTTTTGGTTGCTCGTGGATTGTATACGGAGACTAATTTATGTTGTCACCCGTAGGGCGTGGATTATTCCAAATCCGTATCTTCTTAGATTTGAGTTTTGGGTTGGATTTAAGGATACGTTAGTCTCATTTGAGACTAAGATCAACTTAAACGTTCGTTGAGGATACGTTGGTCTAATTTTAGACTAAGATCAACTCAACGGGATCATTTAGATCTACCAACAGAGCATTTGGGCTCTATTGTTTAGTTTAGGGACATTGCGGTCGATTACCAGTTTAAGGACATGGTGGTCCAAGGTTAAGAACATCATAGTCCATGGGCTTAAGGACCCCACGGTCCGAGATTAAGGACATCATAGTCCATGGGTTTAAGGACCCCACAGTCCGGTTTAAAGATGTATGGTTGTCGGGAGCCGTCACCTCTCTGAAGACGTTGAAGGATTACAACGACAAATATCAGAGGAGTGAAGAGATGTACCCTTGAACCAAGGTTGGTTGGGAGATCTGTAGTCCAATTTGGGACTAAGGTCTGTTAAAAGATTTGTGAGCATATGGGCTCAATTAATCTAAATTGAGGACTTATGGCCAATCTTAGGCTAAGTCCAATCAAGTTAAAAATGTTTAACATTTATTTTGGGCTGTTGAGCATCTATTTGGGCTTGGCCCTTTTAACAATGCTGAGCATTGACATGCATTCTGACAATATTTTGTCTTTTATTGAATGCTGAGCATTCATCAGAGCTCTGGGCTTCTTAAAGAACAATTTATGTTCTATCAGCGCAGCATATGGTGCGCTTGGCGCTTTATACTAATCAAAGAGCGCAGTGCGCTTCTGCCGAGTAGCGCACAAGTGAGGAACACGTGTCGCGCTTGGCGCTAGCGCCAGTTAATGAGCGTGTTGCGCTGATTTATGAGAGCATAGCGCTATTTGTTCAATGGTGCATACGTGAGGAGCACGTGGTGCGCTTGGCACTGAGCGCCAGTCTATGAGCGCGTTGCGCTGATTTATGAGCGCATAGCGCTATTTGTTCAATGGCGCACACGTAAGGAGCACGTGGTGCGCTTGGCGCTGAGTGCCAGTCTATGAGCGCAAAGTGCTAGTTCAAGAGCGCAAAGCGCTAACTGTTGAGTGGTGCACACGTGAGTGACACGTGGTGCGTTTGACGCTGAGCGCCAGTCCAAGAGCGCAGAAGCGCATTTGATCAATTTTATGATCTGAGAAATAAATTCTCCCCTAGAAGAGACTTTGTCTCAAGATCCTAAGAACAAAAGTTCTTACTTTATAGGAGATGCTTCAATCTCTTGTATTGATGAAAGGCTTTGCTTTTATGGATCTGTGATCCTTAAGAGAATTGAATTATTCTCTCCCCCTTTATTTTAAACGAGATGTTCATGATCTCTTTTTGTAAAAGACAATTTGCCTTATAGATCTATGATCAGTGAGAAGAATTATGTTCTTCTTCTTTTTTTATTTTATGATGAGATCTCTTGATCTTTTTGTGAAAGACCTTGGTCTTGTAGATCTATGATCTTTAAAGAAGTAAATTCTTCTTTTTAATTATGAGATGATTTTATCTCTCTGTTCTTTTACCATGAAGAAAAGAAGTTCTTCTATTGAGAGCTTGGCTCTTCTGAGATTCTCTCAAAGCTTATGGGGGAGTTCCTCTCTATGCTTCTGTATCACTTCTTTTTTTTCGCACTTGAAGTCTTGGGGCCTTTATATAGGACAAGCTGATTTGTTTAATTAGTTAAGGAGATCTTTTCTCCAATTGAATTGGGAATTCCCTACCATTGGATCTTTGATCCAAGGGCTTCTGATTTACAGAAGGAAGTCTTCTTGTTTTTAACAAGATTGGAAAATCTTTTCATACAGAATTTATTCTGGATTTTGGTGATTTTTAATCACCATTGGATCATTCATCCAACGGTGCTCTAATTTACAGAGCACAATTTTGTTGTTTGGAAAGATTTTGAGGAATCTTTCCTTAACAGAATTTAATTCTGATTTATCATTATTATTGGATCATTGATCTGACGGTGGGGAGCTTTTAGTTCCAGCGCTAGCGCACCCGTGCTTTGCACGTGGTGCGCTTCTTAGAGCGCAGCGTACCTAGTGCTAGCGCACACGTGCTTTGCATGTGGTGCACTGCTTAGGGCGCAGCGCACTTGGCGCTGCTTCTGAAGCATTGCTTCATTTCAAAATTTGAATTTTAAACAGAGCTTTGTTCTGATTGGGGGAAACAAATTCGGAGTTTCTTGGGTTTAGCTGGATATTACAGAAGGTTCATTGAAGGCTTTTCAAAGATAGCAACACCCCTGACCAAGCTCATACGTAAAGATGAAGAGTTTGTATGGTCAAAAGCATGCGAACAGGGTTTCATAGAACTCAAGTCAAGATTGACATCAGCACCTATTCTCGTTATACCGGACTAAACTGGAGGTTTCGAAGTGCACTGTGATGCATCCGGTAAGAGATTACGATGTGTTCTACATCAGCATGAAAAGATTGTGGCTTATGCTTCAAGACAGCTGAAGACTCATGAACGCAATTATCCGACGCATGATTTGGAGTTGGCGGCCGTTATCTTTGCTCTTAAGATTTGGCGCCATTATCTTCTTGGTGAACGAGTGAACATATACACAGATCACAAGAGTCTGAAATATGTGTTTACTCAGACGGAACTTAATATGCGACAGAGACGATGGTTAGAACTTATGGCGGACTTTGACATCAACGTGCAATATCACCCAGGAAAGGTGAATATAGTTCCAGATGCTCTTTGTCGCCAACCATTAGCAACAAATCTCACCGCCCAGTGGAAGCTTCAACAAGACTTGCATCAGATGAAAATTAAAGTAGTCATGCCAGGTAACGCTTCAAGTTTGATGAATTTACAAGTTCAATCTACCATTGTCAATCAGATCAAAGCAGCTCAAGCAAGTGATGCTAAGTTGCAAAAGATCAGAGAACAAGTAGAGAATGGAATCAGAACGAACTCCATCATCCATGAAGACGGATCTTTGAGATACGGCAGCAGATTATGTGTACCAAAAGATTCTGTTCGGGAAGAGTTAATGAAAGAAGCTCACAGCTCTCCCTACTCAATACACCCTGGAGGTACAAAGATCTACGTCAGAATTACTGGTGGCATGGAATGAAGCGTGAAGTAGACAGAAGCATCGTTAAATGCTTAGTGTGTCAGCAAGTAAAGGCTGAACATCACAGGACTGCTGGATTACTTCAACCGTTACCAATACCAGAATGTAAGTGGCAACACATCACAATAGATTTTGTGACTGCACTCCCTCGCAGCACAAAGGGTAACGATGCAGTATGGGTCATTGTGGATCGACTCACGAAGTCGGCTCACTTCATCTCATTTCGAGTTGGCCAATCAACTGAGGCATTAGCAATGAAGTACATGGAAGTAAGAATCTACTTAAGATTTAAACTCTACATAAATGTACTATCCCTGATACCTATGAACTCATACAGGAAATTGTGTGACTTCATAGAGTACCAATCTGCATTGTCTCCGATCGTGACACCAGGTTCCGATCGCAATTTTGGCAGAGTTTGCAAGCAAGCTTGGGAACAAGTCTAAACTTCAACACGGTTTATCATCCACAAACAGATGGTCAGTCTGAGCGAACTATTCATATCTTGGAGGATATGCTTAGAGCGTGCATGCTAGACTTTGGAGGATCATGGGAAGATCATCTACATCTTGTGGAGTTTTCATACAACAACAGCTACCAAGCAAGTATTGGAGTAGCACCTTTTGCAGCGCTTTGCACATGAGCGCTGCCTCGGAGTAATTAACTCTTAGCGCTGACGCTCTTGACGCGAGCGCTCTTATGAGGTGCTGCCTCATTTCAAATTTCAAATTTTGAATAGAGTTTTGCTATCTTATTAGGGGAAACAGGCATTGCTTTCATTCAAATGTATTTACTTTTCCATGTACTGTAAATAATGTTAATAAATAAAGTTGATGTTCATTACATTTGTCTCTTGTGTATATTTCTTTTATATTGCTTAGTTATGCTTAGTGTATTTACTTCTGAGTAAGTACGTAGCGGCGTCGTCGCGTCCCCTTCATCGTACACCGGGAAGCGGGTGTTAGTGTATATGCCCTAGAGGCCATTATTGTATCATACTGGATTGTATATTACTTGATGGAAGCTTAGGATATTCACCTTGTATTGACATTCTTGCTCAAAATGGTAGTATGCTACTTGGTTTGTTTCTGCTTTAATGTGTGCATGTGTTTCTTTTAGCATATCACCTTTACACATTAGTGGAGCCCTTAGGATCTTTGCTTGATTACCAGCATTGTGATGGCAGTCACACTCGTGGGGGCTGGGTAACCTATAAGCACATCCTTATACAGGTCCCTAGTCGCAGGACTATCGAGACAGGGCATCGATACTCCGGAGTAGACTAGCGTATGCGCTTCTTATCCCAGCTTGGGAGACGGTCTGTCCCACAGCCGTCAGTACGTCGTACTTGAGATAGTATGCGGGTGCTCGTTAGGTTACGAGTACACTGGATAGGACTCGTCGGGAACTGTTGGTTGGTATTATACCTATCGTCAGTTATCAGTTCCCAAATGACATGAGTACAGCTTAGTCCGTTGACTTGACACTGTCACTTCGCCTCGAGTGTGTTCCCACTGTACTTTGATTACTACCCTACCACGGCTCAAAGGAGTCGTGCAAACAGGTAGTTTTTGGGTGCAGTCCCGAAGCACTTGGAGGCAGTGACGGTTAGACAGGATTCGTCTCTCCCGGTATTGGGGGTTGATATCGCGCTGTGTCTAGGAGAGCCATTACACAAAGTCCCTGGCCAGGGCAAGCGAGATAGACTGGTAGGTTCCCAGTGTTATCTCAGGTGTTCTGAGCTACACTCCGGCACGACTTATACCGCTAGTAGGGGACTGACGTTTACCGCCCCTAAGCCCGCCATGCGATGTTCTTAGACGAACAGACCGGACTGTACGGAGACTGTCACATTCAGGCTCAGTAGGAGTTCAGATGGGGTTTACCTCGTCAGTCTTCTTATCGGCATCTACCTGGGGACCGTTACATACAGCTAGTGCCGCTTGCGGTCTGTGGTTAAACCCACTGCCAGCGTAGTGTCGAGTCTTTAGAGTCCCACACAGAGGGTTATTTGCCTTTAGGCAAAATGAGTAGAGGTCGCATGGTATTGCGACAGGGTTCGTTCACATCCACACACTTGTGCACGTTTGGTGTCCGGACAGCTTATACTAGCGGGCTTTAGTTTAAGCCGGATCCTAGTATATGATTTGGGATTGGTTTTATCTCATTGTATTCGTGTTCCTCGGTACACGGATACGGGTGTGTATGCACAGTTGACTGAGACAGAGGCAGAGGATTTTAATTAGGGTTGATGACTATTGTCATTGTAACACCCGAGCCCAATGCTACTATTTTCTGTTATTGGTTGAGCATTAGATATTACGCATTTCATTTATCTTGCTTATTTGGGTCTTACTGTAAAATTTTATCTGGCTAAGTCATTCTGCATATAACAAATTTTAGCATCTAAAATAAAATTAAAAAAATATTCATCTTGGCCTACTTGACATCCTTAGCCTCGTGGTAGCGTCCGTGCAGTGTGTTCTCGTCCCGTTCAGTTAAACGGGCGAGTTTGGATGGCTACGTGCACGTGCGTGTGTCCGTTTTGAGAGTATGCTTTTTAATCATAAAACATTTCATTTTAAAATTTGGAACCCGCTTAAAATCCTATTATTTGAATTTCGAATTTTTGAACCCAACCCGGGCGCAATTTGGAAATATTTCATTTGGCGCCAAAATCCTAAATTTTAATATTATTAAAACCTTCGCATATATTTTTCTAACTAACCTGATATCTTACTGTTCATTACCTATCTTTTAAATCTTTAAGTTAACCATATAATATTTTTACAATCCTTTATATCCTTCTTAATTTATTCTCTCAGCCAATCACAACCTCCCCTTTAACCCCACGGGCCCCACTTTCTCTCTCTCTCTCTCCACCTTTTCCTCTCTCTCCCTCTCCCTCATATATTCTCTCGTACTTCTCTTTATCATTTTTCTCTTCTTGCTTCATGTCTCGTTTCTCATTTCTTTTAACTGTTCTTTTGTTGCCGGAATTCCGTCGTGCCGGTGACGTTTCTCGACGTTCCAGCGAGATACCCCGACCCGTGTGGTTCCTTTGTTCGTCGTTTGGGTTCATTCCGTGAACCGTGCGCCGTCGCGAGTTTTCCCCGCCGACGGTTAACGTTCCGTTTTCCCGATTCGCGACCCATCGAGGCAAGTTAATCTTGCTACATGCTATATACTTTTATAATCTTCATTTTATAATGTTATACATTTGAAAATCTTATAGTTTACATATGAAATGTCGTTGAAAAATCGGATATGACAAATCTGAAATTTACTGTACACCTTATCTTATAAAATTCATTATAAATCATAGAAAAATCATTAGTATACGTTCTTTAGTTCGTTACGAAGATAATTCAGAATACTATAACTCTATGAAATATTTACTTGCAAAATAAATTGTTTAATTAACGTAAAATGCAAATGAACACGTCTCTAAACTGCTGTCCAGGGAAATTCCAGCAGCAAACTTTCAATTTTGAATATTCATAACTTTTTGTAGGGATAACCTGAGATGCTTATACTTATAAAACTGAAAACCTTTTTGAATTATCTTTGTTTTGGTATAAGATACGTCTCTTTTGGAGAACATTTGTTATTTTTAAACTATTTTACAAATTAGGGTGACGCTAAATTTCTGAACGGAACCTTCTTGTGCATGGTTAATCAATACATCTTTTATAGTTACTAATCGCTTTGAATATGCTATCCATATTAATATTATTATATCAATATTTATATCACATATTGTTTAGTTGTACATCCCACATTACCATTTTATAGTTTTATAACTTTTCGGTTACCCGTTTGCATCCATCGCATTTAAGATACATATAATTGCATCCATAGATCACATCACTACATAATAATGTGATATTAACACTCCATGTTTAATAAATTGTATCCTAATTAATATTGGAACTATAAATGTAACCCTAATCGATAACTGTGCATCCATATCCTTGAAATTATATCTATTGGCATATCATATTACATGTTCCAGTTATTGTTCTGATAGTACTCATGCTTGTTTATTTATACACATGTTTATGTTAGTTTGATTATGAGCACCCACATGACATCTTGTGCTTCCTGACATGACCTGTTACACTTCCTACTTGACATGACATGGTACCGTATACTCTTGACATGACATGACACCTTTATACATTACCTGGTTGACCTGATGTACCATGGCTTTACCTGTTACCTGATTTCATGCCTAATGCCGACAAACCTGACCATTCCTGCTGTCGATCCAGACAGACCTACTTTTACTTGATTTTGTGTTGGCATTAGTCCTTGACTACTGAATACCTGACCTGACATACATAGTTTGGGGGTATGGGGAAATCAAAGGTGAAACCGACTTGTAACTCAACAGTTCGATACATTGTTCTGATCAGTCTTACGGGCTTGGCCAGCTCCGGAGTGTTGTTGCTGACATCACTCATCCATCCTACTACCTTTTACTGCTTAGCGGCACGTCTCGGATTCAGCCCCGAGGATCATGACCGTGGTCCCGGGCACGCACGGGATACTATTGAGTTATATCGACGATTCATCAATTGGTTTCAAAGACTATAGAGTAGAAACCTGATAGGACAGTTCAGTCACCATTGCACTTTATCCTGCTCTGTTATTGTACTGCTTTATTCATGTTCATACCTGCACTGCTTATTACCATGTTTACATTATATACTTGATGTCTTGACGCGCTGACGTCTGGGTTTTGCATGGCCCAGATTCCGTACCACTGTCGACGACCGAGCTGGAGTACTTCAGCCAGCAGGCTGATTCGAGTTCTATAGTGGTCAGTTCATTTATTGCATTTTATTCCCAGGTGTGATCCCGCATTACGGGACGTACCCTTCTATTATTGTATTGGATCATTAGCTTCCGCACTTACTGTTTATTGATTCCTGTTATTATGGATTTGGACATGTATTAGATTAGCTTATTATCTTGTTCTTGATATCTTTACAACCGTAATGTGACTGTGGATGGATACTTCCTACCCACAGGTAGCATGGTTGGCTGTGTCACGTGCCCAATCTTGCGTACTCTGGGAAGCGGGGCGTGACATGGTTCTTTTGGTATCAGAGCCATAGGTTAGTCGGGTTGATTCTTTTGTAGTTGGGTATTGTACCCAATACACGAATCAGAATGCCCGTGTTTAGGAAACATGTCCAGCCACATTGACCGTTTTACCATTCTTGAATCACATTCTTCCTGATTATATCTTTTACGACGTGCAAACTTACTTTGTGTGTCGACTCGGAAACCTGATTTCTTGTTATCCCTAGGACTTGGGCGACTTGGGTGGAGTTAAGTAATTGCGGCTATGATACCGCGGCATAGCTACAATGCAGCACTCTATTTAAGTATCTTGGAGTTCTAGCCTTGATCCACATTCAGAATCTATCATCATGCTAATGTTGGGTGTTTTGAGTTCAGGATTATGACAGGTAAGAAGTTGAAGACGTACCAGAGGCGTGTGAACGAAGCCGCCATGCTTGGAGTGATAAGAGGAATGCTGGAAATCAAAGAAACAGCCCGAGCTGATCCAGCAGCAAGCGGACTCGTTTCAGGAAGGTTTGCAGATCGTTCAGCAGTCTGTGAACAAGATTGGAACTAGACCAGTTGACCGAGGAGGGACCGTGGCAGAGTTCAGACGTGTGGGTCCTACTACTTTCACTGGTTTGGAGGAGCCGTGCCAGCCGAGCAGTGGCTAGTCAGCACGGAGAATTTGCTGATTGCGGCACAGATTCCAGAGGACAAAGGAGTTGATGTGGTGCGCATTCAACTAGTGGATTACGCCGAGAGTGGTGGCTTGTGGAGGAGAACCGTTTGCCCAAGCCAAGCAGTTGGGCGGATTTCTCTAAGAGTTTCCTGGAGAAGTTCTTTCCGCGGACTGCACGGGAGGAAATGGAAGAGAAATTTATTAGGCTGAGGCAGAATGGAGCAACCGTGGACGTGCATGCAGCAGAATGGATGAGACTCAGTAGTCTTGCTGGACCTTTCGTGGCCAACAATGTAGACAGCGGTTGCGGTAAGGAAGCAGTTCTGTCGGGCCAGTCGAGTTTAGGGCTAGGCCGACAAACAGTGTTCTTGCAGCTATGGAAGTTGATAGTAATGAAGAGCCGGCAGTTGTTCGCGATTTTATGGACGTATTTGAAGATATATCGGGCTTACCGCCGAAGCGAGATGTGGAGTTCGCGATTGACCTTATTCCTGGTGCAGCGCCAGTATCAAAATCTTATTATCCGATGGTACCGGTGGAATTGGAAGAAGTTAAGAAACAAGTGGGTGAATTACTCAAGAAGGGATGGGTTCGAAGCAGCAACTCACCGTGGGGAGCTCCAGTTCTTTTAGTAAAGAAGAAGGATGGCACGAGAAGGATGTGCATTGATTATCGAGAATTGAACCGGGTGACTATTAAGAACAAGTACCCGATCCCTCGCATTGGAGAACTTTTGAGCAGCTCAGTGGCGCGAGGGTATTCTCGAAACTGGATTTGCGATCAGGATATCATCAGGTCCGAGTAAAAGCAGAAGACATTTGCAAGACGGCGTTTCGAACTCGATATGGACATTTCGAGTATCTAGTGATGCCCTTCGGAGTGACTAATGCGCCAGCAATATTTATGGATTTGATGAACAGGATCTTTTCACCGTTCTTGGACCAGTTTATTGTGGTATTCATTGACGACATTCTGGTGTGCTCGAAGAGTCCGGAGGGGCATGCTGAGCATTTAGGGATCGCACTGCAGACGCTGAGACAAGAGAAGTTATCTGCGAAAATGAGTAAGTGTGAATTTTGGCTGGAAGAAGTGAAGTTTCTGGGGCATGTCGTGTCGGGCGATGGAATCGCCGTCGATCCCGAAAGGATTTCAGCAGTTCGAGATTGGCCTATTACAAAGAATGTTGTGGAGATAAGAAGTTTCCTTGGACTCGCCGGTTACTACAGAAGATTTGTGGAGAACTTCGCGCGTTTAGCTGAGCCGTTAACCAAGCTTACGCGTAAGGAGGTACCGTTTGTTTGGACGGATGGATGTGCTTTAGCCTTCGAGACGTTGAAGCAGAAGTTGATAACCGCCCCGATCCTGACCGTACCGGATGATTCAGGTGGACTGGTGATTCACAGCGACGCATCTGGAAAAGGATTGGGATGTGTTTTAATGCAGAATGGGAAAGTCGTCGCTTACGCATCGAGACAACTGAAGACTCATGAGAAGAATTATCCGACTCATGACTTAGAGCTTGCAGCCGTGATCTTCGCCCTGAAGATTTGGAGACACTACCTTTTGGGCGAGAGAGTCGAAGTCTTTACGGATCACAAGAGTTTGAAATATGTGTTCACTCAGAAGGAGTTGAACATGAGGCAACGCAGATGGTTGGAGCTGATGGCCGACTACGACCTTGATCTTAAGTACCATCCGGGAAAAGTTAACGTCGTGCCAGATGCGCTAAGTCGGTTACCAGCAATTCAGATATTGACTGCACAGAGAGAGATCGTTGCGGATTTTCGGAGATTTGACTTGGAGGTTGTGCTACCACATGCTACAGGACAGTTGATGCAGTTGCAAGTACAGTCGTCCTTAGTTGAGAAGATTAAAGCGACACAATCGCAGGATCCTAAACTGCAAAGGTTTCGAGAGCAGGTTGAAGCCGGACTACGAACCGATTTACTGATCCACGAAGACGGTTCGTTGAGATATGGTAGTCGTGTGTGTGTGCCAAAAGGAGATGTGCGTGAAGAGCTCATGAAGGAGGCACACAGTTCAGCTTACTCTGTACATCCAGGAGGGACAAAGATGTACCGAGATTTTCGACAGCACTTCTGGTGGGAAGGTATGAAACGGGAAATTGCTCGTTTCGTGGCCAAGTGCTTGGTGTGTCAGCAAGTCAAGGCTGAACACCAACGGGTTGCTGGTTTGTTGCAACCACTTCCGATTCCTCAGTGGAAGTAGGAACTTATAACCATGGATTCGTGACGGCTTTACCGCGGAGTCCAAAGGGCAACAATGCTGTATGGGTGATTGTCGATCGGTTGACCAAGGCAGCTCACTTTATTCCTTTTCGGGTTGGTCAATCGACAGAGACTTTGGCAGAGCGATACATGCAGGAGATTGTCAGATTGCATGGAGTGCCGGTAAGCATCGTGTCCGATCGGTACACTCGGTTCTTGTCGCACTTTTGGAGGAGTTTACAAGAAAGTTTGGGGACTCGATTGAAGTTTAGCACAGCTTATCATCCTCAGACCGATGGACAATCAGAGAGAACGATCCAGACCCTTGAAGATATGTTGAGGGCTTGCATGTTGGACTTCAAAGGTTCTTGGGAAGATCATCTACACCTGGTGGAGTTTTCGTACAACAATAGCTTCCAAGCAACTTTTCATATGGCTCCGTTTGAAGCACTGTATGGTCGTAAGTGCCGTTCACCTGTTTGTTGGGATGATGTTGGTGAACGAAGGTTACTAGGACCAGATTTGGTGGTACAGACAGTCGAGAAGGTGAATACAATCAGGAAGCATATGAAGGCAGCTCAAGGCAGACAGAAAAGTTGGGCCGACACGTCAAGAAGACCTCTAGAGTTCGCCGTGGGTGATTTGGTATTCCTGAAGATATCACCGACTAGAGGGGTGATTCGCTTTGGGAGTCGGGGAAAGCTTAGCCCTCGATTCGTTGGACCTTTCGAGATATTGGAGCGTGTTGGAGAGGTAGCGTACCATTTGGCGTTACCACAGTCCTTGGCAGGAGTGCACGATGTGTTTCATGTATCTTAACTACGGAGGTATGTTCGAGATGAAACCCAAGTATTGGATCATTCGGAGTTGACTGTACGGGAGGACCTAACTTTTGAAGAGCGACCAGTTGAAATCAAGGATCGGAGAGAAAAGGTTCTTAAGAACAAGGTTATCCCCCTTGTGCTCGTTTCTTGGGGTAATCGATCGCATGGAGAGTCCATGTGGGAGCGAGAAGACGAGATCCGACAGAAGTATCCTCACCTTTTCCTATAGTTTTCTATCTTGTATTCTTGGAATTTCGAGGACGAAATTCTTTTGTAGTTGGGTATAATGTAACACCCGAGCCCAATGCTACTATTTTCTGTTATTGGTTGAGCATTAGATATTACGCATTTCATTTATCTTGCTTATTTGGGTCTTACTGTAAAATTTTATCTGGCTAAGTCATTCTGCATATAACAAATTTTAGCATCTAAAATAAAATTAAAAAAATATTCATCTTGGCCTACTTGACATCCTTAGCCTCGTGGTAGCGTCCGTGCAGTGTGTTCTCGTCCCGTTCAGTTAAACGGGCGAGTTTGGATGGCTACGTGCACGTGCGTGTGTCCGTTTTGAGAGTATGCTTTTTAATCATAAAACATTTCATTTTAAAATTTGGAACCCGCTTAAAATCCTATTATTTGAATTTCGAATTTTTGAACCCAACCCGGGCGCAATTTGGAAATATTTCATTTGGCGCCAAAATCCTAAATTTTAATATTATTAAAACCTTCGCATATATTTTTCTAACTAACCTGATATCTTACTGTTCATTACCTATCTTTTAAATCTTTAAGTTAACCATATAATATTTTTACAATCCTTTATATCCTTCTTAATTTATTCTCTCAGCCAATCACAACCTCCCCTTTAACCCCACGGGCCCCACTTTCTCTCTCTCTCTCTCCACCTTTTCCTCTCTCTCCCTCTCCCTCATATATTCTCTCGTACTTCTCTTTATCATTTTTCTCTTCTTGCTTCATGTCTCGTTTCTCATTTCTTTTAACTGTTCTTTTGTTGCCGGAATTCCGTCGTGCCGGTGACGTTTCTCGACGTTCCAGCGAGATACCCCGACCCGTGTGGTTCCTTTGTTCGTCGTTTGGGTTCATTCCGTGAACCGTGCGCCGTCGCGAGTTTTCCCCGCCGACGGTTAACGTTCCGTTTTCCCGATTCGCGACCCATCGAGGCAAGTTAATCTTGCTACATGCTATATACTTTTATAATCTTCATTTTATAATGTTATACATTTGAAAATCTTATAGTTTACATATGAAATGTCGTTGAAAAATCGGATATGACAAATCTGAAATTTACTGTACACCTTATCTTATAAAATTCATTATAAATCATAGAAAAATCATTAGTATACGTTCTTTAGTTCGTTACGAAGATAATTCAGAATACTATAACTCTATGAAATATTTACTTGCAAAATAAATTGTTTAATTAACGTAAAATGCAAATGAACACGTCTCTAAACTGCTGTCCAGGGAAATTCCAGCAGCAAACTTTCAATTTTGAATATTCATAACTTTTTGTAGGGATAACCTGAGATGCTTATACTTATAAAACTGAAAACCTTTTTGAATTATCTTTGTTTTGGTATAAGATACGTCTCTTTTGGAGAACATTTGTTATTTTTAAACTATTTTACAAATTAGGGTGACGCTAAATTTCTGAACGGAACCTTCTTGTGCATGGTTAATCAATACATCTTTTATAGTTACTAATCGCTTTGAATATGCTATCCATATTAATATTATTATATCAATATTTATATCACATATTGTTTAGTTGTACATCCCACATTACCATTTTATAGTTTTATAACTTTTCGGTTACCCGTTTGCATCCATCGCATTTAAGATACATATAATTGCATCCATAGATCACATCACTACATAATAATGTGATATTAACACTCCATGTTTAATAAATTGTATCCTAATTAATATTGGAACTATAAATGTAACCCTAATCGATAACTGTGCATCCATATCCTTGAAATTATATCTATTGGCATATCATATTACATGTTCCAGTTATTGTTCTGATAGTACTCATGCTTGTTTATTTATACACATGTTTATGTTAGTTTGATTATGAGCACCCACATGACATCTTGTGCTTCCTGACATGACCTGTTACACTTCCTACTTGACATGACATGGTACCGTACACTCTTGACATGACATGACACCTTTATACATTACCTGGTTGACCTGATGTACCATGGCTTTACCTGTTACCTGATTTCATGCCTAATGCCGACAAACCTGACCATTCCTGCTGTCGATCCAGACAGACCTACTTTTACTTGATTTTGTGTTGGCATTAGTCCTTGACTACTGAATACCTGACCTGACATACATAGTTTGGGGGTATGGGGAAATCAAAGGTGAAACCGACTTGTAACTCAACAGTTCGATACATTGTTCTGATCAGTCTTACGGGCTTGGCCAGCTCCGGAGTGTTGTTGCTGACATCACTCATCCATCCTACTACCTTTTACTGCTTAGCGGCACGTCTCGGATTCAGCCCCGAGGATCATGACCGTGGTCCCGGGCACGCACGGGATACTATTGAGTTATATCGACGATTCATCAATTGGTTTCAAAGACTATAGAGTAGAAACCTGATAGGACAGTTCAGTCACCATTGCACTTTATCCTGCTCTGTTATTGTACTGCTTTATTCATGTTCATACCTGCACTGCTTATTACCATGTTTACATTATATACTTGATGTCTTGACGCGCTGACGTCTGGGTTTTGCATGGCCCAGATTCCGTACCACTGTCGACGACCGAGCTGGAGTACTTCAGCCAGCAGGCTGATTCGAGTTCTATAGTGGTCAGTTCATTTATTGCATTTTATTCCCAGGTGTGATCCCGCATTACGGGACGTACCCTTCTATTATTGTATTGGATCATTAGCTTCCGCACTTACTGTTTATTGATTCCTGTTATTATGGATTTGGACATGTATTAGATTAGCTTATTATCTTGTTCTTGATATCTTTACAACCGTAATGTGACTGTGGATGGATACTTCCTACCCACAGGTAGCATGGTTGGCTGTGTCACGTGCCCAATCTTGCGTACTCTGGGAAGCGGGGCGTGACAGTCATTTTCTTAACCCTAATGTTTTGTGTGAATTATGATTTATTAATAATTAGTTAATTACAATTATGCATGGTTAGGGTTGTTGACCATTTGACTATACTTGACTTGTTGACCTAGGTTGACAAGTTGACCATCATCATTCCATATGAAAGATGCTCTTTGATTCTTGCAAAAGCATTTAATGTGAAATGATAATGGTCATTTCCTGATTAACCATGACAATTATCTTTTGCTAATTATCTAATTTACATAATTCACATATATGTGAGAAGGTTAAGATATTCTTCTCACTTTATCATTTCCATTCTCTCTCCTCCTATTCCTCTCTCTCTAGCTCTCCCCTCTCATGTGTTGAGAACCATTTGAGCTTGAGATGATCCCTCCAAAAACACTCTCTACTCTTTCTAAGGTCCTAGGTCTAGCACACCAAGCACCTTAGTTACTTCTAGTTTGAGGTTGGAGCCAAAGGTTGAGGCCCTCGGGTGGATCTTTCTTCGACAAGAGAAGCGATAAGGAGAACCCTTTCTTTCACTCCAAGGAGCAAGGAGAGAAGGACTTGAAGCCTCAGGTATAACCCACTTTCCGAGTAGCTAAACTCTTTAGCTTTGTTAGTTAGTTTTGTTTAGCAAAGATCCCTCCTTTACATATTCCATGTTGCCTAGAGTTGTAAAAATCGAATTTTTCATAACGTTTTCGCCTCCCCGAAAGAACCGGGGTGGGCAACGTGGACTTACAGTGGTATCAGAGCCTAGCTAAACACAAACTAACTAGTTAGCAAAGTATATAGAACTTCGATCGCAAAAAAACCGCAAAACATATTTCCAAAACCCTAACTTTCTGCCGATTTTTAAACCTGCTTTAAAATTAATAAATCATATCTTAAAAATCGGCTCATGCTTTTCTAAGTACAGGCAAGAAAAACGACCCACTGAACCGACCAACTCACCGCGGTTCCGCGGCAGGAGCTTGCTCTTGCCGCGGAATCGTTTTTCCTGCAGTTTACTTCTGGGGGTGTTTTGTGATTTTTGAGATAGTTTGTTTCCACCCAGATTTTCCAGAGAACAAGTTGGTTTTTGGGGTGGTCACAAATCCGTATTTTTGATCGAACTTCTTTACACTTTGGCTAATAGGTTATATCTGTAATGTGTTATATGTATTAAACGTCCGCTAATCGCTATACGTCGATTAGTGGGTGTTATACATATCTGTGATCTGTAATGTTGTTGGTATGTGTATATGAATTCGTTGGATTGTCGCGGATGAATAGCCGGGGGGTTGTGAGATGAGAGTTTTCTTATTCTTTCAATTCTTGTAATATGTAAATTGATGTAATATTATTTGTATGGCCGCACAACCGGGTCGGGGTTGTAGCCGTCATTGTATAATTTCTTTTTACTATTTTTGCTCCTAGGATAGACCCAAGGTGGGGTGCACAAACTACCGGGTATCTCGAAGTGTCGAGTGGCCTACTTACGGTGTTGAGGGAGGTTGCTTCGCTTCGGGTACTTGGCGGGTAGTTTGCCGCACCCGTAGGGGTCTAAGGTGGGGTTTGGCTATTCATCGCGACCGTGTAATCCGTTCTTCGTTACAGGCTCGTACGAATTGCGGATTCCTAGTATATCCAATGTATTCATCTGTGATCTGGAATGGCTATCATTGCATGTGACGATTGTTTATGTATATCTATATGATATCTATTTAGGCGTTGCTTATGTTTTGCATCCACGCTAGTCCAGTCCCCGCTCTGTCGTTAGTTAAGTAACCTGACGGGTGATGACGGGACCCCGTGGCGAATGCGGATGGCATAAGCGTACGTCATATTTTCGTTGTTTTCTGCAATGGTAGGATTAAATGATGGTACGCATTGGAATTAATGCAAGATAAAATAAACCAAGTAAAAGTCGTTGGAACACTTTGAAAACCACTCGGTTCTTTTCAAAACCAAACTTTTAAATGCGGAGCTTGAACCACTCCTTTTTGAAAGCTATCTCGTTCCTTCGATTATATTAAGTTCACTACGTTCACGGTTTCGCCAAAACTATTCGTAGCCCTCCGTCGATTCAAATGAATGGTCAATAAGTATTCAAGCTATGTATGTTGGCCAAAATCAAGGCATAGTGATTGGTAGCTATTGGGTATTCATGTGCAGCATAGATAGATGTGTTGGTTTGGGGCAGTCGTTCTACCATTTTGGCCAAAGTCAAGGGTATGTGCGGGTGGGCTCAAATTAACCTGGAGAATGACGGATAGAACTTGACATGTGACTTATGATATTTTGGCCAAAGTCAAGGTCATAAGAGCATGGGGCAAAAATCCACATCGGGAGTTTCAAAAGAACTGAAACTTGCTAGCGTTGCATACCATTTAGAGTGTGATGATTCTGGTAGGATTCCTTCAGTTTTGTCACGCGATGATATTTGGATCCCGATCCTACTGTGAGTATATGCTACTCCTCCGGAACTTTCTCACTTAACGATCAATGCTATAAACCAAGTAGGTGTCTAGAAAGGTGTTAGCGGGGCTACGCCCACAGGGAAAAGAGGTTACTTAATTAAGGAACTTCGCGAAAGCGTTGGAAAACCTCCCTCGAAGTACCGACACTGGCCTGGCTGAACGGTTAAGCAAGTATTGTACGGTGAGATTGATCCCGACTAATTCTTCCTTTATGGTTTGAGGAGGGATTCGAGAGACAGTGGGAGCCATCCTGTTTAGACAAATTAAAAACCACTCTAAACTTGCAAGAGCATCATGCTAAAATGTTTCTTCTCTCTCTCCTAATTGCAGCGACCATTTATCATGGCTGGACTTAAGTTACTTCTAGATAAAAACATACTGACAGGGCCAAACTACAAAGATTGGCTTAGGAATGTCAAAATGGCAATCACTTATGAAAAGTTGGGGTATCTTCTTACCACCAAAGCTCCCCCTGTCCCAGGTCCCACCTCCAGCGTCGCGGATAAAGAAATCCGTAAGACTTGGAAGATCAACTGCGCGAAGGCCAAGTGCCTCGTGCTTGCCTCTATAGACAACGAACATCAGAGGAGGCACGAGAATATGGACCTCGAATCCATATTTCTCCATACAAAAGAACTGTATGGAGAGCAATCTCGTATCGCAAGATACGAAGTGTCGAAGAAGTTATTTTCGGCAAGATTGGTCGTTGGATCATCGGTAGCGGAATACGTGCTTAAGATGATTGGCTACATAGAGGAGCTCGCGGACCTTGGGACCATGTTGGAGAATGAGATCTATACGGACTTGATTCTTCAGTCCCTTCCTTCCACTTACGCCCAGTTCATCCTAAATTTCAACTTGCAAGAAAAGGAAGTTGAACTTTCAGAGCTCCTCAACTTGCTGAGGAGTGCAGATGGCACCCTACAGAAAGGTAGGGAAACATCCACTTTGTTTGTAGGAGGATCTTCCTCTTCTAGGTCCAGGGCGAAAGCCAAGGGAAAGAAAAAGAAAACCCCCGCCAAACCAAGGGGCGGTGTTAGTAAGGTGGATACGAAGGGAAAGGCAAAAGCAACAAAGGTAGCGGGGAAGCTTATGGATAAGGAAGAATGCTTTTACTGTCACAAGAGTGGACACTGGAAGAAAGATTGCAGGGCTTGGAAAGCCAGAACACAGGATTTGAAGCAGGCTGCGGCTTCAGCTTCAGGTGTGTATGTTATTGAAAACTGTCTATCAATAAACTCTACGTCCTGGGTATTGGATACCGGATCAGGATCTCATATCTGTAATTCTTTGCAAGCGTTGAGAAAGCGTAGGTTTTTGAAAGCAGGTGACATGACCCTCAAAGTTGCAAACGGAGCTAGCATGGATGCTGAGTGTAAGTCCATGCTACCGCTCTCGGTACTTACGGGCTTGCGGAAATGATGAAAAACAATTTTTTCTAGAGGTGGTAACATGGACTCAAACCGGATCTTTGTTAAACAATCTATCTAACAACCTAACTAGGAGTTGTTTAACTACTCAGTTAGGGGGTTATACCTTTCTTGAACTCCTTCGTATTCAACTCTTATGGTGTACGGACCGGCCTCTTCTCGTCGTCTTCTCACGCCGAAGATGGATCCACCCGAAAGCTTCTACCTTTGGTTTCTTCTTCGAACTTTGAAGAAACTAGAACACTTGGCTTGCTAGGCCTTGTGAACTAGAATGAGTAGAGGATTGTTTTGGTGTCTTTTTATCTCTAAGGCAATGAGTCTCAACACATGAGAATGGTTTGCCTTGAGGTAGAGAGAGCAAGAGGAAGAGGGTGAGAGCAAGAGAATGAGAGAGCTCAAGAGAGAGAAAGCAAATCAAAGAATGAGACTCACTTTTCTCATCCACCCTCTCATAATCCAAAAGCATCATGAGCCATAATGATAATCAAGTATTATGTGATGGTTCATATCATATCAAAGGCAATATCATTTTCATACACTCATTTTGCAAACCACAACAAGCAAGCAAAAGTCTTTTCATGAAAATGACAACCATTATAATGATGATGGTCAACTAGTCCAACCTAGTCAACCGATCAACAAAGTCAACAAGTCAACAAAGTCAACCCCTTTACAACCATGTCACTATAATACTTAATTAATATTATTGCAAATCATATTTCTTATTCTCATTAGGGTTTAGCAAAAAGTCAATAGTCAACAGTCGACAGTCAACAACCCCAATGAAGCCTCTGTCTCTCTGTCAACTGTGCATACACACCCGCATCCGCGTTTCGAGGAACACGAACACAAACGAGATAAAACCAATCCCAAAACGTACACTAGGATCTGGCTTAAACCAAAGCCCGCTAGTGTTAACTGTCCGAACACTGAACGTTCACAAGTGCACGGATGTGACCGAACCCTGTCGCAAAACCATGCGACCTCTACTCTTTTGCCCAAAGGCGAATAGCTTTCTGTGTGGGACTCTAAAGACTCGACACTACGCTGGCAGTGGGTTTAACCACAGACCGCAAGCGGCACTAGCTGTGCGTAACGGTCCCCAGGTAGATGCCGACAAGAAGACTGACGAGGTGAAACCCATCTGAACTCCTACTGAGCCTGAATGTGACAATCTTCGTACAGTCCGGTCTGTTCATCTGATACATCGCATGGCGGGCCTAAGGGGCGGTAAACGTCAGTCCCCTAATAGCGGTACAAGTCGTGTCGGAGTGAAGCCCAGAACACCCTGAGATAACATTGGAAACCTACCAGTATATCCCGCTTGCCCTGGCCAGGGACTACTCGTGTAATGGCTCTCCTAGACACAGCGCGATGTCAACCCCAAATACCGGGAGAGACGAATCCTGTCTAATCGTCACTGCCTCCAAGTGCTTCGGGACTGCACCCAAAAACTACCTGTTTACACGACTCCTTTGAGCCGTGGTAGGGTAGTAATCAAAGTACAGTGGGAACACACTCGAGGCGAAGTGACAGTGTCAAGTCAGCGGACTAAGCTGTACTCATGTCACCTGGGAACTGATAACTGACGATAGGTATAATACCAACCAATAGTTCCCGACGAGTCCTGTCCAGTGTACTCGTAACCTAACGAGCACCCGCATACTATCTCAAGTACGACGTACTGACGGCTGTGGGACAGACTGTCTCCCGTGCTGGGATGAGAAGCGCATACGCTAGTCTACTCCGGAATATCGATGCCCTGTCTCGATAGTCCTACGACTAGGGACCTGTATAAGGATGTGCTTGTGGATTACCCAGCCCCCACGAGTGTGACTACCATCACAACGCTGGTAATCAAGCAAAGATCCTAAGGGCTCTACTAATATGTATAAACAATATGCTAAAAGAAACACATGCACATATTAAAGTAGAAACAAACCAAGTAGCATACTACCATTTTGAGCAAGATTGTCTATACAAGGTGAATATCCCAAGCTTCCATTAAGTAATATACATACTAGTATGATACAGTAATGGTCTCTAGGGCATATACACTAACAATCTCCCACTTGCACTAAGGCCATGTACTGGCGTATCGAAGACCTATCATCTCGATCAGCCGCTCGAACTGAGTCTGGGGCAAGGCCTTGGTGAATGGATCGGCAGTGTTATCTTTTGTATTTACTCTCTTCACCTCGATCTCCTGGCGATCAACGATCTCCCTGATCGGGTGGTACCGACTCAAAATGTGCCTGGACTTCTGATGGGACCTGGGTTCCTTCGCTAAAGCTATAGCTCCGTTGTTTTCATAATATAGCGGTATTGGATCAACACTGGTAGGAACCACCTGAAGCTCCATGAGGAACTTCTTCATCCAGACAGCTTCCTTTGCGGCATCGCAAGCAGCTATGTACTCCGCTTCCATAGTTGAGTCAGCAACGGTTTCCTGCTTGGAACTCTTCCAGCAAACCGCCCCTCCATTGTGGGTAAAGACATAACCCGACATGGACTTGGAGTCATCCTTGTCACTCTGGAAGCTGGAGTCAGCAAAGGCCTCGATCTGGAGGTCTTTTCCTCCATACACCAAGAACATCTCCTTAGTCCTTCTCAGGTACTTGAGAATGTTCTTTACTGCTATCCAGTGTTTCTCCCCTGGGTTCGACTGATACCGGCTTACAACGCTCAATGCGTATGCTACATCTGGTCTGGTACACAACATCGCATACATAATAGAGCCTACCGCAGATGCGTAGGGTATTGATGACATGCGAGCCCTTTCCAAATCAGTCTTGGGAGACATCTCTTTGGAGAGGGTGATTCCGTGACAAGCTAGTAGATAACCGCGCTTGGAATCTTCCATACTGAATCGTTTCGGTATGGTGTCGATGTACCTTGACTGTGAAAGTCCCAACATCCTCTTAGATCTATCACGATAGATCTGGATCCCCAGAATGTAGTTGGCATCGCCCAAGTCCTTCATGGAGAACCTCTGCGACAAGAATCCTTTGACTGACTGTAGCATAGGAATATCATTTCGTATTAAGAGAATGTCATCAACGTACAAGACGAGGAATACGACATTTCTCCCTACAATCTTACTGTAAATGCATGGTTCATCTGGGTTTTTGACAAAGTCGAATTCTTTGACAGTATCATCAAAGCAGATGTTCCAACTCCGCGATGCTTGCTTGAGTCCATAGATGGACTTGAGCAACTTGCACACTTTACCGCTGCTCCCACTCTGAATGAATCCCTCTGGCTGATCCATATAGACGCACTCTTCCAAATTTCCATTTAGAAAAGCCGTCTTTACGTCCATCTGCCAGATTTCATAATCGTGGAAGGCAGCAATGGCAAGAAGGATCCGAATGGATTTGAGCATGGCTACCGGAGAAAAGGTCTCGTCATAGTCCAAACCAGGTCTTTGACGAAAACCCTTTGCAACAAGCCTGGCTTTATAAGTTTCAACCTGCCCATCTACACCAATCTTCTTTCTGAAGATCCATTTGCAGCCTACGGGTTTTACCCCTTCTGGAGCAAAGTCCAAAGTCCAAACTTTGTTGGTGTACATGGACTCCATCTCGGTCCGCATTGCATCCAGCCATTTTACCGAGTCACCGCTTTGGATGGCTTGCTGGAAGCTAGTAGGCTCATCATAATCAACCGTGCAATCCTCTCTATCCCCGTCTATGAGAAAACCGAAGTATCTCTCGGGTGGATGAGACCGCCTACTACTTCTGCGGAGCGGCGCAGGAATGTCCGGTTCCCCTGAACCTTCTGGTTCTACTAAGGTTTCAGTAATAGCTTGTGGTTCTGGAATTTCTTCCAGTTCTGGAATTTCTTCCAGTTCTATTGCGCTCCCACTTATCTGATTTTCTAAAAACTCAGTTTCCAAGAAGCGGGCATGACGAGAAACAAAGACTTTTTGCTCCTCTGCGTAATAGAAAAGATACCCCTTGGAGTTCTTTGGGTGTCCCACAAACTTGCACTATACTGAACGTGCCTCGAGCTTGTCCGCATGCTGCTTTTTTACAAAAGCTGGACATCCCCATGTCTTAAAGGGTTTAAGACAGGGTTTCTTCCCACTCCACATCTGATATGGTGTGGTAGGCACTGTCTTAGTAGGAACTTGGTTCAAGAGATATGCAGCTGTTTCTAGTGCATAACCCCAGAAAGATCGCGGTAACTCAGCCTTACTCATCATGGAACGAACCATATCCAATAGGGTTCGATTCCTCGTTTCCGATACACCGTTGTGTTGTGGTGTGTATGGAGGAGTAAGCTGAGAGAGAATTCCATTCTCTTTTAAGTAGCCCAGAAACTCGGCACTCAAGTATTCACCACCCCGATCAGATCTCAGTGTCTTGATACTTTTGCCTGTTTGATTTTCAACTTCATTCTTGTATTCCCGAAATTTCTCAAAGGCCTCGGATTTGTGCTTCATTAAGAAGACATGCCCATACCTAGAGAAATCATCTGTGAAAGTAATGAAGTATGAATAACCACTTCGCGCATGTGTAGACATTGGACCACACACGTCACTGTGTATGAGTCCCAAGAGCTCGCTCGCTCTATCTCCGTGTCCAGTGAACGGAGTCTTTGTCATCTTTCCCATGAGACAAGATTCACAAGTGACATAAGACTGGTACTCGAACGGATCCAAGTTTCCTTCTTTATGTAACTTTGTCAACCGTGTCTCATTGATGTGACCCAGTCTACAATGCCATAAGAAAGCCTTATTTAATTCCGGAGACTTTCTTTTAAGTGTGTTCTGGACACTGAAGACCTGAGCTTGATTCAAAACGTATATACCGTTCTTCAATGTACCTAACCCAATCAAAACTTGATTTAGGTGGATGTTTACTACATCGCTTACAAAAGCAAAATCACATCCTTCCTTAGAAAGTAAGGATACAGATATGATATTACAAGTCGCACCTGGTACATAAAAACAGTCACGCAGAATCAATATCTGCCCAGTTGTCAGTCCTAGATGATATTCCCCTACGGATTCAGCATACATGCTCATTCCGTTAGCAACCCTGAGAGTCATATCACCTTTCTCGATAACCCTACGGTTTCTCAGAGCCTGTAACGAATTACAGATATGAGATCCTGATCCGGTATCCAATACCCAGGAAGTAGGGTTAACTGACATACAGTTCTCTATTACAAATACACTCGAAGCCGAAGCCACAACATGCTTCGAATTCTGGCTACTGGCTTTGCAAGCCCTGCAATCCTTCTGCCAATGTTTATTCCCGTTACAATAGGAACGTCCCTCTTTAACTACATCCAGTCCCGAAACTTTTGCCCTTCCTTTTCCTTCTTCTTCCCTGGTTTCCTTCAGGGTATAAGCAGAGGGCAGGGACTGTAGAATCGAGTCAGTACTTAACCCGTTCTCCAACGTGGTCTGCAGGTCCGTGAGCTCATAATAGCTGGTCTCTGTAAGGACGTTGCCCCCTACAGATGACCAGATAGCCAACCTCGCTTGAAGCAATTCGTTCGAGGTCTTATATCTTGCGATATGAGATTGCTCTCCATATAAATCTTTGTTATAGAGGAAGATAGAAACTAAGTCCATCTTCTCGTGCTGCCTCTGGTTTGCACCATCAACTGAGGCTAACACGAGGCACTTGGCTTTCGCACAGTCTTTTCCCGATGTCTTACGGATATCATTATCCGTAATAGGGGAAACTGGTCCTGAGACGGAAAGGGTATGATCAGTTAAGAGGTGTCCCAGCTTGTCATGGGTAATGGACATCTGGACAGATCTTTGCCAATCATAACTGTCAGGTTCAGTCATTTTATTATCTAGATGTAACCTAGGTGTGGTCACTGGGTCGCTGCAATTAAGAGAGAGAGAAGAAAACACTCAGCATGATGCTCTTGCAAGTTTAGAGTGGTTTTTAATTTGTCTAAACAGGATGGCTCCCACTGTCTCTCGAATCCCTCCTCAAACCAAAAAGGAAGAATTAGTCAGGATCAATCTCACCGTACAATACTTGCTTAACCGTTCAGCCAGGCTAGTGTCGGTACTTCGAGGGAGGTTTTCCAACGCTTTCGCGAAGTTCCTTAATTTAAGAACCTCTTTTCCCTGGGGGCGTAGCCCCGCTAACACCTTTCTAGACACCTACTAGGTTTATAGCATTGATCGTTAAGTGAGAAATTTCCCGAGGAGTAGCATATACTCACAGTAGGATCGGGATCCAAATATCATCGCGTGACAAAACTGAAGGAATCCTACCAGAATCATCACACTCCAAATGGTATGCAGTGCTAGCAAGTTTCAGTCCTTTTGAAACTCCCGATGTGGATTTTTGCCCCATGCTCTTATGACCTTGACTAAGGCCTACAAATCATAAGTCACATGTCAAGTTCTACCCGTCGTTGTCCGGGTTAATTTGAACCCATCCGTATATACCCTTGACTATGGCCAACAAAGTAATACGACTGTCCCAAACCAACGCATCTATCTATGCAACATATGAATATCCACCAGCTACCAAACACTGTGCCTTGACTAAGGCCAACAAACACAGCTTGAATACTGTTGAATATTCATATGAAACGACGGAGGGCTACGAATGGTTTTGGCGAAACCTTGAACACAGTGAACTTGATATAATCGAAGGAACCTTGATAGCTTTTAAAAGGAGTGGCTCAAGCTCCGCATTTAAAAGTTTGGTTTTGAAAAGAACCGAGTGGTTTTCAAAATGTTCCAACGACTTTTACTTGGTTTATTTTCTTGCATTAGTTCTTTTAATGCGTATTTTTCTTGCATTAGTTCTTTTAATGCGTCCCATCATTTAATCCTACCATTGCAGAAAACAACCAAAATATGACGTACGCTTATGCCATTCGCATTCGCCACGGGGCCCCGTCATTACCCGTTAGGTTACTTAACTAACGACAGAGCGGGGGCTGGGCTAGCGCGGCTGAAAAACATAAGCAACGCCTAAATAATATCATATATAGATATATTGCAATGATAGCCATTTCAGATCACAGATGAACACATTGGATATACTAGGAATCCGCAATTCGTACGAGCCTGTAACGAAAAGCGGATTACACGGTCGCGGTGAATAGCCAATACCCCACCCAAGACCCCTACGGGTGCGAAAAACTACCCGCCAAGTACCCGAAGCGAAGCAACCTCCCTCAAATCCGTGAGTAGGCCACTCGGCACTACGGGATACCCGGTAGTTTGTGCACCCCCTCCATGGGTCTATCCCAGGAGCATAAACAGTAAAAGGAAATTATACAATGACGGCTACAACCCCGACCCGGTTGTGCGGCCATATAAATAATATTACATCAATTTACAAATTTACATGAATTGAAAGACAAGAAAACTCTCATCTCACAACCCCAGGCTATTCACCCGCGACAATCCAATAAATTCATATACACATACCAGCAACATTACAGATCACAGATTTGTATAACCCCCACTAATCGACTTATAGCGATTAGCAGACGTTCAATACAAATATCACATCACAGATATAAACCCGTTAGCCTTAGTCTTTAGAAGTTCGATAAAAATACGGATTTTCAATCCCTAAAAACAAATTTTGCTTTCTGGAAAATCTGGGCATAAAAATCATATTGTAAAAATCCCAAAACAACCCCAGAACCACACTGCAAGGAAAATCGTCCTCGGCCGAGTCAACTCGGCCGCGGATCCGCGACGGGAGTAAGATCCTACCGCGGTTCCGCGGCTCTTTGATCGGATCTCTGGACCATTTTTCTACAGTGTACTATAAAAACCCTGAGTCGAATTTTAAGGCATGATTTATTATTTTTCGAACAGAGGAAAAATTCGACAGAAAGTTGATAATCCGGGTGTTTTTCGCGACTTTTTCCACGATCGAACTTCTACTTAGATTGCTAACATGTTAGATAGTGTTTAACTAGGCTCTGATACCACTGTAAGTCCATGCTACCGCTCCCGGTACTTACGGGCTTGCGGAAATGATGAAAAACAATTTTTTATAGAGGTGGTAACATGGACTCAAACCGGATCTTTGTTAAACAATCTATCTAACAACCTAACTAGGAGTTGTTTAACTACTCGGTTAGGGGGTTATACCTTTCTTGAACTCCTTCGTCTTTAACTCTTGTGGTGTACGGACCGGCCTCTCCTCGTCGTCTTCTCACGCCGAAGACGGATCCACCCGAAAGCTTCTACCTTTGGCTTCTTCTTCGAACTTTGAAGAAACTAGAACACTTGGCTTGCTAGGCCTTGTGAACTAGAATGAGTAGAGGATTGTTTTGGTGTCTTTTTATCTCTAAGGCAATGAGTCTCAACACATGAGAATGGTTTGCCTTGAGGTAGAGAGAGCAAGAGGAAGAAGGTGAGAGCAAGAGAATGAGAGAGCTCAAGGGAGAGAAAGCAAATCAAAGAATGAGACTCTCTTTTCTCATCCAGCCTCTCATAATCCAAAAGCATCATGAGCCATAATGATAATCAAGTATTATGTGATGGTTCATATCATATCAAAAGCAATATCATTTTCATGCACTCATTTTGCAAACCACAACAAGCAAGCAAAAGTCTTTCCATGAAAATGACAACCATTGTAATGATGATGGTCAACTAGTCCAACCTAGTCAACCGGTCAACAAAGTCAACAAGTCAACAAAGTCAACCCCTTTACAACCATGTCACTATAATACTTAATTAATATTATTGCTAATCATATTACTTATTCTCATTAGGGTTTAGCAAAAAGTCAATGGTCAACAGTCGACAGTCAACAACCCCAATGAGAATCCTCTGCCTCTGTCTCTCTGTCAACTGTGCATACACACCCGCATCCGCGTTCCGAGGAACATGGACACAAACGAGATAAAACCAATCCCAAAACGTACACTAAGATCTGGCTTAAACCAAAGCCCGCTAGTGTTAACTATCCGGACACTGAACGTGCATAAGTGCACGGATGTGACCGAACCCTGTCGCAAAACCATGCGACCTGTCGCAAAACCATGTGACCTCTACTCTTTTGCCCAAAGGCGAATAGCTTTCTGTGTGGGACTCTAAAGACTCGACACTACGCTGGCAGTGGGTTTAACCACAGACCGCAAGCGGCACTAGCTGTGCGTAACGGTCCCCAGGTAGATGCCGACAAGAAGACTGACGAGGTGAAACCCATCTGAACTCCTACTGAGCCTGAATGTGACAATCTCCGTACAGTCCGGTCTGTTCTTCTGATACATCGCATGGCGGGCTTAGGGGGCGGTAAACGTCAGTCCCCTAATAGCGGTACAAGTCATGTCGGAGTGAAGCCCAGAACACCCTGAGATAACATTGGAAACCTACCAGTATATCTCGCTTGCCCTGGCCAGGGACTACTCGTGTAATGGCTCTCCTAGACACAGCGCGATGTCAACCCCAAATACCGGGAGAGACGAATCCTGTCTAACCGTCACTGCCTCCAAGTGCTTCGGGACTGCACCCAAAAACTACCTGTTTTCACGACTCCTTTGAGCCGTGGTAGGGTAGTAATCAAAGTACAGTGGGAACACACTCGAGGCGAAGTGACAGTGTCAAGTCAACGGACTAAGCTGTACTCATGTCACATGGGAACTGATAACTGACGATAGGTATAATACCAACCAACAGTTCCCGACGAGTCATGTCCAGTGTACTCATAACCTAACGAGCACCCGCATACTATCTCAAGTACGACGTATCGACGGCTGTGGGACAGACCGTCTCCCGTGCTGGGATGAGAAGCGCATACGCTAGTCTACTCCGGAGTATCGATACCCTGTCTCGATAGTCCTACGACTAGGGACCTGTATAAGGGTGTGCTTGTGGATTACCCAGCCCCCACGAGTGTGACTGCCATCACAACGCTGGTAATCAAGCAAAGATCCTAAGGGCTCTACTAATATGTATAAGCAATATGCTAAAAGAAACACATGCACACATTAAAGCAGAAACAAACCAAGTAGCGTACTACCATTTTGAGCAAGAATGTCAATACAAGGTGAATATCCCAAGCTTCCATCAAGTAATATACAATCCAGTATGATACAATAATGGCCTCTAGGGCATATACACTAACACTGAGGCCGTGGGGGACTATCACCAGGGAATGTCAGATGGACATGTTTTGGTTCTACGTAATTGCTTTTTTGTACCCAACGCAACTTGTAATATCATTTCTGTATCTTTGATTTCTAAAGAAGGTTATGAATTTGCCTTTGTAAGTAATGTTGTAAACATTCACCTTAATCAAGTTCTGATTGGGTCAGGTACATTGAGTAATGGTATATATGTATTAAACCAACCACAGATTTTCAATGTACAGAATACACACAAAAGAAAGTCTCCGGAAACAAATCAGACTTTCTTACTTAACGATCAATGAGAGAAGGAAGTCGAAGTTACATACAGAAGGATATTTGGATCCGTTCGAATATCAATCATATGCAACTTGTCAATCCTGTCTCAAAGAAAAGATGACAAAGACTCCGTTCACTGGACACGGAGTGAGAGCGAGCGAGCTCTTGGGACTCGTACACAGCGACGTGTGCGGTCCAATGTCTACGCATGCACGAAGCGGTTATTCTTACTTCATTACTTTTACGGATGACTTTTCAAGGTACGGTTATGTCTTCTTAATGAAACATAAATCCGAAGCCTTTGGAAAATTCCAGGAATATAAGAATGAAGTAGAAAAACAAACAGGCAAAAGTATCAAGACACTAAGATCTGATCGAGGTGGTGAATACTTGAGTGACGAGTTCCTGGATTACTTAAAAGAGAATGGAATTCTCTCTCAGCTTACTCCTCCATACACTCCGCAACATAACGGTGTATCGGAGAGACGGAACTGAACCCTATTGGATATGGTACGGTCCATGATGAGTAACGCTGAGTTACCGCGATCATTCTGGGGATATGCGCTAGAATCAGCTGCATACCTTTTGAACCGAGTTCCAACTAAGACTGTGCTTACTACACCATATCAGATGTGATGTGGGAAGAGACCCTATCTTAATCACATTAAGACATGGGGATGTCCATCTTTTGTCAAAAAGCAGCATGCGGACAAGCACGAGGCACGCTCAGTACAGTGCAAGTTCGTGGGATATCCAAAGAACTCCAAGGGATATTTCTTCTATTGTGAAGAGGAACAAAAGGTATTTGTTTCTCGTCATGCCCACTTCTTGGAAACTCAGTTTTTGGAAAAACAGATAAGTGGGAGCGCAATAGAACTGGAAGGAATTCCAGAACCACAAGCTATTACTGAAAGCTTAGTAGAACCAGAGGGTTCGAAAGATCAGGACATTCCTACGCCGCTCCGCAGAAGTAGTAGGCAGTCTCATCCGCCCGAGAGATACTACAGTTTTCTCATAGACGGGGATAGAGAGGATTGCATCATTGATAGTGATGAGCCTACTAGCTTCCAGCAGGCCATTCAGAGCGTTGACTCGGTAAAATGGCTGGATGCAATGCGGACCGAAATGGAGTCCATGTACACCAAAAAAGTATGGACGTTGGACATTGCTCCAGATGGGGTAAAACCCGTAGGATGCAAGTGGGTCTTCAAAAGGAAGATTGGTGTAGATGGACAGGTTGAGACCTATAAAGCTAGACTTGTTGCAAAGGGTTTCCGTCAAAGACCTGGCTTGGACTACGACGAAACCTTTTCTCCAGTGGCTATGCTGAAATCCATTCGGATCCTTCTTGCCATTGCTGCCTTCCACGATTATGAGATCTGGCAGATGGACGTAAAGACCGCTTTTCTAAATGGAAATTTAGAGGAGTGTGTCTATATGGACCAGCCAGAGGGTTTCATTTAGAGTGGGAGCAGCGGAAAGGTGTGCAAGTTGCTTAAGTACATCTATGGACTAAAGCAGGCATCGCGGAGTTGGAACATCTGTTTTGATAAGACGGTCAAAGAATTTGGCTTTATCAAAAATCCAGATGAACCATGCATCTATAGTAGATTTGTAGCGAGAACTGTAGTATTCCTCGTTTTATACGTGGATGACATTCTCTTGATAGGAAATAACATTCCTATGCTACAATCTGTCAAAGGGTTCTTGTCACACAGGTTCTCCATGAAAGACCTGGGTGATGCCTCTTACATTCTGGGGATCCGAATCTACCGTGACAGATCCAAGAGGATATTAGGACTCTCACAGTCCAGGTACATCGACACCATACTGAAAAGATTCAGTATGGAAGATTCCATGCGCGGTAATCTACCGTCTTGTCATGGGATCACCCTCTCCAAAGAGATGTCTCCCAAGACTGATTTGGAAAGGGATTGCATGTCTATTATACCCTACGCTTCTGCGGTAGGCTCTATAATGTATGCGATGTTGTATACCAGACCAGATGTAGCTTATACACTGAGTGTGGTAAGCCGGTATCAGTCAAACCCTGGGGAGAAACACTGGATAGCGGTAAAGAACATTCTCAAGTACCTGAGAAAGACTAAGGAGATGTTCTTGGTGTATGGCGGAAAAGACCTCCAGATCGAGGCCTTTGCTAACTCCAGCTTCCAGAGTGACAAGGATGATTCCAAGTCCATGTCGGGTTATGTCTTTACCCTCTATGGAGGGGCGGTGTGTTGGAAGAGTTCCAAACAGGAAACCGTTGCTGACTCGACGATGGAAGCGGAATATATCGCTGCTGCAGATGCCGCAAAGGAAGCTGTCTGGATAAAGAAGTTCCTCACGGAGCTTCAGGTGGTTCCTACCATTGTTGATCCAATACCGCTGTATTGCGACAACAACGGAGCTATAGCTTTAGCGAAGGAACCCAGGTCCCATCAGAAGTCCAGGCACATCTTGAGGCGGTATCACCTGATCAGGGAGATCGTGGGTCGCCAGGAGATCGAGGTTCGGAGAGTTGCTACGGAAGATAACACTGCTGATCCATTCACGAAGGCCTTACCCCAGACTCAGTTCGAGCGGCTGATCGAGATGATAGGTCTTCGATACGCCAGTACATGGCCTTAGTGCAAGTGGGAGATTGTTAGTGTATATGCCCTAGAGGCCATTATTGTATCATACTGGATTGTATATTACTTGATGGAAGCTTGGGATATTCACCTTGTATTGACATTCTTGCTCAAAATGGTAGTATGCTACTTGGTTTGTTTCTGCTTTAATGTGTGCATGTGTTTCTTTTAGCATATTGCTTATACATATTAGTATAGCCCTTAGGATCTTTGCTTGATTACCAGCGTTGTGATGGCAGTCACACTCGTGGGGGCTGGGTAATCCACAAGCACACCCTTATACAGGTCCCTAGTCGTAGGACTATCGAGACAGGGCATCGATACTCTGGAGTAGACTAGCGTATGCGCTTCTCATCCCAGCACAGGAGACGGTCTGTCCCACAGCCGTCGGTACGTCGTACATGAGATAGTATGCGGGTGCTCGTTAGGTTATGAGTACACTGGACAGGACTCGTCGGGAACTGTTAGTTGGTATTATACCTATCGTCGGTTATCAGTTCCCATGTGACATGAGTACAGCTTAGTCCGTTGACTTGACACTGTCACTTCGCCTCGAGTGTGTTCCCACTGTACTTTGATTACTACCCTACCACGGCTCAAAGGAGTCGTGCAAACAGGTAGTTTTTGGGTGCAGTCCCGAAGCACTTGGAGGCAGTGACGGTTAGACAGGATTCGTCTCTCCCGGTATTGGGGGTTGATATCGCGCTGTGTCTAGGAGAGCCATTACACAAAGTCCCTGGCCAGGGCAAGCGAGATAGACTGGTAGGTTCCCAGTGTTATCTCAGGTGTTCTGGGCTACACTTCGGCACGACTTGTACCGCTAGTAGGGGACTGACGTTTACCGCCCTATAGGCCCGCCATACGATGTTCTTAGACGAACAGACCGGACTGTACGGAGACTGTCACATTCAGGGTCAGCAGGAGTTCAAATGGGGTTTACCTCGTCAGTCTTCTTATCGGCATCTACCTGGGGACCGTTACGTACAGCTAGTGCCGCTTGCGGTCTGTGGTTAAACCCACTGCCAGCGTAGTGTCGAGTCTTTAGAGTCCCACACAGAGGGTTATTTGCCTTTAGGCAAAATGAGTAGAGGTCGCATGGTATTGCGACAGGGTTCGTTTACATCCGCGCACTTGTGCACGTTTGGTGTCCGGACAGCTTATACTAGCGGGCTTTGGTTTAAGCCGGATCCTAGTATATGATTTGGGATTGGTTTTATCTCATTGTATTCGTGTTCCTCGGTACACGGATACGGGTGTGTATGCACAGTTGACTGAGACAGAGGCAGAGGACTTTAATTAGGATTGATGACTATTGTCATTTTCTTAACCCTAATGTTTTGTGTGAATTATGATTTATTAATAATTAGTTAATTATAATTGTGCATGGTTAGGGTTGTTGACCATTTGACTATACTTGACTTGTTGACCTAGGTTGACAAGTTGACCATCATCATTCCATATGAAAGATGCTCTTTGATCCTTGCAAAAGCATTTAATGTGAAATGATAATGGTCATTTCTTGATTAACCATGACAATTATCTTTTGCTAATTATCTAATTTACATAATTCACATATATGTGAGAAGGTTGAGATATTCTTCTCACTTTATCATTTCCATTCTCTCTCCTCCTCTTCCTCTCTCTCTAGCTCTCCCCTCTCATGTGTTGAGTACCATTTGAGCTTGAGATAATCCCTCCAAAAACACTCTCTACTCTTTCTAAGGTCCTAGGTCTAGCACACTAAGCACATTAATTACTTCTAGTTTGAGGTTGGAGCCAAAGGTTGAGGCCCTCGGGTGGATCTTTCTTCGGCAAGAGAAGCGACAAGGAGAACCCTTTCTTTCACTCCAAGGAGCAAGGAAAGAAGGACTTGAAGCCCTAGATATAACCCACTTTCCGAGTAGCTAAACTCTTTAGCTTTGTTAGTTAGTTTTGTTTAGCAAAGATCCCTCCTTTACATAGTCCATGTTGCCTAGAGTTGTAAAAATCGAATTTTTCATAACGTTTCCGCCTCCCCGAAAGCACCGGGGTGGGCAACGTGGACTTACAGCGGGGCGTGACACAAACTATAACTGATGATTTGGTGGAACCAGAGGATTCAATAGTCCCCGACGAACCACAGCCACTCCGCAGATCTAGTTGGGCTCCTCATCGATACTACGGTTTTCTCGAAGACGGTGAGAGCGAAGATTGCATCATGTAGATGATGACCCAACTAGTTTCGAGCAGGCCATCACAAGTGGGGACTCTGTGAAATGGCTGGATGCTATGCGATCTGAGATGGAATCCATGTACACCAACAAAGTGTTGACTTTGGAAGTTGCTCCTGAAGGGGTAAAACCCATCGGGAGCAAGAGGATCTTTGAGAAAGAAAATTTGGTGTAGATGGAAAAGTTGAGACTTTCAAAGCTAAACTTATAGCAAAAGGTTTTCGTCAACGACCTGGTGTCAACTATGATGAAACCTTTTCTCCTGTCGCTATGCTTAAGTCCATCAGTATCTTACTTGCCATTGTTGCATACCATGATTACGAAATCTGACAGACTGCACGTCAAAACCGCTTTTCTAAATGGTGATTTAGAAGAAAGCGTGTATATGACACTACTATAGGGCTTCGTAGACAATGGGAGCAGCGGAAGCATGTGCAAGCTGCTTAAATCCATCTACGGGTTAAAGCAGGCATCGCGGAGATGGAACATTTGTTTTGATAAAACTATTAAAGAGTTTGACTTCATCAAAAAGGTAGATGAACAATGTATAAATAAGAAGGTTGTAGAGAGTATGGTTGTCTTCCTCGTATTGTACGTGGATAACATACTCTTGATATGAAACGATATTCCTATGCTACACTCGGTCAAGCTCCTCTTATCACGCAAGTTCTCCATGAAAGATCTAACTGATGCCTTCTACATCCTGGGGATATAGATCTATAGGGATAGATCTAAATGGATTTGGGATTGTCCAAATCCAGGTACATAGACACCATGCAAAAGGGGTTTAGTATGGATGATTCTAAGCGGGGTAATGTACCCGCTTATTCAGAAATCACTCTCTCCAAAGAGATGTCTCTCGAGACTGATTTAGAGAGGGCTCGCATGCAAGGAATGCCCTATACTTTGGCAGACGGGTCAATCATGTATGTGATGTTATGTACCAGACCAAATGTAGCTTACTCACTAGGTGTAGTGAGTAAGCATCGAAAAGATTTTGGGGAAAACCACTGGACAGCTGTGAAGAACATTCTTAAGTGCTTGAGAAGGACTAAAGAGATGCTCTTGGTGTATGGTAACGGTGAACTTCAGATGGAGTTCTTTACCGATTCGAGCTTCCAGAGTGATAAGGACGACTGAAAGTCAGTCTCAGGTTTTGTCTTCACCCTCGGTGGAGGGACGGTATGTTGGAAGGGTTCCAAACTATATACCGTAGCAGACTCGTTGATAGAAGCTAATTACATCGCTACCAACAATGCTGCCAAAGAGATTGTCTGGATGAATAAGTCCATATGATGAACTTGGTTCCTACCATTCGGCATCAAGTAGCTGTGTATTGTGATGACAATGGAGCTGTGGCTTTGGCCTAGGAAACCCCGTCCCGTCAACGATCCATACATATTCTTAGACAGTATCACCTGATCAGAAAGATAGTTGATCTTCGAGAGATTGAGGTCGGGAGAGTTGACATAAAGGATAACACAACGGATCCACTCCCCGAGGCCATTCCCTAGATGCTATTCGAGAGACTTTTGGGACGTTTGGTATGAGATAATGCAACAACTGGCCTTAATGCAAGTGGGAGATTATTAGGAATATGTATACGCTAGAGGCCATTATTGTTGATATAGTGAATGCTTGGACATATATAGAGAGGACTTTCTTGCTCGACATGATAGTATGCTATCAGGTTACCTTTATCTTAACATGTAGACTGGTATTTATACTGTCTGTCTCTTACATGTTGATAAAACCCTTAGGATATCTACTTGACTGCCAGGATTATGATGAAATCATACTAGTGGGCCAAGGTGGTCCAAAATTACATCCTTTAATCAGTTACTTGTCGAGGGAATATCGAGACTAGGGCATCGATATTCCAGAGTAAACTAGTGTGTACGTTTTTTGTCCCTTAGAAGGCGATGGTTGATCCCACAGCCATTTGGGTGTGACATCGAAGATTGTACACAGGTTCTCATTAGAGAATGGGTACACCGAACGGACTTGCCGAGGACTCCTAGTTGATAGTATACATATCGTCAGATAGCGGTCCTCTGGTGACACTGGTACAGGTTAGTCTGTAGACCCGAGATCGTCATATAGTCTTATGTGGCTCTCATTGTGCTTTGATTTCCTCCCGACCACGCTCAAGAAGAGTTGTGCAAATAGGTGGATTTTGGGTACAGTCCCAAGTCACATGGAGGCAATGAGCGATAGGAGGGGTTTCGTCTCTCCCGGTATAGGGGGTTAATGTTGCGCTATGCTCGATTGCTATAACTGGAAGTCCCTGGCCAGGGCTGCTGCTGATATTTACTGATAAGTGTTATCAGTAATTTCTCAAACCGTTATAGGCCAGACATCAGCATGATTTATCACGTTACTGGGGTCTGACGTTTACCACCCCTAGACATGATATGCGATATATCAGACGAAGGGACCGAACTGTACGGTAGTGTTACTGATAGGCTTCATGGAGAGTATGGACAGGATTGCTTGTTGATCTTCATATCACTCAATACCTGGGTAGCCGTTACGTCTAGCTAGTACCGCTGACGGCTTGTAGGTAACTGTTGTGATCATCACCTACTGCTGGCATATTGACGAGTCTTTAGATTCCCACACAGAAGTTCCCTGGTTCAAGCGAAACGAAGTAGGACGCATATGTGATATGTGTGTGGGCCTGATTAAATACATGTATGTGATATCGTATTGTAATTTGGCAGTTATCTGTTATCGAGTTAGGTTATATATGATATAACCAGATTATCGATTCTAGTGTTGATTTGATAATGTGATACACAGATAAATGATATTAGTCGGTTATATGTGATATAACCGGATTATTAAATCAAGTGTTGATTTATAATGTGATATATATTATATGTGATATAATTATATCTTAACCGATATCATTAGCTCACTAAGTATTCTTCATAGTATATATATATTAATATATATGATATATATATATATATAATGAAGCATGGCTTGATTTTCTATTTTTGAGAAAAATAGAAATGGGGTGGAAATTGAGAGCATGGTTTCAAGTATGGCTTTTATTATTTGTTTATTCATCTTGACTCACTATTCACGCATGGTTGCAATTTTATATTGCTAATTTCCATGCTTGAATGAGTAGGGTTAAGAGTTGCCATTCATTTTTTTCTCATTCCAACACTTAGCCATTTTAGATGGTTTTGCTCTCATATGCTCTCTTGCTCTCATCTTCTTCCTCTTCTTCATGCCACCATGGTTCAAGCTTCAACCCTCACATGTGATGTGAATCATAAAGCTTGAACACACATTAGTGAGCCTTAAATCCCCTACTTTACCATCCTACACTTGACTAGTGATCGAGTGTAGCGTGTTTCTTACGCTAAAGAGTTTAGTGTAGAGGTAGCTTAAGTTGGAGGTACTTCGCGTGGATCATCTTCGGCATGAAGGTCATCGGAGGGAGCTCGTCCAAACCCTCAAGTGGAGCCGAGTGGAGTCACGGTACTACTACACGGGGCTTGTGAAGTGAAGGACTCGATCTACGAGGGTATAGCTATCTTCACTTTCATATAGTTTAGTTGATATCAAACCTAAAACCCTAATCATCTAGTTAACGATCTTGTTTAGTCTAGCTTAGAACCTATAAAAATTTGAATTTGGCATGCTTGATGTCATTAGAACCTAAAAGTGGTGCTAGGGTAGACTTTTAGAGGGGGGATTTGCAGTAATGGGCATGGATCTCGTGGGGGCATTGGCGATGGACACGGTCATGGGTCATGGGAGCCGTTGCGAGGGTGAAGGAGAGGGAGCCGGTGGGGAAAAGGAGAGAGGGAGGAAAAAGAAAACAAGGGGAAAGAAAGAAGGGGGTCGGACTGAGTCGGGTCGAGTCAGGTGAGAGGCAAAGATAGATGGGCTTAGTTAGGGATTAAGAAATTAGAAAATAGAAAAATAAGGTTAGGGTTGTAAATTTAGGGTTTAAGAAAAATATAGAAAGGAAAAATAAGATTTAAGATTAGGGTTTAGGTTAAATATAGAAAAGAAAATGAAATGTGTTTTTAAAATAAATCTCAATCAATAATATTTAATAAAAATCAATAAACATTAATAGAAATCAATACAATTAAATAAAATTAATAACAGTTAAAACAATTAATAACAATTAGTAAAAATTAATGACAATTAATGAAATTAATTAATATTCATTAAAACAAAATCAATCTCCAAAAATATCAAAACGATAGGCAATTGTTTAGGGTTATGGTTTTTGTGTGCGTTTTAGTTTACATAAGAAGTTAAATGGGTTTTGGAGTTTGGGATAAAGAGTTAGGGTATTGGAAAAAGCACTTAGGAAAATTTAGGAAATTAAAAATTTATTTAAATACATAAATTTAAGTATAGAGAACACCGGGTATTACAAATACTGCAACGAACTCAACTGTAGGTTATGGATCCACCAGGCTTCCACTGCGCGACGCTGATAAGAACTTAATGATATGGGACGTGATACGACAACTTTGAAGAAACAAAGACGTGAGAATACATCGGGTTTAGAAAGAAATGTAAGCAGGAATATGATCGTCAAGAAAGGTACAAGGATGAAGAAAAGGAAAACAGAATTGAAAACTTGGGAACGATATAAGCCAACAAGGAAGATAGAGATTTGATAATTGAAACAAGAATATATGGTAGGTAATACTCAATCGAGAAGGGATTTGAAAATAGGGAATGATATAAGTCGAAAAGGAAGATAGAATTTAACAATAAATAAAACAAGGATATATGATAGGATATAACTCAATCGAGAGAAAACGAATAAAGTGTAGGTCTTCAGGTCACTCAAACAGAGTACTGCATTATAACTATACTGCGGTTCATAGTTACAATTATATAACTCTACCAAGTTACCCAAGACTCTACCGGATGGAGTCAAAATATTGAGCAAGATACACTATGGGAATCCTAGTCAAGAATAACAAGTTTACAACCCAGACTGACTTGGCGACTTAAATTGTCAAACTCTAGTCGGTAACTGTAATCTCAATATAAACCTTATGCCCTGATACCAACAAAACCATGTCACGCCCCGCTTCCCAAAATACGGAATACGAGGGGTGACTAGACCAGCCATACTCGTACGGTCAAGGAATAATCCCGCCGTAGTCACACTTCGACTTCTAGTATTACATGGTAAGCAGTAAACACATCACAAAATTAAAAAGAAATCACATTTCACAAATTTATTACATTTAACCAACAGAGTAGAGTTCAAAGATACAATTATTCTAACGAAAGACAACTAGCCAAATGAAATATAATGTCTTTATTGAAACAGGAAAAGCGATAACTTCGAGTCACTGTCTAAATTCTTGCGATCTCGTAAGGCGGGTCTTATTTATGTGTGGGGTCCACTTCGTTCTCTGAGTATGCACACTCATGTCGTCAGGACGACACAATATAGCAATTTATATAATATTTGCAATGATAAGCAAGAAAGAACGGTATAAGCTAGCAAAATGAGAATATGGATATCAGATATATGTGAACAGTATAGTATGTGCATCATATCAGTAATTAAGGCAATATGTATGTTGCTACCTATCAGTCACTAAGTCAATCGAAATCGATAGGTGGAAAAGAATGATCGTGTTTAACAAGGGTCTCATGCTTGCCCGAGACTACGGTCCGCTGTTGCCCGGAACATAACCTTGCAGCCGTGCCACTAGGCCTTTGACCTAATATATGTATTGCTGATATTGAATGATCATCCTCTAACTCTCTAGACTTCGCTAAATACAAGTTCAATTCTAGCTCGATTTATCCAGTTTCCCCAAGTTATAGTATATGTTCAGGTATTAGAAGGTTGTGAACAAGTACGGATCACTTTCACTATTCAGTGACGCATTCACTTATCAGTATCACTTTCAATCACTGGTTCGCTATCGTATTTTTCACAACCCAGTTACCAACACTTATCAATCGATTGGTTCACCACTAAAAAAGGGGATGAACCGCGTAGGTCGTCTTGCCTGAATTTGGGGGAAGATACTATTTGGATTTATCCGTCCACCTCTCCGAAGATGCCAAGCTGATTTATGGCACCGTGTATCGGAGGTTTGGACGGATGCGGCCATTGTAGCAGACTTCTTCAGATTTCCCCTCGTTTGCGAAGGGTTTTTGATTATGGGGACGCTCTTCTCTGCAGGCCCAAGCCCCTGCAGTTAATTATATTATCGCATCACGATAACCATTTTCTCCTGCTCCAGAAGTTCACTTCGTGTTGTGTGTGTTTGTTTTATTTTTGGTTGCCCATGGATTGTATACGGAGACTAATTTGTGTCGTCTCCCGTAGGGCGTGGATTAGTCAAAATCCGTATATTTTTATATTTGGGTTTGGGTTGATTTAAGGATCATTGATCCGGTTTGAGATCAAGATCGACTTAAACGTATGTGAGCATTTGGGGGCTCGGTTGGTTTTTTGTTAAGGATACGTTAGTCCAATTTGAGACTAAGATCTACTTAACAAAGTTTTAGGATCATTTTTGTTTTAGATCCAACAAGAGAGCATTTGAGCTCTATTGTCTTAGTTTAAGGACGTTTCGGTCCTTTATCGCCATTTTGGAGGCGAAGTTGTAGTTTGAGGACGTTTCGGTCTGTAGATCACCATTTTTGAGGTGAGGTTTTAGTTTAAGGACGTTATGGTCCGTTGTCGTCATTTTGGAGGTAACATTTTAGTTTGAGGACGTTTCGGTCTATAGATCACCATTTTTGAGGTGACTCTGATACGTGTCGTTGTTATTCTTCAACGACTTCAGAGAGGTGGCGGGTCCCAACAACCAACTGCTTTTTGGTGCACTTTACAAACTGACGTGCACATTATAGATCAAACCATGTCCCAAACTGGATGCATCCCCTATCATCATTGCTCATCTCATCACGTAACAAATACACGTGCACGCAAGATGATCAATGGACTGAGATGTCCCTAAACTAACAACGGACCGTAACATCCTTAAACTAAAATCTCACCTCAAAAATGGTGATGTACAGACCGAAACGTCCTCAAACTAAACGTTGCCTCCAAAATGGAGACAACGGACCATAACATTCTTAAACTAAAACCTCACCTCAAAAATGGTGATCTACAGACCGAAACGTCCTCAAACTAAACATTGCCTCCAAAATGGCGACAACGGACCGTAACGTCCTTAAACTAAAACCTCACCAAGGTGAGGTTTTAGTTTAAGGACGTTACGGTCCGTTGTCGCCATTTTGGAGGCAATGTTTAGTTTGAGGACGTTTCGGTCTGTAGATCACCATTTTTGAGGTGAGGTTTTAGTTTAAGAATGTTATGGTCTGTTGTCTCCATTTTGGAGGCAACGTTTAGTTTGAGGACGTTTCGGTCTGTACATCACCATTTTTGAGGTGAGATTTTAGTTTAAGGATGTTACGGTCCGTTGTTAGTTTAGGGACATCTCAGTCCATTGATCATCTTGCGTGCACGTGTATTTGTTACGTGATGAGATGAGCAATGATGATAGGGGATGCATCCAGTTTGGGACATGGTTTGATCTATAATGTGCACGTCAGTTTGTAAAGTGCACCAAAAAGCAGTTGGTTGTTGGGACCCGCCACCTCTCTGAAGTCGTTGAAGAATAACAACGACACGTATCAGAGGTGTAGAGAGATGTACCCTTGAACCAGTTCCCGTATTTGAGGGAAAAGGGATTAATGGTAAACCCGGAAATCGTCAGCCGTATCTTGAGACTAAGATTTCCTCGAGGGAATGTGGAACGAATATCGTTTTGGAATATCGTCAGTTGGGAGATCGATAGTTGTATTTGGAACTAGGATCAATTTGGGAAACAATGAACCCATGGGCTCGGTTGATCTGGGTTAGAGACATAGCCAACTTGGGCTTGATCTGCTCAGTTTTCTTTTTATTTGAAAAGAAATGCTAAGCACTTGTTTGGGCCCAGTCCCTTTTTTGTGCAAAAAAGTGCTGAGCCCTTATATAAGTTCTGGCGCTCACACTTTACTCTTTTTTGTCTTTATATGGAGTGCTGAGCACTCTTTATGGTGCCCACGTTCGAAGCACGTGAGGCGCTAGGCGCTGCCTTGTGAGTGTCAAGCACTTTTATGTTCTGTAGCGCCCACATGAGGGACACGCGAGGCGTTGGGTGCCGCTCACTGAGTGCTAAGCACTCCTTTATTTTGTAGCGCCCACGTGAGGGGCATGTGTGGCGCCGGGCGCCGCACACTGAGTGCTAAGCACTCCTTATTGAGTAGCGCCCACGTGAGGAGCACGTGAGGCGCTAGGCGGTGATTTTTCCTTGTATATTTTGTTTTGAGGAGTTCAATTTCCTTGTTCTTTTCTGAATCTTTGATCTCCAAGAACAAGTCCTTCCCGATGAGAATTAAATTATTCACTTGTGGGAGACTTGTCTTGTGGATCTCAGATCCAGATAAAGAACTAAGTTCTTCTTTTAAATGGGTTAAACCCTTCAATAGGTAAACGAGATGCTTTGATCTTTCTTCTTTTCTTATTTACCTAGAGCTTTTTGTGAGAAGGGAAATCTTCTTCTTTCTTCCTTTTTGGAGCTTCCTGCTTTGTTTTTTTAAGCTTATGGGGGGTTCCTCTCTTTTAGACTTGAAGTCTTGGGTCGTTTATATAGTAGAGGCAAGTCTATTGATTAGTTGAAGAAATCACTCATTAAGAGATCCTAATTGATTTGGGGATTTTACCCACCGTTGGATGTTTGATCCAAGGGTTTCTGTTTTACTGAAGTTATTTTCTTGTTTTTAACGAGATTAAGGAAATATTTTCTTATACAGAATTTATTCTGTAGATTGGTGATTCTCTAATCACCATTGGATTTTTAATCCGACGGTACTCTGTTTTACAAAGGGCAATCTTTCTTATTTAGAAAGATTTGAGGAATATTTCCTCTTAACAAAATTTAATTCTGCATCCTGATGATTTATCATCTCCGTTGGATCTTTGATCCAACGACTCTATTTAACAGAGAGTAGAATTTAATTCTACAAGGCGTAGGCGCTCATGTGCTGCGCATGTAGGCGCTTATTAAGGTTTTAATTTTTTCATGTGCTTTGCATATTGGCGTCCACGTGAGGATCACATGCGGCGCCAATGACTCTGGCGCTGGCGCCCTCGTGGAAGGCACGTGAGGCGCTGCCTCTTGAGTTTTGTGTGCTTTGCACACGGGCGCTGCTCATATAAGAGTTTTTAACTCTGGCGCTGGCACCCTCATGGAAGGCACGTGAGGCGCTACCTCTCGAGTTTTGAACAATGCTTTGCTCTTTATTAGGTGAAACAAATGCCCTCCCCCCCCCACCGTTTCGCTCGCATGGCTTACACGTGAGTGCAGCGGTGGCACCTTTTCCACCGTTGGATCCTCTTGGAAGTTGAACCATCTTCCTGTGCCTATAAGTAAGGCTTTTGGCCCTTAAGATGATTGATGTTCATCTTCCTTAATCTTCTTCTTTCTGAGAATTTAATTCTCTTTCCAGAGCTTAGATCTCTGCCAAGGAAACTCTTTTAGAGTCAGAACTCTATCAAAAAATTTGGTAAAGATTATGACCCAACTCTTGAGGGAATCTCCTCATGTTCTAGGGTTTTAACCCATTAACAGAGCTTTACTCTTCTTTTGTAGTGATTAGATCGTAGATCTTAAAAATATTTTAGGGTTTCTTCACCCGTTAATCAGAGCTTTGCTCTTCTTTTAGAAAGATTTCTTAGATTTCTAAGATTTTTCTTGCAGATCCTGAAGATTTTTGGGGTTTTACCTTGTTAGAAAGCTTTGCTTTTGAGGGTTCTGGGATGTTATCCCGCTGTTCTACAGAGCATGACTCTAAAAAAAATTTGGAGAATTTTATTCCCCTCTTAATTTTCTTGACAAATGTGAAATCTGTTTGCAGAGCACAGCTCTCGAGGGAGTTCAACTCCTCAGTCCAATGATGTTTTCTCATTAAATGAGAATCCTTTTGGATTCTATGAGTGACTGCCCCATCATTGATGGGGAGTTACCTTAATTTTGTGGGGCCCCTTGTCCCTTTCTTTTGCACTGCAGTGCAGTACAATTTTTAAGTACCAAAGAGTGTTAGATCCCTGAACATAGCGTCGATAGCTAACCCTTCACCTTTTGTGCAGGGACTATGGCTTTCGATTCCTCCTTCCCTTTCGTACGTTCAGAGAGCGCTTTTGCCGACGCGCACGTGGATCGGGATGTCTTTGTCTTGTTAAGGACCATGACCCAGAGCAAAAATCTCTTCACCTGTGGGGGTCATGGTATAGTTAGATTATCCGGGGTCGGCGCAGTTTTTCTTGTGCAGATCCTTCGGAGCCAATCCCAGCTATTCACTATGCTGATCCGCCTCAAGTGACTTACACCGTAGAAGAGATTAACTGGACCTCGGAAGGTCGTCTTCAACCTTCCATGGCGTCGATACCCGTACAGCCACCGATGGGCTTTGACATTTTGGGGCGACGCATATGTCAAGGCGGTTCGCGTCCTTGGGAGCAAGTTTATATGATAGGATTGACGCCCCGTCATTCGGCCAGCCATCTACAGTGGGCCCGATATATCCTGTCAGCCAAGAAGTCGCTGCTGTTGAAGACCGGGTTTTACCCCGCAATCTACTCATCTCTCTTTTATTACCACGCTCCCCATGTGTGGTGGATCAAGTCTTTTCTGGAACATCCCGACCCACACTTTTCTCTTATCAGATCAGGAAGTTTCAATTTCATTAGAAGAGTTTGCGGAGATCTTCGGCTTACCCGTCAGAGGGGAGCACTATGAGGAAATACTTCCCCCGGATGAGTACATCTTCGCCACTAAGTCAGAGGTAACGGGCCTTACCCCGGAGAACGCCGTTCAACACCAGTTCCCCATCTTGATCAAGGTGTTGAATATGTATGAGAATTTATTCCTGGAGTCTGGTGGGCATGGGGTTAGCTTCGGAGATTTTATCGCCCGCTTTCTTCGTCCGGAAGTTCTGTCTAAGAAGGCCACGAAATTCACTAAACTCGACGACCCGTCCGAGTTTAGTTTAGATAACTTGCCGACGGCAGAAGCGGATCTAAAGAATTTCTTTATTCCGGACACTCCAATTGTCCCCTTCGCGGAGATTGCCGCCCCAGGTGTTGATGAAGAGTCGTTCTTTGTGGGGTTTATTGGCCTGTGGTTGAGTTGGTTCGCGCTTCCAATGCACCCCCGCTATATGAGGCCTTCTGTCTTTTATCCGGCCCATCATATTGTCGCAGGAACATGCGTGGCCGTTGGGATCGCTGACGATACTCAGCCAGGGGTAAAGCCCATGTATCTCCCATTGCATTACTTCACATCATGGATTGAGATGCACGTGTTGGGTGCCTTTGGCGTTCACAAACGACCCCAGTTCTACGAAAGCTACAACTTCCCCCCGGTCATGTACCTAGTTGACGCTTCCGCTCCAGACCCGTCATGGCGAGAGGCTCAGAGATTGCTCCTTCGGCCATGCATGGTTAGGGATAGTATAACCTTTGTCGATAAAGTCTTGACTATCGGCAAAGAATCCACCAAAGTGGTCCAACCGTTGCGCGATACTTTTAAGGATGGGGCTTCTGCATTGAAGGCCCGGGAGGTTATGCACCTGTACTCTATCAAGCCGGGCTTTCTAGTGTTTAGACAGAACGCCTCAGTGATGTTCATGAGGTACAACCCGCACCGCTTCGCTCAACAGCTGGCTTATAATCAAGGTGTTCCTTTCGAAGCATTCTTAGTCGAGCCGGCTGCTACGGAGGAGGGTATTCGCAGTGCGCTGCACCATTTTATCCGATTGAATACGGGGTCCCATTTTCTCGTCAGCGAGCCGAGTTATGTGCCAAAAGCTTCGAACGCTTATGTGGCGTGGTACCAGCATGCGACGGGTGCTGTTATCAGGGACGAAAGGCAGTTGTTACTCGATCATAAGGATATCGTCCCAGCCGGTAATCCAGCGGTCCCTTTGAAGCGACGGACCACCATTTGTCCTTCTTTAAGAGAATTACTACAGCTGTGGTCCCACAAGATTTCCCAGAGAAGCTTCAGCCGGATGATCCCGCAACTGCGGTAGCCGTGGTGTCTTCAGACTCGGGCATCGGTTCAGAGGTCGGAACCCGCCGTCCGAAGACTCCTGTCAAGAGAAAGCTCTTATCGTCAGCCGTTGGTGTCCGTTTGCATAAGAAGAAGAAGTCTCTATTCTCTGCCGACGTCGTATTCGGCCAGGAGCTCCATGCTCCCTATAGTGAGGACTTGTGCGAATATGGCACCAATGAGGGTTTGTTTGATGCGCCTGCAACCGATACTGATCTACAGGCTGCCCTCGCAGCTTCCGAGCGATTGGCTCGCGAGGAAGCGGCGTTGATCTCTATTGCGGAGTCAGGTATACTTCATTTACATTCTTCTGTACCTATCCATTCTCCCCTTATTATGCTTTTATTAATTCGCTCTTCTTCAACATGTATTTCTGCCGAAGAGGCTCTCGCGGCTTCCCTCAGAACGTTCGAGGAGGAAGAGAGGCTCCGCATTTCTTTGGGCCTTGGTATAATTCTTTTTATTACACCTTTACTTTTTTTATTCATGATCTGACCTTTCTCTTCGCCTTATTGCAGGAACTACCACAACCCAAGTTATTTCAAGTGTAGTGACAATCCCAAGCGGCGACGCAGCAAAGCTTCCAGAGCCACCGATCATGGCTGCGACCATCCTAAAGTCACCACAGGAGGCGTTGCTGAAGTAGCCAATGATGGACGCCATAGCGGCTCCGGAGGCAGAGCTTGGTTCGGACGACGATGTTCCCCGGTCGGAAGTTTTAAAGAGGTCGGTTCTCATGGCTCAGGCTGAGAGGAAGTACAGAAAGCACGCGGTGAGGGAACGCAATGTTGTCTTTGCCGCAGGTGCAGGCTCAAGCAATGTTCCTCTCGATGACATTCCTTCGGTGGACGTTTCTTCTGCCCTTTCTACTGCCCATAAATAGGTTGCGCGTATAGCTCGTGAAGAGAATGAACGACTATTTCAAGGTAGAACAACGCACGGTCCTTAATAAAAGCTCCTCAACGACTATCTATTTATTTAACATACGCATTTTTTAAGCAGGGCCGAGTCCTGACGGTGGCATGGCAGGTGAAACGCCGATGATCACAGAGCCCAAAGTGGTCACTCTTTCTCGGGAATCTAGGACTGTCCAGATTGCTGCTCTTTCTCCTTATGGCTCATTGGTATCGACGGGTGTCGCATGCATTACGACGGCCCTTATCGAGTCAAAAGATGAGGCTATGGGTGCGGAATGTACTCCCCGAGGGAGAATGAGGAAGCCGTTACACTTGGTGACGCTTTCGACTCGGTTTCGGTCTCTGTCTTATTAGGTACTCATTGGATTGTTATCTTTGAGTTTTTAATCCCGTTAAGCCCCTCTAATGATATTTCGTTTGTCTTGAGCATAGGCACAGTAAACCCTGAAGCTATGCCGACTGAAGAAGTGTCGTCGGCCGCTACTTTGACGGTCGCGGTTCCTTCGCTTTCTTCTGTGCCTCCTCAAATTTTGGAAGGTATGGGTTTCTTACTCAGTTGCTTTACTGTGGATACAATCCTCTTTGTATTGACTGAATATTGTCGCGACTTTGCAGGAGTACTTTTTGACCATTTATACCAGGTGCTAAACCCGCATTTTTCCTTTCAATCGGAAGTCATTCCACCTTCCGGTATTGGTCAGTATATTCTTCACCTAGTGTTTCTTCTTCTTTTTTTACAAGTAGACTTCTTGTTGCTAAGCCTTCCTTATATTGACCACAGTATCACAGCTCAGAGGAGGAAGCAAAAGAATAGCCACGCCTTCGGCGCTCCCTATTCTGCCACCTTCAACAGCCGGTACGATAAATTCCATCCCTCGGGTGTTTTCTTTGTCTTTCGAGTTGAAATCTGACCATGATTTATTTTGCAGCGATTACACCAGCTTCAGCTCCTTTTGAGTCCCACATTCCTATGCCCACGAGGACCTTCGCTAAACGTCCATCTTCCAAGGGCGCAGTGAATAGTCGGCGTATGTTAAGCCAGTTTATTGAAGATCTCGACGCTGAGGCCCTCACCTTTGGTATGGATTTTGCCGACGAAGTCAATCCAATGCTGGCGATGCTCATGAACTTCCATAATGAAGATCTCGTCGGTTCTTGGGTTGATTATTGCAGGAAGATCGAGACTTGCCTGCATGAGATTGAGCTTAAGCGTCTTTCTCCCAAGGTATTGACTTTGAACTCTCAGCGGGTTGCATGGGTCGAGCAGAGTGTCTCTTTCATTCGCTATTTTAAATAAGAGGTGGCCCTGAGGCGAAAGGAGCATGAGGCGGCTTCCGGCGAATCAGTCCAATTGCGTGCCTAGGTTGAAGCGAATGTTGTGCAACTGAAAGCTATTTTTGAAAACCTCCAACGATGTATTTCTGACAGGCTGGCGCTAAGGCAAAAGCTTGACTTCACCGAGCGGGTCACACAGGATTGCGAAACTGCCAAGCAGGAAATCAATGAGAAGCTTTCATCCTGCTTGCAAAAACGGGCTCAAATCGAAGTGGAGTTGGCCGCCATAGTTGAACGCGAGAAGGAGTTGAGGGAAGCGCGCGAGCGGCTCGTCAGTTTGTTGAAAACGTCTCGTCCTTAATAAGTGTCAGTATACCCCCTTTCTTGTACTGATTGTAAACTTCTGATTCATGAATAACATGTATTCATTTTGATTCCTAAATGAAATGTATCTTGTATTCACTTAAATTCATGAATAAAAGACATATTTTATTTCATACTGGAATTTCTCTTTTCTTCGATGTCTTGATTTAGTGTGAAGTAGTTTATATACTCATTTCGGAGTTTGTAGTTTATTCACTCATCCTGGAGTCTCTAGTTTATGAATTCATTTCGGAGCTTGTAGTTTATTCACTTATTCCGGAGTCTCTAGTTTATGGACTCATTTTGGAGTTTGTTTAGTTTACCTCACTTGGGCTTATAGGCAAATTTGTCCTAACGCATGGATAACCCCTGCTCTTTGCGACAGAGGTCCGTTAGGTTTTCTGGTACTAGGGTTTTTGTCCATTGTACCGTCCCGTTGGCTGATGCATTCCCCAATATTCAGTCTTTATGCTGTTGTTCGAGTAGCCCCGTGACTGTCGTGTCTCTAATCCCTTCGGGGGCTGGACAAGACGTCTTCAAGTAATCTCCTTAGGTCATATTATCGTCGAGAGAGCAAGCGTTAGGAATTTTGCCATGTCGCTTTTTACTTGAGGTCAGGCTCAGTTTGGGAGCCCTGATGAGTCATAACCACTCCGCACTGGTGTGGGATGATCTCCGATAGTCTTTCGGGTTTTATTTGAGTTGTCGTCAAGACCCTGAAGCTAGGAATTTGGCTTTCGCTTCCTTTGTAGACACTGCATCTGCTGTAATGAGACGAATGTCGAAGTGATCTCTAGGTCGTTTTGTGAACCGTCGAGACTTGTAACTAGGGACTTTGCCATGGCTCTATTTTGTTTTGACCCTGGGGTCGCTTGTTGACGTCGCGTTTGCATCCTGCTGGAATGAGAAGAGACGTCGTTGTTGACACTACGTCTGCTATAATGAGACGAATGTCGAGGTAGTCTCTAGGTTTCTTATAAACCGTCGAGGCGTGGAACTAGGGACTTTTCTATGGCTCCGCTTTGTTTCGACCCTGGGATCGTTTGTTGACGTTGCGTCTGCATCCTACTGGAGTGAGAAGAAGCGCTGTTGTTGACACTGTGTCTGCTGTAACGAGACGAATGTCGAGGTGATCTCTACGTTGTTTGTTAACCATAGAGATTTGAAGCTAGGGACTTTGCCATGACTCCGTTTTGTTTTGACCCAGGGTCTTTCATTGACGTTGCGTCTACATCCTGCTGGACTGAGAAGGAACGTTGTTGTTGACACTGTGTCTGCTATAACGAGACGAATGTCGATGTGGTCTCTAGGTTGTTTGTGAACCGTCGAGACTTTGAGCTAGGGATTTTTCCATGGCTCCGTTTTGTTTTGACCCTGGGGTCTTTTGTTGACGTTGCGTCTGCATCCTACTGGACTGAGAAAGAACGTCGTTGTTGACACTGTGCTGGCTGTTATGAGACAAATGTCGAGGTGGTCTCTAGGTTGTTTGTGAACCATCGAGACTTGGAGCTAGGGACTTTTCCATGGCTCCATTTTATTTTGACCATAGGGTCTTTTGTTGACGTTGCGTCTGCATCCTGCTGGAATGAGAAGGAACGCCATTGTTGACACTGTGTCTGCTGTAACGAGACGAATGTCGAGGTGCTCTCTAGGTTGTTTGTGAACCATCGAGATTTGGAGCTAGGGACTTTGCCATGGCTCCGTTTTGTTTTGACCCTAGGGTCTTGTTGACGTTGTGTCTGCATCCTGCTGGAGTGAGAAGGAACACTGTTGTTGACACTGTTTCTGCTGTAACGAGACGAATGTCGAGGTGGTCTCTAGGTTATTTATGAACCGTCGAGACTTGGAGCTAGGGACTTTGTCATGGCTCCATTTTGTTTTGACCCTGGGGTCTTTTGTTGACGTTGCGTCTGCATTCTGCTGGAGTGAGAAGGAACGCCGTTGTTGACACTATGTCTGCTATAATGAGAGGAATGTCGAGGTGTTTTCTAGGTTGTTTATGAACCGTCAAGATTTGGATCTAGGGACTTTTTCATTGCTCCGTTTTGTTTTGACCCTAGGGTTTTTTGTTGACGTTGCGTCTGCATCCTGCTAGAGTGAGAAAGAACGTCGTTGTTGACACTGTGTCTGCTGTAACGAGACGAATGTCGAGGTGCTCTCTAGGTTGTTTGTGAATCGTCGAGATTTGGAGCTAGGGACTTTGCCATGGCTCCGTTTTGTTTTGACCCAGGGGTCACGTTGACGTCGTGTCTGCATCCTGCTGGAGTGATAAGGAACGCCGTTGTTGACACTATATCTGCTGTAACGAAATGAGTGTCGAGGTGGTCTCTACGTTGTTTGTGAACCGTCAAGACTTGACTCTCCTTTTGACGGAGCCTGGTGTGAAAATACGGTTCCCTTTTCGTTTATGTACATGGATTGTATACAAGGGTCGGTGAAGACTCACCTGCAGGGCAAAAGTTTCATCATTCATTTTTTTTCCCGCGATGCTCTATCATTTCAGCTTTTTATATCGCGAAAGTCGCGATTGCCCAATCATTTCGGCTTTTTATCGCGGTGCCCAATCATTTCGGCTATTCTTTTCTTTTTACTCGCTGCTTTTTATTGCGAGTCGCCCAAACATTTCGGCTGTTTTTATATGCATATATTTTTGCTCGCTGATTTTTATTATGAGTTGCCCCATCATTTCGGCTATTTCATATGCATTTTTTGCTCGCTAATTTTTGTTGCGAGTATGGAACTTGAGATCTAATACCCATCTTGGCATCAAAATCGCTAGGACTGGAATATTGCCAGGAGCGAATCATCATTTGCCGTGAAAGGACTTGGAATTTGATACCAATTTAGGCATCAGCATCGCTACAAGTGGGATATTGCCATGAGCGAATTATTATTTGCCTTTGTCGATTTGAACAAAGGTGGCTTAGAAAACAGGGTAAGGATCCTGTCGACTAAGGATTTTTAACTTTATCAGCCGTAAGGGTCTCATAAAGGTATTTCTCCCTACGAGTCGTAAGGATCTCGTAGTTGTATGTTCTCCTTAGAATTCGTGAGGACTTCTAAGTAGTGTTTTCTCTTATAAGTCGTAAGGATTTCATAAGAGTATTTTCTCCTTATAAGTCGAGAGGACTTACAAGTGTCGTTCAATATATGAGGATATTCCTCGTGATTGGTGGAACTTGTTCGGGGAAACGTTTATTTGTGTCCGTGGATTATATACAAGGGTCAATATCGGACCGCCTGTAGAGCAACTTGGGGGATACGATGGCTTAAGAACAGGTCCAGGTCCCTGTAGTTTAAGGCTTTAAATCCTATGAGCCGTGAGGGTCTCATAAGGGGAGTTCTCCTTACGAGTCGGGAGGATCTCGTAAGTGGAAATTTCATGAGATTGTGCCCTTTCGGGTTTTCACAAGCTCGCCGGTAGCCCTGCTGTTTTTACTCACGGCGTCCTTTCGGGTTTTCATCCGTGCCTATTTCGCTTGTGGACGTATCATTATTTTTTCTTTTTTCTTTTTTTAACAACGAGATTGCGCCCTTTCGGGTTTTCACAAGATCACTGGTAGCCCTGCTGTTTTTACTCGCAGCGTCCTTTCGGGTTTTCATCCGTGCCCATTTCGTTTGTGGACATACCTTTTTTTGACTTGGGTTGCAGTCTTTGCCATTGTAGCTTTGATTGCAACATAGATCCCAAGAGAAGATATCGCCGTATTTGGGGAGATGCGCCATGTTTGAGGTGGAGTACTAGTTTAGGGACATTTCGGTCCATTGCCAGTTTAAGGACGTAGTGGTCCACTAACACCATTTTTGAGGTGATATTTTAGTTTAAGGACATTACGGTCTGTTGTTAGTTTAGGGACATCTCGGTCCATTATCACCGTGTTTGAGGCAATGTTTTAGTTTAAGGACATTACGGCTCGTTGTCACCATTTTGGAGGCAACGGTTAGTTTAAAGACATTTCGGTCCATGGCCAGCTTTGAGGCAAAGCTTTAGTTTAAGGACATTACGGTCCGTTGTTAGTTTAAGGACATCTCGTTCTATTATCTCCGTGTTTGAGGCGACGTGTTAGTTTAAGGACATTACGGTCCATTGTTAGTTTAGGGACATCTCGGTCCATGGCCAGCTTTGAGGCGAAGCTTTAGTTTAAAGACATTACGGTCCATTGTTAGTTTAGGAATATCTCGGTCCATTATCACCGTGTTTGAGGCGACGTTTTAGTTTACGGACATTACGGTCCGTTGTCGCCATTTTGGAGGCAACGGTTAGTTTAAGGACATTTCGGTCCGTTGTCACCATGTTTGGGGTGGAAATTTTGTTGGATACTACTTTTAGAGTTTTGACATAGGAAGATAGCGAGCGGACACGAGCGTCGTCATCTATCATTAACCTGAGTCGTGACTTGTCAAGCGTAGTATTTCTTAAGGAATCGGTCGTTTATTGGCCAGAAGGGTCTTTCGCCATGCATATCCATGAGCAAGTACGCCCCACCTTGGTAGACTTTGTCTATGATATACGGGCCCTCGTAGTTTGGCTCGAATTTCCCCCGTTTTGCACGGTTGGGGATCATAGGTCTTTTGACAACTAGCACGAGTTCGCCTTGGCGGAATGTTCTTGGCCTGGTTAGTCTTTCGTATGAGCGCGTCATCCTTTCTTTGTAAGCTTACAGGTTTTGCTGCGCCATGAGACGAGTTTCATAGAGAGCATCGAGCTCCTCAAGCTGAAGATGGGCACTTTCTTCATCCGTCAGCTCGTATCGAACTTCCACTCGTAGAGAAGGTAGCTCTATCTCCAAGAAAACCGCTTCTGTGTCGAATACCAACGTGTATGGCGTTATATTCGTGGCCGTTTTGAACGCGGTTCGATATGCCCATAGAGTTTCATGCAGTCTCTCATGCCAGTCATTTTTATTTATGGACACCGTTTTCTTTATGATCTTCATCAAGGTCTTGTTGAAAGCCTCAGCTAGACCGTTAGCTCGGGGATTATAGACTGAAGAGTATCTCCAGTCTATATTATGCTGCTGTGCGAAGTGGCTGATCTTATGGCTTCTATAGGCTGGCCCATTATCCGAGACGATCCGTCGCGGAGTGCCGAACCGGTAGATGACATGTGTCCTGAAGAAATGGAGGATGTTCTCCGTCTTCACTTCCTTTAGTGGTACTGCCTCTTGCCACTTAGAGAAGTAATCGGTCTTTGCCGGTATGAACCGATGTCCTTTGGATGATGCTGGTTCAATGGGGCCGATTATATCAGTTCCCCACATTTCGAACGGCCAGCTAGCTATCGTTTGGTGTAGCAGATTTGGATGTTGGTGGATGAATTCCCCGTGAATTTGGCACGAGTGACACTGCTTCGCTCTGGTTGGAGTACTTTGTGACTCTTCCTCGCTGCGTTTTCTTCATCCTGACGCCGATACTTGACCTTTTCGTATATGGATGTTTCACGTTCTTGGTCAAGTTTGCTCTTTTGAAAGGCTTCGTTTAGCAGCCTGTCAATTGGATCTTCTGACGGTTTCAGGGATTTTGGCGCCGGTCATGCCCCCAGTTCCTCTGCGTTTCTTTCCGATGCCGAAGGAGTTTCTTCTTCATTTAACGACGAATGAGAAACCATGTGGCAACTTGCTACATAATCCTCGAGTTCTTCTGACGAGTCATTTCCCTTATCATCATCACTATCTCCGTTCTCAAGGATATGGTTGAGAAACTCTTCGAGGGTGACTGGGGTCCGTGCTTTCTGGTTGTACTCTTCCAGCGCATCGATGTACCTTTGCAGGTCTGTGTGCTTGTCGTCATACTCGGTAGACTGCACAGGCTTCTTGGTCTTCTTCTTTTTCTTCGAAGGCTTAGCCTAGAGGTCTTGCCCATCGTTAGCCGTTTTTGGTGTGGGACACGGTTTCAGCATCCCCTCAATAATCTCGGGCTCCAGCAGGCTTTTCCACCTGATATCCGGACATGCTTGAAGATCTTTCAGCATTCTTTTGGTTTTAGCTGAAAGGACAACTTCCCAAGGAGCTTCTTCCACAAACAAGCATGATGCCGCCGGCGTGTCTACTTTTTTAGGAGTGTGACTCTGTGGCGGCTTCACCCTCCAGTTCTCGGACAGCGCAAATTTCCCTTGGCGGTACTGGTCCTCGACCCAATTCTTGAAGACATAGCAATCCTCAATTGGATGGCTCACTATTCTGTGATAGGAGCAGTAGTTGGGATTGTTGACGTCACCGGGCTGCAGTGGACGTCACGGATCGGGTAGTGTGATGAGTTTGTTGCGTACTGCCAGTTCGAACAGTCTCCTCGTTTTATCACGGGGAAACGAGTAAGCACGTCCTAGCTTCTCTTCGAGGGATTGGCACGGGCGCGCGTTGCTTTGGTGAGCAACCGGTTTTAGGTCGCTCGGCTGTTGTTGAGTGTTGGCAATGAAGGCCACTTTCCCTTTACCTTTTGCATTCCGAGGGTCCATTTTTTAAGAAGGGGGCCCGTGGCCCATCTGGTCCATTTGGGCCAGCTTGTCGATCAAAGCCTGGAAGGTGGTCGGCTTAAAGAACGTCATGAACTGGGACACAGTCGCCTGAAGATCGAGAGTCCCTATGAACATGCCTACGGCAGGAGCCTCTTCGATGCATTGTTCGCATTTCGACCATAGGTTCCACCACTGAATTGTGTATTGAACCTAGGTCTCTCCTGGCTTTACCTTGGCATTGATTAATGCCATGATCGGAGTGCGCTAGCTTGCGCTGGCGAATCGCTGTGTGAATAGTAGCTCCATTTCTGTGAAGGTTTTGACGGAGTCATTTAGGAGCTCCGAGTACCATTCAAATGCCGTCTCCGACAAGATGCCAATGAACTGGCGAAGCAGCAATTTATCGTCGCCTCCAGTATTGCCGCACAAACCTCTGAACTGAGCGACGTGTTAATGCGTATTGCCTGTCCCCTTATACACATGGAACTTGGGGATGGTATATCCCGGCGGGTACTTGATTTGATCGTACCAGCCTGGATACGGTCTCCCAGTTCTGACGACTTGGCCAGCCGCTTCACTTGCCTGATGAGCTCGTATTTGTTGAGCTATGTAATCATCAAGGGCGGCTTTGGAGATTGTTTCCTCCATGGCCACCGATAGAGCTGGAAGAGGGTTTGATGTTTCCCCTCTGTCGTCCTCGATAATTATCGGCGGGTCTTCAGCTGGAGGTTCTGGCTAGATTATCAGTCCAACCATGTCTTGGAACAAGAGCGCCATCTGTTTTATATTAGCCGCTTGTTTCGCGGCCTCCTTATCCTTCCTTTCCAGCACCCTTCGCAGGAACTCCGTATCGGTCTCCTGCTCCTGGCGCTGTTCTGATGCTGCTTCTGGGCTTTCTTTTTATCCGGTGAGTGCTGCCATTTTCGTCAGCATCTTCTGGAGCTTTTGTTGTTGCTCATGAGCCTTTTTTAACGACCGAGTTTGCGGCTGATGACCCACGGAAGCACGGCTTTCCTCTTTCCCGGAAGCCATGTAAACCGTGTGTACGACTATACCCCCAGACTTAGGGTGTTTGGGTCCAGCGTCTTTGGAATTTGCCGTAGGCGGTGAGATTTCCTCCAGCCTCGTCCTTTCATGGGAGGTCACAGTTGAAGGAGCCGTTGTAACAGGCGCCTGTGTAGAAGAAGTCCCTCGCTGTATGACAGAGGGATAATCTTCCTCTTGTCGAACCTTCATTTTCTTCAGTTGACGAGAGTAGTTCTTGTTGATCACAGAATCTTGGACTTTCTGCCAGACCCTGTGAATTTGGGAGGAGAGCCGTTGAGGAGACTGCTCCGTCTTTGCCTGTGTCATGTTTTCAGCAGGTGGTGGAGATTTCTTCAACACTGCAGTTGGGGAGTTCTTTCGCACCCTCCTAAGCGGTTCAAAGATGTTCCCAATTGGAACAGCAGCTTCAACTTCCATCATTGGAGCTGGTGGAGTAAGTCCAGAGTGGGAGTTGCCCCCAGCTCTTCTCACTCGGCACCAGTGGCGACGTCGAGCGTGCCTTGCAGACGGGACCACCTTGTTGGGGTAAAAATTTACACCCCCATTGACCGAGTCAAAGTCAAGGTCAACCCCAAGCCAGGTGGGCCCAAGCCCAGGTCAAGCGGGCCCATGCCCAAGTCGAGCCCGCGGCCAGCCTCCTCCATGCTAAAATATAGATCATGTAATAAATAATTTTCATGTAATTTTTTTATACATGAATGTATGCAAAATGGGCATAAAGCCAAATTTTTGTAAGCCCATGGCTTATGTGCAAAAATGAAATGGCACATGAGCCATGGGATAGGCAAAATGCCATTTTGTGAAGCCCAAGGGGCTATATGTAAATATGTAAGCCTATAAAAGGCAACATGATGAATAAAAAAAAAAGAAAGAAATTTTTCTCTCTCCAAAAAAAAAAGTTTCAGATCTGAGATCTTTCTTCCTTCTTCAAGGTTCCAAAACCTTCTTCTTTCTTTTGAATTAAATCAAGAGTTCTACTCTCCTTTTTATAAAATAAATTAGTTTTTCACCACAAAACCCATCAAGGGGAACTCAGATCTTCCATTAGATCTCAAAAAGGAGTGATTTTTAAAATTCCATATCTCTTGATCCTCAAGATCCAGCCAACATGGGAGGAAGAAGAAGAACCCATTTCCCCAACCAAAATATTTTTCTTTTTTCAGGAGTTCAACTCCACTAATTTCTCTTTCGAGAGTTTTTGGGGATAAAAGCCCTCTTTTCCTCCAGCGCGCAGCGCTCGTGCGCAAAGCGTCCACGTGCCGACACGTGGCGCGCGCGCTTGCGCACCAGCGCGATGCGCAAAGCGCCCACGTGCCGACACGTGGCGCGCGCACTTGCGCACCAGCACGCTTGCGCTCCCGCGCGCAGCATTCATGCGCAAAGCGACCACGTGCCGACACGTGGCGCGCGCGCTTGCACACCAGCGCGATGCGCAAAGCGCCCACGTGCCGACACGTGGCACGCGCGCTTGCGCACCAGCACGCTTGCGCTCCAGCGCGCAGCGCTCATGCGCAAAGCGCCCATGTGCCGACACGTGGCGCGCGCGCGCTTGCGATCCAGCGCGCAGCGCTCATGCGCAAAGCGCCCGCGTGCCGACACGTGGCGCGCGCGCTTGCGCGCAGCGCTCATGCGCAAAGCGCCCGCGTGCCGACACGTGGCGCGCGCGCTTGCGCCTGAGCGCACAGCACCTAAGCGCACAGCGCCCAAGGTGCTGCCCCACGCATCCTTTGGATGCCTTTTCCCCTTTATTCATATATATATGTATATATATATATATATATATATATATATATATATTTGTATACAAATGTACACATACACATACTCCGCAACATTCTCCCCCTCCAAAAAAATTTTCGGGCCGGGGCGCTGCCCCGAACCCCGCAAGGGGGCTGCCAGCCCCCTTGACCCCCAGCCCGCTATCCGGGTAGCGGGACCCCCATAAAAACTCTGCGTGGCTCTCGATATATCCAAAACCCCCCTTTCAAAACAGAACACACGTACACTGCACATTGAGTTCGCATGACCATTTTAACCCGTTAATCGGAGGTTCCCTCGCCCCAAAGGCGAGGGGTAATTAACGGCAGCTTAGTCCGCGGCTGCCGGAGATTCGGATCCCCACAATCATTAAACCCCGGCCTACCCTAGGCAGGGGGAATCTGTAGTACGCCTGACAAGCGCGCGCATATTCCCATCTCACTGGGGTGACGAAAAACACCCTACAGATTCTGGCACGCCCGGTGGGACCAATCTCTCCTCCCATATTTTGGGTTAAGCGTTCATGCGAACTCAATCAATATACATACCTGTATCTATACTAAAAATAATGCTTTTTCATGCAGATTTTCAAGCAATCACCTTCCGACGATGTCTTCGATGATGAACTCAGCTCCCGTCTCCTACACGATGAGGATAGACTCTAGGACGGTCCTTCCGGCCAGTCTCGGGCGACAATGGGAGGAGCCGCTGCTACCATTCGGCTCTATTATGTTCATGCCAGTTGGCGCCATCCCAGCTCCTCAAGCCTCGGTGGCAGACAAACCGGTCTCGAAAGGCAGGAGACCAAATGTGGTGATCTCAAGGGCGCCCCAACCCAAACGCAAGTTGGTGTCTGAACGACTTTCCTCGGCCCCAGCTGGGGGCAAGGCCATCAACACCAACGAAGCTACAACGCGTCCCGAGCAAGCTCCAGCGGCGCCCCTGACAAATGCTCGATCGGGTGTCTTCTCTAAGCTCCCCGCTGATCAACTCACAATGGCTTCCCGGGTAGCGGATGCCCGCCAAGCCTTCAAAATCGAGAAGCTGAGGGAGAAAAGGCTCAGATATAGAGCCAACAAAAGGGATAGGGCTCCTGCCAGGCTGAACCTCATGGGGTTCGAAGAACAGGGTTACCCCGCCGAAGATGAGGAAATGGCTGGGTATGTAGTCCACACTGTCTACACGGTAGGCACGCGCAGCAAGAGCAAGGACGAGGCTACCACATCTCAAACCCAATCTGGCTTGAATGTGGTGGCCGCTTCACAAGAACAGCCGCCTCTGCTGGGTGATGAAAACCCTCTTGATGAGGATGATAGGCGGAAAGACCCTTCGGTCCATGAGGAGTCGGGCTCGGAAAGCGAAGAAGAGCCGACTTTCCGCCCCAGGACCGCAGAGCAAGAGCTGCTTCAAGAGCTCCGAAAGCAGCTCAGAAGCAAAGACAAGGAGATGGCCAAGCTTTACTCAAAGATCGACGACTTGACAAATGTCGTCTTACGGCTCACGGCCCAACTTGCCTCTCAGCCGCCCAATCAAGCGGAGGGCTCTGCTCGTGAACCGGGAAGTGGTGTCCCAAAGCAGTCGACGCCTATTCCCTCAAATCCAAAAGTGGGCGAGCTACATGAAAACCAGTCGCATCCTATCTCGGGAAATGTCTTGGCTACCGATGACAGTAGCCCGCTAACTCAAGATCAAATCATGGATTTGGTTGCCAGCAAAGTCAAAACATTGGTGGCCGAAGCCGAAGCGCAAAAAGATATCAGCAGTAGTGGGAGACCATATCCTGCTCAGTATGATCTGGTAAAATTTCCTAGCGGCTATGTCATCCCCAAATTCGGAAGATTTGATGGGACGGGAAATGCGAATCAGCATATCGCCCACTTCAAAGCCTCATGCGGGAATACTGGGGGCAATGATGCGCTTCTCCTCCGCCAGTTCGTTAATAGCTTGACCGATGTTGCTTTCGACTGGTACGCGAGCATACCGGATGGCTCCATCACAACTTTTGTCCAAATGGAGTCTCTGTTTCGGCAGAGGTTCATGAGCGTCAGCGATAAGATTACCATTGCCGAGCTCGTACGGACCAAGCCCAAGAGCGACGAAAGCAGCACGGATTTTATAACCCGATGGCGCAACCTCTCCGTCAAATGTGAACCGCCGATAGAGCAGGACCAATCTGTCAGTCTCCTTGTCGGAAATCTCAATAACTGGATGGCCCCGTTTCTATGTACCGCGGGTCTCAAAACATTCCAAGAGCTGACCAGAAAAGTCCAGATGTTGGAACGCTCAAAGCAGGAGTCCTCCTCTGACTCCCAAAATAACAATAGGTCCTGGAGAAACCGAAAGGACGATAATCGCAAAGGCGGAAACTCCGATGATTCTGAATCTTTCAACACTTCGGCTAACCGAAATAAGCAAGGGATGAGCGGGCCTAGCGCCAACCAGCCTCGGAAGCCAATGTTCGGAGAAGGAGGAGAATCTCCACTGAAAGAGAAGCTGGATAAGGTCTATTCCTTCAGAAGGGACAAAATCCGTAAAATATTCAAAGACGCTCTGAAGAACGGTCTACAACTGCCAGAGTCAAAAAGACCGCAAGACGCGAATAGGACCGACGACCCCAAATACTGCCCCTATCACAGAGTGATAGGTCACGCCATTGAGGACTGCTTCGTCTTCAAAGATTGGGTCGAAAAACAATACAAGGCAGGAGAGATAGAACTGTCCAAAGGCGTGTTAACAAACAGTCAAGCTGCAACCGCCAATTTCATACAAATGGAGACCGAAGTTCTTCGTGAAACCGATTCTCTCAGACATCTGTCTTTCTTTGAAAACAATCGACCACCACGTCATTAAACTGGGAACAGTCGACCTCTAAGTCGTTAAACTGGGGAATGTAAAAAAAATGTGCAAGTAAAAGAAAAATAAAGAAAAGCCGAAATGATGGGGCAACTTGCAATAAAAATCAGCGAGTAAAATAAAGATGAAATAAAGCCGAAATGATGGGGCAACCGCGAATAAAAGCCGAAATGGTAGGGCAATCGCGATCTTCGCGATAAGAAAAGCTGAAATGATAGAGCAATCGCGGTAAAACAAAAAAAAAACAAAAAAAAAAAAAAAACAAAACAAAACAAAACAACGGCGAATGATGAGTCGCTCCTGGTACCATATTCCAGTGCAGCAATGCAGACGCCAACCAAAATCCAGTTTCCCAAAATTCTCCCAGCCCTACGGTTAGTCCCCAAATTGACTACCGTATACAATCCACGGGCTCAAATAATTTTCATCACCTTCATGCCCAACCGTAATCACCAGTTACGCGGCTGGTCTCCGCCTTTGGAATTATGCTCCATTGAGAAGACCCACTCATGTGTCCTCACGATACATGAGGAGAACAAACCATTGTGGGATCCTTACGACTCATAAAGGAAAAACACACTTAGGAGTCCCCACGACTCCTAAGGAGAAAATACACCTGCGAGATCCTTACGACTTGCAGGGAGAAAATGCTTTTATGGGACCCTCACGGCCCATAAAATTGAAAAGCCTTAAGGCGATAGGGATCTAAACCTGTCTCCTAAGCCATCGCTCCCCAATCCCCAAATGGCGAATGATGAGTCGCTCCTGGTACCATATTCCAGTGCAGCGATGCAGACGCCAACCAAATTCCAAATCCCATACCCCAACGGCGAATAATGAGTCGCTCCTGGTACCATATTCCAGTGCAGCGATGCAGACGCCGACAAAGTCCCGAAATTTTTCCGGCCCTACGGTCTGGATCATACATCCTGCAAAACCGTATACAATCCACGGGCGTAAAACAATCCCAATTTCTCCCAAATCCTCTTGGGGCAAATGATGAGTTGCTCCTGGCATTATTCCAGTGCTGCAATGCAGATGCTAAACCAAAACCAATTCTCAAATCCTCTCATGACAAATGATGATTCGCTCCTGGTACCATATTCCAGTGTAGCGATGCTGATGTCAACCCAAATCAAATCAAACCAACAACCTCTACGGCGGAATCATGCTCCGTCCCAGAATTTACCCCGTGTCGAAATCATGCTTCGCCTCGGGATATCTACCTTCCCTGCCGGAATTATGCTCCGCCTCGGAATCAAATCAACCAACCAGCTCTGCGTCAGAACCATACTTCGTCTCAGAGTGTACCCTGCGTCGAAATCATGCTTCGTCTCGATGTATCTGCCTTCCATGTCGAAATTATGCTTCGTCCCGGAATCAAGTCAGCCAACAAGCTCTGCGCCGGAATCATGCTCCATCCCAGAGTATACCCCGTGTCGAAATCAATGCTTCGCCTCGGAATATTTGCCTTCCTTGTCGGAATTATACTTCGCCTAGGAATCTACCTCTGCATCGAAATCATGCTTCGGTCAGAATGTATGCTGCTCATCGGAATGATGCTCCGATCCCTGGAATCATGCTCCGCTCATCGGAATGATGCTCCGATCCTTGGAATTATGCTCCGCAAATTGGAATGATGCTCCGCTCATTGGAATGATGCTCCGATCCCTGGAATCATGCTCCGCTCATCGGAATGATGCTCCGATCCTTGGAATTATGCTCCGCAAATTGGAATGATGCTCCGCTCATTAGAATGATGCTCCGATCCTTGGAATTATGCTCCGCTCTTCGGAAAGATACTCCGAACCCTGAAATCATTCTCCGCTCACCGGAATGATGCTCCGATCCCTGGAATTATGCTCCGCAAATCGGAATGATGCTCCGACCCTGGAATTATGCTCCGCGCTTCGGAATGATGCTCTGACGTTGGAATTATGCTCCGCGAATCGGAATGATGCTGCGATCCTCGGGAATCATGCTCCCCGGGATGATGCTTCGCCTCCGGAATGATGTTCCGCATCGAAGTTCAGCTTCAAGATCCATCAATTTCATGCACACAACTCAAATGTGCGGTGTGCATTTATTGATAGGGGGCACTTTGTTGGGGTAAAAATTTACACCCCCATTGACCGAGTCAAAGTCAAGGTCAACCCCAAGCCAGGTGGGCCCAAGCCCAGGTCAAGCGGGCCCATGCCCAAGTCGAGCCCGCGGCCAGCCTCCTCCATGCTAAAATATAGATCATGTAATAAATAATTTTCATGTAATTTTTTTATACATGAATGTATGCAAAATGGGCATAAAGCCAAATTTTTGTAAGCCCATGGCTTATGTGCAAAGATGAAATGGCACATGAGCCATGGGATAGGCAAAATGCCATTTTGTGAAGCCCAAGGGGCTATATGTAAATATGTAAGCCTATAAAAGGCAACATGATGAATAAAAAAAAAGAAAGAACTTTTTCTCTCTCCAAAAAAAAAGTTTCAGATCTAAGATCTTTCTTCCTTCTTCAAGATTCCAAAACCTTCTTCTTTCTTTTGAATTAAATCAAGAGTTCTACTCTCCTTTTTATAAAATAAATTAGTTTTTCACCACAAAACCCATCAAGGGGAACTCAGATCTTCCATTAGATCTCAAAAATGAGTGATTTTTAAAATTCCATATCTCTTGATCTTCAAGATCCAGCCAACAGAGGAGGAAGAAGAAGAACCCATTTCCCCAACCAAAACATTTTTCTTTTTTCAGGAGTTCAACTCCACTAATTTCTCTTTCGAGAGTTTTTGGGGCTAAAAGCCCTCTTTTCCTCCAGTGCGCAGCGCTCGTGCGCAAAGCGCCCACGTGCCGACACGTGGCGCGCGCGCTTGCGCACCAGCGCGATGCGCAAAGCGCCCACGTGGCGCGCGCACTTGCGCACCAGCACGCTTGCGCTCCCGCGCGCAGCACTCGTGCGCAAAGCGACCACGTGCCGACACGTGGCGCGCGCGCTTGCGCAACAGCGCGATGCGCAAAGCGCCCACGTGCCGACACGTGGCACGCGCACTTGCGCACCAGCACGCTTGCGCTCCAGCGCGCAGCGTTCATACGCAAAGCGCCCATGTGCCGACACGTGGCGCGCGCGCGCTTGCGATCCAGCGCGCAGCGCTCATGCGCAAAGCGCCCGCGTGCCGACATGTGGCGCGCGCGCTTGCGCCTGAGCGCACAGCACCTAAGCGCACAGCGCCCAAGGTGCTGCCCCACGCATCCTTTGGATACCTTTTCCCCTTTATTCATATATATATGTATATATATATATATATTTGTATACAAATGTACACATACACATACTCCGCAACATTCTCCCCCTCCAAAAAAATTTTCGGGCCGGGGCGCTGCCCCTAACCCCGCAAGGGGGCTGCTAGCCCCCTTGACCCCCAGCCCGCTATCCGGGTAGCGGGACCCCCGTAAAAACTCTGCGTGGCTCTTGATATATCCAAAACCCCCCTTTCAAAACAGAACACACGTACACTGCACATTGAGTTCGCATGACCATTTTAACCCGTTAATCGGAGGTTCCCTCGCCCCAAAGGCGAGGGGTAATTAACGGCAGCTTAGTCCGCAGCTGCCGGAGATTCGGATCCCCACAATCATTAAACCCCGGCCTATCCTAGGCAGGGGGAATCTGTAGTACGCCTGACAAGCGCGCGCGTATTCCCATCTCACTGGGGTGACGAAAAACACCCTACACACCTCAGTCGTGGAAGCTGCTCCGTCGTGCCCCCTGCTTTGGTGAAGGGCTGCTGCTGGTGCCAGCCTGTCGAAAACTGACGTCCTTTGAGAGGGAACGACCAATCTTTCAAAGGTCTAGTTCCTTATAGGGGAAGCACTTTTGACGACTTCACCTGCAGCAGGAGTTAGAACGGCCAATATGTTAAAGACCGATCTTTTGGTAGGCGAAGCACCTTTGACAACTTCACCTGCCGGAGGAGTTGGGAGGACTATCCATTTTGGGATAGCCCCTTCAGGTATCATGAGCCTCTTTACGGGCCCACTTGAGCTTCGGCTCAGCCTGTTGAAGACTGAGGTGGCAGACTTGGACGACCTGTTGAGAGGGGCCGTGGTGGTTGCAAGTCGATCGAAAACCGACTTCTTGGGAGCTTCCTGTGGTGGCACTGGGGCGCTGAAGCTCATTAACGGGAGCATGGTCCCGAAGAACAATCCAGTGGTGGCTTGAGTTACTTGCCACACTGGCATTGAAAAGATGGAGGCCGCATTGGGCCCATAAGTCACTCCTCCAGTTGGGGCGGAGCGGCAGTTGCTGTTGCAGGTACACTTGGAAACCATTGATCTTCTTTTCACTGCACAGGAGCAAGACACCAAATCTTAGTATCTCAAATCCCAGGGCAACCACAGTAAACCGCGATTTGTTCGCGAACACGACACATGAAGTGTGGAGTGGAAAGAGGAAAATGTCTCACCGGGTGTGCCAGAATCTGTTCACCGCCGAAAACGAGGACGAACCGCATAGGTCGTCTTGCCTGAATTTGGGGCAGATGCTATTTGGATTTATCCGTCCACCTCCGAAAATGCCAAATTGATTTATGGCACCGTGTATCAGAGGTTTAGACGGATGTGGCCGTTGTAGTAGACTTCGTCAGATTCCCCCTCGTTTGCGAGGGTTTTTTATTGTGGGAACGCTCTTCCCTACAGGCGCAAGCCCCTGCAGTTAATTATGTTATCGCATCGCGATAACCACTTTCTCCTGCTCCAGAAGCTCACTTCGTGTCGTGTGTGTTTCTTTTATTTTTGGTTGCCCGTGGATTGTATACGGAGACTAATTTGTGTCGTCGCCCGTAGGGCGTGGATTAGTCCAAATCCGTATATTTTTAGATTTGGGTTTGGGTTGATTTAAGGATCATTGATCCGTTTTGAGATCAAGATCGACTTAAACGTATGTGAGCATTTGGGGGCTCGGTTGGTTTTTTGTTAAGGATACGTTAGTCTAATTTGAGACTGAGATCTACTTAACAAGGTTTTAGGATCATTTTTGTTTCAGATCCAACAAGGGAGCATTTAGGATCTGTTGTCTTAGTTTAAGGACGTTTCGGTCCTTTATCGCCATTTGGGAGGCGAAGTTGTAGTTTGAGAACGTTTCGGTCTGTAGATCACCATTTTTTAGGTGAGGTTTTAGTTTAAGGATATTACGGTCCGTTGTCGCCATTTTGGAGGCAACGTTTAGTTTGAGGACGTTTCGGTCTGTAGATCACCATTTTTGAGGTGAGGTTTTAGTTTAAGGACGTTACGGTCCGTTGTCGCCATTTTGGAGGCAACGTTTAGTTTGAGGACGTTTCGGTTTATAGATCACCATTTTTGAGGTGAGGTTTTAGTTTAAGGACGTTGCGGTCCGTTGTCGCCATTTTGGAGGCAACGTTTAGTTTGAGGACGTTTCGGTCTGTAGATCACCATTTTTGAGGTGAGGTTTTAGTTTAAGGACGTTACGGTCTGTTGTTAGTTTAGGGACATCTCAGTCCATTGATGATCTCGCGTGCACGTGTATTTGTTACGTGATGGGATGAGCATTGATGATAGGGGATGCATCCAGTTTGGGATGTGGTTTGATCTGGAATGTGCACGTCAATTTGGGAAGTGCACCAAAAAGCAGTTGGCTGTCGGGACCCGCCACCTCTCTGAAGACGTTGAGAAATTACAACGACACGTATCAGAGATGTAGAGAGATGTACCCTTGAACCAGTTCCCGTATTTGAGGGAAAATGGATTAATGGTAAACCCAGAAATCGCCAGTCGTATTTTGAGACTAAGATTTTCTGGGGGAATGTGGAACGAATATCATTTTGGGATATCATCGGTTAGGAGATCGATAGTTGTATTTGGAACTGGGATCAATTTGGGAAACAATGAACCCATGGGCTCGGTTGATCTGGGTTAGAGACCTAGCCAACTTAGGCTTGATCCACTCAGTTTTCTTTTTATTTGAAAAGAAGTGCTAAGCACTTGTTTAGGCCCAGTCCCTTTTTTTGTGCAAAAAAGTGCTGAGCACTTATGTAAGTTCTGACGCTCACACTTTACTATTTTTTGTCTCTATATGAAGTGTTGAGCACTCTTTATGGCACCCACGTGCGAAGCACGTGAGGCGCTAGGCGCTGCCTGGGGAGTGTCAAGCACTTTTATGTTCTGTGGCGCCCATATAAGGGACACATGAGGCGCTGGGCGTCGCTCATTAAGTGCTGAGCACTCCTTTATTTTGTAGCGTCCACATGAGGGGCACGTGGGGCGCTGGGCGCTAGGCGCCGCACACTGAGTGTTAAACACTCCTTATTGAGAGGTGCCCACGTGAAGGGCACGTGAGGCGCTGGGCGGTGATTTTTCCTTGTATATTTTGTTCTCAGGAGTTCAATTTTCTTGTTCTTTTCTGAATCTTTGATCTCCAAGAACAATTTTGTCCTGATGAGAATTAAATTCTCAAATTGTGGGAGACTTGTCTTATGGATCTCAGATCCAGAGAAAGAACTAAGTTCTTCTTTTAAAAGGGTTAAACCCTTCAATAGGTAAACGAGATGGTTTGATCTCTCTTCTTTTTTATTTACCTAGAGCTTTTTCTGAGAAGGGAGATCTTCTTCTTTCTTCCTTTTTGAAGCTTCCTGCTTTGTTTTTTTTTAAGCTTATGGGGGGTTCCTCTCTTTTAGACTTGAAGTCTTGGGTCCTTTATATAGTAGAGGCAAGTCTGTTGATTAGTTGAAGAAATCTCTCATTAAGAGATCCTAATTGATTTGGGGATTTTACCCACCATTGGATCTTTAATCCAAGGGATTCTGTTTTACAGAAGGTATTTTCTTGTTTTTAACGAGATTAGGGAAATATTTTCCCATACAGAATTTATTCTGTAGATTGGTGATCACCATTGGATTTTTAATCAAACGGTACTCTGTTTTACAGAGGGCAATCTTTCTTGTTTAGAAAGATTTGAGGAATATTTCCTCTCAACAGAATTTAATTCTGCATCCTGATGATTTATCATCTCCGTTGGATCTTTGATCCAACGGCTCTGTTTAACAGAGAGTAAAATTTAATTCTACAAGGCGCCGGCGCTTATGTGTTGCGCACGTGGGCGCTTATTAAGGTTTTAATTCTTTCACGTGCTTTGCACATTAGCGCCCACGTGAGGAGCACGTGCAGCGCTAATGACTCTGGCTCTGGCGCCCTCGTGGAAGGCACGTGAGGCACTGCCTCTTGAGTTTTGTGTGCTTTGCACACGGGCACTGCTCATATAAGAGTTTTTAACGCCGGCGCCCTCGTGGAAGGCACGTGAGGTGCTGCCTCTCGAGTTTTGAACAAAACTTTGCTCTTTATTGCTGGGTTCGCTTAGCACCCCCGATGGGTTTCGGCAAGCATCAAGTATCATATTTTAAAATTTAGGGTGTCGAGCGAGCCCGAACCAAGAATCTAACTAGAGAATTAGGGTTTTTATAACATGTAAACAAACTTTACACTAAGTGATATAGGAATACAACCTTTGTAGACCGGTCCTTCACTTCTAAAACTCTGTGTAGTAGTCTCTTTGCTCTAAGTAGTAGTCTCCCGGACTCTCCTTAGGCTCCACTAGGCGAAAGAAACGAGCTTGCTCAAGGATTTTCGAGGCCGAAGATGATCTACTTCGAAGAATCTCTAACTCAAGCTACATCTTCACTAATTGAGAATTAGTGAATGAAACAATCTATACTAAATGGCTAGTTTGGTACTGATTGATGAAGTAGGAATTTTGCTCATTTTAGAATTATTTTTCTCTCTTTCTTTTTCTTCTCACTTGAAAGCTAGAGAGCAATTGAAGGAGATGAAGAAGAAACTCAAGTGACCTCAAGTAATGAACCATGGGTGAGAAAATATCTCATATAACTCATATAGAGACTAAACCATGGCTAAAAATAATGGTTAGGCTAATAAATATCTAGAGTAAAACAAAATTAGTGGATTAAAGTCAATGCTTCTACATACTTCCACAAGCATCTTAGCCATGCTAATTTCCACCTAATTTTGATTTTTCCCTTAATATTTAAACACCCAAATTATCTTAAGTTAGGTATGAGTCTCATACACCCAAGTTCAATGTATCATCTAGTATGACACAAAATAAATACATTAATATATATCACATATATATTTGTACGTATTTTAAGAAAATATTTTCTTAAGTGGACTAATATTAGTTAATGTATATTAATATATCAAATATATAATTATACATTAAAATTTTAAATTAACACTTGATTTAATAATCCGGCTGTATCGCATACAACCGACTAATATCATTTAATAAATTATTGAATCAACACTTGATTCAATAATCCGGTTATATCACATATAACCTATATCGCGAAATTAAAATACGGTATCATATACAAGTATCAATCTCGGTCCCGCACATATCACATATGTGCCCTATTTCGTTTCGCATAAGCTAGGAAAGCTCTGTGTAGGACTCTAAAGACTCGTCAATACGCCGGCAGCAGGTGATGATCATATCAGTCACCCACAAGCCGTCAGCGCTAGCTGGACGTAACGGCTGCCCGGGTATTGAGCGATCAGAAGATCAACAAGCAAGCTTGTTCATACTCCCGTGAATCTAATAAGTAACAGTAGCGTACAGTCCGGTCTATTCGTCTGATATGTCGCATATCGAGTCTGGGGTGGGTAAACGTCAGACCCCAATAGCTTGATAAGTCATGCCGATGTGAGGCGCATAACGGGTCGAGAAACTACTGATAACACTTACCGGTAAATCTCATCATCAACTGGCCAGGGACTTCCTGTTACGGCCAATCGAGCATAGCGCAACATCAACCCCCAATACCGGGAGAGACGAATCCCCTCCTATCACTCATTGCCTCCATGTGACTCGGGACTGTACCCAAAAACCACCGTTTTGGACGGTCTCTTGAACGTGGTAAGGTGGAAATCAAAGCACGGTGGGAATCACGCAAGACTCTATAACGATCTCGGGTCTACAGACTAACATGTACCATTGTCACCAGAGAACTGCTATCTGACGTTAGGTATAATACCATCTAGGAGTTCTCGGTGTGTCCTGTTCAGTGTACCCGGTTTCTACTGAGCACCCGTATACAATCTTTGATGTCATAACACCAATGGATATGGGATCATCCATCACCCATCAAATGGGTCAACAAACGTATACGCTAGTCTACTCTGGAATATCGATGCCCCGTCTCGATACACCCATGACTAGGAACAATTAAATGATGAACTTATGGACTACTCTGGCCCCACTAGTATGATCTGCATCATAATCCTGGTAGTCAAGTATACATGCTAAGAGCTACATGCTAAGAGCTTTACTAACATGTGAGAGTAAAATGGTATCACAATACTAGTTTACATGTTAAAATAAAGAGCAACCAGATAGTATACTATCATGTCAATCAAGAATGTCCTCCCTATATATGTCCAAGCATCCATTATAATATACAATCATGTACAATAATGGTCTATAGGGCATACATACAACTAACATTTATTAGGGAAAATATCGATAATGCAAAACAGACGCTAGGGTTCTAATATAAACAGACACTAAATAATGGGTGTAAAGCAATCATAAGATATGGTAGGAATGCATGAAATAAACGTTCACTAAATTAAGGGCAGCCAGTGTCATGCGGTTTACAAAATTCATAATAAATTATATGCACAGAGTCGTGAACAACGATATAAAGGGCATATGAATTATACTTGATTATCTAAGCAGTAAAATTAGTTTCATATCAATAGGCAATCTGATTTAAGAGTTATGTTCATTTTAAAACAGGGATGTAATGCTGGAATTTCAGTTTCCGAACTGGAAGTCCAAGTTCGAGCGCAATTTTCTATAGATTATGATCAGAAACAAGAAACACTACAGTAGAATAAAATCTATATTTATCAGTTAGATTTCTAATGCAATATACGGATTAGAAATAGAAATCGTAGACAGAGAGTTATGTTCTTTTTAAGGTCAACGTGTATAAACTGTCACTGCAGAAAACAGCCAGACATGTCGATGATCTAAAATACTTTTAAAATAGTAAACAGTACTTAAATTAAATGAAACTATACCATCAGTTAAATAACTTGATTATCTACACAATGATATAGGACTCCGTGTATTTTCAGATTTATACAGGGATTTACAAGCATTTAAAATCAGGTGTCGTCGGAAAATACTGCTCTGGACTGCAGTCCAGAGCCGTACTTTTCTCATTTTTCAGTGTCATGACCAGGCAATATTCAATAAATAATTACATAGGGTTATAGGTTATCTAGTTAGATTCAATACGAGCCCTGAAACGTCACGATTCGATTTATATTCAATTTACTATTAATTTTACAACGTAATATGTACGGTGATTTTCAGATTTAACGTAACCAATCGGGATGTCATTTCATGACGATAACTTCGTTGTTTTGAGTCCCATTTTCTACACAATATTCGTGAATGGTGAATAAAACTATCGGTAAAAGGTTTAAGTGTTTCTAATAGGGTTTTGGTTGCGGCAATCGCATCAAACACTTGGGTGGGTGGGTGGGTGGGTGTGGTCATGATGGATGCTACGCCTTAGCATGGCCACTTAGTAATCATATCAAATCGTATAATGCCTTTACCAACAACATGTTATTAACACCGGCCGTTTATGTGATACTTCACTATTTAACAAGGTATTTTAATATATAAATTATCAACCAACGTGGTTAATTAACTCATTATTGGGCCTTAAACTTGAACTAAATAATTATAATAACTGTAATAAAAACTAATTATTATAATCATTGCATGAGTAAGCAAGTGATGGGAGTTCACTTGCCTGGCGCTGGATCGATGGATCAAGATGGTAACGAATCCGCGCAACGACGATGAACGGCACGACAGTAGCAACAGCAAGACGCCGACAACAACAATGGTTGGGCTCGGCTACACAACTGGGATCTCGGCTAAGGCGAACTTGGGCTCGACGATAGCCGGGGATGCAGCCGGTGGTGCAGCAGTCAAGGGAACGACGGCAGTGAGAGTGTGAGGGAGCTAGTGCTCGTCGAGGAGGATGGTGGCAGGAGTTGAGGGTGTTGGTGGTGATCGGTTGTGAGAGAGAGGAAGAGGAAGAGCTCGGATCGGGTGGTTGATGCAATGAGGGGTTGCCGGCGATGATGGTGGTTTAGGGGGGTCGATTGCAACTGGGGTATCGGGGATAGGAGTCAGAGTGAAAGGAGTATGAGAGAGGGAGAGTTTGAGAGAGAGTATGAGAGATTGAGAGTGAGTTAGAGAGATGGAGATATGGAGAAAGACGTTGAGAGATTGAGGGATACGGCGAGGGGATCTCGTGGTTGTTGGGATCGTGGGCTGGGTCTGGGATTTGAGCGGGTCGTAGGGACAAAGGAGGAGGTTGCGAGGGAGAAGGAAAGGGAGGAGAGAGAAAAGAGAGGGAGAAGGAAATAAGAGAAAGGAAGATGGGTTAGGGCATGGGCTTTAGGCCGGGCACTGTGGGTCTGGGTTAGGGTTAGGGTTTTTATTTAGGTTAGAAAATTTAAAATATAGGAAAAATTATGAAGTAATTTGGGATTTAAACGGAAATTTATTATGATTAAAATTTAAATACAGGAAGTACAATGGAAACTGGGGGATTTACAAGAGTGGTTTGATGAAATTAAGGAGGAAAAGGAAACGATGAAATTAGATGATAATTCTGAAATAAAAGTAGAAGGTGTGGGCACGGTGAAGATGAAGATATTCGATGGGAAGCAGAGAGTTCTTAGAGATCTCAGGTATGTCCAAAACTAAAGAGAAATCTAATTTCGCTTGAGAGATTAGATACGAGAGATTACACAATTAATTCTCAAGGTGGAGTGATATAGGTGTGCTAGAAGAATTGCCTCGTGATAAAAGGAGTCAAAACTTCAGGCGATATATATTAAGTTATGAGGAAGCCTATGCATGGAAGAACAACTTTGGATTAAGGTGAAGGAAACTTGAGTTAAAGTGGAGCTTTGTGCCAAGCTCAGAAGATATCGTGGATGGACGTTGTGAAAAGAAAATAGAAGATGGCTTGTTAAATACAAATTCAGATGGAGATTTGTTGAAATTTGACTTATATTCTCAACCCCGTGTGTATGAGATGGCTAAGGACAATATTGAGCCAGCTCACAAGTCGTTTGGAATTTTGATTTGTTCTCTGTTTGTATGAGCCGGCTCAAACCATCTCGGGCCGAATTCTGGACTGTATTTATGAAGATTGTTTTGGAGATTTATTTGGAAGATATTTGAAGATTTATTTAGAGATTATTTTTTGGAGATTTGATGAGATTTAAATTAGTTAAATTAGGTATTCTAATAGAGATAGGTTTAGGGTTTCTAGACCTATAATATAGATTGATTAGGATATTTTATATAGAGAAGAGTTGAAGAGAAGCTTTTATAGGAAGGGAGATTTTGTAATCCGTATTGAAATTTGAATAAAGAAGAGAAATTTGATGTATTTCTTGCGTTTGATTGTGTCTTTTATTTTATTTTTTTCTTCTCAAAAATTTTGTGTTTATTTTCTGAATTGTTTGAGATCTAAATATCCTAAAAGAAACCTACCGACAGGCCAGTAACTTTACGACCAGCCTCAATCGTTTTACCCGTCTCCAGATCTGAATAAATAATATGAAGGAAATAAATTTCCGGTGCAATTTAACTGACATGCCATGCTGACAAAAGAGTAAGTTAGAATCAAAATTAAAGACAGGAAATGGATTTAGGATGACATGTCAATTCAAAGATTAGGTATGCAGCAGGGAAAACCTTTTTTTCAGCGACCCCACTAATACCAAAAGACTAATAGGGAAAAAGAGATGAAGATGAAGAAAGTCAACATAAAAAATTAATAAAATTTATGAAGAAAGGCTATATATCTCCAATCGTTGAAACTTTCAGCAACAATAAAAAGGTCACTTTTTGATTAAAGAGAAGAAGAATTGTCGACATTGACAAAGCTTAGATTAGTTGCCGAGACTAAGAGACCACCGACAAATTTTTTCCTTTTGATATTTTTTTTATTGAGAAAACTTAGATGGCATACCATGTTAATTAAAAAAATATCCTGAGAGCAAGATGGCACAACAATATCTATTTCCTTACATTTATAACCAATTAGCAGCAATGGCAGAAAACACATATCCAAACATGCCAAGCCCCAACCAAGGTTTCCTGTGGGCTTTCAATACAAATATCAAAGCCCCACATGTCCAATATTGATATAAATAAAGTGGTAAGAATTATTTTTCAGAATGAAAGATCACCTGTTTGATTTCCCAAGAAAGCTGGATCCAATTTTTATTTATTTTTTATAAAAAAGAAACCACCAATATTCCTTCTGTGTTTAGTCTGATCGTGTGGTTGACGTCATAGATTATTCGTTCTCGATGTGCTTTAAGTAAAGTCTAAGCGTATAGTTTATTCAGATGTTTGACGGTTCAAGACATGGCTCCGATCTTGCATGTTTCATGTGCAAGCTTTGAATAACAAAATTATATATGTACACAAACACGTCTCTCTGTTCCGCTTGCACAAAGAATTTTTTTTTTTGAAAAGAACTTTGATTGTCCATTATATATATTCATGTTTTCTATTTCAAAAAGTAATGTTATATGCATGCTTTCTGCTCATGAAATGAGAGGAGCATGCTATAGAAAATCATATCGGTCTAAAAAACCATGGGAACAAATGAATGAGCATATGAGGAGATCAAATGAGCGATCATAGAGACTTTTCTATGGCCCAAACAATCCAAGTAAAACCTTGGGATGACCATGGGCTTTGATGAACTTTTTGTACACTATGTTTGGGGCCTTTGGTTTTAGTGCTTACCTTGGGTTTTAGGTCAGTTAGAAGTTAGAACACAAAAACTGGGCTTTTTGCTTTGTTAAAAAGCAGCATTTTGCTTTGTTAAAAAAATCCTGGGCTTTTTGCTTTCGTTAAAAAAAACCCTAGGCCCAATCAAAATCTCAGGCATACCAGCTGCCTGTAATATCTAAACAGTTGCTTGTATGTCAAGACCCGGAAATGGCGCTTGACCGGCACTTAAATCATATGAAATCTATAGGACCCCACCGCAATCCAAATAAGCCGAAAACCAGAAATCTAAACCTTTTAAAGTAAATAGTGGAGGTGAAATGTTGGGAAATGGTTATCAATGAAATCAAGTCCCTTTTAAAGTATAAGTATTGTTTGTTTAAAAACAAAAGTGGGTTTTTGACTAAGGCTGGAAAAAAAATTCGTCATTTAAAAATTTGGCAGTATCTCCATGGTAAATTTTGATGAAACCAATACATAAATAAATATAATATCAACGTCCCCAATAGAGAGTTATCTCATCGTCTAATCGGCGGAATTACAACCATGCGGTAGTATATGACGCCCAGGGCAAAAAACAACACAAGAACAAGTAAGAAAATACTAAAATATATCATCAACTCAACTATATCCAAACTCGACATCTAAAAGAATAACATACAAGTCTTGTCTCTAAGTCCACAAAAATATACAAGTTTGATCGATAGAGTTTTTAACTAGATCACAAAAGAATATACATTTACAAGTGGTGGTTACGATCAGAAATGTAACTTATCTACCAAAACAATCACCCAAAGAAGAAGAAGCATGTCAGCAAGCCACTACTGATTTGAGCAGTCGGTCATGCAAGAAACTATGGCACAACGGAGGTGAGTTGCCAATTTGAGAGTAAATATCATCAGGTAGAAATCGAATGCATAACGATCTATCTGGGTCATACAGTATAATACTATGTGATAACGAATGTGAATGTGTATATACATAAATATCACGTCAGTATCAATAAATGCGTCGCATCGAATCACGCATAACACACATGATCCTCATGATCAATCAATATATGAAAATATTCCATCTATAACACACACACACATATATATATATCATCCAATGAGTGTCTATCATCGATACTCGAAATCCTCATAAAAACAACTGAGGGTCCAGTATCGACACTCAAAATCCTCATATCTCATGTGCCGTCTCTCGGATCAGCTCTCATATCCATCTGCAACATATAACTCCGGTCGGTATACTCCGGATATCTGCCGAGTTTCCATACTATCACCAGTCGGCCTCGTTTTCACTAGGCTCACCTGCCTTTCTATACAGACTTCTTTCCCCTGGCCACTGTATCGGATCCACCATGTATCCGCAATCGGTTTCTCTCTCTACCTCGATTCGGATAATACTCATATCATCAAAACACAGAAAAATCATGGTGGACACCAAATCATCATATTAAGAGAAAACCGCATTTAAAACATTCACAAGCTTTAAAAAATTATATCCGCGGTTTCTCAAATCTCATAGAAATAGGAATCCCATGAAAACACTATTGTATAAAAATATGGCAATAATAGAACAAATAAAAGTATAGAACAGTGGTGTAATACATGCAGATATGTAATGAACAGTGATCTAAGGTACTGGCAAGAAAATAGTATGATACGAAAAGTTCTATATGTATACGTGGTATGACAATTACCAATGAAATGTGGGTGTAGCATGCGAGTATGTGTAAGTGCAACATGAAATTATCGGTAATGGTACGAGTGTTCTAGCAAACGAAGTTAAGTAGAGCTAATGGTATAAACGCAGTGTATATATAATAAGTAATCAAAGCGCAAACGTATATAGAAATAAGAAAATCGCAACGTGAGTAAGCGTTTAAAATATCTAACTACGTATGAGGCATACAGTTATAGTTTAAAATAGCACAAAACATTATTTTGAAAATAAGAGACTACGATATTTTTGGAATAGATATCATTTGAAAAATAGTAGTACACCCTTAACATTATCATTTTAAAATATGTAACGAATCTTAGTTTTCTAAATAAGTGTGGCTCTAAATATCTTATAAATTTTCGATTTGGGATTTAGCAAGACTCTCCGAGTCAAGTGAATATTGGCCACATCCGGCAATCTATCCTCATAATATCATGTACGGAATCTCCTTCTTATGATATCATCAAATCAATATAGTACAGATCAATAGTCGCATACGCCAACACATATCATATAAAGTACAAACATCTAGTTGCGTACAACAAAAAACCACATACACACACACACACATATATATAGAGAGACCTGTATGTATAAATATATAGCCTAATACCAAGAAACTAGACCCTACATATATAATTATCTACTAAACATATGAATATATGCATCCAGCGTTCTAGCAAACTCTATAGGCTAAGTACATTTCTAATATATATTATATTCTAATTACTGTGGCTGTGGGCGTATTATACGCCGTCCATCCGACTTCCCCCATAGATATAGATCTACTCACCGATACGCGCCTCGCACTAGTCGAAACCGACGAACGTCTTGCCCTTCTCCGTCGTCTCGGAAGTCCCAGCGATTGTACTTACAATCGAAATCGTAACAAAATCGCATAAAAACCCATATCAAAATCGAAACGACGAGCGAAGCGCACATAGATTAGAATGTATAGTCAATGCATGCCAAAACGACAAAATACCCTCGGTGTCGACGTACGAACGTCGAACGACCAAATTATAAGATAGAAGTTTAAAAACCGAGTTTAAAAACCGTAAGACGTCGTTAAAAAGCTAAGTAAAACAACTCCAGATTTTTAGTTAGGGAATCTGGGACAATTTAGCATATAAAAGGGCATATACACTATATAAAACATCTACTGGACAAACCCCAACACCTAATTCAACAAAGGCGCCACCAAAAAAATCATTTGGACCGCAATTTGCGGTCCAACCTGGGAATTAGGGTCACGTGCACTTTATGTGGTCTCCTAGTGGTCTAAATAAATCAAATATATACACAAAATATTTTTCAGAGATCCCAAACTATTTCAGATTTGATTTGAATATTAAAACCTCATAGAAATCCGACATTTGAAAATCTTAACTTATGTTTTTGAAATTATAACACTTTGCAAATCAAGAATTCTTGTATCAAATATCGTCTTCTAATAAAAATAGGTTGTATCATCAAGAAAACTTGCTAAAACCTTACCACTATAAGAAATCATCAACTCTTTTTTTAGTGTTACATCTAGAACCAATAAAACATTATTTTTATGCAATGATACAATTTTCATGACAAGTAAACTCTAAATTTGTAAGAAAAATGATCTTTTACCTTAGAAGATGAAGTTCAAAGAGAAGTCCAAGCTTGTAGGCACTACTTAAAGAGTTGATAAAGGCTTTATCTTGATCAAGTTTGAGCTTTCATAAGATGAAGGGTGAAAGGGGATGTTTGAGTTTGAAGTAGGGATTTAAGGATGAATGAAGGCGAGTGCCTTAGATGTTGAGAGAGTTTGTGAGATAATGAGAAATGAGATTGTGTTAGAGATGAGAGTATGAGAGGTAATAAATAAGGAGAGCATAGGTGTACCCATGCCTCTCTCTCTCCCTCTCTCCCTCGCACATATAATATAACATGTAACCATGCTATCTATTTTAAAATATTTTTGTTTTGAAAATAAATCTCTAATCATTTTAGAATTGTAGCCATGTCCAAAATATTAAATAAGAGTTCTTAATACCTCACTAAGAAAATTTAAGCTTGCCTTAAAATTTAAATAAGCTTTAATTAGAAAAGGAAAATATAAACTTTACCAAATTATGATAACCTAATTTCGATAATTACTATAATATTAACAAAACCCATAATACCATTATTTTAAAACCAATTGAAGAAAACCCCATTAACAAATGTCCTCATAATTATAAATTCATTTTATTTCCAATTATTTTAAAAATGAATGTATATGTAATTATACCAATTTATGAAAACACAAATCCATACTCGGCATTATATCCGTAAAACCCAAAATATTATTATTTAATTTCCAAATTAATATTTACTATTTTCTGAAATATTACATTGTAATATCTAAGCAGCCGCAGTCGCCTAACATATCAAAACAATTGTCTGTAATATCTAAGCAGTTGCATGTAATATTCAAGCGGTTGAAAATATACAAGGACTAAATGAAATGCAACACCGATGTTTTTTACAAAGATTTTGAATAGTAGGTACTTCCCAGCAATTTTGAAAATTACAGAGATATTTAGACAACTCCCAAACGGGCCAGGAGCTTTTTGAAAATTTACTCTAAAATCAAATCTCCAAATCTTCATCATAATTTCGGAGTTAGGTGCAATGGTTGGAAGGCTAGACTTCTAATGAACCAATTGTCAAAGGTTCCCTTCATGAATGATTTTCAATTCACCCTCACAAACATAATTCCTTCGCAATCTCATGAAAATTTGATCATAAATAAAGCCCTTAAGTTTTTTAAACCAAGTAGGAAAAAAATCCAACAAAAGTTCAAATTCCTTAGTCTATATGATACGAAATAACGGGTCCTGCAGTTACCCTATAACTCTAATACTGTAGTTGCCTTTTACATGGGATAATAGGGACATGACCTAATTGCAAAATAACCAGCGACCCCCATTGGTCCATGCGAGAGGCCGCTACAGTTTGGTCATGCAGGATCCCTGCAGGCCCTGTTTTCTCATAGGATATTTGATTCTCTCCAAAATAAATAGTTGGAGACAAGCTTATTTAAATGATGGTAAAGATATAAAACTTGCAAATCTATCAAAACAAATTGAGTGTTTAGCTACAATACACGAATTAATGGATTTTTTTTTTTTATAAAATTGTCAATTCTGATCATTTAAAAACTTCAGAAATTATCTACCCATAAAATTATCCATGTTAAATTGACGTGACCATAGAATTTATACTAAATCTGAAAAGAAAAATTGGAAAAATCAAAAACCAATATAAACGGTCAATGGTTCATGAATCAAATTGTGGAGCCGTCAGAAAACATGTCTAAAAATGGTTATAGCAAGAATAACAACTTCATTAACTCATTCTATGATTAATGTTTGGCAATTTGTAATAGCTAAGAAAATATAGCATATATGAAGATAAAAAGACAAATCGTAAGAAAGATAAATATGAAAGAATCCATCAAAACAGTTCAAATATGCACATGATAAAATCAACAATCAAAGTGAAGCACCATGTTACCCTATAGTTGATGCAATAATAAATCAATTGGACATACCATATGCGATAATTATTTCAACTCAGAAAACAGAAAGGCAAAAAAGCATCTTTTCAGCTCCAGCGGGCCCCAACAGGTTACAAGTAATTAAAAACACGTGTTTATTTATTCAGACAAACTAATTCAAATAAAGAAATAAAACCTTTTTCTTTTCTCAGAACACTCTCTGCTCTCTAGTCCAAAAAAGCAATAAAGGCGATCCCTTTCGATGGCGATCTCAAACCCTCACCTTTTTTCCCAAATTATTGGATGGCTGCAGGCCCCGAGATCTCCGATCGTACGGTCAAGATCGATCGAGGGATCACGGACGGCTAGGATGGCTCCGATTGTGTCGCCGGCGGCGGCGAGGAAGGCGATCGAAGGCGTAAGCGACGAGCTCAACGCGATCGCAATGGCGAGCCTGGACCTGGCGCCAGCTCGCAGGCACGTGCGCGAGGCCTTCGTTGATCTCCAACTCAATCTTGATCACTTCTTGTTCAAGGTGCTTTTTTGATGCGAATATGGATACAGTTTTTTCCCCTTCTCTCTCTCTTTTTCATATTTAAAATCAATCCCCTTCGGCGATCGAACTGAGCTAAGCCCAGTTGGTTGGATACCGATTGTTATCACAAATGAAAATTGCTATCCTTTAAATTATAAATATTTGAAATACGGATATGGATATGAAATTAATGTTTGAAAAAATATATCCGATAAAGTCAAATATTACTATTTTGATATCAAATTCGGATACAGAATGAATATTAGTGTTCTCGTAAACGTATCCGGTGGCTGCTCGTTGATAATAGTCATCGGAAATGAAATTACCATCTGTGTTTGATAGAAAGCGGATACGGAGTCGGCTCGGATTATTCGTATCCTTTTACATCTTACCTAAAAGGTATTTACAAATAAGGAAACTCAATAGCAATAAATGAATGCTCGCCAAACCAAAATTTTCATCACTCTTTCCAAGTGATAGGATTTGTTCAAAATTATCAAAAAAAATTGTTTATTTTGCAACTAACACCGTGCAGGGTAAAAAATATTGAAATATGTTGATATTTAAAAATGTAATATCTTACACCATTAACAAATCGGATATTTTTTTGAAAAAAATATTTCAAAATTCAACGGTTGAAGTTTAACAGTGCTTGTGTTATTGCTTGTTTGCAGAATGCTCCAGTTGGAATACAAATAGAGGAGGTGAGAGAGACGGCTAAACTTTGTTTCAATAATTATAATTCCCTTGCTGTTAAAATAAATCTATTATTTTCGTTTGTTGTAAGAGGTGATGATTGCACGCATTATGTTGTGTTTGTCGAACGTTTTGTATGAATTAATTTGCAGAGATACGAGTCTAATTCGAGTGGATTGGAGATATTCTGGAAGAGTTGGTTGCCAAGTCCCGGCGTGGCCACAAAGGCAGCACTCTTTTTCTGCCATGGCTACGGTGACACTTGCACCTTCTTCTTTGAAGGTTTGCAATTCAACTTGACTAATCCAATCATCATCATCATATAAAGCCTTTTCCCATCTAAATATGGTCGGCTATGAAGCGAAGCTCTAGTGAAGCTCTAACAAAGTTTTACGAGACTTCAACTCGCTCCAAATAAATGTTAAATTCTTGGTACTATGACAAGAAAGGGGTTTGTCATAGTCCTGACCAGGTGGCCTTCTCCAAATTTTCAGTCTACGGAGAAGCCTAAACTAAGAGGAAAATATGATATATTTGCTATGTGGAAGTACGGTCAACTTTAAGGCACAAATATAGCCAAAAACGAAATGGAACATATTCCATATCTCGACTAAACCGATAAATGAATTTTTTTTCTTTGTTCTATAATTGTAATTGCATTTTACGTATGTTTCAGGGGTTGCAAGGAGAATAGCAGCTGCAGGTTATGCTGTGTATGCAATGGACTACCCAGGGTTTGGCCTCACCCAAGGCCTCCATGGATATATCCCCAGTTTTGACAAGATGGTGGACCATGTTATCGAGCAATACGCTCTCATTAGAGGTATACGGTTTAATAATAACCCACACTTGTAGGTGTCATCATCGTCATACATCAGTAACAATTATATATCTAAACCTTTTCCATCATATCGTAAATGTTGTGTTATGAAATTGACCTGTATTCAACAGGATTGTGCGTCAGACACCTGAGCCATAACACTTCAGACGTCTGTAGTGCAAGTTCGAAAATCACATAGAACGGTCAGACGTTTGAAGATATGTTCTTCATATGTCTTGAGAAGAAGTGTTCAGAAATCCAGAGCGTGGACAGACGTCTGAGCACTTGTGCTTCAGACGTTTATCGACGATTTCTGGGGTATTTTGGAAAGTTTGTTGGAGAATTAAATTGAAGATTTGATGAGATCTTAATTGGTATTCTAGTAGAATTAGGTTTAAGGTTATAAGCCTATAAATATAGATTGATTAAGATATTTTGAATAGTAAAAGTAGAGTTGAGGAGAAGTTTTTGTAGGAAGATAGATTTTGTAATTCATATTGAAATTTGAATAAAGAGAAGTTGGAAGTATTTCTTGCGTTTGATTGTGCCTTTTATTTTATTTCTTTCTTCTCAAAAATCCTGTATTTGTTTTCTGAATTATTTAGGACCTAAAAAAACCTAACAATTGGTATTGGAACATTGGTTGAGAGAAGAACGACGAAAATAGAGACAACTCAAATCGCAATAAAGATAGCGTGTTTGAACAGCATAAATTGGTTGATATGAAAGTCGAGAATGGAGAACATGGTGTGTCTTAAAGATTTAGATGCACCTTTTTATCGGATCAGCGCCAAGTTAGAGAAAATGTCTGATGAAAATTGGTTAAGGATGGATCGAAAGGCGACGAGTCTTATTCGTGGATGGATAAAAGATTTGATGTTCCACCATATGTTGTTAGAAAGCACTGCAGAAACTTTATGGAAGAAATTGATAGATCTCTATGAGAGAAAGACGACTACGAACAAGGTTTTTCTAATAAGAAAATTGATGAATTTGAAGTTTTAGGAAGATTTCTCAATAGTGGAGCACTTGAACGAAGTTCAGAATATTGTGAATCAACTTGCAGCCATGAAGATGCCGATTGAAGACGAGATGCAAGCACGTATTGTATTGAATTTCCTTCGAGCAATTGGGAAACTCTGGTAGTTTTTTTTTGAGCAATTCGTCTCTAGACGGAGTTATTTTATTGAGCGCAGTAACAAACTGTCTCCTAAAATTAAGAATTAAAAAGGAAATCATTAAGTAGATCATCAGATTCATCCGCACTTGTTGCAAGAGGGTCCAAAATAGAGGAAGGAAAGTAACGATGGAAGAAATCAGAGGTCGTGGCCTGCAAGAGATGTTTCGAAGATAATATGTTATTACTACAACAAGATAGGTCACTAAATGTCTGATTGCTCTAAGATGAAGGAGAACTTAGATGATCTAATGAGACGTGAGAGGAAGAGAAAACGAATGTGGCCCACGATGTCGAGATAGAATGCGATTTGCTTATGACTAGTGATGTTAAAGTCAAGAAGAAAAATATATGGTATATGGATTCAGGAGCATCCTTTCATGTATGTTCAAATAAGGGTGGTTCGATAAAATCAAGGAGAAAAAGGAGACGGTGACGTTAGCGGATAATTCTGAAGTAGAAGTAAAAGACGTGGGCATCGTGAAGATGAAGATGTTCGATGGGAAGCAGAGAGTTCTTGGTGATGTTAGGTATCTCTCAAAACTGAAGAGGAATTTAATTTCGTTTGGGAGATTGGATATAAGAGATTACACAATTATTGCTCAAGGTTGATTAATGAATTTGTGCCAGAAGAACTGTGTCGTGATGAAAGCAGTCAGAATCTCAAGCGACATATATCAAGTTGTGGGAAAGCATGTGTATGGAAGAACAGATCAAGTTGTGGAAGAACAAATTTGGAGCAAGGTGGAGGAAACTTGAGTCAAGGTGGAGATTTGTGCAAAGCTCAGGAGATATCGTGGATGGATATTGTGAAGAGAAGATAGAAGACGGTTTGTTGAATAAAAGTCAAGATGGAAATTGTTTTGAAATTGACTTGTGTTCAACAGGATTGTGCGTCAGACATCTGAGCCATAGTGTTTCAGACGTCTGAAATGCAAGTTCGAGAATCACAGGGAGCGGTCAGATGTTTGAAGATATGTTCATCAAATGTCTTAAGAAGTGTTCAGAAATCCAAAGCATGGACAAACGTCTGAGCACTTGTGCTTCAGACGTCTGTCGACGATTTTTGGCGTATTTTGGAAAGTTTGTTGGAGAATTTGTTTGAAGATTTGATGAGATCTTAATTGGTATTCTAGTAGGATTATGTTTAGGGTTCTTAGGCCTATAAATATAGATCGATTAGGGTATTTTGAATAGTAGAAGCAGAGTTGAAAAGAAGTTTTTGTAGGAAGAGAGATTTTGAATAAAGAAGAAAAATTGAAAGTATTTCTTGCATTTGTTTGTGCCTTTTATTTTATTTCTTTCTTCTCAAAGATCCTGTGTTTGTTTTCTGAATTGTTTGGGACATCAAAAAACCTAACATGTTGATTCAATTTTAGAATCTTGGAATCTGTTGCCAAGGTAAACCTTGAAATATTGTTTTAAAGAATCTAGTGGCAGACCCAAGGAATCTTGTAAACCCATATTTGGGCCTACATTTTTTTAGTCCTCCTAGCTCTAGTTACAAATCTTTCATTTATTTTTCTTTCTTCATATTTATGAAATCTCATGGATTAGCAGCTTACTAGAAAATTGCAACTATTTCAAAATTTGGATCTCTATTTTAGAATAGGAAGAGAATCGGAGTTTTACAGATGAATATCTTAATTTTATATCTAGCGTTCTCTTATTTTTGCGATATAGACCTAGATGATATTGGAATTTACATTATCTAATACCCTTTCTAAGATGTTGTCATACTTGGTCTTTTATATACTTTATTACAGAGACTGAATATTCTTAATTTCTACGAATTTTGAGAACTTATCTGCATACACAAATTAAGCACCATCGACTAGTTTTCAGTTCTTATCATGCGTTATATCTACTTATTGTATAGTATACACATGCATCACAAATGCAACATACAAGTGTTACTTTAACTATCCAAACTGGAACTGTTGTGATCGAATTTAATATTTCTTCGTCTTATTCTCGTGATTTACTGTAATAAATGAACAATGTATGTTCCCCCTTATTCTCGAATAACAGATGAAATTTTAGATGTTATTCTAGAGTATTAAAATATCTTGGCTCCTACATTGTATAGTAAGTTATGGTTTTATTATATGCAGCAATGAAGCAAGTTAAAGGGCTGTCCCACTTTCTGCTGGGACAATCCATGGGTGGTGCAGTTGCTCTTAAGGTTCACTTAAAGCAACCAAAGGAGTGGGATGGGGTGATTCTTGTTGCACCAATGTGCAAAGTAAGTCCATTGCCACTATTTTCTTAACCTGATTACTCCCTAATGAATTTATGAAGGCATTGCATTTTCCTACTAGCATGCAGTATACTTATACTGAATTCTTGCATCCTCTGCCTTTTGGATTTGCTTCGTTATTTATTTGATTACATATAGGGCATGTAAATGGAGTAAAAATCTTCGTTTCCTAGATTTGGTTAGCAACAATTTGGATAGAAGATGTCAAAAAGAAAAGAAAAACAATTTGGATAGAAATTGAGCTGCAAAAATGCAACAACTTCTTCCAGCATCTGTTGCATCCAAAATGGTTGCAGCAAATTTTACAACCATGCGAAACATGATAAAATCAATTTTTAGGGATGCCAAGGTTATCATCTAACATCTAAGCAAACTTGCAACAGATGTTGCAGTACTCTTAATTTTTGTTCAACGAAAACAAAAGGCATCTTAATTTGGAAAGCAAACTTCAGAAGTAAAAGACTACCAAACAGTGGATATACGACTTTTAATTTGCAATTTCTTGTCACTAACAAACACCCTCATAATGCATCATGTTTTTGTGTACTCATGCTACAGAAGCTACCACCATATTTAGAATTTTAAAGTTATTTCTGAACCCTCGTCATCATTTTGGATCTGATGGAGTCAAGGGATTGAAGGGTGGAATTAGCTACTCATGTTCAAATCCAATTGGTCATGCTGGATAGACTAAATAAAGTACTGCCTTGTAACATCCCAGGTTTCCATACATGATAGTACTTGACTTTCCTTTCTACTTCATTTTAATCTTTAGTGTACATATTGACTAGGACTGAGATTTATTATTATGCTCTATATGCTGCTCCTTCGATGGAGGATCCGTATTGTGCATCGACATCTGAACTTTTGCAAAGGTTTTTTTTTAATTGCGGATTAATTGTGTGCCCAGTGGTATTTGACCGCAGATGCCTCTGATACCATCTTCAAGTCTCAAACTCCAAAATTAGGGTACTAACTTGAGAGTTATACTTTTATGCTCTAACAGTGGTCAAACAAGTTACATCCCTATCTTAGTATCAATGCTCTATGCGTTTTTACGAATATTCAAGTATTAGTTGAGATATTGCTTTATTATCCTTTTGCATATTCATGGCATTCAATTAATACTCATGACTATAGGCTTTCCTTCTTTGAATAGACTATTACTGGTGCAGTGAAATAAGATGCTGATGTTTCTGAACTAATAAGATTGCAGCCGAAGTGACACCTCCTGGACCTGTCCTAAGTTTGTTGACACTCATGTCATATGTTATACCTGAAGCAAAGTTGTTTCCTCAGAAAGATTTAGGTGATCTAGCACTCAGAGATCCCTTGAAAAGAAAAATGGTTAGTTTTCTTCTTCTTTCTGGTCTTTTACTCATACCGGATCATATCATTACTTCTGCAAATTTGACATTTTGACATTACCATCATAGGCAATTCTTGACAGTGATCCATAACCTTCCCTTTTATCCAATTAATAGCTATGTAAGCTGATAGGAAACACATACATGTAATAAATAACAAAATCTCTTATAAGTTATAACAAATAGAATCGATGTGATTTCCCCCAAAAACTAATGATAATGTATACACTACAATATCTAGTAACGGAGATTCAAAAGTAGTGGTAGTTGGTAGGACAACACAAAATTAGCTCCAACATATATATCAGGACACATCTATCTATAGTACATTAGAGTGTAGAAATGAAGCATGATATTGTTTGCCTTTTTATATCTTATGATAGGCTCACCTGTGATAAAAAAAAAGCCAACATACGTGTCCCTCAAAATCATGCTCAAGGAAAGGGAAGAACAGTCTTCCCTATTAAGGGCGTGTCTTCCCTATCAAGTGCGCAGTCCTTACTTAGTTTATGCACATAGAGACAAATAGGAACCATAAAAACCTCCATAGATCACATTAGGATAGAAAGTACGAGGTTACATGCGATTAAACCAATTACGACATCTATGGTCACTCACAGCATATTCGTCAGCTGAGAAGCTGGGTCTCACATAAACATCAAAATCATCAGCCATGGACACATATGCGGCCATTTTACAGACAAGTACAAAACGAGGCCACAAAAGAGGCAATCAAAAATCACTATGAGCATAAAATAATATTCTTCGGCCGTGAGGCTGAATTAATCTCCAATATAGACGTTAAGGGCATAAAATAGTGGCCAACATGGTGTTAGCCAAATCACCAAATCTAGACCTTTCCTAATCACCAGTGCAGGGATTCACATTCTACGCATGCAAGGCTCAAGTAGACCCCCGATTTGGTGGACTAGGTTGATACCAAAGACGGTTGGTGATGATGAGAAGTCATCTGTCGGCGAGGGATTCACACTCTACTCCTACAGGAACCACCGACGGCACCGGACGCCATTAGCATACCTCATCCATAGACCCCGATCATCCTATCTCGCGACATAAAGACGCAGGGATTCACACTGTACGCTAATATGCCGAAACGACAAAGGATATGCCCTCGCCCGAAAAAGATCAATGCAGAACTCTTCTTGGACTATGCCATCGCCTTTGTCGTGGATAGAGATTGGGTAGTTTGTCAGCAAATGGCGGGAGACTACTTGTCGGCAAGAGATTCACACTCTACTCCGGCAAGTCGACCCCGGGGTTATCTAATCGGGTGAGGGATTCACACTCTCCTTTATCTAATCGGCGAGGGATTCCCGTTCTACTCGATGACAAGCTCCTAGGTTACCACTATATTAAAGGTTTATTTCATGAAACCCGCCCTATAATTTACCCATTATCTTAAAAAGCTACTTGAACTTTTTTCCATTACATGATAGCGCCATGTTGCGCCATTCCGTTATTAAATACCCCTTGCCTTTAACCCCTTGAGAAAATGGCCAACTATCCCTCTCTAAACAACCAAAAATAATTCTTTTTATTCTCAAACACAAATCAACCCCAGTTCACATCTAGGCACCCAAAATTCAAACCAAGAAGATCGAGAAAGCGATTAGGGGAAAAAAGAAAAGGAGAAATCTAATAGCCAGAGATTGATGTTTTGGTTTTAAATTAGGATGAAAGGGTAAAAATGGAATTAAATTAGAACAAAATAGGTCTCGTTCACGGTACATGACCTATTACCCCTTCTCTTCTCCATATTTAACGAATCAAACTACTGTAGTTAGACGTGACCTGGAATAAAATTACAGGGTATTATTACATAATGGAAAAGGCACAAGTAGGTTTTTGAGAAAATGGGTAAACTACAACGGTGCATGAAATAAGCCTATAATAAAAGAGACATGAAATAGAGATTAAATTGATTGATTGATTGATTGAAGGGGGCTTTCTTCACTGCATCTACACTGATATTTTATACAAGCTCATGTGGTTCAGAGTAGTATGGTCACTAGGATTTGGATGGGCCATTATGCTTGGACGTACTCATGGAGTTAGTTATGGTGGAAGTTATGCCCATCATATTCTGTACGTAGTTTTGCACGTTCTCCGTTCTCAATGCTGATTAATTAGCATACAACCAAATTTCGCTTGCTCGTCTAAATTTCGTTGGCTATTCACGGCCGCGTAAATTGATGGCTGAGATGTCCTCTGCTACATGCATGCTTCACTTGAGTAATTCTTGGCATAACCCCTCTCAGTTACTTTATTATTGTGAAAAGTATCTACAGCTAGTTGATGTGCCAAACCAAGAATACAAACAACTCCTGTTGGTATTTAGATGTTAAGAACCAAGTCTCATTTGAGACTAATTAATGGGGTCATCCCTTGCAACCTTGACTTCGATTTGTATTGAGCTCTTGGGTCTGTTTAGCACTAAGCTAGATATCACATTGTTAGCCGAGAGAGATGTTAAATTTAAGTGCGAACAGATTTATAGGAATGATGATTTTACTTATCTAGAAATCAATTCAAATATTTATCATTTGGTGATATGTTATTTTTCAATGTTTAGGCTGAATTCAATGTGATCTCATACTCCGACCAAATGCGTTTGAAGACAGCAGTCGAGCTCATAAAGGCTACACATGATATTGAATCACAACTGGAGAAGGTTAGCTATCGTCCATGAAACTAATATTGTGTATTGCTTTTTCTTTCCTTTAATATAAATACAAAAAAATGCTCATTCTGACCAGACACAACAATGGATCTTGATTCCAAGATTGTGAAGAATTTAAAGAAAATGGGCATCAATCTACAGGAAGAATATGAAGGTGTCCTTGCCACTTAGATAGATAATGCTGAAAGACTTGGAGCTCAATAATGGTCAATGACACGTCTCGTCTTTATTTTAGTTGTATGTTGTTATACAAATTGATAATGTCAGCCAATCAAATTGGTAATTAACATTTAGCGAATCAAATTGGTGGAACTGATCATATGTAACATATACTCAAAAAGGAAAATGTAGAAAAGATTTTGCATGTGGCAAATGTTGCATTTTCTTTTGCACCAAACTTAACGGCCCTTGAATTTGAAAATAACTGTTACATTCAATTTTTTCAGCTACAATCAATTTCCCTGATAAATATTATATTCAAGTACATAATATGATATTTTTTAAGCTTTGGCTCTTTTCAGGTATGTTCTCCCTTGTTGATTCTTCATGGAGCTGCAGACAAGGTGACAGACCCAAAAGTGAGTAAATTTTTGTACGACAAAGCGTCCACCGAAGATAAAACTCTCAAGCTCTATGAAGAAAGCTATCACGCAATTCTTGAGGGAGAACCTGACGATAGGATTGCGAGCGTAATCAATGATATAATAGCTTGGTTAGACTCTCGTTCCTCGTCGAAGTAACTCTTGGTCGAAGAAACTCTTGATTCAATGCTGTTTTGTTTGCATCAATTGAAAATGCATTATTTGTTGTTGTTTATTTGGTTGATTAAAACTTCAGAATATTCAAACCAACAATGTATTGAGCTGGGTTGAAACAAAACACACGTAAAAATGTGCCTTGTACTTCAATTTTGCAATGAGAGTTAATTGAGTACTAATGTTGTATCTCTCGATAAAAGCTTCAATTTCATTTTCAAAAGTTGCAATGTTTGTTGCAATTAATTTAGCTGAATCAAATTACTTATGGTTTCTAATTTCCTTATCACTTTCCAAACATTTAAAAACCGCGGAAATAAAAAATCAAGCTTCAAAAATTGTTATTGCAAATATATGGTGATTATGAGTGATAATATTCAATTGAGCTGCATTTTCTTTCTTATCAATCAACAATAGCTTTCAATTTTTAATCAAAAAATTTCGATAAATTAAATGAAAATTTTGATTTCACATCATATACACTTGATTCTCTTTCTTATGCCTGATTATGAAATGAATGCGGAACTGTACCAGTAATGAACTGGTAGCTTGGAGCTCAGTTTAGACTCCAATGTCGACATTTTTTGCGACAAAATCTCTGATAATTATAGGGTATAAATTATAATTAAAAAGAAGAAAGTTTTACAGCGAACTCTTTTTTTCACTGTGTTGGTCAAGCCAATCGATGATGTCACCAAAATTTTTAAGAATATTCTTGTCAGAGTCTCCTGCAAGCAGAGAATGGCATCCGTCTTTGTAAAGACAAAGCTTCTTGTCCGAGCTGCTCGCTTTCTCATACAAAGCTTTGCTCGCTGAAGGATTGGTCACAATATCGGCTTCCCCATGTAAGGTTAATAGCGGCAAAGAAACCTAAAGTAGAAACACAACAGATGATGAATAAGAAACCTATAGTAATTACGAGTTATATTGAAGGATCAAGAAATGAGAAAAAATAAAAGGGAAGAGTAAGCAGCATCTACTTCGTTTAGCCCGGTTCCAATTTCTTGCGTAGTTCTCAGCACTTTTTTCTCATGACCACTTTTTTCTTTCTCTTTCTTTCCTTTTTTATATAATTTTTGGCCATACTTAAAAAGAAAATTAAAACTTTTTGAATGACATCGTAACGAGTTTAGATGATAAATAAATACCTATTATTTTGGAAAAGTGATCGATTACATCATTAACAAGAGTATCAAAGCTAGCTATGTAAACCATGAAGTCCTTCTGAAAGCCCAAATCCAGGATAGTCCACCGCAAACACAGCATATCCACACGATACCAACTTCTTTGCAATACCTATGCACAATAACATATATAGCATTTTAAATATTTTAATAACTTGTCAGATCATATTTATACATTTTATCCAATCTCAAGATCATTAAGCAATCGCAAGTGTGATTACCTTCAAAGAAAAATGAACAAGTATCGCCATATCCATGACAGAAGCAAACTATTTGTTTTGCAGTGGATACGAGCGTTCCCAAAACTGTATTTGTTTTGTAGTGGCAAATACAAATATAGTTCGATAATAAAAAGTAATATCCATAGTCGACAATATTAGATACAGAGAGGAAATAGATATTAAAAAGACGAATATGAATACGGATCGAATTTGACCGGACGGATATAAAACGGCATTCGAGATAAAACAAATATGGCTGCGAAGCAGCAATGTGTATATAAATAATGTAATCGATACATTTCCAAAATGAAATCGAATGCTTATTTAATCTGTACTTAAAATATTTTAATAAAGATAAATATGGACTTTAATTCTATCTATGGTATTCAACAAAGAAAAAATTCTGCAGATAACTATGGCCCCCATCTCATAAATAGAGGAGAAAATAAAAAGGATTTGGTTGACAAAATTTATTTATAAAAAATACTTATGAATATCAAACTCAAAATTTTGGTGGTCTATTTCCTATTCATCTCAAGCATATAAAAATAAATGGTGCGTGTTCCCAACCTAAATGCAACAAAAAATAATTGATAAATCAAACAAAATATGATTTGGTATACGTGATGAAATAAACAGGTCATCAAAAGATTTTATGTTAACAACCGAGCATCCTGGCTAACTCAGGATCCCAGATACACTCCCACACACGCTGAGGATCAAACCCGGGAGTGCACATTTAATTTAAGAAATAAAGGTGGAAGGGGAAAATACCCTGTGCGTATGGGGCTCGAACACGAGATCTCCCATCCCGCACACCCATGCCACAACCAACTGACCCATGAGTTATGGGCTACGCCTGTCAGAAAATAGAAAGAAATATATATATGCACATTTGACGGCTGAGCACATATAGCTGGCACAGAAAAAAATTTCCTCACTCAAAAATCAAATCCTGCCATTTAGAAATTTACAAAAAATGCAAACCTTCAAAAGGCAAATGATCGAGACCGAATTGCAAATCTTTAAAGGCCTCGCGAAGCTTCCGACGCTCCACCACGTCATTCATCTGTGCCTCTGCGAACATCCTTGTAATACCCCAGGAATTATCCGGTATACCCATTTATACTAGATAAGCATGGGGACCCACTATAAAACAATGGGGAATTTTCGGAATACATTCCGAAAGAGAACAGATCTATACTATAAATGGAATGATACCACTCTTCAATACAGAGGCGTCTTTTAAGTGAACCGGCACTACAGGAGCTTGAGAACTCCGTAGTTGAGTGTGCTTGAGCCAGGGAAGTTCTGGGATGGGTGACCTCTTGGGAAATCGCCCCTGGTCGGGTCCAGTTCATCCCGAAGGAAAAAACCGTGCGGTTTCGGCCAGAGCGGACAATACTCTCTGTGTATTGGGGATGGGTCGTGACAGAATGGTATCAGAGCTGGTTCCTCAATAGTTGGTTGAATACATTCCGAAAGAGGACATATATGTACTATAAATGGAATGATACAACTCTTCACAATACATAGGTGCCTTTTAAGTGAACCAGCACTACAGGAGCTTAAGAACTCCGTAGTTAAGCGTGCTTGAGCCAGGGAAGTTCTGGGATGGGTGACCTCCTGGGAAGTGGCCCCTGGTCGGGTCCAGTTCGCCCCGAAGGACAAAACCGTGCGGTTTCGGCCAGAGCGGACAATACGTGCGGTTTCGGCCAGAGCGGACAATACTCTCTCTGTGTATTGGGGGTGGGTCGTGACAGAATGGTATCAGAGCTGGTTCCTCAATAGTTGGTCGAATACATTCCGAAAGAGGACAGATATGTACTATAAATGGAATGATACAACTCTTCACAATACAGAGACGCCTTTTAAGTTAAAAAATAGGACCCCAGGGGCAAGGGAACACGGGCCCGAAACGCTCGCTAATAATCAGTAATATCATCCATATGACTCCCAGAATCGTTGTATATGCCGGTAGTGGGACTCCCGAGATTCCGTTGAACTCACACTCAAACTACCCTACACACCGTGGTCTACATCAAACCCCGACCATAAACTCAAATACAGAGGCGTCTTTTAAGTGAACCGGCACTACAAGCGTGCTTGAGCCAGGGAAGTTCTGGGATGGGTGACCTTCTGGGAACTGGCCCCTGGTCCAGTTCGCCCCGAAGGACAAAACTGTGCGGTTTCAGCCAGAGCGGATAATACTCTCTGTATTGGGGGTGGGTCGTGACAGACAAAAAGGGGATGAAATAATCGGTACAGATAAACAGTAAAGTGTGAGAGTCAACCACGCAGGAGTATTCCCAACCCAAGGGTAGGGCCCCACGGGCAAGGGAACACGGGCCCGAAACGCTCGCTAATAATCAGTAATATCACCCATATGACTCCCAGAATCATTGTATATGCCGGCAGTGAGACTCCCGAGATTCCGTTGAACTCACACTCAAACTACCCCACACACCGTGGTCTACATCAAACCCCGACCATAAACTCAAATACAGAGGCGTCTTTTAAGTGAACCGGCACTACAGGAGGATAAGAACTCTGTAGTTAAGCGTGCTTGAGCCAGGGAAGTTCTGGGATGGGTGACCTTCTGGGAAGTGTCCCCTGGTCCAGTTCGCCCCGAAGGACAAAACCGTGCGGTTTCGGCCAGAGCGGACAATACTGTATTGGGGGTGGGTCGTGACAGACAAAACCATGTCACGCCCCGCTTCCCAAAATACGGAATACGAGGGGATGAAATAATCAGTACAGATAAACAGTAAAGCAGGTATATCAAATCAGTAAGCAATGCATGTCAATGTCACCTAACCCTATCAGTCTCTAAGTCTCACTGTCCAGGTCGCTAAAGCTATCGTCAGTCCAAGTGTGAGAGTCAACCACGCAGGAGTATCCTCAACCCAAGGATAGGGGCCTAGGGGCAAAGGGAACACGGGCCCGAAACGCTCGCTAATAATCAGTAATATCACCCATATGACTCCCAGAATCGCTGTATATGCCGGCAATGGGACTCCCGAGATTCCGTTGAACTTACACTCAAATTACCCCACACCCCGTGGACCATAAACCCAAATACTAGTCGGTCCATGACAAGTCTACACGAGAAGTGGCCCCTGGTCGGGTCCAGTTCGCCCCGAAGGACAAAATCGTGCTGTTTCGGCCAGAGCGGACAATACTCTCTGTATTGGGGGTGGGTCATGACAGACAAAACCATGTCACGCCTTGCTTCCCAAAATACGGAATATGAGGGGTTGAAATAATCGGTACAGATAAACAGTAAAGCAAGTATATCAAATCAGTAAGCAATGCATGTCAATGTCACCTAACCCTATCAGTCTCTAAGTCCCACTGTCCAGGTCGCTAAAGCTATCGTCAGTCCAAGTGTGAGAGTCAACCACGCAGGAGTATTCCCAACCCAAGGGTAGGTGCCCAGGGGCAAGGGAACACGGGCCCGAAACGCTCGCTAATAATCAGTAATATCACCCATATGACTCCCAGAATCGCTGTATATGCGGGCAGTGGGACTCCTGAGATTCCGTTGAACTCACACTCAAACTACCCCATACCCCGTGGACCATAAACCCAAATACTAGTCGGTCCATGACAAGTTTACGCGAGAACTGGAGACAAGATCTCCATCAAGTATGTCTCAACTGGTACCCAAGATAAATGGACAGTGTTTGATGCCTTACCTATGACACTAATATAAGTGCTCCATAACCGTCCCATTTCAGTTATAGTTACACTTACATATTGTAACGTTTTAAAAATAAATAAATAAATAATTAGATAAATAAAATCCTTTAGGTGAATTTTCTGATAATCGGTAAAATAAACCGTATTTTCCGTAAAACTCAACTATAACTATTTTTCAATATAGATTTAAATACGCCTATTTTAACTATGTAATTACTTGTATTTGGTATTTATTTAGTCACTTATAAATTATTAGTTTACATAAGTATTTTTCCTTAAGTAATTATTTTTAATATTAACACACGCTTTTAATTATACATTAAATGGGTGCAAATTATAAATTGGAGTGGGTTAATTTTATAAAAGTGAACCATGACATATTATAATAAGTTTTGTAGCATGCTCTTCTCTTCTTGGATGTCTTCAAAATTCTAGACTTTTCTAGGATGGTTTAGAAAAGAAAACTAATTAAATAAAGAAATTATGGAAAAGACTTAATGAGATGATTAATTGGAGAAGTTTCTTCACATTTCCACACACACTTCACACTCTCTCCACTCCTCTCCCAAACCTGGCCGAAATGGGCAGCCCCCCCAATTCCCATTTCTCCATTTCATTTTCCCTTCAAAAACCTCCAAAAATTCATGAAAAATCCAAAATAAAATACCACAAATTCCTAATTTAAATCCTACCCATTATTCTTTGGCCTATCTAGCATGGATCTTGGAGCAATGTTAGCACTTTGGAGGCTATGATTTTCATGTTTGATCTCATGTTAGTAAGGTATAAATTCTAACCTGCTGGCTTGTAAGTCGATGTCACGCACCCCACGTGTCCGCGGGGAGGCGGAATTAGCAAAAAATAATTTTTACGAGCTTCGCAACATCGACTCAAACCAAGGATCGAACACAAACCGTAGCTAGCAAACTACTTGAGGTTTAACTACTCGGATTTGAAGTTATATCTCACGTTACAAGTCCTTCGGGTCTTCATCGCTGTACTCCACATCTCGTAGGCTCTATGGAACATGGGTATCTCAACGGCCTCCTCGAGTCAAAGATGATCCATCCGAGAGTCTATAGTCTGAGCTCCAATCTCAAATCTGAGATAACTACGGCTTCTAGCTTGCTAGCCTAGAAGTCCTAGAGGGTGTAGAGTATTTAGATGGATTAATTAGTCACTTAAACCCTAAGATTCTCAACCCATGAGAGCTTTTAGGGTTTGAGGAAGAAGATGAAGACTTGAGGAGAGAGAAGTGTTTTGTAATGAATAATGAATAATTCTCATTAGAATAATATGAAGCATAATAATATCTCTCTTAATAATATCAAGATAATATCTAGCATGCTTCATTTAATTCTAAGTGTGAATCACCTCATGAGTCATTAAGCATTTAATGTAAACATACACCTCATCCTCCACCTCATTTAGTTTAAATCCTAAAAGAAAATAAACACATGAGTCACCATCTTCTAGAAGCTTCCCGATAAATTACGAGACCGCCCCTCCCACCCATATTTCCGAAAAACACGGATAATCTTTGACTGAATAAATCCATCTGTATAATACTAGAATCTGGCTTAAACCAAAGCCCGCTAGTATTATCTGCCCGATCATAGTACGTGCATAAATGTATGTAAGTGATCGCGGCCCTGCCGTAAAACCATACGGCCTCTACACATTTTGCCCGGTGCAGGGAAACTCTCTGTGTGGGACTCTAAAGACTCGACACTACGCTGGCAGTGGGTTTAACAGGCCATAAACGGTACTAGCTGTACGTAACGGTCCCCAGGTAGATGTCGATAAGAAGGACGATGAGGAAACCCATCCGGACTCCTACTGAGCCTATTGTGACAATCTCCGTACAGTCCGGTCTGTTCGTCTAGGACTATCGCATATCGGGCCTAGGGAGCGGTAAACGTCAGACCCCTAATAGCGGTATAAGTCGTGTCAGAGTGTAGCCCATTACACCTTAAGAAACTACTGGAACCTACCAGTAAATTTTGCTTGCCCTGGCCAGGGACTTTGCGTAATGGCTCTCCATACACAGCGTGATATCAACCCCCAATACCGGGAGAGAAGAATCCTGTCTAACCGCCACTGCCTCTAAGTGCTTCGGGACTGCACCAAACTACTACGTGTTTGCACGACTCCTTTGAGCCGTGGTAGGGTAGTAATCTAAGAATAATGGGAACACACCCGAGGCGAAGTAGCAGTGTTAAGTCGACGGACTAAGCTGTACTTATGTTACCTGGGAACTGCTATCTGACGATGGGTATAATACCAACCTGCAGTTCCATGCGAGCCCTGTCCGGTGTACCCGTAACCTAACGAGCACCTGCATACTATCTCTAGTACGACGTACTGATGGCTGTGGGACAGACCATCTCCCCATGCTGGGATGAGAAGCGTATACACCAGTCTACTCCGGAGTATCGATGCCCCGTCTCAATAATCCTACAACCAGGGACCTGTATAGGATGTGCTTATAGACTACCCAGCCCCCCACTAGTGTGAGTGCCATCACAACGCTGGTAATCAAGCAAAGATCCTAAGGGCTCTACTAATATGTATAAGCGATATGTTAAAAGAAACACATGCGCATATTAAAGTAGCATACTACCATTTTTAGCTAGACTGTTAATACAACTGTGAATATCCCAAGCTTCCATTAAGTAATATACAAACTAGTATGATACAGTAATGGCCTCTAGGGCATAAACACTAACAATCTCCCACTTGCACTAGGGCCATGTACTGGCATATCGCAAACCTATCATCTCGAACTGCGTCTGAGGAATGGCCTTAGTGAATGGATCAGCAGTGTTATTCTTCGTATCTACTCTCTTCACCTCGATCTCCCGGCGATCTACGATCTCCCTGATCAGGTGATACTGCCTTAAGATGTGTCTGGACTTCTGATGGGACCTGGGTTCCTTCGCTAAAGCTATAGTGCCGTTGTTGTCGCAATACAGAGGTATTGGATCAACACTAGTAGTAACCACCTGAAGTTCTGTGAGGAACTTTTTTTTATCCAGACAGCTTCTTTTGCGGCATCGCAAGGAGCTATGTACTCCACTTCCATCGTTGAGTCAGCAACGGTGTCCTGCTTGGAACTCTTCCAGCAGACCGCCCCTCCATTGAGGGTAAAGACATAACCCGACATGGACTTGGAGTCATCCTTGTCACTCTGGAAGCTGGAGTCGGCAAAGGCCTCGATCTGGAGATCCTTTCCGCCATACACCAAGAACATCTCCTTAGTCCTTCTCAGGTACTTGAGAATGTTCTTTACTGCTATCCAGTGCTTCTCCCTTGGGTTTTCCTGATACCGTCTTACAACGCTCAATGCGTATGCTATATCTGGTCTGGTGCATAACATCGTATACATTATAGAGCCTACCGCAGAAGCGTAGGGTATAATCGACATGCGATCCCTTTCCAAATCAGTCTTTGGAGAGGGTGATTCCGTGACAAGCCGGTAGGTCACCGCGCTTAGAATATTCCATACTGAATCTTTTCAATATGGTATCTATATACCTGGACTGCGAAAGTCCCAACATCCTCTTTGATCTATCACGATAGATCTGGATCCTCAGAATGTAGGTGGCATCACCCAGGTCCTTCATGGAGAACTTCTGTGATAAGAATCCTTTGACTGACTGTAGCATAGGAATATCATTTCCTATTAGGAGAATGTCATCCACGTACAAGACGGGGAATACTATAGCTCTCCCTACAATCTTACTATATATGCATGGTTCATCTGGATTCTTGATAAAGGCGAATTCTTTAACAGTATCATCAAAACAGATGTTCCAACTCCGCGATGCCTGCTTTAGTTCATAAATGGATTTTAAGCAACTTTCACACTTTACCGCTGCTCCCACTTTGAATGAATCCCCTGGCTGATCCATATAGACGCATTCTTCCAAATTACCATTTAGAAAAGTCGTCTTTACGTCCATCTGCCAGATCTCATAATCGTGGAAGGCAGCAATGGCAAGAAGGACTCGAATGGATTTAAGCATAGCCACTAGAGAAAATGTTTCGTCATAGTCCAAACCAGGTCGTTGACGAAAACTCTTTGCAAAAAGTCTATCCTTATAGGTTTCAACCTGTCCATTTACACCAATCTTCTTTCTAAAGATCCATTTGCATCCTACGGGTTTTACCCCATCTGGAGCAATGTCCAAAGTCCATACTTTGTTAGTGTACATGGACACCATTTTGGTCCGTATTGCATCCGGTCATTTTACTGAGTCGCCGCTCTGAATGGCTTGCTGGAAGCTATTAGGGTCATAATTATCAATGATGCAATCTTCTCGATCCCCGTCTATGAGAAAACCGTAGTATCTCTCGGGCGGATGAGACTGCCTGCTACTTCTGCGGATAGGCGCCGGGATGTCCTATTCTTCTGAACCTTCTTGTTCTACCAAACTTTCAGTAACAGCTTGTGGTTCTGGAATTTCTTCCAGTTCTATTGCGCTCCCACTCTTCTGATTTTCTAAAAATTCAGCTTCCAAGAAGTGGGCATGGCGAGAAACAAAAACCTTTTGTTCCTCTGCGTAATAGAAACAATACCCCTTGGTGTTCTTTAGATATCCCACAAACTTACATTGTACTGAGCGTGACTCGAGCTTGTCCGCATGCTTCTTTTTAACAAAAGCTGGACATCCCCATGTCTTCAGGTACTGAAGATAGGGTTTCTTCCCACTCTATATCTGATATGGTGTGGTAGGCACAGTCATGGTTGGAACCTTGTTCAAAAGATATGCAGCTGATTCTAGTGCATAACCCCAGAAAGATCGCGGTAACTCAGCTTTACTCATCATGGAACAAACCATATCCAATAGGGTTCGATTCCGCCTTTCCGATACACCGTTGTGTTGTGGTGTGTATGGAGGAGTAAGTTGAGAGAGAATTCCATTCTCTTTTAAGTAACCCAGAAACTCGGCACTTAAGTATTCACCACCTCGATCAGATCCCAGTGTCTTGATACTTTTTCCTGTTTGGTTTTCCACTTCATTCTTGTATTCCCAGAATTTCTCGAAGGCCTCGGATTTATACTTCATCAAGAATATATGTCCATACCTAGAGAAATCATCCGTAAAAGTAATGAAGTAGGAATAACCACCTCGCGCATGTGTAAACATTGGACCACACACATCGCTGTGTATGAGTCCCAAGAGCTCGCTCGCTCTTACTCCGTGTCCAGTAAACGGAGTCTTTGTCATCTTTCCCATGAGACAAGATTCACAAGTAGCATAAGATTGATATTCGAACGGATTCAAATATCCTTCTCTTTGTAACATAGTCAACCGTGTTTCATTGATGTGACCTAGTCTACAATGCCATAAGAAAGCCTGATTTATTTCCGGAGACTTTCTTTTAAGTGTGTTCTGGACATTGAAAACCTGAACTTGATTCAATACATATATACCGTCATCTAATGTACCGGACCCAATCAGAACTTGATTTAGGTGGATGTGAACCACATCGCTTACGAATGTAAAATCATATCCCTCTCTCAAAAGTGAGGACACCGATATGATATTACAAGTCAAACTAGGTACATACAAACAGTTACGTAGAATCAATATTTGCCCACTTGTCAAACCTAGGCGATATTCTCCCACGGATTCAGCGTCCATGCTCATTCCGTTCGCAACTCTGAGAGACAAATCGCCTACCCTAATAACTCTATGGTTTCTCAAAGCATATAATGAATTACAGATATGAGATCCTGCTCCGGTATCTAGTACCCAGGAAGTAGAGTTAATTGACAAACAATTCTCAATTACAAACACACTCGAAACCGAAGCCACAACATGCTTCGAATCCTGGCTACTGGCTTCCAAAGCCCTGCAATCCTTCTGCCAATGCCCGTTCCCATAACAATAGGAACATCCCTCCTTACCTACACTAAGTCCCGAAACTTTTTCTCTTTCCTTTCCCTCTACTTCACTGACATCGTATATTGGCTTTGTGGAGGTTTTCCTCTTTTCACCCTTTGCTTTCACCCTAGACGTAGAAGAAGAAGGTCCCCCATTAAGCAGAACGAGTGTTTCCCTGGTTTCTTTCAGGGTATAAGTAGAGAGTAGGGACTGTGGAAATAAGTCAGCATATGACCTGTTTCCTAACGTGGTCTCCAGGTCCATGAGCTCATCAATATAGCTAGTCATCGTAAGGACGTCGTCCCTTATAGATGACCCGACAGCTAATCTCGCTTGAAGCAATTCGTTCGAGATCTCATATCTTGCGATACGAGATTGCTCTCCATATAAATCTTTGTTATGGAGGAAGATGGAAACCGAGTCCATCTTCTCGTGCTGCTTCTGGTATACACTATCTACTGAAGCCAACACGAGGCACTTGGCATTCGCACTGTCCTTTTCCTTTGTTTGACGGATATCCATATCCGCGATGGTGGAAACTGGACCTGGGACGGCAGGGGCTTGAGTAGTAATAGGGTGGTCCAGCTTGTCATAGGCAATGGACATCTGGACAGACCTTTGCCGGTCATAAAAGTCAGATTCAGTCAACTTTTTATCTAGATGTAACCTAGTCATGGTCACATGGTCGCTGCAGTTGAGAGAGAGAAGAAAACACTTTAGCATGATACTGTTGCAAGTTTAGATTGGTTTTTAGTTTATCTAAACTGGATGGCTCCCACCATTTCTCGAATCCTTCCTTAAACTATAAAAGAAGAATTAGTCAGGACCGATCTTATCGTACAATACTTGCTTAACCGTTCAGCCAGGCTAGTGTCGGTACTTCGAGAGAGGTTTTACGACGCTTTCACGAAGTTCCTTAATTAAATAACCTCTTTTCTCTGGAGGCATATCCCCGTTGACACCGTTCTAGACACCTACTTGGTTTATAGCATTGATCGTTAAGTGATGAATCTCTTGATGAGTAGCATATATTCACAGTAGGATCGGGATCCAAATATCATCGTATGATAATGCTGAAGGAATCCTACCGACATTATCAAACTCCAAATGGTATGCAACACTAACAAGTTTCAGTTTGTTTAGAAACTCCCGATGTGGATTTTTGCCCCATGCTCTTATGACCTTGACGAAGGCTAACAAATCATAAGTCACATGTCAAGTTCTTTCCATCATTATCCTTGTTAATTTGAACCCACCCATACATACTCTTGACGAAGGCCAACAAAGTAATACGACTGTCCCAAACCAACGCATCTATCTATACTACATATGAATACCCCAGCAGCTACCAAACACTATGCCTTGACGAAGGCCAACAAACATAGCTTGAATACTACTGACCATCCATATGAAATGACGGAGGGCTACGACTGGTTTTGGTGAAACCGTGAATGTAGTGAACTTGATATAATCAAACGAACCTGATAACTTTTTTAAAAGGAGTGGTTAAACTCCGCAATTAAAAATTCTGCTCTTTTAAAATAACCGAGTGGTTTCTTTTAAATTTGTTCCAATGATTCAACTTTGGTTTATTTTCTTTGCATTAATATAATGCGTCCCATCATTTATCCTATCATTACAGAAAAAACGAAAATACAACGTCCGCTTATGCCATCCGTATTCGCCACTGGGTCCCGTCATTCACTCGTTAGGTTACTTAACTAACGACAGAGCGGGGGCTGGGCTAGCGTGGATGCAAAACATAAGCAACGCCTACTAGATATCGTATATAGATATTGTACATTCGTCAGACGCAATAATAGGCATTCCAGATCACAGATGAACATATTGGATATACTAGGAATCCGTGTTTTGTTTGAGCCTGCAACAAAAGACGGATTACACGGTCGTGATGAATAGCCAAATCCCACCCCAGAACCCTACGGGTGTGGCAAAATACTCGCCTAGTACCAGAAGTGAAACAGTCTCCCTCAACGACGTGAGTAAGCCATTAAACACTTCAAAGTACCCGGTAATTTGTGCACCCCATATTGGGTCTATCCTAGGAGCATAAAACAGTAAATGAAATAATACAACGATGGCTACAACCTCAACCTGGATGTACCCCGCAAAAGAATATTACAACATATTACAGTTCACGTCGAATGAAAGATAAAAACTCTCATCTCACATCCCCGGCTATTCATCCACGACAATCTAACAAGTTCATATACACAAACCAACATGTCTATTACAGAAATATGCAACCCCCAACTAACCGACATACTAGCAATTAGCGGAGGTTTACGAACACATATAAACATCACCAAGTTTGTAAAGTAACAACGACATTAGAATCCCGCACGCAATTAAAAAACACGTCCAATTTTCCAAGGCTTGAAAATTCAGTGAGCTAAATTTCAAAGGCTGAAAGTTTTGAGCCAATCCGGGAGTCGAAACGAACTTGAAACCTTCCTGAATCTTCGCGGAGGCGAAGATACATGATAATACGTCGAGTGGGGGGGCCTCGGGGAGGTGCTCACCTCTGGGGGCCACCATGAGGTGGCCCCCAAAAGAGGACAGACCTGAGAGACCAGTTGTTGGTCTCTCAGGTCAGCAGCCCCCAAGGCCACCAATTGGTGGTCTTGGGGGGTGTTCCCGGCCGTTGGTCCCCCTCGAGGTGTCCCCGGGATACGCACGCTTCACCACGCGGCTTCTCGGTTCAAACCGTGAGCCCGCGGGGTGTGCAAACAACTCAAAACCTCACTTTTCAAAACTGTTTTTGTCGACAGTTTTCCGGCGATAAAAACGGCGGAATTCTAACATCGCTACAAGCTATCTAAGGTTTGTGAAAGGCTCTGATACCACTGTAAGTTGATGTCATGCACCCCACGTGTCCGCGGGGAGGCGGAATTAGCAAAAAATGATTTTTACGAGCTTCTCAACATCGACTCAAACCAAGGATCGAACACAAACCGTAGCTAGCAAACTACTTGAGGTTTAACTACTTGGATTCGAAGTTATACCTCACGTTACAAGTCCTTTGGGTCTTCATCGCTGTACTCCACATCTCGTAGGCTCTATGGAACATGGATACCTCAACGGCCTCCTTGAGTCAAAGACGATCCACCCGAGAGTCTATGATCCGAGCTCCAATCTCAAATCTGAGATAACTACGGCTTCTAGCTTGCTAGTTTAGAAGTTCTAGAGGGTGTAGAGTATTTAGATGGATTAATTAGTCACTTAAACCCTAAGATTCTCAACTCATGAGAGCTTTTAGGGTTTGAGAAAGAAGATGAAGACTTGAGGAGAAAGAAGTGTTTTGTAATGAATAATGAATAATTCTCATGCTAGAATAATATGAAGCATAATAATATCTCTCTTGATAATATCAAGATAATATCTAGCATGCTTCATTTAATTCTAAGTGTGAATCACCTCATGAGTCATTAAGCATTTAATGTAAACACACACCTCATCCTCCACCTCATTTAGCTTAAATCCTAAAAGGAAATAAACACAAATGAGTCACCTTCTTCTAAAAACTTTCCGAGAAATTACGAGACTGCCCCTCCCATTCGTATTTCTGAAAAACACGGATAATCTTTGACTGAATAAATCCATCTGTATAATACTAGAATCTGGCTTAAAGCAAAGCCCGCTAGTATTATCTGCCCGATCATAGTACGTGCACAAATATACGTAAGTGATCGCGGCCCTGCCGTAAAACCATACGGCCTCTACAGCTTTTGCCCGGTGCAGGAAAACTCTCTGTGTGGGACTCTAAAGACTCAACACTACACTGACAGTGGGTTTAACCACAGGCCATAAGCGGTACTAGCTGTACGTAACGGTCCCTAGGTAGATGTCGATAAGAAGGACGATGAGGAAACCCATCCGAATTCCTACTGAGCCTGTTGTGACAATCTCCGTACAGTCCAGTCTGTTCGTCTAGGACTATCGCATTCGGGCCTAGGGGGCGGTGATTGAAATGATTTAGCGTGCTTGCGCTTTCTAAAAGATAGATCAAAAATATTTGTAACCGCAATCAAGAACGGCGTCGCTTTGCAGCTAGCCGATGAGTACGGGTCGGTCCACAGGGATGTTGTGAATTTCCTAATCGCGCTAACGAGTTAATTCCGAAGGGTGTTCGGATTGATTATTAAATCTAAAAATTGAAGTTGTATGATACTAGGATTAGAAACTTGCTATGATTAGGTTTAGGGAAAATTTGGTAAACAAAGATCTACATCTCTTTCCATTGCCTTTAATTAAATATATCATATTAGTGTTATGGTAAATCTTAACAAAGGGGATTAGGATGATTGGGAAGATTGATTCTCCCTCTAGATCCTTGTCCTTCCTTTCTTAATCTTTACCCTAACCTCCATGGAAAACCTTAGAATCCGGGCCTTTAGACTACGGAATCACCGTTACCTCGAGGGTAGAGTGCCGTAGGGAGCGGAATAAGAAGGTATGCATGGAGTTCTAATTTTCATAAAAGATTGGCAAAGAAAAGAGATGAGAGTTCTTCATCTCTCAAATCCTTCCCTATTCCTAACCCTAACAAGCGAGGAAACTACTCGCTTATTGAAGGGATGAAGAAAGACATGATTTTATTAAAGAGAAGAAACATTTATTGCAAGTTAATAAAATTCTTAAACTAAATTAAACTAAGGCAAGAAAATAATTTACCTACAAAAAATGATGCTCTCCAAAAGAATGCTGAAATTTATTAATGAAGGGAGGCATAAGAAATTACAATGAGTAGAGTTCCTATTTATAGAGAATAGGAAACCCTAGGTTACAATTGATTTGCATGTCTACATTTACCAAAATATCCTTAGGAAGACCTAGTCAAAGTAGACTTCAACCTTTGGTAAAATTTTATGTCTCTGTCTCTTTAAAAGAAGGTATTGGGCCTTGGATCTTTGGGCTTCCTTATTATTTGGTTCTTTATTAAAATAGCTTCTATGTTTCTTCCAGATCTCCAGTGAATAATTGCGGTGGACTTTTAACCGTTCGCTTTGTAATCTTGGACCTTGCATTGCCTTGTACTTTGTGAATTTTATCTTTGATGTAGGCTTGATCAAGAGTCTTATGTTTGTCAGTCAAAGTCCACTTTTGCATCGTCTTTTCATCGTTTTCACTGTTTTCTGTCCAAGAACCTGTAACCTGTAATATGTAGCAGACATGCGTCAAAAGCACCTGTTTATTTATAAAAAGAATAAGAATGGGGAATATAATAATACAATATTATGGTGTGAACAAATACCCCCAAACTTATCTTTTGCTCGTCCTCGAGCAAACTTATTTTTATTCACTAAAATCCTAACCACACTTTCGCAGGGAAACGCGATTGCACTGAGCTCGTGCAACAAGCCGTTAAAGCTCTAGGTGTCCCTAGTAGGAGGAGTGTTGTCTCCTGAGGGTTTTCAGCGGATTACACCCACAAAATCCTATCAACTTGGCTCATTGACTTTTGTTCTCTAATTAGGTTTTCTAATAAGGAATTCTATTATCTTTTGACTCGCAAATTATCCACCCATATTCTTCACACTTCCTCATCATCTAACTTAAGATTATATATGTTCTATAGACTTACTTAGCTTTCGGCATCTCTTAAGTTTTCCTTCTAGGGTTCCATCTCCACTTAGGAATTTCTATCAACTCTACTAAAGATACAAGTTCTATTCTTCATTCCTTTCTCTCATCTAAACTCTAATCACATATCCCCACGTGTGTGTAAATATCACCCCTACACTTGGAAATTCAAATCAAGCAATCGTACTCTCGTCCATTGTCCAAAGCACTTCTTAATAGGTGAATTTTTAATTGAATATTGCTTACACATCCTTCATGCGACTGTTAATACTTCTTGAGGTACCAACAACCGATTACAAGATACGTTAGCACTTTAAAGCGTAATTCCTAGTTTTGCAACACCCAAGGCTTTTAGCAGTGACTCCCAAACCAGTTGGTCTAAGGCACTAGGTGATGAAGCACCATCGCTAAATATTTTTCTATTTTTACAGTCTTAAGTAATCACAAAAACCAGTGTTCATTTTTTTTTCTTTATTCACTTCTTTTTTTTCTTCTTTTATTTTCATTGTACTAAGGATTTTAGACAAGAGCATTTCAAGGTCTCTTCTACTATTCCAAGTTTCAAGGTGCGTGATTGTGCAAGTTGTAGGGTATACATTTTCAGAATCTAAACTTAAGCTAGGAACTATTTTTCAAACTTATACTCTAATAAGAACATCAATACTCTTCCCTTGTTTAGACTTTGCCCAAGAAGTGAACCCAAAATTTGCCTATTTCTAAATAAACTACAAGGCATATACTTTCTACCGTTAAATTTTAAGGAATGTTATTTTTAGGGTTTTCAATTCACTAAGTCTAAGATCTAGTTGTTCCTAGCCAGTTAACCTATTTGTCAAACTCAAATCAAATATGGCCAAAATTGAATACAATAATTTTTATAATTTTTGAAATTTTTCAAATTTTTATGGGTTTTCAAATAAGTATACAAATGCAAAAAAAATATGTACAAATGAATGCGAAGGAAGAAGATGTACCGAGCATACCCCCAAATTTGAACTTGACAGTGTCCTCACTGTCATGCTAAACCAAGAGGGTCAAAATACCGGCACTTCCCTGTTTATTTATTTATAATTTTTTTTATATTTTTAATGTTTTGAATTTTTTTATTTTTTATAGAAAAAGAAAACAAAAATATATACATATATACAAAGGTCCCCCAACTTAAGCTTGGCCTTGCACAAGCCAAAAGTTAGCACCAACCATTCAAAAATCTTATCGTGGAAATGGTATAGTTGGTGCAAGAAAATGAGAAGCACGCGAGACCGTGTGGAAAGAATGGTAGAATATGGTCTCGATGGGGGAGAAGAATGGCGAAAAGAAGAAGGAAGTGGAGTACGATCTTGAGGGTGTAAATTGAGTGAATAAATTAGCGCAATATGTGATGACCGATGTGTTAAAAGCGATTGCACTAACCTATCAACTCGTCGGGAAATGAGGTCAAATCCCTCAAGATTCGCAAGAAAACATGGGTACGCCGAACTTGGTATAGGTGATGAAAGCGTAACGGTCATTTGTTCGGTCGGAACAATGGGAAAGATGAAAGGGAGTGAATTAGGGATAGTATCTTTCTCACCGTAGTAAACTGTTTCAAACTTGAAAGATTCCATTAATGGTTCGAAACTACTATAATCAACCGAGTCTGATGGCTCATCTGAAAATGTAAATGACTCAAACTCGGGCGGTGAGTCATCAACATCTTCCGAAAAAGTGAAACACTCGTAAGTGTTATCATCTGTGAGATCTGTGTCAGATTCAAAGGAAAAGGTTTCAAGCTCACAGTCTTCAAGCGGGGTCGGAATGATGGGAAGGAGGGAGGGTGATATAACTGTCAAAGGTTCAGGAGGATGAATTGGAAAATCAGACACATCAAAGAAAAATGGTTCAACCTCAATATGATCCTCACTACTCTCCTCAATATTATCCTCATAATTCTCCTCAATATTCAACTCATCCATGCCATTATCAACAAAATCAAGACGCATATGAGATTCGGGAGAAACATTTAATAACTCGGGATGATGATTTGAACATAAAATTTCAATTAAATCGACAGGTTCATCATCCGAAATATTCCCGGCGTCTATATCCTCAATCAAGTGAAAGTCAATTTCTTTAGACACCTCCTCAAAAGCATGGATGTTTATCAATGTAGGTTCTAGAGTGGAAGTGTAAAGGTCAAACGGATTGGGTGTTGTTTCACTCGAAGGGGGTTCCTCACAATTTGGCAAATCAAACACTACAAAATCACACAACTCGTTTTTATGTTGAACAGGTGAACTATTTAAGGCAATCGATGGAAAACCGGAGTTGTGGGTTTCAATTGGGTAAGGGTAGGTGTGATTTGGAAATCCTCTCTCATTCTCATTCTGTCCAACCGCCTCCTCATACATTGAAAAATTTGGTGCTAGCGGGAAACTAGCTACCGGTTCAGCAGGTTGCATAAGGGCGGCCACGGACGCTTCCACATTCCTAACCATTTTGTTTGTTGCTGCGATATACGCCTCCAACGCCTCTTCCAAACTAGACTTTGGTGGTAAAGGGGTTTCGGCAAAAGATTCGAAATTGTTTGGATATGTGAAACTCCCAAAAGGCTGTGTAGAAGCAGTGTCTAGTGAGGGTGGGAAGGTCGGGTAAGACTGGTAGGAAGTGGGTGGTTGGGCAGGGGTAGGGTCAACATATGGATAAAAAGATGAATAGTCGTGTTGATCCCTAGAACTGGATGAGTGGAGAGGGGTGAAAGATCGGCTGCGAGATTGAGCAATATGCTCAGCAATGGACATCGGCTTAGGAGTGACAGAAGGACTTGAAAAAGTGGTATCAACATATGTAGGTGGTAAAGATTGACTTGGTTGACACAAAGTGGGTTGAAAAGTCGAATTGTTTCTCCTAGACGCCTCTATTTGATCTTTCAAAGATATTTTAGGCATGGAAGGATCGTCTTTAAATTGATCGAACAAATTGCCGAACGACGCAAAATTAGGCTCGGGATACCAAAGTTCGGCAAGTGATTTATTATGTGGGGTACCCATGATAGAAGAAAGAGAAGATGAAGAAGGTAGGTGGTGCAAGGATTTCTCAGCGACAAAAGTTGCAAGTCTTTTTTTTTAAAAAAAAAATTCCTCTTATTATTCTTTTTTATTTGTTTTGCAAAAATTTTCGATAAAGGGCTAAGACACAAATGCAAATAACCAGAAATGCACAATCAGTCCGAGATCTAGGGTCACCTAGGTCAGCTAGACAGCTCCTAACTGTTCCAAAGGGCTAGAAATAGGACCTCAAACCGCCTCTTCACCGCCAATTGCGGCCAAGTAAGTGGGAAGGAACCACCACGACAGTGGGCCTAATTAAAAACCACTAGCCTAGACACTGCAAAATCAGTTAGGATAAACGGTCGATGCCTATACTAGTCCTTTTCCTATTGAGCTCGATTTCCTTAGGGCTGAGTCTAGTATTTTTTATTAATTGTGGTCGATGCAAAATGCTTTAGATGTTTTCTGGGGTCCTGAGAAGGGTGATGAAATCCCCACCCAATCTGAGTTGGTCAAAAGCCCCTTAAAATCCGATTAAAGATATGCAAAACAGTAAATCACTTGCAATCAAATCTTTTTTGTGAATTTCAAGGTTTGTAAGTTTTCTAATTAAAACTTTCCTTTTTTCTCTTGCTCTTTATTTGGAAAGATATTTTAGCAAAAAGATTAAGGATATGCAAATCAGAAAAGATCACTTGCAATCAATTATTATTTTAAGCATAGCGCAACGAATCCTGCATAAGATTTGTTATTTGGAAAGGAATATTTTTAAAGCGCAAAGAAATTCTGCAGGCAAATTTACAGAAGATATATCAAGATTTGCAGAGGAGGAGAGAGAAAACTCACAGAGAATTACAGTGGCCGAACCCTTTTTTTTTTTACTACTGCGCTTCTGCTCCCCACCTTCTTTTTTTTTTTTGACCAACACGCGGCGGTTCCGCGGTAGCAGGTACGATCTGGTGGCGGTTCCGCGGCCGGAATAGGGTCGTGAGTTTTTTTTTTTTGCAGATCACGCAGTTGACTTGTTGATTCGGTCCTCCAAATTTCTTCTGTTTTCTGTTGTGATATTTCTCTGTTTGTTCGAATTTGATACTTGCTGATTTGATCTCTGTAGATTTTCAGATCCGAATTTGTGCGTAGATCCTACAAAATTCACACAAAGATACCCTTTTCAAAAATAACAGATGATATATTTTTATATTTTTTTTTTTTGGATTTTTTAGATTTTTATGAATTTTTTTTTAATTAACCCGAAATTGCAAAAAGAAAATAACACGCCATCCCCGGCAACGGCGCCATTTGATTAAGAGAAGTTTTGTCGATCAAAAATATTTACCGCAATCAAGAACGGCGTCGCTTTGCAGCTAGCCGATGAGTACGGGTCGGTCCACAGGAATGTTGTGAATTTCCTAATCGCGCTAACGAGTTAATTCCGAAGGGTGTTCGGATTGATTATTAAATCTAAAAATTGAAGTTGTATGATACTAGGATTAGAAACTTGCTAGGATTAGATTTAGGGAAATTTGGTAAACAAAGATCTACATCTCTTTCCATTGCCTTTAATTAAATATATCATATTAGTGTTAAGGTAAATCTTAACAAAGGGGATTAGGATGATTGGGAAGATTGATTCTCCCTCTAGATCCTTGTCCTTCCTTTCTTAATCTTTACCCTAACCTCCATGGAAAACCTTAGAATCCGGGCCTTTAGACTACGGAATCACCGTTACCTCGAGGGTAGAGTGCCGTAGGGAGCGGAATAAGAAGGTATGCATGGAGTTCTAATTTTCATAAAAGATTGGCAAAGAAAAGAGATGAGAGATCTTCATCTCTCAAATCCTTCCCTATTCCTAACCCTAACAAGCGAGGAAACTACTCGCTCATTGAAGGGATGAAGAAAGACATGATTTTATTAAAGAGAAGAAACATCTATTGCAAGTTAATAAAATTCTTAAACTAAATTAAACTAAGGCAAGAAAATAATTTACCTACAAAAAATGATGCTCTCCAAAAGAATGCTGAAATTTATTAATGAAGGGAGGCATAAGAAATTACAATGAGTAGAGTTCCTATTTATAGAGAATAGGAAAGCCTAGGTTACAATTGATTTACATGTCTATATTTACCAAAATATCCTTAGGAAGACCTAGTCAAAGTAGACTTCAACCTTTGGTAAAATTTTATGTCTCTGTCTCTTTAAAAGAAGGTATTGGGCCTTGGATCTTTTGGCTTCCTTATTATTTGGTTCTTTATTAAAATAGCTTCTATGTTTCTTCCAGATCTCCAGTGAATAATTGCGGTGGACTTTTAACCGTTCGCTTTGTAATCTTGGACCTTGCATTGCCTTGTACTTTGTGAATTTTATCTTTGATGTAGGCTTGATCAAGAGTCTTATGTTTGTCGGTCAAAGTCCACTTTTGCATCGTCTTTTCATCGTTTTCACTGTTTTCTGTCCAAGAACCTGTAACCTGTAATATGTAGCAGACATGCGTCAAAAGCACCTGTTTATTTATAAAAAGAATAAGAATGGGGAATATAATAATACAATATTATGGTGTGAACAGGCGGTAAACATCAGACCCCTAATAGCAGTATAAGTCGTGTCGGAGTGTAACCCATTACACCTTGAGAAACTTCTGGAACTTACCAGTAAATCTCGCTTGCCCTGGCCAGAGACTTTGCGTAATGGCTCTCCATACACAGCGCGATATCAACCCCCAATACCGGGAGAGACGAATCCTGTCTAACCGCCACTGCCTCCAAGTGCTTCGGGACTGCACCCAACTACTACCTGTTTGCACGACTCCTTTGAGCCGTGGTGGGGTAGTAATCTAAGAACAGTGGGAACATACCCGAGGTGAAGTAGTAGTGTCAAGTCGACGGACTAAGCTGTACTCATGTCACCTGGGAACTGCTATCTGACGATGGGTATAATACCAACCTGCAGTTCCCGGCGAGTCCTGTCCGGTGTACCCGTAACCTAACGAGCACCTGCATACTATCTCTAGTACGACGTACTGATGGCTGTGGGACAGACCATCTCCCCATGCTGGGATGAGAAGCGTATACACCAGTCTATTCCGGAGTATCGATGCCCCGTCTCGATAATCCTACGACCAGAGACCTGTATAGGATGTGCTTATAGACTACCCAGCCCCCACTAGTGTGACTGCCATCATAACGCTGGTAATCAAGCAAAGATCCTAAGGGCTCTACTAATATGTATAAGCGATATGTTAAAAGAAACACATGCACATATTAAAGTAGAAACAAACCAAGTAGCATACTACCATTTTTAGCAAGACTGTTAATACAACTGTGAATATCCCAAGCTTTCATTAAGTAATATACAAATTAGTATGATACAGTAATGGCCTCTAAGGCATAAACACTAACATGGCTAATTAGTTGTTTTAATATTTTAATTTAATCTTTTCATGTAATAAATTGTTTTTCATTTCTAATTTGTGAAATTAAAGAAAGGGTTTCTAAATCAAGTTAGCGTTTTTATAAACTGTTCATGATTAAATGGTTTAGTTAAATATGCTAAGACATAGAAAACTTAATCTAGTTACTAATTTGTAAACTGTTGTATTTAAATTATCCTAATTAGAATTTTTGCAACTAGATTTTTATAAATCATATAAATAGGTGAGATAAAATTCAAGTGAGGGTTTTTATCATTAGATTATGGTCTTAATGAGCAGATTAACATGTTAATAGAATGCAAAACCTAATCCAGTTACTAGTTTGCTAGTTTTCACTTTAAAATTATGCTAATTTTGCAAACTAGGTTCTGTAAGTCTACGCTAGCGCCCCGGCCGTCTACAGACGCCAAATGCGGAACAAAAACTTTTTAACTCGCGCTATCGTATACTTTAACCCGGATCTGCCATTATTGCTAAACTAACAAACTGTAAAGAGTGTAGAAAGGTTATACCGAACGATCCGAGTCCTTCGTTCTTTAACCATCATCCCACGCTCCGTTGTGGCTGCTCCGATCTCGTCGATCTCCGATCTGCTCGTCCAGGTGGCACCACGTCAACGATTCTTTAAACGGGCTCCCGCCTCTGACTTGAGGCAACTCGGTCGTCAAGTTTTCTAAAAGAGACGACCAAGAATGATGTAGAGAATGAGTAGATGACTTTGTCTCACTTCGTCCAAATCCGTGGACGATCGGTTAATGAAGTTGCCGAGGGAATCGGGTGATGGAATGAAATGAGCTTTGAATTCCATACACCGAAAACTATCATAATCTTTTGCAAATGAAAACTCAAGTAAGTGTGAGAGAGAGAGGAGGGGCCGGCCATTTATAGGTGGAGGGAGGTGAGTGTAGGAGAGGGGAGAGTAACCTTAAGAACAAATATCATATGTGAACACAAATAAATATCTTAAGGAAAACAAGAATCATTGAAATCAAAGCATAAGTCACAATCCTTGTCACCACTTTCTAGAACCTTCTAGAACCTTCTAAAAGCATGACTCACTCTCATCCAAGAAAAGATAAATCCGTTTTTAACCAAATGTTAAAAGACGGCTGATAGAAAACTGGAAACTGGCAACTTCCAAAAGTGATCCTGAAACGACTTTCAGGATAACCCCGAAACTGTATAAATATACCCGCATTTGTATTACGACCGAATAAAAATGCAACCGAGATAAAGATATTATATCTACTCAATATAATACTTGGATCCGGCTTAACCCAAAGCCGACCAGTATCATCTGCCCGAAAAATAACACGTGCGTAAACGCACGTGCATTTTCCGAACCCTGCCATAAAACCATACGGCCTCTACAACGTTTCGCCCGAACTTGGGAAACTGTCTGTGGGGGACTCTAATGACTCGTCAGTACCCTGGCAGTGGGTTTAACCACAAACCGTCAGCGGCACTAGCTATGCATAACGGCTGCCCATGGACTGACCTCAAGGGAGGCTGATGAGCGAACTCATCTAGAAACCCTACTGAGCCTAACAGTGACAATGTATATACAGTCCGGTCCGTTCGTCTATGAGTATCGCATATCTGCCTAGGGGGCTAGTAACGTCAGACCCCCAATAGCAGTATAAGTCGTGTCGGAGTGAAGCCCAATAACACCCTGAGATACTACTGGAGTACCTACCAGTAAATCTCCTGCCATGGCCATGGACTTTGTGTAATGGCTCTCCTAGACACAGCTCTCCTAGACACAGCACGACCTCGCCCCCAATACCGGGAGAGACGAATCCCCTGCCGATCCACTCACGTGCCTCCATATGGCTCGGGACTGTACCCAAAAGCTACCTGTTTGCACGACTCCTTTGAGCCGTGGTAGGGTAGAAATCAAAGCACAGTGGGAACTCACACGAGACAAATGACGACCTCAGGTCGATGAACTAACCTGTACACATGTCACCAGGGAACTGCTATCTGACGATAGATATAGTACTAACTAGCAGATTCCCGGCGAGTCCTGTCCGGTGTACTCATAACCCAATGAGCACCTGTATACATCTTAGGTGATCCAACTGACACCAGTGGCTTGTGAGACCGGCCACCGCCCCTCGTCGGGGTCTCGACTGTACACACTAGTCTACTCCGGAGTATCGATGCCCTGTCTCGAAACTCCCACGACTAGGGACCACAATTAAGGATATGCATATAAACTACCCAACTCTCACGTATATGATCGCCATCATACTGTTGGTAGTAAAGCAAGATCCTAAGGGCTCTATCAAAGTGTAACATGTAATCAGTCACCTGAACATGTACACGACTGATAAAGGCAAACTAGATAGCATTCTATTATCTTGAGTAAGACTGTCCTACCGGTATAGGTCCTCTGCAATCATTGCAATCACGTACCTGCGATCCAATAATTGACTATGAGGGCACTATCTCCAACAATCTCCCACTTGCACTCAAGGCTAATTATTGCGATGTCGACTACTCACAGCCCGTGTGAAACCGAACATCCAACGTCTCTACTAATCAGTTTCACAAAGCCCGTTTGTAAAACTATTGTGTTCGAGAAATAGCCTCAGTGAGTGGATCCGCCTAGAAGTTTCTTTCTATAACTCTCTAAATCTCAAGTTCGCGGAGAAAGCCATCTCCCGAATTGAGTAATACCTGTCTTAGAATATGTCTGGATATCTGATGGGACCTAGTTCATAAATGAACTCTAAATCCAAACTTCTTAGACTGTATCGATCACTGAACCTAATCAGTATCCGGCACCATGCCTCCCACAGTATCCTCTTGGACCACCTGTCCATAATACTGTCCCTCGTCGGAGGGAAAACTATAACTCCGACAATCACTCTGTCATCCATGTCACCTTTGAAGCCTGGAATGATAATCGTCTCCCGAAGGAGGCTGCCGTCATCTAATCCGTAGAACATGCACTTATGTTCTAAAACTGCTTCCTTATGTTTCTCCAGGATTGGATTAATATAAACTCATCGCATCTAGTGCAAAAACAACATCTGGTGTGGTACTTGACATCTCACGATTGACTCAATTGCCTAAGCAAGTGATCTGTCAATCATGCACATCCCTCTCCCCTTTAGTCCGTAAGACACCTTTAGAGAGGGTGACTCCATCACCTGCAGGTACACCACCATGCTAGGAGTCAACTATTCCAAAAACCATTAGAATATCTGTCAAAGTACCCACATTGGGAAACTACCCAATTCCAGATCTAAAACCATAGATCTAGAAACCAGAATGTCAAATATTATATCCATATCCTGTCTGGAGAAACAACTGTGTGACGACCACAGTACAACCGATCGTAGTATAGGAATCTTACTTCCTACTCTGTGTATGTCATCCAAATACCATGACATCACACCCTACTACCTTCTCAACAGATCCATCCCTTATTCTGATTGAAGTCAAACCTATGACTGTCACATCAAAAATAGACGATCTATCTCCGCTATAACTGCTCAAGTCTATAAATAGATATAAGCATCTTGCCCACTATTCTTCCGCTGCTCCCACTGACTACGACAACCCTCCTATCGGGTCTCATAGCCTGGAACATCAGTAGTGTCAAGTCTGGGTAGATAAGAACCTCCCTGTCACCGTCCTTGAGCCTACCGAAGTACCTCTCGGGTGTCTGAGGTTACCCACCATATCTGCGGAGTGGCTATTGGAATGTCAAACCTGATTGAATATATAGGTCCTATTAAATTTTTCCGTAATCGTTCGCGGTTCTGGAATCACTTCCAGTTCTACCATACTCCCACTACTGTTTTCTGAAAAATCTATTTTTACTAAAACTGTGGTGAGTCAAGAACAATATCACTATTGATCTTCCAAATGGTAGAATATCAACCCTCGTCATAGCCAGGGTCAACCCACAAATAGCCATTACAGAAACGTGCCCTGAGTTATCCAGAGTCTGGTTTTAAGCATAAGCTAGACAACTCCCCGTACCTTAACATCTTTTAAGGTACGAACTATTCTATATCCAATATAGAAAATTTGGCACTTATTTAATTGGAACCATATTCAAATCATGCAGCTGTCTCCAGTGCATTTCATCTTAATGGAAAGAGGCTAATCAGCATTACTCAACTTAGGAATCCATCCAATTATGAGCAACCTGAAAGAGAAAACCCGTTTCTCAAAAACCATCACTATCATCTGAATACCAATCACAAGAATCTACATCTTCGATCTCTTTGAAGAATCCCGATACTTGTGATACCTGGTTCTCTACTTTATTCTTATACCCACAACTTCTCAAAACTTAGACCTTGTATTTCTACGAAACACTTGTCTAAATACTAGAGAAGTTATAAGTAAACAGAACATAGTACGAGGACCTACCCCTTTGTCCTGAAGGACACTGGACAACATACAATACTCTGTATAAGTCCGCTGAGTTTAAACAACTCAAAACCTGTGCGTCGTAGGTTGAAAACTGTACCCTGGCGATTTCCTCAAATATCACCAATTACAACGAATTCTAATATAATGAGGATAATCACCTAATTCCCAATAACTTACTCCCACTCATCATCTGTAAAACCATACAGATATGAGAATGAAACCTGGTAAATACATACCCTTGGAGTAAGTGTCTAATCGGGAAAACAGTTTTTCTTTAACAATGCACTGAAACATGAAAATGTTTCGTAGGGGTATCTTGGTATTCATAGCAATGCCTCTTCCATAATCCAATTCATGACTTCAACCGTATATTTTATTGCCGTCTCTCCAAATCCCTTTATTTGTCTTTAGTCGTTACCTTCTGTACACCATCGTTAGGCTAAATGGTTTTCTTCCTTCCCTACCGTTCGGCACCAGCCTATGGTTTGGAAGAAAAATATCCAGTAAGCATAATAGGTGTACCCTCCTAAACCAAGGAGTACTCGCATCTCGAGAGAAGGTGATGATAAAAGACAACTGAACAATACTTTATTTTTAAAGGTGAAATAGGAGTGGCGATGAAGTACGCGGTTTTGGTCGTGAATGATAACAGTCGCAATTTACTTTGCCCTCTTTTTAATACCTTTATTTTGTCTTTACATATTACCTTCTGCACACCCTACTTAGGCTAATTGGTTTTCTTCATTCCCTACCTTTCGGCACCTGCCTGTGGTTTGGAATAAGACTATCCAATAAGCGTAATAAGTGTACTCTCCTAAACCAAGGAGCTCTCGCAACCTGAGAGAAGGTGATAATAAAAGACAACTGAATAAACCAATTCTATTTCTCCTGAACCTGGATCCATCCTCGAAGAAGTCCCTTCGAGTTCGTATATAACCATACGATGGATCTATCCAATGGAAGTGGATATCCGTAGTAATACGGGTGTTCTGAGAAATTCAAAGGGTAAAAGAAGGAGTGGTAATGACTTATGCAACTCAGACAATCCAAAAGCCAGTATATTAAGAAGGTTCGGTCAACCTGGTCACTGAGTCATAGTCTATGGTCGGTCAAAGGTCGCTGCCAAAGAGAGAGAGAAAAGAAACACTCTGCGTGCACTCTAACCTAGATCAGAATGGTCATCACTTTATCTAATCCGGAAACCTCCCACTGTCCTGTCAAATTCTCCTCCAAACCTAAAGAAGAATCAATCGGGATCACCCGAAGAGTAAACCAACTCATCAGTGGGAATCGGGATCCAACTCTCATCGCATGATAACGTGATGGAATGCATCCACGTTACTCATACTCCAGAAGGTATGCGCATACTTGGCAAGTTTCAGTTTCTTTAGAAACTCCCGATATGATTTTTGCCCCATGCTCTTATAACCTTGGCGTTAGGTCAAAATGTCATAAGTCACATGCCAAGTTCTACCCGTCACTATCTTGTTAATTTGAACCCACTCGCACATGCCCTTGGCGTTAGGTCAAAATGGCAGAACGGCTGTCCCAAACCAACTCATCTATCTATGCAACAATTGAATACCCAGCAGCTACCAAACACTATGCCTTGGCGTTAGGTCAAAATACATAGCTTGAATACTACTGAATACCCAAAACAAGCGACGGAGGGCTACGGCTGGTTTTTGGCGAAAAACCTTTAACGTAGTGAACTTGATATCGCTGAAGGAACCTGATAGCTTTTTAAAATATAGTGGCGAAAACCTTTTGCTAAAGAGGTCACTCCCGGTAAAGGGATCTCGGCTCTTTCCTCGTGGAATGAGGTGCAGGATATTCCACTGAATACCACTATGCAAAGCAACATGTAATCGACTATAGTGAAGTTATTACCCTGACGCAAACTTCTGCCCAAGGGGTCAGTCCCGGTGAAGGGATATCAGCCCTTGCCCCGTCGAATGAGGTGCATGATATTCCAACCGAATATCTCTATGCAAAACAAAAGGAAACGTCTTTGCAATAACACTTTTTAAATTTGTTCCAACAACTGCAGACAGGTTTGTTTTACTTTGCATTGATCAGAATCAACGCAGTCCCATCAATAATCACACCAGAAAAGAACGAAAATAAAATGTACGTATATGCCATCCGTATTCGTCACTGGGTCCCGTCATCACTCGTTAGGTTACTTAATTAACGACAGAGCGGGGACTGGACTAGCGCGGGTGTAAAACATATACAACATCTAATAGTATATAAACCAATATACAATAATCGCTCCAGGCGTGATAATATGCAACATTACAGAAAAGTAATAAGCATCACAGAACAATACAGATAATCTGGGATCCCCGGGTTTCACAGAGCCGCTGCTGAAACCCGACGTTCCCCTGTCGTATGGATAGCCTGTGCAATGAAACCTAGACCCCTACGGGTGCGGCAAGTTACCCGCCAAAACCTGAAATGAGGCAGCCCCCTTACAGCATAGTGAATGGACCACCCAGCACTCCACGGAATCCGGTAATCTTGGGCACCCCTCCTTGGGTCAACCTGTACCCCCTACGAGTGCGGCGAATAGTCTGCCAATTCTAGAGTGGGACCCCTCTGCCTCTCAAAGCCATGAGATGCGGACCCGTTGCCCCCCAGAACCCGGCTATCCGTGCACTCCGTCGCGGGTTAAAACCTAGTACAGTAATGAAAAATAGTACAACAGGTACATCGACCGCAACCTAGTCGTGCCCCAAAAGAATATTATACAACAGGCAGTGACGGCAGTCCACAAGTTGGACGCTCGCCCCGCAATATCAAATGTACAAATAAACTCAAACTGCACTACCATTGCACACTGCTATCCACCACGACAAATCCGCAACATCACAGCACAACACAGAACATCAACGCGAATGTCACGTTCGCAAACCCGTCTAAAAGAACTATAGCAATCGGACGCGGTTTACCGATCAAATGACATTCCCGGTCGGAGATATAATGTAAGCACTGTAAACTAACGTGTTTAAATTTCGATCGACTAAATATCACAAAGTGGGCCCCACGAACAACTGGTGAACAGTAACAAAATCTGGGCCCAAAAGATATATACCAAAAACCCCAAATTCCAACAGAGAAGACACAGACAAAATTTGGTGCACTGATCCCATAGAATGGCCGCGGATGCGCGGCCAAACCATGGGTTTGGCCGCGAATCCGCGGCGCTTTGGTGAGATCACGTGCTCAAATTTTGTCCGTGTGCTTATAAATGTAAGGTTCCTAGGCACCCTAGTGAGGTCTCAAAAGTGATCAAACACGCTAATTTCTAAAAATACGGTGCCTACAAACCCTAGAACGGATCGTTTGCTAGATATACATTGGCGAAAACATAAACTAGTTAACATTTTAACTAAGGGAATGGACATACAACCTTTGTAGATCCGGTCCACCACCTCCACGGCTCCGCAACGAAGTCCCCTCCGCTGTCCAAAAAGAATCCGGACTCCAACGTCGGCCTCGTCGAAGAATGGGCGGGCTTGATCGTCGGTTCGATGCCGAAGATGATCTACGTCGAGGCATCGCTAGAACAAGCTCCAACTTCACCAAGTCGGAAAAACTTGTGAAGGAAACACCCTATACTACTTGGCAAGAGGTAGAGGATGAAGAAATAGGAAGTGGGTAAACTTTAGTTTTGGATTTCTCACTAGATTTCATGACTTGCCATTGGAGTAGCAAGCTTTCTCCATTTTGAAGAAGATGAAGAAGAAGAAGAAGATATGATAAGTTCATTAAAAATGAGATAATTAAATCAATACTTATCATGACTTCAACTATAGTTAAGTGTAGAGAATTAACTTAGGTTAGTTAAATGGTTAGGGTTAAGCAAAAGAACAAAAGAATGACTTAGTCAAAGTTTCAAGAAACTTCAACTAAAAACAAAAGATTCAACCATTCATTTATCTTTATCTTTTTCTTTTGAAATAAATGAAATAAAAAGATAAATGAATAAGATGAAACCCTAATCACTAACTAACCATGGTTTAATACTTTACACAAAACCAAACAAGAATGCATCATCAAACATGATACAATCATGTGCACAAAGAAATATATCACATATACAACTTGCACAATTCAAGTGAGAAAATCCTTTTAAAGTCAACCAATACTAGTTAATGCAAAGTGATATATCAAATATAAAATTATACATTAAATCATTAAATCAACATTTGATTTAACGATCCGGTCATATCGCATATAAACCGACTAGTATCCTATGTATCGGCTTATCGAATCAATCCTTGATTCGATAACTAGGTTACATCGCATATAACCAATCGATACATTCATCGCGAGAACGGAATACGGTATCACATACACGCATTATTCTCGGTCCCGCACATATCTCATATGCGCTCCTATTTCGTTTCGCTTGAGCCAGGAAACCTCTGTGTAGGACTCTAAAGACTCGTCAATACGCCGGCAGCGGATGATGATCATATCAAACACCCACAAGCCGCAAGCGGTCTGCTAAACGTAACGGCCACCCGGGTATTGAGCGATCAGAAGATCGACGAGCAAGCCCGCTCACACTCCTGTGAATCCAACCAGTAACACTTACCGTATAGTCCGGTCTGTTCGTCTGATATGTCGCATATCTCGCCTAGGGGTGGTAAACGTCAGACCCCAATAGCTCAATAAGTCATGCCGACGTAGGGTCCATAACATTCGTGAAACTACTGATAACTCTTACCAGTATATCACTGCAACCCTGGCCAGGGATTTCCTGTTATGGCCAGTCGAGCATAGCACAACATCAACCCCCAATACCGGGAGAGACGAATCCCCTCCTATCGCTCATTGCCTCCATGTGAATCGGGACTGTACCCAAAAACCACCTGTTTGCACAACTCAGTGGAGCCGTGGTAGGGTGGAAATCAAAGCACAGTGGGAGACACACAAGACTCTATGACGATCTCGGGTCAACAGACTAAGCTGTACCAGTGTCACCAGAGAACTGCCATCTGACGTGAGGTATTATACCACCTGGGAGTTCTCGGCGAGTCCGTTCAGTGTACCCAGTCTCCACTGAGCACCCGCATACCATCTTCTATGTCAAACACCAATGGATATGGGATCATCCATCGCCCATCGCATGGGTCAAGAAGATATACGCTAGTCTACTCTGGAATATCGATGCCCCGTCTCGATATTCCCACGACTAGGAACAATGAAGGATGTACTCACTGACTACCCAGGCCCCACTAGTATGATCTGCATCATAGTCCTGGAAGTCGAGTACACATCCTAAGGGGCTTTATCAACATGTAATCAGAGAGACAGAAAGTATACATGTTAAGATAAAGAGCAACCAGATAGCGTACTATCATGTCGAGCAAGAAAGTCCTACCTATATATGTCCCAGCATCCACTACAATATACATCCAATGTACAGTAATTGCCTCTAGGGCATACATATAACTAACAATCTCCAACTTGCACTAGGGCCATCTGTAGCAGTGGTTGCAGTATCTAATACTCAACCATCCCACTTGAGTCTCTCTCTGGGATAAGGCCTTCGTGAGTGGATCCGCCGTGTTGTCCTCTGAGTCTACTCTCCTAACCTCGATAACCCTGGAGATCAACTATCTCCATGATCCGGTGATGCTGCCTCAGAATTTGTCTGGGTCACTGATGGGACCAGGGTTCCAGGGCCGAAGCCACACTTCCATTGTCATACAATGGCAGGAACCTAGTTCATCTTATGAACCAATATACACCCAAACGTCCTCTTTGGTAGTATCTTCAATAGCGATGTTACCAGCCTTTATCGTCTAGTTTGCCACGGTATCTAGCTTGGAACTCTTCCAATATACCGTCCCTTTACTAAGGGTAAAGACAGTGCCTGTGACTGACATTCAGTCGTCTTTATCACCCTGGAACACTTCCAGTGATTCTCCCCAGGATCGATTGATACAATCTCACTATACCTAGTGAGAACCCTAATATCCCTTTAGATCTATCTCATAGGTCCAAATCTCAGGATTTAGGAGGTATCATCTTTATCCTATTTGGAGAATCCTAGTGATAATAGGAGATTGACCGATCGTAGTATAGGAAACTATTTTCCTATCAAGAGTATGTTGTCTACGTACAATACGAAGATGACCACCTTACTCTCTACTACCTTTTTTGTATATACAAGGTTCGTCTACCATTTTGATGAAGTCAAACACTTTGACTATCACATCAAAACAGACGTTCCAACTCCGCGATGCCTGCTTCATTATGTAAAGCAACTTGCACACGTTTCTGCTGCTCCCACTGTTTACGAAAACCTCTGGCTGTGTTCTTATAGACGTTCTCTTCTAAATCAGTATTTAGAAAAGCAGTCATGGCACCTTACCGCCAGATATCGTAGTCATGGTATGTAGCCGTGGTAAGTAGGATCTGGATAGACTTAAGCACAGCTACTGGAAAAAGGTTTCATCATAATCTACGCCTGGTCGATGACGAAAACCTTTAACAAGTCTAGCTTTGAAAGTCTCAACTTTTCCATCTACACCAAGTAATCTTCTCAAGATATACTTGCTCCTGATGGGGATTTAACCCTTCAGATACAGCAACCAAAGTCCATACTTTGTTGGTGTATAAGGATTCCATCTCAGATCACTAAGCATCCAGCCATTCTTACAGAGTCCCTACTCTCGATGGCCTGCTCGAAACTGGTTGGGTCATCATCTCATGATGCAATCCTTGCTCCCACTGTCATCGAGAAACCGAGGTATCTCTCAGGTGGATGAGGAACCCTACTAGATCGGCGGAGAGGGTGAGGTTCGTCGGGAACTATAGAATGTTATGGTTCTGTCAAATCATCAACTGCAGTTTTGTATAGCTGGAACCGTTCCAGTTCTACAGAACTGATTCTGCCTCGATCTTGTCCGAATTTTGCTTTAAACATAGGCCGGACAACCCCAAATCTTAACTCGCTTAAGAGATGGGTTCTTCCCATACCATATCTCATATGGAGTGGTAGGCATTGATTTGATTCAAACCTAATTCAATAGGTATGCAGCTTCTCAAGTGCATAACCCCAAAAGGAAATAGGTAACTCAGTAATACTCATCATAGAGCACACCATATCTAATATTGTGCAATTGCTCCGCCCTGATACACCGTTGTGCTGTGGTGTATTCAGAGGAGTAGTACGGAGAGAGAATCTCATTCTCCTTTAGAATGGTCCAGGAATTCCATGCACAAGTATTCTCCTCCCTGATCTCATCATAGGACATAATACTTATACCCGGTTATTGGTTCTCTACTTCTAACTTATATTCTGTGAATACCTCAAAAGGTTCGGACTTATGTTTCAACAGGAACATATGACTGAATCTTGAGAGATTATCAGAGAATATAATGAAGTATAAAGAACCAATCCTGGCATGTGTAGACAGGAGACTTTACATACATCATCATGTATCAGTCCCAAGAGTTTGCTAACTCTTTCTCTGTTTCTAATAAACAGAGCTATGGTCATCTAATCTTTGTGACATGACTGGAAAGTTTCACAAGATGTAAATTCAAACTGATTTAAATATGCATTTAAAATGTAACTTCAGCCAGTCGGGTCGCATTGATGTGACCTAGTCTACAATGCCTCAAGAAGGATTCGTTCATTTCTGAACTCTTCTTCTTGTGTGTGTTCAGTATACTAGGAACTGTAGTTTGATTTAGAACTTCAATGCTTTTAGATAACGTGCCTGAACCGATCAACTTTTGATATAGGAAATGTTCAAAACATTATCCAACAATACAAAATTTTATCATTTCTTTACTGATAAAGAGACTGATATAATTTTGTATATCTGGTTCGGTATCTAATAACATTCGTTCAGAATCAATGTATTACAATACAGGGTGACAGTGACCGACAGACTTGGCTGCAACACTTGCCCCGTTTTCTGTCTCATGAAACTTATCACCCGTTCTCAGTTTTTCTACCCTTTTGTAGCCCTATGTAACAGATTACATATCTGGGATCCTGATCCGGTATCATATACCCAGGATGCAGAGGATACTGAGAAACAGTTCTTTGTAATGAACACACCCGAAGAAGATGCATCATATGCACTTTCTTCGTTTGGGCGGCATAGGAAATCTGGTATTCCCCTATTTCCTGCTCTGTCTTATAACAATTATAAGTTGGAGCGGGACCAACATTCCCCAGCTCAGTATAACAAGCGGGTTCGGTCAATACATCCATATTATAATCTTGATTAAGGCGTGATATGGTCGCTACCTGGAGAGAGAGAGAAGAAAACACTCTGCGTGCGCTCTTGCAAGATCAGATTGGTTATATATTTTATCTAATCAGGATGGCTCCCACTGTTTTTATCAAATCTTCCTTCAAACCCTAAAAGGAAAGACTAGCCGGGATTAATTACACTCTACAAGTTCGCCAATCTTTCAGCCAGGCCAGTGTCGGTACTTTGAGGGAAGTTCCCTGCGCTTTCGCACGGACCTAATTACTGTAAACCTCGTTTTCCCAGAGGCGTAACCCCGTTGACACCTTTCTAGACACCTACTTGATCGGCTAATTGCAAAATGCAAAACTCTCCCAGGAGTAACAATTACTCGCAGTGGGTATCGGGATCCAACTATCACATAGAAGGTATGCAATCTCATTGCAAGTTTCAACACTTGAAACTCCCGATAATGGTTTTTACCCCTAGTACCTATGATCTTAACTATGGTCAACAAATCATAAGTACTAGTCAAGTTCTACCCGTCATTTCGTGATTAATTAGACCCACCCACATGACCCTTAACTAAGGTCAACAAAGTCACGCGACTGTCCTAACTATCGCATCATATGCAGTGTAGGAAGACATCACTTAGCTACCGTACACTGTGCCTTGACTATGGTCAACAAACACAGCACGAATACTAAGTACTCTACTTCCTAAAATGACGGAGGGTTGCGAATGGTTTTTATGAAAACCTTTAACGCTTTGAACTTGATCTCGTTGCGGAATCAAACGGTTTTTAAATGGAATGCTTTTCGAAGCTTTTCTAGTTTTGCTAAAGGGGTCACTCCCGGTGAAGGGATCGTCGGCCCTTTCCTCGTCGAATGAGGTGCGGGATATATCATATATATCACTGTGCAAAGCGGAAACTATAGAAGCGATCAAATGACAAACCGAGGGTTGTAGCATCTGCCAGTTATTGCTAAAGGAGTCACTCCCGGTGAAGGGATCTCGGTCCTTTCCCTATCGAATAAGGTGCAGGATGTTCTACAAGGAACACCACGATGCAAAGCAAGAACTGTAGCTACCTGTTTTATTTTGAAATTCGATTCCACAACATCAATTAGGTTTATTTTCTTTCATTAATCTCATTAATGAATATCCCATCATTTAAATTACCTAAACATCACAGATAGATATGACGTACACTTATGCCATCCGCATTCGCCTCGATGTCCCCTCGTGCACCGTTAGGTTAGGTAACTAACAGCAGAGCGGGGCAGGGCTAGCGCGGGTGTAAAACATAAGCAACGTCTATATAATATATCATATATACTATATATAATATCTGCCACAGAACATCGCATGATCTCATCACAGATAAAGCACAGCAGAAGAAACATATGAAATATTGGATATACTAGGACGTCCGTGTTTTCAATACGAGCTAGTATAAAACACGGATTCCACGGTCGTGATGAATAGCCAATCCCACACCCCTAGACCCCTACGAGAGCGGCAAGCAACCCTACCAATTCTAGGGTTAGGAGACCCGGACTCGACTCCTCGAGATGGTCTCCCACTGGACCCTAGAACCCGGTTACTTGTGCTCCCCTCCTTGGGTCTATCCTAGTGCAAAATAGTAAATAATATACAAACGGTGACTACTTCCGCAACCTGGAAGTGCCCCAATAAAAGAATATTACATACAAGTTTTTACATGAATGAAAATGGAAAAACACTCATCTCACATAAAAACCCCCGGCTATTCAAATACGACGATCCAATATAACATATCCAGCAACACATAACATCACATGTCATCAACGTAAGTAAATATGCGCATCCCAATTGTCGTTGACATATAGCAACGAAACCGGCGATATCACATATTACACTTACGGTCACAGAAAAGAAAGTGTAAAACTACAACAGTTGGAATCCGCAACCACCTCAGACATCACATGCCTGACCAAATGAATTACTTAGACATCGCATGCCTAACAATTATAAACCCCGCATTTTAGTCTCAAAATCGAAAACACTTTTCAATATCAAGTCGGGCAATTCAACAAGATTCCCGACATCCTGATCTCATGCTCGTCGCAAACTTTAGTAGACGGCCGCACCCCCGACGCCATCGACGAAGTGCACCAAGGCGGAACACCGCTGCCGCGAGCACCCGAACGGATGCTTTCGGCGACGGGGTTCTCCTACAGTCACTTGGTCGGGGTTATGGAGTGAGGCTGTCTATTAAGTTTACCCGGCGAGTATCCGCGTACGCTACGTGATTGCGACGGACTTTTGATCGCATCAAAATTCCGTGGCAACCGATCAAGTGAGACTAAACTGCTATGTTTATAACATTCATTTAGTTATCACATAACTTTTGTGAATTCTAATTATTGTATCCCATTCCAGATAAACAGAAAATGTTAAACTTTTCGATCGAACAATCGAACACCCAAGTTTTCCCGATACAGATCAACACATGAAATAAGTCTAACAACATTCAGTTCGTGCCTCAGTACCAACGGTCCAGCCGTAGAAGGGTCAAGCCAACGCCTCACATGTGGCACGCCGTACTGCCCCAAACCCGAAGGTTCAAAGGGCAGTTCAAGACGGTCACATAATCGAGTTAAGGTTTGTTGTCTTCTAGAGGGTCCATCGCGTTACTTGTACTACTTAGAACGTCGTTAAACAACGGGAAAATCCAACACTTGGAAATTTCCCGACAGGGGAAAAATTGGGTATTTATATCCGGTCGAACTTTTTAACATATTCTAAAAAATATCCGGAAAAGCACACCGACAAAATTTAGACAGTCCGATCGAATACACCGAGTCCCCAATACAACCCAAAAAATACAACTCTGGAATAAATATTAAATACATCCAGAACACACAAGAAACACCAACGCAGACAACTGAAGAAAACACACAAGCTCATCATCACAGACGGCCGCGTAACCGCCGCAAAATGGGGGTCAACGCCGCGGTTCCGCGGTCGTACTGTTGAATCAGTTTGTCGTTTTCTCCAGTTTGCCTTAGAATTTCCTGCACATTTCTCTGCATATTTTTAATTCCAAAAAATCCATATTTTACAGAAAAGTCCAGAGAGCAATTTTCAAAGTCGGGTTTTGGGTCGATCGGACTTCTAACTCCGTCGGGACTTCGCCTAAGGCTCTAGCTAGGCTCTGATACCACTGTAAGGTTCCTAGTCACCCTAGTGAGGTCTCAAAAGTGATCAAACACGCTAATTTCTAAAAATACGGTGCCTACAAACCCTAGAACGGATCGTTTGCTAGATATACATTGGCGAAAACATAAACTAGTTAACATTTTAACTAAGGGAATGGACATACAACCTTTGTAGATCCGGTCCACCACCTCCACGGCTCCGCAACGAAGTCCCCTCCGCTGTCCAAAAAGAATCCGGACTCCAACGTCGGCCTCGTCGAAGAATGGGCGGGCTTGATCGTCGGTTCGATGCCGAAGATGATCTACGTCGAGGCATCGCTAGAACAAGCTCCAACTTCACCAAGTCGGAAAACTTGTGAAGGAAACACCCTATACTACTTGGCAAGAGGTAGAGGATGAAGAAATAGGAAGTGGGTAAACTTTAGTTTTGGATTTATCACTAGATTTCATGACTTGCCATTGGAGTAGCAAGCTTTCTCCATTTTGAAGAAGATGAAGAAGAAGAAGAAGATATGATAAGTTCATTAAAAATGAGATAATTAAATCAATACTTATCATGACTTCAACTATAGTTAAGTGTAGAGAATTAACTTAGGTTAGTTAAATGGTTAGGGTTAAGCAAAAGAACAAAAGAATGACTTAGTCAAAGTTTCAAGAAACTTCAACTAAAAACAAAAGATTCAACCATTCATTTATCTTTATCTTTTTCTTTTGAAATAAATGAAATAAAAAGATAAATGAATAAGATGAAACCCTAATCACTAACTAACCATGGTTTAATACTTTACACAAAACCAAACAAGAATGCATCATCAAACATGATACAATCATGTGCACAAAGAAATATATCACATATACAACTTGCACAATTCAAGTGAGAAAATCCTTTTAAAGTCAACCAATACTAGTTAATGCAAAGTGATATATCAAATATAAAATTATACATTAAATCATTAAATCAACATTTGATTTAACGATCCGGTCATATCGCATATAAACCGACTAGTATCCTATGTATCGGCTTATCGAATCAATCCTTGATTCGATAACTAGGTTACATCGCATATAACCAATCGATACATTCATCGCGAGAATGGAATACGGTATCACATACACGCATTATTCTCGGTCCCGCACATATCTCATATGCGCTCCTATTTCGTTTCGCTTGAGCCAGGAAACCTCTGTGTAGGACTCTAAAGACTCGTCAATACGCCGGCAGCGGATGATGATCATATCAAACACCCACAAGCCGCAAGCGGTCTGCTAAACGTAACGGCCACCCGGGTATTGAGCGATCAGAAGATCGACGAGCAAGCCCGCTCACACTCCTGTGAATCCAACCAGTAACACTTACCGTATAGTCCGGTCTGATCGTCTGATATGTCGCATATCTCGCCTAGGGGTGGTAAACGTCAGACCCCAATAGCTCAATAAGTCATGCCGACGTAGGGTCCATAACATTCGTGAAACTACTGATAACTCTTACCAGTATATCACTGCAACCCTGGCCAGGGATTTCCTGTTATGGCCAGTCGAGCATAGCACAACATCAACCCCCAATACCGGGAGAGACGAATCCCCTCCTATCGCTCATTGCCTCCATGTGAATCGGGACTGTACCCAAAAACCACCTGTTTGCACAACTCAGTAGAGCCGTGGTAGGGTGAAAATCAAAGCACAGTGGGAGACACACAAGACTCTATGACGATCTCGGGTCAACAGACTAAGCTGTACCAGTGTCACCAGAGAACTGCCATCTGACGTGAGGTATTATACCACCTGGGAGTTCTCGGCGAGTCCGTTCAGTGTACCCAGTCTCCACTGAGCACCCGCATACCATCTTCTATGTCAAACACCAATGGATATAGGATCATCCATCGCCCATCGCATGGGTCAAGAAGATATACGCTAGTCTACTCTGGAATATCGATGCCCCGTCTCGATATTCCCACGACTAGGAACAATGAAGGATGTACTCACTGACTACCCAGGCCCCACTAGTATGATCTGCATCATAGTCCTGGAAGTCGAGTACACATCCTAAGGGGCTTTATCAACATGTAATCAGAGAGACAGAAAGTATACATGTTAAGATAAAGAGCAACCAGATAGCGTACTATCATGTCGAGCAAGAAAGTCCTACCTATATATGTCCCAGCATCCACTACAATATACATCCAATGTACAGTAATGGCCTCTAGGGCATACATATAACTAACAATAAAACCCTGCACAACTTTCTGTGATATGTGGAATATTTTTAGGATACCATTTAAAATCAACAGAAATTGTCAAGTTGGAAAAATGCGATTTTTGATTTCCGTTTCGATCGATATTTTAAACGCGTTAGCACAAGTTAGTATAGCAAAATGGTGAGGCTCTGATACCACTGTAAGTCTACGCTAGCGCCCCGGCCATCTACAGACGCCAAATGCGGAACAAAAACTTTTTAACTGGCGCTATCGTATACTTTAACCCGGATCTGCCATTATTGCTAAACTAACAAACTGTAAAGAGTGTAGAAAGGTTATACCGAACGATCCGAGTCCTTCGTTCTTTAACCATCATCCCACGCTCCGTTGCGGCTGCTCCGATCTCGTCGATCTCCGATCTGCTCGTCCAGGTGGTACCACGTCAACGATTCTTTAAACGGGCTCCCGCCTCTAACTTGAGGCAACTCGGTCGTCAAGTTTGCTAAAAGAGACGACCAAGAATGATGTAGAGAATGAGTAGATGACTTTGTCTCACTTCGTCCAAATCCGTGGACGATCGGTTAATGAAGTTGCCGAGGGAATCGGGTGATGGAATGAAATGAGCTTTGAATTCCATACACCGAAAACTATCATAATCTTTTGCAAATGAAAACTCAAGTAAGTGTGAGAGAGAGAGGAGGGCCCGGCCATTTATAGGTGGAGGGAGGTGAGTGTAGGAGAGGGGAGAGTAACCTTAAGAACAAATATCATATGTGAACACAAATAAATATCTTAAGGAAAACAAGAATCATTGAAATCAAAGCATGAGTCACAATCCTTGTCACCACTTTCTAGAACCTTCTAGAAGCATGACTCACTCTCATCCAAGAAAAGATAAATCCGTCTTTAACCAAATGTTAAAAGACGGCTGATAGAAAACTGGAAACTGGCAACTTCCAAAAGTGATCCTGAAACGACTTTCAGAATAACCCCGAAACTGTATAAATATACCCGCATTTGTATTACGACCGAATAAAAATGCAACTGAGACAAAGATATTATATCTACTCAATATAATACTTGGATCCGTCTTAACCCAAAGCCGACCAGTATCATCTGCCCGAAAAATAACACGTGCGTAAACGCACGTGCATTTTCCGAACCCTGCCATAAAACCATACGGCCTCTACAACGTTTCGCCCGAACTTGGGAAACTGTCTGCGGGGGACTCTAATGACTCGTCAGTACCCTGGCAGTGGGTTTAACCATAAACCGTCAGCGGCACTAGCTATGCATAACATCTGCCCATGGACTGACCTCAAGGGAGGCTGATGAGCGAACTCATCCAGAAACCCTACTGAGCCTAACAGTGACAATGTATATACAGTCCGGTCCGTTCGTCTATGAGTATCGCATATCTGCCTAGGGGGCTAGTAACGTCAGACCCCCAATAGCAGTATAAGTCGTATCGGAGTGAAGCCCAATAACACCCTGAGATACTACTGGAGTACCTACCAGTAAATCTCCTGCCATGGCCATGGACTTTGTGTAATGGCTCTCCTAGACACAGCACGACCTCGCCCCCAATACCGGGAGAGACGAATCCCCTGCCGATCCGTTCACGTGCCTCCATATGGCTCGGGACTGTACCCAAAAGCTACCTATTTGCACGACTCCTTTGAGCCGTGGTAGGGTAGAAATCAAAGCACAGTGGGAACTCACACGAGACAAATGACGACCTCAGGTCGATGAACTAACCTGTACACATGTCACCAGGGAACTGCTATCTGACGATAGATATAGTACTAACTAGCAGATTCCCAGCGAGTCCTGTCCGGTGTACTCATAACCCAATGAGCACCTGTATACATCTTAGGTGATCCAATTGACACCAGTGGCTTGTGAGACCGGCCACCGCCCCTCATCGGGGTCTCGACTGTACACACTAGTCTACTCCGGAGTATCGATGCCCTGTCTCGAAACTCCCACGACTAGGGACCACAATTAAGGATATGCATATAAACTACCCAACTCTCACGTATATGATCGCCATCATACTGTTGGTAGTAAAGCAAGATCCTAAGGGCTCTATCAAAGTGTAACATGTAATCAGTCACCTGAACATGTACACGACTGATAAAGGCAAACCAGATAGCATTCTATTATCTTGAGTAAGACTGTCCTACCGGTATAGGTCCTCTACAATCATTGCAATCACGTACCTGCGATCCAATAATTGACTATGAGGGCACTATCTCCAACAGGTTTTTGGAAATTGATTAAATAATTAAGATTAAAATCTAATTAGGGTTTCATGATATTATTAACATTATAAATTGCAGTTTAATACTTTAGATCATGCAAAACCAAGCTTAGTTATTGAATTGTGAATTTTTGCTTTAAAAGTGTTAAAATTGGATATTTTTGCAAACTAGAATTTTAGATTTAATACAAATTGATGAGATTAAATTATAGAAATGGTTTATATGACCTAGTTATGATATTTAGTGAATATTATGACCATTGGTTTTGTTAAAACGTCAAGTTTCGAATTAAAACGGTAATTAAGTGCGTTCTAGGTTTTTGTGAAATAAATCGATTTGATTCATTTTAAGGTTTTGATGATTTAAACCCTATTTATATTATAATTAGTGAGTTTTGGAACTATGATGTGTACGTTTGTGTTTTTTTCTTGATCAATCGGCGTTTGTATGCCGATGTCGAGGGTTATTTGGTTATTTTGCATGAGCGGGTCATAGGTTTTAACCTATGCGTGTTTCGTTTGCCGTTTTGGGTTTTATCCGCGATTTCAGTTTACGATATTATATATGTTTGCGTATAGGTACCCCTCACGTGGACTTCGGACGATGAAGAAGAGGATGGCGGTATCGACTTCGGCAGACAAGGACCAGGTGAATAGATGTATATTTACGGGGAAATCGGGTGGATGGCATATAGCACCCCCGCAAACGTAGAATAAGGATATTATGTACTATTATTAGGAAGTCGGACGTGACCTTAGATTCTTGGCGAATAGGGTACTATTGAAGACATTAAGTTGGATTGGACTGATTTAGAAAGACTTAACCAGAGGATGGTTGCCTTGGAGGGAATTCGTATGTTTCATGTAGACACACACACACGCACACACATAAACTTGACTTGGGGTGTATGTGTGTGTGTGTGTGTGTGTGTGTGTGTGTGTCTATAGGAGTGTGTGTGCGCGCGCGCGCGCGCACACACAACATATACATGTGATATGAGGATATTATATGATGCTTGGAGATGAGTCGATATGATCGGGTATGATACCGTGGGATATTGGATATATGATCGAGATATGATATGAAATGTGTTACGATATTAGCGGATCGTTGGGTAATGAGAAAATATATAAACGATGATATGTGTAGATGACATTGAAATAAACGAGACTCTAGAATAAAACCCAGATCGTAATATGTGACTTAATCACGATATGATATATGATATGATATTTTAGTGGATTATTTGATGATGTATATTTACACAGACGATGATATATGTTTGATAATATTGGAATGTATGTGATTATAGCACAGTACCCTTGATCATGATATTGTTTGATGATGATACTATATGAACGATGATATATATATATATATATATGTGATAGTTGACCCGTATCCTGATTTTGGGATGCCGTACGATAGATTTTACCGTACGAGGTATAGATGTGATGATTGATCCGCACTCTTGACACGAGAAAGTCGTACTACGTACGTGACGCTATTGAGACTGGATCGCCGACTACTAGAGATACCGACCTAGACTTTAGGAGGATTCTTCATACCTTTCGGTTAGTGTCTTTAGTTAGTTCCTATTTGGTTAGGTAGATCTTAGTTTAGACCCGAGTCATACTTATTTTCAAAACTAATGAATCGGGTGCATTTTTAAAGACAGCCTGAGGGATACTACGAATTTTTCAAAGGACATATTTTTTCTTAAAAACCCTATAGCCCCTAATTTTCTAAAAACCACGGTTCGTGCTTTTTCAAATAACAAACTGTATGACTCGTAATTAGTACGTATTTGCTAGTTGTGCGTTTACTACACATTCACCATTATATTCATGTTGTATTTATCGCGTTGTATGTTCATACATATGTTTCTTTAGCTAATATGAAACTCTGCTTGTTAGGGCACCAGCACCATTACCGATGATGCGCATGTTCCACGTACACTTATTTGCCGGCTCACACACATCATCATCGGTAATTGCCATGTCACGTACACTTTAGAATATATTATCTCATTGATATAATAAGCTAAATACTAGTCCAATATAATATTGTGTGATTACTTTCATGTGCTAGTTTAGACATTGCATTTATTATTTAGACACTTCATGCATTCACATATTCATATTATCATGCAGTATTGTGTGCTTATGCCGATACTCATTATTTACTTACTCATGATTTTAGGATTTTGGATTTCTATGAGATTTCTGGATTTCGGGGGAAAACCGCAAGAATTTAATAAAAGCTTAGTATCATCATTTTTTTTAAAATGCAAGTTGCGGTTATCTCGTGATGTATGTGTCGTCCACCATGAGATTTCATGTTTTCTGTTGGATTTTGAGACCCGATTCGAGGAGTGGATGAACCGTCTCGGGTACATGGTGGGCCCGGTAAGGTACCCCCGGGCAAGAAGCTCGAGTTGTAGACGATGAGCCTGGCAGGGGAAGACTATCTACCGGTGATGTGTGGCGCGACGGATATCCAGAGGATACCGACCGTTGTCATGAGATTTGATGATATGGGCCGATCCAAACTGACGGAGCCCGATATTTTGAGACATTGAGACTTGAGATATTGAGATATTGTGTCGATGTTTGACACGGGCTTTGTGTCGATTTCACTGATGAGATTTCAATCTTATTATACAAGATTCATTGATATTTTTGTTATATCAGATTATTCATATTTCATGGTTGATTTTCTCATTCATGATGCATTCATACATCAGATATATGATTTATTACTGTTTAGTGACACTGACATGCGCACTGAGTATTGCACTTATGCATAGATTGTTATCCTATCACCACTAGATGTCTGGAATTATATATATATATATATTATTATGTCCTAGGAGATCGTCGTGGATGCGATTTCTACCCACAGATGTTTTCTACTCACGAGTTGGCAACTCACCCCCGTTGTGCCAAATTTTCTTTCAGGTTCAGATGTACAGGTTTCCTTGGCGGCTTGTTGGCACACCACTTCATTCAGGGTGATTGCTTGGTAGGTTAGTTCACTTGTATCGTGATCGCCGTTGTACATTTATTTATTTCAGTTGTATCTAGTAAGCTCCATCAATCAGACTTGTATTATTTGATAGATTTAGAAGACCAGTTTTTTTTCTTTCGACCTTAGAGTCGCGCTTGCATTATTATGGTTTTCTGGTGGATTTTGGTTTTCCTCTGAGTTTTGTTCCTCGTCCTTCGGCGTTTTATATTATTTTGCTTGTGGTTGTGACCGCCAATTGGCGAAGAGCTAGCTCCCGTTTGGTGATGACTTTTTATTATTGCTTATGTATACATTCTTATTTGTACCCGTTTGGGGCCAGTTTTTATAAAGGAGACTTTGCCGAAATTTTTAAGAAAATTTGATGTTTCTTTTAAACATGTTTTCCTACACTTCTTCTTTTAAATGGTTTAGATTTTTGGGATTCGGCTTGCTTAGATTACGTTACGCCTCTAGACATTTCGTAATTTAAGTGCCGGTCACGTTCCGTACCTTCGGGTCATGACATACATGTCCCATAGACGTCGACAATGCAATAATTTAACTGGTTCCGCTGATTGTGTACAAGTACGTGTCACTTCACTTATTCATTTATGCTTTAACACTAACGTATTTACCACAATCTAATCACTAATATCTATCACTAGGTAATGTGCACGATCACCAGGTTACCAATGTAATGACCTCTAGCTGATATGATGAGAATGCAATAATTACGATATGAATAAAAATATCAGCAATCAGTGTCCTACCACTTGCATAATTTACTGTAAATCATACGTGCAGAATTAAGCAAAATAATATAAAAGGGATAAGCAGTATGTTTAATTATCTATCCATCACAATCAGTTTCGCGTCAATCGGGTTTCAGGTTCGCTAGTTATGTCCATTTCATTTTAAGTGTTCACTGCTGGAAATCCAATTTCTGAACTGGAAGTCCGTTTCGTAACACGTTTTAATCTCAGTTGGGATCATAATTAGGCAACGCTACAGTCGGATAATATTTATATTTAACAGTTAGGTTTCCAACATATCAGACGGATCGATGATATCCACTGTATAAGGGGAGATATATTCAGTTTAATATCAATGTGTACAAAATGTCACTGCAGAAAACTGCAGGACACAGCGGTATTCTAAAATACGAATTAAATATCAAACGACGGCGAAATGATGCGGGACCAGATTCGGGTGTTAGATAACTAAATTATATACGCGAACATATGGGGATCCATGCATTTTCAGTTTAAAGAAGGGGTGTACAGGTGTTCCAAAGACAGGTATCCAAAACGAACGGTACCCCGGACTGCAGTTCAGGACCGCGAATCGCCTCAGTATTCAACATCATAACAGAACAATATTCAGTAAGAATCATCAGGGGTTTACATATAATCCAGTCTGATTCGTAACGAGCCCGAGAAAGTCACGAAACGACTTATATCTAATTTACTATTAATTTTACAACGTGATATGCACGGCAATTTCCAGATTTAAAGTCGCCATTTTGGGCAACAATACAAAGGTATAATCTAGCTATTTTTTAATTCAATTCCCTACACGACATTCATTATCATAAAAAATGATTTATTGGTTACAAATTCTGCCATTTTAACTAGGGTTTTCGTTTAGGGTTTCGTGTCAAACACTTGATTAATCAGAGCAATGAAAATAAATGTGTATCAATACATAGCACATTAGCATGTAAAGCAAGTGAGGGGTTCACTTGCCTTCGGACGCTTGATATGGAGGCGACACCTCATGTGGACTTCGTCTCGACACACGAGACGATGCGATGTTGGACACAGCCACGACGCGGGCACGATGCGTGGAGATCCGATACTGGGCGCGGTGGCGACGCAGGCGTGATACGGTGGTGGGCGTGGTCCTGACTCGGTGCGTGGCAAGGCGCGACACGGCACTGGGTACGGTCTTGGCTCGGCACGTGGTCCGGAAGTGGCACGGTGCGTGCACTGGATCGGGCACGATGTGGCACGAGGGCTGGCACGACGTGGCACGGGGAGCGGGAACGGGACGCGACACGTCTGGGTACGCGGTGACACGGAGGCAGATACAGTAGTGGGCACGATGCGACATGGGAGTGGGTCCGATGGTGGCACAGTGGTCCTGGGAGAGGGCATGGCCTGGCACAGGCAGCGGCGACGAGAACTTAGAGACGGGGAGGTGCTCGAAGGAGTTGGAACTCGATGGCGGTGCTCGGGTTCCGACGAGGTAGGAATCTCGGCGAGGGGGTGTGCAGGCGATGAGTTCGGTGGAGGAGGCGGTGATGGTGCAGGGGAGCTCGGGGGCCTCAGGCGAGGTGGTTGCCGGCGATGGGTTGCTGATCGACGACGGTGATGGTTGTGGCCTCGACAGCGGCTGGTTGCAGGCGATGGTGGCAGTGGTTGGGTGTGCAAGAGGAGCTTGGGTTGCTTGATGGTGGAGGAAGGTCGATTGGGTGTCGGCGGCGGCGGTGTTGGTGGTGGACGCGGCGATGGTCTGAGCTGGGGAGAAATTCGATAATGGTCGGAGCCGCTGGTGGTCGTTCGTGATGAGAGTGCTCGGAGTTGCGACGGATCGGCAGTTGGGGATTGGAGTTGTTGGAAGGTTGTGGAGGCGAGGGGTAAGCTGGTGGTGGCGAGGTAGCGACGGTGACGTGCAGGCGAGGTCGGGGCTGTGGGTTGGAGTCGTCGCGGTGGTTGTGCAGGGGGAGGTGAGGAAGAAGAGCGGGGAGAGGTGGAAGAGGAGGTGAGGTTGTCGAAGTGGAGTCGGGGATGCAGGCGAGGTCGAAGGTGAGGCGGCAAGGTGAGGTGGTTGAAGATGAGGTCGGGTTTGGTTTGGAGGAGAACGAGAGAAAGAGAGAGAGAGAGCGAGAGTGTGAAAACAGAGAACGCATGATGAAGAGAGGGTGAAGTAGCGGGAGTCGTGGCCGTTGGAGTCGAAGACATGGGGAGAATGGGTGCGACCGTCGCGGCGAGTGCGAGGAGCCGGGAGTCATGGGGGCGCTGTTGGGGACTGAGCGAGTCAAGTGGAGGCTGGCACGAGGAAGTTGCGAGCGGCGTGGATGCGGTCGTCGCGGGCGCGTGAGATGCGGGGGCGTTGAGGAAGTGGGCGTGAGTCGTGGGCGTGCGCGCGAGAAGCAGTCGCGAGAGAGGGAAAGGCGGGAAAAGAGAGACGAGGGAGGAAGAAGGGGGAAAGCGGGTCGGGTATGGGTCGGGTGTGGGGAGTGGGCCTGGGCTAAGGATAAGGAGAGAGGGAAAAGGAAAGTTGGGTTGGGCTGAGGTTAAAAGAAAGAAGAAAAGATATGGTTCGAGTAAAAATAGAATTAGGGTTTGATTGTTAGGGTTTGGGAAAATAGAAATATTTAAGTAAATAAAAATTTGAAATTTTGTTTAAAAAAATACGGAAATAATTAAAAAGGGGATGGGTATTATATCATACTCCACTTATATAAAATTTCGTCCTCGAAATTTAAAATAAACAATAAGCTATAAAATAATATGCGAGAAGCCACAAAATCAAATACTACTATATAGTGATCTACGTAGAAGCAGGTAGATAAAATCATAATCCTATATATATATATATATATATATATATATATATATATATATATATATATATATATATATATATATATATATATAAGAAATAGCGCAGTTAAAATAATAACCATAAGGCATAACCATTTATAATGACAAACTATAAGCACAATACCAGGAATATAAAATAACAATAATAAACAATAGTGAAGGATTTGCCGATATGCTAAAATATTTTAGAAAGAATATCGACCAAGAAATTTAAAATAACTTGAGAAAGCCGATATGGTGAAATAAGAAAAATAAAACAAAATAGTATGTGCGACATATATTTGCGCTATTGAAAATGTGACGAATAGTAAAGTATTCAGAATAAGTAAAACGGAAGTAGTTAATAACACGCAATTTTTTTTTAAACATAAAATAACAAAAACTAAATTCAAATAGCAATGTTACTGAATGTAATTATAGTAATAAGAGATAGCACTAAAATGTATAGGGGGCTAGCCATGGTATGGATTACAGTGGAGTATGGCCCATTCAAAAAGGTCGGAATGTGGTACTTTAATCTGAATGTTGAAGGGACGAGGGTCAGGTCACTACAAGGTGCAAGGATGAAGAGTAATGAATCTCAGAAGGGAAAGAAATTTATTAGGGAGGGAAAACAGTCAATGCATCATGTGAAACAATACTCAAAAGATGTGCGCACTCAGGAACTTTATTATTATTATTTATTTTTCCAGAAAAAAAATTTTAAACAAGGCATACTCGAAAGATAAAAGTAGCCCTAAGCTACACATAGATTTATTTGGCCAGAGGAAACAAAAGATAAATCGCGTCAGTCGCGGTTATGGAAGTTCAACAGGTTACGGTAAGCTCTCGCGTTAAGATAGGGACGTCCATTTCCATAGCGCCTCGCAGGGATTGCCACTGGAGGTTCTTCTGCCTTGAATTCCTCCTCACTCGAGGTTTCATTCTCCGACTCTTCCTCGGTTGGGGCCTCGTTTTCGGGTTCTTCTCCCACGGGGTCTTCTTCTCCTGGTCCTTCTTCCTCGGCTGGAGCTTCTTCATCGTAGTCTGCATCTACGTGATTCACCTCTTCTGGATCTTCTTCCATGGGAGTTTCTTCCACTGGATTCTCCTCAGGGTCTTCCTCTCCTGGATTTTCTTCTACCGGGTCTTCCTCGGGATCTTCCTCTATCGGGTCTTCTTCGGGGTCCTCTTCTTCCTCGTCGAAGTCACTGATCATGTCGATTTCTGGGGCTGCGACTCTCTCGTCCTCGGAATCGCTGTTGCCTAAGATAGCCTGTGGGCCGTCAACCTCATCATCTGAACTCACCAGCATGCAGTCCAAGGAAACGCAGGACCGAGTGTTCTCATCGATAGGCGGCGCTGCTCCAGGATTGGCCATGTCCTGAAAAGAGTGAGTCATGATCAGATAATGGAACACACAAGGAAAATAACCAAAGATGTGGAGCATATGGAAAATATACGGCAGGTAAGGACTGAAAATCAAAATTCTGAATAATGATGCAGTAAGCAGTATAAGGAAAATGAGTGGAAAGGGGACGATACATAAATCACAACTTACAATTTTATTGCATTCAAACTAAGAAGTTCAACTAGATTTTAAACGAATGGAAACATTTACTAAAGAGTGACAATATTTTTTTTGAAAGCAGAAAAGGTGATAACTCTGCGTCGACATCTATCTCTGCAATCTCGTAGGACAAGTCCGAATCTTGTGCTGGGCCCATATCATCCTCGAACTAGAACTACGAAACAACCAAGTCGCTCAAGTAGAGGTGAAAGGTGTTGACGAATCTCCTCCTTGTAGCTCTTTCCTTCGAGGGCAACAATTGATAAGATGCTCGTTGGATCCACAAATTAGGAATTGCCCCTTAGCTTGGCGACAGTCTCTCTGAAGGTGTCCTGGTCTCTTGCAATAACCACAACGTTGGGTTCTTCGCTACTTCTGTTGCTGAGGAACAAAGGAGCGCTTCATCCGTACACCACCTCTTCGTCTAACAGGTATTCCCTTCCGATTGGAGGCTCCCGCTGGTGTTCGAGCCGTTTGACTTCTTAATCCTTCAGCTAAGAGGTCGTTTGTTCGCTCCTGGGCCTTGCAGTACACTCAAAATCTCGACGGTTTGACTTTGGGAAGTGGAGATAGAAAAGGAGTTGTTGGAAGACATGGTCCTGAAACAACAATTTTTGGACGACATAAGGTACAAGATAAAAGAATCAGAATAAGATATAGAACGAAGCAAGAATAGGTGGTGAGTGAAACTCGATTGAGCAGGAATCAAGTGTAGAACTCCAAGTCACTCAACAGAGTACAGTGTTGTAACTATGCTGCAGTTCATAATTATAATCACATAACTCTACTAAGTCACCCAAAACTCTAGCGGATGGATCAAAATATGTAGCAGAACAGAATATATGAATCAAGATCAAGGACAACAAGTTTACAATCTAGACCGAAGGGTGGCTTAGATTGTCAAGCCCTACACGGAAACTGCAATCCCATTCTAAACCAAACCTGGCTCTGATACCAACAAAACCATGTCACGCCCCGCTTCCTAAAATACGGAATACGAGGGGTTGACAAGGCCATCCATGCTCCTACGGTCAAGGAAATATCATGTCGTAGTCACACTTCGGCTTCTAGCTTTACGTGGTAATCAGTAATCAATGCACGAGTAATGAGAAATACAGTCACTAAATCAAAACAGATACAAAAACTAACCAGATAGAGATCAATGAAAGATGGCGCTGACGTCGCTGATCTAGATGTCCTCAATATCCTCAAGGTACGACAGGTGCTGATACGAGCTAAGTCCACTTCTCACTCTGAGCATGCATACTCAGGTCGTCAGAGCGACACAATAATAATATATATAAATGCAAAAAGAAACACGTGCAATGATGATGAACATGAAGCAGTAAATTATAGAATGATGATGCACATGAAATAATCGGTACATGTAAACAGTAAAGTAGGTATATCAAATCAGTAAGCAATGCGTGCTAATGTCACTAACCCTATCAGTCTCTAAGTCTCACTGTCCAGGTCGCTAAACCTATCGTCAGTCCAAGTGTGAGAGTTAACCATGCAGGAGTATCCCCAACCCAAGGGTAGGGCCCCAGGGGCAAGGGAACACGGGCCCGAAACGCTCACTAATAATCAGTAATATCACTCATATGACTCCCAGAATCACTGTATATGCCGGCAGTGGGACTCCCGAGATTCCGTTGAACTCACACTCAAACTACCCCACACTCCGTGATCTACATCAAATCCCGACCATAAACTCAAATACTAGTCGGTCCATGATAAGTCTACACGAGAACTGGAGACAGGATCTCCATCAAGCATGTCTCGACTGGTACCCAAGATAAATAGACAGTGCTTGGTGCCTTACCTATGACACTAATATAAGTGCTCCATAACCGTCCCATTTCAGTTATAGTTACACTTATATATGTCCCATAGACGTCGACAATACAATAATTTAACTGATTCCGCTGATTGTGTACAAGTACGTGTCACTTCACTTATTCATTCACGGTTTAACACTAACGTACTTGCCATAATCCAATCACTAATATCTATCACTAGGTAATGTACACGATCACTAGGTTGCTAATGTAATGACCTCTACATGATATGATGAGAATGCAATAATTACGATATGAATAAAAATATCAGCAACCAGTGTCCTACCACTTGCATAATTTACTGTAAATCATACGTGCAAAATTAAGCAAAACAATATAAAAGGGGTAATTAGAATGTTTAATTATCTATCCATCACAATTTGTTTTGTGTCAATCGGGTTTCAGGTTCGCTAGTTATGGCCATTTCATTTTAAGTGTTCACTGCTGGAAATCCAATTTCTGAACTGAAAGTCCGTTTCGTAACACGTTTTAATCCTAGTTGGGATCATAATTAGGCAACACTACAGTTGGATAATATTTAGGTTTAACAGTTAAGTTTCCAACATATTAGACGGATCGATGATATCCACTGTATACGGGGAGATATATTCGATTTAATATCAATGTGTACAAAATGTCACTGCAGAAAACTGTAGGATACAGCGGTATTCTAAAATACGAATTAAATATCAAACGACGGAGAAACGACACGGGACCAGATTCGAGTGTTACCTAACTAAATTATCTACGCGAACATATGGGGCTCCATGCATTTTCAGTTTAAGGAAGGGGTGTACAAGTGTTCGAAAGCCAGGTATCCAAAACAAACGCTGCCCCGGACCGCAGTTCAGGATCGCGAATCGCCTCAGTATTCAACATCATAACAGAAACATATTCAGTAAGAATCATCAAGGGTTTACATATTATCCAGTATTCTTCATAACGAGCCCGAGCAAGTCACGAAACGACTTATATCTAATTTACTATTAATTTTACAACGTGATATATGCACGGCAATTTCTAGATTTAACGTCGCTTTTTTGGGCAACAATACAAAGGTATAATCTAGATATTTTTTTTAACTCAATTCCCTATACGACATTCATTATCAGAAAAAGGGATTTATTGGTTATAAATTCTGCCATTTTAACTAGGGTTTTTGTTTAGGGTTTCGTGTCGAACACTTGATTAATTATAGCAATGTTAATAAATGTGTATCAATACATAACACATTAGCATGTAAAGCAAGTGAGGGGTTCACTTGCCTTCGGTCGCTTGATATGGAAGCAATGTCGCTTGTGGACTTCGTCTCGACACACGAGACGATGCGATGCTGGACACAGGTGCGGCGCGGGCTCGATGCGTGGAGATCCGGTACTGCGCGCGGTGGCGACGCGGGCGTGATACGGTTGTGGGCATGGTCCTGACTCGGTGCCTTGCAAGGCGCGACACGGCACTGGGCAAGGTCTTGGCTCGGCACGTGGTCCGGGAGCGGCACAGCGCATGCACTGGATCGGGCATGATGTGGCACGGGGCTCAAACGACGTGGCACGGGGAGTGGGAACGGGACGTGACACGTCTGGGTACGCGGTGACACGGAGACGGGCACATTAGTGGGCATGATCCGACGCGGGAGTGGGTCCGATGGTGGCACAGTAGTCCTGGGAGAGGGCACGGCCTGGCACAGGCAGCGGTGACAAGAACTTGGAGACGGGGAGGTGCTCAAAGGAGTTGGAACTCGGTGGCGGTGCTCGGGTTCCGACGAGGTGGGAATCTCGGCGAGGGGGTGTGCAGGCGATGAGTTCAGCGGAGGAGGCAGTGATGGTGCAGGGGTGCTCGGGGGCCTCAAGCGAGGTGGTTGCCGGCGATGGGTTGCTGATTGATGACGGTGATGGCTGTGGCCTCGATAGCGGCTGGTTGCAGGCGATGGTGGCAGTGGTCGGTTGTGTAAGAGGAGCTTGGGTTGCTTGATGGTGGAGGAAAGTCGATTGGGTGTCGGCGGCGGCGGCGTTGGTGGTGGACGCGGCGATGGTCGGATCTGGGGACAAATTCGATGATGGTTGGAGCCGCTGGTGGTCATTCGTGATGAGGGTACTTGGAGTTGCAATGGATCGGTAGTGGGGGATTGGAGTTGTTGGAAGGTTATGGAGGCGAGGGGTAAGCTGGTGGTGGCGAGGGAGTGACGGTGACATGCAGGCGAGGTCGGGGCTGTGGGTTAGAGTCGTCGCGGTGGTTATGCAGGGGGAGGTGAGGAAGATGAGCGGGGAGAGGTGGAAGAGGAGGTGAGGTTGTCGAAGTGGAGTCGGGGATGCAGGCGAGGTCGAAAGTGAGGCGGTAAGGTGAGGTGGTTGAAGACAAGGTCGGGTTTGGTTTGGAGGAGAATGAGAGAAAGAGAGAGAGAGAGCGAGAGTGTGAAAACAAAGAACGAATGAGGAAGAGAGGGTGAAATAGCGAGAGTCATGGTCGTTGGAGTCGAGGACGTAGGGAGAATGGGTGTCACGCCCCGCTTCCCAAAATACGGAATATGAGGGGTTGACAAGGCCAGCCATGCTCCTACGGTCAAGGAAATATCCTGCCGTAGTCACACTTCGGCTTCTAGCTTTACATGGTAATCAGTAAACAACGCACAGGTAATGAGTAATGCAGTATCTGAAACAAAAACAAATGCAAAGAACTGACCTGAAGGAGGTAAAAAGGGTATAACTCTGGATAGCTGATCAAGATGTCCGCGATGTACGTCTAGTCCTGGTCCAGGCTAGATCCACTCCTCACTCTGAGCATGCATACTCAGGTCGTCAGAGCGACACAATAGCAATATATATAAAGAAGCAAGTGGCAACCCAAACAGTGATAATAGATACATAACAGTAATCAAGACGGTGAAGATATGAACATGCAGTAACCAATGAAGTATCCAATAGATCAGGTGAACGGTAAAGCAGTAATATAGTATGCCAGGTATGCCAACACAGTAAGTAATGCATATCAATGCCATCATCCCTATCAGTCTTTAAGTCTCACTGTACAGGTCACTAAGCCTATCGTCAGTCCAAGTGTGAGAGTCAACCACTCGTGAGTGTCCTCCACCCAAGGATAGGACCCAAGGGCAAGGGACCACAGGCCCAAAATATAACTCACGGTAATAATCATGTACCCTGTAAATCTCCATATATCTCCATATATATAAGCCGGCATGGGACTCCCGAGATTCTGTTGAACTCACACTCAAACTACCCCACAACCCGTGGTCTATATCAAACGCCAACCATAACCTCAAATACCGGTCGGTCCATAACAAGTCTGCGCGAGAACTGGAGACAGGATCTCCATCAAGCACGTCCCGACTAATACCCAAGATAAATGGCAGTGTCTGGTGCCTTATCTGTGACACCCATACAAGAGCTTCCATAAGTGTCACATACCACTTATAGTCACACGTACACGCGTCCCACAGACGTCGACAATGCAATAGAATAATAAGGTTCACTGATTGTGTACAAGTACATGTCACTTTCACTTATTCACTCATGCACGAACACCAACGTACTTGCCACAATCATCACTAATACCTAACACTGGGTAATGCACATGATCACTAAGTTATCAATGCAGTGGCATATGTATGATATGATGAGGAAACAGTATGTAAAGCATGATTAAGATGTCATAAATCAGTATTCTACCACTTGCATAATTTATCATAAATCATACGTGTACAGTTTAGCAAAACAATGAACGGGGAATAAATAGTATGTTTGATTATCTATCCAGTGAATTTAGTTTCACGTCAATCGGGTTTCAGAATCACTAGTTATGGCCATTTCATTTTAAGCGTTCACGGCTGGAAATCCGGTTTCAGAGTCGGAAGTCCGTTTCGCAACGCATTTTAATCCTAGTTGGGATCAGAATTTAGCAATGCTACAGTCGAATGAAACCTAGGGTTTTCAGTAGGGTATTCAACGCAAGAGATGGATTCTCAATCGCGTCAGTACGTCGAAAGTTACACACTGTTTAATACTAGTATGTCGATTCTGATTCTGTTGGGACTGTTATACGTCCCCATCTTTTAAATACAGATTAAATAGCAAACGACGATGAAACAGAATGAAACCACTTGTGTTATCTAGATAAAAGTTTCAACTTTACTAAACTGCGGAGTTCTGCAACATACTAGTTCAGAAAATAAGGTGGTGCGCATTACGAGACAGTAAACAGTAACCAGAGTCGCTCTGGACTGCTGTCCAGAGTCGCACTCCGACCAAAATATCATCACAACAACAGTACAGAAACTAATAGAAATTTGCATAGGGTTATAGTTCGTCGAGTCGTCTTCGATTTAAGCCCTCGAACACATCATTCCAATATGTACATAATTTATGGTAATTTTAACCATTTTCAGATACGAGAAATTTCTAGTTTTACCGGTATATTTGGGGGTAATCGTTTTAGTCATTAACAGTCGTATTTTCCAGTGAAATTCATACATAGTATTCAATAGCACATGGGCCAGCAAATGCCCTCACGTTCCGTCAAATTGAAAGAGGATTTTCATTGGAATTTTACATCGAACAGGTATGTTATATAATCTATCGGGTATTGTGAATATGGAATTTATACGATTTTAGTTCGTAACACGAATAAACTAGCATGTAAGCAAGTAAAATACTTGCCTGACGATGAATTGATGGCACGGCAGCGAAGGCAATAGTGACACGGCACGGGCACGGAGTAGCAAGCACACGACGAGTCTCGGCTAGGCTTGGGCTTGGCTCGAGCTTGGTGACGGACTGTTGCGGCTAGGGCATTGGGTGCGACGAGGCGAGAGAGAGAGAGAGAGAAGTTGCAGAGGGGCGAGAGAGAGAGAAAGAGAAGTGTAGAGAGAGAGAGAGAAAACAGAGAGAGAGAAACAGAGATTGTGTGTGTGAGAGAGAGAGAGAGAGAAGTTGCAGAGAGAGGGGGAGAGATGAGTTGTAGGGGGCTTGGGCTTGGAGGTGACGGTGCTGATGACGAGGAGGGTGCAGGGGCGTCGACGATGAGGTGAGAAGCTCACCGGCGTCGAGGGCAGGTGATTGTCGAGCTCGGGTGCAGTGGGTTGGGTCGTCGGGGACGAGAGTGATGAGCAGAGGTGAGGTGAGGAGATGAGGGTGGTGACGAGGGGGACCGACGAGGTGGCCGGCGGCGTGGGATGATGGCGACAGAGGAGGCGGGGCGATGGTGATGAGGGGTGCAGGTTCTCGGGTTCGTTGCGAGGTCGGCAGCGTGGAGGAGGGAGAGGGAAGTGAGGTGATGGTCGAGGAGGGGAGGTGAAGGTGGAAGTGCGCTCAGGGAGGACGTCGGCGGTGGTAGCGATGGCGAGCGCAGGCATGGGCGTGGGCTCGAGAGAGGGAGCGGGAAGAGGAGGAGGAAGGAGAACAAGGGGGGAGATGGTGAGTTCAAGGGTGTGAGGGAGAGGGAGGAGCGAAGGGTGCGCGTCGTGGGGTAACGACGCACGAGCGTGGGCGTGGGCGTCGTGGCCGCAAGCGTTGGCGAAGGAAGCGGCGAAGATAGCGGATCGCGTGGGCGGGAAAGAGGGAAGGAGCCGTTGGAGAAGAAGGGTTAGGGGCGAAGCGGGTCGGGTCGGGTTCAGAAAGTGTGGGCTTGGGGTATGGGCCGATGTAGAGGAAAAGAAATCAATTGGGGAAAAGAAAGAAGTGGGCCGGGAATTTTAGAAAATATTAAAAAGGTTAGGGAGTCTGGGCTCGGGCTGAAGGAGCTTGGGCCGCAGGAAAATTAAAATGGGGAATGGGCTGGGTTTTTAAGAAAAAGGATTAAGGGGTTTGAGAAAAGAGAGGGGGAAAATGAAATGGATTGGGAGTTTAAAAATATTTAAAATAGTTTATAGATATAAATAAATAAATTTGTAATTAACCTTTTTTATAAAAATATGGATATTGGTGTATAAAAGAACCGGGTATTATATCATACCACCCTTACAAAAATTCCGTCCTCGAAATTTGAAATAAACGATAAGTTATACAATCATAAGCGAAAGCTATTATATTGCAAACTAACACATAAAGTTTTACTAGAAATGCGTGGATGAAGAAATTTGAAGGTTTACATATGTATACAAATAATACAACTAAAAGAATAGATCTAAAAAGTATAAGGTAGAAATCAATTAAGAGGGAAACCCATATGTACAAAATAGAATAGCAATAACGAATAATAACATCCTAGGCGTGCTAGATAAAATCGAAATCCTAAACATATACACACCTCGCATATCAAAGTTAGCGCAGCTAAAATAATAAGTATAAGGCACCACCGTTTATAATAGTAACCATAAGAACAATACTCGGGAATAAAGTAGCAACCATAAAATAATGAAGGAAATGTCGATAGGTTAAAACATTTTAGAATAACGTATCAATCAAACCATTTTAACATAACTTAGAAAACCATATGGTGAAAATAAGAAGCATGGCACCAAAAATAGTATTTGTAATACATATGGTCGCGCTACCGAAAAATGAGAAAAGTAGTAGTGTACTTTAAAATACATAAAACGGAGTAGTCAATAACACGTACTCTTCGATAAATATAAAATAATGAAAACTAAATTTTCGAATAATGATGTCCCTAAATATAGTTAGGGTAACAGGAAAAAGCACAAAAAATGAAAAGGGCTAGCTAGGGTAGGGATTACAATAGAGTGTGGCTCATTCAAAAGGTCGAAGTGTGACGGCTTTAGACTGAAGGTCAAAAAGATTGGGGTCGGGTCAGCACAAGAAGTAAGGGTGAGCAGTATAGGACTACAAGGAGAAAAATGTATGGGGAGGATAACGGTCGATACATCAAGCGAATCAAAATTTTTTCGAAGGGTTAGCGAACTCGGAAATTTCACTATGAATTTCTCCTCCCAGAAGGATCTCAAACGAGGCACAGACGAAGGATGAAGGGTGGACCATTCCAAAGATCGGGTGCGGTACTTTTTAATCGAAGCGAGGGTTAAAACAATACAAAGAGTGGGGGTGGGCAGTCAGGGATCTCAGCAGGAAAAATAAATGTATATGAGAAATAATCAAGCATCAAGTGAACCAAGAAGATCGAAAGATTAGCGAACTCAGCAATTTATTTCATTCCAGAAAATTCTAAACAAAGCATTCTCAAAGACGAAAGGTGGCCCTAAACTATATACAGATTTATTTGGCCAGAGAAGACAACAGCTAAAAATCCTGTCAGTTGCGGTTGTGGAGATTCAGCAGGTTGCGGTAGGCTCGCGCGCTCAGGTAGGGGCGTCCATTTCCATAGCGCCTCGCAGGGACCGCCATTGGGAGTTCTTCCACCACAGGGTCTTGTTCTTCTGGTCCTTCTTCCTCGGCTGGAGCTTCTTCATCGAGGTCTGCTTCCATGTGATTCTTTTCTTCTGGATCCTCTCCCATGGGATTTTCCTCCACTGGATTTTCTTCTATCGGGCTTTCCTCGGGATCTTCCTCCATCGGGTTCTCTTCAGGGTCTCCTTCCTCTTCGTCGGAATCGCCTATCATGTCAACCTATGGGGCGGCGGCTTCTTCGTCCTCGGAATCGCTGTTTCTGAAGATGACCTGGGGGCCGTTGATCTCATCGTCAGAACTCATCAGCGTGCGGTCTATGGAAACGCATGACTGCGCATCCTCATCTAGATGCGGCGCTGCTCCAGGGTGGGCCATGGCCTGAAAAGAAAGAGTCATGATTAGACAGTGGGACACATCGAGAAAATAGCTAAGGGTACGGAGTATAGGAAAATATTTGGTGGGCAGGAACTGAGAAATCAGAATTAAAAATGCTGTGGTAACGAATAGTATAAATAAGAGGGAAAGCAAGAGAATGATACATATATTACGATTCAAAGTTTTTATTGAATTCAACCAAAAGTTTGACGGATACAAGATTTGAAACGAAAGGAAATTTTACAAAAGGGGTAACAGCATTATTATTGAAAGCAGAAAACATAATAACTCTTCTTTGATTTCTGGACCGCTGCAATCTCGTCACACGGGTTGAATCTTAAGCCGGGTCCGCACTATCCTCGAAACTCGATCTACGAAATATCCATCAATTAGCAGGAGTGGGGAGTGTGGGAGAACTGCCTCCTTGTAGCTCCTTCCTATTAGGGCAACCGTTGGTAAGATGTTCGTTGGATCCGCAAATCAAGCATTTCCCCTGGGCACGGCGACAATCCCTCTGAAAATGTCCTGGTCTCCTGCAGTACCCACAACATTGGGTCTTCTGCTGCTTCTGTCTCGGGGGAACAAATGGGCGTTTTATCTTCTTCTTTTTTCCTCGTCTAACAGGGATCCCTTTACGATTGGAAACTCCCGCTGGTGCCTGATTCATCTGCCTTCTCAGTCCTTCAGCTAATAAGTCGTTTGTTCACTTCTGGGCTTCCTTCAGACCTTGTAGTACACTCAGAATCTCAACGGTCTGATTCTGGGGAGTGGAGATAGAGGAAGAGTCGTTGGAAGACATGGTCCTGAAACGACAATTTTGAGAACGATATAAGGCACAAGCTATATGGATTAAAATATAATATGGATTGGGCAAGGAATCAAGAACATCGGGTGTGATGAAATTCATTACAAGTGGAAATCAACTGTAGGACTCTAAGTCATTTGAACAGAGTATGGTAGTGTAACCATGATGAAGTTCACAATTACAACCACGTAACTTTGCCAAGTCACCCGAAACCTTAACGGATGGATAACAGAACACACAATATGAATATGGATCAAGAATAACAAGTTTACATTCTAGACCGAGGAATGTCTTAGATTGTCAAGCTATACACGGAAAACCGCAATCCCAATCGAAGCAAAACCTGGGCTTTGATACCAATAAAACCATGTCACGCCCCGCTTCCCAAAATACGGAATACGAGGGGTTGAAAAGGCCAGCCATGCTCCTACGGTCAAGGAAATATCCTGTCGTAGTCACACTTCGGCTTCTAGCTTTACATGGTAATCAGTAAACAATGCACAGGTAATGAGTAATGCAGTATCTGAAACAAAAACAAATGCAAAGAACTGACCTGAAGGAGGTAAAAAGGGTATAACTCTGGATAGCTGATCAAGATGTCCGCGATGTACGTCTAGTCCTGGTCCAGGCTAGATCCACTCCTCACTCTGAGCATGCATACTCAGGTCGTCAGAGCGACACAATAGCAATATATATAAAGAAGCAAGTGGCAACCCAAACAGTGATAATAGATACATAACAGTAATCAAGACGGTGAAGATATGAACATGCAGTAACCAATGAAGTATCCAATAGATCAGGTGAACGGTAAAGCAGTAATATAGTATGCCAGGTATGCCAACACAGTAAGTAATGCATATCAATGCCATCATCCCTATCAGTCTTTAAGTCTCACTGTACAGGTCACTAAGCCTATCGTCAGTCCAAGTGTGAGAGTCAACCACTCGTGAGTGTCCTCCACCCAAGGGTAGGACCCAAGGGCAAGGGACCACGGGCCCAAAATATAACTCACGGTAATAATCATGTACCCTGTAAATCTCCATATATCTCCATATATATAAGCCGGCATGGGACTCCCGAGATTCTGTTGAACTCACTCAAACTACCCCACACCCCGTGGTCTACATCAAACGCCAACCATAACCTCAAATACCGGTCGGTCCATGACAAGTCTGCGCGAGAACTGGAGACAGGATCTCCATCAAGCACGTCCCGACTAATACCCAAGATAAATGGCAGTGTCTAGTGCCTTATCTGTGACACCCATGCAAGAGCTTCCATAAGTGTCCCATACCACTTATAGTCACACGTACACGCGTCCCACAGACGTCGACAATGCAATAGAATAATAAGGTTCACTGATTGTGTACAAATATGTATCACTTTCACTTATTCACTCATGCACGAACACCAACGTAGTTGCCACAATCATCACTAATACCTAACACTGGGAAATTCACATGATCACTAAGTTATCAATGCAGTGGCATATGTATGATATGATGAGGAAACAGTATGTAAAGCATGATTAAGATGTCATAAATCAGTATTCTACCACTTGCATAATTTATCATAAATCATATGTGTACAGTTTAGCAAAACGATGAACGGGGAATAAATAGTATGTTTGATTATCTATCCAGTGAATTTAGTTTCACGTCAATCGGGTTTCAGAATCACTAGTTATGGCCATTTCATTTTAAGCGTTCATGGCTGGAAATCCGGTTTCAGAGTCGGAAGTCCGTTTCGCAACGCATTTTAATCCTAGTTGGGACCAGAATTTAGCAATGCTACAGTCGAATGAAACCTAGGGTTTTCAGTAGGGTATTCAACGCAATAGACAGATTCTCAATCGCGTCAGTACGTCAAAAGTTACACACTGTTTAATACTAGTATGTCGATTCTGATTCTGTTGGGACTGTTATACATCCCCATCTTTTAAATTACAGATTAAAGAGCAAACGACGATGAAACAGAATGAAACCACTTGTGTTATCTATCTAACAGTTTCACCTTTACTAAACTGCGGAGTTCCGCAACATACTAGTTCGGGAAATAAGGTGGCACGCATTACGGGACAGTAAACAGTAACCAGAGTCGCTCTGGACTGCTGTCCAGAGTCGCACTCCGACCCAAATATCATCATAACAATAGTATAGAAACCAATAGAAATTTTCATAGGGTTATAGTTCGTCGAGTCGGCTTCGATTTAAGCCCTCGAACGCATCATTCCAGTTTGTACATAATTTATGGTAATTTTAACCATTTTCAGATACGAGAAATTTCTAGTTTTACCGGTATATTTGGGGGGAATCGTTTTAGTCATTAACAGTCGTATTTTCCAGTGAAATTCATACATAGTATTCAATAGCACATGGGCCAGCAAATGCCCTCACGTTCCGTCAAATTGAAAGAGGATTTTCATTGGAATTTTACATCGAACAGGTATGTTATATAATCTATCGGGTATTGTGAATATGGAATTTATACGATTTTAGTTTGTAACATGAATAAACTAGCATGTAAGCAAGTAAAATACTTGCCTGACGATGAATTGATGGCACGGCAGCGAAGGCAGTAGTGACACGGCACGGGCACGGAGTAGCAAGCACACGACGAGTCTCGGCTAGGCTTGGGCTTGGCTCGAGCTTGGTGACGGGCTGTTGCGGCTAGGGCATTGGGTGCGATGAGGCGAGAGAGAGAGAGAGAGAGAAGTTGCAGAGGGGCGAGAGAGAGAGAAAGAGAAGTGTAGAGAGAGAGAGAGAGAGAGAAAACAGAGAGAGAGAAACAGAGATTGAGAGAGAGAGAGAGAGAAGTTGCAGAGAGAGGGAGAGAGATGAGTTGCAGAGGGCTTAGGCTTGGAGGTGACGGTGATGGTGCTGATGACGAGGAGGGTGCAGAGGCGTCGACGATGAGGTGAGAAGCTCACCGGCGTCGAGGGCGGGTGATGGTCAAGCTCGGGTGCAGTGGGTTGGGTCGTCGGGGACGAGAGTGATGAGGAGAGGTGAGGTGAGGAGATGAGGGTGGTGACGAGGGGGACCGACGAGGTGGCCGGCGGCGTGGGATGATGGCGACAGAGGAGGCGGGGCGATGGTGATGAGGGGTGCAGGTTCTCGGGTTCGTTGCGAGGTCGGTAGCGTGGAGGAGGGAGAGGGAAGTGAGGTGATGGTCGAGGAGGGGAGGTGAAGGTGGAAGTGCGCTCAGGGAGGACGTCGGCGGTGGTAGCGATGGCGAGCGCAGGCATGGGCGTGGGCTCGAGAGAGGGAGCGGGAAGAGGAGGAGGAAGGAGAACGAGGGGGAGAGATGGTGAGTTCGAAGGTGTGAGGGAGAGGGAGGAGCGAAGGGTGCGCGTCGTGGGGTAACGACGCACGAGCGTGGGCGTGGGCGTCGTGGCCGCGAGCGTTGGCGAAGGAAGCGGCGAAGATAGCGGATCGCGTGGGCGGGAAAGAGGGAAGGAGCCGTTGGAGAAGAAGGGTTAGGGGCGAAGCGGGTCGGGTCGGATTCAGAAAGTGTGGGCTTGGGGTATGGGCCGGTGTAGAGGAAAAGAAATCAATTGGGGAAAAGAAAGAAGTGGGCTGGGAATTTTAGAAAATATTAAAAAGGTTAGGGAGTCTGGGCTCGGGCTGAAGGAGCTTGGGCCGCAGGAAAATTAAAATGGGGAATGGGCTGGGATTTTAAGAAAAAGGATTAAGGGGTTTGAGAAAAGAGAGGGGGAAAATGAAATGGATTTGGAGTTTAAAAATATTTAAAATAGTTTATAGATATAAATAAATAAATTTGTAATTAACCCTTTTTATAAAAATATGGATATTGGTGTATAAAAGAACCGGGTATTACAATGGGTGCGGCCGTCGCGGCGAGTGCGAGGAGCGAGGAGTCGTGGGGGCGCCGTTGGGGACTGAGCGAGTCAAGTGGAGGCTGGCGCGAGGAAGTTGCGAGCGGCGTGGATGCGGTCGTCGCGGGCGCGTGAGACACGAGGGCGTTAGGGAAGTGGGCGCGAGTCGTGGGCGCGCGCGAGAAGCGGTCGTGAGGGAGTGAAAGGCGGGAAAAAAGAGACGAGGGAGGAAGAAGGGGGAAAGCGGGTCAGGTATGGGTCGGTTGTGGGGAATGGGCCTGGGCTAAGGAGAAAGAGAGGGGGAAAAGGAGAGTTGGGCTGGGCTGAGGTTAAAAGAAAGAAGAAAAGAGATGGTTGAGTAAAAATAGAATTAAGGCTTGATTGTTAGGGTTTGGGAAAATAGAAATATTTAAGTAAATAAAATTTTGAAATTTTGTTTAGAAAAATACGGAAATAATTAAAGAGGGACCGGATATTACAATCCTCTTCATATTCTCATCCAATTCCTCCCATTTCATCTTCTCTCAAAAATTTCTTCAGAAACAAACTTTTTTCTTTTTCTTTTATTTTTGATTTTGTTTATTTTGATATATTTGTTTCTGAAGCAAATTAATGAAGAAGAGAAAATAAATGGTGGAATCGAGAGGAAAACGACGCGAGGGAGCGTGTGATTTCTTTATAAATAGAAGAAATAGAAAAAGAAAGAGATTTATTTATCGTTGTCATCTCCATCATCGATTACGCAAACAAACATTTTTAGTGAAGTTCACGTGTTGGCCACGTGGAAGTAAGCCAGCAAAGGGTACTAAATATTAATCAAATTGAGCTAGCTCAAGTTCGGTATAGATCAGGGTGGCAATCAGGGTAGATCGATCTAGCCCAGCCCTAAGCCCACCGGGCTTGGCCGGTCTTCGGACCGGGCCAACCCCGATTTGGCCATGATCGGACAGGGACTCGGGCCAGCCCGAGAGCTCCTTCATAGAGCCCTAGGCCAGACTTGGTGAACTTGTTTTTAAATTTTTTGAAATTGGTTTTTTTGGATTGTTTTAGTTCTAGCTTCTCAGGTATCGGTTTGGACCTAAATATTTTACTTATTGAATTTTTTTTGAGGGGGAGATAAGTTGGCAAATCGTACCCCTCATACAACAGCTAAAAAATAAAAAATACAATTCATTAAAAAAATATAATTAGTGAACTCATATCAGGCTTTATTCCTCATCTGTGTCGGAGTTTTCATTAGTTTTAAGGTATTGTTGTTTAGCTTCGGTATCGAACCAATATTTTTGGCACACTGCGATCTCCACTGTTTTATCCGACAGTCTCGCTCTTTTATTGCTCGGAACTCTATTATCTGCATTAAAAGCAAACTCCGGATTTATTGTAGACACCGGAGTTATTGGCAAATCACGAGCCATGGCAGAAAGCATAGGATACATGTGTTCATGTGCTTTCCACCAATCCAAAATATCAAAATATTCTATTTGTTCAGAACAATTGAAATTATTTTGTAAATACATTATAAGTTCATTACAAGAATAAGTTGAAATGGTACTTTTTTGTTTCTTTTTAATTAAAAATTCAAAAATTCTTATTTTAGAAGTTTTGAAGTGAAAAGGGAGATGAAGAAGTTCCGTTTTCACCATATTGTGAGTCATATATGGTATACATATTTTGCAAATAAGAATTTAAAATATTTATATAATCTTCTATTTTAGTATTCAAGATTTTACGGTATCTCTCTAATGATTCAAATAAACTATTTAGTTTAATTCTATGATCAAAACTGTAGCTAAACAAAACAATATAGAAATTTCCCCCTAATATTTATTCAATTTAGAAAGTATGTTATCTAACATTCCAGAAAATGGATCTTCAGTGTCAAGTATATGATCAATAATAACTTTACTAATATAAAATAATTGTTCTACCGCTAAATATATAGTTGGATAATAAACACAAGATAAAGCAGTATACAATAGTTTTAAAAAATTCATAATATATTCATAAACAAACCAATCAATCAAGATCCTCTAAATCATTAGCAGGCATTTATTCCTGATAAAATAAACTAATATGAATTCTATATTTAAAAAGACATTTCATAAGTAGAATTTCACCTATTTGGAATATTGAATTTAAAAGGTCTAAATTTTAAACTTAATTAGGCACGAGTTTACTTAAAATTTTGTTTTCTAGGATCATAACTTTCAATAAATATCATGACATCTCTATGTTTTGATAAATGAGAATCAATAACTTTATGACTATCATGTACAATTAAATTTAAAATATAGCATGTACATCTCTGATGAAATAATGCTCCATTTAAAATAGAATTTAAATTATTTTTTAAAATTGTTATAGCAGCAGGATTATTAGTAGTATTATCAAAATTAATTGAAAATATTTTATTTTGAATATCATAGTTCCGTACAGTGGTCATAATACAATTACTTATATTATTTTTAGTATGTGGATGCTCTATTTTCACAAAACCAATAATTTATTTTGTAACAACCAATCATTGTCAATAAAATGCACAGCAACACCAATATAACTAATGCCTAATTTTGTTGTTCAAACATCAGAAATTAATGCAATTTTACCTTTAAAATTAGCAAAAATACTAAATAAATTAGTCCGGCTTCATAAAAAAATTTAAAAGTATCACCTCTAAATGTATTTCTTGGTACTCTTTGAAATACAAAATTATATGCAGTTTTTGCTAATCTATCAAAATTTTCATTTTAGCAAAACCAAATGGTTGTTCAGCATGTATAATATATCCAATAAGTTCTTTTCTATTAGTTTCTTCAGAATAAGAAAAACCAGTCAAAAAATTAGATACCATATTTAGAGTCGTCTAGAATCTGCTTTTTGATGGGAGTTTGCATGTCTTTTTAGATGGTCAGTTCCATTTTTTCCAGCACATGTAAAATATTTTCTGTAAATCTTATAAACAGCCTGTTGGCCTTTACTTGCATCTTTCTTGTACAAAATGTTTCCAAACTTCATAAGTTTTAACTCTTTCGGGTTTGAGAATATCAGGACCAAAAACACCAGCATCAGGAATATTAGGAACAGGAACTTCTTCACGGATGTGACTTTGTGGTGTAAGCATTTCAAAATTAGCATAATCAAAATTAGGAGAATAAGAATCAGTTATTGGCACCAGATTACTTAATTTAATTGCATATTGTGTATCCAAATCAATTAGAAAAGAACGACCATGTGATGATGTACCAGTCATATTTGTTAATCTAATTGCATCCGGTGAATTCGAATCAAGTTGAAAAGAACGTCTACATGATGATGAACCAGCCTTATTATCTTGTGATGATGATGAACCAGCCATGCTTAATTAAAAAATTTAGAAAGAGATGAAGAGATATGATAAAAAAAACATACAAGAAAAAAATATATCCAATACCAAAATAACTTGATTCCAAATAGCAGAATCAAATTACTGGAGACTTAAATGAAGATTGAGATTGCAGTAATGAAGATTGTTTGATTCCAAATTTTAACAGTAAACTAGAGAGAGATATAGATAATGAAGATTATATTGTTTGTGAATTGTGATGAAAATGAGAAGTGTTGGAATGTATTTATAGAATTTTGGATGCAAAAAATGACCAAAATACCCTCTACGTTAACCGTTTTATAGCTGTTAGGAGGGTCAAAGTGGACATTTGAAACTTTAAAATTTTGAATTTTTGACCGCTGCCTTGTGCCTTGGGTCAAAAAAATTCAAAATTTGAAATCCTCTCGACGGGCTCGTATAGGGGCTCTGGCATGTTCGAACAGGGCTCGGGCTCATGAGCGGGCCAGGCCTGGCCTGGTCGACGGGCCGCGGGAGCCACGCCCAGCCCGACCCCAAGCCGGGTTGGTCCCTCAGCCTGGCCGGCCCGGGTCCACCTCGTGGCACTTGGGCCGGGCCGGGCCGGGTCAAGGGCCGCCCGGCTCATTTGCTAGTTTTGGCTAGGAAAGAGCCGTTCAAATCGAAGGTGAGTTAAGATATTCAGCTCGTTTGAGCTCAACCTCGAGCTCGGCTCGTTTAGGCTCGAGCTCGGCTCGTTTATACATGCTTATTCTATTTCGAATAGTAAATAGTAAATCTACATAGAATTTCAAATATGTATCTAAATATCCCATGCTTATACTCATTTGTATCGATGATATTTGGTAATATTAGTTAACGGTTTATAAATGAGCTGGATTCACAAAGAGACCAAGCCATACCTATTTGTTTGTTTATGAGCTCAACTTGTTTTGTGATCAAGCTGTTAATGAATTGAACTAGTGTTGAGCCGTTAACGAATCAAACTGAACCTGAGCCGGCCAAACTCATATCGAAACAAATTTGAGGCGGGCGAAAATAAACCAGCTCAGTCCGTACTAAACCTAGCTGATTTCGGCCTGTTAACACCCCTAATCTACTTATTTGGGAAAATAAAAATGAAAATGGGCCCAATGAGCTATATTGGGTTAGTGTTGAGGCCCATTGCTAACACATCTTAATGTGTCATCGTTTTGTTTAGCTATGAGTAACTGAATATACTCTTTAATGTCGACCAAAGAGACTTCATGAGAAAGAAGAAAATCCAATATGCTGGTCATGTGTCCAGACATGAAAAAGATTATAAACACACAAAACTATCCAAAGGCTGCAAGTTATAGATTTTCTATTTGGTCCTGTAGCGTTCTATACTTTTATCATTTAAGCATATTTAGAACAATGAAATCGTGACAATTCCTCCTTTCATCGAATCAATGGTCGAAAAGGTTTTGAAATAAGATATAAATTAGAGCTACATCTTGGAACTTGTGTGTCAGCGGTTTAGTTGAAACTCAGAAGTCTCATTCAACTGAGATCAAATTCATGATCTATGCGTGTCTAATACTACATTTGCAAAAAGGAAAAATGCCATCAGCACGGTGAAGTTGAACGGAAACGTGAATTTGTTATCTCCTATATCAAGATCGATAGGGAGAAAACAATAGGAAAACGTTATATTAAAATTTTGTGTATGTGCGTCTAGCATCACAACTCATATTAAAACTGGATTGAATATTTGAATAGCTAGATATATGTTGTGAGTTTGAATGGCAGGTGCTTGATGGATGCTTGCATCGATATGGCACGTGTGACTGTGTAACCTTATCATGAACGCTCGCACTTGAAAGTAAATGAATACATAAAAGAGTTGGACGAGAATCATATCAAAATTGTAAGATATCAAATCTGTCTTGAGACTTGTGCAAACAATTATGATCCTAAAATAAATCTAATGGCTAAAAACTTGATGATATCCTCCCCATAGTTACCTTGTTCAACTCAAAATAAAATATTTTTATAGCAAGACTTGTTCTATGAGGAGGAATAATATATTCAAGTCTTCAAATGCAACTATTGGCTTAGATCATGCGGGAATAAATTAGGGAAACTTAGGAAAGATAAAGATGTCTTGGGGGGATGTAACCTCAATTTGGGGAGTTGTCGGCATGCATGTTGATTATTGATAAATAATCAACACATTACTACCACAAGGTATATAAATTATATGTGCATGGAAACATTAATTTAATATCTAAAATGTCTCCAAGTTGTATGGAGAAGAGAACACAAGTGGGAGAGGAGCATGTGGAGCCTCAACTTCTTTCATAAATTTGGAGGATGTGATATGAAGGAGAAGGGACCCAAGGTTGATGGATATGTTGGCAATATTTATATTTCATGAATTATGAGGATTGCATTTAAAATATTGTAATAGCATCTCTTGTGTGTATTTATACCTTTGAATGTCCAATCTTTACTAACCATGTTTAATGCTTGTCCAATCTTTTTGCCATAATTACCATGCATTCACAATTCATTAAGTCCATTAAGTCCATGGCCCATTTATAATTTACAAAGTATGTTTATATGCTAAAAATGCTTAACCCTATATGCAAATGCTTAATTGAACGAGCCTTTAAATAAAGCTCCATCAATAAAAGTTATTCCCCTCTTTTTTGTTTTCAACACTGAGGACATTTTAAATAAAGCTCCAACAATTAAAATTAATCCATAGATCATTTTGTGCATGCATGATCAAATATTGGAGAAAGAAAGATGGCTCACAATTTTTTTTGAAAGTGCTTATTATTTATTTATTTTGAAAAGATGCTGCTTGCGAAACTTAGTTGTAGAAAAAGAAATGCTTTTTTCTACATAATTTTTACCTCTACCGTATATACACAAAGATCATTATGTAGACGGTGTGATCTCCGTCCTTTTATCTCTTGGGTATATCGGTATGTGTGGGTAGGAATTAAGAAGGATAAGTAAAGTATTTCTCATATAGAATCTGAAAACATTATTAATTGCAGGGTTAATAAACAAAAAAGTTCATAACTTAGAAAATATTACATATGAAAATATTACATATTCGACCGAAAAATATGATGAGGACCAGTCCACGGAGGCTCGATATTCAACACGATCTCTAACTCTCAAGATAAATTACAAGATCAAACCCTAAATAATCAAGAACAAGTTATAATCGCCTCTCCTTAAACATAAAAACTGCAACTTTTCTTTACTAACAAGTAATTTTTATTCAATGATCAATTCAACTTCCCAAATACAATAGTTCTTATCTTTTTAAGTAAGAGAATAGATCTCTTAACCAAAAATAAATAAATCTTAACAAAAATTTAAAAAAGATATAAAAGATGTTAATTAAATCTAATCTAATCTAAATAAATAAAAATTTAAATTGAATTAAATCTTAGTTTAAATTGCAACGAATTATTCATCGACTCTTTCCAAATTTCAACCGAATCTTTGATCAAATCCCGAATCTTCTGTAAATTCTTCTCGTATCTTTCCAAAACCACTCTTACCGAATCGACTCTTACTTCTTCTATTCGGTCTAGGTCTCTGCCATATCCTCAGTCATATGCTCATGCATCAGACTCCCCTGGTTAAAATAACTTGATCTCGAGTTCGACCCATCTTGATTCTCGGAATGCTCCCCAAATTTATGAACCGAAAATTGCACATGGTGTTCACACCAGATATTGCATTTAATACTGTCCATTTTTCTGCTCGTTTATTTATAAGTAGATGCTTTTGATCCGTATTTGCTACATATTTACAGATTACATGTTCTTAGTCCAAAATAACGCAAATCATACAAATTTTCCATAGTTATGCCAAAATCCAGAACATCTGCCACATACAGATAAAATCTGGGTTCCGATCACCTACACCCGTCCAATGCCGCTTACCAGTTCAAGAGACAAGATAAATAACAGTGGTCATTCGTGTCTCAGTCAAGCACAGAGCATGAGAGGGACAACACAAAATTCAAGAGATGCACGGAGCTCGAGAGAGATAAAGGTTAAATGAATTAAAAGTGAAGCCATTTTGGACTGTTGAAAATCTGAACATACTTTGGAAGCATTTTGCAATTTGGGACCTGTAAAACAGAAGAAGAAAGCAATACAAGAAATCCCAGAAAAAACGACGTAACATGCCTTTCAAACGGCCGCGGAACTGCGACCAATATGACGTTTTCACGGCGGTTTTGCGGCCCTGATGTGTCAACATTTGACCGTTTTTTTGGGGTAGTTGGGTAATTGTATTAAGGCTCAGAATATGAGTCTAGAATTCCAATTCTCTGTTTATAAATAGTCCAGTTTTAAGCCATGTAAAGAAGCTTTTTTCTTTAGTAGAATTAGTGTAGTTTAGTTTGTATTTTCTTCTTTCATCTATTCTCCATGAAAGTGTAGTGAGAGTTCTTAAGTGGAAGTTAATGAAGATGAGAGTTGTTTTTCTTAACTTGTATTTTTATTTCCTTATTTTGTAATTTTAATTCCTATTGTAATTTTATTTATTGTTGTTAAGTAGTTGTTGTTATTTCTTGTTTTATTTTTCTTCTTTTCTAAACTGTATTTTCAAGCCATGATACTCTATGAAGTCCCTTATTTAGGTGAGGGCCCAAGTAATCAGCTTGCTACCATTTTGTAAAACCGTATTTTCTATTTTTATTCTTTTCTTCCTTCTTGTTTAGTTTTCCTTTTAAATGTGTGAATAATTTCCACACTTGTTGGGGCTAAAGAAGATTAGTATGAGAGACGGAAAACTCTCTTGTGTTTCTCTTCGCCAAACATTTTAAAATGAACCTAGACCAAACAAACACAACCCCTTCACTTAGAACTACTATACGATATATAGCCGCGACCTAAGTCGAGAATTCCTTTGTACGCACTACAACATGACATATAGTTGTGACTTAATTGGATACATGGTTGTGGGTGTTTGGCTTAGGGTTGGAAATAAGCGCACGCAGAGGAAGGATAATGGACACTAGGAATGGATTTAGCGTTGGAAATCTTGCTTAAAATCGCAAATCCCATTCCTATGTCCTCCTAATTCCCGCTACTTCCGATTATCCCAACATCACTTTAAGAATGACAAAAGACAAGTATAAGACTAATTCTAACTCTACTAACCAATTTTAACCCTAACAAGTTTACTTAAACATAAAATACAAACACTTAGGATAGATTTGAACATACAGATACACATTCTTTAATTGATTCGTCTAAGACAAGAACTCAAATACGAACCATCTCTCAGTGGACGACTTGTACTCAACCGGCTAGCTACAAGTGAAACCGACTTAATTGCGATAAGTAGAGAAGAAAGTAGAATGCATATTATAAAACATATCGCGGTTTTCTGCTTCAATTAAATGGCGCCGTTGCCGGAAAGACGGTAACGTATTTCTTTCTTGTCATTCGGGTTAATATTTTTTGTATATATAAAAAAACTAATAAATATAATAAAAAACCATTTTGTTATTTTTGTTTTCTTGTGCAAGTGTGCAGGAAAATCTGGAGCAACTACAGTAATCAAATCAAGAAACAGAGACTTTTATACTGAAGTACAGAATAAGGGGAGTACACAGAAGAAATTTGAAGCCCCAACTCAACCATTCCACTGCGGAACCACGGTCAAACAGTTGGAACCACGGTGGTTCCGCGGTCTTCCTGTGGCTTCTGAGCCTGAAATTTTTTTCACCCCTTCGACTTTTCCATTCATCTCTGTAAACTCCACTGAACTGAACTGTATTTTCTGCATATTTCTTTGCACAAAATTGCGCTGCCGCCAAATAATTTTTTTGTTGTTTTAGATTTTGTTTGTTTAAACGTTTTGCATATAATAATATGGACATTAATATTGGGTTATGCCAGCGCCCTGGCCATCAAACCGTGGCCGATTGCGGAACAAAAAATTTAGAAACCGGCGCTAGAACAATCCACGAATACGGATCTACCATTAACCCTAAACCTAGTAAGCTATATAAAGAATTGAGATGCTTATACCGAATGATCCGTGTCCTTCGGTCTTTAACCTCCTTTCCAAGCTTCTAATGGCCACCATAATCAAGTTTGATCTCCGGTCTTCCTCCATCAAAGATGATCCACCTGAGAGTCTATGAATCGAGCTCCTACCTTATAACCGAGGTAACTAGGGTACCTAGTTCGCTAGATGTAAATCCCCGTTCCCATCTCATTAAAAGTTTCTAATTTTTCCAAATTCCCCGAGTTTTTCCTTTCCTTTTTCCCTCGTAAATTTTTGTGGGAAATTGGATGCTTAAATTCCAATATTTAAAATTTTCCAAACCCTAAAAGTCAAAACCCAAAACTTAAAACCAAAACCTAAATTTTAAACCAAAAATATATATATATATACACACACAACCCAGCCCATTCCCTTTCTTAAAGAAAATTAATGTCCTTAAATTTAAACCCAGAACAAAATTAAAACAAATAAAATATATTAACATTAAATCAAACCATCCTAACAGAAAACAAATGATTTAAAACCCTCAGCCCAAAATAATTTTCCCCATTAAATTAAAACATTAAAACCATTTAAATCCCGGCCTTTTACCTCTCAGCCCAAGAAAAATAGAAAAGGAAATTAAAACCCAACCCTGGCCCAAGCCCAGCCTCTCAAGCCCGCACCCGCGCCGCTCAGACCCGACCTGCTCCTAATCTCTCCCTCTTCCCCAACGTCTCTCTCTCTTTTCCCGCTCACTCCCTCATTTTTCCTCGATCCACAATTCTCGCCAACTCCCGCGACCACGTCGCCTGCCGTTGCCCCGACTCGCGCACCCCACGACTCGATCCACTCAACCTCCTCCCCTCGTCTTCCCTATCTCCCTCACACCCTCATTCCTCTCTCTTCTCAAATCTTCCCTCTCGTTCACCAAACCGACCACGAACCCACTGCAGTTCCCTCACCCGCTCCCCTCGACGACAACGACAAACTTCTTCCCTTCCTCCTCCACCAACTGAGCCCCTCACCACTCCACTCCATCAACCAAGAACCCCTGCCGAGCACCCCCTGCACACCCAATCCCCTCGCCACCGAGCTCGACCACCACCGGCACCCACGACACCGGCGAGCCCCCACTGCACCTGAAACCCTTCGTCGACTCCCTTCGTCCTCAACAGCATCATCTTTACCCACCAACCCGAGCCCACTACCTCTCTCTCTCACTCTCTTTCTCAAACCCCAAACCACAGTCCTCTCACTGCGACTCACCGTATCCATCGCCGGAGCGACGCCGCCGACCGTCGTCGACCCCAGCACATCCCAGGCGAACCACTGAGCACCCCCTCCGCTTCCAGTGACCGTGAAACGTTTCCAGGCAACTCCGACGTCAAACCCGAATCGCGAGCCGAGGCCGTGCATCGAAACCGCGCCGTTCGTCGCGCGCTCGTGACGTTGCCGCTGTCATACATCGCTCAAAATGTTACCAGGCAAGTATTTTACTTGCTACATGCTAATCTATTCGTGTTACAAACTCAAATCGTATAAATTACAAATTTACAATTTCCAATAAATTATACGACATACCTGTTCGATGCATGATCCCGATGAAAATATTCATCTAATTTGACGGAATTGGATTTTCTATGCTGGCCCGTGTGATAATGAATATCTTGTATAAATTTCACTGGAAAATACGACTGTTAATGACTAAAACGAATACCCCCAAATATACCCGCAAAACTGGAAATTTCCCGTATCTGAAAACTGTTAAAATCATCATAAATTATGTTCATACTGGAATGATGCGTTCAAGGGCTTAAATCGAAGCTGACTCGACTAAATATAACCCTATGCAAGTTTCTAATGGTTTCTGTACTAAAATTGTGACGATATTTGGATCGGAGTGCGGCTCTGGACTGCAGTCCAGAGCAACTCTGGTTACTGTATACTGTTCCGTAATGCGTGCCACCTTGTTTCCTGAACTCGTATATTGTGGAACTCTGCATTTTATTAAAGATGAATTTGTTATCTAAATAACACAAGTGGTTTCATTCCGTTTCATCGTCGTTTGCTATTTAATTTGTAAATTAAAAGGGCAGGACATATAACAGTCCAGAACAGATTCAGAAGTGACAAACTAGTGATAAACAATGTGTAACTTTCGACGTACAGACGCGATTGAGAATCCGTCTGTTGCGTTGAATACCCTATTGAAAACCCTAGGTTTTATCCAACTGTATCATCACTAAATTCTTAACCCAACTGGGTGAAATTTGTGTCGCGTAACAGACGTTCAGTTCAGAAACTGAATTTCCTGTCGCGAGCACTTCAAATGAAACGGCTGTAACTTGAATACCGGAAACTCAATCGAACTGAAACTAATTTTGATGAACTGCTGACAGAGTGTGCTTATTATCGTATTTATATCATTTTGTTGAATTCCGAACATATGAATTTATGCAATTTTTGTAAGTTGATGACATGCATATTGGTTCATAACATACATGGCTTGTTAATGGCATACATACACATATCTTACCCCATTTTCCATATACATAGTGTTAGTGCGTGTTAGTGTTCAGTGGACATTGCATTATCATGCGTGAATGATATTGGTTTAGGAGTGTCGAGTACACCAATGTAAAGTGAATGATTCGTGACAGTGATTGATACAGTGAACAGTGATAAAACCGTGTCATTGGTATACTTGTACACGACTAAATCAAAATCATAAATAGTGTAAACCTGGGAAAAAGGGGAAATCGAAGTGGAAAGAGAATCGTATTTAGCGGGACCGTGTTTTAGAGGATGATCATTCGAGCAGCGATATATATATATATATATATATATATATATATATATATATATATATATATATATATATATATATATATATATATATATATTAGGTAGGATCTAGCGATCCGGCTGATAGGATTATGTCCCGGGCATATGGGCCGTTGTCTCGGGTATGTATGAGACTCCTGTTAAACATGATCCTCCTTTCCACTATACGATTTCAAACATGACCTAGAGACTGATAGGGACACAGATCATACTTTGCATCATATAATGACATAGGGATTACACGCATTGTACTTTCACTGTTACCACCGTATTTACCTGTTTCATATTATTATTATATAAATTGCTATTACGTCGCTCTGACGACCTAAGTATGCATGCTCAGATCTCGTGGAAGATCCAGCGCAGGAGACGGATTTACTTTTCGAGCTGACGGAGATCTAGTCTGGAGTGCTTTTCTTTCTTTTCTGCTTTCCCTAAAAGAGATCGTGTAATTGGACTTGGTTAGTAAGTCTTCTTGTTTATTTGTAATTTGTGAACAATGGATTTTAATGTAATAATTTAGTAATGTAATTCCTTTACTGCTGTGCTTTGTTTACTGATTACCATGTAATGCTAAAAGTCGAAGTGTGACTACGACAGGATTATTCCTTGACCGTAGGAGCATGGCTGGCCTAGTCATCACCCGTTTTTCGTATTTTGGGAAGCGGGGCGTGACACTAAACTAGATAGCCTAGAAAATGTAGAGTCTAATGATGGATTAATTTGTCTCTAAACATCCTAAATTTCTCAATACATGAGATATTAAGGGTGGAGGTAGAAGAAAAAGCTTGTGAGATGAGAGTGTAAGCATGAAGCAAAGCAACTCAAGAAAATGGCTAAGTGTTGTGAGAAAGAGAAATGAATCATCAAGTAAAGAAATATCTCACAACTCTAACAAATATCAAGCATGACACAATAGTGTTTCATGAGTTACACCATGAGTCACCCCAGGAGTTACCCCATGAGTCACCAAGTGTGCCATGCTTCATAAATGCCAATGCACACTCATCCCTCCACCTCATTAAATCATTTAACTAAATGATCAAAACTAAAACGAGGTGTTAAATTCTAGAACCTATCTTGTAATAAATTACAAGAATACCCCTCATCCGTATATACATACCCGCATCCGTATTCCGAAAAATACGAATACAAAGAGACAAAAATAATCCAACAATATAATACTAGAATCCAGCTTAAGCCAAAGCAATTAGTAAAATCCGTCTGAATCATGATACGTGCACAAGTGCACGTATATGATCGAACCCTGCCGTAAAACCATATGGCCTCTACATCATTTCACCCGAAGCAGGAAAACCCTCTGTGTGAGACTCTAAACACTCGTCAATACGCTGGCAGTGGGTTTAACCACAAGCACGTCAGCGGCACTAGCTGTACGTAATGGCTACCTAGGTATTGAGCCAAAGGAAGGCCGACGAGCAAACTCATCCTGACCCTTACTGAGCCTGTCCGTGACAATCTCCGTACAGTACGGTCTCTTCGTCTAAGAGTATCGCATATCGAGTTTAGGGGGGCGGATAAAGTCAGACCCTTAATAACGCGACATTTAGTGTCGGTATGAAGCCCATCACAACCTGAGAAACTACTGATCCAAATCAGTAATTCTCGACTACCTTGATCAAGGATTTCTGGTGATGGCCACCCGTGCACCACGCGACATCAACCCCGATACCGGGAGAGATGAATCCCCGACGATCCGCTTACTGCCTCCATATGGCTTGGGACTGTACCCAACTAAAACCTGTTTGCACGACTCTTTTGAGCCGTGGTAGGGTAGTAATCAAAACACAGTGGGAACTCACACGAGAGAAATGATGATCTCAGGTCAACAGACTAATCTGTACACATGTCACCTGGAAACTGCTATCTGACAATAGGTATATGTCATGCCCCGCTTCCCGGTGTATGGGAAGAGGACGCGGCGAGGTCAGCTACGTATTTACTCCGAAGTAAACACGCTAAGCGGATCTAAGCAATATAAAGTAAAGTACACAAGAGATAGGAATGTAAATGAACAACAACTTTATTTATTAAACATTCTTTTACAGGCACAACTCGAAATGTAAATACATGGATGGAAAGCAATGCCTAAACAATGGCATGAACTGAAATGAAAATATGTACAAATAAAGTCTAATGCTCCGGGTCTTCAGTGTATTGCTCCAAATGCTCCTGGCTGGTCTCGAGCTCTAGTGCGTCCGATCCACCTGACAACATTCCAAAGAAGAAGATAATTAGGAATGTCGTCAGCGAACAATCGCTCGGTAAATCCCAAAGATAAGATGAGAATAATAGACAGAAAAGAGAGTATATCTAGTAATGTTTAATTATAGTGTTAACAGAGTTGTTTGTAGCTTGGTACAGAAAATGCCAGTGTATACGAGAGGAGTCCAACTTACACCATGGACTTTGGTAACCCGTAGTACAAGTCTCCGTCGAAAATACCACGGAACAACGACATGGATGTAATTACGTCTTAAGTGACCACTCGTGCCACTTTTAACATATTTCGTACCAGCCTATCCCTTTAAAAATCTTGCGATGTCTTTTGTATTAATTGTATTGTTTGTTATATAGATGGATGACTTGCCGAAACCATGATATCAGTAAATGAAATGGATATAAATGGAGAGTCATGTAGACGGAGTATATCCATGGTTCGGTTCAGTCAATACATATTGATATAGATTGAATAGACGGATTCATAGATTCATGTTGAATTGCAGTTTATACTTGAATTATATTCAAATCAGATTGATTAGATTAAGACTCAGTCTGAGCCAAACACTTTGAAAAGAACTTGAAATCCTGAATTAGTTTTGATGTTATCGGTAACTGCTGCATATGGACGACAGGATTTGTGTCTTTTTTCAAGACAATTACCTTGTTGATAACACTGTTTGTTAGATTGTCTACCTTAAATAGGAAAACACCCATATTCTCCTGCTCTCTGAGGCTCAAGAGAACTGGTCCTGCTTAAACCTATGTTTACTAGGGTCCTTATTGTAATTTAGTATAACTTGAGGGGTTTTTATGTAAAAATAGTTTGATATAATTTTTAAAATACACCTCAAGTATTTAATTATCGTCTTTAGGATTTTCATAGATGTATATTTTATAAAAGTGAAATTTCTAGCCAGTAGAACCTAGTTTTCATAGTATATGGTATTATAATGAAATATTGAAATTGTTTTGTATTTGGATGGTATTTTCATATAATGGTGATTCCTTTGATTTGGAAAACTTGGAATATTTATATAATATAACTAAAATAGATATTTTGATAATAGTTATATATTTTAAAAATAAAATTTATTTATTCTTATAGAAATCTCATTTTCTAAAGAAAAATGCATTAAAAATTCCATTGAGATCGAATGCTCATTTTGGAGGTCTGCATCTCGCTCTACTAGGTTCGAGGACGTGCAATAACCCGCTCCATCCCGATCGGCTTCCCCAAAATGGGTTGTAGATGCGTAATTGCAAGGAATTGATTATTACACTTTTTAAAGAAATGGTTTTGCAAGTTGATAGTATTTATTTGTAATGTCGTGTTATCCCATGAATATATTCCCAAAACTTCATCGTGCTATATCAAAGATATGTGTTGTTATGAGGTAGGTCATTATCTCATGAGTTATCTAAAGGTAATACAAGTTTTATGTTGTTTTATATCGGAAATGAAGTATGTGGTATTTTACCGTAAAAATACTATAAAAGTTGCAATAGAGATTCTTTTGGAATTAAACTTGTTTAAATATGTTTGTTAATGTTTGTTAAACATTATATAATAGGATGGTATTTTCTTGTTTAAGAAATATAGAGTTTTTAAAGAAAACCGAATCGGAAGTCGGATTAACTCCGCTTCCGTCGGGTTTTAGAAATGAAAGTTTTAAAGTAGAAGAAGAGAGGGGGAGAGGGGACTTACTGGCTATTGAACAAGAGAAGAGAGAGGGGAAACTAAGGAAGGCTTCGGGGCATCGTTTCGTCGCTGGAATCTCCTCGGAATTTCGCCGGAACTTCACCCTTTGCTAACTCCACTTGCACACTATAAGGACTTGAGAATTTTATAGAGTTTTTGTGAGGAAATTATGAGTGAGGAGGGGTGAAATATGGTGTGGTATTTATAGGAAAAACTAGAGTTTAGTGTATTAAATTGGAGAATTAAAAATTTGCATTTAAAAGGATTAAAGGGGTGATTCAGTGTTCTCTGGAAAAATTCAGAGAAAACAAACAGTATGAGGGAAGTGGGGTAGGCCAATAGGTGCAAGGGGCAGAAAATAGGGAGAATCCCCTACGGAGGGGCCGGTAACGCCGGGGAAAGGGCCAATCTCACCGGTCCATTTCCTTCGGTGAGTGCTTTGGATTTTACCACGTGTTGGGTTCTGTTTAAATGCTATTTTTCATGTGTTTGTTTATTCTGTGTCTTTTCGTTTTATGTGTTGTGCACGTGCAAACCTTTGGGCTTCTAAAAAATTAAAAGAAAAATTTAATAAAAATATAATGTGGCTGGGGGGATTCGATCACAGGGGTTATGTCACAGCAGTGCAAGGCTTTACCAATGAGCTACAAGTTGTTTGTTGCTGTTCAAAAGCAAATTAAATTTATAACTTTTGCTCAGGCTAAGGTACTCCTTTCTTTATTTTGGAAAAATTTTTACAGAAAGTTTAGGGTGGTTACAGTATAATACCAACTAGCATGTTCCCGGCGAGTCCGCCCAGTGTACTCATAACCCAATGAGCACTTGCATACTATCTTAGATGAACAAATTAACACCAATGTCTTATGAGACCGGCCACCTCCACTCGTCGGGGTCTCGATCAGTATACACTAGTCTACTCTGGAGTATCGATACACAGTCTCGATACTCCCACGACTAGGGACATTTAAGGATGTGATTATAGACCACCCAGCTCCCATGTATATGATCGCCATCATAATACTGGTAGTCAAGAAACAATCTTATGGGCTCTATCAACATGTGATTGTGATCTGTAATACCACCTAAATCACGTACATGATGATAAAGATAAACCAGATAACATACTATCATTTTGAGTAAGACTGTTCTATCCGTATAGGTCCTCCCTCAATCATTGCAATCGCGTGCCTGCGATTCAATAATTGACTTGAGGGCACTATAGTCAACATTCTCCCACTTGCACTTAAGGCTAATTATTGCAGTCTCGCATACTCACAACCCGTGTGATACTGAACACCCAACTTCTCTACTAATCAGTTTCGCAAAGCTCGTTTGTGAAACTATTGAGTTCGAGAAATAGCCTCAGTGAGTGGATCCGCTCCAATGTTTCTTTCTTTATCTCTCTATATCTCAACTTCGCGACGAATGACTATTTTCCGAAATGAGCAATACCTGTCTTAGAATTTGTCTGGATATCTGATGGTACCTAGTTCATAAATGAACTCCAAATCCAACAAACTTTTTGGACTGTATTATCTACTGAATTTAATCAGTATCCTGCGTCATGCCCTCCGCAGTATTTGCTTGGACTACCTGTCCAACATACTGCCCCTCAAAAGAGGGAAAACAATAACTCAGACAGTCTCTCTGTCATTCAGGTCACCTTGGAAGCCTGAAATGATAACCTCCTTCCGAAGGAGGCTGCTGTTATCATTTACCAAGAACATCCACTTATGTTCAAAACTGCTTCCCAACGTTTCTCCAGGATTAGATTAATATATATACTTATTGCAGCTAGTGCAAAAACTGTTGGAGATAGTGCCCTCAGAGTCAATTATTGGATCACAGGCACGTGATTGCAATGATTGATGGAGGACCTATCCCGGTAGGACAGTCTTACTCAAGATGATAGTATGCTATCTGGTTTACCTTTATCATCGTGTACTGCTTTAGGTGACCTGACAGGTCGCTATTGCACGTTGATAGAGCCCCTAGGATTCTTGCTTGACCACCAGCAGTATGAGGGCGATCATATACGTGGGAGCTGGTAGTCTATAAGTACATCTTTAAAAGGTCCCTAGTCGTGGGAGTTTCGAGACAGGGCATCGATACTCCAGAGTAGACTAGTGTATACAGTCGAGACCCCGACGAGGGGCGGTGGCCGGTCTCACAAGCCACTGGTGTCAGTTGGTTCACCTAAGATGTATACAGGTGCTCATTGGGTTATGAGTACACCGGACAGGACTTGCTGGGAACATGCTAGTTGGTTTTATACCAGACGTCAGATAGCAGTTCCCTGGTGACATGTGTACAGGTTAGTTCATCGACCTGGGGATCGTCATTTGTCTCGTGTGAGTTCCCACTGTACTTTGATTACTACCCTACCACGGCTCAAAGGAGTCGTGCAAACAGGTTTTAGTTGGGTACAGTCCCGAGCCACATGGAGGCAGTGAGTGTATCATCAGGGGTTCGTCTCTCCCGGTATTGGGGGTGAGGTCGTGCTGTGTCTAGGAGAGCCGGAACATGAAAAGTCCTTGGCCAAGGCAGGAGATTTACTGGTAAGTATTCCAGTAGTATCTCAGGGTGTTCTGGGCTACACTCCGACACGACTTGTACCGCATTTGGGGGTCTGACTTTTACTAACCCCCTAGGCCCGCCATGCGATGCTCATAGACGAACGGACCGGACTGTACGGATATTGTCACTGAAAGGCTCAGTAGGGTTGTCTGGCTGGGTTCGCTCACAGACGTCCCTTTTAGTCAATACCTGGTAGCCCATTACGTATTGGCTTATACCTCTGACGTGCTAGTGGTTAAATCCACAACCAAGGTGTTGACGAGTCTTTAGAGTCCCCCACATTCAGTTACTCAGCTTTCGGGCGAAAAGCTGTAGAGGCCGTATGGAGATATGGCAAGGTCCGATCAGATACGTGCGGTATTGCACGGATCAGAATCGGACAGTTTGTACTATAGGCCGTATGGATATATGGCAGGGTTCGATCAGATACGTGCGGTATTGCACGGATCAGGATCGAACGGATATTACTAGCCGGCTTTGGTTTAAGCCGGATCCTAGTATAGTACAGTGTAGATTTTGTCTCATTGCATTTGTATTTCGGTCGGAATACAGATGCGGGTGTGTATGCACAGTAGCGGGGTTTTCCTGTAATTTATTACGCGACCAGTTTTCTGGAGTTGCCAGTTTGCTTTCCGTTTCGGCCATTCTCATTTGTATCTTTCAATGGCCGAAGATTGGTGGAGGAGGGCTTATTTGCAATTGTGCAAATAAGCTTTTGTGGAGGGGGTCTTTGCATATTGTTGTATCATGATAGCCATTCTTTGACCTTGACTTCTTGTCTTCATCATGACTTGACTTTTGTTTTCATGATGGTTGTTGATTGGTTGGTGGAGCGAGGGTTTGCTTGGTGATCATTGTTTTGTTATCATCACCCTTTTCTCTCTCTTGCATGATGACCATTCCTCCCCCTTGACTTTTTCCTACACTCTCATTCTCTCCATTCTAGAGCCATGGCCGGCCACTATTGAGGTGGGCTGTCCAAAATTTTGAGAGAAGAAAAATGAGTCTCATTCCCATGCCAAAAACCCTTTTGTTCATCAAAAGAAATATGTGGTTCATTTCCTCCACCAATGGCAATTCCTATAACCCCAAATGAGACACAAGTCTCTACACTACATTCTACAGCAAACCTTGGGCACGTCGACTAGCCAGCTTCGTGCCCGAGTTGCCTCGGCATTGAGGTGGGAGCCCGTAAAAGATGTAGGCGATGTGGTGCACTTCCGGCGATGAGATGGAGACAGGACATTCCGCGAGAGATCGGGACGATGACGAGAAGACCGGAGGACTCGGATCAGTCGGTATATCTCTATTCCCTATCTTATAGTTAGCTAGGACTAGTTAATGGTTCGATCCGGGTATTAGTGCGCGGTGGTGCCGGTTCATGAAAAATTTAAGTTTATCACCGCTTCCGCATTTGGCCGTCGGATTGACGGCCGGGGCGCCGCCGTGCACTTACAGTGGTATCAGAGCCACGCCATTAACTTAGTCTAGCTTTGTTTAATGTGTTTACATTTCCGATCGACCAAAATTCCAAAATCCGCGTTTTTGTTCACATCAGTTTTCTGTTGAAATTTTTTGGAGTCGAAAATTTTTTCAGGTTGTAGAAAAGTGATGTACTGGATATTATAAGCCCTCTGTAGAAATTCGACACAGTGAATCGACCACTGAAGCGCGGAACCGCAGCCAAACCCCCCTTTGGGCCGCGGTTCCGCCGCACACTGGTGTCCTCGCTCTATCAAATTTTTGCAGTCGCTTTCTGGGTTAAAAATAGGGGTTTTGGAATGTTAATTTTGGGCCTAGAATTTCTTGATGTGCTACAGTAGTACTTGGGGGCCCACTTGTTAAAATTTGATCGATCGGAATATTTTAAACACATTAGTTCACAGTATTTACATTATATCTGCGACCGTGAATGTCACTTGATCGGTAAATCCTGTCTAACTGCTATAGCCCGGTTAGACGGATTTGCGAACGTGACTTTCACGTTGATGTTTTATGTTTTGCTGTGATATTGCGGATCGGTCATGGGGGATAGCCTGGATGCAATGCTAGTACTGTTTTGTTGTATTATGTACATTTGATATTGCGGGGCGAGCGTCCGACATGTGGACTGCCGTCACTGCCTGTTTGTATTATTATTTTGGGGCACGACCAGGTTGCGGTCGATGTACCCGTTGTATGTATATTTTACTTTCTGTACTAGGATTACCCCAAGGTGGGGTGCACGGATAGCCGGGTTCTAGAGGGCAACAAGCCCGCATCTCATGGCATTGAGACGGAAGGGGCTTCACTCTAGAATTGGCGGGCTATTCGCCGCACTCGTAGGGGGTACAGGTTGACCCAGGAGGGGTGCCCAAGTTACCGGATTCCGTGAAGTGCTGGGTGGTCCATTCACGTTGCTGAAGGGGGCTGCCTCGCTTCAGGTTTTGGCGGGTAACTTGCCGCGCCCGTAGGGGTCTAGGATTTCATTGCACAGGCTATCCACACGACCAGGGGAACGTCGGTTTTCAGTAGTGGCTCTGTGAAACCCGGGGATCCCAGATATCTGTATTGTTTCTGTGATGCTGTACATTTCTGTGATGTTGCATTTTTATCACGCCTTGAGCGAATATAATATATTGGTATATATATTAGTAGATGTTGTATATGTTTTGCATCTGCGCTAGTCCAGTCCCCGCTCTGTCGTTAGTTAGCTAACCTAACGGGTAATGACGGGACCCAGTGGCGAATGCGGATGGCATATACGTACGTCATATTATTTTCGTTGTTTTTGGTGTGATCAATTGATGGGACTGCGTTGATTCGGATCAATGCAAGTTAAAAACAAAGCTAATCTGATGTTGTTGGAACACTTTTCAAAAAGCTGTTATTGCAAGGACGTTCACTTTTGTTTTGCATCGTGGTATTCAGTTGGAATATCCTGCTCCTCAGTCGACGAGGCAAGGGCCGAGATCCCTTCACCGGGAGTGACCCCTTGGACAAAAAGTTTGCGTCAGGGCAATGACTTCACTATAGCCGATTACTTTTGCTTTGCATCATGGTAATCAGTTGGAATATCCTGCACCTCATTCTACGGGGAAAGAGCCGAGATCCTTTCACCGGGAGTGACCTCTTTAGCAAAGGTTTTCGTCACTATATTTTAAAAGCTGTCCGGTTCCTTCAACGATATCAAGTTCACTACGTTAAAGGTTTTCGCCAGAAACCATTCGTAGCCCTCCGTCGTTTCATATGGGTAGTCAATAGTATTCAAGCTGTGTTTGTTGGCCAAAGTCAAGGCACAGTGTTTGGTAGCTGTTGGGTATTCATATGCAGCATAGATAGATGCGTTGGTTTGGGGCAGTCGTATAGCCTTGTTGGCCAAAGTCAAGGGCTTGTGCGGGTGGGCTCAAATTAACCTGGAGAATGACGGGTAGAACTTGACATGTGACTTATGATTTGTTGGCCAAAGTCAAGGTCATAAGAGCATGGGGCAGAAATCACATCGGGAGTTTCAAAAGAACTGAAACTTGCCAGATATGCGCATACCTTCTGGAGTGTGATACCGTAAGCGGATTCCGTCACGTTGTCATGCGATGATAGTTGGATCCCGATTCCCACTGATGAGTTAGTTTACTCCTCGGGTGATCCCGACTAATTCTTCTTTCAGGTTTGGAGGAGAATTTTACGGTACAGTGGGAGGTTTCCAGATTAGATAAATTGGTAACCATTCTAATTTAGGTTAGAGTGCACGCTGAGTGTTTCTTTTCTCTCTCTCTTTGGCAGCGACCATTGACCCGACCCTAAGACTATAACTCAGTGACCAAATTAACCGAACCTTCTTAAACATAGGCTTTTGGATTGTCAGAGTTGCAAACCTCATTGCCACTCCTACTTTTACCCTTTTCTCCAGGACACCCCGTATTACTACGAACGTCCACTTCCATTGGACAAAACCATCGTATGGTTATATACGAACTCGAAGGAATTCGAGGATGGTTTCCGGTTCTGGAGAAAACGGATAGGATTATTCAGTTGTCTTTTCCTTTTACCTTCTTTCAGGTTGTGAGTACTCCTTGGTTTAGGAGATAGTACACCTATTACGCAAATTGGATAGTCTTCTTCCAAACCTTAGGCTGGTGCCGAACGGTGGGGAATGAAGAAAACCAATTAGCATAACGATGGTGTGCAGAAGGTATTAAGTTAAGACAAAGTAAGGGATTAGTAAGAGGGCAAAGTAAATTGCGACTGATATTCACGACCAAACCAAGTATTTCATTACCACTCCCACTTCACTTTTGTATTTCTCCAGGACACCCCGTATCACTACGAAGATCCACAGTTTATTGGATACTCCATCGTATGGTTATATACGAACTCGAAAGGAACTTGTTCCAGTTCGGGGATGGATTCTGGTTCAGGAGAAATAGGAATAAGGTTTATTCGGTTGTCTTTTATCTTCACCTTCTCTCGCATTGCGAGTGCTCCTAGGATTGGGACAGTACACCCATTATGCTTATTGGATAGTCTTCTTCCAAACCATAGGCTGGTGCCAAACGGTAGGGAAGGAAGAAAACCATTTGGCCTAAGGGGTGTGCAGAAGGTAATGACTAAAGACATATAAAGGGATTTGGGGAGGTGGCAAAGAATTATACGGTTATAGTCGTGAATCTGGAAGAGGCATTACTAGGAATACCAGGATACCCCATCGAAACATTTCAATGTTTCAGTTTCACCGTGTAATGTTAAAAGAAAACCGATTTCCCGATTAGATACTTACTCCAGGGTATGTATTTACCAGGTATGATTCTCACATCTGTATGGTTTTTACAGATGATGAGTGGGAGTAAGTTATTGGGAATTGGGTGATCATCCTCATTATATCGGGATTCGTTGTAATCAGTGATATTTGAGGAAGTCACCTGGGTTGTTTGCCGGACGGCAAATATTTGGTTTTGAATATCCGCTGTTATGCACCAATTTCAAATTGATATATCTGTACGTCTATTTTCATAAAGTGAGATATACCTTTTTGAAATTATGTCTGTGACATTTACCTATATCAGTGGATGGTTAGGTAAGGAGCATTAAACAGCAGTGTAATTCTTCTTAACCACAAGTACAGTTCTCAACCTACGACACACAGTGAATGAGTTATCAGACTCAAGGGACTTATACAGAGTATTGTATGTTGTCCACGGTCCATCAGGACAAAGGGGTTGGTCCTCGTACTATATTCGGTTTACTTATGACTTCTCTAGTTTTTAGACAAGTGTTTCTTGGAAACACAGGGTCCGAATTTTGAGAAGTTATAGGTATTTGAATAAAGTGGAGAACTAGGTATTGCAAGTATCGGGATTCTTCAAAGTGATCGAAGATGTAGATACTTGAGTATGGTATTCAGTTGATAGTAATGATTAAGAGAACTTGCTTCTCTTTCAGATTACTCATAATTGGAAGTATTCCTAAGTTGAGTAACGCTGATCGGCCTCCTTCCATTTAGTTGACATGCACTGGAGATAGCTGCATGATTTGAATCTGGTTCAATTAAATCAGTGCCTTTGGTTCTATGTTGGATATAGTACAGTTCATATCTTAACATTGTTAAGGTACGGAGAGTTGTCCGGCTTATGATTAAAACCAGACACTGGACAACTCAAGGCACGTTTGTGTAATGGCTGTTTGTGGGTTGACCCAGGCTATGACGAGGGTTGATTTTCTACCATCTGGCAGATCAATAGAAATATTGTTCTAGACTCGCCACAGTTTTATTAAAAATGGATTTTTTCAGAAAACAGTAGTGGGAGTATGGTAGAACTGGAAGTGATTCCAGAACCACAAACGATTACTGAAGATTTGATAGCAACCTAAAGATTTAATCTGGTTTGACATTCCATTGGCCACTCCGCAGATACGGTGGGTAACTTCAGGCACCCGAGAGGTACTCCGGTAGCCTCAAGGACGGTGACAGAGAAGTTCTTGTTTACCCATAATTGCCATTGCTGTTGTTCCAGGTTACGAGACCCGGCGGGAGGATGAGTATAGCGTCGTTCTAAACTAGCTTTAGAAGTGTACGTATATATGACTCTGCCAGAGGGTTGTCGTAGTCAGTGGGAGCAGCGGAAGCATTGGTGGACAGGTAGCTTATGTCTATTTATAGACTAAAGCAGATATAGCGGAGATAGATCATCAATTTCTGATATGACAGTCATAGGTTTGACTTCATCAGAATAGGGGATGGATCTGTTGAGAAGGTAGTAGGGTGTAATGTCATGGTTTTTGGATGACATACACAGAATATGAAAAGAAACTCCTATACTACGATTGGTTATACTTTGGTCGTCACACAGTGGTTTCTCCACATGGGACTTGGACATTATATCAGACATACTGGTTACTAGATCTATGGTTTTAGATCTAGATTTGGGTGGTTTCCCAATTAAGGGTACTTAGACAACATTCTAAGAGTATTTAGAATGGACGACTCCTGGCACGGTAGTGTACCTGCAGGTAATGGAGTCACCCTCTCTAAAGGTGTCTTGTAGACTAAAGTGGAGAGGGATGTGCATGATTGGCAGATCACTTGCTCAGGCAATTGAGTCAATCATGAGATGTCAAGTACCACACCAGATGTTGTTCTTGCACTAGATGCAATAAGTAGACATTGATCCAATCCTGGAGAAGCAGTTGGAAGCAGTTTTAGAACATAAGTGGATGTTCTAGAGATATGATAACGACAGCCTCATTCGGGAGACAGTTATCATTCCAGGCTTCCAAGGTGACCCGGACGACAAGGAGGTTGTCACAGTTATAGTTTTCCTTCTGACGAGGGGCAGTATTTTGGACAGGCGGTCCAAGGCAATACTGAGGGAGGCATGGCGCAAGATACTGATTAAGTTCAGTTGACGATACAGTCTAAGAAGTTTGGATTTGGAGTTCATTTATGAGCTAGGTCCCATCAAACATCCAGACACATTCTAAGACAGGTATTGCTCATTTTGGGAGATGGGTTTCTCCGCGAACTTGAGATATAGAGAGACATAGAAAGAAACAACAAAGCGGATCCACTCACTGAGGCTATTCCTCGAACGCAATAGTTTCGCAAACGGGTTTTGTGAGACTTAATAGTAGAGGAGTTGGGTGTTCGGTATCACACGGGCTGTGAGTATGCGACATCGCAATAATTAGCCTTGAGTACAAGTGGGAGATTGTTGGAGATAGCGCTCTCAGAGTCAATTATTGGATCACAGGCATGTGATTGCAATGATTGATGGAGGACCTATCCCGGTAGGACAGTCTTACTCAAGATGATAGTATGCTATCTGGTTTGCCTTTATCATCGTGTACTGCTTTAGGTGACCTGACAGGTCGCTATTGCACGTTGATAGAGCCCCTAGGATTCTTGCTTGACCACCAGCAGTATGAAGGCGATCATATACGTGGGAGCTGGTAGTCTATAAGCACATCCTTAAAAGGTCCCTAGTCGTGGGAGTTTCGAGACAGGGTATCGATACTCCAGAGTAGACTAGTGTATACAGTCGAGACCCCGACGAGGGGCGGTGGCCGGTCTCACAAGCCACTGGTGTCAGTTGGTTCACCTAAGATGTATACAGGTGCTCATTGGGTTATGAGTACACCGGACAGGACTCGCCGGGAACATGCTAGTTGGTCTTATACCAGACGTCAGATAGCAGTTCCCTGGTGACATGTGTACAGGTTAGTTCATCGACCTGGGGATCGTCATTTGTCTCGTGTGAGTTCCCACTGTACTTTGATTACTACCCTACCACGGCTCAAAGGAGTCGTGCAAACAGGTTTTAGTTGGGTACAGTCCCGAGCCACATGGAGGCAGTGAGCGTATCTTCAGGGGTTCGTCTCTCCCGGTATTGGGGGTGAGGTCGTGCTGTGTCTAGGAGAGCCGGAACATGAAAAGTCCTTGGCCAAGGCAGGAGATTTACTGGTAAGTATTCCAGTAGTATCTCAGGGTGTTTTGGGCTACACTCCGACACGACTTGTACCGCTTTTGGGGGTCTGACTTTTACTAACCCCCTAGGCCCGCCATGCGATGCTCATAGACGAACGGACCGGACTGTACGGATATTGTCACTGACAGGCTCAGTAGGGTTGTCAGGCTGGGTTTGCTCACAGACGTCCCTTTTAGTCAATACCTGGTAGCCCGTTACGTATTGGCTTATACCTCTGACGTGCTAGTGGTTAAATCCACAACCAAGGTGTTGACGAGTCTTTAGAGTCCCCCACATTCAGTTACTCAGCTTTCGGGCGAAAAGCTGTAGAGGCCGTATGGAGATATGGCAAGGTCCGATCAGATACGTGCGGTATTGCACGGGTCAGAATCAGACATTTTGTACTATAGGCCGTATGGATATATGGCAGGGTTCGATCAGATACGTGCGGTATTGCACGGATCAGGATCGAACGGATATTACTAGCCGGCTTTGGTTTAAGCCGGATCCTAGTATAGTACAGTGTAGATTTTGTCTCATTGCATTTGTATTTCGGTCGGAATACAGATGCGGGTGTGTATGCACAGTAGCGGGGTTTTCCTGTAATTTATTATGCGACCAGTTTTCTGGAGTTGCCAGTTTGCTTTCCGTTTCGGCCATTCTCATTTTTATCTTTCAATGGCCGAAGATTGGTGGAGGAGGGCTTATTTGCAATTGTGCAAATAAGCTTTTGTGGAGGGGGTCTTTGCATATTGTTGTATCTTGATAGCCATTCTTTGACCTTGACTTCTTGTCTTCATCATGACTTGACTTTTGTTTTCATGATGGTTGTTGATTGGTTGGTGGAGTGAGGGTTTGCTTGGTGATCATTGTTTTGTTATCATCACCCTTTTCTCTCTCTTGCATGATGACCATTCCTCCCCCTTGACTTTTTCCTACACTCTCATTCTCTCCATTCTAGAGCCATGGCCGGCCACTATTGAGGTGGGCTGTCCAAAATTTTGAGAGAAGAAAAATGAGTCTCATTCCCATGCCAAAAACCCTTTTGTTCATCAAAAGAAATATGTGGTTCATTTCCTCCACCAATGGCAATTCCTATAACCCCAAATGAGACACAAGCCTCTACACTACATTCTACAGCAAACCTTGGGCACGTCGACTAGCCAGCTTCGTGCCCGAGTTGCCTCGGCATTGAGGTGGGAGCCCGTAAAAGATGTAGGCGATGTGGTGTACTTCCGGCGATGAGATGGAGACAGGACATTCCGCGAGAGATCGGGACGATGACGAGAAGACCGGAGGACTCGGATCAGTCGGTATATCTCTATTCCCTATCTTATAGTTAGCTAGGACTAGTTAATGGTTCGATCCGGGTATTAGTGCGCGGTGGTGCCGGTTCATGAAAAATTTAAGTTTATCACCGCTTCCGCATTTGGCCGTCGGATTGACGGTCGGGGCGCCGCCGTGCACTTACAAAAACAATATCTGGTATGGTACTTTACATCTCATGATTGACTCAATTGCCTAAACAAGTGATATGCCAATCATGCAAATCCCTCTCCCCTTTAGTCCGTAAGACATCTTTTAGAGAGGGTGACTCCATCACCAGCGGGTACACCACCACGCCAGGAGTCAACCATTCTAAAACACCTTTAGAATAATGTCAAAATACCCAAATTGGAACACTTCCCAAATCTACATCTAAAACCATAGATCTAGTGATCAGAATCCTGATATTTTATCCATATCTTATGTGGAGAAACACCTTGTGACAACCATAATATATAACCGATCATAGTATAGGAAGATCTCTCCCTATCAAGTGTATGTCATCCAAATACCTGGACATCACTCTCTACTACATTCTTACCAGATCCATCTCCTATTTCGATTATGTCAAAACCTATGACTGTCATATCAAAAATAGACGATCTATCTCCTCTATACCTGCTTTAGTCTATAAATAGACATAAGCTACTTGCCCACTATGCTTCCACTGCTCCCACTGACTACAAAAACCCTCTGACAGAGTCATATACATATGCACTTCTAAAGCTAGTTTAGAACGACGTCATACCCATCCTCCTGCCGGATCTCATAGTCTGGAACAACAGTAGTGGCAAGTTTGGATAAATTAGAACCTCCCTGTCACCGTCTTTGAGGAGACTGAAATACCTTTCGGGTGTCTGAGATTACCCACCAAATCTGCGGAGTGGCTAATGGAATGTCGAATCCAATTGAATTTTTAGGTCCTACTAAATTTTCAGTAATCGTTTGTGGTTCTGGAATAACTTCCAGTTCTACCTTACCCCCACTAATATTTTTCTGAAAAGAATCTATTTTACTAAAACTGGTGGCGAGTCAAGAACAATATAACTATTGATCTTCCTGATGGTAGAAAGTTAACCCTCGTCAATGCCCGGGATAACCCACAAACTGCCATTACTGAAACGTGCCTTGAGTTTATCCGGATTCTGGTTTTAAGCATAAGCCGGACAACTCCATATACCTCAACATCGTCAAGATATGATCCATTCTATATCTACTATAGAAACATAGACACTGATTTAATTGGAACTAGATTCAAAAATCATGCAACTATTTTCAGTGCATATCAACTAAATGGAAGGAGACCAATTAACATTACTCAACAAGAAATGCATCCATATATGAGTAACTTGAAAGAGAAGCAAGTTCTCAAAACCATTACTTACGACGGAATACCTCGCACATGTATCTACATTTTCAATCATCTTGAAGAATCATGATACTTCCCGCATATGGTTCTCTACTTTATTCTTATACCTATAACTTCTCAATATCTGGATCCTGTATTTCAACGAAATACATGTCTAAAACTGGAGAAGTCATAAGTAAACAGAATATAGTACGAGTACTATCCCCTTTGTCCTAATGGACACTGGACAACATACAATACTTTGTATAAGTCCCCTGAGTTTAATAATTCGAATTTTGTGCGTTGTAGGTTGAAAACTGTACCATGGTTAAGAATAATTACACCGCTGTTGAATGCTCCTTACTTAATTACCAACTGATATAGGTAAATGTCATAGACATAATTTCAAAAGTTATATCTCACTTTATAAAATAAACATACAGATATATCAGTTTGAAATTGGTCCATAACATCGGATATTCAAAACCAAATATTTGCCGCCAGGAAAAACTCAGGTGATTTCCTCAAATATCACCAATTACAAAGAATTCTGATATGTTGAGGATATAATCACCCAATTCCCAATATTCTAATCCCATTCATCATCTGTAACAGTATACTGATGTGAGAATCAAAACTGGTAAATACATACCCTGGAGTCAGAATCTAATTGGGAAAATAGTTTTCAATTAACACTGCACAGTATAACTGAAACATGAAAATGTTTCGAAAGGGTATCCGGGTATTCCTAGTAATGCCTCTTCCACTATCCAGATTCATGACTGTAACCGTATATTTCCTTGCCCTCACTCCAATCCATTTATTTGTATTTACTTATTACCTTCTGTACACCACACTTATGCTAATTGGTTTTCTTCCTTCCATACCTTTCGGCACTAGCCTAAGGTTTGGAAGAAGACTATCCAATAAGTATAATAGGTGTACTCTCATAATCTTAGGAGCCCTCGCAACCTCAGAGAAGGTAAAGATAAAAAACAACCCGAATAATCCTATTCGATTTCTGCTGATCCGGAAACTATTCTCGAACTAGAACAAGTTCCTTCGAGTTCGTATGTTACTATACGACGACGTATCCAATAAATGTGGATTTTCGTAGTGAGACAGAATGTTCCGGAGAAATGCAAAGGTAAAGTAGGAGTGGCGATGATATATGCGGCCTCGTCGTGAATGATAGCAGTCGCAATTTCTTTTGCCATCTTTCTAATCCCTTTATATGTCTGTACTTATTACCTTCTGTACACCACACTTAGGCTAATTGGTTGTCTTCCTTCCCTACCTTTCAGCACCAGCCTATGGTTTGGAAGAAGACTATTTAATAAGTGTAATATCCTAATCCAAGGAGCCCTCGCAACCTGAGTGAAAGTAAAGGGAAAAGACAACTGAATAGTTCTATTCTTTCTCTCCAGAACCGGAAACCATCCTCGAACTGAAACAAGTTTCATCGAGTTCGTATGTAACTATACGATGGCATATCCAATAAATGTGGATTTTCGTAGTGATACGGAATGTTCCAGAGAAATGCAAAGGGTAAAAGTAGGAGCGGCAATGATATATGTGACTATGACAATCTAAAAGCCAAAATGTTTTAAGAAGGTTCGGTTAACTTGGTTCATGAGTTTTAGTGTAGAGTTGGGCCATGGTCGCTGCCAAAGTGAGAGAGAGAGAAAAGAAACACTCAGTGTGCACTCTAATCTAGATTAGATTGGTTATTTATTTATCTAATCAGTATGGCTCCCACTGTTTCCTCGAATTCTCTATCAAACCCAAAAAGGAGAATAAGTCGGGATCATCTAAAATCACCCGAGGAGTAAACCTACTCATTAATAGGAATCGGGATCTAAATATCATCACATGATAAGTTGATGGAATCCACTCAAGTCACTACGCTCCAGAAGGTATGCGCATGCTTGGCAAGTTTCCTGTATGTTTGAAACTCCCGATGTGATTTTTACCCCTAGAACCCAAGTGACCTTGAAGGAGTCAGCAAATCAAAGAGTCCTAGTCAAGTTCAACCCGTCATTATCTTGATTGCATTAAACACACCTGTACGAGCCATTGACGGAGTCAACAAGGTCGCACGACTGTCCTAACTAATCACATATCCATGCTACAAACAAGCACCACCTAGCTATCGTACACTACGTCTTGATGGAGTCAACAAACGTAGCATGAATACTAAGTACTACTCGTAGGAAATGATGGAGGGTTACAGCTGGTTTTTGGTGAAAAACCTTTAACGTAATGAACTTGATATCGTTGAAGGAATCGAGTGGTTTTACAAATATTTAGTGTCGCGAACTTTTGCTAAAGAGGTCACTCCATGTGAAGGGATCTCGGCTTTTTCCTCGTCGAATGAGGTGCGGGATATTCCCAATCAAATACCATTGTGCAAAGCAAAAGAATTGACTATAGCGAAGTTATTACGATGACGCAAACTTTTTCTCAAGAGGTCACTCCTGATGAAGGGATTTAAGCTCTTTCCTCGTCGAATGAGGTGCAGGATATTCCCAATCGAATACCACTGTACAAAGCAAAAGACAGCGTCTGTAATGTCTATTTTTAAAACTCTGTTCCAATTGTTAGTTATATGTACGCCCTAGAGGCCATTACTGTACATATGATGTATATTGTAATGGATGCTTGGACATATATAGGGAGGACTTTCTTGCTCGACATGATAGTATGCTATCTGGTTGTACTTTATCTTAACATGTACTCTGATTGTCTCTATGTTACATGTTGATAAAGCCCTTAGGATATGTACTCGACTACTGGGACTATGATGAGATCATACTAGTGGGGCCACGGTAGTCAACGAGTACATCCTATAACTGTTCCTAGTCGAGGGTGTATCGAGACAGGGCATCGATACACCAGAGTAGACTAGCGTATACGCATCTTGACCCATATGATGGACGATGGATGATCCCATATCCATCGGTGTTTGACATCAAGGATGGTGTACGGGTGCTCAGTAGAGACTGGGTACACTGGATGGACTCACCGAGAACTCCCAGATGGTATTATACCTCACGTAAGATGGCAGTTCTCCGGTGACACTGGTACAGAGTAGTCTGTTGACCCGAGATCGTCATAGAGTCTTGTGTGATTCTCACTGTGCTTTGATTTCCATCATACTACGTCCAAGAGGGCATGCAAAAAGGTGGATTTTGGGTACAGTCCCGAATCACATGGAGGCAATGAGTGATAGGAGGGGATTCATCTCTCCCGGTATAGGGAGTTGATGTTGTGCTGTGTTCGATTGCCTATAACTGGAAATCCCTGGCCAGGGTTGCTGAGATTTACTGGTAAGAGTTATCAGTAGTTTCTCGAACTGTTATAGACCTCATATCGACACGACTTATCAAGCTACTGGGGTCTGACGTTTACCACCCCTAGGCGAGATATGCGACATATCAGACGACGAGACCTGACTGTACGGGAGTGTTACTGATTGGATTCACAGGAGAATGTACAGACTTGCTTGTTGATCTTCTGAGCACTCAATACCTGGGTGGCTGTTACATTTAGCTGACCGCTTGCAGCTTGTGGGTGTTTGATATGATCATCACCTACTGCCGGCGTATTGACGATTCTTTAGAGTCCTACACAAAGGTTTCTTGACTCAGGCAAAACGGAGTAGGGGCACATATGTGATATGTGCATGACCAAGGATAATGCGATATGAGATACCGTATTCTATTCTTACGATATTTGATATGAGCCGGGTCATCGGATCAAGTGTTGATTCGATGAATCGGTAAATGATATATTAGTCGGTTATATGCGATATAGCCGGATTGTCGGATCAAGTGTTGATTCGATAATTTAATGTATAATAATATATATGATATATTAATTTACATTAACTAATATTAGCTCACTAAAAGATTCTTTTTCTCACTCGGGTAATACATTGATATATATGCGATATATGTTAATTGTATTATTTTATTTTGTTACAATAAATATTATATATGTGATATATAATATTGTAACATGATATGATTATTAATGCAACATGATTAGTGGAGATTAAATAAGGTTAGGGTTTGAATTGGGTTAGTTGTTTCATGAACCTTCTAGAAGGTTTTCTTTTTGTTTTGTACTTAGATATTTTAAAGTGACTCATCTTTAACTCAAGCCAAACCCTAGCCCTAGTTAAATCTCTACAAAGGTTTAGTTAACCATGGTTGCATTATTCATCATTATCAACATTTCATAATTCATCACAAATGAATTATTCATTCATCTTCCTCCTTGAGTTCTTCATGAAAAAATCTTTCTAGTTTTTTTTAAGGTGATGAAAAAGAGTGAGAATAAGAAAAAAAATGAGAGCTAAAATCCTACTTCATCATCCTCATCTACCCTCGACTTTTAGATGAGAGTGTTCACTTCATTTAGTGAGTGAGAGCTTGTGTTAATGAAACTTCAAGGTAGATCATCTTTGTTATCGAAGATCGGAAGCAAGCTTGCATCTTTCTCTTCGCGGAGGCTCTCGAGAGTCCGGAACACGATGATCGCAGCGAAGGGACCTCAACACGGAGCTTTAAAAGTGAAGGACCGGATCCACAAAGGTAGTAATCCCTCTCACTTAGTGTTAAAGTGTTTAACATGCTTGTTTTCGCCTAATCTCTAGTTTAAAGATCCAGCTTTAGGTTATTTGGCACGGCTAAATTTTAAATCAGGCATGGTTGATGCCTCATAGACCCTTGTGCATGTGCCTAGCCTCTCTACAGTGGTATTAGAGCTGTTAGTTATATGTATGCCCTAGAGGCCATTACTGTACATACGATGTATATTGTAATGGATGCTTGGACATATATAGGGAGGACTTTCTTGCTCGACATGATAGTATGCTATCTGGTTGTACTTTATCTAAACATGTACTCTGATTGTCTCTATAATACATGTTGATAAAGCCCTTAGGATATGTACTCGACTACTGGGACTATGATGAGATCATACTAGTAGGGCCACGGTAGTCGACGAGTACATCCTATAACTGTTCCTAGTCGAGGGTGTATCGAGACAGGGCATCGATGCACCAGAGTAGACTAGCGTATACGCATCTTGACCCATATGATGGACGATGGATGATCCCATATCCATCGGTGTTTGACATCAAGGATGGTGTACGGGTGCTCAGTGGAGAATGGGTACACTGGACGGACTCGCCGAGAACTCCCAGATGGTATTATACCTCACGTCAGATGGCAGTTCTCCGGTGACACTGGTACAGAGTAGTCTGTTGACCCGAGATCGTCATAGAGTCTTGTGTGATTCCCACTGTGCTTTGATTTCCATCATACCATGTCCAAGAGGGCGTGCAAAAAGGTGGCTTTTGGGTACAGTCCCGAATCACATGGAGGCAATTGGCGATAGGAGGGGATTCGTCTCTCCCGGTATAGAGAGTTGATGTTGTGCTGTGTTCGATTGGCTATAACCGGAAATCCCTGGCCAGGGTTGCTGAGATTTACTGGTAAGTGTTATCAGTAGTTTCTCAAACTGTTATAGACCTTAAATCGACATGACTTATCAAGCTACTGGGGTCTGACGTTTACCACCCCTAGGCGAGATATGCAACATATCAGACGACGAGACAGGACTGTACGGGAGTGTTACTGTTTGGATTTACAGGAGAATGTGCAGGCTTTCTTGTTGATCTTCTGAACGCTCAATACCTGGGTGGCTGTTACGTTTAGCTGACCGCTTGCAGCTTGTGGGTGTTTGATATGATCATCACCTACTGCCGGCGTATTGACGATTCTTTAAAGTCCTACACAGAGGTTTCTTGGCTCAGGCAAAACGGAGTAGGAGCACATATGTGATATGTGCGGGACCGAGGATAATACGATATGAGATACCGTATTCTATTCTCGCGATATTTGATATCAGCCGGGTTATCGGATCAAGTGTTGATTCGATGAATCGGTACGGATAAATATTAGTCGGTTATATGCGATATAGATGGATTGTCGGATCAAGTGTTGATTCGATAATTTAATGTATAATAATATATATGATATATTAAATTACATTAACTAATATTTTCTCACTAAAAGATTCTTTTTCTCACTCGGGTAATACATTGATATATATGCGATATATGTTAATTGTATTATTTTATTTTGTTACAATAAATATTATATATGTGATATATAATATTGTAACATGATATGATTACTAATGCAACATGTTTAGTAGAGATTAAAAAAGATTAGGGTTTGATTTGGGTTAATGCTTTCTAGATGATTCTAGAAGGTTTAGTTTTGTTTTGTGTTAAGATATTTTGTTATGACTCATTCTTAACCCAACCCAAACCCTAGCCCTAGTTAAATCTCTACAAAGGTTTAGTTTACCATGGTTGCATTAATCATCATATTTATCCTTTCTTTATTCATCACAAAAGGTTTAATGATATTATTCATCATCTTCTTCCTTCTTCTTCCTTTGAGCAAAAGCTTTCTAGCTTTTTGCTTTGTGATGAAAATGAGTGAGAATATGAAAACAAATGAGAGAAAAAATCCTACTTCATCATCTTCATCTATCCTTGCCATTTAGATGAGGGTGTTCACTTCATATCATGAGTGTTAGCTTGTGTTAACGAAACTTCAAGGTAGATCATCCTTGTATCGAAGATTGGAAGCAAGACTGCATCTTTCTCTTCGTGGAACCTCTCGAGAGTCCGGAACACGATGATCGCAGCGAAGGGACTTCAACACGGAGCTTTAGAAGTAAAGGACTGGATCTACAAAGGTTGTAATCCTTCTCACTTAGTGTTAAAGTGTTTAACATGTTAGTTTTCGCCTAATCTCTAGTTTAAAGGTCCGGCTTCGGGTTGTTCGGCACGGCTAATTTTTAAATCGGGAATGGTTGATGCCTCGTAGAACCTTGTATGCGTGCCTAGCAACCCTACAAGAGCCAAGCTAGAGCTTTAGGCGAAGTCTAGACGAAGTTTAAAATCCGATCGAACCCCGAAACCCTAGTTTTTACCCCTCTCATCACATTTTCTAAAAATGTGATTTTTTCTGAATTAAAAATACTCAAAAAAATCATCAGGGTATTTTAGGAATTACTGTGAAAAACGACACCTTAACTCAACTATTGCGCCGCGGAACCGCGGCCAAACCAAGGAATTAGCGGCGGTTTCCCGGCCGTTACTGTAGATTGAGGGTTAGTTTCTGCACAGTAATAACCATTGGTACTTCCTGATTCTTTTGGGAATTTTTAATTATACTCAAGTGTTGAGTTTTCTAGATTATATTGGGGACTCGTTGATTCGATCGGATAATTTAACTTCGTTTATGTTTTTCCGGGTAATTTATAGAACTTGTTAAAAAGTTCGAACGGATATCAACAACTCACTTTTTCCCATGGCGGAAAATTTCCAAGCGTTGGATTTTTTTGTAGTTTAAGAACGTTCTAAGTCGTGCAAGTAACACGGTGGACCCTCTAGAAGACATCAAACCTTAACTCGATTATGTGACCGTTTTAAACTGCCTCTAAACCTTAGGGTTTGTGGCAGTACGGCGTGCCACATGTGAGGCGTTGGCTTTGACCCTTCTACGGTTGGACCATTGGTACTGTGGCATGTGATGGATGTTTTTAAACTAATTTCAAGTGTTGAGAACTATTTGGGAAAACATGGGTGTTTGATTGGAAAGTTTAACATTGTCTATTTATCTGGAATGTGATACAATATTTGGAATCCACATGTAGTTATGAGATAACTAATTTGAATGCTATAAATCTAGCAGTTCAGTCTCTGATGATCGGTTGCCACGGAATTTTGATGTGATCAAAAGTCCGTCGCAATCACGTAGCGTACACGGATACTCGCCGGGTAAACTTATTAGACAGCCACGCCCTATAGCCCCGACCAAGTGACTGCAGGAGAACCCCGTCGCCAAAAGCATCTGTTCCGGTGCTCGCGGCAGCGGTGTTCCGCCTTAGTGCACTTTGTCGATGGCATCTGGGGGTGCGCCCGTCTACTAAAGTTTGCGACGAGCATTCGATCAGGATGTCGGGAATCTTGTTGAATTGCCCGACTTGATATTGAAAAGAGTTTTCGATAATGAGACTAAAATGCGGGGTTTTATAATTATTAGGCATGAGATGTCTAAGGAATTCATTTGGTTAGGCATGCGATGTCTAAAGAGGTTGCGGATTCCAACTGTTGTAGTTTTACACTTTCTTTTCTGTGACCGTAAGTGTAGTATGTAGTTGTATCGCCGATTTTCGTTGCTATACATCGACGACAATCGGTGTATGCATACTTACTTACGTTGATGACATGTGATGTTATGTGTTGCTGTGATATGTTATATTGGATCGTCGTGTCTGAATAGCCGGGGGTTTTATGTGAGATGAGAGTTTTTTTCTTTTTCATTCATGTAAAATTCATTTGTATGTAATATTCTTTTATTGGGGCACTTCCGGGCTGAGAATGATGTCACCATTGTATATTATTTACTTTTCCGCATTAGGTAGACCCAAGGCGGGGAGCATAAGTAACCGGGTTCTAGGGTACAGTGGGAGGCCATCTCGAGGAGTCGAGACCGGGTCTCCTAACCCTAGAATTGGCAGTGTTGCTTGCCGCTCTCGTAAGGGTCTAGGGATGTGGGTTTGACTATTCATCGCGACCGTGGAATCCGTGTTTTATACATGCTCGTATTAAAAACACGGACGTCTTAGTATATCTAATATTTCATATATGTTCTTCTGCTGCAATGTTCTATGATGAGATCATATTACTGCCCGAGACGAATGTTTATATTATATATATGAGATATATATTATATATTGTTGATTTCGTTTCATATCTGATGCTTGTGAAGCATAATAAAATGGGAATTCATTAATGAGATTAATGAAATAAAAGAAACCTAAAGATGTTGTAGAAACTTGTTTAAAAACTGGTAGCTCTAGTTCTTGCTTTACATAGCGGTGTTCCTTGTAGAACATCCAGCACCTTATTCGATAAGGAAAGAGCCGAGATCCCTTCACCGGGAGTGACCTCTTTAGTGAAACTAACAGATGCTACAAACTCGGTTTGTCTTTTGATTGCTTTTATAGTTCTTTCTTTGCATAGCGGTAAATATGATATATCCTGCACCTTATTCGATGAGGAAAGAGCCGACGATCCCTTCACCGGGAGTGACCTCTTTAGCAATACTAGAAAAGGCCTAAAAAACACTCCATTTAAAATCACTCGATTCTACAACGATATCAAGTTCATTACGCAAAAGGTTTTCTTAAAAACCTGTCGTAACCCTCCGTCATTTTAGAAAGTATAGTACTTAGTATTCGTGCTGTGTTTGTTGACCTTAGTTAAGGCACAGTGTACGGTAGCTAAGTGATGTCTTCCTACATAGCATATGATGCGACTAGTTAGGAGAGTCATGTGACTTTGTTGACCTTAGTTAAGGGTCATGTGGGTGGGTCTAATTAATCAAGAAATGACGGGTAGAACTTGACTAGTGCTTATGATTTGTTGACCATAGTTAAGGTCATAAGTCACCAGGGGTAAAATATTATTGGGAATTTCAAGTGTTGAAATTTGCAATGAGATTGCATACCTTCTATGAGATAGTTGGATCTCGATACCCGTTGCGAGTAAGAGTTACTCCTGGGAGAGTTTTACACATTATAATTAGACGATCAAGTAGGTGTCTAGAAAGGTGTCAACGGGGTTACGCCCCTGGGAAAACGAGGTTTACTTTAATTAGGTCCGTGCGAAAGCACGGGGAACCTCCTTCAAAGTACTGACACTGGCCTGGCCGAAAGATTAGCGAACTTGTAGCGTGTAATTAATCCCGGCTAGTCTTTCCTTTTAGGGTTTGAAGGAAGATTTGATTAAAACAGTGGGAGACATCCTGATTAGATATATTAGATAACCAATTTAATCTTGCAAGAGTATACGCTGAGTGTTTTCTTCTCTCTCTCTCTCCAGGTAGCGACCATATCACGCCTTAATCAAGATAATAATACGGAAGAATTGGCCAAACCCCCGCTTGTTATACTGAGCTGGGGAACGTTGGTCCCGCTCCAACTTATAATTGTTATAAGATAGAGCATGAAATAGGGGATTACCAGAATTCCCGTGACGCCCAAACGAAGAAAGTGCATGCTGATGCATCTTCTTCGGGTGTGTTCATTACAGAGAACTGTTTCTCAGTATCCTTTACGTCCTGGGTATTTAATACCGGATCAGGATCCCGCATATGTAATCTGTTACATGGGCTACAGATAGGTAGAGAACTGAGAACGGGTGATAAGTTTCATGAGATAGAAATGGTGCAAATATTGCAGCCAAGTCTGTTGGTCACTATTACCCTATATTACCAGAATACATTGATTCTGAACGAATGTTATTAGATACCGAACCTGATATACAACATCATATCGGTCTCTTTATTAGTACAGAAAGGATATAATTTTATATTGTTGGATAATGTTTTGAACATTTCCTATATCAAGAGTTGATCGGTTCAGGCATGTTATCTAAAAGCATTGACGTTCTAAATCAAACCACAGTTCTTAGTATACAGAACACACACAAGAGGAAGAGTTCAGAAATGAACGAATCCTTTTTGAGGCATTGTAGACTAGATCATATCAATGCGACCCGACTAGCTAAAGTTTCATTTAGATGCATATTTAAATTAGTTTGAATTTACATCTTGTGAAACTTGCCGGTCATGTCACAAAGATAAGATGACCATAGCTCTGTTTATTGGAAATAGAGAAAGAGTTAGTGAACTTTTGGGATTGATACATGATGATGTATGAAGGTCCCCTGTCTACACATGCCAAGACCGGTTCTTTGTACTTCATTACATTCTCTGATGATCTCTCAAGATTCGGACATACGTTCCTGTTGAAACACAAGTCTGAACCTTTTAAGATATTCACAGAATATAAGTTAGAAGTAGAGAACCGAAAATAGGGTATAAGTATTATGTCCTTTGATGAGATCAGGGAGGAGAATACTTGAGCACGGAATTCCTGGACTAATCGAAAGGAGAATGAGATTCTCTCTCAGCATTACTCCTCCGTATACACCATAGCACGATGGTATATCGGGGCGGAGCAATAGCACCCTATATATAGTGTGCTCTATGATGAGTACTACTAAGTTTTCTATTTCCTTTTGGGAGTTATGCACTTCAGAAGCTGCATACCTATTGAATAGGGTTCAAATCAAATCAGTTGCCTACCACTTCATATGTGATATGGAAAGGGAAGAGCCCATATCTTAAGTTTGTTAAGATTTGGGGTTGTCCAGCATATGTCTAAAAGCAAAATCTGGACAAGCTCGAGGCAAGGTCAGTTCTGTAAAACTGGAAGTGTTTCCAGCTATACAGACCGCTACAAATGATTTGGTAGAACCGAAGGATTCAATAGTTTCCAACGAACCTCAGCCTCTCCGCCGATCTAGTAGGGTTCCTCACCCACCTGAGAGATACTTAGGTTTCTCTATGACAGTGGGAGCGAGGATTGCATCATGAGATGATGATCGAACTAGTTTCGAGCTGACCATCAAGAGTGGGACTCTGTAAGAATGGCTGGATGCTTAGTGATCTGAGATGGAATCCTTATACACCAACAAAGTATGAACTTTGGTTGCTTTATCTGAAGGGTTAAATCCCCATCAGGAGCAAGTATATCTTGAGAAGATTACTTGGTGTATATGGAAAAGTTGAGACTTTTAAAGCTATGCTTAAGTCCATCCAGATCCTACTTGCCACGGCTACATACCAAGACTACGATATCTGGTGGTTGGGTGTCATGACTGCTTTTCTAAATGATGTTTTAGAAGAGAGCGTCTATAAGTACACAACCAGAGGGCTTCGTAAACAGTGGGAGCAGCGGAAACGTGTGCAAGATGCTTTATAGGATAAAGCAGGCATCGCGGAGTTGGAACGTCTGTTTTGATGTGGTAGTCAAAGAGTTTGACTTCATCAAAATGGTAGATGAACCTTGTATATACAAAAAGGTAGTAGGGAGTATGGTGGTGATCCTAGTAAAGTACGTGGATGGTATACTCTTGATAGGGAAGGAGTTTCCTATGCTACGATCGGTCAATCTCCGCTTATCACAAGGATTCTCCAAATAGGATCAAAGTGATACCTCCTAAATCCTGGGTTTTGGATCTATGAGATAGATCTAATTAGATGTTAGGATACTCACTAGTTGTAGTGAGATGGTATCAATCGATCCTGGGGAGAATTACTGGAAAGGTTCCAGGGTGATAAGGACGACTGAATGTCAGTCGCAGGCTATGTCTTTACCCTCAGTGGAGGGACGGTATGTTGGAAGAGTTCCAAGCTAGATACCGTGACTTACTAGACGATTAAAGGCAAGATACATCGTTACCAAAGATGCTACCAAAGAGGCAGTCTGGATACATATAGGTTCATGAGACGAACTTCGTTCCTACCATTGTGTGACAATGGATTTGTGGCTTTTGCCAAGGAACTACCATCCCATCAGAAATCCAGATATAATTCTTAGTGTTAGTGTATATGCCCTAGAGGACATTACTGTATCATACTAGTTTGTATATTACTTAATGGAAGCTTGGGATATTCACCTTGTATAGACAATCTTGCTCAAAATAGTAGTATGCTACTTGGTTTATTTCTACTTTAATGTGTACATGTGTTTATTTTAGTATATCACCTATAGACATTAGTGGAGCCCTTAGGATCTTTGCTTGATTACCTGCGTTGTGATGGCAGTCATACTCGTGGGGGCTGGGTAATCCACAAGCACATCCTTATGCAGGTCCCTAGTCGTAGGACTATCGAGACAGGGCATCGATACTCCGGAGTAGACTAGCGTATGCGGTTCTCATCCCAGCAGGGGAGACGGTCCGTCCCACAGCCGTCAGTTCGTCGTACTTGAGATAGTATGCGGGTGCTCGTTAGGTTACGAGTATACTGGACAGGACTCGTCGGGAACTGTTGGTTGGTAATATACTTATCGTCAGTTATCAGTTCCCAGGTGACATGAGTACAGCTTAGTCCGCTGACTTGACACTGTCACTTCGCCTCGAGTGTGTTCCCACTGTACTTAGATTACTACCTTACCACGGCTCAAAGGAGTCATGCAAACAGGTAGTAGTTGGGTGCAATCCCGAAGCACTTGGAGGCAGTGACGGTTAGACAGGATTCGTCTCTCCCGGTATTGGGGGTTGATATCGCGCTGTGTCTAGGAGAGCCATTATACAAAGTCCCTGGCCAGGGCAAACGAGATATGCTGGTAGGTTTCCAGTGTTATCTCAGGGTGTTCTGGGCTACACTCCGACACGACTTGTACTGTAAGTCCACGTTGCTCACCCCGGTTCTTACGGGGAGGCGGAAACGGCGAAAAACAATTATTTTGGCGCAAGGGCAACATGGACTAAAAGCCGGATCTTTGCTAAACTAGAAACTAGCAAACTACAAGAGGCTTTAACTACTATGCCGTAGAAAATATACCTCACGAAACCGGTCCTTCGGGTCTTCTCTCCGTTGTCCGGTTCGTCCATCCACGCTCCGAGTGTCGATCCGGATCTTGGTCACCTCCGCGGCTTCCTTGAGTCGAAGACGATCCACCCGAGAGATGTACACCGAGCTCCACCTCGAGCCGAGGTAACTAGGGTAACAAGATCGCTAGTCTTGTTGCCCTAGGTTGTGTAGAAGTAGTAGAGGGATGGTTTTGTCAAGTGGGATCCTTGTTCTCTCAACACATGAGATCAAAAGATGATTTCAAGAGGAGGAAGATGAAGGAGGGTTTTTGCAACTATGGAGCTCTTTCTCCTTTTCTTTTCTAAGAGAGAGAATGAGAAATCAAGAATAAGATGAGAAAAAGAACCATGGTTCAATAATACATTAATATCATCATTACTAATCTTTTCATGATAAACTTGATGGCTACATTGACATGACCATTTTCATTACAAAAAGAAAATGAAAACCAAAGAATACTTTAGACCTTTCAAGAAGATCCTAGTCAACTTTGGTCAAACGGTCAACAAAGTCAAGATGGTCAAATGGTCAAAGCAATTAGCCATAACATAATTATCAATAAAAGGATTTGTAAAGAATGTCTCCGGCTCATAATGGTTTTGACCAAACGAATTGCCAAAACCCTAATGAGTCCGCCTCAAAATGGTTTTGACCGAATCAACTGTCAAAACCCTAATGAGCCTGCCACATAATGGTTTTGGCCGAACCAACTGCCAAAACCCTAATGGGGCACCTCCTCCTTTATTGCTCCTCAAAACTGTGCATACACACCTGCATCCGCATTCCGTAGAATGCGAATGCACAGAAGACAAAACAAATCCATCGGTGCAATACTAGGATCCGGCTTAAACCAAAGCCCACTAGTATTGGTTGCCCGAACAGCATACGCACACAAGTGCACGTAAGTGATCGCGGCCTTGCCGTAAAACCATACGGCGTCTACACGTTTCGCTCAGTGCAGGGAAACTCTCTGTGTGGGACTCTAAAGACTCGACATTACGCTGGCAGTGGGTTTAACCACAGACCGCAAGCGGCACTAGCTGTACGTAACGGTCCCCAGGAAGATGTCGATAAGAAAGCCGATGAAGAAAACCCATCCGAACTCCTACTGAGCCTGTATGTGACAATCTCCGTACAGTCCGGTCTGTTCTTCTGATACATCGCATGGCGGGCCTAGGGGGTGGTGAACGTCAGTCCCCCAATAGCGGTACAAGTCGTGTCGGAGTGAAGCCCGGAACACCCTGAGATAACACTGGAAACCTACCAGCATAACTCGCTTGCCCTGGCCAGGGACTACTCATGTAATGGCTCTCCTAGACACAGCGCGATGTCAACCCCCAATACCGGGAGAGACGAATCCTGTCTAACCGTCACTGCCTCCAAGTGCTTCGGGACTGCACCCAACTACTACCTGTTTGCACGACTCCTTTGAGCCATGGTAGGATAGTAATCTAAGTACAGTGGGAACACACTCGAGGCGAAGTGACAGTGTCAAGTCAGCGGACTAAGCTATACTCATGTCACCTGGGAACTGATAACCGACGATAGGTATAATACCAACCATCAGTTCCCGACGAGTCCTGTCCAGTGTACTCATAACCTAACGAGCACCCGCATACTATCTCAAGTACGACGTACTGATGGCTGTGGGACAGACCATCTCCCCTGCTGGGATGAGAAGCGCATACGCTAGTCTACTCCGGAGTATCGATGCCTTGTCTCGATAGTCCTACGACTAGGGACCTGTATAAGGATGTGCTTATAGATTACCCAGCCCCCACGAGCGTGACTGCCATCACAACGCTGGTAATCAAGCAAAGATCCTAAGGGTTCTACTAATATGTATAAGCGATATGCTAAAAGAAACACATGCACATATTGAAGAGAAACAAACCAAGTAGCATACTACCATTTTGAGTAAGATTGTCTATACAACTGTGAATATCCCAAGCTTCCATCAAGTAATATACAAACTAGTATGATACAGTAATGGCCTCTAGGGCATATACACTAACAATCCCCCACTTGCACTAAGGCCATGTACTGGCGTATCGAAGACCTATCATCTCGATCAGCCGCTCGAACTGAGTCTGGTGTAGGGCCTTCGTGAGTGGATCTGCAGTGTTATCTTCCGTATTTACTCTCTTCACCTCGATCTCCCGGCGATCTACGATCTCCCTGATCAGGTGATACCGCCTCAAAATGTGCCTGGACTTCTAATGGGACCTGGGTTCCTTCGCTAAAGTTATAGCGCCATTGTTGTCGCAATACAGCGGTATTGGATCAATAATGGTAGGAACCACCTGAAGCTCTGTGAGGAACTTCTTCATCCAGACATCTTCCTTTGCGGCATCGCAAGCAGCTATGTACTCCGCTTCCATAGTTGAGTCAGCAACGGTCTCCTGCTTGGAACTTTTCCAGCAAACCGCCCCTCTATTGAGGGTAAAGACATAACCCGACATGGACTTGGAGTCATCCTTGTCACTCTGGAAGATGGAGTCAGCAAAGGCCTCGATCTGGAGGTCTTTTCCGCCATACACCAAGAACATCTCCTTAGTCCTTCTCAGGTACTTGAGAATGTTCTTTACCGCTATCCTGTGTTTCTCCCCTGAGTTTGACTGATACCGGCTTACAACGCTCAATGCGTATGCTATATCTGGTCTGGTACATACCATCACATACATTATAGAGCCTACCGCAGAAGCTTAAGGTATAGATGACATGCCAGCCCTTTCCAAATTAGTCTTGGGAGACATCTCTTTGGAGAGGGTGATTCCGTGACAAGTCGGTAGATTACCGTGCTTGGAATCTTCCATACTGAACCTTTTCAGTATGGTGTCGATGTACCTTGACTGTGAAAGTCCCAACATCCTCTTAGATCTATCACGATAGATCTAGATCCCCAGAATGTAGTTGGCATCGCCCAGGTCCTTCATGGAGAACCTCTGCGACAAGAATCCTTTGACTGACTGTAGCATAGGAATATCATTTCCTATTAGAAGAATGTCATCCACGTACAAGACGAGGAATATCACAGTTCTCCCTACAATCTTACTGTAAATGCATGGTTCATCTGGGTTCTTGATAAAGTCGAATTCCTTGACAGTATCATCAAAGCAGATGTTCCAACTCCGCGATGCCTGCTTCAGTCCATAGATGGACTTGAGCAACTTGCACACTTTACCGCTGCTCCCACTCTGAATGAATCCCTCCGGCTGATCCATAAAGACGCACTCTTCCAAATTTCCATTTAGGAAATCCGTCTTTACGTCCATCTGCCAAATATCATAATCGTGGAAGGCAGCAATGGTAAGGAGGATCCGAATGGATTTGAGCATAGCCACTGAGAAAAGGTCTCGTCATAGTCCAAACCAGGTCTTTGACGAAAACCCTTTGCTACAAGTCTAGCTTTATAGGTTTCAACCTGCCCATCTACACCAATCTTCTTTTTGAAGATCCATTTGTAGCCTACGGGTTTTACCCTTTCTGGAGCAAAGTCCAAAGTCCAAACTTTGTTGGTGTACATTGACTCCATCTCGGTCCGCATTGCATCCAGCCATTTTACCGAGTCACCGCTCTGAATGGCTTGCTGGAAGCTAGTAGGCTCACCATAATCCATAGTGCAATCCTCTCTATCCCCGTCTGTGAGAAAACCGTAGTATCTCTCGGGCGGATGAGACTGCCTACTACTCCTGCGGAGTGGCGCTGGGATGTCCGGTTCTCTTGAAACTTCTGGTTCTTCCAAGCTTTCAGTAATAGCTTGTGGTTCTGGAATTTCTTCCAGTTCTATTGCGCTCTCACTTATCTGATTTTCTAAAAATTCAGTTTCCAAGAAGTGGGCATGCTGAGAAACAAAAACCTTTTGTTCCTCTGCAGAATAGAAAAAATACCCCCTGGAGTTCTTTGGGTATCCCACAAACTTACTCAGTACTGAGCGTGCCTCGAGTTTGTCCGCATGCTGCTTTTTTACAAAAGCTGGACATCCCCATGTCTTAAGATACTTAAGACAGGGTTTCTTCCCACTCTACATCTGATATGGGGTGGTAGGCACAGTCTTGGTTGGAGCCTTGTTTAAGAGATATGCAGCTGTTTCTAGTGCATAACCCCAGAAAGATCGCGGCAACTCAGCCTTACTCATCATGGAATGAACCATATCCAATAGGGTTCGATTCCGCCTTTCCGATACACCGTTGTGTTGTGGTGTGTATGGAGGAGTACGCTGAGAGAGAATTCCATTCTCTTTTAAGTAGTCCAGAAACTCGGCACTCAAGTATTCACCACTTCGATCAGATCTCAGTGTCTTGATACTTTTGCCTGTTTGTTTTTCAACTTCATTCTTGTATTCCTGAAATTTCTCAAAGGCCCCGGATTTGTGCTTCATCAAGAAGACATGCCCATACCTAGAGAAATCATCTGTGAAAGTAATGAAGTATGAATAACCACTTCGCACATGTGTAGACATTGGACCACACACATCACTGTGTATGAGTTCCAAGAGCTCGCCTGCTCTTTCTCCGTGTCCAGTGAACGGAGTCTTTGTCATCTTTCCCATGAGACAAGATTCACAAGTGGCATAAGACTGATACTCGAACGGATTCAAGTATCCCTCTTTATGTAACTTTGTTAACCATGTCTCATTAATGTGACCCAGTCTACAATGCCATAAGAAAGCCTGATTTGTTTCCGGAGACTTTCTTTTAAGTGTGTTCTGGACACTGAAGACCTGAGCTTGATTCAAAACGTATATACCGTTTTTCAATGTACCTGACCCAATCAGTACTTGATTTAGGTGGATGTTTACTACATCACTTACAAAAGTAAAATCATATCCTTCCTTAGAAATTAAGGATACAGATATGATATTACAAGTCGCACCTGGTACATAAAAACAGTTACGCAGAATCAATATCTGCCCAGTTGTCAGTCCAAGATGATATTCCCCTATGGATTCAGCGTACATGCTCATTCCGTTAGCAACCCTGAGAGTCATATCACCTTTCCTGATAACCCTATGGTTTCTCAGAGCCTGTAACGAATTACAGATATGAGATCCTGATCCGGTATCCAATACCCAGGAAGTAGGGTTAACTGACATACAGTTCTCTATTACAAACACACCCGAAGCCGAAGCCACAACATGCTTCGAATTCTGGCTACTGGCTATACAAGCCCTGCAATCCTTCTGCCAATGTTCATTCCTGTAACAATAGGAACATCCTTCTCTTACTATATCCAGTCCCGAAGCTTCTGCCCTTCCCTTTCTTTCTACTTTCCTGGTTTCCTTCAGGGTAGTAGGTAGAGACTGTTGAACTAAGTCAGCATCTGACCCGTTCTTCAACGTGGTCTTCAGGTCCGAGAGCTCAAAAGAGCTGGTCTCTGTAAGGACGTTGCTCCCTACAGATGACCCGATAGCCAACCTCGCTGGAAGCAATTCGTTCGAGGTCTCATATCTTGCGATACGAGATTGCTCTCCATATAAATTTTTGTTATGGAGGAAGATAGAAACTAAGTCCATATTCTCGTGCTGCCTCTGGTTTGCACCATTAACTGAGGCTAACAGGAGGCACTTGGCTTTCGCACAGTCTTCTTCCGATGTCCTACGGATATCAATATCCGTGACAGGGGAAACTGGACCTGAGACGGCAGGGGTTGGATTAGTTAAGAGGTGTCCCAACTTGTCATGGGCAATGGACATCTCGACAGACCTTTGCCAGTCATAACAGTCAGATTCAGTCATTTTATTATCTAGATGTAACCTATGTCTGGTCACTGGGTCGCTGCAGTTAAGAGGGAGAGAAGCAAACACTTTAGCATGATGCTCTTGCAAGTTTAGATTGGTTTTTAGTTTATCTAAACAGGATGGCTCCTACTGTCTCTCGAATCCCTCCTTAAACCATAAAGGAAGAATTAGTCGGGATCAATCTCACCGTACAATACTTGCTTAACCGTTCAGACAGGCCGGTGTTGGTACTTCGAGGGAGGTTTTCCAACGCTTTCACGAAGTTCCATAATTAAATAACCTCTTTTCCCTGTGGACGTAGCCCCGCTAACACCTTTCTAGACACCTACTTGGTTTATAGCATTGATCGTTAAGTGAGAAAGTTCCGGAGGAGTAGCATATACTCACAGTAGGATCGGGATCCAAATATCATTGCGTGACAAAACTGAAGGAATCCTACCAGAATCACCACACTCCAAATGGTATGCATCGCTAGCAAGTTTCAGTTCTTTTGAAACCCCCGATGTGGATTTTTGCCCCATGTTCTTATGATCTTGACGAAGGTCAACAAACCATAAGTCGTATGTCAAGTTCTACCCGTCATTATCCAGGTTAATTTGAACCCACCCGTATATACCCTTGACGAAGGTCAACAAGGTAATACGACTGTCCCAAACCAACGCATCTATCTATGCTACATATGAACACCCAACAGCTACCAATCACTATGCCTTGACGAAGGTCAACAAACACAGCTTAAATACTATTGAATATCCATACGAAATGACGGAGGGCTACGAATGTCACGCCCCGCTTCCCAGAGTACGCAAGATTTGGGCACGCGACATAGCCAACCATGCTACCTGTGGGTAGGAAGTATCCATCCACAGTCACATTACGGTTGTAAGGATATCAAGAACAAGATAAAACTAATCTAATACATGTCCAAATCCATAATAACAAGAATCAATAAACAATAAGTGCGGAAGCTAATGATCCAATACAATGAATAAACAGTATGTCCCATAATGCGGGCTCACATCTGGAAATGAAATGACATAAATAAACTAAACTCTAAAGAACTCACAGTTCAGCCTGCTGGCTGAAGTACTCCTGCTCGGTCGACGACAAAGGTACGGAATCTGGGCCATGCAAAACCCAGACGTCAGCGCGTCATGATATCAAGTATGTAGCATAAACATGGTAATAAACAATGCAAGCATGAACATGACTAAAGCAGCAATAAGAAGTAATAAACAGGGTAATGTGCAGTAGTGACTAAACTGTCCTATCAGGTTTTCTACTCTATAGTCTTTGAAACCAATTGATGAATCGTCGATGTAACTCAATAGTATCCCGTGCGTGCCCGGGACCACGGTTATGATCCTCGGGGCTGAATCCGAGACGTGCCGCTAAGCAGTAAAAGGTAGTAGGATGGACGAGTGATGTCAGCAACAACACTCCGGAGCTGGCCAAGCCCGTAAGACTGATCAGAACAATGTATCGAACTGTTGAGTTACAAGTCGGTTTCACCTTTGATTTCCCCATACCCCCAAACTATGTATGTCAGTCAGGTATTCAGTAGTCCAGGACTAATGCCAACACAAGGTCAAGTAAAGGTAGGTCTGTCTGGATCGACAGCAGGAATGGTTAGGTTTGTCGGCATTAGGCATGAAATCGTGAGACAAGTAATGTCATGGTACCACATGATGAGTCGGTATGTATGTATGTGTCAGGTATAGCAGGGTCAGGTCAATATGTCGTGCAGTCGGGTAAGTGCTCACAACCGGTAATCAATCAATAATGAATAACAGCAGGAACAGTAATTAACCACAATATTCCATATAACTACAGCGATGTATGTATTCTCTTATTAACAGGTTTAATCATCTTTAGGGTGCAAAAGCCACAAGGTAAAGCAGTATTCACAATTATAAATTTAGGAACTACATGAAATTATACTAAGTATAATAATTGTCTCAAGAATAGTTTAACAGTTCAAGCAGATCAGATTCAGTTGTTTTATTTAGTTAAAGCATGGAGTGATGTGGGTTAATTAATTACGGGGAACGGTTGTAACGATTCCATTATGAGGATAACAACAATATTACGAAATCAAATGCCATCATTAAGTTACGGTATTAAATAGTGTGAATTAAATTGCGTGGCAAGACTGGATCTCGCACGCTAGCATGTTCAAGCAAGTATTCAGATACTTGCCTCGACGGTCTGCAAACTGGAACATGGATGCGATGTTGGTAGAAACCACGATAAGATAGCACGGGCCACGGATCGAGTCCCAACAGAGGTCAACGGGATCACACGGACCAGGGGGCTTCGCTGGAGCGTCGGGTTCGCCAAGACGGCACGGTCGGATTCCGGCACAAATGTCATCGGTAACAAGTTAGCAACAAGATACGATATACGCAAAATACGACCAGCGAAGGGATGATTTGCACAAAGGAAGGAAAGGGGACACTTACAGAGAGGTATACCAGGTGACCCCGGCGAGCTCGACGGCGCTGGAACGCCGGCGAAGCGACGGCAGCGGCTGCAGCGAGGGTTGAAAGCTTCGGGGTGCGCGGGATAGTGTGCTGCGGCGAGCTGGAGGAGAGGGGGTCGGCTCTGGTGGTCGAGGGGAAGAAGTAGGTGGTCGAAGGTGGCGTCGACGAGGTCGCCGGCGCGCTTTCCCGGCGAACAGCGGAGGTAGGCAATGGATGAAGGCTCGGGTTTACTGTTCCGGCGAGGGGAGGAGGGAACGACGACGAGGTCGGGTCGAGTAGGGTGAAAGGGAGTCGTGGGAGGCATCGACGGTGAGAGGCGACGTCGACGGCGAGGTCTACGAGGGTGGAGGCGAGGTCGGGAATGGGTTGCAGGCGCGGGAATCGTCGGAGAACAGGAGGAGGAAGGTGCGGCGGTCGAGGAGGCGTTGCTGGCGGCGACGGCGAGGTCGCGGTGGCGACGGTGGCTGCGCGAGAACGAGGCTAGGGTTAGGGTTCTCGTGGTCGCGATGGGTGATGGGGTAAGGCGGCTGCATGGTTTATGAATAGAGGAAGAAGAGAGAGAGAGATTGGAGAGAGAGAGAGAGATTTCTGATGATGAGAGAGAGAGACTGAGGGAAAGAGAGGCGGGGCCCACGAGCTCAATAGGAGCTCGTGATTGGCCACGAGATTGGATTTGAGAAGGAAATTGCGTAGATTTGCTGTTAGGAAATATAGATTAGAATATATATATATATTACATATTACATTTAAATGGGCCATTTTGGCGCGAAATGAAACATTTCCAAATCGAGCCCGGGTCGCGTCCAAATGTTCCAAATTCAAATTATAGGATTTTAAGCGGGTTCCAAATTTTGAAAAGAGGTGTTTAGTGATTAAAATGCATGCCCCCAAGTCGGACACTTGCACGCGCGCGTAGTCGCCCAAACTTGCCCGTTTAGCCAAACGGAAAGGAATCTCGACACGCGGACGCTACCACGCGACTAGTGGCGACGAGTAGGCCAACATGGACATCTTAAATTTCATTTTAGGAGTTAAAATTTGTTATGTGCCAAAATGACTCAACCGGGTAAAATTTAGCAATAAACACCAGAAAATCAGGAAAATTGGAAATGAGCAAACCACAACCCTCAACTAGTAATATAAATAGTATTATTGGGCTCGGGTGTTACATCATACCCAACTACAAAAGAATTTCGTCCTCGAAATTCCAAGAATACAAGGTAGCTAACTACTGGAAAAGGTGAGGGAATTTCTGCCGGATCTCGTCTTCTCGCTCCCAAGTGGATTCTCCATGCGATCGATTACCCCAAGAAACTAGCACAAGAGGGATAACCTTGTTCTTAAGAACCTTTCCTCGTCGATCCTTGATTTCAACTGGCCGCTCCTCGAAAGTCAGATCCTCTCGTACAGTCAACTCCGAATGATCCAAGACATGAGTCTCATCACGAACATACCTCCGTAGTTGAGACACATGAAACACATTGTGAACTCCTGCTAATGACGGTGATAACGCCAACCGGTACGATACTTCTCCAACACGCTCCAATATCTCGAAGGGTCCAACGAATCGGGGACTAAGCTTTCCCCGACTTCCAAAGCGAATCACTCCTCTAGTCGGTGATATCTTCAGGAATACCAAATCACCCACGGCGAACTCTAGAGGTCTTCTTGACGTGTCGGCCCAACTCTTCTGTCTGTCTTGAGCTGCCTTCATATGCTTCCTGATTGTATTCACCTTCTCGACTGTCTGTACCACCAAATCTGGTCCTAGTAACCTTCGTTCACCAACAACATCCCAACAAACAGGTGAACGGCACTTACGACCATACAGTGCTTCAAACGGGGCCATCTGAATAGTTGCTTGGAAGCTATTGTTGTACGAAAACTCCACCAGGTGTAGATGATCCTCCCAAGAACCTTTGAAGTCTAACATGCAAGCCCTCAACATATCTTCAAGGGTCTGGATCGTTCTCTCTGATTGTCCATCAGTCTGGGGATGATAAGCTGTGCTAAACTTCAATCGAGTCCCCAAACTTTCTTGTAAGCTCCTCCCAAAAGTGAGGAAAGAACCGAGTGTCCCGATCGGACACGATGCTTACCGGTACCCCATGCAATCTGACAATCTCCTGCATGTACCGCTCTGCCAAAGTCTCTGTCGATTGACCAACCCGAAAAGGAATAAAGTGAGCTGCCTTGGTCAACCGATCGACAATCACCCATACAGCATTGTTGCCCTTTGGACTCCGTGGTAAAGCCGTCACGAAATCCATGGTTATATGTTCCCACTTCCATTGAGGAATCGGAAGTGGTTGCAACAAACCAGCAACCCTTTGGTGTTCAGCCTTGACTTGCTGACACACCAAGCACTAAGCCACGAAGCGAGCAATTTCCCGCTTCATACCTTCCCACCAGAAATGCTGTCGAAAATCTCGGTACATCTTTGTCCCTCCTGGATGTACAGAGTAAGCTGAACTGTGTGCCTCCTTCATACGCTCTTCACGCACATCTCCTTTTGGCACACACACACGGCTACCATATCTCAACGAACCATCTTCATGGATCAGTAAATCGGTTCGTAGTCCGGCTCCAACCTGCTCTCGAAACTTCTGCAGTCTAGGATCCTGCGATTGCGCCGCTTTAATCTTCTCAACTAGGGACGATTGTACTTGCAACTGCATTAACTGTCCTGTAGCACGCGGTAGCATAACCTCCAAGTCAAATCTCCGAAACTCCTCAATGATCTCTCTCTGTGCAGTCAATAACTGAATTGCTGGTAACCGACTTAGCGCATCTGGCACGACGTTAACTTTTCCCGGATGGTGCTTAAGATCAAGGTCGTAGTCGGCCATCAGCTCCAACCATCTGCGTTGCCTCATGTTCAACTCCTTCTGAGTGAACACATACTTCAAACTCTTGTGATCCGTAAAGACTTCAACTCTCTCGCCCAGAAGTTAGTGTCTCCAAATCTTCAGGGCGAAGATCACGGCTGCAAGCTCTAAGTCATGAGTCGGATAGTTCTGCTCATGAGTCTTCAGCTGTCTCGATGCGTAAGCGACGACTTTCCCATTCTCCCCACCTTTGAACAATGGTTCGTCCTCGAACCACAGACCTACTATTGAGGAACCGTCTCTGATACCATTCTGTCACGCCCCATCCCCAATACAGAGAGTATTGTCCGCTCTGGCCGAAGCCGCACGGTTTTGTCCTTCGGGGCGAACCGGACCCGACCAGGGGCCACTTCCCAGGAGGTCACCCATCCCAGAACTTCCCTGGCTCGAGCACGCTTAACTACGGAGTTCTCAAGCTCCTGTAGTGCCGGTTCACTTAAAAGGCGCCTCTGTATTGAAGAGTGGTATCATTCCATTTATAGTACAGATCTGCCCCTTTCGGAATGTATTCCGAAGAGTCCCCGTTGTTCTACAGTGGGTCCCACGGACTCAAGAGGTGGCCCCCACGGATTCAAGAGGCGCCCCCCGCCCACTTAACACGACACTTGGCGTGGCACTTTGTTCCGTGTGGCACTTTGCTCCGTGAGCAAGAACCGGGTCCCGACATTCTCCCCACCTTTGAACAATGGTTCGTCCTCGAACCACAGACCTACTATTGAGGAACCGGCTCTGATACCATTCTGTCACGCCCCATCCCCAATACAGAGAGTATTGTCCGCTCTGGCCGAAGCCGCACGGTTTTGTCCTTCGGGGCGAACCGGACCCGACCAGGGGCCACTTCCCAGGAGGTCACCCATCCCAGAACTTCCCTGGCTCGAGCACGCTTAACTACGGAGTTCTCAAGCTCCTGTAGTGCCGGTTCACTTAAAAGGCGCCTCTGTATTGAAGAGTGGTATCATTCCATTTATAGTACAGATCTGCCCCTTTCGGAATGTATTCCGAAGAGTCCCTGTTGTTCTACAGTGGGTCCCACGGACTCAAGAGGTGGCCCCCACGGATTCAAGAGGCGGCCCCCGCCCACTTAACACGACACTTGGCATGGCACTTTGTTCCGTGTGGCACTTTGCTCCGTGAGCAAGAACCGGGTCCCGACAGTTTTGGCGAAACCGTGAACGTAGTGAACTTGATATAATCGATGGAACGAGATAGCTTTTAAAAGGAGTGGCTCAAGCTCCGCATTTAAAAACTGGTTTTGAAAAGAACCGAGTGGTTTTCAAAGTGTTCCAACGACTTTTATTTGGTTTATTTTCTTGCATTAATTCCAATGCGTCCCATCATTTAATCCTACCATTGCAGAAAACAACGAAAATATGACGTACGCTTATACCATCCGCATTCGCCACGGGGTCCCGTCATCACCCGTTAGGTTACTTAACTAACGACAGAGTGGGGGCTGGACTGGCGCGGATGCAAAACATAAGCAACGCCTAAATAGATATCATATAGATATATAGCAATGATAGCCAATCCAGATCATAGATGAACGCTTTGGATATACTAGGAACCCGCGATTCGTTCGAGCCTGCAACGAAAAGCGGATTACACGGTCGCGATGAATAGCCAAACCCCACCCTAGACCCCTATGGGCGCGGCAAACTACCCGCCATGTACCCGAAGCGAAGCAACCTCCCTCAACACCGTAAGTAGGCCACTCGGCACTTCGAGATACCCGGTAGTTTGTGCATCCCTCCTTGGGTCTATCCTAGGAGCAAAAACAGTAAAAAGAAATTATACAATGATGGCTACAACCCTGACCCGGTTATGCGGCCAAACAAATAATATTACATCAATTTACAAATTTTACATGAATGAAAGAAAAAGAAACTCTCATCTCACATCCACCCCGGCTATTCATCCACGACAATCCACCGAGTTCATATCCACAAACCAATAACATTACATATCACAGATATGTATAACCCCCACTAATTGACGTATAGCGATTAGCGGATGTTCAATACATGTATCACATCACAGATAATATCCATTAGCCAAAGTCTACGGAATATCGATAAAAATACGGATTTGTGACCACCCCAAAAGTCAATTTGCTCTCTGGAAAATCTGGGCAACATGCATTAAAAATCCCAAAACAGCCAAACTAAAACACTGCACAAAACCCGGTCCACGGGCGAGTCAACTTGGCCGCGGATCCGCGGCAAGAAGCATGTTCTTGCCGCGGAACCGCGGCGCTTTGACCTGTAGGGTTCCTAGGAACTCTAGTGAGGTCTCACAAGGCATCTACGATGCCAATTTCAAAAATTCTAGGTGCCAAGAGACCCGACTACGGATCGTTTGCTAGATGTCTAGGCGAAATACTAACTAGTTAACACTTAACTAAGAGATACGGAAATAAAACCTTTGTAGATCGGGTGCTCCACCTCCACGGCTCCGCAACGAAGTCGTCTCCGCTGTCCAAATCAAAATCTGGGCTCTAGTGTCTCTTCATCGTAGAAAAAGCGAGCTAGGTCGTCGATGTCCATGCCGAAGATGATCTACGTCGAGGCATCGCTAGATCAAGCTCTACCTTCACCAAGTCTTGAAAACTTATGAAGGAAACACACTCTACTACTTGGCAAGAGGTAGAGGATGAAGAAATAGGAAGTGGGTAGACTTTAGAATTGGATTTCTCACTTGTTTCCTCAATCCACCATTGATGAAGTAAGGTTTCTTCATGTGTCAAGATGAAGAAGAAGATGGATATATGTTATGATAAGTATATATTAAATAGAAAATAAATCAAATACTTATCATAAACTAACCATGGTCTAGTGTAGAGAATGAATTATGGTTAAATGGGATGGTTAGGGTTAAGCATGAGTCAAAATGGTTACTAAAGTCAATGCTTCATGAAGGTTCAATGAATAAAACAAAACTAGCAACCATTCTTCTCATTATCATTTCCATAATAAATAAATGAATAAATGAATAAGGAAATAGTAAACCCTAACCATTCCATTAACCAAGGTTTAATTCTATACACTTAACCAAAAGGCATGTATCATCAAACATGATACAAGCAAGTGCACAAAATCATATCGCATATGCAATGCGCACAACCGAGTGAGAAAATCCATCTTAAGTAAACCGATACTAGTTGATGCAAAGTAATATATCAAATATATAAATATGCATTAAATCATTAAATCAACACTTGATTCAATGATCCGGTCATGCCGCACACAACCGACTAGTATACAATGTATCGGCTTATCGAATCAACGCTTGAATCGATAACTAGGTTATATCGCATACAACCATTCGACACATTGATCGCGAGAATGAAATACGGTATCACATACACGCATTATTCTCGGTCCCGCACATATCTCATATGCGCTCCTATTTCGTTTCGCTTGAGCCAGGAAACCTCTGTGTAGGACTCTAAAGACTCGTCAATACGCCGGCAGCAGGTGATGATCATATCAAACACCCACAAGCCGCAAGCGGTCTGCTAAACGTAACGGCCACCCGGGTATTGAGCGATCTGAAGATCGACGAGCAAGCCCGCTCACACTCCAGTGAATCCGACCAGTAACACTACCGTACAGTCCGGTCTGATCGTCTGATATGTCGCATATCTTGCCTAGGGGTGGTAAACGTCAGACCCCAATAGCTCGATAAGTCGTGTCGATATGAGCTCTATAACAATTCGAGAAACTACTGGTAACACTTACCAGTAAATCTCAGCAACCCTGGCCAGGGATTTCCTGTTATAGCCAATCGAACACAGCGCAACATCAACTCCCTATACCGGGAGAGACGAATCCCCTCCTATCGCTCATTGCCTCCATGTGACTCGGGACTGTACCCAAAAACCACCGTTTTGCACGCCCTCTTGGACGTGGTAAGATGGAAATCAAAGCACAGTGGGAACCACACAAGACTCTTTGACGATCTCGGGTCAACAGACTACTCTGTACCAGTGTCACCAGAGAACTGCCATCTGACGTGAGGTATAATACCATCTGGGAGTTCTCGGCGAGTCCGTCCAGTGTACCCAGTCTCTACTGAGCACCCGTATATCATCTCCGATGTCAAACACCAATGGATATGGGATCATCCATCGCCCATCTGTATGGGTCGAGAAGGTATACGCTAGTCTACTCTGGTATATCGATGCCCCGTCTCGATACACCCACGACTAGGGACTTTGAAGGATGTACTTATAGACTACCATGTCCCCACTAGTATGATCCGCATCATAGTCCAGGTAGTCAAGTACACATCCTAAGGGCTTTACCAACATATAATAGAGAGACAATCAGTGTACACGTTAAGGTAAAGGGCAACCAGATAGCATACTATCATGTCGAGCAAGAAAGTCCTCCCTATATATGTCCCAGCATCCACTAAAATATACATCCTATGTACAGTAATGGCCTCTAGGGCATACATATAACTAACAATCTCCCACTTGCACTAGGGCCATCTGTAGCAGTGGTCGAAGTATTTCATACTCAACCATCCCATAAAAGTCTCTCTCTGGGAATAGGCCTTCGTGAGTGGATCCACCGTGTTATCCTCTGAGTCTGCTCTCCTTGCCTCGATCACTTTGGAGATCAACCATCTCCATGATCAGGTGATACTGCCTTAGAATAAGTCTGGATCACTGATGGGACCTGCGTTCCATGGCATAAGCCACAATTCCAATGTCACACAATGGGAGGAACGTAGTTCATCTCATGAACTAATATACACCCAAACATCCTCTTTGGTAGCATCATAAGTAGCGATGTATCCAGCCTTTATCGTCTAGTATGTCACGGTATCTAGCTTGGAACTCTTCCAACATACCGTCCCTTTACTGAGGGTAAAGACAATGCCTGCGACTGACATTCAGTCGTCTTTATCACTCTGGAACACTTCCAGTGATTCTCCCCAGGATCTATTGATATCATCTCACTACAACTAGTGAGAATTCTAACATCCAATTAAATCTATCTCATAGATCTAAAACTCAGGATTTAGGAGGTATCATTTTGATCCTACACGGAGAATCTTTGTGATAAACGGAGATTGACCGAGCGTAGCATAGGAAACTCCTTCCCTATCATGAGTATGTCATCCACGTACTCTACGAGGATCACCACCATACTCCCTACTACCTTTTTGTTTATACAAGGTTCATCTACCATTTTGATGATGTCAAACTCTTTGACTAATACATCAAAACAGATGTTCCAACTCCGCGATGCCTGCTTTATCTTATAAAACATCTTGCACACGTTTCCGCTGCTCCCACTGTCTACGAAGCCCTCTGGCTGTGTACTTATAGACGCACTCTTCTAAAACATCTTTTAGAAAAGCAGTCATGACACCCAACCACCAGATATCGTAATCATGGTATGTAGCCGTGGCAAGTAGGATCTGGATGGACTTAAGCATAGATACTGGAAAAGGTTTCATCATTATCCACGCCTGGTCGTTGACGAAAACCTTTAACAAGTCTAGCTTTGAAAGTCTCAACTTTTCCATTTACACCAAGTAATCTTCTCAAGATATACTTGCTCCTGATGGGGATTTAACCCTTCAGATACAGCAACTAAAGTTCATACTTTGTTGGTGTATAAGGATTCCATCTCAGATCGCTAAACATCCAGCCATTCTTACAGAGTCTCACTCCTGATGGCCAGGTAGAAACTAGTTGGGTCATCATCTCATGATGCAATCCTCGCTCCCACTGTCATAGAGAAACCGAAGTATCTCTCAGGTGGGTGAGGAACCCTACTAGATCGGCGGAGAGGCTGAGGTTCGTTGGAATCTACTGAATCCTTTGGTCGTACCAAATCATCTGCTGTATTTTGTATAGCTGGAACGTTTCCAGTTCTACATAACAGACGTTGCCTCGAGCTTGTCCGGATTTTGCTTTTCGACATAGGCCGGACAACCCCAAATCTTAACTAACATAAGATATGGGCTCTTCCCTTTCCATATCATATATGAAGTGGTAGGCAACTGATTTGATTAGAACCCTATTCAATAGGTATGCAACTTCTCAAGTGCATGATACCCAAAAGGAAATAGGTTACTCAGTAGTACTCATCATAGAGCACACCACATGAAATAGGGTGTATCTGCTCCGCCCCGATATACCATCGTGCTATGGTGTATTCGGAGGAGTAATGCTGAGAGACAATCTCATTCTCCTTTAGAATAGTCCAGGAATTTCCGTGCTCAAGTATTCTCCTCCTTGATCTCATCATAGGACATAATACTTATACCCGTATTTTGGTTCTCTACTTCTAACTTATATTCTGTGAATATCTCAAAAGGTTCGGACTTGTGTTTCAACAGGAACATATGTCTGAATCTAAAAGAGATCATTAGAGAATGTAATGAAGTATAAAGAATCAGTCCTGACATTTGTAGACTGGGGACCTACATACATCAACATGTATCATCCCAAGAGTTCACTAACTCTTTCTCTGTTTCCAGTAAACAAAGCTATGGTCATCTTATCTTTGTGACATGACTGGCGAGTTTCACAAGATGTAAATTCAAACTAATTTAAATATGCATCTCTATGTAACTCTAGCTAGTCGGGTCACATTGATCTGACCTAGGCTACAATACCTCAAGAAGAATTCGTTCATATCTGAACTCTTCCTCTTGTGTGTGTTCCCTATACTTAGAACTGTAGTTTGATTTAGAACATTAATGCTTTTAGATAACGTGCCTGAACCGATCAACTTTTGATATAGGAAATGTTCAAAACATTATCCATCAATACAAAATTATATCCTTTCTTTTCTATTAAAGAGAGTGATATGATTTGGTATATCAGGTTCGGTATCTAATAACATTTGTTCAGAATCAATGTATTGGTAATACAGGGTGACAGTGACCGATAGACTTGGCTGCAACACTTGCCCCGATTTCTGCCTCATGAAACTTATCACCCGTTCTCAGTTTTTCTACCCTTTTGTAGCCCTATGTAACAGATTACATATCTTGGATCCTGATCCGGTATCATATACCAAGGATGCGGAGGATACTGAGAAACAGTTCTGTATAATGAACACACCCGAAGATGATGCATCAGCATGCACTCTCTTCGTTTGGGCGGCACGGGAAATCTGGTATTCCCCAATTTCCTGCTCTGTCTTATAACAATTATAAGTTGGAGCGGGATCAACGTTCCCCAGCTCAGTATAACAAGCGGGTTCGGTCAATAATCCGTATTATTATCTTGATTAAGGCGTGATATGGTCGCTACCAGGAGAGAGAGAGAGAAGAAAACACTCAGCGTGCGCTCTTGCAAGAATAGATTGGTTATTATTTTATCTAATCAGGATGGCTCCTACTGCTTTTTATCAAATCTTCCTTCAAACCCTAAAAGGAAAGACTAGCCGGGATTAATTACACACTACAAGTTCGCCAATCTTTCAGCCAGGCCAGTGTCGGTACTTTGAGGGAGGTCCCCCGTGCTTTCGCACGAACCTTATTAATGTAAACCTCGTTTTCCCAGAGGCGTAACCCCGTTGACACCTTTCTAGACACCTACTTGATTGGCTAATTGTAATGTATAAAACTCTCCCAGGAGTAACTCTTACTCGCAGCGGGTATCGGGATCCAACTATCTCATAGAAGGTATGCAATCTCATTGCAAATTTCAACACTTGAAATTCCCGATAATATTCTGCCCCTAGCTCGCTATGACCTTGACGCATGCCAAACAACCCATAGTATGCTAGTCAAGTTCAACCCGTCATTTCCTGATTGAATTAAACCCACCCGCACGACCCTTGACGCATGCCAAACAACGCCGTACGAATACCCTAATCCAATCGCATCGTATGCTAGCAGATAAGCACTAGTTAGCTACCGTACACTACGCCTTGACGCATGCCAAACAACCGCAGCACGAATACTAACTAGTACGTATCTGAAATGACGGAGGGCTACGACAGGTTTTTCTGAAAACCTATTGCGTAATGAACTTGATATCGTTGTAGGATCGAATGAATTTTGAAATGGAGTGTTTTTAAGGCTTTTCTAGTTTTGCTAAAGGAGTCACTCCCGGTGAAGGGATCGTCGGTCCTTTCCTCGTCGAATGAGGTGCGGGATATATCATATATATCACTGTGCAAAGCAAAAACACTTAAAAGTAATCAAAAGACAAACCGAGTGTGTAGCATCTGCCAGTTATTGCTAAAGGAGTCACTCCCGGTGAAGGGATCTCGGTCCTTTCCTTATCGAATAAGGTGCAGGATATATCATATATACCGCTGTGCAAAGCAAGAACTGTAGCTACCTGTTTTATTTTGAAATTCGATTCTACAACATCTTAGGTTTCTTTTATTTCATTAATCACATTAATGAAGTCCCATCATATAATGTACCTAAACATCACAGATAAATACGACGTACACTTATGCCATCCGCATTCGCCTCGATGTCCCCTCGTGCACCGTTAGGTTAGGTAACTAACGGCAGAGCAGGGCAGGGCTAGCACGGGTGTAAAACATAAGTAACGACTATATAATATATCATATAGACTATATACTGTATCTATCACAGAACATCACATGATCACATCACAGATATCGCAGCAGAAGAATCATATGAAATATTGGATATACTAGGACGTCCGTGTTTTCAATACGAGCCAGTATAAAACACGGATTCCACGATCGCGATGAATAGCCAAACCCACACCCCTAGACCCCTACGAGAGCGGCAAGTAACCCTACCAATTCTAGAGTTAGGAGACCCAGACTCGACTCCTCGAGTTGGTCTCCCACTGGACTCCAGAACCCGGTTACTTGTGCCCTCCTCCTTGGGTCTATCCTAGTGCGGAAAAGTAAATAATATACAAACGGTGACTACTTCCGCTACCTGGAAGTGCCCCAATGAAAGAATATTACATACAAGTTTATACATGAATGAAAATGAAAAAACACTCATCTCACATAAAAACCCCCGGCTATTCAAACACGACGATCCAATATAACATATCCAGCAACACATAACATCACATGTCATCAACGTAAGTAAATATGTCCATCCCAATTGTCGTTGACATATAGCAACGAAACCGGCGATATCACATATTACACTTACGGTCACAGAAAAGAAAGTGTAAAACTACAACAGTTGGAATCCGCAACTACCTCAGACATCGCATGCCTGACCAAATGAATTACTTAGACATCGCATGCCTAACAATTATAAACCCCGCATTTTAGTCTCAAAATCGAAAACTCTTTTCAATATTAAGTCGGGCAATTCAACAAGATTCCCGACATCCTGATCGAATATTCGTCGCAAACTTCAGTAGACGGCCGCACCCCCAATACCGTCGACGAAGTGCACCAAGGCGGAACACCGCTGCCGCGAGCACCCGAACGGATGCTTTCGGCGACGGGGTTCTCCTACAGTCACTTGGTCGGGGCTAAGGGGTGTAGCTGTCTATTAAGTTTACCCGGCGAATATCCGCGTACGCTACGTGATTGCGACGGACTTTTGATCACATCAAAATTCCGTGGCAACCGATCAAGTGAGACTAAACTGCTATGTTTATAACATTCATTCAGTTATCTCATAACTTATTGTGAATTCCAATTATTGTATCCCATTCCGGATAAATAGAAAATGCTAAACTTTTCGATCGAACAATCGAACACCCAACTTTTCCCGATACAGATCAACACATGAAATAAGTCTAACAACATTCAGTTCGTGCCTCAGTACCGACGGTCCAGCCGTAGAAGGGTCAAGCCAACGCCTCATATGTGGCACGCCGTACTGCACCAAACCCGAAGGTTCAAAGGGCAGTACAAGACGGTCACATAATCGAGTTAAGGTTTGTTGTCTTCTAGAGGGTCCATCGCGTTACTTGCACTACTTAGAACGTCGTTAAACTTCGGAAAAATCCAACACTTGAAAATTTCCCGACAGGGGAAAAATTGGGTATTTATATCCGGTCGAACTTTTTAACATATTCTAAAATTTATCTGGAAAGCCACACCGACAAAATTTGAAATTCCGATCGAAACTCCGAAACCCCAAAACCACCTCAGAAAATTCAACTGTATAATAAATATGAAAATATCCCAGGAAAACCAGAACAGAATACTTAGAATTACTGTACAAACATTACCTCACAAAACGACAAAACCGCCGCGCTTCCGCCGCACGAGCCATGCTTGTGCCGCGGAAACGCGGTGGTAAAGTTGAATTAGGTCCTCGAAATTTACAGTAATTCTTAGAAAACCCTGCTTGATTTTCTGGATATTTTTAATCATGAAAAATCCACAATTTTAAAATCTGGACAGAGAGCATGGGTGTGTTAGGATTTCGGGTTCGTTCGGAGTTCAAAATCCGTCTAGGCTTCGCCTAAGGCTCTAGCTAGGCTCTGATACCACTGTAGGGTTCCTAGGCACTCTAGTGAGGTCTCACAAGGTATCTACCATGCCAATTTCAAAAATTCTAGGTGCCGAGAGACCCGACTACGGATCGTTTGCTAGATGTCTAGGCGAAATACTAACTAGTTAACACTTAACTAAGAGATACGGAAATACAACCTTTGTAGATCCGGTGCTCCACCTCCACGGCTCCGCAACGAAGTCGTCTCCGCTGTCCAAATCAAAATCTGGGCTCTAGTGTCGCTTCGTCGGAGAAAAAGCGAGCTAGGTCGTCGATGTCCATGCCGAAGATGATCTACGTCGAGGCATCGCTAGATCAAGCTCTATCTTCACCAAGTCTTGAAAACTTGTGAAGGAAACACACTCTACTACTTGGCAAGAGGTAGAGGATGAAGAAATAGGAAGTGGGTAGACTTTAGAATTGGATTTCTCACTTGTTTCCTCAATCCACCATTGATGAAGTAAGGTTTCTTCATGTGTCAAGATGATGAAGAAGATGGATATATGTTATGATAAGTATATATTAAATAGAAAATAAATCAAATACTTATCATAAACTAACCATGGTCTAGTGTAGAGAATGAATTATGGTTAAATGGGATGGTTAGGGTTAAGCATGAGTCAAAATGGTTACTAAAGTCAATGCTTCATGAAGGTTCAATGAATAAAACAAAACTAGCAACCATTCTTCTCATTATCATTTCCATAATAAATAAATGAATAAATGAATAAGGAAATAGTAAACCCTAACCATTCCATTAACCAAGGTTTAATTCTATACACTTAACCAAAAGGCATGTATCATCAAACATGATACAAGCAAGTGCACAAAATCATATCGCATATGCAATGCGCACAACCGAATGAGAAAATCCATCTTAAGTAAACCGATACTAGTTGATGCAAAGTAATATATCAAATATATAAATATGCATTAAATCATTAAATGAACACTTGATTCAATGATCCGGTCATGCCGCACACAACCGACTAGTATACAATGTATCGGCTTATCGAATCAACGCTTGAATCGATAACTAGGTTATATCGCATACAACCATTCGACACATTGATCGCGAGAATGAAATACGGTATCACATACACGCATTATTCTCGGTCCCGCACATATCTCATATGCGCTCCTATTTCGTTTCGCTTGAGCCAGGAAACCTCTGTGTAGGACTCTAAAGACTCGTCAATACGCCGGCAGCAGGTGATGATCATATCAAACACCCACAAGCCGCAAGCGGTCTGCTAAACGTAACGGCCACCCGGGTATTGAGCGATATGAAGATCGACGAGCAAGCCCGCTCACACTCCAGTGAATCCGACCAGTAACACTACCGTACAGTCCGGTCTGATCGTCTGATATGTCGCATATCTCGCCTAGGGGTGGTAAACGTCAGACCCCAATAGCTCGATAAGTCGTGTCGATATGAGGTCTATAACAATTCGAGAAACTACTGGTAACACTTACCAGTAAATCTCAGCAACCCTGGCCAGGGATTTCCTGTTATAGCCAATCGAACACAGCGCAACATCAACTCCCTATACCGGGAGAGACGAATCCCCTCCTATCGCTCATTGCCTCCATGTGACTCGGGACTGTACCCAAAAACCACCGTTTTGCACGCCCTCTTGGACGTGGTAAGATGGAAATCAAAGCACAGTGGGAACCACACAAGACTCTTTGACGATCTCGGGTCAACAGACTACTCTGTACCAGTGTCACCAGAGAACTGCCATCTGACGTGAGGTATAATACCATCTGGGAGTTCTCGGCGAGTCCGTCCAGTGTACCCAGTCTCTACTGAGCACCCGTATATCATCTCCGATGTCAAACACCAATGGATATGGGATCATCCATCGCCCATCTGTATGGGTCGAGAAGGTATACGCTAGTCTACTCTGGTATATCGATGCCCCGTCTCGATACACCCACGAATAGGGACTTTGAAGGATGTACTTATAGACTACCATGTCCCCACTAGTATGATCCGCATCATAGTCCAGGTAGTCAAGTACACATCCTAAGGGCTTTACCAACATGTAATAGAGAGACAATCAGTGTACACGTTAAGGTAAAGGGCAACCAGATAGCATACTATCATGTCGAGCAAGAAAGTCCTCCCTATATATGTCCCAGCATCCACTACAATATACATCCTATGTACAGTAATGGCCTCTAGGGCATACATATAACTAACATGACCGACTCAGTGGACTGTTTTTGGGCTGTGTTTTTACAAAACCCTGAGATGAATTTTCATGTATGTTAAATCATTTTTAGAGCAGTATAAAAATTGGACAGAAACCATGGTTTCTCCGGGCGTGTTTTGTGACTTTTTTCCGATCGATATTCTAAACACTTTGCTAACTTGCTAGTTTATGTTTAGCCAGGCTCTGATACCACTGTAAGTCCACGTTGCTCACTCCGGTTCTTACGGGGAGGCGGAAACGGCGAAAAACAATTATTTTGGCGCAAGGGCAACATAGACTAAAAGCCGGATCTTTGCTAAACTAGAAACTAGCAAACTACAAGACGCTTTAACTACTATGCCGTAGAAAATATACCTCACGAAACCGGTCCTTCGGGTCTTCTCTCCGCTGTCCGGTTCGTCCATCCACGCTCCGAGTGTCGATCCGGATCTTGGTCACCTCCGCGGATTGCTTGAGTCGAAGACGATCCACCCGAGAGATGTACACCGAGCTCCACCTCGAGCCGAGGCAACTAGGGTAACAAGATCGCTAGTCTTGTTGTCCTAGGTTGTGTAGAACTAGTAGAGGGATGGTTTTGTCAAGTGGGATCCTTGTTCTCTCAACACATGAGATCAAAGGATGATTTCAAGAGGAGGAAGATGAAGGAGGGTTTTTGCAACTATGGAGCTCTTTCTCTTTTTCTTTTCTAAGAGAGAGAATGAGAAATCAAGAATAAGATGAGAAAAAGAACCATGGTTCAATAATACACTAATATCATCATTACTAATCTTTTCATGATAAAGTTGATGGCTACATTGACATGACCATTTTCATTACAAAAAGAAAATGAAAACCAAAGAATACTTTAGACCTTTCAAGAAGATCCTAGTCAACTTTGGTCAAACGGTCAACAAAGTCAAGATGGTCAAATGGTCAAAGTAATTAGCCATAATATAATTATCAATAAAATGATTAGTAAAGAATGTCTCCGGCTCATAATGGTTTTGACCAAATGAATTGCCAAAACCCTAATGAGTCCGCCTCAAAATGGTTTTGACCGAATCAACTGTCAAAGCCCTAATGAGCCTGCCACATAATGGTTTTGGCCGAACCAACTGCCAAAACCCTAATGGGGCACCTCCTCCTTTATTGCTCCTCAAAACTGTGCATACACACCTGCATCTGCATTCCGTAGAATGCGAATGCACAAAAGAAAAAACAAATCCATCGGTGCAATACTAGGATCCGGCTTAAACCAAAGCCCACTAGTATTGGTTGCCCGAACAGCATACACACACAAGTGCACGTACGTGATCGCAGCCTTGCCGTAAAACCATACGGCGTCTATACGTTTCGCTCAGTGCAGGGAAACTCTCTGTGTGGGACTCTAAAGACTCGACACTACACTGGCAGTGGGTTTAACCACAGACCGCAAGCGGCACTAGCTGTATGTAACGGTCCCCAGGTAGATGTCGATAAGAAGGCCGATGAGGAAAACCCATCCGAACTCCTACTGAGCCTGTATGTAACAATCTCCGTACAGTCCGGTCTGTTCGTCTGATACATCGCATGGCGGGCCTAGGGGGTGGTGAACGTCAGTCCCCCAATAGCGGTACAAGTCGTGTCGGAGTGAAGCCCAGAACACCCTGAGATAAAACCCAAAACACTTGTGCACGTTTAGTGTCTGGGCAGTTATCACTAGCGGGCTTTGGTTTAAGCCAGATCCTAGTGTAGGTTTTGGGATTGGTTTTATCTCATTTGTATTCGTGTTCCTCGGAACGCGGATGCGGGTGTGTATGCACGGTTGACAGAGAGACAAAGGCAGAGGATTCTCATTAGGGTTGTTGACTGTTGACTTTTGCTAAACCCTAATGAGAATAAGAAATATGATTAATGATAATATTAATTAAGTATTATTGTGCCATGGTTGGGTTGAAGGGTTGACTTTGTTGACTTGTTGACTTTGTTGACCGGTTGACTAGGTTGGACTTGTTGACCATCATCATGACAATGGCTATCATTTCTTGGCATTGACCTTGGCTTGCTTGTTTGTTCACAAATAGCATTTAATGCAAGAAATGATATGGCCATTTGATATAATAACAACCATTACATAATACTCAATTATTATTATGAGTTATGATTATTTTGGATTATGAGAGCAAGGGTGAGAAAAGTCTTGCTCATTCTATCATTCTCATTCTCTCTCATCCTCAAGCTCTCCCTCTTCCTCTTGCTTTCTCTCTAGTCCATAGTTCTACTTGTCTCATGTGTTGAGAAGCAAGAACCATAGAGATAAAACCCAAAACACTTCTCTACTCATCCTAGTATATAAGGTTTAGCAAACCAAGTGTTCTAGTTTCCTCAAGATTGAGGTTGAAGCCAAAGGTAGAAGCTTTCAGGTGGATCCATTTTCGGCACAAAGAGATGACGAGGAGAGAACCATCCAACCACCACAAGGAGTCCAAGAGAAGGAGTTCAAGTTAAGGTATAACCCCTAACCGAGTAGGTAAAACTCCTAGTTAGGTTGTTAGATAGTTGTTTTGTAGGGTTCCTAGGCACACTAAGGAGGTTCCACAAGGCATCAACCATGCCAAACAAAAATTTTCCGGTGCCGAGAAACCCTAATATAGATCGTTAATTAGATGTTAAGGCGAAAAGCAAGCAAGTAAACAACTTTATTGCTAAGTGAAAGGGATTACAACCTTTGTATATCCGCTCCACCATTTCTTAAGCTCCGTGTTGACGTCCCTCCGCTGCGATCATCGGATCCTGGACTCTTGCGATGGTTTCATCGGAGAAATGATCGGGCTAGGTCATTGACTTCGAGGCCGAAGATGATCTACGTCGGGGAGACTCAAACTCAAGCTATTCCTTCACTTGGTCAAAAACTTTATGAAGAGAACACCCTATACTACATGGCAAGTGGTAGAGGATGAAGAAATAGGAAGTGGGTTCACTTTAGAATTGGATTTCTCACTCTTTTTCTCATGATGCCATTGGAGCTAGCAAGCCTTTTCAAGCTTGATGAAGATGAAGAAGAAGAAAATAAATTATATCCAAAATGAAAACTTATCCCACAAATAATGGCACCATGGTTGAGTTAAGCCCTCATGCTTAACTCATGTAGAGAATTAACCAAACCATTAGGTTAAGGGTTGGGTTAACTAATATCCTACACAAATGACAAAAGGGTTGACTTTGTCAATGCTTATCAAGCTTGATAACTTTGACCAAAGTCTTAATTCTTTTGTTATTTGCTAGGAAAATAGTAAACCCTAATCTAATCTTGATATGGTTCAAGTCTAATACACACAACTTGTTTGTATCATCAAGCATGATACAAATATGTACACTTGCATATATCACATATAAACAATGTACACTTTCAAGTGAGAAAATCAATCTTAAATGAACCAATACTAGTTAATGTAAAGTAATATATCAAATATATAATTATACATTAAATCATTAAATCAACACTTGATTTAACTATCCGGTCATATCGCATATAACCGACTAATATCAATAGTAACAACTTATCGAATCAATACTTGATCCGATAACCCGGCTATATCGCATACAACCGATCAATGTCAAAAATCGCGAGAATAGAATACAGTATCATATACTGGTATTATTCTCGGTCCCGCACATATCTCATATGCGCTCCTATTTCGTTTCGCTTGAGCCAGGAAACCCCTGTGTAGGACTCTAAAGACTCATCGATATGCCGGCAGCAGGTGATGATCATATCAAACACCCACAAGCCGCAAGCGGTCTGCTAAACGTAACGGCCACCCGGGTATTGAGCGATCAGAAGATCAACGAGCAAGCCCGCTCACACTCCAGTGAATCCAACGAGTAACACTACCGTACAGTCCGGTCTGTTCGTCTGATATGTCGCATATCTCGTCTAGGGGTGGTAAACGTCAGACCCCAATAACTCGATAAGTCGTGTCGATATGAGGCTCATAACGGGTCGAGAAACTACTGGTAACACTTACCAGTAAATCCCTAAAACAGCCTTGGCCAAGGACTTCCTGTTATAGCCAATCGAGCACTGCGCAACATCAACTCCCTATACCGGGAGAGACGAAACCCCTCCTATCGCTCATTGCCTCGATGTGATTCGGGACTGTACCCAAAAGCCACCTTTTTGCACGCCCTCTTGGACTTGGTATGATGGAAATCAAAGCAAAGTGGGAATCACACAAGACTCTATGACAATCTCGGGTCTACAGACTAACCTGTACCAGTGTCACTAGAGAACTGCCATCTGACGTAAGGTATAATACCATCTGGGAGTTCTCGTCGAGTCCGTCCAGTGTACCCAGTCTCCACTGAGCACCCGTATATCATCTCTGATGTCAAACACCAATGGATATGGGATCATCCATCGCCCATCTGTATGGGTCGAGAAGCTACACGCTAGTCTACTCTGGTATATCGATGCCCCGTCTCGATACACCCACGACTAGGGACTTTGAAGGATGTACTTATGGACTACCATGTCCCCACTAGTACGATCAGCATCATAGTCCAGGTAGTCAAGTACACATCCTAAGGGCTTTACCAACATGTGACTGAGAGACAATCAGTGTACACGTTAAGGTAAAGAGTAACCAGATAGCATACTATCATATCGAGCAAGAAAGTCATCCCTATATATGTCCAAGCATCCACTACAATATACATCCTATGTATAGTAATGGCCTCTAGGGCATACATATAAGTAACAATCTCCCACTTGCACTAGGGCCATCTGATAGCAGTGGTTGTAGTATCTCATACACAATCATCCCATAAAAGTCTCTCTCTGTGAAAAGGCCTTTCGTGAGTGGATCCGCCGTGTTGTCCTCTGAGTCTACTCTCCCAACCTTGATCCTCTGGAGATCAACCATCTCCACGATCAGGTGATACTGCCTAAGAATATGTCTGGATCACTGATGGGACCGGCGTTCCTTGGCATAAGCCACAACTCCATTGTCACACAATGGGAGGAACGAAGTTCATCTTATGAACTAATATACACCCAGACTGCCTCTTTGGTAGCATCTTTGGTAGCGATGTATCCAGCCTTTATCGTCTAGTATGCCACGGTATCTAGCTTAGAACTCTTCCAACATACCGTCTCTTTACTGAGGGTAAAGACAATGCCTGCGACTGACATTCAGTCGTCCTTCTCACCCTGGAACCTTTCCAGTGATTCTCCCCAGGATCAGTTGATACCATCTCACTACAACTAGTGAGTATCTTAACATCCAATTAGATCTATCTCATAGATCCAAAACCCAGGATTTAGTAGGTATCACTTTGATCCTTTATGGAGAATCCTTGTGATAAGCGGAGATTGACTGAGCGTAGCATAGGAAACTCCTTCCCTATCAAGAGTATGTCATCCACATACTCTACAAGGATCACCACCATACTCCCTACTACCTTTTTGTATATACAAGGTTCATTTACCATTTTGATGATGTCAAACTCTTTGACTAACTCATCAAAACAGATGTTCCAACTCCGCGATGCCTGCTTTATCACATAAAACATCTTGCACACGTTTCCGCTGCTCCCACTGTCTACGAAGCCCTCTGACTGTGTACTTATAGACTCTGTCTTCTAAATCATTATTTAGAAAAGCAGTCATGACACCCAACCGCCAGATATCGTAGTTATGGTATGTAGCCGTGACAAGTAGGATCTGGATGGACTTAAGCATAGGCCACAGAAAAGGTTTCATCATTAGCCACAACTGGTCTATGATGCAAACCTTTAACGAGTCTAGCTTTGAAAGTCTCAACTTTTCCATGTACACCAAGTAATCTTCTCAAGATATACTTGCTCCTGATGGGGATTTAACCCTTCAGATAAAGCAACCAAAGTCCATACTTTGTTGGTGTATAAGGATTCCATCTCAGATCGATAAACATCCAGCCATTCTTACAGAGTCCCACTCCTGATGGCCAGCTCGAAACTAGTTGGGTCATCATCTCATGATGCAATCCTCACTCCCACTGTCATAGAGAAACCAGAGTATCTCTCAGGTGGGTGAGGAAACCTACTAGATCGGCGGAGAGGTTGAGGTTCGTTGGTTGGTATTGAATCCTTTGGTTCTACCAAATCAACAGCTGCAGTTTGTATAGCTGGAACTGTTTCCAGTTCTACCTCATGACCACTAATTTCTTCATAAGAAATTCCCTTTCACAAAGGTGGCATGCTGAGTAACAAAACATATTTTGTTCCTCGGTTAGATAGAAGATATTCCCTTGCATATGCTTGGGATATCCAACAAACTTCCACAGAACTGACTTTGCCTCGAGCTTGTCCGGATTATGCTTTTAGACATAGGCCGGACAACCCCAAATCTTAACTGACTTAAAAGATGGGCTCTTCCCTTTCCATATCTCATATGAAGTGGTAGGCAACTGATTTGATCGGAACCCTATTCAATAAGTATGCAACTTCATAAGTGCATAACTCCCTAAAAGGAAATAGGAAACTCAGTAGTACTCATCAAAGAGCACACCAAATCACATAGGGTGTTATTGCTCCGCCCCGATATACCATCGTGCTATGGTGTATACGGAGGAGTAATGCTGAGAGAGAATCTCATTCTTAGAATAGTCCAGGAATCCCGTGCTCAAGTATTCTCCTCCTTGATCACATCAAAGGACATAATACTTTTACCCATTTTTGGTTTTCTACTTCTAAATTATATTCTGTGAATATCTCAAAAGCTTCGGACTTGTGTTTCAACAGGAACATATGTCTGAATCTCGAGAGATTATCAGAGAGTGTAATGAAGTACAAAGAACCGGTCTTGGCATGTATAGACAGGGGACCCTCATACATCAATATGTATCATCCCAAGAGTTTACTAACTCTTTCTCTGTTTCTAATAAACAGAGCCATGGTCATCTTATCTTTGTGACATGACTGGCAAGTTTCACAAGATGTAAATTCAAACTGTTTTAAATATGCATCTTAATGTAACTTAGCTAGTCGGGTCGCATTGATATGACCTAGTCTACAATACCTCAAGAAGGATTCATTCATATCTGAACTCTTCCTCTTCTGTGTGTTCTGTATACTAAGAACTGTAGTTTGATTTAGAACGTTAATGCTTTTAGATAGCGTGCCTGAACCGATCAACTCTTGATTTATGAAATGTTCAAAACATTATCCAACAATACAAAATTATATCCTTCTTTATCTAAATAAAGAGACTGATATGATTTTGTATATCAGGTTCGGTATCTAATAACATTTGTTCAGAATCAATGTATTCAGGTAATACAGGGTGACAGTGACCAACAGACTTGGCTGCAACACTTGCACCGTTTTCTGCCTTATGAAACTTATCACCCGTTCTCAGTTCTCTACTTTTCTGTAGCCCATGTAATATATTACATATGTGGGATTCTGATCCGGTATCATATACCCAGGACGTAAAGGACATTGAGAAACAGTTCTCTGTAATGAATACACCCGAAGATGATGCATCGGTATGCACTTTCTTCGTGTGGGCGGCACGGGAAATCTGGTATTCCCCAATTTCCTGCTCTGTCTTATAACAATTATAAGTTGGAGCGGGACCAACGTTCCCCAGCACAGTATAACAAGCGGGTTCGGTCAAAATATCCATTTTATTATCTTGATTAAGGCGTGATTTGGTCGCTACCTGGAGAGAGAGAGAAGAAAACACTCTGTGTGCGCTCTTGCAAGATCAGATTGGTTATTATTTTATCTAATCAGGATGGCTCCCACTGTTTTTATCAAATCTTCCTTCAAACCCTAAAAGGAAAGACTAGCCGGGATTAATTACATGCTACAAGTTCGCCAATCTTTCAGCCAGGCCAGTGCCGGTACTTTGAGGGAGGTCCCCCGTGCTTTCGCACGAACCTAATTAATGTAAACCTCGTTTTCCCAGAGGCGTAACCCCGTTGACACCTTTCTAGACACCTACTTGATCGACTAATTGCAAAGTGCAAAACTCTCCCAGGAGTAACAATTACTCGCAGTGGGTATCGGGATCCAACTATCTCATAGAAGGTATGCAATCTCATTGCAAATTTCAACACTTGAAATTCCCGATAATTTTGCCCCTAGCACCCTATGACCTTGACGGAGGTCAACAAACCATAGGCTACTAGTCAAGTTCAACCCGTCATTTCTTGATTGAATCAAACCCACCCGCACGACCCTTGACGGAGGTCAACAAGGCCGTACGACTACCCTAACCCAATCTGCATCATATGCATAAGCAGATAAATACTAGATAGCTACCGCACACTACGCCTTGACGGAGGTCAACAAACGTAGCACGAATACTAAGTAGGACTTATCTGAAATGACGGAGGGCTACGACAGGTTTTTCTGAAAACCTATTGCATAATGAACTTGATATCGTTGTAGAATCAAATGATTTTAAAATGGAGTGTTTTTGAGGCTTTTCTAGTTTTGCTAAAGGGGTCACTCCCGGTGAAGGGATCGTCGGCCCTTTCCTCATCGAATAAGATGCAGGATATATCATATATACCGCTGTGCAAAGAAAGAACTATAGGAGCAATCAAAAGACAAACCGAGGGTTGTAGCATCTGCCAGTTATTGCTAAAGGGGTCACTCCCGGTGAAGGGATCTCGGCCCTTTCCTTATCGAATAAGGTGCAAGATGTTCTACAAGGAACACCGCGATGCAAAGCAAGAACTGTAGCTACCTGTTTTTGAAAATTCGATTCCACAACATCTTTTAGGTTTCTTTTATTTCATTAATCATATTAATGAAGTCCCATCATTTAAATCACCTAAACATCACAGATAAATATGACGTACACTTATGCCATCCGCATTCGCCTCGATGTCCCCTCGTGAACCGTTAGGTTAGGTAACTAACGGCAGAGCGGGGCAGGGCTAGCGCGGGTGTAAAACATAAGTAACGTCTATATAATATATCATATATACTATATACAATATTTATCACAGAACATCAAATGATCACATCACAGATATCGCAGCAGAAGAATCATATGAAATATTGGATATACTAGGACGTCCGTGTTTTCAATACAAGCCTGTATAAAACACGGATTCCACGGTCGCGATGAATAGCCAAACCCACATCCCTAGACCTCTACGAGAGCGGCAAGCAACCCTACCAATTCTAGAGTTAGGAGACCCAGACTCGACTCCTCGAGTTGGTCTCCCACTGGACTATAGAACCCGGTTACTTGTGCCCTCCTCCTTGGGTCTATCCTAGTGCGGAAAAGTAAATAATATACATCAACGGTGACAACTTCCGCAACCTGGAAGTGCCCCAATAAAAGAATATTACATACAATAAATTTTACATGAATGAAAATAAAAACTCTCATCTCACATAAAACCGCCGGCCATTCAAACGCGACGATCCAATATAACATATCCAGCAACACATAACATCACATGTCATCAACGTAAGTAAACATGCGTATCCCAATTGTCGTTGACATATAGCAACGAAACCGGCGATATCACATATTACACTTACGGTCGCAGAAAAGAAAGTGTAAAATTACAACAGTTGGAATCCGCAAACCCTTTAGACATCGCATGCCTAATCAATGAATTCCTTAGACATCACATGCCTAACGATTATAAACCCCGCATTTTAGTCTCTATATCGAAAACACTTTTCAATATCTAGTCGGGCAATTCAACAAGATTCCCGATAAACTGATCGAATACTCGTCGCAAACTTTAGTAGACGGCCGCACCCCCGATACCGTCGACGAAGTGCACCAAGGCGGAACATCGCTACCGCGAGCACCCGAACGGATGCTTTCGGCGACGGGGTTCTCCTACAGTCACTTGGTCGGGGCTATGGGGTATGGCTGTCTATTAAGTTTACCCGGCGAGTATCCGCGTACGCTACGTGATTGCGACGGACTTTTGATCGCATCAAAATTCCGTGGCAACCGATCAAGTGAGACTAAAGTGCTATGTTTATAACATCCAAATTAGTTATCTCATAACTTCTTGTGGATTCCAAATATTGTATCACATTCCAGATAAACAGAAAATGTTAAACTTTCCGATCGAACAATCAAACACCCAAGTTTTCCCGAAACAGCTCCACACTTGAAATAAGTTTAAAAAACATTCACTTAATGCCACGGTACCAACGGTCCAGCCGTAGAAGGGTCAAGCCAACGCCTCACATGTGGCACGCCATACTACCCCAAACCTTAAGGTTCAAAGGGCAGTTCAAAACGGTCACATAATCGAGTTAAGGTTTGTTGTCTTCTAGAGGGTCCATCGCGTTACATGCACTACTTAGAACATTCTTAAACTACGGAAAGATCCAATACTTGGAAATTTCCCGACAGGGGAAAAAGTGGGTATTTATATCTGGTCGAACTTTTTAACATATTCAAAAATTATCTGGAAAAACACATAGACAAAGCTAAACAATCCGATCGAATCATCGATTCCCAAAACAACCCAGAAAACTCAACTGTTGAGTAAAAATTAAAAATTCCCATAAAATAGAGCAACTATAAATAGAGATTACTGTGCAAACAGAGTAGGAAAAACCCACGAGAAACCTTAATATAGATTGTTAACTAGATGTTAAGGCGAAAAGCAAGCAAGTAAACAACTTTATTGCTAAGTGAAAGGGATTACAACCTTTGTAGATCCGCTCCACCATTTCTTTAGCTCCGTGTTGACGTCCCTCCGCTGCGATCATCGGATCCTGGACTCTTGCGATGGTTTCATCAGAGAAATGATCGGTCTAGGTTATTGACTTCGAGGCCGAAGATGATCTACATCGGGGAGACTCAAACTCAAGCTATTCCTTCACTTGGTCAAAAACTTTGTGAAGAGAACACCCTATACTACATGGAAAGTGGTGGAGGATGAAGAAATAGGAAGTGGGTTCACTTTAGAATTGGATTTCTCACTCTTTTTCTCATGATGCCATTGGAGCTAGCAAGCTTTTTCAAGCTTGATGAAGATGAAGAAGAAGAAAATAAATTATATCCAAAATGAAAACTTATCCCAGAAATAATGGCACCATGGTTGAGTTAAGCCCTCATGCTTAACTTATGTAGAGAATTAACCAAACCATTAGGTTAAGGGTTGGGTTAACTAATATCCTACACAAATGACAAAAGGGTTGACTTTGTCAATGCTTATCAAGCTTCATGAAGCTTGATAACTTTGACTAAAGTCTCAATTCTTTTGTTATTTGCTAGGAAAATAATAAACCCTAATCTAACCTTGATATGGTTCAAGTCTCATACACACAACTTGTTTGTATCATCAAGCATGATACAAACATGTACACTTGCATATATCACATATAAACAATGTACACTTTCAAGTGAGAAAATCAATCCTAAATGAACCAATACTAGTTAATGTAAAGTAATATATCAAATATATAATTATACATTAAATCATTAAATCAACACTTGATTTAATGATCCAGTCATATCGCATATAACCGACTAATATCAATAGTAACAACTTATCGAATCAACACTTGATCCGATAACCCGGCTATATCGCATACAACCGATCAATGTCACAAATCGCGAGAATAGAATACAGTATCACATACTGGTATTATTCTCGGTCCCGCACATATCTCATATGCGCTTCTATTTCGTTTCGCTTGAGCCAGGAAACCCCTGTGTAGGACTCTAAAGACTCGTCAATACGCCGGCAGCAGGTGATGATCATATCAAACACCCACAAGCCGCAAGCGGTCTGCTAAACGTAACGGCCACCCGGGTATTGAGCGATCAGAAGATCAACGAGCAAGCCCGCTCACACTCCAGTGAATCCAACGAGTAACACTACCGTACAGTCCGGTCTGTTCGTCTGATATGTCGCATATCTCGTCTAGGGGTGGTAAACGTCAGACTTCAATAACTCGATAAGTCGTGTCGATATGAGGCTCATAACGGGTCGAGAAACTACTGGTAACACTTACCAATAAATCCCTAAAACAGCCTTGGCCAAGGACTTCCTGTTATAGCCAATCGAGCACTGCGCAACATCAACTCCCTATACCGGGAGAGACGAAACCCCTCCTATCGCTCATTGCCTCGATGTGATTCGGGACTGTACCCAAAAGCCACCTTTTTGCACGCCCTCTTGGACGTGGTATGATGGAAATCAAAGCACAGTGGGAATCACACAAGACTCTATGACGATCTCGGGTCTACAGACTAACCTGTACCGGTGTCACCAGAGAACTGCCATCTGACGTAAGGTATAATACCATCTGGGAGTTCTCGGCGAGTCCGTCCAGTGTACCCAGTCTCCACTGAGCACCCGTATATCATCTCTGATGTCAAACACCAATAGATATGGGATCATCCATCGCCCATCTGTATGGGTCGAGAAGCTACACGCTAGTCTACTCTGGTATATCGATGCCCCGTCTCGATACACCCACGACTAGGGACTTTGAAGGATGTACTTATGGACTACCATGTCCCCACTAGTATGATCCGCATCATAGTCCAGGTAGTCAAGTACACATCCTAAGGGCTTTACCAACATGTAACTGAGAGACAATCAGTGTACACGTTAAGGTAAAGAGTAACCAGATAGCATACTATCATATCGAGCAAGAAAGTCATCCCTATATATGTCCAAGCATCCACTACAATATACATCCTATGTATAGTAATGGTCTCTAGGGCATACATATAACTAACATGTTTAACAAAGATCCGTATTTTGAGTCCATGTTATCACCAAAAGAAAAATCGTTTTTCATCATTTCCGCAAGCCCGTAAGAACCGGGAGAGGTAACGTGGACTTACAGTGGTATCAGAGCCAGGTTAAACACTATCTAACATGTTAGCAAAGTAATTAGAAGTTCGATCGGAGAAAAAGTCGCGAAACATGCCCGTAATATCAAGTTTCTGCCGATTCTGTTTTCTGTTCAAAAAATAATTAATCTTACACTAAAAATCGGCTCAGGCTTTTTAAAACCTACACAAGAAAATTGGTCCACCGACTCGGTCAAAGCGCCGCGGAAACGTGGCAGGAGCATGCTCCCGCCGCGGATCCGCGGCCGAGTTGACTCGGTCATGGCACAATTTTCCTGCAGTGTTTTTCTGGGGCTGTTTTTGGATTTTTGGAATATGTTTTTTCTGCCCAGATTTTACAGAAAGCAAAATTTGTTTTTGGGGTTTAAAAATCCGTATTTTGATCGAACTTCTAAAGACTTAAGCTAACGGGTTATATCTGTGATGTGATATATGTATTGAACGTCTGCTAATCGCTATACGTCGATTAGTGGGGGTTATACATATATGTGATCTGTAATGTTGATGGTATGAATATGAATTCATTGGATTGTCGCGGATGAATAGCCGGGGGGTTGTGAGATGAGAGTTTTCTTTTTCTTTCAATTCATGTAATTTGTAATTGATGTAATATTATTTATATGGCCGCACAACTGGGATGGGGTTATAGCCGTCATTGTATAATTTCTTTTACTGTTTTTGCTCCTAGGATAGACCCAAGGCGGGGTGCACAAACTACCGGGTATCTCGAAGTGCCGAGTGGCCTACTCACGGTGTTGAGAGAGGTCGCTTCGCTTCGGGTACTTGGTGAGTAGTTTGCCGCACCCGTAGGTGTCTAGGGTGGGGTCTTGGCTATTTATCGCGACCGTGTAATCCGTTCTTCGTTACAGGCTCGCACGGATTGCGGATTCCTAGTATATTCAATGTATTCATCTGTGATCTGGAATGGCTATCATTGCATGTGACGAATGTGTATATCTATATATGATATCTATTTAAGCATTGCTTATGTTTTGCATCCGCGCTAGTCCAGCCCCCGCTCTGTCGTTAGTTAAGTAACCTAACGGGTAATGACGGGGCCCCGTGGCGAATGCAGATGGCGTAAGCGTACGTCATATTTTCGTTGTTTTCTGCAATGGTAGGATTAAATGATGGGACGCATTAAATTAATGCAAGAAAATAAACCAAAGTTGAGTCGTTGGAACACTTTCAATACCACTCGGTTTCTTTTCAAAAACAACTTTTAAACGCGGAGCTTAAGCCACTCCTTTTAAAAGCTATCTCGTTCCATCGATTATATCAAGTTTACTACGTTCACGGTTTCACCAAAACCATTCGTAGCCCTCCGTCGTTTCACATGGATAGTCAATAGTATTCAAGCTATGTTTGTTGGCCAAAGTCAAGGCATAGTGATTGGTAGCTATTGGGTATTCATGTGCAGCATAGATAGATATGTTGGTTTGGGACAGTCGTACTGCCTTGTTGGCTAAAGTCAAGGGTAGGTATGGGTGGGTTCAAATTAACCTGGAGAATGACGGGTAGAACTTGACATGTGACTTATGATTTGTTGTCCAAAGTCAAGGTCATAAGAGCATAGGGCAAAAATCCACATCGGGAGTTTCAAAAGAAACTGAAACTTCCTAGCGCTGCATACCATTTGGAGTGATGATTCTGGTAGGATTCCTTCAGTTTTGTCACGCAATGATATTTGGATCCCGATCCTACTGTGAGTATATGCTACTCTTCGGGAAATTTCTCACTTAACGATCAATGCTATAAACCAACTAGGTGTCTAGAAAGGTGTTAGCGGGGCTACGCCCACAGGGAAAAGAGGTTATTTAATTAAGGAACTTCGCGAAAGCGTTGGAAAACCTCCCTCGAAGTACCGACACTAGCCTGGCTGAATGGTTAAGCAAGTATTGTACGGTGAGATTGATCCTGACTAATTCTTCCTTTTTGGTTTGAGGAGGGATTCGAGAGACAGTGGGAGCCATCCTGTTTAGACAAATTAAAAACCACTCTAAACTTGCAAGAGCATCATGCTAAAGTGTTTCTTCTCTCTCTCCTAATTGCAGCGACCAAACATCATGACTGGACTTAAGTTACTACTAGATAAAAACATACTGACAGGGCCAAACTACAAAGATTGGCTCAGGAATGTCAAAATGGCAATCACTTATGACAAGTTGGGGTATCTCCTTACCACCAAAGCTCTCCCTGTCCCAGGTCCCAAAACCAGCGTCACGGATAAGGAAATCCGTAAGACCTGGAAAATCGACTGCGCGAAGGCCAAGTGCCTCGTGCTTTCCTCTATGGACAATGAACATCAGAGGAGACACGAGAATATGGACCTTGAATCCATATTTCTCCATACAAAAGAACTGTATGGAGAGCAATCCCGTATCGCCAGATACGAAGTCTCGAAAAAGCAGTTTTCGGCGAGATTGTCCGTCGGATCATCGGTAGCGGAACACGTGCTTAAGATGATTGGCTTCATTGAGGAGCTCGCGGACCTTGGGACCACGTTAGAGAACGAGCTCTACACGGACTTGATTCTCCATCCCCTTCCTTCCACTTACGCCCAGTTTATCCTGAACTTCAACTTGCAAGAAAAAGAAGTTGAAATTTCAGAATTCCTCAACATGCTGAGGAGTGCAGAGGGCACCCTACAGAAAGGTAGGGAATCATCCACTTTGTTTGTAGGAGGATCTTCCTCTTCTAGGTCTAAGGCGAAAGCCAAGGGAAAGAAGAAGAAAGCCCCCGCCAAACTAAGGGGGGGCGGTGTTAGTAAAGTGGATACGAAGGGAAAGACAAAGGCAACAAAGGTAGCGGGAAAGCTTGTGGGAAAGGAAGAATGCTTTTACTGTCATAAGAGTGGACACTGGAAAAAGGATTGCACAGCTTGGAAGGCTGAAAACCAGGATCTGAAGCAAGTTGCGGCTTCAGCTTCAGGTGTGTATGTTATTGAAAACTGTCTATCAATAAACTCTACATCCTGGGTATTAGATACCGGATCAGGATCTCATATCTGTAATTCTTTACAGGCACTGAGAAGGCATAGGGTTTTGAAGGCAGGTGATATGACCCTCAGAGTTGCAAACGGAGTTGGCATGGATGCTGAGTCCATGGGGGACTATCACCTGGGGTTGTCAGATGGACACGTTTTGGTTTTGCGTGATTGTTATTTTGTACCCAATGCAACCTGTAATATCATATCTGTATCTTTATTATCTAAAGAAAGTTATGAATTTGCATTTGTAAGTAATGTTGTGAAAATTCACCTTAATCAAGTTTTGATTGGGCCAGGTACATTAAGCAATGGTATATATGTATTAAACCAACCACAGATTTTCAATGTCCAGAATACACACAAAAGAAAGTCTCCAGAAACAAATCAGGCTTTCTTATGGCATTGTAGACTGGGTCACATCAATGAGAGAAGGTTGACGAAGTTACATACAGAAGGATATTTGGATCCGTTCGAATATCAATCATATTCAACTTGTCAATCCTGTCTCAAAGGAAAGATGACAAAGACTCTGTTCACTGGACACGGAGGGAGTAAGAGCGAGCGAGTTCTTGGGACTCATACACAGCGACGCGTGCGGTCCAATGTCTACACATGCGCGAAGCGGTTATTCTTACTTCATTACTTTTACGGATGACTTTTCAAGGTACGAATATGTCTTCTTAATGAAACATAAATCCGAAGCCTTTGGAAAATTCCAGGAATATAAGAATGAAGTAGAAAAACAAACAGGCAAAAGTATCAAGACACTGAGATCTGATCGAGGTGGTGAATACTTAAGTGCCGAGTTCCTGGATTACTTAAAAGAGAATGGAATTCTTTCTCAGCTTACTCCTCCGTACACTCCGCAACATAACGGTGTATCGGAGAGACGGAACCGCACCCTATTGGATATGGTACGTTCCATGATGAGTAACGCTGAGTTACCGCGATCATTTTGGGGATATGCACTAGAATCAGCTGCATACTTTTTGAACTGAGTTCCAACTAAGACTGTGCCTACCACACCATATCAGATGTGGTGTGGGAAGAAACCCTATCTTAAGCACATTAAGACATGGGGATGTCCAGCTTTTGTCAAAAAGCAGCATGCAGACAAACTCGAGGCACGCTCAGTACAATGCAAGTTTGTGCGATATCTAAAGAACTCCAAGGGATATTTTTTCTATTGCGAAGATGAACAAAAGGTTTTTGTTTCTCGTCATGCCCACTTCTTGGAAATTGAGTTTTTGGAAAAGCAGATAAGTGGGAGCGCAATAGAACTGGAAGAAATTTCAGAACCACGAGCTATTACTGAAAGCTTAGTAGAACCAGAGGGTTCGAAAGATCAGGACATTCCTGCGCCGCTCCGCAGGAGTAGTAGGCAGTCTCATCCGCCCGAGAGATACTACAGTTTTCTTATAGACGGGGATAGAGAGGATTGCATCATTGATAGTGATGAGCCAACTAGCTTCCAGCAGGCCATTCAGAGTGTCGACTCGGTAAAATTGCTGGATGCAATACGGACCGAAATAGAGTCCATGTACACCAACAAAGTATGGACGTTGGACGTTACTCCAGATGGGGTAAAACCTGTAGGATGCAAGTGGATCTTCAAAAGGAAGATTGGTGTAGATGGACAGGTTGAGACCTATAAGGCTAGACTTGTTGCAAATGGTTTTCGTCAAAGACCTGGTTTGGACTATGACGAGACCTTTTCTCCAGTGGCTATGCTGAAATCCATTCGGATCCTTCTTGCCATTGCTGCCTTCCACGATTATGAGATTTGGCAGATGGATGTAAAGACCGCTTTTCTAAATGGAAATTTAGAGGAGTGTGTCTATATGGACCAGCCAGAGGGTTTCATTCATAATGGGAGCAGCGGAAAGGTGTGGAAGTTGCTTAAGTCCATCTATGGACTAAAGCAGGCATCGCGGAGTTGGAACATCCGTTCTTATGAGATGGTCAAAGAATTTGGCTTTATCAAAAATCCAGATGAACCATGCATCTATAGTAGATTTGTAGCAAGAACTGTCGTATTCCTCGTATTGTACGTGGATGACATTCTTTTGATAGGAAATGACATTCCCATGCTACAATCTGTCAAAGGGTTCTTGTCATACAGGTTCTCCATGAAAGATCTGGGTGATGCCTCTTACATTCTGGGGATCCGGATCTATCATGACAGATCCAAGAGGATATTAGGACTTTCACAGTCTAGGTACATCGACACCATACTGAGAAGATTCAGTATGGAAAATTCCAAGCGCGGTAATCTACCGGCTTGTCACGGGATCACCCTCTCTAAGGAGATGTCTCCCAAGACTGATTTGAAAAGGGATTGCATATCTATTATACCCTACGCTTTTGCGGTAGGCTCTATAATATATGCGATGTTGTGTACCAGACTAGATGTAGCTTATGCACTGAGTGTGGTAAGCCGGTATCAGTCAAACCCTGGGGAGAAGCACTGGATAGTGGTAAAGAACATTCTCAAGTACCTGAGAAGGACTAAGGAGATGTTCTTGGTGTATGGCGGAAAAGACCTCCAGATCGAGGCCTTTGCTGACTCCATCTTCCAGAGTGACAAGGATGATTCCAAGTCCATGTTTGGTTATGTCTTTACCCTCAATGGAGGGGCGGTGTATTGGAAGAGTTCCAAACAGGAAACCGTTGCTGACTCGACGATGGAAGCGGAATATATCGCTGCTGCAGATGCCACAAAAGAAGCCGTCTGGATAAGGAAGTTCTTGATAGAACTTCAGGTGGTTCCGTCCATTGTTGATCCAATACCTCTGTATAGCGACAACAACGGGGCTATAGCTTTAGCGAAGGAACCCAGGTCCCATCAGAAGTCCAGACACATATTAAGGCGGTATCACCTGATCAGGGAGATCGTGGGTCGCCAGGAGATCGAGGTTCGGAGAGTTGCTACGGAAGATAACACTGCTGATCTATTCACGAAGGCCTTACCCCAGACTCAGTTCGAGCAGCTGGTCGAGATGATAGGTCTTCGATACGCCAGTACATGGCCTTAGTGCAAGTGGGAGATTGTTAGTGTATATGCCCTAGAGGCCATTACTGTATCATATTAGTTTGTATATTACTTAATGGAAGCTTGGGATATTCACCTTGTATAGACAATCTTGCTCAAAATAGTAGTATGCTACTTGGTTTGTTTCTACTTTAATGTGTACATGTGTTTATTTTAGTATATCACCTATACACATTAGTGGAGCCCTTAGGATCTTTTCTTGATTACCAGCGTTGTGATGACAGTCATACTCGTGGGGGCTGGGTAATCCACAAACACATCCTTATGCAGGTCCTTAGTCGTAGGACTATCAAGACAGGGCATCGATACTCCGGAGTAGACTAGCAGGGGAGACGGTCTGTCCCACAGCCGTCGGTACATCGTACTTGAGATAGTATGCGAGTGCTCGTTAGGTTACGAGTACACTGGACATGACTCGTCGGGAACTGTTGGTTGGTACTATACCTATCGTCAGTTATCAGTTCCCAGGTGACATGAGTACAGCTTAGTCCGCTGACTTGACACTGTCACTTCGCCTCGAGTGTGTTCCCACTGTACTTAGATTACTACCCTACCATGGCTCAAAGGAGTTGTGCAAACAGGTAGTAGTTTGGTGCAGTCCTGAAGCACTTGGAGGCAGTGACGGTTAGACAGGATTCGTCTCTCCCGGTATTGGGGGTTGATATCGCGCTGTGTCTAGGAGAGCCATTACACAAAGTCCCTGGCCAGAGTAAGCGAGATATGTTGGTAGGTTTCCAGTGTTATCTCAGGGTGTTCTGGGCTACACTCCGACATGACTTGTACCGCTATTAGGGGACTGACGTTTACCGCCCCTAGGCCCGCCATGCGATATTCTCAGACGAACAGATCGAACTGTACGCAGATTGTCACATTCAGGCTCAGTAGGAGTTCATATGGGTTTCACCTCGTCCGTCTTCTTATCGGCATCTACCTGGGGGTTGTTACGCACAGCTAGTGCCGCTTGCGGTCTGTGGTTAAACCCACTGCCAGCGTAGTGTCGAGTCTTTAGAGTCACACACAGAGAGATATTCGCCTTTAGGCAAAAGAGTAGAGGTCGCATGGTTTTGCGACATGGTTCGGTCACATCCGTGCACTTGTGCACGTTTAGTGTCCGGGAAGTTATCACTAGCGGGCTTTGGTTTAAGCCAGATCCTAGTGTACGTTTTGGGATTGGTTTTATCTCGTTTGTATTCATGTTCCTCGGAACGCGGATGCGGGTATGTTTGCACGGTTGACAGAGAGACAGAGGTAGAGGATTTTCATTAGGGTTGTTGACTGTTGACTTTTGCTAAACCCTAATGAGAATAAGAAATATGATTAATGATAATATTAATTAAGTATTATTGTGCCATAGTTGGGTTGAAGGGTTGACTTTGTTGACTTGTTGACTTTGTTGACCGGTTGACTAGGTTGGACTTGTTGACCATCATCATGACAATGGCTATCATTTCTTGGCATTGACCTTGGCTTGCTTGTTTGTTCACAAATTGCATTTAATGCAAGAAATGATATGGCCATTTGATATGATAACAACCATCACATAATACCCAATTATTATTATGAGTTATGATTATTTTGGATTATGAGAGCAAGGGTGAGAAAAGTCTTGCTCATTCTATCATTCTCATTCTCTCTCATCCTCAAGCTCTCCCTCTTCCTCTTGCTTTCTCTCTAGTCCATGGTTCTACTTGTCTCATGTGTTGAGAAGCAAGAACCATAGAGATAAAACCCAAAACACTTCTCTACTCATCCTAGTATACAAGATTTAGCAAACCAAGTGTTCTAGTTTCCGCAAGATTGAGGTTGAAGCCAAAGGTAGAAGCTTTCAGGTGGATCCATCTTCGGCACAAAGAGACGACGAGGAGAGAACCATCCGACCACCACAAGGAGTCCAAGAGAAGGAGTTCAAGTTAAGGTATAACCCCTAACCGTGTAGGTAAAACTCCTAGTTAGGTTGTTAGATAGTTGTTTAACAAAGATCCGTATTTTGAGTCCATGTTACCACCAAAAGAAAAATCGTTTTTCATCATTTCCGCAAGCCCATAAGAACCGGAAGAGGTAACGTGGACTTACACTTAGGCAGTATCACCTGATCATGGAGATGGTTGATCTCTAGGGAGATCGAGGTTAGGAGAGTAGACACAGAGGACAACTGCGCGGGTCCACTCACAAAGGCCTTTTTCCCAGTAGAGACTTTTATGGGATGGTCGAGTATGAAATACTTCGACCACAGCTAAATGTTGGGTATGTGATACCACAACAGATTGCCCTAGTGCAAGTAGGAGATTGTTAGTTATATGTACGTCCTAGAGGCCATTACTGTACATATGATGTATATTGTAATGGATGCTTGGACATATATAGGGAGGACTTTCTTGCTCGACATGATAGTATGCTATCTGGTTGTACTTTATCTTAACATGTACTCTGATTGTCTCTATGTTACATGTTGATAAAGCCCTTAGGATATGTACTCGACTACTGGGACTATGATGAGATCATACTAGTAGGGCCACGGTAGTCGACGAGTACATCCTATAACTGTTCCTAGTCGAGGGTGTATCGAGACAGGGCATCGATACACCAGAGTAGACTAGCGTATACGCATCTTGACCCATATGATGGACGATGGATGATCCCATATCCATCGGTGTTTGACATCAAGGATGGTGTACGGGTGCTCAGTAGAGACTGGGTACACTGGACGGACTCACCGAGAACTCCCGGATGGTATTATACCTCACGTCAGATGGCAGTTCTCCGGTGACACTGGTACAGAGTAGTTTGTTGACCCGAGATCGTCATAGAGTCTTGTGTGATTCCCACTGTGCTTTGATTTCCATCATACCACGTCCAAGAGGGCGTGCAAAAAGGTGGCTTTTGGGTACAGTCCCGAATCACATGGAGGCAATGAGCGATAGGAGGGGATTCATCTCTCCCGGTATAGGGAGTTGATGTTGTGCTGCGTTCGATTGGCTATAACTGGAAATCCCTGGCCAGGGTTGCTGAGATTTACTGGTAAGAGTTATCATTAGTTTCTCGAATTGTTATAGAGCTCATATCGACACGACTTATCAAGCTACTGGGGTCTGACGTTTACCACCCCTAGGCGAGATATACGACATATCAGACGACGAGACTGGACTGTACGGGAGTGTTACTGATTGGATTCACAGGAGAATGTACAGGCTTGCTTGTTGATCTTCTGAGCGCTCAATACCTGGGTGGCTGTTACGTTTAGCTGACCGCTTGCAGCTTGTGGGTGTTTGCTATGATCATCACCTACTGCCGGCGTATTGACGATTCTTTAGAGTCCTACACAGAGGTTTCTTGACTCAGGCAAAACGGAGTAGGGGCACATATGTGATATGTGCAGGACCGAGGATAATGCGATATGAGATACCGTATTCTATTCTTGCGATATTTGATATGAGCCGGGTCATCGGATCAAGTGTTGATTCGATGAATCGGTAAATGATATATTAGTCGGTTATATGCGATATAGAAGGATTGTCGGATCAAGTGTTGATTCGATAATTTAATGTATAATAATATATATGATATATTAACTTACATTAACTAATGTTATCTCACTAAAAGATTTTTTTTCTCACTCGGGTAATACATTGATATATATGCGATATATGTTAATTGTATTATTTTATTTTGTTACAATAAATATTATATATGTGATATATAATATTGTAACATGATATGATTATTAATGAAACATGATTAGTGGAGATTAACAAGGTTAGGGTTTGAATTGGGTTAGTTGTTTCATGAACCTTCTAGAAGGTTTTCTTTTTGTTTTGTGCATAGATATTTTAAAGTGACTCATCTTTAACTCAACCTAAACCCTAGCCCTAGTTAAATCTCTACAAAGGTTTAGTTAACCATGGTTGCATTATTCATCATTATCAATATTTCATTATTCATCACAAATGAATTATTCATTCATCTTCTTCCTTGAGTTCTTCATGAAAAAAGCTTTCTAGTTTTTTTTAAGGTGATGAAAAAGAGTGAGAATAAGAAAACAAATGAGAGCTAAAATCCTACTTCATCATCCTCATCTACCCTTTCCTTTTAGATGAGAGTGTTCACTTCATTTAGTGAGTGGGATCTTGTGTTAATGAAACTTCAAGGTAGATCATCTTTGTTATCGAAGATCGGAAGCAAGCTTGCATCTTTCTATTCGCGGAGCCTCTCGAGAGTCCGGAACACGATGATCGCAGCGAAGAACCTCAACACGGAGCTTTAGAAGTGAAGAACCGGATCTACAAAGGTTGTAATCTCTCTCACTTAGTGTTAAAGTGTTTAACATGCTTGTTTTCACCTAATCTCTAGTTTATAGATCCGGCTTTGGGTTGTTCGGCATGGCTAAATTTTAAATCGGGCATGGTTGATGCCTCATAGACCCTTATGCATGTACCTAGCATCCCTACACCAACAATATCATATAGGTTTGTTTTTCCTTGCATTGATCAGAATCAACGCAGTCCCATCAATTAAACATATCACACCAGATAATGAAACGAAAATATAATGTACGTATATGCCATTCGCATTCTCCACTGGGTCCCGTCATCGTCCATTAGGTTACTTAACTAGCGGAAGAACGGGGGCTGGACTAGCGCGGGTGCAAAACATATACACATCTACTAGTATATATATATATATATATATATAAATATATATATAACAATCATCCCAGGAATGATATAAAGCAACATCATAGAATCTCAGCCAAGCAACACAGAGTGGTGGATAATCCTGAAGCCTTGGGTTTCACTTGAGCCGCAAATGAGACCCGACGTTCCCTGTCGTGTGGATAGCCTATGCAATGAAAACCTGGACCCGTACGAGTGTGGAAAGTTATCCGCCAATCCCAGAAGTGAGGCAATCCCAATCAATAAAGTGAATGGGCTAACCAGCACTTCACGGAATCCGGTAACTCGAGCACCCCTCCGTGGGTCGAACTATACCCCCTATGAGTGCAGTGAATAGCCCGCTAATTCTATAGTAAGGCCCCCTCCGTCTCAACGCCATGAGATGCGGGTCCATTGCCCTCTAGAACCCGGCTATCCGTGCACTCCACCGCGGGGTAATCCTAGTACAAAAAATAAAATATATACAAGGGTGACATCGATCTCAACCCGGTCGTGTCCCAAACAAATAATATACAACCTGGCAGGGATGGCAGTTCACATGTCGGATGCTCGCCTCGCAATATCAAATGTACAATTGAAACTAAACTGTACTACTATTGCACCACTGGCTATCCACCACGATAATCCATCCACAACCACAGCACAACACAGAATATCAACGTGAATGTCATATTTGCAAACCCGTCTAAAAGACTTATAGCAATTAGACGAGTTGTACCGCTCAAATGACATTCACGGGTGCAGATAGTAATGTATGTACTGAAAACTTTTAAACAGTGTTAAAAATAGAGACTTCGAAATACTCCGTATTGCCCCTAAACTAAAGATAACAAAATATGTAATCTGGGAAAAATTAAACAATACCAATAACCCAATATTCAAGAACCCAGAACACACTCAAAATCCAAGACCCAACTTCCTCCAAATAATTGGCTGCGCCGGGCTTTCTCCCGTTCTCGCCGGCCGTACATAAAAATTTGGGGTTCATTTTTAGAGTGTGTTCTAGATGTCACAAGAATAGTCTTCTGCAATTGTTTAAATAATTTTTTAACACTAAATGAAACTTGACAGAAACTTGAATAATACGGGTATTATTTCGGAGTTGTTTCGGTTTCGATACTGGCTCTGATACCATGTTGGGTCAGTCAGTGCAGCGGAAACTGGCCGTGGTGCCCATAGGCCCCTCAGCAGCTACTTTTTATGTAATCCCCTCACGACGGACCACAACCCGCCGGATCATATAACCGCACGGGGCACCCTGGGGGTAAGAGCCTGTGCTTCGCCACTGCTGTCACCATAGTGAGAACCCCCCATGGGCCGGCATCCCTGCCTAGTAGCTCTGATACCATGTTGGGTTATGCCAGCGCCCTGGCCATCAAACCAAGGCTGATTACGGAACAAAAATTTTACAAACTGGCGCTAGAACAACCCACGAATACAGATTTACCATTAACCCTAAACCTAGCATGCTATATAAAGAGTTGAGATGGTTATACCGAATGATCCATGTCCTTCAGTCTTTAACCTCCTTCCCAATCTCCTAGTGGCCACCATGATTAAGTTTTTTCTCCAGTCTCCCTCCATCGAAGATGATCCACCTGAGAGTCTATGAATCAAGCTCCTACCCTATAACCGAGATAACTATGGTACCTAGTTCAATAAACTAGATAGCCTAGAAGATGTAGAGCCTAATGATGGATTGATTTGTCTCTAAACACCCTAGGTTTCTTAACACATGAGATATTAAGGGTGGAGGTAAAAGAAGAAGCTTGAGAGATGAGAGTGTAAGCATGAAGCAAAGCAACTCAAGAAAATGGCTAAGTGTTGTGAGAAAGAGAAATGAATCATCAAGAAAGGTAATATCTCACAACCCCAACAAATATCAAGCATGCCACAATAGTGTTTCATGAGTCACACCATGAGTCACCCCATGAGTCACCACATGAGTCCTCAAGCCTTTCTCCATCTCCCCTCAAACCCTAACCATCTCATGAGTTGAGAATCCTAGGGTTTAGTGAGACAACTTGATCCCTCATCACTTTCTACACATCCTAGGCTACTAAGTTTAGCATACCAAGTGACCCAGTTGCCTCAAGTTAGAGGTTAAGCTCAAATTCGGATCTCTCGGGTAGATCTTCTACGATTTGGCGAAGACGACGAGGAGGTGCAATCCGTTCTCAGTTCAAGGAGCTCACGACTTGGAGAAGGACATCGAGGAGGTGAAGGAAAACGTGAACTTGAAGTATAACACTCACACATAGTAGTTAAACCTCTTTGCTAGATTGTTAGTTAGGGTTTAGTATCGATCCTGGAGTTTAGTCGATGTTACGAAGCTAATAAAAATCATTTTTTGCAAACTCCGCCTCCCCGCGAACACGTGGGGTGCATGGCATCGACTAACAATCTTGATCAAGGATTTCTGGTGATGGCCACCCGTGCACCACGTGACATCAATCCCCAATACCGGGAGAGACGAATTCCTGACTATCCGCTCACCGCCTCCAAGTGGCTCGGGACTGTACCCAACTAAAAACTGTTTGCACGACTCTATTGAGCCGTGGTAGGGTAATAATCAAAGCACAATGGGAACTCACACGAGACAAATGATGATCTCAGGTCAACAGACTAATCTGTATACATGTCACCTGGGAACTGCTATCTGACAATAGGTATAATACCAACTAGCATGTTTCTGGTGAGTCCGTCCAGTGTACTCATAACCCAATGAGCACCTGCATACTATCTTAGGTGAACAAACTAACACCAATGGCTTGTGAGACCGGCCACCACCCCTCATCGGGGTTTCGATCAGTATACACTAGTCTACTCTGGAGTATCGATGCCCGGTCTTGATACTCCCATGACTAAGGACATTTAAGGATGTGCTTATAGACCACCCAGCTCCCACGTATATGATCGCCATCATAATGCTGGTAGTCAAGCAAGAATCCTATGGGCTCTATCAACATGTAATAGTGATCTGTAATACCACCTAAAGCATGCACATGATGATAAAGATAAACCAGATTTCATACTATCATTTTGAGTAAGACTGTTCTATTTGTATAGGTCCTCCCTCAATCATCGCAATCGTGTGCCTGCGATTCAATAATTGACTTGAGGGCACTATAGTCACCAATTAAGGGGCTTGAACACCAATTAAGATTGGGTTGGGATTTCATCACCCTTCCTAAGACACCACAAATAAAAAAAGCATACGCATTATCTCGAGTTAATAAAAAATAGCTAGACCAAACCTTTAAGGACTTGTCACGCTCATTTAGGGCAAGTGAAGCTTGCAGGGAATCGATCGTTTATCTAAACTTGACTTTGTGGTGTCTAGGCTAGGCAAGTGAGAAGGTAATTTTAAAAGGCCCGTCTCACAGTGATTCATGAGCGGAACCCTCCTTATCTCACTTGTGCTTACCTGGCCATAATTGGCAGTGAAGAGGTGATTCGAGAGTTATCTGCAACTTGTCACTTGGAAGTCTAGGAGCGGCCTAGTTGGACTTTGAAGACTCTAGCTCTAGGTGTTGTTTATGAATATTGTGATTGTGATTGTACTTGTGTAAAGTTTAGTCCCATAATTCCGTATTTTTTCTAAAAACCAAACAAACAATTTCAAAAACTCCAAAAAAATAATAATAATAAAAAAAATCAAAAATTTATAAAAATTCACCCAATTTCTACCTTTCACTCCTTTCATAACATGGTACCCCAAAAGACCGACTGTTGCTGAAATTTGATACCCACAACTAGACATTTCTTTTTATGGCTCTTGCTTTGGTCGAACTTCGAACGATCCATCCATGCCCAAAATTTCTTTGAGAGATCGGATAAACGCATCTAGGACAAACAATTGGACTCCGCAATCCACTTCGTATCAACCATTTCAACCTCTCCTACCTTCTTACATTGATACTCCTTTTGAGAGTCATGTTGCGACTCCAAAACCCATGTCCATTGCCGACAGAATTGAACAATCTCATAGCCGATCTTTCATTCCTTTCACCACTCCAAATTCGTTAGGATAACAATTTCAATCACATTCTTATCATAATGTTGATCCTAATCCTATCTATTTTTCACATCCATCCGATTTCTATCAATCTTATCCGATTTTTACACCTTCTCTAGACAATTCTTTTGAACAGCCATTTGGGAGTTTCACGTATCCAGACAACTTTAAATCTTTTACTGAAACCCCTTCACAACCCATATCTAGTTTTGAACAGTCCTTAGAAGAATTTTGTGTAGCGTTGTGCCAACAGATGGTGGATTTGAATGCGTCCATGGCCACCTTCATACAACCTAATGAACCGGCAACTAGTTTCCAACGAGCTCCGAATTTTCCAATGTATGATGAGGCGATATGACAATTTAAGGATTTGAGTAGTGAGAGTGAGTACATCCTTTCAAATCAAACCTACCCGTTCCAAATTGAATTCCACAACTCCAATTTCGACAATCTATCGAGTGTCCTAAATGATTCACCAATTGAAGACAGAATGTCTGATGAGTTATGCGACTTTGTAGTGTTTGATTTACCCGATCGTGAAGAGTCTATTTCAAGTGAAACCAATGCCAATCTCTTTGATCTCTACACCTCCAATCTAGAACCACAATTGATTAAAAATCATGCTTTTGATATATGTCTGAGAAATTTAACTTTTACTTGATTGAGGATATTGACGCTGGGAATATTTTGGATGATGGACCCACAACTTTGGATGAGTTTTTATCACCAATTCATCATATCCTTTCACTTCCGTGTGGGCATCATCCCGAGGCATTAACCGTTTTTCCCAACCCCATATGCGTCTGGATATTATTGATGATAAATGCATCGATGAGCTGACTTTTGAGGAGAATTTTGAGGATATCAATGAGGAGGAACCGGTTTTACTAAATGAGTCGGATTTTCCAGTTTATCCTGTCTCTTCCATTGACTATGACCATCCTCCTGAACGGTTAACTGATATCATTTCTCAATCACTTCCTTCCATCTTTTCCATCGTTCCCACTTTGCAGGACACCGTATCACCTTTATTTCCTATGTCTAGTTCACCAAGTTCGGTTGACCCATGTTTTCTTACGAATCTTGAGAGGTTTGACCCCATTTCTTGACGTATTGATAGATTAGTATAATCCATTTTTTCACTTTAATCGTTACAAATTGTATTAATTTATTCACTCCATTTCCACTCTCAAGTTCGTATTCCATTTCTTTTCTCCTTCACCACTCATCACCTCTACCGAGACCGTATCCCGCTTCCATCCACACACGGTCTCGTGTATTCTCCATTTCTTTTCTTTACGCGTTCTTTCACCAACTCGGGCATTATCACGATAATTTTTTTGAATGGTTGGGGTTAACTTTTGGCTTGTGTAAAGCCTTGTATAGATTGGAACTATTCTCTCCCCCCTAACTTTGAATTTTAATGCTTAAAGAGTGGAAACACTATTTCACTTAAATTTGGGGGGACCTTTTTTGTGTACATATAATTTTTGTTTGCCTTTTCTTTTATAAAAACAAATAAAAATATAAAAAATAAAATAAAATAAAAATAGGAGAGCACCGACAGATTTTGACCCCTCAACAATTTTGAACCTCTTAGTGTAGTACGACAATGAGGACACTGTCAAGTTTAAGTTTGGGGGTGTGATCGGTAAGTTTCTATCTTTACATTTCATGTGTATATTTTACATTTGAATACTTATTTGAAAACCCACAAAAATCGAAAATTTTTACAAAAATATAAAAACTTTGTCGTCAAGTTAGCTAGTAGGGCAACTTAGATTTTTATTCCGAAAAGTTAGCTTGATATGTTAGAAATAACTAAATCCCAGGCTTAGAAATTGAAAACCCTAAAAATAACCCTCCTGCTGTTTAACCTTGGTGAATATACGTCCTTACAGTTTTTTTAGAAGTAGTGTAACGCCTGGAAAAGTCGTTTTGGCGTTTTCCTGAAAATCGGTGAAAATTCGGTATTTTTCCGAAAACCGTCCTTTTTGTTATTTTGCAGTTTAGGACTAATTATACCTAATTTAGATAGGTAATTGCTAGTTTTTAGTAGAAAATGAGTTAATTATGAAATTCTGGTCGTTTAGAATTTTTCCCTAATTTTTCAATTTTTTTATATTATTTTAAGCCGGTAAGAAAATACATTAAATTAGCGATAAATACAAATTTAAATGGGCTAAATTTAAGCTTTAAAATCATGTTAATTAAAATCTAGTTGTAACATAAATTTTTAGTAATTTATTTTAAGTTTTAACAAATTTTTAATATGGAAAACGAATTTATTGAATTTAAAGCTAAAACTTGCAATTTTGGACTTGGGGGGGAGGTCTTTTTGCATGGAATTCTTTTTGTAACCACTCCCACTCACCCCCACACCCCAAGGCCGGCCCCACCACTCCTGCAGCAGCCCCATCCCCCTCCATTTGACTTTAACTATTGTGGTGAATGATTTGTTTTGAAAAGGATTAAAATATTGTAATTAAGGTATGGTGTACTTTGGATAAGAAATGGCTTTGACTTGTGAAAGATTTAGCAAGCCCACACCACTCCCCTCTCCCTCTTCTGGCCGAGACCAGCTCCCCTCCCATTTCCATTATTTTCCTTCTCTTTTCTCTCATTTTCTTCAAAAAATTGCATCAAAATTCAATAAAAATCAACAAATCCTTCACAATTTCAAAGCAAAACCTTATTCCCTCTCTTATCAAACCCAAATTGGTTCAAATCTTGGTGAAAGATGGCATCTTGGAAGGCTTTAGCAACATAGGGTTTGGGCTTGTGAGGTATAATTTCAATCTTGGGTTAAATTGTAGTTTAAAGTGTGCTAATTAGAACTTTGAAAATTGTTTTAGTGTTAATTTTAGTGCTATTTGCATACTATTTTTTTTAAAGCTTGTGGTTTGAAATTAATTTAGGATTTAGAACACCATTAAGAGATTAATTAAGCTATTTTGTTACCTAATTATTTTGTTAGCTTAATCTAAGTGGTTAACTTGCTAATTGGGCTAAAATCTAGTGTTAATTTAGTGTTAGTTTCTAATCTAGTTTTTAAAGGTTTATGGTTAGAGTTAAACTAGGGTTTTTAGAAACCATTATTTAGTTAATTAAAGCTAATTAGCTATCTAGTTGTTTACTTAACCAATCTATAAGGTTACTTTGCTTAAATGGCTTGATGTTATGCTAATCCAAGTTAATCTTGTGTGATATTTTCCTTGTTTTGCTAATTACCAAAAATCAAGAGAAGGGTTGGTTGTGGAAAATATGTTTTGAAGCATAGTTAATGGTGTAAAACTAATGTAGTGGCTATCTAGTGGTTTAGTTGGATGTTTGTGTTGGATTGTGAGCACTTTATCGCATAACGGCGATGTTGCGTTGTTTTTTTTTAGAATGTTTGTGCTTACTAATTTTGTGATAAAAGTATGTGATAAAATATTTGCTATATCTTGATGATATTTTTTGGCATATCCTATGACATTTAGGATGTGTGAGTGCGGATTTTTGAGTAATCGGGTTTTTGTTTGGTCGGGCGACCAATCGACGTTCTAGTTAGTTTTGCGATTTTCGCGTGCGTTCCGCGCACCTGTGCACGTTGTACCTAGCTTGTGAGCGTTAGTATTTTTGTTTGGGTTTTGCGTCGTTCTTGATATGTAACCTTATGTTTGGTATTGATGAAAATTCCAGGTTCGGTTGCGGAGACGTCCGACGCGGCATGAAAGGGTAAAGCGGTGATTGGACGTGACTAGCTAGGGATTTCGGTGAGTAGATGTAACATCTACGGGGGACTATCGTTGGATGGCGCAAGTCGCCCGATAGTTTTAGTAGCTTAAAAAGATTTTTAGTAATGTTAGTAATTAGGGGTGTAATACTTGTATGATTATTTGCTACATTCATGCCTTATATTGACATACATATACGAACCCATTCTATAGGACACCTGCACAATTGCCAGGGTTTTTATATGCAGCACGAGCACTATTCATGCTTACACACACCCTGGTAATTGCCATGCCACCACACTAGATAACCTTTAAATTGAAACCTTTTACTATAATTGATACTTAAACATGTGCTATTGCCTTTAATTCCTTAAAATGAAATCGTAGGATTGCTATTCATGTGCATGTACCTCATCATATTATTTGTTCATGCCTAGTCTATTAATCATACATCGCAACTTGATTATTGATACCATATGCATTCATTATCATTGACATATGCATTCATGATGATTTCTTGAGATTTATGATATTTCTGTATTTCGGGGGAAAGCCGCAAAATTTCTAAAACTTATTACCCTTTTTAAAATATGCAAAATTGCGGTTTTCTAGTGATGTAAAGTGTCGTCTGCCATGAGTTTGCTGTGGTTTTTGAGATCCGTGTCGAGGAGTGGAGGAACCGTCACGGGTACATGGTGGGCCCGGTAAGGTACCCCGGGGCAAGAGGATTGTGTTGTTGACGTTGAGCCTGGCAGGGGATGGACTACCTACCGGTGACTGTTTTGGCACGGCGGATATCGAGAGGATACCGACCGTAGCCGCGAGATGATGAGATATTGATATTTGAGATGGGTCAGCCGGACGGCTGAGGCCAGAGATACATTGATATGAGATTTGAGACAGTTTTGAGGTGTCGTTGTTGGACACGGATTCTGGTTGATTCTATTGGTATTGTGCTGATATTTCAAAAGAGATGCCTAAAGGAAAAAAGATGATTTCTTACACTTACATATACGGATCACGAGTATATTTTTATTGCATACATACTTGCTATTATAGTCATATTGCATACATACCTGCTATTATATCCTGCCAATACCTGTATTTTAGATGCTAGGATGCTTGTGTGCATACTTGCGATAGCCTGTGTAGATGTTATTTATTACTCACGAGTTGACAACTCACCCCCGTTGTGCCACAGCCTTTTTCAGGTCCGCTCCGTCAGTACAGTAGCGGCGGGCGCACTTGCCTCTTTTGCCTGGACTCAAGGTTTTGCTCTTAGGTGGGTTATATCATTATTTTGTACCACCTTGTATATTCTTTGTATCTAGTGTACTCCATCTACTGTATTTACCAGTATTATTGTATATTGACCTAGAGATGAGAATGTGAGATTTGTGGACTTTTATGCTGTATTTTGGGGTCGAGCTCACTTGAGTCGACATGCTGTTTTTCTCATGCTTCCTTATGATTATTTCGCATGTTGTTGCTTTATATTGCGTGGGATTTGTGACCGCCTTGTAGCGAAGAGCTAGCTCCCGCTTGGGGATGCCTTATTTGTTGGATTCATATATATTCTTGTTGTACCCATTTTGGGGGCCAGTATTTACAAAGGAGACTCTGCCGAAATTTTCGGAAAAATTTGTATTGTTTTAAAAAGGGTTTTACATGACTTATTTGATAAAACTCGCTTTCAACTGATTGGGTTTTCTTCACTCTTTTGCTTATTTGGTTTTGGTTTTCTTGGCTTTGGCTTACTTATTTTACGGACATCTTGAGACGTTTCGTAAACTTAAGTGCCAGTCACGTTCCGTACCTTGCGGGTCGTGACAAAGTTGGTATCAGAGTGATAGGTTTTACCTTTTTGAGTGTAGGATGACCATTGGTAGATGGAGTATGTGACTTAAGTAGGGTAACGTAGCGTGTGTATGTCCACGGCATACTTGCGATACGGTACTCCGCCTAAGTGACTTTAGGATATACTTGCTTGAAAATTCCTTCTTCAATTCCGTGTATCCTATGATTCTATTGCACTGTTTTTATTATCCGTTTTCCTATAACAGCCACTATGCCGCCGAAGGCTACGAGGGCACAGAGGGCTGCCGCCCGAGACGAGATTCGAGCTGGCTCGTCCGAGACTAGGACTGAGCAGGGTGGTATGCCTACGCCGCAGGGACAGACCGATCCACCTTCCCCAGGCCGTATGGATAGGCTCGAGACTGGTATGGAGGAGTTGCGACAGATGATGGGGGGCATGCAGGAGCTACGTTAGATGGTAGGATCCCTAGTTGCAGCTAGTCGTACACCGAGGCCGGATGACGCACCTACTACATCCCAGACTGCTATGATACCTGCTTCTACTACTACCGCCGTGACCATCCCGGTTTCACTACAGGATTTCATGAGGCTGAGACCTCCAGTATTCACCGGCACCGAGGCAGCGGAGGACCCACAGACGTTCCTTGACAGTTTAGCCAGGATCTGTCGTTCGCTGAGATGTTCGGATGATCGATGGGTAGAGCTTGCGAGTTTCCGACTAGAGGGTCTCGCGCAGACATGGTGGGAGTCAGTCTTGAGAGGTCGAGCTGTAGGTCTACCGCCTATGACGTGGGCCGAGTTTACAGCGGTCTTTCTAGCTCGTTTCCTCCCAGAGAGCGTTCGTGACGCCAGAGCTCGTAGCTTCGAGGCCTTAGTCAAGACACCTGGGATGACGATGTCTGAGTATGACGTCCAGTTTACACAGTTATCCCGATATGCTCCGTATTTGGTGGATACCGAAGAGAAGATGGTGAAGAGGTTCGTACAGGGACTTGATGCCCAGCTATATCTTGCCATTGGCGCCCAGCACTACGACACGTATTCAGCTGCTATGGATATGACATTACGGATGGAGGCACGCATATCACAGACTTCGGCCGTTTCTGGGCCGAAGAGGATTCGCACCGATGTACCGTCTCAGAGGCAGCGCGCCAGATTTTTTCCGAGAGATAGGCCCGGCAGAGGATTTGGACGGGGACAGTTATATGGTTCTTATCCCCAAAGACAGCAGCCGTCGCTAGGGTGTTTTGGGTGCGGGAGTCCGCACCATCTTGTCAGAGACTGTCCGGCGAGACGACAGGGAGCAGCGACAGTTCCGCATGTGACCCTACCACCATCGCCACCCCCTCCTCAGAGAGCCCTACTTCCTACCACCGGCGATGCTCCACGCCAGTTAGGTGCACCCAGAGGCCGTGGACGCGGCGTTCCTGTTCAGAGAGGACGAGGCGGCAGAGGCCGAGGTCGAGGTCAGCCCGCTATCGGTGGAGGACAGGCCCGAGTTTTTGCTTTGACACAGCAGGATGCGCAGGCATCCAATACCGTTGTGACAGGTACCTTATCCGTATGTTCTTTCGACGCACGGGTATTATTTGACCCAGGTTCCACACATTCGTACGTCTCTACACACTTTGCACTGATGTTGGGCCGTGAGTCATCGTCGTTAGATCATCCGCTTGTTGTTAGTACTCCGGTAGGCGAGTCGTTTGTCGCTCGTTTTGTATTTCGTTTGTGTTCCGTTCGTATCGGGGAGAAGGATTCATCGGTTGATTTGATTCTCCTCGATATGTTGGACTTTGATGTGCTTCTGGGCATGGATTGGCTAGCCACCTGTTATGCTTCGGTGGACTGCCGTGAGAAGGCAGTCAGATTTAGCTTTCCGGGAGAGCCAGTCCTTGTTATTCAGGGAGACCACAGCGTCACCCTTCCCAGCTTGATTTCGTCTCTTCGCGCTGGTCAGCTCTTGCGGAAGGGATGTCAGGGATTCTTAGCGTATATTTGTGATACTCGAGCTGCAGAGGTTCCGTTGGACCGGGTCCCGGTTGTTTGTGAGTTCCCTGATGTGTTCCCTGATGAGCTACCTGGACTACCCCCTGAGCGTGATGTTGAGTTCTGCATTGATTTGATTCCCGGCTCGGGGCCTATTTCTATACCGCCTTATCGGATGGCTCCGGCAGAGCTTCGAGAGCTGAAGGATCAGTTGCAGGATTTGTTAGAGAAGGGGCTTATTCGACCTAGTGTTTCTCCGTGGGGTGCTCCGGTCCTGTTTGTCAAGAAGAAGGATGGAAGTTTGCGCTTATGTATCGACTACCGCCAGCTGAACAAAGTTACCGTTCGGAACAGATATCCGTTGCCACGCATTGATGATTTGTTCGACCAGCTTCAGGGTGCGGGGTATTTTTCGAGGATCGACTTGCGATCAGGATACCATCAGCTGCGAGTTCGACAGGAGGATATACCGAGGACAGCTTTCCGCACGCGCTACGGCCACTACGAGTTTTTGGTGATGTCGTTCGGACTCACCAACGCCCCAGCAGCATTCATGGATTTGATGAACCGTACATTCAGTCCGTATCTTGACTTGTTCATCATCGTGTTTATCGACGATATCTTGGTGTACTCCCGGAGCAGAGAGGAGCACGAGCAGCACTTGCAGATTACGTTACAGACTCTGAGGGAGCACCAGCTGTTCGCAAAGTTCTCCAAGTGTGTATTCTGGCTGGACAGCGTCGGATTCTTGGGTCACGTGGTTACGAGAGACGGCATATGTGTGGACCCAAAGAAAATTAAGGCTGTTCAGCAGTGGCCCCGACCTACATCGGTTACTGAGATCCGTAGTTTTCTAGGACTGGCAGGCTACTACAGGCGTTTTGTTCAGGACTTCTCCCGTATAGCTGCACCTTTGACCGGTTTGACCCGGAAGGGAGTTCCTTTAGTTTGGACAGAGGAGTGCGAGCGCAGTTTTCAGCAGCTACGGACTTGTTTGACTACGGCGCCGGTATTATCTTTGCCTTCGGGATCAGGAGGATTTGTGGTCTACTGTGATGCTTCGCGAGTGGGATTAGGATGCGTATTGATGCAGCATGGCCGGGTGATCACATATGCTTCTCGGCAGTTGAAGAAGCATGAACAGAACTACCCCACTCACGATTTGGAGATGGCTGCAGTGGTCTTTGCACTGAAGATTTGGCGACATTACCTATACGGCGAGTCGTGTCAGATATTCACTGATCACAAGAGCTTAAAGTACATATTTCAGCAGCGAGACCTGAACCTCAGACAACATCGTTGGATGGAGTTGGTGAAAGACTACGACTGCGAGATCTTATATCACCCGGGCAAGGCGAATGTAGTGGCAAATGCTTTGAGCAGGAGGCCCGGGGATAGTCTATCCTTTTTGCGCGCAGTGCAGAGGCAGTCGTCAGCAGATTGGCAGCTTTTATGCGACAGACGAGTTGAGTTCGAGTTCACTCAGACAAGGGGACAGCTCGCGCATGTTCGTGCACGCCCACAGTTGCTTGACCGTATATATGAGGCACAGTGCAGTGACGACCGTTGCTCAGAGATCATGGCACAGATGGGACAGGGCAGATTTTTCGAGTTCGTGATTGACGATCAGGGGATTTTACGATATAGATCTAGACTGTGCGTACCAGGTGCTGATGGATTGCGGCGCGGCATTCTTGAGGAGGCACACCGATCAGTGTATAGTGTCCGCCCCGGTTCCACCAAGATGTACCATGATATGAGAGAGACCTACTGGTGGGACGGGATGAAGAGGGACATTGCGGAGTTTGTATCGAGATGCCTGACTTGTCAGCAAGTCAAGGCCGAGCACCAGAGGCCCGCAGGAGAGCTACAGCCGTTACCCATTCCGGAGTGGAAATGGGAGCAGATTTCGATGGATTTCGTTGTGGGTCTACCCAGGACCAGTCGAGGGTACGACTCCATCTGGGTGATCGTAGATCGATTGACGAAAGCGGCTCACTTCCTGCCAGTGAAGACGACTTTCAGCTTCGCTCAGTATGCCCAGCTTTACATCGACGAGATCGTGCGGTTGCATGGCGTACCGACTTGTATCGTGTCAGATCGAGGCACCCAGTTCACCAGCCGACTTTGGCAGAGACTTCAGGAGGCTTTGGGCACTCGTTTGAGCTTCAGCACAGCGTTTCATCCGCAGACCGATGGACAGTCAGAGCGGTCCATTCAGACTCTCGAGGACATGCTCAGAGCGTGCGTTTTAGACTTCGGCGGTAGCTGGGATCATCATTTACCTTTAGTGGAGTTCTCCTACAACAACAGCTTCCAGGATACTATTCAGATGGCACCTTTCGAGGCATTGTATGGGAGGAGATGCGGATCGCCCGTCTGTTGGACAGAGCTCAGCGAGAGCAGTATTTTGGGGCCGCAGCTTGTTGAGGAGACGACAGCGAAGATATAGTTGATCCGAGACCGGATGAGAGCGGCTCAGAGCAGGCAGAAATCGTATGCGGACAGGTGCCGTCGCAGATTAGAGTTCGCAGTTGGCGACCATGTTTTTCTGAGAGTCACTCCGATGAAGGGCGTGATGCGTTTTGGGCGAAAGGGGAAGCTTAGCCCTAGATTCGTAGGTCCCTTCGAGATCCTCGAGCGTGTCGGTGCTGTTGCATATCATTTGGCCCTTCCACCCAGCTTTCCCGATGTTCACCCCGTCTTCCATATTTCGATGCTCCGCAAGTACCTTCACGACCCTTCGCATGCGATTCAGCACCCGACAGTCCAGCTGGAGCGCGACCTTTCTTTTGCAGAGCAGCCGGTGGCCATCCTGGATCAGCAGGTGAAGAAGTTGAGATTGAAAGTTATACCGACCGTCAAGGTCCTTTGGCGTAGCCCGAGCAGCGAGGAGGTTACCTGGGAGACCGAGGGCGAGATGAGGAAGAAATATCCCCATCTCTTTGAAGGTACGCGTAGTTATTTTTAAATTCGGGGACCGAATTTCTTTAAGGGGGGAAGATTGTAACGCCTTGAAAAGTCGTTTTGGTGTTTTCCTGAAAATCGGTGAAAATTCGGTATTTTTCCGAAAACCGTCCTTTTTGTTATTTTGCAATTTAGGACTAATTATACCTAATTTGGATATGTAATTGCTAGTTTTTAGTAGAAAATGAGTTAATTATGAAATTCTGGTCGTTTAGAATTTTCCCCTAATTTTTCAATTTTTTTATATTATTTTAAGCCGGTAAGAAAATACATTAAATTAGCGATAAATACAAATTTAAATGGGCTAAATTTAAGCTTTAAAATCATGTTAATTAAAATCTAGTTTTAACATAATTTTTTAGTAATTTATTTTAAGTTTTAACAAATTTTTAATATGGAAAACAAATTTATTGAATTTTAAGCTAAAACTTGCAATTTTGGACTTGTGGGGGGGGGGGGGGGGTCTTTTTGCATGGAATTCTTTTTATAACCATTCCCACTCACCCCCACATCCCAAGGCCGGCCCTACCACTCCTGCAGCAGCCCCATCCCCCTCCATTTGACTTTAACTATTGTGGTGAATGATTTGTTTTGAAAAGGATTAAAATATTGTAATTAAGGTATGGTGTACTTTGGATATGAAATGGCTTTGACTTGTGAAAGATTTAGCAAGCCCACACCACTCCCCTCTCCCTCTTCTGGCCGAGACCAGCTCCCCCCCCCATTTCCATTATTTTCCTTTTCTTTTCTCTCATTTTCTTCAAAAAATTGCATCAAAATTCAATAAAAATCAACAAATCCTTCACAATTTCAAAGCAAAACCTTATTCCCTCTCTTCTCAAACCCAAATTGGTTCAAATCTTGGTGAAAGATGGCATCTTGGAAGGCTTTAGCAACATAGGGTTTGGGCTTGTGAGGTATAATTTCAATCTTGGGTTAAATTGTAGTTTAAAGTGTGCTAATTAGAACTTTGAAAATTGTTTTAGTGTTAATTTTAGTGCTATTTGCATACTATTTTTTTTAAAGTTTGTGGTTTGAAATTAATTTAGGATTTAGAACACCATTAAGAGATTAATTAAGCTATTTTGTTACCTAGTTATTTTGTTAGCTTAATCTAAGTGGTTAACTTGCTAATTGGGCTAAAATCTAGTGTTAATTTAGTGTTAGTTTCTAATCTAGTTTTTAAAGGTTTATGGTTAGAGTTAAACTAGGGTTTTTAGAAACCATTATTTAGTTAATTAAAGCTAATTAGCTATCTACTTGTTTACTTAACCAATCTATAAGGTTACTTTGCTTAAATGGCTTGATGTTATGCTAATCCAAGTTAATCTTGTGTGATATTTTCCTTGTTTTGCTAATTACCAAAAATCAAGAGAAGGGTTGGTTGTGGAAAATATGTTTTGAAGCATAGTTAATGGTGTAAAACTAATGTAGTGGCTATCTAGTGGTTTAGTTGGATGTTTGTGTTGGATTGTGAGCACTTTATCGCATAACGGCGATGTTGCGTCGTTTTTTTTAGAATGTTTGTGCTTACTGGTTTTGTGATAAAAGTATGTGATAAAATATTTGCTATATCTTGAAGATATTTTTTTGGCATATCCTATGACATTTAGGATGTGTGAGTGTGGATTTTTGAGTAATCGGGTTTTTGTTTGGTCGGGCGACCAATCGACGTTCTAGTTAGTTTTGCGATTTTCGCGTGCGTTCCGCGCACCTGTGCACGTTGTACCTAGCTTGTGAGCGTTAGTATTTTTGTTTGGGTTTTGCGTCGTTCTTGATATGTAACCTTATGTTTGGTATTGATGAAAATTCCAGGTTCGGTTGCGGAGACGTCAGACGCGGCACGAAAGGGTAAAGCGGTGATTGGACGTGACTAGCTAGGGATTTCGGTGAGTATATGTAACATCTACGGGGGACTATCGTTGGATGGCGCAAGTCGCCCGATAGTTTTAGTAGCTTAAAAAGATTCTTTGTAATGTTAGTAATTAGGGGTGTAATACTTGTATGATTATTTACTACATTCATGCCTTATATTGACATACATATACGAACCCATTCTATAGGACACCTGCACCATTGCCAGGGTTTTTATATGCAGCACGAGCACTATTCATGCTTACACACACCCTGGTAATTGCCATGCCACCACACTAGATAACCTTTAAATTGAAACCTTTTACTATAATTGATACTTAAACATGTGCAATTGCCTTTAATTCCTTAAAATGAAATCGTAGGATTGCTATTCATGTGCATGTACCTCATCATATTATTTGTTCATGCCTAGTCTATTAATCATACATCGCAACTTGATTATTGATACCATATGCATTCATTATCATTGACGTATGCATTCATGATGATTTCTTGAGATTTATGATATTTCTGTATTTCGGGGGAAAGCCGCAAAATTTCTAAAACTTATTACCCTTTTTAAAATATGCAAAATTGCGGTTTTCTAGTGATGTAAAGTGTCGTCCGCCATGAGTTTGCTGTGGATTTTGAGATCCGTGTCGAGGAGTGGAGGAACCGTCACGGGTACATGGTGGGCCCGGTAAGGTACCCCGGGGCAAGAGGAATGTGTTGTTGATGTTGAGCCTGGCAGGGGATGGACTACCTACCGGTGACTGTTTTGGCACGGCGGATATCGAGAGGATACCGACCGTGGCCGCGAGATGATGAGATATTGATATTTGAGATGGGTCAGCCGGACGGCTATGGTCAGAGATACATTGATATGAGATTTGAGACAGTTTTGAGGTGTCGTTGTTGGACACGGATTCTTGTTGATTCTATTGGTATTGTGCTGATATTTCAAAAGAGATGCCTAAAGGAAAAAAGATGATTTCTTACACTTACATATACGGATCACGAGTATATTTTTATTGCATACATACTTGCTAGTATAGTCATATTGCATACATACCTGCTATTATATCCTGCCATACCTGTATTTTAGATGCTAGGATGCTTGTGTGCATACTTGCGATAGCCTGTGTAGATGTTATTTATTACTCATGAGTTGGCAACTCACCCCCGTTGTGCCACAGCCTTTTTCAGGTCCGCTCCGTCAGTACAGTAGCGGCGGGCGCACTTGCCTCTTTTGCCTGGACTCGAGGTTTTGCTCTTAGGTGGGTTATATCATTATTTTGTACCACCTTGTATATTCTTTGTATCTAGTGTACTCCATCTACTGTATCTACCATTATTATTGTATATTGACCTAGAGATGAGAATGTGAGATTTTTGGACTTTTATGCTGTATTTTGGGGTTGAGCTCACTTGAGTCGACATGCTGTTTTTCTCATGCTTCCTTATGATTATTTCGCATGTTGTTGCTTTATATTGCGTGGGATTTATGACCGCCTTGTAGCGAAGAGCTAGCTCCCGCTTGGGGATGCCTTATTTGTTGGATTCATATATATTCTTGTTGTACCCATTTTGGGGGCCAGTATTTACAAAGGAGACTCTGCCGAAATTTTCGGAAAATTTTGTATTGTTTTATAAAGGGTTTTACATGACTTATTTGATAAAACTCGCTTTCAACTGATTGGGTTTTCTTCACTCTTTTGCTTATTTGGTTTTGGTTTTCTGGGCTTTGGCTTACTTATTTTACGGACGTCTTGAGACGTTTCGTAAACTTAAGTGCCAGTCACGTTCCGTACCTTGCGGGTCGTGACAAGTAGGTAATCATGAGTTCAGTTCTTGAGTTAAGTCGAGATAAAGGGAAAGTATTGAAAGCTTTATTGAAGGATAATTCTGAAAAATAGTTCTTATTCTTGAGTCCAAATTCAGAAAGTATTTCTGGTCTTGAAAGGAAATGAAAAGAAAAGTATAAGACCTGGAAACAACTATTTACTCTTTGAAGTCATACATTCAGTAATCGGCTGTTAGTGCCTCAAGAAGCAGTAATAGTTGCATGAAAGGTTTGTGAGCAAATCTGTCCATTATTAATGAAAATAAGTAGTATTAGGTATTAGGTTAAGGGTACTATGGCTTGAATTGAATTCTTAAGTGTAGGGGTAAAAATTTACACACGTGGGGGTATACGATCGATATTTGGAGAAAAGATATGGATAAAGAATAAGACCTATGTTTTTTGTAAAGACGATAAAAAATCTGGATTGGAGGCTACGCTTTAGAAGGAAAGCTCAAGAGAAACCGAGATCTTTATAAACTATCAAAACGTATAGGATCTTAGGTTGAATAAATAGGATGTGTGAAAAATAAGGGATGGATATTTCAAACTTAGAATAATAGAGTTTCTAACTTAGATACTAAACCATAGGAGTAGAATCGACGTTAACTTATGAAACTAGTTTGACGGGATTTTGTGGGTAGTATCCACTGAAAACCCTTAGGAGACAACACTGCTCCTACTAGGGAGACCTAGAGATTTAACGACTTGTTGCACACGCTAAGTGCAACCGTGATGCCTATGAAAGTGAGCTTAGGACTTTTTGAAAATAAATGGTTTTGCTCGGGACTAGCAAAAGGTAAGTATGGGGGTATTTGTCCACACCAGAATATTTCATTTAATACTGTCCATTCTTCTGCTCGTTTATTTATAGGTAGGTGCTTTTGATCCGTGTTTGCTACATATTTACAGGTTATAGGTTCCCAGTCCAAAATAACGCAAATCATACATAATCTACACAGTTATGCCAAAATCCAGAACATCTGCCACAAACAGATAAAATCCGAGTTCCGATCATCTACACCCGTCCAGTGCCGCTTACGAGTTCAAGAGACAAGACAAATAACAACGGTCATTCTTGTCTCAGTCAAGCACATAACACGAGAGGGGCGGCACAAAATTCAAGAGATGCGCGGAGCTCGAGAGAGATAAAGATCAAATGAATTAAAAGTGAGGCCATTTTGGACTGTTGAAAATATGATCATATTTTGGAAGCATTTTGTAATTTGGGATCTGTAAAACAGAAGAAGAAAGCAACACAAGAAATCCCAGAAAAAATGACACAACATACCTTCCAAATGTCTGTGGAACCGCGACTAATATGGCATTTTCGCGGCGATTCCGTGACCATGACGTGTCATCATTTGACCGTCTTTTAGGGGTAGTTGGGTAATTGTATTAAGGCTCAGAATATGGGTCTAGGGTTTTAGTTCTCTGCCTATAAATAGTCCAGTTTTAAGCCATGTAAGGATGTTTTTTTTCTTTAGTAGAATTAGCGTAGTTTAGTTTGTATCTTCTTCTTCTTCTTCATCATCTATTCTCTATGAAAGTGTAGTGAGAGCTCTTGAGTGGAAGTTAATGAAGATGGGGGTTATTTTTCTTAATTTGTATTTTCATTTCCTTGTCCTGTAATTTTAATTCCTATTGTAATTTTATTTATTGTTGTTAATTAGTTGTTATTTCTTGTTTTATTTTTCTTCTTTTCTAGACCGTATTTTCAAGCCATGATACTCTACGGAGTCCCTTGCTTAGGTGAGGGCTTAAGTAGTTAACTTGTTACCATTTTGTAAAACCGTATTTTCTCCTTTCTTTCTTTTCTTCCTTCTTGTTTTGTTTTCCTTTTAAATGTGTGAATAATTTTCATACTTTTTAGGGCTAAGGAAGGTTAGTATGAGGGACGGAAAACTCCCTTGTGCTTCTTTTCGCCAAACATTCTAAAATAAATCTAGACTAAACAGAACCCCCTCACTTAGGCGCGCTATACGTAACATATACCCGCGACCTAAGTCAAGAATTCCTTTGGGCGCACTACAACGTGACATATAGTTGTGACTTAATTGGATACATGGTTGTGGGTGTTTGGCCTAGGGTTGGAAATAAGCACACGTAGCGGAAGGATAAGGGGCACTAGGAATGGATTTAGCGTTGGAAAACTTTCTTAAACTCGCAAATCCTATTCTTATGTCCTCCTAATCCCTGCAGCTTCCGATTATCCTAATATCACTTTAAGAATAGCAAAAGACAAGCACAAGACTAATCCTAACTCTACCAACCAATCTTAACCCTAACAAGTTTACTTGAACATAAAATACGAACACTTAGAATAGATTTGAACATACATATATTCTTTAATTGACTCGTCTAAGACAAGAACTCAAATACGAACCATCTCTCAGTGGACGACTCGTACTCAACCAGCTAGCTACAAGTGAAACCGACTTGATTGCGGTAAGTAGAGAACAAAGTAAAACGCATATCATAAAACAATTGCGGTTTTTCTGCTTCAATCACATGGAAAAATTTATTTTTGATCATATCTCTTTCTTGAAACTCTGTTAGTTTTTACATTTGTCAGCTTCGGTTTTATATTTGTAGTTTGACTTCTCCAGCAAGCTTATGGTTTTATCACGACCAAATTGACCCATCATGCCTCCACTATTATCATGATACCCGAATCCTCATTAAAATCCATCTATATCTTGAGACTACGTCTTGTAAAAAAACGGATCTTTTCGGTACAAATTCTTTGATTGATCAAAGGCGATAACTTTGTCTTTCAAGACTGACAAAAGTGAAACTTGTCTGTTCAACGTATCAGTTACTTTGTTTTGAAGATTCGGTAAAAATGCAACCAGAACGAGATTAATATTATTTAAAAATCTCGGTCAGATGGAACTTCTTTTGGCATAATATATGAAAACTCCTCATGTAGAATCTTCAAGTCCAGTGGATAATACGAAGTCCCCTTATTATTCTCCAATGTTTTCAAAGTCTACAACTCACAATTTTTCTTGGCCACTTCAATGAATTCGGCATGATTCAGAAAATTATTATAAGCTGTTGATATCAAAAAATGGACGCTTGGAGAAAATACCTATAGAAACTAAACAGTCGTCAAAATAACCTGCTTCGGATTTTGTGGGGCCTCGTAGAGTTTTTAGGGGTTCCACTTCCCGTGTAGCAGGTTGGGGGTAAGGGGGCCAGAGGCCCTTTGCACGACAGCGACCCGAACCAAATTTTTAACAAGCACTGAAGTATCCTAGACGGATACCCCCAGGAGGATAGTCCCAAGCGGATACCCCTAAGCGAGTAGTCCCCAAGCGGATACACTCAAGTGAGTATCTTGAAGTGGATACCCCATTCGAATATCCTCTGCAAATGAGGCGGTGGAAGATACCTTAAATGAGGTATCCAAAGTACAATGTACAACCTACCTTTTGTAAGTAGACTTCCCCCCCATTTTTTCTCTCATGCCACCTGATTGATAGAAAAAGAGTGTTGTATACATACTGCAATTAAGGACGGTGTCGCCTAAAATAACCGAGAGTTAGCACGGGTTATCCGCGGAGAAATTTTTAATTAGTGTTCAATGTTTTAGACGATTTAGTGTGAGTTGTTCGAGTTCGTTCATTCTAACCTATGTGATATGTGATGTGTAAAGGAAGGAACTTGTTAGGGTTTTCAGATTAGGTAGTTAAGCAATGGTATTCCTTATTCTCTCCTTTGAACTTCTCTTTGGGTTGATGCTAGAGTAATTGAAAACAACGTGGATTAGAGTTCTTTAGAAGTGTAACATTTCAGAAATATAAAATATTATTTTTTGGAATTTAAATATTAAAATAATATATTTCGCGAAAACTACCCGATTTGCGAATTTGGGGTTTTCGTAAAATGATATAAATATATATCAATATTTATGAAATAATTGGAGATTAAAATGATGTATTCATTAAAAAATATATTTATTGGATTTGTCATTTTTATAATTAATTATATGCTAGTTTAAAATTAAACTTGATTAGTGTACTACTAATCGTGATTAGGCTAAATCGGTCTTTCTAATTAATCATGGAAAGTGCACCATGACATGTTGCATTTTGTTACATATTTGATCATTTGCTTTTGGTTCTATTTATTGTGAGAAAAGAAAGAAAAGTGAATACATGAGAGTGAATTATTGAGGAGAGAGGGGGGGGGGGACCACATGATGGCATGGGAGCATGCCATGAGAAAGAATGAGAGAAAGTGGGGGTGAGATTAAGAGAGAGAGTGATCCTAAGAGAGAGAGGGCTGCCTTCATTCCTTTCTCCACTTGTTTCTTCATCTTCTTCATCTTCAAGATTTCCCCACTTCTACCCGCAAGTATCATCTCCAAAACCTTGCCAAAACCCATACTTTCTTCATTAAAAAGATGCTCAACCTCCTCCTACACCCTTTGGACCTTTCAAAGTTGGATTTTGAAGACTTTGAGCAACTTAAGAAAATTCTTGAGTTGCCAAATGAGATATATTTCCTATATTTAGTTAAGTAATTATGTTTAGTATATCCTAGATGTAGTTTAGAGTTAAACAAGTGTGGATTGTGATTTTAGAAATTTCCTAGATGAGGTTTAGGGTATGAGTTGTGTTGTGGTGATGTGTAGTGGCTGTTTACAAGACCTTAGTGTGGATTTTCTGTCCTAGAACACGGAATAGAAACCAAAATACGAACTTAGAAATTTCCCGTGTCGGTTTTATGATGTTTGATAGCCTACAGGGTATCTGGAGCTATGCAACATTTCAGAAAATGAAATATTATTTTCGGGAATTTAAATAATTAAAATAATAATTTCTATGAATATTATTAAGTATGAAAATTTGTTTTAATGGAAGGGTATAATTATATACCAATAGTTTGGAAAAACATTCGGAGAATTCATTATAACTATTGATTTTGAAAGGGATTATAAGAATGGTGCATTCATAGATTTTCTTATAATTAATTATATTCTATGTTAATGCTTAACTCGATAAATTTTCACTAATGTTGCATTAATCTTGATTATGCATCATGGCATGCAATAAAGCATGTTAAAAACCTTATCACACTTTTATATGACCATGGTTTCATTTGCAATGAAATGGTTTTTGATTTTTGTTTTAAAAATAAAAAGGAGAAAATAAAAAGAAAAAGGATTTAAAATGAGAGATATTTTATCTGCGGCATGGCTTGAGGTATGGGCAAGAGAGAGAGAGAGAGAGAGAGAGAGAGGGTGAGGGGTCCTTTGACTATGGCTTCATTTTCTTCCTTCATTTTTTCTTCACCATTTCTCTCCTCTTCCTCTTCATGGTTGCCCTATTTCCCCCAACTCCTCTACCTCCTCACAACACCATTAAATCCACATCAAAACCTTGCATTCCTTTCATTAAAAATGTGCACAAGCTCCTCACATAGACCATGGTGGGATCAAGACAAGATTTTGAGCACTTGGGGCAACTCAAGAAAATTCTTGAATTGCCAAATGAGGTAATTTTTTCACCATTAGTATAGTAATTCATTTCCTTTAGCATCTAGTCTAGTTTAGAAGTGATCAAGTGATGTTTAGTGGTCTTGGAAAATTCCAAGATGAAGTTTAGGGGATTCGTGAGTTGTGATGGTGCAATTGAGATGTAATTGGTGACTACAACCCCCTTTGGTGTTTAAACCTAGACCAAAACAGAAACAAAACCAAACATGAGTTAGATATTTAAAAATGTCGGTTTTGTGTATAATTTGTGGACTACAGGAAATCTGGAATGACCTGAAACCTTTACAAGAAAAACTAGCAACTCTATTGACCTAGATGGAACACTAGAAGACCACCCTGCAAATACGAACCCAATCCAAGCATGTTGAACCGAGCAGGCCGGATTTTTGGGTATTGTCGCCTGGTCAATTGTGGGCATTGGGGTTAGGATTGGTTTTGTAGCTCACATACCCCATATGCCACCCTACTGTATTTCTTGTTTAGCCTAATTTCACCTGACCAAAAATCTAGGACCAGTTTTCTTAGTTGCTGTTTTATGTTATATGGGTTTTAATAACTTAAGTTCTGATATTTGTGTTTATCTCGATCGATTGGCGTTTGTACGTCGGCGTTGAGGGTTATTTGGTTCTTTTGCATGAGTAGACCATCTGTTTTAATATATATGTGATTCGTGTGCCGTTTTAGTTTTCGTGCGCGATTTTTGTTTACGATACTGTGTGTTTATATATATAGGCACCCTCACGTGGACTTCGTATGACAAGGGAAGGGCATGGCGACATCGACTTCGGTAATACAAGGATGAAGATGAGTAGATGTATATCTACGGGGGAAGTCGGGTGGATGGCGTATAGCACCCTCGCAGTTTCGTAGTGTAGTATGCGAATATGTATGTGTGTGTGTGTGTGTGTGTGTGTGTGTGTGTATTGTGAGACATGTATAATTTTGAAGAAAGGCTTTAGCAGATCATGGGTTAGTTTTAGCGTAATTGGAAGAAAATGCTTTTAGTTTAGTTTTTTAGTCGCGAAACCCTAGAGTAAAGGTTCACGCACACACATGCACACACGCGATATGTTGTGGGTGTATATATTTAGATGTATATATATATATATATATATATATATATATAAATATGTGGATGTGTTGGTGTACACACACACACACACACACACATATATATATATATATATATACACATATACGTATACACGGATGATGAGGATAGTATATAATACTTGGAGGTGAGTCGATATGATCGGGCATGATGCCGTAAGATCGGTTATGTGATTTGGGTCGTGTTATGATATACGACATGATATTATAGTGGATCGTTGGGCGATGTATTTTTATACACACGAGGATACATGTGTGATGGTATTGAAATGTACTAGACTTTAGAACGGTACCCTAGTTCAGAATATTATGATACTGGTACCGTATGAAACATGCGTTATATGTGACATTTGACCCGTACCCCGATTTTCGAGATGCCGTACGAGGTATAAATATGATGATTGATCCGCACTCTTGATTCAAGGATGTCGTATTATATATTTTACCATACGTGACGCTATTGAGGCGGGATCGCCGACTACCAGATATATCGACTCGGATTTTAGGTGGATTTTCTTATCCTTTCGATTAGTCTCTTAGTTTAGTCCTATAGTTTATTAGGAGATGTTAGACTGGGCTCGAATCATACTTATTTCCAAAAGCTAACGAATCGTGAGTATTTTCAAAATACAACCCGAGGGATATTACGGATTTTTCAAAGGATGTACCTTTTCTTAAAGACCCCATAGCCCCTATTTTTCTAAAACCACGATTCGTGCGATTTCAAACACCAAAAACTGTATGACTCGTATATAGAAATGTATATTCTTCAATGTTGCGTTTACTATTCATGTTCTCATTGCATTGCATGTTTATACGTGTTTCCTTAACTATTATGATATCGATTGTTAGGACACTAGCACCATTACCGATGATAAGTATGTCCACGAACACTTGCTTGTCGGCTCACATACATCATCATCGATCATCGGTAATTACCATATCACGTACACTTTAGAGTATATTACTTCATAGATATAACTGCTAGCTGATAGCTCCAATATACGATTTCTATGCTAGTTTAGATATTGCATTCTTTACTTAGATATTCATGCATGTGTATATTCGTTGTCATGCAATATTATGGGGTTTTATGCCGGTAATTCACTGTTTATTGACTCTCGATTTTGGGGATTTCGATTTTTCCATGAGATTTCTGGATTTGGAGAAACAGCAAGGATTTTATAAACTCATTATCATTTCTAAAAATAGAAATTTACGGTTTTCTCGTGATATGATGTGAGTGGTGTCCACCATGAGTTTTCTCGGCTCGTGAGCGGTACCATACACCCGATTCGAGGAGGAGGAGGAACCGTCTGCGTGTGCATGGTGGACCCGGTGCGGTATCCCGGGGCAAGATGGTCGCAGATGATGGCGTTGAGCCCGGCAGGGGAGCACTACCGACCGGTTATTTATGACGCAGCGGATATCCGGAGGATACCGACGTAGTCTTGAGATTTGATGATATGGGCCAGTCCGGATTGCCGGAGCCCGAGATATTGAGATTTGATGATATGGGCCAGTCTGGATTGCCGGAGCCCGAGATATTGAGATATATATTTTGTGTCGATGCTTGACACAGATTCTCTGTTGATTTCATTGATGATACTTCGGTTTTTATACAAAAATCTCATTGAGATAAGAAAACAGTTTTCTCGTACAAGATGTATTTTACTTTCATTGTTAATACATTCGTACATCGTATGCGACATGTTACTACCTGAGGCACTGACACGAGCACTTAGTATTATACTTATATTTAGATGATTACCTTGCCATTATTAAATGCTCCAGGTTATATTTTATGAGGATATTATTGTATGACCTAGGAGAGTGTCATACATGCAATTTTTTCTCGGTGATGTTTTCTACTCACGAGTTGGCAACTCACCCCTGTTGTACCACAGTTTCTTGCAGGTTTGGCCGTACAGGTTTCGTTGCGGCTTGCTGGTACACTGCTTCCTTCCGGGTGATTGCTTGGTAGGTGGGTTCACTTGCATCGTGACCACTGATGTACTTTTATTTATTTTCAGTTGTATCTAGTAAACTCCATCAAACAGACTTGTATTATTTGATAGACTTAGAAGACCAGTATGTTTATTCTTTTGACCTTAGAGTCGCTCACTTGTATATTTATGGTTCTTCTCTGGTTTTCTTGAGGATGTTGGTTTCTTTCTATATTTTGATCCTCGCCCTTCGGCGTTGTATATTATATTGCTTGCGTGGTTGTTTCCGCCAATTGGAGAAGAGCTAGCTTCTGCTTGGGGATGCCTTTATGCATTATTCATATATATTCCTGTTTGTACCCGTTTGGGGCCAGTATTTATGAAGGAAACTCTGCCGAAATTTTTGGAAAAGACTTGATGTTTTATAAATGCTTACTACGACTTTCAAAGTGAATTTATATGTTAACTTTTAAATAAGTTTTTCCTTCACTCTCTTTTCAAATGGTTTAGATTTCTGGGCTTTTGGCTTACTTGGATTAGGTGGGGTCCTATAGAATTTATATGATTCAAGTGCCAGTCACGTGCTATTTCGGGTTGTGACAAAGTTGGTATTAGAGCGTTATGTTTAACCTTGGTTCGAGTCTAAGTTTTATTATGCGGAGTCTAGGGCGTGTGTATATATATTCGGAACCTAGGCTTGACCTGACGGAACTTAGACTTGGTCGAGGGGGTATTAGACCCGAACTTTCGTCGCTTAGGTTGACCTTGGTTGATGGAGTAGGTGACTTAAGTAGAGTGACGTACCGTGTGTATGTTCCGCGACATACTTACGATATATTACTCTGCTTAAGAAGTCTTAGGATGTACATTTCTTTGCATAGTAGTCTATTCGTTTTTTTGATCTATCCTCATCGATATCGGTTTGTGGTTTCTGTTACTACGGTTGCACGGGCAGAGAGAGCTGTGGTTAGAGTTGCGGTCAGTATGAGCTCGTCTTGGACGAGAACTGATCAGGGCATAATTTTGGTGACACACGATTGCATAGATGTGTCATTTTATTGTGTTTTTTCACGACATGAGCGTTTTGATGGATTGTTTTTACTAAGATTTCTCGAATGTGCAGGTCAGCACCAAAGGATTTGGGCCACTGTTAGAGGTCGGCTAGAATGTTATGACCGTTGATGTTTCGTCTATTCTTGAGGATTGAAGCATTCTTCAGCGTGCGGACGAATGAGCCAGTTGTTGCTGCGATTGACAAGATATCACCCCAGATGTTTGAAGCCGTTGCAGCATGAGTTTGTACTTAGGGTTATGATAAAAGATCGCCGCCAGTCACCATGGATGAATGACTAGGACATGTTGTTCGTTTGCATACCCTGATGCGAGGTCATCAGATTGATTAATTTTATCTAGAAAAGACTTCACACAGGTACTTCGAGAGCCGATAGAAAGCGGATGAATGAAGAGTATTCCTTCGATGAATTGGAAGAGTTTCTGAGAGCATAATTTGCCGGATACCTACCACAAGATTTTAAGCTGTCGAATTCATAGTTTCAGAAGGGAGACTCTAGATATGAGTATAGCCGTTTGTAGCACAGTCCATACAACTACAAAGAGACGAGTCCGAATCAATCGACATTAGAGAAAAGTGGAGTAAGAGGTTCGTATGGGATTTTGACGAGATGACGTTCCACCTTGTTGACATCAGAGACGTGATACGCATGCAGAGACGTTGAATATGGATATATCTTTTAGAAGAAGTCGTGATGAGTATGCAGCTGATCCGGAACAAGAAATGGATTCAGTAAAGGGTGATAACTTTCGGGCAGTTCAGCGGAAACGAGATTTGGGAGAGACTCGATAGAATCTTTCTAGAATACTGCATGAGAAGACTTGGACCCAGGATCGGTCTTATTACACACACCAAGTAGGCCAGAGTTCGGCATCATCGACGAGATATGTTATGGGTGACCATGATAGTTAGTCAGAGATCTTTAGAGGATGTGCCAGAGTGGAACTGTTTCCGTCCTCATTTCCATATTGGGCCGTTGAGCCGAGAAGTTATGTAACTGGAAATCCGCAATGAGAGACGAGAGCCTAAGGGCACAAGGCGCCATACCATGAACAGGAGGCAAATAGATATCTTGCTCTGCTAGTTTTGGATGCACCGACACCTTTTTGACTTTGAAGGAAGGACACATCGACGATCGTGTTTACGATTTGCGATTTGGTGATTCGAATATCATGTGTCCGTCATTTTGGATTTCGGTATTTTGGGCGACTTAATTGCATGATTGAGTTTTCATGCACCACTGTTGCACTCGACTTCGATTTGATGTCGTTCGAGATATTTGATTTTGATTTCATTCCTATGGTATATATATGATTTGACTTGTGCCTTCGGTGTAGTTTTCATGCACTTTTAGTACTTTGATTCAATTTTGTGCATGTTGATGCACGTGGTTACGGGATTATATACCTGTAGGGTTCCTAGGCACACTAATGAGGTCTCACAAGGCATCAACCCTGCCAATTTCTAATTTTACAAGTGCCGAGAAACCCTAATACGGATCGTTAACTAGAATTTTAGGCGAAAGATGCAACTAGTTAACAACTTAACTAAAAGAACGGAAATACAACCTTTGTAGATCCGGTCCTCCACCTCCATAGCTCCGCAATGAAGTCTCCTTGCTGTCCAAATCGAATCCCGGGCTCTAGCGTCGGCTTCATCGGAAAAATGGGCGGGCTAGGTCATCGACTACGGTGCCGAAGATGATCTACGTCGAGGTATCATTAGATCAAGCTCCCACTCAACCAAGTCATGAAACTTGTGAAGAAAAAACCCTATACTTCTTGGCAAGAGGTAGAGGATGAAGAAATAGGAGGTGGGTTCACTTTAGAATTGGATTTCTCACTCTTTTCATCAAGTCACCATTGATGAAGCAAGGTTTTCTTCAAGTGAAGAAGAAGAAGATGATGATGATAATCATATGATAAGTGAAAAGAAAATAATACTTATCATATAATTAACCATGGTCAAGTGTAGAGAATTAACTAAGGTTATGTGAATGGTTAGGGTTAAAAGAAGAAGACAAAATAGTCACTTGGTCAAAGTTTCATGAAGCTTCAACAAGCTTCATGAAAGAAAACAAAGAAAGAAACCATTTTGCTTTTCTTTTATCCATTTCTCCCAAAAAGAATAGATAAATAAATAAATGAATAAGTAAAAACAAAACCCTAACCATTACATAACCATGGTTTAATCTTTACACTTAGCCAATTTTGCATGCATCATCAAACATGATACAAACTAGTGCACAAAATTATATCGTATATACAATGTGCACATCCAAGTGAGAAAATCCATCTTAAGTGAACCAATACTAGTTAATGCAAAGTAATATATCAAATATATAATTATGCATTAAATCGTTAAATCAACACTTGATTTACCGATCCGGTAATGTCGCATATAACCGACTAATATCCAATGTATCGACTTATCGAATCAATCCTTGATTCGATAACTAGGTTATATCGCATACAACCATTCGATACATTCATCGCGAGAATGAAATACGGTATCACATACACGCATTATTCTCGGTCCCGCACATATCTCATATGCGCTCCTATTTCGTTTCGCTTGAGCCGGGAAACCTCTGTGTAGGACTCTATAGACTCGTCAATACGCCGGCAGCAGATGATGATCATATCAATCACCCACAAACCGCAAGCGGTCTGCTAAACGTAACGGCCACCCGGGTATTGAGCGATCAAAAGATCGACGAGCAAGCCCGCTCACACTCCTGTGAATCCAACCAGTAACACTTACCGTACAGTCCGGTCTGATCGTCTGATATGTCGCATATCTCGCCTAGGGGTGGTAAACGTCAGACCCCAATAGCTCGATAAGTCGTGTCGATATGAGGTCTATAACAATTCGAGAAACTACTGGTAACACTTACCAGTAAATCTCAGCAACCCTGGCCAGGGATTTCCGGTTATAGCCAATCGAACACAGCGCAACATCAACTCCCTATACCGGGAGAGACGAATCCCCTCCTATCGCTCATTGCCTCCATATGATTCGGGACTGTACCCAAAAACCACCGTTTTGCACGCCGTCTTGGACGTGGTAAGGTGGAAATCAAAGCACAGTGGGAATCACACAAGACTCTATGACGATCTCGGGTCAACAGACTACTCTGTACCAGTGTCACCAGAGAACTGCCATCTGACGTAAGGTATAATACCATCTGGGAGTTCTCGGCGAGTCCGTCCAGTGTACCCAGTCTCCACTGAGCACCCGTATATCATCTCTGATGTCAAACACCAATGGATATGGGATCATCCATCGCCCATCTGTATGGGTCGAGAAGGTATACGCTAGTCTACTCTGGTGTATCGATGCCTCGTCTCAATACACCCACGACTAGGGACCTTGAAGGATGTACTTATAGACTACCATGTCCCCACTAGTATGATCCGCATCATAGTCCAGGTAGTCAAGTACACATCCTAAGGGCTTTACCAACATGTAACAGAGAGACAATCAGTGTACACTTTAAGGTAAAGAGCAACCAGATAGCATACTATCATGTCGAGCAAGAAAGTCCTCCCTATATATGTCCCAGCATCCACTACAATATACATCGTATGTATAGTAATGGCCTCTAGGGCATACATATAACTAACAATCTCCCACTTGCACTAGGGCCATTTGTATAGCAGTGGTTGTAGTATCTCATACTCAACCATCCCTTAAAAGTCTCTCTCTGGGAATAGGCCTTCGTGAGTGGATCCGCCGAGTTGTCCTCTGAGTCTACTCTCCTGGCCTCGATCCCCTGGAAATCAACCATCTCCATGATCAGGTGATACTGCCTTAGAATATGTCTGGATCACTGATGGGACCTGCGTTCCTTGGCATAAGCCACAACTCCATTGTCTCACAATGGTAGGAACGTAGTTCATCTCATGAACCAATATACACCCAAACATCCTCTTTGGTAGCATCTTAAGTAGCGATGTATCGTGCCCTTATCCACTAGTATGCCACGGTATTTAGCTTGGAACTCTTCCAACATACCGTCCCTTTACTGAGGGTAAAGACAATGCCTGTGACTGACATTCAGTCGTCTTTATCACCCTGGAACACTTCCAGTGATTCTCCCCAGGATCGATTGATACCATCTCACTACTACTAGTGAGATTCCTAACATCCAATTAGATCTATCTCATAGATCCAAAATCCAGGATTTAGTAGGTATCACTTTGATCCTATATGGAGAATCATTGTGATAAGCGGAGATTGACCGAGCGTAGCATAGGAAACTCCTTCCCTATCAAGAGTATGTCTTCCACGTACTCTACGAGGATCACCACCATACTCCCTACTACCCTTTTTGTATATACAAGGTTCATCTACCATTTTGATGATGTCAAACTCTTTGACTAACACATCAAAACAGACGTTCCACCTCCGCGATGCCTGCTTTATCACATAAAACATCTTGCACGCGTTTCCGCTGCTCCCACTGTCTACGAAGCCCTCTGGCTGTGTACTTATAGACGCACTCTTCTAAAACATCATTTAGAAAAGCAGTCATGGCACCCAACCGCCAGATATCGTAGTCATGGTATGTAGCTGTGGCAAGTAGGATCTGGATGGACTTAAGCATAGGCACTGGAAAAAGGTTTCATCATTATCCACGCCTGGTCAATGACGAAAACCTTTAACAAGTCTAGCTTTGAAAGTCTCAACTTTGCCATCTACACCATTCTCAAGATATACTTGTTCCTGATGGGGATTTAACCCTTCAGATATAGCAACCAAAGTCCATACTTTGTTGGTGTATAAGGATTCCATCTCAGATCGATAAACATCCATCCATTCTTACAGAGTCTCACTCCTGATGGCCAGCTCGAAGTTAGTTGGGTCATCATCTCATGATGTAATCCTCGCTCCCACTGTCATAGAGAAACCGAAGTATCTTTCAGGTGGGTGAGGAACCCTACTAGATCGGCGGAGAGGCTGAGGTTCGTTGGTAACTATTGAATCCTTTGGTTTTATCAAATCATCTGCTGTAGTTTGAATAGCTGGAACATTTCCAGTTCTACATTACAGACCTTGCCTCGAGTTTGTCCAGATTTTGCTTTTAGACATAGGCCGAACAACCCTAAATCTTAACTATCTTAAGACATGGGCTCTACCCTTTCCATATCATATATGAATTGGTAGGCAACTGATTTGATTTGAACCCTATTCAATAGGTATGCAACTTCATAAGTGCATAACTCCCAAGGGGAAATAAGTAACTCAGTAGTACTCATCATAGAGCACACCATATCAAGTAGGGTGTATCTGCTCCGCCCCGATATACCATCGTACAATGGTGTATACGGAGGAGTAATGCTGAGAGAGAATCTCATTCTCTTTTAGAATAATCCAGGAATTCCGTGCTCAAGTATTCTCCTCCTTGATCACATCTAAGGACATAATACTTTTACCCTTATTGGTTCTCTACTTCTAACTTATATTCTGTGAATATTTCAAAAGGTTCGGACTTGTGTTTCAACAAGAACATATGTCTGAATCTAAAGAGATCATCAGAGAACGTAATGATGTATAAAGAACCAGTCTTGGCAGTGTAGACAGGGGACCTTACATATATCATCATGTATCAGTCCCAAGAGTTCACTAACTCTTTCTCTGTTTCCAATAAACGGAGCTATGGTCATTTTATCTTTGTGACATGACTGGCAAGTTTTATAAGATGTAAATTCTAACTGATTTAAATATGCATCTTTATATAACTTCAGCTAGTCGGGTCGCATTGATATGACCTAGTCTACAATACCTCAAAAAGGATCCGTTCATTTCTGAACTCTTCCTCTTGTGTGTATTCTGTATACTAAGAACTGTAGTTTGATTTAGAACATTAATGCTTTTAGATAACGTGCCTGAACCGATCAACTTTTGATATAGGAAATGTCCAAAACATTATCCAACAATACAAAATTTTATCGTTTCTTTACTAATAAAGAGACAGATATGATTTTGTATATCAGGTTCGGTATCTAATAACATTCGTTCAGAATCAATGTATTACTATACAGGGTGACAGTGACCAACAGACTTGGCTGCAACACTTGCCCCGTTTTCTGCCTCATGAAACTTATTACCCGTTCTCAGTTTTTCTACCCTTTTGTAGCCCTATGTAACAGATTACATATCTGGGATCCTGATCCGGTATCATATACCCAGGATTCGGAGGATACTGAGAAACAGTTCTTTGTAATGAACACACCCGAAGATGATGCATCGGCATGCACTCTCTTCGTTTGGGCGGCATGGGAAATCTGGTATTCCCCAATTTCCTGCTCTGTCTTATAACAATTATAAGTTGGAGCGGGACCAACGTTCTCCAGCTCAGTATAACAAGCGGGTTCGGTCAATATTCCGTATTATTATCTTGATTAAGGCGTGATATGGTCGCTACCTGGAGAGAGAGAGAAGAAAACACTCAGCGTATGCTCTTGCAAGATCAGGTTGGTTTTTATCTTATCTAATCAGGATGGCTTCCACTGTTTTTATCAAATCTTCCTTCAAACCCTAAAAGGAAAGACTAGCCGGGATTAATTACACGCTACAAGTTCGCCAATCTTTCAGCCAGGCCAGTGTCGGTACTTTGAGGGAGGTCCCACGTGCTTTCGCACGAACCTAATTAATGTAAACCTCATTTTCCCAGAGGCGTAACCTCGTTGACACCTTTCTAGACACCTACTTGATCGGCTAATTGTAATGTGTAAAATTCTCCCAGGAGTAACTCTTACTCGCAGCGGGTATCGGAATCCAACTATCTCATAGAAGGTATGCAATCTCATTGCAAATTTCAACACTTGAAATTCCCGATAATATTTTGCCCCGAACGATCTATGACCTTGACAAGGTCAACAAACCATAGACCGCAAGTCAAGTTCAACCCGTCATTTCTTGATTGAATCAAACCCACCCGCACGACCCTTGACAAGGTCAACAAGGCCGCACGACTACCCTAACCCAATCTGCATCATATGCATAAACAGATAAATACTGGTTAGCTACCGCACACTGCGCCTTGACAAGGTCAACAAACGCAGCACGAATACTAAACAGGACTTATCTGAAATGACGGAGGGCTACGACAGGTTTTTCTGAAAACCTATTGTGTAAAGAACTTGATATTATTGTAGAATCAAATGGTTTTTGAAATGGAGTGTTTTTGAGGCTTTTCTAGTTTTGCTAAAGGAGTCACTCCCGGTGAAGGGATCGTCGGTCCTTTCCTCGTCGAATGAGGTGCGGGATATATCATATATATCACTGTGCAAAGCAAAAACTCTTAAAAGCAATCAAAAGACAAACCGAGGGTTGTAGCATCTGCCAGTTATCGCTAAAGGAGTCACTCCCAGTGAAGGGATCTTGGTCCTTTCCTCATCGAATAAGGTGCAGGATATATCATATATACCGCTGTGCAAAGCAAGAATTGTAGCTACCTGTTTTATTTTGAAATTCGATTCTACAACATCTTAGGTTTCTTTTATTTCATTAATCATATTAATAAAGTCCCATCATTTAAGTACCTAAACATCACAGATAAATACGACGTACACTTATGCCATCCGCATTCGCCTCGATGTCCCCTCATGCACCGTTAGGTTAGGTAACTAACGGCAGAGCGGGGCAGGGCTAGCGCGGGTGTAAAACATAAGTAACGTCTATATAATATATCATATATACTATATACAGTATCTATCACAGAACATCACATGATCACATCACAGATATCGCAGAAGAAGAATCATATGAAATATTGGATATACTAGGACGTCCGTGTTTTCAATACGAGCCAGTATAAAACACGGATTCCACGGTCGTGATGAATAGCCAAACCCACACCCCTAGACCCCTACGAGAGCGGCAAGCAACCCTACCAATTCTAGAGTTAGGAGACCCGGACTCGACTCCTCGAATTGGTCTCCCACTAGACTCCAGAACCCGGTTACTTGTGCCCTCCTCCTTGGGTCTATCCTAGTGCGGAAAAGTAAATAATATACAAACGGTGACATCTTCCGCAACCTGGAAGTGCCCCAATAAAAGAATATTACATACAAGTTTTTACATGAATGAAAATGAAAAACACTCATCTCACATAAAAACCCCCGGCTATTCAAACACGACGATCCAATATAACATATCCAGCAACACATAACATCACATGTCATCAACGTAAGAAAATATGTGCATCCCAATTGTCGTTGACATATAGCAACGAAACCGGCGATATCACATATTACACTTACGGTCACAGAAAAGAAAGTGTAAAACTACAACAGTTGGAATCCGCAATCTCCTCAGACATCGCATGCCTGACCAAATGAATTCTTTAGACATCACATGCCTAACAATTATAAACCCCGCATTTTAGTCTCAAAATCGAAAACACTTTTCAATATCAAGTCGGGTAATTCAACAAGATTCCCGACATCCTGATCGAATGCTCGTCGCAAACTTTAGTAGGCGGCCGCACCCCCGATGCCGCCGACGAAGTGCACCAAGGCTGAACACCGCTGCCGCGAGCACCCGAACGGATGCTTTCGGCGACGGGGTTCTCCTACAGTCACTTGGTCGAGGCTATGGAGTGAGGCTGTCTATTAAGTTTACCCGGCGAGTATCCGCGTACGCTACGTGATTGCGACGGACTTTTGATCACATCAAAATTCCGTGGCAACCGATCAAGTGAGACTAAAGTGCTATGTTTATAACTTTCATTCAGTTATCTCATAACTATTTGTGAATTCCAAGTATTGTATCACATTCCAGATAATTAGAAAACGTTAAACTTTCCGATCGAACAGTCGAACACCCAAGTTTTCCCAAACCAGATCAACACATGAAACAAGTTTAAAAACATCCACTTCGTGCCTCAGTACCAACGGTCCAGCCGTAGAAGGGTCAAGCCAACGCCTCACATGTGGCACGCCGTACTGCCCCAAACCCGAAGGTTCAAAGGGCAGTTCAAGACGGTCACATAATCGAGTTAAGGTTTGTTGTCTTCTAGAGGGACCATCGCATTACTTGCACTACTTTGAACGTCGTTAAACTACGGAAAGATCCAACACTTGGAAATTTCCCGACAGGGGAAAAGGTGGGTATTTATATCCGGTCGAACTTTTTAACATATTCAAAATATCCGGAAAGCCACACAGACAAAATTAGGCAATCCGATCGAAACTCCGAGTCCCCAATACAACCCAGAAAATTCAACTCTTGAATAAATTTTAAAAATACCCAGGAAAACCAGCACTGCAACATATGAATTACTGTGCCAAAACCAATGCAATATACGACAAAATGGCCGCGGAACTGCCGCACAAGCCATGCTTGTGCCGCGGTTCCGCCGCGTTATAGTGGAATCATGGACACGTGTTGCACAGTAATTCTTAGGATTCCCTGCTGATTTTTCTTCATATTTTTAATATACAAAAATCCACAAATTTGAAAAAAGTACATGGAGCAATTTTGGGTTTAGGGTTTCGGTTCGATCGGGTTTCTAACATCGTCTAAGCATCGCCTAAGGCTCTAGCTAGGCTCTGATACCACTGTAGGATTCCTAGGCACACTAATGAGGTCTCACAAGGCATCAACCATGCCAATTTCTAATTTTACAAGTGCCGAGAAACCCTAATACGGATCGTTAACTAGAATTTTAGGCGAAAGATGCAACTAGTTAACAACTTAACTAAAAGAACGGAAATACAACCTTTGTAGATCCGGTCCTCCACCTCCATAGCTCCGCAATGAAGTCTCCTCACTGTCCAAATCGAATTCCGGGCTCTAGCGTCGGCTTCATCGGAAAAATGGGTGGGCTAGGTCATCGACTACGATGCCGAAGATGATCTACGTCGAGGTATCACTAGATCAAGCTCCCACTCCACCAAGTCATGAAACTTATGAAGAAAACACCCTATACTTCTTGGAAAGAGGTAGAGGATGAAGAAATAGGAGGTGGGTTCACTTTAGAATTGGATTTCTCACTCTTTTCATCAAGTCACCATTGATGAAGCAAGGTTTTCTTCAAGTGAAGAAGAAGAAGATGATGATGATAATCATATGATAAGTGAAAAGAAAATAATACTTATTATATAATTAACCATGGTCAAGTGTAGAGAATTAACTAAGGTTATATGAATGGTTAGGGTTAAAAGAAGAAGACAAAATGGTCACTTGGTCAAAGCTTCATGAAGCTTCAACAAGCTTCATGAAAGAAAACAAAGAAAGAAACCATTTTGTTTTTCTTTTATCCATTTCTCCCAAAAAGAATAGATAAATAAATAAATGAATAAGTAAAAACAAAACCCTAACCATTACATAACCATGGTTTAATCTTTACACTTAGCCAATTTTGCATGCATCATCAAACATGATACAAACTAGTGCACAAAATTATATCGTATATACAATGTGCACATCCAAGTGAGAAAATCCATCTTAAGTGAACCAATACTAGTTAATGCAAAGTAATATATCAAATATATAATTATGCATTAAATCGTTAAATCAACACTTGATTTAACGATCCAGTCATGTCGCATATAACCGACTAATATCCAATGTATCGACTTATCGAATCAATCCTTAATTCGATAACTAGGTTATATCGCATACAACCATTCGATACATTCATCGCGAGAATGAAATACTGTATCACATAAACGCATTATTCTCGGTCCTGCACATATCTCATATGCGCTCCTATTTCGTTTCGCTTGAGCCAGGAAACCTCTGTGTAGGACTGTAAAGACTCGTCAATACGCCGGCAGCAGATGATGATCATATCAATCACCCACAAGCCGCAAGCGGTCTGCTAGACGTAACGGCCACCCGGGTATTGAGCGATCAGAAGATCGACGAGCAAGCCCGCTCACACTCCTGTGAATCCAACCAGTAACACTTACCGTACAGTCCGGTCTGATCGTCTGATATGTCGCATATCTCGCCTAGGGGTGGTAAACGTCAGACCCCAATAGCTCGATAAGTCGTGTCGATATGAGGTCTATAACAATTCGAGAAACTACTGGTAACACTTACCAGTAAATCTCAGCAACCCTGGCCAGGGATTTCCGGTTATAGCCAATCGAACACAGCGCAACATCAACTCCCTATACCGGGAGAGACGAATCCCCTCCTATCGCTCATTGCCTCCATATGATTCGGGACTGTACCCAAAAACCACCATTTTGCACGCCCTCTTGGACGTTGTAAGGTGGAAATCAAAGCACAGTGGGAATCACACAAGACTCTATGACGATCTCGAGTCAACAAACTACTCTGTACCAGTGTCACCAGAGAACTGCCATCTGACGTAAGGTATAATACCATCTGGGAGTTCTCGGCGAGTCCGTCCAGTGTACCCAGTCTCCACTGAGCACCCGTATATCATCTCTGATGTCAAACACCAATGGATATGGGATCATCCATCGCCCATCCGTATGGGTCGAGAAGGTATACGCTAGTCTACTCTGGTGTATCGATGCCCCGTCTCAATACACCCACGACTAGGGACCTTGAAGGATGTACTTATAGACTACCATGTCCCCACTAGTATGATCCGCATCATAGTCCAGGTAGTCAAGTACACATCCTAAGGGCTTTACCAACATGTAACAGAGAGACAATCAGTGTACACGTTAAGGTAAAGAGCAATCAGATAGCATACTATCATGTCGAGCAAGAAAGTCCTCCCTATATATGTCCCAGCATCCACTACAATATACATCGTATGTATAGTAGTGACCTCTAGGGCATACATATAACTAACAATACCACGGTATACCTGATTTGGATTGAGATTTGTTGTATACCGTCGATTTCGATTGTGATATTCGATATTTGTTTTCGTGCACCTTGTGCACTTGATTTGGATTCTTGCGCATACGTGGCACGCTTAATGCGATTTTGGTGCATACCAGATGCACTAAATCGGGATTCTTCATGCATATCAGATGCACCTGATATTGTTATCAGGCACACTCGTTGCCCTTGATAGGTGTTTTCGTGCACACCCGTTGCACTTAAATTTTGTTTCTGTGCACATGTATGGCACATTCATTGACTTCGATTTCTGTATGCACCAGACGCACGTGGCATTATTACATATATTATTGAGTATGATTTCCTTGAGTAGTACGTTTTTATGATATTTATTATTTGGTTTAGTAACTGAGCATGACTGTTCTGAGAATAGTACCTAGGTGTTTTTGCATGCATCAATAGTTATCGAAGGGATTTCCAAAAAGGTGCTACAATCTCAATATTTTTCCTATGTGTCCGAGATGACACGAAACATTTTACAAAGGAAACCCTTCTAAATTATTTTCAAAATGACGGGACGTGTATGTTAAACAAAGGATATATATATATATATATATATATATATATATATATATATATATATATATTTACTTTTCTTACAATAAACATCCGCTACTTGTGCCGTGATACGCACATCGCACAGCGATTTAAAAAAATAGTTGGCATGCATTTCTTTCAGATGTTTTGACAAGTTTACAACGATGCGTACTATGTACATGTTATAGTTTTGAGTATATCATATTGGTTTTCGTATTGGACTTTGACGTTGGTATCTTCACCATAACTCCGATGATTGCGTGATGCTTGACGGAGTTTTGATTTTGAGTTATATACTCGTTTTCATGTGCATGCATTGCACAAAGATGTGTTTTAAGTATTTATGATGTCGGAGCCCCGACGATTTGAGTGTTTTGTTGAAATGTTTTAGAATTTGGGGGAGTTTTAATTTAAATTTGGGGACCGAATTTATTTAAGGGGGAAGACTGTAACATTTCAGAAACTGAAATATTATTTCGCGAATTTAAATAATTAAAATAATAATTTCTATGAATATTATTAAGTATGAAAATTAGTTTTAATGGAAGGGTATAATTATATACCGATAGTTTGGAAAATATTCGGAGAATTCATTAAAAGTATTGATTTTGAAAGGGATTATAAGAATGGTGCATTCATAGATTTTCTTATAATTAATTATATTCTATGTTAATGCTAAACTCGATAAATTTTCACTAATGTTGCATTAATCTTGATTATGCATCATGGCATGCAACAAAGCATGTTACAAACCTTATTACACTTTTATGTGACCATGGTTTCATTTGCAATGAAATGGTTTTTGATTTTTGTTTTAAAAATAAAAAAGAGAAAAGAAAGAGAAAAAGGATTTAAAATGAGAGATATTTTATTTGAGGCATGGCTTGAGGTATAGGCGAGAGAGAGAGAGAGAGAGAGAGAGAGAAAAGGTGAGGGGCCCTTTGACCATGGCCTCATTTTCTTCCTTCATTTTTTCTTCACCATTTCTCTCCTCTTCCTCTTCATGGCTGCCCTATTTCCCCCACCTCCTCTACCTCCCCACAACACCATTAAATACACTTCAAAACCTTGCATTCCTTTCATTAAAAATGTGCACAAGCTCCTCACATAGACCATGGTGGGATCAAGACAAGATTTTGAGCACTTGAGGCAACTCAAGAAAATTCTCAAGTTGCCAAATGAGATAATTCTTTCACCATTAGTATAGTAATTCATTTCTTTTAGCATCTATTCTAGTTTAGAAGTGATTATGTGAGGTTTAGTGGTCTTGGAAAATTCCAAGATGAAGTTTAGGGGATTCTTGAGTTGTGACAGTGTAATTGAGATGTAATTGGTGACTACAACCCCCTTTGGTGTTTAAACCTAGACCAAAACAGAAACAAAACCAAACTTGAGTTAGATATTTCAAAATGTCGGTTTTATGTATAATTTGTGGACTACAAGAAATTTGGAATGACTTGGAACCTTTACAAGAAAAACTAGCAACTCTATTAACCTAGACGGAACACTAGAAGACCACCCTGTAAATACAAACCCAATCCAAGCATGTTGAACCGAGCAGGAAAGATTTTTGAGTATTGTCGCCGGGTCAATTGTGGGCATTGGGGTTAGGATTGGTTTTGTAGCTTACATACCCCATATACTACCCTACTGTATTGCTTGTTTAGCCTAATTTCACCTGACCAAAAATCTGGGAACAGTTTTCTAAGTTGCTGTTTTATGTTATGTGGGTTTTAATAACTTAAAGTCTGATATTTGTTTTTTTATCTCGATCGATTGGCGTTTGTATGTCGGTGTCGAGGGTTATTTGGTTCTTTTGCATGAGTAGACTATGGTTTTTAACCTATGTGCTTCGTGTACCGCTTTGGTTTTCGTGCGCAATTTCTGTTTACGATACTGTGTGTTTATATATGTAGGCACCCTCACGTGGGCTTCGTACGACAAGGGAAGAGCATGGCGACATCGACTTCGGCAATGCAAGGATCAAGGTGAGTTGATGTATATCTACGGGGGAGGTCGGGTAGATAGTGTATAGCACCCCCGCAGTTTCGTAGTGTAGTATGCGAATATGTATATGTGTGTGTGTGTGTTGTGAGACGTGTATAATTTTCAAGAAAGGCTTTTGGAGATCATGGGTTAGTTTTAGCGTAATTGGAAGAGAATGCTTTTAGTTTAGTTTCTTAGTTGCGAAACCCTAGAGTAAAAGTTCACACACACACACACACATGCACACAAGTGATATGTTTTGGGTGTATATGTTTATATGTATATGTGTGTGTGTGTGTGTATATATATGGATGTGTTGGTGTGTGTGTGTGTGTGTATGTATATGTATACACGGATGATGAGGATAGTATATGATATTTGGAGGTGAGTCGATATGATCGGGTATGATGCTGTGAGATCGGTTATGTGATTTGGGTTGTGTTATGATATACGACATGATATTATAGTGGATCGTTAGGCGATGTGTTTTTTTACACATGAGGATATATGTTTGATGGTATTGAAATGTACTAGACTTTAGAACGGTACCCTAATTCAGAATATTATGATAATGATACCGTATGAAACATAAGTTATATGTGATATTTGACCCATACCCCGATTTCCGGGATGCCGTACGAGGTATAAATATGATGATTGATCCGCACTCTTGATTCGAGAATGTCGTATTATATATATTTTACCGTACGTGACGTTATTGAGGCGGGATCGCCGACTACTAGATATATCGACTCGGACTTTAGGTGGATTTTCTTATCCTTTCGATTGGTCTCTTACTTTAGTCCTGTGGTTTATTAGAAGATGTTATACTGGGCTTGAGTCATACTTATTTTCAATAGCTAACGAATCATGAGTATTTTCAAAAGACAACCCGAGAGATATTACGGATTTTTCAAAGGGTGTACCTTTTCTTAAAGACCCCGTAGCCCCTATTTTTCTAAAACCACGATTCGTGCGATTTCAAACACCAAAAACTGTATGACTCGTATATAAAAATGTATATTCTTCAATCTTGCGTTTACTATTCATGTTCTCATTGCATTGCATGTTTATACGTGTTTCCTTAACTATTATGATATTGATTGTTAGGACATCAGCACCATTACCGATGATGCGTATGTCTACGAACATTTGCTTGCCAGCTCACACACATCATCATCGGTAATTGCCATGTCACGTACACTTTAGAGTATATTACTTCATGGATATAACTGCTAGCTGATAGCTCCAATATACGATTTCTATGCTAGTTTAGATATTGCATTCTTTACTTAGATACCCATGCATGTGTATATTCGTTGTCATGCAATATTATGGGGCTTTATGCCAGCAATTCACTGTTTATTGACTCTCGATTTTGGGGATTTCGATTTTTCCATGAGAATTCTGGATTTGGAGAAACCGCAAGGATTTTATAAACTCATTATCATTTCTAAAAATAGAAATTTGTGGTTTTCTCGTGATATGATGTGAGAGGTGTCCATCATGAATTTTCTCGGCTCTTGAACGGTATCATACACTCGATTCGAGGAGGAGGAGGAACCGTCTGTGGGTGCATGGTGGACTCGGTGCGGTACCCCGGGGCAAGATGGTCGCAGATGATGGCGTTGAGCACGGCAGGGGAGCACTACCGACCGGTTATTTGTGATGCGGCGGATATCCGGAGGATACCGACTTAGTCTTGAGATTTGATGATATGGGCCAGTCCGGATTGCCGGAGCCCGAGATATTGAGATATATATTTTGTATTGATGCTCGACACAGATTCTCTATTAATTTCATTGATGATACTTCGGTTCTTATACAGAAATCTCATTGAGATAAGAAAACAGCTTTCTCGTACAAGATGTATTTTACTTTCATTCTTAATACATTCATACATCGTATGCGACATGTTACTATCTGAGGCACTGACACGAGCACTTGGTATTATACTTATGTTTAGATGATTACCTTGCCATTATTAGATGCTTTAGGTTATATTTATGAGGATATTATTGTATGACCTAGGAGAGAGTCATACATGCGATTTCTTCTCGATGATATTTTCTACTCACGAGTTGGCAACTCACACCCGTTGTGCCATAGTTTCTTGCAGGTTTGGCCGTACAGGTTTCGTTGCGGCTTGCTGGTACACTACTTCCTTCCGGATGATTGCTTGGTAGGTGGGTTCACTTGCATCGTGACCACCATTGTACTTTTATTTATTTTCAGTTGTATATAGTAAACTCCATCAACCAGATTTGTTTTATTTGATAAACTTAGATGACCAGTATGTTTATTCTTTCGACCTTAGAGTCGCGCACTTGTATATTTATGGTTCTTCTATGGTTTTCTTGAGGATATTGGTTTCTTTCCGAGTTTTGATCCTTGCCTTTCGGCGTTGTATATTATATTGCTTGCGTGGTTGTTTTCGCCATTGACGAAGAGCTAGCTCCCGCTTAGGGATGCTTTTATGCATTATTCATATATATATATATATTCATGTTTGTACCCGTTTGGGGCCAGTATTTACAAAGGAAGCTCAGCCGAAATTTTTTGAAAAGACTTGATGTTTTAAAAATGCTTACTATGACTTTCAAAGTGAATTTATATGTTAACTTTTAAATAAGTTTTTCCTTCACTCTCTTTTCAAATGGTTTAGATTTCTGGGCTTTTGGCTTACTTGAATTAAGTGGGGTCCTATAGACTTCACATGATTCAAGTGCCAGTCACGTGCCATTTCGGGTCGTGACAAGCTATCTGGGGTATTTTCAAGAAAATCTAGCAAGTTTAGTGACCTATATAAATGACTAGAAGACCACCGCCAAAGTTCGAACCAATTTCACCCTAGTCTGGCCGGCGAGCTCGGATTGTTTGGCGTTGTCGCCAGATTTCCAGTGGGTTCTGGGGTTGGGTTTTTGGCTGTATCTCCTAATCCCTGTAACCTATCCCCTTTACTTGCTTGTTTAGTCCCATTTAACCTGAGATGAAATCTGGGAGTGATTTCCTATGTTGCAGAATTTGGTAATTGTGATTTATGAACTTGGGTTTGGGATTTGATATTGTATTTGGTCGTTGGATGTTTTTACGTCAATGATGAGGGTTGTTTGGTTGTTTTTGCATGCGTAGGCTATAGGTTCTAACCTATAGGCAATTCGTATGCTGTATCGGTTTTTGGACTTGGTTTTCATAATGTTGCGATATGTGTTGATTTGTAGGTACCTTGCGTGGATTTCCGAGAAGACGAAGCACATCGAGTTTGGCTTTGCGAGGAGTATTGAAGGTGAGTAGATTTATATCTACGGGGGAAGTCGGGTGGATGGCGTATAGCACCCCCGCAAATTATAAATGAAAACCGATATATAGAATATGGTTAGAGAAACCATGCTAGAAACTTATGGATATGGTTAAAGAATTAGTAGGAGACAAGATATGCCACGACCTAAGGTTATAGTTAATGGTTTTAGTGTGAATTGATATATAAGGATGTGAAACGTAAATATGAATCACGATATATAAATATATGTAGTTGCAAGAGAATCAGTATGAGATTATAGTGGCATGTTATGAGGTCGATAAATACGACATGAGATTAATAAGACGACTTGATGTGAGATATTGATGTGATGAAAAGAGTATACGGCGAGATATGATGACTTGGTTTGATATGTCGTTGCGGATGCGAGGTGATATGAGATAATTTATACCTTTGTCGGTCCCCTGATATGAGATTGATACGGAAGTGACCTGAGATATAGGTATATATATATAATTATGTGAATGATGAGTGAGATGTCGTACGAGACTTTAGATCTGTACTCTCATTATTGTATAGGTCGATAGAATCCCTATTCTGTTTGTTTTCGCCGCACGCGATGCTTTACCGGATGATTGATCCATAGCCTTGATTAGAGGATGCCGTGCGACAGATTATATCGTACGTGATGTTGTGAGGCTGGATACCGATTGATAGATTCACCGAATCAGATATGTTATAGATGTTTAATCCCTTTCTATACCGCTTAGTTTAGCCTTTACGTAGATGTTGGATTAGATACGTATACCTTATAGCATTTCTCTTACGATGTATCTTATGCTACGTTCATTATATTCTCATTGCATTACATATACCTGTGCTAGTTTACCTGCACAATTATCGATGATGCGTATGATACACTGACACAGATTGCCGGCTCACACACTTTCATCATCGATAATTGCTATGTCACTCACACAGTAGAATTGCCGCATCATTATGCTATGTTGCATGATATACTTGCTATGCTCACATCACTATACTATGTCGCATAGTATACTTGATATGCTCACAATTCTATTTTATATTTGCATACATCATGCTTTCTGATTATACGCATTGAGATGCTATTTTCATGAGATTCTGGATTTGAGAACCGTGGTTATATTTCAAAAGAAAGTATGTATTGTTTTAAAAATCTGGTTTCTCTTGGTATGATATTTCGAGACGTCCACCATGAGTTTTCTCGGTTTTGAGATTGATATGTGAAACCCGATTCGAGGAGCGGTAGGCACCGTCTACGCGTACATGGTGGACCCAATAAGGTATCCCGGGGCAAGAAGACTCGTATAGTTAGGCGGTGAGCCTGACAGGGGAGCACTACCTACCGGTGATAGTATTTGAGCTCGGCGGTTATTCGGAGGATATCGACCGGAGTCGTGAGATGATATGGGCTGATCTGAACCGACGGAGCCCGAGATATGAGGATTTACGTGTCGATGCTGGACACGGGTTTCATGATGTTTCGAGTGTCGATGTTGGACACTCAGGTTCTATGATTTATATGTGTCGTTGATGGACACACGTTGGTTGATATCCTCATATTTACATGCATATGCTTTCATGATGTTTCGAGTGTCGATGTTGGACACTTAGGTTCTATGATGTTGTTGTGTCATTGATAGGGCACGTGGATGATATCCACATGCATACAGGCATTGATTTTATTGTTGGCATATATGCAGATACAGTCACCCTAGATATCATAGTATTACCTTTATGATATAGTTGACCTAGGAATTGTTGTTTTATTCAATTTCTACCTAATGATATTTTCTACTCATGAGTTGGCAACTTACCCCCGTTGTGCCACAGTTCTTGCAGGTTGACCGCATGGATCAGTAGCGGTATCGCTGGCACACAGCTTGCCATCGGGTGATTTGCTATGGTAGGTGGGACATATTGGATCGTGCCCACTCTTGTATTATTATTATTCCTGTTTTATCTAGTTAACTCTATCAATCAGAAACTAGTATTTGTATAAGTAGTAAGACTTAGAAAGACTTGTATTTGTGAGACTTAGAACGACGGACTATATGTTCGCTTTTGGGGGATTGGATGTCTTTCTTTATTTATATTATTCCTTTGTGTTGGTCTTCGCCGTTGGGCATCGTATACTTATATTTCTGACTTGAGTGGTTGTGATTCCACCGATTGGCGAAGTGCTAGCTCCCGCTTTGGGATGCCTTTTATATTATCATTCATATGTGGTTTTGGATCAAAATATACAAGGGAAATGCTGCCCAAATTTTTAAAAGACGAAACATGGTTTTCAACTAGTAAAATCCACTTGCATTTTCATGTTCCATTATCTATGCATTTAAGAAAACATTGGATTTCATCATACCTTTATTTCAAAACTTCACCTCTTTTATTTTTCTTTAAAAGGTTTAGATTTTTGGGCTTCGGCTTACTTAATTTATGTTATGCCTTTAGACGTTGCGTGATTTAAGTGCCGGTCACGAACTAAATTTCGGGCCGTGACAAAGTTGGTATCAGAGCGTTAGGTTTAACCTTGGTTCGAGTCTAGGTTTGACTATGCGGAGTCTAGGGCGTATGTATTTCGGAACCTAGGCTTGACCTTACGGAACTTAGACTTGACGGGTGGTATTAGACCCGAACTTTCGTTACATAGGTTGAACCTGATTGATGGAGTAGGTAACTCAAGTAGAGTGACGTACCGTGCGTATGTTCCGCGGCATACTTACGATACGATACTCCGCTTAAGTGACCTTATGATGTATATACTTGAGATCATTGATTCTATTCATTCCCATGATCATACTCTCATTGATTCCGTTCCTCCTTATGATCATGTATCCATTCTGGATCGGTTGATTCATTTCATTCCTTTGATCTATCTTCATTGATACATGCTTGAGGTTCCTGTCACCATGGTTTGAGTGCAGATTGAGCTGCGGCTAGTGATGCGGTTAGGGCGAGCTCGTTACGGACGAGGACTGACCATTATGTTTTCTGGTGACATGGGAACGTAGCGGTTTAGTGTTTGTGTTGTGACCTCTCGTTTGAGGGGAGTGTTCGGTTTTGCACCGGATGATCGAGCCATTGATAAAGGTTGCCAGATTGAGAGGACTGTTGATAAATAGCCTACCCCAGAGATCTAATGTTGTCTACCGTGCAGACAGATGACCCAGCTGTAGCTGAGATTGATAGGATGTCGCTTCTAGATTTTACGAGCTGAAACCATTGGAGCTTTCAGACAGAGATATGAAAGGAGATAGCTAGTGTATCTCGAGTTGAGCGACTGATATGATTCGCCAGATTTGATGTGCCGATGCATACTCGGTTGAGTTGAAGATTTCCGGTGTGGAGAATCTTAGTCAGATTTAGAGTAGATAGATCAAGAGAGGACGTTGTTCGTCGGATGCCCCGATGTGAGATCGGTAAGTTGACCAGTTTCAGATAGAAGGACCTCACCCAGATGCGTTGTGAGTCGATCGAGAACGGACGAATAAAGTGTATTCCTCCGATGATTTGGACGAGTTCTCGAGGACGTGTTCGGCTAGATATCTTCTACAGAGTGATGAAGATACTAACTTCATAATTTTGAGTCTGTGTGAGAGACTCCGAATTGACCATAGCCGAGGACAAATTATGATATGCAGACAGCAAGAGATGACGTCAAAGTTTACGATAATAAAGACGAGTGGAACAAGAGGTTCGTGCGAGATATTAATGTGCTGTTGTTACTCCCCGTTGAGATTAGAGATCTGATATGTATACCGAGGCGTTGGGATATGTCCAAATCCCAAGGAAATACTTTGCTTAGAATGCAAATGTCCAGAAAACGAGAAAATATTATGTAAGAGTACCAGCCTCCATATAGTTCGACATAAGCAAGATCGGAAGCCACCTTAAGCAGGTTCCTTCCAGCACACTGCTGCGATAAGATTTGCACCGAGGATCAGTTGTTTCACGTGTATTCAAAGGGCCAGAGGCCGACGCCAGTGACGTGTTGCGTTACGAGTGGTCATGCCAATTGGCTGAGAGATGACCAGAGGAGTGCCAGAGCGGAATTATTTCCGTTAGTACACCTGACCGGGCCGACGAGCCGATGGATTGCGAGATTGGTAATCCACAGAGAAAATAAGGACCCAGAGATAGAGGACACCAGACCGTGAGCAGGAGGCAAGCAGATGTTCTTGCTCTGCCAGTTTTGGGCGCACCGACGTTTTTCGACATTGTAAGAGGTGTACCTCAATGTCATTTGTTGCGATTTGCGTTTGTGATCCGAGTATCACGCTTATATTGCTTGGATTTGAGTTTTGATGATTGAGTTTCATGATATTGTTTTCGTGCACCATGGCTGCACCTATTTGATATTTTCTTTTATGCATATCTATTGCACTTAATATCGGTTTTGTCCCTTGGCTGCACGTGTTTATGATTTCATGGATTTTATACGGTTGATTTGATTTTGTGCATGTGATACGCACTCAGTTTGTTATTTTTGCTCTCGGTTTAGCTCGCATGTGCTTGCAGTGCATTGATACGTGTTTTGTGCACATAGTTGCATACGTTTATGATTTTATACACCTTGGTGCACTCGGTGTTGTTTTTTATACGCAATTGAGTTATTTATGAGTTTCCGTGCATTTGTGTTACCAGATTTATGTTTTGCGCATGCTTGCACTTGACGTTCGTTTTCGTACGCTTTACAGCACCGGGCATTTATACGGACCTGACGCGTTTGGGTTGGATTTTTGCGCATATTAGGCGCTTGGTATTGGATTTTGTGCGCAGTGGATGCACTTGATTTAGATTTTATTCGTGCATGTTGGATGCACTTGAGTTAGATTTCATTCGTGCATGACGGATGCACTTGATTTGGATTTTCGCGCATGTTGGGCGCATGATATGAGATGTGATCTTGTGCGCACCGGATGCACTCGATTGAGATTTTCATCATTCATGGTTATTGCGCTTGATTGAGGTTTTCGTGCACTCTTGATGCACTTGATGTGGTTGCCATGCACACCCGTTGTATTTGACAGATGCTTTTGTGCACACCGGTTGCACTTAGTTTGGTTTTTGTGCACATTTGTAGCACTTTTATTTGGCTTGATTTCCGTGCGCACAAGACACACGTGATTATTGGATACGTCTTTTGAGACTGATTTTGCTCTTGAGCACTTTGTTTTCATGATGGGCACTATATTATGTACTAGTCGAACAAGGCTGATCTAAGGACGGTACCTTAGTACATTGCATGCATAAAAAGTTTACCAAAAGGTTTTCAAAAAAGAGCTATAGCCTCTCTATTTCTTAAGTGTCCGTAAGAGACACGAATCGTTACAAAGAAAAAAACCTCTGGGATATTTCAAAAAGGAGGAACGTGTAAATTAAGCAAAAACATATATAGATATATTTACTACTTTATAAATGAGCGTCCGCCACTTATGTCGTGAGTTATGCATTGCACGGCAGTTTGGAAAGGATCTTGCATGATTTTTATTCAGCTTTTAAAATGGTTTTAAAGGGATACGTACTATATACGTATTATGGTTTTGACGATAGTATATTGGATTTCAGTAGTGGATTGTGAGATCTATATCTCCGTTATAACTCCGATGATTGCGTAATGCTTGACGGAGTTCGATTTTGAGTTTCATACTCGTTTTCAGGCGCACACGGTGCGCTGTGGTATTTCTGTATTTTCTGTGATTTCGGAGCCCGGTGATTTGAGCTGATTATTGAAATGTTTTAGTATTTGGAGATTTAAATTTAAATTCGGGGACCGAATTTATTTAATAGGGGAAGATTGTAACATTTCAGAAATATAAAATATTATTTTTTGGAATTTTAATATTAAAATAATATATTTCGCGAAAACTACCCGATTTGCGAATTTGAGGTTTTCGTAAAATAGTATAAATATATACCAATATTTGTAAAAATAATTGGAGATTAAAATGATATATTCATTTAAAAATATATTTATTGGATTTGGAATTTTTACAATTAATTATATGCTAGTTTAAAATTAAATTTGATTAGTGCACTACTAATCGCGATTAGGCCAAATCCATCTTTCTAATTAATCATGGCTAGTGCACTATGACATGTTGCATTTTGTTACATATTTGTTCATTTGCTTTTGGTTCTATTTATTGTGAGAAAAGAAAGAAAGTGATGACATGAGAGTGAATTATTGAGGAGAGAGAGAGGGGGGACAACATGATGGCATGGGAGCATGCCATGAGAGAGAATGAGAGAGAGTGGGGGTGAGATTAAGTGAGAGAGTGATCCTAAGAGAGAGAGGGCCGCCTTCATTCCTTTCTCCACTTGTTTCTTCATCTTCTTCATCTTCAAGCTTTCCCTACTTCTACCCTCAAGTATCATCTCCAAAACCTTGCCTAAACCCTATAATTCCTTCATTAAAAAGATGCTCAACCTACTCCTACACCCTTTGGACCTTTCAAAGTTGGATTTTGAAGACTTTGAGCAACTCAAGAAAATTCTTGAGTTGACAAATGAGGTATATTTCCTATCTTTAGTTAAGTAATTATGTTTAGTATATTCTAGATGTAGTTTAGAGTTAAACAAGTGTGGATTGTGATTTTAGAAATTTCCTAGATGAGGTTTAGGGTATGAGTTGTGTTTTGGTGATGTGTAGTGGTTGTTTATAAGACCTTAGTGTGGTTTTCTGGCCTAGAACATGGAATAGAAACCAAAATATGAATTTAGAAATTTCCCGTGTCGGTTTTGTGATGTTTGATATCCTACAAGGTATCTGGAGCTATCTGTGGCATTTTCAAGAAAATCTAGCCAGCCCAGTGACCTATATAAATGACCAGAAGACCACCACCAAAGTTTGAACCAATTTCACCGTAATCTGGCCGGTGAGCTCGGATTATTTGGCGTTGTCTCCGGATTTCCAGTGGGTTCTGGGGTTAGGTTTTTGGCTGTAACTCCTAATCCCTGTAACCTATCCCCTGTACTTGCTTGTTTAGTCCTATTTAACCTGAGATGAAATCTGGGAGTGATTTCCTATGTTGCTGAATTTTGTATTTATGATTTATGAACTTGGGTTTTGGGATTTGATATTGTATTTGGTCGTCGGATGTTTTTACGTCAACGACGAGGGTTGTTTGGTTGTTTTTGCATGCGTAGTGTTCATATCAGAAAACTGCATTTTAATACCGCTCATTCATTATCTATTTTGTTATTTATCGGTGCTTTTAACCAGTGTCTACTCAGTAATTACAGATTACAGGTGTTCATGATTAAATAATGGAAACAAATTCAATATCACGGATATAACTTTTGGGAGTCGACACTGCAAACAGAAAAAAAACCGACTGATACCCAAAGAGTTATTTTTGCAAATAAATGTGTGTACAGCAATTTTGGTCCAACACATACAAGTGTGCACACGACTCTTTGGCATGGACCATGATGGGGGGCTGCCCTTGGCACAAATTGTGCATGTATGGTGTGATGTGCAATGAATGGGAAATAAATGCAATAAAGTTGTGATGTGATATTGGTATCAAGATTCCCTCCATAATTCTGAATGCAAACCAGGTTTAAACAGACAAATCAAGCAGCACCATTGTGATTATGGAGAACACACATGACCACCATACCAAGACGAGCCCATGTGCTCAGTTTTGGACCGGCCACATGCCTAAATAATCCGGCGAGCTCGGCCCCCTTGCTCCAAACTTTCCCATTTTTCTTCTGGTCATTTCTTTAGGTAACATCACCTTATTTCTATTGTTTATTTATTCAGATGTTGGGCTTATAAATACCAGAACAGAGTTGAGAAAAAGGACCATATGTAATATATAGTTTTGTTTTAGTTTATTTGTGGTTTAGGCTTGAGAGTTGTGTGATCTTAACTTGGTCTCTTCTTCTTCTTCTCTCTTGAAGCTTTCTTTGGAGAGCTTCATTAAGGAGGTTGAACAAGTTACCACCATCTTGTAACTCACTTTCAAGTGTTAATAATATTTGTGTTTCTTTTTTTACTTGCTTTGTTTTTCTTTTTATGATACTTAACTAATCTTCTTTTGTTGCGGTTATGGTAAGGAAGTGAGATGAAAGGATTTGCTTCCTCCTCCTCTTGTTAATGTTTTGTTTCCTGATTAAAAATCAGGAATTACCTCAATGAAGTATCACGTGTTTACACGTGACCAATGGTCACGTGATGACACATGATGGTTAAAATCTCATCAAACAGAAATGAAAACAAACGGCTGAAAGATGACTCAATTGGGGGTCACGTGCTCACACGTGACCAAGGGTGACGTGCCAGCACGTGCCAGGCTTTGAAAGCCTTGCAGCTTAATAGAATTTAATTCTAAAAATCAGGAATTACCTCAATGAGGTATCACGTGCTCACACGTGACCAATGGTCACGTGATGGTTAAAATCTCATCAAACAGAAATGAAAACAAACGGCTAAAGAAAGACCCCAATTGGGGGTCACGTGCTCACACGTGACCAAGGGTCACGTGCCAGCACGTGACAGGCTTCGAAAGCCTTATAACCGAATAGAATTAAATTCTAAATTCTTCTAAATCTTTCTAAATGGAAAAAGTTAGAGGGAACCGTTGGATTAAAAGTCCAAGGGTGATTAAAAAATCACCAATTTATGGAAAAATCCTAAACAAGGAAAGATCTCCCCAAATCTCACCGAAATAATAAACAGAATATCTTTGGATTGAAAATCCAACAGTGAATAAAATTTACTGAATGATCTAAAGGATCATATTAATTATGAAAACAAATCAAATCTTTCAATGAAAGATTTATTAAGCAAATTGATTCTTTTCCTTTTCCTATAAATAGGAGCCAAGAGAAGAGAAGGGAGATATAGAGTTTTGGAATCTTGAAATTTCAGAGAGAAAAGAAAGGAGAATTTAATTCTCAACAAAGAAAACCCTAGGTGAGAAAAGAAAGGGAATCAAAACTTCAAACAGAGAATTTAATTATCAAAATCTAAGAGTTTAACTCTTCTGCAAAAGAACTTAGTTCTTCCTCTAGTTGAAGATCTGCAGAAGCACATCTCCCCATAGGTTGATAATTTAATTCTCATCGGGTTGAGATCCTGCCATGCAGATCCAAAACTTAGAGGGGAATTGAGTTTAGAGAATTTAATTCTCTCAAAACAAAACTAGGGTTTAACCCTAAATGAGAATTCAATTGTCCTAAAATTATAGGAATTTAATTCCTTCAAGATGGACAGAACTAGGGTTTAACCCTAATTGAGAATTTAATTCTCTCAAATTCATAGGAATTTAATTCCTCTTAAAATGAAATTAGGATTTCACCCTACACAAGAATTTAATTCTTTTACATATATGGGAATTTAATTCCTCTAAAAGAAATTAGGGTTTAACCCTACATAAGAATTTAATTCTTTCATAATAGGAATTTAATTCCTCCAAAATCATGATTAGGGTTTAACCCTACAGAGAATTTAATTCTCAAAATAAAATAAGGAGACTTAAAAGATCTCTGTGCATGAAAAGAACTAAGGTCACGTGTCCCCAAGTGACCCCTGAAGAGAACCCCAGAAATGAGAAGCATGAAGCTTTGAGGCAACGCCTCACGTGCTCCCACGTGACTTACAAAACACAGAAAGAAAAAGAGAAGGAAAGCAAAGCTTTGGATGCTCTCACGTGTGCTCACGTGACCTCTTAGTAAATGCTTTAATGATCTGTGCATAGATCCCCATCACGTGTCAACACGTGATGCTAAAAATAAAATATAAAAAAAGTGTTAAACACTTATTTACAAAGCAAAGTAAAAAGGACCTGGTCCCACCTCTGGGCGCCCTCACGTGGACCCACGTGACCCATTCCTATTTAGTGTTTAAACACTAAGGACTTATTTCCAGTGTTCAACACTGTCATTTTCTAGTGTTTAACACTAATTCAAGAGCCTTATTTCTAGTGTTTAACACTGTTGTTTCCTAGTGTTTAACACTAATTTGAGAGTTTTATTTTCAGTGTTTAACACTGTTGTTCTCTAGTGTTTAACACTATTTTTAGCCAAATTGGCTAATTTTCCAGAGGGAAAAGCCTCCCCTTCAACTGAATCTCAAAATTGAGTAAAATTTAGAGCTATAATGTTCTATGCTCGGTCAAAGATAAAAATGTTACCAAAGCCCTCAAACTCTTGTTTAGCATTGCTAAATAATGTGGACTTGAACCTAGACAAGTGTTAATGGTCCAACAAAGGGCCAACTCTTCAAACTTAATTGGACTTAGCCCAAGTTGGCCATAAGTCCACAATTCAGACTTAACTGAGCCAATTTGCTCATAATATAATTAATTGATCTTAGTTTCAAATTGGACTACAGATCACTTAATCCATTTTTGGTTTGAAGGTACATCTCTTCACTCCTTTGATATTTTTCGTTGTAATTCCTCAACGTCTTCAAAGAGCTAACGGGTCCCGACCACCACACATTTCATAGACTATGATGTCTCTAAACTACGGACTGTGGGGTCCTTAAACCCATGGACTATGATGTCCTTAAGCTCGACCGTGATGTCTTAAAACTAACATTGGATTGTGGGGTCCTTAAACTCATGGACTATGATGTCTTTAACCTTGACCGTGATGTCTTTAAACTAACATTGGACCGAGATGTCCTTAAACTAACATTGGACCGTAATGTCCTTAAACTAATCGACCGCAATGTCACTAAACTAAATAATAGAGCCCAATTACTCTCTTGTTGGATCTAAACGATCCCGTTAAGTTGATCTTAGTCTAAAATAGGACTAACATATCCTTAACAAATGTTTAAGTTGATCTTAGTCCCAAATGTGACTAACGTATCCTTAAACCCAACCCCCAAAACCCAAATCTAAGAAGATATGGATTTGGACTAGTCCACGCCCTACGGGAGACAGCATAAATTAGTCTCCGTATACAATCCACGGGCAACCAAACACAAAACAAACACCCACGACACGAAGTGACCATATGGAGAAGGAGAAAGTTGTTATCGCGACGCGATAGCGTAATTAACTGCAGGGTCTTGCGTTTGCAGGGAAGAGCGCCCCCACAATCAAAAAACCCCTCAAACGAGGGGGAATCTGACGAAGTCTGCTACATCGGCCGCATCCATTTAAACCTTCGATACATGGTGCCATAAATCAACTTGGCATCTTCGGAGAGGTGGACAGATAGCACCAATTAGCTTCTGCCCCGAAATTCAGGCTAGACGTCCACTGCGTCTTTGCCGCGTCTTTCGGGGGGAACAGATTCTGGCATGCTCGGTTAGGCCTTTTCCTCTTTCCACTCCACACTTCGTGTGTCGTGTTCGCGAACCAATCGCGGTTTGCTAATGGTTGCCCTTGGGTTTTGAGGTACTAAGATTTGGCATTTTGCTTGGTACAGAAAGCAAAGGATCAATGGCGTTCACCTGCTCGAAGTGTTCCAACTGCAACTCAAGCGGTGTCCCTGTTCACGATGCCGGTGGAACAGGTCACCCACGCTACTAATGGATTGTTTTTTGGGACTATGATCCCCCGATGAGCTTCAACACCCCTGTACCAACATCATAAGATCCCAAGAAGTCAATCTTAGATTGGCTTGCTACTACCGCGGCCCCTATCAACGGGTCGTCCACCTCCAACTCCTCGGTCTTCGCTAGACTGAGCCTGAACTCCGATGGGCCTTCCTAGAAGCCCATGATACCTGAAGTGGCCATCCTAAAGAAGATAGCCATTCCCGCTCCTGAAGTCGTTAAGGCGGCTTCTCCTGCTAAAGAGTCGGTCTTTACAAGACTGACTATTCCGGTTCCCGTTCATGCTCGAAGGTCTGTCTTTGACAGATTGGATACCGCTACTCAAAAGACGTCAGTCTTCAAGAGGCTAGCACCAGCGGTGCCTCACCTGGACCGGGGGAAAGACAAAGCCATCCCCATCGCCGAACCAACCCTAATAGCTCGACATGCTCGACGTCGTCACTGGCACCGAGTAAGGAAGGATGGGGGAAACTCCTTCTCTCGGCTAACTCCATCAGCTCTAACGGTGGAAATTAATGCTGTTGTCCTTACCGGGAACAGCTTTGAGCTACTGAATAAGGTGTTGGAGATAGTGCCCTCAGAGTCAATTATTGGATCACAGGCATGTGATTGCAATGATTGAGGGAGGACCTATTCCGGTAGGACAATCTTACTCAAGATGATAGTATGCTATCTGGTTTATCTTTATCATCGTGTACTGCTTTAGGTGACCTGACAGGTCACTATTGCACGTTGATAGAGCCCCTAGGATTCATGCTTGACTGCCAGCAGTATGAGGGCGATCATATGCGTGGGAGCTGGTAGTCTATAAGCACATCCTTAAAAGGTCCCTAGTCGTGGGAGTTTCGAGACAGGGCATCAATACTCTAGAGTAGACTGGTGTATACAGTCGAGACCCCGACGAGGGGCGGTGGCCGGTCTCACAAGCCACTGGTGTCAGTTGGTTCACCTAAGATGTATACAGGTGCTCATTGGGTTATGAGTGTTAGTGTATATGCCCTAGAGGCCATTACTGTATCATACTAGTTTGTATATTACTTAATGGAAGCTTGGGATATTCACAGTTGTATATACAATCTTGCTCGAAATGGTAGTATGCTACTTGGTTTTTCTCTGCTTTAATATGTGCATGTGTTTCTTTTAGCATATTGCAGGCATACATATTAGTAGAGCCCTTAGGATCTTTGCTTGATTACCAGCGTTGTGATGGCGCTCGCACTCGTGGGAGCTGGGTAATCTATAAGCACATCCTTATACAGGTCCCTGGTCGTTGGACTATCGAGACAGGGCATCGATACTCCGGAGTAGACTAGCGTATGCGCTTCTCATCCCAGTGTGGGAGACGGTCTGTCCCACAGCCGTTAGTACGTCGTACTTGGGATAGTATGCGGGTGCTCGTTAGGTTACGAGTACACTGGACAGGACTCGTCGGGAACTGTTGGTTGGTAATATACCTATCGTCAGTTATCAGTTCCCAGGTGACATGAGTACAGCTTAGTCCGCTGACTTGACACTGTCACTTCGCCTCGAGTGTGTTCCCACTGCACTTTGATTACTACCCTACCACGGCTCAGAGGAGTCGTGCAAACAGGTAGTTTTTGGGTGCAGTCCCGAAGCACTTGGAGGCAGTGACGGTTAGACAGGATTCGTCTCTCCCGGTATTGGGGGTTGACATCGCGCTGTGTCCAGGAGAGCCATTACACGAGTAGTCCCTGGCCAGGGCAAGCGAGATATACTGGTAGGTTTCCAGTGTTATCTCAGGGTGTTCTGGGCTTCACTCCGACACGACTTGTACCGCTATTAGGGGACTGACGTTCACCGCCCCCCTAGGCCCGCCATGCGATGTATCAGACGAACAGAGCGGACTGTACGGAGACTGTCACATACAGGCTCAGTAGGAGTGCAGATGGGGTTCACCTCGTCAGTCATCTTATCGACATCTACCTGGGGACCGTTACGTACAGCTAGTGCCGCTTGCGGTCTGTGGTTAAACCCACTGCCAGCGTAGTGTCGAGTCTTTAGAGTCCCACACAGAGAGCTATTCGCCTTTAGGCAAAACGAGTAGAGGTCGCATGGTTTTGCGACAGGGTTCGTTCGCATCCGCGCACTTGTGCACGTTTGCTGTCCGGACAGATTATACTAGCGGGCTTTGGTTTAAGCCGGATCCTAGTATATGATTTGAGATTGGTTTTTCTCATTGTGTTCGTGTTCCTCGGATCACGAATGCGGGTGCGTATGCACGGTTGCTTGAGATTGAGGGAGAGGACCTTGTTTAGGGTTAATGACTATTGTCATTTTATTAACCCTATTGTTTTTGTGTGTATTATTGTTAATTAATAATTAGCTTAATTATTGTGCATGGTTGTTGTTGTTGACACTTTGACTTTGTTGACTTGTTGACCAAGTTGACAATTTGACCATGATCATTTCATTTGGAAGATGCTCTTTGATTCTTGCAATTTGCATTAATGATGAAATGATAATGATCACCTCTTGATAAAACCATGACAATTTTCTTGCTAATTAATTAATTAAAATAACTCACACATATTAGTGAGAATGGCTTACTAATATTTCATTTTTTCTATCATACCTTTTCTCTCTCTTGCTCATCCTCTCCCTCAAGCTCTCTCCCTCTCATGTGTTGAGAAACAAAAAGCTTGAGAAAAACCTTCTCTTGATCTTCTCTACTCACTTCTAGGGTTCAAGTCTTAGCATTTCTTGCACTCTAGTTACTCCTAGCTTGGAGTTGAAGCTAAAGGTCGAGGCTTTCGGGTGGATCGTTCTTTGACGGAAGGAGACAAGCAAGGTGAGGCCTTTCTACCATTCCGACGAGCAAGGAGAGAAGGAGTTCGAGCTCAAGGTATAACCTTTCTACAACTTTGTTAGTTGTTTGTTTACTTTAGTTAGTTTTAGTTTAGTAAAGATCCTCACAAGCAAGGTCCATGTTGCCTAAGTCATTAAAAATTCGATTTTTATTATGTTTTCCGCCTTCCCGCAAGTACCGGGGTGGGCAACGTGGACTTACAGTGGTATCAGAGCCTAACTAAACTCAAACTAGCTAAGTAGTGAAGTGTAACGAAGTTTCGAAACCGAAAATCCAAAAACCGAACTTTTGAAAAACCCTAGTTTCTGTTGAAATTTTTTCTGCTCAAAATAGAAAACTTTATATTTGTAAATTCATCTCAGGGTTTTTTATGAACACCCATGAAAAACGACACAGAGATTCATCCAAACCGCCGCCCTTCCGCCGCACGAGGTAGGCTCGTGCCGCGGAAGCGCCGCGGTTTGATGTCTTCTCTGCATCGTTTTTCGTGCAGTATCTGTATGTGTTGATTTTGGGATTTTTAGGATATATATTATATGCCCAGATTTTCCAGAACTAAAATTTACTTTTGGGGGCCTATAAATCCGTATTTTTCGGAACTTCACTACACTTTAACTACATCGGTTATATCTGTAATGCTTGCATGTATTGAACGTCGACTAATCGCTATAAGACGATTAGTCGGGGTTATACATGATCTGTGATTGTTGTTGGTTTGTGGATATGAATGGATTGGATTGTCGCGGGTGAATGGCCGGGGTGGATGTGAGATGAGCGTTGTTTTTCTTTCATTCATTTGTAACATGTAAATTGATGTAATAATATTATTTGTATGGCCGCACAACCGGGTCGGGGTTGTTGCCGTCATTGTATAATTCTTTTTACTGTTTTTGCTCCTAGGATAGACCCATGGAGGGGGTGCACAAACTACCGGGTACTCGAAGTGCCGAGTGGCCTACTCACGGTGGTGAGGGAGGTTGCTTCGCTTCGGGTGCTTGGCGGGTAGTTTGCCGCACCCGTAGGGGTCTTGGGTGGGGTATTGGCTATTCACCGCGACCGTGTAATCAACTTTGCGTTGCAGGCTCGAACGCATTGCGGATTCCTAGTATATCCAATGTATTCATCTGTGATCTGTAATGTCTATCATTGCTGTATATTTATATATAATAACTATTTAGGCGTTGCTTATGTTTTACAGCCGCGCTAGCCCAGCCCCCGCTCTGTCGTTAGTTAAGTAACCTAACGGGTGATGACGGGGCCCCGTGGCGAATGCGAATGGCAAAGCGTACGTCATATTTTGGTTGCTTTCTGCAATGGTAGGATTAATTGATGGGACGCATTAAAAGAACTAATGCAAGAAATAAACCAAGTAAAAGTCGATTGGAACACTTTGAAAACCACTCGGTTCTTTTCAAAACTAAACTTTTAAACGCGGAGCTCGAACCACTCCTTTTAAAAGCTATCTCGTTCCATCGATTATATCAAGTTCACTACGTTCACGGTTTCGCCAAAACCATTCGTAGCCCTCCGTCATTCCACATGAATGGTCAAAAGTATTCAAGCTGTGTATTTTGGCCAAAGTCAAGGCATAGTGATTGGTAGCGTTTGGGCATTCATGTGCAGCATAGATAGATGCGTTGATTTGGGACAGTCGTGCTGCCATTTTGGCCAAAGTCAAGGGTAGGTACGGGTGGGTCCAAATTAACCAGGAGAATGACGGGTAGAACTTGACATGTGACTTATGATATTTTGGCCAAAGTCAAGGTCATAAGAGCATGGGGCAAAAATCCACATCGGGAGTTTCATAAGTACTGAAACTTGCTAGATTTGCATACCATTTGGAGTGTGGTGATTCTGGTAGGATTCCTTCGGTTTTATCACGCGATGATATTTGGATCCCGATCCTACTGTGAGTATATGCTACTCCTCGGGAAAACTCTCACTTAACGATCAATGCTATAAACCTAGTAGGTGCCTAGAAAGGTGTTAGCGGGGCTACGCCCACAGGGAAAAGAGGTTACTTAATTAAGGAACTTCGCGAAAGCGTTGGAAAACCTCCCTCGAAGTACCGACACTGGCCTGGCTGAACGGTTAAGCAAGTATTGTACGGTGAGAATGATCCCGGCTAATCCTTTTCTTTATGGTTTGAGAAGGGATTCGAGAAACAGTGGGAGCCATCCAGTTTAGACAAACTAAAAACCACTCTAAACTTGCAAGAGCATCATGCTAAAGTGTTTCTTTTCTCTCTCCTAATTGCAGCGACCATTCAACATGACCGGACTTAAGTTACTGTTAGATAAAAATATATTGACAGGGCCAAACTACAAAGATTGGCTCAGGAATGTCAAGATGGCGATCACTTATGACAAGCTGGGGTATATACTTACCGCCAAAGCTCCCCCTGTCCCAGGTCCCACCTCCAGCGTCGCGGATGTAGAAATCCGTAAGACATGGGAGATAGATTGCGCGAGGGCCAGATGCCTCGTACTAGCCTCGATGGACAACGAACATCAGAGGAGGCACGAGAATATGGACCTGGAGTCCATATTTCTCCATACAAAAGAACTGTATGGAGAGCAGTCTCGTATTGCTAGATACGAAGTGTCGAAGAAGCTTTTTTCGGCAAGGTTGGCCGTCGGATCATCGGTAGCGGACCACGTGCTTAAGATGATCGGCTACATAGAGGAGCTCGCGGACCTAGGGACCACGTTGGAGAATGAACTCTATACCGATTTGATTCTCCAGTCCCTTCCTTCCACTTACGCCCAGTTCGTTCTAAACTTCAACATGCAAGGAAAGGAGGTTGAACTTGCCGAACTTCTGAACATGTTGAGGACTGCTGAGGGCACCCTACAGAAGGGTAGGGAGACATCCACTTTGTTTGTAGGAGGATCTTCCTCTTCTAGGTCCAGGGCGAAAGCCAAGGGCAAGAAGAAGAAAGCCCCCGCCAAACCAAGAGGCGGTGTCGGTAAAGTGGATACGAAGGGAAAGGGTAAAGCAACAAAAGTAGCGGGGAAGATGGTGGGGAAGGAAGAATGCTTCTATTGTCACAAAAGTGGTCACTGGAAACAAGATTGCAAGGCTTGGAAAGCCAGAACACAGGATTTGAAGCGAGTTGCAGCTTCAGCTTCAGGTGTGTATGTTATTGAAAACTGTCTATCAATAAACTCTACATCCTGGGTATTGGATACCGGATCAGGATCTCATATCTGTAATTCTTTGCAGGCGTTGAGAAAGCGTAGAGTTTTGAAGGCAGGTGACATGACCCTCAGAGTTGCGAATGGTGCTAGCATGGATGCAGAGGCCGTGGGGGACTATCACCTGGGATTATCTGATAGACACTTTTTGGTTTTGCGTAGTTGTTATTATGTACCAAATGCAACCTGTAATATCATATCTGTATCTTTATTATCTAAAGAAGGTTATGAATTTGCATTTGTAAGTAATGTAGTGAACATTCACCTTAATCAAGTTTTGATTGGGTCAGGTACATTGAACAACGGTATTTACGTTTTAAACCAACCGCAGGTTTTCAATATCCAGAATACACACAAAAGAAAGTCTCCAGAAATTAATAAAACTTTCTTATGGCATTGTAGACTGGGTCACATCAATGAGAGAAGATTGACTAAGTTACATACTGAAGGATATTTGGATCCGTTCGAATATCAATCGTATGCAACTTGTCAATCCTGTCTCAAAGGAAAGATGACAAAGGCTCCGTTTTCTGGACACGGAGAAAGAGCGAGCGAGCTCTTGGGACTCGTACACAGCGACGTGTGCGGTCCAATGTCTACACATGCGCGAAGCGGTTTTTCTTACTTCATTACCTTTACGGATGATTTTTCAAGGTACGGTTATGTCTTCTTAATGAAACATAAATCCGAGGCTTTTGAAAAATTCCAGGAATATAAGAATGAAGTTGAAAAACAAACCGGCAAAAGTATCAAGATCCTAAGATCGGATCGAGGAGGAGAATACTTAAGTGCCGAATTCCTGAACTACTTAAAAGAGAATGGAATTCTCTCTCAACTTACTCCTCCATACACTCCGCAACACAACGGTGTATCGGAGAGACGGAACCGGACCCTATTGGATATGGTACGGTCCATGATGAGTAACGCTGAGTTACCGCGATCGTTCTGGGGATATGCGCTAGAATCAGCCGCATACCTTTTGAACCGAGTTCCAACTAAGACTGTGCCTACTACACCATATGAAATGTGGTGTGGGAAGAGACCCCATCTTAATCACATTAAGACTTGGGGATGTCCAGCTTTTGTAAAAAAGCAGCATGCGGACAAGCTCGAGGCACGCTCAGTACAGTGCAAGTTTGTGGGATATCCGAAGAACTCCAAGGGATATTACTTCTATTGCGAAGAGGAACAAAAAGTCCTTGTTTCTCGCCATGCCCACTTTCTAGAACATCAGTTCATAGAAAAAGAATTAAGTGGGAGCGCGATAGAACTGGAAGAAGTTCCAGAACCGCAAACTATTACTGAAAGCTTAGTAGAGCCAGAGGGTTCGAAAGATCAAGACATTCCCGTGCCACTCCGCAGGAGTAGTAAGCAGTCTCATCCGCCCGAGAGGTACTACGGTTTTCTCATTGACGGGGATAGAGAGGACTGCATCCTAGATTGTGATGAGCCTACTAGCTTCCAGCAAGCCATTCAGAGCGTCGACTCGGTAAAATGGCTGGATGCAATGCGGACCGATATGGAGTCCATGTACACCAACAAAGTATGGACGTTGGACATTGCTCCAGATGGGGTAAAACCCGTAGGATGCAAGTGGATCTTCAAAAGGAAGATTGGTGTAGATGGACAGGTTGAGACCTATAAAGCTAGACTGGTAGCAAAGGGTTTTCGTCAGCGACCTGGTTTGGACTATGACGAAACCTTTTCTCCAGTAGCTATGCTGAAATCCATTCGGATCCTTCTTGCCATCGCTGCTTTCCACGATTATGAGATCTGGCAGATGGACGTAAAGACAGCTTTTCTAAATGGTCATTTAGAGGAGTGTGTCTATATGGATCAGCCAGAGGGTTTCATTCAGGGTGGGAGCAGCGGAAAGGTGTGCAAGTTGCTCAAGTCCATTTATGGACTCAAGCAGGCATCGCGGAGTTGGAACATCTGCTTTGATGAGACGGTCAAAGAATTTGGCTTTATCAAAAATCCAGATGAACCATGCATCTATTGTAGATTTGTAGCGAGAACTGTAGTATTCCTCGTTTTATACGTGGATGACATTCTCTTGATAGGAAATGACATTCCTATGCTACAATCTGTCAAGGGGTTCTTGTCACACAGGTTCTCCATGAAAGACCTGGGTGATGCCTCAACATTCTGGGTATCCGGATCTACCGTGACAGATCCAAGAGGATATTAGGACTCTCACAGTCCAGGTATATCGACACCATACTGAAGAGATTCAGTATGGAAGATTCTAAGCGCGGTAATCTGCCGGCTTGTCACGGGATCACCCTCTCCAAAGAGATGTCTCCCAAGACTGATTTGGAGAGGGATCGCATGTCTATTATACCCTACGCTTCTGCGGTAGGCTCTATAATGTATGCGATGTTGTGTACCAGACCGGATGTGGCTTATGCACTGAGTGTGGTAAGCAGGTATCAGTCAAACCCTGGGGAGAAACATTGGATAGCAGTAAAGAACATTCTCAAGTACCTGAGAAGGACTAAGGAGATGTTCTTGGTGTATGGCGGAAAAGACCTGCAGATTGAGGCCTTTGCTGACTCCAGCTTCCAGAGTGACAAGGATGATTCCAAGTCCATGTCGGGTTTTGTCTTTACCCTCAATGGAGGGGCGGTGTGTTGGAAGAGCTCCAAACAGGAAACCGTTGCTGACTCGACTATGGAAGCGGAATACATCGCTGCATCTGATGCCGCAAAAGAAGCTGTCTGGATGAGGAAGTTCTTGAAAGAACTTCAGGTGGTTCCGTCCATTGTTGACCCAATACCTCTGTATTGCGACAACAACGGGGCTATAGCTTTAGCGAAGGAACCCAGGTCCCATCAGAAATCCAGACACATCTTAAGGCGGTATCACCTGATCAGGGAGATTGTGGATCGCCAGGAGATCGAGGTCCGGAGAGTTGCATCAGAGGATAACACAGCAGATCCATTCACCAAGGCCTTGCCCCAGACTCAGTTCGAGCGGCTGATCGAGATGATAGGTCTTCGATACGCCAGTACATGGCCTTAGTGCAAGTGGGAGATTGTTAGTGTATATGCCCTAGAGGCCATTACTGTATCATACTAGTTTGTATATTACTTAATGGAAGCTTGGGATATTCACAGTTGTATATACAATCTTGCTCGAAATGGTAGTATGCTACTTGGTTTTTCTCTGCTTTAATATGTGCATGTGTTTCTTTTAGCATATTGCAGGTATACATATTAGTAGAGCCCTTAGGATCTTTGCTTGATTACCAGCGTTGTGATGGCGCTCGCACTCGTGGGAGCTGGGTAATCTATATGCACATCCTTATACAGGTCCCTGGTCGTTGGACTATCGAGACAGGGCATCGATACTCCGGAGTAGACTAGCGTATGCGCTTCTCATCCCAGTGTGGGAGACGGTCTGTCCCACAGCCGTTAGTACGTCGTACTTGGGATAGTATGCGGGTGCTCGTTAGGTTACGAGTACACTGGACAGGACTCGTCGGGAACTGTTGGTTGGTAATATAACTATCGTCAGTTATCAGTTCCCAGGTGACATGAGTACAGCTTAGTCCGCTGACTTGACACTGTCACTTCGCCTCGAGTGTGTTCCCACTGCACTTTGATTACTACCCTACCACGGCTCAGAGGAGTCGTGCAAACAGGTAGTTTTTGGGTGCAGTCCCGAAGCACTTGGAGGCAGTGACGGTTAGACAGGATTCGTCTCTCCCGGTATTGGGGGTTGACATCGCGCTGTGTCCAGGAGAGCCATTACACGAGTAGTCCCTGGCCAGGGCAAGCGAGATATACTGGTAGGTTTCCAGTGTTATCTCAGGGTGTTCTGGGCTTCACTCCGACACGACTTGTACCGCTATTAGGGGACTGACGTTCACCGCCCCCCTAGGCCCGCCATGCGATGTATCAGACGAACAGACCGGACTGTACGGAGACTGTCACATACAGGCTCAGTAGGAATGCAGATGGGGTTCACCTCGTCAGTCTTCTTATCGACATCTACCTGGGGACCGTTACGTACAGCTAGTGCCGCTTGCGGTCTGTGGTTAAACCCACTGCCAGCGTAGTGTCGAGTCTTTAGAGTCCCACACAGAGAGCTATTCGCCTTTAGGCAAAACGAGTAGAGGTCGCATGGTTTTGCGACAGGGTTCGTTCGCATCCGCGCACTTGTGCACGTTTGCTGTCCGGACAGATTATACTAGCGGGCTTTGGTTTAAGCCGGATCCTAGTATATGATTTGAGATTGGTTTTTCTCATTGTGTTCGTGTTCCTCGGATCACGAATGCGGGTGCGTATGCACGGTTGCTTGAGATTGAGGGAGAGGACCTTGTTTAGGGTTAATGACTATTGTCATTTTATTAACCCTATTGTTTTTGTGTGTATTATTGTTAATTAATAATTAGCTTAATTATTGTGCATGGTTGTTGTTGTTGACACTTTGACTTTGTTGACTTGTTGACCAAGTTGACAATTTGACCATGATCATTTCATTTGGAAGATGCTCTTTGATTCTTGCAATTTGCATTAATGATGAAATGATAATGGTCACCTCTTGATAAAACCATGACAATTTTCTTGCTAATTAATTAATTAAAATAACTCGCACATATTAGTGAGAATGGCTCACTAATATTTCATTTTTTCTATCATACCTTTTCTCTCTCTTGCTCATCCTCTCCCTCAAGCTCTCTCCCTCTCATGTGTTGAGAAACAAAAAGCTTGAGAAAAACCTTCTCTTGATCTTCTCTACTCACTTCTAGGGTTCAAGTCTTAGCATTTCTTGCACTCTAGTTACTCCTAGCTTGGAGTTGAAGCTAAAGGTCGAGGCTTTCGGGTGGATCGTTCTTTGACGGAAGGAGACAAGCAAGGTGAGGCCTTTCTACCATTCCGACGAGCAAGGAGAGAAGGAGTTCGAGCTCAAGGTATAACCTTTCTACAACTTTGTTAGTTGTTTGTTTACTTTAGTTAGTTTTAGTTTAGTAAAGATCCTCACAAGCAAGGTCCATGTTGCCTAAGTCATTAAAAATTCGATTTTTATTATGTTTTCCGCCTCCCCGCAAGTACCGGGGTGGGCAACGTGGACTTACAATGAGTACACCGGACAGGACTCGCCGGGAATATGCTAGTTGGTCTTATACCTGACGTCAGGTAGCAGTTCCCAGGTGACATGTGTGCAGGTTAGTTCATCGACCTGAGGATCGTCATTTGTCTCGTGTGAGTTCCTACCGTACTTTGATTACTACCCTACCACGCTCAAAGGAGACGTGCAAACAGGTTTTAGTTGGGTACAGTCCCGAGCCACATGGAGGCAGTAAGCGGATCTTCAGGGGGTCGTCTCTCCCGGTATTGGGAGTGAGGTCGCGCTGTGTCTAGGAGAGCCATTACACAAAGCCCTCGGCCGAGGCAGCAGATTTACTGGTAGTTATTCCAGTAGTATCTCAGGGTGTTCTGGGTTACGCTCCGACACGACTTGTACCTCTTTTGGGGGTCTGACTTTTACCAACCCCCTAGGCCCGCCATGCGATACTCATAGACGAACGGACCGGACTGTACGGATATTGTCACTAACAGGCTCAGTAGGGTGTCAGGATGAGTTTGCTCATCGACGTCCCTTTTGGTCAATAGCTGGTGGCCCGTCACGTATGGCTAATACCTCTGACGTGCTAATGGTTAAATCCACAGCCATAGTATTGACGAGTCTTTAGAGTCCACCACACACAGTTACTCAAGTTTCGGGCGAAACGCTGTAGAGGCCGTATGGAGATATGGCAGGGTTCGATCAGATACGTGCGGTATTGCACGGATCGTGATCAGACGGGTTTTACTAGCCGGCTTTGGCTTAAGCCGGATCCTAGTATTAGAAAGTGTAGATTTTGTCTCTTTGCATTTGTGTTCAGTGGGAATACAAATGCGGGCATGTATATGCAGTCGCGGGGTTTTCCTGTAATTTATTACGGGATCAGTTTTCTGAAGTTGCCAGTTTGCATTCCGTTCCGGCCGGTTTTCCTTTGTTCCTTCACGGCCGGACTTTTGTGATGGAGGGGGTTATTTGCAAGTTTGCAAATAACTTATTGTGGAGGGGTTTTCTTGCATTTTATGGCTTCATGATAGTTCTCCCATCATGAGATTCTTTTGATATCTCTTCCTTTTTATTAATTGAGATTAAAGTTGGATTTGATTTGGTATGACTTTGTTATCATTGCTTGGGGGTATGGTCACCATTCTACTTTTCCTACAACACCTCCCTTAATGTTTGATGCTTTTTCCCTCCACCATCTTGGAACAAAAAGGGGCCAGCCACATTAGAGGAGAGGGGGAGAGGGTTCATTTTTGATGAGGGAAAATATTTTCATCTCATTTTTTTTCTTGCTGCACAAAGTTCAAGCTCCACTAAAAAGTTCATAGTTCATTCTATTCCTCCATCAAGGCAACTTCACCCCATTGAGACAAAGGTTTTCTACACTAGTCTACAGCAAAGCTTGGACGCGTCGGCTAGCCAACTTCGTGCCCGAGTTGTCTCGGTCCAGAGGTGGGAGCCCGTAAAAGAACCCGGCGATGTGGTGCCCGTTTCGACGAGAAGGCGACAACCGGAGATTCCGTGAGGAGATCGGAGTGGAGACGAAGACCGAAGGACACGAATCGCTTGGTATAGCTTCTCTACTCCTCTTTTAGTTTGCTAGTAGTTAGGTTAATGGCCCGATCCGGGTTTTCTAGTGCGCGGTGGTGCCGGTTTCTAGTTGTTTGAAATATTTCGTTTCCGCACTCCGGCGTCGGATTGACGGCCGGGGCGCCACCGTGCACTTACAGTGGTATCAGAGCCTCACCATTAACCTAGTCTAGCTTGCTCTAGTATGTTTAGAACTCGATCGAACAAAATTCCCTAAAACCGTATTTTTCTTGCTTCAGGTTTCTGTCGAAATTTTTTTAGCTCAAAAAATTTTTCAGGGTGTTGCAGAAATATGTGCAGGGTGTTCTAAGACTTCTGGAAAAATTTGGTGGCATGATTCGAGTTTTCCACCGCGGAACCACGGCCACACACATGCATTTGCCGCGGTTCCGCGGTCATTATGACCCCATGTTGCACCCATTTTTTCCAGTGGGTCCTAGTCTCTGAAACGGGGTTTTTGGAACATTCTTTTTGGGCCCAGATTTTCTGTGAGTGCTACAGTAGTGCTTGGGGCCCACTTCGATAAATTTGTTCGATCGGATATTTTAAACATGCTAGTTCACGGTATTTACATTATATCTGTGACCGTGAATGTCACTCGATCGGTAAAGCCAGTCTATCTGCTATAGCCCTTTTAGACGGATTTGCGAACGTGACATTCACGTTGATGTTCTGTATTGTGCTGTGATCTTGCGGATTGGTCGTGGGGGATAGTCTGGTTGCAGTGGTAGTATAGTTTTGTTTAATATATACATTTGATATTGCGGGGCGAGCGTCCGACATGTGGACTGCCGTCACTGCCAGTTTGTATATTATTCTTTTGGGGCACGACCAGGTCGAAGTCGATGTACCCGTTGTATGTATATTTTACTTTCTGTACTAGGATTACCGCAAGGTGGAGTGCACGGATTGCCGGGTTCTAGAGGGCAACAAGCCCGCATCTCATGGAATTGAGACGGAGGGGGCTTCACTCTAGAATTGGCGGGCTATTCGCCACACTCGTAGGGGGTACAGGTTGACTCAGGAGGGGTGCCCAAGTTACCGGATTCCGTGAAGTGCTGGGTTGTCCATTCACGTTGTTGAAGGGGGCTGCCTCGCTTCAGGTTTTGGCGGGTAACTTGCCGCGCCCGTAGGGGTCTAGGATTTCATTGCACAGGCTATCCACACAACCAGGGGAACGTCGGGTTTCAGTAGCGGCTCTGTGAAACCCGGGGATCCCAGATATCTGTATTGTTCTATGATGCTGTACATTTCTGTGATGCTGCATTTTATCACGCCTTGAGCGAAATATTATATATTGATATATATACTAGTAGATGTTGTATATGTTTTGCATCCGTGCTAGTCCAGTCCCCGCTCTGTCGTTAGTTAAGTAACCTAATGGGTAATGACGGGACCCAGTGGCGAATGCAGATGGCATATACGTACATCATTATTTTCTTTCTTTTGTGGTGTGATCAATTGATGAGACTGCGTTGATTCGGATCAATGCAAGTTAAAAACAAACCTATTCTGATGTTGTTGGAACACTTTTCAAAAAGCTGTTATTGCAAGGACGTTCTCTTTTGTTTTGCATCGTGGTATTCAGTTGGAATATTCTACTCTTCAGTCGACGAGGCAAGGGCCGAGATCCCTTCACCGGGAGTGACCCCTTGGACAAAAAGTTTGCGTCAGGGCAATAATTTCACTATAGCCGAATACTTTTGCTTTGCACCGTGGTATTCCAGTTGGAAAAAGCTGAGATCCCTTCACCGGGAGTGACCTCTTTAGCAAAGGTTTTCGTCACTATATTTTTATAAAGCTATCAGTTCCTTCAACGATATCAAGTTCATTACGTTAAAAGTTTTCGCCTGAAACCATTCGTAGCCCTCTATCATTTCGGTTAAATATTCGGTAGTATTCAAGCTATGTATTTTGACCTCACGCCAAGGCATAGTGATTGGTAGCTGCCGGATATTTATCTGTAGCATAGATAGATGCGTTGGTTTGGGACAGTCGTACTACTATTTTGGCCTACGTCAAGGGTATGTACGGGTGGGTTCAAATTAACCTGGATAATGATGGGCAGAACTTGACATATGACTTATGATATTTTGACCACACGCCAAGGTCATAAGAGCATGGGGCAAAAATCACATCGGGAGTTTCTAAAGAAACTGAAACTTGCCAGATATGCGCATACCTTCTGGAGTGTGATGACGTGAGCGGATTCCGTCACGTTATCATGCGATGATATTTGGATCCCGATTCCCACTGATGAGTTGGTTTACTCCTCGGGTGATCCCGACCAATTCTTCTTTCAGGTTTGGAGGAGAATTTGAGGTTACAGTGGGAGGTTTCCAAATTAGATAAAGTGATAACCAATCTGATCTAGGTTTGAGTGCACGTTGAGTGTTTCTTTTCTCTCTCTCTTTGGCAGCGACCATTGACCAGACCCTAGACTATGACTCAGTGACCAAGTTGACCGAACCTTCTTAACACTGGCTTTTGGATTGTCAGAGTTGCAGACCTCATTGCCACTCCTACTTTTACCCTTTTTTCCAGGACACCCCGTATTACTACGAACGTCCACTTCCATTGGACAAAACCATCGTATGGTTATATATGAACTCGAAGGAATTCGAGGATGGTTTCTGGTTCTGGAGAAAACGAATAAGACTATTCAGTTGTCTTTTCCTTTTTACCTTCTCTCAGGTTGCGAGTACTCCTTGGTTTAGGAGATAGTACACCTATTACGCAAATTGGATAGTCTTCTTCCAAACCTTATGCTGGTGCCGAATGGTAGGGAATGATGAAAACCAATTAGCCTAAACGGTGTACAGAAGGTATTAAGTTAAGACAAAGAAAGAGATTAGTAAGAGGGCAAAGTAAATTGCGACTACTATTCACGACCAAACCAAATATTCCTTCGCCAATCCTAAATCACCTTTGTATTTCTCCAGGACACTCCGTATCACTACGAAGATCCATAGTTTATTGGATAATCCATCGTATGGTTATATACGAACTCGAAAGGAACTTGTTCTAGTTCGGGGATGGATCCTGGTTCAGGAGAAATAGGAATAAGGTTTATTCGGTTGTCTTATATCTTCACCTTCTCTCGCATTGCGAGTGCTCCTGGGATTAGGACAGTACACCCATTATGCTTATTGGATAGTCTTCTTCCAAACCATAGGCTGGTGCCGAACGGTAGGGAAGGAAGAAAACCATTTGGCCTAAAGGGGTGTACAGAAGGTAATGACTAAAGACATATAAAGGGATTTGGAGAGATGGTAAAGAATTATACGGTTATAGTTATGAATCTGGATAATGGAAGAGGCATTACTGTGAACACCCGGATACCCCATCGAAACATTTCAATGTTTCAGTTTCACTGTGTACTGTTAAAAGAAAACTGATTTCCCAATCAGATCATGCTCCAGGGTATGTATTTACCAGGTATGATTCTCACATCTATATGGTTTTACAGATGATGAGTGGGAGTAAGTTATTGGGAATTAGATGATCATTCTCATTATATCGGGATTCGTTGTAATCGGTGATATTTGAGGAAGTCACCTGGGTTGTTTGCCGGACGACAAACATTTGGTTTTGAATATCCGCTGTTATGCACCAATTTCAAATTGATATATCTGTACATCTATTTTTATAGAGTGAGATATACCTTTTTGAAATTATGTCGATGAAATTTACCTATATCAGTGGATGGTTAGGTAAGGAGCATTAAACAACGGTGTAATTGTTCTTAACCATAAATACAGTTTTCAACCTGCGACACACAGGGAGTGAGTTATTAGACTCAAGGGACTTGTACATGGTATTGTATGTTGTCCAGTGTCCATTAGGACAGAGGGGTTGGTCCTCGTACTATATTCGTTTTACTTATGACTTCTCTAGTTTTCAGACAGGTGTTTCGTGGAAATACAGGGTCCGAATTTTGAGAAGTTATAGGTATTTGAATAAAGTAGAGGACCAGGTATTGCAGATATCGGGATTCTTCAAAGTGATCGAAGATGTAGATACCTGTGTGTGGTATTCAGTTGATAATAATGATTAAGAGAACTTGCCTCTCTTTCAGGTTACTCATAATTAGGAAGCATACCTAAGTTGAGTAACGCTGATCGGCATTTTTCTATTTACTTGACATGCACTGGAGACAGCTGCATGATTTGAATCTGGTTAAATTAAATCAGTGCCTCTGGTTCTATATTGGATATAGAACAGTTCATATCTTAACGATGTTAAGGTACGGGGAGTTGTCCGGCCTATGCTTAAAACCAGACTCTGGATAACTCAAGGCACGTTTCTGTAATGGCTGTTTATGGGTTGACCCAGGCTATGACGAGGGTTGACTTTCTACCATCTGGAAGATCAATAGTGATATTGTTCTAGACTCGCCACAGTTTTAATAAAAATGGATTTTTTCATAAAACAGTAGTGGGAGTATGGTAGAACTGGAAGTGATTCCAGAACCACAAACGATTACTGAAGATTTGATAGGAATTTAAAGATTAAATCTGGTTTGACATTCCATTGGCCACTCCACAGCTAATGTGGGTAACTTCAGGCACCTGAGAGGTACTCCGGTACCCTCAAGGACGGTGACAGGGAAGTTCTTGTTTACCCAGACTTGCCATTGCTGTTATTCCAGGCTGCAAGACCCGGCGGGAGGATGAGTATAGCGTCGTTCTGAACTGGCTTTAGAAGTGTACGTCTATATGACTCTGCCAGAGGGTTTTCGTAGTCAGTGGGAGCAGCGGAAGCATGGTGGACAAGTGGCTTATGTCTATTTATAGACTAAAGCAGATATAGCGGAAATAGATCATCAATTTCTGATGTGACAGTCATAGGTTTGAATTCATCAGAATAGGGGATGGATCTGTTGAGAAGGTAGTAGGGTGTGATGTCATGGTATTTGGATGACATACACAGAGTAGGAAGTGATATTCCTATACTACGATCGGTTATACTTTGGTCGTCACACAGTGGTTTCTCCACATGGGACTTGGATATTATATCAGACATTCTGGTTACTGGATCTATGGTTTTAGATCTAGATTTGGGTAGTTTCCCAATCAGGGTACTTAGATAGCATTCTAAGAGTATTTAGAATGGACGACTCCTGGCATGGTAGTGTACCTGCAGGTGATGGAGTCACCCTCTCTAAAGGTATCTTATAGACTAAAGGGGAGAGGGATGTGCATGATTGACAGATCACTTGCTTAGGCAATTGAGTCAATCTTGATATGTCAAGTACCACACCAGATGTTGCTTTTGCGCTAGATGCAATAAATTGATGTTAATCCTGTAAGTCTACGCTAGCGCCCCGGCCGTCTACAGACGCCAAATGCGGAACAAAAACTTTTTAACTGGCGCTATCGTATACTTTAACCCGGATCTGCCATTATTGCTAAACTAACAAACTGTAAAGAGTGTAGAAAGGTTATACCGAACGATCCGAGTCCTTCGTTCTTTAACCATCATCCCACGCTCCGTTGCGGCTGCTCCGATCTCTTCGATCTCCGATCTCCTTGTCGAGGTGGCACCACGTCGACGATTCTTTAAACGGGCTCCCACCTCTGACTTGAGGCAACTCGGTCGTCAAGTTTGCTAAAAGAGACAACCAAGAATGATGTAGAGAATGAGTAGATGACTTTGTCTCACTTCGTCCAAATCCGTGGACGATCGGTTAATGAAGTTGCCGAGGGAATCGGGTGATGGAATGAAACGAGCTTTGAATTCCATACACCGGAAACTATCATAATCTTTTGCAAAATGGAAACTCAAGTGTGTGTGAGAGAGAGGAGGGGCCGGCCATTTATAGGTGGAGGGAGGTGAGTGTAGGAGAGGGGAGAGTAACCTTAAGAACAAATATCATATGTGAACACAAATAAAAATCTTAAGGAAAACAAATAATGATTGAAATCAAAGCATGAGTCACAATCCTTGTCACCAATTTCTAGAACCTTCTAGAACCTTCTAGAAGAATGACTCACTCTCATCCAAGAAAAGATAAATCCGTCTTTAACCAAATGTTAAAAGACGGCTGATAGAAAACTGGAAACTGGCAACTTCCAAAAGTGATCCTGAAACGACTTTCAGGACAACCCCGAAACTGTATAAATATACCAGCATTTGTATTACGACCGAATACAAATGCAACTAAGACAAAGATATTATATCTACTCAATATAATACTTGGATCCGGCTTAAACCAAAGCCGACCAGTATCATCTGCCCGAAAAATAACACGTGCGTAAACGCACGTGCATTTTCCGAACCCTGCCATAAAACCATACGGCCTCTACAACGTTTCGCCTGAACTTGGGAAACTGTCTGTGGGGGACTCTAATGACTCGTCGGTACCCTGGCAGTGGGTTTAACCACAAACCGTCAGCGGCACTAGCTATGCGTAACGGCTGCCCATGGACTGACCACAAGGGAGGCCGATGAGCGAACTCATCCGGAAACCCTACTGAGCCTAACAGTGACAATGGATATACAGTCCGGTCCGTTCGTCTATGAGTATCGCATATCTGCCTAGGGGCTAGCAACGTCAGACCCCCAATAGCAGTATAAGTCGTGTCGGAGTGAAGCCCAATAACACCCTGAGATACTACTGGAGTACCTACCAGTAAATCTCCTGCCACGGCCGTGGGCTTTGTGTAATGGCTCTCCTAGACACAGCACGATCTCGCCCCCAATACCGGGAGAGACGAATCCCCTGCCGATCCGCTCACGTGCCTCCATATGGCTCGGGACTGTACCCAAAAGCTACCTGTTTGCACGACTCCTTTGAGCCGTGGTAGGGTAGAAATCAAAGCACAGTGGGAACTCACACGAGACAAATGACGACCTCAGGTCGATGAACTAACCTGTACACATGTCACCAGGGAACTGCTATCTGACGATAGATATAGTACTAACTAGCAGATTCCCGGCGAGTCCTGTCCGGTGTACTCATAACCCAATGAGCACCTGTATACATCTTAGGTGATCCAACTGACACCAGTGGCTTGTGAGACCGGCCACCGCCCCTCGTCGGGGTCTCGACTGTACACACTAGTCTACTCCGGAGTATCGATGCCCTTTCTCGAAACTCCTACGACTAGGGACCACAATTAAGGATATGCATATAAACCACCCAACTCTCACGTATATGATCGCCATCATACTGTTGGTGGTAAAGCAAGATCCTAAGGGCTCTATCAAAGTGTAACATGCAATCAGTCACCTGAACATGTACACGACTGATAAAGGCAAACCAGATAGCATACTATCATCTTGAGTAAGACTGTCCTACCAGTATAGGTCCTTCGCAATCATTGCAATCACGTACCTGCGATCCAATAATTGACTATGAGGGCACTATCTCCAACAATCTCCCACTTGCACTCAAAGCTAATTATTACGATGTCGACTACTCACAGCCCGTGTGAAACCGAACATCCAACTCCTCTACTAATCAGTTTCACAAAGCCCGTTTGTAAAACTATTGTGTTCGAGAAATAGCCTCAGTGAGTGGATCCGCCTAGAAGTTTCTTTCTATATCTCTCTTAATCTCAAGTTCGCGGAGAAAGCCATCTCCCGAATCGAGTAATACCTGTCTTAGAATATGCCTGGATATCTGATGGGACCTAGTTCATAAATGAACTCCAAATCCAAACTTCTTAGACTGTATCGATCACTGAACCTAATCAGTATCCGGCACCATGCCACCCACAATATCCTCTTGGACCACCTGTCCATAATACTGTCCCTCTTCGTCAGAGGGAAAACTATAACTCTGACAATCACTCTGTCAACCATGTCACCTTTGAAGCTTGGAATGATAACCGTCTCCCGAAGGAGGCTGCCGTCATCTAATCCGTAGAACATGTACTTATGTTCTAAAACTTCTTCCTTATGTTTCTCCAGGATTGGATTAATATAAACTCATCGCATCTGGTGCAAAAACAACATCTGGTGTGGTACTTGACATCTCATGATTGACTCAATTGCCTAAGCAAGTGATCTGCCATTCATGCCCTTCCCTCTCCCCTTTAGTCCGTAAGACACCTTTAGAGAGGGTGACTCCATCACCTGCAGGTACACCACCATGCTAGGAGTCATCTATTCTAAAAACCATTAGAATATCTGTCAAAGTACCCATATTGGGAAACTACCCAAATCCAGATCTAAAACCATAGATCTAGAAACCAGAATGTCAAATATTATATCCATATCCTGTCTGGAGAAACAACTGTGTGACGACCATAGTACAACCGATCGTAGTATAGGAATTTTACTTCCTACTTTGTGTATGTCATCCAGATACCATGACATCACACCCTACTACCTTCTTAACAGATCCATCCCCTATTCTGATTGAAGTCAAAACCATGACTGTCATATCAAAATTAGATGATCTATCTCCGCTATAACTGCTCTAGTCTATAAATAGATATAAGCTACTTGCCCACTATGCTTCCGATGCTCCCACTGACTACGACAACCCTCCTACCGGGTCTTATAGCCTGGAACAAAGTGTCAAGTCTGGGTAGATAATAACCTCTCTGTCACCGTCCTTGAGGCTACCGAAGTACCTCTCGGGTGTCTGAGGTTACCCACCATATCTGCGGAGTGGCTAATGGAATGTCAAACCTGATTGAATATATAGGTCCTATTAAATTTTCCGTAATCGTTCGCGGTTCTGGAATCACTTCCAGTTCTACCATACTCCCACTACTGTTTTCTGAAAAAGATCCATTTTACTAAAACTGTGGCGAGTCAAGAACAATATCACTATTGATCTTCCAAATGGTAGAATATCAACCCTCGTCATAGCCAGGGTCAACCCACAAACAGCCACTACAGAAACGTGCCTCCAGAGTCTGGTTTTAAGCATAAGCTGGACAACTCCCCGTACCTTAATATCTTTTAAGGTACAATCCATTCTATATCCAATACAGAAACTTTGGCACTTATTTAATTGGAACCAGATTCAAATCATGCAGCTGTCTCCAGTGCATATCAACTTAATGGAAAAAGGCTAATCAGCATTACTCAACTTAGGAATCCATCCAATTATGAGTAACCTGAAAGAGAAACACGTTTCCCAAAACCATCACTATCATCTGAATACCAATCACAAGAATCTACATCTTCGATCTCTTTGAAGAATCCCGATACTTGTGATACCTGGTTCTCTACTTTATTCTTATACCCACAACTTCTCAAAACTTTGACCTTGTATTTCTACGAAACACTTGTCTAAATACTAGAGAAGTTATAAGTAAACAGAACATAGTACGAGGACCTACCCTTTTGTCCTGAAGGACACTGGACACCATACAATACTCTGTATAAGTCCGCTGAGTTAAACAACTCATAACCTGTGCGTCGTAGGTTGAAAACTGTACCCTGGTGATTTCCTCAAATATCACCAATTACAACGAATTCCGATATAATGAGGATAATCACCTAATTCCTAATAACTTACTCCCACTCATCATCTGTAAAACCATACAGATATGAGAATGAAACCTGGTAAATACATACCCTTGGAGTAAGTGTCTAATCGGGAAAACAGTTTTTCTTTAACAATGCACTGAAACATGAAAATGTTTCGTAGGGGTATCCTTGTATTAATAGCAATGCCTCTTCCATAATCCAATTCATGACTTCAACCGTATATTTTATTGCCATCTCTCCAAATCCCTTTATTTGTCTTTAGTCGTTACCTTCTGTACACCATCGTTAGGCTAAATGGTTTTCTTCCTTCCCTACCGTTCGGCACCAGCCTATGGTTTGGAAGAAGACTATCCAGTAAGCATAATAGGCGTACCCTCCTAAACCAAGGAGTACTCACATCTCGAGAGAAGGTGATGATAAAAGACAACTGAACAATACCTTATTCTTTTAAAGGTGAAATAGGAGTGGCGATGAAGTACGCGGTTTTGGTCGTGAATGATAACAGTCGTAATTTACTTTGCCCTCTTTCTAATCCCTTTATTTTGTCTTTACATATTACCTTCTGCACACCCTATTTAGGCTAATTGGTTTTCTTCATTCCCTACCTTTCGGCACCTGCCTATGGTTTGGAATAAGACCATCCAATAAGCGTAATAGGTGTACTCTCCTAAACTAAGGAGCTCTCGCAACCTGAGAGAAGGTGATAATAAAAGACAACTGAATAAACCAATTCTATTTCTCCTGAACCTGGATCCATCCTTGAAGAAGTCCCTTCGAGTTCGTATATAACCATACGATGGATCTATCCAATGGAAGTGGATATCCGTAGTAATACGGGTGTTCTGAGAAATTCAAAGGGTAAAAGAAGGAGTGGCAATGACTTATGCAACATAGACAATCCAAAAGCCAGTATTTTAAGAAGGTTCGGTCAACTTGGTCACCGAGTCAAAGTCTAGGGTCGATCAAAGGTCGCTGCCAAAGAGAGAGAGAGAAAAGAAACACTCTGCGTGCACTCTAACCTAGATCAGAATGGTCATCACTTTATCTAATCCGGAAACCTCCCACTGTCCTGTCAAATTCTCCTCCAAACCAAAAAGAAGAATCAATCGGGATCACCCGAAGAGTAAACCAACTCATCAGTGGGAATCGGGATCCAACTCTCATCGCATGATAACGTGATGGAATGCATCCACGTTACTCATACTCCAGAAGGTATGCGCATACTTGGCAAGTTTCAGTTTCTTTAGAAACTCCCGATATGATTTTTGCCCCATGCTCTTATAACCTTGGCTTTGGTCAAAATGTCATAAGTCACATGCCAAGTTCTACCCGTCACTATCTTGTCAATTTGAACCCACCCGCACATGCCCCTGACTTTGGCCAATCGGCAGAACGACTGTCCCAAACTAACTCATCTATCTATGCAACAATTGAATACCCAGCAGCTACCAAACACTATGCCTTAACTTTGGCTAAAATACATAGCTTGAATACTACTGAATACTCAAAAGAAGTGACGGAGGGCTACGGCTGGTTTTTGGCGAAAAACCTTTAACGTAGTGAACTTGATATCGCTGAAGGAACCTGATAGCTTTTAAAATATAGTGGCGAAAACCTTTTGCTAAAGAGGTCACTCCCGGTGAAGGGATCTCGGCTCTTTCCTCGTGGAATGAGGTGCAGGATATTCCACTGAATACCGCGGTGCAAAGCAACTTGTAATCGACTATAGTGAAGTTATTACGCTGACGCAAACTTCTGCCCAAGGGGTCAGTCCCGATGAAGGGATATCGGCCATTGCCCCGTCGAATGAGGTGCAGGATATTCCACTGAATACCGTTATGCAAAACAAAAGAAAACGTTTTTGCAATAACACTTTTTAAATTTGTTCCAACAACTGAAAACAGGTTTGCTTTACTTTGCATTGATCAGAATCAACGCAGTCCCATCAATAATCACACCAGAAAAGAACGAAAATAAAATGTACGTATATGCCATCCGCATTCGTCACTGGGTCCCGTCATCGCCCGTTAGGTTACTTAACTAACGACAGAGCGGAGACTGGACTAGTGCGGGTGTAAAACATATACAACATCTAATAGTATATAAACCAATATACAATAATCGCTCCAGGCGTGATAGTATGCAACATTACAGAAAAGTAATAAGCATCACAGAACAATACAGATAATCTGGTATCCCCGGGTTTCACAGAGCCGCTGCTGAAACCCGACGTTCCCCTGTCGTGTGGATAGCCTGTGCAATGAAACCTAGACCCCTACGGGTGCGGCAAGTTACCCGCCAAAACCTGAAGCGAGGCAGCCCCCTACAGCATAGTGAATGGACCACCCGGCACTTCACGGAATCCGGTAGCTTGAGCACCCCTCCTTGGGTCAACCTGTACCCCCTACGAGTGCGGCGAATAGTCTGCCAATTCTAGAGTGGGACCCCTCTGCCTCTCAAAGCCATGAGATGCAGACCCGTTGCCCCCCAGAACCCGGCTATCCGTGCACTCCGTCTCGGGGCAAAACCTAGTACAGTAATGAAAAATAGTACAACAGGTACATCGACCGCAACCTGGTCGTGCCCCAAAAGAATATTATACAACAGGCAGTGACCGCAGTCCACATGTTGGACGCTCGCCCCGCAATATCAAATGTACAAATAAACTCAAACTGTACTACCATTGCACACTGCTATCCACCATGACAAATCCGCAACATCACAGCACAACACAGAACATCAACGCGAATGTCACGTTCGCAAACCCGTCTAAAAGAACTATAGCAATCGGACGTGGTTTACCGATCAAATGACATTCCCGGTCGGAGATATAATGTAAGCACTGTAAACTAACGTGTTTAAATTTCGATCGACTAAATATCACAAAGTGGGCGCCACGCAAATCTGTTGAACAGTAATAAAATCTGGGCCCAAAAGATATATACCAAAAACCCCAAATTCCAGAGAAGAATACACTGTGCAAATTTGGGGGCATGATCGCTCAGAACGGCCGCGGATGCGCGGCCAAACCATGGGTTTGGCCGCGTTTCCGCGGCTGTCTTGTCGATTCACGTGCTCAAATTTATACGGCGTTCTTATAAAACCCTGCACAGTTTTCTGAGATGTGTGGAATATTTTTAGGACACCATTTAAAATCAACAGAAACTGTCAAATTGAAAAATTGCGATTTTTGATTTCCGGTTCGATCGATATTTTAAACGCGTTAGCACAAGTTAGTTTAGCAAAATGGTGAGGCTCTGATACCACTGTAAGTCTACGCTAGCGCCCCGGCCGTCTACAGACGCCAAATGCGGAACAAAAACTTTTTAACTGGCGCTATCGTATACTTTAACCCGGATCTGCCATTATTGCTAAACTAACAAACTGTAAAGAGTGTAGAAAGGTTATACCGAACGATCCGAGTCCTTTGTTCTTTAACCATCATCCTACGCTCCGTTGCGGCTGCTCCGATCTCTTCGATCTCCGATCTCCTTGTCGAGGTGGCACCACGTCGACGATTCTTTAAACGGGCTCCCGCCTCTAACTTGAGGCAACTCGGTCGTCAAGTTTGATAAAAGAGACAACCAAGAATGATGTAGAGAATGAGTAGATGACTTTGTCTCACTTCGTCCAAATCCGTGGACGATCGGTTAATGAAGTTGCCGAGGGAATCGGGTGATGGAATGAAACGAGCTTTGAATTCCATACACCGGAAACTATCATAATATTTTGCAAAATGGAAACTCAAGTGTGTGTGAGAGAGAGGAGGGGCCGGCCATTTATAGGTGGAGGGAGGTGAGTGTAGGAGAGGGGAGAGTAACCTTAAGAACAAATATCATATATGAACACAAATAAAAATCTTAAGGAAAACAAAAAATGATTGAAATCAAAGCATGAGTCACAATCCTTGTCACCAATTTCTAGAACCTTCTAGAACCTTCTAGAAGATTGACTCACTCTCATCCAAGAAAAGATAAATCCGTCTTTAACCAAATGTTAAAAGACGGCTGATAGAAAACTGGAAACTGGCAACTTCCAAAAGTGATCCTGAAACGACTTTCAGGACAACCCCGAAACTGTATAAATATACCAGCATTTGTATTACGACCGAATACAAATGCAACTGAGACAAAGATATTATATCTACTCAATATAATACTTGGATCCGGCTTAAACCAAAGCCGACCAGTATCATCTGCCCGAAAAATAACACGTGCGTAAACACACGTGCATTTTCCGAACCCTGCCATAAAACCATACGGCCTCTACAACGTTTCGCCCGAACTTGGGAAACTGTCTGTGGGGGACTCTAATGACTCGTCGGTACCCTGGCAGTGGGTTTAACCACAAATCGTCAGCGGCACTAGCTATGCGTAACGGCTGCCCATGGACTGACCACAAGGGAGGCCGATGAGCGAACTCATCCGGAAACCCTACTGAGCCTAACAGTGATAATGGATATACAGTCCGGTCCGTTCGTCTATGAGTATCGCATATCTGCCTAGGGGCTAGCAACGTCAGACCCCCAATAGCAGTATAAGTCGTGTCGGAGTGAAGCCCAATAACACCCTGAGATACTACTGGAGTACCTACCAGTAAATCTCCTGCCACGGCCGTGGGCTTTGTGTAATGGCTCTCCTAGACATAGCACGATCTCGCTCCCAATACCGGGAGAGACGAATCCCCTGCCGATCCGCTCACGTGCCTCCATATGGCTCGGGACTGTACCCAAAAGCTACCTGTTTGCACGACTCCTTTGAGCCGTGGTAGGGTAGAAATCAAAGCACAGTGGGAACTCACACGAGACAAATGACGACCTCAGGTCGATGAACTAACCTGTACACATGTCACCAGGGAACTGCTATCTGACGATAGATATAGTACTAACTAGCAGATTCCCGGCGAGTCCTGTCCGTTGTACTCATAACCCAATGAGCACCTGCATACATCTTAGGTGATCCAACTGACACCAGTGGCTTGTGAGACCGGCTACCGCCCCTCGTCGGGGTCTCGACTGTACACACTAGTCTACTCCGGAGTATCGATGCCCATTCTCGAAACTCCCATGACTAGGGACCATAATTAAGGATATGCATATAAACCACCCAACTCTTACGTATATGATCGCCATCATACTGTTGGTGGTAAAGCAAGATCCTAAGGGCTCTATCAAAGTGTAACATGCAATCAGTCACCTGAACATGTACACGACTGATAAAGGCAAACCAGATAGCATACTATCATCTTGAGTAAGACTGTCCTACCGGTATAGGTCCTCCGCAATCATTGCAATCACGTACCTGCGATCCAATAATTGACTATGAGGGCACTATCTCCAACAAATCCAATCCTGGAGAAACGTTCGGAAGCAGTTTTAGAACATAAGTGAATGTTCTATAAAAATGATAACGACAGCCTCATTCGGGAGACAGTTATCATTCCAGGCTTCCAAGGTGACCTGGACGACAGGGAGGTTGTCAGAGTTATAGTTTTCCTTCTGATGAGGGGCAGTATTTTGGACAGATGGTCCAAGGCGATACTGAGGGAGGTATGGCGTAGGATACTGATTAAGTTCAGTTGACAATACAGTCTAAGAAGTTTGGATTTGGAGTTCATTTATGAGCCAGGTCCCATCAGACATCCAGACACATTCTAAGACTGGTATTGCTCATTTCGGGAGATGGCTTTCTCTGCAAACATGAGATATAGAGAGACATAGAAGGAAACATCAAGACGGATCCACTCGCTGAGGCTATTCCTCGAACGCAATAGTTTCGCAAACGAGCTTTGTGAGATTGACTAGTAGAGAAGTTGGGTGTTTGGTATCACACGGGCTGTGAGTATGAGACATCGCAATAATTAGCCTTGAGTGCAAGTGGGAGATTGTTGGAGATAGTGCCCTCAGAGTCAATTATTGGATCATAGGCACGTGATTGCAATGATTGAGGGAGGACCTATTCCGGTAGGACAGTCTTACTCAAGATGATAGTATGCTATATGGTTTATCTTTATCATCATGTACTGCTTTAGGTGACCTGACAGGTCACTATTGCACATTGATAGATCCCCTAGGATTCATGCTTGACTGCCAACAGTATGAGGGCGATCATATACGTGGGAGCTGGTAGTCTATAAGCACATCCTTAAAAGGTCCCTAGTCGTGGGAGTTTCGAGACAGGGCATCGATACTCCAGAGTAGACTAGTGTATATAGTCGAGACCCCGACGAGGGGCGGTGGCTGGTCTCACAAGCCACTGGTGTCAGTTGGTTCACCTAAGATGTATACAGGTGCTCATTGGGTTATGAGTACACCGGACATGACTCGCCGGGAATATACTAGTTGGTCTTATACCTGACGTCAGATAGCAGTTCCCAGGTGATATGTGTGCAGGTTAGTTCATCGACCTGAGGATCGTCATTTGTCTCATGTGAGTTCCCACTGTACTTTGATTACTGCCCTACCACGCTCAAAGGAGACGTGCAAACAGGTTTTAGTTGGGTACAGTCCCGAGCCACATGGAGGCTGTGAGCGGATCTTCAGGGGTTCCTCTCTCCCGGTATTGGGAGTGAGGTCGCGCTGTGTCTAGGAGAGCGATTACACAAAGCCCTCGGCCGAGGCAGGAGTTTTACTAGTAGGTATTCCAGTAGTATCTCAGGGTGTTCTGGGTTACGCTCCGACACGACTTGTACCGCTTTTAGGGGTCTGACTTTTACCAACCCCCTAGGCCCGCCATGCGATGCTCATAGACGAACGGACCGGACTGTACGGATATTGTCACTGACAGGCTCAGTAGGGTGTCAGGATGAGTTCGCTCATCGACGTCCCTTTTGGTCAATAGCTGGTGGCCCGTCACGTATGGCTAATACCTCTGACGTCCTAGTGGTTAAATCCACAGCCATAGTATTGACGAGTCTTTAGAGTCCACCACACACAGTTACTCAAGTTTCGGGAGAAACGCTGTAGAGGCCGTATGGAGATATGGCAGGGTTCGATCAGATACGTGCGGTATTGCACGGATCGTGATCGGACGGGTTTTACTAGCCGGCTTTGGCTTAAGCCGGATCCTAGTATTAGAAAGTGTAGATTTTGTCTCTTTGCATTTGTGTTCAGTGGGAATACAAATGCGGGCATGTATATGCAGTTACGGGGTTTTCCTGTAATTTATTACGGGATCGGTTTTCTGAAGTTTCCAGTTTGCATTCCGTTCCGGCCGGTTTTCCTTTGTTCCTTCACGGCCGGACTTTTGTGATGGAGGGGGTTATTTGCAAGTTTGCAAATAACTTATTGTGGAGGGGTTTTCTTGCATTTTGTGGCTTCATGATAGTTCTCCCATCATGAGATTCTTTTGATGTCTCTTCCTTTGTATTAATTGAGATTAGAGTTGGATTTGATTTGGTGTGACTTTGTTATCATTGCTTGGGGGTATGGTCACCATTCTACTTTTTCTACACTCATCTCCCTTAATGTTTGATGCTTTTTCCCTCCACCATCTTGGAACAAAAAGGGGCCGGCCACATTAGAGGAGAGGGGGAGAGGGTTCATTTTTGATGAGGGAAAATTTGTTCATCTCATTTTGTTCTTGCTACACAAAGTTCAAGCTCCACTAAAAAGTTCATAGTTCATTCTATTCCTCCATCAAGGCAACTTCACCCCATTGAGACAAAGGTTTTCTACACTAGTCTACAGCAAACCTTGGACGCGTCGGCTAGCCAACTTCGCGCACGAGTTGCCTCGGTCCAGAGGTGGGAGCCCGTAAAAGAACCCGGCGATGCGGTGCCCGTTTCGACGAGAAGGCGACAACCGGAGATTCCGCGAGGAGATCGGAGTGGAGACGAAAACCGAAGGACACGGATCGTTTGGTATAGCTTCTCTACTCCTCTTTTAGTTTGCTAGTAGTTAGCCTAATGGCCCGATCCGGATTTTCTAGTGCGCGGTGGTGCCGGTTTCTAGTTGTTTGAAATTTTTCGTTTCCGCACTCCGGCGTCGGATTGACGGCCGGGGCGCCGCCGTGCACTTACATAAGGTGCGCAGGAACTCACCTACCGCCTTATTGAAAAGATATCCGCCGCCGGTGGAGACTGTCACAGAAATGAAGCCGGAGCAGTCCCCTCAACGACTGTCTTCTAAAGTTTACAAAATCTGGCGACAAGTCCGAGAGTCAGTGGTTGATCAAGACTACCCCCACCGGCAGAAGAAGTTGAAGGTCCGACATGAAGAAAACCGTCCTGTTAAGCCACAAAAGACAACGGCTACTTGGGTGCCCATTGCAGCGGCCCCCTCAACTTCGACCGCTCATAAGAGGGGAAGGCCGGAGAAAATCCCCATGCATGCGACAAATGTCAAAGGCACTGAGCCCAAATGCCCTAAGTCTGGGGGCATGGTGGTGGATACCGTTTATATGGCATCCGGAAAGGAATATAGCCATATCTCCACAGGTCATCGACCACTTACGCGATCTGTGACAAAAGCCCAAGAGCAGCAGCAGAAGCTTCAGGAGATGATGACTGCTATGGCCGCACTCACAGGACCGAAAGCAAGCCCAGAGGCATCCTCAGAACAACGCCACGAGCAGGAAACTGATGCCGAGTTCCTTCGGAGAATACTTGAAAAGAAGGACAAAGAGGCCGCAGAACAAGCGGCCAATATAAAACAAATGGCTCTTCTGTTCCAAGATATGGTGGGCATGATGATCCAGCCGGATCCCCCAGCCGAAGATCCTTCAGTAATAATTGAAGATGATAGAGGAAAAACATCAAATCCACCTCCGGCTCTTTCAGCAGCAAAAGAGGAAACTATTTCCAAGTCTGCCCTGGATGATTACATCGCTCAGCAGATACGAGTTCACCAGGCGAATGAAGCGGCTGGGCAAATTGTTAGAACTGGGTGACCGTATCCAGGTTGGTATGATCAGATAAAGTACCCGCCGGGCTACACGATCCCGAAATTCCATGTGTACAAGGGGACATGCAATCCCCACCAACACGTCGCCCAGTTTAGAGCTCTATGTGGCAACACCGGGGGCGATGATAAGCTTTTGCTCCGCCAATTCGTCGTCAGCTTATCGGAGACGGCATTTGAGTGGTACTCCGAACTTCCAAATGACTCCGTTAAAACCTTCGCAGAAATGGAGTTGTTGTTCACCCAGCGATTCGCAAGTGCAAGTGAACGCACCCCGATAACGGCATTGATCAATGCAAGGGTAAAGCCGGGCGAAACTTGGGTTCAATACATAATCCGATGGTGAAATCTGTGGTCGAATTGCGAGCAGCGCATTGAAGAAGCACCAGCGGTGGGCATGTTCGTAGGCACCCTAGACCCTCATGCAACTTTTTCACAGTTCATGATGTTCTACAAACCGACCACATTCCAGGCTTTAATCGACAAGCTAGCCCAAATGGATCAGATGGGTCATAGAACGTCTCCTCCGAAGCCGGAGCCGCGGAATGAATAGGGTAAAGGGAAGGCGGCCTTCGTTGCGAATACCCAACAATAGCCCAGTGCTCCAAAACTAGCGGATCAACTAGAAGAGAGGCGACACTATTATAATGAGAAAATGAAGCGTCCTTACTCGTTCTCACAGGACAAAACGAAGAGATTATTCGAACTAGCAATGCGCAATAGGCTTATCAATCTGCCGAATCCAAAGCGACCATTGCAACCCGGCGAAGCGAATAATCCCAATTATTGCCCTTACCACCAAACAGTAAGCCATCCAATTGAAGATTGCTTCGTCTTTAAGGGATGGCTCGAGGATCAGTACCAACAAGGCAAGTTTGCGCTGTCTGAGAAATGGAAAGTAAGCCCACCACAACCGCACACTCCTAAGAAGATGGACACACATGGGGGCAACGTGCTCTTTTGTTGAAGAAGCTCCATGGGAGGTCGTTCTTTCGGCCAAAACTAAAAGAATGCTGAATGTTCTCCAGACATACCCGGTGATCAGGTGGAAGAATCTGCTAGAACCTTAGATCATCGAAGGAATGCTGAAGTTGCGCCCAGCTCTAAAAATTGGTGGTGATAGCTAAAGCGTTCATACCCAGCCGTTAAAATCTTCAAAGAAGAAGAAGAAATCCAAGAAGCCCGTGAAGCCTGGCGACAAGCGCACGGACCTGCAAAAGCAGATTGACGCGCTGGAAGAATATAATCAGAAGGCGCGAACTCCAATCACGCTCCAAGAGTTCCTCGGCCACGTCCTTGAAGACGGAGATGATGAAGAAGACTCTTCAGATGAATCTGAGGATTACGTAAAAAGTTGCTTGTGATCTCTCACTCGTCGATAGACGATGAAGAAGCTCCTTGCACCGAGAGACTTGGGGCAAGTCCTAAACCGGAACTTCTAGGGCCATCAGATGAAATGATCGACACATTCCTGAATGAAGCTCTTCTGAAAAGTAAAGCTGATCGGGAGCGTGAGATGGCTATACTTGAAAAGGCCAAACGCCGGCGATTGGACGAAAGAGTCGAGACATTCCCGCCGAATCAGAGGACATCTATCGCAGATAAAAACAAGTTCAAGACAAGGAAGAGGTTCTCCAAAGCCATATCAATGGGAATGAAGCTACCACCCTCCGAAGGAAACACTACTAGTGAAGCGGAAATACATCATAACTACTGCTTATATCACCGAAAGATTGCGCACCCCACCGAAGAGTGCAACGCTTTTAAAAGATGGTGGCAGGAATATGTTGCTCACCGACAACATTTTAAGCGGATGAAACGCAAAACTTGTCGGGAGCGAAGAAGTGCGACCGAGGAGCTTAGAAGGACCGCCGACAACTGTCGCGTGGTCAACGCTGGGGGATCACAAGTCCTCACCTTCGGAAGTGACTCCGACGAAGAGATGAATCTTTTCCCTCTTTTCAAAGAATCTACCTCGGGGAAAGAGGAAGAACTGAAGACCTGTGAAAATATTCAGTTGCGCAATCGTACGCTGCCCGAAAAGAATCTCGGACCCACAAATAAAAAAGATAAGGGAAAAGAAAAGGTCTTTGAGGATATCACCCTAGATGGCCAAGTCATGAAAGAGCTGAGAGCTAAGGACCCGCCCAAGAAAAGTAAGGTGGACTACAACGTTCTGGCGCACTTGAGAAAGTTGCCCTCGCAGCTCAGCATTCTCGACGCCCTTTTACTATCAAAAGAAGCAAGAGATTCATTGATCAAGGTGCTAAAAGAGCCAGAGCAATTCCAAGCTTTCCTCGCCGAAGAAAGGATGAAGGACGAGCTAAAAGAAGTGCACACAGCCGATGTCACCTTCGGCGATGAAGATCTCCTCCTTGGGACGTGCGAGCACAACCGTCCCCTATATGTCTCAGGATACTGTCACGATATAAAGATAGGCAAAATCCTGGTCGACAATGGGTCCTCCATCAATCTCCTCAACTTGCGAGTTTTGAAGGAAATCTGCATGAGCATTCAGCACCTCGCTCGCGATAAAATTACCATCTCCGGTTTTGACTCCCAGTCATCACGGATTCTCGGGTCTGTAATACTGACACTGCGCTTCGGGCTGCTTGTCACAGATATTAAATTTCACGTCATAGACGCAAAGACATGCTACAATGCTTTGCTCGGCCGGCCCTGGTTACACGAGTACAACATTATTCCTTCTACCCAGCACCAGTGTATGAAGTATTTCAGGGATGGCCTCGAGTACACTATGACGGGAGAATTGAACCCATTCTCTGTGAGCGAAGTCCGTAAGTACGAAGATGCAAAATACTTCTTACCAGATTTTGAGGATATAGAAAGATGCCACAAACCGAAGAACAAAGCTATCACCACTATTCCAGTCTTTGGGAGTGATACCGAAGAGGAAGAAGAGATAGTTTATTCAGGGCCACCTCAATGCAACAACCCGGGATCGTCCACCCCCATGTTGATCTTCGGCAGCGACTCGGAAGACGAGGTTAATGCTGTATTCTCCGCTCGGCCACCGATACAAGCATTCGCTGGTGATAATCAGAGTTTGCAAATCACTATGATTCCGCAGAAGCACTACAAGGATCTCGATGCACTCGAAGCTTATAGTGTGCAAGAACTGCAGACATTTTACGTCCCTCCCAGGCGAAAGGGTGAAAAGGCGATCCTATTCTATCGATCTGGGGAAACCAAAGCGGAGAAAGAAATTTAGCAAGGCGCCGATTCTACGCTCGACAGGTTCCAATCCATCCGTCTGCCCATATATTACCCGGAAGGCTTGAAAAGGCTATTGAAGCGTCAAGGGGTACCCTTCAGACAAACTACTCAACAAGCTCGATTCTATAATAGGATTTGGGACGTCCCGGGACTCAACGAAAGCTGCCCAATGGGAGAATGGAAACGGTCGGGATTGGATATGTCCAATCCAGGAAACGGGAACGAGTCCATGGTAGCTACGTCATATATGACTTTGATGAAGAAGAGGACGCCCTGTTAAAAGAAACTGATCCTGAACCAAAACAAGGTCCGGTCATCAAAGCGCCGAGTACGTCGTTTGAAGAACAAATGGACAAGCTTATCAGGGAAGCGGGTCAAAAGATCCGGGATGACCATAACCGTGAAATGGCCATTTACGAGAAAGCCAGGACACAACATCTCCTTCAATAGGCCGCGGAGAATGACAATGCTCTTCCTTATCAATCCGTCATACAAAAGGCCCGACGCAGAGGCAAAAATAAATCAAAGAGCGGGAAAGGCTTTCATCAGCGACAAATCGGGACCAAGAAACCACGCGATCGAGAATCGAGCAATCTGGACATGTCTCTTATAAAGAAGATGGGTCGAGCATACTCTTTTCCTCAGAATAAAATACGGAAGATACTTGATCTCGCCATAAAACATCAGATGATTACACTTCCGGAGTCCAAACACCCCGAGCAAGCAGGCGAAGTCTCTCACCCGGACTATTGCTCCTATTATAGGGCAATAGGACATCCTCTCGAAGACTGCTTCACCTTCAAGAACTGGGTCGAAGACCAATATCAACAAGGCATGTTCGCTTTATCCAGCAGTTGGAGGGTAACTCCGCCGCAAAAGCATGAACCAAAAGTTGCACATGCAGCGAAAGTAGAACCAGATCAACATCAGTCCTGGAAACGATCTCATACTTGTCACATGATAACCCTGTCAGGAGAAGAACCTGAGAATATGGATGACCTCCCCCGATGCTTCGAAAACGATGAAGACGAGGTGATCTCAGAGTTTCCACCAGCGCCAAAAGTGCTGGAAGATGGGATACATACTACTGCAGATAACCTCAAGAAAATTGATCTGGGGAAGACAAGCGACTCGCGGCCGACATTCGTCAGTGAGCTGCTATCTGAAGAAAGGGTGGCTGCATTAAAAGACATGCTTATGCAGCATAGAGATTGCTTTGCATGGAATTATTCCGAAATGCTAGGACTAGACCCAGAGATTGCTGTCCACAAATTGGCAATATCCCCGGACGCCAAGCCAATCAAACAAGCACCGAGAAGAATGCGGCTCGAGCTTGAGATGAGCATCAATGCCGAGGTCAATAAACTAATCGACTCCGGTTTTATCCAAGAGGTTCAATATTCCGACTGGATCGCCAACATTGTTCCAATAATGAAGAAAAATGGGACGGTGCGCATATGTGTGGACTTTCGGGACCTCAACAAAGCTTGCCCAAAGGACGACTTTCCAGTACCAGTCACTGAGCTGATGATAGATAACACGTCCACTCATGAAGTCTTCTCCTTCATGGACGGGTCATCAAGATACAATCAGATAAAGATGCATCCAGAAGACCAGAAGCACACCGCTTTTCGGACCCCTCTGGGTATATTCTGCTACAAGGTGTTGCCCTTCGGTCTAAAGAACGCCGGTGCCACCTATCAGAGGGCCATGACGAGGATTTTCGATGACCTCATACATGAAATCGTCGAATTCTATATCGACGACCTCGTAGTTAAAAGCAAGTCATACGAGGAACATCTAGAGCATCTGAAGACCGTATTTCAACGCCTTCGGCAATACAACTTGAAGATGAACCCTCTTAAATGCGCGTTCGGAGTGTCCTCAGGCAAATTCCTAGGGTTCATCGTCCGACACCAAGGAATCGAGATAGATCCGTCAAAGATCAAGGCGATCATGGAAATGCCTCCGCCAAGGACTCTCAAGCAATTGCGGTCTCTCTAAGGAAAGCTCGCGTATATCCGGCGATTTATAGCCAATCCCTCAGGCAAGTGCCGTCCTTACAGCCACCTGATGAAGAAAGGAACTCCGTTCGTCTGGGATCACAAATGCCAAAACGCGCTGGACAAAATCAAGAAATACCTGCAGAATCCGCCAGTGCTGGCTGCTCCGGTCAAGGGAAAGCCTCTCATTCTGTATACAACCGCCCTTGAAGGTTCCTTAGGCGCAATATGGGCATAAGAGAATGACCAAGGGAAAGAAAGAACTCTCTACTACCTGAGTCGAGTTTTACCGGGGACAGAAAGCAATTATTCTCCCATCGAAAAGCACTGCCTGGCATTGATCTTCGCGATAATGAAGCTCAGACACTATGCGTTGGCACATGAGGTCCATCTCGTATCGAAGGTGGATCCCCTCAAATATTTGATGTCGAAAGCCATATTGACGGGGCGGCTCGCTAAATGGGCCCTGCTCTTGATGGAATTCTCCATAACTTATCGTCCCCTTAAGGCAGTGAAAGGCCAGGCCATCTCCAACTTCCTCGCTGAGCATCCGATACTTGCCGATTCTCCTTTGAATTACGAACTGCCAGACGAACACGCATTTGACACGATCGACGGGGATGATACCCGGTGGGAACTCTATTTTGATGGGGCATCCTCCATGGAGAAGCGCAAACAAAGCACCCCTATAATCAAATCGGGGGTAGGCCTTATCTTCGTAACTCCATAAGGAGGGATAATGCGCTTCGCCTTCTCCTTGATAGAGCCGAGGACAAACAATGAAGCCGAGTATGAAGCTTTGATAGCAGGTCTTGAGATCGCCATCGACATGGGAATTGAAAACCACCTTATATACGGAGACTCCCAACTGGTCGTTAGTCAGGTAAACGACGACTATCAAACGTGCAAGCCAGAGTTGGTAAAGTATGGGGAGAGAGTGCAACAGTTGTTGACCCAAATACTTTCCTACACCTTGGAAAGCATACCGCATGCGGAAAATAGCAAAGCGGATGCATTAGCTAAGCTTGCTAAGGAACTAGTTGACGAAAACCTCGATGACGTAATGATCGTTGTCCAAAGCTGTCTGGTTCTTGCACTGGCAGAAATATCTCCGGAGCCGTCTGAGGGAAAGGGAGCGACCGAGCAAATGGCTCTACAAGTAAACGACCAAGAAAAGGTTGAGGATTGGAGAGAAGTCTTTATAGACTATTTCAAATCCCGTCGAACACCTGAAAATGCATCCTCAAGACATCAGCTTATGAAGTGAGTTCTATCTTTTGCCTTCGTCAATGATACTCTGTACAAGAGGTCATTTGATTCTCTGTGGCTAAGATGTCCAGGACCGAAAGAAGCAAAAAGAGTCGTCCAAGAAATTCACGATGGACTCTACGGTTCTCACCAAGCCGGGCCAAAGATGAAGATGAAGATCAAAAGGATGGGCTATTATTGGCCCACGATGATTCAGGACTGCCTCGGATACGCAAAGCGATGCCACTCGTGCCAGATCCATGGGGACTTTATCCATCAGCATCCAAGTCCACTACATCCAATGATGGCAAGCTGGTCGTTCGAGATGTGGGGAACTAACGCAATTGGCCCCATCGAGCCAACATCGTCCAGAGGACATCGATTCATTTTGGCGACAACTGATTACTTCTCCAAATAGGCAGAAGCAGTACCGCTGAGGGAAGTGAAGACGGAGAATATCCTCTATTTCTTCAAGACACACGTCATTTATCGGTTTAGAACTCTGAGACGGATCATCTCCGATAACGGGCCGGCCTACAGAAGCCAAAAGATCAGCCTCTTCGCACAACATAGAGTGGAGATACTCCTCAGTCTATAATCCCGAGCTAATGGTCTAGCTGAGGCTTTTAACAAGACCTTGACGAAGATCGTGAAAAATACGGTGTCACGAAATAAGAAAGACTGGCACGAGAGACTACATGAAACTCTCTGGGCGTATCGAACTACGTTTAAGACGGCCACGAACACAACGCCGTACGCGTTGGTATTCGGTACAGAGGCGGTACTCCCCCTCGAGATAGAGCTACCCTCTCTGCGAGTGGCAGTTCATTACGAGCTGACGGACGAAGAGAATGCTCACCTTCGGCTTGAGGAGCTCGATGCCCTTGATGAAAACCGGCTTATAGCACAACAAAATCTGGAGGCTTATAAAGCTAAGATGACACGCTCATACGAAAGGTTGACTAGGCCGAGGACATTCCGCCAAGGTGAACTCGTGTTAGTGGTCAAAAGACCTATGATCCCTAATCGCGCTAAACGAGGGAAATTCGAGCCGAACTTGAAGGCCCGTATATCATAGACAAGGTCTACCAGGGCGGAGCCTATCTACTCATGGACATGCATGGCGAAAGGCCCTTCAGGCCAATAAATGGTCGCTTCATGAAGAAATACTACGCCTAACGAGTTACGGCCTAGGTTAATGATAGATGACGACGACTATGTCCGCTCGCTGTCTTCCTAAGACCAAACTCTATAAGTAGTAACCGGCTTTCTTTACAACGGACCGAGACGTCCTTAAACTAACAACGGACCGAGACGTCCTTAAACTAACAACGGACTATGTTATAAAACTAGCCGTTGACCGAGATGTCAATAAACTACGGTGGATTGCAGCATCCTAAACCTGATACGAAAAAAGAATAAAAAAAAGAGAAACGGTATGTCCATAAGAAAAATGGATACGGATGAAAACCTGAAAGGGCTCTGTGAGTAAAAACAGCAGGGCTACCGGCGAGTCTTGTGAAAACCCGAAAGGGCGCAACCTCGTTCGAATAAAAAAAAGAGAAAAAATAAAAAAAGGAAACGGTATGTCCATAAGCAAAATGGGCACGGATGAAAACCCGAAAGGGCTCCGTGAGTAAAAACAGCTGGGCTACCAGCGAGTCTTGTGAAAACCCGAAAGGGCTCAACCTCGTTGAAAGACACTTGCAGGGTCCTCTCGACCTTATGAGGAGAATCCACCTGCATAAGATCCTTACGACTCACAAAGGAGCAACACACTTAGAGATCCCCATGATTCCTAAGGAGAAATTACACTTGCGAGATCCTCACGACTCGTAAGGAGAATCCTCTTATGAGACCGTCACGGCTCATAAGATTTAAAAGTATTAAGCTACAGGGATCTGAACCTGTTCTTAAGCAGCCCCCACAACCTCCAATACTGTCCTACAAGCGGTTCAATGCTGACCCTTGTATACAATCCATGGGCACGAATAAACATTTCCCTAACAAAGTCCCATCCGTGACTAGGGATATGTTCGCACGGTGAACAACCCTTGTGAGTCCTCTCGACTTATAAGGAGAAAACATTCTTGTAAGATCCTTACGACTTATAAGAGAACGTACACTTAGGAGTCCTCACGATTCCTAAGGAGAAAACGCGCCTACGAGATCCTCACGACTCGCAGGGAGAAATATCTTTATGAGACCCTTACGGCTCATGAAGTCAAAAGCCTTAGGCGACAGGATTCTAACCCTGTTCGGTAAGCCATCTTTGTTCGATATCGACAGAGGCAAATGATGATTCTCTCCTGGCAATATTCCAGTTGTAGCGGTGCTGATGCTGAAATCGGTGTCTAATCCCAAGCTTGCAGCGAAAAGTCAACAAGCCACGCATGCGTACGAAATAGCCGAAATGATGGGGCAGCTTGCAACAAAATCAGCAAGTAAAAAGTGTATGCATGCAAAAGAGCCGAAATGATTGGGCAACTCGCAATAAAAAGCAGCGAGTAAAAAAAAACAAATAGCTGAAATGATTGGGCACCGCAAAAAATAGCCGAAATGATTGGACAATCACGACCTTCGCGATATAAAAGCTGAAATGATAGAGCATCGCGGAATGAAACAAAAAAATGATGAAATTCATGCCCTGCAGGTGATATCGCATCAGTCCCTGTATACAATCCAGGGGCACAAACAAAGAAGGAATCATACCTTTCCTCCCCAGGATTCATCAAAAGGAGAAGCCAAATCTAAATGGTTCACAGAAAGCCTAGAGATCATCTCAACATTCGTCTCATTTCAACAGACAAGACATCAACAAATTGGAGCTGCGGTAAAATTCCCAGTTTCATGACTCGACGATGCACAAACAACCGAGAGCAAAATTCCTGGTTATGTGGAATGCGGCAATGACCCCGTGGAAAACGTCCAGAGTGGATCCTGGTCCTCGCAGAGCACGACAGTGAACCCGTGTGAAGCATCTAGAGCGGAGCCTGGTACTCGCAGAACACGGCAGTGAACCCGTGGGAAGCATCCAGAGCAAAATTCCTGGTTATGTGGAACGCGGCAATGACCCCGTGGAAAACGTCCAGAGCGGATCCTGGTCCTCGCAGAGCACGGCAATAACCCCGTGTGAATCATCCAGAGCGGAGCCTGGTCCTCGCCGAACACGGCAGTGAAAACGTGGGAAGCATTCAGAGCAAAATTCCTGGTTACGTGGAACGCGGCAATGACCCCGTGGAAAATGTCCAGAGCGGATCCTGGCCCTCCCAGAGCACGACAATGACCGAGTGTGAAGCATCCAGAGCGGAGCCGGGTCCTCGCCGAACACGGAAGTGAACCCGTGGGAAGCATCCAGAGCCAAATTCCTGGTTACGTGGAACACGGCAATGACCTAGTGGAAAACGTCCAGAGCGGATCCTGGTCCTCGCAGAGCACGGCAATGACCCCATGGGAAGCATTCAGAGCGGAGCCTGGTCCTCACCGAACACGGCAGTGAACCCTGGGAATCATCCAGAGCAAAATTCCTGGCTATGTGGAACGCGGATTATGTCATTCCTGACCCCGTGGAAATGTCCAGAGCGGATCCTGGTCCTCGCAGAGTGCGGAAATGACCCCATGTGAAGCATCCAGAGCGGATCCTGGTCCTCGCCGAACACAGCAGTGAACCCGTGGGAAGCATCCAGAGCAAAAATTGGACTATGAGGTCCTTAAACTCACAGACTATGATGTCCTTAACCTCGACTGTGATGTCTTAAAACTAACATTGGACTGTGAGGTCCTTAAACTCATGGACTATGATGTCCTTAACCTCGACCGTAATGTCTTTAAACTAATATCGGACTGTGGGGGTCCTTAAACCCATGGACTATGATGTCCTTAACCTCGATCGTGATGTCTTAAAACTAACATTGGACTGTGAGGTCCTTAAAACTCATGGACTATGATGTCCTTAACCTCAACCGTGATGTATTAAAACTAAACAACGGACTGTGGAGTCCTTAAATCCATGGACTATGATGTCCTTAACCTCGACCGCGAGGTGTTTAAACTACGGTATCCTGGAAAACGTCCAGAGCGGAGTCTGGTCCTCGCAGAACACAGCAGAGAACCCGCGGGAAGCATCCAGAGCAATTTCTGATTCCGTGAAATGCGGATGATGATAACCTCACCCATCACTTGCGGGTCCTCATGACTCGTAAGGGAGCAAATTCGCTTGTGAGATCCTTACGACTCTCAAGAGAAAAACACACTTAGGAATCCTCACGATTCTTAAAGAGAAATTACATCTACGGAATCCTCTCGACCGATAGGGAGAAAATTCTTTATGAGACCCTCACGACTCATAAAGTTGAAAAGTCTTAGGAGGCAGATCTTAACCCTGAATCCTAAGCCATCGTTGTCCTGCAAGAAGATCAAGATAGACTATCCACAGAATACATTCAATAAAAAGGGACACACTATTGAGAAGAAAAATATGTCTTTTATTCATGAACCAAAATGGATACAAAGTACAATTCGTGAAAGAAAAAAATATACTCTCATTCAGGAGTATGTACAAAAGAAGAATAAAGAAAATATATACAAGACTTCAAGTCGGTGGGCGATTTAGCAGATTGGCCAGTTCGTCCCTCCTTCACTGGGCCTCGCCTTCATGGTTCAGTATGTTGGATATGTATGCCCTAGAGGCCATTATTGTATAGTACTAGTTTGTATAATACATTTTGGAGGCTTGGGATATATATACGGGTTTACGACAGTCTTGCTTGATATAGTAGTATGCTACTTGATTTGTTTCTATCTTAATATGTGTATATGTTTCTTTTAACATATCGCTAAAAACATATTGATGGAGCCCTTAGGATCTTTGCTTGACTACCGGTGTTGTGATGGCGATCACACTAGTGGGGGCTGGGTAGTTTATAAGCACATCCTTATTTTGGTCCCTAGTCGTAGGATTATCGAGACAGGGCATCGATACTCTAGAGTAAACTGGTGCATACGCTTCTCGTCCCAGCAGGGGAGATGGTCTGTCCCACAGCCATCAGTACGTCGTACTGGAGATAGTATGCAGGTGCTCGTTAGGTTACGAGTACACTGGACATGACTCGTCGGGAACTGTTGGTTGATATTATACCTATCGTCAGTTAACAGTTCCCAGGTGACATGAGTATATCTTAGTCCGCTGGCTTGACACTATCACTTCGCCTCGAGTGTGTTCCCACTGTTCTTAGATTACTACCCTACCACGGCTCTATTGAGTCGTGCAAACAGGTAGTAGTTGGGTGCAGTCCCGAACACTTGGAGGCAATGACGGTTAGACAGGATTCGTCTCTCCCGGTATTGGGAGTTGATATCGCGATATGTCTAGGAGAGCCATTACATATAGTCGTCCCTGGCTAGGGTAAGCGAGAATTACTGGTAGTGTTTCCAGTAGTTTCTCAGGGTGTTCTAGGCTACACTCCGACACGACTTGTACCGCTATTAGGGGACTGACGTTTACCGCCCCCCTAGGCCCTCCATGCGATACTCTCAGACGAACAGACCGGGCTGTACGAAGATTGTCACATTCAGGCTCAGTAGGAGTTCGGATGGGTTCACCTCATCGGTCTTCTTATCGGCATCTACGTGGGGACCGTTACGTACAGCTAGTACCGCTTGCGTCCTGTGGTTAAACCCACTGCCAGTGTAGTGTCGAGCCTTTAGAGTCCCACACAGAGGGTTATTCTCCTTTGCGTCCTGTGGTTTTGCGACGGGGTTCGTTCACATCCGTGCACTTGTGCACATTTGGTGACCGGGCAGTTATTACTAACGGGCTTTGGTTTAAGCCAGATCCTAGTATTTGTTTTGGGATTGGTTTTGTCTCATTGCATTCGTGTTCCTCAGAACACGGATGCGGGTGTGTATGCACAGTTGACGGAGGCAGATGAATCTCATTAGGGTTTTTGAAAGTTGACTTTTCTAAACCCTAATGAGAATGAGGAATATGATTAATAATATTAATTAAGGATTAATGTGCCATGGTTAGGTTGACCATTTGACTTTGGTTGACAATTTGACTTTGGTTGACCATTTGACCCTTGTTGACCTTTTGACCATCATCATTTCATTTGCAAGATGCTTCTTGATTCTTGCAAATTGCATTTATTATGAAATGATAATGGTCATTCCAAACTAACCATCACATTTTCCCTTAATTATTATTATTATTATTATTATTATTATTATTATTTCTCTCATATGAGAGATGGTTGTTGTTCTTTCTCTCATTTTTTCTTTCATGCTCTTTCTCTCTCTTGAAAAAGCTCTCCCTCTTCCTCTCTCAAAGCTTTAATCTTTCATGTGTTGAAAATCAAAAGCTCTTGAGACAAAACCATCAAAACATCTCTCTACTCTTTCTAGGGTTCTTTGTCTAGCAAACCAAGCACTCTAGTTACCTCTTGGTTGAGGTAGGAGCTCAAGGTAGAGGCCTTCGGGTGGATCTATCTTCGGCAAAGAGAAGACGACGAGGAGGAGCCGTCTACGCCACTACAAGGAGCAAGTAAGAAGGAGAACTACAACAAGAAGAGAAGGAGTTCAAGATCTAGGTATAACCATTCTACATAGTAGCTAGAACTTGTAGTTAGTATGTTAGTTTTTGTTTAGCAAAGATCCTTCATTGATGGTCCATGTTACCTTGTGAGAAAATTTTGATTTTTACCTATTCCGCCTCCCCGAAAGAACCGGGGTGGGTAACGTGGACCTAACAGTGGTATTAGAGCCTAGCTAAATAACAACTAACTGTTAGCAAAGTGTTTAGAACTTCGATCCGGAAAAAATCCCGAAAACACACCAAAATATTGTATTTTTTGTCGAATTTCAAAACTGGCCTAAAAATATTTCCACAGACATGAAAAATACAAGCAGGGTTTTTTGAGAAATCTGTTGAATTTTGGGCGCCTGAACCGTTCATTGGACCGCGGATCCACGGTCGATCCAAGCGATCCGCCGTGGTTCCACGGCCGAGTTAACTCGGCGGCGCGCCAAAATTCTTCTGGGGTTCTCTGTCTTGGTTTTGTGTATTCTGGGAACTTTTGTTTCTGCCCAGATTTGTCTGAGTATTGGATTTTACTTGGGGTAGATTCAAATACAGTTATTGATCAAAATTCTACAAACTTGGGCTAATTGGTTATATCCGTAATGTGATATATGTACTGAACGTCGACTAATCGCTATACGTCGATTAGTGGGGGTTGTGCATATCTGTGATCTGTGATGTTGGATTGTGTATACGAACTTGTTGGATTGTCGCGGATGAATAGCCGGGGTTTGTGAGACGAGAGTTTATTTATCTTTCATTGGATGTAAATTGTAAATTGCTGTAATATTATTTTTATGGCCGCACATCCGGGATGAGGTTGTAACTGCCATTGTATATTATTTCTTTTACTGTTTTCGCTCCTAGGATAGACCCAAGGTGGGGTGCACAAACTACCGGGTACTTTGAAGTGCCGAGTGGCCTACTCACGTTGTTGAGGGAGGTTGCTTCACTTTGGGTACTTGGCGGGTAGTTTGCCGCACCCGTAGGGGTCAAGTCTCACGGCCCGAAAGTACGGAACATGACCGGCATTTAAACTACGAAACGTCTCGAGGCGTACGTAATCTAAGTAAGCCGAAAATCCAGAAATCCAAACCAAGAAAGTAGTAGAGTGAAGGAAAAACCAACTTAAAGCAAGTAGTTTTAATAGCATAAGCCGAATTATGCGTTTTTAAAAACATCAAATATTTCCTGAAAATTTCGGCAGAGTCTCCTTTGTAAATACTGGCCCCTAAATGGGATACAACATGAATAGTATATGAAATGAATAAAAAGGCATCCCCAAGCGGGAGCTAGCTCTTCGTCAATCGACGGTCATAACCACGCAAGCAATAATATACAACGCCAAGGGCGATGATCAAAACTCAAAAGGAAACTCAAAACAGCAAGAAATCCATAGAAATACAACGCGCGACTCTAAGGTCGAAAGAATAAACATCACTGGTCTCTATCTCTGAAATAAATACATGTTTGGTTGATGAAACTTCTAGATACAACAGAATAATAATATACAAGGTATAATGATGGGTACGATACAAGTAAACCCACCTACTAGCAAGTCACCCGAAAAAAGAAGCAGTGCCAGCAAAACCGTAATGAAACCTGTACGGCAAAACCTGCAAGAAACTGTGGCACAACGGGGGTGAGTTGCCAACTCGTGAGTAGAAAACATCTACGAACAGAAATCGCATGAACAACGCAATCCTAAGTCATACGATCATAATATATCCCCAAATATATAATCTGCAGCCTATAACAATGGCTAGGGTATACCTCTAAACAACGGTAATACCAAGTGCTTGTGTCAGTGCCTCAGGTCGCAATATATCATATGGATGAGGTATGAATGCATGAAAACAGAAAACATGTAATGAAGAAACTGCTTTCATAATTTAGTGAGATTTCTGTATTTTCAAAACGAGGTATCATAAATGAAATCCGCAGAAACAGTGTCTAGCATCGACACAAAACATAAATCCCAATATCTCAATATCTCAGGCTCCGGCTATCCGGACTGGCCTGGATCATCAATCTCAGTACCTCGATGTCTCAAAATCTCAATGTATCGATCTCACTATCTAGGGCGCTGTCAGTCCAGACCGGCCCCTACCATCAATCTCAAGTCCTCGACGGTATCCTCCGGATATCCGACGCGTCGGGTAAAATCACCGGTAGGTAGTCCTCCCCTGCCAGGCTCATCGTCTACTACTCGAACTTCTTGCCCCGGGGTACCTTACCGGGCCTACCATGTGCCCGAAAAGGTTCATCCAACTCCTCGAATCGGGTCTCGAAATCCATCAGCAAACTCATGGTGGGCGACTCAAACATCATGGGAAAGCCGCACTTTTCATTTAAAAAGATAGAGAAAAGAAGTTTATAAATGTTTTTGCGGTTTCCCCCCAAATCCAGGAAATCTCATGAAAATCCGAATCCAAATCCTCAATAGCATGTAAATAGTGAATATAGGCATAAAAATCCATGAATGCGGCATAACAGTGAATAATAACATGCATGAAGTAGCAAGTAATAACTACAATGTATAAACTGGCATATAATGGAAGTACACTAATATCATGTCTAAATTATTAGCTAACAAACTATGTCAATGGAATAGTATTTTCTAAAGTGTTGTGACATGGCAATTACCGATGAAGATGTGTGTGAGTCGGCAAGTAAGTGTACGTGGTACATACGCGTCATCGGTAATGGTGCTGGTGTCCTAGCAGCATGATATCAATAACGGTATATGAATCACAAAATAAATATGCGATGCGGAGCGAACAACAATAATGTGCGGGAGCTGAATACTAAACATAATGATAACTAATCTGCATTTAATAAAATATGAGTTCCACAGTGGTGCCATTTGAAATAACACGAATCGTGAGGTTTTGAAAATAAGGGCTACGATGTTTTTAGAAAAGATACGTCTTTTGAAATATCCGTAGAATCCCTTGACCTGGCTTTTAAAATACCCACGATCCGTTAGTTTTGAAATAAGTAGGAAACTAACCTAGTCTAACAACTACACTAAACTATACGGCTGAACTAACAAGCTAACTGAAGGTAAGGAAACCCCCTAACATCTGAGTCGATATATATATATATATATATATATATATATATATATATATATATATATTAGTCGGTGATCCCGCCACGATTATATCACATCCAATACCATATCTATGATCAGATATTCCCAAGTCAAGAGTGTTGATCAAACATCAATATATAGCTCGTACGTAAATCCGTCGTACGACATCCCAAATCTGGGTACGGGTCAATATCACATTCATCATACTATTCATCTGATATCCTCTTCATCAAATATCATGATCGGGGTACCGATCTACGTTTAGTACAATACTGATACCGCCTAAGTATGCATGCACGTGTGTGAAACACTACGTCAAAGGACCCGCTACAACGACATGTCGTATCTCAAATACGAACCCTGCCAAATCACCGATCTCACGGCCTCAAATCAAATCTCATCGACTCATCTCAAATCCCAAGTACTATCCTCAAATCCAGTTTATGAACATATAGTCCCATACCCATGTAAACACATAAACATAATCCCAGATACGCACATGTAAAAGAAATGATGCATGTAAGTATGTGTGTGCGTGTGTGTATAGGTGCAACCCCTACTCTAGGGTTTCGCAACCACACTAAACCAATCCAAGAACACCAAAAATCCATCTTTATCATCAATCAACTCAAACTACATATAATAAATATATGTGTGTATACGTATTCGTATACATCACCATGAACTGCGGGGGTGCTATACGCCATCCACCCGACTTCTCCCCGTAGATATAAATCTACTCACCTGGTCCTCGCTTGCCGGTGACGACGTCGTCACGCTCTTGCTTGTCATCTCGAAGTCCACATGGGGTACCTACATGTCACCACGTATCGTAACGCATAATAACCCAATTCGAAATCGAAACGGCATACGAAAACCAAATCGGCACGCGTATCACGCATAAGTCAAAACCTATCGCCTACGCATGCAAGAATAGCCAAACCAACCCTTGATGTCGATGTACAAACGTCAAACCATTGAGAAAAATCCAAACACACTCATTTGCACATTCACAAACACCAATTATAATATAAAATAGGTTTCAATTCACAAAAACCCTCAAACTCACTTTAAAAGCTATTTTTCCGAAAATCTAGCAAGCAAACTTAACCGTTTTAGTACAAAACTTGATAATTAAACAAATCTAGCGGCCACAATATCCACTAAATATTATAAATAAGTCATACAACCCTAATTAGATTTTTAATCTCATCAAGTTCATTAAACCCAAAAACTTAGTTTACAAATAGCTTAATTAGCAAAATTTTGAAATAACAATTTGCAACTAACTACAAGGTTTGGTTTTTAGCATTCCATTAACATGTTAAACTCCTCATGAAAACAACAATCATATGATAAAACCCTCACAATAGTTTTATCTCACATAAAAAAAATATTTTACAAAACCTAATTTGCACTAGAAATCGAAAATTTGCGCAAACATCGCGGATTTGCGACAAAATGGTCACAACATTGAACAATCATCCAATCCACACTACTAGCTAGCTACAACACTCAAATTAACCCACATGAAATGATTCAATTTCAATTTCTAACATCAACCCTTCTCTTGAATATCATCACACAAGCAACAACAACCAAATTAACACTTTAAAAGCCTATTTTAGCATAAACAAACTACAAATTAAACATTAGAATAGAATTTTACCTCTCAAGTTTGAAACTCTAGGTTCTCTAGCCTCCAAAGACACCTCCTTTCACCATACTTTAAACCAATTTGAGTGTTAGAAGAGGTAGAATAAGGATTAGCTTTGAATTAGTGAAGGAATTGTGGATTTTTTTTTATGTGTTTTGAGATGAAATTGAAGCAAAAGAGATGGGAATTTGGGGGGAAAAGATGGGGCTGCTGCAGGTCATTTTCAGCCATGGGGGAAAGTGGGAAGTTGTGAGGGAATGATGTGAAAAAAAACTAAGTCAAAGCCCCTTCCAATTACCATAATACCCCCACCTACATAAATATATAATAAAATCTTTATTTTAACCATTCTTTTCACATGAAAGAAGTAAAAAGGAGGGGGAAAGTGAGTGGGCTGCTGTTGGTGGTGGTGGGGCTAGCCATGAGTGGGTGAGGATGGGTTAGAGAGAGTACAAGAAAATTCCATGCAAAAAGAACCCCTCAAGTTACCAAATTGCAAATTTTAGTTATATTATTTAAATTTTAGTTTTCGCCTTAATTATAACCAATTAGAACTTGAAATAAATTGCTAAAAATTTATATTACTAACTAGATTTTAGTTGTCAAGGTTATATAGTGTGTAATTAGCCTATTCAAATTTGTATTTATCGCTAAATTTAATGTATTTGTGACGGCTTAAAATAATATTAAAATAATTAATTTCGGAAAATTTTTCAGAAAATTAGAAATTTTACCAGTGGGTCAAGAAACACTAAATACTAGTAATTATATAGCTAGAATACGTATATTTAATTTTATATTAAAAATATTTACATTTTGACTTTTTACCGAAAACCCCCTTATTTTACCGATTTTCCGAAATTTCACCGAAACGATTTTCAAAACGTTGCAATCTCCCCCCCTTAAATAAATTCGGTTCCCGAATTTAAATTAAAACTCCCCCCAAATACTAAAACATCTAAGCAAAACCATCAAGTCGTCGGGGCTCCGAAATCATAAATACATAAAACAAATCGTAGCGCAGCGCATGAAAAATGAGCATATAACTCAAAATCAAAACTCCGTCAAGCATCCCGCAATCATCGGAGTCATGGGGAAGACATCAATGTCAAGATCCAATACGAAAACCAACATGATATACATCATTAAAGCATCTAGAAGTAATGCATGCCAAACCTTTTTCAAATTGCCGCGCGATGTTCGCAACACTGCACAGTGGCGGACATTTATTGTAAGAAAATAACTACATATATATATATATATATATATATATATATATATATCCTTTGTTTAATATGCACGTCCCGCCGTTTTGAAAGCAATTTCAGAATGGTTTCTTTCATAAAATGTTTCGTGTCATCTCGGACACGTAGGTAAATAATGAGACTATAGCTCTTCTTTGGAAATCACTTCGATAACTATCAATGCATGCAAAAATATACTCAGGTTCTTTCCTGTAACTAGTCCTGCTCAATACAAAACCAAATAGCAAATATCATAAAATATACTGCTCCAACAGAAATCAATCACAAATATATATGAATACTACGTGCGTCTGGTGCGCACGGAAATCAAAATCCATAATTGTGCCATACATGTGCACAGAAACAACATCTAGGTGCAACGAATGTGCAACCAACATCTGTCATATGCAACGTGTGTGCCTGACAGCAAAATCAGGTGCATCTGACATACACGAAGAATATCGATTTAGTGCATCTGGTGTGCATCAAAATCGTACCTCATAACATGCGCCCAACATGCGCAAAAATCCAAATCAGGGGCATCCATCATGCACGATGCCATGAAATCCAATATCTAGTATCGAACATGTGCAAAATCTAATCAGGTGCACAAGGTGCACAAAACCTATATCGAGCATCATAATCGAAATTGAAGTCAAGTGCATCTAAGTGCCCAAAATGCGTATCACTGCACTGCAAGCATATGTAAACCATACCGAGTGCAAAAACCAAATCGTCTGCGTACATATGCACCAAAATCAACTCAACTGTATGAAACCCATAAAATCATAAACATGAGAAACCAAGGCACGAAAACGATATCAAGTGCAACAACTGTGCAAAAATCGTAAATACTCAGTAGGTGCAACCATGGTACATGAAAACAAATATCATGAAACTCAATCCTCAAAATCAATCATGCGAATAGATCGCCTAAAATACCAAAATCAAGTATGGCGGAATAGTCCCGCTCAAGCACATCCTCCAAGAATCTATGGCCAACTGTCGTGATCACTCATAGCATGTCTCGTCGACGATCCTAAACCCTGCCTGCCGGTGTGCGTAACATGACCACTCCTGGGTCCGAGTTTTCTCGTAATTTATTCCAGAAAAGTCCCGTCGAGGTCTATCCCAAATCTCGTCTCTGCCGAACTATCTAGAAGTCATCGTCCTTTATGTTTCGGAACGGCTGCATACTCTTCGCGACTCCTTCTGGAAGGTATATCTAGGTACAATGCCTCGGCATGCGTATCGCATCTCTGAGGTCGGCGGAGTGGAACGTCATCTTATCCAGATCTTGTACGAACCTCTTACTCCACTTTTCTCCAATGTCGACTGCTTCGGACTCGTCTCGTCGTGGCTGCATGGACTGAGCTCCAACGGCTATCCTCATATCTGGAGTCTCCCAAGAAATGCATCTCGCCACCTAGCATCCGAAGGAAGTCGAACCCTTTGATCGATTCGTCAAAACCTCATAATCCCCCAAGAGCACAACATCTTGGGTAAAGTTCAATAGTATCTTGTACATGCTACAGCATCGGTGGTCCAGCCGTAGAAGGGCAAACCCAAGCCTCACTAATGGCGACGCGGAACTGCCGCAAACCCTAAGGTTCAAAGGATTTCACACGGTCATTATGTCGAGTTAGGGTTTCATTCTTCTAGAGGGTCCATAGAATTGCCTGCATGTCTTTTCGAATACTTTAAACTTGGAATAATAGGTTTCTGACATTTGATCGCCTCTATCGACTCTCAACGTATCCGTGTGAAGTCGTCTCTAGCTGGAATCCATCTATCTGATGACCTCGCCTCGGGGTAGCGAACGAACCACATGTCCTAGTCATTCATCCTCGGTGACTAGCGACCTTCTCTCATCTCTTAGTACAACTCGTACTGCAGTAGCTCTAACATCTGGGGCGATATTTCGTCGTTCGCAGCAATAACTGGCTCACTCGTCTGCACGCTGAACAGTACCTCAATCATCATGAATAAGCAATACATCAACGGTCATCAAAATCTGGTTGGCCTCTGTTGGTGGTGCAATCCTCTGGTGCCGATCAACACATCCGAGTAACCTCATACATCGATCCATCAAACGCTCGTGGCGTGACAACACCATGAAACGATGCCTCCCTATGCAATCGTATGTCCCTGGAATCACGCCCTGGTCAGTCCTCGTCCACGATGAGCTCATGCTGACCGCAACTCTAGCCGTAGCTCTCCATGCCCGTATAACCGTGATAACAAACCATAACTGGTACCGATGAGGTTAGATCATAGGAATGAATATAATACCGAGCAAAGAAATGTACATCCTAAGGCTTCTTAAGTGGAGTAGCGTATCGTAAGTATGCCGCGGAACATACATACGGTACGTCACTCTACTTTAGTCACCTACTCCATCAACCAAGGGTCATCCTACGCTCCGAAGGTAAAACCTAACGCTCTGATACCAACTTTGTCACGGCCCGAAAGTACGGAACATGACCGGCACTTAAACTACGAAACGTCTCGAGGCGTACGTAATCTAAGTAAGCCTAAAACCCAGAAATCCAAACCAAGAAAGTAGTAGAGTGAAGAAAAAACCAACTTAAAGCAAGTAGTTTTAATAGCATAAGCCAAATTATGCGTTTTTAAAAACATCAAATATTTCCTGAAAATTTCGGCAGAGTCTCCTTTGTAAATACTGGCCCCCAAACGGGATACAACATGAATAGTATACGAAATGAATTAAAAGGCATCCCCAAGCGGGAGCTAGCTCTTCGTCAATCGACGGTCACAACCATACAAGCAATAATATACAACGCCAAGGGCGAGGATCAAAACTCAAAAGGAAACTCAAAACAGTAAGAAATCCATAGAAATACAACGCGCGACTCTAAGGTCGAAAGAATAAACATCACTGGTCTCTATCTCTGAAATAAATACATGTTTGGTTGATGGAACTTCTAAATACAACAGAATAATAATATACAAGGTATAATGATGGGTACGATACAAGTAAACCCACCTACTAGCAAGCCACCCGAAAAAAGAAGCAGTGCCAGCAAAGCCGTAATGAAACCTGTACGGCAAAACCTGCAAGAAACTGTGGCACAACGGGGGTGAGTTGCCAACTCGTGTGTAGAAAACATCTACGAACAGAAATCGCATGAACAACGCAATCCTAAGTCATACGATCATAATATATCCCCAAATATATAATCTGCAGCCTATAACAATGGCTAGGGTATACCTCTAAACAACGGTAATACCAAGTGCTCGTGTCAGTGTCTCAGGTCGCAATATATCATATGGATGAGGTATGAATGCATGAAAACAGAATACATGTAAATGAAGAAACTGCTTTCATAATTTAGTGAGATTTCTGTATTTTCAAAACGAGGTATCATAAATGAAATCCGCATAAACAGTTTCTAGCATCGACACAAAACATAAATCCCAATATTTCAATATCTCAGGCTCCGGCTATCCGGACTGGCCTGGATCATCAATCTTAGTAGCTCGATGTCTCAAAATCTCAATGTCTCGATCTCACTAGCTAGGGCGCCGTCAGTCCAGACCAGCCCCTACCATCAATCTCAAGACCACGACGGTATCCTCCGGATATCCGACGCGTCGGGTAAAATCACCGGTAGGTAGTCCTCCCCTTCCAGGCTGATCGTCTACTACTCGAACTTCTTGCCCCGGGGTACCTTACCGGGTCCACCATGTACCCGAAAAGGTTCATCCAACTCCTCGAATCGGGTCACAAAAACCATCAGCAAACTCATGGTGGACGACTCATACATCATGGGAAAGCCACACTTTTCATTTAAAAAGAGAGAGAAAAGAAGTTTATAAATGTTTTTACGGTTTTCCCCCAAATCCAGGAAATCTTATGAAAATCCGAATCCAAATCCTCATTAACATGTAAACAGTGAATATAGGCATAAAAATCCATGAATGCGGCATAACAGTGAATAATAACATGCGTGAAGTAGCAAGTAATAACTGCAATGTCTAAATTAGCATATAAGGCAAGTACACAAATTCATGTCTAAACTATTAGCTAACAAACTATATCAATGGAATAGTATTTTCTTAAGTGTTCGTGACATGACAATTACCGATGAAGATGTGTGTGAGCCGGCAAGTAAGTGTACGTGGTACATACGAATCATTGGTAATGGTGCTGGTGTCCTAGCAGCATGATATCAATAACGGTATATGAATCACAAAATAGTATGCGATGCGGAGCGAACAACAATAATGTGCGGGAGCTGAATACTAAACACAATGATAACTAATCTGCATTTAATAAAATATGAGTTCCACAGTGGTGCCATTTGAAATAATACAAATCGTGGCGTTTTGAAAATAAGGGCTATGGTGTTTTTAAGAAAGGATATGTCTTTTGAAATATCCGTAGAATCCCTTGACCTGTCTTTTAAAATACCCATGATCCGTTAGTTTTGAAATAGGTAGGAATCTAACCTAGTCTAATAACTACACTAAACTATATGGCTGAACTAACAAGCTAACTGAAGGTAAGGAAACCGCCTAACATCTGAGTCGATACATATATATATATATATGTATGTATATATATATATATATATGTATATATATATATACATATATACATATATATATATATATATGTATGTATATATATATATATATATATATTAGTCGGTGATCCCGCCTCGATTATATCACATCCGATATCATATCTATGATCAGATATTCCCAAGTCAAGAGTGCGGATAAAACATCAATATATAGCTCGTACGTAAATACGTCGTACGGCATCCCAAATCTGGGTACGGGTCAATATCACATTCATCATACTATTCATCTGGTATCCTCTTCATCAACTATCCTGATCGGGGCACTGATCTACGTCTAGTACAATACCGATACCGCCTAAGTATGCATGCACGTATGTGAAACACTACGTCAAAGGACCCGCTACAACGTAATGTCGTATCTCAAATACGAACCCTGCCAAATCATCGATCTCACGGCCTCAAATCAAATCTCATCGACACATCTCAAATCCCAAGTACTATCCTCAAATCCAGTATATGAACACATATTCCCATACCCATGTGAATACATAAACATAATCCCATATATGCACATGGAAAAGAAAGGATGTATGCAAGTATGTGCGTGCGTGTGTGTATAGGTGCAACCCCTACTCTAGGGTTTCACAACTACACTAAACCAATCCAAGAACACCAAAAATCCAACTTTATCATCAATCAACTCAAACTACATATAATAAATATATGTGTGTATACGTATTCGTATATATCACCACGAACTGCGGGGGAGCTATACGCCATCCACCCGACTTCTCCCCGTAGATATAAATCTACTCACCTGGTCCTCGCTTGCTGGTGCCGACGTCGCCACGCGCTTGCTTGTCGTCTCGAAGTCAACATGGGGTACCTACATGTCACCACGTATCGTAACGCATAAAAATCCAATTCGAAATCGAAATGGCATACGAAAACCAAATCGGCATGCGTATCACGCATAAGTCAAAACCTATCGCCTACGCATGCAAGAATAGCCAAACCAACCCTCGATGTCGATATACAAACGTCAAACCATCGAGAAAAATCCAAACACGCTCATTTGCACATTCACAAACACTAATTATAATATGAAATAGGTTGCAATTCACAAAAACCTCAAACTCACTTTAAAAGCTATTTTTCCGAAAATCTAGCAAGAAAAATTAACCGTTTTAGTACAAAACTTGATACTTAAACAAATCTAGCGGCCACAATATCCACTAAATATTATAAATAAGTCATACAACCCTAATTAGATTTTTAATCTCATCAATTTCATTAAACTTAAAAACTTAGTTTACAAATAGCTTAATTAGCAAAATTTTGAAATAACAATTTGCAACTAGCTACAAGGTTTGGTTTTTAGCATTCCATTAACGTGTTAAACTCCTGATGAAAACAAAAATCATATGATAAAACCCTCACAATAGTTTTATCTCACATAAAAAAAATATTTTACAAAACCTAGTTTGCACTAGAAATCGAAAATTTGCGCAAACATCGCGGATTTGCGACAAAATGGTCACAACATTGCCCAATCACCCAATCCACACTACTAGCTAGCTACAACACTCAAATTAACCCTCATGAAATGATTCAATTTCAATTTCTAACATCAACCCTTCTCTTGAATTTCATTACACAAGCAACAACAACCAAATTAACATTTTAAAAGCCTATTTTAGCATAAACAAACTACAAATTAAACATTAGATTAGAATTATACCTCTCAAGTTTGAAACCCTAGGTTCTCTAGCCTCCAAAGACACCTCTTTTCACCAGGCTTTAAACCAATTTGAGTGTTAGAAGAGGCAGAATATGGATTAGATTTGAATTAGTGAATGAATTGTGGATTTTTTGATGTGTTTTGAGATGAAATTGAAGCAAAAGAGATGGGAATTTGGGAGAAAAAGATGGGGTTGCTGCTGGTCATTTTCGGCCATGGGGGGAAGTGGGTTGTTGTGAGGGAATGGTGTGAAAAAAAACTAAGTCAAAGCCCCTCCCAATTACCATAATACCCCCACCTACATAAATATATAATAAAACCTTTATTTTAACCATTCTTTTCACATGAAAGAAGTAAAAAGGAGGGGGAAAGTGAGTGGGCTACTATAGGTGGTGGTGGGGCCAGCCATGAGTGGGTGAGGATGGGTGAGAGAGAGTACAAGAAAATTCCATGCAAAAAAAACCCCTCAAGTTACCAAATAGCAAGTTTTAATTAAATTATTTAAATTTTAGTTTTCCCCTTAATTATAACCAATTAGAACATGAAATAAATTGCAAAAAATTTATATTACTAACTAGATTTTAGTTGTCAAGGTTCTATAGTGTGTAATTAGCCTATTCAAATTTGTATTTATCGCTAAATTTAATGTATTTGTGATGGCTTAAAATAGTATTAAAATAATTAATTTCGGAAATTTTTTCAGAAAATTAGAAATTTTACCAGCGGCTCAATAAACACTAAATACTTGTAATTACATAGCTAGAATATGTATATTTAATTTTATATTTTACATTTTGACTTTTTATGGAAAATCCCTTATTTTACCGATTTTCCAAAATTTCACCGAAACGATTTTCAAAACGTTACAATCTTCCCCCCTTAAAGAAATTCGGTCCACGAATTTAAATTAAACCCCCCCTGTTCATATCAGATTTTTGCATTTTCATACCGCCCAATTTTTATCACATTGCATATCCGTAGATACTCTTGAACCGTGTTTGCTAGTCAATTGCAGGATACAGGTTCTCGGTTCTAAAACGGTGAAATTCATGGAAAACACGAAAAAAGTCCGGGTTCCTGCCAACCACAGATAAAACACGGTCTCCGCTCTTCATCCGTATGTTGCCAGATACCAGTTTAGGAAGACAAAAGGTCAAATCAATATCACCTTCATGCACAAGGCTCAATGGTAGCACAAAATCCAAGAGATCTACGCGGAGCTCGAGGCAATCATGACAAAATCTTGACAAAAAGTCCACCTTTCCCTCAACAGAAATTCTGGAAAAATCGGGGATCCAAATTGAGAAAATACATATGCCAAAATAATGTACACAGAAAAACAGGAAAACCCAAAAAAGAAGATGGCCCAATTCTTCCAATGGGCCGCGGATCCGCGGCCAAAGAGGGGTCCAGGCCGCGGATCCGCGGCCATTCTGGCGCGAAACACAGAGATTTTTTTGGGGTATTTTGGTAATTGCATGTGTGGTCTGGTGGTTGCCCTAGGTTTCCATTCTCCAGCCTATAAATAGCCCAGAAGTTTGAGAAGGAAAGGGGCCATTCTTGTATTTCTATTTGCTAGGTTTTAGTTTACATGTTCTTCTTCCTCTTCTCACCTCTTCTCCATTAAACTTGTAAGTGAGCTTTTGAGTGAAGAGTGATGAATAAAGAAGACCATTTTATTATCATGCTTGTCTCCTTATCTTTATGCTTGTTGTAATTTTAATTCGTTAAGTAGTTGTTGTTATTTCCTTGTTGTTTATTTCTTCTCTCTTTTTCTTTATCATTCATACGACAATGATACTTACGCTCGATCCTCGCCAAGGTGAGGTCGCAAATAGTTAGTCGTATTCTCCTAATCTCCTTCTTTCTATCTTCCTCTTGTGTTTTGTTTTGTTTTTCCTTATCATGAAGTGTGAGTAGTTAATACTTGTTAGGGTAGGATAAGGGAAGTTTGAGAGAAGGAAATCTCTCTCACTCTTTCCTTGCCCAACAACTTAAATCGACTCCCGTTAATTGAACCACAATCCGCTCCTTACGGCACCCTATCCTACATGATAGCGGTGATTCCGTAGTGAGACCGGTTGTGGTTGAATTAACCGGAGGTTATGGATAAGAGCCAAGAACGGACGGACAAGCACCAAAAGGAAGGACTATGCGTTGGAAAGCCTAGCTTATACTCGCAAGTTCCTTCCTAGTCGTGCTAATCCCCGTTGTTGCCGATTACCGTAACACCGATATTAAGAGGGGCAACGAAAGATGTGGAGACTCCTAACTCAAACTAACCTAATCCTAACCCTAACAAGCTCTCTTTAAATATCAACTTAACACTTAGATAACCACAACAAAATCTGAACTTTCGGACTTAACTCGTTAAAACACAAAGAAAAAGACAACCATCTCCCTGCGGACGACCCGTACTCAACCGGCTAGCTACAAGCGAAACCGTCTTGATTGCGGTATTTAAACTAGAACTTGAACACGCACGTATCGTAACAATCAAATGGCGCCGCTGCCGGGGAGACGGTAGTTTATTTCTTTGTGCAATTTCCGGTTAATTTGTAAGTATAAAAAAAAAACGAAAAAATACACACTTTGTAAAAAAACCATCTTGTTATTCTTGATTAGTTTTTGTGCAAGTGCGCAGGAAAATACGAAGTTCAAGATCGGCGCCAAAAACGTCGGATAATACGGAGTTCAAGTACAGTGCCAAAGACGTGGGTAGATAGACCCACATTTCGCGGCTACACCGCGACGGACAAAACGAATCATCCGGTCTACTGTAAAAATCTGGAGCAGATACAGTGAGCAAATCAGAATTCCACACATCCAGAAACTCAGAAGACACCCAACAGAACCCACACAAGAAAAATGATACATCCACTCCTCTTTACAGCCGCGGAACCGCGGCATTAGGGCTCTTTTGCCACGGAACCGCGGCCACTTGGGGAGTTCTCTGTGTCAAATTTTCTGGGTAAGCTCCTCTTCTCTCTCCCACTCCTCTGGACTCCACTGAACTGTGTTTTCTGCAGCCTTCTTTGCGCAAATTCTTCTCCCCCTTCCAATAAACTGTTCTTGTGCAGGATTCTTTGCGCCGCAAATAAAAATTGTTTGCAGTTGATTTGTTACTGCTTTGCATTTCTTTAATACGGACTTAAGGGGCTTGAAACCAATCCAGATTGGGTGGGGATTTCATCACCCTTCCCAGGACCCCAAAAATCACTAAAGCATATGCATTGTCCATTGTAAATTAAAAAAATACTAGACTTCAGCCCTAAGGACTTCGCGCTCATTAGGAGAAGATAAACCATGTTTAGAACCTCGCTTAACCGTATATTGATTACGGGGTGTCTAGGAAAGTGTTAAAGGCGCAACCGCCGAAAGAGAAAGGGTTATTTAATTAAGGAACTTTGCGAAAGCGTTGGACAACCTCCCTTTATCTCTGCACTTACCTGGCCCCGTGATCGGTGTATTTTTAAGCCTGTTTCTCGACACTGTTTAACTTCGAAAATCAAGTTCAGGAGCAGGTCTAGTAGACCTAGGTGACCGTAGATCTAGGTGTGATTGTGCATATCTTGTTTGTGATTGCTTAAGCCGTATTTCCGTACATATTTCTGTAAATCTCTTTCTAAAAACCAAAAAAAAAAAAGAAAAAAATCAAAAACTTTTATAAAATCTTGCCCTTTGTCGCCAAATCCATTTTCACCCACCACCCATCGCCTTTCTTCATTGACGTTTTCTTACCCTCACTTTCTTCGCTTTGACTATACTAAACTCGTTTAGTGTATGTCCGCTTGGACTCGGGACACTAGCGCCCGTCTAGTCCGCGTTACGTTAGTCGCTACCGACTACGCGATCGACTCCGAAGTCGATACTCCGTCCACTCCTCTTTCACCCCTTCCTTTGCCGGCCAACTCCGACGTTGACCGGAATTCTGTTCATACATCTTCACCTTCACCTTCACCTTCACCAACCTCTTCTTCCGCGATGTCGGGATTTAATCCGAACATCTCTTTGACCACCGCTGGATTGGCTCCACCTCCTACGGAGACCAATCTTCCACCACCTCCGCCTGTTGTAGCACCGCAGCGAATCGCGCTCCAGGATCGTTTCTGTTGGAGATAGTGCCCTCATAGTCAATTATTGGATTGCAGGTACGTGATTGCAATGATTGCGGAGGACCTATCCCGGTAGGACAGTCTTACTCGAGATGATAGTATGCTATCTGGTTTGCCTTTATCAGTCGTGTACATGTTCAGGTGACTGATTGCATGTTACACTTTGATAGAGCCCTTAGGATCTTGCTTTACTACCAACAGTATGATGGCGATCATATACGTGAGAGTTGGGTAGTTTATATGCATATCCTTAATTGTGGTCCCTAGTCGTGGGAGTTTCGAGACAGGGCATCGATACTCCGGAGTAGACTAGTGTGTACAGTCGAGACCCCGACGAGGGGCGGTGGCCGGTCTCACAAGCCACTGGTGTCAGTTGGATCACCTAAGATGTATACAGGTGCTCATTGGGTTATGAGTACACCGGACAGGACTCGCCGGGAATCTGCTAGTTAGTATTATATCTACCGTCAGATAGCAGTTCCCTGGTGACATGTGTACAGGTTAGTTCATCGACCTGAGGTCATCATTTGTCTCGTATGAGTTCCCACTGTGCTTTGATTTCTACCCTACCACGGCTCAAAGGAGTCGTGCAAATAGGTAGCTTTTGGGTACAGTCCCGAGCCATATGGAGGCACGTGAGCGGATCGGCAGGGGATTCGTCTCTCCCGGTATTGGGGGCGAGATCGTGCTGTGTCTAGGAGAGCCATTACACAAAGCCCACGGCCGTGGCAAGAGATTTACTGGTAGGTACTCCAGTAGTATCTCAGGGTGTTATTGGGCTTCACTCCGACACGACTTATACTGCTATTAGGGGTCTGACGTTACTAGCCCCCTAGGCGGATATGCGATACTCATTGACGAACGGACCGGACTGTATATACATTGTCACTGTTAGGCTCAGTAGGGTTTTCCGGATGAGTGCGCTCATCGGCATCCCTTGAGGTCAGTCCATGGGCAGCCGTTACGCATTGCTAGTGCCGCTGACGGTTTGTGGTTAAACCCACTGCCAGGGTGCTGACGAGTCATTAGAGTCCCCCACAGACAGTTTCCCAAGTTCGGGCGAAACGTTGTAGAGGCCGTATGGTTTTATGGCAGGGTTCGGAAAATGCACGTGCGTTTACGCACGTGTTATTTTTCGGGCAGATAATACTGGTCGGCTTTGGTTTAAGCCGGATCCGAGTATTATATTGAGTAGGTATAATATCTTTGTCTCAGCTGCATTTGTATTCGGTCATAATACAAATGCGGGTATATTTATACAGTTTCGGGGTTATCCTGAAAGTCGTTTCAGGATTACTTTTGGAAGTTGCCAGTTTCCAGTTTTCTATCAGCCGTCTTTTAACATTCGGTTAAAGACGGATTTATCTTTTCTTCAGATATGGTGAGTCAGTGCTTCTAGAAGTTTCTAGAAGGTTCTAGATGATGACTAGGCTTCATGACTCATTAGTGCATTAATGGTTTTTTGATGACTAGCCTAATGACTCATGCTTTGTGATTAATTCCTTTTGGATTGCTTAAGATATTTTGAAGTGAGAAGCTTTTAGCTTATGGTCACCACTTGCTCCTACGGTCACCTCCCTCCATCATATAAAAGTGGCCGGCCTCCTCTCTCTCCTCACTCTCACTTGATGTTTCATTTTGGTTAGAAAAGATTATGATAGTATTCGGGGTGTATGGAATTTTACAGTTCATTTCATTCCATCACCCGATTTCCACGGCAACTTCATTAACCGATCGTCCACGGATTTGGACGAAGTGAGACAAAGTCATCTACTCATTCTCTACATCATTCTTGGTCGTCTCTTTTAGCAAACTTGACGATCGAGTTGCCTCGAGTCAGAGGCGGGAGCCCGTTTAAAGAACCGATCATGTGGTGCCACCTCGACGAGGATATCGGAGATCGACGCGATCGGAACAGCCGCAACGGAGCGTGGGATGATGGTTGAAGAACGAAGGACTCGGATCGTTCGGTACAATCTTCCTACACACTTTACAGTATGTTAGTTTAGCAATAATGGCAGATCCGGGTTAAAGTATACGATAGCGCCAGTTAAAAAGTTTTGTTCCGCATTTTGGCGTCTGTAGACGGCCGGGGCGCTAGCGTACACTTACAGTGGTATCAGAGCCTCACCATTTTGCTATGCTAACTTGTGCTAACGCGTTTAAAACATCGATCCTACCGAAAATCGAAAACTGCAAAAATCCAAGCCGACAGTTTCTGTTGATTTTAAACGGTGTCAAAATTGATTTCTGTATATCTTAAAAATCCGTGCAGGCGTTTTTTAAGAGCCACGACAAAATTTGGGGTCGTGATCCCTCCAAGCTACCGCGGAAGGGCGACCAATCCCATGGTTTGGCCGCGCATCCGCGGCCACGTGGGGAGCACGTGCTCCCAAATTTGGTCAGTGGTTTCTGTGTTGGATTTTGGGGTTTTTGGTTAATATAGTTTTGGCCCAGGTTTTGTTACTGTTCACCAGTAAGCAGTGGGGCCCACTTTTTGATATTTGGTCTTTGATCGATCGAAATTTAAACACGTTAGTTTACAGTGCTTACATTATATCTCCAACCGGGAATGTCATTTGATCGGTAAACCGCGTTTAATTGCTATAGTTCTTTTAGACGGGTTTGCGAACGTGACATTCGCGTTGATGTTCTGTGTTGTGCTGTGATGTTGCGGATTTGTCGTGGTGGATAGCAGTGTGCAATGGTAGTACAATTTGTGTTTATTTGTACATTTGATATTGCGGGGCGAGCGTCCAACTTGTGGACAGCCGTCACTGCCTGTTGTATAATATTCTTTTTGGGGCACGACCAGGTTGCGGTCGATGTACCTATTGTACTATTTTTCATTACTGTACTAGGTTTTGCCCCGAGACGGAGTGCACGGATAGCCGGGTTCGGGAAAGCAACGGGTCCGCATCTCATGGCTTTGAGAGGCCGAGGGGCCCCACTTCAGAATTGGCAGACTATTCGCCGCACTCGTAGGGGGTACAGGTTGACCCAAGGAGGGGTGCTCAATTTACCGGATTCCGTGAAGTGCCGGGTGTTCCATTCACTATGCTGTGGGGACTACCTCGCTTCAGGTTTTGGCGGGTAACTTGCCGCACCCGTAGGGGTCTAGGTTTCATTGCACAGGCTATCCACACGACAGGGGAACGTCGAGTTTCAGCAGCGGCTCTGTGAAACTCGGGGATCCCAGATTATCTGTATTGTTCTTTGATGCTTATTACTTTTCTGTAATGTTGCATACTATCACGCCTGGAGCGATTATGTATATTGGTTTATATACTATTAGATGTTGTATATGTTTTACACCCGCGCTAGTCCAGTCCCCGCTCTGTCGTTAGTTAAGTAACCTAACGGGTGATGACGGGACCCAGTGACGAATGCGGATGGCATATACGTACATTTTATTTTCGTTCTTTTCTGGTGTGATTGATTGATGGGACTGCGTTGATTCTGATCAATGCAAAGTAAAACAAACCTGTTTGAGTTGTTGGAACAATTTTAAAAAGTGTTGTTACAAAGACGTTTCCTTTTGTTATGCATAGCGGTATTCAGTGGAATATCCTGCACCTCATTCGACGGGGCAAGGGCTGATATCCCTTCACCGGGACTGGCCCCTTGGGCAGAAGTTTGCGTCAGCGTAATAACTTCACTATAGTCGATTACAAGTTGCTTTGCATAGCGGTATTCAGTGGAATATCCTGCACCTCATTCCACGAGGAAAGAGCCGAGATCCCTTTACCGGGAGTGACCTCTTTAGCAAAAGGTTTTCGCCACTATATTTTAAAAAGCTATCAGGTTCCTTCAGCGATATCAAGTTCACTACGCTAAAGGTTTTTCGCCAAAAACCAGTCGTAGCCCTCCGTCACTTCTTTTGGGTATTTAGTAGTATTCAAGCTATGCATTTTAGCCAAAGTTAAGGCATAGTGTTTGGTAGCTGCTGGGTATTCAATTGTTGCATAGATAGATGAGTCAGTTTGGGACAGTCGTTCTGCCAATTGGCCAAAGTCAGGGGCATGTGCGGGTGGGTTCAAATTGACAAGATAGTGACGGGTAGAACTTGGCATGTGACTTATGACACTTTGACCAAAGCCAAGGTTATAAGAGCATGGGGCAAAAATCATATCAGGAGTTCTAAAGAAACTGAAACTTGCCGAGTATGCGCATACCTTCTGGAGTATGAGTAACGTGGATGCATTCCATCACGTTATCATGCGATGAGAGTTGGATCCTGATTCCCACTGATGAGTTGGTTTACTCTTCGGGTGATCCCGATTGATTCTTCTTTAGGTTTGGAGGAGAATTTGACAGGACAGTGGGAGGTTTCCGGATTAGATAAAATGATGACCATTCTGATCTAGGTTAGAGTGCACGCAGAGTGTTTCTTTTCTCTCTCTCTCTTTGGCAGCGACCTTTGACCAACCCTAGACTATGACTCAGTGACCAGGTTAACCGAACCTTCTTAAAATACTGGCTTTTGGATTGTCTGAGTTGCATAAGTCATTGCCACTCCTTCTTTTACCCTTTGTATTTCTCAGAACACCCGTATTACTACGGATATCCACTTCTATTGGATAGATCCATCGTATGGTTATATACGAACTCGAAGGGACTTCTTCGGGGATGGATCCAGGTTCAGGAGAAATAGAATTGGTTTATTCAGTTGTCTTTTATTATCACCTTCTCTCAGGTTGCGAGAGCTCCTTGGTTTAGGAGAGTACACCTATTACGCCTATTGGATAGTCTTATTCCAAACCATAGGCTGGTGCCGAAAGGTAGGGAATGAAGAAAACCAATTAGCCTAAGAAGGGTGTGCAGAAGGTAATATGTAAAGACAAAATAAAGGGATTAGAAAGAGGGAAAAGTAAATTGCGACTGATATCATTCACGACCAAAACCGCGTACTTCATCGCCGCTCCTATTTCACCTTTAAACAGAATAAGGTATTATTCAGTTGTCTTTTATCGTCACCTTCTCTCGAGATGCGAGTACTCCTTGGTTTAGGAGGGTACACCTATTATGCTTACTGGATAGTCTTCTTCCAAACCATAGGCTGGTGCCGAACGGTAGGGAAGGAAGAAAACCAGTTAGCTTAACGATGGTGTACAGAAGGTAACGACTAAAGACAAATAAAGGGGATTTGGAGAGATGGCAATAAAATATACGGTTGAAGTCATGAATTGGATTATGGAAGAGGCATTGCTATGAATACCAAGATACCCCTACGAAACATTTTCATGTTTCAGTGCATTGTTAAAAGGAAAAACTGTTTTCCCGATTAGACACTTACTCCAAGGGTATGTATTTACCAGGTTTCATTCTCATATCTGTATGGTTTTACAGATGATGAGTGGGAGTAAGATATTGGGAATTAGGTGATTATCCTCATTATATCGGAATTCGTTGTAATTGGTGATATTTGAGGAAATCGCCAGGGTACAGTTTTCCACCTACAACGCACAGGTTTTGAGTTGTTTAACTCAGCGGACTTATACAGAGTATTGTATGTTGTCCAGTGTCCATCAGGACAAAGGGGTAGGTCCTCGTACTATGTTCTGTTTACTTATAACTTCTCTAGTATTTAGACGAGTGTTTCGTAGAAATACAAGGTCTAAGTTTTGAGAAGTTGTGGGTATAAGAATAAAGTAGAGAACCAGGTATCACAAGTATCGGGATTCTTTAAAGAGATCGAAGATATAGATTCTTGTGATTGGTATTCAGATGATAGTGATGGTTTTGAGAAACGTGTTTCTCTTTCAGGTTACTCATAATTGGATGGATTCCTAAGTTGAGTAATGCTGATTAGCCTCTTTCCATTAAGTTGATATGCACTGGAGACAGCAGCATGGATCGAATATGGTTCCAATTAAATTAGTGCCAAAGTTTCTATATTGGATATAGAATGGATCGTACCTTAAAAGAAATTAAGGTACGGGGAGTTGTCCAGCTTATGCTTAAAACCAGACTCTGGATAACTCAGGGCACATTTCTGTAATGGCTGTTTGTGGGTTGACCCTGGCTATGACGAGGGTTGATATTCTACCATTTGCAAGATCAATAGTGATATTGTTCTTGACTTGCCACAGTTTTAGTAAAAATGGATCTTTTTCAGAAAACAGTAGTGGGAGTATGGTAGAACTGGAAGTGATTCCAGAACCGCGAACGATTACGGAAAATTTAATAGGACCTATATATTCAAACAGGTTTGACATTCCAATAGCCACTCCGCAGATTTGGTAGGTAACCTCAGACACCCGAGAGGTACATCGGTAGCCTCAAGGACGGTGACAGGGAGGTTCTTATCTACCCAGACTTGACACTACTGTTGTTCCAGGCTGTGAGACCCGGTAGGAGGGTTGTCGTAGTCAGTGGGAGCAGCAGAAGCATAGTGGGCAAGATGCTTATATCTATTTATAGACTTGAGCAGTTATAGCGGAGATAGATCATCTAATTTTGATGTGACAGTCATGGGTTTGACTTCAATCAGAATAGGGGATGGATCAGTTAAGAAGGTAGTAGGGTGTGATGTCATGGTATCAGGATGACATACACAGAGTAGGAAGTAAAATTCCTATACTACGATCGGTTGAACAATGGTCGTCACACAGTTGTTTCTCCAGACAGGATATGGATATAATATTTGACATTCTGGTTTCTGGATCTATGGTTTTAGATCTGGATTTGGGTAGTTTCCCAATGTGGGTACTTTGACAGATATTCTAATGGTTTTTGGAATAGTTGACTCCTAGCATGGTGGTGTACCTGCAGGTGATGGAGTCACCCTCTCTAAAGGTGTCGTATAGACTAAAGGGGAGAGGGATGTGCATGATTGGCAGATCACTTGCTTAGGCAATTGAGTCAATCATGAGATGTCAAGTACCACACCAGATGTTGTTTTTGCACTAGATGCAATAAGTTTGTATTAATCCAATCCTGGAGAAACATAAGGAAGCAGTTTTAGAACATTAGTACATGTTCTACGGATTTGATGACGGCAGCCTCCTTCGGGAGACGGTTATCATTCCAAGCTTCAAAGGTGACATGGTTGACAGAGTGATTGTCAGAGTTATAGTTTTTTCCCTCTGACGAAGAGGGACAGTATTATGGACAGGTGGTCCAAGAAGATACTGTGGGTGGCTTGGTGCCCGATACTGATTAGGTTCAGTGATCGATACAGTCTAAGATGTTTGGATTTGGAGTTCATTTATGAACGAGGTCCCATCAGATATCCAGACATATTCTAAGACATGTATTACTCAATTCGGGAGATGGCTTTCTCCGCGAACTTGAGATTAAGAGAGATTCAAAAGAAACTTCTAGGCGGATCCACTCACCGAGGCTATTTCTCGAACACAATAGTTTTACAAACGGGCTTTGTAATACTGATTAGTAGAGGAGTTGGGTGTTGGTTTCACACGGGCTGTGAGTAGTCGACATTGCAATATTAGCCTTGAGTGCAAGTGGGAGATTGTTGGAGATAGTGCCCTCATAGTCAATTATTGGATCGCAGGTACGTGATTGCAATGATTGCGGAGGACCTATCCCGGTAGGACAGTCTTACTCGAGATGATAGTATGCTATCTGGTTTGCCTTTATCAGTCGTGTACATGTTCAGGTGACTGATTGCATATTACACTTTGATAGAGCCCTTAGGATCTTGCTTTACTACCAACAGTATGATGGCGATCATATACGTGAGAGTTGGGTAGTTTATATGCATATCCTTAATTGTGGTCCCTAGTCGTGGGAGTTTCGAGACAGGGCATCGATACTCCGGAGTAGACTAGTGTGTACAGTCGAGACCCCGACGAGGGGCGGTGGCCGGTCTCACAAGCCACTGGTGTCAGTTGGATCACCTAAGATGTATACAGGTGCTCATTGGGTTATGAGTACACCGGACAGGACTCGCCGGGAATCTGCTAGTTAGTATTATATCTACCGTCAGATAGCAGTTCCCTGGTGACATGTGTACAGGTTAGTTCATCGACCTGAGGTCGTCATTTGTCTCGTATGAGTTCCCACAGTGCTTTGATTTCTACCCTACCACGGCTCAAAGGAGTCGTGCAAACAGGTAGCTTTTGGGTACAGTCCCGAGCCATATGGAGGCACGTGAGCGGATCGGCAGGGGATTCGTCTCTCCCGGTATTGGGGGCGAGATCGTGCTGTGTCTAGGAGAGCCATTACACAAAGCCCACGGCCGTGGCAGGAGATTTACTGGTAGGTACTCCAGTAGTATCTCAGGGTGTTATTGGGCTTCACTCCGACACGACTTATACTGCTATTAGGGGTCTGACGTTACTAGCCCCCTAGGCGGATATGCGATACTCATTGACGAACGGACCGGACTGTATATACATTGTCACTGTTAGGCTCAGTAGGGTTTTCCGGATGAGTGCGCTCATCGGCATCCCTTGAGGTCAGTCCATGGGCAGCCGTTACGCATTGCTAGTGCCGCTGACGGTTTGTGGTTAAACCCACTGCCAGGGTGCTGACGAGTCATTAGAGTCCCCCACAGACAGTTTCCCAAGTTCGGGCGAAACGTTGTAGAGGCCGTATGGTTTTATGGCAGGGTTCGGAAAATGCACGTGCGTTTACGCACGTGTTATTTTTCGGGCAGATAATACTGGTCGGCTTTGGTTTAAGCCGGATCCGAGTATTATATTGAGTAGGTATAATATCTTTGTCTCAGCTGCATTTGTATTCGGTCATAATACAAATGCGGGTATATTTATACAGTTTCGGGGTTATCCTGAAAGTCGTTTCAGGATTACTTTTGGAAGTTGCCAGTTTCCAGTTTTCTATCAGCCGTCTTTTAACATTCGGTTAAAGACGGATTTATCTTTTCTTCAGATATGGTGAGTCAGTGCTTCTAGAAGTTTCTAGAAGGTTCTAGATGATGACTAGGCTTCATGACTCATTAGTGCATTAATGGTTTTTTGATGACTAGCCTAATGACTCATGCTTTGTGATTAATTCCTTTTGGATTGCTTAAGATATTTTGAAGTGAGAAGCTTTTAGCTTATGGTCACCACTTGCTCCTACGGTCACCTCCCTCCATCATATAAAAGTGGCCGGCCTCCTCTCTCTCCTCACTCTCACTTGATGTTTCATTTTGGTTAGAAAAGATTATGATAGTATTCGGGGTGTATGGAATTTTACAGTTCATTTCATTCCATCACCCGATTTCCACGGCAACTTCATTAACCGATCGTCCACGGATTTGGACGAAGTGAGACAAAGTCATCTACTCATTCTCTACATCATTCTTGGTCGTCTCTTTTAGCAAACTTGACGATCGAGTTGCCTCGAGTCAGAGGCGGGAGCCCGTTTAAAGAACCGATCATGTGGTGCCACCTCGACGAGGATATCGGAGATCGACGCGATCGGAGCAGCCGCAACGGAGCGTGGGATGATGGTTGAAGAACGAAGGACTCGGATCGTTCGGTACAATCTTCCTACACTCTTTACAGTATGTTAGTTTAGCAATAATGGCAGATCCGGGTTAAAGTATACGATAGCGCCAGTTAAAAAGTTTTGTTCCGCATTTTGGCGTCTGTAGACGGCCGGGGCGCTAGCGTACACTTACAGTTTCTACCCCACCCGTTCTGCACTTCCCACCTGCCTTTCTCTTCCTCCGGCCAATGGGGACAACTTTGAAATTAAGCCCCATTTCATCAACATGCTTCCACGTTTTCATGGGCTTGAAACTGAAAATGCCTATATCTTCATCAATAAATTTCAAAATGTCTGTGCCATGATGAAAACCACCCAGCTGTCGGACGATGCTATACGTCTACGGGTCATTCCGTTCACTTTATGCGATCTCGCAGAAAAATGGCTGTATAGCACCGCTTCCCACTCAATCACCAGCTGGGACGAGTTTGTTAAAGCGTTTCTGAAAAAATTTTATCCAAATCATAAGACCGCAAGAATTCGAAATGAAATCAACCAATTCTCCCAGCTTCCTTCTGAACCCTTCTGGAAGTGCTTTGACCGATACAAAGACCTTCTTGTTCAGTGTCCTCACCACGGTATAGAGAAATGGCAGCTCTGCCAAACCTTATACGAGGGACTGAACCCAGCAACGAAGCAGTTGCTGGAAACCATCTGTCAGGGCCACTTCCTATCGAAATCTGACGAGGAAGCGTGGCAGTTCTTTGACGATCTTGCGGAGCAAACGCTACAGTGGGAGAGCACCAGACCGACTTCTTCTTCTTCTTCTACCTCTACTTCTACCGGTCAGTCTAGGGTAGGAATCCACCAACTCGATGTCTCTATTGCGATGAAAGCTGAAATGGCTGCAATCACACGAAAGCTTGAAGCAATAGAGAGCAAATTTTCTGCTCCTGCTCCTGCCCCTGTTCTCCCACTTCGTACCATCTGCGCTTGTTGTTCCGATCCTTCTCACTTGACCGAAGAGTGTCCTTACAATCCACCCTCGCAAGGACAGGATCAGGTTAATGCTGCCTTCCAGCAAAGACCGAGGAATGATCCATACTCTTCCATCTATAACCCCGGTTGGAGGAACCACCCCAATTTCGCCTGGAATCAGAATCAGAATCAATTCCAAGGCAACAATTTCCAAAGGGCCCCTCCGCCGCAACAACAAACTCAGTATCAGCAGCCTTTCCAACCCCAGCCTTTCCAAAACCAGACGAACAACTTTGCACCGAACAATACTTTTCCACCAAACAACTTTGTTCCGTCGAACAACGATAAGGTTTCCTCGCTTGAGCGAAGTCTGGAGGCGTTTGTTAAACAATCGACTCAATCCACCGCCAACATCCAGTCTTCGATTCAATCTTTAGTGCAACACACTGCCGCACACGGGCAAAGCATCAAGACCATTGAGGCCCAGATTGCACAGCTGAACGCGGCCTTGAGCGAGCGAGAGAAGGGGAAGCTCCCGTCCCAGCCACTTCCAAATCCCGGTCACCCACATAATGCACATGTTGCTCTTGAACAACAAAACCATAATGTGAGTGCCGTGACTACGCTGAGATCAGGAAGGATGCTGCAAAACAACATTGGCAAGCGAATCATCGATGACACCCCGGCCGCTTCTTCTTCTTCTTCTTCTTCTTCTTCGTCTTCCGAGCCTATTCTCCGTTCTTCAACAGGCTCTCCTTCCTCTTCTTCTGCTATGAACGGACCGACTTCTCACTCCACGAAAACACCTATTCTGGGATCCGTTCCAACTCCAAAATCTCCTCCTCCAGCATTAGACTCAACCAATTTTCAAAATGTTCCATTTCCAAACCGGTTGAGGTCTAACAAACAAAATCCTCAAATGGAGAAGATTCTGGAGTTATTCAAGCAGGTTAACATTAATATTCCTCTTTTAGATGCTGTCCAACAAGTCCCGTCCTACGCGAAAATCTTAAAGGACTTGTGCACGAAAAAGAGGAAGTCTCAGGTACCCAAGAAAGTTTTCTTGGCTAGTGCTGTGAGTGATGCCCTTACCCAATCTTTACCACAAAAACGGAAGGACCCTGGCTGTCCTACGATTTCAATTACCATTGGGGATAAGAACATCAACCGCGCACTATTAGATCTTGGTGCCAGTGTTAACTTGCTTCCGTATTCAGTATACGAGCAATTAGGCGTCGGAGAGTTGAAACCCACACACTGCACTCTCCAAATGGCCGACCGATCGATCACCCATCCTAGGGGTGAGCTAGAGGATGTGTTGATAAGAGTCGGGGACTTCATATTCCCTGTTGACTTCATTGTATTAGATACACAGCCTGTAGCTAACCCCCGGAATCAAATTCCGGTGATACTCGGTCGCCCATTTCTCGCAACCTCAAATGCTGTGATCAATTGTCGCAATGGTTCGATGAACCTCTCTTTTGGAAACATGACGATTGAACTCAACATTTTTAGGTTAGGGAATCAGCCCGCCGAACCTAATGCTCATATACTGGACGTCTGCTCGATCCAGGAGATCATACCAGAAGAGTGTGAATTCGAGGAGTTTCTGTTTGATCACGATAATCTTGACGCCACTAGTGCGTTTCTCTTCGAACCTGCTGCTGTTTCTGCGCCCGATAACGAATACGGGTGTTTCACATTCTCGAACGATCTTAGCCGCGCACAACCCGAGTTTGAATCTTTCGACTTTCCGGATGAGTTACCTGAACCATCCGACTCGGTTGCCTACACTCGTTTTGAACCTTTGCTGGAGTCCTTTGAATTCGAGACCTTTGCACCAGTCTTGCCTTCCATCATTTCACCTCCAACGCTCGAACTCAAGCCGTTGCTGTCTCACCTTAAGTATGCTTACTTAGCTCAGAACGAGACCCTCCCTGTCATTATTTCGGCTTCTCTAGCTCCCGAGCAAGAGAAAGCACTTCTCGCGGTCTTGCACAGCAACAGGCAAGCTTTTGGCTGGTCCATGGCGGACATCAAGGGGATTAGTCCCCTGATCGTTGAGCATCACATTCATCTGATGGATGATGCCAAACCAGCCCGGGATCCACAAAGACGTCTTAATCCAGTCATGAAGGAGGCTGTGAAGAAGGAGATCGTCAAATGTCTAGATAGTGGTATCATTTACCCTATCTCTGATAGCCAGTAGGTTAGCCCCATTCACGTTGTCCCCAAGAAGTCGGGCATCACGGTCATCACCAACGAGGCGAATGAGTTAATCCCTACTCGCACCCAAACTGGGTGGCGAGTTTGCATTGATTACAGAAAACTCAACGCCGCAACGCGGAAAGACCACTTTCCGCTACCCTTCATTGACCAGATGCTTGAACGATTGGCCGGACATGAGTACTATTGTTTTCTTGATGGCTACTCTGGCTATAATCAAATTCCCATCGCCGAAAAAGACCAGGACAAGACCACTTTCACTTGTCCTTTCGGCACGTTTGCATATCGACACATGCCCTTTGGGTTATGCAATGCGCCCGCTACCTTCCAGCGGTGTATGATGGGAATTTTCTCAGACATGGTGGAAAAATTTCTGGAGATTTTCATGGATGACTTCTCCATCTTCGGCGACTCCTTTGACGAGTGTTTGCTGCATCTTGACGCTGTCCTTACCCGATGTAAGGACAAGAATCTCACTTTGAACTGGGAGAAATGCCACTTCATGGTGTGCGAAGGTATTGTCTTAGGACATATCATCTCGCAAAATGGCATAGAGGTTGACAAAGCAAAGATTGAGGTCATTTCCAATCTGCCTCCTCCCCGATGCGTCAGAGATATCCGAGCTTTCCTTGGCCATGCCGGTTTCTATAGACGGTTTATCAAGGACTTTAGCAAGATTGCTAGGCCCTTGACGCTTTTGCTGGCCAAGGACACGCCTTTCGACTTCAACTCGAGCTGTGTGACTGCATTTGAGTCACTGAAACGCTCTCTCACTTCTGCTCCCGTTCTTTCTTCCCCTGACTGGACGCACCCATTCGAGATTATGTGCGATGCAACCGACTTTGCCATCGGTGCTGTCCTTGGACAGCACATCAACAAGATGCCGCACGTAATCTATTACGCGAGCCGAACCCTGAACGACGCCCAACTCAACTATACAACAACTGAGAAGGAATTCTTGGCTGTTGTATTTGCTTTAGAAAAGTTCAGGCCCTACCTCATCGGCTCTCCAGTCATTGTCTACACGGACCATTCAGCTCTGCGCCATCTTTTTGCGAAGAAAGATGCAAAATCTCGGTTAATACGTTGGATCCTCTTGCTTCAAGAGTTTGACCTTGTCATTAAGGACAAACGAGGATGTGAAAACATAGTTGCCGACCATCTCTCACGACTTCCTTCTTCGCCTTCGCTTCCAATTCCAATTAACGACGTTTTTCCGGATGAACAACTCTTGACAGTATCTTGCGAACCCTGGTTCGCAGATATTGTGAACTATTTGGCCACGGGATTACTACCGACCGAATGGTCGAGTCAGGACAGACTTCGCTTCTTATCCCAAGTAAAACACTTTTACTGGGACGAACCCTACTTGTTCAAGTACTGTCCCGACCAGATTATTCGTCGGTGTGTCCCTGATGAGGAATTCAAGAGTGTGCTGTCATTTTGCCACGATCAAGCGTGTGGCGGGCATTTTGGGCCCAGAAAGACAGCTGAGAAGATCTTGCAATGTGGTTTCTACTGGCCACAACTTTTCAAAGACGCTCACGAATATTGCAAGACTTGCTCCCGGTGCCAACACATGGGCCGGATATCCCGGAGAAACGAGATGCCGCTCCAACCGATCTTGGTTGTGGAGATTTTCGATGTTTGGGGGATAGACTTCATGGGGCCGTTCCCCAACTCTTTTGGGAACTTGTACATTCTTCTAGCTGTTGATTACGTCTCTAAATAGGTCGAGACTATGCCCAGCCGGACTAATGACAACAAGGTTGTCGTTAGATTCCTTAAAGAAAACATTTTCTCCCGGTTTGGGCACCCCCGAGCGATCATTAGCGACAATGGAAGTCATTTCTGCAATAGGACTTTCGAGGCCTTGATGCGGAAATACTCCATTAATCATAACCTCTCTACGCCCTACCACCCCCAAACCTGCGGGCAGGCCGAAGTTTCAAATCGGCAAATCAAGCAGATACTGGAGAAGACGGTTTTCAAGAACCGTAAGGATTGGTCTCTGAAACTGACTGATGGCCTTTGGGCATTTAGAACCGCTTATAAGACCGACCTTGGCATGTCTCCCTATCGGCTTGTGTACGGAAAAGCCTGCCACCTTCCTGTCGAAATCGAGCATCGCGCATTTTGGGCGATAAAAGAGCTGAATCTGTCTCTTGAGGACGCAGGCAGCCAGCGGAAGCTGCAGTTGAACGAACTGAACGAGCTTAGGGATGAGGCTTACGACAACGCGGTTGTCGTTAAGAATCGAACGAAGGTGTTTCACGATAAACACCTTTTGCGCAAAACCTTCGTACCTGGTCAGCAGGTACTTCTTTACGACACCCGACTTCACTTCCATCCTGGAAAGCTCCGATCTCGCTGGAAAGGGCCGTATTTTGTGCGGAATGTGTATCCGCAGGGCGCTGTGGATTTGGAAAATCCAAAGGATGGTTCACTCTTCAAGGTAAATGGACACCGATGCAAACCGTACCTTAGCGCCGAACCAACAGAGGAGCTCCTGTTCTTATAGGAGCCGGTTTACCCTGAATGATCTTCCTCTGCCTACCTCCAAACTTCGGTTATCCAGCCAAGAACAGTGGACACTGTTCTAAATAAGTTTGGGGGTATGTACAAACCATTTTTTGTGTATATTCTTTTTCTTTTCTTTAAAAACAAAAACAAATAAAAATTGTGTATCACTAACCGACAATTTTGAACCTTCCAACTGCTCTCTTCATGCAACGACAGTGAGGACACTGTCCAGTTTAAGTTTGGGGGTACGCTCGGTACGCATTTCTTACCTTCGCATTCATATGTATATTTTGCATCTGCATATTAAAATCCATAAAATCCATAAAAATCTGAAAATTTTCTAAAAAAAAAAAAATATAAAAACTTTTTTGTCAAGTTAACTTGTGGAAGAACTTTGATTCAACATTTCGACGGTTTTTGTTTGAAAAAATAGGAATAACTAAATCTTATGTTTGGATTTTGAAAACCTGAAAGATAACTCTCCTTTGAAGTTAACTATAGCTGATATACGTCTTTACATCACACTACACGTGTCGTAAGATTTTGGGAATTAGATGACAAGTCTTTCATGTTTAAACTTTTAAACAGATAAATGATTTTCTGAGGATCAAATAGGTTTGTTCTGAAATAAGTAATGTCAAGAATAGTTTATGAAGTAAAGCGAATATGAAGGAATGTTATTGATGCCGTAATTGGAGCTAAGTCTGAAAAATAACCTATCTAAAACTTGATTGGAATGAGTACACACCAAACACACCAAACACGTCTTTTATCCAAAAAAATATTTGAACTGCCAGTTATATCTCCGTTCGTATTAAATCATCTGATTTTCACGCCAAACTGTCTTTTGTTTTTGGACCTAGGTAACTTGAGTAATTAAGTCCGCTGGGGTGTTTCTACACCTAATGCCCTAAAATCAACTGGTTTGGGTGCATTGGCCCAAAGCTCGCTAAGAAGCCTAGAAAGTCCAGTTTAAAACAAAGTCAAGCAAGTGTTCTCTCAGAGTTAAAATTCCTAACGGTTCTTTGTGTGAGAATAATCTTGATAAAAGACAGGCTTTAAAAAAAAATTTTAACGGAGATATGAAGGTTTTACTCTTTGATAAAGACTATTGCACGTTCACAGAGGTGTGTATGAAATGAAAACAAGAAAAGGGTGGAGTGAAAAATACGATTTAGTTTCCTGTTAAGGAAGATAGAAATTCTGAAGTTGAAACCTTACTGGGAAACGAAACTTGAAAAATGCTTAACTCTTTATAAAACTTATGTGATCCTTTTAAAATTGTTATCTGGGCTTTATTGTGCGACATGATGACTTTAATCGATCCTTCTGGAACTTAACGACACTATTTGCACTGCACGTAAAGACATATAAAATCTGTAGTTAAATAAGAAGCGAGGTGTGAAAAATAAAGGTTCGATGGTCTAGACTTAGGATTATAGAATTGTTATTTTCTAAAAACAAAACTTTAGGGTTTGAATCTTAGTTGTTTTACGAAACCAACTTGACCGGATTTTGTGGGTAGTATCCGCTGAAAACCCTCAGGAGACAACACTCCTCCTACTAGGGACACCTAGAGGTTTAACGGCTTGTTGCACATGCTCAGTGCAATCGTGTTCCCTGCGAAAGTGAGGTTAGGAAATTTTTTATGAATAAATGGGCTTTGCTCGGGACGAGCAAATGATAAGTTTGGGGGTATTTGTTCATATCAGATTTTTGCATTTTCATACCGCCCAATTTTTATCACATTGCATATCCGTAGATACTCTTGAGCCGTGTTTGCTAGTCAATTGCAGGATACAGGTTCTCGGTTCTAAAACGGTGAAATTCATGGAAAACACGAAAAAAGTCCGGGTTCCTGCCAACCACAGATACAACACGGTCTCCGCTCTTCATCCGTATGTTGCCAGATACCAGTTTAGGAAGACAAAAGGTCAAATCAATGTCACCTTCATGCACAAGGCTCAATGGTAGCACAAAATCCAAGAGATCTACGCGGAGCTCGAGGCAATCATGACAAAATCTTGACAAAAAGTCCACCTTTCCCTCAACAGAAATTCTGGAAAAATCGGGGATCCAAATTGAGAAAATACATATGCCAAAATAATGTACACAGAAAAACAGGAAAACCCAAAAAAGAAGATGGCCCAATTCTTCCAATGGGCCGCGGATCCGCGGCCAAAGAGGGGTCCAGGCCGCGGATCCGCGGCCATTCAGGCGCGAAACACAGAGATTTTTTTGGGGTATTTTGGTAATTGCATGTGTGGTCTGGTGGTTGCCCTAGGTTTCCATTCTCCAGCCTATAAATAGCCCAGAAGTTTGAGAAGGAAAAGGGCCATTCTTGTATTTCTATTTGCTAGGTTTTAGTTTACATGTTCTTCTTCCTCTTCTCACCTCTTCTCCATTAAACTTGTAAGTGAGCTTTTGAGTGAAGAGTGATGAATAAAGAAGACCATTTTATTATCATGCATGTCTCCTTATCTTTATGCTTGTTGTAATTTTAATTCGTTAAGTAGTTGTTGTTATTTCCTTGTTGTTTATTTCTTCTCTCTTTTTCTTTATCATTCATACGACAATGATACTTACGCTCGATCCTCGCCAAGGTGAGGTCGCAAATAGTTAGTCGTATTCTCCTAATCTCCTTCTTTCTATCTTCCTCTTGTGTTTTGTTTTGTTTTTCCTTATCATGAAGTGTGAGTAGTTAATACTTGTTAGGGTAGGATAAGGGAAGTTTGAGAGAAGGAAATCTCTCTCACTCTTTCCTTGCCCAACAACTTAAATCGACTCCCGTTAATTGAACCACAATCCGCTCCTTACGGCACCCTATCCTACATGATAGCGGTGATTCCGTAGTGAGACCGGTTGTGGTTGAATTAAGCGAAGGTTATGGATAAGAGCCAAGAACGGACGGACAAGCACCAAAAGGAAGGACTATGCGTTGGAAAGCCTAGCTTATACTCGCAAGTTCCTTCCTAGTCGTGCTAATCCCCGTTGTTGCCGATTACCGTAACACCGATATTAAGAGGGGCAACGAAAGATGTGGAGACTCCTAACTCAAACTAACCTAATCCTAACCCTAACAAGCTCTCTTTAAATATCAACTTAACACTTAGATAACCACAACAAAATCTGAACTTTCGGACTTAACTCGTTAAAACACAAAGAAAAAGACAACCATCTCCCTGCGGACGACCCGTACTCAACCGGCTAGCTACAAGCGAAACCGTCTTGATTGCGGTATTTAAACTAGAACTTGAACACGCACGTATCGTAACAATCACCCCCCCAAATACTAAAATATCTAAGCAAAACCATCAAGTCGTCGGGGCTCCGAAATCATAAATACATAAAACAAATCGTAGCACAGCGTATGCGCAAGAAAAATGAGCATATAACTCAAAATCAAAACTCTGTCAAGCATCCCGCAATCATCGGAGTCATAGGGAAGACATCAATGTCAAGATCCAATACGAAAACCAACATGATATACATCATTAAAGCATCTAGAAGTAATGCATGCCAAACCTTTTTCAAATCGCCGCTCGATGTTCGCAACACTGCACAGTGGCGGACATCTATTGTAAGAAAATAACTACATATATATATATATATATATATATATATATCTTTTGTTTAATATGCACGTCCCGCCGTTTTGAAAGCAATTTCAGAAGGGTTTCCTTTATAAAATGTTTCGTGTCATTTCGGACACGTAGGTAAAGACCGAGACTATAGCTCTTCTTTGGAAATCCCTTCGATAACTATCAATGCATGCAAAAATATACTCAGGTACTGTCCTGTGACTAGTCCTGCTCAGTAGAAAACCAAATAGCAAACATCATAAAATATACTGCTCCAACAGAAATCAATCACAAATATATATAAATACTACGTGCGTCTGGTGCGCACGGAAATCAAAATCCATAAATGTGCCATACATGTGCACAGAAACAACATCAAGGTGCAACGGGTGTGCACCCAACATCTGTCATAGGCAACATGTGTGCCTGACAGAAAAATCAGGTGCATCTGACATGCACGAAGAATCTCGATTTAGTGCATCGGGTGTGCACCAAAATCGTACCTCATAACATGCGCCCAACATGCGCGAAAATCCAAATCAGGTGCATCCATCATGCACGAAACCATGAAATCCAATATCTAGCGTCGAACATGCGCAAAATCCAATCAGGTGCATAAGGTGCACAAAACCAATATCGAGCATCAAAATCGAAATCGAAGTCCAGTGCATCTAATTGCACAAAATGTGTATCACTGCACTGCAAGCATATGTGAACCATACCGAGTGCAAAAACCAAATCGTGTGCATACATATGCACCAAAATCAACTCAACTGTATGAAACCCATAAAATCATAAACATGAGAAACCAAGGAACGAAAACGATATCAAGTGCAACAACTGTGCAAAAATCGTAAATACTCAGTAGGTGCAACCATGGTGCATGAAAACAAATATCATGAAACTCAATCCTCAAAATCAATCATGCGAATAGATCACCTAAAATACCAAAATCAAGTATGGCGGAAGAGTCCCACTCAAGCACATCCTCCAAGAATCTCTGGCCAACTGTCGTGGTCACTCATAGCATGTCTCGTCGACGATCCTGAACCCTGGCCTGCTGGTGTGCGTAACATGACCACTCCTGGGTCCGAGTCTTCTCGTAATTTATTCCAGAAAAGTCCCGTCGAGGTCTATCTCAAATCTCGTTTCTGCCGAACTGTCCGGAAGTCATCGTCCTTTACTCTATCTGCTTCTTGTTCCGGAACGGCTGCATACTCATCGCAAATCCTTCTGGAAGGTATATCCAAGTACAATGCCTCGGCATGCGTATCGCATCTCTGATGTCGGCGGAGTGGAACGCCATCTTATCCAGATCTTGTACGAACCTCTTACTCCACTTTTCTCCAATGTCGACTGCTTCGGACTCGTCTCGTCGTGGCTGCATGGACTGAGCTCCAACGGCTATCCTCGTATCTGGAGTCTCCCAAGAAATGCATCTCACCACCTAGCATCCGAAGGAAGTCGAACCCTTTGATCGATTTGTCAAAACCTCATAATCCCCCAAGAGCTCAACATCTTGGGTACAGTTCAATAGTATCGAGTACATACCACAGCATCGGTGGTCCAGCCGTAGATGGGCAAACCCAAGCCTCACTAATGGCGCCGCGGAACTGCTGCTAACCCAAAGGTTCAAAGGCTTTCTCACGGTCATTATGTCGAGTTAGGGTTTCATTATTCTAGAGGGTCCATAGAATTGTCTGCATGTCTTTTCGAATACTTTAAACTTAGAATAATAGGTTTCTCACATTCGATCGCCTCTATCGACTCTCAACGTATCCACGTGAAGTCGTCTCGAGCTGGAATCCATCTATCTGATGACCTCGCCTCGGGGTAGCGAACAAACCACATATCCCAGTCATTCATCATCGGTGACTAGCGACCTTCTCTCATCTCTTAGTACAACTCGTACTGCAGTAGCTCCAACATCTGGGGCGATATCTCGTCGTTCGCAGCAATAACTGGCTCACTCGTCTGCACGCTGAACAATGCCTCAATCATCATGAATAAGAAATACATCAACGGTCATCAAAATCTAATTGGCCTCTGTCGGTGGCGCAATCCACTGGTGCCGATCAGCATATCCGAGTAACTTCATACAACGATCCATCAAACGCTCATGGAGTGAAAACAACATGTAACGACGCCTCCCTATGCAATCGTATGTCCCTGGAATCACGCCCTGGTCAGTCCTCGTCCACGACGAGCTCATGCTGACCGCAATTCTAGCCGTAGCTCTCCACTCCCGTACAACCGTGATAACAAACCATAACTAGTACCGATAAGGCTAGATCATAGGAATGATTATAATACTGAGCAAAGAAATGTACATCCTAAGGCTTCTTAAGTGGTGTAGCGTATCGTAAGTATGCCGTGGAACATACATACGGTACGTCTTAGTCACCTACTCCATCAACCAAGGGTCATCCTACGCTCCGAAGGTAAAACCTAACACTCTGATACCAACTTTGTCACGGCCCAAAAGTACGGAACATGACCGACACTTAAACTACGAAACGTCTCGAGGCGTACGTAATCTAAGTAAGCCGAAAACCCAGAAATCCAAACCAAGAAAGTAGTAGAGTGAAGGAAAAACTAACTTAAAGAAAGTAGTTTTAATAGCATAATCCGAATTATGCGTTTTTAAAAACATCAAATATTTCCTGAAAATTTCGGCAGAGTCTCCTTTGTAAATACTTTCCCCCAATCGGGATACAACATGAATGGTATACGAAATGAATAAAAAGGCATCCCCAAGAGAGATCTAGCTCTTCGTCAATCGACGGTTACAACCACGCAAGCAATAATATACAACGCCAAGGGCAAGGATCAAAACTCAAAAGGAAACTCAAAACAGCAAGAAATCCATAGAAATACAACGCACGACTCTAAGGTCGAAAGAATAAACATCACTGGTCTCTATCTCTGAAATAAATACATGTTTGGTTGATGGAACTTCTAGATACAGCAGAATAATAATATACAAGGTATAATGATGGGTACGATACAAATAAACCCACATACTAGCAAGTTACCCGAAAAAAGAAGCAGTGCCAGCAAAGCCGTAATGAAACCTGTACAGCAAAACCTGCAAGAAACTGTGGCACAACGGGGGTGAGTTGCCAACTCGTGAGTAGAAAACATCTACGAACAGAAATCGTATGAACAACGCAATCCTAAGTCATACGATCATAATATATCCCCAAATATATAATCTGCAGCCTATAACAATGGCTAGGGTATACCTCTAAACAACGGTAATACCAAGTGCTCGTGTCAGTGCCTCAGGTAGCAATATATCATATGGATGAGGTATGAATGCATGAAAACAGAATTCATGTAAATGAAGAAACTGCTTTCATAATTTAGTGAGATTTCTGTATTTTCAAAATGAGGTATCATAAATGAATCCACATAAAGAGTGTCCAGCATCGACACTAAACATAAATCCCAATATCTCAATATCGCAGGTTCCGGCTATCCGGACTGGCCTGGATCATCAATCTCAGTACCTCGTTGTCTCAAAATCTCAATGTTTCAATCTCACTATCTAGGGCGCCGTCAGTTCGGAACGGCCCCTACCATCAATCTCAAGACCACGACGGTATCCTCCGGATATCCGACGCGTCGGGTAAAATCACCGGTAGGTAGTCCTCCCCTGCCAGGCTCATCGTCTACTACTCGAACTTCTTGCCCCGGGGTACCTTACCGGGCCCACCATGTACCCGAAACGGTTCATCCAACTCCTCGAATCAGATCTCGAAATCCATCAGCAAACTCAGGGTGGACGACTCATACATTATGGGAAAGCCGCACTTTTCATTTAAAAAGAGAGAGAAAAAAGTTTATAAATGTTTTTGCGGTTTTCCCCCAAATCCAGAAAATCTCATGAAAATCCGAATCCAAATCCTTAATAGCTTGTAAACAGTGAATATAGGCATAAAAATCCATGAATGCGGCATAACAGTGAATAATAACATGCATGAAGTAGCAAGTAATAACTACAATGTCTAAACTAGAATATAAGGCAAGTACACTAATATCATGTCTAAACTATTAGCTAAAAAACTATGGAATAGTATATTCTAAAGAGTTCGTGACATGGCAATTACCGATGAAGATCTGTGTGAGCCGGCAGGTAAGTGTACGTGGTACATACATGTCATCGGTAATGGTGCTGGCGTCCTAGCAGCATGATATCAATAACGATATATGAATCACAAAATAAGTATGCGATGCGGAGCGAACAGCAATAATGTGCGGGAGCTGAATACTAAACACAATGATAACTAATCTGCATTTAATAAAATATGAGTTCCACAGTGGTGCCATTTGAAATAACACGAATCGTGGGGTTTTGAAAATAAGGGCTACGGTGTTTTTAAGAAAAGATACGTCTTAATATCCGTAGAATCCCTTGACCTGTCTTTTAAAATACCCACGATCCGTTAGTTTTGAAATATTTAGGAATCTAACCTAGTCTAACAACTACACTAAACTATACGGCTGAACTAACAAGCTAACTGAAGATAAGGAAACCGCCTAACATCTGAGTCGATATATATATATATATATATATATATATATATATATATATATTAGTCGGTGATCCCGCCTCGATTATATCACATCCGATACCATATCTATGATCAGATATTCCCAAGTCAAGAGTGCGGATCAAACATCAATATATAGCTCGTACGTAAATCCGTCGTACGGCATCCCAAATCTGGGTACGGGTCAATATCACATTCATCATACTATTCATCTGATATCCTCTTCATCAAATATCCTAACTGGGGTACTGATCTACGTCTAGTACAATATTGATACCGCCTAAGTATGCATGCACGTGTGTGAAACACTACGTCAAAGGACCTGCTACAACGTCATGTCGTATGTCAAATACGAACCCTGCCAAATCATCGATCTCACGGCCTCAAATCAAATCTCATCGACTCATCTCAAATCCCAAGTACTATCCTCAAATCCAGTATATGAACACATAGTCCCATACCCATGTGAACACATAAACATAATCCCATATACGCACATGTAAAAGAAAGGATGCATGCAAGTATGTGTGTGCGTGTGTGTATAGGTGCAACCCCTACTCTAGGGTTTCGCAACTACACTAAACCAATCCAAGAACACCAAAAATCCATCTTTATCATCTATCAACTCAAACCACATATAATAAATATATGTGTGTATACGTATTCGTATACATCACCACGAACTGCGGGGGTGATATACGCCATCCACCCGACTTCTCCGCGTAGATATAAATCTACTCACCTGGTCCTCGCTTGCTGGTGCCGACGTCGCCACGCGCTTGCTTGTCGTCTCGAAGTCCACATGGGGTACCTACATGTCACCACGTATCATAACACATAAGAACCCAATTAGAAATCGAAACGGCATACGAAAACCAAATCGGCACGCGTATCACGCACAAGTCAAAACCTATCGCCTATGCATGCAAGAATAGCCAAACCAACCCTCGATGTCGATGTACAAACGTCAAACCATCGCGAAAAATCCAAACACACTCATTTGCACATTCAAAAAAACTGATTATAATATGAAATAGGTTGCAATTCACAAAAACCTCAAACTCACTTTAAAAGCTATTTTTCCGAAAATCTAGCAAGAAAAATTAACCGTTTTAGTACAAAACTTGATATTTAAACAAATCTAGCGGCCACAATATCCACTAAATTTTATAAATAAGTCATACAACCCTAATTATATTTTTAATCTCATCATGTTCATTAAACCCAAAAATTTAGTTTACAAATAGCTTAATTAGCAAAATTTTGAAATAACAATTTGCAACTAGCTACAAGGTTTGGTTTTTAGCATTCCATTAACATGTTAAACTCCTCATGAAAACAACAATCATATGATAAAACCCTCACACTAGTTTTATCTCACATAAAAAAATATTTTACAAAATCTAGTTTGCACTAGAAATCGAAAATTTGCGCTAACATCGCGGATTTGCGACAAAATGGTTACAACATTGCACAATCACCCAATCCACACTAGTAGATAGCTACAACATTCAAATTAACCCACAAGAAATGATTCAATTTCAATTTCTAACATCAACCCTTCTCTTGAATTTCATCACACAAACAACAACAACCAAATTAACACTTTAAAAGCCTATTTTAGCATAAACTAACTACAAATTAAACATTAGATTAGAATTATACCTCTCAAGTTTTAAACCCTAGGTTCTCTAGCCTCTAAAGAGACTTCCTTTCACCATGCTTTAAACCAATTTGAGTGTTAGAAGAGGTAGAATAGGGATTAGCTTTGAATTAGTGAAGGAATTGTGGATTTTTCGATGTGTTTTGAGATGAAATTGAAGCAAAAGAGATGGGAATTTGGGGGGGAAAGATGGGGCTGCTGCAGGTCATTTTCGGCGATGGGGGGGGAGTGGGGAGTTGTGAGGGAATGGTGCGAAAAAAAACTAAGTCAAAGCCCCTCCCAATTTCCATAATACCCCCACCTACATAAATATATAATAAAACCTTTATTTTAACCATTCTTTTCATATGAAAGAAGTAAAAAGGAGGGGGGAAAGTGAGTGGGCTGCTGTTGGTGATGGTGGGGCCGGCCATGAGTGGGTGAGGATGGGTGAGAGAGTGTACAAGAAAATTCCATGCAAAAAGAACCCCTCAAGTAACCAAATTGCAAGTTTTAGTTAAATTATTTAAATTTTAGTTTTCCCCTTAATTATAACCAATTAGAACTTGAAATAAATTGCTAAAAGTTTATATTACTAACTAGATTTTAGTTGTCAAGGTTCTATAGTGTGTAATTAGCCTATTCAAATTTGTATTTATAACTAAATTTAATGTATTTGTGACGGCTTAAAATAATATTAAAATAATTAATTTCGGAAAAAATTTCAGAAAATTAGAAATTTTACCATTGGCTCAATAAACACCAAATACTAGTAATTACATAGCTAGAATATATATATTTAATTTTATATTAAAGATATTTACATTTTGACTTTTTACGGAAAACCCCCTTATTTTACCGATTTTCCGAAATTTCACCGAAACGATTTTCAAAATGTTACAATCTTCTACCCTTAAAAAAATTCGGTCCCCGAATTTAAATTAAAACTCTCCACAAATACTAAAACATCTAAGCAAAACCATCAAGTCGTCGGGGCTCCGAAATCATAAATACATAAAACAAATCGCAGCGCATGCGCATGCGCATCCGAATGAAAAATGAGCATATAACTCAAAATCAAAACTCCGTCAAGCATCCCGCAATCATCGGAGTCATGGGGAAGACATCAATGTCAAGATCCAATACGAAAACCAACATGATATACATCATTAAAGCATCTAGAAGTAATGCATGCCAAACCTTTTTCAAATCACCGCGCGATGTTCGCAACACTGCACATTGGCAGACGTCTATTGTAAGAAAATCTCTCTCTCTCTCTCTCTATATATATATATATATATATATATATATATATATATATATATATCCTTTTTTAATATGCACGTCCCGCCGTTTTGAAAGCAATTTCAGAAGGGTCCTTTATAAAATGTTTCGTGTCATCTCGGACACGTAGGTAAATATTGAGACTATAGCTCTTCTTTGGAAATCCCTTTGATAACTATCAATGCATGCAAAAATATACTCAAGTACTGTCCTGTGACTAGTCCTGCTCAGTACAAAACCAAATAGCAATCATCATAAAATATACTGCTCCAACAGAAATCAATCACAAATATATATGAATACTACGTGCGTCTGGTGCGCACGGAAATCAAAATCCATAAATGTGCTATACATATGCACAGAAACAATATCTAGGTGCAACGGGTGTGCACCCAACATCTGTCATAGGCAACGTGTGTGCCTGACAGCAAAATCAGGTGCATCTGACATGCACGAAGAACTCGATTTAGTGCATCTAGTGTGCACCAAAATCGTACCTCATAACATGCGCCCAACATGCGCGAAAATCCAAATCAGGTGCATTCATCATGCACGAAACCATGAAATCCAATATCTAGCGTCGAACATGCGCAAAATCCAATCAGGTGCATAAGGTGCACAAAACCAATATCGAGCATCATAATCGAAATCGAAGTCCAGTTCATCTAAGTGCACAAAATGCGTATCACTGCACTGCAAGCATATGTGAACCATACCGAGTGCAAAAACCAAATCGTGTGTATACATATGCACCAAAATCAACTCAACTATATGAAACCCATAAAATCATAAACATGAGAAACCAAGGCACGAAAACGATATCAAGTGCAACAACTGTGCAAAAATCATAAATACTCAGTAGGTGCAACCATGGTGCATGAAAACAAATATCATGAAAATCAATCCTCAAAATCAATCATGTGAATAGATCGCCTAAAATACCAAAATCAAGTATGGTGGAATAGTCCCGCTCAAGCATATCCTCCAAGAATCTCTGGCCAACAGTCGTGGTCACTCATAGCATGTCTCGTCGATGATCCTGAACCCTGGCCTGCTGGTGTGCGTAACATGACCACTCCTGGGTCCTAATCTTCTCGTAATTTATTCCAAAAAAGTCCCGTCGAGGTCTATCACAAATCTCGTCTCTGCCGAACTGTCCGGAAGTCATCGTCCTTTACTATATCCGCTTCTTATTCCGGAATGGCTGCATACTCATCGCGACTCTTTCTGGAAGGTATATCTAGGTACAATGCCTCGGCATGCGTATCGCATCTCTGAGGTCGGCGGAGTGGAACGTTATCTTATCCAGATCTTGTACGAACCTCTTACTCCACTTTTCTCCAATGTCGACTGCTTTGGACTCGTCTCGTCGTGGCTGCATGGACTGAGCTCCAACGGCTATCCTCGTATCTGGAGTCTCCCAAGAAATGCATCTCACCACCTAGCATCCGAAGGAAGTCGAACCCTTTGATCGATTCATCAAAACCTCATAATCTCCCAAGAGCTCAACATCTTGGGTACAGTTTAATAGTATCGAGTACATACTACAACATCGGTGGTCCAGCCGTAGAAGGGCAAACCCAAGCCTCACTAATGGCGACGCGGAACTGCCGCAAACCCTAAGGTTCAAAGGATTTCACACGGTCATTATGTCGAGTTAGGGTTTCATTCTTCTAGTGGGTCCATAGAAATGCCTGCATGTTTTTTCGAATACTTTAAACTTGGATTAATAGAGTTTCTGACATTCGATCGCCTCTATCGACTCTCAACGTATCCGCGTGAAGTCGTCTCTAGCTGGAATCCATCTATCTGATGACTTCACCTCGGGGTAGCGAACGAACCACATGTCCTAGTCATTCATCCTCGGTGACTAGCGACCTTCTCTCATCTCTTAGTACAACTCGTACTGCAGTAGCTCCAACATCTGGGGTGATATCTCGTCGTTCGCAGCAATAACTGGCTCACTCGTCTGCACGCTGAACAGTGCCTCAATCATCATGAATAAGTAATACATCAACGGTCATCAAAATCTGGTTGGCCTCTGTCGGTGGTGCAATCCTCTGGTGCCGATCCGCACATCCGAGTAACCTTATACAGCGATCCATCAAACGCTCGTGGCGTGAAAACACCATGAAACGACGCCTCCCTATGCAATCGTATGTCCCTGGAATCACGCCCTGGTCAGTTCTCGTCCACGACGAGCTCATGCTGACCGCAATTCTAGCCGTAGCTCTCTACGCTCGTACAACCGTGATAACAAACCATAACTGGTACCGATGATGTAACGCCTCACGCCTCAGTACAGATGGTATTGTCCGTTCTGGCCGAAACCGCACGGTTTTTCCCTTTAAAGCGAACCGGACCCGACCAGGGGCTACTTCCCTGGAGGTCACCCATCCCAAAACTTCCCTAGCCCGAGCATGCTTAACTACGGAGTTCTCAAGCTCCTGTAGTTCCGGTTCACTTAAAAGGCTCCTCTGTAATTGAGGGTGGTATCATTATATTTATAATGCAGTTCGGTCTTTCGGAATGTGCTTTAAGGACCCGATCCCATTGTTCTGAAATGGCTCCCTCACTCAGATCACCAAGATGTTCGCAACAGACCGCACTGAGTGTGGACAGAGCAAATCACCATGATGTCTTAAGACCGCACTGCTCTGGGGACAGAGCTGATCACCATGATGTCTTAAGACCGCACTGCTCTGGGGTATTACATTCCCCCCATCTAAGAACAATGGTTCGTCCTCGAACCACAGACCTACTATTGAGGGCCTGCATGGGCCACCATAAATGTAACGCCCTATGCCTCAGTACAGATGGTATTGTCCGCTCTGGCCGAAACCGCACGGTTTTTCCCTTTAAAGCGAACCGGACCCGACCAGGGGTCACTTCCTAGGAGGTCACCCATCCCAAGACATCCCTGGCTCGAGCACGCTTAACTACGGAGTTCTCAAGCTCATGTAGTTCCGGTTCACTTAAAAGGCGCCTCTGTAATTGAGGGCGGTATCATTATATTTATAATGCAGTTCGGTCCTCTTTCGGAATGTGCTTTAAGGACCCGATCCCATTGTTCTGAATGGCTCCCTCACTCAGATCACCAAGATGTCCGCAACAGACCGCACTGAGTGTGGACAGAGCAAATCACCATGATGTCTTAAGACCGCACTGCTCTGGGGACAGAGCTGATCACCATGATGTCTTAAGACCGCACTGCTCTGGGGTATTACAGGGACCGAATCTACCAAATTTTAGAAGCAAATCAAGGAAATCAAGCAACGGCAAAGACTCAGAGCAATATTTTCAGAATCTATACATTAAAAGGATCTCCACATGTCAACACAAAAGACCAGAAGAAATTTCAAGACCTAATTCTACTAGGATGCGGCTGAACCGCGGCCAAAGGAGGCAATATGCGGCGGTTCTGCGACTCTTTTGTAGCCGTCGGTTGTGAGATTTTGTGGATTTGATCTTAACTGTATATCCTCAGATATGGAATCTAGGGTTTTTGGTTTCAAATACTATATAAAGGACCGAGAGCTATGCATTCAATCATCATCGAAGAGATCAAGAGATCCAAGTATCCGAGTGATCATCATCTATTCATCTACCTCCATAAAGAGAGAGACCTAGAGCAAACTAGGGTTCTTGTAATCTACTTTCTAAGGAGAAGTTGTAATGCAATAGTTTATTAATAAAGGTAGTTTTTGTTTTAGTTATTTTTGCATTTACTTTTACGCATTTACTTTACGCATTAATTTTACGTATTACTTTTCTACATCTTAAATATGGTTTCATTCATCTTCAACCTCTCTTCTAAAGAAACCATGAGCTAGTAATTCCTTACTTGCTAGGTGTCACGACCCGAAATTGGCACGTGAAGGCCCTTAAACTACGCAACGTCAACAGGCGTAACGCAATTTAAGTAAGTCGAAAACCCAGCAATCTAAACCATCAAAAGTAGTAAGTGATAATAGCATTTTCAAAACTTTTGAAATCTCAAACCAAATTCTTTAAAGTCCAACTTTACTTTTCTAAAAATTTTGGCAACACCTCCTTTGTAAAAACCAACCCCAAAAATGGATACAACATAAATATAAGTAAAGCATCCCCAACAGGAGCAAATCCAAGCCCAATGGCGGAAAACAACCACCACAACAGATATACGACGCCGTAGACGATAGAAGTAAAACTACATAAAAGACCTCCAAGTCACAATATAATATACAATATCATCCTCACATAAAGTCTCTAAGTCATACAAGATAATAGTAGATGGAAAGTACATGGATACAACGAATATACAATAAACAACTTTGGATAACCGCAAAACCCACCTAAGCAAAACTGGACACTGTGAGCTGAAGCGGTATCTACTGCAAAAGATGATGTGATAGATGAATAGCCTGCCTCGACTACCCAGGGGAAACAACATGCAAAACCCTGTGGCACAACGGGGGTGAGTTGTCAACTCGTGAATAGTAAATAATATATGCAGGTAATCGCAAATATGCACGTACAGCGCGAATCTAAAACATGCAAGCTGATAGCAATAAGATGGCAGTATGTATGTGCAATAGTCATGAAAAGTACTCTAGCAGGTACTACAATACATGAAGCAATAAATGACAATATGTATATGCAAAAGTCATGAAAAGTACTCTAGCAAGTACTACTAATACATGAAGCAATGCATATAAAATAAATGAGGAGTATGGAATAAAATATGTCATCTCCACGGAATCCTGATCTCGTCGTAGGACCAAAGTTCATCAAGACAATCTAAATCCCAATTTCCTCGATCACCCCCCAAATTGGCTCTCATATCTTGTAAGTCTCATATATATCCTGAGTGTCAAATATCAAGTAAACCTCATAAATCCTGAGTGTCCAATATCAAATATATCCCGAATGTACAACATCAAGTAGATCTCACATATCCAGTATGTACAATATCAGTATATCCCACATATCTTGTATGTACAATATCAGTATTAAGTAAGTTTCATAAAAGGTGAGTGTCTAACATCGACACCTAAAACATAATGAAACAAGTGTCAAGCATCGACACCGAAATACTGATCTATCAGGTGTTGTCACCACGACTGGCCCTGATAAGTACGTATCATACGCTATCCGAAAACTCGAGTGCCTTGCTCTGACCCTCGAAATTCGACGTATCTGTACGCACATGACCCCGGTCGGATCCCCACGATAACTGCCGTGTCAGAAGTACTGTCACCGGCAGGTATTGCTCTCTTGTCAGGCTCATGGGCATGTTACATCGACTCTTGCCCCGGGATACCTCCGGGCCCCACCATGTACCCTCATACGGCCCACTACGCCTCGTCGCATGGGGTATATATATATATGCTCAGAACCGAGAAATCTCGTGGTGGCTGCAGAAATATCATATCAAGAGAAACCGGGTTTTTCAAATAATGCATAATTTCATGAAACTGCCGCGGTCCTCAAATCCAGAAAATATCAAGTAAAGAATAAAATACTTGCATGAAACATTATGATGATATATTATACAGACTTGTATACATATATATTAGCGTCCCACTCCACAAATATATATATATATATATATATATATAACAGCGTCCCATTCCACTGTTATATATACTTAGGAAATAAACATCAGAGAACATCGTATGAATATCATATAACCATGCGGAATCCAAGAAATATAATATATGCAGCATGAAACGGTAATATCAGCATATAAAGGAAAAACCCGCTATTTAACTGCAACAAGTTATTAAATATATCATGCGGTTCCTTATTTCTCCGAAATCAGATGCAACATCATATATAGGTGAACATGTATCTATAACAAGGTATGCGTAACCATGTCAGTATAGCAAGATATGTATGTCCATATGTAAGTATGTAGGTGTAAGTCCATGTCACGCACCCCACGAACTTGCGGGGATGCGGAATATATAAAAAACAATTATCAAAGCTTCGTAACACGGACTTGAGCGCATGAATCGTTTCTAAACCATTGCTAACAAACTACTAGAGGTTTAACTACTCGGATACGAAGTTATACCTCATGTTACTTGTCCTTCGGGTCTTCATCGCTGTCCTCCACTCCTCGTAGGCTCCTTGGAACATCAGCACCTCAACGGCCTCCTCGAATCAAAGACGATCCACCCGAAAGTTCCTACACCAAGCTTAATCTCAAACTTGAGATAACTAGGTTGCTTAAAGTGCTAATCTAAGCTACCTAAGGGATATAGAGTAAGGTTATGGATGTATTAGTCTATCTAATCCTTGATCTCAACACATGAGAGGGGAGGATTAGGGTTTCAAGAGAGGATGAGCTTGAGGAGAGAGAAGGTGAGCATGAGAATGAGAAGAAAAATGAACTCACTAGAATATATCAACCATAACAATTAATCAAATAAATAATATATATGATTAATCATCATGGTTGATGCATTCATCTTGTGTGATTCATCATATGACTCATTAACTCATTAATGAACCATTTAATACAAAGGATGAATCACACAAATGAGTCATTAAGCAATTAATGCTCATGCCACCTTAACCCCTTAGTCACCACTCATCTAGAAGCTTCCCGTAAAATTACGAGAACGCCCCTCCAATCCGTGAAAACACGGAAAAACTTTAGACTGTATAAATCCAATAACCCGATACTAGAATCTGGCTTAAACCAAAGCCGGCTAGTAAAAACTGTCCGAAAAGTCGTACGTGCATAAACACACGTACGCGTCCGAACCCTTGTCGTAAAACCATACGACCTCTATATCGTTTGGCCTGGAGCAGGGAAACTCTCTGTGTGGGACTCTAAAGACTCGACACTACGCTGGCAGTGGGTTTAATCACAGACCGCAAGCGGCACTAGCTGTACGTAACGGTCCCCAGGTAGATGTCGAAAAGAAGGCTGATGAGGAAAACCATCCGAACCCCTACTGAGCCTGATGTAACAATCTCCATATAGTCTGGTCTGTTCATCTAAGACTATCGCATATCAATCCTAGGGGGCGGCAAGCATCAGTCCCCTAATAGCTGTATAAGTCGTGTCGGAGCGAAGCCCATTACACCCTGAGAAGCTACTGGAACCTACCAGTATATCTCGCTTGCCCTGGCCAGGGACTTTGCGTAATTTCTCTCTGACATAGCGTGATATCAACTCCCTATACCGGGAGAGACGAATCCTATCTAACCGCCACTGCCTCCAAGTGCTCGGGACTACACCCAACTGCTACCTGTTTGCACGACTCCTTTGAGCCGTGGTAGGGTAGCAATCTAAGAACAGTAGGAAACACTCGAGGTGAAGTAGCAGTGTCAAATCTGTGGACTATACTGTACTCATGTCACCTGGGAACTGTTAACTGACGTTGGGTATAATACCAACCAATCAGTTCCCTGGCGAGTCCTATCCGGTGTACCCGTAACCTAACGAGCACCTGTATACTATCTCCAGTACGACGTACTGATGGCTGTGGGACAGACCATCTCCCCAGCTGGCATGAGAAGCGTACACACTTAGTCTATTCCAGAATATCGATGCCCTATCTCGATAATCCAACGACAAGGGACCTGTATAGGATGTTGCTTACAGACTACCCAGCCCCCACTAGTGTGACTGCCATCACAATGCTGGTAATCAAGCAAAGATCCTATGGGCTCTACTAATATGTATAAGTGATACGTTACAAGAAACATATGCACATATTAAAGTAGACACAAACCAAGTAGCATACTACCATTTTTAGCAAGACTGTTATATACAACTGTGAATATCCCAAGCTTCCATTAAGTAATATACAACCTAGTATGATACAATAATGGCCCCTAGGGTATATACACTAACAATCTCCCACTTGCACTAGGGCCATGAGCTGGCATATCGTAGACCTATCATCTCGAATAGCCTCTCGAACTGCGTCTGAGGAATGGCCTCTGTGAATGGATCAGCAATGTTATTCTCCATCTCTACTCTCTTCACCTTGATCTCACGGTGATCTACGATCTCCCTGATCAGGTGATACCACCTTAAGATGTGTCTGGACTTATGATGGGACCTGGGTTCCTTCGCTAAAACTATAACGCCGTTGTTGTCACAATACAGAGGTATTGGACCAACACTGGTAGGAACCACCTGAAGTTCTGTGAGGAACTTCTTCATCTAGACTGCTTCTTTTGCGGCATCGCAAGCAGCTATGTACTCCGCTTCCATCGTTGAGTCAGCAACGGTCTCCTGTTTGGAACTCTTCCAACAGACCGCCCCTCCATTGAGGGTAAAGACATAACCCGACATGGATTTGGAGTCATCTTTGTCACTCTGGAAGCCGGAGTCGGCAAAGGCCTCCATCTGGAGGTCTTTTCCGCTATATACTAAGAACATCTCCTTAGTCCTTCTCAGGTACTTGAGAATGTTCTTTACGGCTATCCAGTGCTTCTCCCCTGGGTTTACTTGATACCTGCTTACTACGCTTAATGCGTATGCTACATCTGGTCTGGTACATAACATCGCATACATTATAGAGCCTACCGCAGAAGCGTAGGGTATAATTGACATGCGATCCCTTTCCAAATCAGTCTTGGGAGACATCTCTTTGGAGAGGGTGATTCCATGACAAGCTGGTAGATTATCGTGCTTAGAATCATCCATACTGAATCTCTTCACTATGGTGTCTATGTATATGGACTGTGAAAGTCCCAACATCCTCTTTGATCTATCATGATAGATCCGGATCCCCAGAATGTAGGTGGCATCACCCAGGTCTTTCTGGAGAATTTATGTGACAAGAATCTTTTGACTGACTGTAACATAGGAATATCATTTCCTATTAGGAGAATGTCATCCACGTACAAGACGAGAAATACTACAGTTCTCCCTACAATCTTACTGTATATGCAAGGTTCATCTGGATTTTTGATGAAGTCAAATTCTTTGACAGCATCATCAAAACAGATGTTCCAACTCCGCGATGCCTGCTTTAGTCCATAAATGGACTTAAGCAGCTTGCATACTTTACCGTTGCTCCCACTCTGAATGAATCCCTCTGGCTGATCCATATAGACGCTCTCTTCCAAGTTACTATTTAGAAAGGCCGTCTTTACGTCCATCTACCAGATTTCATAATCGTGGAAGGTAGCAATAGCAAGAAGGACCCGAATAGATTTAAGCATAGCCACTGGAGAAAAGGTTTCGTCATAGTCCAAACCAGGTCTTTGACGAAAACCCTTTGCAACAAGTCTAGCCTTATAGGTTTCAACCTGTCTATCTACACCAATCTTCTTTTTGAAGATCCATTTGCATCCTACGGGTTTTACCCCATCTGGAGCAACGTCCAAAGTCCATACTTTGTTAGTGTACATGGACTCCATTTTGGTCCGCATTGCATCCAGCCATTTTACTGAGTCACCGCTCTGAATGGCTTGCTGGAAGCTAGTAGGCTCATCATAGTCTATAGTGCAATCCTCTCTATCCCCGTCTATGAGAAAACCGTAGTATCTCTCGGGCGGATGAGACTGCCTACTACTTCTGCGGAGTGGTGTGGGAATGTCCAGTTCTTCTTGAACTTCTGGTTCTTCCATATTTTCAGTAGTAGTTTGTTGTTCTGGAATTTCTTCCAGTTCTATTGCGCTCCCACTCTTCTGATTTTCCAAAAATTCAGGTTCCAAGAAGCAGGCATGATGAGAAACAAAAACCTTTTGTTCCTCTGCGTAATAGAAATAATATCCCTTGGGGTTCTTTGGATATCCTACAAACTTACACTTTACTGAGCGTGCCTCGAGCTTATCCGCATGCTGCTTTTTTACAAAAGTTGGACATCCCCATGTCTTAAAATGTTTTAGACAGGGTTTCTTCCCACTCCACATCTGATATGGTGTGGTAGGCACAGTTTTGGTAGGAACCTGGTTCAAAAGATATGCAGCTGATTCTAGTGCATATCCCCAGAATGATCGTGGTAACTCAGCATTACTCATCATGGAACGAACCATATCCAATAGGGTTCGATTCCTCCTTTCCGATACACCGTTATGTTGTGGCGTGTATGGAGGAGTAAGCTGAGAGAGAATTCCATTCTCTTTTAAGTAACCCAGGAACTCGGCACTGAAGTATTCACATCCTCGATCAGATCTCAGTGTCTTTATACTCTTGCCTGTTTGTTTTTCCACTTCATTCTTGTATTCTTGGAATTTCTCAAAAGCCTCGGATTTATGCTTCATTAAAAAGACATATTCATACCTAGAGAAATCATCTGTAAAAGTAATGAAGTAGGAATAACCACCTCACGTATGTGTAGACATTGGACCGCACACGTCACTGTGTACGAGTCCCAAGAGCTCGCTTGCTCTTACTCCGTGTCCAGTGAACGGAGTCTTTGTCATCTTTCCTATAAGACAAGATTCACAAGTAGCATAAGATTGATATTCGAACGGATTAAAATATCCTTCTCTATGTAACTTAGTCAACCTTCTCTCATTGATGTGACCTAGTCTACAATGCCATAAGAAAGCCTGATTTATTTCTGGAGACTTTCTTTTAAGTGTGTTCTGGATACTGAAAATCTGAGCTTGATTTAATACGTATATTCCATTTTGTAATGTACCTGACCCAATCAGAACTTGATTTAGGTGGATGTGAACCACATCACTTACAAAAGTAAAATCATATCTTTCCTAAGAAAGTAAGGATATAGATATGATATTACAAGTTGTTCCCGGTACATAAAAACAGTTACGCAGAATCAATATCTGCCCAGTTGTCAGTCCAAGATGATATTCCCCTACGGATTCAGCGTCCATGCCCATTCCGTTAGCAACCGTGAGGGTCATATCACCTATCCCGATAACCCTACGGTTTCTCAGAGCCTGTAATGAATTACAGATGTGAGATCCTGACCCGGTATCCAATACCCAGGAAGTAGGGTTAACTGACATACAGTTCTCTATTACAAACACACTTGAGGCTGAAGCCATAACATGCTTCGTATCCTGGCTACTGGTTTCTAAAGCCCTGCAATCATTCTGCCAATGTTCATTCCTGTAACAATAGGAACGTCCCTATTTTACTATATCCAGTCCCGAAACTTTTTCCTTTCTCTTTCTTTCTCCTTCCTTGGTTTCCTTCAGGGTAGGAGGCAGAGACTGTAGAATCAAGTCAGTATCTGACCCGTTCTCCGACGTGGTCTTCAGGTCCATGAGCTCATCAATATAGCTAGTCATTGTAAGGACGTTGTCCCCTACAGATGACCCGTCAGCTAACCTCGCTTGAATTAATTCGTTCGAGGTTTCATATCTTGTGATATGAGATTGCTCTCCATATAAATCTTTGTTATGGAGAAAGATGGAAAATAGGTCCATCTTCTCGTGCTGCTTTTGGTATACACCATTAACTGAAGCTAACACGAGGCACTTAGCTTTCGCTTTATCTTTTTCCCTTGTCTGACGGATATCCATATCCGCGACAGTGGAAACTGGACCTGGGACGGCGGGATCTTGAGTAGTAATAGGGTGGTCCAGCTTGTCATAGGCAATGGACATCTGGACAGACCTTTACTAGTCATATAAGTCAGATTCAGTCAATTTTTTATCTAGATGTAACCTATGTGTGGTCACAAGGTCGCTGCAATTTTAAGAGAGAGAAGAAAATATTATTAGCATGATGCTCTTGCAAGTTTAGAGTGGTTTAATTTATCTAAACAGGATGGCTCCCACTGTTTCTCGAATTCCTCCTCAAACCATAAAAGAAGAATTAGCCAGGACTATTCTCACCGTACAATTCTTGCTTAACCGTTCAGCCAGGTCAGTGTCGATATTTCGAGAGAGGTTTTCCAACGCTTTCGCGAAGTTCCTTAATTAAATAACCTCTTTTCTCTGGGGGCGTAACCCCGCTGACACCTTTCTAGGCACCTACTTGGTTTATAGCATTGATCGTTAAGTGACGAATCTCCTGATAAGTAGCTTGTACTCACAGTAGGATCGGGATCCAAAATATCATCGTATGATAATGTTGAAGGAATCCTACCAACATTCATCAAACTCCAAAATGGTATGCATCTCTCTGCAAATTTCAGTTTCTTTATAAATTCCCGATGTGGATTTTTGCCCCATGCTCTTATTGTAAGTCTACGTTAGCGCCCCGGCCGTCTACAGACGCCAAATGCGGAACAAAAACTTTTAAACTGGCGCTATCGTATGCTTTAACCCGGATCTGCCATTATTGCTAAACTAACAAACTGTAAAGAGTGTAGGAATGTTATACCGAAAGTTCTAAGTCCTTCGTTCTTCAACCATCATCCCACGCTCCGTTGCGGCTGCTCCGATCTCGTCGATCTCCGATCTCCTCGTCGAGGTGGCACCACATGATCGGTTCTTTAAACGGGCTCCCGCCTCTGACTCGAGGCAACTCGATCGTCAAGTTTGCTAAAAGAGACGACCAAGATTGATGTAGAGAATGATTAGATGACTTTGTCTCACTTCGTCCAAATCCGTGGACGATCGGTTAATGAATTTGCCGTGGAAATCGGGTGATGGAATGAAATGAACTGTAAAATTCCATACACCCCGAATACTATCATAATCTTTTTCTACAAATGAAACATCAAGTGAGAGTGTGAGGAAGGGGGCCGGCCATATATAGCAAGAGGGAGGTGACCGTAGGAGGGGGGGGTGATCACAAGAAAGCTTCTCACTCAAAAGATCAAGAAGAAATATCCTTAGCTAAACAAAAAGCTTTAATGCTAAAGCATGAATCACTTAAACACCTCATCAAGCATTAATGAACCATTAAATGCAACCAATGAAAACTTAACACCAATTAATCCTAGTCACCTTATCTAGAACCTTCTAGAAGAATCCACACTCATCTCAAGAAAAGACAAATCCTTCTTTAACCGAATGTTAAAAGACGGCTGATAGAAAACTGTAAACTGGCAACTTCCAAAAGTGATCCTGAAACGAATTTCAGGACAACCCCGAAACTGTATAAATATACCCGCATTTGTATTACGACCGAATACAAATGCAACTGAGACAAAGATATTATACCTACTCAATATAATACTCGGATCCGGCTTAAACCAAAGCCGACCAGTATCATCTGTCCGAAAATCGACACGTGCGTAAACGCACGTGCATTTTCCGAACCCTGCCATAAAACCATACGGCCTCTACAACGTTTCGCCCGAACTTGGGAAACTGCCTGTGGGGGACTCTAATGACTCGTCAGCACCCTGGCAGTGGGTTTAACCACAAACCGTCAGCGGCACTAGCAATGCGTAACGGCTGCCCATGGACTGACCTCAAGGGATGCCGATGAGCGCACTCATCCGGAAAACCCTACTGAGCCTAACAGTGACAATGTATATACAGTCCGGTCCGTTCGTCTATGAGTATCGCATATCTGCCTAGGGGGCTAGTAACGTCAGACCCCCAATAGCAGTATAAGTCGTGTCGGAGTGTAGCCCAGAACGCCCTGAGATACTACTGGAATACCTACCAGTAAATCTCCTGCCTCGGCCGAGGGCTTTGCGTAATGGCTCTCCTAGACACAGCACGATCTCGCCCCCAATACCGGGAGAGACGAATCCCCTGCCGATCCGCTCACGTGCCTCCATATGGCTCGGGACTGTACCCAAAAGCTACCTGTTTGCACGACTCCTTTGAGCCGTGGTAGGGTAGAAATCAAAGCACAGTGGGAACTCACACGAGACAAATGACGACCTCAGGTCGATGAACTAACCTGTACACATGTCACCAGGGAACTGCTATCTGACGATAGGTATAGTACTAACTAGCAGATTCCCGGCGAGTCCTGTCCGGTGTACTCATAACCCAATGAGCACCTGTATACATCTTAGGTGATCCAACTGACACCAGTGGCTTGTGAGACCGGCCACCGCCCCTCGTCGGGGTCTCGACTGTATACACTAGTCTACTCCGGAGTATCGATGCCCTGTCTCGAAACTCCCACGACTAGGGACCACAATTAAGGATATGCATATAAACTACCCAACTCTCACGTATATGATCGCCATCATACTGTTGGTAGTAAAGCAAGATCCTAAGGGCTCTATCAAAGTATAACATGCAATCAGTCACCTGAACATGTACACGACTGATAAAGGCAAACCAGATAGCATACTATCATCTCGAGTAAGACTGTTCTACCGGTATAGGTCCTCCGCAATCATTGCAATCACGTACCTGCGATCCAATAATTGACTATGAGGGCACTATCTCCAACAATCTCCCACTTGCACTCAAGGCTAATATTGCGATGTCGACTACTCACAGCCCGTGTGAAACCGAACATCCAACTCCTCTACTAATCAGTTTCACAAAGCCCGTTTGTAAAACTATTGTGTTCGAGAAATAGCCTCGGTGAGTGGATCCGCCTAGAAGTTTCTTTCTGTATCTCTCTTAATCTCAAGTTCACGGAGAAAGCCATCTCCCGAATTGAGTAGTACCTGTCTTAGAATATGTCTGGATATCTGATGGGACCTTAGTTCATAAATGAACTCCATATCCAAACTTCTTAGACTGTATGGATCACTGAACCTAATCAGTATCCTGCACCATGCCACCCACAGTATCCTCTGGAACCACCTGTCCATAATACTGTCCCTCGTCAGAGGGAAAACTAAAACTCTGACAATCACTCTGTCATCCATGTCACCTTTGAAGCCTGGAATGATAACCGTCTCCCGAATGAGGCTGCCGTTATCAAATCCGCAGAACATGTACCAATGTTCTAAAACTGCTTCCTTATGTTTCTCCAGGATTGGATTAATACAAACTTATTGCATCTAGTGCAAAACCAACATTTGGGGTGGTACTTGACATCACATGATTGACTCAATTGCCTAAGCAAGTGATCTGCCAATCATGCACATCCCTCTCCCCTTTAGTCTATACGACACCTTTAGAGAGGGTGACTCCATCACCTGCAGGTACACTACCATGCTAGGAGTCAACTATTCTAAAAACCATTAGAATATCTGTCAAAGTACCCATATTAGGAAACTACCCAAATCCAGATCTAAAACCATAGATCTAGAAACCAGAATGTCAAATATTATATCCATATCCTGTCTGGAGAAACAACTGTGCAACGACCACAGTCCAACCGATCGTAGTATAGGAATTTTACTTCCTACTCTGTGTATGTCATCCAGATACCATGACATCACACCCTACTACCTTCTTAACTGATCCATCCCCTATTCTGATTGAAGTCAAACCCATGACTGTCACATCAAAATTAGATGATCTATCTCCGCTATAACTGCCTAAGTCTATAAATAGACATAAGCATCTTGCCCACTATGCTTCTGCTGCTCCCACTGACTACGACAACCCTCCTACCGGGTCTCATATCCTGGAACAACAGTAGTGTCAAGTCTGGGTAGATAAGAACCTCCCTGTCACCGTCCTTGAGGCTACCGAAGTACCTCTCGGGTGTCTGAGGTTACCCACCATAACTGCGGAGTGGCTATTGGAATGTCAATCCTGATTGAATGTATAGGTCCTATTAAATTTTCCGTAATCGTTCGCGGTTCTGGAATCACTTTTCCAGTTCTACCATACTCCCACTACTGTTTTCTGAAAAAGATCCATTTTTACTAAAACTGTGGCGAGTCAAGAACAATATCACTATTGATCTTCCAAAATGGTAGAATATCAACCCTCGTCATAGCCAGGGTCAACCCACAAAACAGCCATTACAGAAACGTGCCCTGAGTTATCCAGAATCTGGTTTTAATCATAAGCTGGACAACTCCCCGTACCTTAATATCTTTTAAGGTACGAACTATTCTATATCCAATATAGAAACTTTGGCACTTGTTTAATTGGAACCATATTCAACCCATGCATCTGTCTCCAGTGCAAATTAACTTAATGGAAAGAGGCTAATCAGCATTACTCAACTTAGGAATCCATCCAATTATGAGTAACCTGAAAGAGAAAACTCGTTTCTCAAAACCATCACTATCATCTGAATACCAATCACAAGAATCTACATCTTCGATCTCTTTGAAGAATCCCGATACTTGTGATACCTGGTTCTCCTCTTTATTCTTATACCCACAACTTCTCAAAACTTAGACCTTGTATTTCTACGAAACACTCGTCTAAATACTAGAGAAGTTATAAGTAAATAGAACATAGTACGAGGACCTACCCCTTTGTCCTGATGGACACTTGGACAACATACAATACTCTGTATAAGTCCGCTGAGTTAAACAACTCAAAACCTGTGCGTCGTAGGTAGAAAACTGTACCCTGGCGATTTCCTCAAATATCACCAATTACAACGAATTCCGATATAATGAGGATGATCACCTAATTCCCAATATCTTACTCCCACTCATCATCTGTAAAACCATACAGATATGAGAATGAAACCTGGTAAATACATACCCTTGGAGTAAGTGTCTAATCAGGAAAACAGTTTTTCCTTTAACAATGCACTGAAACATGAAAATGTTTCGTAGGGGTATCCTGGTATTCATAGCAATGCCTCTTCCATAATCCAATTCATGACTTCAACCGTATATTTTATTGCCGTCTCTCCAAATCCCTTTATTTGTCTTTAGTCGTTACCTTCTGTACACCATCGTTAGGCTAAATGGTTTTCTTCCTTCCCTACCGTTCGGCACCAGCCTATGGTTTGGAAGAAGACTATCCAGTAAGCATAATAGGTGTACCCTCCTAAACCAAGGGGTACTCGCAACTGAGAGAAGGTGATGATAAAAGACAACTGAATAATACCTTATTCTTTTAAAGGTGAAATAGGAGCGGCGATGAAGTACGCGGTTTTGGTCGTGAATGATATCAGTCGCAATTTACTTTGCCCTCTTTCTAATCCCTTTATTTTGTCTTTACATATTACCTTCTGCACACCCTGCTTAGGCTAATTGGTTTTCTTCATTCCCTACCTTTCGGCACCAGCCTATGGTTTGGAATAAGACTATCCAATAGGCGTAATAGGTGTACTCTCCTAAACCAAGGAGCTCTCGCAACCTGAGAGAAGGTGATAATAAAAGACAACTGAATAAACCAATTCTATTTCTCCTGAACCTGGATCCATCCTCGAAGAAGTCCCTTCGAGTTCGTATATAACCATACGATGGATCTATCCAATGGAAGTGGATATCCGTAGTAATACGGGTGTTCTGAGAAATGCAAAGGGTAAAAGAAGGAGTGGCAATGACTTATGCAACTCAGACAATCCAAAAGCCAGTATTTTAAGAAGGTTCGGTCAACTTGGTCACTGAGTCATAGTCTAGGGTCGGTCAAAGGTCGCTGCCAAAGAGAGAGAGAGAAAAGAAACACTCAGCGTGCACTCTAACCAAGATCAGAATGGTCATCATTTTATCTAATCCGGAAACCTCCCACTGTCCTGTCAAATTCTCCTCCAAACCTAAAGAAGAATCAATCGGGATCACCCGAAGAGTAAACCAACTCATCAGTGGGAATCAGGATCCAACTCTCATCGCATGATAACGTGATGGAATGCATCCACGTTACTCATACTCCAGAAGGTATGCGCATACTTGGCAAGTTTCAGTTTCTTTAGAAACTCCCGATACGATTTTTGCCCCATGCTCTTATAACCTTGGCTTTGGTCAAAATGTCATAAGTCACATGCCAAGTTCTACCCGTCACTATCTTGTCAATTTGAACCCACCCGCACATGCCCCTGACTTTGGCCAATCGGTAGAACGACTGTCCCAAACTAACTCATCTATCTATGCAACAATTGAATACCCAGCAGCTACCAAACACTATGCCTTAACTTTGGCTAAAATGCATAGCTTGAATACTACTAAATACCCAAAAGAAGTGACGGAGGGCTACGGCTGGTTTTTGGCGAAAAACCTTTAGCGTAGTGAACTTGATATCGCTGAAGGAACCTGATAGCTTTTTAAAATATAGTGGCGAAAACCTTTTGCTAAAGAGGTCACTCCCGGTAAAGGATCTCGGCTCTTTCCTCGTGGAATGAGGTGCAGGATATTCCACTGAATACCGCTATGCAAAGCAATATGTAATCGACTATAGTGAAGTTATTACTCTGACGCAAACTTCTGCCCAAGGGGTCAGTCCCGGTGAAGGGATATCAGCCCTTGCCCCGTCGAATGAGGTGCAGGATATTCCACTGAATACCGCTATGCATAACAAAAGAAAACGTCTTTGCAATAACATTTTTTAAATTGTTCCAACAACTGTATACAGGTTTGTTTTTACTTTGCGTTGATCAGAATCAACGCAGTCCCATCATTTAATCACACCAGAAAAGAACGAAAATAAAATGTACGTATATGCCATCCGCATTCGTCACTGGGTCCCGTCATTACTCGTTAGGTTACTTAACTAACGACAGAGCGGGGACAGGACTAGCGCGGGTGTAAAACATATACAACATCTAATAGTATATAAACCAATATACATAATCGCTCCAGGCGTGATAGTATGCAACATTACAGAAAAGTAATAAGCATCACAGAACAATACAGATAATCTGGGATCCCCGGGTTTCACAGAGCCGCTGCTGAAACCCGACGTTCCCCTGTCGTGTGGATAGCCTGTGCAATGAAACCTAGACCCCTACGGGTGCGGCAAGTTACCCGCCAAAACCTGAAGCGAGGTAGTCCCCACAGCATAGTGAATGGAACACCCGGCACTTCACGGAATCCGGTAAATTGAGCACCCCTCCGTGGGTCAACCTGTACCCCTTACGAGTGCGGCGAATAGTCTGCCAATTCTGAAGTAGGGCCCCTCTGCCTCTCAAAGCCATGAGATGCGGACCCGTGGCTTTCCCAAACCCGGCTATCCGTGCACTCCGTCTCGGGGCAAAACCTAGTACAGTAATGAAAAATAGTACAATAGGTACATCGACCGCAACCTGGTCGTGCCCCAAAAGAATATTATACAACAGGCAGTGACGGCAGTCCACAAGTTGGACGCTCGCCCCGCAGTATCAAATGTACAAATAAACTCAAACTGTACTACCATTGCACACTGCTATCCACCACGACAAATCCGCAACATCACAGCACAACACAGAACATCAACGCGAATGTCACGTTCGCAAACCCGTCTAAAAGAACTATAGCAATCAGACGCAGTTTACCGATCAAATGACATTCCCGGTCGGAGATATAATGTAAGCACTGTAAACTAACGTGTTTAAATTACGATCGACCAAAGACCAAATATCAAAAAGTGGGCCCCACGGCTTACTGGTGAACAGTAGCAAAACCTGGGCGCAAATGATATATACCAAAAATCACAAAATCCCAAATAAAGCCAACTGAGAAAAATTGGTGCACTGTTCCCTCTGAAGCGCGGCGGTTCCGCGGTCAAACCCTAGGTTTGACCGCGGAAGCGCGGCGCTTTAGTGGGATCACGTGACCGTTTTTTCTCAGATGTCTTAGAAAACCCTGCACTGATTTTTAAGATATACAGAAATCAATTTTGACACCGTTTAAAATTAACAGAAACTGTCGGGTTGAAATTTTGCAATTTTGGTTTTTCGGTTCGATCGAAGTTTTGAACACATTAGCACAAGTTAGTATAGCAAAATGGTTAGGCTCTGATACCACTGTAAGTCTACGTTAGCGCCCCGGCCGTCTACAGACGCCAAATGCGGAACAAAAACTTTTAAACTGGCGCTATCGTATGCTTTAACCCGGATCTGCCATTATTGCTAAACTAACAAACTGTAAAGAGTGTAGGAATGTTATACCGAAAGTTCTAAGTCCTTCGTTCTTCAACCATCATCCCACGCTCCGTTGCGGCTGCTCCGATCTCGTCGATCTCCGATCTCCTCGTCGAGGTGGCACCACATGATCGGTTCTTTAAACGGGCTCCCGCCTCTGACTCGAGGCAACTCGATCGTCAAGTTTGCTAAAAGAGACGACCAAGATTGATGTAGAGAATGATTAGATGACTTTGTCTCACTTCGTCCAAATCCGTGGACGATCGGTTAATGAATTTGCCGTGGAAATCGGGTGATGGAATGAAATGAACTGTAAAATTCCATACACCCCGAATACTATCATAATCTTTTTCTACAAATGAAACATCAAGTGAGAGTGTGAGGAAGGGGGCCGGCCATATATAGCAAGAGGGAGGTGACCGTAGGAGAGGGGGGGTGATCACAAGAAAGCTTCTCACTCAAAAGATCAAGAAGAAATATCCTTAGCTAAACAAAAAGCTTTAATGCTAAAGCATGAATCACTTAAACACCTCATCAAGCATTAATGAACCATTAAATGCAACCAATGAAAACTTAACACCAATTAATCCTAGTCACCTTATCTAGAACCTTCTAGAAGAATCCACACTCATCTCAAGAAAATACAAATCCTTCTTTAACCGAATGTTAAAAGACGGCTGATAGAAAACTGTAAACTGGCAACTTCCAAAAGTGATCCTGAAACGAATTTCAGGACAACCCCGAAACTGTATAAATATACCCGCATTTGTATTACGACCGAATACAAATGCAACTGAGACAAAGATATTATACCTACTCAATATAATACTCGGATCCGGCTTAAACCAAAGCCGACCAGTATCATCTGTCCGAAAATCGACACGTGCGTAAACGCACGTGCATTTTCCGAACCCTGCCATAAAACCATACGGCCTCTACAACGTTTCGCCCGAACTTGGGAAACTGCCTGTGGGGGACTCTAATGACTCGTCAGCACCCTGGCAGTGGGTTTAACCACAAACCGTCAGCGGCACTAGCAATGCGTAACGGCTGCCCATGGACTGACCTCAAGGGATGCCGATGAGCGCACTCATCCGGAAAACCCTACTGAGCCTAACAGTGACAATGTATATACAGTCCGGTCCGTTCGTCTATGAGTATCGCATATCTGCCTAGGGGGCTAGTAACGTCAGACCCCCAATAGCAGTATAAGTCGTGTCGGAGTGTAGCCCAGAACGCCCTGAGATACTACTGGAATACCTACCAGTAAATCTCCTGCCTCGGCCGAGGGCTTTGCGTAATGGCTCTCCTAGACACAGCACGATCTCGCCCCCAATACCGGGAGAGACGAATCCCCTGCCGATCCGCTCACGTGCCTCCATATGGCTCGGGACTGTACCCAAAAGCTACCTGTTTGCACGACTCCTTTGAGCCGTGGTAGGGTAGAAATCAAAGCACAGTGGGAACTCACACGAGACAAATGACGACCTCAGGTCGATGAACTAACCTGTACACATGTCACCAGGGAACTGCTATCTGACGATAGGTATAGTACTAACTAGCAGATTCCCGGCGAGTCCTGTCCGGTGTACTCATAACCCAATGAGCACCTGTATACATCTTAGGTGATCCAACTGACACCAGTGGCTTGTGAGACCGGCCACCGCCCCTCGTCGGGGTCTCGACTGTATACACTAGTCTACTCCGGAGTATCGATGCCCTGTCTCGAAACTCCCACGACTAGGGACCACAATTAAGGATATGCATATAAACTACCCAACTCTCACGTATATGATCGCCATCATACTGTTGGTAGTAAAGCAAGATCCTAAGGGCTCTATCAAAGTATAACATGCAATCAGTCACCTGAACATGTACACGACTGATAAAGGCAAACCAGATAGCATACTATCATCTCGAGTAAGACTGTTCTACCGGTATAGGTCCTCCGCAATCATTGCAATCACGTACCTGCGATCCAATAATTGACTATGAGGGCACTATCTCCAACACTTATGACCTTGACTAAGGGCCAACAAATCATAAGTCACATGTCAAGTTCTACCCGTCATTGTCCAGGTTAATTCGAACCCACCCGTACATACTCTTGACTAAGGGCCAACAAAGTAATACGACTGTCCCAAACCAACGCATCTATCTATGCAACAAATGAATACCCCAGCAGCTACCAAACACTATGCCTTGACTAAGGGCCAACAAACATAGCTTGAATACTACTGACAATCCATAAGAAATGACGGAGGGCTACGAATGGTTTTGGTAAAACCGTGAACGTAGTGAACTTGATATAATCGGAGGAACCTGATACTTTTTTTTTAAAAAGAGTGGTTAAAGCTCCGCAATTAAAAATTCTGCTCTTTTAAAATAACCGAGTGGTTTCTTTTAAATTTGTTCCAACGATTAAACTTTGGTTTATTTTCTTTGCAATATTATAATGCGTCCCATCATTAATCCTATCATTGCAGAAAACAACGAAAATACCACGTACTCTTATGCCATCCGCATTCGCCACGGGGTCCCGTCATCACCCGTTAGGTTACTTAACTAACGACAGAGCGGGGGCTGGGCTAGCGCTGGTGTAAAACATAAGTGACGTCTAATAGCTATCATATATAGATATTGTACATTCGTCAGACGCAATAATAAGTATTCCAGATCACAGATGAAATTTATTGGATTTATTAGCAATCCGCATTTACTTTGAGCCTACAATAAAAGACGGATTACACAGTTGTGATGAATAGCCATTACCCCACCCTAGACCCCTACGGGTACGGCAAACTACCCGCCAAGTACCCGAAGTGAAGCGGTCTCCCTCAACAAAGTGAGTAGGCCACTAAACACTTCAAAGTACCCGATAGTTTGTGTACCCCACCTTGGGTCTATCCTAAGAGCAAAAACAGTAAAAAGAAATAATACAACGGTGGCTACAACCGCAACCTTGATGTGCCCCGCAAAAGAATATTACATCAAATTACATTTACATTGAATGAATGAATATTAAACCCATCTCAAACCCCGGCCAATCATCACAACGGTCCAACACAGTTCATATACACAAACAGTAAACATTTCAGAAATGTGCAACCCCCTGCCAACCGACATACTAGCAGTTAGGGGAGGTTTACGAACACATTAAACATTACAGATAAAGACCCAGTTAGCAAATATCTTAGAACATCGATCGAATACCATATTCTGTGTCTACCCCAAAAGCAAACCAGAACTGAAGTAACCTGGGAAGAAACAGTATATACAGGAAGACAAAACACCACAAACAATGAATAACAGTGAAAATACGAGTCAAAACCGAGTTGACTCGGCGGCGGATCCATGGCCAAAAGCACTGTTTTGCCGCGGATCCGCGGCTGTCTTGTCGTTTTGTGCACTCATATTTTCCCAGAATTCATAAAATTCCCTGCTGTGATTTTTAAGACATATCAAATAATTTTTCAGACAGGTTTAAAATTAACAGAAACTAGGAATTTTCAGGGTTTTGTTTTCGTGTTTTCCGTCGATCGAACTTCTAATTAGTTGCTAACAAGCTAGTAATGGTTTAGTTGGCTCTGATACCACTGTAAGTCCATGTCACGCACCCCACGAACTTGCGGGGAGGCGGAATATATGAAAAACAATTATCAAAGCTTCGTAACACGGACTTGAGCACATGAATCGTTTCTAAACTATTGCTAACAAACTACTAGAGGTTTAACTACTCGGATACGAAGTTATACCTCATGTTACTTGTCCTTCGGGTCTTCATCGATGTCCTCCACTCCTCGTAGGCTCCTTGGAACATCGGCACCTCAACGGCCTCCTCGAATCAAAGACGATCCACCCGAAAGTTCCTACACCAAGCTTAATCTCAAACTTGAGATAACTAGGTTGCTTAAAGTGCTAATCTAAGCTACTTAGGGGATATAGAGTAAGGTTATGGATGTATTAGTCTATCTAATCCTTGATCTCAACACATGAGAGGGGATGATTAGGGTTTCAAGAGAGGATGAGCTTGAGGAGAGAGAAGGTGAGCATGAGAATGAGAAGAAAAATGAACTCACTAGAATATATCAACCATAACAATTAATCAAATAAATAATATATATGATTAATCATCATGGTTGATGCATTCATCTTGTGTGATTCATCATATGAATCATTAACTCATTAACGAACCATTTAATACAAAGGATGAATCACACAAATGAGTCATTAAGCAATTAATGCTCATGCCACCTTAACCCCTTAGTCACCACTCATCTAGAAGCTTCCCGGAAAATTACGAGAACTCCCCTCCAATCCGTGAAAACACGGAAAAACTTTAGACTGTATAAATCCAATAACCCGATACTAGAATCTGGCTTAAACCAAAGCCGGCTAGTAAAAACTGTCCGAAAAGTCGTACGTGTGTAAACACACGTACGTCTGTCGTAAAACCATACGACCTCTATATCGTTTCTCCTGGAGCAGGGAAACTCTCTGTGTGGGACTCTAAAGACTCGACACTACGCTGGCAGTGGGTTTAACCACAGACCGCAAGCGGCACTAGCTGTACGTAATGGTCCCTAGGTAGATGTCGATAAGAAGGCTGATGAGGAAAACCATCCAAACCCCTACTGAGCCTGATGTGACAATATCCGTACAGTCCGGTCTGTTCATCTAAGACTATCGCATATCAAGCCTAGGGGGCGGCAAACGTCAGTCGCCTAATAGTTGTATAAGTCGTGTCGGAGCGAAGCCCATTACCCCCTGAGAAGCTACTGGAACCTACCAGTATATCTCGCTTGCCCTGGTCAGGGACTTTACATAATGGCTCTCTGACACAGCGCGATATCAACTCCCTATACCGGGAGAGACGAATCCTATCTAACCGCCACTGCCTCCAAGTGCTCGGGACTGCACCCAACTGCTACTTGTTTGCACGACTCCTTTGAACCGTGGTAGCGTAGCAATCTAAGAACAGTGGGACACACTCGAGGCGAAGTAGCAGTGTCAAGTCTGCGGACTATGCTGTATTCATGTCACCTGGGAACTGTTAACTGACGTTGGGTATAATACCAACCAATCAGTTCCCTGGCGAGTCCTGTCCGGTCTGCCCGTAACCTAACGAGCACCTGTATACTATCTCCAGTACGACGTACTGATGGCTGTGGGACAGACCATCTCCCTAACTGGGATGAGAAGCGTACACACTTAGTCTACTCCGGAATATCGATGCCCTATCTCGATAATCCAACGACCAGGGACCTGTATAGGATGTTGCTTACAGACTACCCATCCCCCACTAGTGTGACTGCCATCACAACGCTGGTAATCAAGCAATGATCCTATGGGCTCTACTAATATGTATAAGTGATACGTTACAAGAAACATATGCACATATTAAAGTAGACACAAACCAAGTAGCATACTACCATTTTTACCAAGACTGTTATATACAACTGTGAATATCCCAAGCTTCCATTAAGTAATATACAACCTAGTATGATACAATAATGGCCCCTAGGGCATATACACTAACAGTAGGATGTAAAAGTATCTGTAGCAAGGTATGTCTCTATACCTATCAATATTACCCTCCAGGTATATGTATGTATGTATGCCAGATATACATGTAGCTATATCTCATATGTGTATATACCTATCACTAATAGTACACTACCATATAGGTATATGGGTAACTAGCATGTAAGCTTGTCAGGGCATAAGTGTAAGCATGTAGGTATACAGGTTTGCTATATGTCATATGCACAATGAAAATAAGGATCATGTCTCAATGTCCCTAAGCAATACAATATCACATATGTATAGGTGTTGTGCGTGTCATGGCAATTATTGACGGTGTGAGTGGCATACAATCAGTGCTCGTGCAATATGAACTGTAACGCCTTGAAAATCGTTCTGGTGAAATTTCGGAAAATCGGGAAAATAAGGGGTTTTTTTTTTGTAAAAAGTCAAAATACAAATATCTTTATTTTAAAATTTAATATAAATATTCTAGATATGTAATTGCTAGTATTTGGTGTTTATTGAGCCACTGGTGAGATTTCAAAATTTCTGAAATTTTTTCCGAAATTAATTATTTTAATATTATTTTAAGCCGTCACTAATAAATTTAATTAGGGAAAATTACAAACCGGAATGAGTTGAAACAAATTTTGTGCATCATAATACATTAAACAAAATTTTAACAAGTGGTTTTTGAAATTAAAATAGGGTTGTTAACCGGTATTAGAAAATATCGAAGAAAAAGGCTTTTTTTTCGGTGAAATTAGTGCGAATGAAGTGCGGTATAACTTTTATCTTTTCCCAAACAAAACCACACTCTCTTTTACCCCCCTCACACTTTTTGGGCTGATCTTGGCAGCCCCCCCTCTCTCTTGATGCTTCAAGTGGCTTCTAGATATTTGGTTTTATGGAAAAATAAAAAGAAAATGAATTAAACTTGAAAAGACATAAAGCAAGAAATTATGAGTGAACTTTCCACACACCTCCATACCCTCACTCCCTCACTTCTCCCCTCTCAATTTCTGGCCGAAACTAGGTCCCCCCAATTCTACACAATTTCCACTTCAATTTGCTTCAAAAACCCTCCAAAATCCATCAAAAATCAACATATTTTAGCTCAAATTCATCCTTTAACCTTCATCCAATATTCCTTGCTCATTTTTACATGGATCTTAGAGTTGGAAACCATACTTTTGGGAGGAAAATTATCATGTTTGGATCTCATATGTAAGGTATAATCCTAAGCCCTTTGGTTTGAATGTTTGTAAATTACTTAATTTAACTTAATTAAGTGTTTAATTAGTTTTTAATTTGGTTCTTTTGCTAGATGAATAATTCAAGAGAGGGTTTCAAAATGAAATTTGGGTTTCTATTATTTGAGTAAGGTTATATTATGTAGTTTAGCAATTTTAGAATTGGAAAATCTAGCATGGTTGATATGTTATAATTTGTTCATTCAAAATGGGTTTAATTAAGCAATTTTGCACACTAGATTTTAATATATTATACATATGGGTGAGATAAATTCTAATTAATGTTTGTAACATTAGATTTTTATTTAAATGAGGATATTGACATGTTTAAGGAATGAAAAACTTAATTTGGTTGCTAGTTTTTATTGATAATTGATAAATTGTAAGTAAAATGCTATTTTTGCTAACTAGAATTTGGAAATTCTTAAATTAATGAGATTTAAAATATAATTTATGGTTTCATTATATTACCATCATTATAAATTGTAGTTTGAAAAGTTAATTCATGCAAAATCAAGTTTTGTTGTGGAATTGTGGAATTTTGCTTGTAAGTTGTGGAAAATTGATAAAATTGCAAACTAGAAATTTATTTGTAATACAAATTAGTGTAATAAAAAATATGGTAATGGTTTCTATAACTTAGTTATGTTATTTAATGAATATTATGACCATTAGTTTCATTAAACGTCAAGTTTTGAAGTAAAACGGTGAATTGATATTTTCAAGGTTTTCGGAATTGGATGATTTGATCGATTTTAGGGTTCCGATGATTTGAACCAAGTTTTATATTATAAGTAATGGGTTTTGAAACTACGGGTTGTTTATTGGTTTTTACCTCGATCAATCGGCGTTTGTACGCCGATATCGAGCGAATTTGGTTCTTTTGCGTGAACGGGACATAGGTTTTAACCTATGCGCGTTCCGTGTGTCGTTTTGACTTTTGTCCGTGATTTAGTTTACGATACTATATATGTTTACATATAGGTACCCCTCACGTGGATTGCGGGCGATGAAGAAGAGGATGGCGACACTGTCTTCGGCAGACATGGACCAGGTGAGTAGATGCATATCTACGGGGGGAAGTCGGGTGGATGGCGTTTAGCACCCCCGCAACGTAGAATAGGAATAGTACTTATTGATATTAGGAAACTAGACGTGACCCTAGTAGGACCCTAGTATTGACCCTAGGTTGGACTAGACTGATTTAGGAAAACCATATTAGAGGATGAGTACCTTGGAAGAGGTTCGTAGGTTTCAGATAGAAACACACCCACGCACACACTGAAACTCGACTTGGGGTACGTGTATATGTATATATATAGAACTAGGTATAGATATATACATATATATAACACGTATAGGTGATTCATTGATGTGATATGATATCCGAGGTATGATGAAACAGTATAACTGAGCTTGATGCCGTGATTCTTGACTATACAGTCGTAATAAAGTGTTAGCGGATCATTAGGGAATGAGATAATGAACTTGAATATATAAATTACAAAGAGTGGTGGTGATATTGATATACATGGGACGCTAGAATAGTACTCGGACTGTAACTTGTGACTGATCACGATCTGATATATGTATAACTTGATTACGACATTATATTGGTGTGACCTGATACCGATATCATATAAGTATGACCTAGTCATAATATGATACATATGACATTATACGAATGAAGAGACACCTAGGAGATACTTGACCGTACCCCGACATTGGGATGCCGTACGATGGATTTTACCGTACGAGGCTTAGATTTGATGATTGATCCGCACTCTTGATTCGAGGAAGCCGTACTACGTACGTGACGCTATTGAGGCGGGATCGCCGACTATTAGAGATATTGATTCAGACCTTAGGTAGACTCTAGTTTCTTACTGACTAGTCTATTAGGTTTAGTTCCTTAGGATGCTAGATGGACACTGGTTTAGGTTCGACTCACATAGTGGTAGTTGTACTCGCATCTCGCAGAGGAGTGGATAATGCACGTCTGTATTTACATTCATACTGTAATCATCATGGTGCATGTTCTTTTATATGTTGCTATAATTAGTATAAACTTTACCTGTTAGGACACCAGCACCATTATCGATGATGCGCATATTCCACGCACACTTATTTGCCGGCTCACACACATCATCATCGGTAATTGCTATGTCACGTACACTTTAGATCATATTATCTTTTATTGATAGAATCAGTTAACAACTAAACCGATATATTATTGTGATCACTCTCTGATGTTAAGTATATGACATGATATTCATTACTTAGACATTCATGCATTCATATTTTCGTGTTATCATGTAGTATTATGGGCATATGCCGACACTTATCATATAGTTACTCATGATTTTGAGATTTGGATTTCTATGAGATTTCTGGATTTTTGGGGAAAACCGCAAAAATATATAAAAACTTCTCTCTCTCTCTCCTCTTCTCTTTTTAAAATAAGATGCGGTTTTCTCGTGATGTATGTGTCGTCCACCATGAGTATTTCATGTTTTCTTATGGATTTCGAGACCCGATTCGAGGAGTGGATGAACCGTCTCGGGTACATGGTGGGCCCGGTATGGTACCCCGGGGCAAGAAGATCGAGTTGTAGACGATGAGCCTGGCAGGGGAAGGCTACCTACCGGTGATGTCTGGCGCGGCGGATATCCGGAGGATACCGACCGTTGTCGTGGGATTTGATGATATGGGCCGATCCGGACTGACGGAGCCCGACATATTGAGACTTGAGGTTACATGTGTTGTGTCGATACTTGACACGGATTTCTATGGATTTCATTGTTGAGATTTCAGATGCTTATACACACTTTACTATGATAACGGCTAAAGGTTCTCATACATATATATCTGGATTTCAGGATTTGTTACTTTACATTCATGGTGCCTGCATTTCATTTCATATGACTTAGTACTATATGCGGCACTGACACGACACGGAGTTTTTGCACTTACACGTAGTATTACCCTGCTATTACTAGATGCTTAGGATATAGTAGTGTATTATTATGACCTAGGATAGCGTCGTGCATTCGATTTCTTTTCGTAGATGTCTTCTACTCACGAGTTGGCAACTCACCCCGTTGTGCCAAATTCTTTACAGGTGCGATGTACAGGTTTCCCTTGGCAGTTGCTGGCACATCATTTTCATTTCGGGTGATTTGCACGGTAGGTTGGTTCATTTGTATCTGAACCGCCGTTGTATTTATATTATTTCATTTGTATCTAGAAAGCTCCATCAACCATATTTGTATTACTTGATAAGTTTATTGGACCAGTTGTTTATTTCGACCTTAGAGTCGCGCATGTGTTATTCTGATCTGGTGGTTTTTGTTTTCTTTTGAGATTTGAGCCTCGCCATTTGGCGTTGTATATTATTGTGATTGTTGTGGTTGTCTCCGCCTGTTGGCGTTGAGCTAGCACCCGTTTGGGGATGCTTTTTATTGTTTATTCATTTTATACTTGTTGTGCCCGTTTGGGGGCCAGTTTTTACAGAGGAGACTCTGCCGAAATTTTTGGTAAAATTTGCTGATGTTTTTATACTTGTTTTCTTTTCTTTTCTTCTTTTTCTTCTTTTATGGTTTAGACTTCTGGGCTTCGGCTTACTTAGGTCACGTGGCGCCTCTAGACGCTTCGTAACCTAAGTGCCGGTCACGTTCCGTACTTTCGGGTCGTGACATGAACCGTCAATAATAGTGCCGTGGCTCATTAATACTATGTCTAAATGCAATAGGTAAATGAGATCCGCAACTAAGATACACATGCATGAACGAGTCCATATACTAAACCCTAAAGGTCAAGTCACTTAATCAAGCCCAAACGCATAACGCCGTGCGGGCGATTCCACTTTAGATGTTAAATCTACTCACCAACGCTCCTGGCTAAGTAAAGCCTACCACTCGCTTTCCCCTGTTCGCAGCACCCGAAGTCCCCGCCTGCGATCTTGAAAGCATAGAACAATATAACATGTATATTAGCAATCTATTAATGACACGTACCAACTACGTTTGACTGACACGACAACACAAAACTTACTCTCAAGTGTTCGTATTGTGGCTTACGCGTGTAGCGACACTACGAAACCTACTTAAGAGCAAAACCTACACACGGACATGAACGACATCAGCACGACCCTAACTAGGAACACAAAGTGACACAACTACCAAGTCTAGACCCTGATCGTACCGATCGCACATTCACAACACAAGATATAGCGTGGAATCAATATAATTAATGTCGAAACTTCAAAAGAAACCCACGCCCAAAATATCCGTAAATCTAGTAAGCAGTATTTATCATTTTAGCACAAAACCACTAGTTTTACTAAAAACTAGAATTTACAAACATCTTCAAATAACAAGGTTAAACCACTTACACTTTTACTAAAATTTTAGATTTCACTAATTAGGATTAGCAAAAGTTTAGTTTGTTAATTAACTTAATTATCCAATTAGGAAAATATCATTTAACAAATTAGCAACTTGGTTTAATTTTCTTCATGCTTAACATATTAATTAACCATTTCACTAATCAAAACCTTAATTAATTATCCAAAAACCATTTCTAGAATTTTAAACATGCAATTAAATAGCTGAAATTTTAACAACTAAAAAGCTAATTAAAATATTAGAACAACAAAGAGATTAGGGTTAGGGTTTTATACCTCCAAATTTGATTTGAAACTCAAGTTTGCTAGCCGACAAGTCCAAGATTGAAGTAGAGAGAATGTAGAATACTTTGCCTCAAGGCACCCAACGAATCGGGTGAAGGTAAAAGAAGTTGCCGAAATGGAGCGATGAAATTGAGCTTGGGATTTTAGCAAACGAATCAATAAATTCGGAAAATTTGCAAAACGATTTCTAAAACGTTATAATCTTCCCCTTAAAGAAATTCGGTCCCCGAATTTAAAATTCTCACTAAGCGTACCTTCAAAGAGATGAGTAAAAAACTCTCAAATCTCGCTGGCAGCCTCCCAAGTGATCACCTCAACATACGGCTACGCCAAAGAACCATCACAGATGGCAAGACCCATGACCGAAGTTCCTCCACCTACCGATCCACTATAACCATCGGCTGCTAGTAAACGAAAGATTGTGTCCAAGCTAAATGGTCTGATGCTGAATCATGTGAAAAATGTCATGAAGGTAATTGCGAAGTATTAACATAAGGAATACGGGATGAATACTCAAAAATCTGGGCGGAAGTGCCAAATTATAGGCAACGGTACTAACTTGCTTGAGGACCTCAAAAGGACCTACAATTCTGGGATAAGCTTCCTAAAACTCAACACGTCATTCATCAGAAAATCCGTAGGAATACATGATCTCCCACTGCGAACTCAAGTCTGCGACCACCACGGTCTGCATAAGACCTCTGTCTGCACTGGGCTGCTCTCATCCTGACCTGAACCGACTGGATCATCTCCGAAGTCTCTAGACTAGATGGGGTCCAAAAATCCTACTTACGCAGAGTCAGAAAAACAGAATGGAGATCGACACGACCTAACAACTAAACCTAAAGGTTGCCAATTGGAACGTCTCCTGATAACAGCTATCAAAGGAGAACCCTAACAATGGCAAGTGACGATCCCAACTGCTGACAACAAAGTACGCACACAACAAGCATAACTGGACTCTGCCAACGGATGGAAAACAGAGTTAAAGCTCAACCAGTACCCAAGGCTTCCTGAAGCTCCTGCCCAAGATGGTAAGCGAACAGGGTGCCTCTATTTGATACAACGCATGAAGGAACTCCGTGCAAACGCATAAACTTAACAAAGAACAACTGAGCAAAATAAGCATAACTGGACAACAAACACCCAAATGGAGCCACACCCTGACTAAACCTGGGTAGACGCCACAACGAAATTCGTGGAGATCTGCTCCCATTCCCACTCCGGAACGGTTAAAGGTTGCAACTCTCCAGCCGGTCTCAAATGCTCAACCTTAGCTCACAACAAGACAGACACCTTGATACGAAATTCGAAACTTCATTCTTCATTCCTGTCCACCCGTAACTATCTCACAAGTCATGCTACAAATTGGTGGAACTTGAATGAACAATGAAAGCTAACTGATGTGCCAGCTCTAGGATTTCGCGTCTCTGCCTATCAGCAGCAGGTACACACAAACGCGTCCCTAAACGTAGCACACCCTAGTCACAAATCAAGGACTCCGAATTAATACCCAGTCGAGTATGCTCAAGAATATCTGACGAACGAGTATCGATGGGCTGTGCCTCGTGAAAGCGATTAAGGAAAAGTGGACGGGCGCGGACATGAGCAAGCTGTCCCCTTAGTAGAGGCGAACTTAAGCTATACTCAACGATTGCACAAGAACTGTAAATCTGCAGAAAACTGTCTCAACAATCAAAACCCGCTGCAGGAAGATGTATATTAAGCTCTGGTGGTCCGTGAAAATCTGACACGACTCTCCAAACAAGTAGTGTCTCCAATCTCCGACGCACGACCACCGCGGCCACCTCCAGATCATGAGTAGGATATCCTGCTCGTACTTCCTCCAACTGTCGGGAAGCAAAAGCGATAACTCTATAGTGTCACCTCAGTACATAATTGAGCCTCACTCGCGAAACATCACAGTTAAACAACAAAGTCGCCCGAACCAGAAAACAAAGAAAGAACTGGGGCAGTTGTCAACCGAGTCTTCAACTGTCGAAAACTCCGCACGCATGCCTCATTCCAAGGGGAAAAAACCTCCTTTCTGGTCACTCCAGTCAACGGTGCAGCGATACACAAGCAATCCTGCACGAAACGGCTGTAAAAACCCGCTAAGCCCAAAAATCTGCGGACCTCTGATTGTTAGAGGTTCTGCGTGTTCAAGTTTTAGTTTAAATACCGCAATCAAGACGGTTTCGCTTGTAGCTAGCCGGTTGAGTACGGGTCGTCCGCAGGGAGATGGGAATCTTTTTCTATGTGCTTTAACGAGTTAAGTCCGGTTTTTCAGATTTTGTTGTGGTTATCTAAGTGTTGAGTTGATATTTAAAGAGAGCTTGTTAGGGTTAGGATTAGGTTAGTTTGAGTTAGGAGTCTCCACATCTTTCGTTGCCCCTCTTAATATCGGTGTTACGGTAATCGGCAACAACGGGGATTAGCACGACTAGGAAGGAACCTGCGAGTATAAGCTAGGCTTTCCAACGCATAAGTTCTTCCTTTTGGTGCTTGTCCGTCCGTTCTTGGCTCTTAGCCATAACCTCCGGTTAATTCAACCACAACCGGTCTCACTACGGAATCACCGCTATCATGTAGGATAGGGTGCCGTAAGGAGCGGATTGTGGTTCAATTAACGGGAGTCGAATTAAGCTGTTGGGCTAGGAAAGAGTGAGAGAGATTTCCTTCTCTCAAACTTCCCTTATCCTACCCTAACAAGTATGAACTACTCACACATCATGATACGGAAAAATAAAACAAAACAAAAGAGGAAGATAGAAAGAAAGAGATTAGAAGATAACGACTAGCTATTTGCGACCTCACCTTGGCGAGGATCGAGCGTGAGCATCATGGTCGTTTTAAGGATAAAGAAAAAGAGAGAAGAAAGAAACAACAAGAAATAACAACAACTAGTTAACAAATGAAAATTACAACAATTAACAAGATAATAAGACAACCAAAATAATAAACGGTTCTTCTTTATTCATCATTCTTCACTCACAAGCTCACTAGAAAGGAAAATACAAGAATTGAACACCCTTTTCTTCACAAGGTTCTGGGGTATTTATAGGCTGGAGAATGAAAACCTAGGGCAACATTCTGAACTAAAATGAAAAGACTAAAATGCCCCCAAAAACACTGTACATGCGGCGCCAGAAAGGCCGCGGAACCACGGCCTAGACCCCCTATTGGCCGCGGTTCCGCGGCCCTATAGGAGAGTTGGGGCATGGTCTTTTTGGTACTTCCCTGGTTCTGTGTGCCCTTTATTCTGGTATCTGTATTTTCTCATTTTTTCTTCACGATTTTTCCAGAATTTCTGTTGAGGGAAAGGTGGACTTTTTGTCATGATTTCCTCGAGCTCCGTGTAGATTTCTTGGATCTTGTGCTACCATTGAGCCTTGTGCATGAAAACGACATTGATTTGCCATTTTGTCTTCCTAAACTGGTATCTGGCAACATACGGATGAAGAGCGGAGACCGTGTTTTCTCAGTGGTTGGCAGGAACCCGGATTTTGTCGTGTTTTCCATGAATTTCACCGTTTTTAGAACCGAGAACCTGTATCCTGCAATTGACTAGCAAACACGGCTCAAGAGTATCTACCGATATGCAATGTGATAAAAATTGGACGGTATGAAAATGCAAAAATCTGATATGAACAAATACCCCCAAACTTATCATTTGCTCGTCCCGAGCAAAGCAAATTTATTCACAAAAATTTTCCTAACCTCACTTTCGCAGGGAACGTGATTGCACTGAGCATGTGCAACAAGCCGTTAAACCTCTAGGTGTCCCTAGTAGGAGGAGTGTTGTCTCCTGAGGGTTTTCAGCGGATACTACCCACAAAATCCGGTCAAGTTGGTTTTGTAGAATAACTAAGATTCAAACTCTAAAGTTTTGTTTTAGAAAATAATAATTCTATAATCCTAAGTCTAGACCATCGAACCTTTATTTTTCACACCTCGCTTCTTATTTAACTACAGATTTTATATGTCTTTACGTGCAGTGCAAATAGTGTCGTTAAGTTCCAGAAGGATCGATTAAAGTCATCATGTCGTACAATAAAGCCCAGATAACAATTTTAAAAGGATCACATAAGTTTTATAAAGAGTTAAGCATTTTTCAAGTTTCGTTTTCCAGTAAGGTTTCAACTTCAGAATTTCAATCTTCCTTAATAGGAAACTAAGTCGTATTTTTCACTCCACCTTTTTCTTGTTTTCATTTCATACACACCTCTGTGAACGTGCAATAGTCTTTATCATAGAATAAAACCTTCATATCTCCGCTAAAATTTTTATAAAAGCCTGTCTTTTATCAAGATTATTCTCACACAAAGAACCGTTAGGAATTTTAACTCGGAGAGAACACTTGCTTGACTTTGTTTTAACCTGGACTTTCTAGGCTTCTTAGCGAGCTTTGGGTCAATACACCCAAACCAGTTGGTTTTAGGGCATTAGGTGTAGAAACACCCCAGCGGACTTAATTACTCAAGTTACCTAGGTCCAAAAACAAAAGATAGTTTGGCGTGAAAATCAGATGATTTAATACGAACGGAGATATAACCGGCAGTTCAATAATTTTTTGGATAAAAGACGTGTTTAGTGGGTTTGGTGTGTAATCATTCCAATCAAGTTTCAGATGGGTTATTTTTCAGACTTAGTTCCAATTACGGCATCAATAACATTCCTTCATATTCGCTTTACTTCATAAACTATTCTTGACATTACTTATTTCAGAACAAACTTATTTGATCCTCAGAAAATCATTTATCTGTTTAAATGTTTTTAAACATAAAAGACTTGTCATCTAATTCCCAAAACTCACGACACGTGTAGTGTGATGTAAAGACGTATATCAGCTATAGTTAACTTCAAAAGAGAGTTATCTTTCGGGTTTTCAAAATCTACACATAAGATTTAGTTATTCCTATTTTATCAAACAAAAACCGTCGAAATGTTGAATCAGAGTTCTTCCACAAGATAACTTGACAGAAAAGTTTTTATATTTTTTAGAAAATTTTCAGATTTTTATGGATTTTATGGATTTAATATGCAGATGCAAAATATACATATGAATGCGAAGGTAAGAAATGCGTACCGAGCGTACCCCCAAACTTAAACTGGACAGTGTCCTCACTGTCATTGCATGAAGAGATCATTTGAAGGGTCAAAATTGTCGGTTAGCGATACACAAATTTTTATTTGTTTTTGTTTTTAAAGAAAAGAAAAAGAATATACACAAATATATACAAAATGGTTTGTACATACCCCCAAACTTATTTGGAACAGTGTCCACTGTTCTTGGCTGGATAACCGAAGTTTGGAGGTAGGCAGAGGAAGATCATTCAGGGTAAACCGGCTCCTGTAAGAACAGGAGCTCCTCTGTTGGTTCGGCGCTAAGGTACGGTTTGCATCGGTGTCCATTTACTTTGAAAAGTGAACCGTCCTTTGGATTTTCTAAATCCACAGCGCCCTGCGGATACACATTCCGCACAAAATACGGTCCTTTCCAGCGAGATCTGAGCTTTCCTGGATGGAAGTGAAGTCGGGTGTCGTAAAGCAGTACCTGCTGACCAGGTACGAAGGTTTTGCGCAAAAGGTGTTTATCGTGAAACACCTTCGTTCGATTCTTAACGACAACCGCGTTATCGTAAGCCTCATCCCTAAGCTCGCTCAGTTCGTTCAACTGCAGCTTCCGATGGCTGCCCGCATCCTCGAGAGACAGATTCAGCTCCTTTATCGCCCAAAATGCGCGATGCTCTATTTCGACAGGAAGGTGACAGGCTTTTCCGTACACAAGCCGATAGGGAGACATGCCAAGGTCGGTCTTATAAGCGGTTCGAAATGCCCAAAGGGCATCAGTGAGTTTCAGCGACCAATCCTTACGGTTCTTGGAAACCGTCTTCTCCAGTATCTGCTTGATTTGCCGATTTGAAACTTCGGCCTGCCCGCAGGTTTGGGGGTGGTAGGGCGTAGAGAGCTTATGATTAATGGAGTATTTCCGCATCAAGGCCTCGAAAGTCTTGTTGCAGAAATGACTCCCATTGTCGCTAATGATCGCTCGGGGGTGCCCAAACCGGGAGAAAATGTTTTCTTTAAGGAACCTAACGACAACCTTGTTGTCGTTAGTCCGGCTGGGCATAGCCTCGACCCATTTAGAGACGTAATCAACAGCTAGAAGGATGTATAAGTTCCCGAAAGAGCTGGGAAACGGCCCCATGAAATCTATCCCCCAAACATCGAAAATCTCCACAACCAAGATCGGTTGGAGAGGCATCTCGTTCCTCCGGGATATCCGGCCTATGTGTTGGCACCGGGAGCAAGTCTTCCAATAGTCATGAGCGTCTTTGAAGAGTTGTGGCCAGTAGAAACCACATTGCAAGATCTTCTCAGCTGTCTTTCTGGGCCCAAAATGCCCGCCACATGCTTGATCGTGGCAAAATGACAGCACACTCTTGAATTCCTCGTCAGGGACACACCGACAAATAATCTGGTCGGGACAGTACTTGAACAAGTAGGGTTCGTCCCAGTAAAAGTGTTTTACTTGGGATAAGAAGCGAAGTCTGTCCTGACTTGACCATTCGGTCGGTAGTAGTCCCGTGGCCAAATAGTTCATAATATCTGCGAACCAGGGTTCGCAAGATACTGTCAAGAGCTGTTCATCCGGGAAAACGTCGTTGATCGGAATAGGAAGCGAAGGCGAAGAAGGAAGTCGTGAGAGATGGTCGGCAACTACGTTTTCACATCCTCGTTTGTCCTTAATGACAAGGTCAAACTCTTGAAGCAAGAGGATCCAACGTATTAACCGAGATTTTGCATCTTTCTTCGCAAAAAGATGGCGCAGAGCAGAATGGTCTGTGTAGACAATGACTGGAGAGCCGATGAGGTAGGGCCTGAACTTTTCTAAAGCAAATACAACAGCTAAGAATTCCTTCTCAGTTGTTGTATAATTGAGTTGGGCGTCGTTCAGGGTTCGGCTCGCGTAATAGATTACGTGCGGCATCTTGTTGATGTGTTGTCCAAGGACAGCACCAATGGCAAAGTCAGATGCATCGCACATAATCTCAAATGGGTGCGTCCAGTCAGGTGAAGAAAGAACGGGAGCAGAAGTGAGTGAGCGTTTTAGTGACTCGAATGCAGTCACACAGCTCGAGTTGAAGTCGAATGGCGTGTCCTTGTCCAGCAAAAGAGTCAAGGGCCTAGCAATCTTGCTAAAGTCCTTGATGAACCGTCTATAGAAACCGGCATGGCCAAGGAAGGCTCGGATATCTCTGACGCGTCGGGGAGGAGGCAGATTGGAAATGACCTCAATCTTTGCTTTGTCAACCTCTATGCCATTTTGCGAGGTGATATGTCCTAAGACAATACCTTCGCGCACCATGAAGTGGCATTTCTCCCAGTTCAAAGTGAGATTCTTGTCCTTACATCGGGTAAGGACAGCGTCAAGATGCAGCAAACACTCGTTGAAGGAATCACCGAAGATGGAGAAGTCATCCATGAAAATCTCCAGAAATTTTTCCACCATGTCCGAGAAAATTCCCATCATACACCGCTGGAAGGTAGCGGGCGCATTGCATAACCCAAAGAGCATGCGTCGATATGCAAACGTGCCGAAAGGACAAGTGAAAGTGGTCTTGTCCTGGTCTTTTTCGGCGATGGGAATTTGATTATAGCCGGAGTAGCCATCAAGAAAGCAGTAGTACTCGTGTCCGGCCAATCGTTCAAGCATCTGGTCAATGAAGGGTAGCGGAAAGTGGTCTTTCCGCGTTGCGGCGTTGAGTTTTCTATAATCAATGCATACTCGCCACCCAGTTTGGGTGCGAGTAGGGATTAACTCGTTCGCCTCATTAGTGATGACCGTGATGCCCAACTTCTTGGGGACAACATGAATGGGGCTAACCCACTGGCTATCAGAGATAGGGTAAATGATACCACTATCTAGACATTTTACGATCTCCTTCTTCACAGCCTCTTTCATGACTGGATTGAGACGTCTTTGTGGATCCCGGACTGGTTTGGCATCATCCATCAGATGAATGTGATGCTCAACGATCAGGGGACTAATCCCCTTGATGTCCGCCATGGACCAGCCAAAAGCTTGCATGTTGCTGTGCAAGACCGCGAGAAGGGCTTTCTCTTGCTCGGGAGCTAGAGAAGCCGAGATGATGACAGGGAGGGTCTCGTTCTCACCTAAGTAAGCGTACTTAAGGTGAGACGGCAACGGCTTGAGTTCGACGGCGCCATTTTATTGTTAGAGGTTCTGCGTGTTCAAGTTTTAGTTTAAATACCGCAATCAAGACGGTTTCGTTTGTAGCTAGCCGGTTGAGTACGGGTCGTCCGCAGGGAGATGGGAATCTTTTTCTATGTGCTTTAACGAGTTAAGTCCGGTTTTTCAGATTTTGTTGTGGTTATCTAAGCGTTGAGTTGATATTTAAAGAGAGCTTGTTAGGGTTAGGATTAGGTTAGTTTGAGTTAGGAGTCTCCACATCTTTCGTTGCCCCTCTTAATATCGGTGTTACGGTAATCGGCAACAACGGGGATTAGCACGACTAGGAAGGAACCTGCGAGTATAAGCTAGGCTTTCCAACGCATAAGTTCTTCCTTTTGGTGCTTGTCCGTTCGTTCTTGGCTCTTAGCCATAACCTCCGGTTAATTCAACCACAACCGGTCTCACTACGGAATCACCGCTATCATGTAGGATAGGGTACCGTAAGGAGCGGATTGTGGTTCAATTAACGGGAGTCGAATTAAGCTGTTGGGAAAGAAAAGAATGAGAGAGATTTCCTTCTCTCAAACTTCCCTTATCCTACCCTAACAAGTATGAACTACTCACACATCATGATACGGAAAAATAAAACAAAACAAAAGAGGAAGATAGAAAGAGAGAGATTAGAAGATAACGACTAGCTATTTGCGACCTCACCTTGGCGAGGATCGAGCGTGAGCATCATGGTCGTTTTAAGGATAAAGAAAAAGAGAGAAGAAAGAAACAACAAGAAATAACAACAACTAGTTAACAAATGAAAATTACAAGAATTAACAAGATAATAAGACAAGCAAAATAATAAACGGTTCTTCTTTATTCATCATTCTTCACTCACAAGCTCACTACAAGTTTTAATGGAGAAGAGATGAGAAGAGGAAGAAGAAACACAACTAAAACTAGAAAGGAAAATACAAGAATTGAACACCCTTTTCTTCACAAGGTTCTGGGGTATTTATAGGCTGGAGAATGAAAACCCAGGACAACATTCTGAACTAAAATGAAAAGACTAAAATGCCCCCAAAAACACTGTACATGTGGCGCCAGAAAGGCCGCGGAACCGCGGCCTAGACCCCCTATTGGCCGCGGTTCCGCGGCCCTATAGGAGAGTTGGGGCATGGTCTTTTTGGTACTTCCCTGGTTCTGTGTGCCCTTTATTCTGGTATCTGTATTTTCTCATTTTTTCTTCACGATTTTTCCAGAATTTCTGTTGAGGGAAAGGTGGACTTTTTGTCATGATTTCCTCGAGCTCCGTGTAGATTTCTTAGATCTTGTGCTACCATTGAGCCTTGTGCATGAAAACGACATTGATTTGCCATTTTGTCTTCCTAAACTGGTATCTGGCAACATACGGATGAAGAGCGGAGACCGTGTTTTCTCAGTGGTTGGTAGGAACCCGGATTTTGTCGTGTTTTCCATGAATTTCACCGTTTTTAGAACCGAGAACCTGTATCCTGCAATTGACTAGCAAACACGGCTCAAGAGTATCTACCGATATGCAATGTGATAAAAATTGGGCGGTATGAAAATGCAAAAATCTGATATGAACAACCTCCATCCGTACACAAGCCTGGGCCAAAGCTGTACGGCCTCGATCTTCCTCGGGACCATACAAAAACCGTCTCCCGTAATTATAAGACCTAAGAGTCAACACAATCAGGCCTGAAGGAACACTCCGAGAATTTAGCAAACCGCTGGGGCTCTCCCAATGTCTGCAAAAGAAATCCTCGAGTGCTGCTCACATTCCTCACGACTCTTGGAATAGACCAGCATGTCATCAATGACACAACAATAAACTGGTCGAGGAACGGCCTGAAGAAACCTGGTTCATCATATCTACGAATGCTGCTAGGGCATTGGTGAGTCCAATGACACCACCAAAACACGTAAAGCCCGTAGCACGCACAAAAGCAGACTTCGGAATGACATCACTCCGAACCCGCAACCAATGATGACCTGATCCCAAACAAACTTAGAAAATGTCTCACACTCTGGAGATGATCGAAGAAATCTTCAATGCGAGGTAAAGGATACCTTTCCGCACCGTAAGCCGGTTCAATTGATGATCAATCAACCACAACCTTAAACTGTCGTCTTTCTCCTCAAAAGCCGACTAGTGAAAAAGGATGAATTCAAGCTGTGATGGGCAGCACCACTGTCTCCCTGCACAACAAGAACTGACTCGCCGGAAAAACAAAACCTGACTGTTTCCTCATGGCAGTCCACAGATGCATAGCACGTAGCTAACCAGTCCGTGCCCAGGAGAACGTCAAATGCAACATCTCTAGAAGGATCAAAACGACGGACGAATCTCTATCTCCTATCCGATTGGCACACGATCGAAATACGTATCGTGCAACAAAAGAATCACCGACAGAAGTTATCATAACAAACGGCTGATCTAGCTAACATAACTCTCCTCGTCCTAAGCCTCCGCTACTTCCGCGACGGCCATGAAATCTGTCTCGATGACTGAACCTCTGTCTCTGGGCTGGTACACCTGCACGAGTCCTCCACTGTTCCGAAACTCCCAAAGTCTCTGGAATACGTGTCTCATCAACTAGGGCTGCATCCACTGGTGTTGTATACGTAATACTATGCTGAGTGCTGATCACAAGGAACAACTGGGTAACAGGGGTCACAACCTCCTGTCGCTGCGCTCGAATGGCCTCAACCAATGAACTCATCATCTGGCGCAAGTCCTGCATATCTGCCATAAGCCTAGCTATACGATCTGACGAAGGCGGATCCATCTGCTCCTATCCAACGAGCGTGCCATCCTGGTCAGTCCTTGTCCCACATGAGTCAACTCTTATCTTGGCTCTCGCTGCATCACATTGAGTCCCCATAGTCATCGGCGGCAAAGGCTATAAATGGAAATAGGATTTGATATGAACACGGAAATCGAATCTCAAGGATATGTATCATCAAGGGAGGAATTTCAAGCAATTAGTACTTAGGTCACTTTAGACGGAGTACCGCGATCATGAGTATGCCGCGGACATACACACACTACGTTCCTTTTCTTAAGCTACCTACTCCATCATACCAAGGCCATCCTACACTCCGAAAGGTAAAACCTAGCACTCTGATACCAACTTTATCACGCCCTGAAATTGGCACGTAACGGCCCTTAAACTACGCAACGTCTACAGGCGTAACACAATTTAAGTAAGCCGAAAACCAAGCAATCTAAACCATCAAAAGTAGTAAGTGATAATAGTATTTTCAAAACTTTTGAAATCTCAAACCAAATTCTTTAAAGTCCAACTTACTTTATTAAAAATTTTGGCAGCATCTTCTTTGTAAAAACCAACCCCAAAAATGGGTACAACATAAATATAAGTAAAGCATCCCCAACGAGAGCAAATCCACGCCCAACGGCGGAAAACAACCACCACAACAGATATACGACGCCGTAGCGAAGAAATAAAAGACGATAGAAGTAAAACTACATAAAAGACCTCCAGGTCACAAAATAATATACAACATCGTCCTCACATCAAGTTTCTAAGTCAAACAAGATAATGGTAGATGGAGAGTACATGGATACAACAAATATACAATAAAAAACTTTGGATAACCGCAAAACCCACCTAAGCAAAACTGCACACTGTGAGCTGAAGCGGTATCCACTGCAAAAGATGATGTGACAGATGAATAGCCTGCCTCAACTACCCTGGGGAAACAACCTGCAAAACCCTGTGGCACAACGGGGGTGAGTTTCCAACTCGTGAATAGTAAATAACATATGCAGGTAATCGGAAATATGCACGTACAACGCGAATCTAAAACATGGAAGCTGATAGCAATAAGATGGCAGTATGTATATGCAATAGTCATGAAAAGTACTCTAGCAGGTACTACAATACATGAAGCAATAAATGACAATATGTATATGCAACAGTCATGAAAAGCACTCTAGCAGGTACTACTAATACATGAAGCAATGCATATAAAAGAAATGAGAAATATGGAATAAAATAAGTCATCTCCACGGAATCCTGACCTCGTGGTAGGACCAAAGTCCATCAAAACAATCTAAATCCCAATTTTCTCGATCAACCCCTAAATTGGCTCTCATATCCTGTAAGTCTCATATATATCATGAGTGTCAAATATCAAGTAAACCTCATATATCCTGAGTGTCCAATATCAAGTATATCTCATATATCCCGAATGTACAACATCAAGTAGATCTCACATATCCAGTAAGTACAATATCAGTATATCCTACATATCCTGTATGTACAATATCAGTATCAAGTAAGTTTCATATAAGGTGGGTGTCTAACATCGATACCCAAAACATCATGAAACAAGTGTCAAGCATCGACACCGAAATACTGATCTATCAGGTGCTGTCACCACGACTGGCCCTGATAGGTACGTATCATACGCTATCCGAAAACTCGAGTGCCTAGCTCTGGCCCTCGAAATTCGACGTATCTGTACGCACATGACCGCGGTCGGTATCCCCACGATAACCGCCATGTCAGAAGTACTGTCACCGGTAGGTATGGTTCCCCCTGTCAGGCTCATGGGCATGTTACATTGATTCTTGCCCCGGGGTACCTCCGGGCCCCACCATGTACCCTCATACGGCCCACTACACCTGTTAGTTATATGTATGCCCTAGAGGCCATTACTGTACATTGGATATATATTGTAGTGGATGCTAGGATATATATAGGAAGGACTTTCTTGCTCGACATGATAGTATGCTATCTGGTTACTCTTTACTTTAACGTGTATACTGATTGTCTCTCTATTACATGTTGGTAAAGCCCTTAGGATGTGTACTTGACTACCTGGACTATGATGCGGATCATACTAGTGGGGACATGGTAGTCCATAAGTACATCCTTCAAAGTCCCTAGTCGTGGGTGTATCAAGACGGGGCATCGATATACCAGAGTAGACTAGCGTGTACCTTCTCGACCCATACAGATGGGCGATGGATGATCCCATATCCATCGGTGTTTGACATCAGAGATGATATACGGGTGCTCAGTAGAGACTGGGTACACTGGACGGACTCGCCGAGAACTCCCAGATGGTATTATACCTCACGTCAGATGGCAGTTCTCTGGTGACACTGGTACAGAGTAGTCTGTTGACCCGAGATCGTCATAGAGTCTTGTGTGGTTCCCACTGTGCTTTGATTTCCATCTTACCACGTCCAAGAGGGCGTGCAAAACGGTGATTTTTGGGTACAGTCCCGAGTCACATGGAGGCAATGAGCGATAGGAGGGGATTCGTCTCTCCCGGTATAGGGAGTTGATGTTGCGCTGAGTTCGATTGGCTATAACAGGAAATCCCTGGCCAGGGTTGCTGAGATTTACTGGTAAGTGTTACCAGTAGTTTCTCGAATTGTTATAGACCTCATATCGACACGACTTATCGAGCTATTGGGGTCTGACGTTTACCACCCCTAGGCAAGATATGCGACATATCAGACGACGAGACCGGACTGTACGGTAGTGTTACTGGTTGGATTCACTGGAGTGTGAGCGGGCTTGCTCGTCGATCTTCAGATCGCTCAATACCCGGGTGGCCGTTACGTTTAGCAGACCGCTTGCGGCTTGTGGGTGCTTGATATGATCATCACCTGCTGCCGGCGTATTGACGAGTCTTTAGAGTCCTACACAGAGGTTTCCTGGCTCAAGCGAAACAAAATAGGAGCGCATATGAGATATGTGCGGGACCGAGAATAATGCGTGTATGTGATACCGTATTTCATTCTCGCGATCAATGTGTCGAATGGTTGTATGCGATATAACCTAGTTATCGATTCAAGCGTTGATTCGATAAGCCGATACATTGTATACTAGTCGGTTGTGTGCGACATGACCGGATCATTGAATCAAGTGTTGATTTAATGATTTAATGCATATTTATATATTTGATATATTACTTTGCATTAACTAGTATCGGTTCACTCTAAATGGATTTTCTCACTCGGATGTGCGCATTGCATATGCGATATGATTTTGTGCACTTGCTTGTATCATGTTTGATGATACATGCCTTTTGGTTAAGTGTAAAGAATTAAACCTTGGTTAATGAAATGATTATGGTTTACTATTTCCTTATTCATTTATTCATTTATTTATTCTTTTGGAAATAGAAAAGCAAAAGAGAAAAATGGTTGCTTTCTTTGTTCTTTCTTGAAGCTTCATGAAGACTTTGACCAAGTGACCATTTTGTCTCATGCTTAACCCTAACCATCCCACTAACCATGATTCATTCTCTACACTTGACCATGGTTTGGTTATGATAAGTATTCTTTTATTTTTCTTTTTGGAATTAACTTATCATATCATTATTCTTCTTCTTCTTCATTTCTTCAAGTGAAGAAAGCTTGCCTCCATCAATGGCAAGTGATGAATTAGAGTGAGAAATCCAATTCTAAAGTCTACCCACTTTCTATTTCATCATCCTCTACCTCTTGCCAAGTAGTAGAGTGTGTTTACTTCACAAGATTCTTGACTTGGTGAAGTCGGAGCTTGATTTAGCGATGCCTCGACGTAGATCATCTTCGGCATGGACATCGATGGCGTAGCCCGTCCATTCTCCGATGAAGCCGACGCTAGAGCCCGGGATCCATCTTGGACAGCGAGGAGACTTCATTGCGGAGCCGTGGAGGTGGAGCACCGGATCTACAAAGGTTGTATTTCCGTATTCTCATAGTTAAGTGTTAACTAGTTAGCTTTTTCACCTAGGTTTCTAGCAAACGATCCGTAGTCGGGTCTCTCAGCACCTAGATTTTTTGAAATTGGCATGTTCGATGCCTTGTGAGACCTCTATAGGGTGCCTAGGAACCTTTCACTGGTATCAGAGCCTAGCTAGAGCCTTAGGCGAAGTCTAGACGGAATTTGAAGTCCGAACGAACCCGAAACCCGATCACAAAAATGCTCTCTGTCCTTTTTCCAAAAACTGGGATTTTTCCATATTAAAAATTCCCAAAAAATTCAGCAGGGAATTGTATGAGTTACTGTGAAGCACGTGTTGATAACTCCACAAAGGAGGTGCGGAACCGCGGCCCCCACCATGGGATTAGCGGCGGTTCCTTGGCCACTTTGTGGAATTACACCACGTGGCTTGCACAGTAATTCATTTTTTGTAGTGCTGAGTCTTCTGGAAATTTTTAATATTTTATCCAGAGTTTTATTTTCTGGGTTGTTTTGGGGATTCGGTGTTTCGATCGGAGTATCAGATTTTGTTTATGTGGCTTTCCGGATAAATTTTAGAATCTGTTAAAAAGTTCGACCGGATATAAATACCCACTTTTTCCCCTGTCGGGAAATTTCCAAGTGTTGGATTTTTCCGTAGTTTAACGACGTTCTAAGTAGTGCAAGTAACGCAATGGGCCCTCTAGAAGACAACAAACCTTAACTCGATTATGTGACCGTCTTGAACTGCCCTTTGAACCTTCGGGTTTGGGGCAGTACGGCGTGCCACATGTGAGGCGTTGGCTTGACCCTTCTACGGCTGGACCGTTGGTACTGAGGCACGAACTGAATGTTGTTAGACTTATTTCATGTGTTGAGCTGTATCGGGAAAACTTGGGTGTTCGATTGTTCGATCGGAAAGTTTAACATTTTCTATTTATCCGAAATGTGATACAATACTTGGAATTCACAAATAGTTATGAGATAACTGAATGAATGTTATAAACATAGCAGTTTAGTCTCACTTGATCGGTTGCCACGGAATTTTGATGTGATCAAAAGTCCGTCGCAATCACGTAGCGTACGCGGATATTCGTCGGTAAACTTAATAGACAGCTACACCCCATAGCCCCGACCAAGTGACTGTAGGAGAACCCCGTCGCCGAAAGCATCCGTTCGGGTGCTCGCGGTAGCGGTGTTCCGCCTTGGTGCACTTCGTCGTCGGTATCGGGGGTGCGACCGTCTACTAAAGTTTGCGACGAGCATTCGATCAAAATGTCGGGAATCCTGTTGAATTGCCCGACTTGATATTGAAAAGTGTTTTCGATAATGAGACTAAAATGTGGGGTTTATAATTGTTAGGCATGCGATGTCTAAGTAATTCATTTGGTCAGGCATGCGATGTCTGAGGTGGTTGCGGATTCCAACTGTTGTAGTTTTACACTTTTTTTTTCTGTGACCGTAAGTGTAATATGTGATATCGCCGGTTTCGTTGCTATATGTCAACGACAATTGGGATGCGCATATTTACTTACGTTGATGACATGTGATGTTATGTGTTGCTGGATATGTTATATTGGATCGTCGTGTTTGAATAGCCGGGGGGGTTTTATGTGAGATGAGTGTTTTTCATTTTCATTCATGTAAAAACTTGTATGTAATATTCTTTTATTGGGGCACTTCCAGGTAGCGGAAGTTGTCACCGTTGATGTATATTATTTACTTTTCCGCACTAGGATAGACCCAAGGAGGGGAGCACAAGTAACCGGGTTCTGGAGTCCAGTGGGAGACCAACTCGAGGAGTCGAGTCCGGGTCTCCTAACTCTAGAATTGGTAGGGTTGCTTGCCGCTCTCGTAGGGGTCTAGGGGTGTGGGTTTGGCTATTCATCGCGACCGTGGAATCCGTGTTTTATACTGGCTCGTATTGAAAACACGGACGTCCTAGTATATCCAATATTTCATATGATTCTTCTGCTGCGATATCTGTGATGTGATCATGTGATGTTCTGTGATAGATACAGTATATAGTATATATGATATATTATATAGGCGTTACTTATGTTTTACACCCGCGCTAGCCCTGCCCCGCTCTGTCGTTAGTTACCTAACCTAACGGTGCACGTGTGGACATCGAGGCGAATGCGGATGGCATAAGTGTACGTCGTATCTATCTGTGATGTTTAGGTACTTAAATGATGGGACTTCATTAATATGATTAATGAAATAAATGAAACCTAAGATGTTGTAGAATCAAATTTCAAAATAAAAACAGGTAGCTACAGTTCTTGCTTTGCACAGAGGTATATGTGATATATCCTGCACCTTATTCGATAAGGAAAGGACCGAGATCCCTTCACCGGGAGTGACTCCTTTAGCAATAACTGGCAGATGCTACACACTCGGTTTGTCTTTTGATAGCTTTTACGTGTTTTTGCTTTGCACAGTGATATATATGATATATCCCGCACCTCATTCGACGAGGAAAGGACCGACGATCCCTTCACCGGGAGTGACTCCTTTAGCAAAACTAGAAAAGCCTAAAAAACACTCCATTTTAAAATCATTTGATTCTACAACGATATCAAGTTCATTACGCAATAGGTTTTCAGAAAAACCTGTCGTAGCCCTCCGTCATTTCAGATAAGTTGTATATAGTATTCGTGCTGCATTTGTTGGCTTTCGTCAAAGTGCAGTGTGCGGTAGCTATATGCTGCTTATCTGCCAGCATACGATGCGATTGGATTAGGGTAGTCGTGCGGCTTTGTTGGCTTTCGTCAAGGGTCGTGCGGGTGGGTTTAATTCGATCAAGAAATGTACGGGTTGAACTTGACTAGCGGGCTATGGTTTGTTGGCTTTCGTCAAGGTCATAGCACGTTAGGGGCAAAATATTATCGGGAATTTCAAGTGTTGAAATTTGCAATGAGATTGCATACCTTCTATGAGATAGTTGGATCCCGATACCCGCTGCGAGTAAGAGTTACTCCTGGGAGAGTTTTATACATTACAATTAGCCGATCAAGTAGGTGTCTAGAAAGGTGTCAACGGGGTTACGCCTCTGGGAAAATGAGGTTTACATTAATTAGGTTCGTGCGAAAGCACGGGGGACCTCCCTCAAAATACCGACACTGGCCTGGCTGAAAGATTGGCGAACTTGTAGTGTGTAATTAATCCCGGCTAGTCTTTCCTTTTAGGGTTTGAAGGAAGATTTGATAAAAAGCAGTGGGAGATATCCTGATTAGATAAAATAATAACCAATCTATTCTTGCAAGAGCGCACGCTGAGTGTTTTCTTCTCTCTCTCTCCTGGTAGCGACCATATCACGCCTTAATCAAGATAATAATACGGATATTTGACCGAACCCGCTTGTTATACTGAGCTGGGGAACGTTGGTCCCGCTCCAGCTTATAATTGTTATAAGACCGAGCAGGAAATTGGGGAATACCAAGATTCCCATGCCGCCCAAACGAAGAGAGTGCATGCTGATGCATCATCTTCGGGTGTGTTCATTACAAAGAACTGTTTCTCAGTATCCTCCGTATCCTGGGTATTTGATACCGGATCAGGATCCCAGATATGTAAGATGTTACATAGGGCTACAAAAGGGTAGAAAAACTGAGAACGGGTGATAAGTTTCATGAGACAGAAAACGGGGCAAGAGTTGCAGCCAAGTCTTTTGGTCACTGTCACCCTGTATTACCGATACATTGATTCTGAACGAATGTTATTAGATACCGAACCTGATATACAAAATCATATATGTCTCTTTATTAGTAAAGAACTATAAAATTTTTTATTGTTGGATAATGTTTTGAACATTTCCTATATCAAAAGTTGATCGGTTCAGGCACGTTATCTAAAAGCGTTGATGTTCTAAATCAAACTACAGTTCTTAGTATACGGAACACACACAAGGGGAAGAGTTCAGAAATGAACGAATCCTTCTTGAGGTATTGTAGACTAGGTCAGATCAATGTGACCCGACTAGCTAGAGTTACATAAAGATGTATATTTAAATTAGTTTGAATTTATATCTTGTGAAACTCGCCAGTCATGTCACAAAGATAAGATGACCATAGATCTGTTTATTGGAAACAGAGAAAGAGTTAGTGAACTCTTGGGATGATACATGTTGATGTATGTAAGGTCCCCTGTCTACACATACCAAAACTGGTTCTTTATACTTCATTACATCCTCTGATGATCTTTCGAGATTCAGACCTATGTTCCTGTTGAAACACAAGTCCGAATCTTTTGAGATATTCACAGAATATAAGTTAGAAGTAGAGAACCAAAATAAGGGTATAAGTATTATGTCCTTTGATGTGATCAAGGAGGAGAATACTTGAGCACGGAAATCCTGGACTATTCTAAAGGAGAATGAGATTCTCTATCAGCATTACTCCTCCGTATACACCATAGCACGATGGTATATCGGGGCGGAGCAATTACACCCTATATGATAAGGTGTGCTCTATGATGAGTACTACTGAGTTACCTGTTTCCTTTTGGGAGTTATGCACTTGAGAAGCTGCATACCTATTGAATAGGGTTCCAATCAAATCAGTTGCCTACCGCTTCATATGTGATATGGAAAGGGAAGAGCCCATATCTTAAGTTAGTTAAGATTTGGGGTTGTCCGGCCTATGTCTAAAAGCAAAATTCGGACAAGCTCGAGGCAAGGTCTGTTATGTAGAACTGGAAAGGTTCCAGCCATACAAACTACAGATGATGATTTGATAGAACCATCAAGTTTCTAAGTCAAACAAGATAATGGTAGATGGAGAGTACATGGATACAACAAATATACAATAAAAAACTTTGGATAACCGCAAAACCCACCTAAGCAAAACTGCACACTGTGAGCTGAAGCGGTATCCACTGCAAAAGATGATGTGACAGATGAATAGCCTGCCTCGACTACCCTGGGGAAACAACCTGCAAAACCCTGTGGCACAACGGGGGTGAGTTTCCAACTCGTGAATAGTAAATAACATATGCAGGTAATCGGAAATATGCACGTACAACGCGAATCTAAAACATGGAAGCTGATAGCAATAAGATGGCAGTATGTATATGCAATAGTCATGAAAAGTACTCTAGCAGGTACTACAATACATGAAGCAATAAATAACAATATGTATATGCAACAGTCATGAAAAGCACTCTAGCAGGTACTACTAATACATGAAGCAATGCATATAAAAGAAATGAGAAATATGGAATAAAATAAGTCATCTCCACGGAATCCTGACCTCGTGGTAGGACCAAAGTCCATCAAAACAATCTAAATCCTAATTTTCTCGATCAACCCCTAAATTGGCTCTCATATCCTGTAAGTCTCATATATATCATGAGTGTCAAATATCAAGTAAACCTCATATATCCTGAGTGTCCAATATCAAGTATATCTCATATATCCCGAATGTACAACATCAAGTAGATCTCACATATCCAGTAAGTACAATATCAGTATATCCTACATATCCTGTATGTACAATATCAGTATCAAGTAAGTTTCATATAAGGTGGGTGTCTAACATCGATACCCAAAACATCATGAAACAAGTGTCAAGCATCGACACCGAAATACTGATCTATCAGATGCTGTCACCACGACTGGCCCTGATAGGTACGTATCATACGCTATCCGAAAACTCGAGTGCCTAGCTCTGACCCTCGAAATTCGACGTATCTGTACGCACATGACCGCGGTCGGTATCCCCACGATAACCGCCATGTCAGAAGTACTGTCACCGGTAGGTATGGTTCCCCTCTCAGGCTCATAGGCATGTTACATCGATTCTTGCCCCGGGGTACCTCCGGGCCCCACCATGTACCCTCATACGGCCCACTACACCTGTTAGTTATATGTATGCCCTAGAGGCCATTACTGTACATTGGATGTATATTGTAGTGGATGCTGGGATATATATAGGAAGGACTTTCTTGCTCGACATGATAGTATGCTATCTGGTTACTCTTTACCTTAACGTGTATATTGATTGTCTCTCTATTACATGTTGGTAAAGCCCTTAGGATGTGTACTTGACTACCTGGACTATGATGCGGATCATACTAGTGGGGACATGGTAGTCCATAAGTACATCCTTCAAAGTCCCTAGTCGTGGGTGTATCGAGACGGGGCATCGATATACCAGAGTAGACTAGCGTGTACCTTCTCGACCCATACAGATGGGCGATGGATGATCCCATATCCATCGGTGTTTGACATCAGAGATGATATACGGGTGCTCAGTAGAGACTGGGTACACTGGACGGACTCGCCGAGAACTCCCAGATGGTATTATACCTCACGTCAGATGGCAGTTCTCTGGTGACACTGGTACAGAGTAGTCTGTTGACCCGAGATCGTCATAGAGTCTTGTGTGGTTCCCACTGTGCTTTGATTTCCATCTTACCACTTCCAAGAGGGCGTGCAAAACGGTGGTTTTTGGGTACAGTCCCGAGTCACATGGAGGCAATGAGCGATAGGAGGGGATTCGTCTCTCCCGGTATAGGGAGTTGATGTTGCGCTGTGTTCGATTGGCTATAACAGGAAATCCCTGGCCAGGGTTGCTGAGATTTACTGGTAAGTGTTACCAGTAGTTTCTCGAATTGTTATAGACCTCATATCGACACGACTTATCGAGCTATTGGGGTCTGACGTTTACCACCCCTAGGCAAGATATGCGACATATCAGACGACGAGACCGGACTGTACGGTAGTGTTACTGGTTGGATTCACTGGAGTGTGAGCGGGCTTGCTCGTCGATCTTCAGATCGCTCAATACCCGGGTGGCCGTTACGTTTAGCAGACCGCTTGCGGCTTGTGGGTGCTTGATATGATCATCACCTGCTGCCGGCGTATTGACGAGTCTTTAGAGTCCTACACAGAGGTTTCCTGGCTCAAGCGAAACGAAATAGGAGCGCATATGAGATATGTGCGGGACCGAGAATAATGCGTGTATGTGATACCGTATTTCATTCTCGCGATCAATGTGTCAAATGGTTGTATGCGATATAACCTAGTTATCGATTCAAGCGTTGATTCGATAAGCCGATACATTGTATACTAGTCGGTTGTGTGCGACATGACCGGATCATTGAATCAAGTGTTGATTTAATGATTTAATGCATATTTATATATTTGATATATTACTTTGCATTAACTAGTATCGGTTCACTCTAAATGGATTTTCTCACTCGGATGTGCGCATTGCATATGCGATATGATTTTGTGCACTTGCTTGTATCATGTTTGATGATACATGCCTTTTGGTTAAGTGTAAAGAATTAAACCTTGGTTAATGAAATGATTAGGGTTTACTATTTCCTTATTCATTTATTCATTTATTTATTCTTTTGGAAATAGAAAAGCAAAAGAGAAAAATGGTTGCTTTCTTTGTTCTTTCTTGAAGCTTCATGAAGACTTTGACCAAGTGACCATTTTGTCTCATGCTTAACCCTAACCATCCCACTAACCATGATTCATTCTCTACACTTGACCATGGTTTGGTTATGATAAGTATTCTTTTATTTTTCTTTTTGGAATTAACTTATCATATCATTATTCTTCTTCTTCTTCATTTCTTCAAGTGAAGAAAGCTTGCCTCCATCAATGGCAAGTGATGAATTAGAGTGAGAAATCCAATTCTAAAGTCTACCCACTTCCTATTTCATCATCCTCTACCTCTTGCCAAGTAGTAGAGTGTGTTTACTTCACAAGATTCTTGACTTGGTGAAGTCGGAGCTTGATTTAGCGATGCCTCGACGTAGATCATCTTCGGCATGGACATCGATGACCTAGCCCGTCCATTCTCCGATGAAGCCGACGCTAGAGCCCGGGATCCATCTTGGACAACGAGGAGACTTCATTGCGGAGCCGTGGAGGTGGAGCACCGGATCTACAAAGGTTGTATTTCCGTATTCTCATAGTTAAGTGTTAACTAGTTAGCTTTTTCGCCTAGTTTTCTAGCAAACGATCCGTAGTCGGGTCTCTCGGCACCTAGATTTTTTGAAATTGGCATGTTCGATGCCTTGTGAGACCTCTATAGGGTGCCTAGGAACCTTTCAACACCTCCTCGCATGGGGTATATATATATGCTCAGAACCGAGAAATCTCATGGTGGCTGCAGAAATATCATATCAAGAGAAATCGGATTTTTCAAATAATGCATATTTTCATGAAACTACCACGGTCCTCAAATCCAGAAAACATCAAGTAAAAAATAAAATACTTGTATGAAACATTATGATGATATATTATAAAGACCTGTATACATATATATATTAGCGACCCACTCCTATATATATATATATATATATATATATACATACATACATATATATATATATATATATATATATATATATATATATATAACAGTGTCCCAATCCACTGTTATATATACTTAGGAAATAAACGTCAGAGAACATCGTATGAAAATCATATAACCATGCGGAACCCAAGAAATATAATATATGCAACATGAAACAGTAATATGAGCATATAAACGAAAACCCGCTATTTAACTGCAACAAGTTATTAAATATATCATGTGGTTCCTGATTTCTCCGAAATCAGATGCAACATCATGTACAGGTGAACATGTAGCTATAACAAGGTATGCGTAACCATGTCGGTATAGCAAGATATGTGTGTCCATATATAAGTATGTATGATGTAAAAGTATATGTAGTAAGGTATGTCTCTATACCTATCCATAATACCCTCCAGGTATATGTATGTATGTATGCCAGATGTACATGTAGCTATGTCTCATATATGTATATACATATCACTAATTGTACACTACCATATGGGTATATGGGTAACTAGCATGTAAGCTTGTCAGGGCATAAGTGTAAGCATGTAGGTATACAGGTATGATATATGTCATATGCACAATGAAAATAAGGATCATGTCTCAATATCCCTAAGCAATACAATATCACATATGTATAGGTGTTGTGCGTGTCATGGCAATTATTGACGGTGTGAGTGGCATACAATCAGTGCTCGTGCAACATGAACCGTCAATAATAGTGTTGTGACTCATTAATACTATGTCTGAATGCAATAGGTAAATGAGATCCGCAACTAAGATACGCATGCACAAACGAGTCCATATACTAAACCCTAAAGGTCAAGTCACTTAATCAAGCCCAGACGCATAACGCCATGCGAGAGATTCCCCTATAGATGTTAAATCTACTCACCAACGCTCCTGGATAAGTAAATCCTACCACTCGCTTTCCCCTGTTCGCAGCGCCCGAAGTCCCCGCCTGCGATCTTGAAAGCATAGAACAATATAAAAGGTATATATTAGCAATCTATCAATAACACATACCAACTACGTTTGACCGACGCGACAACACAAAACTTACTCTCAAGTGTTCGTATTGTGGCTTACGCGCATAGCGACACAACGAAACCAACTCAAGAGCAAAAGCTACACACGGACACGAACGACATCGGCACGACCCTAACTAGGAACGCAAAGCGACACAACTGCCAAGTCTAGACCCTGATCGTACCGATCGCACATTCACAACACAAGATATAGCATGAAATCAATATAATTAACGTCGAAACGTCAAAAGAAACTCATGCCCAAAATATCCGTAAATCTAGTAAGCAGCATTTATCATTTTAGCAAAAAACCACTAGTTTTACCAAAAACTAGAATTTACAAACATTTTCAAATAGCAAGATTAAACCACTTACACCTTTACTAAAATTTTAGATTTCACTAATTAGGATTAGCAAAAGTTTAGTTTGTTAATTAGCTTAATTATCCAATTAGGAAAATATCATTTAACAAATTAGCAACTTGATTTAATTTTCTTCAAGCTTAACATATTAATTAACCATTTCACTAAGCAAAACCCTAATTAATTATCCAAAAACCATTTCTAGAATTTTAAACATGCAATTAAATAGCTTAAATTTTAACAACTAAAAAGCTAATTAAAATATTAGAACAACAAAGAGATTAGGGTTAGGGTTTTATACCTCCAAATTTGATTTGAAACTCAAGTTTGCTAGCCGACAAATCCAAGATTGGAGTAGAGAGAATGTAGAATACTTTGCCTCAAGACACCCAACGAATCGGGTGAAGGTAAAAGAATTTGCCAAAATGGAGCGATGAAATTGAGCTTGGGATTTTAGCGAATGAATCAATAAATTTCCTCACCCCTCACAATTGGGCTCGGCCAAAACTTGTACACAAATTGTGCACTGCCAAAAATGAATGCAAAAATGAAACTATTAATTATATGCATTAAAATAATATTTAATTTGGGAAAAATTCTATGTGAACCAAAACTTCCCATTGACCCCCAAAGTTCGCGCACTAGATTTATTCTAGCTAAACTAGGTGCCGTCAAATCTTTATTGAAGTTTGATTCACAATAGGGTTAAAACGGAAAATACTGACTATTTTTCCCTAAAAATGGAAAATTCGCAAAACGATTTCTAAAACGTTACACTAGGGTTTGTAGGATAAGGTAGAATAATGGAAGAAAAATCTTTTAACTTCTTTTTAACATTTTAAAGTTTATAAACTTTAGCATAATAAATGTTTACCCCTTTATTGGGCGCGCTATCAATTTATTGGTAGTCACGACTGGGATTTGAGATTGGTTAAACACTTATTTTGGTAAGGGCTTGACATGAATAGAGATCAATGGATGGACAAGAGTCGGTAGTGGGAAACCCTAATTCCCTCCAAGAACCTTAATCCGCATTCATCGCTATCGCTCTAGTTTTAAACTATTAAAAGATAAAAAAAAGTCATTTTTAATATTCATCCATTAACTACTAAGTCCTATAAACCCTGCAACCTTTTTTATTATAAGTTTTGCATCCATATTAAAATAGAACGATAACAATCACCCATCTCTTTTATCAACTCGTCTAAACCAAGAAAAGAATTCACGTTTCCCTGCGGACAACCCGTACTCATCGCGGCTAGCTATAAATGACACCGTCTTGATTGCGGTTATTTAAAAAACACTTTTTCGCAACATCAATCAAATAGAGTCGTTGCTGGGGAGATGGTCGTAATTTGTTTCTTGTTATTCGGGTTGATTTCTTATTAAAACCAGCAAACATAAAATAAAAGAGAACCAAAACCGCATTCTGTGTTTTTAACAATTATTGTGCGAGTTTTGCAAGGGACTGAAGTAACTGGAGTAAGGAAATAGAGATTCAGAGATTTCAACTTGGACCAGAGGAGTATAGGAGGGCCCTGAAGAAAATTTAGCAAAAGATCACACCACCTTGCGGTGGAACCGCGGCACATTAGTGCAGTTGGCGGCGGAACCGCGGCTTATCGGGAGGTTTGGGCCCCCAAAATCCTCAGGCACACTCCTATTTTCTTTCTCTCTACTCTAAAGCTCTGTTAATCTAATTTTATTTGCAGGATTCTTTGCAAATAGCACCGCTCAAAAATCTTGTTGCGTGTTTTGATTTCGATTTGTTTTTGCATATTTAAACTGGATTTTAAGGAGCAATAAACCCAAATCCAGATTAGGTAGGGATTTCATCACCCTTCCTAGGCCCCACAAATCACAAACGGACATACTATCACCCTACATTAATAAAAAAAATATCTAGACCTAGCCCTTAAGGACATTCGCGCTCAATTAGGACAAAGGAGGGTCGTGGATAATCTATTGCTTATCCACATTTCTCTTGTGGTATCTAAGCAAGTGTGACTAAGGAAAGTGGTTACCTAATTAGGCCCGCTATTTCGATGATTTGTATAGCGGATACCTCCCACTTACCTGGCCACAAGATTGATATGGAGGTAGTAAAGGATTGATCCTGCAACTTGTCCTTTGGAAGTCTAGGAGTGGTATAGTGATTAGACCTAGGAGAACCTAGCTCTAGGGATTGAGGGTGCATTTTGTGATTTGTTGAGTCAAGCCTCAAGTCCGAGTATTTTTTAAAAACAAGCCCTCTAAAAATCGTTCTTACACATGCTGGCACGTGCACTAACCCCATTTAGTGCATGATCGGCTGAAAACGAGACTCTAGTGCCCGTCTAGTCCGCGTTTTTTCTATCGACTCTGAAGTCGGAACTTCTTCATCTTCTATTTCTCCCCCACCTACCACATCCTCCGACATAGACGAATCTTGATTGTTGCAGCATTTCGTGTTCTACTTGTTCTATTTTTTCTACTTACCGCAATCAAGACGGTGTCGCTTTGCAGCTAGCCGGTTGAGTACGGGTCGTCTGTAGGGAGATGGTTGTTGTAGGGTGTTTTTCGTCACCCCATTGAGATGGGAATATGCGCGCACTTGTCAGGCGTACTACAGATTCACCCTGCCTAGGGTAGGCCGGGGTTTAATGATTATGGGGATCCGAATCTCCGGCAGCCGCGGACTAAGCTGCCGTTAATTACCCCCCGCCTTTAGGGCGAGGGAACCTCCGATTAACGGGTTAAACAGGTCATGCGAACTCAATGTGCAGTGTACGTGTGTGTTGTTTTGGAGGGGGGTTTGGATATATCGGGAGCCACGCAGAGTTTTTACGGGGGTCCCGCTACCCGGATAGCGGGTTGGGGGTCAAAAGGGCTAGCAGCCCCTTTGTGGGGTGCGGGGCAGCGCCCCGTTAGAAATTTTTTTTCTAACGGGGACAGTGTCGTGGAGTATGTGTGTATGTACATATGTATACATATGTATAGATATACATGTATATATATAAAAAGGGGAAAAGACATCCAAAGGATGCGTGGGGGCAGCACCTTAGGTGCTTAGCGTCTAGGTGCTGCGCGCTCAGGCACTAGAGTGCCACGTGTCGGCACGTGGGCGCTCTGCGCTTGAGCGTAAGCGCGCCACGTGTCGGCACGTGAGCATTTTGCGCTTCAGTGCCTGACGCTCGAGCGCAAGTACGCCACGTGTCGGCACGGTGGCGACTTGCGCTTGAGCGCTTGAGCGCTGGGCGCTTCAGCGCAAGCGCGCCACGTGTCGGCACGGGGACGACTTGCGCTCGAGCGCAAGCGCGACACGTGTCAGCACCGGGGCGACTTGCGCTTGCGCTGGAGCGCAGGCGCGCCACGTGTCGGCACGGGGGCGACTTGCGCTCGAGCGCAGGCGCGCCACGTGTCGACACGGGGGCGACTTGCGCTCGAGCGCTTGCGCCGGAGCGCAAGCGCGCCACGTGTCGGCATGGGGGCGACTTGCGCTCGAGCGTAAGAGCGCCACGTGTCGGTACGGGGGCGACTTGCGCTCGAGCGCAAGCGCACCACGTGTTGGCACCGGGGCGACTTGCGCTCGAGCGCTTGCGCTGGAGCGCAAGCGCTCCACGTGTCGGCATGTGGGCGCTTTGCGCTCGAGCGCTAAGCGCTTAAGCGCAAGCGCGCCACGTGTCGGCACGCGGGCGCTCTGCGCTTGAGTGCCGGATAGAAAAAGAGGCTTTCAGCCTAAAAAAATTTCTCGGAAGAGAAATCAGAGAGGTGTTGGACTCCTGAGTCTGTGTTTTTTTTTGGGTTTAGTGAATGATCTTCTTCTTCCTCCTCTGTTAGCTGGATCTTGAAGATCAAGAGATATGGGATTTTTAAAAATCTCTTCTTTTTGAGATCTAATTGAAGATCTGAGTTCCCCTTTATGGATTTTGTGGTGAAAAACTAATTTGTTTTATAAAAAGAAAAGTAAAACTCTTGATTTAATTCAAGAGAAAAAGGAAGGTTTTGGAACCTTGAAGAAGGAGAAAAGATCTCAGATCTGAAAAATTTTGATAAAGAGAGAAAAGTTATGAGATATTTTCATCATATTTGCCTTTATAGACTATACACTTTACACATAGCCCCTTAGGCTTCACAAAATGGCATTTTTCCTATCCCATGGCTCATGTGCCATTTCTTTTTGCACATAAGCCATGGGCTTTACAAAAATTTGGCTTTATGCCTATTTCTCTTACATTTATCCATAAAATAAAATAAAAGAAATGCAACAAAATTATTTATTACAAAATTTTTATCTTGGAATGGGGGGAGGCCGGCCGCTTAATGTTCGGGCTCGACCCGGGCATGGGCCCACTGGATCTGGGCTTAGGCCCACTTGGCTTGGGGTTGACTTTGATTTTGACTTGGTCAACCGGGGTGTAAATTTTTACCCCAACAAATTGCCCCCCATCAATAAATGCACACCACATATATGGGTCGTGTGCATGAAATTGATGGATCTTCTTTCACGTGGAGGCAACTTGATTCGGTTCCCACCTTTTGGGAAGCTGGCACTGCCCTTTTTACGACATGGACGGTCGATGCGGCCCTTTTTGCGACTTGGACGGTCGGTTCTTCCCTTTTTGCGACTTGGACGGTCGGTGTTGCCCTTTTAGCGACGTGGACAGTCGATACTGCCCTTTTTGCGACTTGGACGGTCGGTGCTGCCCTTTTAGCGATGTGGACGGTCGGTACTGCCCTTTTTGCTACTTGGACGGTCGATACTGCACTTTTTGCGACTTGGATGGTCGGTGCTGCCCTTTTAGCGATGTGGACGGTCGGTTCTACCCTTTTTGCGACTTGGACGGTCGGTGCTTCCCTTTTAGCGATGTGGACGGTCGGTTCTGCCCTTTTTGCGACGTGGACGGTCGGTACTGCCCTTTTTGCGACTTGGACGGCCGGTACTACCCTTTTTGCGACTTGGACGGTCGGTGCTACCCTTTTTGCGACTTGGACGGTCGGTGCTGCCCTTTTAGCGACGTGGACGGTCGGTACTGCCCTTTTTGCGACTTGGACGGTCGATACTGCCCTTTTTGCGACTTGGACGGTCGGTTCTGCCCTTTTTGCGACTTGGACGGTCGGTGCTGCCCTTTTAGCGATGTGGACGGTCGGTACTGCCCTTTTTGCGACTTGGAAGGTCGATGCTGCCCTTTTTGCGACTTGGACGGTCGATGATGCCCTTTTTGCGACGTGGACGGTCGGTTCTGCCCTTTTTGCGACTTGGACGGTCGGTGCTGGATTTGACTTGCTCCGCTTCTTGCGGTGTCAGGGATGAAGTTGACTTGTTTCCGAGGTGGAATTTGATTCTGCCAGAGAGGTCATTGGTTGTTTTGCTGACTTGATGTGATTTTGGTTGACATCAGCATCGCTACGCTGGAATATGGTACCGGGAGCGAATCATCATTTGTCATGACAGGATTTGGGGATTTTGGTTTTGGTTTTGGCATCAGCATCGCTGCACTGAAATATGGTACCAGGAGCGAATCATCATCTGCCATGAGGAGATTTCCCTCGTTCCCAGTTTAACGACTTAGGGGTCATATGTTCCTAGTTTAACGACTTAGGGGTCATCTGTCCCTAGTTTAAAGACTTAGGGGTCTATTGGATTGGAGTTTGGGATTTTGGGGTTAGGGTAGGCATCAGCGTTGCTAACACTGAAGCACACGTGCCAGGAGCAATTCATCATTTGCCTATTCCTGTTGGGGGAGCAATGGCTTAGGAGACAGGTTTAGGTCCCTATCACCTAAGGCTTTTCAATTTTATGGGCCGTGAGGGTCCCATAAAAGCATTTTCTCCCTACGAGTCGTAAGGATCCCGCAGGTGTATTTTCTCTTTAGGAGTCGTGAGGACTCCTAAGTATGTTTTTCCTTTATGAGTCGTAAGGATCCCATAAAGGTTTGTTCTCCTCATGTATCGTGAGGAAACATGAGTGGGTCTTCTCAATGGAGCATAATTCCAAAGGCGGAGACCAAACGCGTAACTGGTAATTGTAGTGGGGCATGGGTATGACGAGAATTATTTGAGCCCGTGGATTGTATACGGTAGTCAACTTGGGGACCAACCGTAGGGCTGGGAGAATTTTGAGAAATTGGATTTTGGTTGGCGTCTGCATCGCTGCACCGGAATGTGGTACCAGGAGTGACTCATCATTCGCCGTTTGGGGACTTGGAATTTGGATCTTGTTTGGCATCAGCATTGCTGTACTGGAATAATACCAGGAGCAACTCATCATTTTCCTTGGGAGAACTTGGGATTTGGGTTTTTGGTCGGCATCAGCACCGATAACACTGAAGCGAAATGCCAGGAGCGACTCATCATTTGCCGTTGCCCGTTGGGGAACGATGGCTTAGGAGACAGGTTTGGGTCCCTATCAACAAAGGCTTTGCAATTTTATGGGACGTGAGGGTCCCATAAAAGCATTTTCTCCCTAAGAGTCGTAAGAATCCCGCAGGTGTATTTTCTCATTAGGAATCGTGAGGATTCCTAAGTGTGTTTCTCCTTTGTGAGTCGTAAGGATCTCACGTAGGGTTTTCTCCTCACAAGGTTGAGAGGACTTTGCGAGTGTATTTCATCTCTTTTCATGAGTTTGCACCCTTTCGGGTTCTCACAGACTCGCAGGTAGTCCTGCTGTTTTTACTCACAGAGCCCTTTCGGGTTTTCATCCGTGCCCGTTTTGCTTGTAGACATACCGTTTATTTTTTTTCATTTCTTTCTTCTTCTTTTTTTCTTTTTTTCTTTTTTCTTTTTTTTTTTTGCCGCTGGTGGGACTTTAAAAGTAGTCTCACCGGCAGGATTTGGGAGAGATAGGGGTCATTTACGTCCGTGGATTGTATACGGTTTTGCAGGATGTATGTTCCAGACCGTAGGGCTAATGTGCTCAATTCGCCTGTGACTTGGAGCATTCACGTGTAGTATTTCTTGAGATATCGGCCATTGATGGGCGGCATGGGCCTTTCTCCCTCGGCACTTATTAGTTGGTAGGATCCTCCGTCAAACACTTTATCGATGACGTATGGTCTTTCCCAGTTTGGCTTGAATTTTCCCTTGGCATGTCGATTGGGGATAATCGGTCTTTTGAGGACCGACACCAATTCACCTTTCTTGAAAGCGCGGAGACGGGTTATCTTGTCATAGGCCCGTGACATTTGGGCTCGGTATAGCTCCAGATTTTTCTGCACCGCGAGCCTCTTTTCTTCGAGCACGTCGAGCTCTTCAAGCCGAAGGAGCACGTTTTCCTTTTCCGTCAACTCGTGTTGGATGGGCATTCTTAAACTTGGAACCTCGATTTCGAGGGGGAGGATCGCCTCCACTCCGAAGAGCAATGAGTATGGAGTGGACTGAGTTGGAGTACGGTGCGTGGTACGATATGCCCACTGAAAGGTTCCTAGGCACCCTATAGAGGTCTCACAAGGCATCAACCATGCCAATTTACAAAAATTATGCTGCCGAGAAACCCTAATACGGATCGTCGGCTAGAATTCTAGGCGAAATACGAATCTAGTTAACATATTAACTAAAGGAGAGAGGCTACAACCTTTGTAGATCCGGTTACCCACTTCCTTAGATCCACGTGGTCATCCCCTCGCTGTCCATCTTGAATCTCGGACTCTCGCGACGGCTTCATCGGAGAAATGAGCGGAATGGGTCGTCGGCTTCGTGCCGAAGATGATCTACGTCGAGGTTGCACAAGTTCAAGCTCCAACTTCACTAAGTTGTGAAACTTGTGAAGAAAACACCCAAAACAACTTGGCAAGAGGTAGAGGGTGAAGAAATAGGAGGTGGGTTCACTTTAGAATTGGATTTCTCACTTTGGAACTCAAGATGCCATTGATGACATCAAGCTTTCTCTCTTGAAGATGAAGAAGAAGATGAAGCTAGAATTATGATAAGTGTTTTAAAATGAAAAGAAAATGAATACTTATCATAATCTAACAAAGGTTAAGTGTAGAGAATAGACCATGGTTACTTGGATGGGTTAGGGTTAAGCATGATGACAAGAATGGTTACAAAAGTCAAAGCTTCATGAAGCTTCAACTTAAAACAAAGAAAGCCACCATTCTCATCATAATCCTTTTCAAATAAATAAATAAATAAATAAATGAAAATGCAAAACCCTAATCAACACTTAACCATGGTTTAATTCTTTATACTTAACAACAAAATCAAGTATCATCAAACATGATACAAATATGTGCACAAAAGTATATCACATATACTTCTTGCACATCAAGTGAGAAAATCCATATAAAGTGAACCAATACTAGTTAATGCAATGTAGTATATCAAATATATAATTATACATTAAATCATTAAATCAACACTTGATTTAACGATCCAGTCATATCGCATATAACCGACTAGTATCCAATGTATCGGCTTATCGAATCAATGATTCGATAACTAGGTCATATCGAATATAACCAATCGAAACATTTATCGCGAGAATGAAATGCGGTATCACATACACGCATTATTCTCGGTCCCGCACATATCTCATATGCGCTCCTATTTCGTTTCGCTTGAGCCAGGAAACCTCTGTGTAGGACTCTAAAGACTCGTCAATACGCCGGTAGCAGATGATGATCATATCAAGCACCTACAAGCCGCAAGCGGTCTGCTAAACGTAACGGCCATCCGGGTATTGAGCGATCAGAAGATCGACGAGCTAGCCCGCTCACACTCCTGTGAATCCAACCAGTAACACTTACCGTACAGTCCGGTCTGTTCGTCTGATACGTCGCATATCAAGTCTAGGGGTGGTAAACGTCAGACCCCAATAACCGATAAGTCGTGCCGATGTGAGGCCCATAACGGGTCGAGAAATTACTGGTAACACTTACCAGCAAATCTCTGATCAGCCCTGGCCAGGGACTTCCCTGTTACGGCCAATCGAGCACAGCGCAACATCAACCCCCAATACCGGGAGAGACGAAACCCCTCCTATCGCTCATTGCCTCCATGTGACTCGGGACTGTACCCAAAGACCACCGTTTTGCACGCCCTCATGGACGTGGTAAGGTGGAGATCAAAGCACAGTGGGAATCACACAAGACTCTATGACGATCTCGGGTCTACAGACTAACCTGTACAAGTGTCACCTGAGAACTGCCATCTGACGTGAGGTATAATACCATCTGGGAGTTCTCGGCGAGTCCGTCCAGTGTACCCAGTCTCCACTGAGCACCCGTATACCATCTCTGATGTCAAACACCAATGGATATGGGATCATCCATCGCCCATCTCATGGGTCGAGAAGCGTATACGCTAGTCTACTCTGGTATATCGATGCCCCGTCTCGATACACCCACGACTAGGGACCTTGAAGGATGTACTTATGGACTACCATGTCCCCACTAGTGTGATCTGCATCACAGTCCAGGTAGTCAAGTACACATCCTGAAGGCTTTACCAACATGTAACCATAAGATAAAGAGTAACCAGATAGCATACTATCATATCGAGCAAGAAAGTCATCTCTATATATGTCCAAGCATCCAATATAATATACATCATCTGTACAATACTGGCCTCTAGGGCATACATACAACTAACAATCTCCCACTTGCACTAGGGCCAGCTGTTGTAGTATCGCATACCGAGCATCCCGAAGAGTCTCTCAAACTGTATCTGGGGAATGGCCTTCGTGAGTGGATCCGCCGTGTTGTTCTTCGTGTCAACCCTCCTGACCTCGATCTCCCGGCGATCAACTATCTCCCGGATCAGGTGATACCGCCTCAGAATATGCCTGGATCGCTGATGGGAGCTGGGTTCCTTGGCCAAAGCCACCGCTCCATTGTTATCGCAATACAAAGGTATTGGATGCTCAATGGATGGAACCACTCCAAGTTCAGTAATGAACTTCTTGATCCAGACAGCCTCTTTGGCAGCATCGTTGGCAGCGATGTATTCAGCCTCCATCGTCGAGTCTGCCACGGTTTCCTGCTTGGAACTCTTCCAGCTAACCGCCCCTCCGTAAAGGGTAAAGACAAAGCCCGACTGCGACTTAGAGTCGTCCTTATCACTCTGGAATCTCGAATCGGTAAAGGACTCCACTTGGAGCTCTCCGTTACCATACACCAAGAACATATCTCTAGTCCTTCGCAAGTACCTGAGAATGCTCTTCACAGCTGTCCAGTGACTCTCTCCAGGATCAGCTTGATACCTGCTCACTACACTTAGTGAGTATGCTACATCGGGTCTGGTACATAGCATCGCATACATGATAGAGCCTACTGCCGAAGCATAGGGTATCCCTTGCATGATCTCCAAATCAGTCTTGGGAGACATCTCTTTGGAGAGAGTGACTCCAGAGATCGTGGGTAAGTTCCCACGCTTGGACTCTTCCATACTAAACCTCTTTAGTATGGTGTCAATGTACCTAGATTGGGACAATCCCAAAATCCGTTTGGATCTATCTCTATAGATCCTGATTCCCAATATGCAGGAGGCATCACCAAGATCTTTCATTGAGAATCTTTGTGATAAGAAGAGCTTGACCGATTGCAGCATAGGAATATCATTTCCTATCAAGAGTATGTCGTCCACGTACAATACGAGGAAGACAACCTTACTCTCTGCCACCTTCTTGTAGATACAAGGTTCATCTGGATTTTTGACGAAATCAAACTCTTTGATAACGACGTCAAAGCAGATGTTCCAACTCTGCGATGCTTGCTTTAATCCATAAATGGATTTAAGCAGCTTGCACACCTTTCCGCTGCTCCCACTGTCTACGAAGCCCTCTGGCTGAGTCATGTACACGCACTCTTCTAAATCACTGTTTAGAAAGGCGGTCTTAACATCCATTTGCCAGATTTCGTAATCATGATATGCAGCGATGGCAAGCATGATCCGGATGGATTTAAGCATAGCCACTGGAGAAAAGGTTTCGTCATAGTCCACACCTGGTCTTTGACGAAAACCCTTTGCTACAAGTCTAGCTTTGAAAGTCTCCACTTTCCCATCTACACCAAGTTTCTTCTTGAAGATCCACTTGCTCCCAATGGGTTTTACCCCTTCAGGAGCAACGTCCAAAGTCCATACTTTGTTGGTGTACATGGATTCCATCTCGGACCGCATAGCATCCAGCCATTTCACTGAGTCCCCACTCGTGATGGCCTGCTCGAAGCTAGTTGGGTCATCATCCTCCATGATGCAATCCTCGCTTCCACCATCCATGAGAAAACCGTAGTATCTCTCAGGTTGGCGAGGAACCCTACTAGATCGGCGGAGAGGCTGAGGTTCATTGGGAGCTACTGAATCTTCTGGTTCCACTAAATCTTCAGTTACGGTTTGTGTATCTGGAACCTCTTCCAGCTCTACCACTTTGCCACTTATTTCTTTTTCAAGGAATTCCTTTTCTAAAAAGGTGGCATGTTGAGCAACAAACACTTTTTGTTCCTCACTGTGGTAGAAAAAATACCCATATGAATTCTTTGGATATCCCACAAACTTGCAGAGAACTGACCGTGCCTCGAGCTTGTCCGGATTTTGCCTTTTGACATAGGCCGGACAACCACATATCTTAACTCGTTTAAAATATGGTCTCTTCCCACTCCATATCTCATATGGTGTGGTAGGTACAGATTTAGATGGAACTTGATTCAATAGGTATGTTGCTGTTTCCAGCGCATAACCCCAGAAGGAAATAGGTAACTTAGCTGTGCTCATCATAGAGCGCACCATATCTAATAGGGTGTGGTTCCTCCGTTCAGATACACCGTTGTGCTGTGGTGTATATGGAGGAGTCAGCTGAGAGAGAATCCCATTCTCTTTTAGGAAGTCCAGGAATTCATTGCTTAAGTATTCACCTCCTCGATCAGATCGTAGGATTTTAATACTTTTTCCGGTTTGGTTCTCAACTTCTTGTTTATATTCCCTAAATTTCTCAAAAGCTTCTGATTTGTGTTTCATCAGGAACACATACCCGAACCTAGAGAGATCGTCAGTGAATGTAATGAAGTATGAAGAACCATCCCTGGCATGTGTAGACATGGGACCGCATACATCACTATGTATAAGTCCCAAGAGTTCGGTAACTCTTTCTCCGTGTCCCGTAAACGGAGTTTTGGTCATCTTGCCTTTGAGACATGACTGACAAGTGTCATAAGATGAAAATTCGAAAGGTTTCAAATATCCATCCTTATGCAACTTAGCCAGTCGTGTCACATTGATGTGACCCAGTTTACAATGCCACAAGTAAGATTCGTTCAGTTCTGAACTCTTCCTCTTGTGTGTGTTTGTTATGCTCAGAACTGTTGATTGATTTAGAACATAAATGCCATTGCACAACGTGCCTGGTCCAACCAACTTTTGGTTACGGAAAATGTTCATAACATTATCCTGTAATACAAAATTATATCCCTCTTTGCTTAATAAAGAAACCGATATAATGTTGCATATCAGGTTCGGCATGTAATAGCATTCGTTCAGAACCAATGTATTACCAGTTGGTAATACAAGGTGATATTCCCCGACAGTCTTAGCTGCAACAATTGCACCATTTCCAACTCTAATGTCTTTATCACCTTCTCCAAGTTCTTTACCTTTCCTTAGCCCATGTAACTGATTACATATATGGGATCCTGACCCGGTATCTAATACCCAGGACGTAGAGAAAATGGAGAAACAGTTCTCTGTAACGAACACACCCGAAGAAAATGCATCAGCATGTACTTTCTTCATTCGGGTGGCATGGGAATCCTGGTATTCCCCTATATCCTGTTCATTCCTATAACTCTTATAAGAAAGAACGGAACCAACGTTCCCCAGCACAGTATAACATGTGGATTCGGTCAATACATCCATATTATTATCTTCATTAGGGTATGAAATGGTCACTACCTGGAGAGAGAGAGAAGAAAACACTTTAGCGTATGCTCATGCAAGATCAGATTGGTTATTATCTTATCTAATCAGGATGGCTCCCACTGTTTTTATCAAATCTTCCTTCAAACCCTAAAAGGAAAGACTAGCCGGGATTAATTACACACTACAAGTTCGCCAATCTTTCAGCCAGGCCAATGTCGGTACTTTGAGGGAGGTCCCCCGTGCTTTCGCACGAACCTAATTAATGTAAACCTCGTTTTCCCAGAGGCGTAACCTCGTTGACACCTTTCTAGACACCTACTTGATCGGCTAATTGCAATGTGTAAAACTCTCCCAGGAGTAACTCTTACTCGCAGTGGGTATCGGGATCCAACTATCTCATAGAAGGTATGCAATCTCATTGCAAATTTCAACACTTGAAATTCCCGATAATATTTTGCCCCGAACGATCTATGACCTTGACAAGGTCAACAAACCATAGACCGCAAGTCAAGTTCAACCCGTCATTTCTTGATTGAATCAAACCGACCCGCACGACCCTTGACAAGGTCAACAAGGCCGTACGACTACCCTAACCCAATCTGCATCATATGCATAAGCAGACAAATACTGGTTAGCTACCGCACACTGCGCCTTGACAAGGTCAACAAACGCAGCACGAATACTAAACAGGACTTATCTGAAATGACGGAGGGCTACGACAGGTTTTTCTGAAAACCTATTGCGTAATGAACTTGATATCGTTGTAGAATCAAATGAAGTTTTAAAATGGAGTGATTTTGAGGCTTTTCTAGTTTTGCTAAAGGGGTCACTCCCGGTGAAGGGATCGTCGGCCCTTTCCTCGTCGAATGAGGTGCGGGATATATCATATATATCACTGTGCAAAGCAGAAACTATAGAAGCAATCAAAAACAAACCGAGGGTGTAGCATATACCAGTTATTGCTAAAGGAGTCACTCCCTGTGAAGGGATCTCGGTCCTTTCCTCATCGAATAAGGTGTTGGATATATCACATATACCGCTGTGCAAAGCAAGAACTGTAGCTACCTGTTTTATTTTGAAATTTGATTCTACAACATCTTAGTTTATCTTTCATCAATCACATTAATGAAGTCCCATCATTTAAATACCTAAACATCACAGATAAATACGACGTACACTTATGCCATCCGCATTCGCCTCGATGTCCCCTCGTGCACCGTTAGGTTAGGTAACTAACGACAGAGCAGGGCAGGGCTAGTGCGTGTGCAAAACATAAGTAACGTCTATATAATATATCATATATACTATATACTGTATCTATCACAGAACAACACATGATCGCATCACAGATATCGCAGCAGAAGAAACATATGAAACATTGGATATACTAGGACGTCCGTGTTTTCAATACGAGCCAGTATAAAACACGGATTCCACGGTCGTGATGAATAGCCAATCCCACACCCCTAGACCCCTACGAGAGCGGCAAGCAACCCTACCAATTCTAGGGTTAGGAGACCCGGACTCGACTCCTCGAGATGGTCTCCCACTGGACCCTAGAACCCGGTTACTTGTGCTCCCCTCCTTGGGTCTATCCTAATGCGGAAAAGTAAATAATATACAAAAGGTGAAAACTTCCGCTACCTGGAAGTGCCCCAAATAAAAGAATATTACATACAAGTTTTTACATGAATGAAAATGAAAAACACTCATCTCACATAAAAACCCCCGGCTATTCGAACACGACGATCCAATATAACATATCCAGCAACACATAACATCACATGTCATCAACATAAGTAAATATGTCCATCCCAATTGTCGTTGACATATAGCAACGAAACCGGCGATATCACATATTACACTTACGGTCACAGAAAAGAAAGTGTAAAACTACAACAGTTGGAATCCGCAACCTCTTTAGACATCACATGCCTAATCAAATGAAATACTTAGACATCACATGCCTAACAGTTATAAACCCCGCATTTTAGTCTCGTTATCGAAAACTATTTTCAATATCAAGTGAAACTAAACCACTAGATTTATAACATTCATTCAGTTATCTCATAACTGTTTGTGAATTCCAATTATTGTATCACATTCCAGATAAACAGAAAATGTTAAACTTTCCGATCGAACAATCGAATACCCAAGTTTTCCCGATACAGCTCAACACATGAAATAAGTCTAACAACATTCAGTTCGTGCCTCAGTACTAACAGTCCAGCCGTAGAAGGGTCAAGCCAACGCCTCACATATGGCACGTCGTACTGCCCCAAACCCGAAGGTTCAAAGGGCAGTTCAAGACGGTCACATAATCGAGTTAAGGTTTGTTGTCTTCTAAAGGGTCCATCGTGTTACTTGCACTACTTAGAACGTCGTTAAACTACGGAAAAATCCAACACTTGGAAATTTCCCGACAGAGGAAAAATTGGGTATTTATATCCGGTTGAACTTTTTAACATATTCTAAAAATTATCCGGAAATACACAAAGACGAAATTTGATACCCCGATCGAAACACCGAATCCCCAAAGAAACCCCAGAAAATTAAACTCTTGAATAATTATTAAAAATACCCAGGAAAATCACCACTGGAAACTAAGAATTACTGTGTAAAATTCTTTATATATTGAGGCCGTACGGCCGCGGAACCGCCGCATGAGCCATGCTCATGCTGCGGATCCACGGCGACTTAGTGGAATTAGGCTGTCGAATTTCACACAAACTCTTATATTTTCCTGATGGTTTTTATGCATATTTTTAATCTGGAAAAATCCCAGATTTTAGAAAAAGTCTAGAGAGCACATGGGTTTTAGGGTTTCGGGTTCGTTCGGACTTCAAACGTCGTCTGGACTTCGCCTAAGGCTCTAGCTAGGCTCTGATACCAGTGAAAGGTTCCTAGGCACCCTATAGAGGTCTCACAAGTCATCAACCATGCCAATTTACAAAAATTATGGTGCCGAGAAACCCTAATACGGATCGTCGGCTAGAATTCTAGGCGAAATACGAATCTAGTTAACATATTAACTAAAGGAGAGAGGCTACAACCTTTGTAGATCCGGTTACCCACTTCCTTAGCTCCACGTGGTCGTCCCCTCGCTGTTCATCTCGAATTTCGGACTCTCGCGACGGCTTCATCGGAGAAATGAGCGGAATGGGTCGTCGGCTTCGTGCCGAAGATGATCTAAGTCGAGGTTGCACAAGTTCAAGCTCCAACTTCACCAAGTTGTGAAACTTGTGAAGAAAACACCCAAAACAACTTGGCAAGAGGTAGAGGGTGAAGAAATAGGAGGTGGGTTCACTTTAGAATTGGATTTCTCACTTTGGAACTCAAGATGCCATTGATGGCATCAAGCTTTCTCTCTTGAAGATGAAGAAGAAGATGAAGCTAGAATTATGATAAGTGTTTTAAAATGAAAAGAAAATGAATACTTATCATAATCTAACTAAGGTTAAGTGTAGAGAATAGACCATGGTTACTTGGATGGGTTAGGGTTAAGCATGATGACAAGAATGGTTACAAAAGTCAAAGCTTCATGAAGCTTCAACTTAAAACAAAGAAAGCCACCATTCTCATCATAATCCTTTTCAAATAAATAAATAAATAAATAAATGAAAATGCAAAACCCTAATCAACACTTAACCATGGTTTAATTCTTTATACTTAACAACAAAATCAAGTATCATCAAACATGATACAAATATGTGCACAAAAGTATATCACATATACTTCTTACACATCAAGTGAGAAAATCCATATAAAGTGAACCAATACTAGTTAATGCAATTTAGTATATCAAATATATAATTATACATTAAATCATTAAATCAACACTTGATTTAACGATCCGGTCATATCGCATATAACCGACTAGTATCCAATGTATCGGCTTATCGAATCAATGATTCGATAACTAGGTCATATCGAATATAACCAATCGAAACATTTATCGCGAGAATGAAATACGGTATCACATACACGCATTATTCTCGGTCCCGCACATATCTCATATGCGCTCCTATTTCGTTTCGCTTGAGCCAGGAAACCTCTGTGTAGGACTCTAAAGACTCGTCAATACGCCGGTAGCAGATGATGATCATATCAAGCACCCACAAGCCGCAAGCGGTCTGCTAAACGTAACGGCCATCCGGGTATTGAGCGATCAGAAGATCGACGAGCTAGCCCGCTCACACTCCTGTGAATCCAACCAGTAACACTTACCGTACAGTCCGGTATGTTCGTCTGATACGTCGCATATCAAGTCTAGGGGTGGTAAACGTCAGACCCCAATAACCGATAAGTCGTGCCGATGTGAGGCCCATAACGGGTCGAGAAACTACTGGTAACACTTACCAGCAAATCTCTGATCAGCCCTGGCCAGGGACTTCCCTGTTATGGCCAATCGAGCACAGTGCAACATCAACCTCCAATACCGGGAGAGACGAAACACCTCCTATCGCTCATTGCCTCCATGTGACTCGGGACTGTACCCAAAGACCACCGTTTTGCACGCCCTCATGGACGTGGTAAGGTGGAGATCAAAGCACAGTGGGAATCACACAAGACTCTATGACGATCTCGGGTCTACAGACTAACCTGTACAAGTGTCACCTGAGAACTGCCATCTGACGTGAGGTATAATACCATCTGGGAGTTCTCGGTGAGTTCGTCCAGTGTACCCAGTCTCCACTGAGCACCCGTATACCATCTCTGATGTCAAACACCAATGGATATGGGATCATCCATCGCCCATCTCATCGGTCGAGAAGCGTATACGCTAGTCTACTCTGGTATATCGATGCCCCGTCTCGATACACCCACGACTAGGGACCTTGAAGGATGTACTTATGGACTACCATGTCCCCACTAGTATGATCTGCATCACAGTCCAGGTAGTCAAGTACACATCCTAAGGGCTTTACCAACATGTAACCATAAGACAGTTTAAAGAGACAAGTGTACATGTTAAGATAAAGAGTAACCAGATAGCATACTATCATATCGAGCAAGAAAGTCATCTCTATATATGTCCAAGCATCCAATATAATATACATCATCTGTACAATACTGGCCTCTAGGGCATACATACAACTAACACCCACAATGCCTCGTGAAGCTTGAGATTCCAGTCTCTCTTATTGGCTGAAGCATTTTTCCTCAGGAGCTTGCATAGAGACTTATTGAAGGCTTCGGCTAGCCCATTGGCTCTTGGATTATAGATGGAGGAATATCTCCAGTCTATCTTATGCTGAGTGGCGAACCTTGAGACATTGAAGCTCTTGAAAGAAGGCCCGTTGTCAGAAATGATTCTTCTTGGTGTACCGAAGCGGTATAGAATATTATGCTGGAAAAATGTCAGAATATCTTTTGTCTTGACTTCTTTTAGCGGGACAGCTTCAGCCCATCTGGAGAAGTAGTCTATCGCGGCCAGTATGAACCGGTGGCCTTTGGATGACGGAGGATCAATTGGGCCAACAATGTCGGTGCCCCAGACTTCGAAGGGCCACGACGCCACCGTAGGATGCAACGGATTGGGATGCTTGTGAATGAAATCACCATGGATTTGGCAGATCTGAAATTTCTTTGCATGCTCTCCGCAATCCCATATCATGGTGGACCAGTAATACCCCAGTCGTTTAATTTGAAGTCGCATCTTGGGGCCAGATTGGTGAGCACCGCAAACGCCCGAGTGAACATCTTTCATGACCTTTTGGGTTTCAGCCAATGACAGACACCTGAGCCAGAGTTGGTCATATGACCTGCGGTATAACGTGTCATTTACAAACACGTATCGGAGAGCTCTTTTCTTCAGCTGAATCCTCGCAGATTTTTCTTCGGGCAACTTGTCGTATCGGAGGTACGCTATGAAAGGTTCTCTCCAATCGAGCTCGACTTGGATGATCAAAGCTTCATCGGCGAGACTGCTCTTCTGTTCCGCGCTTTCCTCTTCTCGTAGAGAGACAGGGGGTAGAATTTTCCGGCTCCTGACTGTGATCAGAATTTCGTCTATGTCAAGATCAGCCAGCTCCTTGGCTAAGCGAGCGAGTACGTCAGCCTTTCCGTTCAACGCTCTAGGGACTCCGTCAGTTCAATGTGAGTGAACCGTTTCATCAGTTCCACCACCCAGCCTCTGTACCGAGCTAGCTCGGGTTTGTATATCTTATAGTCGCCGCTTACTTTGTTGACGACAAGCTGGGAGTCACCGTAAACCCGTAGCCGAAGGATTTCCATTTCTACGGCGAGTTCCAAACCAGCTATCAGAGCTTCATACTCAGCTTCATTGTTTGTCCGAGGCTCGGTGAGGGAGAAAAAACGTCGCAGGGTTTCCATTGATGGCGTGATGAACACCAATCCTATCCCTGCTCTTACCTCCGGGACGCTTGATTTACTGGAGGTCCTTATCAATGAGGCTCCATCAAAGTAGAGCTCCCAATATGGCTCATCTTTCTCGAGGTGCAGCACTTGTTCGTCGGGTAACTCGCAATTGAGTGGTGATACTTCTGGTATGGGATGAGCAGCGAGAAAGTTTGCAAGAGCTTGCCCTTTTACTGCTTTCTGAGGAGTATAAACTATGTCAAACTCAAGTAGCATGACAGCCCACCTTGCCATTCTGCCGGCTAGGCTTGCTTTGGTCATCAAGTGTTTGAGTGGGTCAACCCTAGAGATCAGTATAACCCGATGAGCGAGCAGATAGTGCCTCAGCTTCTTGACAGCAAATATCAGAGCCAGGCATTGCTTTTCGATTGGGGAATAGTTATGTTCCACCCCGACTAGAGTTCGACTGAGGTAGTACAGGGCATTTTCTTTTCCCTCCTCGTTATTCTGGACAAGGAGCGCACCGAGTGACTCATCCAGCGCGGCCGTGTAGAGAATCAGCGGTTTAGTTGGAATGGGGGCGGCCAGCACTGGAGGGTGCAACAAGTATTATTTGATGCTTTCGAACGCTGCTTGACATTCGGCATCCCAGATAAAAGGAGCACCTTTCTTCATGAGTTTTGAGAAGGGCCTACATCTCCCCGATAAATTTGAGATAAACCTCCGTATATAAGCAAGCTTGCCTTGAAAAGATATTAGCTGCGTCAGACTCTTCGGAGGGGGCATCTCCATGATGGCCTTTATCTTTGATGGGTCAACTTCGATCCCTCGATGCCGAACTATAAAGCCCAGGAATTTTCCCGATGACACGCCAAAAGCGCACTTCAGAGGATTCATTTTCAGATCGTACTCCCTCAGTCTGGTGAGAACGGTCCTAAGATCTTGGATGTGGTCGATCTTGGCTTTAGTTTTGAAGACCAGATCATCAACATAACATTCGACGACTTTATGGATTAGTTATGTAAGTCCATGTCACGCACCCCACATACTTGCGGAGAGGCGGAATATATGAAAAACGATTATCAAAGCTTCGTAACATGGACTTGAGCGCATGAATCGTATCTAAACCGTTACTAGCAAACTATGAAAGGTTTAACTATTCGGATTCGAAGTTATACCTCACGTTACTTGTCCTTCGGGTCTTCATCGCAGTCCTCCACTCCTCGTAGGCTCCTTGGAACATCGGCACCTCAACAGCCTCCTCGAATCAAAGATGATCCACCCGAGAGCTCCTACTACAAGCTTGATCTCTAACTTGAGATAACTAGGTTGCTCAAAGTGCTAATCTAAGTTACCTAGGGGATATAAAGTGAGGTTATGGATGTATTAGTCTAGATAACCCTTGATCTCAACACATGAGAGGTTAGGGTTAGGGTTTCAAGAATGAGAGAGCTTGAGGAGAGAGAAGGTGGTGATTAGAATTGAATTGTAATTGTTTCTCACTTCTAATATATTATGAAGCATAAAGAATTATCAAATGAATAAATCAAATGCATTATCATCATGCTTCATTGAATATGTGCAATGAATCATCAAGTGAGTCATTAAGAAATAAATGCTTCGTTAACTCACTTGAATGATTCATCTCATGAGTCACAAAATCAATTAATGCTAATGCCACCTTACCCCCCAAGTCACCATGCTTCTAGAAGCTTCCTGAAAAATTACGAGAACGCCCCTACAATCCGTGAAAACACGGAAAAACTTTAGACTGTACAAATCCAATAACCTGATACTAGAAACTGGCTTAAACCAAAGCCGACTAGTAAAAACCGTCCGAACGTCGTACGCGCGTAAACACACGTATGCGTCCGAACCCTTATCGTAAAACCATACGACCTCTATATCGTTTCGCCTGGAGCAGGGAAACTCTCTGTGTGGGACTCTAAAGACTCGACACTACGCTGGCAGTGGGTTTAACCACAGACCGCAAGCGGCACTAGCTGTACATAACGGTCCCCAGGTAGATGTCGATAAGAAGGCCGATGAGGAAAACCATCCGAACTCCTACTGAGCCTGATGTGACAATCTCCGTACAGTCTGGTCTGTTCGTCTAAGACTATCGCATATCGAGCCTAGGGGTGGCAAGGGTCAGTCCCCTAATAGCAGTATAGGTCGTGTCGGAGCGTAGCCCATTACACCCTGAGAAACAACTGGAACCTACCAGTAAATCTCGCTTGCCCTGGCCAGGGACTTTGTGTAATGGCTCTTTGACACAGCGCGATATCAACTCCCTATACCGGGAGAGACGAATCCTGTCTAACCGCCACTGCCTCCAAGTGCTCGGGACTGCACCCAACTGCTACCTATTTGCACGACTCCTTTGAGCCGTGGTAGGGTAGCAATCTAAGAACAGTGGGACACACTCGAGGCGAAGTAGCAGTGTCAAGTCTGCGGACTATGCTGTACTCATGTCACCTGGGAACTGTTAACTGACGATGGGTATAATACCAACCAATCAGTTCCCCTGCGAGTCCTGTCCGGTGTACCCGTAACCTAACGAGCACCTGTATACTATCTCCAGTACGACGTACTGGCGGCTGTGGGACAGACCATCTCCCCAATTGGGATGAGAAGCGTACACACTAGTCTACTCTGGAGTATCGATGCCCTGTCTCAATAATCCTATGACTAGGGATAAGTATAGGATGTTGCTTATAGACTACCCAGCCCCCACTAGTGTGACTGCCATCACAATGCTGATAATCAAGCAAAGAACCTACGGGCTCTACTAATATGTATAAGTGATACATTACAAGAAACATATGCACATATTAAAGTAGACACAAACCAAGTAGCATACTACCATATTTAGCAAGACTGTCAATACATCTGTGAATATCCCAAGCTTCCATTAAGTAATATACATGCTAATATGATATAATAATGGCCCCTAGGGCATATACACTAACAATCTCCCACTTGTACTATGGCCATGAGCTGGCATATCGTAGACCTATCATCTCGAATAGCCTCTCAAACTGCGTCTGAGGAAAGGCCTTTGTGAATGGATCAGCAATGTTATTCTCTGTCTCTACTCTTTTCACCTCGATCTCTCGGCGATCTACGATCTCCCTGATCAGGTGATACCGCCTTAAGATGTGTTTGGACTTCTGATGGGACCTGGGTTCCTTCACTAAAGCTATAGCGCCGTTATTGTCACAATACAGATGTATTGGATCAACACAGGTAGGAACCACCTGAAGTTCTGTGAGGAACTTCTTCATCCAGACTGCTTCTTTTGCGGCATCACAAGCAGCTATGTACTCCGCTTCCATTGTTGAGTCAGCCACGGTCTCCTGCTTGGAACTCTTCCAACAGACCGCCCCTCCATTGAGGGTAAAGACATAACCCCGACATGGATTTGGAGTCATCCTTGTCACTCTGGAAGCCGGAGTCGGCAAAGGCCTCCATCTGGAGGTCTTTTCCGCCATACACCAAGAACATCTCCTTAGTCCTTCTCAGGTACTTGAGAATGTTCTTTACAGCTATCCAGTGCTTCTCTCCTGGGTATTCCTGATACCTGGTTACTACGCTCAATGCGTATGCTACATCTGGTCTGGTACATAACATCGCATACATTATAGAGCCTACCGCAGGAGCGTAGGGTATAATCGACATGCGATCCCTTTCCAAATCAGTCTTGGGAGACATCTCTTTGGAGAGGGTGATTCCGTGACAAGCTGGTAGGGTACCGCGCTTAGAATCATCCATACTGAATCTCTTCACTATGGTGTCTATGTACCTGGACTGCGAAAGTCCCAACATCCTTTTTTATCTATCACGATAGATCCGGATCCCTAGAATGTAGGTGGCATCACTCAGGTCTTTTATGGAGAATTTATGTGACAAGAATCTTTTGACTGACTGTAACATAGGAATATCATTTCCTATTAGGAGAATGTCATCCACATACAAGACGAGCAATACTATAGCTCTCCCTACAATCTTACTGTATATGCAAGGCTCATCTGGATTTTTGATAAAGTCGAATTCTTTGACAGCATCATCAAAACAGATGTTCCAACTCCGTGGTCCCTGCTTTAGTCCATAAATGGACTTAAGCAGCTTGCATATTTTACCGCTGCTCCCACTCTGAATGAATCCCTCTGGCTGATCCATATAGACGATCTCTTCTAAATTACCATTTAGAAAGGCCGTCTTTACGTCCATCTGCCAGATTTCATAATCGTGAAAGGCAGCAATAGCAAGAAGGACCCGAATGGATTTAAGCATAGCTACTGGAGAAAAGGTTTCGTCATAGTCCAAACCAGGTCTTTGACGGAAACCCTTTGCAACAAGTCTAGCCTTATAGGTTTCAACTTGTCTATCTACACCAATCTTCTTTTTGAAGATCCATTTGCATCCTACGGGTTTTACCCCATCTGGAGCAAAGTCCAAAGTCCATACTTTGTTAGTGTACATGGACTCCATTTCGGTCCGCATTGCATCCAGCCATTTTACTGAGTCAACGCTCTGAATGGCTTGCTGGAAGCTAGTAGGGTCATCTTCATCAATGACACAATCCTCTCTATCCCCATCTATGAGAAAACCGTAGTATCTCTTAGGTGGATGAGACGGCCTACTACTCCTGCGGAGGCGTGTGGGAATGTCTAATTCTTCTTGAACTACTGGTTCTACCATACTTTCAGTTGTAGTTTGTGGTTCTGGAATTTCTTCCAGTTCTATTTCGCTCCCACTTGTATCCTTTTCTAAAACTTGTTGTTCTAAAAATTGGGCATTACGAGAAACAAAAACCTTTTGTTCCTCTGCGTTATAGAACAGATACCCCTTGGAGTTCTTGGGATATCCGACAAACTTACACTGCACTGATCGTGCCTCGAGCTTGTCCGCATACTGTTTTTTAACAAAAACCGGACATCCCCAAATCTTCAGATACTGAAGATAGGGTTTCTTCCCACTCCACATTTGATATGGGGTGGTAGGCACTGTCTTGGTAGGAACCCTGTTCAGAAGATATGCTGCTGATTCTAGCGCATATCCCCAGAATGATCGCGGTAACTCAGCGTTACTCATCATAGAACGAACCGAATCCAATAGGGTTCGATTCCTCCTTTCTGATACACCGTTATGCTGTGGCGTGTATGGAGGAGTAAGCTGAGAGAGAATTCCATTCTCTTTTAAGTAACCCAGGAACTCGGCACTTAAGTATTCACCACCTCGATCAGATCTCGGTGTCTTTATACTCTTGCCTGTTTGTTTTTCCACTTCATTCTTGTATTCTTGGAATTTCTCAAAAGCCTTGAATTTATACTTCATTAAGAAGATATATCCATACCTAGAGAAATCATCCGTAAAAGCAATGAAGTAGGAATAACCACCTCGCACATGTGTAGACATTGGACCGCACACATCACTGTGTACGAGTCCCAAGAGCTCGCTTGCTCTTACTCCGTGTCCAGTGAACGGAGTCCTTGTCATCTTTCCTTTGAGACAAGATTCACAAGTAGCATAAGATTGATATTCGAACGGATTCAAATATCCTTCTCTATGTAACTTAGTCAACCTTCTCTCATTGATGTGACCTAGTCTACAATGCCATAAGAAAGCCTGATTTATTTCTGGAGACTTTCTTTTAAGTGTGTTCTGGATATTGAAAACCTGAGCTTGACTTAATACGTATATATCGTTATCTAATGTACCGGACCCAATCATAACTAGATTTAGGTGGATGTTAACTACATCGCTTACGAATGTAAAATCATATCCTTCTCTCGAAAGTGAGGACACTGATATGATATTACATGTCATACTGGGTACATACAAATAGTTACGTAGAATCAATATATGCCCACTTGTCAAACCTAGGTGATATTCTCCCACGGATTCAGCGTCCACGCTCATTCCATTTGCAACTCTGAGAGACCAATCACCTACCTTTATAACTCTACGGTTTCTCAAAGCATGTATTGAATTACAGATATGAGATCCTACTCCGGTATCTAGTACCCAGGAAGTAGAGTTAATTGACAAACAGTTCTCAATAACAAATACACTTGAGGCTGAAGCCACAACATGCTTCGAATCCTGGCTACTGGTTTTGCTAGCCCTGCAATCATTCTGCCAATGTTCATTCCTATAACAATAGGAACGCCCCTCTTTTACTATATCCAGTCCCGAAACTTTTGCCCTTCTCTTTCTTTCTGTTTCCCTGGTTTCCTTCAGGGTAGGAGGCAGAGACTGTAGAATCAAGTCAGTAACTGACTCGTTTCCCAACGCGGTCTCCAGGTCCTGGAGCTCATCAATACAGCTAGTCATTTTAAGGACGTTGTCCCCTACAGATGACCCGTCAGCCAAGCTCGCTTGAATTAATTCGTTCGAGATCTCATATCTTGCAATATGAGATTGCTCTCCATATAAATCTTTGTTATGGAGAAAGATGGAAAATAAGTCCATCTTCTCGTGCAACTTCTGGTATACATCATCAACTTAAGCTAACACGAGGCACTTAGCTTTCGCTTTATCTTTTTCCCTTGTCTGACGGATATCCATATCCGCGACAGTGGAAACTGAACCTGGGACGGCGGGATCTTGAGTAGTAATAGGGTGGTCCAGCTTGTCATAGGCAATAGACATCTGGACAGACCTTTGCCAGTCATAAAAGTAAGATTCAGTCAATTTATTATCTAGATGTAACCTAGTCATGGTCGCAAGGTCGCTGCAATTAAAAGAGAGAGAAGAAAACATTTTAGCATGATGCCGTTGCAAGTTTAGAGTGGTTTTTAATTTATCTAAACAGGATGGCTCCCACTGTTTCTCGAATCCCTCCTCAAACCATAAAAGAAGAATTAGCCAGGACTATTCTCACCGTACAATTCTTGCTTAACCGTTCAGCCAGGTCAGTGTCGATACTTCGAGGGAGGTTTTCCAACGCTTTCGCGAAGTTCCTTAATTAAATAACCTCTTTTCTCTAGGGGCATAACCCCGCTGACACCTTTCTAGACACCTACTTGGTTTATAGCATTGATCGTTTAAGTGACGAATCTCCTGATAAGTAGTATATACTCACAGTAGGATCGGGATCCAAAATATCATCGTATGATAATGTTGAAGGAATCCTACCAACATTCATCAAACTCCAAAATGGTATGCTCTCTCTGCAAATTTCAGTTTCTTTAGAAATTCCCGATATAGATTTTTGCCCCATGCTCTTATAACCTTGGCGTTGGTCAAAATGTCATAAGTCACATGTCAAGTTCTACCCATCATTGTCCTATTTAATTTGAACCCATCCGTACATATCCCTGACGTTGGCCAAATGATAATACGACTGTCCCAAACTAACACATCTATTTATGCAAACAAATGAAATACCCCAGCAGCTACCAAACACTATGCCCTGCGTTGGTCAAATGCATAGCTTGAATACTACTGAATATCCAAATGAAATGACGGAGGGCTACGAATAGATTTGGCAAAACCGTGAACGTAGTGAACTTGATATAACCGAAGGAACGTGATACTTTTTAAAAGGAGTGGTTAAAACTTCGCAATTTAAAAATTCTGACCTTTTAAAATAACCGAGTGGTTTCTTTTAAATTTGTTCCAAAGATTAAACAATGGTTTATTTTCTTTGCATTATAATAATGCGTCCCATCATTTATCTTATCATTGCAGAAAACAACGAAAATACCACGTCCTCTTATGCCATCCACATTCGCCACGGGGTCCCGTCATTACCCGTTAAGTTACTTAACTAACGACAGAGCGGGGACTGGGCTAGCGCGGGTGTAAAACATAAGTGATGTATAATAGCTATTATATATAGATATTGTACATTCGTCAGACGCAATAATAAGCATTCCAGATCACTGATGAACTTTATTGGATATACTAGCAATCCGCATTTGCTTTGAGCCTGCAATAAAAGACGGATTACACAGTTGTGATGAATAGCCATTACCCCACCCTAGACCCCTATGGGTACGGCAAACTACCCGCCAAGTACCCGAAGTGAAGAGGTCTCTCTCAACAATGTGAGTAGGCCACTAAACACTTCAATGTATTCGGTAGTTTGTGTACCCCGCCTTGGGTCAATCCTATGAGCAAAAACAGTAAAAAGAAATAATACAACGGTGGCTACAACCCCAACCTGGATGTGCCCCACAAAAGAATATTACATCATATTACATTTACATCGAATGAATGAATATTAAACCCATCTCAAAACCCCGGCTAATCATCACAACAGTCCAATATAGTTCATATACACAAACAGTAAAAATTACAGAAATGTGCAACCCTCTGCCAACCGACATACTAGCAGTTAGGGGAGGTTTACGAACACATTAAACATTATAGATAATAACCCGATTAGAAAATATCTTAGAACAACGATCGATTACCATATTCCGTGTTTACCCCAAAAGCAAACCAGCAAAGAAGCAACCTGGGTAGAAACAGAACAAACAGGAAAACAGAAAACCACAAAAAAGGAATTACTGAGCAAATCCGAGTCAACTCGGCGTTGACTCGACGGCGAATCCACGGAACAAGCACTCTATTGCCGCGGATCCGCGGCTGTTTTGCCGAGTTACTGGCTCGTATTTTCCCAGTATTCTTAGAATACCCTGCTGTGAATTTTAAGGTATGTTAACTAGTTTTTTAGACACTTTTAAAATTAACAGAAACTTGGGATTTCCGGAGTTTCGTTTTCGCGTTTTCCGACGATCGAAGTTCTAATCAGTTGCTAACAAGATAGTAATGGTTTAGTTGGCTCTGATACCACTGTAAGTCTATGTCACGCACCCCACGTACTTGCGGGGAGGCGGAATATATGAAAAACGATTATCAAAGCTTCGTAACATGGACTTGAGCGCATGAATCGTATCTAAACCGTTACTAGCAAACTACGAAAGGTTTAACTACTCGGATTCGAAGTTATACCTCACGTTACTTGTCCTTCGGGTCTTCATCGCGGTCCTCCACTCCTCGTAGGCTCCTTGGAATATCGGCACCTCAACGGCCTCCTCGAATCAAAGATGATCCACCCGAGAGCTCCTACTACAAGCTTGATCTCTAACTTGAGATAACTAGGTTGCTCAAAGTGCTAATCTAAGCTACCTAGGGGATATAGAGTGAGCTTATGGATGTATTAGTCTAGCTAACCCTTGATCTCAACACATGAGAGGTTAGGGTTAGGGTTTCAAAAATGAGAGAGCTTGAGGAGAGAGAAGGTGGTGATTAGAATTGAATTGTAATTGTTTCTCACTTCTAATATATTATGAAGCATAAAGAATTATCAAATGAATAAATCAAATGCATTATCATCATGCTTCATTGAATATGTGCAATGAATCATCAAGTGAGTCATTAAGCAATAAATGCTTCATTAACTCACTTGAATGATTCATCTCATGAGTCACAAAATCAATTAATGCTAATGCCACCTTACCCCCTAAGTCACCATGCTTCTTAAAGCTTCCCCGAAAATTACGAGAACGCCCCTACAATCCGTAAAAACACGGAAAAACTTTAGACTGTACAAATCTAATAACCTGATACTAGAAACTGGCTTAAACCAAAGCCGACTAGTAAAAACTGTCCGAACGTCATACGTGCGTAAACACACGTATGCGTCCAAACCCTTGTCGTAAAACCATACGACCTCTATATCGCTTCGCCTGGAGCAGGGAAACTCTCTGTGTGGGACTCTAAAGACTCGACACTATGCTGACAGTGGGTTCAACCACAGACCGCAAGTGGCACTAGCTGTACATAACGGTCCCCAGGTAGATGTCGATAAGAAGGCCGATAAGGAAAACCATCAGAACTCCTACTGAGCCTGATGTGACAATCTCCGTACAGTCCGATCTGTTCATCTAAGACTATCATATATCGAGCCTAGGGGAGGAAAGCCTCAGTACCCTAATAGCTATATAAGTCATGTCGGAGCGTAGCCCATTACACCCTGAGAAACTACTGGAACCTACCAGTAAATCTCGCTTGCCCTGGCCAGGGACTTTGCGTAATGGCTCTCTGACACAGCGCGATATCAACTCCCAATACCGGGAGAGATGAATCCTGTCTAACCGCCACTGCCTCCAAGTGCTCGGGACTACACCTAACTGCTACCTGTTTGCACGACTCCTTTGAGCCGTGGTAGGGTAGCAATCTAAGAACAGTGGGACACACTCGAGGCAAAGTAGCAGTGTCAAGTCTGCGGACTATGCTGTACTCATGTCACCTGGGAACTGTTAACTGACGATGGGTATAATACCAACCAATCAGTTCCCCTGCGAGTCCTGTCCGGTGTACCCGTAACCTAACGAGCACCTGTATACTATCTCCAGTACGACGAACTGACGACTGTGGGACAGACCATCTCCCTAATTAGGATGAGAAGCGTACACACTAGTCTACTCTGGAGTATCGATACCCTGTCTCGATAATCCTACGACTAGGGAAAAATATAGGATGTTGCTTATAGACTACTCAGCCCCCACTAGTGTGACTGCCATCACAACGCTGGTAATCAAGCAAAGAACCTATGGGCTCTACTAATATGTATAAGTGATACGTTACAAGAAACATATGCACATATTAAAGTAGACACAAACCAAATAGTATACTACCATATTTAGCAAGACTGTCAATACATCTGTGAATATCCCAAGCTTCCATTAAGTAATATACATGCTAGTATGATACAATAATCGCCCCTAGGGCATATACACTAACAAGGTCATCAAAGATATTAGTCATTGCCCTTTGATATGTAGCACCTGCGTTCTTCAGTCCGAACGGCATGACCTTGTAGCAATATATTCCGATCGGGGTTCGAAATGAGGTGTGTTTCTCATCCTCAGGCGACATCTTGATCTGATTATATCCAAACGAGCCATCCATAAAGGTGAACAGCTCGTAATTTGAGGTTTCATTGACCATCATCTCCATGACCGGTAGTGGGAAGTCGTATTTAGGACATGCCTTCTTGAGGTCCCTGAAATAAACACAAACTCGGATCTGCCCATTTTTCTTCTTCACGGGGACTATGCATCCGATCCAGTCCACATAATTTTCTTCCCTGATGAAGCCGGCATCGATGAGCTTCTTGGTTTCCTCGATGACCTTTTCTTCTAGTTCCCTTCTCATTCTTCGAGGAGCTTGTTTGATTGGCTTAACATCAGGAGATATAGCCAGCTTATGCACGGCCACTTCAGGGGAAAGGCCTGGCATTTCTTTGTATGTCCACGCAAAGCAGTCGACAAACTCATGCAGCAGGGCAATTATCCGCTCTTTCATTTCCTCCGGCAAGAGTGAGCTGATGTAGGTCGGCCTTGGATTATCGGGCGTTCCTAAGTCAATCTCGGTTAGCTCATCAAAGGTTGCTTGTCCTCCATCATCGAGCTCTTGAGGAGCTTCTTCTGGCTCGGCTATTTCATCATCACCATTTGATCTTTCGCTGGTCTCACCAACATGGATCATGTAGCACATTTTGGAATCAGGTTGAACGTAGCCTACGCCCTGTCTATCTGGAATTTGTCCATCGATAAGTGCTGGGACCAAGGGCGGATACCATAGCCCTTCGTAAAATTTTGCTCCGGACTCCGTTTGATATAACTGGCATCCGCACTTTTTAAAGTATTCCCGCATCTCGGGTACATAGTATCTGGGATTGAGGATGGCTCTTATGCCTCTCTCATATGGAAGGCACGCGACAGACAGATCGTCCGGGTGCACAACGGAGTTTAACCCATAAAATAGGATGCCTTTCTGCCCACTTTTCCTTCCGGGGACGTAGAAAGTTTTTAGCTGGTCCACGGTGGAGACCGATAATGCATCGAGCTCTTTGCACATCTGCTCTGGTACCCTTGTGACGGCTAGGGACCCTTCTGCAATTTCGAAGGTCTGTCGTAGTTTCGCTTGTTGCATGGGGGTCTAATTTGCACCGCTATTGCACGGCAGGTCCTCTTCCTCTGGCTGTCACTGCTAGATGGGCCTTCAGTAACAGATTCATCCGTATCGCTACTGAAACGAGGGCGAGTTTTACGGAAGGACGGACTTCCAGCGTCGGACTCATCAGTGTCGCTACCGAAATGCGGGCGCACTTGGGCATTTTTGCTTTTGAAAGTGACAGCCGGCGCAGATTTGATTTTGAGTCTTGGGGCCGGTCTATCCTCAGTTAGTTGCGGCCTAGCACTTTGGTGGTTCATAAAGTACTGAGAATCTTCATATCGAACTTCATGCATACCGAACGGTTGGATGTCTCCGTCAATGCGTCTTTCTTCGCCATTTTTAGTATACTTCATGCATTGATAGAGAGTTGACGGAATGATGCCGTAATCGTGGAGCCACGGCCGCCCCAAGAGAATCTTATAAGACGTGTCGGCGTCGATCACGTATATCTTAGCTTCAGTTTACAGATCCCCGAATTTGATTGGCAGAGCTATGGACCCCAGAACTTGCTGGCAATTTTGGTTGAAGCCTTGAACGACAATCCTTTCCCTTGACAGGTGTCGGACGTCCATTGACAAACTCTTCAGTGTCCGCAAGTTTATGATGTTCACTGAAGACCCCGGATCAATCAATATGCGATTAATCTGATCTCCGTCGCTGTACCCGGTCACGTAAAGCGGCCGATTATGCTCAGCCATTCCCAGTAGCAAGTCTTCATCCTTAAATGTGACTGCGGCGGCATGCAAAGCGTGCTGGGCTTCTTTCATATTAATTTCCGCAAAGTCATCCTGATACCGCTCGGGGTTTTGTAGAGCGTGAATGAGAACATCTCTAAGCTCCTTAGATAGGACCAAGGCGTCGTAGATGCTCAGGAGAGACGGAAGCTTCCGGAGATGTGCCAAGACATTATAGTCCACCGAGGAAGGACTTATGTTTTCATCAGCCGGTTCTCTGCCATCTTCTTCATTAGCGACTTGTTTTTCCTTCCCTTTTGGGGCGTTGCCCTGATTTGGCGGTAGAGCCCTGCCGCTTCCGAGCTGGATTTGATTGGCCGTTGTGGCGAGCTCCTCGTTCTCTTTGGGAAAATAGAGCTCATCCTCGGAGTCGTTGCCAAGATGGATGGCGTAGCAGGTCACTACTGGGTCTCTTCATTGGAGTCTTCTTCTAACTCCTCCAGAATTTCAGCCGCTTGTACAGAGAAGAACTCCTTCAATTGAATCAATGTTCTTTCCTTTTGTTCATATCCTTCGAGGGAATCGATATATTTTTTAATGGTCGATCTCCCTGCAGACTCTTTTTCGCGCCGAGCTGCACTTTTCTTCTTCTTGAGCTTCTTGGATTTTGAGCCTGATGGAGCCGCATTGGCAGCCGGACTGGTAAGCTTCTTCTACCCTTCCCATTCCGTCCTGGGTCCTTTCCGAAATAGCTTTATCATCTTCTTCGTCTTATTAGATATGTGTGTACTCCACGGAGGCCGCGATGAGTCCGTTTCATTTCTCAGGGCAGCGGGTTCGGCTGTCTGCTCCCGGAAGGCTTCAGTTTCTGTCTTTATAAAGTTGGTGGTTGCAACTTGATTGTTCACCAACACACTTTTGGACAGCTCGATCTCTCCAGCCTTGTACTACTTCTCGACCCAGTCTTTGAAGATATAGCAATCCTCGATCGCATGGCTCACTACTCGGTGGTACGGGCAATACAGAGGATTGTCGGTCATTTTTGCTTCTTGGGGTCTTTTCGACTCAGGCAATTGTAGGCCGTTGTTCAAGGCATCTTTAAATATCTTTCGGACCTTGTCCCTTCTGAAAGAGTAAACCTTGCTCTTTTTCTCCTCTAGGGAAGGCCCATCTCCTCCCAGCAATAGCTTTCGAGACCGGTTGGTTTTGGATTCGCCCGCCCTTCGCTTTTCTTCACCGTCGGACGCATTTAAGGCATTGGTACTGCTGGAACTCCCGCTTCTACGGTTGTCGTCCCGCTTGCTTTTCCAAGTTTTGTCTCTATGAGAATCCGGCGGGGACTCTTGCTTCGAGCGTTCCAGCATTTGGACTTTCTTAGTTAGCTCCTGAAATGTCTTGAGGCCCGCCATACACAAGAATGGGACCATCCAATTGCTGAGGTTCCCAATGAGAAGGCTGATGGACTGGTCCTGCTCCAGCGGTGGTTCGCACTTGACTGTGAGATTACCCCATCGAGCGATAAAGTCGGTGTTGCTTTCATTCTTCTCCGGCTTGGTCCTCACAAGGTCGGCAATGGAGATTTTATCACTGACACTCATGAACCTTTGCCGAAACAGAGATTCCATTTGGGCAAAGGTAATGACGGACCCGTCTGATATGCTCGCGTACCAGTCGAAAGCGACACCGGTCAGGCTGTTGACAAACTGACGAAGAAGGAGCATGTCATTGCCCCATGTATTTCCGCACGATGCTTTGAAGTGGGCGACGTGCTGATTTGCATTCCCCGTTCCATCAAATCTTCCGAACTTAGGAATGACGTAGCCGCTTGGGAACTCAATCAGATCGTACTGCGCGGGATATGGCCGCCCACTACTGCCGATTGCTTTCTGAGCTTCAGCTTCGGCCACCAATGTTTTAACCTTGCTGGTGACCAAATCCATTATCCGATCCTGTGTTAGCGGGATAGTGCTATCTGGGGCCAAGGCGTCCCCAGAAGCGGAGTGTGGCCGGCTTTCATGTGGCTCGACCAGTCTTGGACCCGAAGGAACAGGAATTGGCTGCCTCGGATTGTCATCACCCGGCTGATTAGTAGCGGGTTATGCTTGATTGGGAGGCGCTCGAGCAATTTGAGCCATAAGTTGCATCACCACGTTCGTTAAGTCGTCAATCTTCGAATAGAGCTTGGCCATCTCTTTATCTTTGCTCCTGAGCTGTTTTCGAAGCTCTTGAAGCAGCTCTTGCTCCGCAGTCCTGGGGCGGAAGGTCGGCTCTTCCTCGCTGTCCGAGCTTGACTCTGCATGGACCGAGGGGTCTTTCTGCCTATCATCCTCATCGAGAGGGTTTTCTTCATCTAGCGGGGGCGACTGTTCTTGGGCAGCGGCAACCACATTCAGGCTAGATTGGGCTTGGGATGTGGTGGCCCCATCCTTGCTTTTGCTGCGAAGGTTGTCGCTGGGGCGCTCGCCCGCCATATAGACCGTATGGATGATATATCTGGCCGTCTTTCTATCATTGGCAGCTGATTTCACGGATCGCTGTCTTGACCCCCTTATTTCGGTAGCTGGTAGTCAATTGAAGGCGGCTGGCCTAACCAGGTTCTTGAATGGTGCTGGCGCTTCTTTTCTGGGTTTGCCCCGCTGCTTTCGTGTGGCACAGAGTTCTTGATAGACTCTTGAAGAGACAGGGTCATACTTTTTCTGTTGGGGCCGGGACACGTCTCTTAGTGGCACTGTTCGGGCCGTTGTCTTCTTGATTCTGGCGGTCATGGCATTTTTCTAAACCCACTTCGGAGGCTCGAAAGAATTGCTGATTCTTACGTCCGACTCAGCCGTCGTCGCGGGGCAACCCTGCACTTGGAACTTCACACGATTCCATTTGGCTGAAGCCTTGGCCCTCTTGTTGGCTCGATACCTGAGCCGCTTCTGCCTTAACTTTTCTGTTCTAAGCACCTGGCAGACTTCGGCTCTTTGGGAAGACGCCACAGACCGGTCGATGGAGGGCCATGGAGATACGCTCGATTATGCATTTGTTGGAGTCATCGCCTGAGCTCGTCCACAACATTTGATGTTTCCCTTTGTACCGAAGTTCTTGCCCCCCGTTGGAGCACCAGAGAATCGTTCAGATGTCGTCTTAAGTTTCGGTTGTGGTGCCTTAGCGATCACGACATTCAGCCTCTTACCCCTTGAGACCGGCTTGGACACCTGTTCCGCCAGGATCTCCGCCAGATGAGCGCTTCCGGCAGGGTACATGATGACGGAGCCAAACTGGCGGGGCGGTTCCTCCCACTGTCGACTGAGGCTTGCGGGGAGAACCACACGAGCGTTGATCTTGACCACGTACGGAATCGGAGTCGCTTTGGAAGTTGAATTCGTCTTGGGAGATATTGTCGTTGAAAGTTGATTGCTGCATGAAAAGAAAACATCATTTCAGTATAGGAAATCGATATGTATATTGATTGGGTTCGCATGAACGTTTAACCCGGAATATGGAAGGAGAGAAGGGTCCCAACGGGCGTGCCAAAATCTGTAAGGTGTTTTCTGTCACCCCATTGAGATGGGAATACGCGCGCGCTTGTCAGGCGTACTATAGATTCCCTCTGCCTAGGGTAGGCCGGGGTTTAATGATTATGGGGATCCGAATCTCCGGCAGTCGCGGACTAAGCTGCCGTTAATTACCCCCTGCCTTTGTGGCGAGGGAACCTTCGATTAACGGGTTAAACTGGTCATGCGAAATCAATGTTTAGTGTACGTGTGTGTTGTTTTGGAGGGGGGTTTGGATATATCGGGAGCTACGCAGAGTTTTTACGGGGGTCCCGCTACCCGGATAGCGGGCTGGGGGTCAAGGGGCTAGCAGCCCCCTTGTGGGGTGCGGGGCAGCGCCCCGTTAGAAATTTTTTTCTAACAGGGATAGTGTCATGGAGTATGTGTGTATGTACATATGTATAGATATACATGTATATATATAAAAAGGGGAAAAGACATCCAAAGGATGCATGGGGGCAGCACCTTGGGCGTTGTGCACCTAGGTGCTGTGTGCTCAGGCGCTAGAGTGCCACGTGTCGGCACGTGGGCGCTCTGAGCTTGAGCGCAAGCGCGCCACGTGTCGGCACGTGAGCATTTTTCGCTTCAGCGCCTGACGCTCGAGCGCAAGTATGCCACGTGTCGGCACGGGGACGACTTGCGCTTGAGCACTGGGCGCTTGAGCGCAAGTGCGCCACGTGTCGGCACGGGGGTGACTTGCGCTTGAGCGCTTGTGCTGGAGCGCAAGCGCACCACGTGTCGGCACGGGGGCGACTTGCGCTCGAGCGCAAGCGCGCCACGTGTCAGCACCGGGGCGACTTGCGCTTGAGCGCAAGCGCGCCACGTGTCGGCACCGGGGCGACTTACGCTCGAGCGCTTGCGCTGGAGCGCAAGCGTGCCGCGTGTCGGCATGTGGGTGCTTTCCGCTCGAGCGCTGAGCGCTTGAGCGTAAGCACGCCACGTGTCGGCACGCGGGCGCAGAGCGCTTGAGCGCTGGCAAGAAAAAAAGCCTTTTAGCCTAAAAAAATTTCTCGGAAGAGAAATCAGATAGGAGTTGGACTCTTGAGTGTTTTTTTTTTTGGGGTTTAGTGAAAGATGTTCTTCTTCTTCCTCCTCTGTTAGCTGGATCTTGAAGATCAAGAGATATGGGATTTTTAAAAATCTCTTCTTTTTGAGATTTAATGGAAAATCTGAGTTCCCCTTTATGGGTTTTGTGGTGAAAAACTAATTTGTTTTATAAAAAGAAGAGTAAAACTCTTGATTTAATTCAAAAGAAAAAGGAAGGTTTTGGAACCTTGAAGAAGAAGAAAAGATCTCAGATCTGAAAAATTTTGATAGAGAGAGAAAAGTTGTGAGATATTTTCATTATCTTTGCCTTTATAGGCTATACACTTTATACATAGCCCCTTGGGCATTACAAAATGGGATTTTTCCTATCCCATGGCTCATGTGCCATTTCTTTTTGAACATAAGCCATGGGCTTTACAAAAATTTGGTTTTATGCCTATTTTCTTACATTTATCCATAAAATAAAATAAAAGAAATGCAACAAAATTATTTATTACAAAATTTTTATCTTGGCATGGGGGAAGGCCGGCCGCTTCATGTTCGGGCTCGACCCGGGCATGGGCCCACTGGATCTGGGCTTGGGCCCACTTGGCTTGGGGTTGACTTTGATTTTGATTTGGTCAACCGGGGTGTAAATTTTTACCCCAACAGTTGTATGTCTGTTCTTTTCTTAGACAAGTCAATTCAAGAATGTATATGTGTATGTTCAAATCTATCCTAAGTGTTCGTATTTATGTTCAAGTAAATTTGTTAGGGTTAAGGTTGGTTAGTAGAGTTAGGATTAATCTTGTACTTTTGTTTTGCCATTCTTAAAATGATATTGGGATAATAGAAAGTAGCGGGGATTAGGAGGACATAGGAATCGGATTTGCGAGTTTAAGCAAGCTTTCCAACGCTAAATCCATTTCTAGTGCTCCTTGTCCTTCCGCTACGTGCGCTTATTTCCAACCCTAGGCCAAACACCCACAACCATGTATCCAATTTAGTCACAACTACATGTCACGTTATAGTGTACCCAAAGGACTTCTCGACTTAGGTTGTGGCTATATGTCACATATAGCGAGCCTAAATGAGGGGGTTGTGTTTGTTTGATCTAGATTCGTTTTAGGATGTTTGGCGAAGAGAAGCACAAGGGATTTTTTCGTCTCTCATACTAACCTTCCTTAGCCGCTAACAAGTGTGGAATTATTCACACATTTAAAAGAAAAAGAAAACAAGAAAGAAGAAATGAAAGAATGGAAAATACGGTTTTACAAATTGTAGCAAGCTAACACATTGGGCTCTCACCTAAGCAAGGGACTCCATAAAGTATCATGGCTTGAAAATACGATTTAGAAAAGAAAAAAAATAAAATAAGAAATAACAGCAACTACTTAACAACAACAAATAAAATTACAATAGGAATTAAAATTACAATACAAGGAAATGAAAATACAAGTTAAGAAAAACAACCCTCATCTTCATTAACTTCCACTCAAGAGCTCTCACTACACTTCCATGGAGAATAGATGAAGAAGAAGAAGAAGATACAAACTAAACCACACTAATTCTACTAAAGAAAAAAGCATCCTTACATGGCTTAAAACTGTACTATTTATAGGCAGAGAACTGAAATCCTAGGGCCATATTCTGAGCCCTAATACAATTACCCAACTGTTACGACCCACCCACAATACAGAGAGTATTGTCCGCTCTGGCCGAAGCCGCACGGTTTTGTCCTTCGGGGTGAACAGGACCCGACCAGGGGCCACTTCCCAGGAGGTCACCCATCCCAGAACTTCCCTGGCTCGAGCACGCTTAACTACGGAGTTCTCAAGCTCCTGTAATGCCAGTTCACTAAAAAGGCGCCTCTGTATTGAAGATTAATATCATTCTATTTATAGTACAGATCCGTCCTCTTTCGGAATGTATTCCGAAGATTCCCCATTGTTTTACAGTGGGTCCCCATGCTTATCTGGTATAATGGGTATACCGGATAATACCTGGGGTATTACATTCTCCCCCACTTAGAACAATGGTTCGTCCTCGAACCACAGACCTACTATTGAGGAACTAACTCTAATACCATTCTGTTACGACCCACCCCCAATACAGAGAGTATTGTCCGCTCTGGCCGAATCCGCACGGTTTTGTCCTTCGGGGTGAACCGGACCCGACCAGGGGCCACTTCCCCGGAGGTCACCCATCCCAGAACTTCCTTGGCTTGAGCACGCTTAACTACGGAGTTCTCAAGCTCCTGTAGTGCCAGTTCACTTAAAAGGCGCCTCTGTATTGAAGATTAATATCATTCCATTTATAGTACAGATCTGTCATCTTTCGGAATGTATTCCGAAGATTCCCCATTGTTTTACAGTGGGTCCCCATGCTTATCTGGTATAAATGGGTATACCGGATAATACCTGGGGTATTACACCAACTACCCCTGAAAGACGGTCAAATGATGACACGTAATGGCCGCGGAACCGCCGCCAAAACCCACATTTGGCGGCGGTTCCGCAGTCATTTTGTGGAATTGGGGTCTGTTCCCCTCCGAACGGCGGCCGAGACGCGAGGACGTCTTGCTTAAGGTTCGGGGCAGATGCTATTTGGTTTTATCCGTCTACCTCTCCGAAGATGCCAAGTTGATTTATGGCACCGTGTATCGGAGGTTTAGACGGATGCGGCCGATATAGCAGACTTCGTCAGATTCCCCCTCGCTTGAGGGGGTTTTGATTGTGGGGATGCTCTTCCATGCAGGCGCAAGCCCCTACAGTTAATTACGCTACAGCATCGCGGTAACAACTTTCTCCTTCTACAGAATTTCACTTCGTGTCGTGTATGTTTGTTTTGTTTGTGGTTGCCCGTGGATTGTATACGGAGACTAAGCGATATCGTCGCCCGTAGGACATGGATTAGTCCAAATCCGTATTTACTTAGATTTGGGTTTGGTGTTTTAGTTTAAGGATACGTTAGCCGTATTTAGGCTAAGATCGACTTAAACGTTTGTTAAGGATACGTTAGTCTGATTTGACACTAAGATCAACTTAACGGGATCGTTTGGATCCGACGAAAGAGCATTTAGGGGCTCTATTGTTCCAGTTTAGGGACATAGTGGTCTATGTTCCAGTTTAGGGACATGGGGTCCATATTCCAGTTTAGGGACGTCGTGGTCCATCGCCGGTTTAGGGACGTGGTGGCCCATGTTCCAGTTTAGGGACGTGGTGGTCCATCGTCAGTTTATGGACGTGGTGGTCCATCATTAGTTTAAGGACGTTTCGGTCCAACATTAGTTTAAGGACGTTTCGGTCCAACATTCCCATTTTGGGGTAAATATTAGTTTAAGGACGTTTCGGTCCACGAGTTTAAGGACCCCGCAGTCCATATTGATGTGTAGTCGTCGGGACCCGTCACCTCTCTGACATCGTTGAAGGATTACAACGATAAGTGTCAGAGGAGTTCGGAGATGTACCCTCGAACCGGATATAAATTGATTCAGGGAGCAGCCGTGCTCAGTCAATTTAATTTGAGGACTTATGGTCATGACTGGGCTAAATCCAGTTTCAAGATTCTTTTGTCTTTGGCCTATTGGACCTGTGCTAGGCCCTTGCCCGTTTACTGTATTATTTTTCTTTATTTTGGTTGGGCTCTGCCCCCTTTTTTTTAAAAATGCATAGCATTTTTTATTAGGCCTGTTAGGCCTTTTAATTGGGCTCTGTCTCTTTTCTTAATAATACAGAGCATAAAATACTCTGACAGTGCCCCACGTGGCTTGTCAGGCGTTTTGCGCCAATTAGTGAGCGCAAGCGCTCGTGGAGGTGACACGTGTCACGCTCTGGTGAGCGCAAGCGCAACAGCGCAGTGCGCTGCGTTGTTGCACTGCTGACACGTGGCGCTTCCTGACGGCTTGCGCAATAGTGCAGTTTTGACAAGTGCTGGGCACTGTTCTTATTCTTTTGGATCAATTTTAGATCAAAGAAAACAAGTTTTTTCTTGTTTTTTTAAAGAACCAGTGGTTCATAAAAGAAGTACAAAGCACTGTTTGTTTTCTTGATCTAATTTAGATCAAAGAAAACAAGTTCTTCTTGTTTTTCTTATCTCAGGGAACCAATGGTTCATAGAAAAGTGCAAAGAACTTATTATTATTTATTTATATTCTTTTTTTTATTGGAGACCCTTGATCTTATTCTCAGATCGATGATCTGTTCATAAGAGAATTTTCTCTTTGTCCTAAAGGGTTTTACCTTTTTTTTTGTTCTTGAGGAATTCTCTCTAATTCTTCAGAGCTCTCTCTGTTTGAAGTTTTTAATTTCTCAGTAAATGTTGATGCCTTTGAATTGAGGTCTAGGGTCCTTTTTATAGTGCCCATAAATTAGTTAAATTTGTTAAAGAAATCTTTTTCTGAGTGATTTGGGGAATTTTCCCCACCGTTGGATTTTTGATCCAAGGGCTTCTATTTTACAGAAGAAAATCTTCTTGTTTTAACAAGAACGGAAAGATCTTATTAGAATTTTAATCCTGTTTGGCATAAACGCCCCAGCGCTTGACACGTGTCGCGCAGCGCAGCGCTTGCGCAGTTATGCTTTTGCAACTGCGCAGACACGTGTCGCGCAGCGCAATGCTTGCGCGGCTGTGCTTGCGCAACTGCGCAGACACGCGTAGTGCAGCGCAGCGCTTGCGCAGCTGTTCTTGCGCAACTGCGCAGACACGCGTCGCGCAGCGCAGCGCTTGCGCACCTGAAACTTTGCTTCCTTTACTTTTATTTTAAATAGAGCTTTGCTCTGATTGGGCGCGCTGCCTCGGGCGCTGTGCTGATGTATCAGCTTTTGACACGTGGCGCGTTGCGCGCAGCGCAAAGAATCTGAAGCGTTGCTTCATTTATTAAAGTTTAAATTTTCAAAGCAAAGCTTTGCTCCGATTGGGGAAAGATGAAGCGTTGCTTCATCTCCTGCCTTGGAATTCGAACAGAGCTTTACTCTGATTGGGGTAAACAAATGCCCCCCCCTCCACCATTGCGCTTACGTGGCCCCAAACGCGAGCGCAACGGTGGCAGAATTCTAACCGTTACAACAACTTTTGGAAGTTGAAAGGTCATTTGATGTCTATAAATAGGATCTTTGGTCCTCAACAGATGATTATCATCTTTAAAATTTCACTTTCAGAACTCAGAGCCCTGCTCTTTATTTTCAAGAACTTCAAGAGTTAAACTCTTAAAACTTTTAGGTAAAAATTTTAGTTTGAATTAAATTAGATTAATTTTCATTGACAGAGCCTTGCTCTCAATAGATCCCTGATCTAAAGAAGACCCATTTAAGATTTCATTTAGCAGAGCTTTGCTCTAAAGGGGTCTAAAGAGGACTAAGGAGAACCCTGTTAGGGTTCCATTAATAGAGCTCTGCTCTCTTAAAAGATTTCCCTTGGATTTTCTCGATTCATTAATGGAGCTTTGCTCCTTCCAAATCATATAGAAGAACTCTTAAGAATTCTTCATGGATCTTGGAAGTTAAAGATGGCATTTTATATTATTATTATAATAATATCATCTTTTCAGAGCAAAGCTCTCAATGTTCTCAGGGGATTTTCTTCGAATTCTCTTCATTATTGATTTTGATAGGTGTTACTCCTATCTGCAGAGCGTTGCTCTCGAGGAGTTTTAACTATCTGTGCTCTTTTTTTTTAACAAGAATTCGCTTAATCAGTCGGTTTGCTAATTCTGCTGATCTTCTTTTACAGGAACAATGGACGCCCACATGTATGCTCTTAACGAGATCATCTCTTATGGGGACATCCGCCGACTTGGCCGCTCTCAAAATCGAGAGTTCACAAATGCGGAGTGTGCTGAAATCATGAGCCGCTTCGATGCATACAACGGTCCACTGCTTCCCCGACGTTCCTCTCTTCTTAAGCTTATCGTGGGAGCCATCTGGGAAGCGCTTCCCCTATTCTGTTCCGGTGTGCCGCTTAGGGCGTTGGATACCGCCGAGGATAAGGTGCACTCGGTATACCTGATGAACTTTATCTCGAAGAGACGGCGAGACAGTCTTGTCGATCTCTTGCACGAGGTCTTTCAACAGTCTGCCATACTCGCTGCTTATCGGAGGGTGGAAGACATTAGGGGGACCCTGACACTTGTGCTCGCGAAAGAAAGCACACCAGGATGGTCCGCGAGGCTTGGAAAGTCATAGATAGGGTCACTTTCGAGTTCCTCAATCCATGTCCTGGGTTTGAGGTTATACCTTTGTAAACATTTTAATAATGTTATTATCTATTTCTCTGTGATTGTAAGGACCCCTTTTTATGATATGAATAGAAAATTTCCATTTCAGTCTGTCTTATTTCTCGTTCTGAGTCTTTTGCCTATGCATAAATGAGTATGTCTCGAATGCTTGTAAATCGGATGTTCTTTCTGTCACTTCTTCTTTCTTTTATTATCCATATGCTGCCTCAGTAAACATGATTGGCAGATAACTTTTTTTTTTAAGAGATAGCGATGGCTTAGGCCGCAGGTTCGGATCTGCCGCCTAAGACTTTTCAACTCTATGAGCCGTGAGGGTCTCATAGAGAATTTTTTCCCTACGGATCGAGAGGATCACGTAGGTGGGTTTTCTCCTTAGGAATCGTGAGGATTCCTAAGTGTGTTTTCTCTTGTAAGTCGTAAGGATCCTATAAGAGAATTTTTCCCTCTTACGAGTCGAGAGGACCCGTAAGCGGTTGTTTCCCTCCTTGTCGAAACTCGACTTTGGAGAGTGAGACCCGTGAATAGTATGCAAGAGACCGTTTTAGATCAACTTGCAGGGTCCCATTGTTCAGGAAGCAAGTTTTTTAGTCCCTGCTGCCTGAGGCTTCATCTTGCAAGTTGAGACGAATCGGGAATTTTCCCGCGGAGACACTGGTTTCTCTGCGAGCCGACGCGAATCAGGAGGCTCTCATCAAGGATGTTTGTTTCCCTGAGTTGAGGTATTTGCCAAGGATTATTTATTTCCCTGGTGTTGAAACGAATCGAGAATTTCCCACGGAGACACTGGTTTCTCTGCGAGTCGATGCGAATCAGGAGGCTCTCGTCAAGGATTGTTTGTTTCCCTGAGTTGAGGTATTTGCCAAGGATTATTTGTTTCCCTGATGTTGAAACAAATCAAGAATTTCCCACGGAGACACGGGTTGTTCTGCGAGTCGACGCGGATCAGGAGGCTCTCATCAAGGATTTTTTTTTCCTTAAGTTGAGGTATTTGCCAAGGATTATTTGTTTCCCTGGTGCCAAGGATTATTTGTTTCCCTGGTGTTGAAACGAGTCGAGAATTTCCCACGGAAACACTGGTTGCTCTGCGAGTCGACGCGGATCAGGAGGCTCCATCAAGGATTGTTTGTTTCCCTGAGTTGAGGTATTTGCCAAGGAATATTTGTTTCCCCGGTGCCAAGGATTATTTATTTCCCTGGTGCCAAGGATTATTTGTTTCCCTGGTGTTGAAACGAGTCGAGAATTTCCCACGGAGACACTGGTTGCTCTGCGAGTCGACGCGGATCAGGAGGCTCTCATCAAGGATTTTTTGTTTCCCTGAGTTAAGGTATTTGCCAAGTATTATTTGTTTCCCTGGTGCCAAGGATTATTTGTTTCCCTGGTGTTGAAACGAGTCAAGAATTTCCCACGGAGACACAGGTTGCTCTGCGAGTCGATGCGGATCAGGAGGCTCTCATTAAGGATTGTTTGTTTCACTGAGCTGAGGTATTTGCCAAAGATTATTTGTTTCCCTGGTGTTGAAACGAGTCGAGAATTTCCCACGGAGACACTGGTTGCTCTGCGAGTCGACGCGGATCAGGAGGCTCTCATCAAGGATTGTTTGTTTCCCTGAGTTGAGGTATTTGCCAAGAATTATTTGTTTCCCTGGTGCCAAGGATTATTTGTTTCCCTGGTGTTGAAACGAGTCGAGAATTTCCCACGGAGACACTGGTTGCTCTGCGAGTCGACGCGGATCAGGAGGCTCTCATCAAGGATTGTTTGTTTTCCTGAGTTGAGGTATTTGCCAAGGATTATTAGTTTCCCTGGTGTTGAAACGAGTTGAGAATTTCCCACGGAGACACTGGTTGCTCTGCGAGTCGACGCGGATCAGGAGGCTCTCATCAAGGATTGTTTGTTTCCCTGAGTTGAGGTATTTTCCGAAGACACTGGTTTCTTCGGAGTTGGGATGAACTGTCGAGATTTGGCTTCGTTTTCTGGCAGAGCCTGTTGGGAAAGTATGGTTCCCTCTTCGTTTGCGCTCTTGGATTGTATACAGGGATCGATGTGATCTCAACTGTAGGGCCAAAGTTTTATCATCATTTTTTTTGTTTTATTTCCGCGATGCTCTATCATTTCAGCTTTTATATCGCGAAGGTCGCGATTGCCCAATCATTTCGGCTATTTCTCGCGGTGCCCAATCATTTCGGCTGTTTATTTTGTTTTCACTCGCTGCTTTTTATTGCGAGTTGCCCAATCATTTCGGCTATTTTGCATGCATACATTTTACTTGCTGTTTTTTATTGCAAGTTGCCCCCATCCTTTCGGCTATTTCGTATGCATGTGCGGCCTACTGGCTTTCCGCCGTAAACCTGAAATTAGACACCGATTTCGGCATCAGCACCGCTACAACTGGGATATTGCAAGGAGCGAATCATCATCTGCCTATGTCGATGTCAAACAAAGGTGGCTTAGCGATCAGGGTTAAGGTCCTGTCGACTAAGGCTTTCGACTTCGTGAGCCGTAAGGGTTTCACAAAGGTATTTCTCCCTACAAGTCGTGAAGATCTTGTAGGTGTATTTTCTCCTTAGGAATCATGAGGATTCCTAAGTGTTTGTTTCTCTGTAAGTCGTAAGGATCCTACAAGAGGGTTTTCTCCTTGTAAATCAAGAGGACTTACAAGGGTCATGCGAACATATCCCCAGTCACGGATGGATCTTGGTTAGGGAAATGTTTATTCGCGCCCGTGGATTGTATACAAGGGTCAGTATTGAGCCACTTGTAGGACAATATCGGAAGTTGTGGGGGTTGCTTAAGCACAGGTTTAGGTCTCTGTAACTTAAGACTTTCAACTCTTATGAGCCGTGAGGGGTCCCATAAGAGAGTTCCCCTTACGAGTCGTGAGGATCTCGCAAGTGTATTTTCTCCTTAGGGATCGTGGGGATCCCCAAGTGTGTTGCTCCCTTGTGAGTCGTAAGGATCTCACGCGGGTGGTTTCTCCTTACAAGGTCGAGAGGACCTTATAAGTGTCTTTTAACAAGATTACGCCCTTTCGGGTTTTCACAAACACTCGCCGGTAGTCCTGCTGTTTTTACTCACGGAGCCCTTTCGGGTTTTCATCTGTGCATGTCACGCCCCGCTTCCCAAAATACGGAATACGAGGGGTAGACAAAGCCAGCCATGCTCCTACGGTCAAGGAAAAGTCCTGCCGTAGTAACATTTCGGCTTTTAGTTTTTCATGGTAAACAGTAAATGATGCGCAGGTAATGAGAAATACAGTAACTGAAAGAAACAATGTAAAGAACTGACCTGAAGTGGAACAAATGAATGTAACTCTGAATAGCAAGTCAAGGTGTATGTGATACACGTCTAGTTCTGGTCCAGGCTAAATCTTCTCCTCACACTGAGCATGCATACTCAGGTCGTCAGAGCGACACAATAGCAATATAATATATATAAAATCATGTGACAATACTAACAGCGATAATAGGTATATATAACAGTAAATCAATGGCAGTATGGATATGAACATGCAGTAATCAATGCAGCGGAAAAGTAAAAGCAGTAGAATAATATGCCGCGTATGTCAACACGGTATGTAAGGTATATCAATGCCAGTATCCCTATCAGTCTCTAAGTCTCACTGTACAGGTCACTAAGCCTGTCGTCAGTCCAAGTGTGAGAGTCAACCACTCGCGAGTATCCTCCACCCAAGGGTAGAACCCAAGGGCAAGGGACCACGGGCCCAACATGTATATAACGGTGATAATCACATACCCTGTAAATCTCCATATATCTCCCTAAATATATAAGCCGGCATAGGACTCCCGAGATTCTGTTGAACTCACACTCAAACTACCCCACTCCCCGTGGTCTACATCAAACGCTAACCATAACCCTAAATACCAATCGGTCGGTGACATGTCTGCGCGAGAACTGGAGGCAGGACCTCCATCAAGCACGTCCCGACTAATACCTAAGATAAATGGCAGTGTCTGGTGCCTTATCTGTGACACCCGTGCAAGAGCTTCCATAAGTGTCCCATACCACTTATAGTTACACGTACACGCGTTCCACAGACGTCGACAATGCAATATAATAGTAGGGTTCACTGATTGTGTACAAGTACGTATCACTTTCACTTAATCACTTATACACGAACACTGATGTACTTTCCACAATCATCACTAAAACCTAACACTGGGTAAATGCACGTTACCACTATGTTATCAATGCAATAATATGTGTATGATATGATGCATAAACAGTATATGAAGCATGATTAAGGTGTCATAAACTAGTATTCTATCACTTGCACGATTTATCATGAAACATACGTGTATAGTTTAGCGAAACGATAAACAGGTAATAATTAGTATGTTCAATTATCCATCCATCGAATTTAGTTTCATGTCAATCGGATTCCAGAGTCATTATTTATAGCCATTTCATTTTAAGCACTCGCGGCTGGAAATCCGGTTTCAGAATCGGAAGTCCGTTTCGCAACGCATTTTCATCTCAGTTGGGATCAGATTTTAGCGACACTACAGTTGGATGAAATCTAGGGTTTCCAGTAATGTTTTCAACGCAATAGACGGATCTTCAATCGCGTCCGTACGTCAGGAGATATACAAAGTTTAGTGCTAGTATGTCAATTCTGATTCTATTGGGACTGTTATGCGTCCCGATCTTTTAAATTACAGAATAAATAACAAACAATAACGAAACAGAATGAAACCACTTGTGTTATCTAGATAACAGATTCACCTATAATAAAAAGTGGAGTTCCGCTACCCACGACTTAAGGAAACAGGGTGGTGTTCATTACGGGACAGTGAACCACAACTGGAGTCACTCTGGACTGCAGTCCAGAGTCGCACTCCGATTCAATTATCGTCACAGTTTAAGTACAGAAATATATGGAAACTAGTATAGGATTAAAGTTCGTCGAGTTGGCTTCGATTTGAGCCCTCGAACGCATCATTCCGGTGTGTATACAATTTATGGTAATTTTAACGGTTTTCAGGTACAATAAAATTCCAGTTTTACGAGTGAACAAGGGGGTAGTCGTTTTCGTCGTTAACGGTCGTATTTTCTAATGAAATTCACACACTAGAATCATAGGCTTACAGGACAAACTATACAAGTGAGTGCCGCCAATTTAAACGAGAATTTTTATAGGGAACACGCATCGAACAGTTGAGTTGTATAATTTAACAGAAGGTAAAGCATGGAATATATATACGATTATCATTTGTAATTAATAATAAGTAGCATGTAGCAAGTGGGGACTTACCTGGAGACGTCTCGGGGTTGTACGGCGGCAGCGGCGACGACCGAGACAGCCGGGATCGACGACGTATGAAAAGTGCTCGATGAAATGCCAAAACTTGAATGTTTTGCGGTGATCACGACTCGGCTTGTGGGGGCGAGGGTGGTTGCTGGCGGGGTTCAGGTGAGGTGTTCGGGATGTGGGTTCAAGAGAGGGAAAGTGATATAGGGAGAGAGAGAGGGTGAGAAGTGTAGAGAGAGAGAGAAAAGCATGGAGAGAGAAAGAGTGCACAGAGAGATTGAGTGAGAGAGAGGGGTAAGGAGAGACAGTGAGAAAGAGAGGGGGAGACCGTGAGTGAGGGAGAGAGAGTTGTGAGAGAGAAATTTAGAGAGATGAGATGCAGGGAGGGAGAGAGACAGTGAGGAGGAGAGAGAGAGAGAACAAAGTGAGAGAGGGAGGTTGAGAACAGAGGAGGAGAGGGGTGACCAAGGAGATTGAGCGAGGGGGAGTGAGGAAGAGGGATCAAGGGAGAGAGAGAAGAGAATGGTGGTGACGGTGATGATGATGATGATGATGGGGTCGACGAGATGCAGTGGGCCGCCGGCGTCGGGATTGGGGCGGAGCTCGGGTGCGGTGCTGAGTGAGTGGGGGTGTTTGGAATGACGACGAGGAGGGTGCAGCTGTGGTGGTCGCGGTGTTGGGAGGAGGAAGGCGAGGGAGCTCGGGTTTCAGGAGGGGCGAGGGAGGAGCGAGTTGCGGTGAGGAGACGGTGGTGGCGCGAGTTCGAGAGAGAATGGGAGAACGAGAAACAGAGAGGGAGAGGAATGAGGGCTGAGAAAGAGAGAGATTACGACGATGATGGTGATGATGAAGAGGGTGCGCGTCGTGGGCGTAACGGCAGCGCGTGGGCGTTGGATGCGGCGGAAATGGTGGATCGCGAGCGGGGAAGGCGGGAAGTGCCGTTGGAGGAAGATGAAAGGGTGCGGGTCGGGTTTGGGGAAGCGGGTGAGAAAGAACAGAGTGGGCCGGGCCTAAGAATTTTAAAAGAAAACAACAAAATAAATAAGAAGAGGGGGCCGGGCTTGGTTGGGCTGCTGGGCTAAAATAAAAATAAATGAATTATAGGGAATTGATTTAAATGGAAAAAGAAACGGGCTGGGGAAAGTTGGGCCAGAGGGAGTGGGCTAACAATTAAATAAAAGAATTAAGGGAAATGGAAAAAGGGCTTGGCCGGGGTATATAAGGGAAAATGAAATTTGGTTAAAAGGAAAAAATTAGGGTTTAGAAGAAATAGAATTTAAATAAATCAAATAAAATTCAAAAATAACAACTATACAGATATTGGTATAAAAGGGGCTGGGTATTACATCATACCACCCTTACAAAAATTTCGTCCTCGAAATTTAAAGAAACAACAAGCTATAAAATAATAAGCGAAGAGTTATCATATCGAACACTAATACATGTTGATTTACTTAGAATGGGTGGATAAAATTTTTGAAGGTCTATATATGTAAGAACAACATACAAAAGGATAGGTCTAAATAAGTATAAGGCAGGAACAACTATAAGGGCAAACTACATGCATACGAGAATATAAATAACAATAAAGAACAATAATATTCGAGGCGTGTTCGATAAAATCGAAATCTAAATATGTGCACGTATAAGTATATCAAAGGTAGCATGTCAGGAATAATAAGTATAAGGCCCTACCATTTATAATAGTAAACGTAGGCACAATACTCGAAAATAAAGTAACAACAATAAAATAGTGAAAGATTTGTCGGTAGGTTAAAACATTTTAGGACGATGTATCGATCAGATAGTTTTAAAATAACTTAGAAAACTCACATAATGAAATTGAGGAATATGGAACAAAATATGCGCGGTGTATGGTTGCGCTACTGAAAAATAGGGATAATAGTAGTGCACTTTAAAATACGTAAAACTAAGCAGTCAATAACACGCACTTTTCGACAAATACAAGATAATGAAAACCAAATTTCGAATAATAAAGTCCCTAAATATATATAGGGTAATAGGAAAACACACAAAAATGTATAGGGCAAGCTAGGGTAAAGATTACAAGGAAGTGTGGATCATTCAAAGGTTGGAGTATGGCGGCTTTAGGCTGAATGTTAAGGAGATTGGGATCGGGTCAGCACATGAAGTAAGAGTGAGCAACAAAGGACTACAAGGGAAAAGTATGGGGAGGATAACGTTCGGTACATCATATGAATCAAGAATTTGAAGGGTTAGTGAACTCGGAAGTTTCTCCAAAATTTTCTCCTCCCAGAAGGATTACAAACGAGGCACAGGCGAAGGATGGAGGGTGGACCTCAAAAGGTCGAGTGTGGTACTAGTTAATCTTAGTGAGGGTTAAGACAAAGTAAGGAGTAGAGGTGGACAGATCTCAGTAGAGGAAATAATTGTATAGAAAAAATAATCAAGCAACAAGGGAACTAAGAAGATCGAAGTATTTGCAAACTCAAAAATTTATTCCATTCTAGAAAATTTTAAACAAAGCATCATCAAAAACGAAATGTGGCCCTAAACTATATACAGATTTTATTTGGCCAAGGAAGACAGCATCTAAAAGAAATCCCGTCAGTCGCGGTTGTGGAGATTCAGCAGGTTGCGGTAGGCTCGCGCACTCAGGTAGGGGCGTCCATTTCCATAGCGCCTCGCAGGTATCGCTATTGGGAGTTCTTCCACCACAGGGTCTTGTTCTTCTGGTACTTCTTCCTCGACTGGAGCTTCTTCATCGAGGTCTGATTCCATGTGATTTTCTTCTTCTGGATTTTCTTCAACGGGGTTTTCCTCCGCTGGATTTTCTTCCATCAGGTCTTCCTCGGGATCTTACTCTATTGGGTTCTCTTCAGGGTTTCCTTCTTCTTCGTCGGAATCAGCTATCATGTTAAACTCTGGGGCGGCTACTCCTTCGTTCTCTGAATCTTTGTTTCCGATATTGACCTGGGGACCGTTGTTCTCATCGTCAGAACTCATCAGCGTGTGGTCTAAGGAAACGCATGACTGTGCATCCTCATCTAGATGCGGCGCTGCTCCGGGGTGGGCCATGGCCTGAAAAGAAGAGTCATGATTAGACAATAGAACACATCAAGAAAAAATAGCTAAGGGTACGGAGTATAGGAAAATATGCGGTGGGCAGGAACTGAAAAATCAGGATAGAAACGCTGTGATAATGAATATTATAAATAAGGAGAAAACAAGAGAATGATACATATATTACGATTCAAGTTTTATTGCATTCAACTAAAAATTCAACGGATACAAGGTTTCAAACAGAAAGGAATATTTTTAAGAAAATGACAACATTATTACTGAAAATAGAAAACATGAAAATTCTTCTTTGATTGCTAGACTGCTGCATCCTCGTCACGCAAACTGAATCTTGTGTTGGGTCCGCTTTATCCTCGAAGTGCGAACTACGCAGTAATCCTCACTTGGCAGAAGTGGGGAGTGTGGACGAATCTCCTCCCTGTAGCTCTTTCCTTTTTGGGCAACCGTTGATAAGGTGTTCGCTGGATCCGCAAATCAGACATTTCCCTTGGGCGCGGTGACAATCCCTCTGAAGGTGTCCTGGCCTCTTACAATACCCACAACATGGGGTCTTCTGCTGCTTCTGTCGCGGGGAAACAAATTGGCATTTCATCTTCTTCGCTTTTCCTCGTCTAACAGGGATTCCTTTATGATTGGAGACTCCCGCTGGTGTCTGATTCACCTGCCTTCTCAGTCCTTCAGCCAACAAGTCGTTTGTTCGCTCATGGGCTTCCTTTAGACCTTGCAGTACACTCAGAATCTCAATGGTCTGATTCTGGGGAGCGGATAAAGATGAAGAGTCGTTGGAAGACATGATCCTGAAACAACAATTTTGAGAATGATATAAGTCACAAGCTATTCGAATCAAGATATAATATGGATAGGACAAAGATTCAAGAATATCAGAGATGATGAATTTATTACAAGTAGAGAATCAACTGTATGACTTTAAGTCACTTAAACAGAGTATGATGGTGTAATCGTGATGTAGTTCACAATTACAACCACGAAACTTGCCAAGTCACCTAAAACCCTAGCGAATGGATAGCAGAACGCTCAATGTGAATATGGATCAAGAATATCAAGTTTACAATCTAGACTGAGGGATATCTTAGATTGTCAAACTCTACACGGAAAACTGCAATCCCAATCGAAACAAAACCTGGGCTCTGATACCAACTAAACCATATCACGCCCCGCTTCCCAAAATACGGAATACGAGGGGTAGACAAGGCCAGCCATGCTCCTACGGTCAAGGAAAATTCCTGCCGTAGTCACACTTCGGCTTCTAGTTTTTCATGGTAAATAGTAAATGATGCGCAGGTAATGAGAAATACAGCAACTGAAAGAAACAATGTAAAGAACTGACCTGAAGTGGAACAAACGAATGTAACTCTGAATAGCAAGTCACGGTGTCTGTGATACACGTCTAGTTCTGGTCCAGGCTAAATCTCCTCCTCACACTGAGCATGCATACTCAGGTCGTCAGAGCGACACAATAGCAATATAATATATATAAAATCATGTGACAATGCTAACAGCGATAATAGGTATGTATAACAGTAAATCAATGGCAGTATGGATATGAACATGCAGTAATCAATGCAGCGGAAAAGTAAAAGCAGTAGAATAATATGCCACGTATGTCAACACGGTATATAAGGTATATCAATGCCAGTATCCCTATCAGTCTCTAAGTCTCACTGTACAGGTCACTAAGCCTATCGTCAGTCCAAGTGTGAGAGTCAACCACTCGCGAGTGTCCTCCACCCAAGGGTAGAACCCAAGGGTAAGGGACCATGGGCCCAACATGTATATCATGGTGATAATCACATACCCTGTAAATCTCCATATATCTCCCTAAATATATAAGCCGGCATGGGACTCCCGAGATTCTGTTGAACTCACACTCAAACTACCCCACTCCCCGTGGTCTACATCAAACGCTAACCATAACCCTAAATACCAATCGGTCAGTGATATGTCTGCGCGAGAACTGGAGGCAGGACCTCCATCAAACCCGTCCCGACTAATACCTAAGATAAATGGCAGTGTCTGATGCCTTATCTGTGACACCCGTGCAAGAGCTTCCATAAGTGTCCCATACCACTTATAGTTACACGTACACGCGTTCCACAGACGTCGACAATGCAATATAATAGTAGGGTTCACTGATTGTGTACAAGTACGTATCACTTTCACTTAATCACTTATACACGAACACTGACGTACTTGCCACAATCATCACTAAAACCTAACACTGGGTAAATGCACGTTACCACTATGTTATCAATGCAATAATATGTGTATGATATGATGCATAAACAGTATATGAAGCATGATTATGGTGTCATAAACTAGTATTCTATCACTTGCACGATTTATCATGAAACATACGTGTATAGTTTAGCAAAACGATAAACAGGTAATAATTAGTATGTTCAGTTATCCATCCAGCGAATTTAGTTTCATGTCAATCGGATTCTAGAGTCATTATTTATAGCCATTTCATTTTAAGCGCTCGCGGCTGGAAATCCGGTTTCAGAATCGGAAGTCCGTTTTGCAACGCATTTTAATCCTAGTTGGGATCAGATTTTAGCAACGCTACAGTTGGATGAAATCTAGGGTTTCTAGTAAGGTTTTCAACGCAACATACGGATCTTCAATCGCGTCCGTACGTCAGGAGATATACAAATTTTAGTTCTAGTATGTCAATTCTGATTCTATTGGGACTGTTATGCGTCCCGATCTTTTAAATTACAGAATAAATAACAAACGATAACGAAACAGAATGAAACCACTTGTGTTATCTAGATAACAGATTCACCTACAATAAAAAGCAGAGTTCCGCGACCCATGAGTTAAGGAAACAGGGTGGTGTTCATTACGGGACAGTGAACCACAACTGGAGTCACTCTGGACTGCATTCCAGAGTCGTACTCCGATTCAATTATTGTCATAGTTTAAGTACAGGAATATCTGGAAACTAGTATAGGGTTAAAGTTCGTCGAGTTGGCTTCGATTTGAGCCCTCGAACGCATCATTCCGGTGTGTATACAATTTATGGTAATTTTAACGGTTTTCAGGTACAATAAAATTCCAGTTTTACGAGTGAACAAGGGGGTAGTCGTTTTAGTCGTTAACGGTCGTATTTTCTAATGAAATTCACACACTAGAATCATAGGCTTACGGGCAAAACTATTCAAGTGAGTGCCGCCAATTTAAACGAGAATTTTCATAGGGAACACGCATCGAACAGTTGAGTTGTATAATTTAACAGAAGGTAAAGCATGGAATATATATACGATTATCATTTGTAATTAATAATAAGTAGCATGTAGCAAGTGAGGACTTGTCGGGAGACGTCTCGGGGTTGTACGGCAGCAGCGGCGACGACCGAGACAGCCGGGATCGACGACGTATGAAAAGTGCTCGATGAAATGCCAAAACTTGAATGTTTTGCGGTGATCACGACTCGGCTTGTGGGGGCGAGGGTGGTTGCTGGCGGGGTTCGGGTGGGGTGTTCGAGATGTGGGTTCAAGAGAGGGAAAGTGATATAGGGAGAGAGAGAGGGTGAGAAGTGTAGAGAGAGAGAGAAAAGTAGGGAGAGAGAAAGAGTGCACAGAGAGATTGAGTGAGAGAGAGGGGTAAGGAGAGACAGTGAGAAGAGAGGGGGAGACCATGAGTGAGGGAGAGAGAGAGTTGGGAGAGAGAAATTTAGAGAGATGAGATGCAGGGAGAGAGAGAGACAGTGAGGAGGAGGAGAGAGAGAGAGAACAGAGTGAGAGAGGGAGGTTGAGAACAGAGGAGGAGAGGGGTGACCAGGGAGATTGAGCGAGGGGGAGTGAGGAAGAGGGATCAAGGGAGAGAGAGAAGAGAATGGTGGCGACGGTGATGATGATGATGGTGATGATGATGCGGTCGACGAGATGCAGTGGGCCGCCGGCGTCGGGGTTAAGGTGGAGCTCGGGTGCGGTGCTGAGTGAGTGGGGGTGTTTGGAATGACGACGAGGAGGGTGCGGCTGTGGTGGTCGCGGTGTTGGGAGGAGGAAGGCGAGGGAGCTCGGGTTTCAGGAAGGACAAGGGAGGAGCGAGCTGTGGTGAGGAGACAGTGGGGGCGCGAGTTCGAGAGAGAATAGGAGAATGAGAAACAGAGAGGGAGAGGAATGAGGGATGAGAAAGAGAGAGATTACGACGATGATGGTGATGATGAGGAGGGTGCGCGTCGTGGGCGTAACGGCAGCGCGTAGGCGTTGGATGCGGCGGAAATGGTGGATCGCGAGTGGGGAAGGCGGGAAGTGCCGTTGGAGGAAGATGAAAAGGTGCGGGTCGGGTTTGTGGAAGCGGGTGAGAAGGAAAAGAGTGGGCCGGGCCTGAGAATTTTAAAAGAAAACAACAAAATAAATAAGAAGAGGGGGCCGGGCTTGGTTGGGCTGCTGGGCTAAAATAAAAATAAATGAATTATAGGGAATTGATTTAAATGGAAAAAGAAACGGGCTGAGGAAAGTTGGGCCAGAGGGAGTGGGCTAACAATTAAATAAAAGAATTAAGGGAAATGGAAAAAGGGCTGGGCCGGGGTATATAAGGGAAAATGAAATTTGGTTAAAAGGAAAAAATTAGGGTTTAGAAGAAATAGAATTTAAATAAATCAAATAAAATTCAAAAATAACAACTATACAGATATTGGTATAAAAGGGGCTGGGTATTACAGTGCCCATTTTGCTTATGGACATACCGTTTTTATTTTATTTTTTATTTATTTTCTTCTTCTCTTTTTTTTACGAGGTCGCGCCCTTTCGGGTTTTCATGAACACTCGCCGGTAGCCCTACTATTTTTACTCACGGAGCCCTTTCGGGTTTCATCCGTGCCCTTTTTTGCTTATGGACATACCGTTTTTATTTATTTATATTTTATATATTTTTTTATTTTGTCAGCCTACGAATGCTGCTGTATTAATTTAAGGACGTTTCGGTCCGCTATTAGTTTAAGGACGTTTCGGTCCGGCATTGAGAAAGCTGGCTACTGCTTATAAAGCTTGAGCTGAGGAAGATAGCGAGTGGACATAGTCGTCGTCATCTATCATTGACCTAGGCTGTGGCTCATTAAGCGTAGTATTTCTTTAGGAAGCGACCGTTTATTGGCCTGAAAGGCCTTTCACCGTGCATGTCCATGAGTAGATAGGCCCCACCCTGATAGACCTTATCTATGATGTTCGGGCCTTCATAGTTTGGGTCGAATTTTCCCCGCTTGGCGCGATTGGGGATCATAGGCCTTTTGACCACTAGCACAAGTTTTCCTTGGCGGAATGTCCTCGGCCGGGTCAATCTTTCATATGAGTGCGTCATCTTTGCTTTATAGGCCTCCAGATTTTGTTGCGCTATGAGCCGGGTCTCATCAAGGGCATCGAGCTCCTCAAGCCGAAGGTTAGCATTTTCTTCATATGTTAACTCGTAGTGGACTGCTACTCGTAGAGAGGGTAACTCTATCTCGAGTGGGAGTATTGCTTCCATACCGAATACCAACGCGTACGGCGTTGTGTTTGTGGCCGTCTTGAACATAGTTCGATACGCCCAGAGAGCTTCTTACAGTCTCTCATGCCAGTCTTTCTTTTTTCGTGACTCCGTCTTCTTCATGATCTTTGTCAAGGTCTTGTTGAAGGCCTCGGCTATACCGTTAGCTCGCGGATTATAAACCGAGGAGTATCTCCAATCTATATTATGCTGTTGCGCGAAGCGGCTGATTTTGTGGCTTCTGTAGGCTGGTCCGTTATCGGAGATGATCCGGCACGGAGTTCCAAACCGATATATGACGTGCGTCTTGAAGAAATGGAGGATATTCTCCGTCTTCACTTATCTTAATGGTACTGCTTCTGCCCATTTGGAGAAGTAGTCAGTCGTCGCCAGGATGAAACGATGTCCTCTGGACGATGCTAGTTCGATGGGGCCGACTATGTCAGTCCCCCACATTTCGAATGGCCAGCTAGCCACTGTTGGATGATTGGATTTGGATGTTGGTGGATGAAGTCTCCATGGATTTGGCACGAGTGGCACTGCTTCGCATACTCAAGGCAGTCTTGGATCATCGTGGGCAAGTAGTAGCCCATCCGTTTAATCTTCAACTTCATCTTCGGGCCCACTTGGTGAGAACCGCAGAGTCCGTCATGAACTTCCTGGATGACTCTTTTCGCTTCGTCGGGTCCCAGGCATCTTAACCACAGAGAATCAAATGACCTCCTGTACAGAGTATCATTGACGAAGGCGAAAGACGGAGCTCGTTTCATAAGCTGATGTCTTGAGGACGCATCTTCGGGCGTTCGACGATATTTGAAGTAGTCTATAAAGACTTCTCTCTAATCCTCGGTATTTTCCCAATCTTTTATTTGTAGGGTCGTCTGCTCACTCACTCCTTTTTCTTCGGATGATTCCAGAGATATTTCTGCTGGGGCAAGCACGCGATAGCTCTGTACCACGATTCTGACGTCATCGAGGTTCTTATCAGCCAATTCTTTAGCAAGCTTGGCCAACGCGTCTGCTTTGCTGTTTTCCGCGTGCGGTATGCTTTCCAAAGTGTAGGAGGGAATTTGGGTCAACAGTTGTTGCACCTTTTCACCGTACTTTACCAACTCTGGCTTGCACGTTTGGTAGTCGCCGTTTACTTGACTAACGACCAGCTGGGAATCTCCATATACGAGGAGGTTTTCAATTCCCATGTCGATGGCGATCTCGAGACCTGCTATCAAGGCTTCATATTCGGCTTCGTTATTCGTCCTCGGCTCTGTCAAGGAGAAAGCAAAGCGCATTATCCCTCCTTGTGGAGTCACGAAGATAAGGCCTACCCACGATTTGATTATTGGCGTACTTTGTTTGCGCTTCTTCATGGAAGACGCTCCATCAAAATAGAGTTCCCATCGGGTATCGTTCCCATCGATAGTGTCAAACGCATGTTCGTCTGGCAACTCGCAATTTAGAGGAGAATCGGCAGGTATCGAGTGCTTAGCGAGGAAGTCGGCAATGGCCTGGCCTTTCACTGCCTTGAGAGGTTGATAGGTTATCGAAAACCCCATCAAGAGCAGGGCCCATTTAGCGAGTCGACCTGTCAATATGGCCTTCGACATCAAATATTTAAGGGGGTCTACCTTCGAGATGAGACGGACTTCGTGCGCCAATGCATAATTCCTGAGCTTTGTTATCGCAAAGATCAACGCCAGGCAGTGTTTTTCAATGGGAGAGTAGCTGCTTTCTGCCCCCAGCAGAACTCGACTTAAGTAGTAGAGTGCTCTTTCCTTCCCTTGATCATTCTCTTGTGCCCATAATGCGCCTAAAGAGCCTTCGAGAGCGGTTGTATAAAGAATGAGGGGCTTTCCCTTGACCGGAGCAGCCAACACCGGCGGGTTCTGCAGGTATTGGTTGATCTCGTCTAGCACGCTTTGGCATTTTTAGTCCCAGACAACGGGGTTCCCTTCTTCATCAGGTGGCTGTAAGGACGGCACTTGCCTGAAAGATTGGCTATAAATCACCGTATGTATGTGAGCTTCCCTTGGAGAGACCGCAACTGTTTGAGAGTTCTCGGCGGAGGCATTTCCATGATCGCTTTGATCTTTGACGGATCTATTTCGATATCTCGGTGTCGGACGATGAATCCCAGGAATTTACCCGAGGAAACCCCGAACGCACACTTAAGAGGTTTCATCTTCAATTTGTATCGTCGAAGGCGTCGAAATACAGTCTTTAGATACTCGAGATGTTCCTCGTATGATTTGCTCTTGACCATGAGGTCGTCGATATAACATTCGACGATTTCATGTATAAGGTCATCAAAGATCTTCATCATGGCCCTCTGATAGGTGGCGCCGGCGTTCTTTAGACCGAAGGGCATCACCTTGTAACAAAATATTCCCAAAGGGGTCCGGAAAGCGGTATGCTTCTGGTCTTTGGGATGCATCTTTATCTAATTATACCCTGATGAACCATCCATGAAGGAGAAAACCTCATCAGTGGATGTATTGTCTATCATCAGTTCGGTGACTGGCACCGGGAAATCATCCTTCGGGCAGGCTTTGTTGAGATCCCGAAAGTCCACGCATATGCGCACCGTCCCATTTTTCTTCATCACCGGGACGATGTTAGCGATCCATTCAGGATATTGAACCTCCTGGATAAAGCCAGAGTCGATTAACTTCTTGACCTCGGCGTTGATGCTCATCTCAAGCTCGAGCCGCATTCTCCTCGGCGTCTGTTTAACTGGCTTGACGTCCGGGGATATCGCCAATTTATGCACAGCAATTTCTAGATCCAGTCCTGGCATCTCGGAATAGTTCCATGCGAAGCAATCTTTGTGCTGTACAAGGACGTCTTTTAACACAGCCACCCTTTCTTCATATAGCAGCTCACTGACGAACGTCGGCCGTGGGTCATTTGCCATCCCCAACTCAATTTTCTTGAGGTTATCCGCAGTGGTATGGATTCCATCTTCCAGCTCTTTCGGCGCTGGTGGAAACTCTGAGATCACCTCATCGTTGCTATTTTCGAAGCACCAGGGAAGGCTGTCCATGTTCTCGGGCTCTTCTTTTAATATTGTTATCATGTGACAAGTGCGAATCCGCTTCCAATCCCAATGTGGAGTTGGTTCTGTTCTTGTGGCTTTGGGTTCGTGCTTCTGTGGCGGCGCTACCCTCTAGTTGTCAGACAGAGTGAATTTGCCAAGCTGATACTGATCTTCAACCCAATTCTTGAAGGTGAAGCAATCTTCAAGAAGATGCCTATTACTCGATGGTAAGAGCAATAGTTTGGGTCAGAGACTTCGCTTGCTTGTTCGGGGTTTTTGGACTCCGGCAGTGTAAGCATTTGATGTTTTAGAGCAAGATCAAGTATCTTCTTCGTCTTGTCCTGAGGAAACGAGTACGCTCGACCCATTTTCTTCATGAGGGATAGATCAATAACGCTCGACTCCCGTTTGCGTGGCTTCTTAGCCCTGCTTTGTTGCTGTTGAGCGCCTTTTTGGCCTTTCGACTTATTTCTGCCTCTGCGTCGAGCCTTTTTTATAACAGGTTGACAAGGGGCGGCACTTTCATCTTTCATGGTCTGTTGAAGGAGACGTTGCGTTTTGGCTTTCTCGTAGATGGCCATTTCGCGGTTGTGATCATCTCGGACTCTTTGACCAGCTTCCCTTATAAGCCTGTCCATTTGTTCTTCAAACGACGGACTGGGCACTGTTGCATCAGGGACTTCTACTGGTTCAGGATTAGTGTCCTCCCATTGAGCACCCGCTTCTTCATCGAAGTCATAAATGACATAGCAGCTGTTTAGTAGCTCTTGTTTCTTTGACCGGATGTATCCAAGTCCTTTTGTCTCCATTCTCCCATTAGGCAGTTTGCGTTGAGTCCCGGGAACGTTCCAAACTTTGTCATAGAACTTGGCTTTTCGAACGGTCTGCTTGAAGGATATCCCTTGGCGTTTCAGCAGCTTTTTCAAACCTTCCGTATAATATCTGGGAAGACGGATAGGCTGAAGCCTGTCGAGCGTAGGATCCGAGCCATGCCAGATTTCTTTCTCCACTTTGGTTTCTTCAGAGCAGTAGAATTGAATTGCTTTTTCGCTTTCTCGTTTGAGAGGGATATAGAATGTCTGCAGCTCTTCTACACTGTAAATATCAAGTACGTCTAGTTCTTTACGGTGCTTAAGCGGAACCATGGCGACTTGTAGACTTTGCTCTTCGTCAGCTGACGTTTGTATTAAAGGCCGAGCAGAGAATATAGTATGGACCTCGTCCTTCGAGTTACTACCAAAGGTCAACGTAGGAGCAGATGGTCCCGGCTTGTTGTATTGGGGCGGACCCGAATAAACTATCTCCTCTTCCTCCTCGGTATCACTCCTGAAAACAAGGATGGTGGCGTTAGCTTTGTTCTCCGGCTTGTGACACCTTTCCGTGTCTTCGAAATCCGGTAAGAAGTATTTGGCATCTTCATATTTGCGGACTTCGTTCACGGAAAACGGATTCAGTTCTCCCACCACGGTATACTCGAGACCATCCTTAGCATACTTCATACACTGATGTTGTGTAGAAGGGATGACGTTGTATTCGTGTAACCATGGTTGGCCGAGCAAAGCGTTGTAGCATGTCTTGGCATCTATGACGTAGAACTTAATGTCCGTGACGAGTAGCCCAAAGCGTAGCGTCAGTATCACAGACCCAAGAGTTCTTGATGATTGGGAGTCGAACCCGGAAACGGTGATCTTGTCCCGAGCAAGGTGCTGGACGCTCATGCAGATTTCTTTTAACACCCGCACATTGAGGAGATTAACGGAGGATCCATTGTCGATCAGGATCTTGCTTATCTTTATATCGTGGCAGTATCCTGAGATGTAAAGGGGGCGATTGTGTTCGCATGTCCCAAGGAGAAGATCTTCATCACCAAAAGCGACATCGGCCGTGTGCACTTCCTCCAATTCATCCTTCATTTTTTCCTCGGCCAGGAAAGCTTGGAATTGCCCCGGATCCTGTAGTGCTTTGACTAACGAATCTCTCGCCTCCTTTGATAGCAAAAGGGCGTCAAGAATGCTGAGCTGTGAGGGTAGCTTCCTCAGATGCGCTAAGAAGTTGTAATCCACGTTATTTTTCTTCGGCGGGTCCTTGGCATTTAGCTCCTCCACAACTTGGTCATCTAAGTCGATATCTTCAGAGACCTTTTCTTTCCCTATATCTTTTCTGTTTGAGGGTCCGAGATTCTTTTCGGGAAGCGTGCGATTACATAGCCGGATATTTTCGCAAACCTTCGGCTCTTCTTCTTTTCCCGAAGTGGACTCTTTAAAGAGAGGGGCAAGTTCCAGCTCTTCATCAGAATCGCTCCCGAATGTAGGCACCTGTGATCCCGCGGCGTTAACCGTGCGGCAATTACCGGTAGTTCTTTTAAGCCCTTCGGTCGTATTTCTTTGCTCCCGACGAGTTTTGCGCCTTTCCCGCTTAAAGCGTTGTCGATGAGCAACGTATCCTTGCCACCATATATCGAAAGCTTTGCACTCTTGAGTGGGGTGCGAAACCTTCTGATGATATAAGCAATAAGAGGGGTGCATTTCTATTTCACCAGTAATTTTTCCTTCGGAGGATGGTAGCTTCATGCCCATTGATATGGCCTTAGCGAACTTTTTCCTCATCTTGAATTTGCTTTTGTCGATAGTGGAGGCATTTTGCTCCAGCGGGATCGTCTCAGCTCTTTCATCAAGTCGCTGGCGTTTGGCCCTTTCAAATATGACTGCCTCGCGTTCTCGATCAGCTTTACTTTTCAACCGAGCTTCATTAAGGAATGCGTCAATTACTTCATCTGATGGCCCCAGAATTTTTTGTTCAGGATCTGCCCCCAGCTTTTCAGTGCCAGGAGTCTCCTCATCGTCCATGAACGAATGGGAAATCACATGACAGCACGCCACATATTCTTCAGATTCATCAGATGAACTTTCCCCCTCACCTTCCTCTTGAAAGACGTGGTTGAGAAACTCTTGGAGTGTAATGGGAGTCCATGCTTTCTGGTTGTATTCCTCCAGCGCGTCAATTTGTTTTTGCAAGTCCGTGCGCTTGTCGCCAGGATTTACGGGCTCCTTTGATTTCTTTTTCTTCTTCTTTGAAGATTTCGACGGCTGGTTGTGAATGCTTGGGCCATCACCATCGGTCTTTGGAGTTGCACGTGGCTTCAACATCCCTTCAATGACCTGCGGTTCCAACGGGTTCTTCCACTTGATCGCTGGGCACATTTGAAGATCGTTTAGCGTCCTCTTTGTCTTGGCTGATAATACAACCTCCCAAGGAGCTTCTTCAACGACGGAGCATGTTGCCCCCGGCGTATTCATCCTCTTAGAGGTGTGGGGCTGTGGGGGATTCACCTTCCATTTGTCAGATAACGCGAACTTGCCCTGTTGGTACTGGTCTTCAAGCCAATTTTTGAAGATGTAGCAATCTTCGATCGGATGACCCAGTACTCGATGATAAGGGCAGTAGTTGGGCTCATTGACATCACTTGGTTGCGACGGACGTTTTGGATCCGGCAGATTTATGAGTCCGTTGCGCAACGCTAGCTCGAATAACCTTCTCGTTTTATCACGGGGAAAAGAGTAAGAACTTCCTAGCCTCTCCTCAAGGGCTGCGTACAGACGCATATTATTTTGACGAACAACCGGCTTCGAGTTGCTCGGTTGTTGTTGAGCATTAGCGACAACGATCGCTTTTCCCTTCCCCTTGTCATTTCGGGAGTCCGGCATTGGAAGAGGGGGTTTATGTCCCATCTGATCCATTTGCGCTAGCTTGTCAATCAAGGCCTGGAAGGTAGTTGACTTGAAAAACATCATAAATTGTGAGATGGTTGCTTGTGGATCAAGGGTTCCCACAAACATACCCACCGCGGGAGCTTCTTCAATGCGCTGCTCGCACTTCGACCATAAGTTCCACCACCGTATAGCATATTGAACCCATGTCTCACCTGGCTTTACCCTGGCGCTAATCAGTGCCGTCATCGAGGTGCGTTCACTGGCGCTTGCAAATCGTTGAGTAAACAACAGCTCCATCTCCGCGAAGGTCTTGATAGAGTCGTTCGGGAGCTCAGAGTACCACTCGAACGTCGTATCTGATAAACTTCCAACAAACTGGCGAAGCAAAAACTTGTCATCACCGCCGGTGTTGCCGCAGAGTGCCCTGAACTGGGCAACATGCTGGTGAGGATTGCCCGTCCCCTTGTAGACATGGAACTTGGGAATTGTGTAACCCGGCGGGTACTTGATCTGGTCGTACCAACTCGGATACGGTCGTCCTGTTTTTATGACCTGGCCGGCTGCTTCAGTCGCATGATGAACCCGTATTTGTTGGGCTATGTACTCGTCCAAATCAGCTTTGGAGATTGTATCCTCCTTAGCTGTTGATAGGGCTGGCGGAGGATTTGACGTCTCTCCCCTATCGTCTTCAAGGACGATCGGGGGATCTTCGACCGGAGGATCTTGTTGGATCATCATCCCCACCATGTCTTGGAACAGGAGGCCCATACGCTGTATGTTAGCTGCTTGTTCAGCAGCCTCTTTATACTTCTTCTCCAATATTCGACGAAGGAATTCGGCGTCGGTTTCTTGCTCCTGGCGTTCATCTGAGGACGTTTCAGGGTTTTCTTTTGGTCCAGTAAGTGCGGCCATAGCGTTCATCATCTCTTGGAACTTCTGCTGCTGCTCCTGCGCTTTGGTCACTGATCGCGTAAGCGGTCAATGACCCGTAGATATGCGACTGTCCTCTTTACCAGACGCCACGTAGACGGTATGAACTACCATGTCCCGGGACTTGGGGCATTTAGGTTCACCACCTTTGACGTTCGCCGTCGGCGTGAGGACTCTCTCTGGCCTTCTTCTCATATGGGCCGTTGAAGTTGAGGGGGCCGTTGCTTTGGGCACCCAAGTGGTCGTCACCATTCGTTGCTCGACCAGGGGATTCTCTTCTTACCGACCTTTCGACTTCTTCTGTTGGCGAGAGAACTTAGGATCAATCACAGATTCTCGGACTCGTCACCATGTCTTGTAGATCTTGGAGGACAGTGATTGAGGAGACCGCTCTGGCTTTTCTGCTTCCACGGCGATCTCTACCGATGGAGGAGACTTTTTGAGCACCGCAGTTGGAGAGTTTCTGCGTACCCTGTTCAGCAGTTCAAAACTGTTCCCGGTTGGAATAGCAGCGTTAACTTCCACCGTTGAGGCTGGTGGAGTTATCCCAGAGGGGGAGTTGCCCTCAGTCTTCCTTACCCGGCGCCAGTGGCGTCGTCGGGCGCGACGAGTTGTCGGTACTGGTTCAGAGACAGAAACAACTTCTTCTTGCCCCCTGTTCAGGTGCGGGGCTGTTGCCGGCGTCAGCCTGTTAAAGACTGATGTCTTTTGAGCAGTGGAAGCAGGAGTTAGGACGGTCAATCTTGTAAAGACCGATCTCTTAGCAGGAAAAGCCTCCTTGTCGACTTCAGGAGCAGGTTTGGCTATCCTTTTTGGAATGACCTTTTCTGGGGCTGCAAGCTTCATTGCGGGCCCGCAGGAGTTTTGGACCAGTCTGGAGAAGACCGAGGCACAGATGTTGGGTGACCCGTTCAGAGGGGCCGCAGTAACTGAAAGTCAATCGAAGACCGACTTCTTAGGAGCTTCTTGTATGGGCACGGGGATGCTGAAGCTTGTTGGCGGAAGCATAGTTCCGAAAAACAACCCCGTGGTGGCTTGAGTAATCTGCTCCACGGGCATGGTGAACAAAGAGGCCGCTTGGGGCCCGTAGGTTATGCCCCCAGTTGAGGCGGGATGCGAGTTGCAGCTGCAGTTGGAGCACTTCGAACAGGTAGAGGCCATCGATGCTTAATTTCTACGCCAGGAAAAAGACCAAATCTTAGTAACTTAAAATCCAAAGGCAACCATTAACAAACCGCGATTCGTTCGCGAATACGACACACGAAGTGTGGAGTGGAAAGAGGAAAAGGTCCCACCGGGCGTGCCAGAATCTGTTCCCCTCCGAACGGCGGTCGAGACGCGAGGACGTCTTGCTTAAGGTTCGGGGCAGATGCTATTTGGTTTTATCCGTCTACCTCTCCGAAGATGCCAAGTTGATTTATGGCACCGTGTATCGGAGGTTTAGACGGATGCGGCCGATGTAGCAGACTTCGTCAGATTCCCCCTCGCTTGAGGGGTTTTTGATTGTGGGGACGCTCTTCCCTGCAGGCGCAATCCCCTGCAGTTAATTACGCTACCGCATCGCGGTAACAACTTTCTCCTTCTCCAGAATTTCACTTCGTGTCGTGTATGTTTGTTTTGTTTATGGTTGCACGTGGATTGTATACGGAGACTAAGCGATATCATTGCCCGTAGGACGTGGATTAGTCCAAATCCGTATTTACTTAGATTTGGGTTTGATGTTTTGGTTTAAGGATACGTTAGCCGTATTTAGGCTAAGATCGACTTAAACGTTTGTTAAGGATACGTTAGTCTGATTTGAGACTATGATCAACTTAACGGGATCGTTTGGATCCGACGAAGAGCATTTGGGGGCTCTATTGTTCCCGTTTAGGGACATAGTGGTTCATGTTCCAGTTTAGGGACATGGGGTCCATATTCCAGTTTAGGGACGTGGAGGTCCATCGCCAGTTTAGGGACGTGGTGGTCCATGTTCCCGTTTAAGGACGTGGTGGTCCAACGCCAGTTTAGGGACGTCGTGGTCCATCATTAGTTTAAGGACGTTTCGGTCCAACATTAGTTTAAGGACGTTTCGATCCAACATTCCCATTTTGGGGTAAATATTAGTTTAAGGACGTTTCGGTCCACGAGTTTAAGGACCCCGCAGTCCATATTGATGTGTGGTCGTCAGGACCCGTCACCTCTCTGACATCGTTGAAGGATTACAACGATAAGTGTCAGAAGAGTTCGGAGATGTACCCTCGAACCGGATATAAATTGATTCAGGGAGCAGCCGTGCTCAGTCAATTTAATTTGAGGACTTATGGCCATGACTAGGCTAAGTCCAGTTTCAAGATTCTTTTGTCTTTGGCCTATTAGACTTGTGCTAGGCCCTTGCCCATTTACTGTATTATTTTTCTTTATTTTGGTTAGGCTCTGCCCCCTTTTTTTTTAAAAATGCATAGCATTTTTGATTAGGCCTGTTAGGCCTTTTAATTGGGCTCGTCTCTTTTCTTAATAATGCAGAGTATTAAATATTCTGACAATGCCCCCACGTGGCTTGTCAGGCATTTTGCGCCAATTAGTGAGCGCAAGCGCTCGTGGAGGTGACACATGTCACGCTCTGGTGAGCGCAAGCGCAACAGCACAGTGCGCTGCGTCAGTGCGCTGCGCTGTTGCACTGCTGACACGTGGCGCTTCCTGGCGGCTTGCGCAATAGTGCAGTTTTGGCATGTGCGGGACACTATTCTTATTCTTTTGGATCAATTTTAGATCAAAGAAAGCAAGTTTTTTCTTGTTTTTTTAAAGAACCAGTGGTTCATAAAAGAAGTGCAAAGCACTGTTTGTTTTCTTGATCTAATTTAGATCAAAGAAACCAAGTTCTTCTTGTTTTTCTTATCTCAGGGAACCAATGGTTCATAGAAAAGTGCAAAGCACTTATTATTATTTATTTATATTCTTTTTTTTATTGGAAATCCTTGATCTTATTCTCAGATCGATGATATGTTCATAAGAGAATTTTCTCTTTTTCCTAAAGGTTTTTACCTTTTTTGTTCTTGAGGAATTCTCTCCAATTCTTCAGAGCTCTCTCTGTTTGAAGTTTTTAATTTCTCAGTAAATGTTTATGCCTTTGAATTGAGGTCTAGGGTCCTTTTTATAGTGCCCATAAATTAGTTAAATTTGTTAAAGAGATCTTTCTCTGAGTGATTTGGGGAATTTTCCCCACCGTTGGATCTTTGATCCAAGGGCTTCTGTTTTACAGAAAAAAATCTTCTTGTTTTAACAAGAACAGAAAGATCTTATTAGAATTTTAATTCTGTTTGGCGTAAACACCCCAGCTCTTGACACGTGTCGCGCAGCGCAGCGCTTGCGCAACTGCGTAGACACGTATCGCGCAGCGCAATGCTTGCGCGGCTGTGCTTGCGCAACTGCGCAGACACGTGTCGCGCAGCGCAGCGCTTGCACAGCTGTGCTTACGAAATTGCGCAGACACGCGTCGTGCAGCGCTGTGCTTGCGCAACTGCGCAGACACGTGTCGCGCAGCGCAGCGCTTGCACAGCTGTGCTTACGAAATTGCGCAGACACGTGTCGCGCAGCGCTTGCGCAACTGAAGCGTTGCTTCCTTTACTTTTATTTTAAATAGAGCTTTGCTCTGATTAGGCGCGCTGCCTCGGATGCTGCGCTGATGTATCAGCTTTTAACACGTGGCGCGTTACGCGCAGCGCAAAGAATCTGAAGCGTTGCTTCATTTATTTAAAGTTTAAATTTTCAAAGCAAAGCTTTGCTCCGATTGGGGGAAGATGAAGCGTTGCTTCCTCTCCTGCCTTGGAATTCGAACAGATCTTTGCTCTGATTGGGGTAAACAGGGTCTCGTTTTTTATGTGCTTCCTCCTGTTGCTTTGTTCTTCTGTTTGACAGGTCCAAAATTGCAAAATGGTTCCAAAATATCTTCAGTTTTCAATAGTCCAAAATGGATTCACTTTTAATTCATTTGAACTTTATCTCCCTCGAGCTCCGTGCATCTTTTGAATTTTTTGTTGTCCCTCTCGTGCTCTGTGCTTGACCGAGACACAAATGACCACTGTTATTTGTCTTGTCTCTTGAACTGATAAGCGGCACTAGACGAGTGTAAATGACCGGAACCCGAATTTTATCTGTTTGTGGAAGATGTTCTGGATTTTTGCATAACTATGGAGACTTTGTATGATTTATGTTATTTTGGACTAGGAACCTGTAACCTATAAATATGTAGCAAACACGGATTAAAAGCACCTACCTATAAATAAACGAGCAGAAGAATGGACGGTATTAAATTCAATATTCTGGTGTGAACAGATCTCCATCAGGTTTTAACGACACCACCCTGCCACCACTCGTAGGTGCGTAAAATCCACCACGCATCTCTCTTCAAGAAAGATGCTATCCCGTATGCGAACCCCTTCCTACGTTTCTGTCTCTTCCACCAGCCAATAGGGATAATTTCGAAATTAAACCCCACTTCATCAACTTGTTGCCCAAATTTCACGGGCTTTAATCCGAAGATGCATACGTTTTTATAACCAAGTTCGAAAACATATGTTCTATGATGAGTAAAACCAACTTTCAAGGGATACTCTGCGATTACGTCTTCTCCCATTTACCTTGTGCGATCTCGCAGAAAAATGGGTTTACAGCACAGCCGCACATTCTATCAGTAAATGGGATGAATTAGTTATAGCATTCCTTAAAAAATTCTATCCTCATCACAAGACCGCCCATGTTCGGAGTGAGATTAACCAGTTTGCCCAACTTCCCAACGAACCCTTTTGGAAATGCTTTGAACTGTTTAAAGATCTTCTTGTTCAATGCCCTCATCACGGAATCGATAGATAGCAACTTTGCCACATTGTATACGAGGGTGTTAATCCTGCAACAAAACAAATGCTAGAAACTAGTTATCAATGTCATTTCATGTAAAAATACGATGGCGAAGCATGAAATTTCTAGAAGATCTCGCCGAACAAACATTACAATAGGATAGCACTAGCTCAACATTGTCTTCATCAAGGGCAGGTATCCATCAGCTCGACGTTTCCATCGTAGTGAAAGCCGAAATGGCCGCGAAGCAAAAGAAACCCAAAGCTATGAAAAGTAAATTCTCTTCTGCCTCCCTAAACCAAGTTACGCTCCCCAAAACCATGTGTGGTTGTTGTTTTGACCCATCACATTTAACGGAAGAATATCCTTTGAATCCTCCGTCTCAAAGTCATAAACAAACCAATGATGCTTTTCAGCAACAACCTAGAAATGACCCTTATTCATCCACATATAATCAGGGATGGAGGGATCATCTTAATTTTTCTTGGAACCAAACTCAAACTCAAACTCAAAACTAGTTCCCAAGCCAAAATAACTTTCAAAGGCTTCCCCCACAGCAACAACAGCTACCACACCAAATTCAGCACCACTTAACCGCAATCTTTTCAAAATCCGTCCAACAGCATTTCTCCTTATAATAATTCTTTCCAATCAAAGACTAATCTTCCAACGGCCGGCACCGAAAAAATCTCTGCACTTGATCTAAACTTAGAAACGTTTATTAAACAATCCACCCAAACGACGGCTAATTTAATGTCTTTTATCCAAACGTTAGTGCAACACACTACTTCCCACGGTGAAAGCATAAAATCGATAGAAACACAAATTGCACAATTAAATGCCGCTATGAGAGAGAGAGAGAAAAGGAAACTTCCATCTCAACCTCTACCAAATCCTGGCCACTCACAAAACGCAAATCTCATCCTTCAAAATCATAATGTGAGTGTTGTAACCGCGTTGAGATCAGGAAGAGTGTTGAATAATCATGTTGGTGAACAAGTTGAATTTGATGATATTGATGAAACCCCGGCTACTACTTCTACTCCTATTACGTCTAATCCAACATCTTCTTCCAAGCCTATTCTCCATTTTCCACTAGGCTCGAACCCTCAACCCATTTCCTTGAAGGAATTTCCATCCACGACCATCCCAAGTCCAATTTTGGGATCCATTCCATCTCCACAAACTTCTCCTCAAATGTTGGACCCAACCTTTATTGATAAATCTCATTTTCCAAACAGGTTAAGGGCCAACAGACCAAGTCCCTAAATGGAGAAGATTGTGAAAATTTTTAAGCAAGTTTACATAAATATTTCTCTCATAGATTCTATCCAACAAGTTTCTTCCTATGCAAAAATTTTAAAGTACTTATGCATTAGGAAAAGGAAAATTCAAGTGCCTAAAAAAGTTTTCTTAGCTAGTAATACGAGCAATTCTTTTACCAAACATGTGCCTAAGAAACATAAGGACCCCGGTTATTCTATAATATCTATTGCTATTGGAGGTAAAAATATCGATCACGCTTTGCTAGACTTAGGTGCTAGTGTTAACTTGCTTCCGTATTCTGTTTATGAGCAATTGGGTATAGGAGAGTTGAAACCTGCGCACTGCATTCTCCAAATGGCCGATCGATCTATCACCCAACCTAGGAGTGAGATAGAGGACGTGTTGATCAAATTCGGGGAATTTATATTCCCTGTGAAATTTATAGTTATAGATACACAGCATGTGGCTAACCCACGGAACCAAATTCCGGTGATTCTAGGTCGACCTTTTCTAGCAACTTCCAACGTGATAATCAATTGTCGTAACGGTTCAATGAACCTGTCCTTTGGGAAGATGACAATTGAGCTTAACATCTACAAGTTAGGAAGTCAACCCTATGAACCCTATACTCATATGGTTGATGAATGTTCTGTTGAAAAGATAGCTTCCGATTGTTGCGAATTTGAGGAGCTTTACGATACTGATCTCGACGCCACTAGTGCGTCATTGTTTGATCCTCCTATTTATTATACACGTGAGGACCCTTCTGTCGACAATTCCACACCCAAGTCCGAATCCTTTGACTTGTCGAATGATTTAGTTAAGCTATTCGAGTTTCATACTTTTCTTTCCGATGAGATTATCATTCGGAATATCAATGACGGTTTTGAAGACATTTTTGCCAAGGAACTCGCAGTCCTAAAAGACATAGGTGTTGTGATGAATCAACCTCCCCCCGAAGAAGTTGAACTGCCACCCCTTATTCTTATCCCATATAAGAATGTAACTATGCCACCTACTCCTTATCTTTCATATTCTCGTTTTCATCCGCCATCACTATTTCGTCTCTACAACCGAGACGTAAACCCGTTCAATTACACCTCTTACTGCCACCCCACTTCTTCACGTCTATCAGTGATATGATCTTCTGACAACCATGGTGTTATATTGATAAAATATTCGAATGGTTGGTGTTGACTTTTGGTCTTTGTAAAGCTTTTTATAGACCAATAATATTTCCCCCCTCTTATGTTAAATGCTTAAACATACTGTTTTACTTAGGTATTGGGAGGAGAAGAAAAATATTTTGGCTCTTGAAAGAAAAACAAATTTTTGCATAATTATGAGCCAAAAATAAGTTTGGGGGAGGATTTCATTGTCATTGACTTTTGTCCCCTTTTGCTAATCATTGAAAACTTTTCCTCCCAAGTCTACAGGTCTTGATATTAAAAGATGACATGGTGAGGACACTGCTAAAAATAGGTTTAGGGGAGGTTTATACTTATTCATGCATCATTTTGTATTATACTAAATAATAGCACTAAAATTTTTTGATAATAAAAGTTAGAAAGTGAAAAATACATATGAAACATAGGAAGAAATTTAAGAAATGCAAGAAAATTAAATGTTTTAAAACGAAGCCAGTAATAGATAGTCATGAGCTGTTGTCCCAAGGGTTAGTAAGATGAAAGTAATCACTAATCTGTGGATAAAAATAAGTCTGAAAAAAAGTCCCTATTCTTGAGTCTAAATTTCTGAACGTTGATACCCTACTATACGTACTTGCACACATCTTGAAACTTAGGATAATAGAGAATACCTTGAAATGCTCTTGTCTAAAAACCTTAGTATGAAGAAAAAAAATCAACAAAATATAAATGACACATAAAATATAAATGGTGAAGAAAAATGAACACTGGTTTTGTAATTACTTAAGGCATCATAAAAAAATATAGCGAGGGTGCCTTATCACCTAGTGCCTTAGACCAACTGGTTTGGGAGTCGCTGCTAAGCCTTAGGTGTTGCAAGACTAGGACATTGTTAATTATGCCTTAATGAGTGAGTATATTTGGTAATCGGTTGGTTAGTACCTCAAGAAGTATTAACGGTCGCATGAAGAATGTGTAAGCAAATCCATCTAAAGTATCACCGACTAAAAGTACTAAGGAAGATGGACAAGGGTATGATAGCTTGAATTGAATTCTGTAAGTGTAGGGATGTCTTTTACACACACGTAGGGGTATATGATCGATTTTTGGAAAAAAGGAAGGGAGGAAGACTAAAGACGGTATTTTATTGAGATATGATGTGATTTCTGACATCTTTTCAAGACTATTAAGATAGGGCTCATGGCAACTAAAAAGCTAGTGTAGTTTGAAACTCTTATTTTCAAGTTATTTCTTTTATAAGCTCCTTATCTTTGTATGTAATTTTCATTTCCTTTCTTTTATTATGGGATTTTGTGGGTGTAATCCGCTGAAACCCCTCAGAAGACAACACTCCTCCTATTAGGGACACCTAGAGGTTTAAAGGGTTGTTGCACGTGCTAAGTACAATCGTGTTGCCTACGAAAGTGTGCTAGTTAGGTTTTTCTTTTTCTCTTTAATAACTAGTTTGCTCGGGACGATCAAAGATAAGTTTGAGGGTATTTGATTAATCTAAAATATTGCACATTTGAATGAACATTTTTCCTACTCTTGTTAAGTACTAAAAGGTGTTTATTGTAAATATAGAACATATGTGGGTTTATTTGTAAAAAGTTTATTATCATATGTTTCTACATTATAATTAATATAATGAGGGAAAATATATGCATATAATATTTAAATGAAATCTTAATAATTAAAATATGCATAACATATCAAATATTCCTAATCAATATTCTTAAGACTTAATGTCATATAAATGGTTAGGATAATATCTCAAAAATACCAAATACTACTCACACTTTGATTTGAGATATTTTGCAGGTATTAGCTCAGGTCTGGAATCCAAGTAAGAGATCCAAGTCAAATCGGGATATCGGAACCGAATCTGCCAAATTTTAGAAGCAAATCGAGAAAATCAAGCAACGGCAGAGACTCGGAGCAATATTTTTAGAATATATACATCAAAAGGATCTTCACATGTCAACACAAAAAGACCAGAAGAAATCTCAAGACCTAGTTCTATTAGGATGTGCCTGAACCGCGGCCAAAGGAGGCAATATGCGGCGGTTCCGCAGCACTTTTGTAGCCATCGGATGTGAGATTTTGTGGATTTGATCTTAACTGTATATCCTCACATATGGAATCTAGAGTTTCTGGTTTCAAATATTATATAAAGGACCAAGAGTTGTGCATTCAATTATCATCGAAGAGATCAAGAGATCCAAGTATCCGAGTGATCATCATCTATTCATCTACCTCCATAAAGAGAGAGATATAAAGCAAACTAGGGTTCTTATAATTTACTTTCTAATGAGAAGTTGTAATACAATAGTTGATTAATAAAGGTAGTTTTTATTTTAATTATTTTTGCATTTACTTTTACGTAATTACTTTACGCATTAATTTTACGCATTACTTTTCTGCATCTTAAATATGGTTTCATTCATCTTCAACCTCTCTTCTAAATCAACCATGAGCGAGTAATTCCTTAATTTCTAGGGTTTGTAGGATAAGGTAGAATAATTGATGAAAAATCTTTTAACTTCTTTTTAACATTTTAAAGTTTATAAATTTTAGCAAAATAAATATTAACCTCCTTATCGGCCGCGCCATCAATTTATTGATAGTCGCGACCGCGATTTGAGATTGGTTAAGCACTTGTTTTGTTAAGGGCTTGATGAATAGAGATCAATGGACGGACAAAAGTTGGTAGTGGGAAACCCTAATTCCCTCTAAGAACCTTAATCCACATCCATCACTGTCGCTCTAGTTTTAAACTATTAAAAAATAAAAAGAGTCATTTTTAATATTCATCCATTAACTATTAAGTCCTATGAACCCTACAAGCCTTTTTATTATAAATTTTACATCCATATTAAAATAGAACGACAACAATCACCCATCTTTTTTATCAACTCGTCTAAAGCAAGAAAAGAATTCACGTTTCCCTACGGACGACCCGTACTCATCGCGGCTAGCTATAAGCGACACTATCTTGATTGCAGTTATTTACAAAACACTTTTTCGCAACATCAATCAAATGCATTCTAAAGTTTGAAAACATTTTCATCATTTGAAATTTAGGTAACACTTCTTTTATAAATTTTGATCAAACCAGTACATAAACAATAATAATATTGGCATCCCCAATCGGGAGCTAACTCATCGCCAATCGGCGGAAACACAACCACGCAATAAATATACGATGCCCAAGGCGAAAACTAATCACAGAAAGGAATAAGAAAACCAAAACATCATCAACTCAAAATAGTATACAAGTCACGATTCTAAGTCTGAAAGAATATACAAGTCTCTGGTTTCTAAGTCTACCAAATATATATAATCTAGTTAATAGAGCTTTTAACTAGATACAATGAATATAAAATATACAAGTGGTGGTTACGATCTGTAGTATAACCAACCTACCACGCAATCACCCGAAGAAGAAGTGTGACAGCAAACCGCTACTAATCCGAACGGTCGGTCCTGTAAAAAAGCTATGGCACAACATGGGTGAGTTGCCAACTCGTGAGTAGAAGATATCATCGGGTATAAATGGAATGCATAACGTTCTAGCTATGTCATACTGTAAATATAATATCGTATCGTGTGGTAATAAAATGAACGTGTGTGTACACACACGCGCGCGCGCGCACACACACATCATGCCTGTATCAATATGTGGTAACGTGTCATCCATAGCATGTGTGTGTGTGTATTATCCGATGAGTGTCCATCAACAACATTCGAAATCATCATAATACCCTGAGTGTCCAGCATTGACACTCGAAATCATCATAAATCTCGTGTCCAGCTTCGACACGTAAATCCTCATATCTAAGACGCCTTCTTATCGAATCGGCCCTCATATCTCAAGCACCGTCTCATCATATCAGTCCTCATATCCATCTGTCTCATATCACTGCGGTCGGTTTCTTCCGGATATCCGCCGAGTCCAAGACTGTCACCGGTAGGCAGTGTTCCCAGCCAAGCTCAACGTCTTTCTATAAGATCTTCTTCCCCTGGGTACCGTACCGTGTCCACCATGTACCCGCAGACGGTGACTCCTCACTCCTCAAATCGGGTAATAATCATAGCTCAGAAACGAGAAATCTCACGGTGGACGTCGAAATATCATATCAAGAGAAAACCGCGTTTTTAAAATATTCACAAGTTTTTAAATCATATTTCCGGTTTCTCAAATCCAGAAATCTCATGAAAATAAACTCTAAAAAGAGCATGGCAATAATGGAATAATATATACAGGTACACAACAATACTGTAATGTATTACAAGTGTGTTCATATAAGAGTGTTGTATAGCAATGTAAAGAAAATGCAATATCTGAAACAGTATGTGGTGTAAGGTACTAAACAGTAATCTATATGTGTATGTGGCATGACAATTACCGATGATGTGTATGAGCATACGAGTATGTGCACGTGCAGCATGGAAGTCATCGCTAATAGTGCGCGTGTCCTAGCATGAAGTCACATAAGCTAAACGTATAAACGTATTATGTATCGTAAATGATCGAAGCACGAGTGTATGCAGAAATAAGAAATCGAAATAAGAGCGTGAGCGGAATAAAGAAATCATAACGTGAACAAGTATAAAAATATCTACTATGTATGATCCATACAGTAATAGTTTAAAATAGTACGAGTCATTGTTTTATAAATAGGGGGCTATGATATTTCTGAAAAAGATACCATTTGAAAATTCGTATCATACTCTTGAAGTATCATTTTAAAAGTACATAACGATACGTTAGTTTTGTTAGTATGTATGGCTCTAAATATCTCATAATATCTACTTTGTGATTTTAAATAAGACTCCTCGAGTCGAAATAAAAGTCGGAGATCCATCGTCATCATATCACGTACGATATATCTATCGTACGACATCATCCATCATTATGGTACGGATCTATAGTCACGCACATCATCTCATCTCATATCATATTATATCGCCTCGTATCATCGTATCGTATCATGCTATGTCATGTATACTTATATCGTAAATATCCTTATATATATATATATATATATATATATATATACCCCGACGGCAAGAAATAAAGACTAAATATAAAACTTCTACTAAGTACTAGCATACGTATAAGGCTATACTAAATATATCATATCCTAACTACTACGGTTGTGGAGGTGCTATAGGCCATCCACCTGACTTCCCCCGTAAATATACATCTACTCACCTCGACACGTCTCACCCTAGTCAATTCCGACGGACGCCTTGACCTTTTTCGTCATCTCGGAAGTCCATGCAATTATACCTACATTCAAAATAATAACCAAAATCGCATAAAAAACCGAATCAAACTTGAAATCACGAGTGAAATGCACATAGGTTAGAACCTATGATCAACGTGTGCTAAAACGACAAAAAACCCCGACGTCGACGTATGAACGTCGAACAATCGAGTCACATCATGAAAATCCAAAAACCAAGTTTTCAAATATCATAAAATATCGTCAAAACCAAGTAAAACAACTCTAAATTTTTCTTTAGGTGATCTGGGACTTTTTAGCATATAGAGTAGGCTTAGTTATCTAGTGAATGAGCTACAGAACGAAATCAACACCCGAACTCGTCCACTTGGCCGCAATTTGCGGCCATCTGGGTTAAATCTGCCATTTTGCATTGGGAGTTTGGGCTCGGGCTTCTACGGTGATCTTCTACTGGCCTACACATCTCACTGTATTCTCTATTAAATTTTTGGAGTACCCTAATTGCTCCAAATTTCATTTAATCATCAAAATCTTAAGAAAACCGACATTCAAAATTCTAAACTCAATTGAATAGAGGATACTATCATTTACATACCCCATCTATCACTAATGAGCTTGTAATCACTCCCAAAACCTCAAGTATATCACCACTACAAGTCTATCCACCACAACTCAGTTTAGAATTTTCAAGTCTTGCAAACAATAACTTTTTAAATTCTTTTATTTATTCTCTCCCTCCTCTTTCCTCCTTCTCAAAATTCATAAACTCAAAAACTCACCTTCTTTCTTGTTGGCTTTCCTCTCTCTTGAGTCATGGATGTGCCGAAGTTGCTTGCCGCCATTAGGATATAGAAAACGGTGAGCCGGTTGTTATACCGACTCATACAACCTGTAAATCCCCTCTGTCACTCTCTCCTCCTCTTAGCTTTCCTCTTGTTGAATCTCTTCCGCTTATTATGCCTCTACGTTGTCTATACTTATACATAATTTCGATAATCCCCATGTTTAAATAACGAATACAAAATAAAGTGATAGTATAATCTCTTGTGTCGATTTCAGTATATATGTCATGACGTGTTCATTTGCATGTCTACTTGCTTTCCATATTTTATCGCTCCTTGTTTTTATTTTATTTTATTTAGTTTTAAAAGATAACGAAGTTCCAAATAAATACCATGGTCTTTTCAATATCAAATACCACCTTGAAAAAATATGTTTACCTTCAAAATAAATTTTAGAAAATCAATCTTGACTTCTGGACATTATAGAAAAATTAGATTATATATTAAATAGAATTTTAGACTTACAGTAAAAATTTCAGATCAAATCACATAACGATTTAGGATTTAAGACGTCTTTTTATTCACTGTTTTTAACCGCATAAAACTATTTTTATCGATCATCTTCAAGGACGCATAACTCGGTCCACTGGTGTCCATTTTGAGTAAACTCAGGTATTTTGGACATCTAGATCGTAAGATCTAGATTTTATTAGTTATATATTACTTATGATACGCTAAACATATTTATTCCGAAAATGACCTTTCTCGGTATAAATACGTTGCGGACCTCATCATATACCTTCTGCTGTCTTTTGGGAAATGGGGCGTGACAAGCGGAAACCTCAAGAGAAGTTTTCGCTTTGTAAAACAAAGTCGGATAGCTCAAAAGAGATATCTGCATTACCCTAGCAGGAACCCCAAGAGAAGTTTCCGCCTTATAAGCCAATTTCAGATACCTCAAAAGAGATATCCGCCCACACATCAAATAGCATTGGGCCCCCAGTTGAAGTATCTGCCCATGCTCAAAAAGTACATAAGGCTCGGGTCCACAAAAGGGAAGTGTCCGCCTTTGCATTGTTCAATACCAATTTGACATTAAAACCCCCGTTCATTTGAATCAATACTAAAATCACTTATGTTTTGGTCTTTCAGTACTTGATTCTCTCTTTGTACAATTTAATTCAAATGCATTGTATCCAAAACCAATATTATATAATATTTTCTTGTAATAGATTTTATATTGTCTCCATTTGCAATGTGATCTCCCTCTTTCTGTAAGGTGATTTAGAGCGACCTAACAAGTTATGCCGTCCAGGTTTGAACCTGAGACAGACGATGGGGTGTGAATAACCATAAGTGCTTGCGCTTATAGGAAGTCATGGACCCAGGGCCTTCTAGTCAAACTAAAAATGAACTTTTGTTTTGTTCACTCTCCGCCTGTTTTAATGTTCGTTCGTTGGAGGTTCAAAAAGAGGCTAAACATAAGCCGAATTACCGCTGCCCTCTTCTCGGAGTTTTGGCTAACCATCTTCATTCTCGCTCTCTCGGCCATTCATATCTTACCGAATCAAAATAACTTTCCATGATCACCATAAGTAATTTTGTCGGTCTCATCATCATCATTCATCATAAAGTGATGGCTTCACTTCTTTTCGACAAAATTTCCTCTGATGATCGTTATTGCTCGTCAGTTTGGACAATCGATTTGGTAATGGCCAAAACCTTAGCACTTGTGGCATTGAACCACAATTCCTTACGCCCCTCGGTTTGCTTGAATTCGTTGGTGTTTTCTTGGTCGAACTTATAGTATCGGCCTTTGTTTACAACACCTTGGCCAAATTCGGAGTATCAGTCTCTCTCTGCAACTCGCTCGGTATTGGTGTATCGACCATTTCTGATCGATCACTTCCTTCCGATGAGGCATCTCCTCGGCTAAATTTATTATTCGCTCACGGCCATTTTTTGGCCTTCAATTGTCTCTCTATTTTAATCGCCAACTTGTACAAATCATTGTAGGAAACACGCTGTTGAAGATCGACGATGTATCTGATTTTGGCGTGAAACCCGCCTAAGCATCAAGCAATTGTCTGCTGCTCGGCGTCGGTGACTCCGCATCTCATCATCAATAGATTGAACTCCTCGGTGTACTCTTTGATGGATCGGTCTTCTTGCCGAAGGCTATACAACTGGATTTAAGTTTGTTACACATAATCCTCCAGTAGAAACTTTTCACGAAATTTCTTTTCCATCTTCTCCCAAGTTAAGATCTTGGGTTTTCCGGCTCGAACTCATTTGATCTTAAAATTCTCCCACTAAATTGAAGCGTGCCCATTAAATGCGACCGCCTTCACCTTTCTCTCCTCAAACATCTCCTTGTAGTCGAAGACTTACTTGACAGTATGCAACCAGTCGATACAAGCCTCTGGATTGATTCTACTCGAAAATTTCGCTAACACCACCTTCATGTCAGATCTCCTGTAGCAATCGGTTGGATACCGATCTCTACGTCCAATACTCATTTTATCGTCAGGTCCTAGACCCTGAAAAGGGCTTTCATATTCGGACCCCAAACTGTCATCATCTAGCGCCCGAAGATTGGTGGACTAGATAGTCGCTATTAGTCGTTGAACTTGCCTCCGAAGTTCTTCGATCTCAATATCTCGCGGTTTCCGCTCGGGTTGTTTTGCACCACGTCCGCATCCACGGTGTGCCATCAGTTCTTCGCCTTCTACCAAGAATACGACGACGTCTACGCTCTGATACCAATTGATGAGAATCGCCTATAGAGGCTCGATACTCAACATGATCTATAATTCTCAAGAGAAATTACAAGATCAAAATTCTAAGTAATTAAGGACGAGATATGATTGTCTCTCCTTAAATATAAAAGCTCTGCTTTTCCTTTGCCAGCAAACAACCTTTATTCAATAATTAATTTAACTCCCTTAGTAGAAATTTCTCATCCATGAAGAAATAAATTTTAACTAAAAATATAAAAAGATATAAAAGCTATTAATTAAATATAATCTAATCTAAATAAATAATAATTTAAATTGAATCAAATCTCAATTTAAATTATAACGAATTATTTATCGAACCTTTTCGAATCTCAACCGAATTTTCAATCAAATTTCGAATCTTCTCAAAATCTTCTTGCAATCTTGTTGTATAAAACTCGGCATAAAAAGATAATTTGGGTTAGTTCAGCAACAATAAATGAATATAATTTATGAAAGATAAATAAATAAATCGATCTCTGGCCTGTGGGCTTGGACAAGAAGTTAATGTCTGCCCTAAAAATAAAGACCATGCCTCTTGTGCAGGCAACCAAGTTGTCAATCTTTCCAGTGGTACCAAACCTTCCTTGATAGAGTTTCCGGTGGTGCACGGACGACTAGGTGTAAGATCTGGTTGACGATTTCACATGCCCGACAATTATATATATATAGTATATAGAAAGTATAGAATATTGAAAAGACTTTTTTTTTGTTTTCCTCGTCTCTTTTCTCAAAAAAGTAAGCCTCTGTTTTTAGCCCAAAAACCATGTTGATTCTCATTCCATGAGTACTAAATGTGAGGTTTAAAACACAATCAATTTTCAATTAAATGACAATTAATTAGTAGGTCGAAATATATTGAAATAAATTGGTTAATGAAAGTTGCTATGAATGCCAAGTAACCCAAACAAACTTTAAAGCATTGAAGCGTTTGGACTTAAATAGAAAAATAAATTTGAATTAAGTAAATGGATATTGAAATAAACTTGGTTTTTTCTTTTTATTTTATTTATGGCTTAAATGCAATAAACTTTCTTGTGGTTTCAGCCTGTGGTAATTAACTACTCTACAATTGTTGTTTTTTTTATACAAAAAACTACCCTATTTAATGACGTCCCGTTAGTATTAACGGCTCATGTCATTACCACGTTATCTCCCTGTCCCCTTAACTATCACATCATCACAAAGTTTTAATTATTCCCAAAATACTCTCGCCATTATCTGTAACCCCTAGACCACAGTCTTGTAGTCGCTACTACACCACAATCCTGTGGTCGCCAGCTCGCCGCTGTCTCCTACCCACCCCTCGACTCCCTTGTCTCTCCTACCCCTTACCCGATCTCCCCCTCATCTTCCCGTCCACCCCACCCCTTCACCTTCCTCCTTGACTCGCCCCGACCTTCCCTGAATCCCCCTCCATCATCACTACCCCCAAAATCTCCACCAACTCCGCCGCCGTCGTCGTCATCGTCATCTTCTTCTTCTTCTTCTTCTTCTTCTTCTTCTATGTAATCACCACCACCTCCTCCATCATCGTCATCGTCATAATAATAATAATAATAATCTTCTTCTTTGCTGCCCTCCACTTACACCCTTTCCCAAAATCGCCACCACCTTCATCGTCGTCGTCGTCGTCATTTTCTTCTTCGTCGTCATCTTCTTCGTCTTCTTCTTCCTCCTCTCTGTTCTATGCCCTCATCCATCGTTGAACTCTCCTCGAACCCCCCTCCTTCACGCACCTCCATTTCCGACCTCCTCTCGAGCACCCCTACTTCTTTTTGTTAGAATTTTTTTTTCTTTTGAGGTTAGGGATAAAAGGGTAGAATTATCTTTTTACCGTCGTTAGATAGGATAGTTTTTGCAAAAAGAGACTATAGGGTAGTTATCTGTCACGGGCTAAAACCATGGTGGAGTTTGTTGCATTTTAGCCTTTATTTATTTATAAAAATATCCAACAAATCTTTCCAAAACCGCTCCAACCAAATCGACTCTTACTTCTTCTATTTGGTCTAGGTCTCGATCAATACTCCTTCATCAAAATGTATCTTAGCAGCCAAAGTATACTTGGACTCTATATTAAGCAAGATTTAAAAACGGGTTACCATAATATATTCTGCATTTGTAACAATAACCTCAGGGGTCTGAACCTAGCCTCAACCAATCTTATTATTCAAAAAGGGGAGCAAAGTTTTGCATCTAAGCACCTAATTATAAAACTAAACTTCTTTCTTGAAGAACAATTATAAAATTAAGCCTATTTTTATGGTTGTATTAGACCAAATAATTCTTGTTGTCCTTCCATCCTGATGGCAGCCACCAATTATGGAAGAAGAGGTATGAAAAGTTTAATCATATAAAATATTCCAGAGAAAATATATCAATGCTACATTATATTAAGAATTTTTGCCGAATTGCTCAACCTTTTAAGTTTATCGTTACAATAGCTAGGGATGTAAATAGATCTGATAATTGTATGAAGTTTCGAACATAAATACATACTGATAGTTATCGAAAATGAAAATTACTATCCGCGTTAGGAAGTTGGATCAGATATGGATATTCCACAAATATTCAAAAAAATTATATCTTATTAAGTCAAGCATTAATATTTTTATCCGATACATTGACAAAACGGATATAAATTTTACCATATTTGTATTCCGCGACTTTACCTGTTGGATATACAGATATGAATAGTCGTCGGAATTAAAAATTAATTTTTATATTTGATAAAATCGGATACCAATACCAAGTCAGCTAATGCAATTTGTATTTGTTTACATTTCAAGTGGAGATAAATGCAAAAAATGAGCAAGATGGAATTTTATTTTTTTTAATATTGTGTGTATTATTTTATTAAGGTTTTTTTTTGACATATAACTACTAAAAATCTCATATTTTTAAAAACAACCATAAAAACCAACAGTATTTTTAAATATAACCACCAAAACTCAACTGTTAACTAAATACGACATTTTGTTAGTTTAATTTAGATTCAGCACTGATTATGAGATAGCTATGGACAAAAGAGGTGAATCATTGCCCAAAGTAACCTCATCTTCTTTCTTTTAATCATGGATTCAAACTTACCAAAACCCTAAAAAATTCATCCATTAAATTTCTTCCTTTTTCAATCAATCTCCTCCCTCCGTCTCCTCTCTCTTTCTCTCAATGAAGTACAAATACAACCAAATTTATCTAATTTTGTTCTATCAATTCTTTATAATAACAAGGTAATTTAAAACAAGTTTTAAGTTTTATTGTTTGGTAGGCAAAGTATTTTTTTTGTTTACTGCATGTGTGTATGAGCCTTTTGCTGGATCAATAGAAGTCATTGTTAGCAAAAGCTATGTGAAGATTGTGTTGTTGGGGAATTTGAACAAACATTGGAGGGTCATGCATCAATTTTGAAGATAAGTTCAAAATTGTAGAGGGGCTCAAGCCAGCAACCTCAACAACCTTGAAGCCTGATTGATTACGCTGCGGAATTTCTATGGCAAAACCACAAGAGGAGGACATTGCCGAAAATTGCTATTCTTGCAATTTGAGAAAAGAAGAAGGAAGCTATTGGGTGTTAAAGAGAGGATATAGCATTGGAGGGATAAAATAGCCTTTTTGCCTCCCTTACCAAAAAATTTATACGCAGTTAGCCTTCATGTTAACTAGAGGGTTGTATTTAGTTAGGTAAGAATTTTAGTGGGTTTTTTTTTAAATTATTGTTTTTTAATTGCCGTTTTTAAAAATATGTGATTTTTTATTGTTGTACGTAAGAAAATCATTTTGTTAATTGTTTTCCATCGTTATGACTTGTGGAAAACTCATTAATAGGTTGAAGGGTCCAACCCTGTGGGCTCACGTGCCTATATGCTCCGAAGAAACGTGGACTGCAAACTACGACACGTGATGCTGACCAAGTATCTGTTCGCACGTCAGCGATAATGACCATGCTGACATCACACGCCCACAACGAATTTATTTTTTAAGTATCCGAAAGGTTGGTAATTTACATGTTTTAAATAATTTATGTATCAAAGATTAATAAAATTTGAAGACCTCTCTGACCTCAAATATTAACTGATTGTACTCCTATATACCAAAAACCGTTAATTTATTTAAAATATAAATCCCGAATACAAAAAATGTATATATACAAGGAAAGATTTTAGGAAATCTATTTAAATTATAAAGGGTATTTTTTTGTATTATTAATTGCAATTAAATCTTATTTTGATTGATTTGTTTTGGAAACAAATATTAATATTATAACAAAATTTAAATTTAAAATCATGAAATCGACGAATCTACCTGATGGAGGCGTAGATCTCCTTCAGATGTTGCCCTCCGTTGATCTGGTGATGGCTGCGATGGATGGCTGTGATTTGTCCTGGAGTCGGGCTCCTGAAGCATGTGAGTCTCAATGGGTTTGAGGCTGTGGTTGACGAGCTACCTGCAAGGAAACCCTGGGGTGGCTGTACCACCGAGGACCCTCCAACGATTAAGTTAGTCTAGAGATCCGAGCAGAGTAACGGTTTAGTGGAGTAAAATTGGCTTACTTGAACCGTCTGAAGAAGGGGTTTATATAGCGGTGGCAGCAGGCAGGACAGGCGCGAGAATCACACCGGCAGTTACGCTCCCGACGTCACACCCGCGTGATGAGCGGAATCTCCCATGTAACATTTCAAAATATATATATATTATTTTTGGGAATTTTTATAATTAAATAATAAAATATTAAATATTTTAATAGGGCGGTATAATTAAATACCGATAAATTGGGAATTTTTTTGAAAATTATTGAAATTTCTAAAAAAGGGTGTTTTATGTGATTCATGCAAATTATGAAAGTTTATAATTTATTTGACACTAATTTAGTGCTAATCGCGATTAAAAAATCGCTAATCGGACTTTAAGCGTGTTTTATATATGCACATGACATGCATATTTCATTTTTAGCAATTGTTGATTTTCCTTCATGGTTATTTCTTCATTCATGCATGGATAATGATTTTAAGAAAAGAGAAACGAAAATGAAAACAAAAGAAAAGAAAAGAAAAAGAAAAAGAAAACAATAAAAAAATGAGGCATGGGCAAGTGAGAGAAAGAGAGGTGAGGGGTCTTCCATTGACCAAGACCATTTGTTTCATTTTTTTCACGACTTGAAATTGGCACGTGACGGCCCTAATACTACGCAACGGCTAAAAACGTAACGCAGTAAAAGAAAACCAAAACCCAGAAATCTAAACCATGAAAATACAGAGAAAATAATAAAAGTTTTTGAAACATTTGAAATCGCAACCCAAATTCTTTAAAAAAAGTTCAAATTTTCTTTTAAAAAAAAATTGGCAGCACCCCATTTGTAAAAACTAACCCCAAAAATGGGTACAACAGGTAAAGATAAATAAACATCCCCAAACGGGAGAAAATATACGCCCAAACGCGGAAAACAATCACCACAACAAATATACGCCGCCGTAGCGAAGAAACGAAAGACAATAGAGATAAACCTGTGTAAAAGACAATAAATCCACAAATAATATACAATATCGTCATCACCAAGTTTCTAAGTCAACACATAATAGTAGATGGAGAGTACAAGATATAACGAATGTACAATACAAAATACAGATAACCACCAAAACCCACCTAAGCAAAATAGCACACTATGAGCCGATGCGGTATCTGCAGCAAAAGATGATAGATGAATAGCCTGCCTCGACTACCCTGGGGAACACCCTGCAACACCTGTGGCACAACGGGGGTGAGTTGCCAACTCGTGAATAGTAAATAACATATGCAGGTAATCGCAAGTATGCACGTACAGCGTGAATCTAAGATATGTGATTTACAGTAATAACAGGTCATGTGAATGCAGAATAATGGAAAGTACACTAGCATGTACAATCAATATACGAAGCAATAGTGATATGACAATAGTATGCAATAATCATGCAATAGGGATATGAGAATGTAGATATGCAGTAATCATGAACATGTACAATCAATACCTGAAACAGTGCATAAATAGATAAGTGTGAGGTATGGAGTGAAATATGTTATTTCTACGAAATCCTGACATCGTGGTAGGATCACAATCCATCAAGACACTCAAATTCACATTTCCTCAAATCAGCCCCCAATCGGCTCTCATATCATATAAGTCTCACATCTCCCTAATGTACAATATCGAATAATCTCCTATATCCCGAATGTACAAATCTGTAATCTCATATGTATCCGGTATCCAATCTCAATGAATCACCTAATATCCCAAATCAAATCCCAAGTAAGATTTTAACATCCTAAATATATATTTGCAGAAATAAATATGATGGGGTCAATACACATATATTAGCGTCCCACTCCACTAATATTGGTGTAAGGGTATATATAACAACGGCTAAATCCCGTGTTATATATACAAAGGTGTTAAAAAAAATATCATGAAATCAATGTGCCAAGCATCGACACAGAAATACTGATCTATCAGATGCCGTCACCAAGACTAATATCATGATAGGTACGTATCATACGCTATCCCGGAAAGCACGAGTGCCTAGCTCTGGCCCTCGCCTTCCCACGTATCCATACGTATATGACTCCCAACGGTATCCCCATGATCCCCGCCGAGTCATTGGTACTGTCACTGGTAGGTACTCGCCCACCTCCAGGCTCAATCGGCAAAGTCCATCGATCATCTTTCCGAGGGGAACCATACCGGGCCCCACCATGTACCCTCATACGGCACCCACTCTTCGTATGGAGTATATAATCAGAACCGATAAATCTTATGGTGGCTGCGCAAATATCATATCAAGGAAACCGGGTTTTTCAATGTATGCATAATTTCATGAACTCCCGCGGTTCCTAAATCCAGAAAACATCATGTAAAATCCAAACAACAATGCGCAAATCCAGGAATAAATATGTGCGATATATCTGAAATGCGAGCTTATAAATGAAAATATATAGTTGAAACCAGATATATGCGAAATCAATAAGGTACAGCTAAGTATAGGTGTCTAGCTATAAGTAAAAGATGTAGTATACCCCCTTAGGTATAAGTACAATATGAGTAAGGTATACCTGTAGATGTATCGTAAAAGGTATATGTGCCTATCACTAATGGTACGATACTCTATAGGTATACAGGTATGGTAAATGTCATATGTGATAAGCGGTACGAATCAATGTCACAAGGTCCCTAACCAAGCAATATAGAATCTATAAGTGGTTTGTGTGTGACATGGCAATTATTGACGGTGTGTGTAGCATACAATCAGTGCTCATGCAACATGAATCGTCAATCATTTGTGCAGTGTCCTACGTCTACTAGTCAAAGTACAACATCTAAGTAATAGGGTAAAGGCGCAATTCTAATAATGATGTAGAATATGCGAAAAATAATAGAATTCTAGCCCAGACGCATAACGCCATGCGGGCGATTCCCCTGTAGATGTTAAATCTACTCACCAGCGCTCCACGCTAGGTGAATTTTATCACCTGTTTCTCCCTGTAGCAGTGTCCGTAGTCCCCGCCTGCGAACCTGCAACATTAAATCGAAAAGCAAATATATATTAATAATAGCTATAAAACACGAACAAACTAACTTAGACCGACGCAATAACACAAATCCTACTCTCAAGTGTTCGTATTGTGGCCAACGTGCGTAGCGACACGACGAAAACGACTTAAGAGCAAACCACACAAACAACACGATCCGTGTCTGAAGGGTTTCCTACAGCACCACTACAAGGGTTTGGAGGCAACACACATGCCAAATTTTTTATAAAAAATGGTGCTAAAGAAACTATCTTAAGGATCATGCTAGAAAAATATAAGGTAACATAACTTTAACAATAACACAAGTAGTAAAAGCTAGGGTTTTTGAGAGTACAACCTTTGTAGCTCCCTACGCTAGACTCCTTGGCTACTTGAGAGTTGGAAAAAGGTTCACTTGAGATCCTCTAGGTCCACGACGATCCATCCGGAGTCCTCTTTGTCCAAACTTGAAGCTCCACCAGATCAAGAGAAGAAGTAGAAGCTAACACTCTAGACTAATGGGCAAGACTAGTGTAGAATGGTGATGTGGTTTGTTTTCTCACTTCAAAACCCTAACATGATGACTCTTTTACTCACTTGAGAAAACTAGAGAGCAAGAGAGAAATGAGGAAGAAGATGATGGCTTGTAAAAACTCAAGATAATGATAAGCTTAATAATAAAAATGAGAAATGAAAATATATATATTTTCTCTTTCTCATTCTTAACCATAGTTATAAAATATCTAGATATTTGTTTTGGAGCAAAAATGGCCATAGAAAATGAATCATGGTTAAACCAAAGGGTTAGTGCAAGAATAAAATAATAAACCATGATAACAATTTCCATTTCCATTTTTCTTTTCCAAATAAATAATATCTATATATTTATATATATATGGTGTGAGTCTTATATTGCCATCATCCACTATATCAACAACCATGATAGAATTATGTATGCATGTATGTGTGCATGCACATCAATATGTGCATGAATGAGAATAAATGCATACATGCATGCATACAATAAAAAGACAAGAAATGGTTTAAAGTGAAAAACTAATGGTCAATGATAAATCAACACTTGATTTAGCAAACCGGTCATATCACATACGACCCGACCAAAAGAAAACCACCCGATTAATATACGGTATCTCATATGCGCATTTTAACCAGGTCCACGCGCATATCTCATATGTGCACCACATCGTTTCTCCTGGACCAGGCAACTCCATTGTGGGACTCTAAGACTCGTCAATACGCCGGCAGTAGGTGATGATCATATCAAGCACCCCCAAGCCGCAAGCGGTCAGCTAAACGTAACGGCCACCCGGGTATTGAGCGATCAGAAGAAAACAAGCGAACCTGTCACAATTCCCGTCGAGCCAACCGGCAACACTACCGTACAGTCCGGTCTCTTCGTCAGATATGCTGCATATCGAGTCTTGGGATGGTAACGTCGACCCCAATAACTCAATAAGTCGTGCCGATGAGTGGTCTATAATAGATCGAGAAACTACTGATAACACTTATCAGTAAATCTCAACAGTCCTGGCCAGGGACTTACTGATATAGCCAATCGAGCACAGCACAACATCAACTCCCAATACCGGGAGAGACGAAACCCCTCCTATCGCTCATCGCTTTCGTGTGTCTCGGGACTGTACCCAACGGCCACCTGTTTGCACGACTCAGTAGAGCCGTGGTAGGGTGGTAATCAAAGTACAGTGGGAGAACACACAAGACTCTATGACGATCTCGGGTCTACAGACTAACCTGTACCAGTGTCACCTGAGAACTGCTAGCCGACGATAGATATAATTCCATATAGGAGTTCTCGGTGAGTCCGTCCAATGTACCCAGTCACCACTGAGCACCCGTATACGATCTCGATGTCAAACATCGATGAATGTGGGAACATCCATCGCCCATCATATGGGTCTAGTATCATATACGCTAGTCTACTCTGGTATATCGATGCCCCGTCTCGATACACCTACGACTAGGGACATTTCAGGATATGCTTATAAACTACAGATGTCCCACTAGTATGATCTCCATCATAATCACAATAGTCAAGCTTGTATCCTCAGGGCTTTATCAACATGTATGAATGAATAAAAACATGATCAAGTCAATATGTCAGATAAAGAAGAACCAGATAGCATACTATCATGTCGAGCAAGAATGTACACAGAATATATATATACATGTATAAATACATCCACTATCATATAATGGCCTCTAGGGCATACATATATCCAACAATCTCCCACTTGCACTAAGGCCAGTTATTGGCGTATCTCATACGCAACATCTCAAAAAGTCGCTCATGCTGTGGCTGAGGGAGGGCCTTGGTGAGTGGATCCGCGACGTTATTCTTTGTGTCTACTCTCCTAATCTCGATCTCGCGGCGATCTACAATCTCCCGGATCAAATAAAAGCGCCTTAGGATGTGTATGGACCTCTGATGGGACCTAGGCTCCTTGGCTAACGCCATAGCCCCATTATTATCACAATACAATGGTATTGGATCAATAATGGTTGGAACTACTCCTAGCTCCGAGACGAACTTCTTCATCCAGACGGCTTCCTTGGCGGCATCATTTGCAGCAATGTACTCAGCCTCCATCGTAGAGTCTGCAACGGTATCCTGTTTGGAACTCTTCCAACTTACCGCCCCTCCATTGAGGGTAAATACAAACCCGGAGATAGATTTGCTGTCGTCCTTATCGCTCTGGAAGCTTGAATCGGTAAAGGCCTCCATTTGAAGATCTCCATTACCATACACCAAGAACAATTCTTCAGTCCTTCGCAAGTACTTAAGAATGTTCTTCACAGCTATTCAGTGATTCTCCCCTGGGTTGAATTGATACCTTCTTACAAAACTAAGTGCATAAGCTACATCTGGTCGTGTACATAATATCGCATACATTATAGATCCTACTGCCGAAGCATAGGGTATAATGCTCATGCGAGCTCTCTCTTCATCGGTCTTTGGGCAAGAGTACTTGGAGAGAGTGACCCCATGGCAAGCAGGTAAGGCACCCCGCTTGGAGTCTTCCATACTAAACCTTTTTAGGATGGTGTTAATGTACCTGGTTTGGGACAATCCCAATAACCTCTTGGATCTATCCCTATAGATCCTAATGCCCAGAATGTATGTGACATCACCCAGGTCCTTCATGGAGAACCTTAGTGATAAGAAAGATTTGACCGACTGTAGCATAGGAATATCATTTCCTATCAGAAGAATGTCATCCACGTACAATACGAGGAATGTGACAGCTCTCCCTACAACCTTCTTATAAACACAAGGTTCATTTGGATTTTTGATGAAATCAAACTCTTTGATAACATCATCGAAACAGATGTTCCAACTCCGTGATGCCTAATTTAACCCATAAATGGATTTAAACAATCTACATGCTTTCCCGCTGCTCCCACTGTCAATGAAGCCATCTGGCTGATCCATATAAATGCATTCTTCTAAATCTCCATTTAGAAATACCGTTTTAACGTCCATCTGTCAGATTTCATAGTCGTAGTGAACAGCAATAGCAAGTAGGATTCGAATGGATTTAAGCATAGCTACGGGAGAAAAAGTCTCATCATAGTCCAAACCTGGTCTTTGACGAAAACCCTTTGCCACAAGTCTTGCCTTATAGGTCTCTACCTGCCCATCTACACCAATTTTTCTTTTAAAGATCCATTTGCACCCCACAGGTTTTACCCCAGGGGGTACAACGTCCAAAGTCCATACTTTGTTGGTGTACATAGACTCCATTTCGGATCTCATGGCATCCAGCCACTTCACAGAGTCTCCGCTCGTGATAGCTTGTTGAAAACTGGTAGGATCATCATCCTCCATGATGCAGTCTTCTCTGTCACCATCAATGAGGAAGCCGTAGTACTTCTCCGGTGGGCGAGAAGTCCTACCAGACCTACGGAGTGGTCGAGGTTCCTCAGTTTCTATTACAACAGCCGGTTCAACCAAGTCGTCATTTGTAGTTTGTGTCTCTAGAACCTCTTCTAGATCCACCACATTGCCATCAGTTTCATTTGTAAAAAAACTCTTTTTCCAAGAATGTGGCATACTGAGAAACAAACACTTTTTGTTCCTCCTTGTGGTAGAATAGATATCCATAAGAGTTCTTTGGATATCCCACAAAATTACACATGACCGACCGTGTCTCGAGTTTGTCTGGATTCTGCTTTTTAACATAGGCCGGACAACCCCAAATCTTAATTCTCTTAAGAGATGGTCTCTTCCCATGCCATATCTCATATGGCGTGGTAGACACGGTTTTGGTTGGAACCCTGTTCAGTAGAAACGCTGCAGTCTCCAATGCATGCCCCCAAAATGAGACGGGTAACTCAGCATCACTCATCATGGAACGGACCATATCTAATAGGGTCCGATTCCGTCGTTCTGACACACCGTTGTGCTATAGTGTGTAAGGAGTGAGCTGAGAGAGAATCCTATTCTTTTTTAGGAAGTTCGCAAACTCTGTACTGAGATACTCCCCACCTCGATCTGATCGAAGCATTTTGATACTCAAGCCGGTCTGTTTTTCTACTTCGAGTTTATATTCAGTGAATTTCTCGAAAGCTTCGGATTTGTGCTTTAATAAAAATACATGACCGAATCTTGAGAAATCATCAGTGAAAGCAATGAAGTATGAAAAACCGCCTCTAGCCTGTGTAGACATTGGCCCGCATACATCACTAGGTATGAGGCCTAAGAGCTCAGTAGCTCTTTCTCCGTGTCCTGTAAACGGAGTTTTGGTCATTTTACTCTTGATACAAGACTGGCAAGTTGCATAAGATTTATATTCAAAAGGGTTTAAATATCCATCTTTGTGTAACTTGTTTAGTCTTGTTTCATTAATATGACCAAGTCTACAGTGCCAAAGAAAAGCTTCATTTGTTTCTGAAAGTTTTCTTTTATTAGTGTGTTGTATGCTGAAAACTGTGTGTTGATTTAGGACGTATATCCCGTTATTAAGCATACCATACCCAACCAACATTTGATTCAGGTGAATGTTCATAACATTGTTCTGCAATACAAAATTATATACTTCATTGTCTAACAAGAAAACAGATATTATATTACAAAGAATACAAGGTACATAATAACATGGGTTCAAAACCAATATACACCCAGATGGCAACCCCAAGTGATACTCTCCCACTGCAACTGTATGTACATTGGAACCATTTCCAACGCGGAGAGTATGGTCACCTGTCTTCAAAACCTTGCTATTTCTCAGCCCCTGCATAGAATTGCAAATGTGAGAACCTGAACCGGTATCTAATACCCAGGAAGCAGAGCTTATTGAAAAACAGTTTTTCTGTCACAAACACACCTGAAGCGGAAGCATCCCCATGCTTCTTCTTGAGATTCAAGTACTCCGCGCAGTTGCGCTTCCAATGTCATGTTTTGTGGCAGTGATAACATTCCCCTTTCCCCGATTCTCCAGCTTTGGACTTGTCCTTCCCCTTTACCTTTTTAACTCCTCCCCTAGGATTGGTGGGCTTCTTCTTCATCTTTCCCTTGGCCTTAGCCTTTGGGCGAGAAGAGGAAGATAGCCCAACATTCAAAGCGGGATTTTTCACTGATTTCAGTGTGCTCTCTGCACTCCTTAACATATTAAGGAGTTCAGGTAGTTCCTTCTCCATGTTGTGCATGTTGAAGTTAACTATAAATTGAGCAAAGGTGGAGGGGAGGGACTGCAGAATAATATCCGTATATTGTTCATTGTCCATTGCCCATCCAAGGTCCTCGAGCTCTTCTATGAGAGCTATCATCTTCAAAACATGGTCTCCTACTGGTGTGCCAGGGGCCATTCACATCTGAAACAATTTTCTTGATGCTTCGTATCGTAATACGCGGGATTGCTCTCCATACAACTCCTTTGTATGGAGGAATATGGCGTGAACGTCCATATTCTCGTGCTTCTTTTGATGTGTGTTATCCATCGATGCAAGCGCGAGGCATTTGGCCGTGGCACAGTCAGCGTCTCATGTCTTACGGACTTCAATATCCGCAACTGAGGATTTTGGACCTGGGACGGGCGGGGCTGGAGCCGTGAGGACATATGATACCTTATCATAAGTCAAGGCAATGTTAAGATTTCTCAACCAGTCTTTATAATTGGTCCCATTCAGTTTATTTTTATCTAGTAGAAGCTTGAGTCCTGTCATTGGTATCTGGCATTAAGAGAGAGAAAAGAATACACTCAGCGAAAACTCTTACAAAGATCAGATTGGTTATTATCTTATCTAATCGATGTCTCCCACTGCTTTAATCAAGTTTTTCTTTCAAACCTCAAAAAGAAAACTAGCCAGGATTAATTACAGTCTACACTTCGCTAACCGTTCAGCCAGGCCAGTGTCGGTACTTGAGGGAGGTTCCCCGTGCTTTCGCACGGACCTAATTAAAGTAAACCTCGTCTTCCCAGAGGCGTAGCCCCGTTAACACCTTTCTAGACACCTAATGGGTTAGCTAATTGTAAACTGCAAAACTCTCCTGGGAGCAACTATTGCCCACAGTGGGATCGGGATCCAACCATCATATGGAAGGTATGCAATCTCATTGCAAATTTCAACTATTGAAACTCCCGATGTGGTTTTTACCCCTAATACCTATGACCTTAACTATGGTCAATAAATTATAAGTACCAGTCAAGTTCTACCCGTCATTTCTTGATTAATTAGACCCACTCACATGACCCTTAACTATGGTCAACAAAGTCGCATGAATGTCCTAATTAATCTGCATCATATGCAGTGTAGGAAGACATCACTTAGCTACCGTACACTACGCCTTAACTATAGTCAACAAACGTAGCACGAATACTAAGTACTCTACTTCCTAAAATGACGGAGGGTTTAAGAAAATCTTTAACACTTTGAACTTGATATCGTCGTAGAATCAAATGGTTTTCAAAAGGAGTGGCTTGAGCTCCACGGTTTTGAAATGTAGCTTTTTCATAAAGAGCCGAGTGGTTTCAAAATCCGATTCTACAACATCTTTTTAGGTTTATTTTCTTTACGATATTAATGTAGCCCCATCATTTAATTCCTAAAGCCAATCACAGAAAAGAAACAAAAATACAACATACGCTTATGCCATCCGCATTCGCCGCAATGTTCCGTTAAGCACAGTTAGGTTACTTAACTAACGGCATACCGGGACGGGACTAGCGCGGGTGTAAAACATAAGCAACATCTACTATATATCTCATATATAATATATCATTCGTCTCAGATATCACATCACAGTATACAGGCAGCAGAAACACAGATATGATAATATAGGATATACTAGGACGTCCGTATTTAGTATTTAGCCAATAATAGAAAATACGGATTCCACAGTCGCGATGAATAGCCAAGCCCACACCCCTAGACCCCTACGAGAGCGGCAAGTGACCCTACCAATTCTGGAGTTTAGGAGACCCGGTCTCGTCTCCTCGAGATGGCCTCCCACTGAACCCCAGAGCCCGGTCACTTGTGCTCCCCTCCTTGGGTCTATCCTAATGCGGAAAAGTAAATAATATACAACACTGGTGACATCAACCTCAACCCGGAAGTGCCCCAAATAAAAGAATATTACATTACATTTGAATTTTACATGAATGAAAAGAAAACTCTCATCTCACATGAAACCCCCCGGCTATTCAATCACGACAATCCAACATGTCAAATCTCAGTAACACATAATATCACATATCATCAATGTAAGTAAGTATGCGTACCCCGATTGTCGTTGATGTATAGCAACGAAACCGACGATATGCGACATACTACACTTACGGTCACAGAGAAATAAAATGAAAAATTACAACAATTGGATTCGTAACCGCCTTTAGACAATACAAACCCGGAATATCACATATACAAGATTTCATGCCTAACAATGTAAAGCTCGCATTTCGGTCTCATCCATGAAAACACCTTTTCAAAACAAGCCGGATAATTCAACAAGATTTCCGATTGTTGCCGAGACCGAACTGCTAGATTTACACGCAACAAACAAATTTGTAGATTCCAATTATTATATCAAATATTAATAAACCAGGCGACGTTAAAACATTCGATCGAACGATTGAACACCCAAAGACTTCTCAGAAAGCTCAACACCTGAGCAGATTTAAAAAAACCCAGTAACTACACAAAATACATACGGGCCGGCACAAGAAAATAAGGCCCATGACCCACCTACTGCGCCGCGGAACCGCCGCAGGAAGGCCACTATGGCCGCGGTTCCGCGGTCGTACGGATGAGTTAGGGCATCGTTTTTCTGGTGGGTCCATAAAATACCCTGCTGAATTTTTTAAGTATTTTTAATTTGAAAAAATCCAGGTTTTAGAAAAATTTCCAGAGAGCATCCCACGGGTGTCGTGTTTCGTTCGTTCGAGCGTTTTAACGTCGTCTAGGTTACTCTAGGGTTCTAGCTTGGCTCTGATACCATGAAGGGTTTCCTACAACACCACTACAGGGTTTGGAGGCAACACACATGCCATATTTTTAAAAAAAAATGGTGCTAAAGAAACTATCTTAAGGATCATGCTAGAAAAATATAAGGTAACATAACTTTAACAATAACACAAGTAGTAAAAGCTAGGGTTTTTGAGAGTACAACTTTTGTAGCTCCCTACGCTAGACTCCTTGGCTACTTGAGAGTTGGAAAAAGGTTCACTTGAGATCCTCTAGATCTACGACGATCCACCCGGAGTCCTCTTTGTCCAAGCTAGAAGCTCCACTAGATCAAGAGAAGAAGTAGAAGCTAACACTCTAGACTAATGGGCAAGACTAGTGTAGAATGGTGATGTGGTTTGTTTTCTCACTTCAAAACCCTAACTTGATGACTCTTTTGCTCACTTGAAAAAACTAGAGAGCAAGAGAGAAAGGAGGAAGAAGATGATGGCTTGTAAAAACTCAAGATAATGATAAGCTTAACAATAAAAATGAGAAATGAAAATATATATATTTTCTCTTTCTCATTCTTAACCATAGTTATAAAATATCTAGATATTTGTTTTGGAACAAAAATGGCCACAGAAAATGAATCATGGTTAAACCAAAGGGTTAGTGCAAGAATAAAATAATAAACCATGATAACAATTTCCATTTCCATTTTTCTTTTCCAAATAAATAATATCTATATATTTATATATATATGGTGTGAGTATTATATTGCCACCATCCACTATATCAACAACCATGATAGAATTATGTATGCATGTATGTGTGCATGCACATCAATATGTGCATGAATGAGAATAAATGCATACATGCATGCATACAACAAAAAGACAAGAAAAGGTTTAATGGTCAATGATAAATCAACACTTGATTTAGAAAACCGGTCATATCACATACGACCTGACCAAAAGCAAACCACCCGATTAATATACGGTATCTCATACGCGCATTTTAACCGGGTCCACGCGCATATCTCATATGCGCACCACATCGTTTCGCCTGGACTAGGCAACTCCATTGTGGGACTCTAAGACTCGTCAATACGCCGGCAGTGGGTGATGATCATATCAAGCACCCCCAAGCCGCAAGCGGTCAGCTAAACGTAACGGCCACCCGGGTATTGAGCGATCAGAAGAAAACAAGCGAACCTGTCACAACTCCCGTCGAGCCAACCGGCAACACTACCGTACAGTCCGGTCTCTTCGTCAGATATGCTGCATATCGAGTCTAGGGATGGTAACGTCGACCCCAATAACTCAATAAGTCGTGCCGATGAGTGGTCTATAACAGATCGACAAACTACTGATAACACTTATCAGTAAATCTCAACAGCCCTAGCCAGGGACTTACTGATATAGCCAATCGAGCACAGCACAACATCAACTCCCAATACCGGGAGAGACGAAACCCCTCCTATCGCTCATCGCCTTCGTGTGTCTCGGGACTGTACCCAACGGCCACCTGTTTGCACGACTCAGTAGAGCCGTGGTAGGGTGGTAATCAAAGTACAGTGGGAGAACACACAAGACTCTATGACGATCTTGGGTCTACAGACTAACCTGTACTAGTGTCACCTGAGAACTGCTATCCGACGGTAGATATAATTCCATATAGGAGTTCTCGGTGAGTCCGTCCAGTGTACCCAGTCACCATTGAGCACCCGTATACGATCTCGATGTCAAACATCGATGAATGTGGGAACATCCATCGCCCATCATATGGGTCTAGTATCATATACGCTAGTCTACTCTGGTATATCGATGCCCCGTCTCGATACACCTACGACTAGGGACATTTCAGGATATACTTATAAACTACAGATGTCCCACTAGTATACTCTCCATCATAATCACAGTAGTCAAACCTGCATCCTCAGGGCTTTATCAACATGTATGAATGAATAAAAACATGATTAAGTCAACATGTCAGATAAAGAAGAACCGGATAGCATACTATCATGTCGAGCAAGAATGTACACAGAATATATATATACATGTATAAATACATCCACTATCATATAATAGCCTCCAGGGCATACATATATCCATCAGTGTCGTATCATGTATCGCGCGGACACAAAATGCTAGAAACTGCCTATACGATCCCAAATTTTGCATACAGTGTAAACTAAACAAACAAACAAGACCAACAGAACCCAAACCACTGCAGACACCAACACAGAAAAACCCAAACCCAAACTCCTCACTATGGCCGGCGTCGTCGGACCTCCCCTTTGCTGTCGCCGGCCCTGGCCGGTGGCCTGGGTGTCGTGCCTCAGGTGGTTCTCCAGGGTCCTTAGTACATCACTATAATTTTGTTTAGTTTTTCAGTAATCTTCCCGGGTCATAGCAGTTTCCAGATGTCGCAAAACGACACCAAAATATGATATATTGCACAATATGGAAAACCTATGGTATTTTTGTGAAACCTGGGTTAAATCTCAGTTGAGGTGACCCTAATAACACTTAAATAGGAAGGGTTAACCAACACAATCATCACTTGGACAACACCTCACACAATTCACCATATTTAGCACTAAACTCATAATTTAACACAAACCGACGCTAATAAACACACAAGCTAGGAAAAAGGGAATTGGGTTCAGAAAATATACCTTATGGTACCCTAAGAAGTAGGAGAAGAAGTGTATGGAGGAAGAAGAGCTGCTGCAAGTTGCTGGGGCCTCTGCTGCTGCTGCCAGAAGCTGCTGCTGATGCTGTTGCTGCTACTGAAGCTGCTTGCTGCTACTGCTGTTGCATGAGCTGCTGCTGCTGGGGCTGCTTGCTGCTGCTGCCTTGCTTCTCTTGTTGCTACTGAAGCTCCTGCTGGAGCTGTTCTTGCTGATGTTGTTGTTGCTGCCTCTGCTGCTGAAGCTGCTGATGAATATGAGAGAGAGAGAACAAAGGAAATGAGAGTGAGGATGAGAATGAGAGAAAATAATTCAACCCCCCTTCTCACTCTCTCTCACTTCATTTAATGGGCATGGCACAAGCCATGTAGCCCCATGCCCTCTCTCCCTCTCCCATGGTCAACAATGAAAGTCAAATTTAAAAATCTTTTTCAAATTCATTTTTTCATTTTTCTTTTAAAAGAACAACCATCCATACTTAAAACCCATAACACTTAAAACAAAACTAAAAAAACTAGATTAGGGAATGGTTAGTTCACCATGTTGCTAATCATGGTTAATCCCCAAATTAACACCCTAGTTAACATGCACAAGTGTGTGCAAGGCTAGGAAAAATCTAATAAAATATTCATTAAATAGGATAAAATAATTAAAAACCAATTTGGTAAACTTTTTATTGAAAACCATATGTTAAAATATAACTATCCCAAAAACACATTCTAAGGTGTTACAATCTTCCCACCTTAAAAGAAATTCGTCCTCGAATTTAAAAATATACTGCTACGCGTACCTTCAAAGAGAAGATTACAACTCTCAAATCTCGCTCGCAGCCTCCCAAGTGATTTCCTCACTATACGGCTACGCCCAAGAAACCCTTCACAGATGGCAAGACGCTTAACCGACGTTTCTCCACCTGCCGAGCCATTCACACAACTGGCTGCCGGTGAGCGAAACGATCACGTCCAAGCCAAATGGTCTGGTGCCAAATCATGGGAGAAAGGTCATGAAGGTAATTGCAAAGTATCATCACAAGGAATACAGGGTGAAAACTCAATAATCTGGGCGGAAGTGCCAAATTATAGGCAACGAAACTAACTCGCTTATAGGATCTCGAAAGGACCTACAATCCTGGGATAAGCTTCCCAAAACTCAACACGTCCTTTATCGGAAAAACCCATAGGAATACATGATTTGCCACTGAGCACTTAAGTCTACGACCAACACAGTCGGCATAAGACCTCTATTTGCACTGGGCTACTCTCATCCTGACCTGAATCAACTGGATCATCTCCGATGTCTCTAGACTAGCTGGGGTCCAAAATCCTACTTATGCAGAGTCAGAAAAACAACAGACTGGTGATCGACACGACCTAACCCCTAAACCTAAAGGTTGCCAATTGGAGTGTCTCCTGATAATAGCTATCGAAGAAGAACCCTAACAAAGGCGAGTGGCGATCCCCAACTGCTGACAACAATTAACACAAACGCACAACTTAACAAAGAACAACTGAGCAAACTGAGCATAACCGGACGACAAGAATCCGAATGGAGTCACACCCTGACTAAACCTGGGTAGACACTATAACGAAATTCGTGGAGATCTGCTCCCACTCCTATTTCGGAACGGTTAAAGGTTGCAACTCTCCAGCCGGCCTCAGATGCTCAACCCAAGCACACAAAAGACAGACACCTTGAAACGAAACTTGAAACTTCTCTTTATATCCCTGCCCATCCGTAACTATCTCACAAGTCACACCAATGCTGGTGGAACTTGAATGAATACAGAGAGTTGACTGACGTGCTTGCTCTAGGATTTCACATCTCTACCCGATAACATCAGGTACACAACGCGTCCCTAAATTAGCACACCCGTGTCACAACTCAAGGACTCCGAATCATTACCCAGCCGAGTATGCTCAAGTATCACTGACGAACGAGCATCGGCGGGCAGTGTCTCGCAAAAGAGATTAAAGAAAAGTGATCGGGCGGGGACATGAGCAAGCTGTCCCCTCCGTAAAGACGAACTTAAGCTGTACTCAACGATCGCACAAGAACTGTAAATCTGCAGAAGACTATCACAACAATCAAAATCCGCTGCAGGAAGATGTACATTAAGCTCTGGTGATCTGTGAGAATCTGACACGACTCTCGAACAAATAGTGTCTCCAAATCCCCAACGCAAAACCACCGCGGCCATCTCCAGATCATGAGTGGATTATCCTCCTCGTACTTCCTCCAAATGTAGGGAAGCAAAAGCGATAACTCTATAGTGTCACATCAGTACATGATCGAGCCAACTCAGGAAACATTACAGTTAAACTACAAGGTCGCCCGAACCAAAAGCAAAGAAAGGACTGATGCATTTGTTAACCGAATCTTCAACTGCCGAAAACTCCGCACACATGCCTCAGTCCAAAGAAAAGAAACCTCCATTCCGGTCAATTTAGTCAACGGTACAGCACTACACTAGCAATCCTGCACGGAACGACGGTAAAAACCTGCTAAGTCCAAAATCTGCGGACCTCCGTCCTGCACAAAAGTCTGGGCCTAAGCTGTATGGCCACGATCTTCCTCGGAACCATACAAAACCGTCTCCCGTGACTACAAGACCTAGGAGTCAACACAACCAAGCCTGAAGGAACACTCCGAGAATCTAGCAAACCGCTTGTGCTCTCCCAGTATCTGCATAACAAATCCTCAAGTGCTACTCCTGTTCCTCAAGACACATTAAATAGACCAGAATGTCGTAAATAATACAACAATAACTGGTCGAGGAACGGCGTGAAGAAATCTGGTTCATCACATCTATGAATGCTGCTAGAGCATTGGTGAATCCAATGACACACCAAGACACTCAAAGCCCGTAGCACGCATAAGGCAGTCTTCGGAATGCCATCACTCTGAACCCGCAATAATGATGACCTGATCCCGAACAACTTAGAAAATGTCTCACACTCTGGAGTTGATCGAAGAAATCGTCAATGCGAGGTAAAGTATACCTATCCGCACCGTAAGCCGGTTCAATCGACGATCTATCAATCCACCACCGCAATCCGTCGTCTTTCTCCTTGACGAACTCAAATAGGAGTTTCCAAAAGCGAAACACTCAGACGCACAAAACTCCCCAACAAACAACTCTGCAGCTGATCCTTAAGCTCCCTAAGCTTCGCCGGCTCATCTGGAACAACGTCGGAAAACTCTTGCACAACAGGAAAAACCGGTCCAACAAACCCACTGTGGCTTCGGTATCACGAATGAAAGCCAAGAATCCATGACATTTTCTCAAAAGCCGACTAGCGAAAAAGGATGAATTCAAGCTGTGAGAGGCGGCACAACTATCCACCGCACAACCAGAACTGACTTGTCGGGGAAACAAAACTTAACTGTTTTCCTCACGGTAGTCCACAGACGCCTAGTACGTAGCTAACCAGTCCGTGCCCAGGAGAACGTCAAATCCAACATCTCTAGAAGGATCAAAATGACGGACGAATCTCTATCTCCTATCCGATTGGCACACGACTGAAATACGTGTCGCGCAACAAAAGAATCGCTGACAGAAGTTAACACAACAAACGGCTAATCTACCTAACACAACTCTCGTCCCAACCACGGCACAAGTGTGAAAACAAACAGATACATCAAAAGAACATGCGAATTAAGGATACCTGAAAACTCTGCATTGGACGCCTGTGCTTCCCGATGAGTAGAAGCAAACTCCTGTGTCTGCCCTCTACCCGCAACTGGCTGAACTCCGCTGGTAGACTGACCCCTCTGAGTGAATCTTCCACGTCCACGACCTCTCTGAATACGACTCTGACGAGGTGCTAAGGAACAATGTCTGACAAAGTGCTGAAGGCTTCCGCATCGAAAACATCCACGTGGTGACTGCTGACCCTCCTGCGAATGAGAGCTGAACGACTGTCCTCGTCCAAAGCCTCTGCTACTCCCACGACGGCCATGAAATCTATCTCGACGACCAAACCTCTGTCTCTGGGCGGTTACCCTGGTACGAGTCCTCCACTGTCCTGGAACTCTTAGAGTCTCTGGAGTACGTGCCTCGTCAACTGGAACTGCAACCACTGGTGCTATGTAGGTGACGAACTGCTGTATGCTGATCGCAAAGGACAACTGAGTAACAGGGGTAACAACCTCCTGTCGTAGCTCCCGAACGATGTCGACCAATGAACTCATAGTCTGGCGGAAGGCCTGCATCTCTGCCACAAGCCTATCGATACAATATGTCGAAGGCTGATCCGTCTGCACCTGTGCAACTAGCGTGCCATCCTGGTCAGTACTCGTCTCACCCGAGTCTACTCTGACCTCGGCCCTCGCTGCATCACTCTGAGTCCCCATAGTCATCGGTGGCAAGGCTATAAATAGATATAAGATTCGATAAGAATATGGAAATCGAATCACAAGGATATGAATCATCAAGGAAGGAATTTCAAGCAATTTGTTCTTAGGTCACTTAGGCGAAGTACCGCATCGTGAGTATGCTGCAGACATACACACACTACGTTACTCTACTTAAGCTACCTACTCCACATACCAAGGTCATCCTACACTCCGAAAGGTAAAACCTAGCGCTCTGATACCAACTTTGTCACGACCCGAAATTGGCACGTGACGGCCTTAATACTACGCAACGCCTAAAGACGTAACGCAGTAAAAGAAAGCCAAAACCCAGAAATCTAAACCATGAAAATATGGAAAAGATAATAAAAGTTTTTGAAACATTTGAAATCGCAACCCAAATTCTTTAAAAAAAGTCCAACTTTCTTTCTTTAAAAAAATTGGCAACACTCCCTTTGTAAAAACTAACACCAAAAATGGGTACAACAGGTAAAGATAAATAAGCATCCCCAAACGGGAGCAAATACACGCCCAAAGGCGGAAAACAATCACCACAACAAATATACGACGCCGTAGCGAAGAAACGAAAGACAATAGAGATAAACCTGTGTAAAAGACAATAAATCCATAAGTAATATACAATATCGTCCTCACCAAGTCTCTAAGTCAACACATAATAGTAGATGGAGAGTACAAGATACAACGAATGTACAATACAAAATACAGATAACCACCAAAACCCACCTAAGCAAAATAGCACACTGTGAGCCGATGCGGTATCTGTAGCAAAAGATGATAGATGAATATCCTGCCTCAATAACTCTGGGGAACACCCTGCAACACCTGTGGCACAACGGAGGTGAGTTGCCAACTCGTGAATAGTAAATAACATATGCAGGTAATCGCAAGCATGCACGTACAGCGTGAATCTAAGATATGTGATTTACAGTAATAACAGGTCATGTGAATGCAGAATAATGGAAAGTACACTAGCAGGTACAATCAATATATGAAGCAATAGTGATATGACAATTGTAACAACCCTAATTTTCCTATACAAAATTTTTTCAAATATTTTTTCAAAAATCCACAAACGGGTATTTTAGCATGAGCACAAGATATAGGTAATTATTTTGTTTTTAATTACAAGCTACAAGAATATAATAACTCAATTTTTAGTGTACAAGAATTTACTTTAAATTTAATGTATACTAGGAGTATTTATTCTTGCTGCTATCAGTTTAAGTAATTAAATACCACAATAATTATAAGAAGGAGCTTGTAGCTCATTGGTAATACCTTGCACTGCTGAACCAAGCCATCAGAGTTCGAATCCCATACCCCACATTATTTTTAATATTGATTTTTTAAAAACCTTTAGAATACCAAGAGTTTACACGTGCATATCTCACAAAAACCCCACTACACCCAAAGATGTAACACTTGCAGAGGGTAGATGAACCGTCGGGGGAGATCCAGGTCACCGGACTCGGTCGGGAATCGGCCAACTCGGCCTTGACTCGGCCGACTCAGTGATCCGACCGAGTCACGGCCGAGTCACCCACGATTCGGCCGATTCCGGCGAGGGTCACAACATGAAAGTTGTGTATTTTGGTATTCCCTACGCACCTGCAAAGTTTCAGCCTCATACCACTTCCAGAGCTCTTTAAAACCCCCAATTACTCCACTTTTAATACATTTTTATTACATTTTATCATATTTTTATTTTTAACTTTTCATCTACCCTAACCCTAGCCTAACCCTATAAATACCAACCCTACACACTACCCTCTCACCCCCCAAAATCTTGAGCCACTCTCTCAAAAGTTTCCACAAGAAGTGTGCTTCGAAATCGAGTTCCCGGCGAAGCTCTGACGGAATTCCGACGACGCGTTTTGGAGCAACCGGCGACGTAATCACCCCTCGGCCTTCCTCCCTAGTTCTCTTTACTCTTTAGAAGAGTTTAAACCCGTAAGTCCCAACCTTCTATCTCTCTTTTCTATAATTGTAAAATACGACTTTTTGGAACCCGACGGAAATCGGACAAACCGATTCCCGATCCGGTTTTTCTTAAAAATTCCACTTGTCGCCTAATACATATTATCAACCCTATTGCATGTTGACTATTAATCACCCTTAAACCAATTTAATCGCACTTTTCCACATGAAATGATAAGTTCTTTACAAAACCGTATTCCTTGCATAAAAATACCATCAAGTTCAATTTTAATGTTCTAATTAGATCCCTCACTCTTAATCATGGTTATTTTGATAACAAAACTTGTTTCATTCAATTTGGATAAAATTTCACACATGAAATGATAACGTTTATGAATACCGTATTCTTGCACTTTAATACCTTTAGGTTTAACATAGCTTATTTCATCTTTAAACTTCACCAAAACGTAATATAAGTCACGGGGTAATGACCTATCCTTACACACACTCAATATAACCCTAAATGATAAATATCAAAAATACAGAATACGAAATTACAGGACTTTTCACTAAAATACCATAACCTTTATAACCTTTAGTTAAATCTTTAAATTGTAAACTTTTCTAAATAAAACTTATATAAAATGAAAGCACGATTGGTCATGGATGTCGATCGTTTATCTAAACTGTCTCGTGTGACTAGGTAAGTGTGTCTAAGGCTAGTGGTTTTTAATTAGGCCCACGAAGTGGTTCCTTCCCACTTACCTGGCACTTACCTGGCTGCATTCGACGGTGAAGAGGCGATTTGAGGCTTCTAATGACTCATCGTTTAGACCATAGATTATAGGTTAGATGGCCTAGGAAACCCTAACAACTAAAATATGGAGAACTATATACTTTTACAAATAAATACCCTATATTTAGAAAACCTTTTCCCTAAATTAAAAGTATTTATAAAAACCTGAGCAAAGTGCCATTACAACCCATCTTTGGGGAACCTGTTAGGGATACCACGGTTCATCGTGCACCCACAGGCTAGTAGTGCGAGATTCAGACCTCCGCAAGGAGCATTCGGTCTCGAAAGATTTTTAAAATACGATATTTAAGGAAAGTGATATTTTTAAATAAAATATTCATTTAAAAATCATTTATGTGTTTTATTATATATAATTATCATTTAAACACCTATTTTGTTATAATAACAAGTTTCCATTTTTTTTTCTAAAAATTACAAGATTAAAAGTTACATTAAAATACCATGAATTTCAAATAATCAATTAATTTTTTTATTAGGATATGTTCACTAGAATAACATAAATAAAATCCATACTCATTATAACAATAAAGACGAATAACAAATACTTGAGGTGTATTTTGCAAACTATACAATATTACTTTTTACAATAAACCCCCTCAAGTTTTATAAATTACAATAAGGCCCCTAACAAATAAAGAACTTCAAATTATCTTCTCTAGTCTGACTCGGGTTAGAATCTGACTATTTCTGACTTGAATATAATTCAAGTCAATCTATATTCTTTATATTTCAACTCAAGATGAATACATGAATCCCAGAATCCAGTTAACAATCTGTTTGAATGAACCGAACCATGGATATTCCTTTTACATGATTTCCAGTATTCCATTTACATGACTCTATGGTTATAGCCGTTTTCTGATATCATGGTTTCGGTCAGTCAGTTAATCACTCATACAATCAACACAATTTTACAAGATAACAATACAAACAAGACATCGCGGGGTTTAAGGGGTAGACTGGTACGTAATATGTTAAAGGTGGCACGAGGTGGTCACTTAAGACATAATTACATCCATGCCGTTGTTCCGTGGTATTATCGACGGAGCCTTGTACTACAGGTTACCAAAGTCCCCGGTGTAAGTGGGATTCCCCTCGTATACACTGGCATCTTCTGTACCAGGCTACAAACAACAGCGTTAATACAACATTACAATATTATAATACAACATTAAAAGCTACACTCTCCCTCTCTTACTCTCTGTCTATTCCTCTCTTATCTTTGGGACTTACCGAGCGACCTGTTCGCTGACGACATTCTGTTTCTCTCTTCTTTGAATGTCGTCAGGTGATTTAGACCCGGCCGAGATTGAGCCATCGCAAGAAGACTTGGAGCAGTTTACTGAAGACCCTGCACTGTAGTTTCATTGTACACTTTTCCTTTCTGTACTTTTCATTCCTGTTATGCCACCGTTTAGGCATCTTTTATTTCAGTTGTATTTCCTTTCATGTATTGTACAAAGAATGTTAATAAATAAAAGTTGCTGTTCTTTTTATACTCTTGTCTCTTGTGTAATATTTTATATTGCTTAGCTACGCTTAGCGTATGTACTTCTGAGTACATACGTAGCGGACCTCGTCGCGTCCACTTCGCCGTACACTGGGAAGCGGGGCGTGACAGGTTTTGTTGGTGGCCCATGCAGGTCAGAGCTGTATGAATCCCTGTCATGCAGTTCTGGTCTGCGTGAACAACCTAAGCAATATAACACAAGAACCAGCAACTAAAACATTCTTTACAATTCATGTTCCTTGAATCTCGCAATTTCATCTTCCTTGAATCTTATCATTTCATGTACTTGAATCTGTCCTAACCCAAATTTTTCTTCAGGGTTATGGATTCCCCAAACAACACCAGCACCAACGTCAACAACACACCCTCAGCACTACCTCTCACACCGGCTGTTCCTACACCACCCACTGAGCAAACAATGCTATTTGAGGCGATCCGCAGCCTTCTCGAGGGACAGCAATAACTTCTGAACCGTTCTGAGACTGATGCTCCGGGAGTGAAACAATTCAGGGCTTTACATCCGAAGCAGTTCTCAGGAAAAGGGAGCCCACTGGAAGCTGAGGAATGGGCTCAAAGTATCGAGGATGATCTGGCCGCAGCACAAGTGCCAGACGTCGCTTGGGTCCGTGTAGCGAAACTACAACTCACGGACAACGCTCGCAACTGGTGGAAGGCGGAAGAAAGCCGTCTTGTGCAGCCTATTGAATGGAAGACTTTTCGCGAGAAGTTCGACGCGAAATACTTTCCAGCGACTGCCAGGTTTGCAATGGAGCAGCAGTTCATTCATCTACAACAAGGATCGATGTGGGACAAATCAGTAGATGAATACGACGCTGAATTCACCATGTTAAGCCGATTCGCAGCACACTTGATACCGACGGACGATATCAGAGCCCGTCGCTTTCAACAAGGACTGGACACGGAGATTCAGGCTGCCCTAGCCACGGGAAAATTTCTGACTCATGAAGATGCTCTGGAAGCTGCCCGCAGCTATGAAGCAGTGATAAAGGCAAGGGGCAGACCTCAGTCTGCAGGAGTGAAACGTCCTGCCACTCAGATGGCAGGAGGGGCCTCTTCAAGGCCAGCTGTTGAACTCAGAAGACTGGAAGAAGTTAAGGATCAGTCAAGACCCGATTTTTGCTTTTATTGCAAGAGGGAAGGTCACTTGTGGAAGGACTGTAGACGCGCAAAAGGCCTATGTTTGGTTTGTGGCGCGTCCAATCACGGAATTGGAAACTGTCCTTATAGACGCAACTCAGCACACACACCCGCCAACTACCCGCAGCAGCCAGCTATCCAGGCTCCTGCAACTCGTCCTGCACTCCCAGCACCACCTCCACGTAGTTTTCCTGCTCAGCCAAATCGTCAATTCCATCAGGCACTGAGAAATATGCCTCGAGTACAGGGGAATATGCCTCCAGCTAGGAGGAACGTGCCACGGCGCAGGCTTTCACCTTAGCAGCCATAGAACCTGAAACTGTGAACCAAGGTAACCCAGGTAACCTCCTCACCACTTTGACTAAAACTTCTTTACAACCTTTAATTTTGACACCAAACTGTTACACTTTCCTTTTACAAATTTCGAGGACGAAATTTTTATAAGGATGGTAGAATGTAACAACCCTAATTTTCCTATACAAAATTTTTTCAAATATTTTTTCAAAAATCCACAAAGGGGTATTTTAGCATGAGCACAAGATATAGGTAATTATGTTGTTTTTAATTACAAGCTACAAGAATATAATAACTCAATTTTTAGTGTACAAGAATTTACTTTAAATTTAATGTATACTAGGAGTATTTATTCTTGCTGCTATCAGTTTAAGTAATTAAATACCACAATAATTATAAGAAGGAGCTTGTAGCTCATTGGTAATACCTTGCACTGCTGAACCAAGCCATCAGAGTTTGAATCCCATACCCCACATTATTTTTAATATTGATTTTTTAAAAACCTTTAGAATACCAAGAGTTTACACGTGCATATCTCACAAAAACCCCACTACACCCAAAGATGTAACACTTGCAGAGGGTAGATGAACCGTCGGGGGAGATCCAGGTCACCGGACTCGGTCGGGAATCGGCCAACTCGGCCTTGACTCGGCCGACTCAGTGATCCGACCGAGTCACGGCCGAGTCACCCACGATTCGGCCGATTCCGGCGAGGGTCACAACATGAAAGTTGTGTATTTTGGTATTCCCTACGCACCTGCAAAGTTTCAGCCTCATACCACTTCCAGAGCTCTTTAAAACCCCCAATTACTCCACTTTTAATACATTTTTATTACATTTTATCATATTTTTATTTTTAACTTTTCATCTACCCTAACCCTAGCCTAACCCTATAAATACCAACCCTACACACTACCCTCTCACCCCCCAAAATCTTGAGCCACTCTCTCAAAAGTTTCCACAAGAAGTGTGCTTCGAAATCGAGTTCTCGGCGAAGCTCTGACGGAATTCCGACGACGCGTTTTGGAGCAACCGGCGACGTAATCACCCCTCGGCCTTCCTCCCTAGTTCTCTTTACTCTTTAGAAGAGTTTAAACCCGTAAGTCCCAACCTTCTATCTCTCTTTTCTATAATTGTAAAATACGACTTTTTGGAACCCGACGGAAATCGGACAAACCGATTCCCGATCCGGTTTTTCTTAAAAATTCCACTTGTCGCCTAATACATATTATCAACCCTATTGCATGTTGACTATTAATCACCCTTAAACCAATTTAATCGCACTTTTCCACATGAAATGATAAGTTCTTTACAAAACCGTATTCCTTGCATAAAAATACCATCAAGTTCAATTTTAATGTTCTAATTAGATCCCTCACTCTTAATCATGGTTATTTTGATAACAAAACTTGTTTCATTCAATTTGGATAAAATTTCACACATGAAATGATAACGTTTATGAATACCGTATTCTTGCACTTTAATACCTTTAGGTTTAACATAGCTTATTTCATCTTTAAACTTCACCAAAACGTAATATAAGTCACGGGGTAATGACCTATCCTTACACACACTCAATATAACCCTAAGTGATAAATATCAAAAATACAGAATACCAAATTACAGGACTTTTCACTAAAATACCATAACCTTTATAACCTTTAGTTAAATCTTTAAATTGTAAACTTTTCTAAATAAAACTTATATAAAATGAAAGCACGATTGGTCATGGACGTCGATCGTTTATCTAAACTATCTCGTGTGACTAGGTAAGTGTGTCTAAGGCTAGTGGTTTTTAATTAGGCCCACGAAGTGGTTCCTTCCCACTTACCTGGCACTTACCTGGCTGCATTCGACGGTGAAGAGGCGATTTGAGGCTTCTAATGACTCATCGTTTAGACCATAGATTATAGGTTAGATGGCCTAGGAAACCCTAACAACTAAAATATGGAGAACTATATACTTTTACAAATAAATACCCTATATTTAGAAAACCTTTTCCCTAAATTAAAAGTATTTATAAAAACCTGAGCAAAGTGCCATTACAACCCATCTTTGGGGAACCTGTTAGGGATACCACGGTTCATCGTGCACCCACAGGCTAGTAGTGCGAGATTCAGACCTCCGCAAGGAGCATTCGGTCTCGAAAGGTTTTTAAAATACGATATTTAAGGAAAGTGATATTTTTAAATAAAATATTCATTTAAAAATCATTTATGTGTTTTATTATATATAATTATCATTTAAACACCTATTTTGTTATAATAACAAGTTTCTATTTTTTTTTCTAAAAATTACAAGATTAAAAGTTACATTAAAATACCATGAATTTCAAATAATCAATTAATATTTTTATTAGGATATGTTCACTAGAATAACATAAATAAAATCCATACTCATTATAACAATAAAGATGAATAGCAAATACTTGAGGTGTATTTTGCAAACTATACAATATTACTTTTTACAATAAACCCCCTCAAGTTTTATAAATTACAATAAGGCCCCTAACAAATAAAGAACTTCAAATTATCTTCTCTAGTCTGACTCGGGTTAGAATCTGACTATTTCTGACTTGAATATAATTCAAGTCAATCTATATTCTTTATATTTCAACTCAAGATGAATACATGAATCCCAGAATCCAGTTAACAATCTGTTTGAATGAACCGAACCATGGATATTCCTTTTACATGATTTCCAGTATTCCATTTACATGACTCTATGGTTATAGCCGTTTCCTGATATCATGGTTTCGGTCAGTCAGTTAATCACTCATACAATCAACACAATTTTACAAGATAACAATACAAACAAGACATCGCGGGGTTTAAGGGGTAGACTGGTACGGAATATGTTAAAGGTGGCACGAGGTGGTCACTTAAGACGTAATTACATCCATGCCGTTGTTCCGTGGTATTATCGACGGAGCCTTGTACTACAGGTTACCAAAGTCCCCGGTGTAAGTGGGATTCCCCTCGTATACACTGGCATCTTCTGTACCAGGCTACAAACAACAGCGTTAATACAACATTACAATATTATAATACAACATTAAAAGCTACACTCTCCCTCTCTTACTCTCTGTCTATTCCTCTCTTATCTTTGGGACTTACCGAGCGACCTGTTCGCTGACGACATTCTGTTTCTCTCTTCTTTGAATGTCGTCAGGTGATTTAGACCCGGCCGAGATTGAGCCATCGCAAGAAGACTTGGAGCAGTTTACTGAAGACCCTGCACTGTAGTTTCATTGTACACTTTTCCTTTCTGTACTTTTCATTCCTGTTATGCCACCGTTTAGGCATCTTTTATTTCAGTTGTATTTCCTTTCATGTATTGTACAAAGAATGTTAATAAATAAAAGTTGCTGTTCTTTTTATACTCTTGTCTCTTGTGTAATATTTTATATTGCTTAGCTACGCTTAGCGTATGTACTTCTGAGTACATACGTAGCGGACCTCGTCGCGTCCACTTCGCCGTACACTGGGAAGCGGGGCGTGACAACAATAGTATGCAATAATCATGCAATAGGGATATGAGAATGTAGATATGCAGTAATCATGAAGGGTACACTAACATGTACAATCAATATACGAAGCAATAGTGATATGACAATAGTATGCAATAATCATGCAATAGGGATATGAGAATGTAGATATGCAGTAATCATGAAGGGTACACTAATAGGTACAATCAATATATGAAGCAATAGTGATATGACAATAGTATGCAATAATCATGCAATAGGGATATGAAAATGTAGATATGAAGTAATCATGAAGGGTACACTAACAGGTACAATCAATACCTGAAACAGTGCATAAATAGATAAGTGTGAGGTATGGAGTGAAATATGTCATTTCCACGGAATCCTGACATCGTGGTAAGATCACAATCCATCAAGATACTCAAATTCACAATTCCTCAAATCAGCCCCCAATCGGCTCTCATATCATATAAGTCTCACATCTCCCCAATGTACAATATCGAATAATTTCCTATATCCCGAATGTACAAATCAGTAATCTCATATGTATCCGGTATCCAATCTCAATAAATCACCTAATATCCCATATCAAATCCCAAGTAAAATTCTAACATCCTAAATATATATTTGCAGAAATAGATATGATGGGGTCAATACACATATATTAGCGTCCCACTCCATTAATATTGGTGTAAGGGTATATATAACAACGGCTAAATCCCCTGTTATATATACAAAGGTGTTAAAAGAAATATCCTGAAATCAATGTGCCAAGCATCGACACAGAAATACTGATCTATCAGATGCCGTCACCAAGAATAGCATCCTGATAGGTACGTATCATACGCTATCCCGGAAAGCACGAGTGCCTAGCTCTGATCCTCGCCTTCTCACGTATCCATACGTACATGACTCCCAACGGTATCCCCATGATCCCCGCCAAGTCATTGGTACTGTCACCGGTTGGTACTCGCCCACCTCCAGGCTCAATCGGCAAAGTCCATCGATCATCTTGCCGAGGGGAACCATACCGGACCACACCATGTACCCTCATACGGCACCCACTCCTCGTGTGGAGTATATAATCAGAACCGATAAATCTCATGGTGGCTGTGCAAATATCATATCAAGGAAACCGGGTTTTTCAATGTATGCATAATTTCATGAACTCCTGCGGTTTCCAAATCTAGAAAATATCATGTAAAATCCAAGTAACAATGCGCAAATCCAGGAATAAATATGTGCGATATATCTGAAATGTGAGCATAGAAATGAAAATATGTAGCTGAAACCAGATGTATGCGAAATCAATAAGGTACAGCTAAGTATAGGTGTCTAGCTATAAGTAGAAGATGTAGTATACCCCCTGGGTATAAGTACAATATGAGCAAGGTATACCTGTAGATGTATCGTAAAGGGTATATGTTCCTATCACTAATGGTACGATACTCTATAGGTATACAGGTATGGTAAATGTCATATGTGATAAGCGGTACGAATCAATGTCACAAGGTCCCTAACCAAGTAATATAGAATCTATATGTGGTTTGTGTGTGACATGGCAATTATTGACGGTGTGTGTAGCATACAATCAGTGCTCGTGCAACATGAATCGTCAATCATTTGTGCAGTGTCCTACGTCTACTAGTCAAAGTATAACATCTAAGTAATAGGGTAAAGGCGCAATTCTAACAATGACGTAGAATATGCGAAAAGTAATAGATTTCTAGCCCAGACGCATAACGCCATGCGGACGATTCCCCTGTAGATGTTAAATCTACTCACCAGCGCTCCACGCTAACTGAATCCTATCACCTGTTTCCCCGTGTAGCAGTGTCCGTAGTACCCGCCTGCGAACCTGCAACATTAAATCGACAAAGCAAATATATATTAATAATAGCTATAAAACACGAACAAACTAACTTAGACCGACGCAATAACACAAATCCTACTCTCAAGTGTTCGTATCGTGGCTAACGTGCGTAGCGACACGACGAAAACGACTTAAGAGCAAACCACGCAAACAACACGATCCGTGTCGTATCACGTATCGCGAGGACACAAAACGCTAGAAACTGCCTATACGATCTCAGATTTTGCATACAGTGTAAACTAAACAAACAAACAAGACCAACAGAACCCAAACCACTGCAGACACCAACACAGAAAAACGCAAACCCAAACTCCTCACCATGGCCGGCGTCGCCGGACCTCCCCTTTGCCGTCGCCGGCCTTGGACAGTGGCCTGGGTTTCGTGCCTCAGGTGGTGCTCCAGGGTCCCTAGTACATCACTACAATTTTGTTTAGTTTTTCAGTAATCTTCCCGGGTCATAGCGGTTTCCAGATGTCGCAAAACGACACCAAAATACGATATATTGCACAATATGGAAAAAACCTATGGTATTTTTGTGAAACCTGGGTTAAATCTCAGTTGAGGTGACCCTAATAACACTTAAATAGGCAGGGTTAACCAACACAATCATCGCTTGGACAACACCTCACACAATTCACCATATTTAGCACTAAACTCATAATTTAACACAAACCGACGCTAATAAACACACAAGCTAGGAAAAAGGGAATTGGGTTCAGAAAATATACCCTATGGTACCCTAAGAAGCAGGAGAAGAAGTGTATGGAGGAAGAAGAGCTGCTGCAAGTTGCCGGGGCCTCTGCTGCTGCTGCCAGAAGCTGCTGCTGATGCTGTTGCTGCTACTGAAGCTGCTTGCTGCTACTCCTATTGCATGAGCTACTGCTGCTGCTGCTGCTGCTGGGGGTGCTTGCTGCTGCTGCCTTGCTTCTGCAGCTGCTGCTTGCTTCTCTTGTTGCTACTGAAGCTCCTGCTGCAGCTGTTCTTGCTGATGTTGTTGCTGCTTCCTCTGCTGCTGAAGCTGCTGATGAATATGAGAGTAAGAGAACAAAGGAAATGAGAGTGAGGATGAGAATGAGAATGAGAGAAAATAATTCAACCCCCCTTCTCACTCTCTCTCACTTCATTTAATGGGCATGGCACAAGCCATATAGCCCCATGCCCTCTCTCCCTCTCCCATGGTCAATAATGAAAGTCAAATTTAAAAATCTTTTTCAAATTCATTTTTTCATTTTTCTTTTAAAAGAACAACCATCCATACTTAAAACCCATAACACTTAAAACAAAACTAAAAAAACTAGATTAGGGAATGGTTAGTTCACCATGTTGCTAATCATGGTTAATCCCCAAATTAACACCCTAGTTAACATGCAAAAGTGTGTGCAAGGCTAGGAAAAATCTAATAAAATATTCATTAAATAGGATAAAATAATTAAAAACCAATTTGGTAAATTTTTTATTGAAAACCATATATTAAAATATAACTATCCCAAAAACACATTCTAAGGTGTTACAATTTTCATCTTCATCCTTCTCTCTTCTCCTCCCCCATGGCAGCACTCTTTCTTCCCCCATCTCAAAACCCTCACAACTCCATGAAAAATTCACCAAAACATCTTCTCCTCTTCACAAATTAAGTGCACAAGCTCATGGCAAACCCTTTGGACCAAGAAAGCAAGGATTTTGGAGACTTGGGGCAACTCAAGAAAATTCTTGAGTTGCCAAATGAGGTAATTATTCCATCATTAGTATAGAATTTCCATTGCTTTAGCTTCCATGCATGTTTAGAAGTGATTAGACGATGTTTAATGAGGTTTGGAAATTCCATGTTAGGGTTTGAGGAATTTTGAATTGGGATTGTGTAGTTGAGATTAGTAGAGGCTATACAACCCCTTTAGTGACAGTATATTGGACTAAACCATAAACTTAAACCCCAAAACATAAACTTAGAAACCCCGATATCGGAGAATTATGGATTCTGTGAGGGTATATTGACATCTGCTATCACCTGGGACACCTGAAAAATATTTAGCGAAGACTGAGAGATGTGCAGGCAACCTAGAACCTATACCCAAATCCTGAGACCATATACTCATGTTTTGGCCGCAATTTTACTCATTTTTGCCGCAATTTACTGCCTTGGTACTTTGGAATCGTCCCGTGCTTGGCCTATGGCTTCATTTTAGGCAAATTAGAACTACCCCATATGCAGAATTTGCTAATTTCACCTGAAACAAAATCTGGAAGTGTTTTACGAAGTTTCTGAATTTGTTTTGCGGCTTTTAATGATTTGGAATTTAGTATTTGATATTGTGTTTCCGTCGTGTGGCGTTTGAACGCCAACGACTAGGGTTATTGGTCGGGTTTTGCACGCGAAGTTATAGGTTTTGACCTATGGGCGAAACGTGTGCCGTTTTGGTTTTTCGACTTGGTTTTAATACGCGTTTGCGATTGTGTATTGGTTGTAGGTACCCCACGTAGAGTTCGAGACGACGAGGATGAGCGTGGCGTCATCGACTCCAGCAAGCGAAGAGCAAGGTGAGTAGATATATATCTACGGGGGAAGTCGGGTGGATGGCGTATAGCACCCTCGCAGTTCGAAGTATAGTTTGATATATATATATATATATATATATATATGATATTGTTATGTGAAACATGGATTTTAAAGATAGGTTATAGGGTTCATGGGATGGTGTAGTGTAATTAGAAGTGAACTAGCATAGCTTCTTAGTCGCGAACCCTAGAATAGGTTTACACCCACACGCACACACCTGCATTCATTTTATTACCTGTGCGTATATGAGGATATGTATATATAAATATATATACACATGGGTATGGGACTATATATATATATATATATATATATATATATATATATATATATATATATATATATATACGGATCATGAGGATAGTACTCGGGATGAAGATGAGTCGATGAGATTGGGCTGTATGCCGTGAGATCGGTGATATGGCGTGGTTCATATTATGAGATATGACACGATGTTTAGCGGGTCCTTTAGGCCTGGTGTTTTCATACATTCACATGCATATATATATATATGGTATCAGTATTGTACTAGACTTAGATTAGTACCCCCGGATCATGATATATGGTGAAATGGATACCAGATGATTAATGAGATAATGTGATATTTGACCCGTGTCCTGATTTGGGATGTCGTACGATGGATTTACCGTACGAGATATATATTGATGATAGATCCGCACTCTTGACTCGAGGATGTCATATTATATTAAGGTATCGTATGGGATACTATTGATGCGGGATCACAGACTATTATATATATATATATTGGTATCGACTCAGATGTTAGGCGGTTTCCTTATCTTTCGATCAGCCTGTTTAGTTTAGTCCAGTAGTTTACTTGTAAATGATAGATTAGACTCGAGTCATACCTATTTCAAAACTAACGAATCGTGAGTATTTTAAAGACAGGCCAAGGGATTCTTTGGAAATTTCAAAGGACATATCTTTTTTTTAAAACACCGTAGCCGTTATTTTTGAAACACCACGATTCGTGTTATTTCAAATGGCAAAACTGTATGACTCATATTTATATAAATGCAGATTAGTTATCATTGTGTTTATTATTCAGCTCCCGCATATTATTGCTGTTCGCATCGTATCGCATACTTATATCGTATTTTCATATGCCATTATTAAGATCATGCTGTCAGGACACCAGCATCATTACCGATGATGCGTATTTTCCACATACACTTACTTGCCAGCTCACACAAATCGTCATCAGTAATTGCTATGTCACGTACACTTTAGAGAATATTATTCATTAACATAGCTTGTTAACTGATAGTTCGACATGGTATTAGCGTACTCGTCTTTATATGCTAGTTCAGACATTGCAGTTATTACTTGCTACTGCGTGCATATTATTATTCACTGTTATGCAGTATTATGGAGTTTTATGTAGATATTCACTGTTTACTTGCTATTGATGATTGGATTTCGGAATTTCATGAGATTTCCTGGATTTAGGAGAAAACCGCAAGAATATATATAAACCTTTCTCTCTCTCTCTCTCTCTTTTTAAAATGAAAAGTGTGGTTTTCTCATGATGTATGAGTCGTCCACCATGATGTTTTCTCGGTTATGAGATGGATTTCGAGACCCGATTCGAGGAGTTGTATGAACCGTCTGCGGGTACATGGTGGACCCGGTAAGGTACCCTGGGGCAAGAAGATCGAGGTGTAGACGATGAGCCCGGCAGGGGCAGACTGCCTACCGGTGATTTTACCTGGCGCGTCGGATATCCGGAGGATACCGTTCGTGGTAGTGTGATTGATGATATGGGCCGATCCGGACCGACGGAGCCCTAAATAGTGAGATTTGAGACACAGAGATTTGAGATTTGAGATATTGAGGTATTGAGATTTGATGATACAGGCCAGTCCGGATAGCCGGAGCCTGAGATATTGAGATATTGGGATTTATGTTTTGTGTCGATACTAGACACTGTTTATATTGATTTCATTGATGATAGCTCGTTTTAATTATACAGAAATCTCACTAAGTTATGAAATCAGTTTCTTCATTTACATGTATTCTGTTTTCATGCATTCATACCTAATTCATATGATATGTTGTTACCTGAGGCACTGACACGAGCACATGGGATTACACTTGGTATAGATGTTTACCCTTGCCACCTTTTCATGATTCAGACTTTATCATATTGAGAATATTTATATATATTGATCGTATTGACCTAGGATTGTGTCATACATACGATTTCTGCTCGGTGATGTTTTCTACTCACGAGTTGGCAACTCACCTCCGTTGTGCCACAGTTTCTTGCAGGTTTTGCCATACAGCTTTCGTTACGGCTTTGCTGGCACACTGCTCCCTTTCCGGGTGATTGCTTTGGTAGGTAGGTTCACTTGCACCGTGACCGCCATTGTACTTCATTACATTCAGTTGTATCTAGTAAACTCCATCAACCAGACACGCATTTTTATTTCAGACTTAGAGACCAGTGATGTATATTCTTTCGACCTTAGAGTCGCGCGTTGTATTATTATGGGATTCTCATGTTGTTTAGAGTTTTTGTTTCAGTTTTGATCCTCTCCCTTTGCCGTTGTATATTATATTTCTTGCGTGGTTGTGGCCGTCGATTGAAGAAGAGCTAGCTCCCGCTTGGGGATGCCTTTTATCGTTATGTATACATTGATCATGTTGTACCCCGTTCAGGGCCAGTATTTACAAAGGAAACTCTGCCGAAATTTTCAGAAAAGACTTGTGATTTTAAAAATACATATTTCGGCTTATGTTGCTAAACTACTTGATTTAAATTGGTTTTTCCTCCACTCTATTGCTTTACTTGGTTTTGATTTCTGGGTTTTGCCTTACTTAGATTGCGTACGCCTCGAGACGTTTCGTAATTTAAGTGTCGGTCATGTTCCGTACTTTTCGGGTCGTGACATCCCATTAATGGCGAGACAGGCTTGTTAATAGGGGATCGTGATGGCGTGGAACGTGGGATATGGCCGGCGGATATCTCACGCATGGCGAGATTCACGGGATGACGGTTGCGCCTGTGAGCAGTGCCGTTGGTCGGTCAATGAGACCGAGGAAAATGACCTCGGCGGGAGAGCTCGCGGACGAGTGGGAGAGTCGAGGTATCTTGGTTCTGCGGTAGTCCGGAGATGAGCTGTGAGGCCGAGGAGGCCAGTGGTGCAGGGGGCTCGGAAGTGAGCCAGCGTTGGTCGGTAGGACGGGCATAGGAGTGGTCTTGTCGTCCACTGTAGGTCCTTCCTTGCATGCCCTGGGACACATCATCTGCCACGTGTCATGATCTAAGGAATTACCATTATCTAGCATCATCATTATCCCCCCACTCTCGTTCCGATCTATTCGTGGGTCGGGTCGAGAGTGGACTGCTCGGTTCTTTCCGTGCGGCTTGGTGCTGGTAATTCCTCATGGTAGATTGTTCGGGGACGACACGACGTTCTCATCGAGTATAAATCGAATGAAGGACGAGTGTGGGAAGTCCAGTATCCTCCATTTACCGGAGTTGAGGCGCTGATCGTGCGTTGAGTATCAGTTTATTCGGCGGGTCTTGGATCTGTGTCTTTGTATGGTAGAAAGCTGCCCGCTGCGGATGCGCCAAGTAGGAAGCTACTCAGCGTCCTCATGAGGAGGGCTTTGGGCCTACCGTATTGATGGGCAGGAGGATGCCCGCTAGGGATGCGTCGAGCAGGAAAGAACTCGGCGGCCTCACGATGAGGGTTTCAGATCCTCAGCGTCTGATGGGCAGGAGGATGCCCGCTGGGGATGCGCCGAGCAGGAAGGGACTTGGCGGACTCGTGATGAGGGCTTCAGATCCTCAGCGTCGAATGGGCATGAGGTTGCCCGCTGGGGATGCGCCAAGCAGGGTAGCCGCTCGGTGGCCTCGCGATGAGAGCTTCAGACCCTCAGCGTCTGATGGGTAGGAGGATGCCCGCTGAGGATGCGCCGAGTAGGAAGGGACTCGGTGGCCTCGCAATGAGGGCTTCATATCCTCAGCGTCTGATGGGCAAGGGGATGCCCGCTAGGGATGTGCCGAGCAGGAAAGGACTTGATAGTGCTCGATATTGGCGATCCCTAAGATCATGACACGTGGCAGGTGACGTGTCCCAGAACTCAGAAGAAAAGGCCCACAGGGGCCGACCAGGCCACCCCGTGCCCGACTCGTAAGCGCAAGATGGCCATCCTCGGGGCCCCTGCAAATTGGCCTCCTAGGGCCCTCGGCTCGCCCAAAGCTACCACCGGACCAAGACCCCTCGGCCTCCTCGCTCGCCCCCGAGCTCCCGGCCGAGGCCGTCTTCCTCGGTCCTCCGACCAACTCCATCACTCACAGGCAACCGCCGCTCCGTGAATCTATCCATGCGCTGATTCTATGCTAACAACATCCCACGTTCCACGCCATCAATCCCCATTAATGGGCGATCCGCTTTCTGCGCGGGCGTGACGTCGGGAGGGGGGGGGGCGTAACCGCCGGCGAGATTCTCGCGCCTACTGCTGCGTGCTCCACCGCTATATAAACCCCTGTTTCCTGATTTAAAATCAGGAAAGCTTCTGGGAAAAGCTTCAGAGGAGAGTCACGTGCTTACACGTGACTAGCGGTCACGTGTTGGCACGTGACACCTTAAAAGCATCATCAAGTCGAGTTCAGTCTCCTGACTACGCTGAAGAAAATGGGCTTCAGAAAGAGTCACGTGCTCCCACGTGACCAGGGTCACGTGGCGACACGTGACATTTAAATACAAGCGTCGAAGACACACAAGTTCTCTGATCAAGTCAAGAAAAAGGCTTCAGAAGAGGTCACGTGCTTCCACGTGACCAGGGTCACGTGTTGGCACGTGACGTTCAAGACAGTAGACTCGTTCTCCAGACGAACCAAGGAAAGAGAGTTCAAACAAGGGTCACGTGCTCACACGTGACCAAGAGTCACGTGGTGGCACGTGACGCTTAAGCAACAATCAGAAGAAAGGAAAAGGCTCATTCCAAAGGGGGTCACGTGCTCACACGTGACCATGGATCACGTGGTCACACGTGACCGGCTTTCAAAGCCCTTTTTGTCAACAGAATTAAATTCTGAGAGAAATGCAAATCTTTCCAAAGGAACGCAACTATATGCATCCAATCAAATTAAAGATTCAGAGGTCATTTATTTATGGAAAATCTCGGGTTTGGAAAGATTTCCCCCTTAAATCTAACCAAAATAACAAGGGAGAATCTCTGGATTTGAAATCCAACGGTGAATAAAATTCACCTAATAATCCAAAGGTCCAGAACGAATGAAGGATGCAAATCAAATCTCTCAATGAAGATTCGTCAAAAACCAACTGATTCAGCTGCTTCTCCTATAAATAGGAGCCCAGAGACACAAAATAAAGAGATACACGCGCAGAAAAAGAAAAAAGGAGAAAAGCTTTGATACTTGGAAAAGACTTGGATCTTCTGCAAAAACCCTAGGTAAGAAAGGGGAAGGCCTTTTGAAAGAGGGGGAATTTAATTCCCAACAGAGTTTAACTCTGATACATAAAACAGAAGAGCACATTTCTTCCCTCTCTGATAGAGGATCTGCAAAGTGCACATCTCCCCTTTAGGTTGAGAATTTAATTCTCAATGGGTTGAGATCCTGCCATGCAGATCCAAAACATAGAGAGGGAACGCAAGCATGAGAATTTAATTCTCGCAGAACTATAGGAATTCAATTCCTTTAAAAATAAAATTAGGGCTCGACCCTGTATCATGGGAATTTAATTCCTTCAAAACAAAAGAAACAGGGTTGAACCCTAATTAAGAATGTGGTTCTGTGGAAATAGCAGGAATCTAATTCCCTTAATTATAATTCTTTAAGATGGGAAGTATAATTCCTTGAAAGCTTTTATTAAGGGTTGAACCCTCTTCAGTTCTCCACATAAACGAAGAATTTAATTTCTACAGAAGATTCAGAGTTCAACTCTACAAGTCTTCAAAAGGAAATAGGAATTTAATTCCTCTGAAATTTAAAGTTTGAGGAATTTAATTCCTGAAAAAAGAAAGGAGTAACAGATCCTCTAAAAAAAACATAGAGGTAGGGTCACGTGCCACCACGTGACCCCCCAAAACCCCTACAGAAAGCCCCTTCGAGGCAGCACCCCACGTGACCCACGTAACCTTGGTAGAAGCTCTAATACACAGGCATTTGAATGCCCCCTCACGTGATGGCACGTGATACTTTGAAGGAGATGATAATTCCAGCAGAACAAAAGAGGGGGGGGGCGCTCTCACGTGCTGCCACGTGACCCTTCTCGCCTTAGTGTTTAACACTAAAACTCTCAAGCCCAGTGTTAAAACACTGTCGGGCCTTAGCATTCAATGCTGATTAAAAAGCCTTATTGGCAGGGTTCAACACTGATCTGTTTTAGTGTTTAACACTAATTTGGAAAAGCCTTATTGCTGGTGTTTAGCACCAATTATCTCTTAGTGTTGAACACTAACCCATCAACCTTATTCCCAGTGTTCAACACTGATTGCTCTGAAGTGTTTAACACTAGGCCTTGGCCCAATTGGCTAAAGGGATAGAGGCAAGCATTCTCCCTCAATGGACCAACAAAGAGTCAATATTCCAGACCTGACTGGACTTAGCCCAAGCTGGCCATAAGTCCTCAATTTGTGATTAACTGGGCCGATAGGCTCATAACATAATTGATCAGTCTTGACCCGAATTGGGCCAAGGACTATTTAATCCACCCCGGTTCTAGGGTACATCTCTTCACTCCTTTGATACTTGGCATTGTAATCCCTCAATGTCTTCAAAGAGGTAACGGGTCCCCAAGACCATTCATGATATGGACTGTGGGGTCCTTAAACCCACGCATAATCAACAAAATTCCTGGTCACGTGGAACGTGGATAACGTCACTCTTTGACCCCACGGAAAACGTCCAGAGCGGATCCTGGTCCTCGCAGAGCACGGCAGTGAACCCGTGTGAAGCATCCAGAGCGGAGCCTGGTCCTCGCTTAGCACGGCAGTGAACCCGTGTGAAGCATCCAGAGCACATACCGGACTGTGGAGTCCTTAAACCCATGGACTATGACGTCCTTAACCTGGACCGCAATGTCCTTAAACTACCCATGGACCGCAATGTCCTTAAACTACCCATGGACCGCAATGTCCTTAAACTACCCATGGACCGCAATGTCCTTAAACTACCCATTGACCGAGATGTCTTAAAACTACCCATGGACCGCAATGTCCTTAAACTACCCATGGACCGCAATGTCCTTAAACTACCCACGGACCGCAATGTCCTTAAACTACCCACGGACCGCAATGTCCTTAAACTACCCACGGACCGCAATGTCCTTAAACTACCCACGGACCGCAATGTCCTTAAAACTACCCATGGACCGCGATGTCCTTAAACTAGAACAATAGAGCCCCTATATGCTCTTTTGTCGGATCTAAACGGTCCTGTTTAAGTTGATCTTAGCCTCAAAGATGGCTAATGCGTCCTTAAACCTTCAAGCAGACTGGACTATGAATCCCCCCAATTAACTCTGGCTCGAGGGTACATCTCTGAACTCCTCTGACATCCGTCGTTGTAATCCTTCAACGTCGTCAGAGAGGTGACGGGTCCCGACGGCCACATAGACGATGGACCGCCATGTCCCTAAACTGGAACATTAGAGTCCAAACACTCTTTTGTAGGATCTAAATGATCCCGTTAAGTTGATCTTAGTCACAAAGTTAGACTAACGTATCCTTAACAAACGTTTGAGTTGATCTTAGCCTCAAGTATGGCTGACGTATCCTCAAACCAAACCCCCAAACCCAAATTTAAGATAATGCGGATTTGGACTAGTCCATGCCCTACGGGCGACGACATAACTCAGTCTCCGTAAACGATCCACGGGCAATGAAACATAAAACAAGAACACACGACACGAAGTGACCATCTGGAGAAGGAGAAAGTTGTTACCGCAAAGCGGTAGCGTAATTAACTGCAGGGGCTTGCGCCTGCAGGGAAGAGCGTCCCCACAATCAAAAACCCCTCAAACGAGGGGGAATCTGACGAAGTCTGCTACATCGGACGCATCCGTCTAGACCTTCGATACATGGTGTCATGGATCAAATTGGCATCTTCGGAGAGGTGGACGGATAGCACCAATTAGCATCTGCCCCGAATTTCAGGCGAGACGGCCCGACGTCCCGCGTGTCCGTTCGGAGGGGAACAGATTCTGGCACGCCCGGTGGGACCTTTTCCTCTTTCCACTCCACACTTCGTGTGTCGTGATTCGCGAACCAATCGCGGTTCGCTAACAGTCGCCCTTGGGTTTCAAGATACTAAGAATTGGCGCCTTGCCTATTGCAGAAAACAAAGGATCGATGGCTGCTACTTCCGCGAAATCCTCCAACTGCTCAAGCTGCAATTGCGACCAACGCTTTGCCTCGCCGGGAGGTATAGCCTATGGACCCCAAGCTGCTTCGTTGTTCACAATGCCGGCGGACCAGGTGACTCAGGCCACCACCGGATTGTTCTTTGGGACTATACTCCCACCATCCAGCTTCACGGCGCCAGTGCTGACAAAGGAAGCCCTCAAGAAGTCGGTCTTTGATCGTCTCACCCCTGCCACGGCTCCTCTCGCCGAGTCGTCCGATGTTAGCGCCTCAGTCTTTTCTAGATTGGGCCAGAAATCCTGCAAATTCGTCGCAGAGAAGGCTGCTCCTAAGAAAACGGCCGCTCATGCCTCCGAAATCGCCAAGGCAGCTTCCTCGGCCAAAAGGTCGGTCTTTACCAGATTAACGATTTCAGCTCCCGCTCCCGTTGCACAAAGGACATCGGCCTTTGACAGGCTAACACCAACAACGACCCCCCACCCACACAGGGGGCAAGACGAAACCATTTTTATATCTGACCCTACGCCATCTGCTCGACGTGCTCGGCATCGTCATTGGCGCCGAATAAGGAAAGCCGGGGGCAACTCCCCCTCCGGATTGACTCCACCAGCCCCGGTGGCAGAAGTTAATGCTGCTATTCCAACTGAGAACAGCTTCGAAATGCTAAATAAGGTGCGAAGGAACTCCTCTACTGCAGTGCTGAAGAGGTCTCCTCCCTCCGCAGAAAAGGTTGTGGAAATAGAATCAGAACAGCCCCGATCTCCTCAACGGCTGTCTTCCAAAATCTATAAGGTTTGGCGGCAGGCCCGAGATTCAATCATCGATCCAAACTTCTCCCGCCAGCATAAAAAGCTGAAAATCCAACCGAAGGCTGGTCACCAGGCGAAACCCCAAAAGGCTGTCTGGACGCCCACCTCGATGGCCCCCTCAACCTCCATGGCTCATAAAAGGAGGGAGCCAGAGAAGATCCCTCAACATGCAACGACGGCTAAAAGCAATGAGCCCAGACACCCTAAGTCTGGGGGCATGATGGTCCACACCGTATACATGGCCTCTGGAAAGGAGGAGAGCCGCACTTTTACAGGCCACCGACCGCTAACCCGATCCGTAACGAAATCCCAGGAGCAGCAGCAAAAGCTCCAAGAAATGATGAATGCTATGGCCGCGCTCACCGGGCCAAAGGAAAATCCAGAAGCGTCCTCAGACGCACGCCGGGAGGAAGAAACCGACGCTGAATTCCTTCGCCGGACATTGGAGAAAAAGGACAAAGAGGCTGCTGAACAAGCGACTAATATACAGCGCATGGGCCTTCTCTTCCAAGATATGATAGGAATGATGATCCAACAGGACCCACCCATTGAAGATCCCCCAATCGTTCTGGAAGATGACCGAGGAGAAACGTCAAATCCACCACCAGCCCTCTCAACGGCCAAGGAAGAAACGATCTCTAAGGCTGACTTAGCCGACTACATAGCCTAGCAAATCCGGGTCCATCATGCGACTGAGGCAGCTGGTCAAGTCGTGAAAACAGGGCGGCCGTATCCAAGCTGGTACGATCAAATCAAATACCCGCAAGGCTATACGATACCGAAATTCCATGTGTATAAGGGGACCGGCAATCCTCATCAACACGTCGCCCAGTTCCGGGCCCTTTGCGGTAACACCGGCGGTGATGATAAATTGCTGCTCCGCCAGTTCGTGGGTAGTTTATCAGAAACAGCGTTCGAATGGTATTCGGAACTCCCGAACGATTCTATCAAAACGTTCGCTGAAATGGAGCTGTTGTTCACTCAGCGATTTGCAAGTGCCAGCGAACGCACTCCAATGACTGCTTTGATTAACGCCAGGGTAAAACCAGGCGAAACCTGGGTCCAGTATGCTATACGCTGGCGGAATTTGTGGTCAAGATGCGAGCAACGCATTGAGGAAGCACCCGCAGTGGGCATGTTCGTGGGAACCCTAGACCCCCACGCAACTATCTCCCAGTTTATGATGTTCTTTAAGCCAACCACATTCCAGGCTTTAATCGACAAGTTGGCTCAGATGGACCAGATGGGTCATAGACCACCTTCCTCGAAGCCAGAACCGCGGAATGACAAGGGTAAAGGAAGGGCAACTTTTGTCGCGAACGCCCAACAGCAACCCGACGCCCCGAAATCGGCAGATCAATTGGAAGAAAGACGCCGATATTATAACGAAAAGATGAAGCGTCCCTACTCGTTCCCACGAGACAAGACGAAACGATTATTTGAGCTGGCAATACGCAACAGACTTATTAACCTCCCAAATCCAAGGCGACCGCCACAACCCACCGAGGTGAATAACTCCAACTACTGCCCTTACCATCAGACGGTAAGTCATCCGATCGAAGATTGCTTCGTCTTCAAAGGATGGATCGAAGATCAATACCTCCAGGGGAAGTTTGTACTGTCTGAAAAGTGGAAGGTGAACCCGCCACAACCACATACTCCTAAAAAGGCAGACACACCGGGGGCAACCTGCTCCTTTATCGAAGAAGTTCCATGGGAGGTCGTGCTATCAACGAAGACCAAAAGGATGCTGAGAGACCTTCGTACGTGTCCTGCAATCGAATGGAAGGACCCTCTTGAACCTCGAATTATCGAAGGAGCAGTGAAGCCCCGCGCAACTACGAAGACTGCTGATAAGGGCCCAAATACTCACGCCCAGCCGTCAAAAGCTTCGAAGAAAAAGAAGAAGAAATCCAAGAAGCCTGCGAAGCTTGGAGACGAGCGAACGAACTTGCAGAAGCAAATCGACGCGCTGGAAGAATATAATCAGAAGGCGCGAACTCCTGTCACACTGCAAGAGTTCCTCAGCCACATCTTTCAAGAGGACGATGATGGAGAGAACTCGTCGGATGAATCCGAGGGATATGCGGCAAGTTGCAACATGATCTCCCACTCGTTTACCGATGATAAGAAAACTCCTAGCACCAAGAAGCTGAAGGCGGAGCCCGAACCAGAGCGTGCGAGGCTGACAACTGATATGATCAATGCCTTCCTAGACGAGATTCGTCTAAAAAGTAAAGCAGATCAGGAGCGTGAGATGGCAGCATCAGGAGGAACCAAATGCGGGCGACTGAACGAAGGAGTTGAACTACCCCTGCCAGAGCGAAAGGCATCCGAGATGGACAAGAAGATATTCAAGACGAGGAAAAGGTTCGCTAAAGCCATGTCAATGGGAATGAGGCTACCACCCTCGGAAGGAAACACACACAATGGGGCGGAGAAGCACCCCGATTACTGCGCATATCATCGGAAAGTCTCACACCCCACAGAGGAGTGCGACGCCTTTAAGATATGGTGGCAAGGATATGTTGCTCGCCGGCAACATTTCAAACGCATGAAACGCAAGAGCCGTCGGGAGCAAAGAAGCGCTGTTGACGGACCCAACAGAATTACTAGCAACTGCTATATGGCTCATACCGAGGGATCGCAAGTCCTCACCTTTGGGAGCGACTCTGATGAAGAAGTGACTCTGGGCCCTCTCTTTGAAGAATCCGCGCTAGGGAAAGATGAGAAATCAGAAACCTGCGGAAACACTCAGCTGCGCAATCGCACACTCCCGGAAAAGAATCTCGGGCCTACGAACAGAAAAGATAAGGGAAAGGAAAAGGTCACTGAAGATATCACTTTGGATGACCAAGTCGCGAAGGAACTGGCGACTAAAGACCTTCCTAGGAGGAGTAAAGTGGACTATAACATCCTCGCGCATCTAAGGAAGCTACCTTCTCAGCTTAGCATTCTCGACGCCCTCCTATTATCAAAAGAAGCACGGGACTCACTAATTAAGGCACTACAAGAACCTGAGCAATTCCAAGCCTTTCTCGCCACCGAAAAGATGAAGGACGAACTGGAAGAAGTGCATACGGCCGACGTCACTTTCGGTGATGAAGACCTCCTTCTCGGGACGTGCGACCATAACCGTCCCCTGTATGTCTCCGGATACTGCCATGATATCAAGATAGGCAAGATCTTGGTGGATAATGGATCCTCTGTCAATCTCCTTAATGTTCGGGTGTTGAAGGAAATCTGCATGAGTGTGCAACATCTCGCTCGTGACAAAATCACTATCTCCGGTTTCGATTCACAATCGTCACGGACTCTCGGGTCCGTGATATTAACGTTACGCTTCGGGCTTCTCGTCACAGACATCAAATTCCATGTCATTGACGCCAAGACCTGTTACAACGCCTTGCTCGGCCGTCCTTGGTTACACGAGTACAACATCGTCCCTTCTACACAACATCAGTGTATGAAGTACTTTAAAGATGGTTTCGAGTATACTGTAACGGGTGAGCTGAACCCATTTTCCGTGAACGAAGTCCGCAAATACGAGGATGCGAAATACTTCTTGCCAGACTTTGAAGATACAGAAAGGTGTCACGACTCGGAGAACAAGGCCGCCGCCACCATCCCTGTTTTCGGAAGCGATACCGAAGAAGAAGAAGAGATAGTTTACACGGGGCCATCTCAACGCAACAACCGGAGGACGCCCACCCCCATACTGGTCTTCGGAAGTGATTCGGAAGATGAGGTCAACGCCGTATTCTCCAATCGGCTTTCAATGCAAGCACCTCCGGGCGATGACCATAACCTGCAAATCACCATGGTACCGCCAGAACACTACAAGGACCTCGACACGCTTCAAGCTCACAGTGTGCAAGAGCTGCAAACGTTTTGCGTCCCCCCAAGGCGAAAGGGTGAGAAGATGATCCTATTCTATCGATCCTCAGAGTCGAAAGTAGAGAAAGAGATCTGGCACGGCGTAGATGCTACATGCGACAGACTCCAGCCCATCCGTCTGCCCAGATACTATACAAATGGATTAAAGAAGCTATTGAAGCGCTGTTCCCCTCCGAACGGACACGCGGGACGTCGGGCCGTCTCGCCTGAAATTCGGGGCAGATGCTAATTGGTGCTATCCGTCCACCTCTCCGAAAATTTCAATTTGATCCACGACACCATGTATCGAAGGTCTAGACGGATGCGTCCGATGTAGCAGACTTCGTCAGATTCCCCCTCGTTTGAGGGGTTTTTGATTGTGGGGACGCTCTTCCCTGCAGGCGCAAGCCCCTGCAGTTAATTACGCTACCGCTTTGCGGTAACAACTTTCTCCTTCTCCAGATGGTCACTTCGTGTCGTGTGTTCTTGTTTTATGTTTCATTGCCCGTGGATCGATCAACTCAAACGTTTGTTAAGGATACGTTAGTCTAACTTTGTGACTAAGATCAACTTAACAGGATCATTTAGATCCTACAAAAGAGTGTTTGGACTCTAATGTTCCAGTTTAGGGACATGGCGGTCCATCGTCTATGTGGCCGTCGGGACCCATCACCTCTCTGACGACGTTGAAGGATTACAACGACGGATGTCAGAGGAGTTCAGAGATGTACCCTCGAGCCAGAGTTAATTGGGGGGATTCATAGTCCAGTCTGCTTGAAGGTTTAAGGACGCATTAGCCATCTTTGAGGCTAAGATCAACTTAAACATGACCGTTTAGATCCGACAAAAGAGCATATAGGGGCTCTATTGTTCTAGTTTAAGGACATCGCGGTCCATGGGTAGTTTTAAGGACATCGCGGTCCGTGTGTAGTTTAAGGACATTGCGGTCCGTGGGTAGTTTAAGGACATTGCGGTCCGTGGGTAGTTTAAGGACATTGCGGTCCGTGGGTAGTTTAAGGACATTGCGGTCCATGGGTAGTTTTAAGACATCTCGGTCAAGGTTAAGGACGTCATAGTCCATGGGTTTAAGGACTCCACAGTCCGGTATGTGCTCTGGATGCTTCACACGGGTTCACTGCCGTGCTAAGCGAGGACCAGGCTCCGCTCTGGATGCTTCACACGGGTTCACTGCCGTGCTCTGCGAGGACCAGGATCCGCTCTGGACGTTTTCCGTGGGGTCAAAGAGTGACGTTATCCACGTTCCACGTGACCAGGAATTTTGTTGATTATGCGTGGGTTTAAGGACCCCACAGTCCATATCATGAATGGTCTTCGGGACCCGTCACCTCTTTGAAGACATTGAGGGATTACAATGCCAAGTATCAAAGGAGTGAAGAGATGTACCCTAGAACCGGGGTGGATTAAATAGTCCTTGGCCCAATTCGGGTCAAGACTGATCAATTATGTTATGAGCCTATCGGCCCAGTTAATCACAAATTGAGGACTTATGGCCAGCTTGGGCTAAGTCCAGTCAGGTCTGGAATATTGACTCTTTGTTGGTCCATTGAGGGAGAATGCTTGCCTCTATCCCTTTAGACAATTGGGCCAAGGCCTAGTGTTAAACACTTCAGAGCAATCAGTGTTGAACACTGGGAATAAGGTTGATGGGTTAGTGTTCAACACTAAGAGATAATTGGTGCTAAACACCAGCAATAAGGCTTTTCCAAATTAGTGTTAAACACTAAAACAGATCAGTGTTGAACCCTGCAAATAAGGCTTTTTAATCAGCATTGAATGCTGAGGCCCGACAGCGTTTTAACACTGGGCTTGAGAGTTTTAAATTTAGTGTTAAACACTAAGGCGAGAAGGGTCACGTGGCAGCACGTGAGAGCGCCCCCCTTCTTTTGTTCTGCTGGAATTATCATCTCCTTCAAAGTATCACGTGCCATCACGTGAGGGGGCATTCAAATGCCTGTGTATTAGAGCTTCTGCCAAGGTCACGTGGGTCACGTGGGGTGCTGCCTCGAAGGGGCTTTCTGTAGGGGTTTTGGGGGGTCACGTGGTGGCACGTGACCCTACCTCTATGTTTTTTTAGAGGATCTGTTACTCATTTCTTTTTTCAGGAATTAAATTCCTCAAACTTTAAATTTCAGAGGAATTAAATTCCTATTTCCTTTTGAAGACTTGTAGAGTTGAACTCTGAATCTTCTGTAGAAATTAAATTCCTCGTTTATGTGGAGAACTGAAGAGGGTTCAACCCTTAATAAAAGCTTTCAAGGAATTATACTTCCCATCTTAAAGAATTATAATTAAGGGAATTAGATTCCTGCTATTTCCACAGAACCACATTCTTAATTAGGGTTCAACCCTGTTTCTTTTGTTTTGAAGGAATTAAATTCCCATGATACAGGGTCGAGCCCTAATTTTATTTTTAAAGGAATTGAATTCCTATAGTTCTGCGAGAATTAAATTCTCATGCTTGCGTTCCCTCTCTATGTTTTGGATCTGCATGGCAGGATCTCAACCCATTGAGAATTAAATTCTCAACCTAAAGGGGAGATGTGCACTTTGCAGATCCTCTATCAGAGAGGGAAGAAATGTGCTCTTCTGTTTTATGTATCAGAGTTAAACTCTGTTGGGAATTAAATTCCCCCTCTTTCAAAAGGCCTTCCCCTTTCTTACCTAGGGTTTTTGCAGAAGATCCAAGTCTTTTCCAAGTATCAAAGCTTTTCTCCTTTTTTCTTTTTCTGCGCGTGTATCCCTTTATTTTGTGTCTCTGGGCTCCTATTTATAGGAGAAGCAGCTGAATCAGTTGGTTTTTGACGAATCTTCATTGAGAGATTTGATTTGCATCCTTCATTCGTTCTGGACCTTTGGATTATTAGGTGAATTTTATTCACCGTTGGATTTCAAATCCAGAGATTCTCCCTTGTTATTTTGGTTAGATTTAAGGGGGAAATCTTTCCAAACCCGAGATTTTCCATAAATAAATGACCTCTGAATCTTTAATTTGATTGGATGCATATAGTTGCGTTCCTTTGGAAAGATTTGCATTTCTCTCAGAATTTAATTCTGTTGACAAAAAGGGCTTTGAAAGCCGGTCACGTGTGACCACGTGATCCATGGTCACGTGTGAGCACGTGACCCCCTTTGGAATGAGCCTTTTCCTTTCTTCTGATTGTTGCTTAAGCGTCACGTGCCACCACGTGACTCTTGGTCACGTGTGAGCACGTGACCCTTGTTTGAACTCTCTTTCCTTGGTTCGTCTGGAGAACGAGTCTACTGTCTTGAACGTCACGTGCCAACACGTGACCCTGGTCACGTGGAAGCACGTGACCTCTTCTGAAGCCTTTTTCTTGACTTGATCAGAGAACTTGTGTGTCTTCGACGCTTGTATTTAAATGTCACGTGTCGCCACGTGACCCTGGTCACGTGGGAGCACGTGACTCTTTCTGAAGCCCATTTTCTTCAGCGTAGTCAGGAGACTGAACTCGACTTGATGATGCTTTTAAGGTGTCACGTGCCAACACGTGACCGCTAGTCACGTGTAAGCACGTGACTCTCCTCTGAAGCTTTTCCCAGAAGCTTTCCTGATTTTAAATCAGGAAACAAGCGCCAAGGGGTACCCTTAAAACAAACTGTTCAACAGGCTCGGTTCTACAACAGGATCTGGGATGTCCCTGGAACCCAACGCAAATTGCCTAATGGGAAAATGGAGACACTCGGGCTTGGATACGCGAGAACCGGAAAACGAGAACGAGCTCATAACAGCTACGCTATATATACCTTTGATGAAGAGGAGGATGCCCTGTCAGGAGATGCCAACCCCTCATCAAAACCAGACCACGCGATTGAGGCGCCAAGTCCGTCATTTCTAGAACGAATGGACAAGCCTATCAGGAAAGTGGGTCAGAAAGGTCGGGAAGACCCCAACCACGAAATGGCCATCTACGAGAAGGCCAGGACGCAACGTCTATTTCGACAGGCTGCGAAAGGCAAGAATGCTCATCCTTGTCAACCCATCATGCGAAAGGCCCGACGCGGAGACGGAAATAAGTCGAGAAGCGGAAAGAAGAGCCGACAACAACGACGCAGGATTAGAGGGTTACGAGATCGAGTACTGCACAGCTCGGATTCGCCCTTCATAAAAAAGATGAGTCGAGCGTACTCCTTCCCCCGAGACAAGACGGAAAGGTTACTCAAGCTCGCCCTAAAACATCAGATGATTGCGCTTCCGGAGTCTAAACACCCTGAGCAAGCTAATAAGGCCTCTCGCTCGGGCTATTGCTCTTATCACCGAGCCGCAGGACATCCTACCGAAGACTGCTTAACCTTCAAGAACTGGGTCGAGGACCAGTACCGACGGGGCAGATTCGCTTTATCCAACAGCTGGAGGGTAACGCCGCCACGAAAGCACGAGCCCAAGGCCGTAAGAGCGGAGCCGGATCCGCCTCGGCCCCGGGAGTGGATTCGCACCTGTTATACGATTACGATAGACAACCCTCCCCGGTGCTTCGAGAACAGCGATGATGAGGTTATCTCAGAATTCCCGCCCGCTCCGAAAGAACTGGAAGACGGTATACATACTACCGCAGATAACCTCAGAAAGATTGAGTTGGGATCGGCAGAGGACCCGCGACCAACATTTGTCAGCGAGCTACTCTCTGAAGAAAGGGTGGCCGCGTTAAAGAACGTGCTTCTACGGCATAAAGATTGCTTTGCGTGGAACTACTCCGAGATGCCAGGTTTAGATCCGGAGGTCGCTGTGCATAAATTAGCAATATCCCCAGATATCAAGCCAGTCAAGCAGGCACCAAGAAGGATGCGACTCGAGCTTGAGATGAGCATCAACGCCGAAGTCAAGAAACTGATCGATTCTGGATTTATCCAAGAAGTCCAATATCCCGATTGGATCGCCAATATCGTCCCGGTGATGAAGAAGAATGGGACGGTGCGTATATGCGTGGATTTCAGGGATCTCAACAAAGCCTGTCCAAAAGATGATTTCCCGGTGCCGGTAACCGAGCTAATGATAGATAACATGTCCACTCACGAGATTTTCTCCTTTATGGACGGTTCCTCAGGATACAATCAGATAAAAATGCATCCCGAAGACCAGAAGCACACCGCTTTCCGGACCCCTTTGGGTGTATTTTGCTACAGGGTTATGCCCTTCGGTCTAAAGAATGCCGGCGCTACCTATCAAAGGGCCATGACAAAGATCTTCGACGACCTCATACATGACATCGTCGAGTGCTATATCGACGACCTTGTAGTAAAGAGTATGTCATACGAAGATCACTTAAAGCATCTAGAGACTGTATTTCAACGCCTTCGGCAATATAATTTGAAGATGAATCCCCTCAAATGCGCGTTTGGAGTCTCCTCGGGAAAATTCCTGGGATTCGTCATCCGACACCGAGGTATTGAGATAGATCCGTCAAAGATTAAAGCGATCATGGAAATGCCTCCGCCAAGAACCCTCAAACAGTTGCGGTCTCTCCAAGGGAAGCTCGCATACATCCGGCGATTTATCGCAAATCTTTCAGGCAAATGCCGCCCCTACAGTCACCTGATGAAGAAGGGAACCCCATTCGTCTGGGATCAAAAATGCCAAGGTGCACTAGACGAGATCAAGCAGTACCTGCAGAACCCGCCGGTATTAGCTGCGCCGGTCAAAGGAAAACCCCTCATTCTTTATACAACCGCCCTCGAAGGGTCCTTAGGCGCATTATGGGCGCAAGAGAACGATCAGGGGAAAGAGAGAGCACTCTACTACTTAAGTCGAGTTCTACTGGGGGCAGAAAGCAATTACTCTCCCATTGAAAAACATTGCTTGGCGTTAATCTTCGCGATAACAAAGCTCAGGCACTATGCGTTGGCACACGAAGTCTGCCTCATCTCGAAAGTGGATCCTCTTAAATACTTGATGTCAAAAGCCATATTGACGGGACGACTCGCTAAATGGGCCCTGCTCTTGATGGAGTTCTCGATAACATATCAACCTCTCAAGGCAGTGAAAGGCCAGGCCATTGCCGATTTCCTCGCTGAGCACCCGATACCGGCCGATTCTCCTTTGAATTGTGACTTGCCGGACGAGCATGCATTTGATGCGATTAGCGGTGGAAGCGCCCGATGGGAACTTTATTTCGATGGAGCGTCCTCTATAAAGAAACAAAAGCAAGGTATCCCAATGATCAAGTCAGGGATAGGCCTCATCTTTGCGACTCCACAAGGAGGGATAATGCGCTTCGCCTTCTCCTTAACAGAGCCGAGGACAAACAATGAAGCTGAATACGGAGCCCTGATAGCAGGTCTCGAGCTTGCCATTGACATGGGAATTGAAGACCTCATTATATATGGGGATTCTCAGCTGGTCGTTAGCCAAGTTAATGGTGACTACCAAACGTGCAAACCGGAGTTGGTGAGATACGGCGAAAAAGTGCAACAACTGTTGGCCCAAATTCCCTCCTACACTTTGGAGAACATACCACGCGTAGAAAACAGCAAAGCAGACGCGTTGGCCAAACTCGCTAAAGAACTGGCTAACGAGAACCTCGATGACGTCAGAATCGTGGTACAGAGCCGTCGTGTGCTCGCCCCGGCAGATATATCTCCGGAATCATGCAAAGAAAAAGGAGCGACTGAGCAGATGACCCTACAAATAAAGGACCATGAGAAGGCCGAAGACTGGAGGGAAGTCTTCATAGACTACTTTAAGTCTCGCCGAATGCCCGAAGAAGCGTCTTCAAGACATCAGCTCATGAAACGAGCTCTATCTTTCGCTTTCGTCAACAATACCCTATACAAGAGATCGCTCGATTCTCTATGGCTGAGGTGCTTAGGACCTGACGAAGCAGAAAAAGTCGTTCAGGAAGTTCATGACGGACTTTGCGGTTCTCACCAAGCAGGCCCAAAGATGAAGTTAAAGATTAAACGAATGGGCTACTACTGGCCCACAATGATCCAGGACTGCCTCGAGTATGCGAAGCAATGCCACTCGTGCCAGATTCATGGAGACTTTATCCACCAACATCCAAATCCGCTACACCCAACGGTGGCCAGCTGGCCATTCGAGATGTGGGGGACTGACATAGTCGGCCCCATTGAACCAGCATCATCTCGGGGACACCGTTTTATCCTGGCGACAACTGATTACTTCTCCAAATGGGCAGAAGCAGTACCACTGAGGGAAGTGAAGACGGAGAATATCCTCCATTTCTTCAAAACGCACGTCATCTATCGGTTTGGAACCCCACGGCGGATTATCTCCGATAACGGGCCAGCCTACAGAAGCCATAAGATTAGCCGCTTCGCGCAGCAGCACAATATAGACTGGAGGTATTCTTCAGTTTACAACCCACGAGCCAACGGTCTGGCCGAGGCCTTCAATAAGACCTTGACAAAGATCATAAAAAAGACCGTCTCCCGGAATAAGAGAGACTGGCACGAGAGGCTGCAAGAAGCCCTTTGGGCTTATCGAACTACATTCAAGACGGCCACAAACACAACGCCATACGCGTTGGTATTTGGGACGGAAGCAGTACTCCCCCTCGAGATAGAGTTACCCTCTCTACGAGTGGCAGTCCACCACGAACTGACCGACGAAGAAAATGCTCACCTTCGACTTGAGGAGCTTGATGCCCTCGACGAAACCCGACTCATAGCGCAACAACATCTAGAAGCCTACAAAGCAAAGATGACGTGCTCGTACGAAAGATTGACCAGGCCAAGGGCATTCCGCCAAGGCGAACTCGTGCTGGTAGTCAAAAGACCTATGATCCCCAATCGTGCCAAGCGGGGAAAATTCGAGCCAAACTATGAAGGCCCGTACATCATAGACCAGGTTTACCAGGGTGGAGCCTATCTACTCGTGGACATGCACGGTGAAAGGCCTTTCAGGCCAATAAATGGCCGCTTCTTGAAGAAATACTATGCTTAGTGAGCCACAGCCTGGGTCAACGGTAGATGACGACGACTATGTCCGCTCGCTATCTTCCTAGGCTCAGACTTTACAAGCAGTAGCTGGCCTTCCCATAACAACGGACCGAAACGTCCTTAAACTAGCGATGGACCGAAACGTCCTTAAACTATCAACAGACCGAAACGTCTTTAAACTAACGACAGACCGAAACGTCTGTAAACTAACAACGGACCGAAACGTCCTTAAACTAGCGATGGACCGAAACGTCCGTAAACAAACAATGGACCGAAACGTCCCTAAACTACTACCGCAGCATCCTCAGGTTGACCAAAAAAGGAAGAAAAATAAAAAAAAAAGAAAAAAAAAGAAGAAGAAAAAAAAACGGTATGTCCATAAAGCAAAATGGGCACGGATGAAAACCCGAAAGGGCTCCGTGAGTAAAAACAGCAGGACTACCGGCGAGTGTTTGTGAAAACCCGAAAAGGCACAACCTCGTTAAAAGACACTTATAGGGTCCTCTCGACCTTGTAAGGAGAAATCACCTGCGTGAGATCCTTACGACTCACAAAAGAGCAACACACTTAGGGATCCTCACGATTCCTAAGGAGAAAATACACTTACGAGATCCTCACGACTCGTAAGGAGAAATTTCTCATGAGACCCTCACGTCTCATAAGACTTGAAAGTCTTAAGTTACAGAAACCTAAACCTGTTCTTAAGCGAATCCTCCACAACCTCCGATACTGCCCTACAAGTGGTCCTATATTGACCCTTGTATACAATCCACGGGCGCGAATAGACATTTCCCTAACAAAGTCCCACCCGTGACTAGGGATATATCTACATGGTGAACAACCCTTGCAAGTCCTCTCGACTTAAAAGGGGAAAATCCTCTTTGTAAGATCCTTACGACTTACAAGAGAACATGCACTTAAGAATCCCCACGATTCTTAAGGAGAAAACACACCTGCAGGATCCTCACGACTTGTAGGGAGAAACACCTTTGTGAGACCCTTACGGCTCATGAAGTCAAAAGCCTTGGTCGACAGGACCCTTAACCCTGTTTGCTAAGCCACCTTTGTTCAAACGTCGACAGAGGCAAATGATGATCCGCTCCTGGCAACATTCCAGTTGTAGCGGTGCTGATGCCGAAACCCGTATCCAAGAAATCCGAGCTTGCCGCAAAAAAGCTAGCAAGCCAGACATGCATGACAAAATGGCCGAAATGATGGGACAACTTGCAATAAAAAGAAGCAAGCAAAATCTCGGCGGTTCACAGATAACTTAGTGATCGCCACCGTGGCATTCGTCTCGATACAGCAGACGCGATACCGGCAAATGAAGCGAAGGCCAAATTCCTAGCTTCATTGTCTCGACGACACAACATCAAGCGAAACGGAACAGCGGCGACCCCAAGTTCCATGGCTCGGCGACGCATATCGCCAAGAGTCAACCCCCATCCCGTGAAATGCAGATACAATCAGCAAAACTTCCTGGTTACGTGGAAAGCGGATAATGTCACCCTTTGACCCCGTGGAAAACGTCCAGAGCGGATCCTGGTCCTCGCAGAACACGGCATTGAACCCGTGCGAAGCATCCAGAGCGGAGCCTAGTCCTTGCCTAACGCGGCAGTGAACCCGTGTGAAGCATCTAGTGCAAACTTCCTGGTTACGTGAAAAGCGGATAACGTCACTCTTTGACCCCGTGGAAAACGTCCAGAGCGGATCCTGGTCCTCGCAGAACACGGCATTGAACCCGTGCGAAGCATCCAGAGCGGAGCCTAGTCCTCGCCTAACGCGGCAGTGAACCCGTGTGAAGCATCTAGTGCAAACTTCCTGGTTACGTGAAAAGCGGATAACGTCACTCTTTGACCCCGTGGAAAACGTCCAGAGCGGATCCTGGTCCTCGCAGAGCATGGCAGTGAACCCGTGCGAAGCATCCAGAGCGGAGCCTAGTCCTCGCCTAACGCGGCAGTGAACCCGTGTGAAGCATCTAGTGCAAACTTCCTGGTTACGTGGAAAGCGGATAACGTCACTCTTTGACCCCGTGGAAAACGTCCAGAGCGGATCCTGGTCCTCGCAGAGCATGGCAGTGAACCCGTGCGAAGCATCCAGAGCGGAGCCTAGTCCTCGCCTAACGCGGCAGTGAACCCGTGTGAAGCATCTAGTGCAAACTTCCTGGTTACATGGAAAGCGGATAACGTCACTCTTTGACCCCGTGGAAAACGTCCAGAGCGGATCCTGGTCCTCGCAGAGCATGGCAGTGAACCCATGTGAAGCATCCAGAGCGGAGCCTGGTCCTCGCCAAGCACGGCAGTGAACCCGTGTGAAGCATCCAGAGCAAACACCGGACTGTGGAGTCCTTAAAATCCACGGACTATGACGTCCTTAACCTCGACCGCGATGTCTTAAAACTAACGATCAACCACCCCTATTCCTTACAGATCTTTGCCTCGGTTTAAGGGTAATCTCTTCACTCCTTTGATGCCTGGCGTTGTAATTCCTCAACGTCTTCAAAGAGGTGACGGGTCCCTGCAACCAAACGTCGGACTGTGGAGTCCCTAAATCCACGGACTATGAGGTCCTTAACCTTGACCGTGATGTCTTAAAACTAACATCGGACTGTGGGGTCCCTAAATCCACGGACTATGAGGTCCTTAACCTTGACCGTGATGTCTTAAAACTAACATCGGACTGTGGAGTCCTTAAATCCACGGACTATGAGGTCCTTAACCTTGACCGCGACGTCTTTAAACTACAATATCTGGAGAAACCCCTGACTCCGTAGAACACGGACAAGGGTAACCGCATCCGGCGCTTACAAGTCCTCACGACAGGGAGAAAAGCTCTTTATGAGACCCTCGTGGTTCATAAAATGTAAAAGTCTCAGGAAGCAGATCTTAACCCTGAATCCCGAGCCATTGCTGTCCTGCAAGGAAATCAAGATAGGATATCCGCAGAATGCATTCAATAAAAAGGAGACACACCATTGAAAAGAAAAATGTACCTTTTATTCATAAACCAAAAAGGATACAAGGTACAATTCAAGAAACAAAAATGAAGATACTCTTATCAATGAGTAGGTACAAAAAGGGGAGAAAAGACACAGTCCTTAAGCTGGTGGCCGGTGTAGTAATTTTAGCAGCTCGTCGTTTTGTTGCTGAGCCACGGCCTCATGACGCAAGATCTCCAGAAGGCGAGCCTCCGCCTGAGCTTGTTGGGCCTGATATAAAGCGAGCCGAGCTTCAAGCTCTTTTTCAGTGGCCTTGTGAGCCTCAACCCTCTCCCGAGGAAACGTAGCAGCTTTATCAAAAGCCACCACCTCCTTGATGGACTCCTGAAACACCCGCCAGAGTTCATACGCTTTGTTGACCTTGGTGATAAGGGTAGCGCGAAGCTCGCTCAGCGACTTGGAAGCCAGCTCCCTCTCCGAAAATTCACGGCCGAGCCTTTTTCTCGCATAACGATATGTTCGCTACGTGACCACGTAAGCTCGCTTTCGTGACCGCGGCCTTGCAAACACGACATTTACAAGACCGTATAAATGGGCTTTCAGCCGACGGGAATAGTCGATCTAAAACGCGCTCATATCACCTGACGCGAAAGGCAAAAAGAAAGATTTCCGACATATTTCAAACATGCGTTCGCAATCATATGAGTATTCAAAAAATAATAATAGCGTTTGCAATTGCATGAACATTCATAATGCCCAAAAAAGGTCTGATGTGCAGGAAAGTGATGATAGCATTTGCAATTAAAGAAAGTTCTCATGAGAAGAATCCAAAGTTTATTTATGCAAGCAGAAACATACATACTAGTACCAACCCTACATCGAAGTTCTGCATAAAGCGTAAAAAAGGAGAGACTAATTTAAAAATGCTCTACGCTAACGAAAAAGGTCACCAAACGTGGGATCAACGGCACAGGGGTTAACGAAGCAAAGGACAAAATTCTCCATCTCTCTCTCTGCTCTCTCCAGCACATCGAAGCGACGGTTCTCACGAGGAGTCGCTCCCCACCGATTGGCGCCGTGTTCGTCCGCGAAAGCAGACATAATAGCTCGCCGGGCCTTGATCTGGCCCAGCATATAAATTGAGCAATCCTTCAAAGCCTGAGTAATCAGGCAAGCTTCATGAAAGCCCTCGAGCTTCTCTTCCGCCGCATCAAGCATCGCCAGGGTCATCTCTGCCGGGTGAGGAGGGATGTCGGCAAGCACAGCCGCGAGAATCATCCGGAGCCAGAGAGAACCCATCGGGAAAGGAGACCCCCTACGGATCGAGAGTTCATGCATGGCTGACTCGCACTCGTCGTCGGTAAGGAGGGGATCCACCAACCGAGCGGCAAAGCGGGGGATCATCTCCTCGATAGGCACTTCCCATGGCTGTCGACGAGCGTGCGGGCGGTTGCAGGCCATAGCGCTCCGATACTCCTCAAATTAAATCACGTCGATATGGGAATGAATTTCTCTGTGAAGAGAAAATAGGCTATGGCCTCGAGAATATAAAGAAGTGCATTAAGTGCTATGCGCGGAAAATCTTGCATGCGAAAGATGTTTCCAAAGCCCAAAAAAGGAAAGGCATCGAAAATCGAGGAGAAATAACTATTTCCAAGGCTCCTTTTATGCATCTGATAATGCGCGCTAAAAATGCAGCATGGAAAATTTTGTGAACAGTCCCATCAGATGATCTCACGTGTAGAACACGTGAGGCCCAAACCTAATGTGCATTTAAGAAAAAAAAGAAAATGGAGTGGTACCCTGCATATTAAAACACAAACGACAATAGTAACAGAATAATAAGATTTCAGAGAAAAAGCATGCAAACACACAGAGACATAACAAAGCTTATCATCCAGACTTCAAGAAGGCGATACAAAATAAAAGAAAAAAAAAACTTTTACAATGGTAAGGCTTCAGACGCGGGGCATGGATTGAGAAAATTGAAATTAACTTTATCCAAGATCTTTCAAGCATTCCGAACCTCCCGAGTATGCTTTCTCTCACGGTCACAAGCATCGGGGTCCCCGCGGATGTCCTCTACCCTCCGGTAGGCGCCCAATATGGCTGATTGTTGGAAAAGCTGATGAAGGAGATCAATGAGATCATCCCGCCTCCTCTTTGAGATCAAGCCCATAAGGTACACTGAATGCACCTTATCCTCGGCAGTGTCTAAGTCCCCGAGCGGTATGCCGGCGCAAAAGAGAGGAAGCGCCTCCCGGATCGCCAGCACGATCAGCCTCAGAAGAGAAGAGCGACGGGGGAGTAGCTTGTGATTGTACTCGTCAAAGCGGCCCATGATCTCGGCACACTGAGCGTCAGTGAATTCCTGGTTCTGACTGCGGCCCAGTGCACGAATATTCCCGTACGAAATGATTTCGTCGAGACGATACAGATGGGCGTCCATGATACCTGAAAGAAAAGTTACGAGAATCGTTACAAAAACCGCCATTTCATTAATTGCTGGAAGGACAACCTAGGGCCAAGAGACCTTAGGAAGCCTCTGTGTGAAGGAAGCAAGTCCTTCATAGGAATTAAATTCCTTATTAGGAAAAAGGGAATTAAATTCCCAGGAATAATTTTGATGGAATTAAAGTCCAGGGAGTTGAAACGCTGTCATCATCTCCCCGAAGATCGCCTAAACCCTAAGAGATCTACAGTTCGAAGGTTCCCTATTCTCAAGAAAAAACTTGAAGAAAAATGGGTTCTTTGCGAAACCCTTAATACAGATTTGAAATCCAAAAAGTTCTTTTAAAAACGAAGGCGCTTTGGCCGTTCAACACCATTACCTGAGGGAAAAGGATCCTTTTCGAACAGAGTTAAACTCTGCAGACTGTTTCAAGACAGAGAACTAAGCTCTGAAAAACGAGAATTCAATTCTCAAAGAAGAAGTTCTCAGGGGAAGAAGATGAACAAAGCGAAGGCTTCTGTGAAGAGACAGCTATTTATAGAAGACAATGAAAACGTTTCGTCTCCCCAGATCCCTAGAGGAATCCAACGGTCATAAGAGGTGACAGCGTTGCACTCACGTGCGGACACGTGAGAACAACGCTATGTGGGCATTTGTTTCCTGATTTAAAATCAGGAAAGCTTCTGGGAAAAGCTTCAGAGGAGAGTCACGTGCTTACACGTGACTAGCGGTCACGTGTTGGCACGTGACACCTTAAAAGCATCATCAAGTCGAGTTCAGTCTCCTGACTACGCTGAAGAAAATGGGCTTCAGAAAGAGTCACGTGCTCCCACGTGACCAGGGTCACGTGGCGACACATGACATTTAAATACAAGCGTCGAAGACACACAAGTTCTCTGATCAAGTCAAGAAAAAGGCTTCAGAAGAGGTCACGTGCTTCCACGTGACCAGGGTCACGTGTTGGCACGTGACGTTCAAGACAGTAGACTCGTTCTCCAGACGAACCAAGGAAAGAGAGTTCAAACAAGGGTCACGTGCTCACACGTGACCAAGAGTCACGTGGTGGCACGTGACGCTTAAGCAACAATCAGAAGAAAGGAAAAGGCTCATTCCAAAGGGGGTCACGTGCTCACACGTGACCATGGATCACGTGGTCACACGTGACCGGCTTTCAAAGCCCTTTTTGTCAACAGAATTAAATTCTGAGAGAAATGCAAATCTTTCCAAAGGAACGCAACTATATGCATCCAATCAAATTAAAGATTCAGAGGTCATTTATTTATGGAAAATCTCGGGTTTGGAAAGATTTCCCCCTTAAATCTAACCAAAATAACAAGGGAGAATCTCTGGATTTGAAATCCAACGGTGAATAAAATTCACCTAATAATCCAAAGGTCCAGAACGAATGAAGGATGCAAATCAAATCTCTCAATGAAGATTCGTCAAAAACCAACTGATTCAGCTGCTTCTCCTATAAATAGGAGCCCAGAGACACAAAATAAAGAGATACACGCGCAGAAAAAGAAAAAAGGAGAAAAGCTTTGATACTTGGAAAAGACTTGGATCTTCTGCAAAAACCCTAGGTAAGAAAGGGGAAGGCCTTTTGAAAGAGGGGGAATTTAATTCCCAACAGAGTTTAACTCTGATACATAAAACAGAAGAGCACATTTCTTCCCTCTCTGATAGAGGATCTGCAAAGTGCACATCTCCCCTTTAGGTTGAGAATTTAATTCTCAATGGGTTGAGATCCTGCCATGCAGATCCAAAACATAGAGAGGGAACGCAAGCATGAGAATTTAATTCTCGCAGAACTATAGGAATTCAATTCCTTTAAAAATAAAATTAGGGCTCGACCCTGTATCATGGGAATTTAATTCCTTCAAAACAAAAGAAACAGGGTTGAACCCTAATTAAGAATGTGGTTCTGTGGAAATAGCAGGAATCTAATTCCCTTAATTATAATTCTTTAAGATGGGAAGTATAATTCCTTGAAAGCTTTTATTAAGGGTTGAACCCTCTTCAGTTCTCCACATAAACGAGGAATTTAATTTCTACAGAAGATTCAGAGTTCAACTCTACAAGTCTTCAAAAGGAAATAGGAATTTAATTCCTCTGAAATTTAAAGTTTGAGGAATTTAATTCCTGAAAAAAGAAAGGAGTAACAGATCCTCTAAAAAAAACATAGAGGTAGGGTCACGTGCTACCACGTGACCCCCCAAAACCCCTACAGAAAGCCCCTTCGAGGCAGCACCCCACGTGACCCACGTAACCTTGGCAGAAGCTCTAATACACAGGCATTTGAATGCCCCCTCACGTGATGGCACGTGATACTTTGAAGGAGATGATAAATCCAGCAGAACAAAAGAAGGGGGGGCGCTCTCACGTGCTGCCACGTGACCCTTCTCGCCTTAGTGTTTAACACTAAAACTCTCAAGCCCAGTGTTAAAACACTGTCGGGCCTTAGCATTCAATGCTGACTAAAAAGCCTTATTGGCAGGGTTCAACACTGATCTGTTTTAGTGTTTAACACTAATTTGGAAAAGCCTTATTGCTGGTGTTTAGCACCAATTATCTCTTAGTGTTGAACACTAACCCATCAACCTTATTCCCAGTGTTCAACACTGATTGCTCTGAAGTGTTTAACACTAGGCCTTGGCCCAATTGGCTAAAGGGATAGAGGCAAGCATTCTCCCTCAATGGACCAACAAAGAGTCAATATTCCAGACCTGACTGGACTTAGCCCAAGCTGGCCATAAGTCCTCAATTTGTGATTAACTGGGCCGATAGGCTCATAACATAATTGATCAGTCTTGACCCGAATTGGGCCAAGGACTATTTAATCCACCCCGGTTCTAGGGTACATCTCTTCACTCCTTTGATACTTGGCATTGTAATCCCTCAATGTCTTCAAAGAGGTGACGGGTCCCGAAGACCATTCATGATATGGACTGTGGGGTCCTTAAACCCACACATAATCAACAAAATTCCTGGTCACGTGGAACGTGGATAACGTCACTCTTTGACCCCACGGAAAACGTCCAGAGCGGATCCTGGTCCTCGCAGAGCACGGCAGTGAACCCGTGTGAAGCATCCAGAGCGGAGCCTGGTCCTCGCTTAGCACGACAGTGAACCCGTGTGAAGCATCCAGAGCACATACCGGACTGTGGAGTCCTTAAACCCATGGACTATGACGTCCTTAACCTGGACCGCAATGTCCTTAAACTACCCATGGACCGCAATGTCCTTAAACTACCCATGGACCGCAATGTCCTTAAACTACCCATGGACCGCAATGTCCTTAAACTACCCATTGACCGAGATGTCTTAAAACTACCCATGGACCGCAATGTCCTTAAACTACCCATGGACCGCAATGTCCTTAAACTACCCACGGACCGCAATGTCCTTAAACTACCCATGGACCGCAATGTCCTTAAACTACCCACGGACCGCAATGTCCTTAAACTACCCACGGACTGCAATGTCCTTAAACTACCCACGGACCGCAATGTCCTTAAAACTACCCATGGACCGCGATGTCCTTAAACTAGAACAATAGAGCCCCTATATGCTCTTTTGTCGGATCTAAACGGTCCTGTTTAAGTTGATCTTAGCCTCAAAGATGGCTAATGCGTCCTTAAACCTTCAAGCAGACTGGACTATGAATCCCCCCAATTAACTCTGGCTCGAGGGTACATCTCTGAACTCCTCTGACATCCGTCGTTGTAATCCTTCAACGTCGTCAGAGAGGTGACGGGTCCCGACGGCCACATAGACGATGGACCGCCATGTGCCTAAACTGGAACATTAGAGTCCAAACACTCTTTTGTAGGATCTAAATGATCCCGTTAAGTTGATCTTAGTTACAAAGTTAGACTAACGTATCCTTAACAAACGTTTGAGTTGATCTTAGCCTCAAGTATGGCTGACGTATCCTCAAACCAAACCCCCAAACCCAAATTTAAGATAATGCGGATTTGGACTAGTCCATGCCCTACGGGCGACGACATAACTCAGTCTACGTAAACGATCCACGGGCAATGAAACATAAAACAAGAACACACGACACGAAGTGACCATCTGGAGAAGGAGAAAGTTGTTACCGCAAAGCGGTAGCGTAATTAACTGCAGGGGCTTGCGCCTGCAGGGAAGAGCGTCCCCACAATCAAAAACCCCTCAAACGAGGGGGAATCTGACGAAGTCTGCTACATCGGACGCATCCGTCTAGACCTTCGATACATGGTGTCATGGATCAAATTGGCATCTTCGGAGAGGTGGACGGATAGCACCAATTAGCATCTGCCCCGAATTTCAGGCGAGACGGCCCGACGTCCCGCGTGTCCGTTCGGAGGGGAACAACCCCCATCACAGAGGGGTCAAGTAAGCCATTTTTTACTCTTTAAGCCATTACTCTGCTCGGATCTCATCGCTAAATTGAGCGTCGGAGGGTCCTTGGTGGTACCAAACCACCCCTGGACTTCTTTGCAGGTACTCAGTACCAACTTCCTCATTTCACCTCTTCCTCCAAAAACCCATTGAGACCCACATGCAACGGAGGACAATCAACTGATTCCACCGCAAGATCAACGGAAGACAACATTTGACGGAGGCCTGAAAAGGAGTTCCATCAGTTGGCGCCATCTGTGGGAACATAACTCCACGAAATACAAAGTTGGCCTTCCTATCTCCACCCTCATGGCAGACGACCATCCTGGGGATCCCGGTACCAGCCGCCGTCTTCCACTCATTGAAGGCGGGGATGAACCTCCTCCCATGACTGCCATCAACGCCCTTGCAGGCCGGATAGATCGCCTGCAATCCCTCGTGGAGGCCTTCGTCCGCGTCCAAACGGCAGCGCCCGGGCCCAAGATCGCCGCTCCATCGCCTCCAGAAGGCTCTGTCCCTGTCTGGACGGCTGACCACCAATAGGCTGCGTCCCCTGGCCGCCGGTCTCCCGAACCGGTACTCCCTGAGGCCCGCTGGGCGCCCCAAGGCTCCACACCGAGATCCGCCGCCAGGACGCCTCGCCTCGAGCCTCCTCGCGACCCTTATCCCCCTGAGGAGATGTCAGTCACCTCTCCTATCCACGGGCGTGGTCGACCCCACCACCATCGGCGGGGCCGCACAGAAGGGGTCCGCCCCGGCGACTCAAGAGCTACCTCACCCCGGGACCTGAGGCACCTCATTGAGAAGAACCGGGGCCGCTCCCAGACGCAGGTCACCCGCAGCGGGGGCCAGGGATCCCGAGGCGCCGATTCCTCGGGGTACCACGGTCGGCTCTATGCCCTTAAGAAGAAGATCGAGGGCATGCGCCGAGAAGCTCACCTCTCGAGCGACGGAGCTAAGTACGCCTCCAACTCGCTCACGAAGCTGTTCATCGAGGAACTGCTCGCCGTCTATGTCTCCTTGTGCAACAAGCCCCTAAAGGTCTCTCTATTTGATGGGAAAACCGACCCGAAGGACCACTTGGACGCTTTCACCGCGGGGATGAGCTTCCAGGATCACTCCGACGCCGCCCAATGCAGAGCCTTCCCGACCACCCTCATCCGTGCAGGTCGGGACTGGTTCCGGGGGCTCGAGTCCCGCTCGATTTCGACCTTCGACGAGCTGGCTACTCAGTTCCTCGGCCATTTCGTAGGGAATCATCGACAGAAGAGCACGGTCGACTACCTCTTCATGGTTAAGAGTGGGGACAAGGAAACGTTCAAGGCCTACATTACCCGTTTCTACAACGCCCTTCTCGAGGTGCCCAAGCACTGAGACGAAACCGTCATAACGGCACTCAGATCTGGTCTGAGGCATAAGGAATGGTTATGCTCCTTCATGCTGGCGCAACCTAAGACCATGGCCGAGGTCAAGGCGTGGACCGAGCGCGAGGTCCAGCTAAAATCTGAGGTGAACGCTAACCTTCCCCGGGAAGAACGGCCCGACCAGAAGAAGAGGGCTCGGGAGGAGAGGCCGGAGCGTTAGCAGCCCTAACACCCGAAATTCCAGGAGTATACCCCCCTCAACGTCTCCCTCGCGGTGTTGCTGGAGGAGGCCCAGAACGAGGGGTTCTTCAAGTTCCCTCCGGTCCCGCGTCAGGCCGCAAAGCGAACCCGGGGCTCCTACCGCGCTTTCCACCGGGTAATGGGCCATGCCACGGAGGACTGCAAACAACTGATGGACTACATCAAAGAGCTCATCCGGTCTGGGCACCTCGCCGCCTACCTGAGGGACAAACGGCAGACCGACCGCAAGCAGGAGCAGCATCGCCCTCCCGCCGACCCGACCATCGGTCAGATCATGCTTGTTTCAGCGGGCGGCCATCCCGGAGCTTAGGGGGCCCCATGCCCTATGCCAAGCACGGGGGCCGACAGCCCTTCAGGGAGCTTGGCCCAAGCCAATAAAATCATCTACTAGCCTGTACCATTCTTTTAAAGCAATGTAAATTCTTCCTAGGATCTATTGTTAATTTAATAAAGATCAATGGAGCATTGCGAAAAAGAAGGAAAAGCTTTGTTTATTCAAAGGGTATTATGGGCTCCTCAGCCGTACATGCAAAAGGAAAGAAAATTACAATAGTTGGGGAAGGGGGTGCAATGAGCACTGCTCGTGGTACTCGGTAAAAATCTCCGCCAACCGGGGCCTCGCAAGTTCCAGCCTCTGTCCCCGGTTACCCCCGCGGGCATCGACCCCGAGCCTCAGCTCGTAGCATTCATGGACGAGCGCCTCTGAGCGGGCCAGCCGGTTCATGGAGATTAAGCCGAAACGCCTCAAAGACCGCAGCTTGCCCACAACCTCATCAAAGAGCAGCTCAGACAGAGGGTTGTAAAGCCCCGGCGATGCCCTCCAGATGGAGTACATCAGCAGCTGCAGCAGGGAGGAGCGTCTGGGGAGCAGCCGGCCAAAATGGTCCTCAATGCTCCCGTAGACCAGTTGCACCGTGTCCTCAGTGCAGTACGGGTCATAAAGGTACATGTCTTCAAAGTGGACAATGTCGGGAATGGTAAACGGGAAGTCCCGCATTCTCGGCGACCTGTTTATGAAGGATGAAGGACCAGTACTCCTTCGACCTTATATAGCCCACTGTGCAGCCCAACAGTTTCCCGCTTTCACTCAGGGGGTCGCCACCACGCGGCAGCCGTCGAGCCTTTTCCAGTGGAGTCGAAGCGGCACGCCCTTAGCGCTTCGCCTCCCCCCGCGTTCAATGCACTGGCTACGAGCGCCGTCGCCCCGACCGTTCCCATTCCCCGCACCTACAGCTGGACGGGTGGGCTACACCTCGTCAAAGATTCAACCCAGCAGCTACCCTGCTCGGTCATCCCCAGCGGGCAGCTTCCCTGCCGTAACGCCGGGGATCAAAAAGCCTTCCCAGAGGCAGTCGAGCCCGAGGCTCCCTCGCTCGGCTATCCCCAGCGGGCAGCTTCCCTGCCACAACGCCGGGGATCAAAAAGCCCTCTCACGGGTAGTCAAGTCCGAGGCTCCCTCGCTCGGCTATCCCCACCGGGCAGCTTCCCTGCTACAACGCCGAGGATCAAAAAGCCCTCTCAGAGGCAGTCGAGCCCGAGGTTCCCTCGCTCGGCTATCTTTCAGGACAAAAGCCCTCGCCAAGAGGCACCGGGCAGTAACCCTGCCCGGCCAAGGGTCCTTGGTAGGCTTCTTACAGCCTTATAGCTCTTCCCGCGCCGAAGACCAAAGTCCTCCCAGAGGCAGTCGGGTCCTCGCTCGGCTATCTCCGGCTGGTAGCTTCCTACCACAACCGACAGGGATCAAAGTCCTCGCCAAGAGACACTGGGCAGAAACCCTGCTCGGTCCCCGTCCTGAAGGATCAAAGCCCTCGCAAGAGGCAACCGAGCAGCTACCCTGCTCGGTAAAAACTCCGGCTGGTATCTCCCTACCCACGACGCCAGGATAGAAGCGGCTGCCCCGCTCGTTCATCCCAGGCTGGTAGTTGCCTACCCACGACGCCAGAGGTCAAAGCCCTCACCCAGAGGCCGCCGCGTAGCTCCGCTGCCCGGACATCCTTAGTGGGCTTCTTACAGCCCCTCAAACGCTAAAGACCCAAGCCCTCGCAAGAAGCAACCGAGCAGCTACCCTGCTCGGCCATCCTTGGTGGGCAACTCCCCTACTACCGCGCCAGGAAGCATAAAGCCTTTGCAAGAGGTGACGGGGCAGCTGCCCTGCCCAGTCACCCCGGATGGTGACCAATGCTCGGAATCAGAGATGCTCTGTGGCCGTGGAGGGCCCGAGACCCCAATGAGGGGCGTCAGGTCTGTCCAAGTCTAAACAATCTTCCCTCGACTCCGGGGCCCAGGGAGATACCTCCTCAGAAGCGCTCGTCGGCAAGTGATTGCAGATGACTCGACAGACGATCGCTAGAAAGATGGCCAACCTGACATAAAAGCACAACGGTACAGGCAAAAATATTCTACGAGCATTCTTCACAAACAGATGGCAGAACGCAATTCTCTGGAGCTGAAGAAAAACTTTATTACTACTGCCAAAGACAAAAGTTTTTACAAAGGGTATTTTTTGGGCTCCCCAGCCTTACAAAATTCAAAAGAAAAACAAAATGAAGATAGGAGAATGGGGGCTATACACCTCGGGGCCGGGCGCGACCTCGAGGTCCTCGACCTCCACCACTTGGGTCGCTGGGTCCTCGGCCACCTCCTCGCCGGGAACTTCTTCCCCTTGCTCGTCGGCGCCCACGAGGGGGAACTCGGCCCGGAGATCCGCGTCGTCGAACCCTGGCATCCGAGACTTAACGGCATCGAGGGCGTCGTGCCAAATGTGGGTCGTGGCCACGGCCAGGTCGTTATAAAAATCCTTCGACCCCTTATAGCTCGCCACGGCCCTCGATTCCGCCGACTTAAATGCCTCGGCCGCCGCCCCCAGCTCCTTTCGGAGGGCCTTTACCGTCCTCTTCAGGTTGCCGGCGAGCACCTGGGAGTCCTCGAGCTTGCCCTCGGCGATCACGGTGGCCTCGCGATGCCGGGCGACCTCCCTTTTCCCGGCATCCACCTCGCCCTCCAAGGCGGCGATCCTCGCCGACATCGCCTCTTGCTCTCGCCTGGAGCTCTCTTGTAGCGAGGTGAGCTGACCCACCACCTCTAACACCGGGGCTACCACCTCGGTCTCCATGCGTAGGGCGAGGGCCACGTACTGGAGAACCTGGGAAGACACACTAAAGATCAGAGGGACGAAGGAGGCACCAAATCTCATAATGAACTGGGGGCTTACCTGTACGGACTCCTGGGCGATTGACGCCAGCTGAGCCCTGAGGGTCCCCCCAGGAACTCGACCACCCGCCAAGGTCTCTATTTCATATAGGAGACTGTCCGCGACCGACAGCCCCGACGGCACCGCGAACCGGAGCCCCCCTTCTTCCACTACGGTCGGCGAGGACTGGCCCCGGGAGGGTCTCCGGGAACTCCTCTTGAGCGGCTCCGAGGGGGAACCGATCTCCTCTTCCGAGGCCGTGTCCTCCAGAATCAGGGCCCGTTTCTGACCCGATGCTCTGCTGGGGCCCGGGGCGGGATCCGCCGCCGAGCGTCCTCGGGGCGCCGCCACCGGGGCAGTGGGAGTCGGGGCGGGCTGTGCCCGAGAAGAGCTGGCGCCCCCGGCCCTAGTAGGCTGCCTTGGCTGGCGCATAACATCTCGGAGAGAGACGAAGTCCATGGATCCTGCATGAAATAAACACCCAACAGATCAGCAACACGAGTATAATGTAAACCCAAAAAGCAAGCCTAACTTACCGACGAACTCGACGGGGCTAATCCCGGCCCAGCTCAAAACCCTCTCGGATAGCAGCACGTCGTGTCGAGGGATGGGCTCCCACGACGCCACTCTCACCGCGGCGGGGTCATCGGACAGGTTCCCCGGCAGACACTTCTCCCTCGACCACTTGGTGGGCACCGGCTAGTCCTCGCCCTCGGGAGGGGAAACGAAGAAAAATTTCTTTTTCCAATCATGAATGGAGGAGGGAAAGGCCATGACCCCGGTCCCGGCAGCGACCCCCGGCCGCTTCCTAAAAGTAAAATAAATCCATTTCGGGTAGCTCGCTCAACCGCCGGGGTTACTCTTGAAGACGAGGCAGGAATCGAGAAGGGAAAGGCTGAAGGGAACCGCCTGCAACTTCAGGCGGATCAAGAACCCGAGGATAATCCTCCATGAGTTCGGAACTAACTGGCCGGGGGATAAACCGAAGAAATTCAGAGCGGTGATGACCTCAGGAGAGAAGGGCAGGTGCATTCCGCCCCAAAAAGCTTCCAAGTACAGGGCAATCTCCCTGCCCCGTACCTGATCTTCCCTCTCTCCATCCTTGGCCAGACGAATCGTGTAGCGCGGGGCGATGTGGAAGCGAGCCCGAGCGTCGACAAGCTCGTCCTCAAGCCTCATCCAGCACGGGGTGCTGGGGGCCACATCTGCTGCCTCTTCCCTGGAGGCGGCCCCCGCCTCACGACCCAGGGGAGAGGGTCCAGCCCCTGCTCCCCGAGGAGACTCAGACACAGCTAAAGGAACCCTAGCATCTACTCCTACAACGTCTACTGATTCTACAGAGGAAGACATCTAACCTGGGAAAAAAAATTCTTCAAAGGCTGGAAACAAGAGAAGGGAGACGAGCGCCGAGCAGCTGAAACTTGAGAGTGGAAAATATGAAGGAGTAAGGGTTCTAGGGCGGACCCACCCATATTTATTACTGCATTCGGCCTCATCCCATGGCGCCCATCATCTCCCGCCAAAACGGCTCCTCACGCCCAGCGGCTCCGATCGCTCCACGTGGCAGTCCAGCGCTGAACCGTGTCCCATCAGATGCCGCAGGCCTGCTTACATCGCATCAGCCAACCGACGCCCGACACGTGGACCGTCGCTTCAATTGCGGAGTGTACGAACCGGCGCACCTTCTTTAAATGCAGAGATCTCGCTTTGATTCGCTGGCGGAAAAGACAACCGACGGCCCGAGGACTCGTCCCGACGAAACCTAGAAGGGATCTCACCTCGGGAGGCCCGGCAGTCCACTCCTGACCCGACCCACTAGCTGGCCGAGACAAGAGTGGGGGGATAATGATAGTGCTCAATGTTGGCAATCCCCAAGATCATGACACGTGGCAGGTGACGTGTCCCAGGACTCAGAAGAAAAGGCCCACAGGGGCCGACCAGGCCACCCCGTGCCCGACCCGCAAGCACAACCTGGCCCTCCTCGGGGCCACTGCAAATTGGCCTCCTCGGCTCACCCCGAGCTGCCACCAGACCAAGACCCCACGGCCTCCTCGCTCGCCCCCGAGCTCCCGGCCGAGGCCGTCTTCCTCGGTCCTCCGACCAACTCCATCGCTCACAGGCGTAACCACAGCTCCGCGAATCTCTCCATCCGCTGATTCTATGCCAGCAACATCCCACGTTCTACGCCATCAATCCCCATTAATGGGCGATCCGCTTTCTGCGTGGGCGTGACCTCGGGGGAGGGGGGGCGTAACCGCCGGCAAGATTCTCGCGCCCGCTGCTGCGTGCTCCACCGCTATATAATCCCCAATCACAGAGGGGTCAAGTAAGCCATTTTTTATTCTTTAAGCCGTTACTCTGCTCGGATCTCATCGCTAACTTGAGCGTCGGAGGGTCCTTGATGGTACCAAACCATCCCAGGACTTCTTTGCAGGTACTCGGCACCAACTCCCTCATTTCACCTCTTCCTCCAAAAACCCATTGAGACCCACACGCAACAGAAGACAATCAACTGAGTCCACCGCGAGATCAACGGAAGACAACATCTGACGGAGGCTTGAAAAGGAGCTCCATCAGGACTCAACGGCCTCACGTTGAGGGCTTCAGATCCTCAGCGTCGGATGGGCAGGAGGATGCTCGCTGGGGATGCGCCGAGAAGGAAGGAACTCGTCAGCCTCACGATGAGGGCTCCAGATCCTCTGCGTCTGATGGGTAGGGGGATGCCCGCTGGGGATGCGCTGAGCAAGAATGGACTCGGCGGCTTCGCGATGAGGGCTTCAGATCCTCAGCGTCTGATGGGCAGGAGGATGCCCGCTGGGGATGCGCTGAGCAGGAAGGGACTCGGCGGCCTTGCGATGAGGTTTTCAGATCCTCAGCGTCTGATGGGCAGGAGGATGCCCGCTGGGGATGCACCGAGCAGGAATGGACTCGGCGGCCTCACGATGAGGGCTTCAGATCCTCAGCGTCTGATGGGCAGGAGGATGCCCGCTGGGGATGCGTTGAGCAGGATAGCCGCTCGATAGACTCCTGGCGAGGGCTTTGATCCTTTAGCGTGGGAGGGGTCGTAAGAAGCCTACTAAGGACGGGCGGAGCAGGGTTACTGCCCGGTGCCTTTTGGCAAGAGCTTTTGATCCCTGGCGTCGTGGGGTAGGGAGCTACCAACCGGGGATTGCCGAGCAGGGTAGCCGCTCGGCTGCCTCTTGATGAGAGCTTCGATCCTTAGTGCTGGAGGGACCGTAAGGGGCCTACTAAGGACGGGGCCGAGCAGGGTTGCTGCCCGGTGCCTCTTGGCGAGGGCTTTGATCCCTGGTTTGTTGGGGTAGGGAGCTACCAGCCACGGATAACCGAGCAAGGGCGGGCCCGGTTGCCTCTTGCGTTGGCTTTGATCCTTAAGGACGGGCCGAGCAGGGTTACTGCCCGGTGCCTCTTGGTGAGGGCTTTGATCCTGGTTTGTTGGGGTAGGAAGCTATCAGCCAAGGATAACCGAGCAAGGGCGGGCCCGGTTGCCTCTTGGCGAGGGCTTTGATCCCTGGTTTGTTGGGGTAGGGAGCTACCAGTCAGGGATAACCGAGCAAGGGCAGGCCCGGTTGCCTCTTTCGAGGGCTTTTCATCCTTAGCGCGGGAGGGGCCGTAAGTGGCCCACTAAGGATGTCCGAGCAAGGTTACTGTCCGGTGCCTCTTGGCGAGGGCTTTTTTCCCTTAAGGATGGCCGAGCAGGATTGCTACCCGGTGCCTCTTGGCGAAGGCTTTGATCCCTGGCGTTGTGGGGCAGGGAAGCTACCAGCCAGGGATAGGAGAGCAGGATAGCTGCAGGGCTGCCTCTTGATGAGGGCTTTGATCCTTGGCATTGTGCGGTAGGGAAGCTACCAGCCAGGGATAGCCGAGCAGGGTAGCTGCAGGGCTGCCTCTTGGTGAGGGCTTAGATCCTTATCGCCGGAGGGGTCATGGGAGGCCTACTAAGGATTGACCGAGTAGTGAAGCTGCTCAGTTGCCTCTTGGTGAGGGCTTTGATCTGTAGGGTTACTAGGCACACTAACGAGGCTCTACAAGGCATCGACCATGCCAAAATTAAATTTTTATGTGCCGAATAACACTAAGCAAGATCGTTAACTAGAGTTTAGGCGAATCAATTAGCAAGTAAACAACTTTACTCTAAAGGGATACGAAATACAACCTTTGTAGATCGGTCCTTCACTTCATTTGCTCCTTGTTGAAGTCCCTTCGCTGCGATCGTGGATCTCCCGGACCCTTGCATGGCTTCACGAGGCAAAAGGTGCGACCTTGCTTGAAGTCTCTGAGGCCGAAGATGATCTACGTCGAGGGAATTCCGACTCAAGCTACTACTTCACTAATTTGAGAATTAGTGAAGCAAACACCCTATACAAGAGTGCTATTCTTGATGAGGATGGAGAAATAGGAAGTGGGTTCTCATTGGATTTTTAATTCTCACAAAGTTTCACTCCTTTTTCAAAACCCTAGCAAGCAATTTCTTTTGCTCAATGAAGAAGATGAACAAAAGAAAGGAATGAGGATAATGATCAAGTGAGAAGAGTAACCATGGTGAGTGAGTATCATATACTAACCCTTGTAGAGACTTAACCCTAGGCTAATGGTTATGGTTGGGTTAATAAAAATCCATAGTAAAAACAAAATCAAATTGGATTAGTCAATGCATCCACAAGCTTCCACAAGCTTCATGTATTTTCAAATCCTCCACTTGATTTTGCAATTACTTTAAATATTAAAAACCCAAAATAAACATTAGCATAGTGTAAGTCTCATACACCCATGGATTGTGTATCATCAACCATGATACAATATGATAACACATTTTAAACATATATCATATATATGTTAAAGTAGTGTACAAGTGAGAAAAACCCTAAAGTGAACAAGTGTTAGTAAATATAAACTAGTATATCTAATATACAATTATACACTTAATTATTAAATCAACACTTGACTTAATAATCCGGTCACATCTCATATAACCGGCTAACATCCACTGTATCGACTTATCGAATCAACACTTGATTCGATAACCCGGTCATATCATATATGACCGACCGATACATAAAGTCGCGAGAATAGAATACGGTATCACATACACGCATTTATTCTCGGTCTTGCACATATCACATATGCGCTCTTATTTCCTTTCGCCTGAGCCAGTAAAACCTCTGTGTAGGACTCTAAAGACTCGTCAATATGCCGGCAGTAGGTGATGATCGCATCACGCATCCACAAGCCGTCAGCGGTACTAGCTGGACGTAACGGCTACCCGGGTATTGAGCGATCAGAAGATCAGCAAGCAAGCCCGCTCCAACTCCTGTGAAAGCCTGCCGGCAACACTTCCCGTACAGTCCGGTCTCCTCGTCTGATATGTCGCATATCAAGTCTAGGGGTGGTAAACGTCAGACCCCAATAACCGATAAGTCGTGCCGATGTGAGGCTCATAACGGGTTGAGAAACTACTGGTAACACTTACCAGTAAATCTCTAATCAGCCCTGGCCAGGGACTTCCCTGTTACGGCCAATCGAGCACAGCGCAACATCAACCCCCAATACCGGGAGAGACGAAACCCCTCCTATCGCTCATTGCCTCCATGTGACTCGGGACTGTACCCAAAAACCACCGTTTTGCATGCCTCATGGACGTGGTAAGGTGGAAATCAAAGCACAGTGGGAATCACACAAGACTCTATGACGATCTCGAGTCTACAGACTAACCTGCATAAGTGTCACCAGAGAACAGCCATCTGACGTAAGGTATAATACCATCTGGGAGTTCTCGGCGAGTCCGTCCAGTGTACACAGTCTCCACTGAGCACCCGTATACCATCTCTGATGTCAAACACTAATGGATATGGGATCATCCATCGCCCATCTCATGGGTCGAGATGCGTATACGCTAGTCTACTCTGGTTTATAGATGCCTCGTCTCGATACACCCACGACTAGGGACCTTGAAGGATGTACTTATGGACTACCATGACCCCACTAGTATGATCCGCATCATAGTCCAGGTAGTCAAGTACACATCCTAAGGGCTTTACCAACATGTAATGATAAGACAGTATAAAGAGACAAGTATACATGTTAAAGTAAAGGGCAACCAGATAGCATACTATCATATCGAGCAAGAAAGTCCTCTCTATATATGTCCAAGCATCCAATATAATATACATCATCTGTACAATACTGGCCTCTAAGGTATACATACAACTAACAATCTCCCACTTGTACTAGGGCCAGCTGCTATAGTATCGCATACCAAGCATCCCGAAGAGTCTCTCAAACTGTATCTGGGGAATAACCTTCGTGAGTGGATCCGCTGTGTTGTTCTTCGTGTCAACCCTCCTGACCTCGATCTCCCGGCGATCAACTATCTCCCGGATCAGGTGATACCGCCTCAGAATATGCCTGGATCGCTGATGGGACCTGGGTTCCTTGGCCAAAGCCACCGCTCCATTGTTATCGCAATACAAAGGTATTGGATGCTCAATGGATGGAACCACTCCAAGTTCAGTAATGAACTTCTTGGTTGTCACGTCCCGAAAGTACGGAACAAGACCGGCACTTAAACTACGAACGTCTTGAGGCGTACGTAATCTAAGTAAACCGAAAACCCAGAAATCTAAACCAAGAAAAGTAGTAGAGTGAAGGAAAACCAATTTAAAACAAGAAGTTTCAATAGCATAAGCCGAATTATGCGGGCTTTTAAAAACATCAAAAATTTCCTGAAAATTTCGGCAGAGTCTCCTTTGTAAATACTGGCCCCCAAACGGGATACAACATGAATAGTATACGAAATCAAAAAAAAGGGCATCCCCAAGCGGGAGCTAGCTCTTCGTCAATCAACGGTCACAACCACACAAGCAATATAATATACAACGCCAACGGCGAGGATCAAAACTCAAAAGGAAACTCAAACAACAAGAAAACCACAGAAAAATAACGCGCGACTCTAAGGTCAAAGGAATAACATCACTGGTCTCTATCTCAAAGTAAATACATGTTTGGTTGATGGAACTTCTAGATACAACAGAGTAATAATATACAAGTTATATAATGGGGGGTACGATACAAGTAAACCCACCTACTAGCAAATCATCCGAAGGAAACTATGCCCGCAAGCCGTAATGAAAGCTGTACGGCAAACCTGCAAGAAACTGGGGCACAACGGGGGTGAGTTGCCAACTCGTGAATAGAAAAACATCTACGAATAGAAATCGCATAAAAAACGCAATCCTAGGTCAATGATCATAATATAATCTCAAATATATGTATAACATGCAGCCTATAACAATGGCTAGGGTAATATCTAACCCGAGTGTAATCTCATGTGCCCGTGTCAGTGCCTCAGGTAGCAATATATCATATGAATGAGGTATGAATGCATGAAAATAGAATGCATGTACTGACGAAAACTGCTTTCATAAATCAGTGGTGAGATTTCCTTTGTATTTTTAAAATGAGGTATCATAATGAAATCAGCATCAACAGTGTCTAGCATCGACACAAAACATAAATCTCAATGTCTCAAAATCTCAGGCTCCGGCTATCCGGACTGGCCTGTATCATCAAATCTCAGTACCTCAATATCTCGAAATCTCAATGTCTTAACCTCAATATCTAGGGCGCCGTCAGTCCAGACCGGCCCCTACCATCCATCTCAAGACCACGACGGTATCCTCCGGATATCCGACGCGTCGGGTAATATCACCGGTCGGTAGTGCTCCCCTGCCAGGCTCAACATCAACAACACGATCCTCTTGCCCCGGGGTACCGCACCGGGCCCACCATGTACCCGAAATGGTTCCTCCACTCCTCGAATCGGGTCTCGAAATCCATCAGCAAACTCATGGTGGACGACTCATACATCATGGGAAAACCGCACTTTTTATTTTAAAAGAGAGAAAAGGTTCATTTATGTTTTTGCGGTTTTCCTCCAAATCCAAAAAATCTCATGGAAATCCGAATCCAAAACCTCAATAACACGTAAAATAGTGAATATATGCATGAGAATCCATGAATGCGGCATAACAATGAATAACAGTATGCATGAAGTAGCAGGTAATAACTACAATGTCTAAACTATTAGCTAACAGGCTATGTTAAGCAATAATATTTTCTAAGGTGTACGTGACATGGCAATTACCGATGAAGGTGTGTGTGAGCCGGCAAGTAAGTGTACGTGGTACATACGCATCATCGGTAATGGTGCTGGTGTCCTAACAGCATGATATCAATAATGGAGTATGAAACATAATATAAGCATGCGATGCAAAGCGAACCACAATAATGAGCGGCAGCTGAATACTAGACGCAACTATAACTAATCTGCATTAATCTAATATAAGTCCTACAAATGGTGCCTTTTGAAATAACACGAATCATGGGGTTTTGAAAATAGGGGCTACGGTGTTTTTATGAAAAGATACGTCTTTTGAAATATCCGTAGGATCCCTTGGGCTGTCTTTTAAAATACCCACGATTCGTTAGTTTTTGAAATAGGTAAGAATCGACTCTAATCTAAGCTAACAAGCTGGACTACAGGTAAGGAAACCGCCTAACATCTGAGTCGATCCATATACATACCTGTATATATATTAGTAGGTGATCCCGCCTCAATAATATCATATCCGATACCATATCTATAATCAGACATCCCAAGTCAAGAGTGCGGATCAATCATCAAGATATAGCTCGTACGTAAATCCGTCGTACGGCATCCCCAAATCTGGGTACGGGTCAATATCATATTCATCACACTATTCATCCAGTATCCTCTTTATCAAAGATCATAGTCTAGGGTACTGACCTATGTCTAATACAATACTAATATCCTCAATATAGTCATGATCTGCCTACTGATCGACAGTCTCGTACAAACTGATATCATCAGCACATATCATCATCAAGGGGTATACATCGCCCAATACGGCCTAGGATCAATATCCTAGCATATCATATCTCATATCACGATCACATGTCGACCATTTGATTAATAACACTATTCACCCGTATTGTCGTCCCAAGATCCGCTATAACACCAGGACGTACCTCAAGTACGAATCCTGCCATATCACCGATATCACAACCACAAAATAAATCTCATCGACTCAGCTCAATCCCAAGTATCATCCTCAAATCCGTATGTGAACACATAGTCCCATACCCATGTGAACACATAACTATAAAGAATCCCATGAGCACATATAAATAGGAATGTATGCAAGTATGTAGGTGTGTATGTGTAGTGCAACACTACCCTAGGGTTCGCAACACTAAAATAATCCAACACACCAATATCCATCCTAAACATCATTATTAATCCCAAATAACATATAATAATTGTTGGTGTGTATACGCATCCGTATACACCACCACGGACTGCGGGGGTGCTATACGCCATCCACCCGACTTCTCCCCGTAGATATAAATCTACTCACCTGGTCCTCGCTAGCCGGTGCCGACGTCGCCACACGCTTGCTTGTCGTCTCGAAGTCCACATGGGTTACCTACATATCATAATGTACCGTGTCGTATTAAAATCCGACTCATGACCCAAAACGACACGTGAATCCCACATAGGTCAAAACCTATGGTTGCTTTCACAAATCAACCCAAAAACCCTCGAAGTCGGCGTAGAAACGCCAAACCATTGAGAACAACCCAAACACACTCATTTGTACAATTACAATCACTAATTATAATATAAAATAGCTTAAAATTCACAAAAACCTCAAACTCGCTTTAAAAGCTATTTTTCCGAAAATCTAGCAAGCAAAATTAACCGTTTTAGTACAAAACTCGGTGTATAAACGAATCTAGCGGCAACAATATTCACTAAATATCTTAATTAAGTCATAAAAACAATTCCCATAATTTAATCTCATTAATTTCCATAAACCTTAAAATTCTAGTTCACAAAATACCTAAATTTTAACAATTTTATAGTAAAAATGCACAAACTACAATCTAGCTTGGATTTTCATGAACTAAAAGCATTAAACCACTCAATATAATCTTTATAATAACATGAAACCTAAATTTGAATTTTATCTCATAAGAATATAATTATTTTCAAAACCTAGTTTACCATTTATATAATTATCACTTTTAAATCAACAAATATGCAAACTAGCAACTTAAATTGGATTTAGCATAACATTAATATGTCATTTATATCACATAAACTAAATCTCACAACACAAAATACCAATTTGAAATCAAACTCCTCTCTTGAATTTTAAATCATGCACCTAGAACTAATTAAAAACCTAATTAAACAATTAATTAAGCTAATCTAAGCAATTAACAACACATTAAGCAAAAAGGTTAGAATTTATACCAAAATAATTTGAAGATCCCACAAGCACACTTAGCCCTCCAAATTAGCTTCTAATCACCAAGAACCATAGTAGATATGCTAAGGAAAAATGGGTAGGTCTTGGATTTGGATTTAGCTTTGAATTTGTATGGATTTTGAGGCATTTTGTGGAATTTTTGTAGTGAGAAGAAGAGGAAAAGCAAGGGGAAGGGGGGCTGCTGAATTTTCTTGGGAGGCTCGGCTGATCTTTAAGGGAGGAGAGAGAGAGAGAGGTATATGTGTTGAAATCCCACCAAAGTCAACAAAAGAAAACCATACCTTAATAGTTTAATGTTTTCCTTAATCATTTCTTTTCTAATTTGTGTGGAATGGAGTGGGGAAATGGGGGGATGTGCTGCTGAATTCAGCCACATGGGGATGGGGGTGAGTGAGTGTGGGTGTGGGTGTGGGGGAAAAGATAAATGTTATACCCCAAACAACCATTTACACTAATTTCACCGAAAAAAGCCTTTTTCTTCGATATTTTCTAAACCGTTTTGGCAAACGATTTCGTTTCAAAAACCACATGATAAAATTTTATTTAATGTTTTATGATACATAAAATTTGTTTCAACTCATTCCAATTTGTAATTTTCCCTAATTAAATGTATTAGTGACGGCTTAAAATAATAATAAAATAATTTTTTTTTCAGAAAATTTGAAATTTCACCAGTGGCTCAATAAACACCAGATACTAGCAATTACATAGCTAGAATATCTATATTTAATTTTTATAATAAGATATTTGTATTTTGACTTTTTACAGAAAACCCCCTTATTTTACCGTTTTTCCGAAATTTCACCGAAACGATTTTCAAAACGTTACATTGATCCAGACAGCCTCTTTGGCAGCATCGTTGGCAGCGATGTATTCAGCCTCCATCGTCGAGTCTGCCACGGTTTCTTGCTTGGAACTCTTCCAGCTAACCGCCCCTCCGTAAAGGGTAAAGACAAATCCCGACTGCGACTTAGAGTCGTCCTTATCACTCTGGAAGCTCGAATCGGTAAAGGACTCCACTTGGAGTTCTCCGTTACCATACACTAAGAGCATCTCTTTAGTCCTTCGTAAGTACTTGAGAATGCTCTTCACAGCTGTCCAATGACTCTCTCTAGGATCAGCTTGATACCTACTCACTACACTTAGTGAGTATACTATATCGGGTCTGGTACATAGCATCGCGTACATGATAGAGCCTACTGCCGAAGTATAGGGTATCCCTTGCATGCGAGCTCTCTCCAAATCAGTCTTGGGAGACATCTCTTTGGAGAGAGCGAGCCCTGAGATTGTGGGTAAAAACCCACGTTTGGACTCTTCCATACTAAACCTCTTTAGTATGGTGTCAATGTACCTGGATTGGGACAATCCCAATATCCGTTTAGATCTATCTCTATAGATTATAATTCCCAATATGCAGGAGGCATCACCAAGATCTTTCATTGAGAATCTTTGTGATAAGAAGAGCTTCACCGATTGCAGCATAGGAATGTCATTTCCTATCAAGAGTATGTCGTCCAGTACAATACGAGGAAGACAACCTTACTCTCTGCCACCTTCTTGTAGATACAAGGTTCATCTACATTTTTGACGAAATCAAACTCTTTGATAACGACGTCAAAGCAGATGTTCCAACTCCGCGATGCTTGCTTCAATCCATAAATGGATTTAAGCAGCTTGCACACCTTCCCACTCCTCCCACTATCTACGAAGCCCTCTGGCTGAGTCATGTACACGCACTCTTCTAAATCACCGTTTAGAAAGGCGGTCTTAACATCCATTTGCCTGATTTCGTAGTCATGATATGCAGCGATGGCAAGCATGATCCGGATGGAGTTAAGCATAGCCACTGGAGAAAAGGTTTCGTCATAGTCCACACCTGGTCTTTGACGAAAATCTTTTGCAACTAGTCTAGCTTTGAAAGTCTCCACTTTCCCATCTACACCAAGTTTTTTCTTGAAGATCCACTTGCTCCCAATGGGTTTTACCCCTTCAGGAGCAACTTCCAAAGTCCATACTTTGTTGGTGTACATGGATTCCATCTCGGACCGCATTGCATCCAGCCATTTCACTGAGTCTCCACTCATGATGGCCTGCTCGAAGCTAGTTGGGTCATCATCAACCATGATGCAATCCTCGCTTCCACCATCAATGAGAAAACCATAGTATCTCTCAGGTGGGTGAGGAACCCTACTAGATCGGTGGAGTGGCTGGGGTTCATCGGGAACTACCGAATCCTCTGGTTCTACCAAGTCTTCTGTTGTGGTTTGTGTTGCTGGAACCTCTTCCAGTTCTACCTCAATGCCACTAATCTGTTTCATAAGAAAACCTTTTTCTAAGAAAGTGGCATGTCAAGAAACAAACACCTTTTGTTTCTCGGGATGGTAGAAGATATACCCTTGTGAATTCTTGGGATATCCTACAAACTTACATAAGACTGATCTTGCCTCGAGTTTGTCCGGATTTTGTCTTTTGACATAGGCCGGACAACCCCATATCTTAATATAATTAAGATGTGGTCTCTTCCCTTTCCATATCTCATATGGAGTGGTAGGCACAGATTTGGTAGCAACTCTATTCAATAGGTCTATGGCTGTTTCAATCGCATATCCCCAGAAGGAAATAGGTAACTCAGCTGTACTCATCATTGAGCGCACCATATCTAATAGGGTGTGGTTCCTCCTTTCCGATACACCGTTGTGCTGTGGTGTATATGGAGGAGTTAGCTGAGAGAGAATCCCATTCTCTTTTAGGACGTCCAGGAATTCATTGCTCAAGTATTCACCTACTCAATAAGATCGAAGGATTTTAATACTTTTCCCGGTTTGGTTCTCGACTTCTTCTTTATATTCTAAATTTCTCAAAAGCTTCTGATTTGTGTTTCATCAAGAACACATATCCGAATCTAGAGAGATCGTCAGTGAATGTAATGAAGTACGAAAAACCATCCCTGGCATGTGTAGACATGGGATCGCATACATCACTATGTACCAGTCCCAAGAGTTCGGTAACTCTTTCTCCGTGTCCCGTAAACGAAGTTTTGGTCATCTTTCCTTTGAGACATGACTGGCAAGTGTCATAAGATGAAAATTCAAACGGATTTAAATATCCATCCTTATGCAACTTAGCTAGTCGTGTCGCATTAATGTGACCCAGTCTACAATGCCACAAGAAGGATTCGTTCAGTTCTGAACTCTTCCTCTTGTGTTTGTTTGTTATGCTCAGAACTATTGATTGATTTAGAACATAAATGCCATTGCACATCGTGCCTGATCCGACCAACTTTTGGTTTAGGAAAATGTTCATAACATTATCCTGTAATACAAAATTATATCCCTCTTTACTCAATAAAGAAACCGATATAATGTTGCATATCAGGTTCGGCATGTAATAGCATTCGTTCAGAATCAATGTATTACCAGTTGGCAATACAAGATGATATTCCCCGACGGTTTTAGCTGCAACAATTGCACCATTTCCAACCCTTATGTCTTTATCACCTTCTCCAAGTTCTCTACCTTTCCTAAGCCCATGTAACTGATTACATATATGGGATCCTGACCCGGTATCTAATACCCAGGACGTAGAGGAAATGGAGAAACAGTTCTCTGTAACGAACACACTCGAAGAAAATGCATCAACATGTACTTTCTTCATTCGGGTGGCATGAGAATCCTGGTATTCCCCTATATCCTGTTCAGTCTTATAACTCTTATAAGAAAGAACGGAACCAACATTCCCCAGCACAGTATAACATGCGGGTTCGGTCAATACATCCATATTATTATCTTTATTAAGGCATGATATGGTCTCTACCTGGAGAGAGAGAGAAGAAAAACACTTTAGCGTATGCTCTTGCAAGATCAGATTGGTTATTATCTTATCTAATCAGGATGGCTCCACTGTTTTTTATCAAATCTTCCTTCAAACCCTAAAAGGAAAGACTAGCCGGGATTAATTACACCCTACAACTTCGCCAATCTTTCAGCCAGGCCAGTGTCGGTACTTTGAGGGAGGTTCCCCGTGCTTTCGCACGGACCTAATTAAAGTAAACCTCATTTTCCCAGATGCGTAACCCCGTTGACACCTTTCTAGACACCTACTTGATCGGCTAATTGTCCTGTGTAAAACTCTCCTGGGAGTAACAATTACTCGCAGTGGGTATCGGGATCCAACTATCTCATAGAAGGCATGCAATCTTATTGCAAATCTCAACACTTGAAATTCCCGATAATATTTTGCCCCTAGCGTGCTATGACCTTGACGCATGCCAAACAACCCATAGTCCGCTAGTCAAGTTCAACCCGTACAATTCGTGATTGAATTAAACCCACCCGTATGACCCTTGACGCATGCCAAACAACGCCGTACGAATACCCTAATCCAATCGCATCTCATGCTACAGATAAGTAATAATCAGCTACCGTACACTACGCCTTGACGAATGCCAAACTACCGCAGCACGAATACTAAATATTACTTATCCGAATTGACGGATGGCTCCGCAGGTTTTTCAGAAAACCATAAGTGTAAAGAACTTGATATCGTTGTAGAATCGAGTGAATTGTGAAATGGAGTGATTTTGAGGCTTTCCTTAGTTTTGCTAAAGAGGTCACTCCCGGTGAAGGGATCTCGGCTCTTTCTTCATCGAATAAGGTGCAGGATATATCATATATACCGCTATGCAAAGCAAAACTCTAAAAGCAATCAAAAGAAAACCGAGTGTTGTAGCATCTTCCGGTTTTGCTAAAGAGGTCACTCCCGGTGAAGGGATCTCGGCTCTTTCCCCATCGAATAAGGTGCAGGGTATATCATATATACCGCTATGCAAAGCAAAACTGTAGCTACCCTTTTATTTGAAAATTTGATTCTACAACATCTTTTAGGTTTCTTTTCTTTCATTAATCACATTAATGAAGTCCCATCATTTAAGTCACCTAAACATCATAGATAAATACGACGTACACTTATGCTATCCGTATTCGCCTCGATGTCCCCTCGTGCACCGTTAGGTTAGGTAACTAACGGCAGAGCAGGGCAGAGCTAGCGCGGGTGTAAAACATAAGTAACGCCTATATAATATATCATATATACTATATACAGTATTTATCACAGAACATCAAATGATCACATCACAGATATCGCAGCAGAAGAAACATATGAAACATTGGATATACTAGGACGTCCGTGTTTTATTTTGAGCCTCTATAAAACACGGATTCCACGGTCGCGATGAATAGCCAAACCCACACCCCTAGACGCTTACGAGAGCGGCAAGCAACCCTACCAATTCTAGAGTTAGGAGACCCGGACTCGACTCCTCGAGTTGGTCTCCCACTGGACCCTAGAACCCGGTTACTTGTGCTCTCCTCCTTGGGTCTATCCTAGTGCGGAAAAGTAAATAATATACAAAAGGAGACATCAACCTCGACCCGGAAGTGCCCCAATAAAAGAATATTACATACAATTAAATTTTACATGAATGAAAATAAAAACTCTCATCTTACATAAAAAAAACCCGGCTATTCAGAACGCGACGATCCAATATAACATATCCAGCAACACAGAACATCACATGTCATCAACGTAAGTAAATATGCGCATCCCAATTGTCGTTGATATATAGCAACGAAATCGGCGATATCACATATTACACTTACGGTCGCAGAAAAGAAAGTGTAAAATTACAACATTTGGAATCCACAATCTCTTTTGACATCGTAAATCCGAAATATCACATATTTCGCATTTCATGCCTAACTGTATGAATTCCACATATTGTATCACATTCCAGATAAATAGACAGTATTAAACTTTCCGATCGAATAATCAAATACTCAAGATTTCCATAATAGCTCAACACTTGAACGGAGTTTAAAGATTCCAGAATACGTCACAGTAGCAACGGTTCAGCCGTAGAAGGGTCAAGCCAACGCCTCACATGTGGCACGCCGTACTGCCCCAAACCCTAAGGTTCAAAGGGCAGTTCAAGACGGTCACATAATCGAGTTAAGGTTTGTTGTCTTCTAGAGGGTCCATCGCATCACATGCATGTTTTTCCGAAAGATTTAAACCCGAGAAAAATTCAACACTTGAATGTTTTTCGTGCCCCGAAAAAATTGAGTTAATGATATTCGTTCGAATATTTTAATACTTTCTAAATTATCCAGAATAACATAACAAAATTAAATTTTCCTATATAATCATACGATTTCAAAATAAACCCCAAAAAATATTCAACACTGGAGTCAGAATACAAAATACCCAGAAAGATACATTCACAGAAATAAACATTACTGCAGAAAATCCAAAGCCCATAGCTACAGTACTGCCGCGGATCCGCGGCCCAAGAGAGGTTTGGGCGCGGTTCTGCGGTAGGCTTTACTGTTCATTGGCTCGTTTTCTATATTAATGTTTATATTTACCTGCTGAATTTTTTAGGTATTTTTAATTCATAAAAAACCCAGTTTTTAAAAATTGTCCAGAGAGGGGTATAATTTGACGTGTTCGGGTTCGTTCGGAGTTTTAACTTCGTTAACACATCGCCTAATGCTCTAGCTAGGCTCTGATACCACTGTAGGGTTACTAGGCACACTAACGAGGCTCTACAAGACATCGACCATGCCAAAATTAAATTTTTATGTGCCGAATAACACTAAGCAAGATCGTTAACTAGAGTTTAGGCGAATCAATTAGCAAGTAAACAACTTTACTCTAAAGGGATACGAAATACAACCTTTGTAGATCGGTCCTTCACTTCATTTGCTCCTTGTTGAAGTCCCTTTGCTGCGATCGTGGATCTCCCGGACCATTGCATGGCTTCACGAGGCGAAATGTGCGACCTTGCTTGAAGTCTCCGAGGCCGAAGATGATCTACGTCGAGGGAATTCCGACTCAAGCTACTACTTCACTAATTTGAGAATTAGTGAAGCAAACACCCTATACAAGAGTGCTAGTCTTGATGAGGATGGAGAAATAGGAAGTGGGTTCTCATTGGATTTTTAATTCTCATAAAGTTTCACTCCTTTTTCAAAACCCTAGCAAGCAATTTCTTTTGCTCAATGAAGAAGATGAACAAAAGAAAGGAATGAGGATAATGATCAAGTGAGAAGAGTAACCATGGTGAGTGAGTATCATATACTAACCCTTGTAGAGACTTAACCCTAGGCTAATGGTTATGGTTGGGTTAATAAAAATCCATAGTAAAAACAAAATCAAGTTGGATTAGTCAATGCATCCACAAGCTTCCACAAGCTTCATGTATTTTCAAATCCTCCACTTGATTTTGCAATTACTTTAAATATTAAAAACCCAAAATAAACATTAGCATAGTGTAAGTCTCATACACCCATGGATTGTGTATCATCAACCATGATACAATATGATAACACATTTTAAACATATATCATATATATGTTAAAGTAGTGTACAAGTGAGAAAAACCCTAAAGTGAACAAGTGTTAGTAAATGTAAACTAGTATATCTAATATACAATTATACACTTAATTATTAAATCAACACTTGACTTAATAATCCGATCACATCTCATATAACCGGCTAACATCCACTGTATCGACTTATCGAATCAACACTTGATTCGATAACCCGGTCATATCATATATGACCGACCGATACATAAAGTCGCGAGAATAGAATACGGTATCACATACACGCATTTATTCTCGGTCTCGCACATATCACATATGCGCTCCTATTTCGTTTCGCCTGAGCCAGTAAAACCTCTGTGTAGGACTCTAAAGACTCGTCAATACGCTGGCAGTAGGTGATGATCACATCACGCACCCACAAGCCGTCAGCGGTACTAGCTGGACGTAACGGCTACCCGGGTATTGAGCGATCAGAAGATCAGCAAGTAAGCCCGCTCCAACTCCTGTGAAAGCCTGCCGGCAACACTTCCCGTACAGTCCGGTCTCCTCGTCTGATATGTCGCATATCAAGTCTAGGGGTGATAAACGTCAGACCCCAATAACCGATAAGTCATGCCGATGTGAGGCTCATAACGGGTCGAGAAACTACTGGTAACACTTACCAGTAAATCTCTAATCAGCCCTGGCCAGGGACTTCCCTGTTACGTCCAATCGGGCACAGCGCAACATCAACCCCCAATACCGGGAGAGACGAAACCCCTCCTATCGCTCATTGTCTCCATGTGACTCGGGACTGTACCCAAAAACCACCGTTTTGCACGCCCTCATGGACGTGGTAAGGTGGAAATCAAAGCACAGTGGGAATCACACAAGACTCTATGATGATCTCGGGTCTACAGACTAACCTGCACAAGTGTCACCAGAGAACTGCCATCTGACGTAAGGTATAATACCATCTGGGAGTTCTCGGCGAGTTCGTCCAGTGTACGCTGTCTCCACTGAGTACCCGTATACTATCTCTGATGTCAAACACCAATGGATATGGGATCATCCATCGCCCATCTCATGGGTCGAGATGCGTATACGCTAGTCTACTCTGGTGTATCGATGCCCCGTCTCGATACACCCACGACTAGGGATCTTGAAGGATGTACTTATGGACTACCATGTCCCCACTAGTATGATCCGCATCATAGTCCAGGTAGTCAAGTACACATCCTAAGGGCTTTACCAACATGTAATGATAAGACAGTATAAAGAGACAAGTATACATGTTAAAGTAAAGGGCAACCAGATAGCATACTATCATATCGAGCAAGAAAGTCCTCTCTATATATGTCCAAGCATCCAATATAATATACATCATCTGTACAATACTGGTCTCTAGGGCATACATACAACTAACATGATACTGGGCATCGATACGTGGGAGTTTCGATAAGCACATCCTTAAAGTGTCCCTAGTCGTGGGAGTTTCGGTACTGGGCATCGATACACCAAGAGTAGACTAGTGTATATGGATCGAGACCCCGATGAGGGGCAGTGGCCGGTCTCACAAGCCATTGGTGTTAGTTGGTCCACCTAAGATGTATACAGGTGCTCATTGGGTTATGAGTAAACCGGACGGACTCGCCGGGAATATGCTAGTTGGTATTATACCTATTTTCAGATAGCAGTTCCCAGGTGACATGTGTGCAGGTTAGTCTATCGACCTGAGATCGTAATTTGTCCCGTGTGAGTTCCCACTGTGCTTTGATTACTACCCTACCACGGCTCAAAGAAGTCGTGCAAACAGATTTTAGTTGGGTACAGTCTCGAGCCACATGGAGGCAGTGAGCAGATCGTCAGGGGATTCGTCTCTCCTGGTATTGGGGGTTGATATCGCGGAGTGAACGGGTGGCCGTCACCAGAAATTCTCGGCCGGGGTAGACGAGAATTACCGATCTTGGATCGATAGTTTCTCAGTTGGTGATAGGTTTCATACCGATACTAAATGTCTCGTTATTAGAGGTATGACTTTATCCACCCCCTAGACTCGATATGCAACACTCATAGATGAACGAACCAGACTGTACTGATATTGTCACTGTCAGGCTCAGTAGGGTTTCAGGATTGTAAGTCCATGCTACCCTTCCCCGGTACTTACGGGGTTGCGGAAGTGGTGAAAAACGATTTTCAAGAGGGTGGTAACATGGACTCATAATACGGATCTTTGTTAAAAAACTAACTAACAACCTAACTTGAGTTTTACCTACTCGGTTAGGGGGCTATACCTTTCTTGAACTCCTTCGTCTTCAACTCCTCCCGGTGTACGGATCGGCCTCACCTCGTCGTCTCCTTGCGCCGAAGATGGATCCACCCGAAAGCTTCTACCTTTGGCTTCTTCTTCGAACTTTGAAGAAACTAGAACACTTGGCTTGCTAGGCCTTGTGAACTAGAATGAGTAGAGGATGGTTTTAGTGTCTTTTTATCTCTAAGGCAATGAGTCTCAACACATGAGAATGGTTTACCTTGAGCTAGAGAGAGCAAGAGCAAGAGGGAGAGCTTGAGCAAGAGATGGCCAGAGAGAGAAATGAAATGAGAGAATGAGTAACTCTTTTGCCAACCTCTCTCCCATTATCCAAAAAGAATAATAATAATAATAATAATAATAATTGAGTATTATGTGATGGTTCATATCAAGTCAAGTGGCATTATCATTTCATGCACTCATATTGCAAAGCATAGCAAGCAAGCAAAAGTCTTTGCCATGAAATGATAGCCATTGCAATGATGATGGTCAACTAGTCCAACCTAGTCAACCGGTCAACAAAGTCAACAAGTCAACAAAGTCAACCCCTCATCTCAACCATGACACAATAATACTTAATTAATATTATCATTAATCATATTTCTTATTCTCATTAGGGTTTAGCCAAAAGTCAACAGTCAACGGTCAACAACCCCAATGAGAATCCTCTGCCTCTGTCTCTCTGTCAACTGTGGATACACACCCGTATCCGCGTTCTGAGGAACACGAATACAAACGAGATAAAACCAATCCCAAAAAGTACACTAGGATCTGGTTTAAACCAAAGCCTGCTAGTGTTAACTGTCCGGACACCAAACGTGCACAAGTGCACGGATGTGACCGAACCCTGTCGCAAAACCATGCGACCTCTACTCTTTTGCCTAAAGGCGAATAGCTTTCTGTGTGGGACTCTAAAGACTCGACACTATGCTGGCAGTGGGTTTAACCACAGACCGCAAGCGGCACTAGCTGTGCGTAACGGTCCCCAGGTAGATGCCGACAAGAAGACTGACGAGGTGAAACCCATCTGAACTCCTACTGAGCCTGAATGTGACAATCTCTATACAGTCCGGTCTGTTCGTCTGATACATCGCATGGCGGGCCTAGGGGCGGTAAACGTCAGTCCCCTAATAGCGGTACAAGTCATGTCGGAGTGAAGCCCAGAACACCCTGAGATAACACTGGAAACCTACCAGTATATCTCGCTTGCCCTGGCCAGGAACTACTCGTGTAATGGCTCTCCTAGACACAGCGCGATGTCAACCGCCAATACCGGGAGAGACGAATCTTGTCTAACCGTCACTGCCTCCAAGTGCTTCGGGACTGCATCCAACTACTACCTGTTTGCACGACTTCTTTGAGCCGTGGTAGGGTAGTAATCTAAGTACAGTGGGAACACACTCGAGGTGAAGTAACAGTGTCAAGTCAGCGGACTAAGCTGTACTCATATCACCTGGGAACTGATAACTGACGATAGGTATAGTACCAACCAACAGTTCCCGACGAGTCCTGTCCAGTGTACTCGTAACCCAACGAGCACTCGCATACTATCTCAAGTACGATGTACTGACGGCTGTAGGACAGACCGTCTCCCACTCTGGGATGAGAAGCGCATACGCTAGTCTACTCCGGAGTATCGATGCCCTGTCTCGATAGTCCTGCGACTAGGGACCTGCATAAGGATGTGCTTATAGATTACCCAGCCCCCACTAGTGTGACTGCCATCACAATGCTGGTAATCAAGAAAATATCCTAAGGGCTCCACTAATGTGTATAGGTGATATACTAAAATAAACACATGTACACATTGAAGTAGAAACAAACCAAGTAGCATACTACTATATTGAGCAAGATTGTCTATACAAGGTGAATATCCCAAGCATCCATTAAGTAATATACAAACTAGTATGATACAGTAATGGCCTCTAGGGCCTATACACTAACAATCTCCTACTTGCACTAAGGCCATGTACTGGCGTATCGAAGACCTATCATCTCGATCAGCCGTTCGAACTGAGTCTGGGGTAAGGCCTTTGTGAGTGGATCAGCAGTGTTATCTTCCGTAGAAACTCTCCGAACCTCGATCTCCTGGCGACCCACGATCTCCTTGATCAGGTGATACCGCCTCAAGATGTGTCTGGATTTCTGATGGGACCTGGGTTCCTTCGCTAAAGCTATAGCCCCGTTGTTGTCGCAATACAGCGGTATTGGATCAACAATGGACGGAACCACCTGAAGTTCAGTCAAGAACTTCCTTATCCAGACGGCTTCTTTTGCGGCATCTGCAGCAGCGATATATTCCGCTTCCATCGTCGAGTCAGCAACGGTTTCCTGTTTGGAACTCTTCCAACACACCGCCCCTCCATTGAGGGTAAAGACATAACCCGACATGGACTTGGAATCATCCTTGTCACTCTGGAAGCTGGAGTCAGCAAAGGCCTCGATCTGGAGGTCTTTTCCGCCATACACCAAGAACATCTCCTTAGTCCTTCTTAGGTACTTGAGAATGTTCTTTACCGCTATCCAGTGTTTCTCCCCAGGGTTTGACTGATACCGGCTTACCACACTCAGTGCATAAGCTACATCTGGTCTGGTACACAACATCACATACATTATAGAGCCTACCGCAGAAGCGTAGGGTATAATTGACATGCGATCCCTTTCCAAATCAGTCTTGGGAGACATCTCTTTGGAAAGGGTGATCCCATGACAAGCCGGTAGATTACCACGCTTGAAATCTTCCATACTGAATCTTTTCAGTATGGTGTCGATGTACCTGGACTGTGAGAGTCCCAATATCCTCTTAGATCTGTCACGATAGATCCGGATCCCCAGAATCTATGAGGCATCACCCAGGTCTTTCATAGAGAACCTGTGTGACAAGAACCCCTTGACAGATTGTAGCATAGAAATGTCATTTCCTATTAAGAGAATGTCATCCACGTATAAAACGAGGAATACTACATTGCTACAAATCTACTATAGATGCATGGTTCATCTGGATTTTTGATAAAGCCAAATTCTTTGACTGTCTCATCAAAACAGATGTTCCAACTCCGCGATGCCCGCTTTAGTCCGTAGATGGACTTAAGCAACTTGCACACCTTTCCGCTGCTCCCACTCTGAATGAAACCCTCTGGCTGGTCCATATAAACACACTCCTCTAAATTTCCATTTAGAAAAGCGGACTTTACGTCCATCTGCCAAATCTCATAATCGTGGAAGGCAGCAATGGCAAGAAGGATCCGAATGGATTTCAGCATAGCTACTGGAGAAAAGGTCTCGTCATAGTCCAAACCAGGTCTTTGACGAAAACCCTTTGCAACCAGTCTAACTTTATAGGTCTCAACCTGTCCATCTACGCCAATCTTCCTTTTGAAGATCCACTTGCATCCTACGGGTTTTACCCCATCTGGAGCAACGTCCAACGTCCATACTTTGTTGGTGTACATGGACTCCATTTCGGTCCGCATTGCATCCAGCCATTTTACCGAGTCAACGCTCTGAATGGCCTGCTGGAAGCTAGTCGGCTCATCATAATCAATGATGCAATCCTCTCTATCCCCGTCTATGAGAAAACCGTAGTATCTCTCGGGTGGATGAGACTGCCTACTACTCCTGCGGAGCGGCGTAGGAATATCATGATCTTTCGAACCCTCTGGTTCTACTAAGCTTTCAGTAATAGCTCGTGGTTCTGGAATTTCTTCCAGTTCTATTGCGCTCCCACTTTTCTGATTTTCCAAAAACTCAGTTTCCAAGAAGTGGGCATGACGAGAAACATAAATCTTTTGTTCCTCTTCACAATAGAAGAAATATCCCTTGGAGTTCTTTGGATATCCCACAAACTTGCACTGTACTGAGCGTGCCTCGAGTTTGTCCGCATGCTGCTTTTTGACAAAAGCTGGACATCCCCATGTCTTAATGTGATTAAGATAGGGTCTCTTCCCACACCACATCTGATATGGTGTAGTAGGCACAGTCTTAGTTGGAACTCGGTTCAAAAGGTATGCAGCTGATTCTAGTGCATATCCCCAGAATGATCGCGGTAACTCAGCGTTACTCATCATGGACCGTACCATATCCAATAGGGTTCGGTTCCGTCTCTCCGATACACCGTTATGTTGCGGAGTGTATGGAGGAGTAAGCTGAGAGAGAATTCCATTCTCTTTTAAGTAATCCAGGAACTCGGCACTCAAGTATTCACCACCTCGATCAGATCTTAGTGTCTTGATACTTTTGCCGGTTTGTTTTTCTACTTCATTCTTATATTCCTGGAATTTTCCAAAGGCATCGGACTTATGTTTCATTAAGAAGACATAACCGTACCTTGAAAAGTCATCCGTAAAAGTAATGAAGTAAGAATAACGGCTTCGCGCATGTGTAGACATTGGACCGCACACGTCGCTGTGTACGAGTCCCAAGAGCTCGCTCGCTCTTACTCCGTGTCCAGTGAACGGAGTCTTTGTCATCTTTCCTTTGAGACAGGATTGACAAGTGGTATACGATTGATATTCGAACGGATTCAAATATCCTTCTGTATATAACTTCGTCAACCTTCTCTTATTGATGTGACCCAGTTTACAATGCCATAAGAAAGTCTGATTTATTTCCGGAGACTTTCTTTTGTGTGTATTCTGGACATTGAAAATCTGTTGTTGGTTTAATACGTATATACCATTGCTTAATGTACCTGACCCAATCAGAACTTGATTAAGGTGAATGTTTACAACATTACTTACAAACGCAAATTCATAACCTTCTTTAGAAATCAAAGATACAGAAATGATATTACAAGTTGCGTTGGGTACAAAAAGCAATTACGTAAAACCAAAACATGTCCATCTGACATTCCCAGGTGATAGTCCCCGACGGCCTTAGCATCCATGCTAGCTCCATTTGCAACTTTGAGGGTCATGCCACCTGCCTTCAAAACCCTACGGTTTCTCAACGCCTGCAAAGAATTACAGATATGAGATCCTGATCCGGTATCCAATACCCAGGAAGTAGAGTTTATTGATAGACAGTTTTCAATAACATACACACCTGAAGCTGAAGCCGCAACTTGCTTCAGGTCCTGTGTTCTGGCTTTCCAAGCCCTGCAATCTTTCTTCCAGTGACCACTCTTATGACAGAAAAAGCACTCTTCCTTCCCTATAAGCTTCCCCGCTATCTTTGTTGCTTTTGCCTTTCCCTTCGTATCCACTTTACTAACACCGCCCCTTGGTTTGGCGGAGGCTTTCTTCTTCTTTCCCTTGGATTTCGCCTTGGACCTAGAAGATGAAGATCCTCCTACAAACAAAGTGGATGTTTCCCTACCTTTCTGTAGGGTGCCCTCTGCACTCCTCAGCATGTTGAGGAGCTCTGAAAATTCAACTTCTTTTTCTTGCAAGTTGAAATTCAAGATGAACTGGGCGTAAGTGGAAGGAAGGGACTGAAGAATCAAGTCCGTATAGAGCTCATTCTCCAACGTGGTCCCAAGGTCCGCGAGCTCCTCAATGAAGCCAATCATCTTAAGCACGTGTTCCGCTACCGATGATCCGATGGCCAACCTTGCCGAAAATAGCTTCTTCGACACTTCGTATCTTGCGATACGAGATTGCTCTCCATACAGTTCTTTTGTATGGAGAAATATGGATTCGAGGTCCATATTCTCGTGCCTCCTCTGATGTTCGTTGTCCATAGAGGCAAGCACGAGGCACTTGGCCTTCGCGCAATCGATTTCCCAGGTCTTATGGATTTCCCTATCCGCGACGCTGGTTTTGGGGCCTGGGACAGGGGGAGCTTTGGTGGTAAGGAGATACCCCAACTTGTCATAAGTGATTGCTATTTTGACATTCCTGAGCCAATCTTTGTAGTTTGGCCCTGTCAGTATGTTTTTATCTAGTAATAACTTAAGTCCAGTCATGATGTTTGGTCGCTGCAATTAGGAGAGAGAGAAGAAACACTTTAGCATGATGCTCTTGCAAGTTTAGAGTGGTTTTTAATTTGTCTAAACAGGATGGCTCCCACTGTCTCTCGAATCCCTCCTCAAACCAAAAAGGAAGAATTAGTCAGGATCAATCTCACCGTACAATACTTGCTTAACCGTTCGGCCAGGCTGGTGTCGGTACTTCGAGGGAGGTTTTCCAACGCTTTCGCGAAGTTCCTTAATTAAATAACCTCTTTTCCCTGGGGGCGTAGCCCCGCTAACACCTTTCTAGACACCTACTTGGTTTATAGCATTGATCGTTAAGTGAGAAATTTCCTGAGGAGTAGCATATACTCACAGTAGGATCGGGATCCAAATATCATTGCGTGACAAAACTGAAGGAATCCTACCAGAATCATCACACTCCAAATGGTATACAGCGCTAGCAAGTTTCAGTTCTTTTGAAACTCCCGATGTGGATTTTTGCCCCATGCTCTTATGACCTTGACTTTGGCCAACAAATCATAAGTCACATGTCAAGTTCTACCCGTCATTCTCCAGGTTAATTTGAGCCCACCCGCACATACCCTTGACTTTGGCCAACAAGGTAGAACGACTGCCCCAAACGAACACATCTATCTATGCTGCACATGAATACCCAATAGCTACCAATCACTATGCCTTGACTTTGGCCAACAAACATAGCTTGAATACTATTGACCATCCATGTGAAACGACGGAGGGCTACGAATGGTTTTGGCGAAACCGTGAACGTAGTGAACTTGATATAATCGAAGGAACGAGATAGCTTTTAAAAGGAGTGGCTTAAGCTCCGCGTTTAAAAGTTATTTTGAAAAGAAACCGAGTGGGTTTTTAAAAGTGTTCCAACGACTTTTTACTTGGTTTATTTTTCTTGCATTAATTCCAATGCGTCCTATCATTTAATCCTACCATGGCAGAAAACAACCAAAATATGACGTACGCTTATGCCATCCACATTCGCCACGGGGCCCCGTCATTACCCGTTAGGTTACTTAACTAACGACAGAGCGGGGGCTGGACTAGCGCGGATGCAAAACATAAGCAACGCCTAAATAATATCATACATAGATATATTGCAATGATAGCCATTTCAGATCACAGATGAATACATTGGATATACTAGGAATCCGCAATTCGTACGAGCCTGTAACGAAAAGCGGATTACACGGTCGCGATGAATAGCCAATACCCCACCCTAGACCCCTACGGGTGCGGCAAACTACCCGCCAAATATTCGAAGCGGAGCAACCTCCCTCAACGACGTGAGTAGGCCACTCGGCACTTCGAGATACCCGGTAGTTTGTGCACTCCATCTTGGGTCTATCCTAGGAGTAAAAATAGTAAAAAGAAATTATACAATGACGGCTACAACCCCGACCCGGTTGTGTGGCCAAAAATAATATTACATCAATTTACATATTACATGAATTGAAAGATAAAAGGAAAAACTGTCATCTCACAACCCTCCGGCTATTCATCCGCGACAATCCAAAGAATTCATATACACATACCATCAACATTACAGATCACAGATATGTATAACCCCCACTAATCGACGTATAGCGATTAGCGGACGTTCAATACATATAACACATCATAGATATATACCCGTCAGCTTAAGTCTTTAGAAGTTCGATAAAAATACGGATTTTCAAGCCCCAAAAACAAATTTTTCTTTCTGGAAAACCTGGACAGAAAAAACATATTGTAAAAATCTCAAAATTCCCCCAGAAACACACTGCAAGAAATTTGAGCCACGACCGACTCAACTCGGTCGCGGATCCGCGGCAGGAGCGTGCTCCCGCCGCGGTTCCGCGGCGCTTTGAACAGTTCTCTGGATCAAATTTCTTGAGTGTCTTTTAAAAAGCCTGAGTATGATTTATCATTTTTTTGAACAGAATACAGAATCGACAGAAACTTGATTTTCCGGGTGTTTTTCGTGACTTTTTCTCCGATCGAATTTCTAGTTACTTTGCTAACATGTTAGATAGTGTTTAACTAGGCTCTGATACCACTGTAAGTCCATGCTACCCTTCCCCGGTACTTACGGGGTTGCGTAAGTGGTGAAAAACGATTTTCAAGAGGGTGGTAACATGGACTCATAATACGGATCTTTGTTAAACAACTAACTAACAACCTAACTTGAGTTTTACCTACTCGGTTAAGGGGCTATACCTTTCTTAAACTCCTTCGTCTTCAACTCCTCCCGGTGTATGGATCGGCCTCACCTCGTCGTCTCCTTGCGCCGAAGATGGATCCACCCGAAAGCTTCTACCTTTGGCTTCTTCTTCGAACTTTGAAGAAACTAGAACACTTGGCTTGCTAGGCCTTGTGAACTAGAATGAGTAGAGGATGGTTTTGGTGTCTTTTTATCTCTAAGGCAATGAGTCTCAACACATGAGAATGGTTTTCCTTGAGCTAGAGAGAGCAAGAGGAAGAGGGAGAGCTTGAGCGAGTAATGGCAAGAGAGAGAAATGAAATGAGAGAATGAGTAACTCTTTTGCCAACCACTCTCCCATAATCCAAAAAGAATAATAATAATAATAATAATAATAATAATAATTGAGTATTATGTGATGGTTCATATCAAGTCAAGTGGCATTATCATTTCATGCACTCATATTGCAAAGCATAACAAGCAAGCAAAAGTCTTTGCCATGAAATGATAGCCATTGCAATGATGATGGTCAACTAGTCCAACCTAGTCAACCGGTCAACAAAGTCAACAAGTCAACAAAGTCAACCCCTCATCTCAACCATGACACAATAATACTTAATTAATATTATCATTAATCATATTTCTTATTCTCATTAAGGTTTAGCCAAAAGTCAACAGTCAACGGTCAACAACCCCAATGAGAATCCTCTGCCTCCGTCTCTCCGTCAACTGTGCATACATACCCGCATCCGCGTTCCGAGGAACACGAATACAAACGAGATAAAACCAATCCTAAAAAGTACACTAGGATCTGGCTTAAACCAAAGCCTGCTAGTGTTAACTGTCCGGACACCAAACGTGCACAAGTGCACGGATGTGACCGAATCCTGTCGCAAAACCATGCGACCTGTCGCAAAACCATGCGACCTCTACTCTTTTGCCTAAAGGCGAATAGCTTTCTGTGTGGGACTCTAAAGACTCGACACTACGCTGGCAGTGGGTTTAACCACAGACCGCAAGCGGCACTAGCTGTGCGTAACGGTCCCCAGGTAGATGCCGACAAGAAGACTGACGAGGTGAAACCTATCTGAACTCCTACTGAGTCTGAATGTGACAATCTCTATACAGTCCGGTCTGTTCATCTGATACATCGCATGGCGGGCCTAGGGGCGGTAAACGTCAGTCCCCTAATAGCGGTACAAGTCGTGTCGGAGTGAAGCCCAGAACACCCTGAGATAACACTGGAAACCTAACAGTATATCTCGCTTGCCCTGGCCAGGGACTACTCATTTAATGGCTCTCCTAGACACAGCGCGATGTCAACCCCCAATACCGGGAGAGACGAATCCTATCTAACCGTTACTGCCTCCAAGTGCTTCGGGACTGCACCCAACTACTACCTGTTTGCACGACTCCTTTGAGCCATGGTAGGGTAGTAATCTATGTAAAGTGGGAACCCACTCGAGGCGAAGTGACAGTGTCAAGTCAGCGGACTAAGCCGTACTCATGTCACCTGGGAACTGATAACTGACGATAGGTATAGTACCAACCAACAGTTCCCGACGAGTCCTGTCCAGTGTACTCGTAACCCAACGAGCACCCGCATACTGTCTCAAGTACGACGTACTGACGGCTGTGGGACAGACTGTCTCCCACACTGGGATGAGAAGCGCATACGCTAGTCTACTCCGGAGTATCGATGCCCTGTCTCGATAGTCCTGCGACTAGGGACCTGCCTAAGGATGTGCTTATAGATTACCCAGCCCCCACTAGTGTGACTGCCATCACAACGCTGGTAATCAAGCAAAGATCCTAAGGGCTCCACTAATGTGTATAGGTGATATACTAAAATAAACACATGTACACATTGAAGTAGAAACAAACCAAGTAGCATACTACTATATTGAGCAAGATTGTCTATACAAGGTGAATATCCCAAGCATCCATTAAGTAATATACAAACTAGTATGATACAGTAATGGCCTCTAGGGTATATACACTAACAAGGATGAGTTTGCTCGTCGGCCTCCCTTTCGCTCAATACCTGGGTAGCCGTTACGTACAGCTAGTGCCACTGACGTGCTTGTGGTTAAACCCACTGCCAGCGTATTGATGAGTCCTTAGAGTCCCACACAGAGGGTTTCCCTGATTCGGGTGAAATGTTGTAGAGGCCGTATGGTTTTATGGCAGGGTTCGATCATATACGTGGACTTGTGTACGGATCATGATCGGACGGATAATAGTAGTGGGCTTTGGTTTAAACTGGATCCTAGTATTATATTGTTGAATTATTTTCGTCTCGTTGTATTCATATTCAGTCGGAATACGGATGCAGATATGTATATACGGATGATGGGTATTCTTGTAATTCGTTACGAGTTTACTTTAGGGTTGCCATTTCTTTTCCTTGACTTAAACATTTAGTTTAATGTTTAATATTGTTTTGATGGAAATTGTGAATGCAAGTTTTGTTTTGGTGTATTGATGGTCTTTGTTGAGTTGTGAGATATTTGTGAAGGGTTTGTGGTTGATATTTTTGGTGCTAAGATATTTCTTTGGTTGCACTATTAACCATTAACAAATATACCTCACAACTTAAAAAGAAAAATAAATGAGGAAACAAATGAGTGGCTGTCCTTTTTGGGTGCAGGAAAAATTCGTGGCTGTTCTTTTTCGGTGGAGAAAAAATTTCTTTAGTTGTCATCACAAACACTCACAAAACACTTGGCCACAACAACAACCACTTCATTTTTCCTTTCAAGACTTGGCCAAAATTCTTTTGCTCACACTTCTTCATCTCATGGCAACTTCTATAACCTCCACCCATTCCCTCTGATGAGTTGAGAATCCATGGGTGTATTGAGACAAAGTAATCACAAACACACTCTATTTCATCTTGGGTATCTAGGCTAGCAAACTGGATAGCCGAGTTGCTTCGGTTTTGAATCAGGAGGCCATATTACTAATCCTCGGTGTGGATCGTCTTCGACGAGGGAGTCCGGAGAACAAACTTGATCGAGGAAGCCGCGACGAGCATAGGACAGAGGTTGAAGACCGAAGGACACGGATCGATTGGTATAACCTCTCTAAACTCCTTTTATATAACTAGTATAGGGTTAATGGTACGATCCGTCGATTAGGATTCCGTTAGCGCCGGTTTTTAAAAGTTTTTGTTCCGTATTTGGCCACTGATTGATGGCCGGGGCGCTGCCGTAACCCTACAGTAACAAAATTTAAATTTAAAATAATGAAATCAACGAATCTGCAAAAAATGTTCCAAAATTCTTATATTATTTAGTTAGGATTTTTTTGTTTGTATTATTAATTGTTATTAAATATGATTTTGATTGATTTGTTATGAATACAAATATTAATATTTTAACAAGATTTAAATTTAAAATCATTAAATTTACGAATCTGCCAAAAATATTGCAAAATTTCTATGATTTTGAATAATGAAATATTAGATATACGAGAGATACGAGATTGATATATTATTTTAGTCGGGTTTTTTTATTTAAAATATAAATCCTGACCGAGTTCCAAAAATGTATATATAACATAAAATTGTGGGGAGAGATTTTAGGAAATCTATTTAAAATATAATGGGTATTTTGTATTATTAATTTCAATTAAATCTGATTATTATTGAATTTTTATGGATACAAATATTAATAATATAATAAGATTTAAATTTAAAATCTACAAATCTGCAAAAAATGCTCCAAAATTCCTATGGTTTTGAAGAGTGAAATATTAGATATACGAGAGATAAGAGATTGGTATATTATTAAGTTGAGATTTTTTTGTTTGTATTATTAATTGCAATTAAATATGATTTTGATTGATTTCTTGTGGATACAAATATTAATATTATAATAAAATTTAAATTTAAAATTATGAAATCTATGAATCTGCCAAAAATGTTCCAAAATTCCTATATTATTTTGTTAGGATTTTTTTGTTTGTATTATTAATTTTAATTAAAACTGATTTTGTTTGATTTTTTATGAATACAAATATTAATATTATAACAAGATTTAAATTTAAAATAATGAAATTTACGAATCTGCCAAAAATGTTCCAAAATTCCTATATTATTTAATTAGGATTTTTTTGTTTGAATTATTAATTCATATATCATTTAGTCATGTAAATATAAGTTTTTCTGCTATTTTTTTTTTTCGAAAATCGATATATTTTACGGTAATCTGAATCATTAAGTTGTTAATTATTTTCAGCAACATGTTCTCGCTTTCAGGATCGATAGCTCTGTTTTTTCTGTGTATGAAAGTTTCTGTAATTTAAAACAGGATAAATCTCACATTTTTCTCTATATTTTTACATCTCTAAATGATCATTAAGATTTTATTTTTTTATAAATCTATTTTTTATTAAATTTATGCAATTGATTATGAGATTTTCTAAATATTAGAGTATATAATAACTAGAAATTAGTTTGGTCTGTTTTGAATTCTCTATAACATGATTGCAACAAATTATTGCCTTTCAAAATATTAATATTATAACAAGATTTAAATTTCAAAAAATGACGTGTATACGAATCTTCCAAAAATGTTTCAAAATTCCTTTATTATTTAGTTAGGATTTTTTGTTTGTATTATTAATTCCTCTATCATTTAGTTATGCAAATATAAGTTTTTCTACTAATTTTTTTTAAAATTGATATATTTTTTACTGTAATCTTAATTATCAAGTTGTAAATTATGTTCAGCAATATGGTCTCGCTTTCAGGATCGATAACTCTGATCTTTCTGTATATGATGTTTTCTGCAATTTAAAACAGGTATAAATCTTACCTTTTACTTTATATGTTTACATGACTAAATAATCATTAAAATTTTAATTATTTATAAATCTATTTTTTTCTAAATCTATGCAATTGATTATGATGTTTTCTAAATATTAGAGTTAGATTTAAATTTAGAAAGAGTTGTTACTAAATCTTAGAAAGTAAAAGATTTTTACAAAATCTAAATAACTAATGTAAGATTAAATATACTAGAGACGAGAGATTGGTATATTATTTAGTAAGGATTTTTTTTGTTTGTATTATTAATTAAAATTAAGTATGATTTTGATTGATTTTTTATGGATACAAATATTAATATTATAACAAGATTTAAATTTAAAAAAATTATTACTAAATCTTAGAAAGTAAAAGATTTTTACAAAATCTTAATAACTAATGAAAGACTAAATATATAAGAGATGAGAGATTGGTGTATTATTTAGTTAGGATATTTTTATAGTTAATTCATAAATTGCTATGAAATCTATCTATCTGTTTAAAATATAAATCCTGAGTTTCAAAAATGTTGATATATCACAAAATTGTGGGGAAAGATTTTAGGATATCTATTTAAAATATAAAGGGTATTTATCTTTTTTTTTTGGTTTATTAATTGCAATTAAATCTGATTTTGATTGATTTGTTATGGATAAAAATATTAATATTATAAAAAAAATTAATTTTAAAAAGAGTTGTTACTAAATCTTAGAAAGTAAAAGATTTTTACAAAATTTTAATAACTAATGAAAAATTAGATATACGAGAGATTAAAGATTAGATTTTAGGAAAAAATGTTTTTTCTCTCGTGAGAGAATTGTGAGTTGACATTACTCAAATCAATTTTAATATTTCTCTGTATTTCATAACAGTTGGTAACACACAAAGGGAGTCACGTTTAAAAAAAAAACTCTACCAGTTCTTCTTCTTCTATAGATAGTCATTAATCTCTCTCTCAGTAGTATTAAGAATCGAAGGGAATTGGAGGGCACTCCAGCACTAAGATTCGATGATTTCTGTGAGTTCTCGACATTCTCTTTTTGTGTGCGTCGCTATGCTACTCTCTCTATATGAACTGTTCAGTCATAAGTTTTTCATTATATGGATTGAGTTTATGCTTCCTGTGCCTTTTTTTGTGCTTATTTTCTCGAACCCACTAAAACAGTTTTTCCGCTCAATTTCAATTGCAGGCAGACTCCACACTGCTAGCATCTTAGATCTCTTCATACCATGTGCAATCAAATTATTTTTAATATTGATACCAATCCGAATTGTATATCATGAATACCACTTTATTATTAGATGTGGCGAAGGTCCAACTTCTGAAAAGAATCTTATGTATCAGAATATGCATTCCGCTTTATCTTTCCTATAAATCTTTTGTGTTGATATGTTGAAAAGAATATTAATTTATTGTAAGACTATTACATATAGACACAAAGATAGCATTCATCATTATAATGTTTACCATTGTGAGTTTTAATTTATCATTACCATTTTTGAATTCTGAATAATTAATTTTTGTGCAAGATGTAAAAGTTTAAGTTCTTATATAATCCAATTCCGTATACTGATTCGATTTTAAGCTTAAAGATAAGCACTCATCAATGTGCAATGACTTTATCTTATATAATTTAATTCAGTATACTAATTCGATTTTTGTTCTAAAGTTGATATTTGTGTTAAATCTTCATTCAAAGTTTTAGATAGATTTAGGAAAATAATTAATTTGCGATTAAGAATTCATATAAATATTAATTGGTAATCTTGATCCGATCATAGTGCATGTTTGTATATATGATGTGTCTGAAAAATTGATTCTAATATTTTTATAGTTGATACTTACTATACTATTTTAAAATTATGAGGAGTATAACTAATTTGGGTTTATCTACAGTTATCTACTATGCCATTTTGAAGTACAAATTATTTGGCCAGTACTCAAAACTTACCCAATATAACTTCTAACTATATAATCTATTACAGTATATATATGTTTTTCTATGCAGCATGTAAATTTGCAAAGACATCTTGCTTTTTCCTATTGTGTGTGTGTATGACTTATTTATTCATGCTATTGAGTTTTATTTTATAAATTTTGTTTAGGAGAAATAGTTTTTGAAAGTATTGCTGAAATGTATACTTAAAGTACTATAAAAAAATTCAAGAACTTCTACTATAGATAAGTTTCAAGTATAATCTGTAAACAACAAACGAAGTATCAACAACCATACTACATGCAATCATCGTAATAAAGATATATTACATCCGTCCCAAAACAAATGCTTCAATTGACTTCCATTCACCCGAATTTTTTTTATGTTGCAGACTTCTTAATTGGATATGGCAGGAGATCGTTATGACCCGTTAAGTACCATTAATGATAGCAAATCCAATTGGAAGATTAAAATTAGGTTGACGAGATTGTGGTCTGACATACAATTTACTTCCGGCGATTTTAAGGGATACAACATGGTATTTGTAGATAATGATGTAAGTTATTATTAATTTACATATACTTACCTTTACTTGTTTCATAGATATATAAATGTTATAATTGTCTAATGATTATTCTTATTATTTCCAAACAATCATATCCAGGCTTATGCTGCTACTTACTACTGCGAGAAACTTAAAAATTTTCTTTACGATGGTCAAATTTATGTTATATCAAATTTTAAGGTTACTCCTGTGAAGGGTGATTTTAGAGCAGTGAAATCCCGATGTGGTATATTTTTCTACAGTTATATCTCAGTCATGGAAGTGCCAAGTGATGATATAATGATCCCTAAATATAAATTTAAATTTGTGGAAATAAGTGACTTAAGTTCGAGGGTTAAACAGAATGATTGCATGACAGGTATCTTACTACATAATTTTCATTTCTATTTAAAACAAATGTTTAATCATATCTAAATATTTGAACAATATAAAACTCTGGGCGGTAGATATAATTGACACTATGGGGGATGTGTAGAATTTGAAATGGATGAGCACAAAAAATGTTCACACTGCAATGATAACCATTCAAATAAATGATGGTAAGTACATATCAATTTAACTCATAAGTGTGGAATTGTATTTTCTTTAATTTGTTATTTTGAGTATATCAACTCACTTATATTTCTTAAAAATATTTTACAAAGACAACATTGCGAGCAAGTCACGTTTTGGGGTGAATTGGCCGAGACACTGAACAAAACCATAGAAGAAGAGCATGAGAAACCACACATTATTATTTTAACCAGTACTAAGGTGACAACTTGGAGAGATAAATAGTTAAAAAATAGCGAATATTAATCTATTATAATCCTTATTAAAAAATTTCGTCTAAATCATTTATATAATGCAGAAAAAATCCAGATTGGCGCATATCCTGCTACTACATTTTACATTAATCTGGATCATGATGATGTTACTGCAGTAAGAGAGAGGTAAAGTGATGGGTAATATTTAAGTCAACATTTCTGCAATATCAAATATTTTTATAATACAGTTATTTAATCGTTTTGCTTTTATTGAATGGTTTGTAAGATTGATCAAGCTAATCCTGGTAATTTTGAATATGGTAATGGCCACGAAACACAAAAAGAGGGTGAAGATTCTTATCCAGATCTTCCTCTTCTCACTCTAAAAGAAATTACGGAACTCAAGAGTGACAAGTGTGTGCAGGTAAATAATTATCATGTTTTAGACTATATTTACTCCAATCGCATCCACACATACTTATTGTTCTCACATTTATTCACAGAAAGTGTGATGTGTCGTGTTGTGGTTAATCATGTGGAACAAGATGAAAGATGGTGGTACATGGTGTATGTTTCGTGCAAAGAAGAAATCGAAAAGGTTAATGGAAAATACAAATATCATGCATATGATACCCCGATATTATTTCTTGATAATTAAAGCTATACGCCTTTTACTGCTTAATACACTATTTAACTATTTGAATTTTTTATAATGTTAGATAGTTCAATATATTTCATATTTATAATTTAACTCATGGATAAATCGGGTATAGAGTTATAATAATAGATGAGGATTCCAATGATGCTATTAATATTATTTTAATGGACCATGAGATTTGGAGAATAGTAGGGAAAACTGTAACGCAAATGCTAGCTCTGCTAAACAAGATTTGTATATTATTTAACTCTATTTCAAAATATTTGATATATAAAATAATTATTTAGAGCGTACGTGTCGTTTATTATATTTGGTTACTTTTTGTTTCAGGCAAAGGCACCTTACCAATTTACAAGCGATATAAAGGACATTTTAGGGAAGCAGTTTTCAATTATTATATCCCAGAATGATGATAATTTAATACATGGTAGACAACCCTATATTGCTTGCGACATTTCAGATGAAATTGAGACAACGGGAAGCTGTTCTGCCAAAGATACGGTTGTAAATCTTCAAGAGCAACATAGTTTTACTCAAGTAAGAATGACTTTTGGCCCGTAATAAATTTATAGTTATATTAAGATAGATTACACATATCCGTTTAGGGACAATGGACTATGATACACCATTAAGTGAAAAGTTGAAACGAACGCAGAACTCTCAACTCCAAAATATTGACTTACCTTTTGGGAAACCGGATTTGGTATATTTTATTTCTACTTAAATAACAAATTTTTTAGTGTCTTGCTTACATATTCATATCATTTATTTAGTTAATAAAATGGTTTACAAATCATGCTTTGTATATTCTTAAGGAAATTGAGCATGTGAACAAAAAAGATGAGACTCCTGGTACTGCGAAGTCCACATACAAGAGAAAGTCAGGGATTTTCAGGGACGTAGATGGTGACGTGAATATACCAGTGTCATTTCTCGTTTATGCAAAGAAGATCAAGCAGGAACGTGTAAGTATAAAACATTTTTTATTATTATATAGCCATAATAAATTTTATCACAGTGTTTAACATAACTTCAATTTCTTAATTCAGAATTCTTGAAGTGATGTTTCAATGACCGTGGACATAGCAATTACTAAGACATATTAAAGACATTTCTGTTTTAGAGGTTGAGGACCAGTAGTTGAAAGTATACACTTTTTTGCATTTTGAAACTCTGTTTGTATATATATCAATCGATTATTGACGGATTCCAGAGAGGAGTTGGTGGATTATTATTATTATTATTATTATTATTATTATTATTATTATTATATATAGTAGTGGTGTTCGTGTTAATTGTGTAAATTAAAAAACTCTCTTTTTCATCCAAAATTCATTATACTCTTATATTATCTTCTATTTCCTGTATTCAGTTTGTGCTCTCTAGATTATTCCGCCAATGGCGGCCGCTGGATGGTATTCGTTTTGCTTACCCGGATGCAACCCACGGACAACACACTTGTTTTTAGTTATGTGTTAGAGGTTTTCAAATCTCTGAATTTTGATACATCATGATAACCCGTCGGAAGTTGAAAACACAACGAGTTTGGAGTTTGGAAAGTTTGCCTCATTTTAAAAGTAAGGCCTTGTCTCAATTGATCGGCTCCTTTTTGCAATTTTGATTTTGGATGCTATGAAAAATGACTTTTAAATATCTCCATTCAATTTCCTCATTCATTCATTTCAATAGGAATATTTTTTTTGTGGCACTGGAAAAAAAAAGAAATAATTTTATCATACGAAGAAAAGTTTTCATAAATGAAGTTGAAGTCTAAATGTTCATCATTCTGGATGATGTAATTTTTATAACACAAACATGTTTCAAATTAGATACCTTCTACAATCACTTGAAGATGTTATATAGGATCTGGATTTGGATTTGGATCTTGATTTAAATCAAGGCAAGCATATGTTGTGCTTTTGAAAATAAATCATGTAATCGGTAGGATATATTTTTTTTTTTTTGGTTCATTTTCTTTTGTCTCTACTTTTCTTATGCCACATCATCAATTATTATTAGGGGAAAAAGAAAGAACCAGCTTGATATTCAATTGAAAAATAGTTGCAATTAAATACAAGATAACTTTAATCCAAATTTCGGAAAAAAGATTCAAATTGATGGTTTTTTAGATTTTTCTCGAGAGTCTTTCTTTTTTACTTGTTTTTCAAAATGGTTTAATCATTAAGACATTCATCATATATACGAATGGATGATAAATATATAATTTCTAACTATATGTCCTGTTGGGGATAGAAGAACCGATATATGGAACAATACACATAACAACATCCAAATCACGCAACCACAATTACGCAGTTAAACGACGAAAGAACAAAATAAATATGCGAGAATAAAAAAAGGAAATCAAATACAGAGAGACAAGAGATTTGTTAACGAGACCCATCCATCCTATGATTAGTTCCCGGCAGAGTGGAATCTGCAAACGTCTACTATAATTTTGAATCAAGTAAATCATGAGCAATCCTAGGAGTTTTCTCTCAAAAACCTCTAGATCTCAAGCTTATGAATTTTCTCATAAAACTCTCTAGATCTAAGCATTTACCATCTTAAATAATGATCTCTCTTCTATTTGGCTGTAGTGTTGAAATACAAAATACACATAAGAGATCCCTATTTATACGCAAACCAATTTCTTAATTAAATAGCTACCATAATTAAGAATCTGTAAAAAGATACTTCTCCTATTTCAACCAAGACTCTGCCATCTTCTTAATTAAGAAACTACCATAATTAAGAAACTGCCATAAAATATATCTTAATTAAGAAACCTTGGTTTTGGTAAAATATAATATGGTTTGTGTTTGACTCTATAATTTCAAAAATCTTCCACTTGGAGATATTTCAGCCTTGATTCTCAGCGCTAGTAGACTTCATATGACTCCGCTCTACTCTCTCCTCATCATATTTTCATGGAGAGATTCACCAACCTGCAACAGAAATTCAGCTTATTTCTGTCTACGACCTTGGTGAACATATCCGTCAGATTCTTTTCTCCAGCGATTTCTACAGTGTCAACTCGCCCACTTCCTTTATTCTGTACACCCATCTATTTAGCAACGTTTTTCGACTCATGGGTAACTTCACTAGGTCTCACGTATGATTCTTCTTTAAAGAATCTATATTCTCGTCCATAACTTGCTCCCACTGCTTACTAGCACCGTCGCTTCTTACTTCTGCAAGGGACTTGGGCTCTTCCGAATCTGTGTACAAAACGAAGTCGGTCACAATTCTTTCGGGTATTCTCCTTTCTCTCATAGATCTTTGATAGAGATTTTTAGTCTATCAACTTTAACCGCAAGTATACAGTTCTATCGTAGTAGTAGTTGTGGATCCATCCATAGGGAGGTGTGATTTTAATTAATTCTAACTAAGTAAAGTATATAGTTGTTGTTTGAACTAAGAATTAAATTGCAAATAAAATAAAAATGGGTTTTTTATGAATATAGAAGAATCTAGGGTTTTGTGTTGCTTTACTCTTATGGTTAGTTTAAAGGATTCTACATCTTTTCTTTCTCAAGTTTTAATATGTTATCTATTAATTATATAAAAACATAGGTTAAATTAATGGGATTAAATATATCCTATCAATATATAAAATCATTTAGAAAATAATTAAAACAAATAATTCTAATTAATTCAAAAGCAACTAACATACCCTTTTATTAAATAACTCGTAGGTTGTCAATCTACGAATCATCAAATTATCGGCATAAGCTAGACTACCCTAATTAATTAGGTTGAATTCTATTGATTAAAAACCATCTTTTATCTTTCATAATTAGATTTTTATTCTTCACACTTTCATTAACCTAATTAGTTTCTAGGTGTATTATCTATCCCTAATTTTATTCAAGATCTTAACTTTCATTATAAAAATTAGTTTTATAGAAGAAAAACTTAAAAAAGAAGTATTAGATCAATAGACATTCATAACAAAAATATAGAAAAGATGAGATTAATAAAAATATCCAACCATTAAGTAAAGAATACAAATCCTAAAAGAATTGATTGGTTACAAATATTATAAAAAAAGGAAAACTTTATTCATAATAAATAGTACTTACAAAATTATTGATCCTTCCTTTCAACTTGAAAGCCATAGAATGATTGCTATGAGATATATATTCTAAACAGTAGACTATACAGAGTCTTTTATAGGATTTTGGGATAATTAGAACAAACTTTACAAGATAAACAAAGAATCTCAATTTTTCACAAAAATCTCGACTCCTGTTCCTTCAAAATTTCAGCTGAATCTTCTATTCCGCCAATTTTGGCTAAAATTTTATTGAGTTTGGACCTAAAATTTTGTGTGAAGATTCTTCTCATCAAGATTTTTTCCAATGGTATTAGTCAAATTGAAATCGGAGTTATGGTCTTCGAGATATGATCGTTTTAAATTTACTTTGATATCGGGCCTTTATGCTGAATTGGGTTTGGATTTTTTATATTATTTTGAATCCATTCAAATATATTTTATATAATTTGATATCTTTTGTGCTTTTGCTCCATATGAACTTATTTTGCACGTAAAACACACGTATTTGTCACTTTTCTTCTCTTTTTGCACTTTAATCCTTGTCACCTACAAATATCATAAAATACCCACGTGCAGCATTAAATATGACATATTAAAGATAAATATTGTTACAAAATATGCATTAAAAAACACCAATAAAATACCCCCACACTTATCTTTTTCTAGTACTCGAGCAAATCTTGGGTTTCAAACTCTAAACTAAAAACTAAAAATAAAAATCTAATTCTATCAACTAAAATCTAACTAAACTACTCATACTCGTATACTCCTTTCATGGTCGTGCGATTGCATTGAGCATATACAACAAGCCTTTCAACCCCTAGGTTTCCCTAATAGGAGGAGTTGTGTCTCCTGAGGGTTTTCAGCGGATACTGCCCACAAAATCCCAAAAAGGTTAAAAGAAAACAAAGGAAACAAAAATAGGAAAAAGAAATTTACAAACAAAGATAGGAACAAATAAAAGAAAAGACTTGAAAAATAAGTGTTTCGACTTTCACTAGTTTTTCAGTTTTCATGAACTACCTCTTAATAGTCTGGAGGAGCGGTATTACATCCTCCATCAATAAAATATCATCATATTCTTCATCCCAAGCTCTCCTTCAAATGTCGGTTATATACCCCTACGTGAAAGTCATCCCAACATTCAAGAATTCAATTTAGGCTATAGTACCGTTTGACATGATTTATTACATTTTAATATCGCTCATTTCCTATCATTTGTCAATAAATAGTGTTATTCAATCTGTGTCTGCTCATTAGTACAGATTACAGGTACACAGGCAAAAACACTGCAGACGGTACACAATTTACACTGAAACGACAGTTTTTAGCCGGAACTGCAAATATGACAAAATACATATCAAATCAAATGAGTTTACAACAAATAAAGTTGTGTACAAATAATAATTGATTTTTGGTCCAACATGATCAAGTGTGAACCATCATATCATCAAGTGGGCATGAACCATCACCAAGTGGGCAAACACTATCATGGTGTCATGCAAGTGGCTAATGCAAGTGGATTATTTGAAAAAGTGGTGATTTGAAGTGTGAACACAACACATACCCACTTGAATTCCTTCTCTGTTCATTGCTCCAGATTGCACCCATGTGTGAATTAATCATCACCAAAACCCCGCACTCCCTTCACAAAAGTTGATCCCCACCTCATCCTACACCCTATATGGCAAGTTCAAGTTTGGATTTTGAAGATTTTGGGCAACCCAAGAATTTTCTTAAGTTGCCAAATGAGCTAATCCCTACACTTTTAGTTAAGTTGTTTATGTTTAGTATATTCTAGTTTAGTTTAGAGTTCGAATTAGTTAGATTTGTGATCTTGAAAATTTCCATGTTGATGTTTAGGGGGGGTGTGGACTTGTGATGTGGTTATTGAGGTTTAGTGAGGGTTTACAAGACCTTAGGGATACTTTTCTGACCTGGACCAGAGACTAGAACCCAAATACGAACTTAGAATTTTTCCCGATGTCGGTTTTCTTTTGGATTGTGATACTCAGATGGGATCTGGAGCAACCTGGGATGTTTATAAGAAAATCAAACAAGTACATTGACCTAGATAAACCACTAAAAGACCACCACCAGAACACGAGACCAAATTTCCCCACTTGGACCGGCGACACCGGGCTTTTAGGCTATCTGGCCCGTCTAGTTGTGTGTGTTGGGGTTTGTCATGTAGCTTACACACCTTATAACCTAGCTACCGTATTGTTAGTTTTGTCCTAAACCACCTGAGCTAGAATCTGGGAGCTTTTTGAGTTAGTCTTGGCAATGTTTCCGATATTTGAATTCTTGGTTTTGATATTTGAAATTGGATTTGATCATTTGACGTTTATACGTCAACAGCGAGGTTATTTGGTCGTTCTTACATGCGTAAGCTATAGGTTCTAACCCAATTTGTGTGCCGTATCGGTTTTCGAACTTGGTTTTAATAACGTTACGATATGTGTTGATTTGTAGGTACCTTCGCGTGGACTTCCGAGACGACAAAGCACATCGACTTCGGCTAAGCGAGGAGATTTGCAGGTGAGTAGATTTATATCTACGGAGGAAATCGAGTTGATTGCGTATAGCACCCCCGCAACCTTTATAATGGAAACCGACATATATAACTATAGTTTGGAGAAAACCTATGTATAAACTCACCGATATGATCAAAGGTTTTAGTGTGAAATGATATGATAGTTAAGGATGACTCGGATTGATATATGATGATATGAAATGAGGATGTGAATCGTGATATATATGTAATTGGAAGAGGACAAGTATGAGATTTATGGTGACATAATATGAGATCGATATCGATGTGACATGAGATCGATAAATACGATATAATTTGAGATAGATGTATTATGTGATCGATAAGATATGATGTACGAGACAATAGATCTGTACCCTTATTGATGAATAGGACGGTAGAATACCTATTCTGTTTGATGTCCTCGTACGATGGATTACCGTACGCGATGAGATATACCAGATGATTGATCCACGCTCGTGATTTGAGGATGATGATCGAGGATATTGCCATATCGGATGCTATGAGGCATGATCGCCGACGTAATGATGCCAGCTGAACCATACTTATTTTAAAAACTGACGAATCGTATGCATATTTTAAACGGAAACCTCAAGGGATGCTACGGATTTTCAAATGGCGTCTTTTCCTTAAAAACACCGTATCCCCCACTTTCAAAACTACGATTCGTATCTTTTAAAACTGACCGTATGGTTCATGTGTGTGTGTGTGTGTGTGTGTGTGTATCTGTTGATTATTCATGTTTGTGTGGGATTATCCCTCGTGACTTACGTACTAGGATCCCGGAATTTATTGTTATATGATATCAGCTGCTAGTACATGTGCACAATTACCGATAATGCGCATGTTACACTTACACCGATTTGCCGGCTCACACATACTCATCATCGGTAATTGCCATGCCACTTACACAGTAGGACTTCCATATCATGATATTAATCTTAACCGTAAAAATACATTCATTGTTCAGCACTATCATAGGACATGCTTGCATGATATACTTGACATGCTCATATTACTGTTCTATGTTTGCATACATCATACTTTATAGTTACTTGCATTGAGGTGCTGTTTTTATAAGATCTCTGGATTTGAGAACCGTGGTTATATTTCAAAGGAAATTGTATAATTTTTTAAAAACGCGGTTTCTCTTGATATGATATTTCGTGTCCACCATGAGTTTTCTCGGTTCTGAGTTATGAGCATACCTGATTTGAGAAGAGAGGAGGCACCGTCTGCGGGTACATGGTGGACCTGGTAAGGTACTCCGGGATAATAAGCTCGAGATGTAGACGATGAGCCTGGCAGGGGAGCACTACCTATCGGTGATTGGTTGGACCCGGCGGTTATCCAGAGGATACCGGCCGGAGTCGAGAGATAGATATGAGGGCCGATCAGAGGATGCGGCGCCTGAAAAAAAATGATTTACGTATCGATGCTGGACACGGGTTTCATGATGTTTTTGAGTGTCGATATTGGACACTCAGTTTCCATGATGTTGATGTGTCGTTGATGGACACAGGTTGGTTGATTTTCCTCATACATATAGGCACATGATTTCAGACGTTTGATTTTACATGTTGTCATTGGCATCGATTATATTATTGATACATATGCATACATGGTCACCCTAGATATCATAGTTACCTTCATGATACTGCATGACCTAGGAATCGTTGTTAATTCGATTTCTACCTGCTGATATTTTCTACTCACGAGTTGGCAACTCACCCCTGTTGTGCCATAGCTTTCTTGCAGGTTTGACCGCTTGGGATCAGTAGCGGTATCGCTGGCACACAGCTTCATCCATGGTGTTTTTCTATGGTAGGTGGGACACAATTGGATCATGCCCACTCTTGTACTTATTACTTTTATTGTATCTAGATAAACTCCATCAATCAGAAACTAGACTTTGTATATTGGTGGATCTAGTCAGACTTGTGTTGCGAGGCTTAGAGCGTTGGGTATATGTTCGCTTCTTTTGAGGTTTTGATGTCTCGCTTTATTATTTGTTTCTTTCTGTGTTTGATTTTCGCCGTTGGGTGTCGTATATATATTGCTTACTTGTGTGGTTGTGTTCCTTCCGATTGGCGAAGAACTAGCTCCTGCTTGGGGATGCCTATATATATATATATATATATATATATATATATATATATATATATATATTGCTTGTATGTGGTTTTGGATCAAAATATACAAGGGAGGTGCTGCCCAAAATTTTTAAAGACGAAAAATGTTTTCAACTATAGCATAATCCACTTGCATTTTCATAATATTTACTTATGCATTTAAAGAAAAAACTTGATTTCATTATACTTTTATTTCAAAACCGCACCTCCACTATTTTCCGCAAAAAGGTTTAGATTTCTGGGCTTCGGCTTACTTGAATTACGTTACGCCTTTAGACGTTGCGTGATTTATGTGCCGGTCACGAGCTAAATTCCGGGTCGTGACAAAATTGGTATCAGAGTGTTAGGTTTAACCTTGGTTCGAGTTTACGCTTGACCTTACGGAACTTAGACCTGACTGAGGGGGTATTAGACCCGAACTTTCGTCGCGTAGGTTGACCTTGGTTGATAGAGAAGGTAGCTTGAGTAGAGTGACGTACCATACGTATGTTCCCCGGCATACTTACGAGACACTGCTCAGCTTAAGTGACCTTAGGATGTACAGTCTTGAGATCCGTGCTTCTATTCGTTCCTGTGATCAAACTTCTATTGATTTCATTCTTTCCTATGATCATATATCCATTTTGGATGTTGATTCCTTTCGTTTCTTTGATCTATCTTCATCGATACCTGCTTGAGGTTCCTGTCACCAGGGTGTTGAGCGCAGATAGAGCTGCTGATAGAGTTGCGTTCAGAGCGAGCTCGTCACGGACGAGAGCTGACCATGATGTTTTTTGGAGATATAGGGACGTATCGGTATAGTATTTATGTTGAGATCTCTTGTTTGAGGAGAGTGTTCGGATTTGCACCGGATGATTGGGCCATTGATAGAGGTTGCTAGATTGAGAGGACTGTTGATGTACAGCCTACCCCAGAGGTTGCGATGTTGTCTACCGTATAGATAGATGACCCAGCTATTGCTGAGATTGACGGGATGTTGCCTCCAGAGTTTATGAGCTGTAACCACTGGAGCTTTCAGACAGAGATGTGACAGAAGACCGCTGGTCCATCTTGGATAATGCGACTGAGATGATTCGTCTGATTTGATGCCCGACGCAAGCTCGGTTGAATTGAAGAATTCCAGTTTGAAGTACCTTACTCAGATCTAGAGTAAATCAAGCAAGAGAGGACATTGTTCGTTGGATACTCCGATGTGAGATCGGTAAGTTGACCAGCTTCTGATAGAAGGACCTCACCCAGACATGTTGTGAGTTGATCGAGAACGGACGAATGAAGCGTATTCCTCCAATAAATTGGACGTGTTCCCGAGAACACTATCGGTTAGATATTTTCCATAGAGTGGTGAAGATACCTGAGTTCGTAATTTCGAGTCCGTGAGAGAGACTCCGGATTGACTGTAGCCGAGAACGGATTGCAGCACTTAGCCCATAAGAGATAACGTCAAAGTGGATGATACTAAAGACGGATGGAACAAGAGATTCATGCAAGATATTAACGAGCTGTGTTACTCCCCGTTGATACCAGATGATTGATATATATGCAGAGGCGTTGGATACGACCGATGCCAGAGGAAAGTCGTGCTGAGGACGCAACTGTCCGGATATGAGAGAAAGAGTTAAGCAAGAGTGCTAACCTTCGTATAATTCGACATAGGTGAGATCGAAAGAGACCTTAAGTAGGTTCTTTCCAGGACACCGCATCGATAATGACTTGCACCAGGATCAGTTGTATTGCGCATATTCAGAGGGCCAGTTGCCATCACCAGTGACGCATTACTTTACAAGTGGTCCTGTTAATTGGCCAAGAGAGGATCGGCGGAGTACCAGAGCGGAACTTTTCCGTTATTATACCTGACCGGGTCAACGATCAAAAAGATTATAGGATTGGTAATCCACAGAGAAGACAAGGACCCAGAGACAGAGAACGCCAGACCGTGAGCAGGAGGCAAGCGGATGTTCTTGCTCTGCCAGCTTTGGGTGCACCGGCATTTTTTCTTCGACATTGAAGGAGTTGTACCACAATGTAAGTTATTGCGATTTGCGTTTTGTGATCCGAGTATCACATTTTTATCGCTTGGATTTGAGTTTCGATGATTGAGTTTCATGATATTTGTTTTGGTTCACCTTGACTGCATATACTAGATATTTTCATCTGTGAACAGTCATTGCACTTGATTTATGTTTTATACACCGTTACATTGGTTTGTGATTTGTGCATATCTATTGCACTTGATATCGATTTTGTGCCTTGGCTGCACATGTTTATTATTTTGTGGATTTCGATGCAGTCGATTTGATTTCATGCATGTTGTATATACCTGACTTTGGCTTATGCACTCGGTATAGCTCACATATGCTTGCAGTGCATTGATACGTGTTTTATGCATACAATTGCACGCGTTTATGATTTTATACACCTTGGCACTCTCGGTGTTGTTTTTGTGCGCATTTGAGAAATTTATGAGTTTTCGGGCACCTAGTGCCCCTGATTTAAGTTTTCGTGCATATTTGCACTAGATTATGTTTTCTTGCGCTTTACTGCGCTAGATATTTTGTACGGGCCTGACGCATTTAATTTGGATTTTCGTGCATATTGGGCGCATGGTATGAGATTTTGTTCACACCAGATGCACTTGATTGAGATTTCATTCGTGCATATTAGTTGCACTTGATGGAGATTTTCGTGCATTTTAGATGCACTTGATGTTGTTGTCGTGCACACCCGTTGCACTTGACAGATATTTTCGTGCACACACGTTGCACTTAGTTTGACTTTTATGCATATTCGTGGCATTTGTATTTGGCTTTGATTTCCGTGCGCACCAGACGCATATGATGTTGGATACGCCTTTCGATGCTAATTTTTGATCTTGAGTATTTTATTTTGATGTTGGGTACTATATTATATAGTAGCCGAGCAGGACTGATCTGAGAACAATACCTGAGTACTTTTGCATGCATCAAAAGTTTACCAACAGGTTTTCAAAAAAAAAGGAGCTATTGTCTCGCTATTTTCTATGTGTGCGCGAGTGACACGAACTTTTACAAAGGAAAATCTTCTGGGATATTTCAAAAATGCGGGACGTATATTTTGAGCAAAATATATATGAACGTATATTTACTACTTTACAAATGAGCGTCCGCCACTTGTACCGTGAGCTATGCATCGCACGGCGGTTCGGAAAAACTTTTTGCATGTGTTTTATTCGGTTTTTAGAGGATTTTATAAGGATGCGTACTATATACGTATTATGATTTTGACTATAGTATATTTGGATCTCAGTAGTGGATTTCGAGATTTGTATCTCCATTATAACTCTAGTGATTGCATGACGCTTGACGGAGTTTGACTTTGAGTTTCGCATTCGTTTTCATACGCACACGATGCGCTGTGGTATTTCTGAGTATTCCGTGATTTTGGAGCCCCTTTGATTTAAATTGTTTATTGAAATACTTTAGTATTTGGGGGTTTAAATTTAAATTCGGGGACCGAATTTATTTAAGGAGGGAAGATTGTAAAATTTCAAAATATAAAATATTATTTTTGGAAATTAAATAATAAAATAATATATTTCGCAAAAACTAGTCGATTTGCGAATTGGGGTTTTCGTAAAATGGTATAATTATATACTAATATTTGGAGATTAAAATGATTTATTTATTAAAAATATATTTATCGGATTTGGGCATTTTTATATAATTAATTATTTGCAAGTTTATATTAAACTTGATTAGTGCACTACTAATCACGATTAAGCTAAATCCGTATTTTTATGTTTTCCATGGCTAGTGCACCATGTCATGTTGTATTTTTGTTGCATGTTGTTTCATTGTGGTTGTTTCATTTGTGTTGGTTTTATTTGGATGAGAGAGAAAAGAAAAGGGAAAAAGAGATGGCATGATTGATGAGAGAGAGAGGGGACAACATGATGAGGCATGAGAGCATGGGCATGGCAAGTGAGAGAGTAAGGGTGAGAAAGAGAGAGAGAGACCCTTGACTTCTTCTTCATTTCATTTTCTTCACTTTATTCTTCAACTCTTTCTTCATCTTCCTCACATCCTTCCTCCATCTCCTCTACCTCATGAAAATATCTCCAAATCATCACCAAAACCCTGCACCCCCTTCACAAAAGTTGATCCCCACCTCATCTTACACCCCATGGCAAGTTCAAGTTTGGATTTTGAAGACTTTGGGCGACCTAAGAATTTTCTTGAGTTTCCAAATGAGGTAATCCCTGCACTTTTAGTTAAGTTGTTTATATTTAGTATATCCTAGTTTAGTTTAGAATTCGAATTAGTTAAATTTGTGATCTTGGAAATTTCCAAGTTGATGTTTAGGGGATGTGTGGACTTGTGATGTGGTTATTGCTGGGTTCGCTTAGCACCCCGACACGGTTTCGGCAAGCATCAAGTATGCTATTTTAAAATTTTAGGGTGCCGAGCGAGTCCGAACCAAGGATCTAACTAAAGAATTAGGGTTTAACTAAGCAAGTAAACAACTTTACTCTAAGTGAACAACGAATACAACCTTTATAGATCGGTCCTTCACTTCTAAAGCTCCGTGTAGTAGTCCTTTAGCTCCAAGTAGTGGTCTCCCGGACTCTCGTTAGGCTCCACTAGGCAAAAGGAACAAACTTGCTCAAGGATCTTCGAGGCCAAAGATGATATACGTACGTCGAAGAATCTCTAACTCAAGCTACCTCTTCACTAATTAAGAATTAGTGAAGCAAACAACCTATACTAAATGGCTAGTTTGGTATAGATTGATGAAGTATTAATTTTGCTCAGTTTAAAATTATTTCTCTCTCTCTTTTCTTTTTCACTTCACTCAAAGCTAGAGAGCAAGAAGAAAATGAAGAAGAAACTCTCAAGTGATCAACACTTGAACTATGGGTAAGAAAATATCTCATATAAACTCATGTAGAGACTAAACAATGGATAAAGATAATGGTTGGGTTAATAAATATCTAGAGTAAAACAAAATTAGTGGACTTAAGTCAAAACTTCTCCATGCTTCCACAAGCATCTCAAGCCTTGCTAATTTCCATCTAATTTTGATTTTCCCTTAATAATTAAATCCCCACATTATCTTAAATTAGGTATGAGTCTCACACACCCAAGTTCAATGTATCATCTAGCATGACACAAAAATAAATACATTAATATATATCACATATATATTTGTATGTATTTAGAGAAAACAATTTCTTAAGTGAGCTAATATTAGTTAATGTATATTAATATATCACATATATAATCTTACATTAAATTATTAAATCAACATTTGATTTAATAACCCGTCTGTATCGCATACAACCGACTAATATCATTTATATGTATATCACATATACATATAACATATCATTGAATCAACACTTAGTTCAAAAATCCGGTTATATTACATATAACATGTATCGTGAGAATACGGTATCACATACACATATTAATCTCGGTCCTTCACATATCACATATGTGCCCTACTTCATTTCACATGAGATAGGAAACCTCTGTGTAGGACTCTATGACTCGTTAATATGCTGGCAGTAGGTAATGATCATATCAGTTACTCACAAGCCGTCAGCGGTACTAGTTGGATGTAACTGCTACCCGGGTATTGAGCGATCAGAAGATCAACAAGCAAGCTTGTTCATACTCCTGTGAATCCAATAAGTAACACTACCGTACAGTCCTGTCTCTTCATCTGATATGTCGCATATCTAGTCTGAGGGTGGTAAACGTCAGACCCCAATAACTTGATAAGTCATGCCGATGTGAGGCTCATAACGGGTCGAGAAACTACTAATAACACTTACCAGTAAATCTCATCATCAGCCCTGGCCAGGGACTTCCTGTTATAGTCAATCGAGCACAGCGCAACATCAACTCCCAATACCGGGAGAGACGAAACCCCTCCTATCGCTCATTGCCTCCATGTGACTCGGGACTGTAGTGAAAAACCACCATTTTGCACGCTTTCTTGAACGTGGTAAGGTGGAAATCAAAGCACAGTGGGAATCACACAAGACTCTATGATGATCTTGGGTCTACAGACTAACCTGTACCAGTGTCACCAGAGAACTGCTATCTGACGATAGGTATAATACCATCTTGGAGTTCTCGGCGAGTCCTGTTCAGTGTACCCAGTCTCCACTGAGCACCTGTATACAATCTTTGATGTTAAACACCAATGGATGTGGGATCATCTATTGCCCATCAAATGGGTCAAGAAACGTATACGTTAATCTACTCTGGAATATCGATGCCCCGTCTCGATACACCCACGACTAGGAATAATTAAAGGATGGACTTATGGACTACCCTGGCCCCACTAGTATGATCTCCATCATAGTCCTGGTAGTCAAGTACACATCCTAAGGGCTTTATCAACATGTAACAGAGAGATGGTACAAGTATATGTTCATATCAGATTTTTGCATTTTCATACCGCCCAATTTTTATCACATTGCATATCGGTAGGTACTCTTGAGCCGTGTTTGCTAGTCAATTGCAGGATACAGGTTCTCGGCTCTAAACAGTGAAATCCATGGAAAAACACGACAAACCCGGGTTCCTGCCAACCACAGATAAAACACGGGTCTCCGCTTTTTATCCGTCTGTTGCCACACACCAGTTTAAGAGACAAAATGGCAAATCGATGTCGTTTTCATACACAAGGCTCAATGGCAGCACAAGATCCAAGAAATCTACACGGAGCTCGAGGAAATCATGACAAAAAGATCCACATCAAATCACCTTTTGCTCAACAGAAATTCTGGAAAAATAGTGAAGAAAATATGAGAAAATACATATACCAGAATAAAGGGCACACAGAACCAGGGAAGCACAAGAAAACCGAGGAGCCAACTCCTCTATTAGGCCGCGGAACCGCGGCCGTACGGTGGCGGCAGCCGTTGGGATTTTAGGGGTATGTTGGTCTTTTTATAAGGGTCCAGAATTTTGCCCTAGGTTTTCATTCTCCAGCCTATAAATAGCCCAGAACCTTGTGAAGCCAAGGGTGCATAATCTTGTATTTTTCTAGGTTTAGAATACTTGTTTCTTCTTCCTCTTCTCATCTCTTCTCCATTAAAAATCTTGTAGTGAGCTTTTGTGAGTGAAGAATGATGAATAAAGAAGATCCGTTTACTTATCATGCTTGTCTTGTTCTTTTATAATTGCTTGTAATTTTAATTTGTTAACTTAGTTGTTGTTATTTCTTGTTGTTTCTTTCTTTTCTCTTTTTCTTTATCATTAAAACAACCATGATGCTTACGCTTGATCCTTGCCAAGGTGAGGTCGCAAATAGCTAGTTGTTATCTTCTAATCTCCTTCTTTCTATCTTCCTCTTTTGTTTTCTTTTCTTTTCATTATGATGTGTGAGTAGTTTCATACTTGTTAGGGTAGGATGAGGGAAGTTTGAGAGAAGGAAATCTCTCTCACTCTTTCCTTTCCCAACATCTTAAAATCAACTCCCGTTAATTAAACCACAATCCGCTCCTTACGGCACCCTATCCTACATGATAGCGGTGATTCCGTAGTGAGACCGGTTGTGGTTGAATTAACCGGAGGTTATGGCTAAGAGCCAAGAACGGACGGACAAGCACCAAAAGGAAGAACTTAAGCGTTGGAAAGCCTAGCTTATACTCGCAAGTTCCTTCCTAGTCGTGCTAATCCCCGTTGTTGCCGATTACCGTAACACCGATATTAAGAGGGGCAACGAAAGAAGTGGGCGACTCCTAACTCAAACTAACCTAATCCTAACCCTAACAAGCTCTCTTTACATATCATTTTAACACTTAGATAATCACAAACAAAATCTGGACTTTCGGACTTAACTCGTTAAAACACACAAGAAAAAGATTCCCATCTCCTTGCGGACGACCCGTACTCAACCGGCTAGCTACAAGCGAAACCGTCTTGATTGCGGTAATTAACTAAACTTGAACACGCAGAATCTCTACCAATCAAATGGCGCCGTTGCCGGGGAGACGGTAGTTTATTTCTTTGTGTAATTTCGGGTTAACTTGTGAATATAAATATAACCGAAAAAACAAAACAAAAAAAAAATATACTTTGTAAAAAAAAATCATTTTGTTATTTTTGATTAGTTTTTGTGCAAGTGTGCAGGATAATACGGAGTTCGAGTTCAGTGCCAAAGACGTGGGAAGATAGACCCACATTTCGCGGCTACACCGCGACGGATCAAAACGAAGCAAACGGTCTACTGTAAAAATCTGGAGCAGATACAGTGAGCAAGTCAAAATTCAGTAAATCCAGACAAGCAGAAGACTCTCAGACCAGCACACACAGAAAACTTGAAGCCCCAATCTCTCCAAATAGCCGCGGAACCGCGGCCGGAGCACGTGTTTGGCCGCGGAACCGCGGCCAAGTAGTGCCTTCAGTGTGCCATATTTTTTTCTGTGAGTATCTCTCCTCTTCTCCACTCCTCTGGACTCCAATAAACTGTGTTTTCTGCAGCATTCTTTGCGCAAACTCTCTTCCCCCTTCCAATAAACTGTTTTTGTGCAGGATTCTTTGCGCCGCGCTAAAAATAAAAATTGTTTGCAGTTGATTTGTTATCGCTTTGCATTCATTAATACGGACTTAAGGGGCTTGAAACCAATTCAGATTGGGTGGGGATTTCATCACCCTTCCCAGGACCCCAAAAATCATAAAAAGCATATGCATTGACCATTGTTAATTAAAAAATACTAGACTCAGCCCTAAGGACTTCGCGCTCAATAGGACAGAGGACTAGTTACAGGCATCGGCCGTTTATCATATCTGACTTTTGCGGTGCCTAGGCAAGTGTGACGAAGGCAAGTGGTTATTTAATTAAGGAACTTCGCGAAAGCGTTGGATAACCTCCCACTTACCTGGCACTTATCTGGCCCCATTAGACGGAGAAGAGGCGGTTTGAGGTCCTTTTTCTAGCCCTCTGGAACAGTTAGGAGCTGTCTAGTAGACCTAGGTGACCCTTGATCTAGGTGAGATTGTGCACATCTTATTTGTGATTGCTTAAAGCCGTAAGTCCGTACATATTTCTGTAAAGCTCTTTCTAAAAAAAAAAAGAAAAAAGGAAAAAAAATCAAAAACTTTTATAAAAACTTGCCCTTTTGTCGCCAAATCCATTTTTCACCCACCACCCATCGTTTTCTCCATTGACGTTTTCTTACCCTCACATTCTCCGCTTTGACTATACTAAACTCGTTTAGTATATGTCCGCTTGGACTCGGGACATTAGCGCCCGCCTAGTCCGCGTTACGTTAGTCGCTACCGACTACGCGATCGACTCCAACGTCGAAACTCCGTCCACGCCTCTTTCACCCCTTCCTTTGCCGGCCAACTCCGACGTTGACCGGAATTCTGTTCATACATCTTCACCTTCACCTTCACCAACCTCTTCTTCTGCGATGTCAGGATTTAATCCGAACATCTCTTTGACTACCCCTGGATTGGCTCCACCTCCTACGGAGACCAATATCCCACCACCACCGCCTGTTGTAGCGCCGCAGCGAATCGCGCTCCAGGATCGTTTCTATCCCACACGTTCTGCACTTCCCACCTGCCTTTCTCTTCCACCGGCCAATGGGGACAACTTTGAAATTAAGCCCCACTTCATCAACATGCTTCCACGATTTCATGGGCTTGAATCTGAAGATGCCTATATCTTCATCAATAAATTTCAAAACGTCTGTGCCATGATGAAAACCACCCAACTGTCGGACGATGCTATACGTCTACGGGTCATTCCGTTCACTTTATGCGATCTTGCTGAAAATTGGCTGTATAGCACCGCTTCCCATTCCATAACCAGTTGGGACGAGTTTGTTAAAGCGTTTCTAAAAAAAATTCTATCCAAATCATAAAACCGCAAGGATCCGAAATGAAATCAACCAATTCTCTCAGCTTCCTTCTGAACCCTTCTGGAAGTGCTTTGACCGGTACAAAGACCTTCTTGTTCAGTGTCCTCACCACGGTATAGAGAAATGACAACTTTGCCAAACCTTATACGAGGGCCTGAACCCAGCAACGAAGCAGTTGTTGGAAACCATCTGTCAGGGCCACTTCCTATCGAAATCTGACGAGGAAGCGTGGCAGTTCTTTGACGACCTTGCGGAGCAAACGCTACAATGGGAGAGCACCAGACCGACTTCTTCTTCTTCTACCTCTACTTCTACCGGTCAGTCTAGGGTAGGAATTCACCAACTTGATGTCTCTATTGCGATGAAAGCTGAAATGGCTGCAATAACAAGAAAGCTTGAAGCGATAGAGAGCAAATTTTCTTCTCCTGCTCCTGCCCCTGTTCTCCCCCTTCGTACCATTTACGCTTGTTGTTCCGATCCTTCTCACTTGACCGAAGAGTGTCCTTACAATCCACCATCGCAAGGACAGGATCAGGTTAATGCTGCATTCCAGCAAAGACCGAGGAATGATCCATACTCTTCCACCTACAATCTCGGTTGGAGGAATCACCCCAATTTCGCCTGGAATCAGAATCAGAATCAATTCCAAGGCAACAATTTCCAAAGGGCCCCTCCGCCGCAACAACAAGCGCAACAACAAACTCAGTTTCAGCAGCCCTTCCAACCCCAACCTTTTCAAAATCAGACGAACAACTTTGCACCCAACAATTCTTTTCCACCAAACAACTTTGTTCCGTCAAACAACGATAAGGTTTCCTCGCTCGAACGAAGTCTGGAGGCTTTCGTTAAACAATCGACTCAGTCCACCGCCAACATCCAGTCTTCTATTCAGTCCTTAGTGCAACACACTGCCGCACACGGGCAAAGCATCAAGACCATCGAGGCCCAAATTGCACAGCTGAATGCGGCCTTAAGCGAGCGAGAGAAGGGGAAGCTCCCGTCCCAACCACTTCCAAATCACGGTCACCCACATAATGTACATGTTGCTCTTGAACAACAGAATCATAATGTGAGTACCGTGACCACATTGAGATCGGGAAGGATGCTGCAAAACAACATTGGCACACGAATCAACGATGACACCCCGGCCGCTGCTTCTTCTTCTTCTTCTTATCCTTCTTCTTCGTCTTCGTCTTCTGAGCCTATTCTCTGTTCTTCACAAGGCTCTCCTTCCTCTTCTTCTGCTCTGAATGGACCCACTTCTCACTCCACGAAAACACTTGTTCTGGGATCCGTTCCAACTCCACAATCTCCTCCTCCAGCATTAGACTCAACCAATTTTAAAAATGTTCCATTTCCAAACCGGTTGAGGTCTAATAAACAAAATCCTCAAATGGAGAAGATTCTGGAGTTATTTAAGCAGGTTAACATTAATATTCCTCTTTTAGATGTTGTCCAACAAGTCCCGTCCTACGCGAAAATCTTAAAGGACTTGTGCACGAAAAAGAGGAAGTTTCAGATACCCAAGAAAGTTTTCTTGGCTAGTGCTGTGAATGATGCTCTTACCCAATCTTTACTACAAAAACAGAAAGACCCTGGCTGTCCTACGATTTCAATTACCATTGGGGATAAGAACATCAACCGCGCACTATTAGATCTTGGTGCCAGTATTAACCTGCTTCCGTACTCAGTATACGAGCAATTAGGCGTAGGAGAGCTGAAACCCACACACTGCACTCTCCAAATGGCCGACCGATCGATCACCCATCCTAGGGGTGAGCTAGAGGATGTGTTAATAAAAGTCGGGGACTTCATATTCCCCGTTGACTTCATTGTATTAGACACACAGCCTGTAGCTAACCCCCGGAATCAAATTCCGGTGATACTCGGTCGCCCATTTCTTGCAACCTCAAATGCTGTGATCAATTGTCGCAATGGTTCGATGAACCTCTCTTTTGGAAACATGACGATTGAACTCAACAGTTTTAGGTTGGGGAATCAGCCCGCTGAACCTAATGCTCATATACTGGACGTCTGCTCGATCCAGGAGATCACCCCTGAAGAGTGTGAATTCGAGGAGTTTCTGTTCGAACACGATAATCTTGACGCCACTAGTGCGTTCCTCCTCGAACCTGCTACTGTTTCTGCGCCCGACAACGACTACGAGTGTTTTACGTTCTCGAACGATCTTAACCACGCACAACCCGAGTTTGAATCTTTCGAATTTCCGGATGAGTTACCTGAACCATCCAACTCGGTCGCCTACACTCGTTTTGAACCTTTGCTGGAGTCATTTGAGTTCGAGACCTCTGCACCAATCTTGCCTTCCATCGTTTCACCACCAACGCTCGAACTCAAGCCTTTGCCGTCTCACCTTAAGTATGCTTACTTAGGTGAGAACGAGACCCTTCCTGTCATCATTTTGGCTTCTCTAGCTCCAGAGCAAGAGAAAGCCCTTCTCACGGTCTTGCATAGCAACAGGCAAGCTTTTGGCTGGTCCATGGCGGACATCAATGGGATTATTCCCCTGATCGTTGAGCATCACATTCATCTGATGGATGATGCTAAACCAGCTCGGGATCCACAAAGACGTCTCAATCCACTCATGAAGGAGGCTGTGAAGAAGGAGATCGTAAAATTTCTAGATAGTGGTATCATTTACCCTATCTCTGATAGCCAGTGGGTTAGCCCCATCCACGTTGTCCCCAAGAAGTCGGGCATCACGGTCATAACCAACGAGGCGAACGAGTTAATCCCTACTCGCACCCAAACTGGGTGGCGAGTATGCATTGATTACAGAAAACTCAACGCCGCAACGCGGAAGGACCACTTTCCGCTACCTTTCATTGACCAAATGCTTGAACGATTGGCCGGACACGAGTACTACTGCTTTCTTGATGGCTACTCTGGCTATAATCAAATTCCCATCGCCGAAAAAGACCAGGACAAGACCACATTCACTTGTCCTTTCGGCACGTTTGCATATCGTCACATGCCCTTTGGGTTATGCAATGCGCCCGCTACCTTCCAGCGGTGTACGATGGGAATTTTCTCAGACATAGTGGAAAAATTTCTGGAGATTTTCATGGATGATTTCTCCATCTTCGGCGACTCCTGTTAGTGTATATGCCCTAGGGGCCATTATTGTATCATACTAGTTTGTATATTACTTAATGGAAGCTTGGGATATTCACATGTATATAACAGTCTTGCTAAACATGGTAGTATGCTACTTGGTTTTTCTATCTTAATATATGAGTATACGTATTGATAGAGCTCTTAGGATCTTGCTTGACTACCAGCGTTGTGATGGCAGTCACACTAGTGGGGGCTGGATAGTCTATAAGCACATCCTTATTCAGGTCCCTAGTCGTTGGATTATCGAGACAGGGCATCGATACTCCGGAGTAGACTAGTGTGTACGCTTCTCATCCCAGTTGGGGAGATGGTTTGTCCCACAGCCGTCAGTACGTCGTACTGGAGATAGTATGCAGGTGCTCGTTGGGTTACGGGTACACCGGACAGGACTCACAGGGAACTGTTGGTTGGTTTTATACCATTCGTCAATGAACAGCTCCCAGGTGACATGAGTGCAGCATAGTCCGCAGACTTGACACTGCTACTTCGCCTCGAGTGTGTCCCACTGTTCTTAGATTGCTACCCTACCACGGCTCAAAGGAGTCGTGCAAACAGGTAGCAGTTGGGTGCAGTCCCGAGCACTTGGAGGCAGTAGCGGTTAGACAGGATTCGTCTCTCCCGGTATTGGGAGCTGATATCGCGCTGTGTCAGAGAGCCATTACGCAAAGTCCCTGGCCAGGGCAAGTGAGATTTGCTGGTAGGTTCCAGTAGTTTCTCAGGGTGTAATGGGCTTCCCTTCGACACGACTTATACCGCTATTAGGGGACTGACGCTTGCCGCCCCCCTAGGCCCGATATGCGATAGTCTTAGACGAACAGACCGGACTGTACGGAGATTGTCACATCAGACTCAGTAAGAGTTCGGATGGGTTTCCTCATCGGCCTTCTTATCGACATCTACCTGGGGACCGTTACGTACAGCTAGTGCCGCTTGCGGCCTGTGGTTAAACCCACTGCCAGCGTAGTAGTCGAGTCTCTAGAGTCCCACACAGAGAGTTTCCCTACTCCATGCGAAACGATATAGAGGTCGTATGGTTTTACGACAAGGATTCGGACGCATACGTGTGTTTACACACGTACGACTTTTCGGACAGTTTTTACCAGTCGGCTTTGGTTTAAGCCAGTTACTGGTATCCGGTTATTGGATTTATACAGTCTAAAGTTTTTCCGTATTTTTGCGGAAAGGAGGGGCGTTCTCGTAATTGCGCGAGAAGCTTCTAGAAGGTGGTGACTAAGGAGGTTTAGGTGGCATATACAATGAATGTGATTAGTGAGTCATATGGATGATTCATCCATGTCATTAAAGCATCATAAATGCTTAATGACTCATGGAGTTGAATCATCACTTGATATTTATCAAGCATGGTTGTTAAATGTTTTATTTTCTTTTCTTGATAAAAAGAAATGCTTGATATATATTATCATAACTCATTATTCTCACTTCATTATTATTCTCATCTTCTCTCTCCTCAAGCTTTCTCTCTTCAAACCCTAATCCTCCCCTCTCATGTGTTGAGTACAAGGATTATCTAGACTAATTAAACCATAACCCTTACTCTATATCACCTAGCTTCTTTGATTAGCACTTAAAGAAGTTTAGTTGCCTCAAGTTTAGAGGCTAAGCTTGGAGTAAAGCTCTCGGGTGGATCGTCTACTACTTCGAGAAGGCCGATGGAGGAGGAGGAGTTCGCAAAGACGAAGGACACGATTCGTTAGGTATAATCCCTAAACATAGTAGTATAGAACTTCTATGTTTGTAGTTAGTTATCGTTTAGCTTCGATTCAAACGGTTAGTCGATGTTTGTGCTTTAAACAAGTTCGTTTTTAAAATTTCCGCCTCCCCACAAGTATTGGGGTGTTGTACATCGACTTACAACTCCTTCAACGAGTGTTTGCTGCATCTTGACGCTGTCCTTACCCGATGTAAGGACAAGAATCTCACTTTGAATTGGGAGAAGTGCCACTTCATGGTGCGCGAAGGTATTGTTTTAGGACATATCATCTCGCAAAATGGCATAGAGGTCGACAAAGCAAAGATTGAGGTCATCTCCAATCTCCCTCCTCCCCGATGCGTCAGAGATATCCGAGCCTTCCTTGGCCATGCCAGTTTCTATAGACGGTTCATCAAGGACTTTAGCAAGATTGCTAGGCCCTTGACTCTTTTGCTGGCCAAGGATACGCCATTCGACTTCAACTCGAGCTGTGTGACTGCATTTGAGTCATTGAAACGCTCACTCACTTCTGCTCCCGTTCTTTCTTCACCTGACTGGACGCACCCATTTGAGATTATGTGCGATACATCCGACTTTGCCATTGGTGCTGTCCTTGGACAACACATCAACAAGATGCCGCACGTAATCTATTATGCGAGACGAACCCTGAACGACGTCCAACTCAATTATACAACAACTGAGAAGGAATTCTTGGCTGTTGTATTTGCTTTAGAAAAGTTCAGGCCCTACCTCATCGGCTCTCCAGTCATTGTCTACACAGACCATTCTGCTCTGCGCCATCTTTTTGCGAAGAAAGATGCAAAATCTCGGTTAATACGTTGGATCCTCTTGCTTCAAGAGTTTGACCTTGTCATTAAGGACAAACGGGGATGTGAAAATGTAGTTGCCGACCATCTCTCACGACTTCCTTCTTCGCCTTCGCTTCCAATTCCGATCAACGACGTTTTCCCGGATGAACAGCTCTTGACAGTATCTTGCGACCCTGGTTCGCAGATATTGTGAACTATTTGGCCACGGGATTACTACCAACTGAATGGTCAAGTCAGGACAGACTTCGCTTCTTATCCCAAGTAAAACACTTTTACTGGGACGAACCCTATCTGTTCAAGTACTGTCCCGACCAGATTATTCGTCGGTGTGTCCCTGATGAGGAATTCAAGAGTGTGCTGTCGTTTTGCCACGATCAAGCATGTGGCGGGCATTTTGGCCCCAGAAAGACAGCTGAGAAGATCTTGCAATGTGGTTTCTACTGGCCACAACTCTTCAAAGACGCTCATGACTATTGCAAGACTTGCTCCCGGTGCCAACACATGGGCCGGATATCCCGGAGGAACGAGATGCCGCTCCAACCGATCTTGGTTGTGGAGATTTTCGATGTTTGGGGGATAGATTTCATGGGGCCGTTTCCCAGCTCTTTTGGGAACCTGTACATCCTTCTCGCTATTGATTACGTCTCTAAATAGGTCGAAGCTGTGCCCAGCCGGACTAACGACAGGTTCCTTAAAGAAAACATTTTCTCCCGATTTAGGCACCCCCGAGCGATCATTAGCGACAATGGAAGTCATTTCTGCAATAAGACTTTCGAGGCCTTGATGCGGAAATATTCCATTAATCATAAGCTCTCTACGCCCTACCACCCCCAAACCTACGGGCAGGCCGAAGTTTCAAATCGGCAAATCAAGCAGATACTGGAGAAGACGGTTTCCAAGAACCGTAAGGATTGGTCGCTGAAACTCACTGATGCCCTTTGGGCATTTCGAACCGCTTATAAGACCGACCTTGGCATGTCTCCCTATCGGCTTGTGTACGGAAAAGCCTGCCACCTACCTGTCGAAATAGAGCATCGCGCATTTTGGGCGATAAAGGAGCTGAATCTGTCTCTCGAAGATGCGGGCAGCCATCGGAAGCTGCAACTGAACGAACTGAGCGAGCTTAGGGATGAGGCTTACGATAACGCGGTTGTCGTTAAGAATCGAACGAAGGTGTTTCACGATAAACACCTTTTGCGCAAAACCTTCGTACCTGGTCAGCAGGTACTGGTTTACGACACCCGACTTCACTTCCATCCAGGGAAGCTCAGATCTCGCTGGAAAGGGCCGTATTTTGTGCGGAATGTATATCCGCAGGGCGCTGTGGATTTGGAAAATCCAAAGGACGGTTCATTTTTCAAAGTGAACGGACACCGACTAAAACCGTACCTTAGCGCCAAACCAACAGAGGAGCTCCTGTTCTTACAGGAGCCGGTTTACCCTGCATAATCTTCCTCTGCCTACCTCCAAACTTCGGTTATCCAGCCAAGAACAGTGGACACTGTTCCAAATAAGTTTGGGGGTATGTATAAACCATTTTGTATATATTTGTGGATATTCTTTTTCTTTTTCTTTTCTTTAAAAACAAAAACAAAAAAACAAACAAAAAAAAAAACAAAAGATTTTTGTGTATCGCTAACCGATAATTTTGACCCTTCAAATGATCTCTTCATGCCCTGACAGTGGGGACACTGTCCAGTTTAAGTTTGGGGGTACGCTCGGTACGCATTTCTTACCTTCGCATTATATATTTTGCATCTGCATATTAAAATCCATAAAAATCTGAAAATTTTCTAAAAATATAAAAACTTTTCTGTCAAGTTAGCTAGTGGGAGAACTCTGATTCAACATTTCGACGGTTTTGTTTGATAAAATAAGAATAACTAAAATCTTATGTTTAGATTTTGAAAACCTGAAAGATAACTCTCCTTTGAAGTTAACTATAGCTGATATACGTCTTTACATCACACTACACGTGTCGTGAGTTTTTGAAATTAGATGACAAGTCTTTTATGTCGAAAAACTTTTAAATGGATCAATGATTTTTTGAGGATCAAATAGGTTTGTTCTGAAATAAGTAATATCAAGAATAGTTTATGAAGTGAGTGAATATGAAGGAATGTTATTGATGTCTTAATTGGAACTAAGTCTGAAAAATAACCCATCTGAAACTTGATTGGAATGATTACACACCGAACCCACTAAACACGTCTTTTATCCAAAAAATAATTGAACTGCCGGTTATGTCTCCGTTCGTATTGAATCATCTTGATTTTCACGGCAAACTGTCTTTTGTTTTTGGACCTAGGTAACTTGAGTAATTAAGTCCGCTGGGGTGTTTCTACACCTAATGCCCTAAAACCAACTGGTTTGGGTGCATTGGCCCAAAGCTCGCTAAGAAGCCTAGAAAGTCCAGATTAAAACAAAGTCAAGCAAGTGTTCTCTCCGAGTTAAAATTCCTAACGGTTCTTTGTGTGAGAATAATCTTGATAAAAGACAGGCTTTTATAAAAAAAATTTAACGGAGATATGAAGGTTTTATTCTATGATAAAGACTATTGCACGTTCACAAAGGTGTGTATGAATTGAAAACAAGAAAAAGGTGGAGTGAAAAATAAGACCTAGTTTCATGTTAAGGAAGATAGAAATTCTGAAGTTGAAACCTTGCTGGAAAACGAAACTTGAAAAATGCTTAACTCTTTATAAAACTTATGTGATCCTTTCAAAATTCTTATCCGGGCTTTATTATGAGGACTTTATTCGACCTTTCTGGAACTTAATGACACTATTTTCACTGCACGTAAAGACATATAAATTCTGTAGTTAAATAAAAAGCGAGGTGTGAAAAATAAAGGTTCGATAGTCTAGACTTAGGATAATAGAATTGTTATTTTCTGAAACAAAAACTTTAGGGTTTGAATCTTGGTTATTTTACAAAATTAGCTTGACCGGATTTTGTGGGTAGTATCCGCTGAAAACCCTCAGGAGACAACACTCCTCCTACTAGGGACACCTAGAGCTTTAACGGCTTGTTGCACATGCTCAGTGCAATCGCGTTCCCTGCGAAAGTGAGGTTAGGAAATTTTTTGTGAATAAATTGGCTTTGCTCGGGATGAGCAAATGATAAGTTTGGGGGTATTTGTTCATATCAGATTTTTGCATTTTCATACCGCCCAATTTTTATCACATTGCATATCGGTAGGTACTCTTGAGCCGTGTTTGCTAGTCAATTGCAGGATACAGGTTCTCGGCTCTAAACAGTGAAATCCATGGTAAAACACGACAAACCTGGGTTCCTGCCAACCACAGATAAAACACGGGTCTCCGCTCTTTATCCGTCTGTTGCCACACACCAGTTTAAGAGATAAAATGGCAAATCGATGTCGTTTTCATGCACAAGGCTCAATGGCAGCATAAGATCCAAGAAATCTACACGAAGCTCGAGGAAATCATGACAAAAAGATCCACATCAAATCACCTTTTGCTCAACAGAAATTCTGGAAAAATAGTGAAGAAAATATGAGAAAATACATATACCGGAATAAAGGGCACACAGAACCAGGGAAGCACAAGAAAACCGAGGAGCCAACTCCTCTATTAGGCCGCGGAACCGCGGCCTAAGCATGCTTAGGCCGCGGAACCGCGGCCGTACGGTGGCGGCAGCCGTTGGGATTTTAGGGGTATGTTGGTCTTTTTATAAGGGTCCAGAATTTTGCCCTAGGTTTTCATTCTCCAGCCTATAAATAGCCCAGAACCTTGTGAAGCCAAGGGTGCATAATCTTGTATTTTTCTAGGTTTAGAATACTTGTTTCTTCTTCCTCTTCTCATCTCTTCTCCATTAAAAATCTTGTAGTGAGCTTTTGTGAGTGAAGAATGATGAATAAAGAAGATCCGTTTACTTATCATGCTTGTCTTGTTCTTTTATAATTGCTTGTAATTTTAATTTGTTAACTTAGTTGTTGTTATTTCTTTTTGTTTCTTTCTTTTCTCTTTTCCTTTATCATTAAAACAACCATGATGCTTACGCTTGATCCTTGCCAAGGTGAGGTCGCAAATAGCTAGTTGTTATCTTCTAATCTTCTTCTTTCTATCTTCCTCTTTTGTTTTGTTTTCTTTTCATTATGATGTGTGAGTAGTTTCATACTTGTTAGGGTAGGATAAGGGAAGTTTGAGAGAAGGAAATCTCTCTCACTCTTTCCTTGCCCAACATCTTAAAATCAACTCCCGTTAATTAAACCACAATCTGCTCCTTACGGCACCCTATCCTACATGATAGCGGTGATTCCGTAGTGAGACCGGTTGTGGTTGAATTAACCGGAGGTTATGGCTAAGAGCCAAGAACGGACGGACAAGCACCAAAAGGAAGAACTTAAGCGTTGGAAAGCCTAGCTTATACTCGCAAGTTCCTTCCTAGTCGTGCTAATCCCCGTTGTTGCCGATTACCGTAACACCGATATTAAGAGGGGCAACGAAAGAAGTGGGCGACTTCTAAATCAAACTAACCTAATCCTAACCCTAACAAGCTCTCTTTACATATCATTTTAACACTTAGATAATCGCAAACAAAATCTGGACTTTCGGACTTAACTCGTTAAAACACACAAGAAAAAGATTCCCATCTCCCTGCAGACGAACCGTACTCAACCGGCTAGCTACAAGCGAAACCGTCTTGATTGCGGTAATTAACTAAACTTGAACACGCAGAATCTCTACCAATCAGTATACATGTTAAGATAAAGAGTAACCAGATAGCATACTATCATGTCGAGCAAGAAAGTCCTCCCTATATATGTCCAAGCATCCACTATAATATACAATTATGTACAATAATGGCCTCCAGGGCATATATAAAACTAACAATCTCCCACTTGCACTAAGGCCAGTTGTTGTAGTATCTCATACCCAACATCCTTTAAAGTCTCTCTAGGGAAAGACCTTCGTGAGTGGATCCGCCGTGTTATTCTTCCTTTCAACTTTTCTGACCTCGATCTCCCGGAGATCCGCCATCTCCCTGATCAGGTGATACTGCCTAAGAATATGTCTGGATCACTGATGGGACCAGGGTACCTAGGCCAAAGCCACAACTCCATTTTTACCACAATGGTAGGAACCAAGTTCATCTCATGAACTTCTATACCCAGACAGCTTCTTTGGTAGTATCGTTGGCAGCGATGTATTCATCCTTTATCGTTGAGTCTGCCACAGTATCTAGCTTGGAACTCTTCCAACATACTGTCCCTTCACTGAGGGTAAAGACAAAACTCGAGACTGTCTTACAGTCGATCTTATCACTCTGGAAGCTCGAATCGGTAAAGGAATCCATCTGGAGTTCACAATTACCAAACACCAAGAATACTTCTTTAGTGCTTCTCAAGTACTTAAGAATGTTCTTCACAGCTGTCCAGTGTTTCTCCCCAGGACGTAAGAGGTATCACCCAAATCCTTCATGGAGAAACATTGTGATAAGTGGAGCTTGACCGAGTGTAGCATAGGAACACTATTTCCTATCAAGAGTATATCATCCACGTACAATACGAGGGAAGACAACCTTACTTTCTACAACCTTCTTGTATATACAAGGTTCATATACCAATTTGACGAAGTCAAACTCTTTGACTGCCACATAAAAACAGATGTTCCAACTCTACGATGTCTGCTTTAATCCGTAAATTGATCAGGATGGATTTAAGCATAGCCTCTGGAGAAAAGGTTTCATCAAAATCCACACTTGATCATCAAAATCGCATCAGAATTTAACTACATTAAATTAAACAATTGGCATAAATCCTCAAATTCCCTAATAAACACGTAAGCATCTTTATATTCTAAACCGTGGAATTTGGGAAGTGAATTAATAAAAGCAGGTTTAATATAGTAGTCACCGGTGACTGGTGGCAATACAATGCAGGAGGGTAAGGATGTGAGAACAGGATAGCATCTATCCTATAGTTTTAAGTACATTGGTGACCGTATAGCCCATTTTTTTTTCAAATACAAGAAAGTAAATATGGACATAACAAATCCCAACAACAAAAAAATGCACAAGTGATCAGTCATATTTATTGCACATTTTTACGGTCATTTTCCCTATTATTATTAATTACTAAATGGTGTTATTTGTAATTCAAGAACATATGTGGGTTTTTGTGAAAAAAGATTTTGTCATATGTTTCTTAAATTATAATTAATATAATTTGGAATTAAAGGTGCATATCATATCATAATAAATATCCATGAGTTTTTAACCATTAAGTAATTTATTGTGAATGAATTATTGGAATATTATCTCAAATAAAATAAATGCTATTAATGATTTGATTTGAGATATTGTGTAGGTATTAAAGTAATAAATCAGTTCATGGCAACAAACATGAGTAGGAGATCCAAATCAAATTAAGTTAGAAAATCAAATCTTCCAAATTTAGGAGCAAATTGAAGATTCTCGCAACTAAAAAAATAAAAAAATATTTTCAGGATTTTATCGTTGAAAAAATCTCCTAAAAACGAGAGAAGAAAAAGGAAAATTTTTGGAGACGCGGTCTCACCAAACGACGGCGGTTCAGCGGCCATATTAAGCAAGGCGACGATTCCGCGGTCAAATCATGGCCGTTTGATAAACTTTTTCATGAGCATGATCATATTTTCACATACGTCGAGATGACATCTTGGGTTTCAAGTTCCAAAGTCTATATAAAGGACCGAGAGGTAATAGAGAAAAATTATTTATTTTTTTAGCACTTTTATTTTAGCCAATTAAATTCTGTAATGTAAATTTTTATTAGTAAAAAGTAGAGTAATTTTTATTTCTTATCATTTTACTTTTTCGCAATTTATTTCTTCGCATCTAATTTTATTAGTTAAATTGAATTGTGTTTTTTGGATTTCATCTTCTTCCTCCTTCTTTCTCATCGATTTTGAAGCGATGATGCTTACAAAAAAACTCCTTATTTTTTGTAAGAGATATTAAAAGCTAGCTTTATAATATATTTCTTAATCCTTTTCTCATTTCATTTTGATTTAATAGGTGAGTAATTTCCTCGCTCGTTAGGGTTTAGGAAAGGGATATTTGAGAGATGGAAAAATCTCTTGCACTTTCGCTTAACCCAACATATGAATCTAAAACATTTTCAAAAATAAACCACATCCCTCTCCTATTGGCCGCTCTATCCTTCCATGATAGTTGCGACCCAAATTTTCGAGACAAGTTGTGGGGATTTTGCTAGAGGCTTGAGATAATAGTAATCAATAGAAGGAAAATGATCAATGAAAGGAATCTCTAATAACCCTTTAAATTCTAATCCCCATTGTTTTCTATTATCCCCGCATAAATTCAACAAGTGGGTAAAGGTAAAATATTTTTAATACATCTCTTAAACAACCTAAATCCGAAAACCCTAATGAGTTCTTCTAACATTAATATTTTCAAACCTCTTTTAGAATAAAAAAAACAAATCAAACCCTTTTCTATTAACTCGTCTAAAACAAGATTAATAATTTACCATTTCCCTGTGGATGAACCGTACTCACTATTGGCTAGCTATTTGCGACATCGTTATTGATTGCGGTATTTAGGACACATAAAAACTCACTTTTTCAAATCAATCAAATGGCGCCGTTGCCGAGGAAACGGTAACTTTATTCTTCTTGTTATTCAGGTTGATCTAACATAAACATAAAAAATAAAAAAATAAAAAATAAAAAATGATAAACCACATCTTGATATAATTTATAATTTTTCTTCAAGTTGTGCAGATAATCTGGAGCATCTGGGTGAGCTTACGGTGAATACAAGTGCTTTAACCAGGAGAGCAGAGGAGTAGGAGTTCAGTGCCAAAGAATTGGGGTGTTTATCCTAAAGAAGGCGGCGGAACTGCGGCTAAAGAATACAATAGGCGGTGGAAGCGTGGTCGTTTCGCGGTATCTCATCTCTAAATTTTTCCGGTGACTTCTTTTCTGCATTTCACCCCTTCTGAAGCTCTAATAAACTGTTCTACTTGCAGAATTCTTTGCAAACAATGCCAAAAACAAAAAAATATTGTTTTGTGTGTTTTAGATTTTTGTGTGTTATTGCTTTGCATGATTTAAACTGATATTAGGGGGCAAGAAACCCAAATTCATACTAGGTGGGGAGTTCATTATCCTTCCTAAGCCCCAAAAATCACAAAACAAGCATACGCACCACCTTACATTAATAAAAAATATCTAGACCAAGACTCTAAGGAAAATCGTGCTCAATCACGACAAAGAAAGGGCATGGGTAATCTGTTACTTATCCGCATTTTTCTTGTAGTGTCTTAGGAAAGTGTGTCTAAGGAAAGCGGTTTATTTAATTAGGCATGCTATTACAGTGATTCGTATAGCGGATACCTCTCACTTACCTGGCACTTACCTGGCTGCAAGAAAGATAAGAAGGTGATAAAGGATTTATCCTACGTCTTGTCCTTTGGAAGTCTAGAAACGGTCTAGTGATTTGACCTAGGTGACTCTAGGGACTGTTTGTGCATTTTGTGATTGGTTGAGTCAAGTCTTGCATCCGTCATTCTTGTTAAAGCAAAGCATTCTTAAAATTGTTCTCATGACTTTCTCACACGTTACCACGTGCACTAAACCCGCTTAGTGCATGTTCGGTTGGACACGGGATTTTAGCGCCCGTTTAGTCCACGTTTTCGCTATCGACTCCGAGGTCGATGCTTCTTCACCTTCTTTTTCTCCTTCACCTACCACGTCTCCCGAGATGGATGGACCTCCACCGGGTTTTAACAACACCACGAAGCCACCACCTCTAGGTGTGCAAATTCAAACGCCACTACGCATCGCTCTCTAAGACCGATGCTACCCCACACACAGACCCCTTCCTACGTGTCTGTCTCTTCCACCAGCCAATGAGGATAACTTCGAAATTAAACCCCACTTCATCAACTTGTTGCCCAAATTCCATGGGCTTGAATCTGAGAATGCCTATGTTTTTATAACCAAATTTCAAAATGTATGTGCAATAATGAGCACCACCCAACTTTCGAGGGATGCTATGCGATTACGTATTCTCCCCTTTACCTTGTGCGATCTCGCGGTGAAGTGGCTTTATAGCACCTCCTCACATTCCATCACTAGTTGGGATAAATTTGTTAAGGTATTCCTTAAATTTTTTTATCCTAATCATAAGACTACCCGCATTAGAAAAGAGATCAACCAGTTTGCCCAACTTCCCAATGAACCCTTTTGGAAATGCTTTGAAAAGTTTAAAGATCTCCTTGTCCAATGCCCTCATCACGGATTCGAGAAATGACAACATTGCCAAATTATGTATGAGGGTGTTAATCCAGCGACAAAATAGATGCTAGAAACCATTTGTCAATGTCATTTCATGTCAAAATCCGACGAGGAGGCATGGCAATTTCTTGAAGATCTCGCCGAACAAACACTACAGTGGAATAGCACAAGACCGACAACATCTGTTAGTTATATGTATGCCCTAGAGGCCATTACTGTACATGAGATGTATATTGTAGTGGATGCTTGGACATATATAGGGAGGAATTTCTTGCTCGACATGATAGTATGCTATCTGGTTACTCTTTATCTTAACATGTATACTGATTGTCTCTCTGTTACATATTGGTAAAGCCCTTAGGATGTGTACTTCACTACCTAGATTATGATGCAGATCATACTAGTGGGATAAAGGTAGTCCATGAGTACATCCTTTAATGTCCCTAGTTGTGGGTGTATCGAGACGGGGCATCGATATACCAGAGTAGACTAGCGTATGGCTTCTGACCCATGTAGATGGGCGATGGATGACCTCATATCCATTGGTGTTTAACATCAGATATGATATATGGGTGCTCAGTGGTGACTGGGTACACTGGACAGACTCGCTGAGAACTCCCAGATGGTATTATACCTCACGTCAGATGGCAGTTTTCTGGTGACACTGGTACAGGTTAGTCTGTCGACCCGAGATCGTCATAGAGTCTTGTGTGATTCCCACTGTGCTTTGATTTCCACCTTACCACGTTCAAGAGGATGTGCAAAACGGTAGTTTTTGTGTACAGTCCTGAGTCACATGGAGGTAATAAGCGATAGGAAGGGATTTCGTCTCTCCCGGTATTGGGGGTAGATGTTGTGCTGTGCTCGATTGGCTATAACAGGGATGTCCCTGGCCAGGGCTGATTTAGAGATTTACTGGTAAGTGTTATCAGTAGTTTCTCGACCCATTATGAGGCTCGTATCTGCATGACTTATCGAGTTATTGGGGTCTGACGTTTACCACCCCTAGACTTGATATGCGACATCTTAGACGAAGAGACCAGACTGTATGGTAGTGTTACTGACAGACTTTTGCAGGAGTTAGAGCGGGCTTGCTTGCTGATCTTCTGATCGTTCAATACCCGGGTAGCCGTTACGTCCAGCTAGTACCGCTGACGGGTTGTGGGTGCTTGATGTGATCATCACCTACTGCCGGCGTATTAACGAGTCTTTAGAGTCCTATATAGAGGTTTTACTGGCTCAGGCAAAACGAAATAGGAGCACATATGTGATATGTGCGGGACCGAGAATAATACGAGTATGTGATACCATATTCTATTCTCGTGATATTTGTATCGGTCGGTTATATGTGATATAGCCGGGTTATCGAATCTAGTGTTGATTCGATAAGTTTGTACATATAATTTTAGTCGGTTATATAAGATATAGCGGGATTATTAAATCAAGTGTTAATTTGATAATTTAGTGTATAATTGTATATATGATATACTAGTTTACATTAACTAATATTAGCTCACTTAAGCATTTATTTTCTCACATGTGCACACTTAATATATATGTGATATATTAATTGTGTTTTCTTTTGTGTCATGGTTGTTGATACACGCTATATGGGTGTATGAGATTTACACCATACTAATTATAATGTGGGGGTTTAATATTTAAAGTAAATCTAAATTAGTGGATAATTGCTCACATGCATGAAGCTTGTAGAAGCTTGTGGATGCATTGATTTAGTCTACTAATTTTGTTTTACATAAGATTTTTATTAACCTAACTATTATAATTTAGCTATGGCTATCTCTCTACATGAGTTAGTATATGATACAAACTCATCCATGGTTGATTCTCTCACTTAATTCGTTCATTCTCTTCTCTTGATCATCTTTTTCATTCTTTGGAAAAAAGCTTTCTAGGTTTTTCCAAAGTGAGAAAATATTGTGAGAAAAATAAAACTAAAGTGAGCCCACTTCCTACTTCATCATCCTCTACTAGATTAGCACTTTAGTGTAGGGTGCTAGCTTCACTAATCTCTCATTAGTGAATAGTAGCTTGAGTTAGTGTCTCCTCGACGTAGAACATCTTCGGCCTCGAAGACTTCAAGCAAGATCGTTCCTTTCACCTTGAGAAGCCATGTAAGAGTTCTGGAGTTCCATGATCGCAGCGAAGGGACTACTACAAGGAGCTATTGAAGTGAAGGACCAGTCTACAAAGGTTGTATTCCGTTATCACTTAGATGTAAAGTTGTTTACTTTCTAGTTTAGCTCCTAAAACTCTAGTTAGATCCTAGATTAGGGTTGTTTGGCACACTAAAATTTGAAAATACGGCATGTTTGATGCCTTGCGAAACCTTGTGGTTGTGCCTAAGAACTCTATAGTGGTATCAGAGCCTTGTTAGAGCATTTGGAGTTGTCTAGGTGAAGTTAGAAGTTTGAACGAACTCCGAAAACCCGATATCGCCCGCTTTTTGGAAATTTTTCAAAATGTTGGAATTTTTCGTATTAAAAATGGTCAGAAAATCATGCAGGTAATTTTATGGACCCTCTTGAAGAACGAGTCCCTAACTCACTTTAGTGACCGCGGAAACGCGGCCAAAACATGGTTTTAGCGGCGGTTCCGCGGCTTCACTAAGGAGGCAAGTGACGACACTTCAACGGTTGGTCCATTGGTACTGGGGCATGCTTCTGGGTATTTTTAATACTGCTCAAGTGTTGAGCTTTCTGGGAAATTTTAGGAGTTCGTTGATTCGATCGAAAGGTTTAACGTCGTCTAGCTTTCTGTAACGAGATACAATATGTGGAATTCATATAGTTAGGCATGTAATCTAAAGTATGTGATATTTTGGGTTTATGATGTCTAAGGTTATTATGGATTCCAAATGTTGTAGTTTGACATTTTCTTTTCTGTGACCGTAAGTGTAATATGTGGTGTATTGCCGGTTTCGTTGCTATATGTCAACGACAATTGGGATACGCATATTTACTTATGTTGATGATATGTGATGTTATGTGTTGCTGTGATATGTTATATTGGATCGTCGCGTTTTGAATAGCCGGGGTTTTATGTGAGATGAGAGCTTTTATTTTAAAATTCAATGTATATAATACTCTTTTATTGGGGAACTTCCGGGGTCAGGAAGATATCACCGTTGTTGTATATTATTTACTTTTCCGCATTAGGATATACCCAAGGAGGGGAGCACAAGTAACCGGGTTCTAGAGTCCAGTGGGAGACCAACTCGAGGAGTCGAGTCCGGATCTCCTAACTCTAGAATTGGTAGGGTTGCTTGCCGCTCTCGTAGGGGTTTAGGGATGTGGGTTTGGCTATTCATCGCGACCGTGGAACCCGTGTTTTATACTGACTCAAAATAAAACACGGACCTCCTAGTATATCCAATATTTCATATGTTTCTTCTGCTGCTCTGTGATGTGATCACTGTGGATTCTGAGAAGAATGGATATACATTATATATGAGATATATAGTAGACGTTGCTTATGTTTTGCACCCACGCCAGTCCCGTCCCGGTATGCCGTTAGTTAAGTAATCTAACGATGCATAACGGGACACTGTGGAGAATGCGGATAGCATAAGCGTACGTTGTATTTTCGTTTCTTCTGTGATGCTTAGGAAGTTTAAATGATGGGACTTCATTAATATGATTAATGAAAGAAAAGAAACCTAAAGATGTCGTGGAATCAAACTTTCAGAAATGGTAGCTACAGTTTTTGCTTTGCATAGTGATATATGTGATATATCCTGCACCTTATTCGATAAGAAAGAGCCGAGATCCCTTCACCGGGAGTGACCTCTTTAGCGAAACTAGGAAAAGCATCAAAAACACTCCTTTTCAAAATCACTCCATTCCGCAACGATATCAAGTTCATTACGCAAGAGTTTTTCGGAAAAACCTGACGTAGCCCTCCGTCATTTCAGATAAGGACAATTTAGTATTCGTGCTGCGTTTGTTGGCCTTTGTCAAGGCGTAGTGTGCTGTAGCTGAATAGTACTTATCTGCTTATGCATGTGATGCAGATTGGATTAGGGTAGTCATACGACCTTGTTGGCCTTTGTCAAGAGTCGTGCGGGTGGGTTTAATTCAATCAGGAAATGACGGGTTGGACTTGACCAGCATCCTATGATTTGTTGGCTTTTGTCAAGGTCATAGGGGGCTAGGGGCAAAATATTATCGGGAATTTCAAGTGTTGAAATTTGCAATGAGATTGCATACCTTCTATGAGATAGTTGGATCCCGATACCCATTGTGAGTAAGAGATACTCCTGGGAGAGTTTTACACAAGACAATTAGCCGATCAAGTAGGTGTATAGAAAGGTGTTTACGGGGTTATGCCTTTGCGAAAATGAGGTTTATATTAATTAGTTCCGTGCGAAAGCACGGGGAACCTCCCTCAAAGTACCTACACTGGCCTGGCTGAAAGATTGGCGAAATTGTAGGGTGTAATTAATCCCGGCTAGTCTTTCATTTAGGGTGTCAAGGAAGATTTGATAAAAACAGTGGGAGCCATCCTGATTAGATAAAAGAATAACCAATCTGATCTTGCAAGAGCATACGCTAAAGTGTTTTCTTCTCTCTCTCTCCAGGTAGCGACCATGTCACATCTTAATCAAGATAATAATATGGATATATTGACCGAACCCGCATGTTATACTCTGCAGGGGAACATTAGTTCCGTTCTTTCTTATAATTGTTATAAGACTGAACATGATATAGGGGAATGCCAGGATTCCCATGCCACCCGATTAAAGAAAGTACATGTTGATGCATTTTCTTCGGGTGTGTTCGTTACAGAGAAATGTTTCTCCCTTTGCTCCACCTCCTGGGTATTAGATACCGGGTCAGGATCCCATATATGTAATCTGTTATATGGGCTAAGGAAAGGCAGAGAACTGGGAGAAAGTGATAAAGACATAAGGGTTGGAAATAGTGCAATTGTTGCAGCTAATTCCGTTGGGGAATATCACCTTGTATTACCAAGTGGTAATATATTAATTCTGAACGAATACTATTACATGCCGAACCTGATATGCAACATTATATCAGTTTCTTTATTAAGTAAAGAGGGATATAATTTTGTATTACAGGATAATGTTATGAACATTTTCCTGAACCAAAAGTTGGTTGGATCAGGCACGTTGTGCAATGGCATTTATGTTCTAAATCAATCAACAGTTCTGAGCATAACAAACACACATAAGAGGAAGAGTTCAGAGATGAACGAATCCTTCTTGTGGCATTGTAGAATAGGAAATATCAATGCGACACGACTAGCTAAGTTCCATAAGGATGGATATTTGAATCCGTTCAAATTACATCTTATGAAACTTGTCAGTCATGTCTGAAAGGTAAAATGACTAAAACTCCGTTTGCTGGACACGGAGAAAGAGCTACTGAACTCTCGGGACTGATATATAGTGATGTATGTTGTCCCATGTCTACACATGCCAGGAATGGTTCCTCGTACTTCATTACATTCACTGATGATCTCTCAAGATTCGGACATGTGTTCCTGTTGAAACATAGGTCTAAAGCTTTTGAGAAATTCAAAGAATATAAGTGCGAAGTAGAGAACCAAATGGGTAAAAGTATTAAAATCATGCAATCTGATCGAGGAGGAGAATACTTTAGCACGGAATTCCTGGACTTTCTAAAAGTGAATGGGATTCCCTCTCAGCTTACTCCTCCGTATACACCACATCATAACGGTGTATTGGAACGGAGGAATCGCATCCTATTAGATATGGTGCGCTCTATGATGAGCACCACTGAGTTACCTATTTCCTTTTGGGGGTATGCGCTTGAGACCGCCATACACCTATTGAATAGAGTTCCAACCAAATCCGTGCCTACCACTCCATATGAGATATGGGAGGGGAAGAGACCGTACCTTAATTTTATTAAGATATTGGGTTTCCCGGCCTATGTTAAAAAGCAAATCCGGACAAGCTCGAGGCAAGGTCTATTCTTTGCAAGTTTGTAGGATATCCCAAACATTCGTGTGGGCATATCTTCTACCACCCTGAGGAGCAAAATGTGTTTGTTGCCCAACATTCCACCTTTTTAGAAAAGGAATTTCTTGCAAAAGAAATTAGTGGCCAGGAGGTAGAACTGGAAGAAGTTCCAGCAATACAAACTACGACAGATGATTTAGTAGAACCAGAGGATTCGATAGCTCCCAATGAACCTCAGCCTCTCCGCCGATCTAGTAGGGTTCCTCATCCACCTGAGAGATACTACCGTTTTCTCATTGATGATGGAAGCGAGGATTGCATCATGGAGGATGATGACCCAACTAGCTTCAAGCAGGCTATCACGAGTGGAGACTCTGTGCAATGGCTGGATGCAATGCGGTCTGAGATGGAATTCATGTACACCAACAAAGTATGGACTTTGGAAGATGCTCCTGAAGGGGTAAAACCCATTGGGAGCAAGTGGATCTTCAAAAAAAAAACTTGGTGTAGATGGGAAAGTGGAGACTTTCAAAGATAGACTTGTTGCAAAGGGTTTTCGTCAACGACCAGGTGTGGATTATGACGAAACCTTTTCTCCAGTGACTATGCTTAAGTCTATCCGGATCCTACTTGCCATTGCTGCATACCATGACTACGAAATCTGGCAAATGGATGTTAAGTCCGCCTTTCTAAATGGTGATTTGGAAGAGTGCGTGTACATGACTCAGCCAGAGGGCATCGTAGACAGTGGGAGCAGCGGAAAGGTGTGCAAGCTGCTTAAATCCATCTATGGGTTAAAGCAAGTATCGCGGAGTTGGAACATCTGTTTTGATGTCGTTGTCAAAGTGTTTGACTTCATCAAAATGGTAAATGAACCTTGTATATACAAAAAGATAGTAGAGAGTAAGGTGGTCTTCCTCGTATTGTACGTGGATGACATACTCTTGATAAGAAAGGTGTTTCCTATGCTACACTCGGTCAATCTCCTCTTATCACATTGATTCTCCATATAGGATCAAGGTGATACCTCCTAAATTCTGGGTTTTGGATCTATGAGATAGATCTAAGTGGATTTTAGGATTTTCACTAGGTGTAGTGAGATGGTATCAATCGATCCTGGGGAGAATTACTGGATAGCCTCCAGGGTGGTAAGATCGACTGAATACCAGTCACATGCATTGTCTTAACCCTCAGTGGAGGGACGGAATGTTGGAAGAGTTCCAAGCTATATACCGTGGCAAACTAGACGATAAAGGCTGGATACATCGCTACCAAAGAGGAGTCTGGGTGTATATTAGTTCATGAGATGAACTTCGTTCCTACCATTGTGTGACAATGGAGTTGTGGCTTATTCCTAGGAACCCTCGTCCCATCAGTGATCCAGACATATTCTAAAGCAGTATCAACTGATCATGGAGATGGTTGATCCCCAGGGAGATCGAGGTTAGGAGAGTAGACTCAGAGGACAACACGGCGGATCCACTCATAAAAGCCTTTTCACAAAGAGAGACTTTTATGGGATGGTTGGGTATGAGATACTACAACGACTGCTATATGATGGCCCTAGTGCAAATGGAAGATTGTGACTTATATGTATGCCCTAGAGGCCATTACTGTACATGAGATGTATATTGTGGTGGATGCTTGGACATATATAGGGATGACTTTCTTGCTCGACATGATAGTATGCTATCTATTTACTCTTTATCTTAACATGTACACTGATTGTCTCTCTGTTACATATTGGTAAAGCCCTTAGGATGTGTACTTGATTACCTAGATTATGATGCGGATCATAGTAGTGGGACAAAGGTAGTCCGTGAGTACATCCTTTAATGTCCCTAGTCGTGGGTGTATCGAGACGGGGCATCGATATACCAGAGTAGACTAGCGTATACCTTCTCGACCCATATAGATGGGCGATGGATGATCCTATATCCATTGGTTTTTGATATCAGATATGATATATGGGTGCTCAGTGGTGACTGGGTACACTGGACGGACTCGCCGAGAACTCCCATATGGTATTATACCTCACGTCAGATGGCAGTTCTCTAGTGATACTGGTACAGGTTAGTCTGTCGTCCCGAGATCGTCATAGAGTCTTGTGTGATTCCCACTGTGCTTTGATTTATACCTTACCACGTTCAAGAGGACGTGCAAATCGGTGGTTTTTGGGTACATTCCCGAGTCACATAGAGGCATCGAGCGATAGGAAGGGATTTCGTCTCTCCCGGTATTGGGGGTAGATGTCGTGCTGTTCTCGATTGGCCATAACAGGGACGTACCTGGCCAGGGCTAATTTAGAGATTTACTGGTAAGTGTTATCAGTAGTTTCTCGACCCGTCATAAGCCTCGTATCGGCATGACTTAACGAGTTATTGGGGTCTGACGTTTACCACCCCTAAACTTGATATGCGACATCTTAGACGAAGAGACCGGACTGTACGGTAGTGTTACTGGCAGGATTTTGCAGGAGTTGGAGCGGGCTTGCTTGCCGATCTTCTGATCATTCAATACCCGGGTAGCCGTTACGTCCAGCTAGTACCGCTGACGGCTTGTGGGTGCTTGATATGATCATTACCTACAGCCGGCGTATTGACGAGTCTTTAGAGTCCTACATAGAGGTTTTTCTGGCTTAGGAAAAATGAAGTAGGAGCACATATGTGATATGTGCTGGACCGAGAATAATACGAGTATGCGATATCGTATTCTATTCTCGCGATATTTGTATCGGTCGGTTATATGTGATATAGCCGGGTTATCGAATCAAGTGTTGATTCGATAAGTTGGTACATATAATATTAGTCGGTTATATGAGATATAGCGGGATTATTAAATCAAGTGTTGATTTGATAATTTAGTGTATAATTGTATATATGATATACTAGTTTACATTAACTAATATTAGCTCACTTAAGCATTTATTTTCTCACATGTGCACACTTAATATATATGTGATATATATTAATTGTGTTTTCTTTTGTGTCATGGTTGTTGATACACACTATATAGGTGTATGAGACTTACACCATATTAATTATAATGTGGGGGTTTAATATTTAAAGTAAATCCAAATTAGTGGATAATTGCTCACATGCATGAAGCTTGTAGAAGCTTGTGGATGCATTGATTTAGTCTACTCATTTTGTTTTACATAAGATTTTTATTAACCTAACCATTATAATTTAGCTATGGTTATCTCTCTACATGAGTTAGTTGTAACATTTCAGAAAAATAAAATATTATTTTTGGGAATTTTATAATTTAATATTAATTTTAATGAATATATTAATATTTCGGTATAATTAAATACCGATAAATTGGGGAATTTTTTGAAAATTATAGAAATTACTAAAAGAGGGTGTTTTATGTGAATTATGCAAATTTTAAGTTTTTATGATTAGTTCGACACTAATTTAGTGCTAATCGTGATAAAAAATCGCTAATCGCGTTTAAGCTTGTTTTGTGCAAAACATGCACCATTTCTTTTTTCTACACTTGTTGCATTTCCTACATGTTTTGGGTGCATGACTTGTTGTTTTGGGATTACTATTGATGTGAGAAGGGAATTAGAAAAGAAAAAGAAAAGGGAATAAAATATATAGGTATGAGTGAGAGAGAGAAGGTGAGGGTTTACTTTGACCCAAGTCTTGGCCATTCCTCTTCATTGCCTTCACTCATTTCTCTCCCTCTCCCTCATGTTGCTGCTGTTGCTGCACTCTTGCTCTCCTTCTTCACAAAATCCTCCAAAACACCATGGAAACAAACTCAAAACCCAAATCCCATTTCATTAAATATATGCACAAGCTCAAGAGAAGCACATTGGACCAAGAAAGAGATGATTTTGAGGACTTTGAGCAACTCAAGAAAATTCTTGAGTTGCCAAAAGAGGTAATTTCTGAACCATTAGCTTAGTATTTGCATTACTTTTACCCCCATGTTATGATAGAACCGATATCGTGTGATTTTGTGGACTTGGGAAAATTCTAGTTAGGGTTAAAGGAATTTGAGAGTTGTGATGTGAAGTTGAGCTCAGTAGAGGCTACAAAAACCCCCTAGTGCTAGAATAAAGACCCAAACCAGAGATTAGAAACCCGGAATACTGATTTAGAAACCGATATCGGAAGAATTCTGGAATCTGTGAGAGTTAATTGAAATCTGCTATCATTAGAAGACTCTGAAAATTATTTTGCTTGGACAGTGATACATGCAGGCACCCAGGAAACTACCACCAAAACCATAGCCCCTATCTCCCCAACTTGGCCGCAGATTTATTCTGTCTGGCCGCACATTGCGGCCAGACCTGGTCCTATTTCATTCGTGTTTGTTCTGTGGTCCCCTAATCTGTAAAATAGACCCCTGGCATATGCAAAATTATCCAATTTGACCTAGGGTGAAATCTGGGACCCTTTTCTGTAGTTGCTGTTTTGGATTCGTGTTTCGTTTCTCGTATTTTAAATTCTGGATTTGCGTATTGTGTTTTACCTCGATCACTTGACGTTTGTACGACGAGATCGAGGGTCGTTTGATGGTTTTGAAAGAGTAGTCTATAGGTTCTAACCTATAGGCATTAGCGTGTCGTTTTGGGTATTCCCGATGTGATTTTAATACGCGTTCCGATTATGTTATCTATGTAGGTACCATCATGTGGATTCCATACGATGAAGAAGATGAAGGCGACATCGACACTGACACGTAGGATGCAAGGTGAGTAGATTATATCTACGGGGGAAGTAGGGTGGATGGCGTATAGCACCCCCGCAGTTCGATATTTAGTATACTAGATATATACTATATTTATTTATATGATAGCATTATGTGTGATATGGATATTTGAGATGAGATTAGGTGTACTAGGGTTAGATTAGGGCGTAGAAGTAAACTAGTATAGTTTCCTAATTGCGAATCCTAGAATAGGTTACACCCACACGCACACACATGCTTATTTGTGATGGTTATACTTAGGTAACGAAGATAGTGTATGATGTTTGGAGATGAGTCGATTGAGATTGGGCATAGTGCCATGAGATCGGTGATATAATGTGATTCGTATTTGGGGATACGACATGAGATTTTAGCGGGCCTTTGGACGTATGTTCCACACACGCATTTATATTTATATAGACGATATCGATTTGTACTAGACTTAGATCAGTACCCCAGATCATGATATATGATGATAAGGATACCAGATAATTGATGAGATAAATGTGATATTGACCCGTACCCAGCTTTTGGGATGCCGTATGATGATTTACCGTACGAGCTTTATATTGATGATAGATCCGCACTCATGACTCGAGGATGTCATATGATATTGTATCGTATGCGGTACCTTTGAGGCGGGATCACCGACTATTATATTTACATATATATTATATCGATTCAGATTTAGGTGGTTTCTATACCCCTCCTGATTGACTTGCTAGTTAAAACTGTAGATTTTCTAGTAGATGTTAGGCTAGGTCGATGTCATACCTATTTCAAAACTAACGAATCGTGAGTATTTCAAGAATAGGCACAGGGATACTACGGATATTTTCAAAAGACGCATCTTTTCTTAAAAACACTGTATCCCTTATTTTACTAAAAACCCCGATTCGTCTTATTTCAAATGGCAAACTGTATGGCCTTTTTTATATTGATGTAGATGCGTCACTGTTGCATTTATTAGTCGATTTCTGCATACTCTTGTTATTCGCATCGCATTTCATGTGCAAATGGTTATTGTTATATAAAAATCATGCTTTTAGGACACCAGCACCATTATCGATAATGCATATGTTCCACGTACACCTGCTTGCCGGCTCACACACTTCATGATCGATAATTTCCATGTCACTACACTGTAGTACTGTTGCATTCAGGATATGATCCCTTGCATGGCATACTTGTGTACATACCTATTGTACACCCATACGTGCATACATACATATTCGCACATACATAGATGATTCTCGCTGGATTTGGAGATTTGGGAACCGCACGATACTCTTTAAAACTGATTCATTTTAAAAGAGCGGTTTCCCTTAATATGCGCATATTACTATTCCATATTGCATGATATACTGATATGCTTACATTTTTTTTACATGTCGCATACATCATGCTTTTGATTATACGCATTGAGATATGTTGTTTCCATGATATTTCTGGATTTGGGAACCGTGGATATTTCAAAAGAGAGTATGTAATTGTTTTAAAAACCCGGTTACCCTTGATATGATATTTCAGTGCGTCCACCATGTGTTTTCTCGGTGCTGAGAGCGACATGTGAAACCCGATTCGAGGAGGCAGATGATACCGATTGCGGGTACATGGTGGACCCGGTATGGTACCTCGGGGCGAGAACGGATCGTTGTGTTGCAGACGGTGAGCCTGGCAGAGGAACTACTACCTACCGGTGATAGTATTTGGGCTCGGCGGATATCCGGAGGATACCGACCGTAGTCGAGAGATGATATGGGCCGATCCAGACTGACGGAGCCCGTGGGCCGATCCAGACTGACGGAGCCCGATTTATGAGGATTTACCTGCCGATGCTAGGCACAGGTTTCATGATGTTTTCGAGTGTCGATGCTTGACACTCAGGTTCCATGATTTTTATATGTCGTGAGCGACACATGTTGATTTACATCCTCATACTTCCATGCATATGTTTATGATATTTACATGCATGATGCTTTTTGTCATTGGGTGACATGTGGACGATTTCCACATACATATATTGACATTGATGATATTGATCACACGCACGGTTGGATGATATCCACATACTCATAGACTTCCTGATATAGTTGACATTGATTACATTGATCATACCTCATATTTATGATAAATTATTACCTGAGGCACTGGCACGAGCACTTGGCATTACACTTATGTATAGATGTTTACCCTAGCCATCTTTTCATGCTTCAGACTTATTCATTTGAGGTTTATATGTATATATCTGATCGTATTGACCTAGGATTATGTCATGCATACGATTTCTACCCTGCGATGTTTTCTATTCATGAGTTGACAACTCACCCCCGTTGTGCCACAGTTCTTGCAGGTTTTGCCATACAGGTTTCATTGCAGCTTTTCTGGCACACTGCTCTCTTTCTGGGTGATTGCATTGGTAGGTGGGTTCACTCGCATCGTGACCACCCTTGTATTATTTTATTCAGTTTTATCTAGAAATTCCATCAACCAAACTTGTATATTGTTTCAGACTTAGAAAACCAGTTATGTATTATTTCGACCTTAGAGTCGCGCGTTGTAGTATTATGGTTTTCATGCTGATTTGAGTTCTTTTTGAGTTTTGATCCTCGCCCTTTGGCGTTGTATATTATATTTCTTGCGTGGTTGTGACCGTCGATTGATGAAGAGCTAGCTCCCTCATGGGGATGCCTTTTATCATTGTGTATATATTATTCTTGTTGTACCCCGTTCGGGGCCATTATTTACAAAGGAAACTCTTCCGAAATTTTCAGAAAAGAATATAGATTTTAAAAATGCATATTCGTCTTACTTATTTAAAAACCTTGTTTTTAAAACATGTTTTCCTTACTTCTTAAAAACTAGTTTTCTTATTTACTCCTTAAAATGGTTTTAGATTTCTGGGCTTTTGGCTTACTTGGATTAGATGGGGTCCTATCGACTTCATATGATTCAATTGCCAGTCACGGGCTATTACGGGTCGTGACATTAGTATATGATACAAACCAACCCATGGTTTATTCTCTCACCTAATTAGTTCCTTCTTTTCTCTTGATCATCTTCTTCATTCTTTGGAAAAAAGCTTTCTAGGTTTTTCCAAAGTGAGAAAATATTGTGAGAAAAATAAAACTAAAGTGAGCCCACTTTCTACTTCATCATCCTCTACTAGATTAGCACTTTAGTGTAGGGTGTTAGCTTCACTAATCTTTCATTAGTGAAGTAGTAGCTTGAGTTAGTGTCTCCTCGAGTAGATCATCTTCGGCATCGAAGACTTCAAGCAAGATCGTTCCTTTCACCTTGAGAAGCCATGCAAGAGTCCGGGAGTTCCATGATCGCAGAGAAGGGACCACTACAAGGAGCTATTGAAGTGAAGGACCGGTCTACAAAGGTTGTATTCCGTTATCACTTAGATGTAAAGTTGTTTACTTTCTAGTTTAGCTCCTAAAACTCTTGTTAGATCCTAGATTAGGGTTGTTTGGCACACTAAAATTTTAAAATATGGCATGTTTGATGCCTTGTGAAACCTTGTGGTTGTGCCTAAGAACCCTACAACATCATCTTCATCTTCATCTTGGACAGGTATCCATCAGCTTGACGCTTCCATCGCAATGAAAGACAAAATGGCCGCGATGAAAAAGAAACTCGAAGCTATTGAGAGAAAATTCTCTTCGGCCTCCCTAAACTAAGTTTCTCTCCCCAAAACCATGTGTGGTTGCTATTATGACTTGTCACATTTAATTGAAGAATGTCCTTTGTTCATCTGTCTCAAGATCAAGAACAAACTAATGCTGCTTTTCAGCAACGACCTAGAAACGATCCTTATTCATCCACATATAACCCAGGATGGAGGAATCATCCTAATTTTGCTTGGAACCAAAACCAAACTCAAAACCAAAATCAAAATCAGTTCCAAAGTAAAAAAAAACTACCAAAGGCTTCCTCCATAGCAGCAACAACCACCACAACAAATTCAGCAGCCCTTTCAACTGCAACCATTCCAAAATCCGGCCAACAATTTCCCCCCTTATAAAAATTCTTTCCATCCACAAAATAATGTTCTTCCTGCCGGTACCAACAAAGCCTCTGCACTCGAGAGAAGCTTAGAAGTTTTTATTAAACAATCCGCGCAAACGTCGGCTAGTTTAATTTCTTCTATCCAATCGTTAGTACAATATACTGCGTCCCACGGTGAAAGTATTAAATCTATCGAAGCACAAATTGCACAGTTAAACGCAGCGATGAGTGAAAGAGAAAAAGGAAAACTTCTATCTCAACCTCTACCAAATTCCGGCCATCCACAAAACACTAACGTTATTCTTAACCAACAAAATCATAATGTGAGTGCCGTAAATACGTTGAGATCGGGAAGAATGCTGAATAATCATGTTGGAGAACAAGTTGATAACTTCGATGACATCCCGGCTAATACTTCTACTTCTTCTTCTAAGCAATCATCTTCTTCCAAGCCCATTCTCCGTTCTCCACTGGGCTCGAACTCTCTGTCCACTTCCTTGAATGGATTACCTTCTCATGCTACCCCCAACTCCAGTTTTGGGATCCATTCCATCTCCACAAACTTCTCCCCAAGTGTTGGACCAAACCCCTTTTAATAAAGCTCCTTTTCCAAAACGGTTGAGGCCCAACAAACCTAGTTCACAGATGGAGAAATTTGTGGAAATGTTTAAGCAAGTTAACATTAATATTCCTCTCTTAGAAATTATCTAACAAGTTCCATCCTATGAAAAAATTCTTAAGGACTTGTGCACTAAGAAAATGAAAACTCAAGTACCTAAAAAAGTTTTCTTAGCGAGTAATGTGAGTGATGCTCTTACCCAAAATTTGCCCAAGAAACGTAAAGCCCCGGTCGTCCTACAATTTCTATAACTATTGGGGGTAAAAACAATAATCGCGCTCTTCTCGATCTTGGTGCTAGTGTTAACTTACTTGCTTATTCTGTTTATAAGCAATTAGGTATAGGAGAGTTGAAACCCACACACTGTACTCTTCAAATGGCCGATTGATCTATCACCTCCCCTGGGGTGAGATAGAGGACATGTTGATTAAAGTCGGGGAATTTATATTCCCTGTAGACTTTATAGTTTTAGATACACAGCCTGTGGCGAATCCATGGAACCAAATCCCGATGATTCTTGGTCGACCATTTCTTGCAACCTCAAATGTGGTGATCAATTGTCGTAACGGTTCCATGAACCTATCGGTTGGGAAAGTGACAATTGAACTTAACATTTTCAGGTTTGGAAGTCAACCCTTCGAACCTTCTGCTCATATGATAGATATATGTTCCGTCCATGAGATAGCTTCCGACACTTATGAATTTGAGGAGTTTTTGTTCTACGAAAATGATCTTGAAGCCACTAGTGCGTTATTGTTTGATCTCGCCGCTTCTTACACAAATAAGGAATACGAAGGGTTCACTTTCCTTGATGATCTTGATTCGCGGGATCCTTCTGTTAATGAGTCACCCCTCGAGTTTGATCCTTTGACTTTTCGGACAAGTTAATTGAGCTATCCGAGTCAGTCTCTTACGCTAGCTATGAACCTCTCATAGATTCCGTTGAGTTCGAGCATCGATACCTTACCCTACCTTCTATCGTCTCTCCACCAACTCTTGAACTCAAGCTGCTGTCGTCTCATCTTAACTATGCATATTTAGGTAAGAATGAGTTTTTGCCCGTTAGCATCTCAACTTCTCTAGCCTTAGAGAAAGAGAAAGCCCTTATGTCTGTCTTGAAATTAAATGAGTAAGTTTTCGGTTGGACAATGGCGGATATCAAAGGGATTAGCCCCTTGATTGTTGAATATCATATACATATGATATAAGGCCAAACCAGCCCGTGACCCACAAAGATAGTTGAATCCCGTCGTGAAAGAGGTGGTGAAGAAAGAAATCATCAAATACTTAGATAGTGGTATTATTTACTCAATATCTGATAGCTAGTAGATGAGTGCTATTCACTTTTTCCCTAAAAAGTCTGGCATCACGGTCATAACTAATGAGGCAAATGAGCTGATTCCAATTCGCACCCAAACCGGGTGGCGGGTATGTATTGATTATAGAAAACTCAATACCATGACGAGGAAAGATCGCTTCTCTCAACCTTTCATTGACCAGATATTGGAACGCTTAGCCGGGCATGAGTTCTACTATTTCTTGGATGGTTACTCAGGATACAACTAGGTTCCCATCACCGATAAGGATCAAGATAAGACAACTTTTACTTATCCTTTCGGCACTTTTGCTTATAGACGCATGTCCTTTGGGTTATGCAATACTCCCGCTACATTTCATCGGTGTATGATGGGGATATTCTCTGACATGGTCGAGAATTTTTTGGAGATATTCATGGACAATTTCTCCATCTTTGGGGATTCCTTCGAGGAATGCTTACATCATCTTGACGCTGTTCTTACTCGCTGTAAGGACAAGAATCTAATTTTGAATTGAGAAAAATATCATCATTTCAAGGTTCAAGAAGGCATTGTCTTAGGGCATATCATCTCATGAAATGGCATTGAGGTGTACAAAGCTAAAATAGATGTCATTTCCAACCTTCTTCCTCCCAAATGCATCAAAAATATACGATCCTTTCTTGGCCATGCTGGTTTTTATAGACAATCCATCATGGACTTTAGCAAAGTTGTTAGACCCTTAACTCTTCTCTTGGCCAATGATACAACTTTTCACTTTGACTCGTATTACTCGGCTGCTTTTGAATCTATTAAACGTTCCCTCACTACTGCCCCCGTTATATCATTTCCAGAATGGAATCACCCTTTTGAGCTTATGTGTGATACATCCGACTTTGCTATCGATGCAGTCTTCGGAAAGCGCATTGATAAGATGTCGCATGTCATTTATTATGCGAGTAGAACCTTGAATGATGTCCAAATGAACTATACAACTACCGAGAAGGAACTCTTGGCATTTGTCTTTGCATTAGAAAAATTCAGGCCCTACCTAATTGGCTCACAAGTCGTAGTTTACACCAATCATTCCTCCTTAAGGAATTTTTTCACAAAGAAGGATACTAAATCCAGGCTAATACGTTGGATTCCTTTGTTGCAAGAATCTGACCTTGTCATAATAGACAAAAGTAGAGGTGAAAGCGTCGTAGCCGACCATCTTTCCTGACTTCCTTCTTCACCAACGTTGACCTTACCAATAAATGACTCTTTTCCGGATGAAAATCTCTTATCTTATCTTGCGAACCTTGGTTCGCTGATATCGTGAATTATTTAGCAACGAGACTTCTACCCAGCGAATGGTCAAATCAAGTCAATCACAGATTTATATTCTAGGTAATACACTTTTACTAGGACAAACTTTATTGTTCAAGTATTGTCCCGATCAGATCATTCGCCGATGTGTCCCTAATAATGAGTTCAGGAGTGTGTTGTCTTTCTGCCATGATCAAGTATGTGGCGGTCACTTTGGCCCAAGAAAAACTGCGGAAAAAGTTTTGCAATGCTGCTTTTATTGGCCAATGTTGTTCAAAGATGCACATGATTATTGCAAAACTTGTTCACGATATCAGCACATGGGCCGGATTTCACGGAGGAACGAGATGCCGCTCCAACCAATCATGGTTATTGAGATATTTGATGTGTGGGGAATTGATTTCATAGGGCCGTCCCCCAACTCTTTTGGGAACTTATACATTCTCTTAGCGGTTTATTATGTCTCTAAATAGGTTGAAGCAATAAAGAGCCGTACTAATGACAACAAGATTGTCGTTAAGTTCCATAAAGAAACTATTTTTTCTCAGTTCGGGCATTCTTGCGCTATCATTAGCGACAATGGGTTGCATTTCTGCAATCAGTCTTTTGAGGCTTTGATGCGGAAATATTCAATCAGCCACAAGCTTTCTATCCCCCTATCATTCCCAAACGAGCGGGTAAGCCGAGGTCTCCAATCGACAGATCAAGCAAATTTTGGAGAAAATGGTTTCTAAGAACCGTAAAGATTGATCCCCTAAACTGACTGATACTCTTTGGGCATTTCGTACTGCATATAAGACCGATCTTGGCATGTCTCCTTATCGTCTTGTGTTTGGGAAGGCTTGCCACATCCCTGTTAAGATCGAACATAGGGCGATGTGAGAAATTAAAGAGCTTAACTTCGATCTTGACCAAGCGGGCAGCTATCAGAAGCTGCAATTAAATGAGATGAATGAGCTTCGTGATGAAGCTTACAATAATGCAGTTATAGTAAAGAACTGGAAAAAAGTGTTTCACGACAAATACCTTTTCCGAAAGACATTCACACCGAAACACAAAGTCCTTTTTTACGATACCCGTCTCCATCTTCATCCGGGTAAGCTGAGATCTCATTGGATAGGACCTTTTGTGGTGCGGTATGTATACCCGCACGGTAAAATGGATGTAGAAAATTTTAAAGACGGTTCCCATTTCAAAGTAAATGGGCATAGATTAAAACCGTATTTTTTGCTGACCCATCGGAGGAGCTCCTGTTCTTTCAGGAGCCGCTTTATAACGACTAACTTTCCTCCACCTCTCCTCTATGCTTTGTTTTTCTACCCAAAAATAGTGGCAACACTATTTCAAATAAGAATGTGGGCGTGTGTATTAGTAGTTCCATAAAAAATATGTGTGTGCTAAGAACAGGTTTGGGGGAGGCTTTCCATTTGACTAACCATTGACCCCATCATTCTCCACCCAAGTCTCCAGATTTTTGAGCTCGAACAACAGCATCAATAGGGACACTGCTGCAAACAAGTTTGGGTGGAGGTTTGTATTTATTCACGTATCATTTTGTACTGCATTATATATATATATATATATATATATATATATATATATATATATATAACTAGAAAGTTTTGAAAATAAAAGTTAGAAAGTGAAAAATACATATGAAAGAGAGGAAGAGACTTAAGAAATGCAAGAAAATTAGATATTTTAGAATGAAGCTAGTAATACGTGGCATTTGCTTGTTGGGTTACAACAGCGCCTTGGCCATCTACCGTGGCCGATGCGGAAAAAAAATAACGTTTAAAAAACTTGGCGCTAACGAATCCGTCTAGAATCGAACCATAAACCTACACTAGCAAACTACAAGGAACTAAACTACAAGGTTAGAAATGGTTATACCGAATGAACCGTGTCTTTCGGTCTTCAACCATCTTCCCTAGCTCCTTAAGGCGTCCTCGACTGAACTTGGCCGCCGGTCTTCCTCCGTCGAAGATGATCCAGCCGAGAGATGTAGCTCATGGCTCTAGGTCCATACCAAAGATCAAGTGAAGCAACTAGGGACTCTAAGTTTCTAATCTAGAGTACCTAGAATGTAGTGAAGTGTTCAAAGTGTTTATCTATCTCACCTCATCTCTTGATTCTCAACTCATGAGATTGTAGAGAGGAGGTTGAAGATGAAGGTGGAGGAACTCAAGAAAACACAAGAGGAGAGTGAAGCTAATGGTGACGTGAAGGAAAAAACCAACCATCCAAAGACTTCATCCAACATCAAGTGTGAAAATAGCATGAAGCATGGTTTTATAAAACCTATTTTTCCAATAAAAATCAAGCCTATGCTTGAATAGTTTGCACAAATGAATTAACAATTCATTTGTGCAACACTATACAAGCATGGCTCTCACCATACTCCCCTCTCTTGATTTTCCACCTCATCACCCATTAAAATAAATAGATAAAAACTAAATGAGGTGTCCGCCTTCTAGAATGTTATTTGAACAAATACGGATTATATTCTATTGTATATACATAACTGTTTTCGTACCGAAATACGAATACCCAAAGAGATAGAATAACACAAAGAATATAATACTAGAATATACATATCGAAATATATATACATTAATTATTAAATCGATACCTGATTTAATAATCCGGCTCAAACCCGAGCCGACTAGTATTATCAACCATCCGATCGAAAGTCCGGGTACATAGTACAATCAATCGATTAGAACCCTGTACATATCTAATACGACTACTACATCATTTTACTAAAACTAGGGAAACCCTCTGTTTGGGACTCTAAAGACTCGTCAATACGCTGGCAGTGGGTTTAACCACAAGCATGTCAGCAGCACTAGCTGTACGTAACGGCTATCCAGGTATTGTTCGAAAGAAAGGCCGATGAGCAAACTCATCTGAACCCCTACCGAGCCAATCCGTGACAATTTCCGTACAGTCCGGTCTGTTCGTCTTAGAGTATCGCATATCGAGTCAATGGGGATGGATAAAGTCAGACCCTTAATAACATGATATTTCGTGTCGGTATGAAGCCCATCACAAACAGCGAAACCACTTATCCAAATCAGTAATTCTCGTCTACCTTGGCTAAGGATTTCTGGTGATGGCCACCCGTGCACCGTACGACATCAACACCAATTCTGGGAGAGACGAATCCTCTACGATCCGCTCACTGCCTCCATGTAGCTCGGGATTGTACCCAACTAAAACCTGTTTGCACGACTTTTTTAATCCGTGGTAGGGTAGTAATCAAAGCATGGTGGGAACTCACATGAGACAAATGACGATCTCAGGTCGACAGACTAACCTGTACTCATGTCACCTAGGAACTGCTATCTGACAATAGGTATAATACCATCTAACATGTTCCATGCGAGTCCGTTCAGTGTGCTCATAACCCAATGAGCACATGTATACTATCTTAGGTGACTAACTGACACCAATGGCTTATGAGACCGGCCGCCGCCCCTCGTCGGGGTCTCGATAAGTATACACTAGTCTACTTCGGAGTATCGATGCCCGGTCTCGATACTTCCTCGACTAGGGACATTTAAGGATGTACTCATTCCACCCAGCTCCCACAAATATGATCGCCATCATAATGCTGGTAGTGAAGCAAGAATCCTATGGGCTCTATCAACATGTAATAGTGATCTGTAATACCACATAATGCATGTACATGATGATAAAGTCAAACCAGATAGCGTATTATCATCTCGAGTAAGATTGTTCTACCCGTATAGATCCTGCCTCAATCATCACAATCGCGTGCCTGCGATTAAAATAATTGACTTGAGGGCAATATAGCCAACAATCTCCCACTTGCACTTAGGGCTAATTATTGCGGTGTCGCATACTCACAGCCCGTGTGATACCGAACACCCAACTTCTCTACCAATCAGTCGCGTTCGAGAAATAGCCTCAGTGAGTGGATCCGCTTCAATGTTTCTATCTTTATCTCTTTATATCTCAACTTCGATGAGAAAGACTATCTCCTGAAATGAGCGATACCTGTCTTAGAATTTGTCTGGATATCTGATGGGACCTAGTTCACAAATGAACTCCAAATCCAACAAACTTCTTAGACCGTATCATTCACTGAATGTAATCAGTATCATACGCCATGCCTTCCTCAGTATCCGCTTGGACCACTAGTCCAACATACTGCCCCTCAAAAGAGGGAAAACTATAATTCTGACAGCCACTTTGTCATCCAGGTCACCTTGGAAGACTAAAATGATAACCGTCTCCTGAAGAAGGCTGCCGTTACCATATACCAAAAATATCCACTTATGTTCATAACTGCTTCCCAACGTTTCTCAAGGATTAGATTAATATATTTGCTTATTGTAGCCAGTGCAAAAGCAATATATGGTGTGGTACTTGACAACTCATGATTGATTCAATTGCCTAAGAAAGCGATATGCCAATCATGCAAATCTCCCCCTCATCAGTCTAGAAGACATCTCTTTAGAGAGGGTGCCTCCATCACCTGCGGGTACACCACGACGCCAGCAGTCGTCCATTCTAAAACACTTTAGAATAGTGTCAAGTACTGGTATTGAGACACTTCCCAAATCTAGATCTAAAACCATAGATCTAGTTACCAGAATCCCTGATATTTTATCCATATCATATATGGAGAAACACCTTGTGACAACAACAGTATAACCAATCATAGTATAGGAAAATCACTTCCTATCAAGAGCATGTCATCTAAATACTAGGACATCACTTCATACTACCTTCTTAGTAGGTCCATCTGTTGTTCTGATGAAGTCAAACTCTATGATTGTTATATCAAAACTAGACGATCTATCTCCGCTATACCCGCTTTAGTCTATAACTAGACATAAGCTACTTGCCCACTATGCTTCCGCTGCTCCCACTGACTACAACAACCCTCTGGCAGAGTCATATACACGTGCACTTCTAAAGATAATTTAGAACGACGTTATACTCATCCTCCTGCCAGATCTCATAGTATAGAACAACAATAGTGACAAGTTTGGGTAATCAAAAATCTTCCTGTCATCGTCTTTTAGGAGACCGAAGTACCTCTTGGGTGCCTGAGATTACCCACCAAATCTGTGAAGTGGCTAACGGGTTGTCGAATCCAATTAAATTCTTAAGTTCTGCTAAATTTTCAGTAATCGTTTGTGGTTTTGGAATCACTTCCAGTTCTACCATACTCCCATTAATGTTTTCTGAAAAGAATTCATTTTACTAAAACTATGGCGAGTCAAGAACAATATAACTATTGATCTTCCAAATGGTAGAATGTTAACCCTCGTCAAAGCCCGGGATAACCCACAAACTGCCATTACTGAAACGTGCCTAGTGTTTATCCGGATTCTGGTCTTAAGCATAAGCTAGACAACTCCATATACCTTAATATCGTTAAGATATGAATCCATTTTATATCCAATATAGAAACAAATGCACTAATTTAATTGGAACCAGATTCAAAATACATGCAGTCGTTCCCAGTGCATATCAACTAAATGGAAGAATGCCAAGCAACATTACTCATCAAAGAATGCACTCACCTATGAGTAACCTGAAAGAGAAGCAATTTCTCAAAATTATTACTTACAACGGAATACCTAACACAAGTGTCTACATCTTCGATCACCTTGAAGAATCCTGATACTTGCAATATATGGTTCTCTACTTTATTCTTATACATATATCTTCTCAAAATCTAGACCTTGTATTTCAACGAAATACTTGTCTAGAACTAGAGAAGTCATGAGTAAACAGAATATACTATGAGTACTAACTACTTTGTCCTAACGGACATAGGACAACATACAATACTTTGTATAAGTCCTCTAATTTCAATAACTCAAACTTTGTGCATCGTAGATTAAAAACTGTACTATGGTTAAGAATAATTACACCGCTGTTGAATGCTCCTTACCTAACCATCAACTGATATAGGTAAATGTCATAAACATAATTTCAAAAAGTTATATCTCACTTAATAAAATAAACGTATAGATATATCAGTTTGAAATTGGTGCATAACGACGAATATTCAAAACCAAATATTTGCCGTCAGGCAAAACCTAGGTGATTTCCTCAAATATCACCAATTACAAAGAATTCCGATATATAGAGGATCTAATCACCCAATTCCCAATATCTTACTCCCACTCAGCATCCGTAATGCCATACAGATGTATGAATCAAATCTGGTAAATACATATCCTGGAGTTAGAATCTAATTGGGAAAATAGTTTTCAATTAACAACGCACAGTAAAACTGAAACATGAAAATGTTTCGAAGGGGTGGCCGGGTATTCCTAGTAATGCCTCTTTCACTATCCAGATTCCTGACAGTAACCGTATATTTTCTTGTCCTTACTCCAATCCCTTCATATGTCTTTACTTATTACCTTCTGTACACTACAATCAAGCTAATTGGTTTTCTTTCTTCCATACCTTTCGGCACCTGCTTATGGTTTGGAAGAAGACTATCCAATAAGCGTAATAAGTGTACTCTCCTAACACTAGGAGCCCTCGCAACCTGAGAGAAGGTAAAAATAAAAGACAACCGAATAATCCTATTCAATTTCTCCAGAACCGAATCCATCCTCGCACTGAAACAAGTTTCTTCGAGTTCGTATGCAACTATACGATGGCACATCCAAGCAATATGGATTTTCGTAGTGATACGAAGTGTTCTGGAGAAATGCAAATAGGGAAGTGGGAGTGGTAAGGATATACGTGGCTTTGTCGTGAATGATAGCAGTCGCAATTTTCTTTGCCCTCACTCTAATATCTTTATATGTCTTTATTTATTACCTTCTGTACACCACACTCAGGCTAATTGGTTTTCTTCCTTCTCTACTTTTCGAAACCTGCCTCTGGTTTGGAAGAAGGCTATCCAATAATCGCAATAGGTATACTCTTCTAATAGTATGAGCCCTCGCAACCTGAGAGAAGGTAAAGAGAAAAGACAACCGAATAATCCTATTCAATTTCTCCAGAACTGGAATCCATTCTTGAACTGAAACAAGTTTCTTCGAGTTCGTATGTAACTATACGATTGAATATCCAATCAATATGGATCTTCGTAGTGATATGGAGTGTTCTGGAAAAATGCAAAGGGAAAATAGGAGCGGTAGGGATATATGCGACTAAATGACAATCCAAAAGCCAAAGTGTTTTAAAAAGGTTCGGTTAACTTAGTTCATGAGTTTTAGTTTGAGATCGGGTCATGGTCCCTACCAAAGAGAGAGAGAAAAGAAACAATCAGCGTGCACTCTAATCTAAATTAGATTGGTTAATCACTTTATCTAATCAGGATGGCTCTCACTGTTTCCTCGAATTCTCCTTCAAACCCTAAAAAGAGAATTAGTCGCGATCATCTGAAAATCACCCGAGGAGTAACACCTACTCATCAGTGGGAATCGGGATCCAACTATCATCGCATGATAACTTGATGGAAGCCACTCAAGTCATCACACTCCTTAAGGTATGCGCATGCCTAGCAAGTTTCCTGTATGTTTGAAACTCCCGATGTGGTTTTTGCCCCCAAGCACTTATGACCTTGACTTTGGCCAACAAATCATAACATGTAAGTCAAGTTATACCCGTCATTATTTAGATTGATTCAAACATACCCTCACACATCCTTGAATTTGGCCAACAAAGTGGTACGAATTTCCTAAACCAATGCATTTATCCATGCTACGGATAAGCAACACACAACTACCATTCACGATGCCTTGACTTTGGCCAACAAACACCGCAAGAATACTATGTGCTAGTTATTCAAAACGACGGAGGGCTACGGCTGTTTTTCGGCGAAAACCTTTGACGTAATGAACTTGATATCGTTGAAGAAAGCCGAGCAGTTTTACAAATATATAGTGGCGTAAACTTTTGCTAAAGAGGTCACTCCCTGTGAAGGGATCTCGGTTCTTTCCTCACCAAATGAGATGCAGGATATTCCTAACCGAATACCATGATGCAAAGCAAAAGAATCGACTATAGTGAAGTTATTACAATGACACAAACTTTTGCGCAAGAGGTCACTCCCTATGAAGGGATCTCGGCTCTTGCCTCGTCGAATGAGGTGCTGGATATTCAGAACCGAATACCATTGTGCAAAGCAAAAGGAAACATTTGTAATAACTGTTTTCAAAATTGGTTCCAACAACATCATTTAGGTTTGTTTTTCTTTGCATTAATCAAAGTTAACGCAATCCCATCAATTAATCCATATCACACCACAGAAAGGAACGAAAATACAATGTACGTATATGCCATCCGTATTCGCCATGGGGCCTCGTCATGCACCGTTAGGTTACTTAACTAACGGCAGAGCAGGGGTTGGACTAGCACGGATGCAAAACATATACAACATCCACTAGTTTATATATATATGTGTATATATATATATATATATATATATATAACATTCGTCCCAGGCACGATATATCGGGTTTCATTTGAGCCGCAAATGAGACCCAACATTCCCGGTCATGTGGATAGCCTGTGCAATGAAAACCTGGACCCTTACGAGTGCGGCAAGATACCCGTCAATCCCAGAAGTGAGGCAACCCCAATCAACAAAGTGAATGGGCCACGCAGCACTTCACGGAATCCGGTAACTTGAGCACCCCTCCGTGGGTCATCCTATACCCCCTACGAATGCGGCAAATAGCCCGCCAATTCTAGAGTAAGGCCCCCTCCGTCTCAACGCCATAAGATGCTGGCCCTTTGCCCTCTAGAACCCGGCTACTCGAGCACTCTACCGCGGGGTAATCCTAGTATAGAAATGAAAAGTATATATACAATGGCAACATCGACCTCAACCCGGTCGTGCCCCAATAAAAGAATATACAATCTGGCAGAGATGACTGTTCACATGTCGGATGCTCACCCCGCAATAACAAATATACAAATGAATCTTTACTGTACTGCTACCATTGCACCGCAAGCTATCCACCACGACAATACAACCACAATATCAGCACAATCACAGAACATCAACGTTAATGTCATGTTCGCAAACTCATCTAATAGAACATATAGCAGTTAGACGAGTTATACCGCTCAATGACATTTGCGGTCGCAGATAGTAATGTATGCACTAAAACTTATAAACGGTGTTAAAATGGCGACTTCGAAATACTCCGTATTGCCAGAAACCAAAGATGACAGAATATGTACTCTGGGCAAAATCAAACAAGACCTAAAAACTAATATTCAAGAGTCTAGAGCACCACCAAAATTTCAAGACCCAAATCCCATGTAGGGCTGGCGACGCCGGGAAAATGAAGAATCTTTCCGGCTAATACTTGGTGTTTGGGGCTCGTTTTTCAATGGTGTTCTAGTTTTCACATGAGTAGCCTTCTGCAATTGTTTTAAATTTTTTTTGAAGACTTTAAAAATTCGACAGAAACTTAAATATAGTTTCGATTGTTTTGGAGTTGTTTCGGTTTCATAATTTTAAACATCGTTTCAACTTCTAGTTAAGGGTTTATGGGCTGGCTCTGATACCATGTTGGGTTACGATAGCGCCCTAACCATCAACCGTTGCCAATGCAAAACAAAAATGACGTTTAAAAATCTTGGCGCTAACGAACCCGTCAAGAATCGAACCATAAACCTACACTAGCAAACTACAAGGAGCTAAACTACAAGGTTAGAAATGGTTATACTGAATGAACCGTGTCCTTCGGTCTTCAACCATCTTCCCTACCTCCTTAAGGCGTCCTTGACTGAACTTGGCCGCCGGTCTTCCTCCATCGAAGATGATCCACCCGAGGGATGTAGCTCATGGCTCTGGCTCTACACCAAAGATCAAGTGAAAAAACTAGGGACTCTAGGTTGCTAATCTAGAGTGCCTAGCATGTAGTGAAGTGTTCAAAGTGTTTATCTATCTCACCTTCTCTCTTTATTCTCAACTCATGAGATTATAGAGAGGAGGTTGAAAATGAAGGTGGAGGAACTTAAGAAAGCACAAGAGGAGAGTGAAGCTAATGGTGAGGTGAAGGTAAAAAACCAACCATCCAAAGACTTCATCAAACATCAAGTGTGAAAACAGCATGAAGCATGGTTTTATTTCTTTGCATCTTATATTATTAGTTAAATTGAATTATTTTTTTTGATTTCATCTTCTTTCTCCTTCTTTCTCATCGATTTTGAAGCGATAATACTAACAAAAAAAACTCTTTGTTTTTTGTAAGGGATCTTAAAATCTAGTTTTATAATATATTTCTCAACCCTTTTATATTTTCTTTTTGATTTAATGGGTGAGTAATTTCCTCGCTCGTTAGCGTTTAAGAAAGGGAAGTTTGAGTGATGGAAAAATCTCTTGTACTTTCGCTTAACCCAACATATGAATCTAAATCTTTTTCAAAGATAAACCACATCCCTCTCATTTTGGGCGCTCTATCCTTTTATGATAGTTGCAACCCAAATTTTCAAGACAAGTTGTGGGAATTTTGCTAGAGGCTTGAGATAATAGTAATCAAAGGAAGGACAATGTTCAATGAAGGGAATCCCTAGTATCCTTTTAAATCCTAATCTCCATTGTTTGCTATTATCCTCGCATAAATTCAACAAGTGGGTAAAGGTAAAATATTTTTATTACATCTCTTAAACAACCTAAATCCAAAAACCCTAATGAGTTATTCTAATATTAATATTTTCAAACCTCTTTTAGAATAAAAACAACAAATCAAACCCTTTTCTATTAATTCGTCAAAAACAAGATTAATAATTTACCATTTCCCTGTGGATGACCCACACTCACTATCGGTTAGATATTTACGACACCGTTATTGATTGCGGTATTTAGAAAGCACTAAAATACAATTTTTCACAACAATCAACAAGCAATTCATAGAAACTAAGGTCACCTAGGTCAAGTCACTAAACCCGCTCGTAGACTTCTAAGGGACAAGTTGTAGGATAGATCCTCTACTACTTCTTTACCAATATTACAGCCATGTAAGTGCCAAGTAAGTGGGAGATATCCACTATACGAATCATCGAAATAGAGGGCCTAATTAAGTAAACCACTTGACTTAGACACCACAAGAAAGAAACGGATAAACAGTAAATTACCCACAACCTTCTCTAGTCCTATGTGAGCGCGAATGTCTTTAGGGCTAAGTCTAGATATTTTTTAATTAATGTCGCTAAATTCGTATGCTAGGTTTCTAATTTATGGGGCCTACGAAGGGTGATGAAATCTCCACATAATCTTATTGTTGGATTTCTTGCCCCTTAAAGTCCGTTTTAAAATACGCAGATAACTATAAGTCAACCAAAAGCAAGATATTTCTTTATTTTTGATTTGCGGTGCAAAGAATCCTACAGAAAGGGCAGTTTATTAGAAAAGAGGGAGTTAGAGAAGAAAGGAAACTTATCAAAGATTAGTACAAAATTTTGGAAAATAGACTAGAAGTGGAACAATTTACAACAAAGCAAAGACAGAGAAGGCAAAAAATTTCGGGTAAAACTACCTATTAAGTGGTTTTGGCCGAAAATTTTAAATATTTCAGAATTTGGCAACTTGCTTCCTCCTTGGTACGATCCAAGTTCCCTGGAAGTTTGTCTTGTTTTCTGAAATAAAAAATAAAAAGTGCAGAAACAAATCTAATAAAACTAAACTAAACTAAATTAACTTAAATTAAAACTAATTAAAATACTACGCCTTCCCGGTAACAGCACCAAAAACTTGATTGAGACTTTATTAATCTATCAATTTTAACCGCAAGTGCACAGTTCTATCGTAGTGGTACTTGCAGATCGATCCAGAGGGGTGTGTCATTTTAATTAATTCTAACTAAGTAAATAATATAGTTGTTGTTTAAACTAAGAATTAAATTGTAAATAAAATAAAAATGTTTTTTTATGAATATAGCAGAATCTAAGGTTTTGTGTTTATTTACTCTTATGCTAGGTTTTAAGGATTCTACATCTTTTCTTTTTCTTGTTTTAATGTCATCTATTATATATATAAAAGTATAGGTTAAATTAATGTGATTAAACATAACCTATCAATTATATAAAATCATTTAGAAAATAATTAAAACAAATAATTCTAATTAATTCAAAAGCAACTAGTTTACCCTTTTATTAAATATCTCGTAGGTTGTCAATCTACGAATCATCAAATTATCAGTGTAACATAGACTACCCTAATTAACTAGATTGAATTCTCTTAATTAAAAACTATCTCTTACATTCTCTAATTAGATCTTTAGTACGTCACGCTTTTATTAATCTAATTAGTTTCTATGTGTATCATCAATCCCTAATTTTATTCAAGGTGTCAACTTTTATTATAAAAATTAGTTTCATAGATGAAAAATTTAAAAAAGAAGTATTAGATCAATAGACATTCATTATAAAAAAAACATAGAAAAGATGAGTTTAATAAAAATATCCAACCATTAAAGTAAAGAACCCAAACCCTAAAAGAATAGATTAGTTACTCAAATTTTAAAAATAAAACTTTATTCATAATAAAGATTACTTACAAAATTATTGATCCTTACTCTCAACTTGAAAACCCTAGAATAATTGCTATGAGAGATATATTCTAAGCCCTAGACTATACAAAACTTTTTATAGAATTTCGGAATAATTGGAACAAACTTTACAAGATAAACAGAGAATCTCAAATTTCCACAAAAATCTCGACACCAGATCCTTCAAAATTTTAGCTAAATCTTCTATTCTGCCAATTTTGGCCGAAATTTTGTTGATTTTGGGCCTCAAATTTTGTTTGAATATTCGTCCCGTCAAGATCTTTCCAACGGTATGTGCCAAATTAAAATTGGAGTTACAGTCTTCGAGATATGATCGTTTTAAATTTGCTCTGATATCGAGCCTTTATACTGAATTGGGCTTGGATCTTTAATATTATTTTGGATCCATTCAAATATATTTTGTATAATTTGATATCTTTTGTGCTTTTACTCCATATGAACTTGTTTTTCACGTAAAATGCACGTATTAATCACTTTTCTCCTCTTTTTGCACTTTAGTCCCTGTCACATGTAAATATTATAAAATACCTACGTGCAGCATCTGGTTACAAAATATGCATTAAAATATGGTTACAAAATATGCATTAAAATACACCAATCATCTCAGAACTTTATGACATAATAAAGATAAATATGGTTACAAAATATGCATTAAAATGCACGTATTAATCACTTTTCTTCTTTTTTTGCACTTTATGACATAATAAAGATAAATATGGTTACAAAATATGCATTAAAATACACCAATCATCTCAGAACTGGCACATCTGGTTGCTGAACATGGCCACTACCCTATTCTTAAACCTGATCCTGCATTGCGGCTTCCTACAAGTTCTGATCACCACATGTAGGTACCTGAATGCTTTCTTGAATTTCATCTAGCTCGACGAACTCACATACTACACCTTTCTTGGCTTACTTTTCTTCTTTGTACAAGTGCTGCTCATCAAAGAAGATGTTCCGGTTTCATATTACTTTCTTGCTTGTGTAATCCCACAGCCAATATCCTAACTCATCCCTATTATATCCGATGAAAGCACACTTCCTAGACTTGGAGTCAAACATACTCCTTTCCGTCTTACCAACCAAAGAATAAGCAACAAAGCCAAACACTTTTAGGTGCGACTAATCAACCGGTTTACCTGACCATTTTTTTTCGGAATGTCTCTATCATGCGCACTTGCCGTGCTTCTATTGGTCAAGTATATAGCAATATCAACCGCCGCCGCCCATAAGAATTTTGGCACATCCGCGTCTAAGGCATGCTCCGCAGTCGTTCTAGGATCGTCCTGTTCATCTTTTCAGCGATTCCATTTTGTTGTGGCGTCCCCGGTACCGTCTTTAGCCAACGAATAACCTTCTGCGAGCAAAACTTCTCGAAGTAACGGTTTCCTCCATAAGAATCCACCGAGGCTGGACCCCATACGCCCGTATGCATCATCTCCAGCTTCTTAGGCTTCTTTGCTATGCCTCCAATCTAAAATTTTAGCGTGTTTTGCTTCCTGCAAACACAACTCTCACACAGCCCTGACTCCACTTTCTTCAGCCCTGAAAGAAACCCCTTTCTTGAAATTTTTTCATGTTCTTCTCGCTAAAGTGCCCCAATCACCTATACCACAACGAAGTCTCCAAATTTAACTCCGAATCCGTTGCCAATGCAACTGAACCTCCACTACTCGCACTGAATGAATACAACGAACCGCTCAACTTTCCCCTACCAACCACCAATGACCCACTGGTAATCTTCCATTGCGAATTCCCAAACGTTGTAATAAAACCTTCATTATCGAGCTGACTAGTAAAAATAAAGCTCTTCTTCAAATCTGGAATATGAAAAGCATTCTGTTGGTTCCTAGTGCTCTCGCCGCTAACTCTCGACCAATGCAGAATTCAAAAACAAAAATTTTCTTGGCACTATAAACTAAAACCCAAGAATCGAACTAAACACCTAAACTAGAATCATAACAAGATAGAAATCACAACCTTTATAGCATCTTCATTTGCTCCAATTGGGTTGGACTATAGCATGCTCTCAAGAGCTCTGGGTCGTATTATCAAGCCGATCCTCCTTCGTCGATGATGATCCACCCGAGGAAACTAATCCAAGCTCCGGTTTCACCTAGTGAAGCAACTGACCCTCCAAACTCGCTAGGAATGGAGAGTGGGGATGTAGGAATTTTCCACTATCGTTTCTCTCAAATATAAGCTCATGAGAGCAAGTGTAGAAGGAGGAGGAGGAGGTGAGGAAAAATAGCCATGAGTAACTGTAGAAAGAATGAGAGAATGATAGAAAGAATAATAGAAAATTAATGGCTTCATAATTTTAGTAACCATACAAAATAAAATCTCACAACATAATATAATAAAATAATGAAGCTCGTTCCTCTCTATATGTCTTCAGCCATTCTCAATTCGACCTCACTCTCCACCCCATTTCATGAATATTCACAAATGAGGTGGCCTTCTTCTAGAACAAATTCCACATAAATACGGAATACAACCTGGTATATGTATCGAAATACATATACGCGTAATCGTATAAAAATACGAATAGCCAAGAGAGAAAATGAATAGTAAACAATAATAGGAGAATACATATATTATATATATATATATATATATATATATATAAATTATTAAATCAAAACTTGATTTAATAATCCGGCTTAATCCTAAGCCGCTAGTATTATCAATCGTCTGATCAAAGTCCGTGTAGCCTGTACATATATTTAATCTGACACCTGTATGTACCAATATACGTCATCTACATCATATCGTCTGAACCAGAAAAACCCACTGTGCGGGACTCTAAAAACTCGTCAATACGCTGGTAGTGGGTTTAACCACAAGCATGTCAGTAACACTAGCTGTACGTAACTGCTACTCAGATATTGAGTGAAAGGAAAGCCGATGAGAAAACACATTCGTACCCATATTGAGCCTGTCTGTGACAATCTCCATACAGTCCGGTCTGTTCATCTAAGAGTATCGCATATTGGGTCTAAGGGGTGGATAAAGTTAGACCCCTAATAACGCGATAAGTCGTGTCGGTGTGAAGCCCATCATCGACTGAGAAACTACTTATCCAAATCAATAAATCTCGTCTACCTTGGCCAAGGATTTCGGGTGATAGCCACCCATGCACAATGCGGCATCTACCCCCAATATCGGGAGAGGCGAATCCCCGACGATCCGCTCACTGCCTCCATATGGCTCAGGACTGTACCCAATTAAAACATGTTTGCACGACTCTTTTGAGCCTTGGTAGGATAGTAATCAAAGCACAGTGGAACTCACACAAGACAAATGATGATCTCAGGTCGACAGACTAACCTGTACTCATGTCACCCGAGAACTGCTATCTGACAATAAGTATAATACCATCTAATATGTTCCCGGCGAGTCCGTCCAGTGTAACTCATAACCTAATGAGCACATGTATACTATCTTTGGTGACTAACTAACACCAATGGCTGTGAGACCGGCCATCGCCCCTCATCGGGGACAAAAAACGTATATACTAGTCTACTTTGGAATATCGATGTCCAGTATTGATATTCCTACGACTAGAGAAATTTAAGAATTTACTTATAGACTACCCAGTTCTCACAAGTGTGATCTCCACAATAACCCTAGCAGTCAAGCAAGAATTTTATGGGCTCGATCAATATGTAATAGTGATCTGTAATACCACATTATACATGTACATGACGATAGAGATGAACAAGATAGTATACTATCATCTCGAGTAAGACTGTTCTATCCGTATAGTTACTCTTTTAATCATCATAATCGCCTGCCTGCGATTACAATAATTTCATTTAGGGCACTATATCCAACAATCTCCTACTTGCACTTAAGGCTAATTATTGCGGTGTCGCATACTCACAGCCGTGTGATACCGAACACCCAACTTCTCTACTAATCAATCTCGCAAAGCATGTTTGCGAAACTATCGTGTTCGAGAAATAGGCTCAGTGAGTGGATACACTCTAACGTTTCTATCTTTATTTCTCTATATCTCAACTTCACGGAGAACGACTATCTCCCGAAATGAGCGATACCTGTCTTAGAATTTGTCTGGATATCTGATGGGACCTTATTCATAACATAAACACCTAATCCAACAAACTTCTTAGACTGTATCTTCCACTGAATTTAATCAGTATCCTGCGCCATGCTTACCTTAGTATCCACTTGGACCACTGTCCAACATACTGCCCCTCAGAAAAGGGTAAACTTTACCTTATACAGTCACTTTGTCATCCAGGTCACCTTGAAAGCCTGAAATGATAACCGCCTTCTGAAGGAGGCTACCGTTACCATATACCAAGAACATTCTTTTATGTTCATAACTTCTTCCCAATGTTTCTCCAGGATTGGATTAATATATGCTTATTGCGGCTAGTACAAAAGCAATATCTGGTGTGGTACTTGACATCTCATGATTGACTCAATTGCCTAAGCAAGTGATATGTCAATCATGCAAATCTCTCTCCTCATCAGTCTAGAAGACATCTCTTTAGAAAGGATGAGACCATCACATGCGAGTACACCACCACGCCAGGAGTTATCCATTCTAATACACTTTAGAATAGTATCAAAGTACTCGAATTGGGACACTTCCCAAATCTAGATCTACAACCATAGATCTAGTCACGAGAATCCCTAATATTTTGTCCAAATCCTATGTGGAGAAACACCTTGTGACAACCACAGGATAACCGATCGTCGTAAAGGAACATCACTTCCTATAAGGAGTACGTCATCCAAATACCAGGACACCACTCCCTACTACTTTCTCACCAGGTCCATCTGTTATTCTGATGAAGTCAAACTCTATGACTGTCACATCAAAAATAGATGATCTATCTTCGCTATACTTACTTTAGTCTATAAATAGACATAAGTTACTGGCCCATCATGCTTCCTCTGCTCCCACTGACTACAACAACTCTCTGACAGAGTCATATACACGCGTGCTTCTAAAACTAATTTAGAACGACGTTATAGTCATCCACCTGCCATATATCATAGTCTATGATAGTAGTAGGGGCAAGCTTGAGTCATCAAAATCTCCCTGTCACCGTCTTTGAGGAGACCGAAGTATCTCTCGGATGGTTGAGGTTACCTACCAAATCTGCGGAGTGGCTAATGAATTGTCAAATCCAATTGAATTCTTAGGTTCTACTAAATTTTCAGTAATCGTTTGTGATTTTGGAATCACTTCCAGTTCCACCATACTCCCACTAATGTTTTTGAAAAGAACTCACTTAACTAAAGAGGTGGCGAGTCAAGAACAATATAACTATTGATCCTGCAAATTGTAGAATGTTAACCCTCGTCAAAGCCCAGTGTTCATATCAGAATTTTGCACTTTTATACCACCCATTCTTGATCGCATTGCATATAGGTAGTATCTTTGATCCGTGTTTGCTACATAATTGCATGTTATAGGTTCTCAGTCCAAAACAATGAAAATCATGAACAATCACGATAAATTCAGGACAACTGCCGACAACGGATAATAATACGGGTTTCGCTCACTATCCGTCAGGTGCCGCCTACCAGTTCAAGAGACAAAAGTTAAGCAGGGTCATTCAAGCACAAAGCACGAAAGAAACAACACGAGAATCAAGTTGACAATGCGATGCTCGAAAAAATCAAGGCAAAAAGTCCACACATTTTTATCTTTTGGAGTGTTGAAAATCTGGGAGAAAAATGGAACGATTCTGCAAATTCAAGTGCACTAAACAGAAGATAAAAGCAATACAAGACAACTGTTCAGTCGAAAATATCGCACATTTGATATAACATTTTCCTTACTTTTCTTAAATATTTAAATGTGTTTATTATAAATATGAAACATATGAGGGTTTATCTATAAAATATCTATTGTCATATGTTTATATATTATAATTAAAATTATGAAGGAAAATATATGCATATAATATTTTGGTAATTAAAATATGCATAGCATATCAAATATTCTAATCAAGATTCTTAAAATATAATATCATACAAATGGTTAGGATAATATCTCAAGATATAACAAATATTACTAATATAATAAATTGAGATATTGTGCAGATTTGGCTCAGGTCTGGAGTTCGGGATATCCGAGATGTCGGGAATATTCAATCTGCCGATGAAGTTAAATAAAATTGAAAAATCAATAACGACAAAGACTTAGAGTAAGATTTCCGAAATCCAGACATCGAAGAGATCTACAAATATCAACACCAGAGAGCACAAAAAATCCCAAGACCTGATCTCACTAAACCGCGGAGGAAGGGCGGCAAAATATGGGGTTTGGCGGTGGATCCGCAGTGCTTCGTGTTGGCTATAGTGCCCTCAAGGCAATTATCGTAATCGCAGTCAGGTGATTATGATGATTGAGGGAGGACCTATACCGGTAGAACAGTCTTACTCGAGATGATAGTATGCTATCTGGTTTGACTTTATCATCATGTACGTGTTGATAGAGCCCATAGGATTCTTTCTTGACTACCAGCATTATGATGGCGATCATATACATGGGAGCTGGGGGTCTATAAACACATCCTTAAATGTCCCTAGTCATGAAAGTGTCGAGAATGGGCATCGATACTCCAGTGTATACTGATTGAGACCCCGACAAAAGGGCGGTGGCCAGATCTCACAAGCCATTGCTGTTAGTTTGTTCACCTAAGATAGTGTACAGGTGCTCATTGGGTTATGAGTATACTGGACGGACTCGCCGGGAACCTGCTAGTTGGTATTATATCTATTGTTAGATTGCATTTCCCAGGTGACATGTGTACAGGTTAGTCTTTCGATCTGAGATCGTCATTTGTCTCGTGTGAGTTCCCACTGTGCTTTGATTACTACCTTACCACGGCTCAAAGGAGTCATGTAAACAGGTTTTAGTTGGGAGTCCCGAGCCACATGGAGCCAGTGATCGGATCATTAGGCATTCGCCTCTCTCGGTATTTGGGGTTGATGTCGCGTTTTGCACGGGTGGCCATCACCAGAAATCCATGGCCATGGTGGACGAGAATTACTGATCCAGGATCGATAGCTTCTCAGGTGGTGATCGGTTTCATGACGACACTAAATGTCACGTTGTTAGGGCTCTGACTTTATCTACCCCCTTAGACTCGATATCCGATACTCTTAGACGAACAGACCGGACTGTACGGTATTGTCACTGTCAGGCTCAGTAGGGGTTCAGGATGTGTTACTTGTCAGCCTCCCTTTCGCTCAATACCTGGGTAGCCGTTACGTACAGCTAGTGCCGCTGACGTGCTTGTGGTTAAACTCACTACCAGCATATTGACGAGTCTTTAGATTCCCACACAGAGGGTTTTCACGGTTCAGACGATATGGTGTAGATGATGTATGTTGGTACATACAGGTGTCTAATTAAATATGTGCACATGCTGCACAGTCTTTAATCGGACGGTTGATAATACTAGCGGCTTAGGATTAAGCCGGATTATTAAATCAGGTTTTGATTTAATAATTTATATATGTATTTATATATATGTTTTCTAGTATTATTGTTCACTATTCATTTTCTCTCTTGGCTATTTGTATTTCTGTACGAATATGCGTATATGTATTTCGATACATGTACCAGGAAGTATTCCGTATTTATACGGAATAGCTTCTAGAAGCGGACACCTCATTTCTATGATTTTCCATTTTTGGAAATTCATTTGTTTCATAAATGAGGTGGAGGGGTGAGGTGGCATGAGCATGGGCCTTGGACATGTAGAGAGGCATGGGTCTTATTTGTTTATTTGAAATAGAAAAAGAGATTTTTTTATGTCTGGATTATTGAGATGAGAGAGAGCGAGAGAGAAGGCAGCCACCATTCTATTCTTGGCCTTGCTCATTTTCTTGAGTTGCTTCTTCACTTGCTTCATTCTATTCTCATATGAACACAGCCATTTATTGAGTTGCTCATGCCATTGTTTTCCTCACCTCCTTCATCTTCTATGGTTGCTCCCTTGAGCAATTGTGATGAGAGAATATTATAGTGACACATTCTTACATCTCCACTCTCCATTGCTAGCAACCATGGAGCGTCGGTTGCCTAGCTCGACGAGGTTGAAGCTTGCACCGTTTTCCTCAGGTGGATCATCGTAGATGGAGGAAGACCGGCAACCAAATTCGATGAAGGAGCCACTAGGAGCTTGGGGATGATGGTTGAAGACCGAAGGATATGGATCAACTCGGTATAACCATCTAACTTCTTTTATATAGCTTTCTAATTTAGGGTTTAGGGTAGATCCGGGTATCGGGTAATGGTAGCGCCAGTTTAGAAAATTTTTGTTCCGCATTTGGCCACGGTTAGCTGGCCGGGACGCTACTGTAATCCAACATGGTATCAAAGCCAGGTTTTAAACCCTAAGCTAGCTTGTTTAGACAATGTTAAAGTATCAAAACCAAAACAACTCCGTAACAATGCACTGCACATTCCAGTCTTTGTCGATTTTTAAAGTCTTCAAAAAATTATTTTAGTAACTGCAGAAGACTACTTAAGTGGCCCCTAGAACATACCCCAAATACGAACCCATTCCAACAAAATTGACCCGAGCACATTGCTTGTAAAACCGAGGAGGCCGTCCAGAATAAGGAATTTAGGCTTCGTATTTTGGGTGTTGTTTGGTCTCTGGAATATTGGTTCAGTGGTATTGCTAGTTTTGCCCATTTTGGATATTATGTTATCTGTTGTTCAGGGGAAATTCGGGGTGTTTCAAAGTCGATAATTTAGGACTGTTTAAAAGTTTATACAATACTTACATTACTATCTGTGACCGTGAATGTCATTAGATCGGTACAACTTGTCTAATTGCTATAGTTCATTTAGACGGGTTTGCGAACGTGACATTCACGTTAATATTCTGTGTTGTGCTATGTTGTGGTTGGATTTTCGTGGTGGATAGCTATGGTGCAATGTTAGTACAGTTTAGTTTCATTTATACATTTGATATTGCGGGGCAAGCGTCCGACATGTGGACTGCCGTCACTGCCAGTTTGTATATTATTCGTTTGGGGCACGACCGGGTTGAGATCGATGCCACCCTTGTATATTTTCTTTTCTTTTCTGTACTAGGATTACCCCGCGGTGGAGTGCACGAATAGCCGGGTTCTAGAGGGAAACGGGTCCGCATCTCATAGCGTTGAGACGGAGGGGAATTTACTCTATAATTGGCGGGCTATTCGCCGCACTCGTAGGGGGTATATGTTCACCCAGAAGGGATGCTCAAGTTACCGGATTCCGTGAAGTGCTGGGTGGCCCATTCACGTTGTTGAAGGGGGTTGCCTCACTTCTGGTTTTGGCGGGTAACTTGCCGTGCTCGTAGAGGTCTTGGTTATCATTGCACAGGCTATCCACATGACAGGGAACGTTTAGTCTCATTTGCGGCTCAAGCGAAATCCGGGGCTCCAAGATTATCCACTATTCTGTGTTGCTTCTGTAATACTTCTTTGATGTTGCTTTATATCATGCCTGGGACGATTGTTATATATATTTATATATATACTAGTAGATATTGTATATGTTTTGCACCCGCGCTAGTCCAGTCTCCGCTCTGTCGTTAGTTAAGTAACCTAACGGGTGATGACAGGACCTAGTGGCGAATGCGGATAGCATATACATACATTTTATTTTCGTTCTTTTCTGGTGTGATTAATTGATGAGACTGTATTGATTCTTATCAATGCAAGGATAAAACAAACCTATATGATGTTTTTAGAACCAAATTTTTTAAAAAACTGACAGTACAGACGTTTTCTTTTGCTTTGCACAGTGGTATTCGGTTATGAATATATCTAGCACCTCATTCGACGAGGCAAGGGCCGAGATCCCTTCATCGGGAGTGACCCCTTGAGCGAAAGTTTGCGTCAGCGTAATAACTTCACTATAGTCATTTTCTTTTGCTTTGCATCATGGTATTCAGTTTGGAATATCCTGCACCTCATTCGACGAGGAAAGAACCGAGATCCCTTCACCGGGAGTGACCTCTTTAGCAAAAGTTTTCGCCACTATATATATTTGTAAAATCACTTATATTCCTTCAACGATATCAAGTTCATTACGTTAAAGGTTTTTCGCCGAAAACCAGTCGTAGCCCTCCGTCATTTCAGACGAGTATTGCTTAGTATTCGTGCTACGTATGTTGACCTAGTCAAGGCGTAGTGTTCGGTAGCTCTGTAGTACTTTTTCTGCTGCATGGATATGTGATTGGTTAGGACAGTCGTACGGTCATGTTGACCTGGTTAAGGGCTCGTACGGGTGGGTCTAATTAATCCAGGATAATGACGGGTTGAACTTGACTTGCGACTTATGATATGTTGACCTAGTCAAGGTCATAAGCCGCTTAGGGTAAAACTACATCGGGAGTTTCAAACATAAACTTGCCAGGCATGCGCATACCTTCTGGAGTATAGTAACTTGAGTGGCTTCCATCAAGTTATCATGTGATGATATTTGGATCCCTATTCCACTAATGAGTAGGTTTACTCCTCGGGTGATTTTAGATGATCTCGACTAATTCTCCTTTAGGGTTTGGAAGAGAATTCGAGGAAACAGTGGGAGCCATTCTGATTAGATAAAGTGATTAACCATTCTGATCTAGGTTAGAGTGCACGCTGAGTGTTTCTTTTCCTCTCTCTCTCTCTCTGGCAGCGACCATAGCCCGACCCTTGACTAAAACTCATGAACCAACCAAACTTTCTTAAGACACTTTGGCTTTTGGAATGTCACGGTATCGCATATATCATTGCCACTTCTATATCACCTTTCCATTTCTCTAGAACACCCCGTATCACCGAACATCCACTTCCATTGGATAAATCCATCGTATAATTACATACGAACTTGAAAGAACTTGTTCCAGATTCAAGGATGGATTCTGGTTCTGGAGAAATTGAATAGGATTATTCGGTTGTCTTTTCCCTTTACCTTCTCTCAGGTTGTGAGGGCTCCTAGGAGTAGGAGAGGGTACACCTGTTGAGCTTATTGGATAGTCTTCTTCCATACCATAGGCAGATGCCGAAAGGTGGGGAAAGAAGAAAACCAATTAGCTTTAAAAAGGTGTACATAAGGTGATAAGTAAAGACATATAAATGGATTAGATTAAAGGCAAAGAAAATTGCGACTGATATCATTCACGATAAAAACCGTGTATACCCCTACCACTCCCACATCCACTTTGGATTTCTCCAGAACACTCCGTATCACTACGGATATCCACTCCTATTGGATATGCCATCGTATAATTACATATGAACTCGAAGGAATTCATTCCAGATTCGATGATGGTTACCGGTTCAGGAGAAATAGAATAGGATTATTCAGATGTCTTTTCCCATTATCTTCTCTCAGGTTGCGAGGGTTCCTAGAATTAGGAGAGTACACCTATTGCGCTTATTGGATAGTCTTCTTCCAAACCTTAGGCTAGTGCCGAAGGGTAGGGAAGGAAGAAAACCAATTAGCCTAAAGAAGGTGTACAGAAGGTAATAAATAAAGACATAATAAAGGGATTGGAGTGAGGATAGGTAAGTATATGGTTACTGTCATGAATCAGGATAGTGAAAGAGGCGTTACTAGGAATACCAGTTAACCCCTCTTCGAAACATTTTCATGTTTCAGTTTCACTGTGCGATATTAATTGAAAACTGTTTTCCCAATTGGAATCTATCTCTAGGATATGTATTTACCAGATTTGTTTCTCACATCTGTATGTTATTACAGATGGTGAGTGGGAGTAAGATATTGGGAATTGGGTGATTAGATCCTCATTATATCGAAATTCGTTGTAATTGGTGATATTTGAGAAAATCACCTGGGTTTTTGACGGCAAATATTTGGTTTTGAATATCCGTAGTTATGCACCAATTTCAAACTGATATATCTGTACGTTTGTTTTATAAAGTAAGATATAACTTTTGATATTATGTCTGTGACATTTACCTATATCAGTTGGTGATTAGGAGGTGCACACAACAGCGGTGTAATTCTTCTAAACCATAGTACAGTTTTCAACCTACGACGCATAAGGTTTGAGTTATTGAACTCAGGGGACTTATACAAAGTATTGTATGTTGTCCGGTGTCCATTAGGACAATGGGGTTGGTACTCTTACTATATTCTGTTTACTTATGACTTCTCAAATTTTAGACAGGTATTTCGTTGAAATGCAAGGTCTAGATATTGAGAAGTTATAGGTATACGAATAAAGTAGAGAACCATTTGTTGGAAGTATCAGGATTCTTCGATGAAGTCGAAGATGTAGATACTTGTGTTTGGTATTTCGTTGATAGTAATGGTTTTGGGAACTTGTTTCTCTTTCAGCTTACTCATATATGGATGCACTCCTAATTGAGTAATGCTGAATGACCTCTTTCTATTTGGTTGATATGCACTGGAGACAGCTGCATGATTTTGAATCCGGTTCCAATTAAATTAGTATTTTTGTTTCTATATTAGATATATATAGAATCAATTTATATCTTGATGATGTTAAGGTATAGGGAGTTGTCCGGCTGATACTTAAAACCAGAATCCGGATAAACTCAAGGCACGTTTCAGTAATGGTTGTTTGTGGGTTATCCTGGGCATTGACGAGGGTTAACTTTCTGCCATCAGGAAGATCAATATTTATATTGTTCTTGACTCACCACAGTTTTAGTAAAATGGATTTTTTCAGAAAAACAAAAGTGGGAGTATGGTAGAACTGGAAGTGATTCCAGAACCACAAACGATCACTGAAGATTTAATAGAACCTAAGAATTCAATTAGTTTCGACATTCCATTAGCCACTCCGCAGATTTGGTGGGTAACCTCAGGCACCCGAGAGACACTTCGGTCTTCTCAGAGATGGTGACAGGGAGGTTCTTGTTTACCCAGACTTTCCATTACTGCTATTCTAGACTATAAGACCCGGCAGGAGAATGAGTATAGCATCGCTCTAAACTAGCTTTAGAAGTGCACGTGTATATGACTCTGTCAAAGGGTTGTTGTAGTCAGTGGGAGCAGCGGAAGCATAGTGGGCAAGTAGTTTATGTCTATTTATAGACTAAAGCAGGTATAGCGGAAATAGGTCATCTAATTTTTATGTGACAGTCATAGGTTTTGACTTCATCAGAATAGGAGATGAATCTGCAAAGAAGGTAGTAGAGAGTGATGTACAGGTATTAAGATGACATGCACTTCAAGAGATATTCCTATACTATGATCGGTTATACTGTGGTTATCACAAAGTTGTTTCTCCACATAGGATATGTATATAATATCAGGATTTCTGGTTACTAGATCTATGGTTTTAGATCTAAGTTTGGGAAGTATCTTAATCTAGGTACTTTGACATTGTTCTAAAGGTATTTTAGAATGGACGACTCCTGGCATGGTGGTGTACCTGCAAGTAATGGAGTCACCCTCACTAAAGGTGTCTTACAGACTAAAGAGGAGAGCGATCTGCATGATTTGTATATCACTTGCTTAGGCAATTGAGCTAATCATGAAATGTCAAGTACCACACCAGATGTTGTTTTTGCACTAGCTGCAATAAGCAGATATATTAATCCAATCCTGGAGAAACGTTGGGAAGCAGTTTATGAACATAAATGGATGCTCTAGGGATATGGTAATGGCAGCCTCCTTCGGGAGACAGTTATCATTTCAGGCTTCCAAAGTGACCTGGATGACAGAGTGACTGTCAGAGTTCTAGTTTTCTCTCTTTTGAGGGACAGTATGTTGGACAGATGGTGCAAGCAGATACTGAGGAAAAGCACGGCGCATGATACTGATTAAATTCAGTGGACGATACAGTCTAGGAAGTTTGCTGGATTTGGAGTTCATTCGTGAACTGGGTCCCATCAGATATCCAGACAAATTCTAAGACATGTATTGCTCATTTCGGGAGATAGAATTCTCCGCGAAGTTGAGATATAGAGAGATACAGGAAGAAACACTGGAGCGGATTCACTCACTGAGGCTATTTCTCAAACTCAATAGTTTCGCAAATGGGCTTTGTGAAACTGATTACTAGAGAAGTTGGGTGTTCGGTATTACACGAGCTGTGAGTATGCGACACCGCAATAATTGGCTTTAAGTGCAAGTGGGAGATTGTTGGCTATAGTGCCCTCAAGGCAATTATTGTAATCGCAGTCAGGTGATTATGATGATTGAGGGAGGACCTATACCGGTAGAACAGTCTTACTCGAGATGATAGTATACTATCTGGTATGTCTTTATCATTATGTAGATGTTGATAGAGCCCATAGGATTCTTGCTTGACTACCAGCATTATGATGGCGATCATATACGTAGGAGCTGGGGGTCTATAAGCACATCCTTAAATGTCCCTAGTCATGGGAGTATCGAGACCGGGCATCGATATTCCAGTGTAGACTAGTGTATACTGATCGAGATCCCGACGAGGGGTGGTGGCCAGGTCTCACAAGCCATTGGTGTTAGTTTGTTCAACTAAGATAGTATATAGGTGCTCCTTGGGTTATGAGTACACTAGACGGACTCGCTGGGAACCTGCTAGTTGCTATTATACCTATTGTCAGATAGCAGTTCCCAGGTGACTGTGTACAGGTTAGTCTGTCAACATGAGATTGTCATTTGTCTCGTGTGAGTTCCCACTGTGCTTTGATTACTACCCTACCACAGCTCAAAGGAGTCGTGCAAACAGGTTTTTGTTGGGTACAGTCCCGAGCCAAATGGAGGCAGTGATCGGATCCTCGGGAATTCGCCTCTCCCGGTATTTGGGGTTGATGTCGCGTTGTGCACGGGTGGCCATCACCAGAAATCCATGGCCATGGTGGACGAGAATTATCGATCCAGGATCGATAGTTTTTCAGGTGGTGATGGGTTTCATGCCGACACTAGATGTCACGTTGTTAGGGGTCTGACTTTATTCACCCCCTAGACTCGATATGTGATACTCTTAGACGAATAGACCGGACTGTACGGATATTCTCACTGTCAGGCACAGTAGGGGTTCAGGATGAGTTTGCTTGTCGGCCACCCTTTCGCTCAATACCTAAGTTGTTATGTACAGCTAGTGCCGCTGATGTGCTTGTGGTTAAACCCAATGCCAGCGTATTGACGAGTCTTTAGAGTCCCACGCCGAGGGTTTTCATGGTTCTGGAGATATGGTGTAGATGACGTATGTCAGTACATACATGTGTCCGATTAAATATGTGCACATGCTGCACAGACTTTAATCGGACGGTCGATAATACTAGCGGCTTAGGATTAAGCCGGATTTTAAATTAGGTTTTGATTTAATAATTTATATATGTATTTATATATATCTATTCTAGTATTATTGTTCACTATTCATTTTCTCTCTTGGCTATTCGTATTTCTGTACAAATACGCGTATATGTATTTCGATACATGTACGGGAAGTATTCCGTATTCATACGGAATAGCTTCTAGAATTGGGAAACTCATTTGTATGATTTTCCATTATTGGAAATTCATTTGTTTCACAAATGAGATGGAGGGGTGAGGTGGCATGAGTATGGGTCTTAGACATGTAGAGAGGCATGGGTCTTATTTATTTATTTGAAAAAGAAAAAGAGATTTTTTATATGTGGATTATTGAGATGAGAGAGAGAGAGAGAGACGACAACCACCATTCTATTCTTGGCCTTGCTTATTTTCCTGAGTTGCTTCTTCACTTACTTCATTCTATTCTCATATGAACACTTAGCCATTTGTTGAGTTGCTCATGCCATTGTTTTCCTCACTTCCTTCATCTTCTTGCTCCCTTGAGTAATTGTGATGAGAGAATATTATAGTGACACATTCCTTCACCTCCACTCTCCATTGCTAGCAACCATGGAGCATCGGTTGCCTAGCTCGACGAGGTTGAAGATTGCACTGTTTCCCTTAGGTAGATCATCGTAGATGGAGGAAGACCGGCAACCAAACTCGATGAAGGAGCCACTAGGAGCTTGGGGATGATGGTTGAAGACCGAAGGACACGAATCAACTCGGTATCACCATCTAACTTCTTATATATAGCTTGCTAGTTTAGGGTTTAGAGTAGATCCGGGCATCGGGTAATGGTAGCACCAGTTTTGAAAAAATTTGTTCCGTATTTGGCCACGGTTAGCTGGCCAGGGTGCTGCCGTAACCCAACACTTTGGTGGCTGTAGGATGTGAGATTTGAGGATCATGATCACAACAGCAAATCCTAACACATGGGATCTAGGCTTTCTGCTTTTGGGACTATTTAAACACCGAGAGTCTAACTTGTAAAATCATCAAACTGAAGAGATCATGAAGTCCAAGTTGACTCACGCATCCAGGTTGATCAATCAGCAGTTCATCTACCTCATTCAAGATAGATTGAGAAACAAACTAGGGTTTTGTATTCCACCTTCTAAAGGAACAAAAAGTGCAATTGATGAAGTTGATTAATAAAGGTAGATTATTAGATTAATTAGTTCGTATTTATTTTCTGTATTTACATAATGATCTCTATCCGTTCTTCTTCTTGTATCTCCATCATGCGCGAGTAATTCTCCGCTTGATAGGGTTCGTAAGATTAGGGTAGATCAATGGATGAGAAAATATTTTAAATTCTTTTACGTCTTATGAAGTTTATAAACTTTAGAAAAAGAATCGTTAACATCCTTATCGGGCGCGCTATTGTTCATATCAGAAAACTGCATTTTAATACCGCTCATTTTTTTATCTATTTTGTTATATATCGATACTATTAACCAGTGTCGGCTCAGAAATACAGATTACAGGTATCCGTGACAAAATAATGGAAATACATTTAAAATCATGGATATATCATTTATGAGCCGACATTGCAACCAGAACTGGAAACCGACCGATATCCAAAGAGTTTTTGCGAATAAAGTGTGTGCACAATATATTGGTCCAACACAAAGCAAGTGTGCACACATGCTCTTTGGCTCATGGACCATGGATGGGGCAGCCATGAATCAAGGCAAGTGGGCATGAGAAAGTGATGTGCATTAAATGCATAAAGTGTTGATGTGATTCATAGCTACAAGTTTCCCTCCAAGCCCTGAGTGCAAACCAGGTTAAAACAGAGAAAACTAGCAGCACCAGAGTGATATTGGGGACAATACAAGACTACACTTAAAGCATAAGCCCCAGAGCTCGGATTTGGGCCGAGCACAATACCTCTTTGGCCAAGCAGGCCAGCCCTACAGTGCCAGATGGACCCCATCTTTCTTCAGTCTCTCCCTTGCTTCCACGTCAGCTCATTTTTATTGTTTGTTTATTCATTTTTTGAGCCTATAAATACAGAACCAGTGAGCAAGGACAGGGGGTCTATTTTTTGTTCACATTTTGTTACTCTCAAATTGTCTTTTCTCTTTTCTTGTATATAGCTAGTCCCCGTGAGCACTTTTCCTTAACTTGATCTTGCAACCTCTTAATTGAGCTTGCAAGTTTAAGTTTTGTTTATTGATCTCAAGGGGTTGTATCATTACTTCAAGATTAATAAAGCTTTCTTCTTTGTCTTCATTTCACATGAGTTCTTTGCCTCTTCTTGATCTTGCAAGCTCTTAATTGAGCTTGCAAGTTAAAGATTAGGTTATTGAATCCATAGCTTGTATTGTGTTTTATGGTTCTTAGTATTACTTTCTTGCAATTTATTAACTTTCTTTACAATCTTGCTCTTTACATTCCATGCTTTACTTTCATGCATTTCTTACCATGTCATTTACTTTCTTGTGTTGTTCTTTTCTTCTCTTTGTTTCTCTTTTCTTTTGCTCTTTTTTGTTTGTTCTTGTGAATGGTTGTAAATTTGTGTTGTTAGGAAAAGAGAAAGATATTGTAAGTTAAGCTTTCTTTGCTCATTTCCTTTTCCCGTATTTTCCAATTGAACTCCGCCCAAAACTTTCGCAAGCGCTCCGTTAGGCACCCTACCCTACCAAGGTATTGGTGTTTCCTAACCGAAACCGATTGCATTTGGTTTGGCCGGAGGCAAAAGCAAGAGACAAGAACAGACGGACAAGGGTCAATAAGCTGGATTTCATTAATACCGTGCTTAAGCACCCTAATCCACGTTGTTGCCGATTTCTCTAGCTTCATTTATTAAGTTCGGCTCAAAGGATTGAGTACGGAATCCACTAGCTTACACTAACATATCTATTCCTATCAAACTTTAGTTGTGCCTATATACACATAGGATAGATACGAACATTCCGCCTCACGCATTAACTCGTCAAAACAAGAACTTAAAACGCTCTGTCTCCCTATGGATCGACATGTCATCGCGGCTAGCTGCAAAGCGACACCGTCCTAATCGCGGTTAAACTTTAGAACTTCAAATTCACGACACAACAAAAGCGTGCAATCAAATGGCGCCGTTGCCGGGGAGACACCAAATCGTCCTAATCACGGTTAAACTTTATAACTTCAAATTCACGATGCGCCGTTACCGCGGACACGCCAAAAGCGTGCAATCAAATATCCCCAAACTTATCTTTTGCTCTCCCCGAGCAAAACAAAATCTTAGCCTCACTTTTGCAGGGAACGCGATTGCACTGAGCATGTGCAACAAGCTGTTAAACCTCTCGGTGTCCCTAGTAGGAAGAGTGTTGTCTCCTGAGAGTTTTCAGCTGATTACACCCACAAAATCCCGTCAAGCTAGTTTCATAAGTTAACATTGATCCCACTCCTATAGTTTAGTATCTACGTTAAAAACTCTATCATCCTAAATTAGAAATATTCAACCCTTATGTTTCACGCCTCGATTTATTCAACCTTGGATCCTATACGTTTTTATAGTTTAAAAAGATCTTGGTATCTCCTGAGTTTTCCTTCTAAAGTGCGGTCTCAAATCAGGGATTTTTATCAGTTTTACGGAAAACATAAGTCTTATTCTTTATTTCTATCCTTCCTCTAAACATCGATCGTATACCCCTACGTGTGTGTATAATTTCACCCATACACTTAAGAATTCAATTCAAGCTATAGTACTCTTGCCCTGATACCTAATACTATTTCTTTTCATTAATGATGGACAGAGTTGCTCACACACCTTTCATGCGACTATTAATGCTTCTTGAGGCACCAACAGCCGACTACTGAACATGTGAGTTTAAAGCGTAAATAGCAGTTTTCAGGTCTTGACTTTATTTCTTATTTTTTCTTTTTCTTTTATTTTTCTTTTTCAAGACCGGATATATTTTTCAATGATGCTCTTTTGGTGTTTAGCTTTAATTACCGTTTTTTCTTTCATACTAGATTTTCAGGCAAGTGTATTTCTAGGTATTCTCTACTATCCCAAGTTTCAAGGTGCTTGTATGTGTAGTTTGTATGGTATATACTTTCTAAATTTGAACTCAAAAATAGAAACTATTTTTCAGACTTATCCTTCAGTAAAGCATCAATACTTTCCCTTCATCTCGACTTAGCTCAAGATTACCTACTTCTAAAAAAACCTGTAAGGACGTATAATTACCAAGGTTAAACAGAATGAGGGTTATTTTTAGGGTTTTCAAATCCTAAGCCTAGGATTTAGTTATTTCTAACGTATCAACTAAACTTTCGGAATAAAATCTAAGTTACCTTATTAGCTAACTTGCCGACAAAGTTTTTATAATTTTGGAAATTTTTTGATTTTTGTGGGTTTTTAAATAAGAATGCAAATGCATAATATACAAATGAATGCGAAGGTAGAAAACTTACCGAGCACACCCCCAAACTTAAACTTGACAGTGCCCTCACTGTCAGGCTACACCAAGAGGGTCAAAATTGTCGATGCTCCCCTATTTTTTTATTATTTATGAACAGAAAAAATATATATATACACAAAAAGGCTCCCCCCAAACTCAATTGAAACAGTGTTTCCACTGTTTAAGCTTTAAGGTTCAGAGTTAGGGGGAGAGAACACGGTATCAAGCTATACAAGGCCTTACAAAGGCCAAAAGTAAGCACCAACCATTCAAAGATCTTATCGTTCTAAAGCGGCGGTTGGTGAAAGAATGGAGTGTAGAGAAATGAAATGAGAAACACGCGAGACCGTGTGGGGATAGAAACGGCGTCCGGTCTCGGTGGAGGAGGAGAATTACGGAAGGGAGAAAGGATTGGAATACGATCTTAAGGATGGAAATGGATTGAATAAATTAGTACAATCTGTAATGATCGATGTGAAAAGATGGATTGTACTAATCTATCAATATGGCGAGAAATTGGGACAAATCCCTCAAGATTTGTGAGAAACCATAGGTAAGCCGAACTTAGTAAACCAGACACTCGAAATGAAAATGATACCGTTTCTTACAAGGTTGAAACGATGAAGAGAAGTGATCAAGGAAGGGTATCGGTTAAAAGCTCAGGAGGGTGTACACAGTCAATGAAAGGAATAGGATGAATTGGAAAATCCGTCTCATCAAGAAAAACTGGTTCATCCTCAAAATTATCCTCAAAATACTCCTAAAAAATCAGCTCATCCATGCATGCATCATCAACATCAAGACGCATATGGAGTTCGGGAAAGACAGTTAATGACTCGGGATGATGTCCACACGGAAGTGAAAGTAAATGATGAATTTGAGACACAAACTCATCCAAAGTTATAGGTTCATCATCCGAAATATTCCCTGCGTCGATATCCTCAATCAAATGAAAATCAGTATTCTCAGACATCTCATCCAAAGCATGGATATTAATCAATTCAGGTTCTAAGATGGAGGTGTAGAGGTCAAAAGGTTTGGGATTGGTTTCACTCGAAAGGGACTCTTCACAATCCGGTAAATTAAACACTACAAAGTTGCACAACTCGCCAAACATTCAATCTTTAGTTGGTGAATCATTTGGGATACTTGATAGACATTCAAAACCGGAGTTGTGGGTTTCAATTTGCAATGGGTAGGTTTGATTTAGAAGGGTGTACAACTCAATCTCTCCACTCGAATTCTCAACCTGTCCTACCGCCTCATCATACATTGGAAAATATGGAGCTAGTTGAAAACTAGCTCCCGGATCACAAGGTTGTATGAGGGTGGCCATGGACGCATTCAAATCCATCATCTGATGGTACGACGCTACCCGAAAGTCTTCTAATGACTGTTCCAGACTAGACATGGGTTGTGAAGGGATTTCAGTAAAAAATTCAAAGTTGTTTGGATACTGGAAACTCCCAAATGGATGTTCAGAAGCAATGTCTAGGGAAGGTGCAAAAGTCGGGTAGGACAGGTAGGAATTGAATTGTTGGACAGGGTGATGATCAACGTTATGATAAGAAGGTTTCTGGAACTGTTGATCAAAATAATTTGAAGTGGTGAAAGGAGTGAAAGATCGTCTACGAGATTGTTCAATACGTTCAGCAAGAGATATAGGTCTTAGAGTTACAATTGGATTCTCAGAAGAGGTATCAACGTAAGAAGGTGGGGTAGGTTAAAACGGTTGATACAAAGTAGATTGCGGAGTCTAATTGTTTGTCCTAGACGCGTCTATCCGATCTTTCAAAGAAATTTTTGGCATGGATGGATCGTTCGACGTTCGGCCAAAGCATGAACCGTAGGAAGTTATGTCTGGTTATGGGTACCAAAATTCGGCAAGAGTTTTGCGAGGTGGGGTACCCATGATATGAAGAAAGGAAAAAGAAAAGGAAAAAGAATGTGGATTTTTTTTTATATTTTTATTTTATTTAAGTTAGTTATCAACAAAAGAATGAAATACACAAAAAAGAATCTGGACAAAAACAATCACGACACAAAAATACCACACACCTAATCGGTCTAGAGTTCACCTAGGTCAACTAGACCTGCTCCAGAACTTGATTGTTAAAGTAAAATTGTGTCGAGAAGTGAGCTCAAGATATACTGATCACGAGGCCAGATAAGTGCAGAGATAAGGGTAGATTTTCCGACGCTTTCGCGAAGGTCCTTAATTAAATAACCCTTTCTCTTTTGGCGGTTTCGCCCTGAACACTTTCCTAGACACTCCGGGAACGATATACCGTTAAGCGGTGTTCTAAACACCGTTAACTTCTCCTAGTGAGCGCGAAGTCTTTAAGGCTTAAAGTCTAGGTTCTTTTAAAAATTTGTGTAGGTATACGTTATGCTCAATTCGTGATTTGTGGGCCACGAAAAAGGGGATGAAATCCTTTACCGTATGTTGTGGGGTTCGCTTGCCCTTATGTCCGTATTAATGTATGCAATGCGCAATTCAATGAAAAAATTTGTTCAAAATTTCAAACAATCATTTTTTATGTTTAAGCTCGGCACTACAACAAATACGGATTAGTTAATTTTGGTGTTTGGTAGCGAACTTGCAAAGAATCCTGCAAAGATGTTATATTGGATGCGTCGGATTTAAGAAGGTGTTAGTAAAGTACGTAGCGATAATTTTTCGGGTTAAGAAACCCTCGTTTGAAGTGCTTGCACGGGTCAAACTATCCGGATCTTTGGTACTGTACTTTGCAATCACCTTAACCTTGAATGTACACTTTGCTCTCCACGATCGCAGTTCGCAAATCCGTAAAAATCTACAAATGTCGGAAAAACAGATATTAGTGCGGAAAAGCGATACGAATGCCCAAATACCTGCACACTAAAAATTATAAAAAAGCAAACAATAAAAATGGGACAAAAACAAAACACTGGTGCAGAGAGGAAAATTTGGCGGCAAAAAGAGGGGACAAGGCCGGCGAGCTCGGATTTTGAGGGAATGTCGCCGGTTCTGTCTTGGAATTGGGGCCCCAAACTTCTTCTGTGTTCTAGTATTCTACAAGTGTGTCAATTCTCTTACTTGTTTTTTTCTGAGACCCCGAGTGCTAGCAGGTTAAAAATCCATAGAGAAAAAATTTAAGAATGTTAGTTTTTGTTTTGGTTTTCGAATATTTTAGTTTGTTTTTGAAAAGAAGTGTTAGATGGTTATTAATAAGATTAACCCGAAATAACAAGAATAAAAACGTTACCGTCTCCCCGGCAACGGAGCCATTTGATCGCACGCTTTTGGCGTGTCGTGTTTTGAAGTTCTAAAATCTAACCGCGATCAGGACGGTGTCGCTTTGCAGCTAGCCGCGATGAGCACGGGTCGTCCACAGGGAGATGGTGCGTTTTACGTTCTTGTTGTAACGAGTTAATATGCGTGGGCGGAAAGTTCGTATCTACCCTATGTGTATATATGCAAAGTAACCGTTTGTTAGGATTAGATATGATAGTATAAGTTAAGGAAATCCGTATCCAAGTCCTTTGAGCCGAACTCAACCAATGAAGCTAGAGCAATCGGCAACAACGTGGATTAGGGTGCTTAAGCACGGTATTCGTGGAATCCGGCTTATTGACCTTTGTCCATCCGTTCTTGTCTCTTGATTTCGCCTCCGGCCAATCCGAACGCAACCGGTCGTGGTTAAGAATCACCGATACCTTGGTAGGGTAGGGTGCCTAACGGAGCGCTTATGTAAGGTTTGGGCGAAGTTTCAAATGGAAAATACGGGAAAAGGATATGAGAAACGAAACCTTAACTTACAATATTATATTCTTTTCCTAACAACACATATTCACAAACATTACAATAACAAACCAAAAGGGCAAATAAAAGATACAAAGAAAAGAGAAGACAACATCACAAGAAAGAAATGAGCATGGAATTTAAATAGCAAGTAAGTAAAGCATGGAATTTAAATTGCAAGAATGTAAAGCATGGAATTTAAATTGCAAGAATGTAAAGCAAGTAATAAAAGAGCAAGTAAGAAATAACTAGGAACCATAGAACAAATGACAAACTATGGATTCAATAACCTAATCTTAAACTTGCAAGCTCAATTAAGAGGTTGCAAGATCAAGAAGAGGCAAAGAACTCATGTGAAATGAAGACAAAGAAAAAAGCTTTATTAATTTTGAAGTAATGATACAACCCCTTGAGATCAATAACCAAAGCTTAAACTTGCAAGCTCAATTAAGAGGTTGCAAGATCAAGTTAAGGAAAAGAGCTCAAGGGGACTAGCTATATACAAGAAAAGAGAAAAGAAAACTTGAGAGTAACAAAATGTGAACAAAAAATAGTCCCCCTCTCCTTGCTCACTGTTTCTGTATTTATAGGCTAAAAAAATGAATAAACAAACAATAAAAATGATCTAATGTGAAAGTAAGGGAGAGACTGAAGAAAGATGGGGTCCATCTGGCACTGTAGGGCCGGCATGCTCGGCCAAAGAGGTATTGTGCTCGCCTCAAATCCGAGCTCTGGGGCTCGTGCTTGAAGTGTAGTCTTGTGTTGTCCCTAATATCACTCTGGTGCTCCTAGTTTTCTCTGTTTTAACCTGGTCTGCACTCAGGGCTTGGAGGGAAACTTGTAGCTATGAATCACATCAACACTTTATGCATTTAATGCGCATTTAATGCACATCACTTCTCATGCCCACTTGCCTTGATTCATGGATGCCCCATCCATGGTCCATGAGCCAAAGAGCATGTGTACACACTTACTTTGTGTTGGACCAATATATTGTGCACACTTTATTCGCAAAAACTCTTTGGATATCGGTCGGTTTCCAGTTCCGGTTGCAGTGTCGGCTCATAAATAATATATCCGTGATTTTAAATATATTTCCATTATTTTGTCACGGAACCTGTAATCTGTATTACTGATCAGACACTGGTTAATAGTACCGATATATAACAAAATAGATAAAAGATGAGCGGTATTAAAATGCAATTTTCTGATATGAACAAAAACCCCAAACTTATCTTTTGCTCGTTTCGAGCAAAACAAAATCCTAGCCTCACTTTCGTAGGGAACGCGATTGCACTGAGCGTGTGCAACAAGCCGTTAACCCTCTAGGTGTCCCTAGTAAGAGGAGTGTTGTCTCTTGAGGGTTTTCAGCTGATTACACCCACAAAATCCCGTCAAGCTAGTTTCATAAGTAAACGTTGATTCCACTCCTATAGTTTAGTATCTACGTTAAAAACTCTATCATCCTAAATTAGAAATATTCAACCCTTATGTTTCACGCCTCGATTTATTCAACCTTAGATCCTATTCGTTTTTACAGTTTAAAAAGATCTTGGTATCTCCTGAGTTTTCCTTCTAAAGTGCGGTGTCAAATCATGGATTTTTATCAGTTTTAAGGAAAACATAAGTCTTATTCTTTATTTCTATCTTTCCTCCAAACATCGATCGTATACCCCTACGTGTGTGTATAATTTCATCCTTACGCTTAAGAATTCAATTCAAGCTATAGTACGCTTGCCCTAATACCTAATACTACTTCTTTTCATTAATGATGGACGGAGTTGCTCACACACCTTTCATGTGACTATTAATGCTTCTTGAGGTACTAACAGCCGATTACTGAACATGTGAGCTTAAAGCGTAAATAGCAGTTTCCATGTCTTGACTTTATTTCTTATTTTTTCCTTTTTCTATTATTTTTCTCTTTCAAGACCGGATATATCTTTCAATGATGCTCTTTTGGTATTTAGCTTTAATTACCGTTTTTTCTTTCATACTAGGTTTTCAGGCAAGAGTATTTCTAGGTATCCTCTACTATCCCAAGTTTCAAGGTGCGTGTATGTGCAGTTTGTAGGGTATATACTTTCTAAATTTGAAATCAAGAATAAAAACTATTTTTCAGACTTATCCTTCAGTAAAGCATCAATACTTTCCCTTCATCTCGACTTAACTCAAAAACTGAACTCAAGATTACCTACTTCAAAAAAAAAAACTGTAAGGACATATAATTACCAAGGTTAAACAGAATGAGGGTTATTTTTAGGGTTTTCAAATCCTAAGCTTAGGATTTAGTTATTTCTAACGTATCAACTAAACTTTCGGAATAAAATCTAAGTTACCTTATTAGCTAACTTGACGACAAAGTTTTTATATTTTTGGTATTTTTTTGATTTTTGTGGATTTTTAAATAAGAATGCAAATGCAGAATATACAAATGAATGTGAAGGTAGAAAGCTTACCGAGCAGCTATCAATTTATTGATAGTCTTGACCGCGATTTGAGATCAGGTTAACAATTATTTTGTTAAGGGCTAGACATGAATAGAGATCAATGAAGGGACAAGAGTCAATAGTGGGAAAACCCTAGTTTTTTCCAAGAACCCTAATCCTCATTCATCACTATCTATATAGTTTTAAATCTATCAAAAAATAAAAGGAGTTATCTTTATTAGTCATCCACGACTACTAAATCCTAACAAAACCCTACAATCCTTTTCCCTATAAAATCTATATCCTTCTTTAAATTAGATATTAAAACTATAAATTCTACATCCGTGTTTATCATAGATCTAAAAGCTATAATCCTTTATTCTTTTATTTCAATCAACTCGTCTAAAGCAAGATTAGAAATTCCACGCATCCCTGCGGACGACCCGTACTCATCTCGGCTAGCTAAACGCGACACCATTATTGATTGCGGTTATTAACTACTAAAACAGTTTCACAGAATCAATCAATGGCCCAAGAAAAACGACAAGCCAAACACTCCAAACGACCGCGGAACCATGACCAATAAGCCTTTTAGGCAACGGTTCCGCGGCCAAGTCATGTCATCTCTTGATCGTATTTTAGGGGTAGTTTGGTAATTGTATATGAGCTCAGAATATAGCCCTAGAGTTTCACTTCGCTGCCTATAAATACTCCAGATCAGAGCCATATCAAGGATATATTTTTCACTAGTTTTTTTGTTAAAATTTAGTGTAGCTTCTTCTTCTTCATCATCTTTCCTCCATTAAAATTGTAGTGAGAGTTTTTGAGTGGATGATAAATGAAAAGGAGTTCTTTTTATATGCATGTCTTATAATTTGTTAACTAGTTTTATATATGTTGCTTATAGTTTTCTTTGTTAAGTAGTTGTTGATTTACTTGTTCTTTTTCTTCTTCTCTTTTTTTTTTATCCTTGCAACCATGATGCTTAAGAGTGATCCTTACCTAGGTGAGGTCCCATGTAGCTATTTGTAATTTTCTACCCCATTTCTTTTTATCTTCTTTACTTGTTTTTATTTTATTTTATTTTATAATGAGCGAGTAGTTTCTCACTTGTTAGGATAGGATAAGGAAAGTTTGAGAGAAGGAAATCTCTCTCACTCGTTCTTTTACCTAACAACTTGATTCGACCTCCCGTCAAGGCAACCAAAATCCGCTCCCTATGGCACTCTATCCTATATGATAGCGGTGACACCCTAGTGAGACCGGTTGTGGTTGAATTGACCGGAGGTTGTGGCTAAAGAGCCAAGAACAGATGGACAAGGACCAAATGGAAGGAACTAAGCATTGGAAAGCTTAGCTTATACTCGCAAGTTTCCTTCCTAGTCGTGCTAATCCCCGTTGTTGCCAATTACTGTAACACCAATATCAAGAGTGGCAAACGAAAGAAGTGGGTGAACTCCTAATTCAAACTAACCTAATCCTAACCCTAACAAGGTTCTATTAACATACATATCTAAGCACATAGTTAACTTTGAACAAACTCGGAAAATTTGGAATTAATTCGTTAAAACACTAAGAAAAAAATTCCCATCTCTCTGTGGATCGACTCGTACTCAACCGGCTAGCTACCAAGCAAAACCATCTTGATTGTGGTAATTAAAACTAGTATAAAACCTTAACAATCAAATGGCGCTGTTGCCGGAGAGACGGTAGTTTATTTCTTTGTGTAGTTTTGGGTTAATTTGTGAATATATATAAAAACAAACAAACAAAGATATAAAAATCATCTTGTTATTTTTGATTCTTTTTGTGCGAGTGTGCAGAATAGGGAGAAGATCAAGATCAGTGCTAAAGTCGTGGGGAGTTAGACCCACATCTTGCGGCTACACAGCGGCGGATCAAGACGAAACTGCGGCTAACCGTACGATTCCGGAGCAAATTTATTGACCAATTCAAGACTCAGAGACTTCAAACCAGAAGAGGAGATCAACCTTAGAACATACAAGAAATTTGAAGCTCTATATCGTCTAACGAACCACGGAACCGCCGCCCAGAAGTGCGTTTGACCGCGGAACCGCGGTCAAAGAAGAGTTTCAGAGCGCAAAAATTTTTGTGGTTATTTCTTCTTTCTGTCTATCCTTTCTAAACTCCACTGAACTGTTTTTCCTGCAGTATTCTTTGCGCAAACTCTCTCCCCTTCTCCAATAAACTGCTTTTGTGCAGGATTCTTTGCGCCACCGCCAAATAAAATTTTTGCAAGTGTTTTAGATTTTTGTTTGGTATCGTTTTGTATAAATAATACGGATTTTAAGGGGCTATAACATCAATTCAGATTGGGTGGGGATTTCATCACCCTTCCTAAGACCCCAAAAATCACAAAAAGCATATGCATTACCCTTGAGCTTAATTAAAAAATATCTAGACTCGGCCAACTAAGGATTTGTCGTGCTCAATAGAACAGAGAAAGGTTGTGGGCATTCGATCGTTTATCTAAACATGACTTTGTGGTGCCTAGGCTAGACAAGTGAGGAGCTAATTTTAAAAGGCCTGTCGCACGGTGATTCATGAGTGGAACCTTCCTTACCTCACTTGTGCTTTCCTGGCCACAATTGGCAGTGAAGAGGCGATTTGAGGGTTATCTCACAACTTGTCACTTTGGAACAGTTAGGAGCACTCTAGTGGATTATGAAGACTATAGCTCTAGGTGTGATTGTGTATATTGTGACTGTGATTGTTTGAAGTTGTGTCCATAAATCCGTATATATTTTGCAAAGCTCTGTAAAAAAAACTCAAAACTTTCATAAAAACTTGCCATTTGTCGTCAACTTTCCATTCCACTTAACTTTCACTGACTTTGACGTTTTCTTACCCTTACAATCTACGCTTTGAGTACACTAAACTCGTTTAGTGTATGTCCATTTGGACTCGGGACATTAGCGCCAGTCTTGTCTGCGTTAGGTTAGTCGCTACCGACTACATGATTGACTCCAATGTCGAAACTCCTTCCACACCTCTTTCATCCTTATCTTTGCCGGCCAATTCTGACGTTGACAGTGATTCTGTTCATACATCTTCACCTTCACCTTCTCCTTCACCCAACTCTTCTTCCGAGTGTAAGTCCATGTCAAGCACCCCACGTGTTCGCGGGGAGGCGGAATATATGAAAAACAATTATCAAATCTTCGTAACACGGACTTGAGCACACAGATCGTGTTTAAACCATTACTAACAAACTACGAGAGTTTTAACTACTCGGATTCGAAGTTATACCTCACGTTACTTGTCCTTCGGGTCTTCGTCGCTGTCCTCCACACCTCATAGGCTCTATGGAATATGGGCACCTCAACGGCCTCCTCGAGTCAAAGACGATCCACCCGAGAGTCTATAGTCCGAGCTCCTATCTCGAATCTGAGATAACAACGGCTTCAAGTTTGCTAATCTAGAAGTCCTACAGGGTGTAGAGTATTTAGATGGATTACTTAGTCTCTTAAACCCTAGGAATCTCAACTCATGAGAGCTTTTAGGGTTTGATGAAGAAGATGAAGACTTGAGGAGAGAGAAGTGTTTTGTGATAATGAAATGAATAATACTCATGCTAGAATAATATGAAGAATAATAATATCTCTCTTGATAATATCAAGATAATATCTAGCATGCTTCATTTAATTCTAAGGGTGAATCACCTCATGAGTCATTAAGCATTTAATGTAAACATACACCTCATCCTCCACCTCATTTAGTTTAAATCCTAAAAGAAAATAAACACAAATGAGTCACCTTCTTCTAGAAGCTTCCCGAGAAATTACGAGACTGCCTCTCCCATCCGTATTTCCGAAAAACACGGATAATCTTTGACTGAATAAATCCATCTGTATAGTACTAGAATCTGGCTTAAACCAAAGCCCGCTAGTATTATCTGCCCGATCATAGTACGTGCAAAAGTGTACGTAAGTGATCGCGGCCCTGCCGTAAAACCATATGGCCTCTACATCGTTTGCCCGGTGCAGGGAAACTCTCTGTGTGGAACTCTAAAGACTCGACACTACGCTGGCAGTGGGTTTAACCACAGGTTGCAAGCGGTACTAGCTGTACGTAACGGTCCCCAGGTAGATGTCGATAAGAAGGACGATAAGGAAACCCATCCGAACTCCTACTGAGCCTGTATGTGACAATCTCCGTACAGTCCGATCTGTTCGTCTAGGACTATCGCATATCGGGCCTAGGGAGCGGTAAACGTCAGACCCCTAATAGCGGTATAAGTCGTGTCAGAGTGAAGCCCATTACACCTTGCGAAACTACTGGAACCTACCGGTAAATCTCATTTGCCCTGGCCAGGGAATTTGCGTAATGGCTCTCCATACACAGTGCGATATCAACCCCTAATACCGAGAGAGACGAATCCTGTCTAACCACCACTGCCTCCAAGTGCTTCGGGACTGCACCCAACTACTACCTGTTTGCACGACTCTTTTGAGCCGTTGTAGGGTAGTAATCTAAGTACAGTAGGAACACACCCGAGGAGAAGTAGCAGTGTCAAGTCGACGGACTAAGCTGTACTCATGTCACCTGGGAACTGCTATCTGACGATGTGTATAGTAACAACCGGCAGTTCCCGGTGAGTCCTGTCCAGTGTACTCGTAATCTAACGAGTACCTGCATACTATCTCCAGTACGACGTATTGATGGCTGTGGGACAGACCATCTCCCCAGTTGGGATGAGAAGCGTATACACCAGTCTACTTCGGAGTATCGATGCCCCATCTCGATAATCCTACGACTAGGGACCTGTATAGGATGTTGCTTATAGACTACCCAGCTCCCACTAGTGTGACTGCCATCATAACGCTGGTAATCAAGCAAAGATCCTGGGCTCTACTAATATGTATAAGCGATATGTTAAAAGTAACATATGCACATATTAAAGTAGAAACAAACCAAGTAGCATACTACCATTTTTAGCAAGACTGTCAATACAACTGTGAATATCCCAAGCTTCCATTAAGTAATATACAAACTAGTATGATACAGTAATGGCCTCTAGGGCATAAACACTAACAATCTCCCACTTGAACTAGGGCCATGTACCGGCATATCGCAGACCTATCATCTCGAATAGCCTCTCGAACTGCATCTGAGGAATGGCCTTTGTGAATGGATCAGCAGTGTTATTCTCTGTATCTACTCTCTTCACCTCGATCTCCCGACGATCTACGATCTCCCTGATCAGGTGATACCACCTTAAGATGTGTCTGGACTTCTGATGGGACCTGGGTTCCATCGCTAAAGCTATAGCGCCGTTGTTTTCGCAATACAGAGGTATTGGATCAACACTGGTAGGAACCACCTGAAGTTCTGTGAGGAACTTATTCATCCAGACAGCTTCTTTTGCGGCATCGCAAGAAGCTATGTACTCCGCTTCCATTGTCGAGTCAGCAACGGTGTCCTGCTTGGAACTCTTCCAACATACCGCCCATCCATTGAGGGTAAAGACATAACCCGACATGAAATTGGAGTCATCCTTGTCACTCTGGAAGCTGGAGTCGGCAAAGGCCTCGATCTGGAGGTCCTTTCCTCCATACACCAAGAATATCTCCTTAGTCCTCCTTAGGTACTTGAGAATGTTCTTTACTGCTATCCAGTGCTTCTCTCCTGGGTTTGCCTGATACCGGCTTACAACGCTCAATGTGTATGGTACATCTGGTCTGGTACATAACATCGCATACATTATAGAGCCTACCGCAGAAGCGTAGGGTATAATTGACATGCGAGCCCTTTCCAAATTAGTCTCGGGAGACATCTCTTTGGAGAGAGTGATTCCGTGACAAGCCGGTAGGTTACTGCGCTTAGAATCTTCCATACTGAATCTTTTTAATATGGTGTCTATGTACCTGGACTGCGAAAGTCCCAACATCCTTTTTGATCATCACCATAGATCTGGATCCCCAGAATGTAGGTGGCATCACCCAGGTCCTTCATGGAGAACTTCTGTGACAAGAATCCTTTGACTGACTATAGTATATGAATATCATTTCCTATTAGGAGAATGTCATCCATGTACAAGACGAGGAATACTACAGCTCTCCCTACAATCTTACTATATGTGTATGGTTCATCTGGATTCTTGATAAAGTCAAATTCTTCGACAGTATCATCAAAACAGATGTTCCAACTTCGTGATGCCTGCTTTAGTCCATAAATAGACTTAAGCAATTTGCACACTTTACTGCCGCTCCAACTCTGAATGAATCCCTCTGGCTGATCCATATAGACGCATTCTTCCAAATTACCATTTAGAAAAGCCGTCACGTCCATCTGCCAGATCTCATAATCATGGAAGGCAGCAATGGTGAGAAGGACCCGAATGGATTTGAGCATAGCCACTGGAGAAAAAGTTTTGTCATAGTCCAAACCAGGTCTTTGATGAAAGCTGATTGTTAAAGAAAATTCTTGTTTGTGTAAATCGAATCAAATGGTCCCCGGCAACGGCGCCATTTGATTGAATGTTTCTTTGTGTGTCGGTTTAAGAAAATGTATAGAACCACAATCAAAGAATTGTTTGGCCGCAATCAACTACGGTGTCAGTTGTAGATCGTAAGCGAGTGCGGATCGTCCACAGGGATTGTGCGATTCATTTGTATGTTTGATTTGTTTGAATTGAAAAGTTAATCAAAAAGACAAGAAAACATGATTCAAGATTTTATCGATTGATTCAAGTGTCACTAATCTAATCAAGAATCAAGAAAATGATAAACAATCGAGAATCGGGTTTCGATGATATTTCCAACCAAATGTCAAGAATCTAAATGAGTCTCGCAGGAATCGATCAGATCTATAGACGTGATGTAATCTCAAGATATTGTATTCTTGTCCTTCGAAGAATTGATACTAGATCGATGATGATCGACGAGAGTTAAGGATTTCTCATGAAACTAGGGTTTCATCATTTCTCCCATGTTCTTTCGTCGATATCATTCACATTCTAGCCTCTAGCAAATTCAAGAAACGATCGTAACTCCCTAATTTCGAGCGATAACAATCAAGAAAGCATCGCAACGAAACTAGGTCGTCGATTCTTGAACTTGCTAGGGTTTACAAAGCTCGTAGGAATCAAGAATCGTTTTAAGATATGTTACATCATCATTCTATTTATCGTCTCGACTCCTCGACGAGCGGAGTATTACTCAAACATCACAACAAGAACTACAACTAGAAATTGAGATCGAATCATGATGCAAGAATTTAAAGAAAACAAGATAAAAGAATTTCACCTTTTATTTATATCAACAATTTGATTACAGTCACTCAAGAACTACAAGAGGAAGAACTAGATTGTCGATTTGGCGTCGCTTTTCTCCGTGAGTCGTGGATCGGCTTGGACCACTTGCTCTGTTGAAGATCGGCTCCGCTCCTAAAAGGTTGAAGGGCTTCTTGCTTGATTTGGTACTCGAGAATCTTGGCTCTGGATTGGAATTAGGGTTAGGGTTTCGCACAAGTCTTGTCACTAGACTTGTGGAAGAAGATGAGAGAGTAAAGAGAGTGAATGGATCTAAATTCTATTTTGTTGATAGATTGTATGATGCCTCAACCCTAGGTCTAGGTTTCTATTTATAGACTTCCCAAACCCTAGGTCTAGGTTTGAAATTACAATTCCCTCCAAAAGTTTGTTGAGGAGCTTCTAGAATTAGTTTGTTAGGAGCTAGCTTAGGCTTTAAGCTAGGATTAATTAAGCATTAGAAACCCTAGTTTGCTGAACTGGCAGAAGTCTCTGGAGTCTTCTGGAATTTGACATGTCTTGCTGAAGTGTGGCCATTGGCAGAAGAATTTTGATGCAAAGCTTAGGTGCTGACGTGGCAGAGCCGCTGCGGAACCGCGGCGCAAGCAGGCTCCGGCCGCGGTTCCGCGGCCATGTTGGAAGCTTAGGCTTTGAAACTTCTGGTGATGCTTTAGGCTGAAGTTTAGAGCTTTATCTGACATGTTGAATTTTATTGTTCCTTCTAGATTACTACCAGATCTCAAAACTTGGAGTTGGTGTAATGTTTATCAGCTTCTCTTGATAATTCTGGCTTTTGTTCCTGCAAATTCTCGAGACAAGTGTTGCACAATATAGGGATGATACGATGCCATGAAATGCAGTCAATTTCCTTTATAGTGTCGGTTTTAGAGTCTAACACATGCAATCTGATATTTAACGACTGATTTGCTAATATGTGAAATATGAGAACCGTACACTTCTAAATGAATGCAAATGATAAGGAAATTGCCGGTTAAAAGATGCAGTATTTTTGACTGATCAAAAGCCCTTTGCAACAAGTCTAGTCTTATAGATTTCAACCTGTCCATCTACACCAATCTTCTTTCTGAAGATCCATTTGCATCCTACGGATTTTACCCCATCTGGAGCAATGTCCAAAGTCCATACTTTGTTAGTGTACATGGACTCCATTTCGGTCTGCATTGCATCCAGCCATCTTACTGAGTCGCCGCTCTGAATGGCTTGCTGGAAGCTAGTAGGGTCATCATTGTCAATGATGCAATCTTCTCTATCCCTGTCTATGAGAAAACCGTAGTATCTATCTGGCGGATGAGACTACCTACTACTTCTGCGGATAGGCGCTGGGATGTCCCTTTCTTCTGAAACTTCTGGTTCTACCAAACTTTCAGTAACAGCTTGTGGTTCCGGAATTTCTTCCAGTTCTATTGCGCTCCCACCCTTCTGATTTTCTAAAAATTCAGCTTCCAAGAAGTGGGCATGACGAGAAACAAAAACCTTTTGCTCCTCTGCGTAATAGAAATGATTCCCCTTGGAGTTCTTTGGATATCCCACAAACTTACACCGTACTGAGCGTGCCTCGAGCTTGTCTGCATACTGCTTTTTAACAAAAGCTGGACATCCCCATATCTTAAAGTGTTTAAGACAAGGTTTCTTCCCACTCCACATCTGATATGGTGTGGTAGGCACAGCCTTGGTTAGAATCTGGTTCAAAAGATATGCAGCAGATTCTAGTGCATAACCCCAGAAAGATCGCTGTAACTCAGCCTTACTCATCATGGAATGAACCATATCCAATAGGGTTCGATTCCGCCTTTCCGATACACCATTGTGTTGTGGTGTGTATGGAGGAGTAAGCTGAGAGAGAATTCCATTCTCTTTTAAGTATCCCAGAAACTCGGCACTTAAGTATTCACCACCTCGATCAGATATCAGTGTCTTGTTGCTTTTTCCTGTTTGGTTTTCCACTTCATTCTTGTATTACCGGAATTTCTCAAAGGCCTCGGATTTATGCTTCATCAAGAAGATATGTCCATACCTAGAGAAATCATCCGTAAAAGTAATGAAGTAAGAATAACCACCTCTTGCATGTGTTGACATTAGACCATACACGTCACTGTATACGAGTCCCAAGAGCTCGCTCGCTCTTACTCCGTGTCCAGTAAACGGAGTCTTTGTCATCTTTCCCATGAGACAAGATTCACAAGTAGTATAAGATTGATATTCAAACGGATTCAAATATTCTTCTCTATGTAATTAGTCAACCGTGTTTCATTGATCTGACCTAGTCTACAATGCCATAAGAAAGCCTGATTTACTTCCGGAGACATTCTTTTAAGTGTGTTCTGGACATTGAAAACCTGAGCTTGATTTAATACGTATATACCATTATCTAATGTACTGGACCCAATCAGAACTTGATTTAGGTGGATGTTTACCACATAGCTTACGTATGTAAAATCATATCCCTCTCTAGAAAGTGAGGATACTGATATGATATTACAAGTTAAACTAGATACATACAAAAAGTTACGTAGAATCAATGTCTACCCACTTGTCAGTCCTAGGCGATATTCCCCCACGGATTCAGCGTCCATACTCATTCCGTTCGCAACTCTGAGAGACATATCACCTACCCTGATAACTCTACGGTTTCTCAAAGCATGTAACGAATTACAGATATGAGATCCTGATCCGGTATCTAGTACCCAGGAAGTAGTGTTAATTGACAAACAGTTCTCAATTACAAACACACCCGAGACCGAAGCCACAACATGCTTCGAATCCTGGCTACTGGCTTCCAAAGCCCTGCAATCTTTCTGCCAATGCCCCGCAATCTTTCTGCCAATGCCCCTTCCCATAACAATAGGAACATCCCTCCTTCTCTACACCAAGTCCTGAAACTTTTGCTCTTCCCTTTCCTTCTACTTTACTGACACCGTATATCGGCTTTGTGGAGGTTTTCCTCTTTTTACCCTTTGCTTTCGCCTGGATGCAGAAGAAGAAGGTCCCCTATTAAGCAGAGCGGGTGTCTCCATGGTTTCCTTCAGGGTATAAGTAGAGGGTAGGGACTGTAGAAATAAGTCAGTATATGACCTGTTTCCCAACGTGGTCTCCAGGTCCGTGAGCTCATCAATATAGCTAGTCATCGTAAGGACGTCGTCCCTTACGGATGACCCGACAGCCAACCTCACTTGAAGAAATTCGTTCGAGGTCTCATATCTTGCGATATGAGATTGCTCTCCATATAAATTTTTGTTATGGAGGAAGATGGAAACTAAGTCCATCTTCTCGTGCTGTTTCTGGTATACATCATCAACTGAAGCCAACACGAGGCACTTGGCATTCACACTTTTCTTTTCCCTTTTCTGACGGATATCCATATCCGCGACGGTGGAAACTTGACCTGGGACGGCGAGGGCTTGAGTAGTAATAGGGTGGTCCAGCTTTTCATAGGCAATGAACATCTGGACAGACCTTTGCCAGTCATAAAAGTCAGATTCAGTCAACTTGTTATCTAGATGTAACCTAGTCATGGTTACATAGTCGCTGCGGTTGAGAGAGAGAAGAAAACACTTTAGCATGCTACTCTTGCAGGTTTAGATTGGTTTTTAGTTTATCTAAACTGGATGGCTCCCATTGTTTCTCGAATCCTTTCTCAAACCATAAAAGAAGAATTAGTCAGGACTGATCTCACCATACAATACTTGCTTAACCGTTCATCCAGGCTAGTGTCGGTACTTCGAGGGAGGTTTTACGACGCTTTCGCGAAGTTCCTTAATTAAATAAGCTCTTTTCTCTGGAGGCGTAGCCCCGCTGACACCGTTCTAGACACTTACTTGGTTTATAGCATTGATCGTTAAGTGACGAGTCTCCTGACGAGTAGCATATACTCACAGTAGGATCGGGATCCAAATATCATCGTGTGGTAATGCTGAAGGAAACCTACCAACATTTTCAAACTCCAAATAGTATGCAACACTAGAAAGTTTCAGTTTCTTTAGAAACTCCCGATGTGGGTTTTTGCCCCATGCTCTTATGACCTTGACGTTGGCCAAAATATTATAGGTCACATGTCAAGTTCTACCCATAATTATCTTGTTAATTTGAACCCACCCGTACATACCCCTGACGTTGGCCAAATGACAGTACGACTGTCCCAAACCAACTCATCTATCTATGCAACAGATGAATACCTAGCAGCTACCAAACACTATGCCTTGGCGTTGGTGAAAATACATAGCTTGAATACTACTGATTACCCAAATGAAATGACGGAGGGCTACGAATGGTTTTGGTGAAACCGTGAACGTAGTGAACTTGATATAATCGAAGGAACCTGATAGCATTTTAAAAGGAGTGGTTAAAGCTCCGTAATTAAAAATTCTGCTCTTTTAAAATAACCGAGTGGTTTCTTTTAAATTTGTTCCAACGATTCAGTTTTGGTTTGTTTTCTTTGCATTAATATAATGCGTCACATCAATTATCCTATCATTGCAGAAAACAACGAAAATACAACGTCCGCTTATGCCATCCGCATTCACTACTGGGTCCCGTCATTCACCCGTTAGGTTACTTAATTAACGACAGAGCGGGGGCTGGGCTAGCGCGGATGCAAAACATAAGCAACACCTACTAGATATCATATATAGATATTGTACATTCGTCAGACGCAATAATAGCTAGGCATTCCAGATCACAGATAAACATATTGGATATACTAGGAATCCGCATTTCGTTTGAGCCTGCAACAAAAGACGTATTACACGGTCGTGATGAATAGCCAAACCCCATCCTAGACCCCTACGGGTGCGGCAAACTACCCACCTAGTACCGGAAGTGAAATAGTCTCCCTCAACAACGTGAATAAGCCATTTAACACTTCAAAGTACCCGGTAGTTTGTGCACCCCATCTTGGGTCTATCCTAGGAGTAAAAACAGTAAATAAAATAATACAACGGTGGCTACAAACTCAACCCGGATGTGCCCCGCAAAAGAATATTACAACATATTACAATTTACATAGAATGAAAGATAAAAACTCTCATCTAACATCCCCGGCTATTCATCCACGAAGATCTAATGAAGTTCATATACACAAACCAATATCCATTACAGAAATGTGCAACCCCAACTAACCGACATACTAGAAATTAGCGGAGGTTTACGAACACATCAAACACAACTTGAAATAACAAACAACATAAAACTGCGACTTAGAAACACCCGGTATTTGCCACAGTAAAGAGTTTACAGTAAAATCAAAATTGGAAAAAATAAACAACATCTGAAGCCCTAGATTAAAGTCAAAAAGCCACACCACAAAAATGTAGCAATTCCTCCCTACCCAGGCCGAGGTCGCCGGAAAAAGTGGGTATGTCGTCGGCCCGTTTTTCGACGTAAGGTCTCATTTTTGTCTGGTGTTCTTTTTACTGTTCAAATAGCACTCTGTACTTGTTTAAATAATTTTCAGAGCCTCTTTCAAAATCGACAGAAACTTGAACCTAGGCATCGATGTTTTCGGGTCGTTTCGGATTAGTAGTTTTAACTTGTTGTTTAAACTGTTAGCTATGGTTTAGTAGGCTCTGATACCACTGTAAGTCCATGTCACGCACCCACGTGTTCGCGGGGAGGCGGAATATATGAAAAACAATTATCAAAGCTTCGTAACACGGACTTGAGCACACGGATCGTGTCTAAACCATTACTAACAAACTATGAGAGTTTTAACTACTCGGATTCGAAGTTATACCTCACGTTACTTGTCCATCGGGTCTTCATCGCTATCCTCCACACCTCGTAGTCTCTATGGAACATGGGCACCTCAACGGCCTCCTCGAGTCAAAGACGATCCACCCGAGAGTCTATAGTCCGAGCTCCTATCTCGAATCTGAGATAACTACGGCTTCTAGTTTGCTAATCTAGAAGTCCTACAGGGTGTAGAGTATTTAGATGGATTACTTAGTCACTTAAACCCTAGGATTCTCAACTCATGAGAGCTTTTAGGATTTGATGAAGAAGATGAAGTCTTGAGGAGAGAGAAGTGTTTTGTGATAATGAAATGAATAATACTCATGCTCGAATAATATGAAGCATAATAACATCTCTCTTGATAATATCAAGATAATATCTAGCATGCTTCATTTAATTCTAAGGGTGAATCACCTCATGAGTCATTAAGCATTTAATGTAAACATACACCTCATCCTCCACCTCATTTAGTTTAAACCCTATAAGGAAATAAACACAAATGAGTCACCTTCTTCTAGAAGTTTCCCGAGAAATTACGAGACTGCCCCTCCCATCCGTATTTCCGAAAAACACGGATAATCTTTGACTGAATAAATCCATCTGTATAGTACTAGAATCTGGCTTAAACCAAAGACCGCTAGTATTATCTGCCCGATCATAGTACGTGCACAAGTGTACGTAAGTGATCGCGGCCCTGCCGTAAAACCATACGGCCTCTACACCTTTTGCCCGGTGCAGGGAAACTTTCTGTGTGGGACTCTAAAGACTCGACACTACGCTGGCAGTGGGTTTAACCATAGGCCGCAAGCGGTACTAGCTGTATGTAACGGTCCCCAGGTAGATGTCGATAAGAAGGACGATGAGGAAACCCATCCGAACTCCTACTGAGCCTGTATGTGACAATCTTCGTACAGTCCGGTCTGTTCGTCTAGGACTATCGCATATCGGGCCTAGGGGGCGATAAATGTCAGACCCCTAATAGCGGTATAAGTCGTGTCGGAGTGAAGCTCATTACACCTTGAGAAACTACTAGAACCTACCGGTAAATCTCGTTTGCCCTGGCCAGGGACTTTGCGTAATGGCTCTCCATACACAGTGCTATATCAACCCCCAATACCGAGAGTGATGAATCCTGTCTAACCACCACTGCCTCCAAGTGTTTCGGTACTGCACCCAACTACTACCTGTTTGCACAACTCCTTTGAGCCGTGGTAGGGTAGTAATCTAAGTACAGTGGGAACACACCCAAGGCGAAGTAGCAGCGTCAAGTCGACGGACTAAGTTGTACTCATGTCACCTGGGAACTGCTATCAGACGATGGGTATAGTACCAACCGGCAGTTACCGGCGAGTCCTGTCCGGTGTATTCGTAACCCAACGAGCACCTGCATACTATCTCTAGTACGACGTACTGATGGCTGTGGGATAGACCATCTCCCCAGCTGGAATGAGAAGCGTATACACCATTCTACTCCGGAGTATCGATGCCCCATCTCGATAATCCTACGACTAGGGACCTGTATAGGATGTTGCTTATAGACTACCCAGCCCCCACTAGTGTGACTGCCATCACAACGCTGGTAATCAAGCAAAGATCCTAAGGGCTGTACTAATATGTATAAGCAATATGTTATATGCACATATTAAAGTAGAAACAGACAAAGTAGCATACTACCATTTTTAGCAAGACTGTCAATACAATTGTGAATATCCCAAGCTTCCATTAAGTAATATACAAACTAGTATGATACAGTAATGGCCTCTAGGGCATAAACACTAACACCGAGATGTTGAGATTTCCTCCTAACATCACTTTACCTCCCCCAGGAATAATTCCACCTCCACTTGGTGTGAATAACCCACAACTACATCCAGCAGCGCCGCAGTGAATCGCGCTCCAAGATCGTTTCTATCCTACCCGCGCTGCACTCCCGACTTGTCTTTCTCTTCTACCGGCCAATGGAAATAATTTCGAAATTAAGCCCTGCATCATCAACATGTTGCCCAAATTTCATGGGCTTGAATTCGAAGATTCCTACATCTTCATCAATAAATTCCAAAACGTGTGTGTGATGATGAGGACAACCTAACTGTCTAATGATGCTATATGGTTACAAGTTATACCTTTCACTCTTATGACCTTACTGAAAAGTGGCTGTATAGCACCGCATCTCATTCGATAACCAGTTAGGATGAGTTTATCGAAGCATTTCTAAAGAATTCTATCCGAATCACAAGACTACATGAATCTAAAATGAGATAAACCAATTCACCCAGCTTCCAATCGAACCTTTTTGGAAGTGCTTTGACTGGTATAAGGACCTCATTGTTCAGTGTCCTCATCACGGTATCGAGAAATGGCAACTTTTCCAAACTCTGTACGAGGGCCTGAATCCAGCAACTAGATAGTTGATGGAGACCATCTGTCAAGGCCACTTCCTGTTCAAATCTGACGAGAAGGCTTGGCAATTCTTTGATGATCTTGCGGAACAAACGCTGCAGTGGGAGAGCACCCGGACGAATGCTTCAACTTCTTTAGGTCTCTCTAGGACAGGAGTTCACCAACTCGATATCTCAATTGCAATGAAGGCCGAGATGGTTGCAATCACGCGGAAACTTGAGGCAATTGAAAGCAAATTCTCATCTCCTTCTCCTAACCCTGCTCCTTCCCCTCGTACCATTTGCGTTTGTTGTTCAGATCTATCTCATTTGACCAAAGAGTGTCCTTACAATCCACAATCTCAAGGACATGATCAGGTTAATGCTGCATTTCAGCAAATACCAAGAAACGATCCATATTCTTCCACATACAATCCCGATTGGAGGAACCATCCTAATTTTGTCTTGAATCAGAACTAGCACCAATTCTAAGACCAAAACAACTTTCAGAGGCCTCCTCCTCCTCAACAACAAGATTAACAACAATTTTAGCAACCTTTCCAACCCCAATCTTTTCAGAATCCGACGAACAATTTTGCACCTTACAACAATTCTTTTTCTCAAAACAACAACTTTGTTCCGTCAAATAACGATAAGGTTTCCTCACTAGAATGGAGTCTAGAGGCTTTTATAAAGCAATCGACTCAATCCACTGCCAATATCTAGTCTTCTATTAAGTCTCTAGTGCAACACACCACTGCACACGGGAAAAGCATCTAGACCATCGAAGCCCAGATTAAATAGCTGAATGTGGCCTTGAGCGAGCGAGAGAAAGGAAAGCTTCCATCTCAACCACTCCCAAATCCTCGTCACCCACATAATGTACATGTTGCTCTTGAACAACAGAACCATAATGTGAGTGCCGTGACAATGTTGAGATCTGGAAAAATGTTGAACAACAATATCGGCATACGAATTGATATTGATGACACCTCGGCCGCTTCTTCCTCTCCTTCTTCTTCTTCTGAGCCTATTTTCCATTCTTCAAAAGCCTCTTCTTCTTCAACCGCTGCTTCGAATGGATCCACATCTCACTTCATTCAAACTCCAGTTTTGGGTTCCATTCCATATCCACAATCTCCTCCATAAGTATTGGACTCAACCAATTTCAACAAAGCTCCATTTCCAAACCGGTGAAACCCAATAAACAAAATCCATAAATGGAGAAGATTATGGAATTTTTTTTAACATCAATATTCCCCTCTTAGATGCAATTCAGCAAGTCCCGTCTTACGCAAAAATCTTGAAAGACTTGTGCACTAAGAAGAGGAAATCTCAAATACTAAAGAAAGTTTTTTTGACTGGTAATGTGAGTGATGCTCTTACCCAAGATTTACCACAAAATCAGAATGACCCTGGCTGTCCTACAATTTCAATAACCATTGGGGATAAGAATATCAATCGTGCTCTTTTGGATCTTGGTGCCAGTGTTAACCTTCTTCCTTATTCAGTATATGAGTAACTCGGTGTAGGAGAACTGAAACCTATACATTGTACTCTTCAAATGGCTGACCGATCTATCACCCATCCTAAGGGTGAGCTATAGGATGTGTTGATCAAGGTTGGAGACTTCATATTTCCCGTAGATTTCATTGTTTTAGATACAAAACCTGTAGCCAACCCCCGAAATCAAATTCTTTTGATTCTCGGTCGTCCATTCCTTGCAACCTCAAATGCGGTGATCAATTATCGAAATGGTTCCATGAACCTATCTTTTGGTAACATGACAATTGAACTCAACATTTTTAGGTTAGGGAATCAGCCATCCGAACCGAACGCTCATATACTGGATGTTTGTTCCATTCAGGAGATTACCCCCGAGGACTGTGAATTTGAAGATTTTCTATTTGATCACAGTGATCTTGACACCACTAGTGTGTTCCTCTTTGTACTTGCTGCTTCCGACTCTGACAATGAATACGAGCGCTTCATGTTTTTAAACGATCTTGGCTTGTCACCACCCGAGTTTGAATCTTTTGAATTTTTGGATGCGTTAGTTGAACCATCCAACTCGGTTGCATACACTCTCTTTAAACCCCTTTTGGAATCCTTTGAGTTCGAGACACTTTCTCCGATCTTGCCATCAGTTGTTTCTCCTCCGATGCTCGAACTCAAGCTTTTACCGTCTCATCTCAAGTATGCTTACTTAGGTGAGAATGAAACTCTTCCGGTGATCATTTCTGCTTCTCTAGCTCTAGAGTAAGAGAAAGCCCTTCTCGCGATATTGCAATCAACTCGGCAAGCTTTCGGCTGGACGATGGCGGACATCAAGGGAATTAGTCCCCGGATCGTTGAACAGAAGCGATTGAGATCCACTATCTTGCAATCAAATCGGCAAGCTTTATATTATGAATGATGCCAAACCAGCTAGGGATCCACAGAAGCGATTGAACCCAGTCATGAAAGAGGCTGTGAAAAAGGAGATCGTCAAATGTCTGGATAGTGGTATCATTTACCCTATTTCAAATAGCCAATGGGTTAGCCCTATACACATTTTCCCTAAAAATTCAGGCATTACGGTCATCACAAACGAAGCAAATGAATTGATCCCTACTCGCACCCAAACCAGGTGGCGAGTATGCATTAATTAACGAAAACTCAATGCCGCAACGCGGAAGGATCACTTTCCGCTACCATTTAATGACCAAATGCTCGAAAGATTAGCAGGATATGAATTCTACTATTTTCTGTACGGTTACTGAGGGTAAAACCAGATTCCCATCGCCAAGAAAGACCAGGACAAAACCACTTTCACTTGTCCCTTCGGCACGTTCACATATCGCCGCATGCCCTTTGGGCTATACAATGCTCCCGCTATTGTTCAGCGGTGTATGATGGGAATATTCTCTGACATGGTTGAGAAATTTCGGGAGATATTCATGGATGATTTCTCCATCTTCGGCGATTCCTTTGACGAGTGTCTACAATATCTTGACGCTGTCCTTACCCGATATAAGGATAAAAATCTCACTTTAAACTGGGAGAAATGCCACTTCATGGTGCGTGAAGGTATTGTCTTAGGACATATCATTTCACGAAATGGCATCGAGGTTGGCAAAGAAAAGGTTGATGTTATTTCCAACCTCCCTCCTCCCAAATGCTCCAGAGATATCCAATCTTTCCTTGGCCATGCCGGTTTCTACAGACGGTTCATCAAGGACTTTAGCAAGATTGCTAGAACCTTGACTCTTCTTCTGGCCAAGGATATCACGTTCAACTTCGACTCGAGCTATTTGACTGCTTTTGAATCACCGAGAAGCTCACTCACCACTGCTCCCGTTCTTTCTTCTCCTGACTGGACGCATCCTTTCGAGATTATGTGCGATGCATCCGACTTTGCTATCGATGCAGTCCTAGGACAACACATTGATAAGATGCCACACGTAATCTACTATATGAGACGGACCTTGAATGATGCACAAATGAACTATATGACAACCGAGAAAGAGTTCTTGGCGGTCGTATTCGCTTTGGAGAAATTCAGGCCATATCTCATTGGCTCCCCAGTCGTTGTCTACACTGATCATTCCGCTCTGAGACATCTTTCTGCGAAAAAGGATGCAAAATCTCGGCTAATACGTTGGATCCTCTTACTTCAAGAGTTTGACCTTATCATTAAGGACAAAAGAGGATGTGAAAACATAGCGGCCGATCATCTTTCACGACTTCCTTCTTCACCGACGCCCCCTCTCCTGATTAACGATGTTTTTCCTGATGAACAACTCTTAATAGTGTCTTGTGAACCATGGTTCGCAGATATATTGAACTATTTGGCAACAAGACTCATACCAAACGATTGGTCGAGTCAGGACAAACTTAGATTTTTATCCCAAGTAAAACACTTTTACTTGGACGAACCCTACCTGTTCAAGTATTGTCCAGACCAAATCATTCGCCGGTGTGTCCCTGATAATGAGTTCAAGAGTGTGTTTTCGTTTTGCCAGGATCAAGTATGTGGCGGGCATTTTGGCCCAAGAAAGACAGCTGAGAAATTCTTGCAGTATGGCTTTTACTGGCCTAAACTTTTCAAAGATGTACATGATTACTGCAAGATTTGCTCCCGGTGCCAACATTTGGGCCGGATTTCCAAGAGAAACGAGATATCGCTCCAACCAATTCTGGTTATTGAGATATTCGATATTTGGGGGATAGATTTCATGGGCCCGTTTCCCAACTCTTTTGGGAACCTGTACATTCTTTTAGCTGTTGATTTTGTCTCCAAATGGGTCGAGGTAGTGCTGAGCCGGACGAACGACAACAAATTTGTCGTTAGATTCCTGAAAGAAAACATATTTTCCTGGTTCGGGCACCCTCACGCTATCATTAGCGACATTGGGACACATTTCTGCAATAGGTCTTTCGAGCCTTGATGCGGAAATACTCGATTAATCACAAGCTATCCATGCCCTACCACCCCTAAACATATGGGCAAGCCGAGGTTTCAAATCGGAAAATCAAGCAAATATTGGAGAAAACGGTTTCTAGGAACCGTAAAGATTGGTCTTTGAAACTAACTGATGCCCTTTAAGCATTTCGAACTGCATACAAGACCGACCTTGGCATGTCTCCCTATTGGCTTGTGTACGGAAAGACTTTCCACCTGTTGGCTATAGTGCCCTCAAGTCAATTATTAGATCGCAGGCACGTGATTGCGATGATTGAGGGAGGACCTATACTGGTAGAATAGTCATACTCGAGATGATAGTATGCTATCTTTTTTGTCTTTATCATCGTTTACATACTTTAGGTGACATTACAGATCACTATGACATGTTGATAAAGCCCATAGGATTCTTGCTTGACTACCAGCAGTATGATGGCGATCATATACGTGAGAGCTGGGTGGTCTATAAGCACATCCTTAAAATGTCCCTATTCGTGGGAGTTTCGAGAATGGGCATCGATACTCCAAGAGTGACTAGTGCATACTGATCGAGACCCCGACGAGGGGCGGTGGCCGGTCTCATAAGCCATCGGTGTTAGTTTGTTCACCTAAGATGTATACAGGTGCTCATTGGGTTATGAGTACACCGGACGGACTCGCTGGGAACATGCTAGTTGGTATTATAGCTATTGTCAGATAGCAGTTCCCTGATGACATGTGTACAGGTTGGTCTATCGACCTGAGATCGTCATTTGTTTCGTGTGAGTTCCCACTGTGCTTTGATTACTACCCTACCACGGCTCAAAGGAGTCGTGCAAACATGTTTTAGTTAGGTACAGTCCCGAGCCACATGAGAGCAGTGAGCCGATCGTCAAGGGATTCGTCTCTCCCGGTATTGGGGTTGATGTCGCAGAGTGCAAGGGTGGCCATCGCCAGAAATCCTTGGCCAAGGTAGTCAAGAACTACTGATCTAGAATCGGTAGTTTCTCAGATAGTGATAGACTTCATACCGACACTAAATGTCAAGTACGATACTCATAGACGAACGGACCGGACTGTACAGATATTGTCACTGTCAGGCTCAGTAGGGTTTCAGGATGAGTTTGCTTGTCGGCCTCCCATTCGCTCACTACCTGGGTAACTGTTACGTACAGCTAGTGCCCCTGACATGCTTGTGCTTAAACCCACTGCCAGCGTATTGACGAGTCTTTAGAGTCCCATACAGAGGGTTTCACTGCTTCGGGCGAAAGGTTGTAGAGCCTGTATGGTTTTATGGCAAGGTTCGATCATATACGTGCACTTGTGTACGGATCATGATCGGACGGATAATACTAGTGGGCTTTGATTTAAGCCGGATCCTAGTATTATATTGTTGGATTATTTTCGTCTCGTTGTATTCGTATTCAGTTGGAATATAGATGCAGGTATTTATATACGGATGTGGGGTATTCTTGTAATTCGTTATAAGATTACTTTAGAAGTTGCCATTTTATTTCATTATTAAACATTTTGGTTTAAATGTTTATGGAGTGGGAAAGTGTGACTCATTATTCTAGCACGCTCACTTGGTGATTCATGGATGTCACATGGGTATGACTCATGGTGGGTCATGTGGTGACTGTTGGCTATAGTGCCCTCAAGTCAATTATTGGATCGTAGGCATGTGATTGCAATGATTGAGGGAGGACCTATACCGGTAGAACAGTCTTACTCGAGATGATAGTATGCTATCTGGTTTGTCTTTATCATCGTGTACATGCTTCAGGTGACATTACAGATCACTATTACATGTTGATATAGCCCATAGGATTCATGCTTGACTAGCAGCAGTATGATGGCGATCATATACATGGGAGCTGGGTGGTCTATAAGCACATCCTTAAAATATCTCTAGTCGTGGGAGTTTCGAGACTGGGCATCGATACTCCAAGTGTAGACTAGTGTATACTGATCGAAACCCCGACGAGGGACGATGGCCGGTCTCACAAGCCATTGGTGTTAGTTTGTTCACCTATGATGTATGTAAGTGCACGGCGGCGCCCCGGCCGTCAATCCGATGCCGGAATGCGGAAGCGGTGATTTACTTTAACTTTTGGAACCGACACCACCGCGCACTATAAACCCGGATCGTGCCATTAAACTAGTCCTAGCTAACTACAAGATGGGGAAGAGAGATATACCGAGCGATTCGTGTCCTCCGGTCTTCTCGCCGTTGTCCCGATCTCCCGCGGAATGTCCGGTCTCCACCTCCTCGCCGGAAGGGCACCACGTCGCCTGCTTCTTTTACGGGCTCCCACCTCTATACCGAGGTAACTCGGGCACGAAGTTGGCGAGCCGACGTGCCCAAGGTTTGCTGTAGAATGTGTGTAGAACTCATGTCTCATTTGGGGTTATGGAGTTGCCTTTGGTGGAGGAAATGAAATGTGAACATTTTCTAGATGAACTTAGGGATTTTTCTAACATGAAAAGAACCAAAATCCCCACACCAAATTTTTGGACAGCCCCTATTTTTTTGGCCGGCCATGGCTAAGGGAATGTGAGAGAGGAGAGAAAAATGGGTGAGTCTCAACCATATGCAAGAGAGAGAAAAGGAGACGATGAAAAGAAATCATCACCAAACAAGAACAACACTCCACCAACCTCACCATAACCCATCACCATCACAAAAGTCATGCCATCATGAACTCAAGAAAGTCAAGGGTGGAAGAATCATCATGACACAAGAATATGCAAAGAACACCCTCCACAAATGTTAATTTGCACAAATGCAAATAAGCCCTCCTCCACCAGTCTTCGGCCATTGAAAGATACAAAGGAAAATGGCCGAAACGGAAAACAAACTGGCAACTCCAGAAAACTGATCCCGTAATAAATTACAGGAAAACCCCGATATTGTGTATACACACCCGCATCTGTATTCCGACCAAAATACAAATGCAATGAGACAAAATCTACACTGTACTATACTAGGATCCGGCTTAAACCAAAGCCGGCTAGTAATATCCATCCGATCATGATCCGTGCAATACTGCACGTATTTGATCGAACCCTGCCATATATCCATACGGCCTCTAGTACTAACCGTCCGATCCTGATCCGTGCAATACCTCACGTATCAGATCGAACCCTGCCATATATCCATACGGCCTTTAGTACTAACCGTCCGATCCTGATCCGTGCAATACCGCACGTATCTGATCGAATCCTGCCATATCTCCATACGGCCTCTACAGCGTTTCGCCCGAAACTTGAGTAACTGAATGTGGGGGACTCTAAAGACTCGTCAATACTATGGCTGTGGATTTAACCACTAGCACGTCAGAGGTATTAGCCATACGTGACGGGCCACCAGCTATTGACCGAAAGGGACGTCGATGAGCGAACTCATCCTGACACCCTACTGAGCCTGTCAGTAACAATATCCGTACAGTCCGATCCGTTCGTCTATGAGAATCGCATGGCGGGCCTAGGGGGTTGGTAAAAGTCAGACCACCAAAAGCGATACAAGTCGTGTCGGAGTGAAGCCCAGAACACCCTGAGATACTACTGGAATACCTACTAGTAAATCTCCTGCCTTGGCCAAGGACTTCGTGTAATGGCTCTCCTAGACACAGCGCGACCTCACCCCCAATACCGGGAGAGACGAACCCCTGAAGTTCCGCTCACTTCCTCTATGTAGCTCGGGACTGTACCCAACTAAAACCTGTTTGCACGTCTCCTTTGAGCGTGGTAGGGTAGTAATCAAAGTACAGTGGGAACTCACACGAGACAAATGACGATCCCCAGGTCGATGAACTAACCTGTACACATGTCACCAGGGAACTGCTATCTGACGTCAGGTATATGACCAACTAGCATGTTCCCGGCGAGTCCTGTCCGGTGTACTCATAACCCAATGAGCACCTGCATACATCTTAGGTGATCCAACTGACACCAGTGGCTTGTGAGACCGGCCACCGTCCCTCGTCGGGGTCTTGACTATATACACTAGTCTACTCTGGAGTATCGATGCCCTGTCTCGAAACTCCCACGACTAAGGACCTTTTAAGGATGTGCTTATAGACTACCAGCTCCCACGTATATGATCGCCCTCATACCGCTGGTAGTAAAGCAAGAATCTTAGGCGCTCTATCAACGTGCAATAGTGACCTGTCAGGTCACCTAAAGTAGTACACGATGATAAAGGTAAACCAGATAGCATACTATCATCTTGAGTAAGACTGTCCTACCGGGATAGGTCCTCCCTCAATCATTGCAATCACGTGCCTGTGATCCAATAATTGACTCTGAGGGCACTATCTCCAACAATCTCCCACTTGCACTCAAGGCTAATTGTTGCGATGTCGCATACTCACAGCCCGTGTGATACCGAACACCCAACTCCTCTACTAGTCAGTCTCACAAATCCCGTTTGCGAAACTATTGCGTTCGAGGAATAGCCTCAGCGAGTGGATCAGCTTTGATGTTTCTTTCTATGTCTCTCTATATCTCATGTTCGCGGAGAAAGCCATCTTCCGAAATAAGCAATATCTGTCTTAGAATGTGTCTGGATGTCTGATGGGACCTAGCTCATAAATGAACTCCAAATCCAAACTTCTTAGACTGTATCGTCAACTGAACTTAATCCGTATCCTGCGCCATGCCTCCCTCAGTATTGCCTTGGATCACCTGTCTAAAATACTGCCCCTCGTCAGAAGGAAAAACTATAACTCTGACAACCTCCTTGTCGTCCAGGTCACCTTGGAAGCCTCGAATGATAACTGTCTCCCGAATGAGGCTGTCGTTATCATATCCCTAGAACATCCACTTATGTTCTAAAACTGCTTCCGACTGTTTCTCTAGGATAGGATCAATGTCAACTTATTGCATGTAGTGCAAGAACAACATCTGGTGTAGTACTTGACATCTCATGATTGACTCAATTGCCTGAGCAAGTGATCTGCCAATCATGCACATCCCTCTCCCCTTTAGTCTGTAAGACACCTTTAGAGATGATGACTCCATCACCTGCAGGTACACTACCGTGCCAGGAGTCGTCCATTCTAAATACTCTTAGAACGCTGTCTAAGTACCCTGATTGGGAAACCACCCAAATCTAGATCTAAAACCATAAATCTAGTAACCAGTATGTCTGATATAATGTCCAAGTCCCATGTGGAGAAACCACTGTGTGACGACCAAAGTATAACCGATTGTAGTATAGGAATATCACTTCCTACTCTGTGTATGTCATCCAAATACCATGACATCACACCCTACTACCTTCTCAACTGATCCATCCCCTATTCTGATGAAGTCAAACCTATGACTGTCACATCAGAAATAGATGATCTATCTCCGCTATATCTGCTTTAGTCTATAAATAGACATAAGCCACCTGTCCACCAATGCTTACGCTGCTCCCACTGACTACGACAACCCTCTGGCAGAGTCATATAGACGTACACTTCTAAAGAAAGTTTAGAACGACGCTATACTCATCCTCCTGCCGGGTCTCACAGTCTGGAACAACAGCAATGGCAAGTGTGGGCAAACAAGAACCTCCCTGTCACCGTCCTTGAGGCTACCGTAGTACCTCTCGGGTGCCTGAGGTTACACACCTTATCTGCGGAGTGGACAATGGAATGTCAAACCAGATTGAATCTTTAGGTTCCTATCAAATCTTCAGTAATCGTTTGTGGTTCTGGAATCACTTCCAGTTCTGCCATATTCCCACTACTGTTTTCTGAAAAAAAATCCATTTTTAATAAAACTGTGGTGAGTCTAGAACAATATCACTATTGATCTTCCAGATGGTAGAAAGTCAACCCTCGTCATAGCCTGGGTCAACCCACAAACAGCCATTACAGAAACGTGCCTTGAGTTATCCAGAGTCTGGTTTTAAGCATAGGCCGGACAACTCCCCATACCTTAACATCGTTAAGATATGAACTGTTCTATATCCAATATAGGACCAGAGGCACTGATTTAATTGAACCAGATTCAAATCATGCAGCTGTCTCCGGTGCATGTCAACTAAATGGAAGGAGGCCGATCAGCGTTACTCAACTTAGGAATGCTTCCAATTATGAGTAACCTGAAAGAGAAGCAAGTTCTCTTAATCACTACTATCAACTGAATACCATACTCAAGTATCTACATCTTCGATAATCTTGAAGAATCCCGATACTTGCAACACCTGGTTCTCTACTTTATCCATATACCTATGACTTCTCAAAATTCGGACCCTGTGTTTCCACGAAACACTTGCCAAAAAACTAGAGAAGTCATAAGTAAATTGAATATAGTACGAGGACCAACCCGTTTGTCCTGATGGACCCTAGACAACATACAATACTCTGTATAAGTCCCTTGAGTCTGATAACTCATTCACTGTGTGTCGTAGGTTGAAAACTGTACTTATGATTAAGAAGAATTACACCGCTGTTTAATGCTCCTTACCTAACCATCCACTGATATAGGTAAATGTCACAGACATAGTTTCAAAAAGGTATATCTCACTCTATGAAAATAGACGTACAGATATATCAATTTGAAATTGGTGCATAACAACGGATATTCAAAACCAAATATTTGTCGTCCGGCAAACAACCCAGGTGACTTCCTCAAATATCACTGATTACTACAAATCCCGATATAATGAAGATGATCACCCAATTCCCAATAACTTACTCCCACTCATCATCTGTAAAACCATACAGATGTGAGAATCATACCTGGTAAATACATACCCTGGAGTAAGTATCTAATCGGGAAATCAGTTTTCCTTTAACAGTACACAGTGAAACTGAAACATTGAAATGCTTCGATGGGGTATCCTGGTATTCCCAGTAATGCCTCTTCCATTATCCAGATTCACAACTGTAACCGTGTAATTCTTTGCCACCTCTCCAAATCCCTTTATATGTCTTTAGTCATTATCTTCTGTACACCCCTTTAGACCAAATGGTTTTCTTCCTTCCCTACCGTTCGGCACCAGCCTATGGTTTGGAAGAAGACTATCCAATAAGCATAATGGGTGTACTGTCCTAATCCTAGGAGCACTCGCAATGCGAGAGAAGGTGAAGATAAAAGACAACCGAATAAACCTTATTCCTATTTCTCCTGAACCAGAATCCATCCCCGAACTGGAACAAGTTCCTTTCGAGTTCGTATATAACCATACGATGGAGTATCCAATAAACTGTGGATCTTCGTAGTAATACGGAGTGTTCTGAAGAAATACAAAGGTGATTTTAGGATTGGCGAAGAAATACTTGGTTTGGTCGTGAATAGCAGTCCCAGTTTACTTTGCCCTCTTACTAATCCCTTGCTTTGTCTTAACTTAATACCTTCTGCACACCATCGTTATGCTAATTGGTTTTCTTCATTCCCTACCGTTCGGCACCAGCCTAAGGTTTGGAAGAAGACTATCCAATTTGTGTAATAGGTGTACTATCTCCTAAGCCAAGGAGTACTCGCAATCAGAGAGAGAAGGTAAAAGGAAAAGACAACTGAATAGTCCTATTCGTTTTCTCCAGAACCGGAAACCATCCTCGAATAAATTCCTTCGAGTTCGTATATAACCATACGATGGTTTTGTCCAATGGAAGTGGACGTTCGTAGTAATACGGGGTGTCCTGGAGAAAAGGGTAAAAGTAGGAGTGGCAATGAGGTTCGCAGCTCTGACAATCCAAAAGCCAGTGTTTTAGAAGGTTCGGTCAACTTAGTCACTGAGTCATAGTCTTAGGGTCAGGTCAATGGTCGCTGCCAAAGAGAGAGAGAGAAAAGAAACACTCAGCGTGCACTCTAACCTAGATCAGAATGGTTACCAATTTATCTAATCTGGAAACCTCCCACTGTACCGTCAAATTCTCCTCCAAACCTGAAAGAAGAACTAGTCGGGATCACCCGAGGAGTAAACCAACTCATCAATGGGAATCGGGATCCAACTATCATCGCATGATAACGTGAAGGAATCCGCTCACATCATCACACTCCAGAAGGTATGCGCATATCTGGCAAGTTTCAGTTTCTTTAGAAACTCCCGATGTGATTTTTACCCCATACTCTTATGACCTTGACTTTGGCCAACATATCATAAGTCACATGTCAAGTTCTACCCATCATTCTCCAGGTTAATTTGAGCCCACCCGTACATACCTTTGACTTTGGCCAAAATAGTAGTATGACTGCCCCAAACCAACGCATCTATCTATGCTGCATATGAATACCCAATAGCTACCAATCACTGTGCCTTGACTTTGGCCAACATGCACAGCTTGAATACTATTGGTCACCCATATGAAACGACGGAGGGCTACGAATGGTTTCTGGAGAAAACCATTAATGTAATGAACTTAATATCGTTGAAGGAACTGGATAGCTTTTTGAAAATATAGTGACGAAAACCATTGCTAAAGAGGTCACTCCCGGTGAAGGGATCTCGGCTCTTTCCCCGTAGAATGAGGTACAGGATATTCCAACTGAATACCACGGTGCAAAGCAAAAGTAATCGGCTATAGTGAAGTTAATGCCCTGACGCAAACTTTTTGTCCAAGAGGTCACACCTGGTGAAGGGATCTCGGCCCTTGCCTCGTCGACTGAGGAGCAGGATATTCCAACTGAATACCACGATGCAAAACAAAAGAGAACGTCCTTGCAATAACGGCTTTTTGAAAAGTGTTCCAACAACATCAGATTAGGTTTGTTTTTAACTTGCATTGATCCGAACCAACGCAGTCCTATCAATTGATCACACCACAAAAACGAAAATATATTGATGTACGTATATGCCATCCGCATTCGCCACTTGGTCCCGTCATTACCCGTTAGGTTAGCTAACTAACGACAGAGCGGGGACTGGACTAGCGCGGATGCAAAACATATACAACATCTACTAATATATATCAATATATAATTTTCGCTCAAGGCGTGATAAAATGAAACATCACAGAAATGTACAGCATCACAGAACAATACAGATATCTGGGATCCCCGGGTTTCACAGAGCCACTACTGAAACCCTACGTTCCCCTGGTCGTGTGGATAGCCTGTGCAATGAAATCCTAGACCTCTACGGGCGCGGCAAGTTACCCGCCAAAACCTGAAGCGAGGCAGCCCCCTTCAGCACCGTGAATGGACCACCCAGCACTTCACGGAATCCGGTAACTTGGGCACCCCTCCTGGGTCAACCTGTACCCCTTACGAGTGCGGCGAATAGCCCGCCAATTCTAGAGTGAAGCCCCCTCCGTCTCAATGCCATGAGATGCGGGCCCGTTGCCCTCTAGAACCCGGCTATTCGTGCACCCCACCTTGGGGTAATCCTAGTACAGAAAGTAAAATATACATACAACGGGTACATCGACCGCAACCTGGTCGTGCCCCAAAAGAATAATACAAACAGGCAGTGACAGCAGTCCACATGTCGGATGCTCGCCCCGCAATATCAAATGTACATAATACAACCAAAACTGTACTAGCATTGCATCCAGGCTATCCCCCACGACCAATCCGCAACATCACAACATAACACAGAACATCAACGTGAATGTCACGTTCGCAAATCCGTCTAACCGGGCTATAGCAGTTAGACTGGATTTACCGATCAAGTGACATTCACGGTCACAGATATAATGTAAATACTGTGAACTAACATGTTTAAAATATCTGATCGATCAAATTTTACCAAGTGGGCCCCCAAGCAATACTGTAGCACTCACAGAAATTCTGGGCCCAAACAAAGTATACCAAAACCCCTATTTTCAACCCAAAAGCCCACTGCAAAAAATTGGTGAAGTGAAGCTAAATTCCTGCGGTGGAACCGTGGCCAAAGAGGGGTTACGACCGCGGTTCCGCGGTCATATGGAGGGATCACGTCACCAAAATTTTACAGTGTTCTTAGGATTCTCTGCACATCATTCTGCAACACCCTGAAAAAATTTTGGAGACAAAAAAATTTCGAAAGAAACTGATTGTACATGAAAACGCGGTTTTGGGATTTTTGTTCGATCGGAAATGTAAACACATTAGACCAAGCTAAACTAGGTTAACGGCGAGGCTCTGATACCACTGTAAGTGCACGGCGGCGTCCCGGCCGTCAATCCGACGCCGGAATGCGGAAGCGGTGATTTACTTTAACTTTTGGAACCGGCACCACCGCGCACTATAAACCCGGACCGTGCCATTAAACTGTTCTTAGATAACTACAAGATGGGGAAGAGAGATATACCGAGCGATCCATGTCCTCCGGTCTTCTCGCCGTCGTCCCGATCTCCCGCGGAATGTCCGGTCTCCACCTCCTCGCCGGAAGGGCACCACGTCGCCTGCTTCTTTTACGGGCTCCCACCTCTATACCGAGGCAACTCGGGCACGAAGTTGGCGAGCCGACGTGCCCAAGGTTTGCTGTAGAATGTGTGTAGAACTCATGTCTCATTTGGGGTTATGGAGTTGCCTTTGGTGGAGGAAATGAAATGTGAACTTTTTCTAGATGAACTTAGGGATTTTTCTAACATGAAAAGAACCAAAACCCCCACACCAAATTTTTGGACAGCCCCCAATTCTTTTGGCCGGCCATGGCCAAGGGAATGTGAGAGAGGAGAGAAAAATGAGTGAGTCTCAACCATATGCAAGAGAGAGAAAAGGAGATGATGAAAAGAAATCATCACCAAACAAGAACAACACTCCACCAACCTCATCATAACCCATCACCATCACAAAAGTCATGCCATCATGAACTCAAGAAAGTCAAGGGTGGAAGAATCATCATGACACAAGAATATGAAAAGAACACCCTCCACAAATGCTAATTTGCACAAATGCAAATAAGCCCTCCTCCACCAATCTTCGGCCATTGAAAGAAACAAAGGAAAATTGCCGAAACGGAAAACAAACTGGCAACTCCAGAAAACTGATCCCGTAATAAATTACAGGAAAACCCCGATATTGTGTATACACACCCGCATCTATATTCCGACCGAAATACAAATGCAATGAGACAAAATCTACACTGTACTATACTAGGATCCGGCTTAAACCAAAGCCGGCTAGTAATATCCGTCCGATCCTGATCCGTGCAATACCGCACGTATCTCATCGAACCCTGCCATATATCCATACGACCTCTAGTACTAACCGTCAGATCCTGATCCGTGCAATACCGCACGTATCTGATCGAACCCTGCCATATATCCATACGGCCTCTAGTACTAACCATCCGATCCTGATCCGTGCAATACCGCACGTATCTGATCGAACCCTGCCATATCTCCATACGGCCTCTACAACGTTTCGCCCGAAACTTGAGTAACTGAATGTGGGGGAATCTAAAGACTCGGATACTATGGCTGCGGATTTAACCACTAGCACGTCAGAGGTATTCGCCATACGTGACGGGCCACCAGCTATTGACCGAAAGGGACGTCGATGAGCGAACTCATCCTGACACCCAACTGAGCCTGTCAGTAACAATATCCGTACAGTCCGGTCCGTTCGTCTATGAGCATCGCATGGCGGGCCTAGGGGGTGGTAAAATTCAGACCCCCAAAAGCGGTAAAAGTCGTGTCGGAGTGAAGCCCAGAACACCCCGAGATACTACTGGAATACCTACCAGTAAATCTCCTGCCTTGGCCAAGGACTTCGTGTAATGGCTCTCCTAGACACAGCGCGACCTCACCCCCAATACCTGGAGAGACGAACCCTTGAAGATCCGCTCACTGCCTCCATGTGGCTCGGGACTGTACCCAACTAAAACCTGTTTGCACGTCTCCTTTGAGCGTGGTAGGGTAGTAATCATAGTATAGTGGGAACTCACACGAGACAAATGATGATCCCCAGGTCGATGAACTAACCTGTACACATGTCACCAGGGAACTGCTATCTGACGTCAGGTATAAGACCAACTAGCATGTTCCCGGTGAGTCCTGTCTGGTGTACTCATAACCAAATGAGCACCTGCATACATCTTAAGTGATCCAACTGACACCAGTGGCTTGTGAGACCGGCCACCGCCCCTCGTTGGGGTCACGACTATATACACTAGTCTACTCTGGAGTATCGATGCCCTGTCTCGAAACTCCCACGACTAGGGACCTTTTAAGGATGTGCTTATAGGCTACCAGCTCCCACGTATATGATCGCCCTCATACTGCTGGCAGTCAAGCAAGAATCCTAGGGGCTCTATCAACGTGCAATAGTGACCTGTCAGGTCACCTAAAGCAGTACACGATGATAAAGGTAAACAAGATAGCATACTATCATCTTGAGTAAGACTGTCCTACCGGGATAGGTCCTCCCTCAATCATTGCAATCACGTTCCTGTGATCTAATAATTGACTCTTAGGGCACTATCTCCAACAATGTATACAAGTTCTTATTGGGTTATGAGTACACCGGACGGACTCGCCGGGAACATGCTAGTTGGTATTATACCTATTGTCAGATAGTAGTTCCCTGGTGACATTTGTACAGGTTAGTTTATCGACCTGAGATTGTCATTTGTCTCGTGTGAGTTCCCACTGTGCTTTGATTAGTACCCTACCACGGCTCAAAGGAGTCATGCAAACAGGTTTTAGTTGGGTACAGTCCCGAGCCACATGGAGGCAGTGAGTGGATCGTCAAGGGATTCGTCTATCTCGGTTTTAGGGGTTGATGTCGCGGTGTGCACGGGTGGCCATCACCAGAATTTCTTGGCCAAGTTAGTCGAGAATTACTGATCTAGGATCGATAGTTTCTCAGGAGGTGATAGGCTTCATACCGACACTGAATGTCAAGTTATTAGGGGTCTGACATTATCCACCCCCTAGACTCGATATGAGATACTCATAGACGAATGGACTGGACTGTACGGATATTGTCACTGTCAGGCTTAGTATGGGTTTCAGGATGAGTTTGCTCGTCGGCCTCACTTTCGCTTAATACCTGGGTAGTCGTTACGTACAACTAATGTCACTGACGTGCTTGTGGTTAAACCTACTGCCATCGTATTGACGAGTCTTTAGATTCCCACACAGAGGGTTTCCCTGCTTCGGATGTAACGTTGTAGAAGCCGTATGGTTTTATGGCAGGGTTCGATCATATTCGTTCACTTGTGCACGGATCATGATTCGGACGGATAATACTAGTGGGCTTTGGTTTAAGCCAGATCCTAGTATTAGATTGTTGGATTATTTTAGTCTCATTGTATTCGTATTCAGTCGGAATATGGATGTGGGTATGTATATACGGATGAGGGGTATTCTTGTAATTCGTTACAAGATTACTTTAGTAGATGCCATTTCTTTTATTGGATTAAAACATTTAGGGTTAAATGTGTAAGTGCACGGCGGCGCCCCGGCCATCAATCCGACGCCGGAATGCGGAAACGAAAAACTTTTCAAACTTGAAAACCGGCACCACCGCGCACTAGAAACCCGGATCGGGCCATTAATCTAACTCTAGCAAACAACAAGATGGGATAGAAGGCTATACTAAGCGATCTGTGTCCTTCGGTCTTCGCCTCCACTCCGATCTCCTTGCGGAATCTCCGGTTGTCGCCTCCTCGTTGAAACGGGCACGACATCGCCGGGTTCTTTTACGGGCTCCCACCTCTGGACCGAGGCAACTCGGGCACGAAGCTGGCGAGACGACGTGCTCAAGAATTGCTGTAGGCAAGTGTAGAATCCATTGTCTCTAGGGGTTGTGAAGTTGCCTTTGTAGATGGAGGGAAGAAGAAGAATAAGCTTTGGAGATAGGTATGGATTTTTGTGGCAAAGCATAATGTGATATGATAATTTTCTCCCACACAAAAATGAACCCTCTCCCATTCTCTCATGTGGCCAGCCTCTCTTTTTCCCCTTAAAAAAAATGGTGGAGCTCAAAACAAGGGAGAAAAAGAATGACAATCAAGAAGGATAAAAATGGTCACACCATTTCTCATCAATATCAAATACAAATCCAATCTCATTAATGCAAAGGATAAGATGGAAAAAGAATCTCATGATGGTAGAACCATCATGAAGCCACAATAACAAATAACCCCTTCACAAAAGAATAATTTGCACACTTGCAAATAACCCCTCCAACGATAAAGTCCGGCCGGGAAGGAACAAAGGAAAACTGGCCGGAACGGAATACAAACTGGAAACTTCAGAAAACTGATCCCGTAATAAATTACAGGAAAAACCCGTGACTGCATATACATGCCCGCATTTGTATTGCGATCGAATACAAATGCAAAGAGACAAAATCTACACTGTCTAATACTAGGATCCTGCTTAAACCAAAGCCCTCTAGTATTATCCGTCCGATCACGATCCGTGCAATACCGCACGTATCTGATCGAACCCTGCCATATTTCCATACAGCCTCTACAGCATTTCGCCCGAAACTTTAGTAACTGTGTGTGGTGGACTCTAAAGACTCGTCAATACTATGGCTATGGATTTAACCACTAGCACGTCAGAGGTATTAGCCATACGTGACGGGCTACCAGCTATTGACCAAAAGGGACGTCGATGAGCGAACTCATCCTGACACCCTGCTGAGCCTGTCAGTGACAATATCCGTACAGTCCGGTCCGTTGGTCTATGAGTATCGCATGGCGGGCCTAGGGGGTTGGTAAAAGTCAGACCCCCAAAAGCGGTATAAGTCGTGTCGGAGTGTAGCCCAGAACACCCTGAGATACTACTGGAATACCTACCAGTAAATCTACTGCTTTGGCCAAGCACTTTTCATGTACTGGCTCTCCTAGACACAGCGCGACCTCACCCCCAACACCGGGAGAGACGAACCCCTGCAGATCTGCTCACTGCCTCCATGTGGCTCGGGACTGTACCCAACTAAAACCTGTTTGCACGTCTCCTTTGAGCGTGGTAGGGTAGTAAGCGTGGTAGGGTAGTAATCAAAGCACGGTGGGAACTCACACGAGAAAAATGATGATCTCAGGTCGATGAACTAACCTGTACACATGTCACCAGGGAACTGCTATCTGACGTCAGGTATAATACCAACTAGCATGTTCCCGGCGAGTCCTTTCCGGTGTACTCATAACCCAATAAGCACCTGTATACATCATAGGTGAACCAACTGACACCAGTGGCTTGTGAGACCGGCCACCGCCCCTCGTCGGGGTCTCGACTTCATACACCAGTCTACTCTGGAGTATCGATGCCCTGTCTCGAAACTCCCACGACTAGGGACCTTTTAAAGATGTGCTTATAGACCCCAGCTCCCACGTATATTATCGCCCTCATACTGCTGGTAGTCAAGAAATAATCCTAGAGGCTCTATCAACGTGTAATAGCGACTCGCAAGGTCACCTAAAGCAGTACACGATGATAAAGATAAACCAGATAGCATACTATCATCTTGAGTAAGACTGTCCTACCGGTATAGGTCCTCCCTCAATCATTGCAATCACGTGCCTGTGATCAAATAATTGACTCTGAGGGCACTATCTCCAACAATCTCCTACTTGCACTCAAGGCTAATTATTGCGATGTCGCATACTCACAGCCCGTGTGATACCGAACACCCAACTCCTCTACTAGTCAGTCTCACAAAGCTCGTTTGCGAAACTATTGCGTTCGAGGAATAGCCTCAGTGAGTGGATCCGCTGTGATGTTTCTTTCTATGTCTCTCTTTATCTCATGTTCGCGGAGAAAGCCATCTTCCGAAATGAGCAATACCTATCTTAGAATACGTCTGGATATCTGATGGGACCTAGCTCATAAATGAACTCCAAATCCAAACTTCTTAGACTGTATCGTCAACTGAACTTAATCAGTATCCTGCGCCATGCCTTCCCTCAGTATCCACCTGGACCATCTATCCAAAATACTGCCCCTCGTCAGAGGGAAAACTATAACTCTGACAGTCACTCTGTCATCCAGGTCACCTTGGAAGCCTGGAATAATAACCGTCTCTTAGAGGAGGCTGTCGTTATCAAATCCCTAGAACATCCACTTATGTTCTAAAACTGCTTCCGAATGTTTCTCCAGGATTGGATCAATATCTACATATTGCACCTACTGCAAAAACAACATCTGGTGTGGTACTTAACATCTCATGATTGACTCAATTGCCTAAGCAAATGATCTGCCAATCATGCACATCCCTCTCCCCTTTAGTCTGTAAGACACCTTCAGAGAGGGTGACTCCATTACCTGCAGGTACATCACCATGCCAGGAGTCGTCCATTCTAAATACTCTTAGAATGCTGTCTAAGTACCCTTATTGGGAAACCACCCAAATCTAGATCTAAAACCATAGATCTAGTGACCAGAATGTCTGATATAATATCCAATTCCCATGTGGAGAAACTACTGTGTGACAACCAAAGTATAACCGATCGTAGTATAGGAATATCATTTCCTACTCTGTGTATGTCATCCAAATACCAGGACATCACACCCTACTACCTTCTTAACAGATCCATCCCCTATTCTGATGAAGTCAAAGCTATGACTGTCATATCAGAAATAGATGATCTATCTCCGCTATATCTGCTTTAGTCTATAAATAGACATAAGCCACTTGTCCACCATGCTTCCGCTGCTCCCACTGACCACGACAACTCTCTGGCAGAGTCATATAGACATACTCTTCTAAAGCCAGTTTAGAACGACTCTATACTCATCCTCCTGCCGGGTCTCACAGTCTGGAACAACAGCAATGGCAAGTTTGGGTAAACAAGAACCTCCCTGTCACCGTCCTTGAGGCTACCGGAGTACCTCTCGAGCGCCTGAGGTTACCCACCATGTCTGCGGAGTGGCCAATGGAATGTCAAACCAGATTGAATATTTAGGTTCTTATCAAATCTTCAGTAATCGTTTGTGGTTCTGGAATCACTTCCAGTTCTACCATACACCCACTACTGTTTTCTGAAAAAATCCATTTTTGTTAAAACTGTGGCGAGTTAAGAACAATATCACTATTGATCTTCCAGATGGTAGAAAGTCAACCCTCGTCATAGCCCGGGTCAACCCACAAACAGCCATTACAGAAACGTGCCTTGAGTTGTCCAGTGTCTGGTTTTAAGCATAAGCTGGACAACTCCCCGTACCTTAACAATGTCAAGATATGAACTGTTCTATATCCAATATAGAAACAGAGGCACTGATTTAATTGAACCAGATTCAAATCATGCAGCTGTCTCCAGTGCATGTCAACTAAATGGAAGGAGGCCGATCAGCGTTACTCAACTTAGGAATGCTTCCAATTATGAGTAACCTGAAAGAGAAGCAAGTTCTCTTAAACATTATTATCAACTGAACACCATACACAAGTATCTAAATCTTCGATCACCTTGAAGAATCCCGATACTTGCAACATTTGGTTCTCTACTTTACTCTTATACCTATAACTTCTCAAAACTTGGACCCTGTGTTTCTACGAAACACTTGTCTAAGAACTAGAGAAGTCACAAGTAAACCGAATATAGTACGAGGACCACCCCTCTGTCCTAATGGACACTGGACAACATACAATACTCTGTATAAGTCCCTTGAGTCTGATAACTCAATCCCTGTGTGTCGTAGGTTGAAAACTGTACTTATGGTTAAGAAGAATTACACCGATGTTTATTGCTCCTTACCTAACCATCCACTGATATAGATAAACGTCATAGACATAATTTCAAAAAGGTATATCTCACTCTATTAAAATAAACGTACAGATATATCAATTTGAAATTGGTGCATAACAACGGATATTCAAAACCAAATATTTGCCATCCGGCAAACAACCCAAGCGATTTCCTCAAATATCACCAATTACAATGAATTCCGATATAATGAGGATGACCACCTAATTCCCAATAACTTACTCCCACTCATCATCTATAAAACCATACAGATATGAGAATCATTTCTGGTAAATACATACCCTGGAGCAAGTGTCTAATTGGGAAATCAGTTTTCTTTTAACAGTACACAGTGAAACTGAAACATCAAAATGTTTCGATGGGGTATCCCGGTATTCCTAGTAATGCCTCTTCCATTATCAAGATTCACAACTGTAACCGTATAATTCTTTGCCACCTCTCCAAATCCCTTTATATGTCTTTAGTCGTTACCTTCTGTACACCCTGTTAGGCTAAATGGTTTTCTTCCTTCCCTACCTTTCGGCACCAGCCTATGGTTTGGAAGAAGACTATCCAATAAGCATAATGGATGTACTGTCCTAATCATAGGAGCACTCGCAATACGAGAGAAGGTGAAGCTAAAAGACAACCGAATAAACCTTATTCCTATTTCTCCTAAACCAGAATCCATCCCCGAACTGGAACAAGTTCCTTTCGAGTTCGTATATAACCATACGATGGAGTATCCAAATAAACTGTGGATCTTCGTGGTGATACGGAGTGTTCTGGAGAAATACAAAGGTGAAGTGGGAGTGGTAATGAAATACTTGGTTCGGTCGTGAATAGCAGTCGCAATTTACTTTTCCCTCTTACTAATCCCTTGATATGTCTTTACCTAATACCTTCTGTACACCATCGTTATGCTAATTGGTTTTCTTCATTCCCCACCGTTCAGCACCAGCCTAAGATTTGGAAGAAGACTATCCAATTTGCGTAATAGGTGTACTATCTCCTAAACCAAGGAGTACAAGCAACCTGAGAGAAGGTAAAAGGAAAAGACAACTGAATAGTCGTATTCGTTTTCTCCAGAACCGGAAACCATCCTCGAATAAATTCCCTCGAGTTCGTATATAACCATACGATGGTTTTGTCCAATGGAAGTGGACGTTCATAGTAATATGGGGTGTCCTGGAGAAAAGGGTAAAAGTAGGAGTGGTAATGAGGTTTGCAACTCTGACAATCCAAAAGCCAGTGTTAAAGAAGGTTCGGTTTATTTTGGTCACTGAGTCATAGTCTAGGGTCGGTCCATGGTCGCTGCCAAAGAGAGAGAGAAAAGAAACACTCAGTGTGCACTCTAACCTAGATCAGAATATTTATCACTTTATCTAATCTGGAAACCTCCCACTGTACCGTCAAATTCTCCTCCAAACCTAAAAGAAGAATTAGTCGGGATCACCCGAGGAGTAAACCAGCTCATCAGTGAGAATCGGGATCCAACTATCATCGCATGATAACGGGACGGAATCCGCTCACGTTATCACACTCCAGAAGGTATGCGCATATCTGGCAAGTTTCAGTTTCTTTAGAAACTCCCGATGTGATTTTTGCCCCATGCACTTATGACCTTGACGAAGGCCAACAAATCATAAGTCACATGTCAAGTTCTACCCGTCATTGTCCAGGTTAATTTGAACCCACCCGTACAAGCTCTTGACGAAGGCCAACAAGGCTATACGACTGTCCCAAACCAACGCATCTATCTATGCAGCAGAAAGGTAACAAGCAACTACCATACACTATGCCTTGACGAAGGCCAACAAACATAGCATGAATACTACGTGCTACCCGTCTGAAATGACGGAGGGCTACGAATGGTTTCTGGCGAAAACCTTTAACGTAATGAACTTGATATCGTTGAAGGAACCGGATAGCTTTTAAAAAAATAGTGGTGAAAACCTTTGCTAAAGAGGTCACTCCCGGTGAAGGGATCTCGGCTCTTTCCCCGTGGAATGAGGTGCAGGATATTCCAACTGAATACCACGTTGCAAAGCAAAAGTAATCGGCTATAGTGAAGTTATTGCCCTGACGCAAACTTTTGTCCAAGGGGTCACTCCCGGTGAAGGGATCTCGGCCCTTGCCTCGTCGACTGAGGAGCAGGATATTCCAACTGAATACCACTGTGCAAAACAAAAGTGAACGTCCTTGCAATAACAGCCTTTTGAAAAGTGTTCCAACAACATCAGAATAGGTTTGTTTAGCTTGCATTGATCCGAATCAATGCAGTCCCATCAATGGATCACACCAATAAAGAACGAAAATAATGATGAACGTATATACCATCCGCATTCGCCACTGGGTCCCGTCATCACCCGTTAGGTTACTTAACTAACGACAGAGCGGGGACTGGGCTAGCGCGGGTGCAAAACATATACAACATCTACTAGTATATATATCAATATATAATATTCGCTCAAGGCGTGATAAAATGCAACATCTCAGAAATGTAATAAGCATCACAGAACAATACAGATATCTGGGATCCCCGGGTTTCATAGAGCCGCTACTGAAACCCGACGTTCCCCTGGTCGTGTGGATAGCCTGTGCAATGAAAACCTAGACCCCTACGGGCGCGGCAAGTTACCCGCAAAAACCTGAAGCGGGGTAGCCCCCTTCAGCAACGTGAATGGACCACCCAGCACTTCACGGAATCCGGTAACTTGGGCACCCCTCCCGGGTCAACCTGTACCCCCTACGAGTGTGGCGAATAGCCCGCCAATTCTAGAGTGAAGCCCCCTCCGTCTCACTGCCATGAGATGCGGGCTCGTTGCCCTCTAGAACCCGGCTATCCGTGGACCCCACCGCGGGGTAATCCTAGTACAGAAAGTAAAATATACAACGGGTACATCGACCTCAACCTGGTCGTGCCCCAAAAGAATAATATAGAAACAGGCAGTGACGGCAGTCCACATGTCGGACGCTCGCCCCGCAATATCAAATGTACACAAATAACCAAACTGTACTAACATTGCATCCAGGCTATCCCCCACGACCAATCCGCAACATCACAGCACAACACAGAACATCAACGTGAATGTCACGTTCGCAAATCCGTCTAAAAGGGCTATAGCAGATAGATTGGATTTACCGATCGAGTGACATTCACGGTCGCAGATATAATGTAAATACTGTGAACTAACATGTTTAAAATTTTCGATCGAGCAAATTTACCTAAGTGGGCCCCAAGCACAACTGTAGCACTCAAAGAAAATCTGGGCCCAAACAGTATAAACCAAAACCCCCCAATTTCATCATAGAAAGCCACTGTAGAAATTTGGTGCAGAGAGGGGTCAAAATGGCGGCGGAACCACGGCCCAAGCATGGGTTTGGCCGCGGTTCCGCGGTGGGATGATGACGTCAAGCAACCAAATTTTTACAGAATGCTTATAATTACCTGCACGTGTTTCTGCAACAACCCGAAAAAATTTTCGAGCCAAAAAAATTTCGACAGAAACTTGTGCACTAGAAAATACGGTTTTTTAGGATTTTTGTTCGATCGAGTTCTAAACATACTAGAGCAAGCTAGACTAGGTTAATGGCGAGGCTCTGATACCAATGTAAGTGCACGGCGGCGCCCCGGCCGTCAATCCGACGCCGGAATGCGGAAACGAAAAACCTTTCAAACTAGAAAACCGGCACCACCGCGCACTAGAAACCCGGATCGGGCCATTAATATAACTCTAGCAAACTACAAGATGGGATAGAAGGCTATACCAAGCGATCCGTGTCCTTCGGTCTTCGCCTCCACTCCGATCTTCTCGCGGAATCTCCGGTCGTCGCCTCCTCGTTGAAACGGGCACCACATCGTCGGGTTCTTTTACGGGCTCCCACCTCTGGACCGAGGAAACTCGGGCACGAAGCTGGCGAGTCGACGTGCTCAAGAATTGCTGTAGACAAGTGTAGAATCTATTGTCTCTAAGGGTTGTGAAGTTGCCTTTGTAGATGGAGGGAAGAAGAAGAATAAGCTTTGGAGATGGGTACGGATTTTTGTGGCAAAGCATAATGTGATATGATAATTTTCTCCCACACAAAAATGAACCTTCTCCCATTCTCTCATGTGGCCGGCCTCTCTTTTTCCCCTCAAAAAAAATGGTGGAGCTCAAAACAAGGGAGAAAAAGAATGATAATCAAGAAGGAAAAAAATGGTCACACCATTTCTCATCAATATCAAATACAAATCCAATCTCATTAATGCAAAGGATAAGATGGAAAAAGAATCTCATGATGGTAGAACCATCATGAAGCCAGAATAACAAATAACCCCTTCACAAAAGATAATTTGCACACTTGCAAATAACCCCCTCCAACGATAAAGTCCGGCCGGGAAGGAACAAAGGAAAACTGGCCGGAACGGAATACAAACTGGCAACTTCAGAAAACTGATCCCGTAATAAATTACAGGAAAACCTCGCGACTGCATATACATGCCCGCATTTGTATTTCGACCGAATACAAATGCAAAGAGACAAAATCTACACTGTCTAATACTAGGATCCGGCTTAAACCAAAGCCCTCTAGTATTATCCGTCCGATCACGATCCGTGCAATACCGCACATATCTGATCGAACCCTGCCATATCTCTATACGGCCTCTACAGCGTTTCGCCCGAAACTTGAGTAACTGTGTGTGGTGGACTCTAAAGACTCGTCAATACTATGGCTGTGGATTTAACCATTAGCACGTCAGAGGTATTAGCCATACGTGACGGGCTACCAGCTATTGACCAAAAGGGACGTTGATGAGCGAACTCATCCTGACACCCTACTGAGCCTGTCAGTGACAATATCCGTACAGTCCGGTCCGTTCGTCTATGAGCATCGCATGGCGGGCCTAGGGGGTTGGTAAAAGTCAGACCCCCAAAAGCGGTACAAGTCGTGTCGGAGTGTAGCCCAGAACACCCTGAGATACTACTGGAATACCTACCAGTAAATATCCTGCCTTGGCCAAGGAATTTTCATGTACTGGCTCTCCTAGACACAGCGTGACCTCACCCCCAATACCGGGAGAGACGAACCCCTGCAGATCCGCTCACTGCCTTCATGTGGCTCGGGACTGTACCCAACTAAAACCTGTTTGCACGTCTTCTTTAAGCGTGGTAGGGTAGTAATCAAAGCACAGTGGGAACTCACACGAGACAAATGACGATCTCAGGTCGATGAACTAACCTGTACACATGTCACCAGGGAACTGCTATCTGACGTCAGGTATAATACCAACTAGCATATTCCCGGCGAGTCCTGTCCGGTGTACTCATAACCCAATGAGCACCTGTATATATCTTAGGTGAACCAACTGACACATGTGGCTTGTGAGACCGGCCACCACCCCTCGTTGGGGTCTCGACTGCATACACCAGTCTACTCTGGAGTATCGATGCCCTGTCTCGAAACTCCCACGACTAGGGACCTTTTAAAGATGTGCTTATAACCCCAGCTCCCGCGTATATGATCGCCCTCATACTGCTGGTAGTCAATCAAGAATCCTAGGGGCTCTATCAACATTTAATAGCGACTCACAAGGTCACCTAAAGCAGTACACGATGATAAAGATAAACCAGATAGCATACTATCATCTTGAGTAAGACTGTCCTACCGGTATTGGTCCTCCCTCAATCATTGCAATCACGTGCCTGTGGTCCAATAATTGACTCTGAGGGCACTATCTCCAACAAAATGTTTTATATGTGAGTGGAAAGTGTGAATTATTGTTTTGGCATTTTTCTTGCATGAGTCATGAGATGACTCATGGTGGCATGATGAATTCTTGGTTTGTATTGTGAGATATTTGTTGTGAGCCATAGGATATTTATTCTTGAGTTGGTTTTCTTTAGTTGCTTAACACTCGAAACAAAAACTCACTCTCACAACTTAGAAAAATGGTAGCCACTTCATTTTCTTCACTTGCCTTTTTCCTTTGCCAAGCTTTGCTTCACACTTTCTTCTCCTATGGCATCTTCTTCAACCTCCACCCTAAATGTCTCATGTGTTGAGAAACCTAGGGTGTATTGAGACAAAGTAATCACACACTCTCTCTACTTCATCTTGGCTATCTAGGTTAGCAAACGAGATACTCGAGTTGCCTCGGTTTTGAGACGGGAGACCGTATTACAAACTCTCGACGTGGATCTTCTTCGACGGAGGGAGACCGGAGATCAAACTCGATCGAGGAAGCCGCGAGGAGCTTGGGACAGAGGTTGAAGACCGAAGGACATGGATCGTTCGGTATAACCTCTCTAAACTCCTTTATCTTGAACTAGTTTAGGGTTAATGGTACGATCCATAGATTAGGGTTCCGTTAGCGCCGGTTTCTAAAAGTTTTTTTTCCGTATTTGGCCACGGATTGATGGCCGGGGAGCTGGCGTAACCCAACATTGTATTAGATCCAACCCATTAACCGCAGACTAGTTGTTTTAGACGATGTTAAATTATCGAAACCGAAACAACTCCAAAACATAACCGACTTGTATTCCATTCTCTGTCGAATTTTATTTAGTCTTCTAAAAATATTTAAGCAACTGCAGAAGAATACCTTGATGGCAACTAGAAGACTCCGCAAATACGAGCCCAATCCAACATTTTTGGACTGGCCAGATCACAAAATTTTCCGAGGTGGCCGGTTTTGCATTGAGTTTGGACTTAGAATTTTATGTGGGGTTAAGTCTCTGGAATATTGGTTCAGTGGTATTGCTTGTTTAGCCCAGTTTGGATATGGTTTTATCTTTAAGTTTGGGGGGCTATTCGGGGGTGTTTTCGAAGTCGATATTTCTAACACTATTTAAAGTTTTAAAGTACATGCAATATTATCTACGACCGTGAATGTCATTAAAGCGGTACAACTTGTCTAATTGCTATAGTTCTTTTAGATGGGTTTGCGAACGTGACATTCGCGTTGATGTTCTGTGTTGTGCTGTGGTTGTGGCTGGTTCATAGTGGTGGATAGCTTGGATGCAATGATAGTACAGTTTAGTTTCATTTGTACATTTGATATCGTGTGGCGAGCGTCCGACATGTGGACTGCCGTCATTGCCTATTTGTATATTATTAACTTGGGGAACGACCGGGTTGAGGTCGATGTCACCATTGTATATATTTTTCTTTTCTGTACTAGGATTACCCTGCAATTGAGTGCACGGATAGCCGGGTTCTAGAGGGCAACGGGCCCGCATCACATGGCGTTGAGACGGAAGGGGCCTCGCTTAGAATTTGCGGGTTATTCGCCGCATTCGTAGGGGGTACAGGTTGACCCAAGGAGGGGTGCTCAAGTTACTGGATTCCGTGAAGTGCCGGGTGACCCAATCACTTTGATGAAGAGGTTGCCTCACTTTTGGTTTTGGCGGGTAACTTCTCGCGCTCGTAGGGGTCTAGGTTTTCATTGCACAAACTATCCATACGACCAGGGGAACGTCGGGTTTCACTTGCGGCTCAATGGAAACCCGGGGCTCCCAGATTATCTGTATTGTTCTGTGATGCTTATCGCTTATCTGTGATGTTGCATATATCATGCCTGGAATGATTATTATATATTGTTATACACACACACACACACACACACACACACTAGTAGATTTTGTATATGTTTTACACCCGCGTTAGTCCAGCCCCCGCTCTATCGTTAGTTAAGTAACCTAACAGGAAATGACGGGCCAGTGGCGAATGCGGATGGCATATACGTACATCATATTTTCGTTCTTTTCTGGTGTGATTAATTGATGGGATTGCGTTGATTCTGATCAATGCAAGGAAAACAGACCTATTCGATGTTGTTGGAACAATTTTCAAAAGCTGTTATTACAAGGACGTTTTCTTTTGTTTTGCACAACGGTATTCGGTTATGAATATCCAGCACCTCATTCGACGAGGCAAGAGCCAAAATCTCTTCAGCGGGAGTGACCTCTTGGGCAGAAGTTTGCGTCACGGTAATAACTTCACTATAGTCGATTACTTTTTTGCTTTGCATCATGGTATTCAGTTGGAATATCCTGCACCTCATTCCACGAGGAAAGAGCTGAGAACCCTTCACCGGGAATAACCTGTTTATCAAAGGTTTTCTCCATGATATATTTGTAAAAAGCTATCCGGTTCCTTCAACGATATCAAGTTCATTACGTTAATGGTTTTTCGCCAAAAACCATTCGTAGCCCTCCGTCATTTCAGACGGGTAGCACTTAGTATTCATGCTATGTTTGTTGGCCTTCGTCAAGGCATAGTGTATGGTAGATATTTGTTACTTTTCTATTATATAGATAGATGCGTTGGTTTGGGACAGTCGTACTAATATGTTGTCCTTCGTTAAAGGTATGTACGGGTGGGTTCAAATTAACCAGGACAATGACGGATAGAACTTGACATGTGACTTATGATATGTTGGCATCCGTCAAGCTCATAAGAGCATGGGGTAGAAATGACATCGAGAGTTTCAAATATACAGGAAACTTTCCAGGCATGAGCATACCTTCTGGAGTGTTATAACTTGAGTGGATTCCATCAGGTTATCATGCGATGATAGTTGGATCCCGATTCCCACTGATGAGTTAGTTTACTCATCGCGTGATTTTAGATGATCCCGACTAATTCTTCTTTAGGTTTTGGAGGAGAATTTGAGGATACAGTGGGAGACATCCTGATTAGATTAAGTGATTAACCATTCTTATCTAGGTAAGAGTGCACGCTGAGTGTTTCTTTTCTCTCTCTCTCTCTTTGGCAGCTACCATGGCCCGACTCTAGACTAGAACTCATAAACCAAGTTAACCGAATCTTCTTAAAATACATTGGCTTTTGGATTGTCAGAATTGCATACTTCATTTCCACTCCTACTTTTACCCTTTGCTTTTCTCTAGAATATTCCGTATCACTACGAAGATCCATATTTATTGGATATGATCATCGTATAGTTACATACGAACTCGAAGAAACTTGTTTCAGATTCGAGAATGGTTTCCGGTTCTGTAGAAATTGAATAGGACTATTCAGTTGCCTTTTCCTTTTACCTTCTCTCAGGTTGTGAGGGCTCCTAGGATTAGGAGAAGGTACACTTATTGCGCTTATTGGATAGTCTTCTTGTAAACCATAGGCGGGTGCCGAAAGGTGGGGTAGAAAGAAAACCAATTAGTCTAAGTGTGGTGTACAGAAGGTAATAAGTAAAAACAAATAAAAGGGTTAGAAAGAGGGCCAAGTAAATTGCGACTGCTATCATTCATGATGAAACTCCGTATATCATCGCCACTCCTACTTCACCTTTAAATTTCTCCAGAACACCCTGTATCACTATGAAGATCCACATTTATTAGCTAATCCATCGTATAGTTATATACGAACTCGAAGGAACTCGTTCCTGTTCGATAATGGATTCTGGTTCAGGAGAAATAGAATAAGGATTATTCAGTTGTCTTTTATCTTTACTTCTCTCAGCTTGCGAGGGCTCCTAGGATTAGAAGAGTACACCTATTACGCTTATTGGATAGTCTTCTTCCATACCACAAACTTGTGCCGAACGATAGGGAAGGAAGAAAACCATTTAGCCTAAGGGTGGTGTATAAAAGGTAATGAGTAAAGACAAATAAAGGGATTTGGAGAGATGGAAAGGAAATACAAGGTTACAGTCATGAATCTGGATAATGGAAGAGGCATTACTTGGAATACCTGACTACCCTTTCGAAACATTTTCATGTTTCAGTTTCACTATGCATTGTTAATTGAAAACTGATTTCCTAATTAGATCCTTACTCCACAGTATGTATTTACCAGGTTTGATTCTCACATCTGTATGGTGTTACAGATGATGAGTGGGAGTAAATTATTGGGAATTAGGTGATTATATCCTCATTATATCGGAATTCGTTGTAGTTGGTGATATTTGAGGAAATCACCTGGGGTTTTGCCTGATGGCAAATATTTGGTTTTGAATATCCGTTGTTATGCACTAATTTCAAACTGATATATCTGTACGGTTATTTTATAAAGTAAGATATAACTTTTTAAAATTATGTCCATCACATTTACCTATATCAGTTGATGATTGGGTAAGGAGCATTAAAAAATGGTGTAATTCTTCTTAACCATAGTACATTTTTCAACCGACGACGCACAGGGATTGAGTTATTCAACTTAGGGGACTTATACAAAGTATTGTATGTTGTCCAGTGTCCATTAGGAAAAAGGGGTTGGTGCTCGTACTATATTCTGTTTACTTATGATTTCTCCAGTTTTAGACAAGTATTTCATAGAAATACAAGGTCCAATTTTTGAGAAGTTATAGGTACAAGAATAAAGTAGAGAACCATGTGTTGCAAGTATCAGGATTCTTCAAGGTGATCGAAGATGTAGATATTTGTGTTTGGTATTCAGTTGATAGTAATGGTTTTGAGAACTTTCTTCTCTTTCAGGTTACTCATATCTGGATGCACTCCTAAGTTGAGTAATGCTGATCAGCCTCTCTCCAATTAGTTGACATGCACTGGAGATAGCTGCATGATTTGAATATGGTTCCAATTAAATCAGTGCCTCTGTTTCTATATTGTATATAGAATGGTTTATATCTTAACAATTTTAAGGTATTTGTAGTTGTCCGGCTTATGCTTAAAACCAGACTCTGGATAACTCAAGGCACGTTTCTGTAATGGCAGTTTGTGGGTTATCCCGGGCTATGACGAGGGTTAACTTTCTACCATCTGGAAGATCAATAGTGATATTATTCTTGACTCACCACAGTTTTTGTAAAATAGACTTTTTTTAGAAAACAGTAGTAGGAGTATGGTAGAACTGGAAGTGATTCCAGAACCACAAACGATTACTGAAAATTTAATAAAACCTAAATATTCAATCGAGTTTGACATTCCATTGGCCACTCCGTAGATATGGTGGGTAACCTCAGGCGCCCGAGAGGTACTTCGGTGTCCTCAAATACGGTGGCACGGAGGTTCTTGTTTTCCTAGACTTTCCATTACTGCTGTTCTAGACTATGAGACCCGGCAGGAGGATGAGTATAGAGTCGTTCTAAACTAACTTTAGAAGTACACGTGTATATGACTTTGCCGGACGGTTGTTGTAGTCAGTGGGAGCAGTGAAACCATAGTGGACACGAAGCTTGTGTCTATTATAGACTAAAGCAGGTATAGCAGAGATAGACCATCTATTTTTGATGTGACAGTCATAGGCTTTGACATCATCAGAATAGGAGATGGATCTGTTAAGAAGATAGTAGGGTGTGATGTTCTAGTATTTGGATGACATACACTTTGTAGGAAGTGAAATTCTTATACTATGATCGGTTATACTGTGGTTGTCACACAGTGGTTTCTCCACATAGGATATGGATATTATATCAGGAACTCTGGTTACTAGATCTATGGTTTTAGATCTAGAATTGGTTAGTTTCCCAATCTGGGTACTTTGACACTATTTTAAAGGTGTTTTAGAATGGACGACTCCTCGCATGGTGATGCACCTGCAGGTGATGGAGTCAACCTCTCTAAAGATTTCTTACAGACAAAAGGGTAGAGGGATGTGCATGATTGGTATATCACTTGCTTAGGCAATTGAGTCAATCATGAGATGTCAAGTACCACACCAGATGTTGTTTTTGCACTAGCTGCAATAAGTTTATATATTAATCCAATCCTGGAGAAACGTTCGGAAGCAGTTTATGAACATAAGAGGATGTTCTAGGTATTTGGTAACGGAAGCCTCCTTTGGGAGACAGTTATCATTCCCGGCTTCTAAGGTGACCTGGATGACAGAGTGACTGTCGGATTTATAGTTTTCACGCTTTTGAGGGGCAGTAGTTTGAACAGGTGGTCCAAGCAGATACTGAGAGAGGCATGGCACATGATACTGATTAAATTCAGTGGACGATACAGTCTAAAAAGTTTGCTGGATTTAGAGTTTATTTGTGAACTGGGTCTCATCAGATATCCAGACATATTCTAAGACAGGTATTGCTCATTTCGGGAGATGTCTTTCTCCACGAACTTGAGATAAAGAGAGATATAGAAAGAAATATTGGAGTGGATCCACTCACTGAGGCTAATTCTCGAACGCAATAGTTTTACAAACGAGCTTTGTGAAACTGATTAGTAGAGAAGTTGGGTGTTCGGTATCACACGGGCTGTGAGTATGCGACACCGCAATAATTAGCCTTAAGTGCAAGTGGGATATTGTTGGCTATAGCGCCCTCAAGTCAATTATTGGATCGCAGGCACGTGATTGCAATGATTGAGGGAGAACCTATACCGGTAGAACAATCTTACTCAAAATGATGATATGCTATCTACTTTGTCTTTATCATCGTGTACATGCTTTAGGTGACATTAGAGATCTCTATTACATATTGATAGAGCCTATATGATTCATACTTGACTACCAGCAGTATGATGGCGATCATATACGTGGGAGCTGGGTGGTCTATAAGCACATCCTTAAAATGTCCCTAGTTGCGGGAGTTTCGAGACTGGGCATCGATACTCCAAGAGTAGACTAGTGTATACTGATCGAGACCCCGACAAGGGGCGGTGGATGGTCTCACAAGCCACTGGTGTTAGTTTGTTCACCTAAGATGTATACAGGTGCTCATTGGGTTATGAGTACACCGGACGGACTCGCCGAGAACATGCTAGTTGGTATTATACCTATTTTCAGATAGCAGTTTCCTGGTAACTTATGTATCGATTAGCCTATCGACCTGAGATCGTAATTTGTCTCGTGTAAGTTCCCACTGTGCTTTGATTACTACCCTACCACGGCTCAAAGGAGTCATGCAAACAGGTTTTAGTTGGGAATTGTCCCGAGCCATATGGAGGCAGTGAGCGGATCGTCAGGGGACTTGACTCTCCCGGTATTGGGGGTTGATGTCGCGGTGTTCATGGGTAGCCATCACCAGAAATCCTTGGCCAAGGTAGTTGAGAATTACTGATCTAGGATCGGTAGTTTCTCAGGTGGTGATAGGCTTCATACCGACACTGAATGTCAAGTTATTAGGGGTCTGACATTATCTACCGCCTAGACTCGATATGTGATACTCATAGACGAACGGACCGGACTGTACGGATATTGTCACTGTCAGGCTCAGTAAGGGTTTCAGGATGAGTTTGCTCGTCGGCCTCCCTTTCGCTCAATACCTGGGTAGCCGTTACGTACATCTAGTGCCATTGACATGATTGCGGTTAAACCCACTGCCATCGTATTGACGAGTTTTTAGAGTCCCACACAAAGGGTTTCCCTGCTTCGGGCAAAACACTGTAGAGGCCGTATGGTTTTATGGCAGGGTTCGATCATATTCGTGCACTTATGCAAGGATCAAGATTCAGACGGATAATACTAGTTGGCTTTGGTTTAAGCCGGATCCTTGTATTATATTGTTGGATTATTTTCGTCTCGTTGTATTCGTATTCAGTCGGAATATGGATGCTGGTATGTATATACAGATGAGGGGTATTCTTGTAATTCGTTACAAGATTACTTTAGTAGATGCCATTTCTTTTATTGGATTAAAATATTTAGGGTTAAATGTTTTATATGTGAGTGGAAAGTGTGAATTATTGTTTTGGCATTTTTCTTGCATGAGTCATGAGATGAGTCATGGTGGCATGATGAATTCTTGGTTTATAGTGTGAGATATTTGTTGTGAGCCGTAGGATATTTATTCTTGAGTTGGTTTTCTTTAGTTGCTTAACACTCAAAACAAATAACTCACTCTCACAACTCACAAGAAAAAGGGCAACCACTTCATTTTCTTAACTTGCCTTTTCCCTTTGCCAAGCTTTGCTTCACACTTTCTTCTCCCATAGCATCTTCTTCAACCTCCACCCTAAATGTCTCATGTGTTGAGAAACCTATGGTTCTCTATTTCATCTTGGCTATCCAAGTTAGCAAACTAGATACTCAAGCTGCTTCGGTTTTAAGGCGGGAGCCGTATTTGTCACGACCCAAAGTTTGGATGTGACCGGAACTTAGATTGTATGGTATCAAAAGATATCGACACAATCTGAGTAAGCCAAAAAACAAGATCAAAAACCTCTTTTGCGGAATTTAGAAAATTTTAGTTTTTAGGTAAAAGAGTGAAGTAGCATGTCGAATGGTTTTTAATAATTGAAGTTTAAACAATTGGTTTTAAAATTTCGACAGTAATCCCTTTTAATTTTTAATAAAGCAATTATAAGGTGTGTGAATAGGTTGCATCCCTAGTTGGGAGCAAAACGATGCCAAACAGTGGAAATCAATACACAATATTAATACGGCACTCAAAATGAAGAATCTCATGCATAAGTAAAAGAAATATAATTTAGCATAACTAAACGATCTCATCAGTCAAAATAAGATACATACAACCACATCTCGTTCTAAGTCAATTATACAGGGTCTGATGGAGTAATACTAGATGCAATATACAAAAACCAAATAAGAGGTTACTGCGTAGGTAACCCACCTAACAAAAAGAGCGATAAAAGCTGATAAGTGGATCCGCATTGCTGCTACGTGTCCACACGACTCCTGCAAGGAACTATGGCACAACGGGGATGAGTTGCCAACTCAGTGAATAAAACTAACATATATCGGCTGATAAAGTAAGTATGACGAACTATAGTTAATATCAACAAGGATGAATATAATGCATGATAATAGTGTGCAGCATGAACATGTACTACTAAGTATATAAATCCAAAACTGAAATCTCCTCAATTAATTCCAAATAAGGTTCACTTTTCCGTGTCCAACATCGACATAATTTTTCTATTTCCGTCAGGCATTGTTCCCCGAACGATCCAGTCATCCAATAACACCGGTCGGTATCACCTAGATATCCACCGTGTTTCATAACTGTCTCCGGTATCGAATATCCTCGCTAGGCTCCCCGCCTCAAATGCGGCTTTCCTGTCCCTCGGTCTTGACCGGGTCTACCATGTATCCAACTGTATATCCCCTCCCCCACTTAGTCTGGATAACGTATAAATCCGCAACCGTATAGCCCCCCCCACTCGGTTCGGAATAAATCCAAATCATAAAAACGACATCTCATGGTGGACGTATCACATCATTCAGGAAGAATCAATGAATATAACTTAATAATATATAAAACTCAAAACCAGAAATCCTTAAATCCAACACACCTGGTGATACAATTTATGACTAATTAAAAGTAAGCCATGCATGATAGGTATCAATCAATAACAACGATGCACATAATCACTAATAATGATACATATGGTATGAAAGGAATCATATAGGATATGGCAAGTTCTAAGTGATACGTGACATGTCAATATCGATGAGGTGTAGTGTAACATATAGGTATGTGCGCGTGCAACATGACTCATCGATAGTTCATGAAGTGTTCTAGCAAGTGTTATTTTATAGATATGAATGCATATGATGAAGTTTCTTAATTTTAAACATGTACTCAATATAAAAGAAATTATTATCCAACAAAAAATTACGGTTATTTTTAACGCCATGCATACAAGATCCCCCGGTAGATGTTTAGTCTACTCACCGGAATACGTCGAATCTACTCAGAAATCATCAACCCCTTTTCCTTTCCTTACGACCTCCAAAGTTTTCGTACTCGAATCTAACATCGACATTGACTCGCATAAGAAACGGCTAAACTCCGATACGGCGAAAACATAAAAATACAAGTTTTACGTATTAATTATACTACGTACGACTATTGTAAACTATCTAATATTTATACTAACTGGATTTTAACTATTTGCTGTTCGTCACAGAAAACAGAAACGTGTTACGAAACATCCGTGTCGTATTTTAGAATTTTAACCCCTTTACAGATATTAGCTTCCAGATTTCATATACTGATAAACTAAGTTAAACTAATAATACTAAACATCCTAATAAATATACAGAGAGCTACCCTAAAAACCCCAACAACAAACTCCCTAAAAAACCCAGCGAGCTCGGATTTCCTCTACATGTCGCCGGCCAAACTCCGAGCAACTGGGTTTGTCTTCCTAGGGTTTATTCTATGTCCAATTTATAAGATGAAGGCATTGTTTGGATATGTTAATTATCATCTAAACTACAGCAGATCTTACACAGAGCCTATTTTTACCAAAATACGACATTTCTGATATCCGATTTCTACATTTGAACTTTTCGGAACTAGAATTCTATAGAGTTTAGAGATTAAACCTACAAAAGATTACTGAAAAGGCTCCAAGATGCACAACTCAAAGATCCTAGCTTGATGGTGGTGGTGAAACTCCATAGCACCTAGTTCATTCTTCTCTTCTCTCTTTTCTATTCTTTTGTGTGTTCTAAGATATTTCTTTTTCTAAACCAGTTTATTTGCCCTAACTTAATATATATCAACTGAATTAATTGGTATAATTTAAGGATAAGAAGAGATAAGGTAGTAGGTGGTGTCACCATACAAGATGGTGGTGGTTTCATGCAAGGAGGAGGTGTGTGTGTGGTTACACCCAAGGTGTGGTGTCCAAGAGGTATATCTTAAACTTAACCATTGTCTAACCCTAATTGGATAAAAAAAAAACTCATACAACTCTAATTAGCATAAGGACACTAACTTTCTCATATAAACTCCTCATTACACATGTTATTATATAAACACTATTTTCTTTACTAATTTATTTCCACTTCAATTTAAAATGTCTTTTTTAACTACAATAAAAATTAAATAACATTACCTATTTACATAAATAATCTAATTAATTATCTAAAATATTTCAAAATGTTACAATATTCCCACCTTAAGAAAATTCGGTCCCCGAATTTAAAACTTAACTACACGTACCTTCAAAAAGATGTGGAAATTTCTTCCGCATCGCATCCTCGGCCGCCCAAGTGACCTCCTCACGATTCGTTCCTTGCCAAAGAACCTTTACTGACGGAAGTACCCTTGATCTCAGTTTCTTTGCCTGTCGGTCTAGGATAGCTACTGGCTGCACTGTATAGGATAAATCCTGCTCAAGCTGTAAGGTCTGATGCTGGATCGCGTGAGAGGGATCGTGAAGATAATTGCAAAGCATAGACACGTGGAACACCAGATGCACATCGGAAAAACTCGGTGGAAGTGCTAAACGATAAGCTAAAGCACCCACTCTCTCCAGAATCTTATAGGGTCCGACATACCTGGGACTGAGCTTCCCCTTTTTCCCGAATCGCATCACAACCTTCATCGGAGATACCCGAAGGAACACATGGTCTCCCACATCAAACTAAAGTCTACAACGGCGTCGATCGGCATATGATTTCTCTCTGCATTGGGCCGCTCTCATCCTATCTTTTCTGTAGTCTCCTGTACTATCTGCGGTCCCAAAATGCTACTCTCGCTGAGTTCGGTCCAGCAAACGGGGGATCGACACTTTCTCCCATACAAAGCCTCATAGGGCGCCATCTGCATCGTCTCCTGAAAACTGTTGTTGTAAGAGAATTCTATCAAAGGTAAGTGTCAATCCCAACTGCCACCGAAATCAAGACTGCAGGCTGGAAGCATATCCTCTAGAGTCTGTATGGTCCGCTCCGACTGACCATCTGTCTGCGGGTGAAAAGCTGTACTAAAACTCAATCGGGTACCTAGAGCCTCTTGATGTTTCTGCTATAGTCGGCTGGTGAACTGTGTACCCCTATCAGACACTATGCACGTCGGAACTCCATGCAATCGCACAATCTCATCAATATAGATCTGAGCATACTGCGCATATCCAAATGTTGTCTTCACCGAAAGAAAGTGTGTTGTCTTTGTCAATCTATCTACAATCACCCAGATGGAATCATACCCTCTCCTAGTCTTGGGTAGACCCACAACGAAATCCATAGAGATCTGCTCTCATTTCCACTCCGGAATTGGCAAGGGCTATAACTCTCCTGCCGGCCTCTGGTGCTCGGCTATGACTTTCTGACAAGTCAAACATCTCGAAACAAACTCCGTGACATCTCTCTTCATTCCTTCCCACCAATAGACATCCTTCAAGTCATGATACATCTTGGTGGAACCAGGATGAATACTATATGCTGACCGATAGGCCTCCTCTAAGATCTCACGTCTCAGTCCTTCTGAATCTGGCACATAAAGACGAGTCCCAAATCGTAATACTCCACGGTCATCTATTACGAACTCAGACTCTCTACCCTATCTAACCTGATCTATGATCTCCGACATACGAGCATCTACAGGCTGTGTCTCTCGAATACGATCCAATAACTGAGGATGGGTGTGAACATGAGCTAACTGTCCTACTGTCGATGTAAACTCAAACTGTACATGGCTACCATATAGAATCTTCTAGTCTACAGAAGACTGTCTCTGCATAGTGCACAAATGAGATAAGATACCTCCCGGCCTCCGACTCAAAGCATCTGCTACAACATTCTCTTTGCCCGGATGATAAAGAATTTCGCAATCATAATCCTTCTCGAGTTCCATCCATTGATGTTGCCTCAGATTCAGATCCCGCTGCTAAAAAATATATTTCAAGCTCTAGTGGTCTGTGAAAATCTGGCACAACTCACCGTACAAATAATGCCTCCAAATCTTTAGTGAGAATACCAAAACAGCCATCTCTAAGTCATGAGTGGGGTAGTTCTGCTCATGCCTCTTCAGTTGCCGAGAGGCATAAGCGACGACCCTGCCGTGCTGCATCAACACACAGCCTAAACCCACTCGAGAGGCGTCACAATAAACAAAAAAATTACTTGACCCGGAAGGTAAAGATAATACTGGTGCAGTCGTCAAGTGAGTCTTCAACTGCTGGAAACTCTGTTCACATGCCTCTGTCCAAAGAAATGGAACCTCCTTCCTGGTCAACCCGATCAGTGGTGCAGCGATCCGAGAAAAATCTTGCACAAAACGTCGGTAGTAACCAGCCAGACCCAAGAAGCTGCGAACCTCTGTAACTGATACAGGTCTGGACCAGTGTTGTACTGCTTCGATCTTCTTTGGGTCCACACGTATACCATCTCTCGTAACTACGTGGCCCAAGAAATCCACACTATCCAGCCAGAAAGCACACTTGGAGAATTTAGCGAACAACTGATGCTCCTTCAAGGTCTGCAATGTGATACGCAAATGCTGCCCATGCTCCTCCCTACTTCGAGAATAAACAAGAATATCATCTATGAATACAATAATAAACTGATCAAGGAATGGCCTGAAAATACGGTTCATCATATCCATGAAAGCTGCTGAGGCGTTGGTGAGCCCGAACGACATCACCAGAAACTCATAATGCCCATATCGTGTGCGAAAAGCAGTCTTCGGAATGTCATCCTTCCGAACTCTCAACTGATGATACCCTGACCGCAAATCAATCTTCGAGAAATATCCAGCTCCCTGTAGATGATCAAATAAGTCATTGATATGAAGTAGTGTATACCTATTTCGCACAGTAACACGATTCAGCTGCATGTAGTCGATGCAAAGTCTCATGCTGCCGTCCTTCGTTTTAACGAACAAGACAAGAGCTCTCCACGGTGATACTCTCGGACGAACGAGTCCTCTGTCCAACAACTCTTGCAACTGACTTTTGAGTTCCTTCAACTCCGTCGGGCTATCCGATAAGGTGGTATAGAAATAGGCCCCCTAGAATCAAGTCAATGCAAAATTCGATATCGCGATCAGTCGGTAATCCTGGTAATTCAGGAGGAAACACATCCGGAAATTCTCGCACAATCGGAACCTGGTCCAATGGGACTTCAGCGGCTCCTACGTCCTGAACAAACGCTAAAACCCTACAACAACCCTTCTTCAAGAGCCGTCCCGCACAAAGAGCAGAAATCATGTTGGCAGGATTTATACTACAGTCTTTCTGCACAACAAAAATCGGTTCGCCTAGAAAACAAAATCTGACCGCTTCCCCCGACAATCTACATAAGCATAACAAGCGGTCAACCAATCCATACTAAGAAATATATCAAAATCTAGCATATCTAGGAGAATCAGATCAACTAATGAATCCATATCACCTATACGTACTGAACAAGACCAGAATACGTGTCGAGCTACAAAAGAATCTCCTACAGGAGTAATCACAACTAGCGGTAACACTAACAACGACGACTCTCTCCCCAGGGAAAATGCAAAGTGTGTAGATACGTAAGAATGCGTAGAACCGGGATCAAATAAAATATGTGCATCTAAAGAACATACTGCAAGAGTACCTGTCACAACTGCATTAGATGCCTGGGCATCCTGTGGAGTCGGTGCAAAAAACTCGTGCCTGGCCCCTACCCGCATCTTGTCGTCCTCTCCCTCGGTCTCCCCGGCCTCTCTAAAAGCGTCCTGCAATGCCCCGACCTCGCAGTGCACCATCCTGGCGCATAGTGCCAACTGGGGGAGGAAGTAAGTCCATCGAAGTAGAAGGAGGAGGGGGTAAAGCAGCCTGCGGAACAATTGTCCCTCCATGGCGTCTACACTCTCTAGCCAAATGCCCTGGAAGTCTGCAACTAAAACATGTAAATGGAGGCCTCTGCTCCACGGGATACGAACTGAACATCTGGCCCTGAATCCAACCTCGACCAAAATCGCGGCCTGGAGTGTGTCTGCCTCGTCCTCTACCAAACTTCCTGGTAGCATACTCAATAGGTCTGGTTCTCTTTGGCTCCGAAACAATCACTGCCTCGCTCAGACGCTCTTCCACTCGCATAGCTGCGTCCATAGCCTGCGCATAAGTATCGAAATGCTGGGAGACTATAGCAAGAAATAGTTGGGTATCCAGGCTCCTCACAAATCTCTTCACCCGGTGCTCCTCCGTAGGAACTAAGTAGGGAGCATAGCGCGACAACTGCGTGAATTGTAAATTATACTCTTCCACCGACACACTCGCAATTTTTCGCAACGCTTCAAAATAGCTGGCTCTAGCGTCCCTCACGCTCTGTGCAAGAAATCTGGAAAGGAATATATCAAAAAACTCTGTCCATGACATCGGAGGAAGACCCGCAGCTCTCCCTCTCTCCATCGACTCACACCATGTCTGTGCAACTCCCTCTAATCGAAAGCTGGTCAACTCCACCGACCTCGCATCAGAACATCGTAATGACTTGCCAGTCCTGGCCATCCTATCAAGAAAGGACTGAGGATCCATTGCTGCATCGGTCCCTTTAAACACCGGAGGCCTCAACCTCATGAACTCTGGAAGAGATACCTCCATCACTCTCGGTCCTACCAGTGCGACAGTCTGCATAAGCTGTTCATCTGGTTCTACCATCGTCGGTACCTGATCATGCCTCTGAACACGGGTGGCCTCAGTTAATTATCCCACCATTTGCTGTAGGCCCAACACACCCTCCTCTATTCTAGTCAATTTGTCTGGAGGATTAGGATCAACATGCTCAGGTTCCGCCGGAATGTCCGGTGCGTCAGTCGCCGTCACAGGAGGATTCGCCCTGGCTACGGCTCGCCTAGATCGTGTAGCCATAGCAACTAGAACAAGAAACGAGAGTTGATAAGGTGTACGAATAGGAGCAGCAATAATAGGAAGTCGAAGGAAGGATTAAGCAAGATATACATCCGAAAGTAACTTAGGCCGAGTATCGTAGCGTAAATATGCCGCGGAACATATGTACGGTACTTTACTCATCCTAAATCACCAACTCCATCAAACCAAAGGTCATCCTACGTAACAAAACTTAAGTCTACTAACTCCATGTCACTACTCGGTTCCGTAAGGTTAATCCTAAGCTCTGATACCAATTTTGTCACGACCCAAAGTTTGGATGTGACCGGTACATAGATTGTATGGTATCAAAAGATATCGACACAATCTGAGTAAGCCAAAAACCAAGATCAAAAACCCCTTTTGCGGAATTTAGAAAATTTTAGTTTTCAGGTAAAAGAGTGAAGTAGCAGGTCGAATGGTTTTTAATAATTGAAGTTTAAACAATTGTTTTTAAATTTCGACAGTACTCCCTTTTAATTTTTAATAAAGCAGTTATAAGGTGTGTGAATAGGTTGCATCCCTAGTTGGGAGCAAAACGATGCCAAACAGCGGAAATCAATACACAATAATAATACGACACTCAAAATGAAGAATCTCATGCATAAGTAAAAGAAATATAATTTAACACAACTAAACGATCTCATCAGTCAAAATAAGATGCATACAACCACATCTCGTTCTAGGTCAATTATACAGGGTCTGATGGAGTAATACTAGATCCAATATATAAAAACCAAAATAAGAGGTTACTGCGTAGGTAACCCACCTATCAAAAAGAGCGATAAAAGCTGATAAGTGGATCCGCACTGCTGCTACGTGTTCACACGACTCCTGCAAGGAACTATGACACAACGGGGGTGAGTTGCCAACTCAGTGAATAAAACTAACATATATTGGCTGATAATGTAAGTATGATGAACTATAGCTAATATCAACAAGGATGAATATAATGCATGATAATAGTGTGCAGCATGAACATGTACTACTAAGTATATAAATCCAAAACTGAAATCTCATCAATTAATTCCAAATAAGGTTCATTTTTCTGTGTCCAACATCGACACAATTCTTCTATTTCCGTCAGGCATCGCTCCCCGAATGATCCTTTCATCCAATAACACCGGTCGGTATCACCCAGATATCCGCCGTGTTTCACAACTGTCACCGGTATCGAGTATCCTCTCTAGGCTCCCCGCCTCAAATGCGGCTTTCCTGCCCCTCGGTCTTGACCGGGTCCACCATGTATCCAACTGTATATCCCCCCCACTCAGTCTGGATAACGTATAAATTCGTAACCTTACAGCCCCCCCCACTCGGTTCGGAATAAATCCAAATCATAAAAACGACATCTCATGGTAGACGTATCACATCATTCAGGAAGAATCAATGAATATAACTTAATAATATATAAAACTCAAAACCAGAAATCCTTAAATCCAACACACCTGGTGATACAATTTACGACGAATTAAAAGTAAGCCATGATAGGTATTAATCAATAACAACGATGCACATAATCACTAATAATGATACATATGGTATGAAAGGAATCATATAGGATATGGCAAGCTCTAAGTGATACGTGACATGTCAATATCGATGAGGTATAGTATAACATATAGGTATGTGCGCGTGCAACATGACTCATCGATAGTTCGTGCAGTGTTCTAGCAAGTGTTATTTTATAGATATGAATGCATATGACGAAGTTTCTTAATTTTAAACATGTACTTAACATAAAGGAAATTATTATCCAACTAAAATTTACGGGCGTTTTTAACGCCATCCATACAAGATCCCCCGGTAGATATTTAGTCTACTCACCGGAATACGTCGAATCTACTCAGAAATCATCAACCCCCTTTCCTTTCCTTGCGGCCTCCGTAGTTTTCGTACTCGAATCTAACATCGACATTAACTTGTATAAGAAACGGCTAAACTCCGATACGGAGAAAACATAAAAATACAAGTTTTACGTATTAAATATACTACGTACGACTATTGTAAACTATCTAATACTTATACTAACTGGATTTTAACTATTTGTTGTTCGTAACAGAATACAGAAACGTGTTACGAAACATCCGTGTCGTATTTTTGAATTTTAACCCCTTTACAGATATTAGCTTCCAGATTTCATATGCTGGTAAACTAACTTAAACTAGCAATACCAAACATCCTAATACATATACAGAGAGCTACCCTAAAAATCTCAACACCAAACTCCCTCAAAAAACTGGCGAGCTTGGATTTCCCCTACATGTCGCCGGCCAAACTCCGAGCAACTGGGGTCGTCTTCCTAGGGTTTATTCTATGTCCAATTTATAAGATGATGGCACTGTTTGGTTATGTTAATTATCATCTAAACTACAACAGATCTTACACAGAGCCTATTTTTACCAAAATACGACATTTCCGATATCCGATTTCTAAATTTAAATTTTTCAGAACTAGAATTCTATAGAGTTTAGAGATTATACCTACAGAAGATTACTGAAAAGAATTCCTCCAAGACGCACAACTCAAAGATCCTAGCTTGATGGTGGTGGTGAAACTCCTTAGCACCTAGTTCATTCTTTTCTTCTCTCTTTTCTTTTATTTTGTGTGCTCTAAGATATTTCTTTTTCTAAACCAGTTTATTTGCCCAAACTTAATATATATATCAACTAAATTAATTGGTACAATTTAAGGATAAGAAAAGTTAAGGTAGTAGGTGGTGTCACCATACAAGATGTTGGTGGTTTCATGCAAGGAGGAGGTGTGTGTGTGGTTACACCCAAGGTGTGGTGTACAAGAGGTATATCTTAAACTTAACCATTGTCTAACCCTAATTGCATAAAAACCCTCATACAACTCTAATTAGCATAAGGACACTAACTTTCTCACATAAACCCCTCATTACACATGTTATTATATAAACACTATTTTCTTTACTAATTTATTTCCACTTCAATTTAAAAATTCCTTTTTAACTACAATAAAAATTAAATAACATTACCTATTTAAATAAATAATCTAATTAATTATCTAAAATATTTCAAAATGTTACAGTATTACAAACCCTCGACGTGGATCTTCTTCGACGGAGGGTGACCGGAGATCAAACTTGATCGAGGATGCCGCGAAGAGTTTGGGACAGAATTTGAAGACCGAAGGACACGGATCATTCGGTATAACCTCTCTAAACTCCTTTATCTTGAACTAGTTTAGGGTAATGGTACGATCCGTAGATTAGGGCTCCGTTGGTGCTAGTTTCTAAAAGTTTTTATTCCTCTTTTGGCCGCGGATTGATCTCTTGGGCGCTGGCATAACCTAACTGTGACATGCTAGGGTTTTGGTTCGTAGTGTGAGATATTTGTAGTGAGCAAGTGAGATATTTATTCTTGAGTTGTTTTCTTTAGTTGCTAGCATATTACATTATATATTGCTCATAAAAAATAACTCTAACAGCTTAGAATTCGTTTAGTGTTAATTAAGCGATAATGCGGGATTTTAATAAAAAAATTACAAAATAGTTTTCTCACATTTTATAAAAATTAATCAATATTTTATTATTATTTATTTTGGCTTGAACACACCTGTGCATATGCACTTGGGGGTTAATTAGTGCCAACATTGTTAAGTAGCCATGGCACCTTAAACTAAATCCATGCCATATTAAGCTTGCACTTAGCATTTTTTTGTGAGAGTTATCATTTGTTTTGAAAAGGGAGAGGTGGAAAAATTCATTGATGAGTCGTGGGGACAAGCATGCTTGCATTTATTGAAGAGAGGGAGAGAGGAAGTGTAAGGCATACACTCACCCTACACTCACCCCTCTCATTCTTATCTCATTGCAATCTCTTATTCTTAATTATTTTCCTTCTCCTCTTCTCTCAACTGAAATCTTCACTACTTCATCACAAAAACGAAGCAAACCTTCATTAAACCCCACTAAAACACTTCTCAAGTCATGATTTAGCCACTAAGAATACTTGGAGCATGGGAAGTTAGGATTTTTGAGCAAGTATGGATAGGTATAACCTCTAAACTGTTAATTAGATGATTATATTGTTGTGTTGCCTTGTAGTTGTTGTTTAGAACACTAAAAGTATAGTTTTATGCACATATCGTATTTTTTGTGTCATTATGGAGTCTTTGTGATCTGCTATTACCTTGAATCTTTACTATAAAATCTAGCAATATAGTAGTGTTGTACTAGAGACCCTGAGTGTATACCTGAAGCACGAACCCCACCCGACCAAGGAAAACCGGCGAGATCAGGGCCAGATCCAGCGAGCTTGGGTTTTTAGGGGTGTTAGGGCTTGTGATTTGTAGGGTAGCTGTTTGCAATTGTTTAGAGGCATTTGGTACTTCTAGATTTTTAGGTATTGACAGTATACAAAATCTGGGATCACTTTGCTAGTTTCTAGTGTTACGACTATGCACGTAACGATATCCGACACGGTTGGCGTACTTTGTGTAGCTGGTGCACTTGGGGTGGTTTTGGGACGTCGCTATACACGTTAGCCACTAGACGAACACTTGAGAGTTGGATTAGAGTCGGTGCGTCGGTAAAACATAGTTTGTACGTGTTATTGGTCGATTTCTGAGTTACACTTGCTATGTTTTGTGTGATTTTAGGGGCGTGTGCGGGGACTTCGGGCGCTACGAAGGAAGGAATGCAGGTGGTTGGATTTACCTAACTCGAGATCGTCGGTGAGTAGATTTAACATCTACAGGAAAATCGCCCGTATGGCGTTAAGCGTCAGGGCTAGATATGATATGATATTAGCCGCATGTTTATATGCACATATTGAGGTTGTGCATGAGCATCATTGCATATTATTACTTGTTGTGCCTGGACTTGTACCCATTAGACACTGCACCATTACTGACGGTTCATGTTGCACGAGCACTAATTGTATGCTACACACACACCGTCGGTAATTGCCATGACACGCACAACATATATACATATGTGATATTGTATTGGTTATTGATTGAGACATTGATTCTTATTCCATTGCGCATATGAAATATAGCATGCATGCATACCTACATGCTTACACATATACCTTGCTATAGCTACATGTTCACCTTTATATGATGTTGCGTTGGATTTTGGAGAAATTGGAAACCACATGATATATTTTAAAACTTGATTCATTTAATTAGCGGTTTTCCCTTGATATGCTCATATTACTGTTCTATTTTGCATATATCATATTTCATGGATTTACGCATTGAGATATGGATTTCATGTGATTATGGATTTGAGAACTGTGGGGATATTTCAAGAAAGTATGTATTGTTTTGAAAACCCAGTTTCTCTTGATATGATATTTCGATACGTCCACCATGAGTTTTCTCCGTTCTGAGATTTGTGTTAGAACTCGATGCGAGGAGTTGGATGATTCCGTTTGCGGGTTCATGGTGGACCCGGTATGGTATCCCGGGGCAAGAAAGGGATGTCGCGCAGTAGACGATGAACCTGGCAGTGGGACTACTACCTATCGGTGATAGTTTTGGACCCGACGGTTATCCGGAGGATATTGACTGGAGTCGTGAGATGGATATGGGCCGATTCGTCTTGCCGGAGCCCGCGGGCCGATCCGGACAGACGGAGCCCGTGATATGTAGATTTGCGTGTCGATGCTGGACATGAGTATTTCATGATGTTTCGAGTGTCGATGTTGGACACTCAGGTTCCATGAGATGTATAGATACGAGGGCCGATCTAGGTGACGGCGCCTGAGGATTTTGGGATTTGGGGTGTCGTTGATGGACACCGAGGTTTTTCCATGCTGATGATTTGTGCATGAGATTTATTATTTATCCCACATTCAGGATTTACTTGATATGCATTTGATTCATATAGATGTAGTACCCTGATGGTGTACCTTGATCATGACTGTTGCATATACATATTGCCATTCTTATGCTATCAGATTGCATATGATAGATTATCGCTGCTCGTGCATACTTGCGATTACATGCATGATGTTATTTACTATTCACTAGTTGGCAACTCACCCCCGTTGTGCCACAGTATTTTGCAGGCCTGACCCTCAGAGTAGTCGCAGTGGGGCGTCTTATTATCTCTACTTTTGCGGATACCGCTGCGGTTGGCTGTGAGGCCTTTTGCTATAGGTAGGTTTGCGGTTATCCGATAATGTTCATTGTATATCTTATTGTATCTAGTACTCTCCATCTACCACCTTCATGTATTGACTTAGAGATGAGTTGTGAGGATCGATGTTGTAAATTTTTGTGACTCTGGGTGTCGTGCTCGTGTGAGCCGGCCTTTACTATGTTTCTTATCACCAGTATGTGTTTCATTTATATTGTCTATTCCTTTGCTACGGTGTTGTATTTATGCTTGTGGTGGTTGTTTCCGCCTTTGGGCGATATTTGCTCCCGTTTGGGGATGCTATACTTATATCTTATGTTTGTACCCGTTTCGGGATTAGTTTTTACAAAGGAGGTGCTGCAAAAATTTTCAAGAAAATAAACCTAAGCGTTAAAGTTTTGTTTGAGATTCCAAATGTTTCTATCATTTACTTCTTGTTATGGTTAGATTTCTGGGTTTTCGGCTTACTTAAATTGCGTTACGCCTGTTGATGTTACGTGGTCTAAGTGTCGGTCACGTGCCTAATTTTGGGTCGTGACAATAACTCACACAACACTCACTTGGAAAAAGGCAGCCACCATTTCTTTACTTGCTCTTTTTCTTTTCTTAAGCTCACACTTCTCCCATGGCATCTTCTTCAACCTCCACCCTATATGTCTCATGTGTTGAGAAACCTAGAGTGTATTGAGACAAAGTAATCACACACTCTCTCTACTTCATCTTGCCTATCTAGGCTAGCAAACTAGATACCCGAGTTGCTTCAGTTTTGAGGTCGATCCCGTATTATAAACTCTCGAGGTGGATCGTCTTTGATGGGGGAAGACCGGAGATCAAACATGATCGAGGAAGCCGCGGGGAGCTTAGGACAGAGGTTGAAGACCGAAGGACACGGATCATTTGGTATAACCTCTCTAAACTCCTTTATCTAGAACTAGTTTAGGGTTAATGGTACGATCCATTGATTAGGGTTCCGTTAGCGCCGGTTTTTGAAAGTTTTTGTTCCGCATTTGGCCATGGATTGATGGCCGGGGCGCTGACGTAACCCAACATGGTATCAGGGCCAACCCATTAACCACATACTGGTTGTTTTAGACGATGTTAAAGTATCGAAACCGAAACAACTCCGAAACAATACCAACACAAATTCTAGTTTCTGTCGAATTTATTTTAGTCTTCTAAAAAAATTTAAGCAAATGCAGATGACAACCTATATGATCACTAGAACACACCTCAAACACGAACCCCGGATTCATAAAATGGACCGGCTAGATCACCAAAATTCCCGAGGTGGCCGGTTTTGTGAAGGTTTCTGGATTTTATTTTTGTGGTGTTGTCTAGTCTCTGGAATATTGGTTCAGTGGTATTGCTTGTTTAGCCCAGTTTGGATATGGTTTTATCTATTAGTTTGGGGGCTATTCGGGGTGTTTCGAAGTCGATATTTCTAACACTGTTTAAAGTTTTACAGTACATACATTACTATCTTCGACCGTGAATGTCATTAGAGCGGTACAACTTGTCTAAATGCTATAGTTCTTTTAGACGGGTTTGCGAACGTGACATTCATGTTGATGTTCTGTGTTGTGCTGTGTTAAGGCTGGATCGTCGTGGAGGATAGCTTGGGAGAAATGTTAGTACAATTTAGTTTTATTTGTACATTTGATATATCGGGGTGAGCGTCGGACATGTGGACTGTCGTCACTGCCTGTTTGTATATTATTTATTTAGGGTACGACCGGGTTGAGTTGATGTCACCGTTGTAAATATTTTCTTTTCTGTACTAGAATTACCCCACGGTGGAGTGGTCGAATAGCCCGGTTCTAGAGGGCAATGGGTCTGCATGTCATGGAGTTGAGACGGAGGGGGCCTAACTCTAGAATTGGCGGGCTATTCGCCGTACTCGTAGGGGGTATAGGTTGACCCAAGGAGGGGTGCTCAAGTTACCGGATTCCGTGAAGTGTCGGGTGGCCCATTCACTTTGATGAAGGGGGTTGCATCACTTCTGGTTTTGGCGGGTAACTTTCCGCGCTCGTAGAGGTCTAGGTTCTCATTGCACATGCTATCCACACGACCAGGGGAACGTCGGGTTTCACTTGCGGCTCAAAGGTGTAAGGTTACTAGGCACTGTCACAAGGGTCTATATGGCATCAACCATGCCCAATTTAAAATTTAGACGTGCCGAACAACCCTAACCAAGATCTTAGACTAGAGATTAGGCGAAACAAATAGCAAGTAAACAACTTTACTTCTAAGAGTTAGGGATTACAACCTTTGTAGTCCATTCCTTCACTTCTAAAGCTCCGTGTTGAGGACCCTTCACTGCGATCATCGAGTAGCCAGACTCTAGAGAGGCTCCATGAAGAGAAAGATGCAAGCTTGCTTCCGATCTTCGATAACAAAGATGATCTACCATAAAGAAACTCTAAAGAATCGTCAATACGCCGGCAGTAGGTGATGATCATATCAAACACCCACAAGCTGCAAGCGTATTGACGATTGACGATTCTTTAGAGTTTCTTCAAGGTAGATCATCTTTGTTATCAAAGATCGGAAGCAAGCTTGCATCTTTCTCTTCATCGAGCCTCTATAGAGTCTGGGTACTCGATGATCGCAGTGAAGGGACCTCAACACGGAGCTTTAGAAGTGAAGGAACAGACTACAAAGGTTGTAATCCCTAACTCTTAAAAGTAAAGTTGTTTACTTGCTATTTGTTTCGCCTAATCTCCAGTCTAAGATATTGGTTAGGATTGTTCGGCACGTCTAAATTTTAAATCGGGCATGGTTGATGCCTTGTAGACCCTTGTGACAGTGCCTAGTAACCCTACAATGGTATCAGAGCCAAGCTAGAGCTTTAGGCGAAGTCTAAACGAAATTTAAAGTCTGATCGAACCCCGAAACCCCATTTTACACCCCTCTCCGGAAATTTTTAAAACTGTTGATTTTTTGTATTAAAAATGCTCAGAAATTTCTGCAGGTGATTTTATGGATTACTGTAAAAAAAACGAGCCCATAATACCTTTAAAGCGCCGCGGAACCGCGACAATACCCTGCCTTGCACGGCGGTTCCGCGGCCAAAAAGGGGAATTAGGGTTAGATTTTGCTACAGTAATATCCATAGGTAATTTTGCATGCTTCTGGGAATTTTTAATTCTACTAAAGTGTTGAGTTTTATGGAGATCTAATGTATTCGTTGATTCGATCGGAAAGTTTAACTTCGTTTAAGATTTTCCGGATATTTTAGAACGTGTTAAAAAGTTCGAACGGATATCAATAACTAACTTTTCCCCTGCCGGAAAATTTCCATGTGTTGGATTTTTCCTTAGTTAAAGAACGTTCTAAGTCGTGTAAGTAACGCGGTGGACCCTCTAGAAGAGCACAAACCTTAACTCGATTATGTGACCGTCTAAACCGCCTCTAAACCTTAGGGTTTGGGGCAGTACAGCGTTGCCACAAGTGAGGCGTTAGTTTGACCCTTCTACGGCTGGACCATTGGTACTGTGGCATGTGATGGATGCTTTTTGAACTCCGCTCAAGTGTTGAGCTATTTGGGAAATCTTGGGTGTTTTTTTATTCGATCGAAAATTTTAACACTGTCTATTTATCTGGAATGTGATATAATATTTAGAATCCACAAGTAGTTATGAGATAACTAATTTGAATGTTATAAATCTAGCAGTTTAGTCTCAGATGATCGGTTGCCACGGGATTTTGATGTGATCAAAATTCCGTCGCAATCACGTAGCGTACGCGGATACTCGCCGGGTAAACTTAATAGATAGCCACGCCCCATAGCCCCGACCAAGTGACTGTAGGAGAACCCCGTCGCCAAAAGCATCCGTTCGGGTGCTCACGGCAGCTGTATTCCGCCTTAGTGCACTTCGTCGACGGTGTCGGCGGTGCGGCCGTCTACTAAAGTTTGCGACGAACATTCGATCAGGATGTTGGGAATCTTGTTGAATTGCCCGACTAGATATTGAAAAGTGTTTTCGATACTGAGACTAAAATGCGGGGTTTATAATTCTTAGGCATGCGATGTCTAAGGAATTCATTTGGTTAAGCATGCGATGTCTAAGGAGGTTGCGGATTCCAACTGTTGTAGTTTTACACTTTATTTTCTGTGACCGTAAGCGTAGTATGTGGTGTATCGCCGGTTTCGTTACTATACATCAACGACAATCGGGATACGCATACTTGCTTACGTTGATGATATGAGATATTATGTGTTGCTGTGATATGTTATATTGGATCGTCGTGTTCTGAATAGCCGGGGGTTTTATGTGAGATGAGGGTTTTTATTTTCATTCATGTAAAATTAATTGTATGTAATATTCTTTTATTGGGGCACTTCCGGGCTGAGGATGATGTCACCATTGTATATTATTTACTTTTCCGCATTAGGTAGACCCAAGGCGGGGAGCATAAGTAACCGGGTTCTAGGGTCCAGTGGGAGACCATCTCGAGGAGTCGAGACCGGGTCTCCTAACCCTAGAATTGACAGTGTTGCCTGACGCTCTCGTAGGGGTCTAGGGTGTGGGTTTGGCTATTCATCGCGACCGTGGAATCCGCGTTTTATACAGGCTCGCATAAAACACGGAAGTCTTGGTATATCCAATATCTCATATGTTTTCTTCTGCTGCAATGTTCTGTGATGAGATCATATTACTGCATGAGACGAATGTTTATATTATATATATGAGATATTTATTATATTGTTGATTTCTTTTCAAAAGTGATGCTTGTGAAGCATAATAAAATGGGACTTCATTAATGAGATTAATGAAACTAAAAGAAACCTAAAGATGTTGTAGAAACCTGTCTCAAAAACTGGTAACTCTAGTTCTTGCTTTACATAGCGGTGTTCCTTGTAGAACATCCAGCATCTTATTCGATAAGGAAAGAGCCGAGATCCCTTCACCGGGAGTGACCTCTTTAGCGAAACTAGCAGATGATACAAACTCGGTTTGTCTTTTGATTGTTTTTATAGTTTTTTCTTTGCATAGTGATATTTGTGAAATATCCTGCACCTTATTCGATGAGGAAAGAGCCGAGATCCCTTCACCGGGAGTGACCTCTTTAGCAAAACTAGAAAAGGCCCCAAAAACATTCCTTTTAAAATCACTCGATTCTACAACGATATCAAGTTCATTACGCAAAGGGTTTTCTTAGAAACCTGTCGTAGCCCTCCGTCATTTCAGATAAGTACTTCATAGTATTCGTACTGCGTTTGTTGACCTTGTCAAGGCGTAGTGTGCGGTAGTTATTTATGCTTATCTGCAAAAGCATATGATGCGATTGAGTTAGGGTAGTCATGTGACTTTGTTGAACTTGTCAAGGGTCATGCGGGTGGGTTTAATTCAATCGGGAAATGACGGGTTGAACTTGACTTGCGGTCTATGGTTTGTTGACCTTGTCAAGGTCATAAATCGCTCGGGGCAAAATATTATCGGGAATTTCAAGTGTTGAAATTTGCAATGAGATTGCATACCTTCTATGAGATAGTTGGATCCCCATACCCACTGTGAGTAAGAGTTACTCCTGGGAGAGTTTTACACATTACAATTAGCCGATCAAGTAGGTGTCTAGAAAGGTGTTAACGGGGTTACGCCCCTGGGAAAATGAGGTCTACTTTAATTAGGTCCGTGAGAAAGCACGGGGAACCTCCCTCAAAGTACCGGCACTGGCCTGGAAGAAAGATTGTCGAACTTGTAGGGTGTAATTAATCCCGGCTAGTCTTTCCTTTTAGGGTTTGAAAGAAGATTTGACTGAAACAGTGGGAGACATCCTGATTATATATATTAATAACCAATCTAATCTTGCAAGAGCATACGCCGAGTGTTTACTTCTATCTCTCTCCAGATAGCGACCATGTCACGCCTTAATCAAGATAATAATACGGATGTATTGACCGAACCCGCTTATTATACTGAGCTAGGGAACGTTGGTCCCGCTCCAACTTATAATTGTTATAAGACAGAGCAGGAAATAGGGGATTACCAGAATTCCCGTGACACCCAAACGAAGAAAGTGCATGCTGATGCATCTTCTTCGGGTGTGTTCATTACCGAGAACTGTTTCTCAGTATCCTTTACGTCCTGGGTATGAGATACCGGATCAGGATCCCGCAAATGTAATTTTTTACATGCGCTACGGAGAGGTAGAGAACTAAGAACGGGTGATGAGTTTCAAGAGTTGGAAATGATGCAAGTGTTGCATCCAAGTCTATTGGCAGTTATCACCCTGTATTACCAGAATACATTGATTCTGAATGAATGTTATTAGATACCGAACCTGATATACAACATCATATCAGCCTCTTTATAAGTAAAGAAAGGATATAATTTTGTATTGTTGGATAATGTTTTGAACATTTCCTATATCAAGAGTTGATCGGTTCAGGCACGTTATCTAAAAGCATAGACGTTCTAAATCAAACTACAGTTCTTAATGTACAGAACACACACAAGAGGAAGAGTTCAGAAATGAACGAATCCTTCTTGAGGCATTGTAGACTAGGTCATATCAATGCGACCCGACTAGCTGAAGTTACATAAAGATGCATATTTAAATTAGTTTGGATTTACATCTTGTAAAACTTGCCAGTCATGTCACAAAGATAAGATGACCACAGCTCCGTTTATTGGAAACAGAGAAAGAGTTAGTGAACTCTTGGGATTGAGACATGCTGATGTATGAAGGCCCCCTGTCAACACATGCCAAGACCGGTTCTTTGTACTTCATTACATTCACTGATAATCTCTCAAGATTCAGACATACGTTCCTGTTGAAACACAAGTCTGAAACTTTTGAGATAATCGCAGAATATAAGTTAGAAGTAGAGAACAAAAAACGGGTATAAGTATTATATCCTTTGATGTGTTCAAGGAAGAGAATACTTGAGCACGGAATTCCTGGACTATTCTAAAGGAGAATGAGATTCTCTCTCAGCATTACTCCTCCGAATACACCACAGCACGTCGGTGTATCGGGGCGGAGCAAACGCACCCTATGTGATTGGTGTGCTCTATGATGAGTACTACTGAGTTGCCTATTTTCTTTTGGGGTTATGCACTTGAGAAGTTGCATACCTATTGAATAGGGTTCCAACCAAATCAGATGTCTACCACTCCATATATGATATGGTATGGGAAGAGCCCATCTCTTAAGAAAGTTAAGATTTGGTGTTTTCCGGCCTATGTCAAAAGCAAAATCCGGACAAGCTCGAGGCAAGTTCAGTTCTGTGGAAGTTTGTTGGATATCCCAAGCATTCGCAAGGGAATATCTTCTACCAAACTGGGGAACAAAAAGTTTTTTTCATTTCTCAGCATGCCACCTTTGTGAAAAAGAATTTCTTGTGAAGAAATTAATGGTCATGAGGTAGAACTGGAATGAGTTCCAGCTATACAAACTGCAGCTGATGATTTGGTAGAAGAGGAGGATTCAATAGTTTCCAACGAACCTCAGCCTCTCCGCCGATCTGGTAGGGTTCCTCATCCACCTGAGAGATACTTAGGTTTCTCTATGATAGTGGGAGAGAGGATTGCATCATGAGATGATGACCCAACTAGTTTCGAGCAGGCCATCAGGAGTGGGGACTCTGTGAGAATGGCTGGATGCTTAGCGATCTGAAACTTTGGTTACTTTATCTGAAGGGTTAAATCCCCATCAGGAGCAAGTATATCTTGAGAAGATTACTTGGTGTACATGGAAAATTTAAGACTTTCAAAGCTGTGCTTAAGTCCATCCAGATCCTACTTGCCACGGCTACATACTATGACTACGATATCTGGCGGTTGGGTGTCATGACTGCTTTTCTAAATGATGATTTGGAAGAGAGCGACTATAAGTACACAGCCAGAGGGCTTCGTAGGTAGTGGGAGCAGCGGAAATGTGAGCATGATGTTTTATGTGATAAATCAGGCATCGCGGAGTTGGAACATCTGTTTTGATGTGGTAGTTTTGACTTCATCAAAATGGTAGATGAACCTTGTATATACAAAAAGGTAGTAGAGAGTATGGTGGTGTTCCTCGTAGAGTACGTGGATGACATACTCTTGATAGGGAAGGAGTTTCCTATGCTACGCTCGGTCAATCTCCTCTTATCAACAATGATTCTCCATATAGGATCAAGGTAATACCTCCGAAATCCTGGGTTATGGATCTATGAGATAGATCTAATTGGATGTTAGGAATCTCACTAGTTGTAGTGAGATGGTATCAATCGATCCTGGGGAGAATCACTGGGAAGGTTCCAGGGTGATAAGGACGACTGAATGTCAGTCGCAGGCATTGTCTTTACCCTCAGTGGAGGGACGGTATGTTGGAAGAGTTCCAAGCTAGATACCGTGACTTACTAGACGATTAAAGGCAAGACACATCGTTACCAAGGATGCTACCAAAGAGATAGTCTGGATATAAATAAGTTCATGAGATGAACCTCGTTCTTGCCATTGTGTGACAATGGAGTTATGGCTTAGGCCTAGGAACCACCGTCCCATCAGAGATCCAGACATATTCTTAGGAAGTATCGCCTGTTCATGGAGATGGTTGATCTCCAGGGAGATCAAGGTTAGGAGAGTAGATACAGAGAACAACAGCGCAGATCTACTCACAAAGGCCTATTTCCCAGTAGAGACTATTATGGGATGGTTGAGTATGAGATACTTCAACCACAGCTTAATGTTGCATATGAGATACTACAACAGATGGCCCTAGTGCAAGTGGGAGATTGTTAGTTATATGTATGCCCTAGAGACCATTACTGTACATACGTTGTATATTGTAGTGGATGCTTGGACATATATAGGGAGGACTTTCTTGCTCGACATAATAGTGTGCTATCTGGTTACTCTTTATCTTAACATATACTCTGATTGTCTCTATGTCACATGTTGATAAAGCCCTTAGGATGAGTACTTGACTACCAGGACTATGATGCAGATCATACTAGTGGGGACAGTGTAGTCGCCAAGTACATCCTTCAAGTGTTCCTAGTCGTGGGAGTACCGATACAGGGCATCGATACTCCAGAGTAGACTATCGTATGCGCTTCTTGACCCATATGAGGGGCAATGGATGATCTCATATCCATTGGTGTTTGACATCAGAGAAGGTATACAGGTGCTCAGTGGAGACTGGGTACACTGGACGGACTCGCTGAGAAATCCCAAATGGTATTATACCTCACGTCAGATGGCAGTTCTCTGGTGACACTGGTACAGGTTCGTCTGTAGATCCGAGATCGTCATAGAGTCTTGTGTGATTCCCACTGTGCTTTGATTTCCATCATACCACGTCCAAGAGGGCGTGCAAAAAGGTGGCTTTTGGGTACAGTCCCGAATCACATGGAGGCAATGAGCGATAGGAGGGGTTTCGTCTCTCCCGATATAGGGAGTTGATGTTGCGCTGTATTCGATTGTCTATAACTGGAAATCCCTGGCCAGGGTTGCTGAGATTTACTGGTAAGTGTTATCAGTAGTTTCTCGAGCTGTTATGGATCTCATATCGACACGACTTATCAAGCTACTGGGGTCTGACGTTTACCACCCCTAGGCGAGATATGCGACATATCAGACGACGAGACCGGACTGTACGGGAGTGTTACTGGTTGGATTCACGGGGAATGTACAGGCTTGCTTGTTGATCTTCTGATTGCTCAATACCTGGGTGGCTGTTACGTTTAGCTGACCGCTTGCAGCTTGTGGGTGTTTGATATGATCATCACCTACTGCCGGCGTATTGGCGATTCTTTAGAGTCTTACACAGAGGTTTCCTGGCTCTGGCGAAACGGAGTAGGAGCACATATATGATATGTGCGGGACCGGGAATAATACATGTATGCGATACCGTATTTGATTCTCGCGATATGTGATATCGGCCGGATATATGTGATATAACCGGGTCATCGGATCAAGTGTTGATTCGATGATCTGATACAGATTATATTAGTCGGTTATTTATGAAATAGCCGGATTATCGGATCAAGTGTTGATTCAATAATTTAATGTATAATTATATATTTGATATATTAAATTAGATTAACTAATATAAACTCACTTAAAAGTTCTTTTTCTCACTCGGGTAATACATTGATATATATGTGATATATGTTAATTGTATTATTTTATTTTGTTACAATAAATATTGTATATGTGATATATAATATTGTAACATGTTATGGTTATAAATGCAACATGATTTGTGGAGTTTAAATATAGTTAGGGTTTGGATTAGGGTTAAACTTTCATGAAGCTTTCAAGAAGTTTCTTGAAACTTTGACTTTGATCTTGATATTTTGTGATATTTTGCAAAGATATTTCTTTAACCCAACCCAACCCTTTAACCATAGTTAATTCTCTACATGGTTTAAGTCTTCATACTTAACCCATGGTTGCATTTCTAACCACACTTGATTAATTATTCATCACAAATGGTTTTGCTTCTTCTTCTTCTTCCTCTTTGATAAAAAGCATTCTAGCTGTTCAATAGTGATGAAAATGAGTGAGATAAAGAAAAAAAATGAGAGCTAATTTCCTACTTCATAATCCTCGTCTATTCTAGCCACTTAGATTAGGGTGTTTGCTTTGCTAATACTTAATTATTGAAGCAAAAGCTTGGGCTTGAGTTTCTTCAAGATAGATCATCTTTGTTATCAAAGATCAAAAGCAAGCTTGCATCTTTCTCTTCATGGAGCCTCTCTAGAGTCTAGGTACTCGATGATCGCAGCGAAGGGAGCTCAACACGGAGCTTTAGAAGTGAAGGAACGGCTACAAAGTTTGTAATCCCTAACTCTTAGAAGTAAAGTTGTTTACTTGCTATTTGTTTCGCCTAATCTCTAGTCTAAGATCTTGGTTAGGGTTGTTCGGCACGTCTAAATTTTAAATCGGGCATGGTTGATGCCTTGTAGACCCTTGTGATAATGCCCAGTAACCATGGGTTAAGTAAGAAGACTTAACCCATATAGAGATTTAACTATGGTTAAAGGGTTGGGTTTGGTTAAAGAAATATCTTTGCAAAATATCACAAAATATCAAGGTCAAAGTCAAAAGCTTCAAGAAGCTTCTTGAAAGCTTCATGAAAGTTTAACCCTAATCCAAACCCTAACCATATTTAAACTCCACAAATCATGTTGCATTTATAACCATAACATGTTATAATATTATAAATCACATATACAATATTTATGGTAAGAAAATAAAATAATACAATTAACATATATCATATATATATCAATGTATTACCCGAGTGAGAAAAAGAATCTTTAAGTGAGCTTATATTAGTTAATGTAATTTATTATATCAAACATATAATTATACATTAAATTATCGAATCAACACTTGACCTGATAATCCGTCTATTTCACAAATAACCGACTAATATAATATGTATCAGTTCATCGAATCAACACTTGATCCGATGACCCGGCTATATCACATATACCTTGCCGATATCTCATATCGCGAGAATCTAATACGGTATCACATACACATATCATTCTCGGTCCCGCACATATCACATATGTGCTCCGACTCCGTTTTGCCTGAGCCAGGAAACCTCTGTGTAGGACTCTAAAAAATCGTTAATACGCCGGCAGTAGGTGATGATCATATCAAACACCCACAAGTTGCAAGCGGTCAGCTAAACGTAACAGCCACCCAGGTATTGAGCAATCAGAATATCAACAAGCAAGCCTGTACATTCTCCCGTGAATCCAACCAGTAACACACCCGTACAGTCCGGTCTCCTCGTCTGATATGTCGCATATCTCGCCTAGGGGTGGTAAACGTCAGACCCCATTAGCTTGATAAGTCATGTCGATATGAGGTCCATAACAGTTCGAGAAACTGCTGATAACACTTACCAGTAAATCTCCGCAACCCTGGCCAGGGATTTCCAGTTATAGCCAATCGAACAGAGCGCAACATCAACTCCCTATACCGGGAGAGACGAAACCCCTCCTATTGCTCATTGCCTCCATGTGATTCGGGACTTGTTCAGTTGATAAAACTGCACATTTGTTATTACATTTTTCCTACCATTTTTCATATTAGAAAAGGTCTTTATTATAATATATCATACATATGAGGGATTATCTGTAAACATTCTATTTTCCATATGTTGATATATTATAATTAGCATTTGGTAGGAAAATGTATATAATATTATTTACCTAATCCTAGTAGACTTAGTCTACTAAATATTATTTAAGTTGTGCAGAATTTTCAGGTCTTAAATTAAGGAAATCAAGTTGTTGAAGAAGACTTGCCTAATTAAGAAAGCATAACTTGGAGACCAAGTCTGGCAGCAACCACGAGAAGATTTCCAAATTCTGAAGGTTCCAAGAATCGCCAAATGTCACAACGAGCCAGCCCCAAAAAAATGATCAACGGCCATGATCATCCGGCCGCGGATCCGCGGCCCAAGCCCCTTGATACCGCGGATCCGCCGCAGTATTTTGGAGATAGAGGCTGAGAATTTTTTGGGATAATCTTTTCTGTTAACTTCTAAATTTGGAAGCAAAAGGTTATGGATTTGGACTATAAAAAGGGACCGAGAGCCTCTTGGAAAAATTATCAAGCCGACGAGATCACGAAGTCCAAGACGGCTCACGCATCCAGGCTGATCATCAACTGTTCGTCTACCTCCTTGGAAGAGATCGAGAAGAAAACTATTCTTTGTAATCATTTTCTAAGGAATCAAAGTGTAATGAATATTGTTGATTGATAAAGGTAGCTTTTTTTTCTTATTCTATTTCTTCGTAGTTTAATTATGCAATTTCTTTCCATCTCTTTTTCTCCCAACATGCGCGAGTAATTCTCCGCTTCTTAGGGTTCGTAGGATTATGGTAGGCTAATGGATGATGAAGATCCCTAAACCCTTTTTAAGTCCTATAAAATTTATGAACTTTATCAAAAGAATCATTAACATCCTTATGGGAGCGCTAACAATTCTTTGTTAGTTCTGACCGCGATTAGAGATTAGATTAATGATTGTTTTGGTAAAGGCTAGATATGAACGGAGTTCCGTGTTGAGATAAGGGTTAAGAGTGGGATTCCTTTTCCCTCCAGAAACCCTAATCTACACGCATCACCGTCGTTCTAGTTTTAAATCTATTAAAGGATAAAAAGATTAACTTTTAATTAATCGTTCATGACTACTAAATCCTAACGAACCCTACAAGCCCCCTTATTATATTAACTACATCCCTAAAATAATCTAGATCTATATTTTTGCATTCTTGCTTAACGTAGATCTAGAAACCATTCTTCAAAATTCTTTATCCCTCCTTTCTTTCTTAACACATCTAAAGTAAGAGTAAAAGATTCAACGTTTCCCAGAGGACGATCCGTACTCACCTCGGTCTAGCTACACGCGACACCGTTCTGATTGCGGTTAATAACTACAAACACACTCATTCGAACCAATCAAATGGCGCCGTTGCCGGGGATACGTGCATAATTTTTTTATTCTTATTATTTGTGTTGAATTCTTAGACGATTCATACCATTATTAAAACAAAACTGCAAATTGCATATTTAACGATTTGTGCGTGAATTTTGCAAGGAGATCTGGAGTCACAAAATTGAGGAAAACATAAGACAGAGATATTCATCGAGATCCAGAGGAGTACAGGAGGCCAAAGAAAAATCTTCCTCACCTGATCCTTCCACCCCGCGGCGGAACCGCGGCAAGAAGGGACTTAGGCGGCGGAAACGCGGTGTAACTAAGGAGTTAGGGTTACAAACTTTTCTGGTATCTTTCTAAACTCCTTCTCTCTCTTCTCAAATCCAATAAAATCTATTTTCTGCAGGATTCTTTGCAAAATAGCGCCGCTCAAAAAAAAATCTTTTTGCAAAAGTTTTGTGATTGGTTTTGTTTTGCATATTTTAATACGGACTTTAAGGGGCAAAGACCAAATCAAGATTAGGTGGGGATTTCATCACCCTTCCTAAGCCCCACAAATCACATACCGAGCATCCGCATCAACCCTATAATAATTTAAAAAATATCTAGACCAGACTCTAAGGACTGTCGCACTCATTAAGGACAGAGGAAGGTCCTGGGTAATCTATCGCTTATCCGCATTACTTTTGTAGTGCCTAGGCAAGTGTGTCCAAGGCGAGTGGTTACTTAATTAGGACCACTACTTTCATAGTGGGGAGCCTCCCACTCACCTGGCACTTACCTGGCTACAAGAGTAGTAAAGAGGCGGTAGAGGATTTATCCTGCAGCTTGTCCTTTGGAAGTCTAGGAGCGGTCTAGAAACTGGACCTAGGTAACCTTAGTTCTAGGGTTTCTTGTGCATTTTAGAGTGATTTGTCTTGAGTCCCACTTTTTTCAAAACAAGCCAATTTTAAATCACACACACCCTGCCACTTGCACTAAACCCGCTTAGTGCATGCTTGGCTGGACACGGGATCCTAGTGCCCGTCTTGTCCGCGTTCCTGCTATCGACGCCGAAGTCGGTACTTCTTCATCTTCTTTCCCCCACCACACACTACGACCGAGATGGACGGCACTCCATCAGAATATAACACCACGCTGCCACCGCCCGTAGGTGCGCAGAATCCACCGTGCATCTCTCTCCATGAGAGATGCTATCCTATCCGTGGTCCTCTTTCCACTTGTATATCTCTTCCACCACCAAACAGGGATAATTTCGAAATTAAACCCCACTACATCAATCTGCTGCCCAAATTTCACGGGATTGAGTCGGAAGACGCGTACGTTTTCATCACCAAATTCGAAAACGTATGCGCAATGATGGGTACTTCACAATTGACTGTCGATGCTATGCGCTTGCGTCTTCTCCCATTCACACTGTGCGACTTGGCAGAAAAATGGCTTTACAATACTGCCGCACACTCTATCACTAATTGGGATGAATTCGTCATAGCATTTCTTAAGAAGTTTTACCCAAACCATAAGACTGCCCGTCTTAGAAGCGAGATCAACCAGTTCACCCAGCTTCCCAATGAACCATTTTGGAAGTGCTTTGAACGTTTCAAGGATTTGCTTGTCCAATGTCCTCATCATGGAATCAATAGATGGGATTTATGTCGTATTATATATGAGGGCATTAATCCAGCGACAAAGCAGATGCTTGAAACAATGTGTCAATGCAATTTCATGTCTAAAGATGACGGTGAAGCTTGGAAGTATCTGGAAGACCTCGCTGAACACACTTTGCAGTGGGAAAGCGTAAGACCACCTTCATCTAGGGGAGGTGTTCACCAGCTCGATGTTTCTATCGCAGTAAAAGCCGAAATGGCAGCGATACAGAAGAAACTCGACACTATTGAGAACAAATTCTCATCATTCTCCCTAAATCAGGTCACACTTCCTAAGACCATCTGTGGTTGCTGTTCGGATCCTTCGCACTTAACGGAAGAATGTCCTATGAATGCACCGTTTCAAGGTCATGAGCAAACTAATGCTGCTTTTCAGCAGCGACCTAGAAACGATCCTTATTCTTCCACGTACAATCAAGGATGGAGGAATCATCCTAACTTTGCTTGGAACCAAAACCAACAAAGCAATTATCAAAGACCTCCTCCACAGCAACCACAACCACAGAATCAGCCCCCCTTTCAGTGACAGAACTTTCAAAATCCGTCCAACATTTCTACACCACAAGTGGCCGGTACTGACAACTCACTTACACAAACTTTGGATATGTTCATGAAACAATCCATGCAATTGTCGGCTGAGATGAAGTCTTCTATTGAAACCATAACGAAAAACTCCGCCTCCCATAGTGAGAGTATTAAATCAATAGAAAACCAAATCGCACAGTTAAACACCGCAATGAGTGCGAGAGAAAAAGGGAAACTCCCATCTCAACCCCTACCGAATCCTGGCCATTCACAAAATTATAATGTGAATGCCATTACTACGTTGAGATCGGGGACAGTGCCGAACAACCGAGTGGGTGAGTAATTTGATGTTAGTGACACCATTGATACCCCAGCTTCTTCTTCCCCTAATTCGTCCAGTCTTCCACCTTCATCCGAGCCTATTCTTCGTTTTCCCCGAGGCTCGAACATTTCGCCAAATCTATCTAAGTAGATTCCCACTCCAATTTTAGGATCGAATCCGTCGCCACAGTTTTCTCCACAAACGTTGGACCCAAAACTTATTGATCGAGCTCCATTTCCAAACCGATTAAGGGCCAACAGACCTAACCCGCAAATGGAGAAGATTGTGGAAATGTTTAAGCAAGTTAGCGTGAATATTCCTCTCCTAGATGCTATTCAACAAGTCCCATCTTATGCAAGAATCCTTAAAGACTTGTGCACTAGAAAGAGAAAAACTCAAGTGCCTAAGAAGGTTTTCATGACGAGTAATGTTAGCACCACTTTTACCCAACAAATACCAAAGAAACGTAAGGACCCCGGTTGTCCTACAATCTCTATTTCTATTGGGGGTAAAAATATTAATCGTGCTTTACTCGATCTAGGTGCTAGCGTTAACTTGCTTCCTTATTCAGTATACGAGCAGTTAGGAATTGGAGAGTTAAAACCCGCCCATTGTACTCTCCAGATGGCAGATCGATCGATCACCAAACTTCGGGGCGAACTAGAGGATGTGTTAATTAAAGTCGGGGAATTCATATTTCCCGTGGACTTTATTGTTTTAGATACACAACCTGTGGCAAACCCACGCAATCAAATCCCGGTGATACTTGGTCGACCCTTCCTAGCAACTTCTAACGCTGTAATTAATTGTCGTAACGGTTCTATGAACTTATCCTTCGGGAAAATGACAATTGAGCTTAATATTTACAAGCTAGGAAGTCAGCCATCAGAACCTTCTGCTCATTTGCTGGATGTTTGTTCCATCCACGATATAGCTTCCGAAAGCTGCATAGATGAGGAACTTTGCTTTGATGTTCTCGACAACACTAATGAGATATCGTTTGATCTTGCACCACTTCACAGTGAGGATATGTTCAATGAGTCCGACCTTGAGATTGAACCCGTTGACTCGTTGCAAAATTCAGCAGCACCTTCCGAGTCAATATCTTATGCAAGTTTTGAACCTCTTACGGAGTCCGAATATCATTCCGTTACCCCACCTTCTATTGTCTCTCTGCCAATTCTTGATCTCAAACCGCTACCTTCTCATCTTAAATATGCATATTTAGGAGAGAATGAGACTTTGCCAGTGATTATATCCGCTTCTCTATCCTTAGAGCAAGAGAATGCACTTTTGGCAGTGTTGAGATCGAATCAGCAAGTATTCGGTTGGACGATGGCCGACATCAAAGGGATTAGTCCCTTAATTGTTGAACATAACATACATCTGATGGATGAAGCCAAACCAACCCGAGACCCACAAAGACGGTTAAATCCGGTTATGAAGGAGGCGGTAAAGAAAGAAATCGTTAAGTGCCTTGATAGTGGAATAATTTACCCCATATCTGATAGCCAATGGGTAAGTCCAATTCATGTGGTCCCTAAAAAGTCTGGCATCACGGTCATCACTAATGAGGCTAATGAGTTAATCCAAACACGCACCCAAACTGGGTGGCGCGTATGTATTGATTACAGGAAACTCAATGCCGCGACGAGGAAAGATCACTTCCCTCTACCTTTCATTGACCAGATGTTAGAACGATTAGCTGGACACGATTACTACTGTTTCTTGGACGGATACTCTGGCTATAACCAGGTCCCCATCGCCGAAAAGGATCAAGATAAAACCACTTTTACTTGTCCTTTCAGAACTTTTGCTTATAGACGCATGCCCTTTGGGTTATGTAACGCTCCCGCTACATTTCAGCGGTGCATGATGGGGATATTTTCAGATATGGTAGAAAATATTCTAGAAATTTTTATGGACGATTTCTCCATTTTTGGGGACTCCTTTGAGGACCGCCTTCGTAATCTTGACGCGGTTCTTACCCGCTGTAAGGATAAGAACTTGACTTTGAATTGAGAAAAATGCCATTTTATGGTCCAAGAAGGCATTGTACTTGGACATATAATTTCACGAAAAGGCATTAAGGTTGACAGAACTAAAATAGATGTCATTCATAACCTCCCTCGTCCCAACTGCGTCAAAGATATACGATCCTTCCTTGGCCATGCAGGATTTTATAGGAGATTTATTAAGGACTTTAGCAAAATTGCTAGACCCTTAACCTGTCTATTGTCCAAGGACACTACATTTCACTTCGATTCGTATTGTGAGGCTGCTTTTGAATCACTTAAAGAATCACTCACTACAGCCCTCGTTCTATCATCTTTGGATTGGAACCACCCGTTCAAGCTTATGCGTGACGCATCAGATTTTGCTATTGGTGCTGTCTTAGGACAGCACATTGATAAGATGCCACATGTAATTTACTATGCAAGTAGGACCTTGAATGATGCACAAATAAATTACACAACTATCGAGAAAGAACTCTTGGCAGTTGTATTTGCATTAGAGAAATTCAGGCCCTACTTGATTGGCTCGCCTATTGTGGTTTACACAGATCACTCCGCCCTACGACATATTTTATCGAAGAAGGATGCGAAGGCCAGGCTAATACGTTGGATCCTATTGTTACAAGAATTTGATCTTGTCTTCCGAGACAAGAGTGGACGTGAAAACGTTGTAGCCGACCATCTTTCATGCATCACTTCTTCACCAACTTTGACCGTGCCGATAAATGACTTATTTCATGACGAACAGCTCTTGACTGTATCCTACGAACCTTGGTTCGTGGATATCGTGAACTATCTTGCAACGGGACTTATTCTTAGCGATTGGTCGAAACAAGACAAACTTCGATTTCTATCCCAAGTAAAATATTTTTACTGGGATGAACCTTATCTATTCAAGTATTGTTCCGATCAAATCATTCGCAGGTGTGTCCCTAACGATGAATTCAAGAGCGTGTTATCATTTTGTCATGATCAAGCATGCGGCGGTCATTTTGGTCCTCGCAAAACGGCAGAGAAAGTTTTGCAATGTGGCTTTTATTGGCCAACATTATTTAAAGATGCATTTGAACATTGCAAAACTTGTCCGCGATGTCAGCATTTGGGTAGGATTTCACGAAGAAACGAGATGCCTCTCCAACCTATATTGGTTGTGGAAATATTCGATGTGTGGGGTATTGATTTTATGGGCCCTTTTCCCAACTCCTTTGGGAATCTATATATCTTATTAGCGGTTGATTATGTCTCGAAATGGGTGGAAGCTATACCGTGTCGCACTAATGACAACAAAGTTATCATTAAGTCCCTTAAAGAAAATAACTTTTCGCGATTCGGACACCCTCGCTCTATAATTAGCGACAACGGGACACATTTCTGCAATTGGTCTTTCGAGACCTTGATGCGGAAATATTCAATCACTCACAAGCTTTCTACGCCCTATCATCCCCAAACAAGCGGGCAGGCTGAGATCTCAAATAGGAAAATCAAACAGATATTGGAGAAGACGGTTTAGAAAAACCGTAAAGATTGGTAAACCAAATTGACGGATGCTCTTTAGGCATTCCGCACCGCTTATAAGACCGATCTTGGTATGTCTCCATACCGCCTTGTGTTTGGGAAGGCATGCCACCTTCCTGTCGAGATCGAACATAAAGCAATGTGGGCTATTAAAAAGCTTAATTTTGATCTTGATCATGCAGGCAGCTATCGGAAGCTGCAATTGAATGAGCTAAGCGAACTCCGCGATGAAGCTTACGATAATGCGATGATAGTAAAAAACAGGACTAAAGTGTTCCACGATAAAAATCTTTCTAGAAAAACCTTCACATTGGGGCAACAAGTCCTTCTTTACGATTCCCGTCTCTATCTTCATCCGGGTAAGCTTAAATCTCGTTGGAAAGGACCTTTTGTGGTGCGGTATGTACACCGCACGGGGCAGTTGAAGTCGAAAATTTGAAAAACGGTTCAATTTTTAAAGTAAATGGGCATAGATTAAAACCGTATTTTTCTGCTGACCTCGCGGAGGAGCTCCTGTTTTTACAAGAGCCGCTTTATCAAAACTAAAATTCCTCCGCCTCACCTCCATGTTTTTGTAACATTTTCTCATTTTAAGAATGGAGGTGAGTAAAAATGGATTTGATTGAATATTTGTGTGTGTCAAAGATCAAGTTTGGGGGTAGTTTTCATTTGATTATTATTTTACCCCTTGAATCACTCTCCTAGTATACAGGTCCTTGTTCTCAAAAGGCTATATCAGTGAGGACACTGCTGAAAACAGTTTTGGGGGGGAGGTTTGTATTCACTGAATTATCTTTGACACTGGGCATTAAAATTTTTTTTATAACAAAAGAGTAGAAAGTAAAAAATTACATCCAAAAGATAGGAATAGTTTAAGAAAACCAAGAAAATTAGAAATTTTCTTAAACGAACTAGTAATAAGTAGTTATGAGCTGTTGTCCCAAGGGTTAGTAAGATGAAGGAAGTCTCTAATCTGAGGATAAAAATAAGTCTGAAAAATAGTTTCTATTCTGGAAGCCAAATAATTGAATGTTGATACCCTACTATTTACACTTACACACGTCTTGAAACTCGGGATAGTAGAGGATACCTTGAAATGCTCTTGTCTAAAAGCCAAAGTATGAAAGAAATGAAAAAAAAATGAAGAAAATATAAAAATGGTGAAAAGAAAAATGAACACTGGTTTTGTTATCGCCAAGGCAGCAATAAAAAAAATATAGCGAGGGTTCCTCTTCAGCTAGTGCCCTAAGGCCAACTGGTCTGGGAGTCACTGCTAAGCCTTAGGTGGTGCAAGACAAGGAAAATACTATCACCTAATCTGCAAGCACATAAGTAATCGGTTGGTTAGTACCTCAAGAAGTATTAACGGTCGCATGAAAATGTGTGAGCAAATCTAAATATTCATCAAGTTAAAAAAGTACCGAGGTAGATGGACAAGAGCATGATAGCTTGAATTGAATTCTCTGAGTGTAGGGATGTCCATTTCACACACGTAGGGGTATATGATCAATGTTTGGACGAAAGGTAGGAATGAAGAATAAAGACGATGTTTTATTGAGGGATAATGTGGTTTCTAACATCTTTTCGTGACTGTAGGGTGTTTTTCGTCACCCCATTGAGATGGGAATACGCGCGCGCTTGTCAGGCGTACTACAGATTCCCCCTGCCTAGGGTAGGCCGGGGTTTAATGATTGTGGGGATCCGAATCTCCGGCAGCCGCGAACTAAGCTGCCATTAATTACCCCCCGCCTTTGGGGCGAGGGAACCTCCGATTGACGGGTCAAACTGGTCATGCGAACTCAATATGCAGTGTACGTGTGTTGTTGTTTTGGAGGGGGGTTTGAATATATCGGGAGCCACGCAGAGTTTTTTACGGGGACAGTGTCGTGGAGCATGTGTATGTGTACATTTGTATACATATGTATATATATATCAAAGGGGGAAAAAGACATCCAAAGGATGCGTGGGGCCAGCGCCTGGGCGCCTGAGCGCAAGCGCGCCACGTGTCGGCACGTGGGTGCTTTGCGCTCGAGCGCAGAGCGCTGGAGCGCAACGCGCCACGTGTCGGCACGAGGGCGCTTTGCGCTCGAGCGCAGAGCGCTGGAGCGCAACGCGCCACGTGTCGGCACGAGGGCGCTTTGCGCTCGAGCGCAGAGCGCTGGAGCGCAACGCGCCACGTGTCGGCACGAGGGCGCTTTGCGCTCGAGCGCAGAGCGCTTGGGCGCAAGCGCGCCACGTGTCGGCACGTGGGCGACTTGCGCTCGAGCGCTTGCGCTGGAGCGCAAGAGCGCCACGTGTCGGCATAAGGGCGACTTGCGCTCGAGCGCTTGCGCTGGAGCGCAAGAGCGCCACGTGTCGGCACGGGGGCGACTTGCGCTCGAGCGCTTGCGCTTGAGCGCAAGCGCGCCACGTGTCGGCACGCGGGCGCTCTGCGCTGGAGCGCTGTGCGCTTGAGCGCAAGCGCGCCACGTGTCGGCACGCGGGCCCTCTACGCTGGAGCGCTGGCGAGAAAAAGAGGCTTTTAGCCTGAAAAAATTTCTCAGAAGAGAAATCTGAGAGGAGTTGGACTCCAGAGTGTGTTTTCTTCTTTTTTGGGGGTTTAGTGAAAGATGTTCTTCTTCTTCCTCCTCTGTTAGCTAGGTCTTGAAGATCAAGAGATGTGGGATTTTTAAAAATATCTTCTTTTTGAGATCTAATAGAAGATCTGAGTTCCCCTTTATGGGTTTTGTGGTGGAAAACTATTTAGTTTTTGAAAAAAGGAGAGTAAAACTCTTGATTTAATTCAAGAGGAAGAAGCAGGTTTTGGAACCTTGAAGATGGAAGAAAGAGCTCAGCTCTGAGACTTTTTTTGGAGAGAGAAAAGTTGTTTAGATATTTCATTTTCCTTGCCTTTATAGGCCATACACTTTACACATAGCCCCTTGGGCTTCACAAAATGGCATTTTGCCTATCCCATGGCTCATGTGCCATTTCTTTTTGCACATAAGCCATGGGCTTTACAAAAATTTGGCTTTATGCCTATTTTTCTTACATTTGTCCATAAAATAAAAATAAAAGAAATACAACAAAATTATTTATTACAAAATTTTTATCTTGGCATGGGGAGAGGCCGGCCACTTCATGTTCTGGCTCGACCCGGGCATGGGCCCACTGGATCTGGGCTTGGGCCCACTTGTCTTGGGGTTGACTTTGATTTTGACTTGGTCAACCGGGGTGTACATTTTTACCCCAACAAATTGCCCCCATCAATAAATGTACACCGCATATGTGGGTCGTGTGCATGAAATCGATGGATCTTCTTTCACGTGGAGGCGACTTGATTTGGTTCTCGCTTTTTAGGAAGCTGGCACTGCCCTTTTTACGACATGGACGGTCGTTGCTTGACATGTCTTCGAGACGGAGTGTCCATGATAGACGTTTTCCCTGGCCCGGAGTGATCTGGTTCCCGCTTTGTAGGAATCCTGCGCTGCCCTTTTTGCGACTTGGACGGTCGATGCTGCCCTTTTTGCGACTTGGACGGTCGATTCTGCCCTTTTTACGACGTGGACGGTCGGTACTTGCCATTTTTGCGACTTGGACGGTCGGTGCTGCCATTTTAGCGACTTGGACGGTCGGTACTGCCCTTTTTGCGACTTGGACGGTCGGTGCTGCCATTTTAGCGACTTGGACGGTCGGTTCTGCTCTTTTTGCGACTTGGACGGTCGGTGCTGCCATTTTAGCGACGTGGACGGTCGGTGCTGCCATTTTAGCGACGTGGACGGTCGGTGCTGCCATTTTAGCGACTTGGACGGTCGATGCTGCCATTTTAGCGACTTGGACGGTCGGTGCTGCCATTTTAGCGACGTGGACGGTCGATTCTGGATTTGACTTGCCCCGCTTCTTGCGGCGTCAGGGATGAAGTTGACTTGTTTCCGAGGTGGAATTTGATTCTGCCAGGGAGGTCATTAGTTGTTTGATTTGATGTGATTTGGGTTGTCATCAGCATCGCTACGCTGGAATATGGTACCAGGAGCGAATCATCATCTGTCTTTGAGAGGATTTGGGGATTGTGTTTTTTTTTTTTGGCATCTGTATTGCTGCACTGGAATAATGCCAGGAGCAACTCATCATTTTCCCCAAGAGGATTTGGGAGAGATTGGGATTGTTTTACGCCCGTAGATTGTATACGGTTTTGCAGGATGTATGATCCAGACCGTAGGGCCGGAAAAATTTCGGGACTTTGTCGGCGTCTGCATCGCTGCACTGGAATATGGTACCAGGAGCGACTCATCATTCGCCTTTGGGATATGAGATTTGGAATTTGGTTGGCGTCTGCATCGCTGCACTGGAGTATGGTACCAGGAGCGACTCATCATTCGCCATTTGGGGATTGGGGAGCGATGGCTTAGGAGACAGGTCTAGATCCCTATCGCCTAAGGCTTTTCAATTTTATGGGCCGTGAGGGTCCCATAAAAGCATTTTCTCCCTACGAGTCGTAAGGATCCCACAGGTGTATTTTCTCCTTAGGAGTCGTGAGGACTCCTAAGTGTGTTTTTCCTTTATGAGTCGTAAGGATCCCACAAAGGTTTGTTCTCCTCATGTATCGTGAGGACACATGAGTGGGTCTTCTCAATGGAGCATAATTCCAAAGGCGGAGACCAGCTGCGTAACTGGTGATTGTGGTGGGGCATGGGCATGACGAGAATTATTTGAGCCCATGGATTGTATACGGCAGTCAATTTGGGGAATGGCCGTAGGGCTGGGGAATTTTGAGAAATTGGATTTTGGTTGGCGTCTGCATCGCTACACTGGAATATGGTACCAGGAGCGACTCATCACCCGCCGTTTGGGGACTTGGAATTTGGATCTTGTTTGGCATCAGCATTGCTGCACTGGAATAATGCCAGGAGCAACTCATCATTTGCCTTGGGAGGACTTGGGATTTGGGTTTTTGGTCGGCATCAGCACCGCTAACACTGAAGCGAAATGCCAGGAGCGACTCATCATTTGCCATTGCCCGTTGGGGAACGATGGCTTAGGAGACAGGTTTGGGTCCCTATCACTTAAGGCTTTTCAATTTTATGGGCCGTGAGGGTCCCATAAAAGCATTTTCTCCCTACGAGTCGTGAGGATCCCACAGGTGTATTTTCTCCTTAGGAATCGTGAGGATTCCTAAGTGTGTTGCTCCTTTGTGAGTCGTAAGGATCTCACGCAGGGGTTTTCTCCTCACAAGGTCGAGAAGACTTTGCGAGTGTATTTCATCTCTTTTCACGAGTTTTCGCCCTTTCGGGTTTTCACAGACTCGCCGGTAGTCCTGCTGTTTTTACTCACGGAGCCCTTTCGGGTTTTCATCCGTGCCCGTTTTGCTTGTGGACATACCGTTTTTTTTGTTTTTTTGTTTTGTTTTTTTTGTGCCGCTGGTGGGACTTTAAAAGTAGTCTCACCGGCAGGATTTGGGGGAGATAGGGGTCATTTATGCCCATGGATTGTATACGGTTTTGCAGGATGTATGATCCAGACCGTTGGGCTGATGTGCTCAATTCGCCAACGACTTGGAGCATTCACGTGTAGTATTTCTTGAGATATCGGCCATTGATGGGTGGCATAGGCCTTTCTCCCTTGGCACTTATTAGTTGGTAGGATCCCCCGTCAAACACTTTCTCGATGACGTATGGTCCTTCCCAGTTTGGCTCGAATTTTCCCTTGGCATGTCGATTGGGGATGATCGGTCTTTTGAGAACCAACACCAATTCACCTTTCTTGAAAGCGCGGAGACGGGTTATCTTGTCATAGGCCCGTGACATTTGGGCTCGGTATAGCTCCAAATTTTGCTGCACCACGAGCCTCTTTTCTTTGAGGGCATCGAGTTCTTCAAGTCGAAGGAGCACGTTTTCCTCCTCTGTCAACTCATGTTGGACGGCCATTCTTAAGCTTGGAACTTCGACTTCGAGGGGAGGACCGCCTCCACTCTGAAGAGCAATGAGTATGGAGTGGACTGAGTTCGAGTACGGTGCGTGGTACGATATGCCCACAATGCCTCGTGAAGCTTGAGATTCCAGTCTCTCTTGTTGGCTGAAGCATTTTTCCTCAGGAGCTTGCATAGAGTCTTATTGAAGGCTTCGGCTAGCCCATTGGCTCTGGGATTATAGATGGAGGAATATCTCCAATCTATCTTGTGCTGAGTAGCGAACCTTGAGACATTGAAGCTCTTGAAAGAAGGCCCGTTGTCAGAAATGATTCTTCTTGGTGTACCGAAGCGGTATAGAATATTATGCTGGAAGAATGTTAGAATATCTTTTGTCTTGACTTCTTTTAGCGGGACAGCTTCAGCCCATCTAGAGAAGTAGTCTGTCGCGGCCAGTATAAACCGATGGCCTTTGGATGACGGAGGATCAATTGGGCCAACAATGTCGGTGCCCCAGACTTCGAAGGGCCACGACGCCACCGTAGGATGCAATGGATTGGGATGCTTGTGAATGAAATTACCATGGATTTGGCAGATCTGACATTTCTTTGCATGTTCTCCGCAATCCCGTATCATGGTGGGCCAGTAATACCCAAGCCGTTTGATTTGAAGTCGCATCTTGGGGCCAGATTGGTGAGCACCGCAAACGCCCGAGTGAACATCTTTCATGACCTTTTGGGCTTCGGCCAATGACAGACACCTGAGCCAGAGTTGGTCATATGACCTGCGGTATAACATGTCATTTACAAACACGTATCGGAGAGCTCTTTTCTTCAGCTGAATCCTCACAGATTTTTCTTCGGGCAGCTTGTCGTATCGGAGGTACTCTATGAAGGGTTCTCTCCAATCGGGCTCGTCTTGGATGATCGAAGCTTCTTCGGCGGGACAGCTCTTCTGATCCGCGCTTTCCTCTTCTCGTAGAGAGACTGGGGGTAGAATTTGACGGCTCCTGACTGTGATCAGAATTTCGTCCATGTTAGGATCAGCCAGCTCCTTAGCTAAGCGAGCGAGTATGTCGGCTTTTCCGTTCAACGCTCTGGGGATTCTCATCAGTTCAATATGAGTGAACCGTTTCATGAGTTCCACCACCCGGCCTCTATACGTAGCTAACTCGAGTTTGTATATCTTGTAGTCGCCGCTTACTTGGTTGACGACAAGCTGGGAGTCACCGTAAACCCGTAGCCGAAGGATTTCCCTTTCTATGGCGAGTTCCAACCCAGCTATCAGAGCTTCATACTCAGCTTCATTGTTTGTCCGAGGCTCGGTGAGAGCAAAAGAACGCCGTAGGGTTCCCATTGATGGCGTGATGAACACCAATCCTATCCCCGCTTTTACCTCCGGGACGCTTGATCTGCCGGAGCTCCTTATTGATGAGGCCCCATCGAAGTAGAGCTCCCAACATGGCTCATCTTCCTCGAGGTGCAGCACTTGTTCGTCGGGTAACTCACAATTTAGCGGCGACCCTTCTGGTATGGGATGAGCAGCGAGAAAGTCTGCAAGAGCTTGCCCTTTTACTGCTTTCTGAGGGGTATAAACTATGTCAAACTCAAGTAGCATGACAGCCCATCTTTCCATTCTGCCGGCTAGGCTTGCTTTGGTCATCAAGTGTTTAAGCGGGTCGACCTTGGAAATCAGCATAACCCGATGAGTGAGCAAATAGTGCCTCAGCTTCTTCACAGCAAATATCAGAGCCAGGCATTGCTTTTCGATTGGGGAGTAGTTGTGTTCCGCACCGACTAGAGTTCGACTGAGGTAGTAGAGGGCATTTTCTTTTCCTTCCTCATTATTCTGGGCAAGGAGCGCACCGAGTGACTCGTCCAGCGCGGCAGTGTAGAGAATCAGCGATTTATTTGGAATGGGAGCGGCCAGCACTGGAGGGTGCAACAAGTATTGTTTGATGCTTTCGAACGCTTCTTGACATTCGGCATCCCAGATAAAAGGAGCTCCTTTCTTCATAAGCTTTGAGAAGGGCCTACATCTCCCCGATAAATTTGAGATAAACCTCCGTATATAAGCAAGCTTGCCTTGAAAAGATCTTAGCTGCGTCATACTCTTCGGAGGGGGCATCTCCATGATGGCCTTTATCTTTGATGGGTCAACTTCGATCCCTCGATGTCGGACTATGAAGCCCAGGAATTTTCCCGATGACACGCCAAAAGCGCACTTCAGAGGATTCATCTTCAGATCGTATTCCCTCAGTCTGGTGAGAACGGTCCTGAGATCTTGGATATGATCGGCCTTGGCTTTAGTCTTGACGACCAGATCATCAACATAGCATTCGACGACTTTATGGATTAGGTCAACAAAGATATTAGTCATTGCCCTTTGATATGTAGCACCTGCGTTCTTCAGTCCGAATGGCATTACCTTGTAGCAATATATTCCGATCGGGGTTTGAAATGATGTGTGCTTCTCATCCTCAGGCGACATCTTGATCTGATTATATCCAGACGAGCCATCCATAAAGGTGAACAGTTCATAATTTGAGGTGTCATCGACCATCATTTCCATGACCGGTAGCAGGAAGTCATCTTTAGGACATGCCTTGTTGAGGTCCCTGAAATCGACACAAACTCGGATCTGCCCATTTTTCTTCTTCACTGGCACTATGCATGCGATCCAGTCTGCATATTTCTCTTCCCTGATGAAGTCGGCATCGATGAGTTTCTTGGTTTCCTCGATGACCTTTTCTTCCAACTCCCTTCTCATTCTTCGAGGAGCTTGTTTGACTGGCTTAGCATCAGGAGATATAGCCAGCTTATACACGGCTACCTCAGGGGAAAGGCCAGGCATTTCTTTGTATGTCCACGCGAAGCAGTCGACGAACTCATGCAGCAGGGCAATTATCTGCGCTTTCATTTCCTCTGACAAGAGTGAGCTGATGTAGGTCGGCCTTGGATTATCGGGCGTTCCTAAGTCAATCTCGGTTAGCTCGTCAAAGGTTGCTTGTCCGCCATCTTCGAGCTCTTGAGGAGCTTCTTCTGGCTCGGCTATCTCGTCGTCATCATTTGATCTTTCGCTGGCCTCACCAACATGGATCATGTGGCACGCTTTAGAATCGGGTTGAATGTAGCCTATGCCCCGTCTATCTGGAATTCGTCCATCGATGAGTGCTCGGTCCTGGGGCGGATACCATAGCCCTTCGTAAAACTTTGCTTCGGACTCCGTTTGATATAACCGGCATCCGCACTTCTTAAAGTATTCCCGCATCTCGGGCACATAGTATCTGGGATTTAGGACGGCTCTTATGCCTCTCTCATAGGGAAGGCACACGACAGAAAGGTTGTCCGGGTGCACAACGGGGTTTGACCTGTAAAACAGGATGCCCTTCTGTCCATTTTTCCTCCCGGCCACGTAGAAAGTTTTCAGCTGGTCCACGGTAGAGACTGAAAATGTGTCGAGCTCTTTGCACATCCGTTTTGGCACCCTTGTGATGGCCAGGGACCCTTCTGCGACTTCGAAGGTCTCTCGTAGTTTCGCTTGCTGCGTGGGGGGCCGATCTGCACAGCTGTTGCACGGCAGGTCCTCTTATTCTGACTCTTCAGTGTCACTGCCAAGATGAGGGCGGACTTTGCTGCTAGATGGGCCCTCAGTAACAGATTCGTCCATATCGCTGCCGAAATGAGGGCGAGTTTTACGGAAGGACAGGCTCCCAGCGTCGGACTCATCAGTGTCGCTGCCGAAATGCGGGCGCACTTGGGTATTTTTGCTTTTGAAAGTGACAGCCGGCGCAGATTTTCTTTTGAGTCTTGGGGCCGGTCTATCCTCAGTCAGTCGTGGCTTAGAGTTTTGGTGGTTCATAAAGTACCGAGAATCTTCATATCCGACTTCATGCACACCGAACGGCTGGATGTCTCCGTCAATGCGTCTTTCTTCGCCATTTTTAGTATACTTCATGCATTGATGGAGAGTTGACGGAATGATGCCGTAATCGTGGAGCCACGGCCGCCCCAAGAGAATCTTATAAGATGTGTCGGCGTCGATCACGTATATTTTAGCTTTAGTTTGCAGATCCCCAAATTTGACTGGCAAAGCTATAGACCCCAGAACTTGCTGGCAATTTTGGTTGAAGCCTTGAATGATAATCCTTTCCCTTGACAGGTGTCGGACGTCCATTGACAAACTCTTCAGAGTTCGCAAGTTCATGATGTTCACTGAGGACCCCGGATCAATCAATATGCGATTAATTCGATCTCCGTCGCTGTACCCAGTCACGTAAAGCGGCCGATTATGCTCAGCCGTTCCCAGTAGCAAGTCTTCATCTTTAAATGTGACTGCGGCGGCATGCAAAGCGTGCTGGGCTTCTTTCATATTAATTTCCGCAAAGTGAGCCTGATACCGCTCGGGGTTTTGTAGAGCGTGAATGAGAACATCTCTAAGCTCCTTAGATAGGACCAAGGCGTCGTAGATGCTCAGGAGAGACGGAAGCTTCCGGAGATGTGCCAAGACATTATAGTCTACTGAGGAAGGACTTATGTTTTCATCAGCCGGTTCTCTGCCATCTTCTTCATTAGCGACTTGTTTTTCCTTCCCTTTTGGGGCGTTGCCCTAATTTGGCGGTAGAGCCCTGCCGCTTCTGAGCTGGATTTGATTGGCCTTTGTGGAGAGCTCCTCGTCCTCTTCGGGAAAACAGAGGTCATCCTCGGAGTCGCTGCCAAGATGGATGGCGTAGCAGGTCACTACTGGGATCTCTTCATTGGAGTCTTCTTCTAACTCCTCCAGAATTTCAGCCGCTTGTATAGGGAAGAACTCCTTCAATTGAATCAATGTTCTTTCTTTTTGTTCATATTCTTCGAGGGAATCAATATATTTTTTAATGGTCGATCTCCCTGCAGACTCTTTTTCGCGCCGAGCTGCACTTTTCTTCTTCTTGAGCTTCTTGGATTTTGAGCCTGATGGAGTCGCATTGGCAGCTGGACTGGTAGGCCTCTTCTGCCCTTCCCATTCCGTCCTGGGTTCTTTCCGAAGTAGCTTTATCATCTTCTTCGTCTTATTAGATATGTGCGTACTCCACGAAGGCCGTGATGAGTCAGTTTCGTTTGTCAGGGAAGCAGGTTCAGCTGTCTGCTCCCAGAAGGCTTCAACTTCTGTCTGTATAAAGTTGGCGGTTGCAACTTGATTGTTCACCAACACGCTTTTGGACAACTCGATCTCTCCAGCCTTGTACTGCTTCTCGACCCAGTCTTTAAAGATATAGCAACCCTCGATCGCATGGCCCACTACTCGGTGGTACGGGCAATACAGAGGATTGTCGGTCATTTTTTCTTCTTGGGGTCTTTTCGACTCCGGCAATTGTAGACCGTTGTTCAAGGCATCTTTAAATATCTTGCGGACCTTATCCCTTCTGAAAGAGTAAACCTTGTTCTTTTTATCCTCTAGGGAAGGCCCATCTCCTCCCAACAATGGCTTTTGAGACCGGTTGGTTTTGGATTCACCCGCCCTTCGCTTTTCTTCATTGTCGGAGGCATTGAAGACATTGGTACTGCTGGAACTCCCGCTTCTACGGTTGTCGTCCCGCTTGCTTTTCTAGGTTTTGTCTCTCTGAGAGTCCGGCGGGGACTCTTGCTTCGAGCATTCCAGCATTTGAACTTTCTTGGTTAGCTCCTGAAATGTCTTGAAGCCCGCTGTACACAAGAATGGGACCATCCAATTGCTGAGGTTCCCAATGAGAAGGCTGACGGACTGGTCCTGCTCCAGCGGCGGTTCGCACTTGACTGTGAGATTACGCCATCGGGCGATAAAGTCGGTGTTACTTTCATTCTTCCCCGGCTTGGTCCTCACAAGATCGGCTATGGAGATTTTATCACTGACGCTCATGAACCTTTGCCGGAACAGAGACTCCATTTGGGCAAAGGTAATGACGGACCCGTCCGGTATACTCGCATACCAGTTGAAGGCGACGCCGGTCAGGCTGTTGACAAACTGACGAAGAAGGAGCGCGTCATTGCCCCCTGTATTTCCGCACGATGCTTTGAAGTGGGCGACGTGCTGGTTTGCATTCCCCGTTCCATCAAATCTTCCGAACTTAGGAATGACGTAGCCGCTTGGGAACTCAATCAGATCGTACTGCGCGGGGTATGGCCGCCCACTACTGCCGATTTTTTTCTGAGCTTCAGCTTCGGCCACCAATGTTTTAACCTTGCTGGTGACCAAATCCATTATCCGATCCTGTGTTAGCGGGATAGTGCTATCTGGGGCCAAGGCGTCCCTAGAAGCGGAATGTAGTCGGCTTTCATTTGGCTCGACCAGTCTTGGTCCCAAAGGAACAGGCATTGGCTGCCTCGAATTGTCATCACCTGGCTGATTAGTAGCGGCTTGTGCCTGATTGGGAGGCGCTCGAGCAATTTGAGCCGTAAGCTGAATCACCACGTTCGTTAAGTCGTCAATCTTCGAATAGAGCTTGGTCATCTCTTTATCTTTGCTCCTGAGCTGTTTTCGAAGCTCTTGAAGCAGCTCCTGCTCCGCAGTCCTGGGGCGGAAAGTCGGCTCTTCCTCGCTGTCCGAGCTTGACTCTGCATGAACCGAGGGGTCTTTCTGCCTATCATCCTCATCGAGAGGGTTTTCTTCATCCAGCGGGGGCGGCTGTTCTTGGGCGGCGGCAAACACATTTAGGCTAGATTGGGCTTGGAATGTGGTGGCCCCGTCCTTGCTTTTGCTGCGAAGGTTGTCGCTGGGGCGCCCGCCCGCCATATAGACCGTATGGATGATATATCATGCCGTCTTTCTATCATTGGCGGCTGATTTCACGGATCGCTGTCTTGACCCCCTTGCTTCGGTAGCTGGTAGTCGATTGAAGGCGGCTGGCCTAACCAGGTTCTTGAATGGTGCTGGAGCTTCTTTTCTGGGTTTTCCCCGCTGCTTTCGTGCGGCACAGAGTGCTTGATAGACTCTTAAAGAGACAGTGTCATACTTTTTCTGTTGGGGCCGGGACACGTCTCTTCGTGGCACTGTTCGGACCGCTGTCTTCTTGATTCTGGCGGTCATGGCATTTTTCTGAACCCACTTTAGAGGCTCGAAGGAATTGTTGATTCTTACGTCCGACTCAACCGTCATCGCGGGGAAATCCTGCTCTTGGAACTTCACACGATTCCATTTGGCCGAAGCCTTGGCCCTCTTGTTGGCTCGATACCTGAGCCGCTTCTGCCTTAACTTTTCTGTTCTAAGCACCTGGCAGACTTCGGCTTTTTGGGAAGACGCCGCAGACCGGGCGATGGAGGGCCTTGGAGATACGCTCGATTATGCATTTGTTGGAGTTATCGCCTGAGCTCGCCCGTAACATTTGATGTTTCCCTTTGTGCCGAAGTTCTTGCCCCCCGCTGGAGCAACAGAGAATCGTTCAGATAGCATCTTGAGTTTCGGTTGTGGTGCCTTGGCGATCACGACATTCGGCCTCTTTCCCCTTGAGACCGGCTTGGCCACCTGTTCCGCCGGGATCTCCGCCAGATGAGCGCTTCCGGCAGGGTAGATGATGACGGAGCCGAACTGGCGGGGCGGTTCCTCCCACTGTCGACTGAGGCTTGCGGGGAGAACCACACGAGCGTTGATCTTGACCACGTATGGAATCGGGGTCACGTTGGAAGCTGAATTCGTCTGGGGAGACATTGTCGTCAAAGGTTGATTGCTTGAAAATCTGCATGAAAAAGCATTATATTTAGTATAAATACAGGTATGTATATTTATTGAGTTCGCATGAACGTTTAACTCGAAATATGGGAGGAGAGATTGGTCCCACCGGGCGTGCCAGAAGCTGTAGGGTGTTTTTCGTCACCCCATTGAGATGGGAATACGCGCGCGCTGGTCAGGCGTACTACAGATTCCCCCTGCCTAGGGTAGGCCGGGGTTTAATGATTGTGGGGATCCGAATCTCCGGCAGCCGCGAACTAAGCTGCCGTTAATTACCCTCCGTCTTTGGGGCGAGGGAACCTCCGATTGACGGGTCAAACTGGTCATGCGAACTCAATGTGCAGTGTAAGTGTGTTGTTGTTTTGGAGGGGGGTTTGAATATATCGGGAGCCACGCAGAGTTTTTTACGGGGGCGCCCCGATAGAAATTTTTTCTAACAGGGACAGTGTCGTGGAGTATGTTTATGTGTACATTTGTATACATATGTATATATATATAAAAGGGGGAAAAAGACATCCAAAGGATGCGTGGGGCCAGCGCCTGGGCGCCTGAGCGCAAGCGCGCCACGTGTCGGCACTTGGACGCTTTGCGCTCGAGCGCAGAGCGCTGGAGCGCAACGCGCCACGTGTCGGCACGAGGGCGCTTTGCGCTTGGGCGCAAGCGCGCCACGTGTCGGCACGTGGGCGACTTGCTCTTGCGCTGGAGCGCAAGAGCGCCACGTGTCGGCACGAGGGCGACTTGCGCTCGAGCTCTTGCGCTGGAGCGCAAGCGCGCCACGTGTCGGCACGCGGGCGCTCTGCGCTTGAGCGCTGTGCTCTTGATCGCAAGCGCGCCACGTGTTGGCACGCGGGCGCTCTGCGCTTGAGCGCCAGCGAGAAAAAGTGGCTTTTAGCCTGAAAAAATTTCTCAGAAGAGAAATCAGAGAGGAGTTGGACTCCTGAGTGTGTTTTCTTCTTTTTTGGAGGTTTAGTGAAAGATGTTCTTCTTCTTCCTCCTCTGTTAGCTGGGTCTTGAAGATCAAGAGATGTAGGATTTTTAAAAATCTCTTCTTTTTGAGATCTAATAGAAGATCTGAGTTCCCCTTTATGGGTTTTGTAGTGGAAAACTATTTAGTTTTTGAAAAAAGGAGAGTAAAACTCTTGATTTAATTCAAGAGGAAGAAGAAGGTTTTGGAACCTTGAAGATGGAAGAAAGAGCTCATCTCTGAGACTTTTTTTGGAGAGAGAAAAGTTGTTTAGATATTTCATTTTCTTTGCCTTTATAGGCCATACACTTCACACATTGCCCCTTGTGCTTCACAAAATGGCATTTTGCCTATCCCATGGCTCATGTGCCATTTCTTTTTGCACATAGGCCATGGGCTTTACAAAAATTTGGTTTTATGCCTATTTTTCTTACATTTGTCCATAAAATAAAAATAAAAGAAATACAACAAAATTATTTATTATAAAATTTTTATCTTGGCATGGGGGGAGGCCGGCCACTTCATGTTCTGGCTCGACCCAGGCATGGGCCCACTGGATCTGGGCTTGGGCCCACTTGTCTTGGGGTTGACTTTGATTTTGACTTGGTCAACCGGGGTGTAAATTTTTACCCCAACAATGACTATTAAGATAGGGCTCATGACAACCGAAAAGCTAGTGTAGTTGGAAACTCTAAATTTTCAAAATATTTCTTTTATGGTTCTTATCTTTATATGTAAATTTCACCATCTCTCTTTTGTTGTTGGATTTTGTGGGTGTAATCCGCTGAAAACCCTCAGGAGACAACACTCCTCCTACTAGGGACACCTAGAGGTTTAACGGCTTGTTGCACGTGCTCAGTGCAATCGTGTCTGCCTACGAAAGTGTGCTTAGTTTTCTCCCTTCTTTTTTTCTCCTTCTCTTGAATAAACTAGTTTGCTCGGGACGATCAAAGATAAGTTTGGGGGTATTTGTTCAGTTGATAAAACTGCACATTTGTTATTACATTTTTCCTACCATTTTTTATATTAAAAAAGGTCTTTATTATAATATATCATACATATGAGGGATTATCTGTAAACATTCTATTTTCCATGTGTTGATATATTATAATTAGCATTTGGTAGGAAAATGTATATAATATTACTTACCTAATCCTAGTAGACTTAGTCTACTAAATATTATTTAAGTTGTGCAGAATTTTCAGGTCTTAAATCAAAGAAATCAAGTTGTTGAAGAAGACTTGCCTAATTAAGAAAGCAAAACTTGGAGACCAAGTCTGGCAGCAACCACGAGAAGATTTCCAAATTCTGAACGTTCCAAGAATCTCCAAATGTCACAATGAGCCAGCCCCAGAAAAATGATCAACGGCCATGATCATCAGGCCGCGGATCCGCGGCCCAAGCCCCTTGATGTCGCGGATCCGCCGCAGTATTTTGGAGATAGAGGCTGAGAATTTTTTGGTATAATCTTTTCTGTTAACTTCTAAATTTGGAAGCAAAAGGTTATGGCTTTGAACTATAAATAGGGAGCGAGAGGCTCTTGAAAAATTATCAAGCGGACGAGATCACGAAGTCTAAGACGGCTCACGCATCCAGGCTGATCATCAACTGTTCGTCTACCTCCTTGGAAGAGATCGAGAAGCAAACTAGTCTTTGTAATCGTTTTCTAAGAAATCAAAGTGTAATGAATATTGTTGATTAATAAAGGTAGCTTTCTTTTTCTTATTCTATTTCTTCGTAGTTTAATTATGCAATTTCTTTCCATCCCTTTTTCTCCCAACATGCGCGAGTAATTCTCCGCTTGTTAGGGTTCGTAGGATTATGGTAGGCTAATGGATAAGGAACATCCCTAAGCCCTTTTTAAGTCCTATAAAATTTATGAACTTTATCAAAAGAATCATTAACATCCTAATCGGGCGCGCTAACAATTCATTGTTAGTTCCGACCGCGATTAGAGATTAGATTAATGATTGTTTTGGTAAAGGCTAGATGTGAACGGAGTTCCGTGTCGAGATAAGGGTTAAGAGTGGGATTACTTTTCCCTCCAGAAACCCTAATCTACACGCATCACCGTCGTTCTAGTTTTAAATCTATTAAAGGATAAAAGGGTAACTTTTAATTAATCGTCCATGACTACTAAATCCTAACGAACCCTACAAACCCCCTTATTATATTAACTACATCCCTAAAATAATCTAGATCTATATTTTTGCATTCTTGCTTAACATAGATCTAGAAACCATTCTTCAAAATTCTTTATCCCTCCTCTCTTTCTCAACACATCTAAAGTAAGAGTAAAAGATTCAACGTTTCCCAGAGGACGGCCCGTACTCACCTCGGTCAAGCTTCACGCGACACCGTTCTGATTGCGGTTAACAACTACTAAAAACTTCTTCGAACCAATCAGGACTGTACCCAAAAGCCACCGTTTTGCACGCCCTCTTGGACGTGGTATGATGGAAATCAAAGCACAGTGGGAATCACACAAGACTCTATGACGATCTCGGGTCTACAGACTAACCTGTACCAGTGTCACCAGAGAACTGCCATCTAACGTGAGGTATAATACCATCTGGGAGTTCTCGGCGAGTCCGTCCAGTGTACCCAGTCTCCACAGAGCACCCGTATACCTTCTTTGATGTCAAACACCAATGGATATGAGATCATCCATCGCCCATCATATGGGTCAAGAAGCGCATACGCTAATCTACTCTGGAGTATCGATGCCCTGTCTCGGTACTCCCACGACTCGGAACATTTGAAGGATGTACATGGCGACTACACTGTCCCCACTAGTATGATCTACCTCATAGTCCTGGTTGTCAAGTACTCATCATAAGGACTTTATCAACATGTGACATAGAGACAATCAGAGTACATGTTAAGATAAAGAGTTACCAGATAGTATACTATCATGTCGAGCAAGAAAGTCCTCCATATATATCTCCAAGCATCCACTACAATATACAAAGTATGTACAGTAATGGCCTCTAGGGCATACATATAACTAACAATCTCCCACTTGCATTATGGCCATCTGTTGTAGAATCTCATACCCTACAATAAACTGTGGTTGAAGTATCTCATACTCAACCATCCCATAAAAGTCTCTACTGAGAAATAGGCTTTTTGTGAGTGGATCCGCGCTGTTGTCATCTGTGTCTACTCTCCTAACCTTGGTCTTCCTGGAGATCAACCATCTCCATGATCAGGTGATACTGCCTAAGAATATGTCTGGATCACAGATGGGACGGGGGTTCCTAGGCCTAAGCCACAACTCCATTGTTACATAATGGTAGGAACGAGATTCATCTCATGAACTCATATATATCCAGACTGCCTCTTTGGTATCATCCTTGGTAACGATGTATCTTGCCTTTAATCGTCTAGTAAGTCACGGTATCTAGCTTGGAACTCTTCCAATATTCCGCCCCTCCGCTGAGGGTAAATACAATGCGTGCGACTGATATTCAGTCGTCCTTATCACTCTGGAACCTTTCCAGTGATTCTCCCCAGGATCGATTGATACCATTTCATTACAACTAGCGAGAATCCTAACATCCAATTAGATCTATCTCATAAATCTATAACCCAGGATTTAGGAGGTATCACTTTGATCCTTTAGAGAATCTTTGTGATAAGAGGAGATTGACCGAGCGTAGCATAGAAAACTTCTTTCCTATTAAGAATATGTTATCCACGTACTATACGAGGATCACCACCATACTCCCTACTACCTTTTTGTATATACTTGGTTCATCTTCCATTTTGATGAAGTCAAACTCTTTGACTAGCATATCAAAAAAGACGTTCCAACTCCGCGATGCCTGATTTATCCTATAAAACATCTTGCTCACGTTTCCGCTGCTCCCACTGTCTACGAAGCCCTCTGGCTGTGTACTTATAGACGCTCTCTTCCAAATCAATATTTAGAAAACTAGTCATGACATCTAACCGCCAGATATCGTAGTCATGCTATGTAGCCGTGGCAAGTAGGATCTGAATGGTCTTAAGCATAGCTTTGAAAGTCTCAACTTTTCCATGTACACCAAGTAATCTTCTCAAGATATACTTGCTCCTGATGGGAATTTAACCCTTCAGATAAAGCAACCAAAGTCCATACTTTGTCGGTGTATAAGGATTCCATCTCAGATCGCTAAGCATCCAGCCATTCTCACAGAGTCCCACTCCTGATGGCCTGCTCGAAACTAGTTGGGTCATCATCTCATGATGCAATCCTTCTCGTACTGTCATAGAGAAGCCGAAGTATCTCTCAGGTGGATTAGGAACCCTACCAGATCGGTGGAGAAGCTGAGGTTCGTTGGAAACTATTGAATCCTCCGGGTTTACCAAATCATCAGCTGCAGTTTGTGTAGCTGGAACTCCTTCCCGTTCTACCTCATGACCACTAATTTCATCACAAGAAATTCCCTTTTTTTTCTCAAAAAGTGGTATTCCGAGAAATAAAACATCTTTTGTTCCTCGGTGTGGTAGAAGATATTCCCTTACGAATGCTTGGGATATCCAACAAACTTCCACAGAACTGACCTTGCCTCGAGCTTGTTCGGATTTTGCTTTTGACATAGGCCGGACGACCCCAAATCTTAACTTCCTTAAGAGATGGGCTCTTCCCATACCATATCACATATGGAGTGGTAGGCATCTGATTTGGTTGGAACCCTATTCAATAGGTATGCAACTTCTCAAGTGCATAACCCCAAAAGAAAATAGGCAACTCAGTAGTACTCATCATAGAGCACACCATATCACATAGGGTGCGTTTGCTCCTCCCCGATACACCGACCTGTTGTGGTGTATTCGGAGGAGTAATGCTGAGAGAGAATCTCATTCTCCTTAATAATAATCAAGGAATTCCGTGCTAAAGTATTCTCCTCCTTGATCTCATCAAAGGACATAATACTTATACCCGTTTTTGGTTCTCTACTTCTAACTTATATTCATTGAATTTCTCAAAATTTCCAGACTTGTGTTTCAACAGGAACATATGTCCGGATCTTGAGAGATAATCAGTGAATGTAATGAAGTACAAAGAACCAGTCTTGGCATATGTAGACAGGGGACTTTCATACATTAGCATGTATCAATCCCAAGAGTTCACTAACTCTTTCTCTGTTTCCAATAAACGGAGCTGTGGTCATCTTATCTTTATGACATGACTGGCATGTTTTACAAGATGTAAATCCAAACTAATTTAAATATGCATCTTTATGTAACTTCAGCTAGTCGGGTCGCATTGATATGACCTAGTCTATAATGCCTCAAGATGGATTCGTTCATTTCTGAACTCTTCCTCTTGTGTGTGTTCTGTACGTTAAGAACTGTGGTTTGATTTAGAATGTCTATGCTTTTAGATAACGTGCCTGAACCGATCAACTCTTGATATAGGAAATGTTCAAAACATTATACAACAATACAAAATTATATCCTTCTTTACTAATAAAGAGACTGATATGATGTTGTATATCAGGTTCGGTATCTAATAACATTCATTTAGAATCAATGTATTCTGGTAATACAGGGTGATAACTGCCAACAGACTTGGCTGCAACACTTGCATCATTTCCAACTCTTGAAACTTATCACTCGTTCTCAGTTCTCTACCTCTCTGTAGCCCATGTAACAAATTACATTTGCGGGATCCTGATCCGGTATCTCATACCCAGGACATAAAGGATACTGAGAAACACTTCTCAGTAACCTTTACACCCGAAGAAGATGCATCAACATGTACTTTCTTCGTTTGGGCGGCACGGGAATTCTGGTAATCCCCTATTTCCTGCTCTGTCTTATAACAATTATAAGTTGGAGCGGGACCAACGTTCCTTAGCGCAGTATAACAAGCGGGTCTGGTCAATACATCCGTATTATTATCTTGATTTAAGGCATGACATAGTCGCTACCTGGAGAGAGATAGAAGAAAACACTCAGCGTATGCTCTTGCAAGATTAGATTTGTCATTAATATATCTAATCAGGATGTCTCCCACTGTTTTAGTCAAATCTTCCTTCAAACCCTAAAAGGAAAGACCAGCCGGGATTAATTACACTCTATAAGTTCGTCAATCTTTCAGCCAATCCAGTGCCGGTACTTTGAGGAAGGTTCCCCGTGCTTTCGTACGGACCTAATTAAAATAAACCTCGTTTTCCCAGGGGCGTAATCCCGTTGACACCTTTCTAGACACCTACTTGATCGGCCAATTGTAATGTGTAAAACTCTCCCAGGAGTAACTCTTACTCACAGCGGGTATCGGGATCCAACTATCTCATAGGAGGTATGCAATCTCATTGCAAATTTCAACACTTGAAATTCCCGATAATATTTTACCCCTAGTGACTTATGACCTTAACTATGGTCAACAAATCATAAGCACTAGTCAAGTTCTACCCGTCATTTCTTGATTAATTAGACCCACCCACATGACCCTTAACTATGGTCAACAAAGTCACATGACTGTCCTAATTAATCACATCATATGTTTATATAGGAAAACATCACTCAACTACCGTACACTGCGCCTTAACTATGGTCAACAAACGCAGCACGAATACTATGTACTCTATTTCCTAAATTGACGGAGGGTTACGACAGGTTTTTAAGAAAACCCTTTGCGTAATGAACTTGATATCGTTGTAGAATCGAGTGATTTTAAATGGAATGTTTTTGAGGCCTTTTCTATTTTGCTAAAGAGATCACTCCCGGTGAAGGGATCTCGGCTCTTTCCTCATCGAATAAGGTGCGGGATATTTCACAAATATCACTATGCAAAGCAAAAACTATAAAAACAATCAAAAGACAAACCGAGTTTGTACCATCTGCTAGTTTCGCTAAAGAGGTCACTCCCGGTGAAGGGATCTCGGCTCTTTCCTTATCGAATAAGGTGCTGGATATTCTACAAGGAATACCGCTATGCAAAACAAGAACTAGAGCTACCAGTTTTTAAACAAGTTTCTACAACATCTTTAGGTTTCTTTTATTTTCATTAATCTCATTAATGAAGTCCCATTTTAATATGCTTCACAAGCATCACATTTGAAACGAAATCAGCAATATAACATATATCTCATATATATAATATAAACATTCGTCTCATACAGTAATATGATCTCATCGTAGAACATTGCAGCAGAAGATAACATATGAAATATTGGATATACTAGGATTTCCGTGTTTTATGCGAGCCTGTATAAAACACGGATTCCACGGTCGCGATGAATAGCCAAACCCACATCCCTAGAACCCTACGAGAGCGGCAAGCAACACTGCCAATTCTAGGGTTAGGAGACCCGGTCTCGACTCCTCGAGCTGGCCTCCCACTGGACCCTAGAACCCGGTTACTTGTGCTCCCCGCCTTGGGTCTACCTAATGCGGAAAAGTAAATAATATACAATGGTGACTTCATCCTCACCCCGGAAGTGCCCCAATAAAAGAATATTACATACAATGATTTTTACATGAATGAAAATAAAAACCCTCATCTCACATAAAAACCCCGGCTATTCAAAATGCGACGATCCAATATAACATATCACAACAACACATAATATCACATATCATCAACGTAAGTAAATATGCGTATCCCAATTGTCGTTGATGTATAGCAACGAAACCGGCGATACACCACATATTATACTTACGGTCGCAGAAAAGAAAGTGTAAAACTACAACAGTTGGAATCCGCAACCTCCTTAGACATCGCATGCCTAACCAAATGAATTCCTTAGACATCGCATGCCTAACAATTATAAACCCCGCATTTTGTCTCGATCTTGAAAACACTTTTCAATATCAAGTCGGGCAATTCAACAATATTCCTGACATCCTGATCGAATGCTCGTCGCAAACTTTAGTAGACGGCCGCACCTCCGGATGCCGTCGACGAAGTGCACTAAGGCGGAACGCCGCCGCCGCGAGCACCCGAACGGATGCTTTTGACGACGGGGTTCTCCTACAGTCACTTGGTTGGGGCTATGGGGCGTGGCTATCTATTAAGTTTACTCGGCGAGTATCCGCGTACGCTACATGATTGCGACGGACTTTTGATCACATCAAAATCCCGTGGCAACCGATCAAATGAGACTAAACTGCTAGATTTATAACATTCAAATTAGTTATCTCATAACTACTTGTGGATTCCAAATATTGTATCACATTCCAGATAAATAGACAGTGTTAAACTTTCCGATCGAATAAAAAAACACCCAATATTTCCCAAATAGCTCAACACTTGAGCGGAGTTCAAAAAGTATCCATCACATGACACAGTACCAGTGGTCCAGCCGTAAAAGGGTCAAACCAACGCCTCACATGTGGCAACGCCGTACTGCCCCAAACCCTAAGGTTTAGAGGCGGTTCAGACGGTCACATAATAGAGTTAAGGTTGGTGTTCTTCTAGAAGGTCCACCGCGTTACTTGCACGACTTAGAACGTTCTTTAACTAAGGAAAAATCCAACACTTGGAAATTTTCCGACAGGGGAAAAAGTGAGTTATTGATATCCGTTCGAACTTTTTAACACGTTTTAAATTACCCGGAAAAACTTAAACGAAGTTAAACTTTCCGATCGAATCAACGAATACAAAAGATCTCCAGAACACTCAACGCTTGAGTAATATTAAACATTCCCAGAAGCACTTGGTAATAGCTATGGATTGCCCATAGAAATTACTAACCATTATTCCCTAGTACGGCCGCGGAACCGCCGCTAAAAGCCCATTATGGCCGCGGTTCCGCGGCTATTTGAGTGAATTATTGGTTCGAATTTCACAGTTATCCATACAATTACCTGCTTGATTTTCTGAGAATTTTTAATACAGAAAAAATCAACATTTTAAAAAATTTCCAGAGAGGGGGTCTAATGAGATGTTTCGCGGTTCGATCGGACTTTAAACTTCGTCTAGACATCGCCTAAATCTCTAGCTTGGCTCTGATACCACTGTAAGGTTACTAGGCACTGTCACAAGGGTCTATAAGGCATCAACCATGCCCGATTTAAAATTTAGACGTGCCGAACAACCCTAACCAAGATCTTAGACTAGAGATTAGGCGAAACAAATAGCAAGGAAACAACTTTACTTCTAAGAGTTAGGGATTACAACCTTTGTAGTCCATTCCTTCACTTCTAAAGCTCCGTGTTGAGGTCCCTTCGTTGCGATCATCGAGTACCCAGACTCTAGAGAGGCTCCATGAAGAGAAAGATGCAAGCTTGCTTCCGATCTTCGATAACAAAGATAATCTACCTTGAAGAAACTCAAGCCCAAGCTTTTGCTTCACTAATCAAGTATTAGCAAAGCAAACACCCTAATCTAAGTGGCTAGAATAGATGAGGATGATGAAGTATGAATTTAGCTCTCATTTGTTTTCTTTATCTCACTCATTTTCATCACTATTGAAAAAGCTAGAAAGCTTTTTTATCAAAGAGGAAGAAGAAGAAGAAAAACCATTTGTGATGAATAATGAATTAAGTGTGTGGTTAGAAATGCAACCATGGGTTAAGTAAGAAGACTTAACTCATGTAGAGATTTAACTATAGTTAAAGGGTTGGGTTGTGTTAAAGAAATATCTTTGCAAAATATCACAAAATATCAAGGTCAAAGTCAAAGCTACAAGAAGATTCTTGAAAGCTTCAAGAAGATTCTTGAAAGCTTCATGAAAGTTTAACCCTAATCCAAACCCTAACCATATTTAAACTCCACAAATCATGTTGCATTTATAACTATAACATGTTACAATATTATATATCACATATATAATATTTATTGTAACAAAATAAAATAATACAATTCACATATATATCAATGTATTACCCGAGTGAGAAAAAGAATCTTTAAGTGAGCTTATATTAGTTAATGTAATTTAATATATCAAATATATAATTATACATTAAATTATAGAATCAACACTTGACCCGATAATCCGGCTATTTCACAAATAACCGACTAATATAATCTGTATCAGTTCATCGAATCAACACTTGATCCGATGACCCGGCTATATCACATATACCCGGCCGATATCTTATATCGCGAGAATCTAATACGGTATCGCATACACGTATCATTCTCGGTCCCGCACATATCACATATGTGCTCCTACTCCGTTTTGCCTGAGCCAGGAAACCTCTGTGTAGGACTTTAAAGAATCGTCAATACACCGGCAGTAGGTGATGATCATATCAAACACCCACAAGCTATAAGAGGTCAGCTAAACGTAACAGCCACCCAGGTATTGAGCAATCAGAAGATCAACAAGCAAGCATGTACATTCTCCCGTGAATCCAACCAATAACACCCCCGTACAGTCCGGTCTCTTCGTCTGATATGTCGCATATCTCGCCTAGGGATGGTAAACGTCAGACCCCATTAGCTTGACAAGTCGTGTAGATATGAGGTACATAACAGTTTGAGAAACTTCTGATAACACTTACCAGTAAATCCCAGCAACCCTGGCCAGGGATTTCCAATTATAGCCAATCGAACACAGCGCAACATCAACTCCATATACCAGGAGAGACGAAACCCCTCCTATCGCTCATTGCCTCCATGTGATTCGGGACTGTACCCAAAAGCCACCGTTTTGCACGCCCTCTTGGACGTGGTATGATGGAAATCAAAGCACAGTGGGAATCACATAAGACTCTATGACGATCGCGGGTCTACAGACTAACCTGTACCAGTGTCACCAGAGAACTGCCATCTGACGTGAGGTATAATACCATCTGGGATTTCTCGGCGAGTCCGTCCAGTGTACCCAGTCTCCACTGAGCACCCGTATACCTTCTTTGATGTCAAACACCAATAGATATGAGATCATCCATCGCCCATCGTATGGGTCAAGAAGCGCATACGCTAGTCTACTCTGGAATATCGATGCCCTGTCTCGGTACTCCCACGACTAGGAACATTTGAAGGATGTACTTGGCGACTACACTGTCCCCATTAGTATGATCTGCATCATAGTCCTGGTAGTCAAGTACTCATCCTAAGGACTTTATCAACATGTGACATAGAGACAATCAGAGTACATGTTAAGATAAAGAGTTACCAGATAGCATACTATCATATCGAGCAAGAAAGTCCTCCCTATATATGTCCAAGCATCCACTACAACATACAATGTATGTACAGTAATGGCCTCTAGGGCATACATATAACTAACAAAAGGAAACCCGGGGCTCCCAGACTATTTGTATTGTTCTGTGATGCTTATTGCTTTTCTGTGATGTTGCATTTATCATGCCTGGAACAATTATTATATATTGTTATATATATACTAGTAGATGTTGTATATGTTTTACACCCTCGCTAGTTCATCTCCTGCTCTGTCGTTAATTAAGTAACCTAACGGGTGATGACGGGGCCCAGTGGCGAATGCGGATGGCATATACGTACATCATATTTTCGTTCATTTCTAGTGTGATTAATTGATGGGACTGCGTTGATTCTGATCAATGCAAGGAAAACAGACCTATACGATGTTGTTGGAACAATTTTCAAAAGCTGTTATTACAAAGGCGTTTTTTTTTGTTTTGCACAGAGACATTCGGTTATGAATATCCAGCACCCCATTCGACGAGGCAAGGGCTGAGATCCCTTCATCGGGAGTGACCCCTTGGGCAAAAGTTTGAGTCAGGGTAAGAACTTCACTATACTCAATTAACTTTTTGCTTTGCATCGTGGTATTCGGTTTGGAATATCCTACACCTCATTCCACGAGGAAAGTGCCGAGATCCCTTCACCGGAATAACCTCTTTAGCAAAAGTTTTCGCCACTATATATTTCTAAAGCTATCTGGTTCCTTCAACGATATCAAGTTCATTATGTTAAAGGTTTTTCGCCAAAAACCATTCATAGCCCTCCGTCATTTCAGACGGGTAGCACTTGTAAGTCCACGGTAGCGCCCCGGCCGTCTAACAGACGCCAAATGCGGAACAAAAACTTTTACGACTGGCGCTATCGCGTACTATAACCCGGATCTGCCATTAAAGCTAAACTAACAAACTACAAAGTGGGTAGAAAGGTTATACCAAAAGATCCGAGTCCTTCGGTCTTCAATCATCATCCCACGCTTGTTGCGGCTGCTCCGATCTCTTGAATCTCCAATCTTCTCGTCTAGGTGGCACCACGTCGACGGATCTTTAAACGGGCTCCCGCATCTGAACCGAGGCAACTCGATCGTCAAGTTTTCTAAAAGAGACGACCATGATGAAGTAGAGAATGAGTAGAACACTTTGTCTTGTTACGCCCAAGGTCACGGACGAACGGTTATGGAAGTTGCCTTTTGGATCGGGTGAAATGAGAAAGACGCTATCTAATTTTCATGAACCCGAATCTATCATAATCTTTTTCTAGTGAACAACAAACATGAGCTTCAAGAGGAGGGGAGGGGGCCGGCCACTTATAGAGAGGGAGGGAGGTGAGTGTAGGAGGAGGAAGGTGACCACAAAGGAAAAGATCAACAACAAATATCTTAGCACCAAGTATGAATGCATTAAAAGCAAACCAATCACAATTAACCTAGTCACCTTGTCATTAATTGCACCATTAATGACCTAATGACTCCCAACCCTTGTCACCCTCTCTAGAACCTTCTAGAACACTGACTCACCTCATCAAGAAAAAGATAAATCCGTATTTAACCGAATGTCAAAATACGGCTGATAGAAAACTGGAAACTGCCAACTTCCAAAACTGATCCTGAAACAAATTTCAGGATAACACCGTATCAGTATAAACATACCCACATTTGTATTACGACCGAATACAAATGTAACCGAGACAAAGATATTATATCTACACAGTATAATACTGGGTTCCGGCTTAAACCAAAGCCTACCAGTATTATCTGCCCGAAAAACGACACGTGCGAAAACGCACGTGCTTTTTCCGAACCCTGCCATAAACCCGTACGGCCTCTACAACGTTTCGCCTGAACTTGGGAAAGTGTCTGTGGAGGACTCTAATGACTCATCAACACACTGGCACTAGGTATAACCTCTAGCACGTCAGAGGTACGAGATGTACGTAACGTTTGCCTATGTATTGATTGGAAGGGAATCTGACGAGCGAACTCATCCATAAACCCTACTGAGCCTAACAGTGACAATATACATACAGTCCGGTCCGTTCGTCTATGAGTATCGCATATCTGCCTAGGGGCTGGTAACGTCAGACCCCCAATAGCAGTATAAGTCGTGTCAGAGAGTGGCTCAGAACACCCTGAGATACTACTGGAGTACCTACCAGTAAATCTCCTGCCTTGGCCGAGGGCTTTGTGTAATGGCTCTCCTAGACACAGCATGATCTCACCCCCAATACCGGGAGAGACGAATCCCCTGCCGATCCGCTCACTTGCCTCCAATGTGGCTCGGGACTGTACCCAACTAAAACATGTTTGCATAACTCCTTTGAGCGTGGTAGGGTAGTAATCTAAGTACAGTGGGATCTCACACGAGACAAATGACGACCTCAGGTCGATGAACTAACCTGTACACATGTCACCAGGGAACTGCTATCTGACGATATGTATAATACCAATTAGCAGGTTCCCGGCGAGTCCTGTCCGGTGTACTCATAACCCAATGAGCACCTGTATACATCTTAGGTGATCCAACTGACACCAGTGGCTTGTGAGACCGGCCACCGCCCCTCGTCGGGGTCTCGACTGTATATACTAGTCTACTCTGGAGTATCGATGCCCTGTCTCGAAACTCCCACGACTAGGGACACTTTAATGATGTGCTTACAGACCCCAGCTCCCACGTATATGATCGCCATCATACTGCTGGTAGTCAAGCAAGAATCCTATGGGCTCTATCATCATACAATAGCGAACTAAAGCATGTATACGATGATAAAGAAAAACCAGATAGCAAACTATCATCTCGAGCAAGACTGTCATATCGGTATAGGTCCTGCCTCAATCATTGCAATCACGTACCTGCGATCCAATAATTGACTTTGAGGGCACTATCTCCAACAATCTCCCACTTGCACTCAAGGTTAATTATTGCGATGTCGCATACTCACAGCCCGTGTGATACCGAACATCCAACTCCTCTACTAATCAGTTTCACAAAGCTAGTTTGTAAAACTCTTGTGTTCGAGAAATAGCCTCAGTGAGTGGATCCGCCCTGATGTTTCTTTCTATATCTTTCTAAATCTCAAATTCACGGAGAAAGCCATCTCTCAAATCGAGTAATACCTGTCTTAGAATTTGTCTGAATATCTGATGGGACCTAGTTCATAAATGAACTCCAAATTCAAACTTCTTAAACTGTATCGATAACTGAACCTAATTAGTTTCCAGCACCATGCCTCCCACAGTATCCTCTTAGACCACCTATCCAAAATACTGTCCCTCGACTAGGGAAAACTATAACTCTGACAATCACTCTGTCATCTATGTCACCTTTGAAGCCTGGAATGATAACCGTCTCCCGAAAGAGGCTGCCGTCATCAAATCCGTAGAACAAACACTTATGTTCCAAAACTGCTTCCTTATGTTTCTTCAGGATTGGATTAATATAAACTTATCGCATCAAGTGCAAAAACTACATCTGGTGTGGTACTTGACATCTCATGATTGACTCAATTGCCTGAGCAAGTGATCTGCCAATCATGCACATCCCTCTCTCCTTTAGTCTCTAAGACACCTTTAGAGAGGGTGACTCCATTACTTGCAGGTACACCACCATGCCAAGAGACATCTATTCTAAAATACTATTAGAATATTGTCAAAGTACCCACATTGGGAAACTATCCAAATCTAGATCTAAAACCGTAGATCTAGTAACCAGAACGTCTGATATTATATCCATATCCTTTGTGGAGAAACAATTGTGTGACGACCAAAGTACAACCGATCGTAGTATAGGAATTTTACTTCCTACTCTGTGTATGTCATACAAATACCAGGACATCATACCCTACTACCTTCTCAACAGATCCATCCCCTATTCTGATGAAGTCAAACCTATGACTGTCACATCAAAATTAGATGATCTTATCTCCGCTATATCTGCTCAAGTCTATAAATAGACATAAGCTACTTGTCCACTACGCTTCTGTTGCTCCCACTGACCACCACAATCCTCTGGTAGAATAACATATACGTGTACTTCTAAAGCTAGTTTAGAACGACGCTATACTTATCCTCCTGCCGGGTCTCATAGCCTGGAACAACAGTAGTGTCAAGTTTGGGTAAACAAGAACCTCCCTGTCACCGTCCTTGAGGCTACCTGAGTACATCTCGGGTGTCTGAGGTTACCCACCATATCTGCGGAGTGGCTAATGGAATGTCAAATCTGATTGAATATATAGGTCCTATTAAATTTTTCGTAATCGTTTGTGGTTCTGGAATTACTTCCAGTTCTACCATACTCCCACTATTGTTTTCTGAAAAAATATCCATTTTACTAAAACTGTGGCGAGTCAAGAACAATATCACTATTGATCTTCCAGATGGTAGAAATGTCAACCCTCGTCAAAGCCAGGGTCAACCCACAAACAGCCATTACAGAAACGTGCCTTGAGTTATCCAGTGTCTAGTTTTAAGTATAAGTTGGAAAACTCCCCTTATCTTAACAACGTTTAAGATATGAACCATTCTATATCCAATATAGAAATAGAGGTACTAATTTAATTGGAACCAGATTCAAATCATGCAGCTGTCTCCAGTGCATGACAACTTAATGGAAAAAGGATAATCATCATTACTCAACTTAGGAATCCATCCAATTATGAGTAACCTGAAAGAGAAACAAGTTTCTCAAAACCATTACTATTAACTGAATACCAATCACAAGTATCTACATCTTTGATCTCTTTGAAGAATCCCGATACATATGACACCTGGTTCTCTACTTTATTCTTATACCCACAACTTCTCAAAACTTAGACATTGCATTTCATCGAAACACTTGTCTAAAAACTAGAGAAGTTATAAGTAAACAGAACATAGTACGAGGACCTGCCCCTTTGTCCTGATGGACACTGGACAACATACAATACTCTGTATAAGTCCGCTGAGTTGAATAACACATAACCTGTGCAACGTAGGTTAAAAACTGTACCCAAGAGATTTCCTCAAATATCACCAATTACAACGAATTCTGATATAATGAGGATGATCACCTAATTCCCAATAACTTACTCCCGCTTATCATCTGTAAAACTATACAGATATGAGAATGAAACCTGGTAAATACATACCCTGGAGTAAGTATGTAATCGGGAAATCAGTTTACAATTAACAATGCACAGTTAAACTGAAATATGAAAATGTTTCGTAGGGGTATTCTGGTATTCTTAGTAATGCATCTTCCATAATCCAATTCATGACTGTAACCGTATATTTCTTTGCCATCTCTCCAAATCTCTTTATTTGTTTTTAGTCATTTCCTTCTGTACACCATCGTTAGGCTAAATGGTTTTCTTCCTTCCCCACCGTTCGGCACCAGCCTATGGTTTGGAAGAAGATTATCCAGTAAGCATAATAGGTGTACTCTCCTAATCCTAGGAGTACTCATAACTTGAAAGAAGGTGATGATAAAAGACAACCTGAATAATACCTTATTCTATTTCTCCCGAACTGGGGAAACAGCAAAGGTGAAAATAGGAGTAGCGATGAAGTACGCGGTTTGGTCGTGAATGATAACAGTCGCAATTTACTTTGCCCTCTTTCTAATCCCTTTATCTGGTCTTTACATATTACCTTCTGCACACCCTACTTAGACTAATTGTTTTTCTTCATTCCCTACCTTTCGGCACCAGCCTATGGTTTGGAATAAGACTATCCAATAAGCGTAATAGGTGTAATCTCCTAAACTAAGGAGCCCTCGCAACCTGAGAGAAGGTGATAATAAAAGACAACAGAATAAACTAATTCTATTTCTCCTGAACCTGGATCCATCCTCGAAGAAGTCCCTTCGAGTTCATATATAACCATACGATGGATCTATCCAATGGAAGTGGATATCCGTAGTAATACGGGGTGTTCTGAGAAATACAAAGGGTAAAAGAAGGAGCGGTAATGACTTATGAAACTTTAGACAATCCAAAAGCCGGTATTTTAAGAAGGTTCGGTCAACTCGGTCACTGAGTCATATTCTAGGGTCGGTCAAAGGTCGCTGCCAAGGAGAGAGAGAAAAGAAATACTCTGCGTGCACTCTAACCTAGATCAGAATGGTTATCAATTTATCCAATCAGGAAACCTCCCACTGTTATCTCAAATTCTCCTCCAAACCTGAAAGAAGAATTAGTCGGGATCACCCGAAGAGTAAACCAACTCATCAGTGAGAATCGGGATCCAACTATCATCGCATGATAACTTGATGGAAGCCACTCAAGTTATCACACTCCAGAAGGTATGCGCATGCCTGGCAAGTTTCCTGTATGTTTGAAACTCCCGATGTGATTTTTGCCCCATGCTCTTATAACCTTGGCTTTGGTCAAAATGTCATAAGTCACATGCCAAGTTCTACCCGTCACTGTCCAGGTCAATTTGAACCCACCCGCGCATGCCCTTGACTTTGGCCAAAATGGCAGAACGACTGTCCCAAACCAACTCATTATCTATGCAACAGATGAATAACCAACAGCTACCAAACACTATGCCTTAACTTTGGCTAAAATGCATAGCTTGAATACTACTGAATACCCAAAAGAAATGACGGAGGGCTATGGCTGGTTTTTGGCGAAAAACCTTTAACGTAATGAACTTGATCTCGTTGAAGGAAACTGATAGCTTTTTATAAAAATATAGTGGCGAAAAACCTTTTGCTAAAGAGGTCACTCCCGGTGAAGGGATCTCGGCTCTTTCCTCGTGGAATGAGGTGCAGGATATTTCAACTGAATACCGCGATGCAAAGCAACTTGTAATCGACTATAATGAATTTATCACCCTGACGTAAACTTCTGCCCAACGGGTCACTCCCGGTGAAGGGATCTCGGCCCTTGCCTCGTCGAATGAGGTGCGGGATATTCTAACTGAATATCACTATGCAAAACAAAAGGAAACATCTTTGTAATAACACCTTTTAAAATTTGTTCCAACAACATCAAATATAGGTTTGTTTTACTTGCATTGATAAGAATCAACGCAGTCCCATCAATCAATCACACCAGAAAAGAACGAAAATAAAATGTACGTATATGCCATCCGCATTCGCCACTGGGTCCCGTCATCACCCGTTAGGTTACTTAACTAACGACAGAGCGGGGGCTGGACTAGCGCGGATGTAAAACATATACAACATCTAATAGTATATATACCAATATACAATAATCGCTCCAGGCGTGATAATATGCAACATTACAGAAAAGTAATAAGCATCATAGAACAATACAGATAGTCTGGGATCCCCGGGTTTCACAGAGCCGCTGCTGAAACCTGACGTTCCCCTGGTCGTGTGGATAACCTGTGCAATGAAACCTAGACCCCTACGGGTGCGGCAAGTTAACCGCCAAAACCTGAAGCGAGGTAGTCCCCCACAGCATAGTGAATGGAACACCCGGCACTTCACGGAATCCGGTAAATTGAGCACCCCTTCTTGGGTCAACCTGTACCCCCTACGAGTGCAGCGAATAGTCTGCCAATTATAGAGTGAGGTCCCTCTGCCTCTCAATGCCATGAGATACGGAACCGTTGCCCTCCAGAACCCGTCTATCCGTGCACTCCTTCGCGGGATAAACCAAGTACATAAATAAAAATATGTACAATGGGTACATCGAACTCAACCCGGTCGTGCCCCAAAAGAATATTATACAACAGGCAGTGATGGCAGTCCACATGTTGGAAACTCGCCCCGCAATATCAAATGTATAAATAAATCCAAACTGCACTATCGTTGCACCCTGCTATCCACCACGACATATCCGCAACATCGCAGCACAACACAGAACATCAACGCGAATGCCATGTTCGCAAACCCGTCTAAAAGAACTATAGCAATCAGACGCGGTTTACCGATCAAATGACATTCCCGGTCGGAGATATAAAGTAAATACTGCATACTAACAAATTTAAAATTTCGATCGACCAAATTTCCCGAAGTGGGGCCCCACGTACATCTGCTGTGCAGTAACAAAATCTGGGCCCAAAAGAACTATTCCAAAACCCACAATTTCCCAAATTCAGCTCACTGTGAAAATTTGATGCCCTGTTCCCACTAAAGAGCCGTGGTTCCGCGGTGCTCTTGTGGGATCACGTGTCCAATTTTCATCCGTAGGCTTTAAAAACCCTGCTTTGTTTTCTGCTGTATGCAAAATAATTTTTAGACACTGTTTAAAATCGACAGAAACTTAAGCACTTGAAAATTGTGATTTCGGAAATTCCGTTCGATCGATCTTTTAAACGCGTTAGCACAAGTTAGTATAGCTTAATGGTGAGGCTTTGATACCACTATAAGTCTACGGCAGCGCCCCGGCCGTCTAACAGACGCCAAATGCGGAACAAAAACTTTTACAACTGGCGCTATCGCGTACTATAACCCGGATCTGCCATTAAAGCAAAACTAACAAACTACAAAGTGGGTAGAAAGGTTATACCGAACGATCCAAGTCCTTCGGTCTTCAACCATCATCCCACGCTTGTTGCGGCTGCTCTGATATCTTGAATCTCCAATCTTCTCGTCCAGGTGGTACCACGTCGACGGATCATTAAACTGGCTCTCGCCTCTGAACCGAGGCAACTCGATCGTCAAGTTTGCTAAAAGAGATGACCAAGATGAAGTAGAGAATGAGTAGAACACTTTGTCTTGTTACGCCCAACGTCACGGACGAACGGTTATGGAAGTTTCCTTTTGGATCGGGTGAAATGAGAAAGAGGCTATCTAATTTTCATGAACCCGAATCTATCATAATCTTTTTCTAGTGAACAACAAACATGAGCTTCAAGAGGAGGGGAGGGGGCCGGCCACTTATAAAGAGGGAGGGAGGTGAGTGTAGGAGGGGGAAGGTGACCACAAAGCAAAAGATCAACAACAAATATCTTAGCACCAAGTATGAATGCATTAAAAGCAAACCAATCACAATTAACCTAGTCACCTTGTTATTAATTGCACCATTAATGACCTAATGACTCACAAGCCTTGTCACCCTCTCTAGAACCTTCTAGAACACTGACTCACCTCATCAAGAAAAAGATAAATCCGTATTTAACAGAATGTCAAAATACGGCTGATAGAAAACTGGAAACTGGCAACTTCCAAAAGTGATCCTGAAACGAATTTCAGGATAACCCCGTATCAGTATAAACATACCCGCATTTGTATTACGACCGAATACAAATTTAATTGAGACAAAGATATTATATCTACACAGTACAATACTGGGTTCCGGCTTAAACCAAAGCCTACCAGTATTATCTGCCCGAAAAACGACACGTGCGGAAACGCACGTGCTTTTTCCGAACCCTGCCATAAACCCGTACTGCCTCTACAACGTTTCGCCCGAACTTGGGAAAGTGTCTGTGGGGGACTCTAATGACTCATCAACACACTGGCACTAGGTATAACCTCTAGCACGTCAGAGGTATGAGCTGTACGTAACGTTTGCCTATGTATTGATTGGAAGGGAATCTGACGAGCGAACTCATCCATAAACCCTACTGAGCCTAACAGTGAAAATATACATACAGTCCGGTCCATTCGTCTATGAGTATCGCATATCTGCCTAGGGGCTGGTAACGTCAGACCCCCAATAGCAGTATAAGTCGTGTCAGAAAGCGGCTCAGAACACCCTGAGATACTACTGGAGTACCTACCAGTAAATCTCCTGTCTCGGCCGAGGGCTTTGTGTAATGGCTCTCCTAGACACAGCGTGATATCACCCCCAATACCGGGAGAGACGAATCCCCTGCCGATCTGCTCACTTGCTTCCAATGTGGCTCGGGACTGTACCCAACTAAAACCTGTTTGCACAACTCCTTTGAGCGTGGTAGGGTAGTAATCTAAGTACAGTGGGAACTCACACGAGATAAATGACGACCTCAGGTCGATGAACTAACCTGTACATATGTCACCACGGAACTGCTATCTGACGATATGTATAATACCAATTAGCAGGTTCCCGGCGAGTCCTGTCCGGTGTACTCATAACCCAATGAGCACCTGTATACATCTTAGGTGATCCAACTGACACCAGTGGCTTGTGAGACCGGCCACCGCCCCTCGTCGGGGTCTCGACTGTATACACTAGTCTACTCTGAAATATCGATTCCCCTGTCTCGAAACTCCCACGACTAGGGACACTTTAAGGATGTGCTTACAGACCCCAGCTCCCACGTATATGAACGCCATCATACTGCTGGTAGTCAAACAAGAATCCTATGGGCTCTATCATCATGCAATAGCGAACTAAAGCATGTATACGATGATAAAGACTAACCAGATAGCAAACTATCATCTCGAGCAAGACTGTCATATCGGTATAGGTCCTGCCTCAATCATTGCAATCACGTACCTGCGATCCAATAATTGACTTTGAAGGCACTATCTCCAACAGCACTTAGTATTCTTGCTATGTTTGTTGGCCTTCTTCAAGGCATAGTGTATGGTAGCTATTTTTTACTTCTCTGTTGCATAGATAGATGCGTTGGTTTGGAACAGTCGTACAGCCTTGTTGGCCTTCGTCAAGGGCGAGTACGGGTGGGTTCAAATTAACCTGGACAATGACAGATAGAATTTGACATGTGACGTATGATTTGTTGATCTTCATCAAGATCATAAGAGCATGGGGTATAAATCACATCGAGAGTTTCAAACATACAGGAAACTTGCCAGGCATGAGCATACCTTCAGGAGTGTGATAACTTGAGTGGATTACTTCAGGTTATCATGCGGTGATAGTTGGATCCCGATTCTAACTGATGAGGTTGTTTACTCCTCGGGTGATTTTAGATGGTCCCGAATCATTCTTCTTTCAGGTTTGGAGGATAATTTGAGGATACAATGTGAGACATCCTGATTAGATAAAGTGATTAACTATTATGATCTAGGTTAGAGTGTACGCTGAGTGTTTCTTTTCCATCTCTCTTTGGCAGCGACCATAGCCCGACCCTAGTTTATAATAACCATGTTAACCGAACCTTCTTAAAACACACTGGCTTTTGGACTGTCAGAGTTTCATACTTCATTACCACTCCTACTTTTACCCTTTGATTTTCTCCGGAACATTCTGTATCACTACGAAGATCCACATTTATTGGATATGATCATCGTATAGTTATATACAAACTCGAAGAATCTTATTTCAGATCCGATAATGGTTTCCGGTTCTGGAGAAATTGAATAGGACTATTCAGTTGTCTTTTCCTTTTACCTTCTCTTAGGTAGTGAGGGCTCCTAGGATTAGGAGAGGGTACACCTATTGCGCTTATTGGATAGTCTTCTTCCAAACTTTAGACAGGTGCCGAAAGGTGGGGAAGGAAGAAAACCAATTAGCCTAAGTGTGGTGTACAGAAGGTAATAAGTAAAGACAAATAAAGTGATTAGAAAGAGGGAAAAGTAAATTGAGACTACTATCATTCATGACGAAACCGCGTATTTCATCGCCACTCCTACTTCACCTTTGAATTTCTCCAGAACACTCCGTATCACTACGAAGATCAACATTTATTGAATAATCCATCGTATAGTTACATACGAACTCGAAGGAACTTGTTTCAGTTCGAGAATGGATTCTGATTCAGGAGAAATAGAATAAGGATTATTCAGTTGTCTTTTATTTTTACCTTCTCTCAGGTTGTAAGGGATCTTAGGATTAGGAAAGTACACCTGTTACGCTTATTGGATAGTTTTCTTCCAAACCATAGGCTGGTGCCGAACTGTAGGAAAGGAAGAAAACCATTTAGCCTAAGAGTGGTATACATAAGGTAATGAGTAAAGACAAATAAAGGGATTTTGGAGAGATGAAATATACGGTCACAGTCATGAATCTGGACAATGGAAGAGGAATTATTAGGAATACATGTCTACCCCTTCGAAACATTTTAATGTTTCAGTTTCACTATGCATTGTTAATTGAAAACTGATTTCCCAATTAGATCCTTACTCCAGGGTATGTATTTACCAGGTTTGATTCTCACATCTATATGGTTTTATAGATAATGAGTGGGAGTAAGTTATTGGGAATTAACTGATTAAATCCTCTTTATATCGGAATTCATTGTAATTGGTGATATTTGAGGAAATCACCTGGGGTTTTGCTTGATGGCAAATATTTGGTTTTGAATATCCGTTGTTATGCACCAATTTCAAACTTATATATCTGTACGTTTATTTTATAGAGTGGGATATAACTTTTTGAAATTATTTCCATGACATTTACCTATATCAGTTGATGATTAGGTAAAGAGCATTAAACAGTAGTGTAATTCTTCTTAACCATAGTACAGTTTTCAACCTATGACGCACATGGTTTGAGTTATTCAACTCAGGGGACTTATACAAAGTATTGTATGTTGTCCAGTGTCCATAAGGACAAAGGGGTTGGTACTCGTACTATATTCTGTTTACTTATGACTTCTTTAGTTTTAGATAAGTATTTTATATAAATACAAGGTCCAAGTTTTGAGAAGTTATAGGTAAAAGAATAAAGTAGAGAACCATGTGTTGCAAGTATGAGGATTCTTCACGGTGATCGAAGATGTAGATACATGTGTTTGATATTCAGTTAATAGTAAAGTTTTTGAGAACTTGCTTCTCTTTCAGGTTACTCATATCTGGATGAACTCCTAAGTTGAGTAATACTGACCGGCCTTTCTCCATTTAGTTGACATGAACTAGAGACAGCCGCATTGAATCTGGTTCTTATTAAATCAGTGCCTATGTTTCTACATTGTATATAGAATGGTTCATATCTTAACGATGTTAAGGTATATGGAGTTGTCCGGCTTATGCTTAAAACCAGACTTTGGATAATTCAAAGCACATTTCTGTAATGGTAGTTTTTGGGTTATCCCGTACTATGACGAGGGTTAATTTTCTACCATCTGGAAGATCAATAGTGATATTGTTCTTTACTCGCCATAGTTTTAGCAAAATGGACTTTTTCGAAAACAGTAGTGGGAGTATGATAGAACTGGAAGTGATTCCAGAACCATAAATGATTACTGAAAATTTAATAGAACTTAAAGATTCAATCGGGATTGACATTCTACTGGCCACACCGTAGATATGGTGGGTAACCTCAGGCGCCCGAGAGGTATTTCGGTATCCTCAAAGACGGTGACAAGAAGGTTCTTGTTTACCCAGACTTACCATTGCTGCTGTTCTAGACTATGAGACCCGGCAGGAGGATGAGTATAGCGTCGTTCTAAACTAGATTTAGAAGTGCACGTATATATGACTCTGCCAGAGGGTTGATGTAGTCAGTGGGAGCAGCGAAAACATAGTAGACAAGTATCTTGTGTTTATTTATAGAGTAAAGCAGGTATTGCAGAGATTGATCATCTATTTTTGATGTGACAGTCATAGGCTTTGACTTCATCAGAATAGGAGATGGAACTGTAAAGAAGGTAGTAGGGTGTGATGTTCTGGTATTTGGATGACATGCACTTTATAGGAAATGAAATTCCTATACTATGATCGATTATACTTTAGATGTCATACAATGGTTTCTCTACATAGCATATGGATATTATATCAGGCATTCTGGTTACTAGATCTATGGTTTTAGACCTAGATTTGGGTAGTTTCACAATCTGGGTACATTGATACTATTCTAAAGGTGTTTTAGAATGGACGACTCCTCGCATGGTGGTGTACCTGCAGGTGATGGACTCGCCCTCTCTAAAGGTGTCAGGCCCCGCTTCCCGGTATACGGCGAAGGGGACGCGACTGGTCTGCTAAGTATTTACTGTGAAGTAAATACGCTAAGCCTATCTAAGCAATATAAAAAATAAAGCACAAGAGACAAGATATAAAAAAACAACAACTTTATTTATTCACATTCTTTCTGTACAATGCATGGAAAGTAAATACAACTGAAAAAAGCAATGCCTAAACAATGGCATAACAGAAATGAAAAGTACTGAATGGAAAGTGTACAATGACTAGAGCTCGGGGTCTTCACTGAACTGGTCCAAGTCTTCAGCAGTGGGCTCGATCTCTGAAGTGTCCAGATCACCTGACGACATTCAAAGGAGAAAGAAAGAGAATGTCATCGGTGAACAGGTCGCTCAGTAAGTCCCAAAGATAAGGGAGAAATAGACAGAATAAGAGGTATCTTTTAAAGTTGTATTATATTATTGTAATGTTGTATTAACGCTGTTGTTTGTAGCTTGGTACAGAAGGATGCCAGTGTATACGAGAGGGGTTTCTATATGCTAGAGACCAGAGCAAACGGAATGTAAAAGGAACCGTTAAGCCACGGTACAACAGCAACGGAATATAGGTTATGTGACTTAATCTTACTGTCTCGTGCCACTTTTAACACCTTCCGTACCAATCTACCCCTTAAACCCCATAGTGTTTTTATTGTATTGTTGTATTGTATTGTATAGATTGTATAATTGGATGACTGACCAAAACCATGATATCAGTAATTGGATGTAACTGTATAATCATGTAAATGGAATAACTGTAGAATCATGTAAATGGATGTATATCCATGGTTTGGTTCAGTCAAGTTGATAGATTGAATATATGGAATAATGGATTCATGGATTCATATTGAATTGTAGTTTGATACTTGAATCATATTCAAATTAGATTGATTATATTGAGACTTAGTCTGAGTTAGACAATTAGAAAACAAAATTGAAATCCTGATTGTTTTGATGTTATCGGTAACCGTTGCACATGGGCGACAGGATTTGTGTCTTTTTCAAAGACGATTACCGTATTGATAACACCGTTTGTTAAGTTGTCTATCTTTGATAGGCAAGCACCCACTTCTCCATCTCCCTGAGGCTCAAGAGATTGGTTCCGCTTAAACACATATTTACTAGGGTCCTTAGGATAAATTATAGAACTTGAGGGGGTTTTATGTAAAAATACTCTTGTATAGTTTTCAAAATACACCCCAAGTATTTATTAATCGTTTTTAGAGTTGTAATGAATGTAGATTTTATATTGTGATATTTCTAGTGAAAATATCCTATTTTCATAATAAGTGGTATTTATTTGTAATATTGGTTTTGTATGGAATTCATGGTATTTTAGTGTAAAATTGATTCTTGTGATATTTTTAGAAAAAAGTGGAATATTTATATTATTATAAAATAGATATTTTAAGGATAAATATACATATATTTATATGAAAATAATTATATATATAATATTCTAGAAATCTCATTTTCGTTAGATATTCGTATTTTAAATCTTTCGAGATCGAATGCTCTTTGCGGAGGTCTGAATCTCGCACTACTAAGCCTGAGGATGTGCGATAATCCGCACCATCCCGAACGGGTTCCCCAAAATTGGTTGTAGCGACGCTTTGCAAAGATTGTATAAATACTAAATCCTTTAGAAAACGGTTTTATTAAGTAAATAGTATTTAAATGAAAATGTGTCGCTTTCCCGTATGCTATGTTCCCAAGGGTATGGTGCTTTGTTGCATATGAGTGTGTGAGGAGGTAGGTCGTTACCTCGTGATCTACTTAAAGGTATAGCAAGGTTTTGTGATGTTGAAGGTGGAATTGAAACTATGTGGTATTTAAATGAAAAATACGGTAAAATGAAATAGTAATTATTTTGTGATATAAAACTTGATCAATTTGGTTGATTAGTGTTTAATAGTCAACATGAGAGAGTTTACGCATAATTGTATTAACAAGAAGTGAAGTTTTATAAAGAAACCGAATCGGAAATCGGATTGGTTCCGATTCCGTCGGGTTTTGTAAATCCGTATTTTAGAAAAGAAAAGAGAGGTAGAATTTGGGGACTTACGGGTTTAGGACAACAAGGAGAGGGAGATGGATCGGGAGGAGTCGCTGGTGCGTCGTTTCGTCCCCGGGAGCTCCTAGGATGGTCGTCGGAAGTTCGTCGGAAATTTCGTCGTAGCTTCGCTTCTTGCTCGTTTTTAAAGTACAAAAGTTTTCTTGAGAGTTGGCTCAGAGTTTGGGGTGAAGGGTAGTGTGTAGGGTTGGTATTTATAGTGTTAGGCTAGGGTTAAGGTAAATGAAGGGTTTTAATTTAAAAAATCTATTAAAATGTAATAAAAGTGGAGTAAATGGGGTTTTAAAAGAGCTCTGGAAATGGTCTGAGAATAAAATTTTGCAGGTGTACAGGGGAGACCAAAAGACACATTTTTTGTGTTGGGGTCATCGCCGACTCGGCCGTGACTCGGTCGGAGGACGGAGTCAGCCGAGTCAAGGCCGATTTGGCAGATTCCCGGCCGAGTCAGGCGGCCGGGATCCCCCCGACGGTTCAGCTAATCTCTGGCAATGTTACATTTTTGGGTGTAGTAGTTTTTTTGTGAGATATGCAAGTGTAAACCCTTGGTATTCTAAAGGTTTAAAAAAAATCAATATTTAAAATAATGTGGGGTATGGGATTTGAACTCTGGTGGCTTGGTTCTGCAGTGAAAGGTATTACCAATGAGCTACAAGCTCCATCTTGTAATTATGGAGCTAATTAATTACTTAAAGTAATAACAGTAAATGTAAATACCCCAAATATACATTAATTTTTAAGCAAATTTTGTACACGAAAAATGGAGTTGTTACATTCTTTTAACTTGTAATTAAAAAGCAAATTAATTACTTATATCTTGTGCTCAAGCTAAAATACCCCTTTATGGATTTTGAAAAAATATTTGAAAAATTTGCATAGGAAAATTAGGGTTGTTACATTCTACCCTCCTTATAAAAATTTCGTGCTCGAAATTTGTAAAAGGAAAGTGTAACAGATTCAAGGAAAGTTTGATGACTAAAATACTAACAGTGTATGAAAAATAAAAGGTGGTGCAAGGGTTTTAAAAATGTGGAAAATGTGTGAAGGAATGAAAGAATGCGAAGGTTTTGGTATGATTGTAAAAGAGGTGAGGGAATTTTGGGTTAGGACAGATTCAAAGTATATGATTCAAAGAATATGAAATGATAAGATTTCAAAGAACATGATTGTAAAGAATGTTTTAGTTGCTGGTTCTTGTGTTATATTGCTTAGGTTGTTCACGCAGAACAGAACTACATAATATGGTTCTATACAGCTCTGACCTGCATGGGCCACCAACAAAACCTGTCACGCCCCGCTTCCCGGTATACGGCAAAGGGGACCCGACTGGTCCGCTAAGTATTTACTGTGAAGTAAATACACAAAGCGTATCTAAGCAATATAAAAAATAAAGCACAAGAGACAATATATAATAAAAACAACAACTTTATTTATTCGCATTCTTTCTATACAATGCATGGAAAGTAAATACAACTGAAAAAAAACAATGCCTAAGCAATGGCCTAACAGAAATGAAAAGTACTGAATGGAAAGTGTATAATGACTAGAGCTCGGGGTCTTCACTAAACTGGTCCAAGTCTTCAGCAGTGGGCTCGATCTCTAAGTATTCAGATCACCTAACGACATTCAAAGAAGAAAGAAAGAGAATGTCGTCAGCGAACAGGTAGCTCGGTAAGTCCCAAAGATAAGGGAGAAATAAACAGAATAAGAGGTATCTTTTAAAGTTGTATTATATTGTTGTAATGTTGTGTTAACGTTGTTGTTTGTAGCTTGGTACAGAAGGATGCCAGTGTATACGAGAGGGGTTTCTGTATGCTAGAGACCAGGGCAAACGGAATGTACAAGGAACCGTTAAGCCACGGTACAACAGCAACGGAATATAGGTTAGGTGTCTTAATCTTACTGTCTCGTGCCACTTTTAACACATTCCGTACCAATCTACCCATTAAACCCCGTAGTGTTTTTATTGTATTGTTGTATTGTATTGTATAGATTGTGTAGTTGGATGACTGACCAAAACCATGATATCAGTAAATGGATGTAACTGTATAATCATGTAAATGGAATAACTGTAGAATCATGTAAATGGATGTATATCCATGGCTTGGTTCAGTCAAGTTGATAGATTGAATATATGGAATAATGGATTCATATTGAATTGTAGTTTGATACTTGAATCATATTCAAGTTAGATTGATTATATTGAGACTTAGTCTGAGTCAGACAATTAGAAAACAAAATTAAAATCCTGATTGTTTTGATGTTATCGGTAACCGCTGCACATGGGCGGCAGGATTTGTGTCTTTTTCAAAGACGATTACCGTATTGATAACACCGTTTATTAAGTTGTCTATCTTAGATAGTCAAGCACCCACTTCTTCGGCTCCCTGAGGCTCAATAGATTGGTTCCGCTTAAACCCATATTTACTAGGGTCTTTAGGGTAAATTATAGAACTTGAGGGGGTTTTATGTAAAAATACTCTTGTATAGTTTTCAAAATACACCCCAAGTATTTATTAATCGTCTTTAGAGTTGTAATGAATGTAGATTTTATATTGTGATATTTCTAGTGAAAATATCCTATTTTCATAATAAGTGGTATTTATTTGTAATATTGGTTTTGTATGGAATTCATGGTATTTTAGTGTAAAATTGATTCTTGTGATATTTTTAGAAAAAGTTGAATATTTATATTATTATAAAATAGATATTTTAAGGATAAATATAAATATATTTATATGAAAATAATTATATATATATATAATATTCTAGAAATCTCATTTTCGTTAGATTTTCGTATTTTAAATCTTTCGAGACCGAATGCTCCTTGTGGAGGTCTGAATCTCGCAGTACTAAGCCTGAGGATGTGCGATAATCCGCACCATCCCGAACTGGTTCCCCAAAATAGGTTGTAGCGGCGCTTTGCAAAGATTGTATAAATACTAAATCCTTTATAAAACGGTTTTATTAAGTAAATGGTATTTAAATGAAAATGTGTCGCTTTCCCGTATTCTATGCTCCCAAGGGTATGGTGCTATATTGCATATGAGTGTATGAGGAGGTAGGTCGTTACCTCGTAATCTACTTAAAGGTATAGTAAGGTTTTGTGATGTTGAAGGTGGAACTGAAACTATGTGGTATTTAAATGAAAAATACGGTAAAATGAAATAGTAATTATTTTGTGATATGAAACTTTATAAATTTGATTGATTAGTGTTTAATAGTCAACATGAGAGAGTTTAATCATAATTGTATTAACGAGAAGTGAAGTTTTATAAAGAAACCGAATCGGAAATCAGATTGGTTCCGATTCCGTCGGGTTTTGTAAATCCGTATTTTAGAAAAGAAAAGAGAGGTAGAACTTGGGGACTTAAGGGTTTAGGACAACAAGGAGAGGGATATGGATCGGGATGAGTCACCAGTGCGTCGTTTCGTCGCCGGGAGCTCCTAGGATGGTCGTCGGAAGTTCTCCGTAGCTTCGCTTCTTGCTCGTTTTTAAAGTACACAAGTTTTCTTGAAAATTCTTGAGAGTTGGCTCAGAGTTTGGGGTGAGGGGGTAGTGTGTAGGGTTGGTATTTATAGGGTTAGGCTAGGGTTAGGGTAGATGAAGGGTTTTAATTTAAAAAATGTATTAAAATATATTAAAATGTAATAAAAATGGAGTAAATGGGGTTTTAAAAGAGCTCTGGAAATGGTCTGAGGATAAAATTTTGTAGGTGTACAGGGGAAACCAAAAGACATATTTCTTGTGTTGGGGTCGTCGCCGGAATCGGCCGACTCGGCCGTGACTCAGCCGTGACACGGTCGGAGGACTGAATCGGCCGAGTCAAGGCCGATTTAGCCGATTCTTGGCCGAGTCAGGCGGCCGGGATCCCCCCCGACGGTTCGTCTAACCCCTGGCAATGTTACATTTTTGGGTGTAGTGGGGTTTTTGTGAGATATGCATGTGTAAACCCTTGGTATTCTAAAGGTTTTAAAAAAAAAATATTAAAAATAATGTCGGGTATGGGATTTGAACTCTGGTGGCTTGGTTCAGCAGTGAAAGGTATTACCAATGAGCTACAACCTCCTTCTTGTAGGTATCGGAAGGTGAGGTAGAGGGAGTCAAGCCCCCCTCTCGCGCGCGCGTGCGATAATAAGTTATGAAGCTAATTAATTATTTAAAGTAATAACAGTAAATGTAAATACCCCAAGTATACATTAATTTTTAAGCAAATTTTGTACACTAAAAATGGAGTTGTTATATTCTTTTAACTTGTAATTAAAAAGCAAATTAATTACTTATATCTTGTGCTCAGGTTAAAATACCCTTTTATGGATTTTGAAAAAATATTTGAAAATTTTGTATAGGAAAATTAGGGTTGTTACAAAAGGAATCTTACATACTAAAGGGGAGAGGGATGTGCATGATTGGCATATCACTTGTTTAGGCAATTAAGTCAATCATGAGATTTCAAGTACCACACCAGATATTGTTTTTGCACTAGCTGCAATAAGTTTATATATTAATCCAATCCTAGAGAAACGTTCGAAAGCAGTTTATGAACATAAGTGGATGTTCTAGGGATTTGGTAATGGCAGACACCTTCAGGAGACGGTTAACATTCCAGGCTTTCAAGGTGACCTGGATGACAGAGTGGCTGTCAGAGTTATAGTTTTCCCTCTTCTGAGAGGCAGTAGTTTGGACAGGTTGTCCAAGCGGATACTGAGGGAGTCATGGCGCAGGATACTGATTAAATTCAGTGGACAATACAGTCTAAGAAGTTTGCTAGATTTGGAGTTCATTTGTGAACTGGGTCCCATTAGATATCTAGACATATTCTGAGACACGTATTGCTCATTTCGGGAGATGGCTTTCTCCGCAAACTTGGGATAAAGAGAGACATAAAAAGAAACATTGGAGTGGATCCACTCACTGAGGCTAACTGTCGAACGCAATAGTTTTACAAACGGGATTTGGGAAACTGATTAGTAGAGAAGTTGGGTGTTCAGTATCACACGGGCTCTGAGTATGCGACACCGCAATAATTAGACTTAAGTGCAAGTGGGATATTGTTGGCTATAGTGCCTTCAAGTCAACTATTGAATCGCAGGCACGTGATTGCGATGATTGAGGAAGGACCTATACTGGTAGAACGGTCTTACTCGATATAATAGTATGCTATCTGGTTTGTCTTTATCATCATGTACATGTTTCAGGTGATATTACAGATCACTATTACATGTTGATAGAGCCCATAGGATTCTTGCTACCAGCAGTATGATGGCGATCATATACGTGGGAGCTAGGTGGTCTATAAGCACATCCTTAAAATGTCCCTAGTCGTGGGAGTTTCGAGATTGGGCATCGATACTCCAAGAGTAGACTAGTGTATACTGATTGAGACCCCAACGAGGGGGGGCGATGGCAGGTCTCACAAGCCAATGGTGTTAGTTTGTTCACCTAAGATGTATACAGGTGCTCATTGGGTTATGTGTACACCGGATGGACTCGCTGGGAACATGCTAGTTGGTATTATACCTAATGTCAGATAGCATTTTCCTGGTGACATGTGTATAGGTTAGCTATCGACTAGAGATCGTCATTTGTCTCGTATGAGATCCCACTGTTCTTTGTTTACTACCCTACCACGGCTAAATGGAGTCATGCAAACAGGTTTTAGTTGGGTACAGTCCCGAACCGCATGGTGGCAGTGAGTGGATCGTTAGGGGATTCGTCTCTCCCGGTATTGGGGTTGATGTCGTGGAGTGCACGGGTGACCATCAATATTAATCCTTGGCCAACGTAGTTGAGAATTACTGATCTAGGATCGGTAGTTTCTCAGGTGGTGATAGGATTCATACCGACACTAAATGTCAAGTTATTAGGGGTCTGACTTTATCCACCCCCCTAGACTCGATATGCGATACTCATAGACGAACGGACCGGACTGTACAGATATTGTCACTGTCAGGCTCAGTAGGGTTTCAGGATGAGTTTGCTCGTCGGCCTTCTTTTGGCTCAATACCTGGGTAGCCGTTACGTACAGCTAGTGCCACTGACGTGCTTGTGGTTAAACTCATTGCCAGCATATTGACGAGTCTTTAGAGTCCCACACAGAGGGTTTCACTGCTTCGGGCGAAACGTTGTAGAGGCCATATGGTTTTATGGTAGGGTTCGATCATATACGTGCACTTGTGCAGGGATCATTATCAGACGGATAATACTAGTGGGCTTTGGTGTAAGCCGGATGCTAGTATTGTATTGTTGGATTATTTTCGTCTCGTTGTATTCGTATTCTGTCGGAATACGGATGCAGGTATGTATATACGAATGAGGGGTATTCTTGTAATTCGTTACAAGATTACTATAGAAATTGCCATTTCATTTTGTTATTAAACATTTTGGTTTAAATGTTTATAGAGTGAGAAAGTGTGACTCATTATTCTAGCATACTCACTTGGTGATTCACAGATGTCACATGGGTGTGACTCATGGTGGGTCATGTGATGACATGTAGGGTTTTGGTTTGTAGTGTAAGATATTTGTAGTGAGCAAGTGAGATATTTATTCTTGAGTTGTTTTCTTTAGTTGCTAGAATACTACATTATATATTGCTCACAACAAAAAACTCAGACAACACTCACTTGGAAAAAGGCAGCCACCATTTCTTCACTTGCTCTTTTTCTTTTCTTGAGCTCACACTTCTCCCATGGCATCTTCTTCAACCTCCAACCTATATGTCTCATGTGTTGAGAAACCTAGGGTGTATTGGGACAAAGTAATCACACATTCTCTCTACTTCATCTTGGCTATCTAGGCTAGCAAACTAGATACCCGAGTTGCTTCGGTTTTGAGGTCGAAGCCCTTATTACAAACTCTCGAGGTGGATCATCTTCGATAGGGGAAGACCAGAGATCAAACTTGATCGAGAAAGCCTCGAAGAGCTTGGGACAGAGGTTGAAGACCGAAGGACACGAATCATTTGGTATAACCTCTCTAAACTCCTTTATCTAGAACTAGTTTAGGGTTAATGGTACGATCCGTTGATTAGGGTTCCGTTAGCACCGGTTTCTAAAAGTTTTTGTTCCATATTTGGCCACGGATTGATGGCCGGGGCACTGGCGTAACCCAACACCACCTCCCTGTGGAAATCGAGCATCGCGTATTTTGGACGATCAAAGAGCTGAACTTCAACCTTGTAACCCAACACCACCTCCCTGTGGAAATCGAGCATCGCGTATTTTGGGCGATCAAAGAGCTGAACTTCAACCTTGAAGATGCGGGCAGCTATCGGAAGCTGCAACTTAACGAATTGAACGAGCTTTGGGATGAGGCTGACGAGAACGTGGTTGTTATAAAGAACCGAATGAAGGTGTTTTATGATAAACACCTTACGCGTAAAACTTTTATGCCGGGACAACAGATACTTTTTTACGACACCAGACTCCATTTCCATCCCGGTAAGTTTCGATCTCACTAGTAGGGATCTTTTCTTGTGCGGTGTATATACCAACACAGCGTGGTAGATTTGGAGAATCCAAAATACGGTTCACTATTCAAAGTGAACGGACACAGAGTAAAACCGTTCCTTACCGCAGAACAACCGGAGGAGCTTCTGATGTTGCAGGAGCCGGTTTACATTGCCTGATCTTCCTCCGTTTACCGCCAAATTTCGGTTATCGAACCATAAAAAGGTGGAAACACTGTTTCAAATAAATTTGGGGGTATGTATATACCATCATATATATATATATATATTCTTGTCCGGTGCATATCCATTTTCTTTTGTTCTTCTAACGAGCAGTCATGTCTTATAAATGCTCGGTATTGTATGTCATGATATTTCTTGCCGGTGAAATTTCCCTTTTGTAAAAAAAAGGTGGGGGGAGGGGGCAAGTCCTTTTGTAAATAGTCAAGAAAATGTGAAAAGGGAAATATTTTTTAAAATGTGTTTTTGTGCAAAAAGAGGTCCCATTTTGACCAACCTTTTTAAAAACCCCTCTGCTCTTATTTTTCCCAAACCCAAGTCTTCAGCCCCCATCTCTCCCAAATCCCTAGCCAATACCACAAGCTCCACCAGAGATCCCATGACACGACCGCAAAATCGCTGCCGACAGCTCCTTAGACCGTGCATCCGCCGCCTATTCGCCACTTCACCCTCTGAAAATTTCGGAGGAGGTTTTATTTCTTGATCTCCTCTTTGTACAACTGGTAAAATTGTATTTTATGTTCAAGGGCTCACAGTTTTCAATTTGAGAGGGATTTCTCTACAATGTTCTCCCACGACCTATATGGTAATTATTTTAGCAACGAAATCCGGAAACACGAATGTAATTACTTATTGTAAAACCATCCAAACGCATTCGCGCTTCCAGATCTCATTGATCATTTTTTTGAGAGCATAGAGAATGGATGTTTATCCAACTATGGGTTTATATGCTTGTTTTGGGGGGATCTGGAAATTATGGTAGATAGGAACTTGATTCATGAAGTAATTTTGATACCCCGTATCCCCTCTCATGACCAACCCCTTCGATTTGAGGATTACATACCATTGATGGGCGATAGTTGTTCTAGGGAACCTAAGAAAGGAATTCAGGAACGTACGCTATATGTGAATGTATTAACCGTATTCCTTGGGCAAAAAATAACATGTTTGGCAGTTCGCATATCACCACTTTTTTCACTCCATCCCTATACATTGTGCACATATTGATGATGAAAAACCCAAGTTATAGCATGTACACCGTACGGTTACACTCGATTGGCGCCGGCAAAGGGACGGCCGATTATCCGTGCCCAATATTAGTGACATAATTGTGTCACTATTTCCTTCCTGTAGAGGAGTTTGATACTATTATGCATATAGGGTTCCCATTCGACCCCTGGTTGAGAGTGTGTCCACGTCATACACTAGACTTCACAGGTTATAATAGCGCACCGAACCGGCCGAGGATGTCATGGAAGAGACCCCTAGCTCGAGTTCCATAGCGAGCGATGTGGAGTTGACCCCCTCCGAACAAGCACGCTTGCTGCGATGTACTCATAGGGGGGTCGAGAGAGTGTTAAGAATGCTGACGACTTTTGATCAGTGTATTATGAGTCTAGATCAGGGGATGTCTGACCTGTTGGCACGGGGTGAGAGAGCGAGATCGAGGGGTCGTGCTGCTGACACCGGTGGCGCTGGCACAAGTAGTGCTGGCACGAGCGGTACTGCCTCTGGTTCTAGGATACGCGGTAGGCAGCAGTGAGGGCACTGCTGTGAGTAAGTTTAGGGGTGGGGTTTGTTGTAAATAGCTATCCATGCATTTTGAATCTGCGCGTTTTTTTGTAAATATTTGTTCTTTTGTTTGCATGTTTAAATTTCGTATCGCATCATGTTTATATTTCTGCATTGCATTGTTATCCCTAAAAAAGAAAAAAAAATTGAAAAAAAGGAAAAGAAAAAAAAATGTGTCGAAGTTGGTTATTTCGACTCAAGTTCGACAGGATGGTTGACTAGTTAGAAATAACTAAATTCTGGGCTTAGTAATTGAAAACCCTAAAAATAACCCTCCTTAAAATATAACAGTCGTAAATATACGTCTTTGCAGTTTGTTTAGAAGTAAGTAATCTTGACTTCAGTTATTGACTTAAGTTGAAATGAAGAGAAAGTATTGAATGCTTTATTGAAGAATAAGTCTGAAAAATAGTTTCTATTCTCAAGTCCAAATTCAGAAAGTATATCCTAAAAACTGCACTTACACACACCTTAAAACTAGGGATAGTAAAGGATACTTAGATATACTCTTGCCTAAAAACCTAGTATGAAAGAAAAAATAGTATTTATAACTAACCACCAAAACAGCATCGTTGAAAAATTTATCCAGTCTTGAAGAAAAGAAAGAAAGAAAAAGAAAAAAGAAAAAAATTGTGTATATTACAAGACTTGAAAACTTCTATTTACGCCTTAATAAGCTCACACACTCGGTAATCGGCTAATTAGTGCCTCAGGAAGTAGTAGTAGTCAGAAGAAAGGAGTGTGAGCAAATCCTCTCATCATTAATAAAATATAGTACTAGGTATTAGGGTAAAGGTACTATAGCTTGAATTGAATTTCTAAGTGTAAGGCTGAAATTACACACACGTAGGGGTATATGATCGATGTTTGGTGGAGAGATAGGAATGAAAAACAGGACTTATATCTTCTTTAGAGATGATAGAAATTCCGGATTGGAGACTACGCTTTAGAAGGAAAACTCAAGAGAAACCGTGATCTTTATAAACTGACAAAACGTATAAAATCTTAAGTTAAATAAATAGGAGGTGTGAAGAATAAGGATGGATATTTCTAACTTAGGATGAAAGAGTTTCTAGATAGAATGTTGAATTGTAGGATTAGAGTCAACAGCCAACTTGACAAGATTTTGTGAGTAGTATTTGCTGAAAACCCTCAGGAGACAAAACGCCTCCTCTAGGGAAACCTAGGGGTTTAACGGCTTGTTGCACATGCTAAGTGCAATCGTGATGCCTACGGAAGTGAGCTTTTTGAAATAAAATGGTTTTGCTCGTGACGAGCAAAAGATAAGTTTGGGGGTATTTGTTCATATCAGAATTTTGCACTTTTATACCACCCATTATTGATCGTATTGCATATAGGTAAGTATTTTTGATCCGTGTTTGCTACGTAATTGCAGGTTATAGGTTCTTGGTCCAAAACAATGAAAATCATGAACAACCATGACAAATTCAGGACAACTGCCAACAACGGATAAAAATACGGATTCCGCTCACCATCCATCAGGTGCCGCCTACCAGTTCAAGCGACAAAAGTCAAGCAAGGATCTTTCAAGCACAAAGCACAAGAGAGACAGGACAAGAATCAAGTTGACAACGTGGAGCTCGAGAAAATTAAGGCAAAAAGACCATACATTTTTATCTTTTGGACTGATAAAAATCTGGGAGCAAAATGGAATAATTCTGCAAATTCAAGTGCACTAAACCTTAGATAAAAGCAACATAAGACAGCCCAAGAAAAACGACAAGCAAAACACTCCAAACGACCGCAGAACCGCGGCCAATAGGCCTTCTGGGCGGTGGTTCCGCGGCCATGTCATATCATCTCTTAATCATATTTCAGGGGTTGTTTGATAATTGTATATGGGCTCAGAATATGGCCCTAGGATTTCACTTCACTGCCTATAAATACTCCAGATCAGATCCATATCAAGGATATATTTTTCACTAGTTTTTCTGTTATAATTTAGTGTAACTTCTTCTTCTTCTTCATCTTTCCTCCATTAAAATTATAGTGAGAGCTTTTGAATGGATGATAAATGAAGAGGAGTTCTTTTTATATGCATGTTTTGTAATTTGTTAACTAGTTTTTATATATATTGCTTGTTAAGTAGTTGTTGATTTTCTTGTTCTTTTTCTTCTTCTCTTTTCTTTTATCCTTACAACCATGATGCTTAAGAGTGATCCTTGCCTAGGTGAGGTCCCAAATAGCTAGTTGTAATTTTCTACATCATTTCTTTCTATCTTCTTTACTTGTTTTATTTTCTTTTATTTTATAATGAGTGAGTAGGTTCTCACTTGTTAGGGTAGGATAAGAAAATTTTGAGAGAAGGAAATCTCTCTCACCCTTTCCTTTTCCCAACAACTTGAATCGAACTCCCGTCAAGGCAACCTCGATTCGCTCCCTACGGCACCCTATCCTATATGATAGCGGTGACACCCTAGTGAGACTGTTCAGTCAAAAATATTGCACTTTTAATATGACAATTTCCTTACTTTTCTTAATCATCTAAAGGTGTTTGTTATAAATATAACACATATCAGAAATTTATCTGCAAAATACCTTTCACCATGTGTTTATATATTATAATCAACATTATGAAGGAAAATGTGCTTAATATTTTGATACGCTTATCGTATCAAATTGTATCTCAAATATAACTAACATTGTTCATTGAGATATTATGCAAGATTAGCTCAGGTCGGATATCAAGAATCAAGAATCTGTCGATAAAGTAAAGAAAGTCGAAGAATAAAATACTAGCAGAAACTCAGAAGAGATAAGAAGGATCCATACATCAAATAAATACCTAAATACCAATAGAAGAAGACTCCAGAAGTTTGAATCCAGTAACTCACCATTAAGCCATGGAACCGCGGCCGAGTCAGGCCGAGTCGCCGTGAATCCGCGGCCGATTCAAGGAGTCAGGGTTAGGAAAGTTTCTGGAATCTTCGATGCAACAAACTTAGTTTGTTGGGGTCTTCGGTTACCGGTTTCGAGGCTATAAAAAGGACCGAGGGCTACATCTCAAAAATATCTAATGATCTAAACAAATCAATCCCAAAGATCAAA